>JAQPPZ010016917.1:5000000-7500000 GCA_028583015.1 Wollemia nobilis | reverse complement strand
AATATGGTACATGAGATATGCTTGTATTCTCTACTTTTGTTCTAGTACACTGGTTGGAAGATAATTTTAAGTGTAAAAGAAATGGGGTACTAATTGGTTTTGCATTCTACATATTGAAGCATTGTAAAATCTTTTCCGCATATGGCTTTTGACTTAACCAAATATTTCTTCCTTTTATATCCCTATATATCTTCATCCCT
The DNA here is from genome assembly GCA_028583015.1 of Wollemia nobilis. Taxonomy (NCBI): domain Eukaryota; kingdom Viridiplantae; phylum Streptophyta; class Pinopsida; order Araucariales; family Araucariaceae; genus Wollemia; species Wollemia nobilis. The sequence continues at coordinate 7,499,800 of JAQPPZ010016917.1, read as the reverse complement.
AAAATTTGGTTTATTTATCCTAAATTTTTTATTTCAAATGTCCTAGCCAACTGAGCCTTAAGTTTAATGATTTTATTTATCTTGAGGCTTGCAACCAGCATATCATCAACATACAATAGCAAAATAATAAAATTGCCATAATTAAACCTCTTATAGTATCCACAATGGTTAGCTTCACTCCTGGTGAAACCTTAGCTCTTCATGAAGGTGTTAAATTTCCTGTACCACATCCTTGGTGCCTATTTCAACCTGTACAATGATTTCTTCAGTCTACAAACCAAATACTTTTTACCTCTTTCTTCATAGCCCTCAAGCTTATACATATAAATCTCTTCCTCGAGATCACCATGCAAGAAAGAAGTCTTTACATCAAGCTACTCTAGTTCTAAATCCTATGCAGCTACAAGTGCAAGTAGAACTCTAATAGTAGTCATCTTCACAACTGGAGAGAAAATTTCATTAAAATCAATACCTAACTTTTGCACATAGTCTTTTGCCACCAAGTGAGCTTTATAGAATTCCAACAATCCATCGTTGTTCTTCTTCACTTTGTACACCCACTTGTTTCCAATATTCTTTCTTCCAAGTGGGTGATCCACAAGTTTCCACATTTTATTCTTACGAAGTGCCTCGATTCCCTTCTCCATGGATTTCTACCACTTCTCTACATTCTCAAACTCTCTAGCTTCTTGAAATGAACTAGGTTCACCATCATCAGTTAACAAAGCAAAATAGGAATTTTAAACATGAGAATATATTTTTGAATACTTTTGTGGATGTGTAGATCTTCTAAACCAATGATATGTTGATTGTGGCTCTTGGTATTATGACCATTGCGGCTACTCTACTTGTTGTTCTAATTGTTGTTTTTCATGCTGATCAAAAACTTCAGCATGTTGATTTTCACATTCATATTCATTCATTTCTACTTCAACTGGTACAACATTAGGAGTTTTTTGTACCTCCTTACTTTGCATGTATTTTTTATCAACAACAACATCTCGGCTAATAATTACCTTGTGTACAGTAGGATCCCACAGTCTATACCCCTTCACTTTATCTCCATAGCCAAGAAAAACACACTTGCTTGACTTTGGGTTAAGTTTAGACCTTCTTTCTTTAGGCACATGGGCAAACGCATCATGGCCAAAGGTACGCAAATGAGAGTAATCAACTAGCTTACAACACCAAACCTCCTTCGAAATCTATCCAAAATCACACATTGTGCCAACCACTTTTATGTTGAGAGCATTTAACGATGCCCTATGCTCGATGGTTGGCATGATTGTCCTACCTGTGCAGGTAGGCCTAAATACCATCTCTATGATGTGTCATGTAATAGAGGAGGCCATGCAATACAAAATCCTTCTTAGGAGGCCTTGGATTCATGAAATGCATTGTGTTCCCTCTATATTACATCAATGTGTAAAATATTTGCATGAGGGACGGGTTCACATAGTCTCATTAGACGAAGAACCTTTTAAGTTCATGAACCTAGTGGGTTTTCTTGTAGGTTTCATACTCCCATCAATGCACCTAGACATCCAACCTGCATCATCGATTAAAAATCCAAGAGGTAAACCAACAAAATAGACTCAACCATTGATATTTGTGTCTCACATATCTGAGTGTATTACTACTACTTCGTTGAAACCTACTGCATCAATGATGCTTCGGGACGACAGGAAGTTAAAGGTGAAGATGGGCAAAAAAGAGAAGAAGCAAACACCCAAACCAGTCACTAAGGAGGCTCCCATCCCCATGGAAGTAGAGGAAGCCCAATACATAGCTGAGGAGGTACCTCAGCCTACCTTTCCTGCATTGTCAGTAGGGTCATCCACACCATGGGTGATAGTACATCTCGCCAACACTGGATTAGGTCAGTATATTGTGCAGAATGTAACCTTTGGACCTATTTTGGAGACTGCGTAAGAGATGGGTTTACCATCCTCTCATCGTTACCCAGTTGTATCGGTGGTTCTGTTGGGAGAGCCACCTAATAAGACTAATTTCATCTACGCTGGGCTAGATCAGCTTCCAACGCGAGAGCCCATGGATGAAAATCATGATGAACCTTTTGTAGTAAATTTTCATTATTTATCCAACCTGGAGTACTCCATGCATATTTTTTAATTGTATCACTGGCATGGGTATAGACTAGGTCTATTTGAACAAGGGCGTAGAACTTCGTTCGAGCCATGTTATCAGCTAGAAATTGATAGGCTTGGACTAGGGTTACAAATACAAGGATAAGATGACTTGATTTCAGTATCCTTAGATCGCTTGTACTTGAGTTTAGGGTACGATGTGGACTTCAATCCTTATCATCCTAATATTTATAGCTTTTGGAGGACTAACCTAATGGTATTTTTTGTCACTACTGAGCCACTTGAAGAACATCATGAAGGGTTCCTAGAGTAGACTGATACAGATCAAAACCCCAGAGGCAACCTGGATCATCAAATCTATAGTGCAACTGACGACACAGGTGTGCAAGGATATAATCCCACAATTTTAGGCAATCTCGGGTCTAGAGATCTTTATAGCAATGATGGAGAGGATTCCACCTCCAAGATAAGTGGACCAAGTTATGATGCTGACAGCGAATCCTAAAGCAACGATCAATCTAAGGAGGAATATGAGGGGGGCTATTTAAGAACTTTGTATGCACATCACCTAATGCCTACAGAATTGATACATGTTACCGAAGATATCCTTTCCAACATTGATCATTCAAGGGAAGAAGTAGTGTTATATTTCTTGGTGATGTTGCACTTGCGATATAATTATCTAGTTTATCTAGATAGTGATGATAGCAATCAAGCAGCCAGATTCATGGGGCCGTACTTGCCAGAGCATCCCATAGGAGTAGGAGCAAATGATGGGTTCTGGTTGTCTGACAGTGACAAATAAGTGAGTTAGAGAGGATTTATTTTGGTCCTCCTTATTTGCATTACCGTCATCAACCCATTTACTTAGATGAGGTCTATCGGCAGTTACGTGTTGGTCCTTTTCTGAGAGCAAGACGGTTAAACTTGGATTAAATTTATTGGTTGGTTAATCCCCTTTCGTCGACCTACATGGAGCTCCATGAGACAAATGATCCTATTTTGCAGTCTGTGCATAGGGAGGATCTAGTTGTTCATAATACTCACAAAGAAGACCCCTTTTTGCCTATGCCATTAGAGCTAGATCGTGGGTATGAGGACTACGTATATTATGTAGAGGTTGGTTTGTGTGGTCCTGGAGATCAATTACATTCCATAAACATGGTCTCCATTGATTTGACCACTCCACTCTGTAATCCAGCAGATCCATCCAAACCATTGTATCTTAACAAAGATGCTATTGACTGGGATTGCATTGATTCACCTGTTGAGCCTGAATATTTCTTCCCTAATGAAGAAATTTTACAACCATTTCATTTTGCACCAGGTTTTGCATACAATTTTTATAATGCCAAAAATGCTTCTAATGCAGAACCTATCAACCCGGCTAAAGACATCCATTTGATTCCTACGCCTCATCATCTTGAGTAGGGATCGCATATGTCAGTAGAGGAAACCTTTGAGGTGGATATCAATAACAATCCTGTCAATGTAAAGAAGGTTAATTTGGAGAGAGTCTCACTCCAAAGGAGTGGGCCACCCTCATCCCTTTGCTAAAAAAAGAGACCAAATTTGTTTTCTTGGACGTACAAGGATATGCCAGGTCTAGACCCAAAATTGGTTACACAACCTTTCGCTAGATTTGAAAAAGAAGTCGATCAAGAAAAAGCTTAGAAATATGCACCCAACAGTAGCCTTAATGGTGAAAGATGAGCTACAAAAGTTGTTGGATGTAGAATTCGTAATCTCCATCGACTATCCAGAATGGGTGTCCAATATGGTACCCATGGGAAAACCTAATGGAAGAATCCGTATTTGCACAGATTTTAGAGACCTAAATAAGGCAACACCCAAAAATTCATTTCCATTGCCCAATATTGATGCTCTTGTAGATGCAACTACAGGTCATGAAATGCTCTCTCCTTAATGGACGATTTTTTTGGTTACAATAAAATTTAGATTAAACTCGAAGACCAACATAAAACCGTATTTATAACACCATGGGGAACGTTTTGCTATAAATTTATGCCATTTCGACTCAAAAACGCTGGTGCCACATATTAGCGGGCCATGACATACATTTTTCATGACTATATGCATAAAATTCTAGAAGATTATATTGATGACTTGTTGGCCAAGTCATTGTTGTGAGAAGAGCATGTAGAGGTCTTAAGGAAAGTCTTCGATCACCTGATAGAACACAATGTTAGGCTGAATCCTAAGAAGTGCGTATTTGGCGCAACTTCTATAAAACTACTAGGACTCATCATCTCTTAGCGAGGCATCAAAGTTGATCCAGCGAAGGTCAATGCTATCTTGTAAATGCATCCTCCCACCAATATTAAAGAGTTAAGAAGCCTTCAAGTCAAGGTAGCATCAAAGCGATTCATCGCTCATTTATCGGATAAATATCGACCCGTGAATTGACTGCTACATAAGGGGGTCCCATTCAATTGGGACGATGACTGTCAAGCAGCCTTCATTGAAATAAAGCAATACCTGGTGACACCGCTAGTGCTAGCTCCACCAAGGCCAGAGGTGCCTTTTCTACTATATATATCGGCAACTCAATTTACACTGGGAACCATGTTAGCCCAAAATAACATGCAATGCAAAGAGCAGGCCATATATTACATTAGGTGAACCTTGGTGAGCTATGAGCTCGGGGATGCATATGTGGAAAATTTATGTTTAGCATTAGTGTTCGCTACAAATAAATTGTGATACTATATGTTAAGTCATACGACATATGTTATATCCAAACAAAATCCTTTACAGTACATGATGAGTAAGATTTATCATAATACATGTACTGCAAAGTGGATCATGCTACTGATAGAATTTGATTTAGAATTCATAAGCCAGAATTCCATTAAGGGACAAGTCATAATGGATCAATTAGTTGAGGTACCACTGTTAGACAGTAGGCCTCTAACCATAGAGCTTTTGGATGATGCAGTCTTCATCATATATGAAGCTCCTGAACCTAAAGAGCTAGAGAAAAATGTTGATATGACTCTGTTCTTTGACGGTTCAAAGTGTGAGCAAGGGGGTGGTGCAGGAATAGTGTTTTTCATGCCACAAGGAGCTCTTATGCCCTTGTCATTTAAACTAGACTTTCCATGCACCAAAAACAATGTTGAGTACAAAGCCCTACTGTTGGGCCTCCACACAACGGTCATCATGAATATTAAAATATTAAACATCTTTGGCGACTTCGTGCTCATAGTAAATCAAGTTAAGGGTCTCTTACAGTGTAGATGTCATGTATTGAAATCTTACAAGGATATTGTTGCAATATATTTGGCTAAATTAGAATGGTACGACATCGAGGCAATCCTTCGATTGTCAAATAGTTTCGTAGACACCATGGCCTCTTTGGGATCTTTAATCCCTCAAAATCCATCTACCGATTTCACTACCATTCATGTTAAAATGCTTTCACACCCGGATATGGAACATGAAGCCTTTGATAATAGAATGTTCATCAACATGATCTGCGTAGAACCAAAAGCTGAATGGTTCTGTAGAGCTAAAGACTTTCTAAAGAACACACCCTGGGGGTCACTAACCTCTCAGAGTCTGAAGGGGAGTGGTACCACCATTCACCATAAGGTTTTTTCCCAATCTACATTTGCAAAATTAAATACACAAGAGGATTAAGTCATATTAGCAGTCGAAATTGAGGCTTATCAAAATTGAATATCGTAAATCCATGACTTCCTGAAGCTTGGTGTAATCCTAGAGGGATTATCACATGCCACGAAGCACATTTAAATAGAAAGTGACTAAATATATCGTAATAGGAGACATCTTGTATCGATAAGGATATGATGGAGTTCTCCTTCATTTCTTAGAGCCCTAAGAGGCATCATGGGCAATTTTGTAGGCTCATGATGGTATGTGCGATGGCCATTTCAGCGGTATGGCCATCGTCAAGCGCATCCTTCAAATGGGCTACTATTGGCCCACTATGGAGAAGAAGTGCAATGCGTATGTCAAGAAATGCATCAAATGTTGGCATCATGCTAATATTATGTATTTGCCATCATAGGCCTTACAGTCCATCCAAGCGACTTGGCCATTTTCTCAGTGGGGATTAGATCTTATAGGCAATATCTCTCCTTCGTCATCGGACTGATATACATTTATAATCATGGCTACTGAGTATTTCACAAAGTGGGCGGAAGCAATACCCTTAACAACGATAATTGGAGCTCGTATAGCAAAGTTTATATTTGATCATATCATAAGTCATTTTGGGATTCCATTCAAAATAATATCGGATAATGGAACGTCCTTCAAGAACAAAACTATGAGAGCTTTGACATCTAAATATAGAATCAAACGCAGTTTTGCGACTCCATACTATCCGCAAGCAAACGAGTAGGTTGAAGCTTCAAATAAGATAGTGGTGGCCATCTTGAAAAATATAATCCAAGAAAACCATAAAGACTAGCATATCTAGCTGCCCCTTGCATTATGGGCTTACAAGACTAGTATTCGGATGCCCAGTAGGGCAACACTGTTCTCACTAGTATATGGCGCTGAGGCCATTATGCCCTTGGAATTGGAAATTCCAATGCTACGCATCACATTGAAAGAGTTCATCGATGATGAAACTGTGTGGCAAGCTCAACTAGATCAACTGATGTTGCTTGATGAACGTCGTGTGAATGCCCTGGAGCATCTTCACGTTTATCAGGAGCGACTAAAATGAGCTTACAATATCAAAGTCCACCAGATAGACTTTGAAGTTGAAGATCTTGTCTTGAAAGAGAACCAACATAACTCTAATTTGTCGCCAGATATGTGAGACAAATTTGTGGCTAATTTTCTAGGACCCTATATCATATCTAAAAAGATTGGTCCGGTATCTATCAGCTAACATCGCTAGGAGGTGTTGAAGAGCCTGAACCTCTCAACATCATCCATATTAAGGCATTTTATGCTTGAAGAGCATAGTAAAAATCTCTGAGGATTGCTTTTAACTACTCGGTCATCCCAAAAGGCTCCAAGGGTTCTTGAAACCACTTGGTCATGTCAGTCAAATGTGCCAAGGGTTTGCTTATAACCGCTCAATCATCCAAAAGGGCTCCAAGCTCGTTTGTGAGTACTTTGGTCAATCAAAAGGCACCAAGAGTTTCTAAAAAATTGCTTGGTCAACCCAAAAGCTCCAAGGATTATTAAAACATCGCTTGGTCATCCCAAAAAGTCCCAAATGTGCTCATAAACCCTTTGGTCAAACCCAAAAGGCTCTGAGGGTTTTCTCAAAACCGCTCGGTCATACTAAAAAGCTCCAAGGATTTTTTTGAAAGATTTCTTGGTCAATCTAAAGGCTCCAACGACATTTTCAAGCTGTATGGTCACTCCTAAAGGCTCCAGAGGTATGTACTCACTGTTTAGTCAGATATGAGGCTCAAAACTCATAAAAATTATAAAATCAATAAAATCCAAAAAAAAAAAAATTGGTAAAGCATAAAATCCAAAAACATTTGCATTTGCATTTGAATTTTGCATTTTCATTTTGCATTCACTCATGCATCCGTTGCATTATTGCATTGCATATAGGCATTCATCATCCGTTGCATTCCATAGTAGGAGGGATTATGTTTGTCAATATTACAAGTGATACCATGTTTGTGTCTAAATCATGCATCTCTACATTTATCATAAATACATCATTCATGTGAGTAATTATATTTTTCAACACAACCTATTTTGTTGCTATGGAGATACACTAGGGTTTTTTGGTCATTCAACCATACCTAGAGGTCTTATCAAGATTTGATAGAAAGCTTGCTTTGATTTTGTAGCTAAGGTTCAGTTAGTATAGTCCTTAGCATATCAGAATCCTATCACTAATAAAAAAATTAAACAATCCTAACAAGGACTAGGGGAAGATGAAAGTCACAAAGCAGGACCAGGTATCTTGAGGTGAAAAGAGTTATTCTTGCTTATCCCTCTGTGTATATGGTATGGGAAATATTGGCAGTTGGCAAAAGGACAGGTTAGTTCCCTATTTAGAATCCCTTACGATAAAATGAGCAATATCCCAGAGTGATATCCCACATCAATCCTCAAGATTGATACCATAGATTGATATCATAGATCGACTTCCCAGATTGATATCTCACATTGATATCATAAGATTGATATCCTCAATCGATATAACAGAAATAGTTTTCCCAAGTAAATATCCCAAAGGAAGGTTTTTGAAGAAAATTATCAAATGTAAATGCCAAAAAGTGAATATCGAATAAATATCAAAAAATAGACTCAAATCAAGTTCAAAGTGAAGATAAAATGAAGATCATAAATCAAAGTTCGAGTGGAGATCAAATGAAGATCAAAATTCCAATTTGAAGAGAGATCAAATGAAGATCCAGAGATAGTTTAGAGTGAATACGAAATCGACTCCCTTGCTTCACCATAAATGAGCAAGTATCCAAAAAATTGAAGGATAGAAAGGAATGATCCTGAATCCCTAGAATTGTCAGCACTACTGTACCTTACGCATGATGATATGTCTGATGAACTTGCATATCTCTTGTGGGCAGACCAATATTTGAATGTGGAAGAGCTAGCTTTAGGTGTCCTTCATTACCTAGTGGCTTAGTCCAACTAAAATCTAAACTTGGGATTGGATAAGACATTTTTTGAACCCTTGTCTTAGCAATGGGCTGAAAGAATCCCACCTGACATCGGGGAACACTTGTCTTATTTTAAAATATTCATGTACACACACAAGGATAATGAACAGTTAGGGCCTATCCTAGCAAAAGCCTTGCACTTTAGAAGTCTAGTGTGGTTAGTATGCAACTTTTGATAAGTCTACTAGGGTGTTTGAGTCTCATGGAAAACCTCAAAAATTTCTCTAATAGCAACAAAATATCAAATATCGTAAACCATATAAAATCATCAAACTGCAAAGTATCGAGTCCATGATACATCATTATAGAGCACAATCAAGATATAGGATAGATACCAGATGGATATTAGAAATAATATTTAGATGACCACTGACTATATTGTGCATACTTTTCAAATTTGCAAAGGAAAATAGAATGACACATTATATCATTCGCATCATACAACTGCATTCATTGCATTTCATATATGGGTGATTAATTGATCAAATTCTTATCGTAAGGATTTTCAATTACATTCATGATTTTTATACGTTATGTGGTGTCGCCCATTAGATTGATAAACATAATTGCATCCATTCCTTATGTTTTAAGTGATTAAAGCATACAGGTTCATTTACATTAGATTACCATCATGTAAATAATGCATTACATACATCGCACATCTAAGCATCTAGATCACTACATATCATCATCATAAATTAAATAGCTATCTAGTGCATGTCATCCATACATCACATCATATAGCATCAAATTAACATAAGCATTGCATCCATGTGCATCACATAAACATGAAATTAAGCATACACAAGTACACATAATGAGTCATAAATGGTCAAATCTCATATATATATATATATATATATAATGTGTCCAACAGAGTACATCAGGAGTACAAAATACCTACAAGCTACAATCGTGTAGGTCCTAGACCTTACACCAAAAATGGTACATATGCAAAAATGTAGTAGAGCCCTAGCTCTAGCTTGCTCCCCCTAAACTAGAGCTCTCATCACCTCCCTCAAACCTGTGCTCTAGAGCCTACTCTATAGTCAACTCTGGTGCCAGCTGGGTTCCCTACTGAGGTCCCTATGTACCTCCTAACCCAAAGGGGCCTAGCACACAGGATACTGGTATGTCTAAGTGGCTAGACCTATGACTAGAGGTCACACCAGTCTCCCTATGACTCCTACGATAACTGCCTCCATGTGTGCTAGAGTACCTATGTGTCCTCTCTATCTTGTGAGTTTGCTAGTTGGAGCTCATCATGGACTATCATGTAGTCCAGCACCTAGTCCTCTAATACCCCATAGCATGTATGGCCTTTGGCACCTCCAAGCCCCGCAATCTCATGAAGCCCTCTAGATGGGAGATGTGAGTTGTCCTCGCATAGAAAAGGTCATTTCCCTCCTCTACGAGGAAAGTGAGCCACCAAATCTCTGTCATGGGATCACCACCTCCTGGCAATATAGCTGATGGTGCTACTGGTGGTGCCATGATAGCCTGAGATGATGAGGGGTCTCCTCTATGATCCTGGGACTAAGCCAAGTCCCTCTATGCTATAGCTATATCTCATCATGCCTTTGCTACCTGTAGTGAGCTATTCAGCTCCTGAATCCGACCCTTTGTTGCAATAGCACAAGCCATGGCACTTATGAGCTCCTCCTAGATCTGTTGTCGCTTTCTCTTACTATGAGCTAGCTTCACCTCTAACATGGTGATGCTAGTGTCCCTCTACAACATCTAAGTGTGGAAATACCCAACCTAGATCTATATATCTGCTACCTGGGCTAGTAGCTGGCCTACCTCACTATCTGGAAGCACCTCATCCTCATCCAGTGCCTCCTCCTCGATATCCATAGGGATTACATCTCTTACTGCAGCATCTGCCCCCTAGCCACCCTCAGTCTATGGGCACACATTACGCCCCTATGGATTAGCCTCAACCTTGTCATCAACCTAGCCGAGGGGACCATATCCCTACCACTATAATAGTGACCACCAAGCATCATAAGCAGGAATAGTCTTAGCCACAGAAACCGCTGACTCTTGAAAATCGTCAGTCGCATCACCAAGTATTGTCGGTTGTACCCATTGTAAGTCTGTCTCTAGAGCCAGTCCCTTGCCAGATTCTCAATGCGGATGTGCTACCAACCCTATATTTGTAGTAGTAGGCTATATTTGATGCCTACTTGGCTCTTATAAGTCACTTGATACAGCTCCCAGTAGAGCTGGCATAATAAGGTGCTCCCCTAGGCTAGAAGCAATGGCAGATAGATGGTGCTCTGAATAACTCTCCTAATGTTGGCAAGCAGGTTCCAGGGGATCCTCACACCTGAGGAGTCTAGAAGGACTATCTGCATGACTAGGTACATGAATACTACCTCTCTGATAGAGAAGATATGCTCCCCTACCAGTAGTCGATGTGTATGCATCTTTGATCTATCTTTTGCTGGGCCTCATCGCTCTGATCACTGAATATAGCATCGCAGATAGCCTTCTTCCTATGAGAGGAATAGGATTTTATGGCCTCACCATCAATAGGTATCCTAAAGATCCAATAGATATCCTCCAGGGTGATGGTCGTCTCACCTGTCGATAGATGAAATGTGTTGGTCCAAGAATTCTAGCTCTGGGCCAACGCAATCATGTATGTTGTATCTACCTTAATCATGGGTAGATCCAAGACATAGTCGAAGCCAATGACTCTAAACCACTCTTGCTTCCCTGGAGTAAGCTGTCCATAGAGGGTGCGAAGTATGTCTGGCTCTCGGGCCCTAGAAGTCAATATCTAGAAATAAATAATGCATAAAAGAAAAATCTAAGTAAAACAAGCAAAAACAGATAAAAAAATGACTCTAAAATGTCAAAAACATCAAGAAAATTCAAAAAGCATCTCAGACATGCAATAACTGGCATTAATTACCAGAAAACCTTAGAAAATTTAGAAAAAATAGAAAAAATTTCCAAAGTCATCGAACCGCAGGTCAACCTTGCAGTCCGACTGTGATCAAATTTGATTTGTTGGAAATTTGAATTCTAACCACAGCTGATATATGTGGTTTCCAAACTGACATTTGGGAGCCATAGGTGCCAGTTTTGGTCTAGGAACAAGACCCATTTTGGTTCCCTTCCTAGCCTAGCTAGCCAAAAAAATAATAATAATATAACCTGTCCTAGTCTATGATGAGGTTCGTTGCCAACAATTTAGTGAAGTTCATTAACCCATTACTTAATGGGTTTATTTTAGTTGGTAATGAGTGCGAGGACTCAGTTTCAAGTTACCTTTTCCACACCACGGCCTCTGCTAGTGGATGGTTATCCCGAGTCTGCCATCGGGATACAAGTGCAATTTGAGGTCAAATTTTGGTAGTGTTCCGTATCAAGGAATGTCTCTCAGCTCTTAGAGCTCTCTGAAATGTAATTATTGGAATGAAAATAAAGAAATTTTCAAAGTGGGAAAGCTATTTATAGTTTGCCCTAATTTTTATGGACTGCAGCCCTGACTTGCGGTTCCCAAATTATAAATTTTCAATCGTAGACCATACCCGTGGTTTACAACTAGCATTAAATGCACTTAAACCCCATCGTGGTAAGGTCTAAAATGACAAATTAATGACTCCTAACGGATAAAATTTCAAAAAAAAAAATCAATATTGCAAAATTTGGTGATGTTCATGAATAACATGGACTTATACTAAGATGGGGGAGGTGAACAGTATAAGACTTAACCAATTAATAATTTTAACTTTAGATAGCAGTGGCATCAACATAACATTAATCAAGATAGAAAGCATCACACATTGAAGACCCATTTTTAACGTGGTTCACCCAAAATGGTTGGGCTACGTCCACAAAACTTTTCTCTAAAAGTTATCTCAAAGTTCTTTGGGAATCCTTCCCAATTACAATGTTTATGAGCCTTGGCCCAAAGGAGATACCTTCCCCCAATAAAAATTTATGAGCCTCTGCTCAAAGGAGATACCTTCCCCTCTACTCTGGAAATGATCCCTCAGAAGATCAACTACCTCTACTTCTTGCCAGCACGTGGAACTCCTTTCCACCAAAGACCTCCTGTCCTCAATGCTTAGCCTAAGAGACCTCTGCCTTCTATGATCACGTCCACAGCAGCTCAACAACCTATACCAAACATAGTCAGTTGGTCTAGTACAAGTCTTCCTCTGTCTGTCAAATCTGTCCAACTCTTGAACAAATCAATCCTCTGCATACAAGCCTTCTCAAAGACTTGCCAAATCTGTCCTCAAGTTCTTCTCATAGAACTAGTGCACCTCTGTCCTCAAGTTCTCTGATAGAACTATCAAACTCAGCTCACAAGTCCTCTGCTAGGACCTGTCCAAATCTGCTCACAAGTCCCCATCGAAACCTGTCCAAAAACTGCTCACAAGTCCCCACCAAAACCTGTCCAAACTGCTCACAAGTCCCCATCGAAACCTGTCCAAAACTCAGCAAGCTCACCAAGAAAAAATTTCTTAGTAGGAAATCACAAAGTGAATTTTTAGAGACCCAATGTGATTTGTCAAACTCATAGAAGCATAAAGAGAATTTTTAGAGACTCAATATGTTCTATACTCAAATCCCAATCTCAAAACTCAACTCAAATCAACTCAGCTCAATCTCAATCTCAAATCTGAAAACTCAACTCAATATCTGAAATGGATAGGATAGAATGTTTTCTTTCAATAACATGAAACCCCAACAATTGCCAATTATACAAAGAATCACATAACAATGATACTCATGTTCTTTTCACCATCAATTAGGGTTTCAACAACAATGCTCATCAAACAAGGTTTAGTCAACCAACACCATTCAACTCAACATCAACCTTGAAGCATTCAACCAATCATCACAAGAAAAGGAAACAAGTAGAAATCCTTTTCCCTCCAAATATATTTGAACAAAACAGCCACAAATACAATATCACAAAATGCAAAGAATAACTTGCTCAAATCAACTCAATGGAGTAAGCCCAATATCATGAATCAAGTAAAGCAATAACTTGATCAAACAACCTCTATGGAAGCAACTCAACCATCAAACTCAAAACAGCCAACCAAGGGTTCCACCAACTCAATGCAAGTAGCTAGACTCACAAATATAAACCCTAGTGCACAAAGCTTCCACTATCTCAAACCAGAAATTATGCATTCACCAAAAACTCTCCTTAAGGATAACAATGCATAAGTAGTCTTCAAAAAACCAGAAAATAGGATTTACACCTAGCCAAAAGATACCTTGTAGAATACCTTTTCACTCCAACATTATTTTAGAAAACATACACCAATCATACTCATAAGAAGAATGTGCCCATACCTTATTGGAGTAGAAGATAATTGAACCTTCAAGTTGTCACCACACACAACTCTCAAACTTATAAATCGTTGTCCAAGAAACTCCGAATTTCACGGCATAAAGACGTTTTAATAAAAATGTGTGTTACTATAGCAAAGCACCCCCGTGAGACTCGAAATGGTGACCTCCGCCAATGCAGTGCCCAACAACAGCCTTCACTACCACTAGCCCACGCGGGCTATGAAGTTCACAAGTGAACTTCCCTCCACTTCACCCTTGAAAAAACTCCCGAAGACTTTTCAACCGCACGTGCTTCTAAGTCTTCCTTCGATCGCAGTGAATACAGAGCACAAACACCGCAAATTGCATTCGAGGAATTTTGAATTGATTTGCCTTCCAACCTTAGGAGTTGGAGAATAAATAGTCTCTTCGAAGACACCTTGACGTCGGAAAAAATAAAGACCATTTCGAAATTAATCAAAAGTCTTTTCAAAAAGGGTTTAAAAACCCTTAAATAATTTTAATAAATTAAGAATAAAAAAGGTTTAAAAACCTTTAAGTATTTTTAATAAATTAAAAATAATTTCTCCCTTAATTAATTAATTAAAACCTTGAAGAGTTTTAAATAATAATTAAATAAATAATAAAGAGAACCTCCATTGGTTTTAATAAAAACCATTGCCAATGGAATCTCTTCGGATTCTCTTAAAAATATTCTCTTGGAATCTTCCACCTTTGAAGCCAACACATCCTCTTAACATTAATGCCATTTCCTTTTGACATTAATGACAACTCATAGACAAGAAGCTAGGATCTCAAACCCAAAATTGCCAACAATCTCCCCCTTTGTCATTGATGGCAAACCATGCTTCTCAACAACACAAAAACTCAACATAAACAGCTCCCCCTATCTTGAGGCTCTCCCCCTTACTCAAATCTCTCCCCCTTTGTCATCAATGGCAAAGGGTCACCTTTGGGGCTCGGGACTAAGAATGAGCCTCTTAGCTTAGTCCCTCCCCCACCTCCTGAGAAGGTGATTAATTCTGGGGTGGGAGTACAACTCCCAATTTCTCCCTTAGATACTCAAACATATCTCTTGGAAGAGGTTTGGTGAAGATATCTGCAATATGCTCTTTAGTAGACACATACTCTACCTTGACCTGCTTGTCTTGCACTTTCTCCCTTAGAAAGTGATACTTGATGGAAATATGCTTTGTCCTTGAGTGCATTACTAGATTTTTGGAAATACTTATGGCACTTGTATTATCACAAAGTATGGAGATGGGTTGTTCATGCTTGACTTTGAAATCCTCCAAGGTGGTTTTCATCCATAAAACCTATGTACACCGAGCCACTACTACTATGTATTCAGCCTTTGCTGTAGATAAGGAAATTGAAGGTTGTTTCTTACTTAGCCAAGAAACCAAACTCTTTCCCAAAAAGAATGCTCCACCACTAGTGCTTTTCCTGTCATCAATACTGCTTGCCTAGTCTGCATCTGTATAAGCTGTGAGGGTGAAATCATCACCTTTGGGATACCAAAGCCCAAAGTCCATAGTGCCCTTCAGATATCTAAATATCCTCTTAACTGCTATAACATGAGAATCTTTTGGAGCTGCCTAAAATCTTGCTACTAACCCAACTACCTGCATGATATCTGGTCTGGTAGCTATAACATATAATAAACCGCCAATCATTGATCTGTACAACCTCTGATCTACCACTGGAGATTCATCATCTTTACTCATATTGCACCCATGTAATCATTGGAGTACACACTTGGTTTGTTGTCCATCATCCCAAATTTCTTCAACATTTCTTTGATATACTTTCCTTGAGAGAGAAATACACCATCTTTTGATTGAGCAATTCGAAGACCTAAAAAGAATGACAGCTCTCCAATCATAGACATCTCAAATTCCTTCTGCATGGTGTTAGCAAAATCTTTGCACATCTGAGTATTATTTCCCTCAAAAATAATATCATCAACATAGACAACCATAATCAACATATCATCACCTTCATTCTTAATATACAAATTGTTATCTCGCCACACCTTTCCCCGAAGCCTTGCTCATGAAGATACCTGTCAAGTCTTGAGTACCAAGCCCTAGGTGCTTGCTTTAACCCATACAAGGCTTTTTTTAGTTTACACACATAGTCCGACTATTCTGAGAGAGACACTCCTTCTGGCTGTTCTATGTAGACTTCTTCTTCCAACACCCCATTTAGAAAAGCTAACTTTACATCCATTTGATATACCTTGAATGATTTGAAGCTTGAAAGAGCCAAGAACATTTTGATAGCTTCAAGACGAGCAACAGGAGCAAACGTCTCTTCGAAATCAACACCCTCTACTTGAGCATAACCTTTGTAGACTAACCTAGCTTTGTTTCTGACAATCTTTCCATCCTCATTGAGTTTATTTTTGAATATCCATTTTGTGCCAATGACATTCTTGTCCTTAGGTCTTGGAACCAATTCCCAAGTCTCACTTTTCTCTATTTGATTTAGCTCTTCATCCATTGCTTTTACCCAAAACTTATCTGCACATGCTTGACTGAAATCTTTTGGCTCAATCTGAGATAATAATGAAACATTTGTAGAATCATGTGAAGGAATGACTCTTCTTCTTGTTTTCCTGCTATTTGGATCACCAATGATCAAATCTTTGGGATGATGTTTCTGAACATATCATGAACGAGTTTTGGGAAGTAGTTGTTGTCTTTCCTCTTCTTCATCTACAACCTCTCTGAATTCTTCTTGACAAATTTCATCACTGAGTTCCTTGACTGGTTCTCTTATCCTTGTCTTTTCATCAACTATTACATTTATGCTCTCTATAACTGTATGAGTTCTTTTTTTGAAGCATCTATAGGCCTTGCTTCTGTTGGAATATCCAAGAAAGATTCCCTCATCACACCTAGGATCAAACTTACCCAAATTTTGATCTTCCCTTCTGATGAAGCACTTACTCCCAAACACTTTGAAGTATTTTACTGTAGCTGGTCTTCCTTTCCACAACTCATAAGGAGTTTTATTATGATTGACTCTAATTTGGGCCCTGGTGATAATGTAGATTGTTGTACTGACTGCCTCTTTCCAAAAGCCATCTGAAAGTTTTGACTCATTTAACATAGCTCTAGCCATATTTTCAATAGTTCTATTTTTCCTTTCAACTACTCCATTTTGTTGAGGAGTTCTTGCTTCGTTGAATATTCTCTTTTGATTCCTTGTTGCTCACGAGTATTCCACAAATTCATTTGAATTGAACTCTCCTCCTCTATCTGATCTTAAGAATTTGATTCTCTTGTCAGTCTCATTTTCAATCATTTCTTTGAAAGCTTTAAATTTTTCAAAAGCTTCAGATTTTTCTTTGAAAAAAGTAACCCAAGTCATTCTAGAATAATCATCTATAAATAGCATGAAGTAGCTTTCTCCCTGAATGCTCTGAGTTCTGGTAGGGCCACATAAATCAGTATGAATAAGATCCAATTGTTTTGAAGAAGTATACCCTTTTGATTTGAAACTGGTTCTGGTCTGTTTTCCATGTTGACAAGGACTGCAAATGATGTTATAGGGCCCTTTTATTTTGGGCAAATCTCTAACTGCTTCCTTGTTACTAATATTGACAAGATTATCAAAGCTCAAATGCCCCAATATTTTATGCCATAGCCAACTCTCATCTTCTTGAGTTAGAAAACACTTTTCTTTTTTTATCTCACTTAGCATGTACAGATTGTTTGGAGTCCTTGTAGCACTAGCAATGATTTTTCCATTTTTTTCTTTACTTATCTCACATCTATCTGAAAAGAAAGATACTATGTGCCCTTGATCACAAAGTTGACTCACACTTCAAATATTATGTCTTAGGCCTTCTACATAAAGCACATTTTTTGTTTTGGATTTCCCATCCAAACTAAGAGTCCCTTTACCATAGATTTTAGCTGACCTGTTATCTCCAAAACTGACTGTTTCTCTGTTTGTTTCTTTTAAGACCAAAAACTTTTCCTTTTCACCAGTCATATGTTTTGAACAACCACTATCAAGATACCATTTTTCTACTTTGTCTTGAGCATGAAAAGTAGTTTGAACTATCATTGACTTAGATTGATCTCATTTCTCTTTTTAGTGAACTCAAGGCTAGATCTATCCAAACTGCACATCCTTGCTATATGCCCAAAATTCTTGCACTTGTAACACATGACATTTTTATTCATAAGAGGTGAAAAAGAGTTAACATTTTCCTTACTATGGCTATTCAAATGCTTATTGCAATGCATAGCTTTGTGACCAAATTTCTTGTAGGAAAAATAATAGCCATGGAAAGTATTATGTAACCTGTTTTGATGCCTTGGATGATTGTTCTTCTTGTGACCAACTGGAATCCACCACTCTTCAGGATGAAGATTTATCTTGCTCGAAGACCCTATTTCATGAATGGTGATACCATCCTTATTTTGCTTTTCACATAGAGTATTCTGTCTGAGAGCCAACTGTTCCAACTTCACTCTAAGAGACACAACCTCTTCTTCTAGTTTCTCACAATCAGCTTCCTTTCCTTTGAGAGCCTCTGTCAAAACTTGTTCAACCTTCTTTCCTTCTTCAGCTAGAATTTTGAAGTCTATAACACTTTGAGACAATTTTGATCTTACTATCTCTTCTTCCTAACATTGATGCTTGAGAACAGAATTCTCTTCCCTAAATTTCTCAAGCTTTCTTAAAGCCAAGAAGAATTCACCTTTGAGATCGAACTCACTTTCTTCATCTCTTTTTGAATCTATATGTTCCTCTGATAGATCCTTCTCCAAGCTGTTAGGCTCTTTCTAGAGAGACCTGCTCTGATACCAATTGAAGAACATGGACTTATACTAAGATGGGGGGTGAACAGTATAAGACTTAACCAATTAATAATTTTAACTTTAGATAGCAGTGGCATCAACACAACATTAATCAAGACAGAAAGCATCACACATTGAAGACCCATTTTTAACGTGGTTCACCCAAAATGGTTGGGCTACGTCCACAAAACTTTTCTCTAAAAGTTATCTCAAAGTTCTTTGGGAATCCTTCCCAATTACAATGTTTATGAGCCTCGGCCCAAAGGAGATACCTTCCCCCAATCAGAATTTATGAGCCTCTGCTCAAAGGAGATACCTTCCCCTCTGCTCTGGAAATGATCCCTCAGAAGATCAACTGCCTCTACTTCTTGCCAGCACGTGGAACTCCTTTCCATCGAAGACCTCCTGTCCTCAATGATTAGCCTAAGATACCTTTGCCTTCTATTATCACGTACACATCAGCTCGACAACCTATACCAAACACAGTCAGTCGATCTAGTACAAGTCTTCCTCTGTCTTTCAAATCTGTCCAACTCTTGAACAAATCAATCCTCTGCATACAAGTCTTCTCAAATACTTGCCAAATTTGTCCTTAGGTTCTTCTCATAGAACCAATGCACCTCTGTCCTCAAGTTCTTTGATAGAACTATCAAACTCAACTCACAAGTCCTCTACTAGGACCTGTCCAAATCTGCTCACAAGTCCCAATCGAACCTGTCCAAAAATTGCTCACAAGTCCCCATCGGAACCTGTCCAAACTGCTCATAAGTCCCCATCAAAACCTGTCCAAAACTCAGCAAGCTCACCAAGAAAAACTTTCTTAGTAGGAAATCACAAAGTGGATTGTTAGAGACCCAATGTGATTTTTCAAACTCATAGAAGCATAAAGAGAATTGTTAGAGACTCAATATATTCTATACTCAAATCCCAATCTCAAAACTCAACTCAAATCAACTCGGCTCAATCTCAATCTCAAATCTAAAAACTCAACTCAATATTTGAAATGGATAGGATAGAATGTTTTCTTTCAAGAACATGAAACCCCAACAATTGCCAACTATACAAAGAATCACATAACAATGATACTCATGTTCTTTTCACCATCAATTAGGGTTTCAACAACAATGCTCATCAAACAAGGTTTAGTCAACCAACACCATTCAACTCAACATCAACCTTGAAGCATTCAACCAATCATCACAAGAAAAGGAAACAAGTAGAAATCCTTTTCCCTCCAAAGATATTTGAACAAAATAGCCACCAACACAATATCACCAAATGCAAAGAATAACTTGCTCAAATCAACTCAATGGAGTAAGCCCAATATCATGAATCAAGTAAAGTAATAACTTGATCAAACAACCTCTATGGAAGCAACTCAACCATCAAACTCAAAACAGCCAACCAAGGGTTCCACCAACTCAATGCAAGTAGCTAGACTCACAAATATAAACCCTAGTGCACAAAGCTTCCACTATCTCAAACCAAAAATTATGCATTCACCAAAAACTCTCCTTAAGGATAACAATGCATAAGTAGTCTTCAACAAACCAGAAAATAGGATTTACACCTAGCCAAAGGATACCTAGTAGAATACCTTTTCACTCCAACCTTATTTCAGAAAACATACACCAATCATACTCATAAGAAGAATGTGCCCATACCTTATTGGAGTAGAAGATAATTGAACCTTCAAGCTATCACCACACACAAATCTCAAACTTATAAATCGTTGTCCAAGAAACTCCGAATTTTGCGGCATAAAGACGTTTTAATAAAAACGTGTGTTACTCTAGCAAAGCACCCCACGAGACTCGAAACGGTGACCTCCGCCAATGTAGCGCCCAACAGCAACCTTCACTGCCACTAGCCCATGCGGGCTACGAAGTTCACAAGTGAACTTCCCTCCACTTCACCCTCGAAAAAACTCTCGAAGACTTTTCAACTACACGTGCTTCTAAGTCTTCCTTTGATCGTAGTGAATACAGAGCACAAACACCGCAAATTGCATTCAGGGAATTTCGAATTGATTCGCCTTCCAACCTTAGGAGTTGGAGAATAAATAGTCTCTTCGAAGACACCTTGACGTTGACGAAAATAAAGACCATTTCGAAATTAATCAAAAGTCTTTTCAAAAAGGGTTTAAAAACCCTTAAATAATTTTAATAAATTAAGAATAAAAAAGGTTTAAAAACCTTTAAGTATTTTTAATAAATTAAAAATAATTTCTCCCTTAATTAATTAAATAATTAATTAATTAAAACCTTGAAGGGTTTTAAATAATAATTAAATAAATAATAAAGAGAACCTCCATTGGTTTTAATAAAAACAATTGCCAATGGAATCTCTTCGGATTCTCTTAAAAATATTCTCTTGGAATCTTCCACTTTTGAAGCCAACACATCCTCTTAACATTAATGCCATTTCCTTTTGACATCAATGACAACTCATAGACAAGAAGCTAGGATCTCAAACCCAAAATTGCCAACAGTTCAAAGCACTAGGATTGATCAATAAATCAAAATTAACAAAAAAATCAAATAATAAAATAATTAAAAAACCAAATTCACCTCATATTTAGTAATTTACCCTATACACTTGGTGGTTGCAACGACTTGTGATCCATGCAATTTGGCAAGATGAGTAAATTACCATAAGGACATTTAGGATAAAATTGTCATTGTTGATCTGATATGCTTCTTTTCAATCCCTAAGAAGGCCTTCGAGGTCGGACTGCTCCACAAGAATGAGGTGTTGCATGTCATTTCTCCTATGACATATTTTCAACAAATCATCAATAATTTTATTCAACACAAATCTAATTAGGTTTGTATCAATTTGATTTCCTAAGACAGCTATTGCAGCCTGACTTCTCCATGGGATAGAAATGTGCAAATACTATTAACAGTTTGAATCAGAAGTTGAACTAGGCCTAGCTAGGGCATTAAAATGCTCAAATCTAAATTTGTTTAGATCATTCATAGTGGTCAAGTGACCTCGTTGCTTCAATAATTTTCATTACCCTCATCGACTCGTCGCTTGAGGGGGTAGTCATAATATCAAATCATAATCAAAATCAGTAGAATATCCCAAATATTGTAGATCCCTTGATCTTGTCAAAATTGTGTTCGTCCTTGCGAATCATTGTCAACATCTATCATAAGCTTACCCCTTTGCTTGGGGAAAATAGTAAATATGATAATTTATTTGTAACTCTTATCCTTTCGGTTATATGGGCCTAACTCCTATTGTAGTGCCAAAGCTACTCGAATTTCTGATGACGAGTGCAAACTCTTTCAAGTTTAAGCCTCTAAAGAGTTGGAAGCAATGACTCTAGGATGCACGTCCTTTTGCAGGACCTGGGGCATCTAATTTTGATCTGACTAATGATCATCATAGAACCTTTGATATTGTTTTAGGAGGCCTAATTTTTCTCAGCATTGTTCTATCTCATAATTCATCTCAAAAGAGGCATCTGTAGACACCTAAAACACATCATGTCGAGGGTGACTACTCATAGGGATATGCTACAAGACCATATGGAATATCTTGGACAGACTCCAAGATAGAGTAGTGGTTCTAACCACTCAAGTTGGGCTCCTTGGCCTATTCAGTCTAAACCACAGCCCAGACCTATAGTCTAAAGTCTAAACTATGGCTAAGGCCTACGGTTTACAGTTTGAACCGCAGCTACAACCTACGGTCTTAATTGAAGTTCAGTTGGCCTTCATCCGAGACAAATCGGTTTGAACAGCCATTTGTTCAAGAAGACGATGGTTAGAGGATGAAAGCTTCTAATCCAACTATCCTAACCACCCCTTCTTGATCTTGGCTTCTCCATGAAGCCACCTCTAGCCCTGGGACATCTTATAAATACCCCTTCAATTGATGGGAGAGATATATTACGAATTGATAGCGAAGCATTGTTGAATTGATAATATATAGAGATAGAGGAGAAATTGATCAAGAGAGTAGCAAAGCCCTATCGAATTGCATACTGAATTCATGCATTGAGAAGGCTACTTTGCTATTCAACCAAAGATCAATTTGCCATGGATGCCCTAAAGACCTAGGAGAGCCAAGAAATGCTAATTTGGGAAAACAGAGGCCCTATTCAACGATTCAACCACCAAACTTGTTATAGGATACCGAAGGTGACCCTTGAACATCAATTAGACAAGGAGATCAAGCCCATAGCTCTTGAATTTTGAAGGCAAACCACTTGGTTGCTCATCATGGCTTTCAACTGCGGTTCACAGTGCAGACTGCTAATCAGAGCTGTGGTTTGCAACAGGGGTAAAATATATTTACTGTTTTCATCACAATCCTATTAGTTAAGTTAGAATTAACATTTTAGCCGATCAATTATTGTTTTAGAGATCTCTGATCGATAGATTTAGCGTTTAGAGTGATTTTGTCATGTTAGTGTAGAATATGCAAGAATAGTTTCTTTTTATGCTTTCATGCTCTATTTTATTTAATTAGACCATTCAATATGTGGTTGCAATAGTATTTTATGCATTTCCATGAATATTTATTAATTTGGCATAGTTTAGATGTGTTTTTCATGTTTTCTTGATTATATTCTTTTCATGGATTTTTCATGTTTTAATCCTTCAAAGGGCCTCATCACGAGAGGTTTCCTATTTGTATAACATTCTTGTGTTGTTTCTTGATCGTAGGAAATAGGTTCAAAGGAGCTTCAATCACCAATTTCCTTCCTCAATGTGAAGAAGAGGGTCTACTCCACCCTAGGGTAGTTTGCAACTATTTGAAAAGGTATTTATAGTGCACCTACCCCGTTGGGGGCTTTGGTAATTGTATTAAGAGTATCAACATTCTGGTGACCCTAAGAGGGGCAATATTGTAATCGCATTTCATTGGCAAAATTAATAAAAGAAACACGCATTTTCATTGTCACATGCAATCTTGTTATTTTTTCATGCTTTCATGTTGATTTCATTAATCCAATAGTTAGGTGTACACTTTTTGGTATGGGTCACTTTTCACCTCCCGAATGAGAAGAATATGGAGAACTATGCACCTCTTGCATAATCGTTCTCCTTAATTCACTAGTTTTGGGTATGACAATCATATCCTTGAAGCATAAAATTTCATCTTTTATGTTGAAATCCTTCTTCTCCTCATTATCTCTCTTAATTTTAACCTATATTTTATTGCAATACTAATATTGTATCTACATTTCTTTGACTTTGTCCATCAAGTCTATATGACTCTAGGTTAATGTTGTTATGTGCCTTCTCCTACCCAAGGCATATGCAATATTATTTTCTTTCCATTTGATATACTTAATACCAAAGTCATATTCTACTAAGAACTATATCCATCTTCTTTATCTTGCATTTAGCATAGGTTGGGTAAAAATATACCTTAGACTTTGATGGTCTATCCTTAGCTCAAATGGTTTATCCAACAAATAGTGCCTCCAAATATTTAGTGCATGCACAATTTCTACCAATTCTAGATCTTGTGTAGCATAATTTAACTTATGCTTCTTGATTTTCCTAGACTCATATGCTAATGTAGTCTCATTTTGGGACACCCCACCCAAACCTTTTAAGGAATCATCCATACACACTATAAAATTCCCAAGAGGATCTAGTGTCTTGAGAATTGGTATTGTAGTCAACTTATTCTTCAGAGTTTCAAAGGTGGTCTCACATTTATCCAACCATTTGAATCCTTTTTCCTTTATTTGAAGGTTGGTGATAGAGTAGGTAACCTTTGAATAATCCTTCACAAAATGCCTATGATAACCAATGATATCCATGAAGCTTCTTACTTCATACACATTTGTCTATGCAAGCCAACTCAAAATAGCCTCAATTTTCTTAGGATCTAAAATAATTCCTTCTATAGATATGATATGCCCTAAATATTAAACTTATGAGACATAGAACTCACACTTAGACAACTTTTCATATAGCTGGTTTTTTCTCAATACTTCTAACACTAACCTTAAATATTGGTCACATTCCTCTTTGGTGTGAGAATATATTAAAAATACCAAAACAAACTGATCTAGATATTTTCTGAACACATTGTTCATCAGATTCATAAAATTTATTGGTGCATTTATCAACCCAAATGGAAACACTATGAACTCATAATGTCCATATCTAGTCTTAAAGATTATTTTATCATTATCCTCCTCTCAAATTCTGAACTGATGATATCCATATCTGAAATCAATATTTAAAAATATAGTGGCATCCTTTAGCTAATCAAAGATATCATAAATACTTGGAAAATGATACTTATTCTTGATGGTCACCTTATTCAACATCCTATAAACAATGCACAATCTCAAGGAACCATACTTCATTTTCACATATAGTACTTGAGCACCCCAATGTGACACACTATGTTTAATCAAACCCTTTTCTAACAATTCTTCAAGTTGCACCTTTAACTCTTGCAACTTAATAAGGATCATTCTATAAGGTGTCCTTGTGATGGGTTCTGCCCTAGGGATTAGTTCAATGGTGAAGTCAAGTTCATGTCGAGATGGTAGGCCTAGTAGATCTTCTATAAATACAAACCTAAATTAATGCAAAATAGGGTATTTCTTAAATATTTCTTCAATGCTACCCTTGTTATTTTTTCAGCAAGCCTAGAGAAGTTCTAAACCACTCAAACTTCTCTACCTTGATCGGCTTTGTAAGCATATCTGCAGGATTCACTTCTATGTCAATTTTTTGCAACAAGATCCTACCTTCTTCCACCATATTGCTTATAAAGTGGTACTTGACATCAATGTATTTCGTGCAATCATGGAATGTTGGATTCTTCATTAGATAAATAGCACTTTGGCTATCACAATGCAGCATAATTTTCTCTTGCATTACCTTGAAGTCACCCAGCAGTTTCTCTAGCTAAATTACCTCTTTACTATCATGAGTTGATGTAATATATTCTACTTCAGTGGTTGATAAAGCCACAATAGACTGCAACTTAGAAGCCTAACTCACTGCTCCACCAGCAAAAGTGAAGGTATATCCTGTGGTGGACTTTCTCCCATCTCTATCTCCACCATAATAAGAATCCACAAAACCTTTAACTTGAAAATTTGTCGATCCAAATTAAATGGCAACATCTGAAGTGGCTCTTAAATATCTAAAAATCCACTTCACCACATTCCAATGCTCCTTACCAGGATTTACCATGTATCAGCTGATTACTCCCACTGCTTGGGCAATATCTAGTTTGGTACTCACCATGGCATACATAAGGCTTCCTACTGATGATGAATATGGTACACGAGATATGATTGTCTTCTCTACTTCTTTTCTAGTACATTAGTTGGAAGATAATTTTAAGTGTGAAAGAAGTGGGGTACTAACTGGTTTTGCATTCTACATATTTAAGTGTTGTAAAATATTTTCTGCATATGACTTTTGACTTAACCAAATCTTTCTTCCTTTTCTATCTCTATATATCTTCATCCCTAAAATTTGGTTTGCTGGTCCTAAATCCTTTATTTGAAATGTCCTAGCCAACTGAGCCTTAAGTTTAATGATTTTCTTTATGCTGGGGCTTGCAACCAGCATATCATCAACATACAACAACAAAATAATAAAATTGCCATAATTAAACCTCTTATAATATCCACAATGGATAGCTTCACTCCTGCTGAAACCTTAGTTCTTCATGAAGGTGTTAAATTTCTTGTACCACATCCTTGGTGCCTATTTCAACCTGTACAGTGATTTATTTAGTCTAAAAACCAAATACTTTTTACCTCTTTCTTCATAGCCCTCAAGCTGATCCATATAAATCTCTTCCTCAAGATCACCATGCAAGAAAGAAGTCTTTACATCAATCTGCTCCAGTTGTAAATCCTTTGCAGCTACAAGTGCAAGTATAACTCTAATAGTAGTCATCTTCACAACTGAAGAGAAAATTCATTAAAATCAATACCACCCACTTGTTTCCAATAGTCTTTCTTCCAAGTGGGAGATCCACAAGTTCCCACATTTTATTCTTACGAAGTGCCTCGATTTCCTCCTCCATGGATTTCCTCCACTTTTCTACATTCTCAAACTCTCTAGCTTCTTGAAATGAACTAGGTTCACCATCATCAGTTAACAAAGCAAAAGAGGACTGATAAACATGAGAATATCTTTTTGAATACTTTTGTGGATGTGTAGATCTTCTAACCCAATGATATGTTGATTGTGGCTCTTGGTCTTGTGACCATTGTGGCTACTCTACTTGTTGTTCTAATTGTTGTTTTGCATGCTGATCAAAAACTTCAGCATGCTGATTTTCACATTCATCTTCATTCATTTCTACTTCAACTGGTACAACATTAGGAGTTTGTGGTACCTCCTTCCTTTGCATGTATTTTTCATCAACAACAACATATCAGCTAATAGTTACCTTGTGTGCAGTAGGATCCCATAGTCTATACCCCTTCACTATATCTCCATAGCCAAGAAAAACATACTTGCTTGACTTTGGGTCAAGTTTGGACCTTTTTTCTTTAGGCACATGGGCAAACGCATCACGACAAAAGGTACACAAATGAGAGTAATCAACTGGCTTACAACATCAAACCTCCTTTGAAATATGTCCATCCAATGCAGTTGTAGGTGACATGTTAATAATATAAATAGTTGTATTAATAGCCTCTACCCATAACTTTTTCTCCAACATGGTTGCACTGAGCATGCTTCTTGCACGTTCCATGATTGTGTGATTCATCCACTCAGCCACACCATTTGTTGTGGAGTATATGGTACAGTCTTCATGTGCTTAATACCTTCTTACATACAAAATTTATCAAATTCCTTGGAGCAATATTCACCCCAATTATCTAACTTGAGACATAAAATTGACTTGCCCAAACTCTTCTCTACGTGTGCTTTGATCTCTTTAAATTTTTGCAAAGCCTTTGACTTCTTCAAAAAATAATCCCACACTCTCCTATAATAGTCATCTATAAAAGTCAGAAAATAGATGGCACTATTGAAGGACTGAGTGGGGACTGGTCCAAATATATCTGAATGTATAAGTTACAGAAAATTAAAACTCTTATGAGGGATTACAGAAACTAAACTCTCTTTTATTTACCAAAAATATCGTGCTTACATAAGTCTAAGTTACAAGACTTAATCCCAGAAAGCATACCTCTGTCATGTAGAATTTTTAGACCTTTTTCACTCATATGGCCTAGGTGTTGATGACATAGCATTATTGCATCCTAAATAGAAGTTGTTTCTGCTACATGGTTTATCACTACATAAATGATATAGAATCCCATAATATTCTCCCTTAGCTACTACAAGAGCTCCTCTGGTAATTTTGTAGTAGTTATCAAAAGTGATAGAATACCCTAGCTTATCCATCATTTTGATTAAGAGTAAATTCTTCCACAAATAGGACACATTTTGTACATCACATAACATCCTTTCTCTACAATCGTCCAACCTAATCCTTATATCCCCTCTTCCCACAATTTCTAAAGGATTATCATCACCCAAGTAGACCATTCCACCACAGTATGGCTGATATTTGTCAAACCAACCTTTGTGGGGAGACATGTGGAAAGATGCACCTGAGTCCAAAACCCAGGTATATAAAACAGATATGTTGTTACTGATACATAAGGCTTCACATGTTGTCATATCTCATGAACATGTTGTACTGGCCTTAGATGATGGTTGAGTTTGCTTTTCACCTTTTTTGAACTACCAACAGTCCTTATTTGAGTTCCCTAGCTTCCCACAATGCCAGCACTTTCCTTTCTGCTTATGTCCTTTAGACTTAGATCTGCACTATTTTCTACCTTGTTTAATCCTCTTGAAATATTGACCTCTCATAGATAGAGCTTCATCATTTGAGGGTTCTAGAGATGTTTCTCACCTCAACTCTTCTATCAATAAAGCGACTACCACATCATCAAATTTTAGAGTTCCTGATGATGCATTACTTATGGTCATCACCATATGATCCCATGTATTTGGGAGGGAACAAAGTAAGGTGATAGCTCTATCCTCATCCTCCATATTCATATTGACTAAAACCATATTACTTATAAGAGTATTAAAATCATTTAGATGATCTACCACGGATGAACTTTCCTTCATCCTCAAGCTATAAAGCTACTTTTTTAGAAAAACTTATTTGTTGTTGATTTTATCTCATACAAATTTTCAAGCTTTTTCCAAAGGGCTTCTACGGTCTTCTCTTTAGCTACATTGAACAAAATAGAGTCCGCTAGGCAGAGATAAATTGTAGAGACCACCTTCCTATCCAGTGTTTCCCACTCCTCATATTTCATGCTGCTCAATTTACTCGTGACCCCTTTCAAGGCCAGATCTTAGTCATTTTGAACCAACAAATCCTCCACATTCATATTCCAAAGAGTGAAGTTCCTGCCATCAAATTTCTCAATATTGAACTTGGTTACACCTCCTGTCATTATTGCAACTCCCACTCACACAAAACCTTGAGCTTTAAAAACTTCAAATTTCATATCTGTAAGTAAAAACACAATGACAAATAACAGAGAAGACATCAAGTAACACAGAGAATTTATGTGGAAACCTGTAATGTGTAGGAAAACCACAAGGTAATGGCAACTTCTTCTTTTTATTATTTTCAGAAAACTTTACATTCATGTTTCTTTTATCATATGCAAGGGATCAATTCCCTTTTATAGAGAAAAAAAAGGAAGACCCTGAACTGTTCGTTTCCTCTCCCAAAGGAAGCCTTCTTTTCCACTCCAAATGAAAGCATATGAAACTATTCATCTTTTTTATTTATATGTCTATCCCATACTTCTACTACCTATATGTCTAGCATCCTAGATGTATGTTGCCTAGACGTCTAGCATTTTTGCTTATATGTCTATCAGCCTAGACATCTAGCAGTGCTACCTAGACATCTAGCAACTTGGACATCTACTACCTAGACATCTAGTATTGTTGCCTACACATCTAGCACTATTGCCTAGACATCTAGTACTACTACCTATATGTCTAGCACTGCTACCAAGACGTCTAGCAGTCTATATGTCTACTACCTAGATGTCTAGTACTACTTCCTAGTCATATAGCAGCCTAGACATCTACTACATAAACGTCTAGCAATGTTGCCTAGATGTCTAGTAGTAGTCTTTGCTGGCTAAATCCCTGCATAGTGACTTCACCTCCTAAACTTCATCCTCCTCATTTTCTCTGATCTTGATATGACTAGCAATGAGTACCCTCACATAAGCATACCATAACTCGTCATTCCTTCCTTCAATACCAAGTTGATGAGCACTCTTCCAACCTTGCTACCACAAAGAAGAAGAATCATTGTCTACCACCTGAGAGAGAGTTAAAAAACCAACATATTGTAGAGGTAGTAAAATATCCTCAAGAAGTCTATACTCATTACCACTTCCAACCCAAGGGTCAGCACCAATTCTCACCTTAGCACCACTATTGACTTTCCAAGTAATCCAATTGTCTATTATTGGAAAAACTTGGACAAATGCTTTCCAAAATATGGACAACTTGCTTATAGACTTGTCAGGTTTCATTATTTACTCCTCCATTGAAAGCAGTTCAATATATTTGGTCATAATTACCTTTATCCAAAGGCTATATTGAGTAATCAGTCTCCATAAACTCCTAAATGGTATATGTTCTTTAACCATTAACCACCCTATTCCTTAGGTTTTTTTATAATATTCCATTTGGCTAACACTATGTCAGCTTTATCTCTTTTTCCAATTCATAGGAATGTAAAATATTTTTTTTCTATTTTTTTCTAGTACTCCAGTAGGTATGAAAGTCATTCCATTCCAATAGACAAGAATAGCTTCCAAAATAGACTTAACAAGTGTCAATATACCCCAATAGATAGCCACTTGTTGCATCATGAATATATTATTTTGTTAATCTTATCCACCAACCAATCCTATTCTCTAATACCATAGTCATTTGGCTTCAACATGAAACCCAGATATTTTATCCTTGCCTATAGCTCAATCTTGGAAAAGGAAAGTACCCTCTAAAAAAGGCTTTCCTCTTCAACTACAAGACCAAAATAGGACATGGTGGACTTCTCCAAATTAACTTCCATATCGGTGGCAATACAGTAGATCCTTAAGATATCCTTGAACTTGTTAACATCCTTGAGAGATCCATCACAAAACAACAAAACATCATCCACAAATAAAATATGAGTTAAAGAGAGTGATAAACCCACTTTGATCCCTTTAATAAGCCTTGTTCTTCTAGCTTCCCTAATAGCCCTACTCAAGCCTTCTACAACCAAAAGAAACAAAATAGGAGATAAAGGACAACCTTGTCTGAGACCACACTTAGAGGAAAAGAAGCTAGAAGTAGAGTCATTTATAAGTACAACAAAAGACATAAAAGTCACACATCCCATAATCCAATTAACAACTTGAATATTGAACCCGATGTGGAGAAGCATGATCCTCAAATACAACCAACAAACTCTATCATATGCTTTGGAAAGATCTAATTTTACAACAAAAAGAAGCCTCCTCATCTTTATAGCGTGTATGCCTTCTTATGCCACTCCCACAACATCATGGATCTTCCTCCTATTAAGAAAATCAAATTGCTCACTAGAAATGGAGTCCGAGAAAACTCATTTTATCCTTGAAGTAATGATTTTGGAAATAATTTTGTAAAGGCAATTGCATAAAGACATTGTTCTAAAATCATCAAAATAATTAGGAGTGTCCTTCTTAGGAATTAGGACAATGAAGGTTGAGTTGATGTCCATAGGGATATTCCTAGTAGCTTTAGTTTCTTCCACAACCCTAAGCAAATCTTCCCCAATCAGCTCAAAGAAACCCAAAAAGAACTCAACACCCCAACCATCTAGCCCAAGATTTTTATTCTTTTGAAAGGTAGAAAGAACTTTTTTTCAATTCATCTTTGGAAATTCCTTCTAAGAGCATCTCATTGGTAGCATCATCAGCAAAGCTAGGGAAGTAAGAGGTAAGTTTTAGAATCTCAACCAAGTTAACCCTCTCAGGTTCTTTGAACAAATTCTTAAAGTGCTTAATACCAAGAGTTACCAGGTATTTGAAAGTCCTAGCTTTTGACCCATCTCCATTGGGAATATCCCAAATGGTATTAATATTTCTCCTATGATTGGAAAAATTGTGAAATAACTTTGTATTTTCATCCCTTGAATCCAACCAGATAGCTCTACTTTTAAGCCTCCATTGAGCCTCCTGAGCTAGCAAAATATTACATTTTTTCTCTTCAAGTGCTCTGATGACTTATTTTGACTCCTCTAAGAAAACACCCTCATTCATTACCTCATAAAAGTAGAAATTTGCCTCTCTAAAAGAGTAAGTTCTGAAGAACACAAGCTTATACTGAGAGGGGGGGGTGAACAGTATAAGACCACTTTATACTTTTTCCTTCAATTCAACTTTCAATTCAATATTATGCAGTGTATAGATAGCGGTATCAATAGCAATAATCAAAACAATGCACAAAACACCATCCACAATAGAGACACAACAATTTACGTGGTTCACCCAATGTGGGCTACTCCACGGATAAAATATTTCACTAAATTTTATCAATCCAACTTCTGGGAATACCTTTCCCGATTACAATGTTTATGGGCACCAACCCAAAGGAGACACCAATCCCCTAACCTCGAGTTCTAGCTCGCTCGTGGTGATCCTCTAGAAGACCTCTGCCTCCACTGCCCTTAGCAAATGGAACTCTATCCATAGAAGACACTTGTCTTCCCTGCTCTGGCTGGAGACCTCTGTCCTCAACTCTATCACCTCCAAAGCTGGTCCTCGAATTTGCACTAAACACAGTCCTTTGGTCTAGCACAAATGTCCTCGTTCGTCTTTGCCTGTTGCTCTCTACGCCCTCTGCTCTTTCTGTGCAAACATAGCAGCACTGTCTTCGTGCACTCTGATTCCTTGCGATCTCTCTCACTTAGACGATTCGACAAAATGCACTCTGTACATTACTATCAAATTTTGCACTTTGCTCTCAGCGATCGAATTTCTTGCTCTGTGCACTATCTGCGAACTTCGCACTTCAATGACTCATTCGATACCCTCAACTCTCCAAACGGCCCTCCTTTTATACTAACACTTTCAAGATCAAAAACTTTGATCTTAGTCAGCTGCACAACCCTAAACTATGTCGACTGCAAACCCTAAACTACGTCGACTGCAAATCCTAAACATCGTCGGCTCACATTTAACTTTGTTGCTTCACTACCTCTATAACTCTTCTGTAGCTTCTACCACGAAACTACAACATGTCACGATATCGTGACACTTTTGCAACCACACACTTCCTTTTGGCTTTTGTCGTGATATCGTGACACTTCAGCCTTTGTTGACTTCAACTAAGCTCCTATCGCGATATCGCGACACTTTTGTCTTTGTCAGCATCAACTTTGCTTTTGTCGCGATATCGTGACTCTTTTCCCTTCGTCGACCCCCTTTCTACTTTTGTCGCGAAATCATGACACTTCTCCTATAGAAGACCTGCTTTCAATTTTTGTCGCGAAATCATGACACTTATGCTTCCTTGCACTCTTTTCTGCTTGCACTAGCGAAAACGAAACATGTCACAAAATCGTGACACTTTCGTTGCCTTGTGCTTTTCTCTGCCTTACGCCCGCGAAAATGGAACATGTCACGAAATCGTGACGCTTTCACCTTTGAGCTCTTCCTTCTTGAATTTGTCATGAAATCATGACGCTTCTTCTTCCATGCTCTTTCATTTTGCTTCTGTCATGAAATCATGACTCTTCTCCTGTTGAAGACCAACTTTCGGATTCTATCGTGAAATCGTGACACTTTCTCCAACCGTATGCTGCCATCTCAATCTATCGCGAAATCATGACACTTTCTGCATCCGCAAGCTTTCTCTTCAACCTGTCACGAAATCGTGACAGTTCTCACTAGGAACACTTTCCTTTGCTACATGTCACGAAATCGGGCACTTTCCACATTCGAACACTTTCCTTGCTTTCACTTTCCTGCTTAAGTCACGAAAATGTGACATGTCGCGATATCGCGACACTTTTCCTCCTTAGCTCTTTTCTTTTCTTCGGGTCACGAAAACCCGACATGTCGCGATATCGTGACACTTTTTCTCCCGGACTCTCTCTCCTGCATTATGTCACGAAATCGTGACACTTTTTCTTTCGAACTCTCTCTCCTGCATTATGTCATGAAATCGCGACATTTCTGACTCCGAACATTCTCTCTCCTCTTTGAGTCGCGAAACTGCGACATGTCACGATATCGCGACACTTTTCTAACTTGCTTTTTTTTGAACCTGTCATGCCGAAACCTTCATCAAAACAAATTATTTTACATCAAATCAAATTCCTTCAAAAGCTTCTTGACATCAATGACAACTTATACACTTGAGCAAATGCAATGTACCCAAAGTACCCAAAATTTCCAACAATCTCCCCCTTTGTCATTGATGGCAAACCTTTACTGAAAACATGTCTCAAGAGCCAAAACTGAAACCAACTGTGCTAACAACTGAGAAACTGTGCCCACAACTGAGAATCTTCCTTTGAAGTTTTGCTCCCCCTGACTTGAAGCTTTCCTCTTCACTTGAAACTCTCCCCCTTACTCATATCTCTCCCCCTTTGTCATCAATGGCAAAGGGCCACCTTTGGGGCTCGGGACTAAGAAGGAGCCTCTTAGCTTAGTCCCTCCCCCACCTCCTAATGAGGTGATTAATTTTGGGGTGGGAGTAAAACTCCCATTAGGCACTGATCATCATCAACATCTATAACTTCCTTGCTAGGCCTTCTCTTGAACTCTTTGTCCATATTCCTGTTCTTGTCACTGTTCTTGTTCTTGTTCTCATCCCTGTTCTTGTTCGTGCCTTGATCCTTGGACCTGATCATGCCACTGTTTCTGTTCCTGTACCTTGGAAGTTCAGCTCTACACTGTCTAGCTATGTGACCTTCATTGTTGCACTTATAACAAGTAACAATGTTATTTCTTTGAGGCATACCTATTCTTTGAATCCACCTGTTCTACCCAAACCTGTTCTGACCAAACTTCTGGCCGAACCTATTTTGATCAAACCTGTTCCTGTTATTTACCTCGCAATAGACTGCCTTGTGCCCGAACTGTTGACAAGAGTAGCAATACCCTTGAAAGAAACTAGCACTTCTAAAATTGTCGTTTACCTTCTTCACTTGAGCCATGCAATGTGCAGCCATGTGACCCAACCTGTGACACGCAAAACATCTGCCTTGAAATTTTCCTTTATTTGACCTCTTGGGTCCCGAAAACTTCTTCTTCTCATTCTGAATTCTATTTTCTGTTTCTACGCATCTATCACTCAAGGACTCTTGATCTGAAACTACTTTCCTCATCAGAACTCTCTTCC
Source organism: Wollemia nobilis (assembly GCA_028583015.1). Classification (NCBI taxonomy): domain Eukaryota; kingdom Viridiplantae; phylum Streptophyta; class Pinopsida; order Araucariales; family Araucariaceae; genus Wollemia; species Wollemia nobilis. The sequence goes on along the minus strand of JAQPPZ010016917.1, from coordinate 7,464,485 downwards.
TTTTGGAGTCTCTTACTAGACTCTCCAACTTGTTCCTTGTGTGGCTTAACAAAACCAAGGCCTGTTTTATCTGTTGTCTTTCTTTGACCTTTGATGAGTGACTTAACCTTTTTGGAGCTATCTTGAAACCTGTAAAGCTTATCCTTGTACTCTTTAGTTTCCTCTTTCAAAGAAGCCATTTTCTATTCTAACTCACTATACTCAAGAACCTTAGACTCTAACTCATCCTTGAGTTCTTGTGTCTTAGCTATAGAGAAATCAAGATTTTCTATAAGATCATCTCTCTCCATACAACATTCATCTAACTTATCCTTGAGTCTAGCATTCTTCTTTCTTTCCTTTTTCAAAGCACTAAGAGCATTAATAAGTTCACTTTCAAGATCCTTTATTTGTTTGCTTTCTGAATCATCAAAGCCTTTTTCAGATTTCTTATCACTCGAGGTGCTACCTTTTTCAAAAACCATACAAGCATCTTCCTTATAGTTTTCTCGAAGCATCCTCATACATACTAGAAACCAAATCATTATTTGTACAATCATCCTCAAGGTGACCAAAATTTCCACATCTAAGACATTTCATGATAATGAATCTATGTTTTGGTTCTTCCTCTTTTTTTGATATGAACAACATCTCATTTTCATCATCACTTGAAGAACTTTCACTATCACTACTAGAACACTTACTTGCTTTGTCTAGGTAGAAACTCTTCTTGTGCTTGTGAGAATACCTCTTTCCTTTATTGCTGTGCTCATATTTGTTCTTCCTGTGATGCTTGGGCTTTTCAGAATCCTTGCTCTTAGAATCCTGTTCATCTTCATCACTTTCATTCTTGGTAATAGTACAGTCGGTAGCATAATGACCAAACTTTCCACAATTGAAACATCTTATATTTTTCATGCTTTTGTGCTTTCTAGAGAACTTGCCTTTCTTGTTGTAATATGCCTCTTCATCACTAGAAGACTCATCACTCTCTTGAAGTTGTTTACCCTTGGATTACTTGGTGGCCTTGAAAGTTGCCTCTTTCTTGACATCAACCTTCACTTGAGTTCTCAACTCAAATGTCTGCAAGTATACTATGGAGCTCATCCTTTTTCAACTTATCCAAATCTTTAGCTTCCTCAATAGCAGAAATATTTTCACTAAATCTATTAGGAAGAGATCTTAAAATCTTATCACAAACATCATTTTCAGCAAGCTCAAGACCTAAGTCTTTCATGGAGTTAACAACCTCATCCATACGAAACATGTAGTCACTAATCCTTTCATCATCATTCATCTTGAGTTGTTCAAACATACCTTTGAAGTGTCTCAACTTGGCCTTTCTGACATTTGTATCACCTGTATGAACCACCTGCAACTGTTTCCACATTTCACTAGTTGTCTTGCAGTGAATCACTTTGGTGAGATCTGCTTTTTGTAAGCCTTTCAAGATTGCGTTCATTGCTTTTGAATTGTTGTGATGTAGGAGCCTTTCTTCTTTAGTATTTGGACCATGTACAGGAATAGTGTACTCATCTTCAATTACTTCCCATACCTCATTACCAAGTGCCATTAGATGAACCTTCATCCTTGCACTCCAAAGACCAAAATCTGACCCATCAAGAATAGGTGCTGCATTGCCACTTGAATAATCCATTGTGTTCTTTACTAGCTTTTCCTTCAAGCTATTAAACTTTCCGAAGGCACCCGCTCTGATACCAATTGAAGAACACAAGCTTATACTGAGAGGGGGGGTGAACAGTATAAGACCACTTTATACTTTTTCCTTCAATTCAACTTTCAATTCAATATTATGCAGTGTATAGATAGCAGTATCAATAGCAGTAATCAAAACAATGCACAAAACACCATCCACAATAGAGACACAACAATTTACGTGGTTCACCCAAAGTGGGCTACTCCACGGATAAAATATTTCACTAAATTTTATCAATCCAACTTCTGGGAATACCTTTCCCGATTACAATGTTTACCACCCAGGACCAAACTACCTGAGTTATGGGCACCAACCCAAAGGAGACACCAATCCCCTAGCTCTGCTATGGCTGGTGATCCTCTAGAAGACCTCTGCCTCCGCTGCCCTTAGCAAATGGAACTCTATCCATAGAAGACACCTGTCTTCCTTGCTCTAGCTGGAGACCTCTGTCCTCAACTCTATCACCTCCAAAGCTGGTCCTCAAATTTGCACTAAACACAGTCCTTCGGTCTAGCACAAATGTCCTCGTTTGTCTTTGCCTGTTGCTCTCTATGCCCTCTACTCTTTCTGCGCAAACATAGTAGCACCATCTTCACACACTCTGATTCCTTGCGATCTCTCTCACTTAGACGATTCGACAAAATGCACTCTGTACATTACTATCGAATTTCGCACTCTGCTCTCAGCGATCGAATTTCTTGCTCTATGCACTATCTATGAACTTCGCACTTCAACGACACATTCGATACCCTCAACTCTCCAAATAGCCCTCCTTTTATACTAACACTTTCAAGATCAAAAACTTTGATCTTAGTCGGCTGCACAACCCTAAACTACGTCGGTTGCAAACCCTAAACTACGTCGGCTACAAATCCTAAACATCGTCGGCTCACATTTAACTTTGTCGCTTCACTACCTCTATAACTCTTCTGTAGCTTCTACCGTGAAACTACATGTCGTGATATCGTGACACTTTTGCAACCGCACACTTCCTTTTGGCTTTTGTCGCGATATCGCGACACTTCAGCCTTTGTCGACTTCAACTAAGCTCCTGTCGTGATATCGTGACACTTTTGTCTTTGTCAGCATCAACTTTGCTTTTGTCGCGATATCACGACTCTTTTCCCTTCGTCGACCCCCTTTCTGCTTTTGTCATGAAATCATGACACTTCTCCTATAGAAGACCTGCTTTTAGTTTCTGTCATGAAATCGTGACACTTATGCTTCCTTGCACTCTTTTCTGCTTGCACTAGCGAAAACGAAACATGTCACGAAATCGTGACACTTTCATTGCCTTGTGCTTTTCTCTGCCTTACGCCCGTGAAAATGGAACATGTCACGAAATCGTGATGCTTTCACCTTTGAGCTCTTCCTTCTTGAATTTGTCATGAAATCATGATGCTTCTTCTTCCATGCTCTTTCGTTTTGCTTCTATCATGAAATCGTGACTCTTCTCCTGTTGAAGACCAGCTTTCAGATTCTGTCATGAAATCGTGACACTTTCTCCAACCGTATGCTGCCATCTCAATCTGTCGTGAAATTGCAACACTTTTTACATCCGCAAGCTTTCTCTTCAACCTGTCGTGAAATCATGACAGTTCTTACTAGGAACACTTTCCTTTGCTGCATGTCGCGAAATCACGACACTTTTCATGTTACTTTCCCCCTAAGAAACACTTTACCTTGTTTTCACTTTCCACTTAAGTCACGAAAATGCGACATGTCGCGATATCACGACACTTTTCCTCCTTAGCTCTTTTCTTTTCTTTGGGTCACGAAAACCCAACATGTCACGATATCGCGACACTTTTTCTCCCGGACTCTCTCTCCTGCATTATGTCGCGAAATCGTGACACTTTTTCTTTCGGACTCTCTCTCCTGCATTATGTCATGAAATCGCGACATTTCTGACTCCAAACATTCTCTCTCCTCTTTGAGTCGCGAAACTACGACATGTCGCGATATCGCGACACTTTTCTAACTTGCTCTTTTTTTTGAACCTGTCATGCCGAAACCTTCATCAAAACAAATTATTTTACATCAAATCAAATTCCTTCAAAATCTTCTTGACATCAATGACAACTTATACACTTGAGCAAATGCAATGTACCCAAAGTACCCAAAATTGCCAACAAGTTCCTACATCTATTGTCTAGACTTGTTGAAAGCCCACTTAGAAGCAACAACTTTAACTTTTCTCAAACTGCTAGCAAATTGAAAACATGTAGAGCTTCCCAAATTAGCATCAAAAGTGCTCCATTATTTTTTAACCAGTGCCTAGAACTCCTTATCCTTCAACCAAGTTGGATTAAACTTGAAAGGGCTAGAAGGTTTCCTATCCTTATTGCCAATTTGAAGAAAGATAGGAAAATGATTTGAGTTACCTCCAGGATCTACCCATGATCTAATTCTCTCACCATCCATCAAAAGGCAACCAGAGACAAAATATTTATCCAATATTTTAGCAACATAATCCTCTCCCACCCTATTATTATGCCAAGTAGGGATAATTTTGATAGGCTCCACATCAACCAGATCAACCTCTTCAAATTTATGTGTAAAATAACCAACTTGTGAATCGCATCTAGCTATAGTCCCCCAAACCTCAACTCTATTCAAAGTAAAATTTAAGTCTCCCCCTACTATTATATTCCCCTACTGCAAAAAGTCATTTGCCAAGAGTGTATCCCAAAACTATATTTTGTTCTCATAAGGCCCATATATGTTGGCCACCAGAAAGGATTTTCCTAGCTCCAATAATAAAAGCTTAACTCCTATCCTAGAGGTAAAAAAATATAATTGATAAGCCTAAAAGCCCTCTTCTTCCAACCCAAAACTAGATCTCTAGATCTGCCCTCATAATTCAAAGAGATAAGATCCCACTCTTTTAAAAAATTTGAATAATACCTTCAACTTTCGTACCACGCCCATAGTCTCTTCAAGCAACAAAATATCTGGTTGTTGTAACTACATTAACCTACATAGAGAATTTTTTTAGAGTCACTACACAAACCCCAAATATTATGAGAAATGATTAATACTAACTAATCAATTATAGGGTATGGCATACTCTAAGTGACCCAACTATAGATTTTTGTTTCCCACTCTTAACCTCCCTCAAAGCTTTATCCTTGGCAAGTTGGATATTATATTTTCTCCCCAAAATAGGAGTGGTACCAACATCCAGGCCAAGCCCTCCTACAACTACAGACTCCTCAAGAACAACTACTAATTTATGAGATCTAAAAAATATCTATTAGACCCCTTGCAAGACTCTTCACCCATAAAAGAGGATGAAAGTAGAGATGTAGATCTTGATAGTGAAGATATTTTAGGAATGATAGAAGGGTGACTAGTAGGGAGCATATGGAAGTCTTTCATCCTGGTGCTAGTTCCCATAAAGAAATAATTTTATTTTTCTAGCTCCATAGTTGAGGACTAAAAGGGAATAATTGACTCCTCCCTCTAAGTCATCCTAAGATCAAAAGAGTGATTCAAATAATTAAGAGAATTGTTATATGGTATGGAAACCACCTTCAACATAGGGGAAGGACCCACCTCCCTTAAGTGTGTAGGTACAAACAGGCCCTCATTTTATCCTATGTTTGAGTCCCTACCAACTCCATTATCCTTAATATTTGGTAAATGAATATCTTCTACAATAATGTTATGACCTTTCTCCAATATCCCATTGCCATCCAAGGAGGTTCATGCCCCAAATTTCTATATTCTTATGCCTCCCTCCACATTACTGACCAATCCATCCACTCTCACCCTAGAACTATGATTCTCCTCAAACTTTCTTCTCCAATCCCTTCCTATGAATTTTAACCCATAATCTTTCGCTAGATGGCCATACACATGACACCGTGAGCAATGAAAAGGTATCTTCACATAGTCAAGAATCTGAACATAATACCACTTTCCAATATCAATCTCTATAGTATCTGAAATACCCTCTTGCAAATCCAAATCCACCATAATCCTAGCAATAGAATGAGAGGAACAACTCAAGCAAGCTTGGTCCAAATCCACACGTCCCTAAATAATTACCAATTTTCTTCAAAATCCTAGAAGACCACAACTCCAAGGGCAATCCTAGCAACTTGACCCAAATGGGTTGAATCATTTAGACTCCCTTATCAAATCAAAACAATGGGACCACCATTTCAAAGATAAAGCATAAGAACCCCAGTACCATCTTCTCTGTAGTATTCTACCTGCATCCTCCATCGATATAAAGGAAAAGGCTAACCAACCTCTAACCAATACATGAAAACTAGGAGTATATCCTAAAACAAGGCTCCACACCCTCTCTAACCACTAAGCAAGTAATTTTTCTGAGTATAATCTACCATAGAACCTCCCAGTTAGTGTTTTTCCTTCCATATCCAGAACTTTGTCTAGTAGGATGTCTTCACCTAAAACCAAATTTACTCTCCCCTCTTTGAGCTTAACACTTTTTTTCCTTTTCTTTGAGTAGGATATGTTATCAATAACTAAAGCATTCACCTCCTTACAAAAACCTAGTAGCTCCCCTCTCTCCATAATCCCTTCCAAGAATCATGTACTAGAATGAAATTTGAACTCCCCACCATCAAGCTCTTGAAAACTTCTCTTTGTATAAACCTCCCAAGACCGCACTTCCATAAAGCCTAAATCACCATCCAAAAAGCACATATCCATGGGGCAAGGTAAAAACTCTGTCGACATGTTGGTAGGGTAGGAATTAAAGTCTGAAGAACCAACACCTTGAGTACCCCTGACAGAGAACTACCCAAGCTAGGAATATTGTCCACTAATGAATCTAGATAAAAAGGATGATCTGCATCATGATTCCTAATAGAAAACATAATTGAAAGCAATTCCTTTTGAGAAGAGATCTCTAAAAAATTTGGAAACAAGTCCTCCAAAGGCTTCCTCTTTGAGTTCTGACTAGGGAAAGCATCAACAAAATGAGCAGACACCCTCTTCGACTTCCACTTGGCTTTCAAAAAATCTTTCATAAGGAATATAGAGATATCTACCACTAGATCTGGAGTGTAGTCCACCAGATCAACCATATCCTCCACCATCTACTTCAATCCATTATTATGCTAATGTTTACCTTCCAATAGTTATCCTTTTTTAAGGACATCGCTCCTAAACATGGCAACCAGATTTGTTGCAAAAATAAAGCCATTACCACCACCGCCACCATCGCCATCACACCAACATTGCACCATGATGTCAACATTAGTAGGAGTCCACCAAACCTTTTTATGTCATGCAATCTATTCATCTTGATTGCATGAACTCACCATATACCACTGCCACCACCACAAAGATAAGAAAATATCATCTCAAAACCTGATCTCCAATACCCTTAGAACACCCATCACCCTCTTCCAAACCCTTGGAGGTATCAACAATATCTTCCAAACCCAAGGAGGCTTCGACCCTAGTCTCTCAATCGCATGAGGGCCTCACTATATAAAATCATGGTATCCTCATCGTCTATGATGAGGAACCCTAACTCAACCCTGTGACCTTCAATAGCAAACCCTAACCACCCACTTAGTCAAACTTACAATATCAACTCACGCAGTGGTCTATAAATAGATCTCCTAACTTTGTGAAATTTGAGTATCTTCCTTTGACTTTTGAGATTATATCAATTTTAAAAAATTCAAATATGTTAATTTGATAGAACATATGATACAATACCACAATTTTTAAAACATATAAATCAAACAAAAAAAAAGGAGGGAAGAAAGAACAAGAGCTTCTAGTCTGTCAAACCCCTATAAATTCTAGAAAAAAATTAGGTACAAAGAAAGAAGTTAGTCCAACACCATTAGGGTTTTCGTAGGGCCGAGGTTGGCATTTATTCCTTTTCAACATATAATGATCTTGATTGAAATCAAACTAGAATCTATGTAAATGCCAAAAATATCAAGCAAGGATGAAATAGATCGATTTAGCCCTGTTAGGGTTCCATAGGTCTAACGTTTGAGCATGGTGATAATGGGCATCAAATTGGAGTTGATGGTATGATGTCAAAACTTGCCAACAAAGAGAATGGTGGGTGCATCGACTACACCCTGAAGGGCTTGTTCTCTTATGGTACCATTAGCAGTGTAATCATGGTCATGGTCGACATTCGCTCAATGAATCTGGTGATAGTGCTCCTAATGCCACCACAAAAATAAACCAGCTTAGAAGAATGTTGATAAATGTTAAAATGATATCATTATATATATAGATAAATAGATAGATAGATAGATAGATAGATATATAGATATATAAATATAGATATAGATATAGGTATATTAGGTAAAAAATAATTTATATTAAGGTATTCAAATAAAAGAGGTACAAAGAAGTCTGCCAAGAAGCCTAAGGAGAAGTTTGCTAGGGATCTTGAGGAGAAGTTTTTTGGGATCCCAAGGAGAAGTGTAGGATTTCTCAACCTAACCCTGAAGGCTAGAATACAAGCAGTTAAAACCAATATGTAAATGTCTCAATAGAAATCACATAAGTATGATCATGTATTACACAATACTCCCACAACACAATCCTTACAATACAATCCTCACAATCCTTCAACCCTCTCTCCTGTGAAATGGAAGAGGAAGGTCTACATATATAGACTTGAGTGTCATCATGCAATGGACACCAAAGTCATAGAGAAGAGTTTTGAATGGAATTGATGACTAGAGATGTGTGCACCAAAGTCAAAGAGAAGAGTTCTGAATGGAATAGAAGACTAGAGATATGTGCACCAAAGTCAAATATGGCAACTTGGAGCACAAATATCCTAGATACTTATTAACCAAAGAGAAGAATTTTGAATGGAATAGAAGACTAGAGATGGCAACTTGGAGCACAAATATCCTAGATACTTCTTAACCAACCCAACTAACTCAACTAGAGTAGACTAACCTAAGCAAGCTAATCATAGGTGCACTAATAATGTAATAAAATAAATATAAGCACCAACACCTCCCATAAGCACATCTTAGGCAGGAATGTGATGTGAGTCCTGGTGGATGTGCCACAATTAACTCAATACAATGTCTCTTAATAGTACAAAGAAAGAGAAAATCCAGTGGGTAAAAACTCCTCCCTAAAAGAGAGAACAAAGTGAAGGAGGTGAATTGAGGTCAGGGGCTTTTTAATACATATTAAAGGTCTAAGGTGTACACAAATTGGTGTGGCAAAACCTTGTAATGGGGATGGATGCCCAAGGTTCAAATCTTGGGCCTCGTCGGACTGAATGCTTGTCCCTTTCCTAGTGCTTTCAGCAGCGTAAAATGTTTAAAATGAATTTGGCATGGTGGTTATAATGGCAGACTACATGAGTACTATATGGTAATTTTCAAGGCAAACAACGCAAAATACTATGGCGACCATAAAGATGAATAGAGTGCCCTGATCATCATGGTGGTTACTAATTTCGCCATGTAAAAAAAATTGCTCAAAATAAAATAAAATACCATTAACTCCTTACATATCCTTTTTTTTAATTTTTCAACTTCCTTAAATATCAAAAATACAATAATCAAAAAACTATATATACCTTATATATCCAAAATAAACCTTAGCATAATATTTAAACTTTTATCCACCAAAATGCTATAAACTGCATAAATTAGTTGTTACCTGATGATGCATCAATGCTAAAGTAGTCGGCTCTATTATCAATGGTAGGTGTAACACTAGGATGTTATTCTCTCGCATGCATTTACATGAATATTTTCAAAAGCTTCAACTTTTGACCACTCGATGTACACTTCGGTGTTCGATTCACATTCCTTTTCAACATTTTACATTTTACTTTCATATGCACTGTTCATGGTTCGGTTTTCAACTTTTGCTACGGGTTTGTGCACTCAAGGTGCTTTTGGTTTTCCTTTTGTCTAACTTCTGATTTAGGGTGCTTGGTTTACCTTTGTCTAGCTTTTGATTCAAGGTTCTTGGTTGACCTTCTTCTCACTTCTAGTTCAAGGCGCTTGGTTCACCTTTGTCTCATTTTTTTTTAGGGTGATTGGTTCGCCTTCATCTCTGATTTGCTTAAACTTGCGATTTAGCCTTGCTAGTTCACTGGAGAACTACTTAGCTACTTCCAACATGGTTTTTTTGGCCTTTGTTGCTTCATAGGATAACCTCTTGGCTTTAGAGAATCAATACAAGTTTACTTGGCCTTTGTTGCTTCATAGGACAACTGCTTAGCCTTTTTGAATAACCAACTCTTTTATTTTGTTGGATTCTAGTTCACTATGCAGACCACTAATATTATATTGCTTGTTTCTCTTTTTCCTTTACTAATTAGGCTTTTACTCTTCCTTTCTACATTGGATTTGTATTACAATATTGACAAAATGAGCCAATCCTTCTGTTTTGACTGCATTGTTCTTGAATGTTGGTCGAATGGGTCGTTTCCTTCTAAGTTGTTTTCTTGTGTTGGACGAATGGCCTATTCTTTCTACAATTTTGAATTCTAGGGACTCTTTCCTCTACATTAACTTCTTAGGCCTCTTTCCTCTATTTTGGCTTCTTAGGATACTTTCTTCTATCTTGGCTTCTTTAGCCTCTTTATTTTATCTTCTATATCAACTTTTTCCTTCTATGTTACTTTTTTGTGTTGGCCGAATGGCCTATTATTTCTACAATATTGAATTCTAGGGACTCTTTCCTCTGTATTAACTTATTATACATCTTTCCTCTATCTTGGCTTCTTGAGATGCTTTCTTCTATCTTGGATTCTTTAGCCTCTTATTTTTCTCTTCTATATCGACCTCTTAGGCTTTTCTCTTTTATATCGACCTCTTAGGATTTTCTCTTTTATATTGTCCTCTTGGACTTTTCTCTTTTATATTGGCCTCTTGGTCCTTTCTCTTATATATTGGCCTCTTGGGCCTTTCTTTTCTATATTTACCTCTTGGGCCTCATTTCTATATTGGCCTTTTGGACCTCATTCTTCTTTGTTACAAAAAATCTCTACCTTGAATAACCTGCTTCAAAAAATGATCCACGACCAAAACTGAAATGATATATAGATATATTCAGTTAGTCTAGTTCTTTAACATATTCTGGGAATATAATTCCCTCTTTTTTGCTTTGTAATATTTTTTTGCTTCTTTTTTTGTGGCTTCTTCTTATCTTTATTTTCTTATCTCTGCTTTCTTATCTCTATTCTTTGTTCTTTGCTTTCTATCTTCTTTCTTCTGTAATGAAATTTTCACTTCTAAAATAATTTTGATCTCTTCACCTCCAATGGAGATCTCTTAAATCTTCAATATAGGTTTCTCTAGCATTTTTTCTTTAATGTAGGTTTCTTGAATCTATTCTCTGCTCTTTGTATTTCTTCTTCTTTGTTTCTTCTTCTTATGATATACTTAGAAGCTGAAAGTCTTCTCTATCTCTGTAGGAAGCTTCTCAACCTCTATAGCTTAATCTTTGTTGCTCCTCTAAAATCTGAAATCTTCAATGTCTTAGGTCGCACCTAAGAACCCAATATGATTCTCCTCCTTACTAGAGAACCTAATATCAATTTCAAGGTGGCTCTATAAATCCTTGAATGACCAATTATCTTCTAGTTGATTTTGCCTCAATATGTAATTTACAATCTTTAATATCCAACTTTTCTTTACGTTGGCTTTCTCTATCAATGTCCAAATTTTCTTTGAGTTGGCTTCAATGTCCAACTTTTCTCCTAAGTTGACCCTCTTCTTCAATCTAGCTGAGTCCTAGTCTTCACTAGTTTTTCTCAACTAAGAGGAAAGACCCTAGCCTATAAATCAGGGTGACTGAATCCTTGTTCTCTCAATATTTTACTCAATAAGACCTTTAAAAAATAGAGTCCAAGTCTACACTACCTTCAAAGTGGACAAACTCTAAATTAACTTTATCAAAAGTGGAAAAAGTTAATTAATAATGGTGGCTAATAAACTCTATAAAAATGGATAGAGTCAAGTGGTAGCTTTGATACCACTATTAGTTTTTTAAGCCTTACTACCATAAAATATCATAGGTCCCAATATAAAATAGCCATAATATTAAAGGTCAAAATAATAATAAGAGTAGAATAATATATGAGCAAATTAATATGTATATAAAGGCTTATATAATATTGAATTAAACATTCACTTATATAATAAAATATGAATTTAAATAGCCTCTGTCATTCATGAACAATGCATGAAGAAAACTTACAATATTAATTGCTCAAAATATATGGACAAGATTTATTCCTTTTCCCTGTTACAACTCTGTAATCTCAAATGTTGATCATTCTTGGATTACATTCTCATGGAGTATTATCTCCATAATATAGCCATAGTAATGTGACTCTTCAAGTACTTGTCTATTGTTATCCATATGACAAGTCTCGTGACTCTTGGTTTATCATCTTACCACTTGCATACCAGATGGACACTTAACTCTAAGACATTTGCATACATCTACATGATCTTACACTTCTACATGCACTCCTAATCTAGGACACTTGTGCACATCCTCATATTACATATTTGCACTCTTACATACATGACACTTATGCACATTCTCTCATTCTACTCTCACACTCTAACTTACATGATACTTGTGCATTTTTTGCACATTGCACTGTTATATGATATTTGTGCATTTCTTGCACATTAACACTTAAAAGGGAAAATATAAATCACACTGCTAAACTATAGATTCAACCCTAATCTATTACATATTTATAATTATACCATGAAGGTACCATGGGGGTACATTATCATGTACCAAAATGTAATATTTCTTAAAAAAAATTACTACCATCAAGAGATAAGATAGAAAGAAGATCTTGCCTGATCTGTGTTGCTCACCATCTAGGGGGATAGCCATAACAAGTGAGGTTGCCTTTGTCTAGAGCCCAGTTGGCCATCGCATCTGCAACTCTATTTTTTCTCTAGGGATGTGATTGTATTCCATAGATAATAATATTGCATGTACCATATGAATCTTCTCTATAATTCTCCTTAGTCTCCAATCAAGATTCCTATTTTCCCTTGGATTATTTAGATGGTTGATCATGACTTGTGAGTCTGATTCTATCTAGACCTTTTCCCAACCTACCTTAACTACCTCTTAGATCCCTTTAAGGATGCCACGACCCTCTACTAGGTTATTGGAAAGAATACCAAGATTCTCTGTAAAGGTGAAAATCAGGGTCCCATTTGATTATCTTCCTATCCCTCCCACATTAGCTCTTCCTAGATTCCCCCGTGATGCTCCATCCATGTTAACATTTTCCCAATCCTCTGGGGGATATTGCCACTTTTTTTTTCTCACTACTTTTGGGTGTGTTATGGTCACCATTTTTTTATTATCATCCTTAAGATAAATGTTTAGTCTGGTAATGAACTATTCCAACTATTTGTGGGGTTCTTGGGGATACTTTAGCATATACTGGATTGCCTCTACTATGTTGGATGTGGTATTTTTCTAAATATGGTGGATGTCCATAGAATATTATTTTAATATGTGGTTGTTCCTTTCCTTCCATATGTTCTAAAGTAGGAGAGTAGTTCTTACCCATACTATCTGCCTTACATACTGGTCTACTCCATCCTGTGTAGTCCATTCCCTTCACATATGCTCTAGGGTGGTAAAGCGGATCAATTAATACAAAGTAAGATAGCCATCATATTCCACAACTTTGAGACTATATGACACTCAATAAATAAGTGGCTGAGTGTTTTGAGATTCTCCCCACACATCTCATGTAAGGAACCTACTATTGAAATAAAGCTCACACACACAAAATACCGAAAGATAACTGAAATACATGCAATAAAAAAATAAAACTATGCAAAAAGTAATTGCAGAATTGAAATAATCTCACAAATAACTCAGAATCGTAGGCCTCTACGAGGGGGCAACCTCCTTCATATTTTATTAACTTGTAAAAATATACCTTCATACATGGCTTCATAGCTTTTAAAGAAAGACTTCATGCAACCCTAACTCTAAGCTTAGGAGTTGGCTTACATGCAAAATGCCACTCAAGCTAGAATCTTCTATCAAACATCGGTTACAATATTAATAAACGGTTACATCAAATGGTCCCACTTGGCTAGGATCCTAACTTACCACATACATTACAAAATATTGTAAAATAACATTATAGATGGGATATCCCACATTGGAAGTGGGTCATTACATAATAATGAGAATTACAAAATAACGTTAGGATGGGATCCTAACATGTTCTTCCCCTTAAAAAAGCTTTGTCCTTAAATATGAAGGTGAGGAAATAGGTGTTGGATCTAATGGAGAGACTCCCATGTAGCATCTTCTGGTTGGATTCCATGCCACTGAACAAGGACTTCAGTAATGGTGCGTTTGTGTAGAGTGCAAGTCTGACAATCCAATAACTATCCAGGTTCCAGCAAGATGGAATCTTCTTCATCTAACTTTGGAAGTGCATATTGAACCTGTACCTGATTGCCCACCACCTTTTTTAGAGAGGAAACATGAAGAACGGGATGGATCTTGTATGTAGGTGGAAGGGCCAATTTGTAGGTGGTGGCACCAATCCGTTGTAACACCTAGTAGGGCCCATAGTATTCTACAGTAAGTTTATGGCATATACGAAGCTGGAGGGACAACTATTTACACTATTGCAAGCGAAGGAAACCCATATCACCCACATCAAAAATGTGCTTGAAATAGTGTTGGTAAGCTTGTTGGCACATTCGATTTTGGGCCACATCCAAATTCATCTTCAGTTGACGGAGGACATCAACATGTTGACTGAGAGTGGTGTCGACTACATGGACCTTGGAGCTACTTGAAATGTAGGAGGAAGGTGTGGATGGAGGGTACCCATAAATTGCCTCAAAATGGGTAACCTTGGTTGTTGTGTGATAGGAAGTGTTGTACCACCACTCGACCAAAGGAAGCCATTTTGCCCAATGTGTAGGATGATTCGAGGTAAATCAACGAAGGTAGATTTCTAAACATTTGTTGATAATCTTCGTTTGGCCATCTATTTGTGGATGATAAGCTAAACTCATTTTGATATGAGTTCTCTAAAAATTAAATAATTCTTGCCAGAAGTGACTAGTAAATGTTGGGTCATGATCGAACACGATGGAGGAGGGCATATTATGAAGCTAAAAGATAGTATCAAGGAAAATTTGGGCAACGGTGGATGTTGTGTAAGGATGGGATAGGGAACAAAAGTGAGCATATTTTGAAAGACGATCCACTACCATGAAGATAATAGATTTGCCTCCATACTTAGGTAATCCTTCAATAAAATCCATAAAAATATCCGTCCAAACCTGGTTAGGAATGGGCAAGGGTTGTGATGCGTTGTCGTTATACACATCATTAATTCTCAATGAATTTGTCAATCCAGGGCTGTGTACAAGGCTATCTACGGAAGAAGGGGCAAACAGGGTTATAACTTAGGTCAATCTAGAGCAACAGGTTTTATTGGTGAAACCGATTGTGTGGGGGGTTTTAGGACATTCCTATCTCTAAATTGCATGAATTAAACCTTAATCTAAGTTGCAGAATTGGAAACTAATCATTAACTACAGAAATGAAGTCCTAATTACAATTGCAGAATGAGACCTAATTATGTTGCAGAAATAACAGTTGCAGAATTGAAAGTCTGATTCTAATTGCAGAAGGAAAATCTAATTACTTTTGCAGTAATGAAAATCTAATTCTAACATGGAAATGAAACTATCAAGGCTCTGTAACAGAAGGTTGTCAATCTTCTATGCAGGGGTTGACAACAAAACATAAAATGCAGGAAATTACAAAAAATAGTAAATTTTGGAAATGAAAGTCTGCAATAAATTGAAAGCTTTGCTGAAAGTGGGGATTACAACCAAATAATTAATCACAAAACATAAAATAAACTAAGATTGCAAATATCATTAGTTGTTTACAAAGGAATGAAAGGACAAGTTCTACAACTCATTCTGTTGCAGCAAAATCAGAATAAAAACCTGTTGTTAGTCCTCCTCCTAGGTCTGGAAGTGGCCAGCCTCTTTGTCCAGAAGAAGGTATGAGTCTCTCTCTCTTTAGATCTTAATCACACTCATTTACAAGACAATATGAAATAGAAACAATATACTTTTATTGATTCAGAAACATGATTACAATAATGCTGCTGAAAACTGTTACAGGACTGTAACAGTCACTTTCTGATTATCACCTATTACTGATTTCTCTATTCTATTCCCCTTACTCTCTACTACTTTCTTTCTTCTACCTCCTACTAGCTCAACCTGAATGGGAGCCCTATTTATAGATGTCCTAAGATTTACTAACAAGCTGAAAAGATCTAATCCTATTATGCTACAGCAATTCCTGGTTTTTATCCTAGAAGAAGATCATCTTTTGATCTTTCCATAAATGGTGACTTTGGTCGGCAAGGACGGCAAAGTCAGATCTGAGATATTTCCTTTTATCCTTTTCAATCTTTATTTCCCTTTTTCCAGCGTCAGAATTCGGTCAATAAGTCAAAAAGCACATTCTGTTTTCATTTCGAAGATAAGTGGCTCATTCCGAAGATACTGCAATTCTCATTCCGAAGATCCGCTCATTTCGAAGATACTACAGTTCTCATTCCGAAGATCCACTCATTTTGAAGACACTACAGTTCTCATTCCGAAGATCCGCTCATTCCGAAGACACTACAGTTCTCATTTCGAAGATCCGCTCATTTCGAAGACACTGTGTTTTCTCATTTCGAAGATATCTGTTCATTTCGAAGAGACTTCGGAATGAACAAATGTGGGCTCCTTAAATGATTTCCTCTGCATTTCTCATGTGGGTTACTTCTCAGGGTCAGATCCCAATGGTCTTCATCTCTTTCCACATGTGAATTCCATGCCTTGCCATTCATTGGCAGCTGGCTGGAATTTACATGGGAAAACCCAGTTTTTGCTGCACAGTAATAGTTTCCTTGAACTGTTGCCAGATTTAGGTAAAATGAATGCTTGAGACATATCAAAACATGATTAGTGAAGTGCTGCTATTAATCTAAGCATATCTCATTTTAGCAAGTCATAACAAAACAACATAAAACTTATACAAAAAGTTGTAAAAATCAGAATATAGTACTTCAAATACATTCATCATGCAAATAGTTAATACACAACATATTGAATCAACTTAACTAGCATATTAGATTAAACATAAGAGTTTATAGGCAATTTTAGTGTTCAAAACATGTTATGATTGAGGCATTTCCAGGCCTCATCATTTCCCCCCAACTTATATTGATGCATGTCCTCATGCATTCCGTTGGGCTATGGAATCACATATGTCCATGGTCAAATTCCATGACCTGTAGAACAACTTCTTGCCTATATAAAATCCCCTATTCTTTTGAAGGTCCCTGAGCCATTCTTCAAATTGTTCATCAGGTTGGGCATCATCTTCAAAGTAGAATGGGATTGGAGTGATGATGGTTGGAGGCCTAAATCTGAGACCTATCCAATTATGTTGCATGAGTTCAATCAACTGTATTACTCCTTCTGCCCTTCTTCTGGACCATTCTAAGTTGATGGGGGAAATGGGTTCTCTTT
Source organism: Wollemia nobilis (assembly GCA_028583015.1). NCBI lineage: Eukaryota > Viridiplantae > Streptophyta > Pinopsida > Araucariales > Araucariaceae > Wollemia > Wollemia nobilis. Next base: position 7,447,223 of record JAQPPZ010016917.1, on the reverse strand, counting down.
TCTACAAAGACATGGAAAGTTCAGCCCACCTGTTTCTACAGACTGATAATGTTGGCACAAAGTTGTCATTACAAAAATTGTGGAATCTGTTCACACAGTCCCTCAAGTTTGTCAAGTACATTCTCTTCACATCATCCCTGTTCATCATGGTGAAGTGTTGTCTTGTGATAATGGGGTGATTTGGCTGAATTGCTCGACTAACAATTCAGCTCTTGTTTCAATCTCCTTATTCTGCTTCTTTTCTTGGTCCCAATAAAACTGATTCTACAAGGTGGACATGAATGCCCTCAATTGAACATCTCCAATGTAGATCTGTGGATGAAACTCTACTTCTTTCAGAATAAAGAAACTATGTAAAAATAGCTCACACAGGAGATTTTTCTGCTCAAAAGGGTTGTCAAAGTATGCTTCCAAGAAATCTAGTGGTGTCCAATTTATATGAAAGATTTGAACTAATCCTCATGACCTGCCATCTGAGGTATTTCTCCTTCAGAATAAGACTGTAGAATCTGGCTGGCCGTCTGAATTGGACTAAAAATTCAGCAATTTGACATAAATCAGACACCTTTTCTTTCAATGCCTGAATTTCTGTTTCCTTGGCTTCTAGCTATTTTGCTTCTACTTTGAACTTTTTAGTTTTAGTGGCAAGCTTCTCATACCTAATCATCCAGCTAGCTATGTCTGCATTGTATTGTTCTAAAGACACAGTATTAGGTGGTCTGACTACAGGTGGAATTCTAGGTAGCAGATCTATCTGAACCCCTTTTTCTGCCACTTCCACTGGTTGTTCATCTGTCAATAACTCTACTTGCACCCCCTTATGTGCTATTTCTATTGGGTTGTCATCAGATAGTAATTCTACTTGCACCCCCTTATCCGCTACTTCTACTGATGGTGTAACAGTTTGAAATACAGGGACATCAATAGGAGTACTTACTTGATCTATTTCATGTTGCTGCTTGGACTGTTCCTGTGCTGGTGACTCATCTCCAATGTTTTTTGTTGTGCTTTTGCCAATTCTGAAGCATCTTCAGAATGAAAGGGTGCTTTTGAATGAGAAGGCACATCTTCAGAATGAAAAGGTGCTTCTTCAGAATGATCTCCTATGTCTGCCTCAATAGAGTCATCTTCCCTAGATAAATCCACAAGCAGTTGAGCCAAATCATCTTCATCATTGGATACAGTTGGCTATTTTTTAGACTGTGACAACTTCTCTCTCAGTTCTGCCACTTCCTGCTGTAACTCTGCAATTTTTCTTTCCTGCATCTCAATGATGTTTTCTTTCTCTGAAATCCATCTGGTCTGTGTCTTGACAACACTCCTTGCTACTCTCAATTGCTCTGTGATATCTTCCTCCTCTATTTCTACTTCAGAATCAGATGCAGACAAGTCAGCTATAGCAGGCTGCTCAATAACTGGTTCTTCCTCTGCAACATCTGTTTGCTCCTGTTCAGTAGGCTCTATGAAATTGTCTATAATTGCATCTACGATTTTTGTGGCTTGTTGAACTGTAGCCACCTCCATATTATCCTGCCCAGCCTCTTCCTCAATTATCTGTTCAGGGAATTCTGGGAAGTTTTCAGAGGCTGGTTGTATCTCTGTGACATCTGGACTGCTTTGTCCATCTTCTTGTTCTATGACCTGGTCCGTCATTTCCCTCAAGTGGAGTCTTGTAGACCTCCGAGTTCTAGATGCAAACTTCTTCTTTTTGCTCTATTTTTTGGTGACAGCAGGGGTTATGGGGTTAGTTTCAGATGCCTCTATTTCCCTTGTTGTTTCTTCCCCTGTTGGGCTAGGTGCTTCATTTCTCTGTTCTGACAAATCAGTTGCAACTTCAGAAAAATGAACCTTTTTCTATTTTTCTGTTCTGCTTCCAGTTCTAGATCCTCTTTTCTTTTGTCTTTTTGCTTGTGAAGTTGAAGGTTCTGGAGCAAGGTGTTCTACTGCTGCTGTTGGGTGTGTTTCTGTCTCTGCAACAACTTCTGTAGCACCTTCTATAGCTTCCTCTGCAGCATCTTCTGCAACATTTTTTGCAGTAGTTGTTTCTTCTTCTACAGCAACATCAGCAGTATCTGTTTCTTCCTCTTCACCCTCATCTCCAAAAATTACATCATTTAAGGTGGAGTAAAACCTCTCAAAGCTCCTAGGGTTTCCTCTAAAATGGTGTTGGCAAACTAGTTTGATAAGACCATGGTGGCGAAGACTTCCTTTTCCTTCCTGATATCTTTTTGCCATGTTTTTTAATTCTTGGTGCAAGTATAGGGGAAGATTTACCCTAAACTCTGGTTGTTGCCTACCATGTCTGAGATGATTTAAAATTTTTATGTGATGCCATGACAATAGTACATACTGCCCTTCACAGGTTAGAAATTTGATTACCCATGTGGCTACTTCATCCCAGGGTTCTTGTAGGCTGGCCCTTTTTACCCCCTTGCATGTGTTATTATGTGTTAAATACTCAGGTGCCCTATCATTTTCTTCCAAAAATTGATTGATTGTGTTTACCAATGTATTTTTGCCAGACCTAGAAATTGGAAGACCTTCTAATGGCAGCTCAATAATTTGACTCAAAACTTCAGGGGTTACCTCAATAGTCATGTCGTTAACGTGTGCTCGGTTGTTTTTGAATGTGTGGGTGAACATGCCGGCCAAGTCTTCAGAGGACCCATTAAATTTATCCAAAAATGGCATAAGCCCTCCATCTTCAAAAATTTGCACCACTTCTGGATTTTCTCGGAGATGGGTGGTATCTGCCGGTTCCATTCTTGTTTTTCGCCCCATTTTCCTGTCTTGGTTCATCACAAACTGCTCTCTTCTACCGCTATTCCTCTGTTGGATCTCTGATTTTTGGCGTTTGCAACTTTGTAGGGTTTCTGTGTCATGCAGGGGTTTCTCTATTTTTGTTCTTCGGAATGAACCGTAATCTCTGAGCACTGTACTTCGTAATAATTTTGCGTTAGCAAATATGTCTTCGAAAAGAAGAGTGGCACACGTTTCTACTTTTTTTGCTTCGAACACATGTCCATCAATGATTACGCAAATGTCCTTGCCGTCAGATCCACCTTACTCGCTTTTAGTTTTTCTATTTTTCCTACAGATTCTCACGTGCATGTTTATTAGCATCAAAAATTGGTGGCATACGGTTGGTCACGTCCTCCGTGATTCTGGTATTTTCCAATGGGTGCAAAAACAAACCATATGTTGACTGACACGTGTTCCTTTATCGTATGCGTCAAAAGAATTTTCACTTGATTGTATTTCTTTCCTTCTCTGGATGCCACGTGGAGATATTACATTGAATGTTCTTTCCGAAGATTATAATTTATTGCAAAAACAAAACTTCATTTCGAATATTATGACTTCATTCTGAAGATGAGTCTTCATTCCGAAGACAAATCCTCATTCCAAAGATTATAACTTCATTCGAAGATTATGACTTCATTCCGAAGATAGGTCTTCATTTCGAAGACAAATCCTACATTCTGAAGACAAATCCTGCTTCATTCTGAAGACAAATCTGCTTTATTCCAAAGATAAGGCTTCATTTCGAAGACAAATTGTCATTTCGAAGATGAAGTGCGACAATCTTTGTCATTTCGAAGACAATTTCAATCCGAAGACAACACAACAATTAGTCTGAAGAAGATAGCAGGTACTATTTTTGGCATTCTTGTTTCGAAGATTAGGCAAAAATCAATATTCCCATTCTCAAAACATGTTTTAAGTATGCCAACTCTTATGGATATCTTTTATGCTAATGGTTAATTGTTATATACTATATACCAATCATTTACAATGAAGAAATGTAAGAAATATATACCTATTAAAACAAGTTAATGCAAGTTTTTGAAATATGGCTACTTCTATTGATGTTCTCTGAGAATTTCTGCAACATTTCAAAACAAGTGCGGTTGGTGAATTTGTACAATGATGGTTCAAAAATTTTCAAGGTTATGCATGCCGAAAAACTGGTTTTCATGCATACCAACTTGATAGTGCCTTGAAAAAGGTTTTCCCTTTGAGTTATTCATTTTCTCTCTTTCTTTTTTTTTCTTTTTTTTTTTTTTTTGACTATGCCCATGAAGGAATTTCATGATTTCATTGAAATCATGCCCATGAAGGAATTCATAATCAGAATTTATTCATCTTTTTGTTTTCTATTTTTTCATTTTTTTGTATTTTTCTATTTTTTTCTTGAAATCCATGATCATGGTTGATTGTTTTGAAGTGGAAGAGGAAATTTCTTCCACCTGTTGTGTATCCAAACTGTCAAGCTATTGCAAGAATTCCTCTTTAGTCAGAGGTGTATGGTACACCCTGAGGCGATGTCCATTCACTACCAACTTTCTCTGTGACCCATCAATAGGAGATAAACGGATTGCTCCATTGTCAAATACCTCCTCAATCCGGTAAGGTCCAAGCCATCTAGTTCTCAGCTTTCCAGGGAAGTCTTCATAGCGAGAATCAAATAGTAAAGCCCAATCTCCTTGTTGAAGTTTCCTCTGCTGAATGTGACTGTCATGCCATAATTTCCTCTGCTCCTGAATTACTTCAGTTTGGTGCAGAGCATCCAACCTAAGTTCATCCAATGCATTCAGTTACAGAATCCTGTCTGTCTATGCCTGTGACAATTCAATTCCAATTTCCAATGTTGTGCGTAGTGTTAGTAGCTCAAATTCAATAGGTAAGAGGGGCTTTTTACCAAAGACTAGTTCATAAGGTGTGAATCCAGTAGTGGATTTCCAAGTAGTATTGTAAGCCCAACCTGCTTCAGGTAATTTATCTAGCCAATTCTTCCTATGAAAAGCTACTATTTTTGTTAAAATTCGTTCCAGTTCCCTGTTTGTTACCTCAACCTGGCCATTTGCTTGTGGGTGATAAGGTGATGATTTTCTATGTTTGATTTCATATAATTCTGTAAATACCTCAATGACTTTGGATGCAAATTGGGGTCCTTGGTCTGTGGTGATAGACCGAGGAGCTCCAAATCTCTGAAAAATCTGAGTATACAAGAAATCGGCGACCTTCTCTTCACGAGCATGTTTGAAAGCACGCACCTCTACCCACTTTATCAAGTAATCGGTGCATACTAGAATATGCACCTTTCCTTGAGAAGGTGGATCAATAGGTCCTACAAAATCAAGCCCCCACCTCTCAAATGGCTCTAAAACCAATTGAGGCTGTAGTGGCATTTCATTTGTATGAGTGGGTTTCCCCATTCTTTGGCATGCATCACAATGCATGATGTACTTTTTCACATCCTTGTGAAGAGATGGCCAATAATATCCTGTCCCTAAGACTTTTCTAATTGTGATTTTTACAGAGTAGTGTCCACCTGAGGGTTCATCATGACAAGCCCTAAGGATATCATACACCTCATCCTTTCGGATGCACCTACGTAACACATGGTCAGGACTGCACTTAAAGAGTATACCCTTGATCCATTCAAAAGAAGAACTCTGTCTGATTAATTGTTTCTTCTATTTTGAAGTGAAATGTGGAGGAACTTTCCCTGTGACCAAGTAATTGGCTATATCTGCAAACCAAGGTGATTGGACTGATATAGCAAATAGTTTTTCATCAGGAAAGGTGTCTTCAACTAATTCCCCTTCATCTGTGTTCTGTAGTCTGGACAAGAAATCTGCTACAACATTAGCTTTTCTTGGTTTGTTGATTATAGTGATATCAAATTCTTGTAGCAACAGTAACCATTGAATAATTCTTGCACTTACCATAGGTTTATTCATCAAATATTTAATGGTTGTGTGATCTGTGTGAATAAATATTTGATAACTTGTGATATAATGCCTAAATTTGTTGATGGCATAAATTATTGCTAAGAATTCTTTTTCAGTTGTGGTATAATTTTTCTCAGCTCCTATCAAATTCTTGCTAATGTAGTAGATGGCATAGTGTTCACCATTGTCAATTTGTCCTAATGCTGCTCCAATTGCGGTATTGGAAGCATCGTTCCGTATGTGAAATGGTAATGTCCAATTAGGGCCTCTTAACATAGGTGGAGTTACTAATTTTTCTTTCAGAGCTTCAAATGATTCTTGACATCTTGCAGTCCAGGAAAATTCAGAATCTTTAGTCAATAGGGCAAACATGGGATTGGCTATTGTGCTAAAGTTGGGAATAAACCTACGGTAAAAACCAATATGTCCTAGGAAGCTTCTGACATTAGTCTGAGTTTTAGGAGGAAGAAGATTCTTGATAATTTCCACCTTCTTTGGATCAACTTGGATTCCCTGAGGAGAGATGTGATGACCAAGAACTATTCCTTCCTTCATCATCATAAAACATTTTTTTGGATTCAAGGATAACTGGTATGTTTCACAGTGACCTAAAACTTTGTCAAGGTTTTCCAATGTAAAGTCAAAAGTCTGTCCGCATACTGTGAAATCATCCATGTATATCTCAACACTGTTGGTAGTTAGATCAGAAAAGATTGCTAAAACTGCTCGTTGAAATGTTGTTGGGGCATTACACAAACCAAAAGGTAAAACCCTATAGGCAAATGTTCCCCATGGACAGGTAAAGGTTGTTTTCTCTTGATCTTCAGGTGCAATCTGAATTTGATTATATCCACTAAATCCATCAAGAAAACAAAAGTATCTTTTTCCAACAAGGGTATCTAACACCTGATCTATGAAAGGTAATGGAAAATGATCTTTGTATGTCACCTTATTCAGCTCTCTGTAGTCTACACATATTCTCATTTTTCCATTTTTCTTAGGAACTATAACCAATGGAGAGACCCACTGGCTATCAAAAATTGGGTAAATGAATCCTACCTCCAAAAGTTTTTCAATTTCTTCCTTTACAATATCCCTTAGGGCAGGATTCAGTCTTCTCTGGAGTTGTCTTACTGGCTTGACTTCTTCAGTATAAATTCTGTGGGTACATATATCAGGGTGAACTCTTGACATATCTTTATAGTTCCAAGCAAAAGCATGAACATGCTTATGCAAGACAACTATCAATTTGTCTTCCTCTTCCCTAGTAAGCCAGTTGTAAATGTTTAAAAATTTTCCTGGTTGGACTTCTATTTGTTTTGTATTTGGAAGGACTGAACTCACTTCTTCATACCTGGTGATTAGGGAGTTAAGAGGAAACTGCTGAGATGGGAGAAAGTAAGAAATTTTTGTTTCATTATTTTTTGATGGAAGCATATCCTGTATGGAGCAGGTGAGAAGGAAAAATCAAGTGATGGTGCCACCCATGTGGTAGTGAAACAGAGTTTTCCTGTGATAGTACGAGATGGTTCACTTTCAAAATTTTGGTTCTCCTCATTCCTTAACAATTCTTGGATATTTATTGCTTCTTCTTCTAACCCTTGTTCATGCAGAACATTCATTAGGATAGTTTCATTTTCTGATTTTTTTGTGTCATGGAGGTCTTCTATGTGTTCCCTTACTACCAAGGTGGCTAGTGTGGAAATAACCTCCTCTGATTCTTCATCTGAATCAGGAAACCATAACTGACCTAAGAAATTGTTGGAGGGTCTTGCAGGAGGATACAGAGATATCTATTTTAGATCAATACCATTTGAAATAGTCATTTTTCTAGATCTGCAGTCTATGAAGGCTGCTGCAGTTGCAAGCCAAGGTCTTCCTAAAATGATGGGATATCCATGTGTTGAATTTCTTGGTTGTAAAACCAAAAAATCTGTAGGGAATTCCCAAGATGAAACTTCTATAGGAACATCTTCAATGATACCTTCGAGGTTTTGCAAGCCGACCTATCAACCATTTCTAAAACTGTAAATGTGGGGTTGAGATGCTTGAGTTGTAATTGTTTCATTATATCCTTGGTCATGACATTTATTGCAGCTCCTAGATCTACTAAGACATTTGATATTGGTACTAAACCTATAGTAACTATGATAACTGGACTTCCTGGGTCACTATACTTTGGAGGTAATAGTTTTCCGAGATAAGAGATCAGCTATCTTTCCTTCAATCTGAACAGTCTTGGGAAATGCCTTCTTTTTCCTTCCTGCTCTTCTAATGCACAAATCTCGGATAGTACTTTTAATCACTGGTATATCCTTAATGGCTTGCAATAAGGGCAATGATATAGTTAACTTTTTAAGTTCCTTGACTAGGTCTGATTCAAAATTTTCTGTTGTGGTATTGAATCTTTCAGGATATGGAATTATCCTTGATGAAGGTAATTGTTACGCTTTGTGGTTCTATTTTTTCTTCTTCTTTCTCTATTGTTGGTTCCACTATAATTGGTTCCAAGGGTTCTTGCTCTTCATTTTCTTTGCTTTTATTGGAAATGGGTTCAGGTACAATTTTTCTTGAACGAAGTTGGATGTTACTACAATCAATAACATTGATTTCAATATTTTCTTCGGCTTGAGCCACATAGACAGGGGATGCCTGTCTCATGTTGTTTGGATTAGTGGCTGATTGAGCTGGAAGTTGAGGTTGTTTCACCTGTTGTGTTTGTTGTGGTTGGTTCTGTTTTTCTTGAAAGTTTTGAGTAGGTGCAAGCAGCAAATGCTGATTTTGACCTTGATTTCTTTGTTGTCTTGGATAGGATTGGTATTGTTGATTCCACTGTGGTTGATTTTGCATCCAATGTGGATTAGTCTGATTCTGATTCTAGGGTGGATTGTTTTGACTCCATGATGGATTGTTTTGACTCCATGATGGGTTGTTTTGATTCTGGTTCCAGGCTGAATTACTCCAATTTGTTTGTGGCCATTCTTGGGAATTTGTCCATTGAGGATAATTCCAAGGACGTTGGGGTGGTTCTGATTGTCCCCAAGGCATAGTACCAGGATTATGCCCCCAATTTGTAGGAAAATGAGGGGGATTTTGGTATTGAGAGAAATTTCCCCCTTGTTTTGGTCCAATATAGTTGAGTTCCTCAGTCTGATTTTCTAACACAGTTTTGAGTTGTGGTAGCAGGTGGCATTGATCGGTTGAATGCCTTTTTGAACAGATACTACAAATGGCTGAGATAGATGTTTTATTCAAAGGACATTCCTGCAAAGCATGTTTATTTCTACATCTTGGGCAATAAATTGCCAAAGGTTCTATGTTTTTTGCTTTTGCGAACATTTCCCCCAAAGTTGTGTTTAATTGCACTAGAATATCAGTTTTAAAATTTGCAAGTTCTTCTATTAGTTCCTTCACATCAGTGCCATTTGTATTTTTTTCTTTCTTCCTTGCTTATTGCGAGAGTAATTCTTGTAGAGATCCATAATTTCCTCATTACTGAGAGTATTTACATCTCCTCTTCCCATCAAATCCAATACATCTCTGGATTCATCTTGCAATCCTCTCAAAAATATGGTTTTGTATAACTCTGGTTCTACAAGTCCACATCTCCTTTGAACAAAGGAGAACCTATCAAGATAGTCTTCTAATGTTTCATCATCTTCCTGTTTAATCCTGAATAACTCATCTTTCCTGTTCCTTACACGGCAATACTCCTGATATTTGTCTAAAAACATAGTTTCCATTTGATCCCAAGTTCGGATGGAATTTGGCTCTAAACTCATGAACCGGAATAATGTTGAGTCCTTGAGTGTTGAGGGAAAAACCTTAAGTTTTTTATTGTCATTTACATAATCATAGGTTTGACACACTACCTTGAATTCAAATAAAAACTGATCAGGATCTTCAGATACAACACCTCGAAAGGTTGGAAGTACTAAAGGTGAAATAGTCTTCATGGGAGAGTTTTGTGTTGGATTCAAATGGATAGGATATTCAAATGTTCTGGAAGGTTGAGGAATATCCTGATCATCTCCTTCATCATGGACATAGCCATGTTGGCCATTGCCTCCCTCTGCCATAGTTTCTGGTTTCTTAGTTAAACTTATCCAAATTTCTCTCTCAAGAGGTCCAAGACCCTCTGTTGATAATGAGTCTGACGATTCTTCTTTCTCAGGATGTTCTAGTGATGGTGAAACTGGTGATTTTCCTTTCTCAGAATGTTCTAATGATGGTGAGACTGGTGATTTTTCTTTCAATATTTTTGGTAATTCAAACACAGGTGATTCACCCCTTAGGCGTGAAGATCTCCTTAATGGAACAAGCCAGGGATCCTTTTGGGTAATTCTACCTTTTTCATCCCTAGACTTACTCATTCATGTTCACTCTAAATGACATAAATTATATGTCAATAGTTGTTATTTTAACCAGCTGTTCTATTCAGATTTTATCCTGAATTTTCATAGTTCAGTCTAACTAACAGCTATTGGACTGTTGTTACCTTCTAGCAACACGTATCCCCAGCAACGGTGCCAAAATGATGCGTTGTCATTATACACATCATTAATTCTCAATGAATTTGTCAATCCAGGGTTGTGTACAAGGCTATCTACGGAAGAAGGGGCAAACAGGGTTATAACTTAGGTCAATCTAGAGCAACAGGTTTTATTGGTGAAACCGATTGTGTGGGGGTTTTAGGACATTCCTATCTCTAAATTGCATGAATTAAACCTTAATCTAAGTTGCAGAATTGGAAACTAATCATTAACTACAGAAATGAAGTCCTAATTACAATTGCAGAATGAGACCTAATTATGTTGCAGAAATAACGGTTGCAGAATTGAAAGTCTGATTCTAATTGCAGAAGGAAAATCTAATTACTTTTGCAGTAATGAAAATCTAATTCTAACATGGAAATGAAAGCTGTCAAGGCTCTGTAACAGAAGGTTGTCAATCTTCTGTGCAGGGGTTGACAACAAAACATAAAATGCAAGAAATTACAGAAAATAGTAAATTATGGGAATGAAAGTCTGCAATAAATTGAAAGCTTTGCTGAAAGTGGGGATTACAACCAAATCATTAATCACAAAACATAAAATAAACTAAGATTGCAAATATCATTAGTTGTTTACAAAGGAATGAAAGGACAAGTTCTACAACTCATTCTGCTGCAGACAAAATCTAGAATAAAAACCTGTTGTTAGTCCTCCTCCTAGGTCTGGAAGTGGCCAGCCTCTTTGTCCAGAAGAAGGTATGAGTCTCTCTCTCTTTAGATCTTAATCACACTCATTTACAAGCAATATGAAATAGAAACAATATACTTTTATTGATTCAGAAACATGATTACAATAATGTTGCTAAAAACTATTACAGGACTATAACAGTCACTTTCTGATTATCACCTATTACTGATTTCTCTATTCTATTCCCCTTACTCTCTACTACTTTCTTTCTTCTACCCTCTACTAGCTCAACCTTGAATGGGAGCCCTATTTATAGATGTCCTAAGATTTACTAACAAGCTGAAAAGATCTAATCCTATTATGTTGCAGCAATTCCTGGTTTTTATCCTAGAAGAAGATCATCTTTTGATCTTTCCATAAATGGTGACTTTGGTCGGCAAGGACGGCAAAGTCAGATCTGAGATATTTCCCTTTATCCTTTTCAATCTTTATTTCCCTTTTTCCAGCGTCAAAATTCGGTCAATAAGTCAAAAAGCACATTCTGTTTTCATTCCGAAGATAAGTGGCTCATTTCGAAGATACTGCAATTCTCATTTCGAAGATCCGCTCATTTCGAAGATACTACAGTTCTCATTCCGAAGATCCACTCATTCTGAAGACACTACCAGGTTCTCATTTCGAAGATCCGCTCATTTCGAAGACACTACAGTTCTCATTTCGAAGATCCGCTCATTTCGAAGACACTGTGTTTTCTCATTTCGAAGATATCTGTTCATTCCGAAGAGACTTCGGAATGAACAAATGTGGGCTCCTTAAATGATTTCCTCTGCATTTCTCATGTGGGTTACTTCTCAGGGTCAGATCCCAATGGTCTTCATCTCTTTCCACATGTGAATTCCATGCCTTGCCATTCATTGGCAGCTGGCTGGAATTTACATGGGAAAACCTAGTTTTTGCTGCACAGTAACGAGTTTCCTTGAACTGTTGCCAGATTTAGGTAAAATGAATGCTTGAGACATATCAAAACATGATTAGTGAAGTGCTGCTATTAATCTAAGCATATCTCATTTTAGCAAGTCATAACAAAACAACATAAAACTTATACAAAAAGGATGTAAAAATCAGAATATAGTACTTCAAATACATTCATCATGTAAATAGTTAATACACAGCATATTGAATCAACTTAACTAGCATATTAGATTAAACATAAGAGTTTATAGGCAATTTTAGTGTTCAAAAAATGTTATGATTGAGGCATTTCCAGGCCTCATTAGGTTGAAGAGTGCCTGGAGAATGCACCGTTTCACCTTTCATCCGTTGACAGGTATCACAAGCTACCATAAAATCTTGAATGTCCTTTTTCATACCCTTCCAAAAAAAGTGTGCTTAAGCCATTCATATATTTTGAGAAATCCTAAATGGCTGGTATATGGGGTAGCATGCAGTTCTGTCATGAAAATTTCTCGTAGTGGACACTTGTGGGGAACAACAAGGTATTGGTGGTAATGCAAATCCCTTACATTCCAAGTGTAGCTTGGATATGAAGTAGGCTCAGTATGTACGGAAGCAACCAAAGTCTGTAATTCAAAATCTTGAAGTAACTCCTAGCATAAGGAATCGATCCATTATGTTACCGAAAATGAATGGCATATAACATATTGAGAGCCTCAAATTGGTGAGAGAGAGCATCGACCACAATATTCTCCTTACCCTTATTATAGGTGATATCATAATCATAGCCCATGAGTTTAGAGACCAATTTTTATTATTCAGGAGTAGCAACTCGTTACTCCAAAAAGTATTTGAGACTTTGATGGTTTTTTTAATGGATAAATGACACCCGATGAGATATGCTTGCCAATGGGTTACTGCATGCGGAATTGCCATCATTTCCTTGGCATAAGTAGATTTTTCCAAATTATGGCTGGAGAGAGCTTTACTAGTGAAGACCAAGGGTCTCCCTTCTTGCATCAACACTACACCAATACCATGACCTGAAGCATCGATTTCAATGACATAGTTTGGAGAAATCTAGCATGGCCAAAATAGGCGTAGTGGTCATAGCATGCTTCAATTCTAGAAAATCCTATTCAATGGGTCCCATCCAAGTAAAAGAGTCCTTTAACATAGAATTGAGGGGAGCTACAATTTTTCTATAGTTACAAAAAAATTTACGATAATAACCTGTAAGCTCTAAAAATTCCCTAAGACCTTTGAGAGTGTGAGGTTTCTACCATTCCTGAATCGCTTGGATCTTCTTGGGGTCAACTTTGATGCCCTCCTTAGTGATAATCCCAAATATTCCACTTCTATCAACCCAAAAGAATACTTAGAACACTTAGCATAGAGTTTATGTTGTGCCAACAGGTGGAGAGTTTGATTCACATGAATAAGATGCTCTTCTCATGAGTGACTATACACCATAATATCATCAAATAAGACTAGGATGAACTTTTGAAGGAATGGACAAAATTGTTGTTCATCAGTCTTTGGAAAGTGGAAGGGGTGTTAGTCAAGCCGAATGGAATTACCAAAAACTCATAGTGACCTTCATGAGTACAAAAAGCAGTCTTGGAAATATCCTCATCCTTGAGCTGGATTTGATGGTACCCCGAGCGAAGGTCGAGTTTGGAAAAATACATAGTCCCATGAAGTTCATCCAATAATTCATACACCACTAGAATAGGAAACTTATCCTTGATGGTAAGTTTATTGGGTTCTCGATAATCGATACACAACCATCAAGACCCATATTTCTTGTGCACAGTAAAACTGGAGAAGAGTAAGGACTATTGCTTGGTCAAATGAAATCGGCTTTTAACAATTCTTGTACTAACTTCTTGATATCTAAATTAAGAGCATGAGGATATCAATATGGTCTAATGTTGGGTAGTGCATTTCTAGGTAACAAGGGAATAACATGGTCATGAGAATGACGAGATGGTAATTTTTTTGGCTTAGTGAAAACAAAGTTGTGCTTGGTCAAAATAAGTTGTAAATCTTCAAGAACATAATCCTTCTCTAAAGGATGAGGTTGGATCGCAAAAATTTGAGCTATGAAACCCTAAGATGATTTTTTAACTTCTCCATATGACTAGAACTGATAATCTATGAACACCCTAATTTTAAGCCATGGAGAGTATAGGATTGTCCATTTTGGGAAAATTATATCCAAAGCTCGAAAAAGTGCTATGAGATGACTCCCAATGTGCACAATAATTGAGCTCCCAAAACAATATCACATCCCCCTATTTGAAGTGCAAACATATCCTGTTTGAGCTCATAATTCCTAATCTTGACCTTAACATTACAATATTTACCTTTGTAAGGTAAGTTCCCACCATTTGCTACCATAACCTCAAAGGAATTACATGTGTGTACGTAAAAATTTGCCTACTTTGCAATGAGGGGATCACTAAAATTGTGTGTACTACCAGAATCAATCAAGATGGTAAGATGCAGGCCCTTGAAATAGCCCACAACTTTCATAGTTTGGGGAGTAGTTGTACCCACAAGAGCATGAACAAAAATTTCATCCTGTGGTTCATCCTGGTTTACTTCCTCCAATTTGGGTGGTTCCTCCACTGATTTAGTGTCATCATTATTGTGGTCGTTGCTGTTAGGCTCATCAGCATCGATGAGGAACAACTTCTTTTGGGTGCACCTATGCCCGCAAGAAAACTTTTTATCATAATTGTAGCACAACCCTTGAGCGCGTCGCGCATCCATTTTGGTAGTGGTTAGATGTTTGGGTGCAGCAGTAGGTGCAATAGGTTTTTGTTCATTTTGATTTTGGAATCTAGGATGAAAAGAGAGTTTAGCTTGTGGAAATTTATGTATCCACCTTTGAGCTAAAAATTTGGACTCGGCAAAACAAGCCAACTTGATATCCTGCATCATGGATTATGGTTTAAAACATTGTGACCTCAACTTGGAGATCCTCCCTCAACCCACTAACAAAGCAACTCATGAAGAACCCTTCATTCGTACCTGTATTTTTATTGGCCAATCTCTCAAATTGTATTTGGTAATGTCGAACTATCAAATTTTGTCTCAACTTTTTCAACTATCTTGTAAAATCATCATACTCACTAGGGCCAAAGCAAGTGAGTAATTGAGACTCAAGGTATTCCTAAGAAGGATCGAGGAGAGTTTTTTGCAACCATTGGTACCATTGTAAAGATTTAGATTCCAAGTTGAAAGAAGCCATTTGAACTCGGTGATACATGGGGACATCATGGAGTCTAAAGAATTGAGCAACATGACATAACCATCCATCCACATCCTTCCCATTGAACTTAGGAAAGTCTAGTTTTGGCATCTTGAAGGTAGTATCATGATCAAAGTGAAGGTGAGAGTCATATGTTCCCTTTCCTTGACCTCGATATAAATGTGAGTGTTTAGTAAGATACTCAGACTTTCTTGGAACACGTAATTTAGACTCAAAATCTGCTAGCTATTCTTCTAGGCGACTTCTGGAGGTATCTTGTTCAATTCTAAAAGTTTGAAATTATGTCATCAAGTGTTCACTTATTTTTTGTAAGCCAGTAACAACACTTAGTAGGGTATACAATACTGAAGCGGTGTTTTGCTTTACCTCTTTTTGATGTCCATGAGTGCCACTTGCCATTTGAGATAGCGTTGAACCTTTTCTTACAGAATTTCTAAAAATAGAAGTGTGATTTTGAGAGTTATTATTTTTAGTAAGGAGTCCAAAAAAGTGCTAGGATGTTATATATAAGGATGATCAACTTGAAAAGATAGTCACAATGAGCTATATGCCACAACATGGATTTTTGGGCACCCCAAACTTAGATTTTGTATTTGTGGAATATTTGGCCAAAAAGGGCTAGTGGAAAAATGATAAATTTGAGGAATTTTGGGAAAAAAGGGAGTTAAGACTCAAAAATTCTGTGAGAGGTGCAGAAGAGGCTAAGACAACAAAAACAATTGAGGATTTTTTGGAGTTGTCTAGGGCCTATTATGACTTTTTTTAGTGTTATTTTTCCCTATTTCTGGTTTAAAAATTATTCAAAATAGAGTAATGATAAAACCACTACAGCTTCTTCGTTATAGCTCCGATTTGCACAATTTTTTTTTTTGGGTGTATAATCAAAAAGTAGCAAAATACTCTCTTTTTTACGAGTCTACTAGTGCAGTCAGTTTTTTTTATTTGGAGCTATAGTTCACAAGTTGGGTGCTATATCAACTGTCTCTTATCCGTGTGTTCTATCAACTGATCAAATTGTCACTGTACTGTCCTATCACCTGTACTACAGTTATTAAAATTGACGGTTCTATTTTTGACATTGACCACCTATAATTTTTGACTGTTACAGTTGACTGTTCCTATTACTGTTGTTGACCTAACTATTACTATCACTTTTCTAACCCTAACTGTTACTGTCACTGACTTGACTAGTACTACCACTAATCCAGATGATACTAGAATATTTCAAACTATTAGAGACACTTGTGAACTCTATCCTAACTATTGGTGCATGCAAAGTGTGTTCTTCTATGATAGGGAAGTCCTTTGTATGCTCACTTTTTAGGATTGTGAATGTAGGTTCAATAGAACAGGGAGATGTGTGTTTTTATAGGTTGAAGTGTTTAACAAAGACAATATATGCTAGGTAGAGTATGTAACACCCATAGGGCCTTTGTTATACCATAGTGATAAACAATAGTGCTCGAACCAATATTTTAGGCCATTACCCAAGGAGAATTCCATACATACCCTTGAGCACACTATTTGCCTATCTGATAGTACAGGAGGCTAATCATTCGAGATGATGTGTCTCATGGACTATGGATGATACAGGGCCGAAAAGCTTCCTACTGGATAAAATTTTGTTCAACCTAGAATGGTCTCTCGATACACCTGAAGATGCGTGGGAGCTCTATTTCATGCATGAGTTTTATTTAAGGCCTGGGTATTAGAAGTGAAGCCATGTGTGTTGTTGGGGGTAGGGGGGGAATCCAAGTCTATACTGATTGAATTTAAGTAGGTTTGGGGTGTTAAGGTATGAGAATATAGGCATGTTGGTACTTGTTGGAAATCTTACTCTAAAATTTCTCTATTAGGGGAGATCGCTTTTCATTTTCAATATTATCATATACAACAATAACAATAAGCATCATGATAAACACAAGGCATGCATAAATTGGGCATCCAACTGAGAACCTAAGTTTTGGATGGTTAATTGTTACTTACAAGCCCAAGCAAAAAAAGAAAAATTCACTAGAAATTTAAAAAAATTGTGTTCCCAATCCATGGAGACTGGGGTGTATTGTGCAAGCACAACAATAAATGATGACTCTGCTAGGAGATGCTCCTAACCATTTTGCAAATCAAACAAACCTGCTCCAAAACAACAAATCTATAAGACCAAAAAAATAAAAATTTGGCATACATCCAAGGTTGGGGCTAAGCCATAAACTTGAAAGCAATACTCCAATTTGTTTCAACATAAGTGTGTACATGGAAATTCATTATTATTCGAAAGTTAGTTAAAATTTACCACCATAGTTTGAAAATCAAGCTAGTTCATCCTTAAGAAAATAATGGTCTACCAATGATGAGCTTGGCCTCACAAGTAGACATGTCACCAACTATCAAACATTGCTTCATTTTTGGCCAAACATTCATAGCCCCAACAAATTTATCTATGATCTTTCTCTAGACCTTACTCTATTGTCAACTATACATTCATAGCCTCGGTAGAGGTTGTCCAAATCATCCAAGCACTTAGGCATATTTTTTTTGAGAACATATTCATTCTGCTCAATCTAAAAATACTTAGGTATGCTTTTGTGTTGGGGATCACTATGGAAAATAGGAGGGTGAACATTTGAAAAGCTTTTCCCAAAGAACCAAACCATAATGGTTTCATTGCTCTTGATCTAGAATATTTTTAAATTATTTTTATTGTGAAGTTATAACATCCTTTTGCATTACTTCTAGATTGATCTATTTTACCCCAAGACAATGGAGATACACCAAATGAATGATTAAGCTTGTCCTAACTTCATTGAGTTTTAGAATAGGATCTTTTATCTCAAAACTTTGTAGAACACACTCCCTCATCAAAGAAACCTAAAAATTGGTAACACTTGGCTAATCTAAACCAAAGAGAGAAAATAAAAAGATAGAGTAGAACTAAATACAAAAGCAAAACAAAATAGAAATGAAATAAAACAATACCATCACATCAGAATCTCAAAACAACAAGACTATGTACAAGGCTTATTCACAAGGTAGAATTGAAAAACTTTTAGGCACTAAAGTAGTGTTTGAAAAATTGCCCATTCACTGGTAATGAGACTTCCTCTCTAGTTAAGCCTTTTAGTTTTAAGGCATTCTCTCCTAGAATCTCTAAAATATAGAAGTGTCCTAGCCAAAATAGGGTTAAATTTTCCATAGTCAAATTTCCCAGGGTCCTAAACACTACTATAGTATTTTCAGAGATGTCTATCATGACAAGCATATTGGATTTTATGGGCCTAATCCCATCGTAAAACTAGATCCAAAATCCTAAAGGCCATATTTGGGCTCTTTCACCTCACCAACTCAATTCAATCCTAGCACCACTACCATGCTTAAACTTTGATCCATCAAACTTGAGGGTCCACAACTAATTTTTAATTATTTTTTGTTTATTTTATGGGGTGTCTACTACTAAATCATTATCCTTAGCTTTGATTTCCACTACCATAGTTTAGACTCCCAATTCTTGCTTAATGTATAGAATCTCGTTGACATTGTTGTACTCAATGATGATCTCCTTCATATTAGGCTCTCTTTTTAGCCAAATTTGACTGGCTATGTCATGCCAAGAAATTCACATATACAAAAAAATATATTACCATATAACCATTTAGAATCCTTGACCAATAATGATTGAGCAAGATCCTATATGCATATAAGATATCTATAACTTGGATATCAATACATTGTTGTGTCCTAGGTTCAATAGGAAACTATATATGAATCAAATTTAGCACCCAACCATTAACCTCTATCTTATCTCGTTAAATGAACTTCTTGTTT
The DNA here is from genome assembly GCA_028583015.1 of Wollemia nobilis. Classification (NCBI taxonomy): domain Eukaryota; kingdom Viridiplantae; phylum Streptophyta; class Pinopsida; order Araucariales; family Araucariaceae; genus Wollemia; species Wollemia nobilis. Next base: position 7,428,249 of record JAQPPZ010016917.1, on the reverse strand, counting down.
GAGGAAGTAGGGGTCAACCCTAATATTTTGTTGACAACATATGGCATCACATTGCTAGAAGCATACAAATCACAAGGCAGTTATGTAAACTGTTACCAACAGTTCTAATAGTCACAAAAGTTGGAGATTTTATTTTTCCTTGTATATAGCCACTTAGGCATCAATAACCTTTTTACCTCTTTTTTATTTTGGTTAGAGAATGTTTTAAACAACAAATCCTTCTAGTTAGTCAAGTGAGCTACTTCAAACAGAGAAATGTTTACCTTGGTTTTCTTAGGGTATTCAATGATATTATATTCAAACTTGTTTTGTTCTAGGATTTTTTCTATTTATGGTATTAGTGTGTTGATTTTTGGTGGTATAGGCATTGTGGAACTATTATATGGGACCGGGTTTTTGTCGGCCTGCTCATTAGGTGGGATATAATTTTTATTGGGAGATATAGAAGAAATCAATGGTGCTTTCCCTTTACTTCAAAGAATATAATTGTTACCTCTATAAAACTATTGCTAATCTTGTATTTATTCTTCCAAGCATTCTTCATGCTCCCCTTCATCCACTCCTGAGAGTTGATATGTTTCTAAAAGTAAGGATATCCCTACATTCTTATTAGATTGATTTCTACAATCCTTATTAGTGGGCACTAAGTCCAAATTATCTATTTTTTTCTAGGAAATACCCAAAGTAGTTTTAACTTTGGATATTCAACTAGAATGATGAATAAATATGGGGAAACGAGATCTCCCTACCTAATATCATTGAATGTAGTGAAAAATTATGAAGGGCAAACATTGATCATAATTGAAGAAGATATTATCCATTCTTGTGAGAAACCAAATTGACCCATTACTTTAAGGAGGAAATGCAAGTCCACCCTATCATATGCTTTGGACAAGTCTAATCGGATGAACATGGATGGGGATTTTTATGCTTCCATGGAGTGAATAGCCTCTTGAGCCAAAACTATCTCATCCACTATCTATGTACCTTCCACAAAACCACCTTGTTCCAATGACATAATATTATGCAAAAATGGTTTAAGCCTCTCCACCATTACCTTGGTTATTATTTTGAGCAAGACATAAAACTATTGTTCTAAACCCGATAATGTGCTCTACATCTTATGCCTTTAGGATCAATGCTATATAATTTTTTTTATTTTCTTCAGCACATATTTAGCTTTCCTAGCTTCCTCAACCACATCCAAAAGGTCCTCATGTAGGATATCCCAAAATTCTTGGTAGAATTTGATGGGGAATCCATATGATCCAGGAGTCTTGCTTTTATGCATTTTGAAAACTACCTATTGTAACTCTTTGGTAGTTATTGGTGTAGTCAAAACTAAATTGTCCTCCTCTATTATTAATGCAGGTATCTCCTATAATACTTTTTGTTGGGATTCCATATCTAGAGGTTTTGTTCTGAATAGATTTGCAAAATAGTTTACTGCAATAGACCTCATACCTTCCCATGTGTGGACAATATCTCCTGCTTTTGTTCTCAAGTAGGGTATGAAGTTGTGTCATCTGTGGGCTAGAAGAGATTTGTGGAAGAATCTTATATTTTGGTCCCCCTCCTAAATTCATTGGATTTTAGATTTTTGGAATGTAAGTTTGATCTCTACCATACTCATACCCTCTGTGAGACCATCCATGCGAATCTATTTATCCAAATATTTGAGTTGGGCTATCACTTCCAAATTTTATTTCTTGACATCTCCAAAATATTCCTAGTTTTAGGTCCTTATCTTGGATCGTATGTACTATAACCTCCTCACAAAGTAGTGCATCTTGGTTTCATGTTGAGGATTACCTTCCTTCCACCATTGCTACACTTTGGACCTAAAATAGTTATCTTTGAACCACATTAGTTGGAATCTAAATGGCGAGTTTTTGGGCTTGGATTTTTATAGTTCTATCATGATTGACCAATGATTTGTGCTTTCATTGTTTAAGATATTCACCCATAAATGTGTCCATGAATTGGAAAATTGTTTGATACTAGGAATTGTGGGTGAAAATTTTGCTTCCCTTCATCCACTCTATATGTTTTGTTAATCATGATGATTGCTATTGAAATAGGCTAAGTTTTGGGAGATAGGATTTTGAGCATTGGGTTGAACAAGCCTCACATATGTGGTGGGAGATGCTTGAGCAAGTTGTAGTGAGAGTGGCATAAAATTTGGTGATTCGAAGGAGGGCGAAGGAATTGGTCTGCCTCAGACACCAAGTGAATCCCAAAGCTTTGCTCAAAATAATGGAGTATAATTATAAGGCCTCCGCTAATTCAAAATACCAAATTTAACTAAGTAGGTTATCGAGCAGGCAAATGGGCAGGTGGACCCTGTTGATGGACCTTGTTTCCCTATACTGATGAAAGGGCAGAGAAACAGGATCCCAGATCCCTTCCACATGCAAAGGATAAATAACTGGGTAACAATAGGTTGGGATCAACTCCCGAAGCATCGCTCTGATGGTAAGAGAGAATATCATTTGAATTTAGAAGCCCAATAGAGGTTTGGGTATCTCCCATCTCCCTGAGAGGTCCCAAAATTATGTCCAAGATGAAAATTGAGATGGATGCCTAAAAACTTGCCTTGGCATAGTGAACGGGGTTCTAGGTAAATAGTAAGAGATGGATGGATCCAAAGGTCCTACCCATATTGGAATTTGTACTACATCAGAAGACTTTTATAGGAAGGAAGACATTCCCCATTTATTAGAGTGTGCACCAATTAGTTGGTAATTAAGAGATTTGGTGCCTGATCGATAGGCGATAATAAGTTCAATTCTTGAATCCATTAAAGTTGATGGCTTCGAGGGGCCTAAAAATGCATTTAAATGGTTGCCTTATCTTGAAAGTAGGTGGAAATTTATGATCCATTAGATCATATAGACAGAATCAAGGGTCTAGATTCAAACTAGATTGTCTGCCACCAACTAACATTCATCCTTTACCACAGTCTGTAGCAAATTTAAGGAGATTAGCAGCATGGCCACTCCTACTAGTGTGCTCCTATTATCTCGTCCACCACCTATCGTATTGAGTGATGCATTTATTGTAAGGTCTATGTATTGCTCTAGGTACAACTCTTTAGCCATTACAATTCATATGTAAAGCTTATGATATTCTTTAAATAAAAGCATTTTTACTATTTCGTCTCCAAATTGACTCTTATGTGTATGTGCGAATGTTGAAGGTTTCTTTATATTAAAGCTAGTTGAATGGACATGCAATAATTCTACTATCTGGATTTTCTGTATTTCATTTAGTAATTTTGGAATTTGCTTTCAGTAAGGTGCGTTAAATTTTGGATAAGGGTAAGGTTGGTTGATCTTTTAGGTGGTCTGCTTGCATTTTTGGTGATGGTGTTAGCTTATCGTGCATATCTATTGATGTGGTTGAATCTATCCTTATGATTTTTGGCTATGGCCTCATTTCCCTTATTTTCATTTCCTTTTTCCCTCTTAGGCATAGATAGCTAGGATTCCAAGCATCGACCTTCTCTGAAGATCGATCGTGAAGCCTTTTGATAGCATCATCGTTCAATGTCGGTGCAGGTTCATGGGTGTGCAAACCTTTTCCCTTTTGTTAGGCCAAATTTCACATCAAAATTTTTTGGCATGCTTGATGGGACTCAAAGATCCCTCATTTTAAGGTTATCAAATATTGGTGATGTTATGATCTATCTACATTTTTTTTTATCACCTGGTGACTCCCCCGCATAAATAATTGGGTTCCTATGATCGATTGCCTTTGAAATAAGATAGAGCCTGGTGACTCTACTAGTGAGTAAGATTTGTGATTGGTTACCTCTTAATATAATTCTAAAATCTTGTTCACTTGGAAGACTCAAGGTTTGATGAGCAACCTTAACCTCATTGCAGAGAAAGTATGCTCATTTGGCAACCCCATTGCAGACAAAAAGCCCAAAAATTGTGAAGGATCAATGCCGTGATGGTTCAACCATAATATCCTTGCTAAAATGATGCAGGTCCTCTCAATATTTTGAACCTTCACAAAATCTCAAGGGCGTATTTGAAGACATTGCCTATTTTTTATAGCACACAAAGTACTACATTCGAGCATTATCAATATGTTGCCTCCTTGGCTACCATATATAACATCACATGAGGATGTGATGGTCAGACTACTTGCCCTTTCCCTTAAACGAAGAGCTTTTTTGTGGTACAAATCCTTGGAAAATGGAATCATCTCCACATGGGCAGATTTGGCAAAAGTGCTCATCAACACATTTGATGATTCAAGGGATCCACTCTTGATGCTTAATCAATTTTTGTTCATCAAATGAGATACTCAGGAGAATATTGTTGACTTTAACATCTTATTTAGAAGAACTTGGAAAAGGATTCCCCATGAGTTCCAACCATCCCCTACGTAGGCATATCTATTCTATATCAGGGCTTTTTGCCTTTATATAAGCCTTATTATTTCGCAGTCCAGAGAAAAGAGGTTCCCTCAAATTTTCAAGAAGGTCGTCCAAGCTAATAATATGTTAATTCAATTAGGAAAGCTTCCCCCCAAGGATATTCCATCTTCATAGATCACCCTTACAAGTCTATCCTTGGCCCCATCCCATGAAGAGGTTATGATAGGCCTAGCTCAAACTATGGAAGAGACTGAAAGAATGGAAAAGGAACTCTTAAGGGATAAAACCCAAAGGCTTAATACCTAGGGATCAGGCATGCATCGATGGCAGCATGCAACACACTCTAGAATCATTTTATGAAAAGGAATACAACAATATGAGAGTAGAATGGACAAGGAGAATCAACTCTCCAACTTAGTTATTCCCTTGTGGCATAATGTATCTCCAATGAAGACAAGATGGTGCTATCCTGAGCTGCACATTCCAATCGGAAGCACCAATACTTTGTGCTCACTGCAAAGAAATGAAGCAGGGGAAGATGCATGTCAAGCAACTTTGTATGATGAAAAAAACATAGGTACCACAATCCTATCCCAACCAATAAAAAGTGTGACTACTGGGGACCTATTGCATTCACAATATTCCATGTCCCTAGATCCACCACTAAACTAGCAAAGATGGGAGGCATGTTGAGGATTGTGTTTCGTCTCTCGGCACTTAGTAGAGAGAAAAGAGGATGGAGCAACTTCAAATTTTATTTAAAATCTCTCTCCCTATGACAAGAAAAACCTTGTTGGTTTTTGAAAGGGTAGACATGATAAATGCCTCCCGTGAAGGGGCTTCAATGGTTGGTATCGTGCACCTGTACACCAAGACCCCCCCTTATTGCTTCGAAAATTCATTCTCCCTCGTTCTATTTATCTCTTTGGTTGGAGAAGAATATATTGCACAATTGTGTGGTGGATTTGAGGGCTAGCATCTCGATCATGCCCATGAAAATCTGTAGAGTATTGGGACTTGTTCCCAAGACACACCAATAAAAGGTTTTGCTTTTTAGATAAAAGCACATGAAAAGGATAGGGAATCTATCCCAGGTCCTTATGTTGATATTTGGGCATCCAGACCTGGCTATAATCCAGGATATAGAGGTGGTAGAGACTTCTCCCCTTTTTGGCTTATATTTAACTTTGGAGTTTCTTAAGCATATGGGAGTATGTATAACCCAAGAGCATGATCAAATGTTCATCCCATAGGCTGGGAAAATTATTTTGATATAGAATCATAGATTGCACCCTTTTTGCATCGAAATCTATGATGAATCAGGTGTGGAATATCTCTAGGGGGCCATAAGCCAATGTAGGATAGATTCAAAAACAATAGTATGGCCACCTCAGCCAAAAATCTATCGGTGTCATCATGGTATCCCACCAGTTGGCTTTCAAGTTCAATTGAATCCAAGGGATGGTAGTGCGGGTGGTTGGATAATCATTCAAAATGTGGCGACGATAAGGGAGGACAGAGTGTGGGTCATAAATTAGATGAGTTTAGGAGAAGGGCAACACTAGCAGTCCTCTATGATCGACTCAAGCATCGATTTTGATTGGATGGATACCCACATTGTACTGATTGGTCATGACCTAGGTTCATTGATCCCAAGGGAGAGTACTGAACCTAGGTGGCATTTTGTGAGATGTGAGAATGATCACAGGTAGTACCAGGATCAACATGAAGAACAGTTTAGATTTGGTGTCATTTGGTTTGGACATTGCAAATTCATAGGGTAACCTGCAAAGGCATTCATAACCCAAGCATGCTAGGCATACCATAATTTTGTGTAAATAGTCGGTAATTAAATAAAAATGTATGGTCAATGCCTAGCTGTGTGATCGTGCAATCATCCTGTTCAAGGCTTACAATGGAAATGCTCCAATAATGAATCGTCAGCTGGCCTAGGCACCAAAATTTTTGAAGAAAGGAGCGTAAGAGGCTTTCCTAGGCAACACCTTGGAGTCATAGCACTTTCATCTCTCCTTATTTTCTCCTTTGTTTACCTCTTTTTCCTCCCTTTTGTTAGTTATGTGTGTTTTTTGTTTTCATTGTTGTGACCTCGTAGCCCAATGGACATGACCAGTAAGTAAAGAATGTGTAGCGACCCTGGGACGCACGCACCGCTTTACTCTACTTGCAATGTTATTAAAAACCCAAGATGAAATGGAAGACAATGAAAAAACATATAACACGAAAATAAAAAATATGGATCTCTTTATTCGTATTGAAACTCGGTTACATGTCGGTCCCTCTTAGGGATACCCATTTTGATACAATAAGTTTACAAATAGGCAAAGAGTGCCCCTTTCGCGAAGAGGTGGTGTAAATTTTTCTTAATTTTTTGGGTTTATAGTCTCCTTTTTTTTGTGGTCTTTTTGCTCTTGTTGTTGTGATTTTGCGTAACCTATGGCCTTGTAAGAAATGAAACAACAACACACGCTTAGATGTCCGAGAATGCCTCCTCGGATGAGGTTGTTAGTACTAAATATAACAAATGAAAGAAAATGCAAATTAGACTAATGCTATGGATGCAAACAAATAAAATGATGCTATGCTAATGATATGCTAGAATAATGAATCTAATGTCTAAAAATCTAAGCTAAGCCTATGGGCCACTGTCCAAGATAGTGGCCGCTAAAGTGACTCTCGTCCTCTTTGCTCCAAAGCTATGGACCAAAGCTTGTATCCGATGTTGAAATAATGGTTGCTATGCTCTTCAATCCATCAAGGCTTTGTCGTACTCGTGATCTCCAAGGGAACTCTCCAAGTCTCGAAAGCTCTCCTCAATGACCAAGATTGATAAAATATTGATTCTTTGATAAAAGATCTCCCTTTGGTGCTCTTAGGCTTGCACATTTTATAGTGTGAAACCCTAGGTCTATGTCCAAGCCCTAGGAATAAATTTCTCATACGTAGTGTAAGTTAGCATGAGAAGCTTCTTGTCTTTTCTATGTTTGGAAGCTAGTTATCTGAAATATAACTGCAAACTTGAGTCTCCTATGCAAACTAGTCGTTAGCATGAGAAGCTTTTGTCCTTTGTTTATGCTTGGAGGTCAGTTAACTCAAGTCTAAATGCAAACTCAAGTCTCCTATGTGAACTGGTCATGAAAAGGAATGCAAAGTTATTCCTACTCACCTTTATTGCATGCTGACTGTCACTTATGCTCGTGATTAGGCCTGTTTGTCGACAAAACTGCTTCTTATGGCTTAGCCGCTGTTGTCTGCAACGACTAAGATCTGGCCATTGTCGTCTGCAACGGCTAATATCTGACCGCTATAGGCTTGAGCAGCTAGGATCTGATCGCTCTTGGCTTGAGCGGCTAGGCTTGGATGGCTTGAAAATGCCCCAAATGAATGGTGAGAACCATTGTTGATGCTTGGAAAGTCTAATATTATATTATTTGATCTTATGAATGTGTCTATGTGAGCAGCTCCCCTAAGCATGACACAATTTAGGTGTCTATAGATGCCCCTTTTTACGATGCACTATGTGGAAAACACAATGCTGAGCAAAAACATAGACTAATATGTTTGTAGGGTGTATGATGATCAATGGTCTGATCAACGTCGGATGGCCCAATCATGCAAGATGGCATGCATCCCTTGAATCATTGCCTCAACGTTTGGAGGACTTAGCTCAGTGGCTTTGGCATGTTAAATTACACTCATTCCTCAAACTCAATCGGGTAGCTTCAGCTGCTACAATAATTTTGATCGGTAGGAGAGATACAATTGAATATGTCATGTCTGCTTACATTCCCAGTAAACAAGGGAAATTTGTGATTGTTGCATGCAATTATTCGTAGGATGAACATGATTTTGTTATGATCAAGTGATCTTTTGTTGATTTTGATTATGATTATGTTGAATTTTTGAGCTACTTCCCCACACAATGAATTGGTGAAGAAATGACAATGAATGAAGCAACAAATCACGTGATCGATATGACTAATATGGTTCCTTTCTAGCATTTGTTGCTTTTTAATGGGCAATCCCACATCCAAGTGTGATTCCAATTGTTTATGATAATCATCTATCCCTATCCCGAGGAGCGGTCCGACTATCAATAGCCTTCTTAGGGAGTTAGGATGAGTGATTCTATTTATGTTTAGATTGTATCACTTTGGCTTAATATTTTTGATATCATAGGGGAATTAGGATGATCCTTTCGCACCCGTGGAGTAGTCCGACCATCTTGGTCTTCTTCGGGATTGAAGGGTGGCACATCGTAATTCCAAAATGAGTTGTTTTTGTCCCAAGTGACCTTATGGTTATCTACTCATCTCACCGAAATACATGGAGTGTGAATCGTTGTAATCACCGAGTTGATAGAGTAGGTGACTAAATATGAGGCCTACCTGATATTATGCTTTTATGTGATTTTTTTGTTATTTTGAACATTCTGATGATTTTTAACCATCAAAGTGTGTATATTTATTGTTTTTATGTGATTTCTCAAGGAGGAAACCTCTTGTTTTGATCTGTGGATCTAGCCCCTGTCAGGTCCAGTGACCTCTGAGTTCCCGCTTGTGGTCGTTGTCGCCTTGAGCGACCATGAAGTTCAGGCCACTGACGTTAGCAACGGCCAAGGCGTAATTAAAGAAATATAAAATTTGCATTTTCTAGGGTTTGACCTTTCATTTTCATTGTTGAAGATTCACTTTTTAGAGCTCTGGTGTGACAACGACGATTGTGACTTTGGAGTTTACTTGGTGTCGAGGACATGGCTACATAGGGCGAGACATCAACTGTTGGAGGAGCCGGAGCTTCTCGGGTATTTCTCTTTTTCTAAACCCTAGCTCTCTTTTCCTTTATTTGGGTAAAATTGAACCTCACTAAGCTTGTTAGTAACGAATCAAAACCCGTAGCTAGGTTTAGCTTACTTTCTACTTTGGTGGGTTAGTCCCCAATTTTTTATTTTGTTTTTCTGTTAGTGGCTTTAGCCTAGGGTTTTTGAATTTTTCTGTTATTCACCTACTACTGCCATTTTAAGCGTGTTTGGACTTAGCTTTGTTTTGATGCCTGAGTGGGAATTTGCCTTTAGTTTTTTTTTCCCTCTCTCTTTGATCTTTTTATATCATTTTTTCAATATTTTGATTTTTTTGTTCTTTTCTAGCCAAGGGTTCACGAGTTTGTCATGTTGTCCCTTGGCCGCTGTCGCTCAAAGCGACCAGTTCTGAGTCATTGTTGCTCAGAGTGGCCAGGTTTGAACCCCAACAATCAAAAATTTAATTGTTGGATATTGGTCGTTGTTGTCTCCAACGGCCAGTTTCTAGCCGCTATAGGCGACAGCGACTAAATCCCTTAGCCATTTTTTGCACAATTTTTGCTAGTTTTTGGATTTTTGAGATAATTTTTTATTTTTTTAAAAAAAATTGAACTACTCTTTAGCTTGTATTGCACTGTAGTCATGTTTCATCTTTATTTTTCTTTGTTTAGATCCTTACCACTCGGGCTCAAAACTTGAAGCTCTTGCTTGACCTTCTTCTTCGCTTGGACGCTACGGATTGGGCGTGGCTCAAGGCTTGTGGGCTCTAGTATGTTACTAGATTACCTCACCTCATGTTGGACCATGCTTATCTTACGGCTTTGGCCCATCGCTGGGACCCTCGGACTAATACCTTCCACCTCTCGATCGATGAGATGACCATTACATCGGAGGATGTGTACAGGATCTTCCGGATCCCTTTTGATGGGGTGGCTATTATTTCTTCGGCCACTAATGCTAAGGTGGTTGTCTTCACTCGGGTGTTCGAGAGGTATTCTGAGGATGCTCTCAAGGACAAAAGTCTGGAGGAGTGTCTATCATCCATTGGTACCGAGAGCATGTTTTCATAACGAGGCACGTAGTGCTGCTAATGGTCATCAGCAATGTCCTCATCCCAGATTGTTTAGGCTTGAGGTTCCCTTGGAACCTTCTTGCGATGGTTCAGGACCTGATAGATAGCGAGGAGCCTATCATATATGCATGGGGCAGGTCTTTATTGGCTTAGTATTATGACAAGTTATACCACATCCATCGGAGGGGTCGTGTTGGCATCACCTGTAATTGGCTTCTATAAGTCTAGGGATGGGAGCACATTAGGGTAGATCACCCTAAGGGGCTTCCTGTTGAGATCATGGTTGTATACGGGAGGATGCAATGCTATGGTGCTAGGTGGGCCAGAGAGAGCGAGGAGCGCAAGAGCCACACATTTGCAGGGGAGCTGACTCATTACACTAATACTTTCATTGGACTTTGGGATGGAGATATCATATGGTGCCCTTATCATGAGTATCCTGCTTGGGATGACCTCAACATCTTTACTTCTAGTACAAGTTGTAGCAGGATGTGCCACTAGTACCATTTTTGTATAGGTGCATCATAGTAGAGAGAGACCTCCCTCCCCGATAGGTTATAGAGTTGGCTGATGAGGAGGATGCCCCAAATGTTGATCCTAGAGTAGTTGGTGGAGTCATAGAGGCATTTGTGTGGTGGTGGGGTGACCTGATGTGGTATGGCGAGGGTAGTCTGGGCCAAGAGGATGATGGAGGAGATGGGGCAGACCCAACGGGGCATAGGGTTCATGCTAGGACTACGACGTGGGACCAGCAGGCAGAGCAGGTGGCAACGAAGGAGCAGGAGGCTCCTGAGGAGGTGGAGGAGGAGATGGAGCCTGAGGAGAGAGATTCTCCTCTCAGGGTACAGCTACATGATGTGGAGGTTGAGCTCTAATCAGCCAAGATATAGGTACAGCAGTGCGATGCCACCATAGCATAGAGGGATGCTACTATAGCTCAATTATCAAACTAGATATGGGATTTGCAGGCTGATCTAGGAGGATCTGCCTAGATGCAGGTTGTTTTTGCCCCTCCTACTCCTAAGGATCCTTCGAGGGTAGCTCTTGAGATTGAGGTTCATCGTCTATAGGGTTTTTTGGATGAGAGTGATGTATAGATTGCTGAGGACGCAACCCAGATTGTCGCTCTCTCGAGGTAGATCATTAGGCTAGGTGCCATCCCTAGGGTGAGAGGAGCCATAGGTGGGTCACAGGTGAGTAGGAGCTCTACAATAAGGCATTCTTCCATCCGGCCTGGTCATGGGGCTCGACCTCACACAAAGAGACCAACAGGGTCTAGCTCGCACCATTCTCCCAGAGATCCGGCCACAGGGGGCAGTGCTACAGGGGGCGCAGGCCCAATATTTGATTGATGATACTCTTGGTTTTGATTCATTTTTGAGGTCAGGATGACCTATATGACTATCGACCATGGGCATTTTTGTATATCCATGGACTTGACACACATACTTTTTATGATATCTTTTTATTATGACTCATTATGTGTATTGTTTATTGCTCATGTTTTTGTTGTTATTTTGTTTTATGATGTGATGTGATGATGGCATTATGATGATTTGATGTATATGTTAGATGATAGATGATATTGTATATGCTTATATGGATGTGTAAATGCTTATATGATTTTATGATGTGACATGATGTACTTTGATGATGAATGATGAATTCATGATTGTATGCAAATGGATATTGCCTATATGTTTTATGATGTGCTTTATGATGTGATGATGGACGATTCATGACTTGTGTTTGTGAATGCGATGTTATTGTTAAATGCATGTTTAATTTTGCTTTAATTGTATGCATCTTACTTATGTGATGGAATGGTATAAACGAACCTGTATGCTCTAATCACTTAAAACATAAGGAATGCATATGACATTGACAATCTTAATGGGCGATACCACAAAAAGTAAAAAAATAATCATGAATTTAAATAATCACCTCTTATCATAAGAATTGATTAAGTATTCATATATGAGATGTAATGGTGTGTAATATATTTTCTTAATAAGTTTCTATAAATTAAAATATATAAAGTAGTCAATGGCCGTCTATATACTATTTCTAATATATATGCGGTATCTGTCCTACTATGTTGATACCCCCTAATTTATAGAATCTAATAAATAAAATGATGGTGTGAATGATGTTATGATTTGTTGCTATTTAAGAATTTTTGGGGCTTTTCGGAGATTCAAACACTCTAGTTACCTTATCAACAATTGTCTACTGACCACTTAGACTTTTGAAAAGTAAGGCTTTTACCATGGACCTAGTTTTTCATGATCTCTGTGTGTGCAAGTGATTGTTAATTTTGAGATAGAACTCAAGCATTCCTTCGATGTCAAGTGGGATTCTTTCAGCCCATTACTAATATTAGGGATCCTCAAGTGTTCATCTCATCCTTATGTTGGACTTAGTTGGACTATACCACTAGGCAATATTGGGTTACCTAAGCTAGCTCATCCACATTCAAACATTGGTCTACACAAATGCATGAAGCAATTGTAATAGATATATCGTCATGCATAAGGATTTCTCCTTCCAGTTTTGTACAATGCTGAGAATTCCGAGGATTCAAGCTTTATTCCCTTTTGGCTTCTTTTTGGCTTTGGATATTTGCTCATATGTAGTGATGAAAATCACTATTTATTTTTTATTGATTTTTTCTTTGAGCGAGGATATTTGTAGTGATGATAATCATTGTTTATTTTGCTCATATGTAGTGATGAAAATCACTATTTATTTTTTATTATTTTTTCTTTGAGCTAGGATTTTTTGATTTTTTGATTTGTGTATCGGATTATTGCTTTGAAATCTGGTCTGTATGCTTGGCTTTTTGAATATGTACTTTGCTTCGGGATTTTTCTTATTTTGATTTAAGCAAGGGATTTGGATAGGGTAAAGCTTGTCCTTTTGCCAATTCTCAGCACCTTTAAACTGGTTGCACAAGGGGATAAGCAAGGAAGATCCTTTTCACTTAAGGTAACCTAGACCGCTTTGCAGCTTTCATATTTTCCTTGTACCAACTAGGATTTTAGTGTTTCAATTAGTGACGGGATCTTGAATATCCAAGGCATTATCATGGCTAGACCTTACCTTCTACTAATCAAAGTTTTTTTCCACAAAAGTTGATAAGATCACTAGGTGTGGTTGATTAACCGAAAAACCTTAGTATATTATGTATAGCAACAAATAATGGTTGTGTTGAAAAATACAATTACACACGTGTTAATGGAGGTATGGATTTGAATGATTTGTGCGACAAACTGTGGTATCACTTTTAAGGCTCTCATGACATATGCAATTGTAGTGGATATGAAAATGTAATGCAATGATGTGGATGCAAGATGTGCGATGCAATTGTTTTTTTGCATTTTTGATTTATATGTTGTTTTTGTATTTTTTTGTTTAATTTGACCAAAGGGCTTATTATGCCTTTGGGGCTTTTTTATTTTTGACCAAGTAGCATGAAGTATCCTTGGAGATTTTTTATTGAAGTTGACCAAGCGGTTTGAATACCCTTGGAGCTTTTTGATTTGATTTTGACCAAGCGGCTTGAATGCCCTTGGAGCCTTTGATTTGATTGGAGTTGACCAAGCGGTCTGAATACCCCTGGAGCATTTTTTATTTGATTTTGAAATTTTATGTTTTTATGATTTGTTTGTATTTTTGACATATTTGAATGTTTTTGTGTTTTATGACATATTTGAATTTTTGTTTTTATGACATATTTGAATTTTTTTGTATTTTATGTGTAGAATGCCTTTAAGTGAATGATATTGAGAGGTTTAGGCTCCTCAACACCATCTAATGATATAAGGTGATATGCTCCAGACCCAACCATCTATGAAATCATGTATGGGCCTATCCAGTTTACCATGAACTTATCTCGCAGATGCGACGACAGATCTGAATTTTGTTGGTTTTCTTTGAGCACTAGATCTCCAACCTTGAATTCCCTTAGGTGGACTTTACTATTGTAGGCTTGCACAAGGCGATCTTGGTAAACGTAAAGATGCTCTAAAGCATTGACTCGACGTTCATCAAGAAGCATCAACTGATCAAGGTGGCCTTGCCACGCGGCATCATCATCTATGAAGTCCTTTAATGCTATGTGTAGAGTCAAAATTTCCAACTCTAGTGGCATGATGGCCTCAGTGCCATATACTAGTGAAAATGGTGTTGCCCCAGTGGGCATCCGTATACTATTCTTGTATGCCCATAGTGCAAGAGGCAATTGCATGTGCCAATCCTTGTGATTGTCTTGCACCGTCTTCCTCAAGATGGAGACTATTATTTTGTTCGAGGCTTTTGCTTGCCCATTTGCTTGTGGATAATAAGGCATTGAAAAATTGTGTTGAATATGGTATTTATTCATTAAAGCATGCACATTTTTGTTCTTGAAAGATGGCCCATTATCCGATATTATCTTAGAAGGGACCCCAAAATGACTTATGATATTGTGGAGTATAAACTCCGTAATCCTTGGTCCAGTTGTTGATGTTAAGGGGATCACTTCCACCCATTTAGTGAATTATTCTGTGGTCATTATGATGAATGTGTGTCGGCCTGAGGATGGGGGTGAGATCTTCCCAATCAAGTCTAGTCCCCACTGCGAGAATGACCATGCTGCCTGGATGGGCTGCAAAGCTTGCGATGGTAAGTGCGTTAGATTTGCATGATGTTGGCACTTACTGCATTTCTTGACATACTCGTAGTAGTCCTTTTCCATGGTGGGCCAATAGTAACCCATTCTCAAGATGTGCTTAACGATGGCCATGCCACTGAAATGCCCTCCACATGTGCCATCATGAGCTTACAAAATTACCCAGGATGCTTCCTGGGGCTCAAGACAACGGAGTAATACTCCATCATATCCTCATTTGTAGAGGATTTCTCCTAGCAAGATGTATCTTATTGCTTTCTTTTTGAACGTTCACCTTTCAGTATGCGACAAACCTTGAGGTACTATTCCAAGTTTTAGGAAGTCCCACAGTTGGGAAAGCCAATCCTAATAAGCCATGGCTTCTATAGAAAAGACGACTTTCTTTTCCTGTATTCTCGAGCTAGTGAACACGGATTGAGGAACAACTCTATGGTGTATGGTTGCACCACACTCCATAGGTCCTTGGGAGATCAAAGACCCCCAAGGTGCCATTTGCAAGAAATCTTTGGCTACGAAGGACCAATCCTAATTTGGCTCGATGTTGATCATGTTGATTGATTCTTGATTGTTAAAAGCTTCACGACGTATTGCTGAGTGCGAAAGCACTTTCACATGAACAGTTGTAAAATTAGTAGATAGATTCTGAGGAATTAAGGATCCCAAAGAGGCCATGGTGTCTGCAAATCTATTTTATGTACGAGGGATTGCCTCGATGTCATACCATTCCAGCCGGGCTAGGTATGTGTCAACAAGTTCCTTGTAAGTTTTCAGGAGTGGGCACCTACATTGAAATAGTCCTTTTACCTAGTTTACTATGAGCAAGGAGTCACCAAAGATATTAAATCTTTTAATGCCCATTGCTATGATTGTTTGGAGTCCCAAGATCAATGCTTCATATTATGTATTTTTGTTTGTGCACAGGAAGTCTAGTTTGAATGATAAGGGCAATGGAGCACCCTGTGGTGTGATAAAGACAATCCCTACTCCGTCCCCTTGTTCACACTTTGAACCATCAAAGAACAATGACATGTCTCTTTCTTTCTTAGGTTCTTCGAGTTCTGGCGGATCTGATAATGCAAAGACCGCATCATCAGGCAATTCTATAGTGAGAGGCTTGTTATCCTGAAGAGGCACCTCTACTAATTGATCTACTATGACTTATCCCTTGATGGAATTTTGGCTTATGAAATCTAGATCAAATTATTTCAATAGCATGATCCACTTTACGGTACATGTATTGTGATATGTCTTGCTCATCATGTACTGCAAAGGATTTTGTTTTTATATGACATAGGTCGTATGGCTCAACATGTAGTGTCGCAACTTTTGAGTAGCAAAGACCACTGCTAAACACAATTTTTTGACATACTCATATCCTAGCTCATAACTCACCAAGGTGCGACTAATGTAATATATGGCTTGCTCTTTGTCTTGTGCATTCTTTTGGGCTAACATGGTGCCCAATGCGAAATCAATAGCTGATATATAGTAAAAATGGTATGTCTGGCCTTGGTGGAGCCAATATTGGTGGTGTTGCCAGATAAGTTTTGATCTCTACAAAGGCTTGATGGCATTCTTTGTCCCAATGAAAGGGAGTCTCCTTGCATAGCAACCGATTCATAGGTCAGCATTTTTCTGATAATTGCATGATGAATCTTTTGATAGATGTTATCTTGCCTTGTAGGCTCCTCAACTCCCTAATGTTGGTAGGGGAGGTCATTTCCAATATAGCCTTTACCTTTGTAGGATCGACTTCGATGCCTCTCTTGGATATGATGAATCCCAAAAGCTTGCCAAAAGTTATGCCAAATACGCACTTCTTAGGATTCAATCGGACGTTGTGTTCTATGAGGCGATCAAAGACTTGTCTAAGGACTTCGGTGTGCTCTTGCCATAACAAGGACTTGGCCAGTAAGTCATCCATGTAATCCTCCAAGATCTTATGCATATAGTCATGGAATATGTATGTCATGGCCCGCTGATATGTGGCACCAGCATTTTTGAGACCAAATGGCATCACTTTGTAACAGAATGTCCCCCACGAAGTAATGAAAGTAGTTTTATGTTGATCTTCGAGCTTAATCCGTATCTGGTTGTATCCAGAAAAAACCATCCATTAGGGAGAGCATCTCATGACCTGCGATTGCATCTACAAGAGCATATATGTTTCACAATAGGAATGAATCCTTTGGTGTTGCCCTATTTAAATCTCTAGAATTCATGCAAACACGGATTCTTCCATCGGGTTTCCCTATAGGTACCATGTTTGACACCCACTCAGGGTAGTCGATAGGAACTATGAATACTGCCTCCAGTAGTTTTTGCAATTCATTTTTCACCATCAAAGCGATGGTTGGATGCATTTTCCTCAGCTTTTGCTTGAATGGCTTCTTCATGGGATCCAATGAAAGGTTGTGAATGACTAACTTTAGATCTATCCCTGGCATATCTTTGTAAGTCCAAGCAAAAATATTGGGCCTCTCTTTGAGGAGAGGAATTAGGATGGCTTGTTCCTCTAGAGATAGACTTTCTCCAAACTTGACTTTTCTCGGTTGGGTAGGATCATCACCGATGTCAACCTTGAAAGTCGCTTCTATAGCCATATGTGACCCATCCTCTAGCTGATGAGGCATGGGTATCAAATGAATGTCATCGATGGGATTTATAGGACCTACTGACTCAGGTTCCAAACCAACATGGAAGATGTCATACGCATAACCTGATGCAAAATGGAATGGTTATAACATATCTTCGTTGGGGAAGAGGTCTTCAAGCTCTATGGGTGAATTAGCGTGATCCCAATCAATAGCCTCTATATCAAGATGCAATGATTTGGTAGGATCTACTGGATTATGAAGTGGAGTGGTCAAATCCATGGAGATCATGTTGATGGATGGGATGAAATCTCTAGGACCACATGGGTGCAATATTATCTCAGGGGTTTCCATTCAATTCTTACGATGAGGTTCCAAAGGAATGGGAATTTCTAGATCTGGCCCATGAGCAGGGTGGACAATAGGATCATTGGGCTCTAATCGCTCTTTGAATGTAGGCAGAGGGGGATTGACCATCCAGTGAATGGAAGCAAGGTCAACAGGTCTCCCCAAAAATCTTAGATGAGGGTCTATGGCATGGAGTGCCGCCTCTCTCTCTACTAGCTCATTGACTTGTCGCAAGTGGTGAGGTCCAAGATAAGCCATCTCGGTCTCATCCTCAAAGTCATCATCACTTATCTAGAAATCGTTAGCATTTGTATGCGGCCCTAAGACAAGGGGCTCATGTCTTGGCCCTAAGTAGGCCATCTTTGTTTCATCTTCATATTCTTCGTCACTTATGAAGAATCCATTTGCATTTGTCTCTTGCCCCAAAGTCAGGGGTTGATGGCTTAGGCCTAAGTAGGCTCTTTCTATTGAGTCTTCTGATTCATAGTCACTGTCCTCTGATGTATATCCACTCTCATAGTGGATGGACCATGTGAATCTTTGTAAATAGTGAGGCCCCTGGTAGGCTAAACCAAGTTGTGCCTCATCATCACTTGCTTCATATCCATTCTCCTCATCCCATGAGTTGTACCCTATTGGGGTGGAATCAATTGAGATGTTTGGATGATAA
The DNA here is from genome assembly GCA_028583015.1 of Wollemia nobilis. NCBI lineage: Eukaryota > Viridiplantae > Streptophyta > Pinopsida > Araucariales > Araucariaceae > Wollemia > Wollemia nobilis. The sequence goes on along the minus strand of JAQPPZ010016917.1, from coordinate 7,409,687 downwards.
ATTTTTGGTGGCGGTATGTTTATCGTGGCCACTTATTTGTTGCTCAAATTTCCTATTCTTAGGGGGTGATAAGGAATGAAATCAATGTCTTCTCCTAACCCTAAGCTTAATCTATCCAATGCCACTACAAGAGAGTCATCTTGACCTCTGATATAATAGCCTAATCCAAATATATCAGAGGGAAGCTGATATTATGGCTCGTATGGCCACCTGCGCCCTTGCTCATATATGCCAAGGCCATAGCCATGCCAATGGCAATGCTCAAAGTAGCTTAGAGCAAACTCGGGGTTAGAGAGGTAATGAACATTGACCATGAATAATTCATCACTATCCTCTTCTATATCTGAAGACTTATGGGTGCAGTCCAGGCCGACATAGACAAAATTGGTTTGGTTGGGAGGGATTCCAAGTGGAACCATTATTCCCACTGGTGGCCTCAAGTCCTTAGGTCTTCCCATATTTTGTGCAGACTCAATGATAGGCATAAAGGTAATATTCTACATAAGGTACTCCCCTATGCCTGTGCTTGCCAAGTGTATTGATGCATGCGATGTAGATGACCCCACGGATGACACTGGTGAAGCTGGGTGATAATCACTATCTTCATCTTGATCTTGAAGATCTTCTTCTTCCATAGGACTTGGCATTTCAGTAATGGCTATAGTTGGCACTTCCTTGGGACTTTCTTCCTTAACTAAGGGTGCCTTTAGCTTTTGATTGTCTTTTGGTTTTGACGTTGATGGTACTTTAGAAGCATTAACTATTTTGAGTGCACCAGGAGGTGTTGATGTGCATGGGTCTTTTCTTACCCCTTTGTCTTCATTATCCACTTGTGTGGTTGGGGATGAAGGTGCTACGTACAGGTGGGTAGAAGGGATTACAAATTCTCCTAGAATGTCCACCTGATGGACGTATTTAAAAGGCTCTTCATCAACCAGAACCACATAGACTTTGTTCTCGTGCACATACTTGACACACTGGTGCAAGATCGAAGGCACACACTTCATGGCCCTTATCCAAGGATGCCCTAAGAGGATGTTGTACTACATAGCTCCTTCCAAGACATGACACATCACAGGGATGGTCTTGTGCCCCACCTTGATGGGTAGGACTATCATTCCCACAATATTGCATAAAGCATCATTGAAAGCTCTCAATGTGTAAGCTCCTAGAATGATATTGGACTTGGGGATCTTGAGGTGCTCTATTGCTGTTGTTGTGATGATGTTTATTGATGAACCTATATCAACCAAGACCCTCTTGAAAGGTAAGTTGTTGATTATCACTACAATGTTCAACAGAGGGTCTGGTAAGGCAACAGGAATTATCTTAATCTCATGATCATAGAATTAAATTACAGGCTCCTAGTATTCTTGTACTTGTCCCACAAAGTGAGTGAATGCATTCACATCTTGCGGTTGGAGCTCAATTGTCCTTAATATTTCCATTAAAGTCTCCCTATGCTTTGGGGACTATTGTATGAGCTCATAGATGGATAACTTAGTTGGAGTCATCTGTAGGTTTTGCTCCAATCTACTCCGAATAGTTACCATAGGTCATGTTGGTGGACCTGTAAGGTTGTCTTACCTTCGCCTAGGAGTGACTGGGATATTCATGGGAGCTGTAGGAGGTTGCGGTTGACCATACCACCTAGTCCTTGTTGCTATGTTAATAATCTCGACCATCCCAATGCATCCATGGGTAGGTATATCAGCTCGAACCTGATTGACTTGGGCCCCTTGCTCTCTAGGGGCCTCATGGTTGGGCAATGGGTTTCTGTATATGCCCATGTCTCTGTTATCAAGAGCCAATGGGTTGTCAACTTTGAGTTCTTCTACCTCAATCATGTTTTGCACTTGATGCTTAAACCCGATGCAAGCCTCAATGTCATGCCCCGATATCCTATGATAAGGGCAAAATTGATCTTCCCTATATCCTTTTGGCTTAGGATGGTTGGGATCTATAAGAGGTATATCAAGAAATCTGATCCTCTTGGCCTCGCTCAAATGATTAAAGATTGATTGCATTGATTCTGTTAGAGGCATGAAATAACGAGGCGGCTTGCATTCTCTATTTCTTCCTTGATTGTTCTTTTGGTCATAATTGGTTGGCGAGGGATGTGCTTGATAGTTCTAGGGTTGTTGTGCACCCCCATCCTTGGGTGTAGCTAATACAACTTGATTGATTGGAGCAAGGTTGCCCTGCTTCTGCTTATACTTGTCATTCTTACCATTCTTGTTCCACTCCTTTTTGTTTCGAAGTTTAATGGTTCCCTCATCTACTTTTATTTCTTCGATGAGCTTGGCCTGTGCCAAAGCTTCCTCAAATGAAGGATACTATTGAAGTTGTAGCAAGAGGGAGATGTGTTTAGAGCAAATTTTGGTGAACATGCGAATGATCTCTTCTGTGGGAACGGAGAATGATAATTTGGCCATGACTTTTCTCCATCTATTCCCATAATCCATTACTGGCTCATCATCATATTGTTTCAAGTTGGCCAGGTCTGAAAGGTTCACTTTCTTCTTAGCACCAAAGGAGAAACGCTTTAAGAATGTGTTTACTAGTTGTTCAAAATTGGTTATGCTATGCTTAGGTAGTTGGTTGAACCATTGAGTGGCAACACCTAAAAATGTCATTATGAATGTTCTTAGCATGAGAGTGTCATTGTCTTCAAGATGAAAAAAAGCATTGATAAAATTGGTGACGTGCTCTTGTGCATCCTCTTCACCCTTAAACTTTTCTAACCTAGGCATCTCAAAGTGTTTAGGATATGGAGGGCTAGGGATTTATGGGCACAATGGTTGGTTGTGTATTTTGCTCAATGTTGGTGAGTTCCCAGCTGCCTCTTGTTTCTCAAAGGCTTTCATCTTTTCAATAAGCTCTTGAAATGCCTTTGATGCACGAATTTCCTCCTCTTGTAAGCCTACTCATAGTGGCAATGGAGGTAACTCTCTATCCATTTGATTTGTTTCATTTTCCTCCCTCCTACGAGGGGACTCAGGATTGTGATCCTGGTTTGTTGTGTTTGCCCTTTCCCCACTAGTTGGATTTCATTCATGGTTTGGTGGGGGATTTCGTTGTGGGCTATCTTGTCTAGTGTGCCTCTCCTTAGGAGAGTCAGTGTATCTAGTTCTTTGGTGGTCACCACCATTTGTCTATAAATTTTTAAGAGCTAGTCGTTCAACTTGCTCTCTTAAGCGTTGCTCATGTTGGCGCAAGAGTCTTTCTCTTTTTTTATCCTGTTCGAGAGCTTCCACTAGCTCTCGCTCCTTACGTAATGCATTTTCTAACCACCTCATTCGGTTAGTTTGTGCTATTATAGATGACTCATGTTTATTTGACTCTATTCTTGTTGTCTTGACTCGTAGATTCCTCGAGGAGGTTTCTGTTGTACCTGTACTCTTGCTAGCTAATGTGACTTGTTCAATGTACTGTTGAGTATCCCGATGATCAGACTTTGGGCATTTACTATGGGGTCGCTCTGAGGTACCCCCAGACTAAGAGATGCAATTAGGAGTCAAAGTTCGTGAGCTTCCAGATGCAAAGTTCTCAGTAGCTATAGTTCTTTGAGTTGGTCGTGTAGGAAACCGATCCAATCCGTCTAGTTGTCTTGTCTTCCATGATTGGTCCCGTGGGGTGCCATTCACTCCTATGAGGTCATAGTCTATGGGAATATTTCCTTTTGCATGAAGGGTTTCTTCAACTTGATTCCCATGGCTAGATGTAGCTCTAGTTTCTTGCCCTTCAGTAGGCAGAAATGTTTCATATGTTTCATGTGAATCTTGGGGTGTTGTGACTCTTGCATGCCTTCTTGATGAAGAGGGCTTTGTGAAATTATTTCTCCATGTGGATGGAGATGTGGTAGTCTCATCATCCCTATGTGAAGAATGAGTCTTATAACCTTATTTATGTCCATGCGAGGAGGATGCCCTTGAGGCTTCCTCACGTCTTTGAGATGTTTTTGTGTGTTTAGAGGAGGCCCTTGAGGTCTCCTCATGTATCTTTGATGAGGATGGCTACGAAGACTCTTTTTGTTTATGTTACTTTGTTCTATGATGTGGTTCCTTACTTGGGGTTTCTCGAGGAGATCCCCCAAGGGTTGAGTTATCACCCCTTAGGCTCACGGAGCTACGTCTCACTATCTTACGGGTGGGTCGTTTAATGTTACTACGACTCCGCCTATGGGTATGAGTTGCTTTAGTCTCTCCCTCGGTATCAGATCGAGGGTGCTTACTTCTTATTTTGACCATGTTTTTTATGAATTGATCTTTTGAGTTGCAATTTAGGAATAGCCACACAATACCAAACAAATGTTTATCTTGATTACCGATTTAAGTGTGCCCTAAATTGTTTGGTGTGTTTTGATGTGTTGTTCTTTTGATTTATTACTCTTGTTCTTGGATTAAGAATGAGAAGACTCATCCATAGTGACAATCAAGTACACCCATGCCAAACATGGTTTTTTGAAAAGAAGCTAGGGTACACCACTGAAGACCCAGTGGGCGGTTTGCCTAGCTATTCCACTCTGAACCAATGATTGTTCCAATAGTGGGAGACAGTTTGAGCACAAGTAACGTAGAATCACTATAAGCAAGTTTCTCAATCTGTTTCTAGGAAGCTCTAGGGGGTAAACTAGTGGAAGGAGGTGAATTCCAACGTCACTGGACTGAATTGAGGGTTGGTGATGAAATCCAACTCCCCAATGTTTAAATGAGACGTGCATGTGTGGTGTTCATTTTAATCTTGCATAACATAAAGTGCATTATATAGCAGCAATGAATCTTTCCTATATGCCTAAGTGCAAAAATATGCTTCAATATTCAAAAAGATGCATGAACTACTATGATTTTGTATGAGCGCACTTTATTTCGTGCATCTATGGCCTCTAGTAGGGCCTAAAAGTAAGCAAACAACATACAATATCTAGCACGTTGGATTCTAAGATATGTGAAATGCTTAATTCTTTCTTCTTTTATTCTTTCAATTTCCAAACATGTGTTTTAAGTTCTCTATTTTAAACACACAAAAATAGATAGAAAGCTATAGAATATCAAATAAGCTATACCAACCTTTGATCTAGCTCAGAGAGTCGGTGTTTTGACCTCTGCTGCACTCTAGTTCTGGTCATTGTTGACCAGAGTGGTTGGTTCTTGGCCGCTGTAGCTCAGAGCGATTAAAGCTCTATTGGCCGCTGTAGCTCAGAGCGGCTAATTTTTGGCCATTGTAGCTCAGAGTGGCTAGACCTACACATAAAACTAAGTATTTTGGCAGCAAATGAAAAATCAGTGGAGGTCCCACCGTGATCGCCATCTGTAGCGACCCCGGGATGCACGCACCGCTTTACTCTACTTACAATGTTATTAAAAATCCAAGATGAAATGGAATACAATGAAAAAATCATATAACATGGAAATAATAAAGATGGATCTCTTTATTCGTATTGAAACTCGGTTACATGTTGGTCCCTCTTAGGGATACCCATTTCGATACAATAAGTTTACAAATAAGCAAAGAGTACCCCTTTCACGAAGAGGTGGTGCGCTTTCGAAAAGGTTCCCGATTTTGCACACAGAAATGTATGAGGGCTTACAGATGCCTCCTTCTCCAAGTCTATTTCCTAGAGGGATCCCTTTTGCTCTCGTATGTTGCAGATTATGTCCAATGAACCTATGGCCCTGTAAGCAATGAAATAACAACACACACTTAGATGTCCGAGAATGCCTCCCCAAATGAGGTTGTTAGTATTGAATATAACAAATTAAAGTAAATGCAATCTAGACTAATGTTGTGGATGCAAATGAATGAAATGATGCTATGCTAATGATATGCTAGAATAATGAATCTAATGTCTAAAACTCTAAGCTAAGCCTACAAGCCATTGTCCAAGACAATGGTTGCTAAAGTGACTCTCATCCTCTTTGCTCCAAAGCTATGGACCAAATATTGTATCTGATGTTGAAATAATGGTTACTATGCTCTTCAATCCGTCAGGGCTTCGTCGTACTCGTGATCTCCAAGGGAACTCTCCAAGTCTCGAAAGCTCTCCTCAATGACCAAGATTGATAAAATATTGATTCTTTGATAAAAAGATCTCTCTTTGGTGCTCTTAGGCTTGCACCTTTTATAGTGTGAAACCCTAGGTCTATGTCCAAGCCCTAGGAATTAATTTCTCATGTGTAGTGTAAGTTAGCATGAGAAGCTTCTTGTATTTTCTATGTTTGGAAGCTAGTTATTTGAAATATAACTATCAACTTGAGTCTCCTATGCGAACTGGTCGTTAGCATGAGAATATTTTGTCCTTTGTTTATGCTTGGAGGTTAGTTAACTCAAGTCTAAATGCAAACTCAAGTCTCCTATGTGAAATGGTCATGAAAAGAAATGCAAAGTTATTCTCGCTCACCTTTATTACATGTAGACTGCCACTTCCACCCGTGATTAGGCCTGTTTGTCGATAAAAATGCTTCTTATGGCTTAGCCGCTATCGTCTATAGTGACTAAGATCTGGCCGCTGTCGTCTGCAACGGCTAAGATCTGACCGCTCTAGGCTTGAGCAGCTAGGATATGGCCACTCTTGGCTTGATAGGCTAGGCTTGGATGGCTTGAAAATATCCCAAATGATTGGTGAGAACCACTGTTGATGCTTGGAAAGTCCAAGATTATGTCATTTGATCTTATGAATGTGTCTATGTGAGCAGCTCCCCTAAGCATGACACGATTTAGGTGTCTACAGAAGGCTTCACATGCTACCCTCAGAAATATGATATCACATGAAGTAAATTTGACCAACTCATGTAAGTAGTACAATATGCCATGCTTATGTGGACATGAAACCATCAGCCTAAAAGGTGCCTAAAAAGGTAGATCTTAACTCATGCACTGGTACCACTTTTGAATGATCTGCCACATGTAAAATCTATCCAAAATAGGGGTAAATATTCTATAAATAGTCTCATACATAGTTGTATACAATGTTAGGAAAATTAGCCTCAGAGCGCAGCTGAAGCTGAGTGATCCCATGGTGAATGGCGATAAGCAAAAAATGTCCTTATTGGATTGCGTCAAAAAGAAAGATCATAGCAAGATGGACAAATATCCTTGGCATTCTATCTACTCTTGGAATATTGTTGGGCTATGGTGGGGTATGCTTATGGGAATGTAATCTATGGGGTGTCCCATGGATTGGGTGATTCATTTTGACATCATCATGGGATAGCCCTAATATTACCTTCCCTATTATGTTGTTACTTTTTTCATCCTTCTCCTTCCTAAATTATCCCCCTATGTTTGTTATCATGAACTCCATCGGTTAGTGGTATTTCATGTCTTCTTGTTGTTGCCTCTCTCCTTTTTTCTTCCTCCTTTATGTTTTCTTGTTCTTATTTCTAGGTCTTCTCCCTTTTTCTCTCCTTTTTTATCCCCTGTATCACCCTTCTTTTTTTCTCCATATTGTTTCGCTTTGTTGTTTGTGTAGTTCCCACCCCATCGCCTGCCACCCTCCTTTGTCTTGCAGTCTCATCTAGCTGGAATTGTCTATGCCTTTTCTATCTTCTTCTTATTCCCCTCTTCCTCATTTAAAAGTGTTTTGTGCTTAAGGTATCTTCCTGGGTTTCCTTTTCCACAAGATGGAAATCCCCTGTGAGTCACCAAGAGTGTGGGTGAAAATTTTTCTTCCCTTCACCCACTCTTTTTTTTGTTAATCATGTTGATTGCTCTTAGAAATGGCTAAGTTTTGAGAGACATAATTTTGATCATTGGGTGGATCAAACCTCGCGGATGCGACGGGAGATGCTCGAGCAAGTTGCAGTGAGGGCGATATAAAATTTTACGATTTGAAGAAGGGTGGAGGAATCGGTCTACCTCTGACACTAAGCGAATTCCAAAGCTCTACATGAAAGAATGAAGCATAATTCTAAGGTCTCCACCAATTTAAAATGCCAAATTCAACTAATTAGAGCATCAAGCAGATAAATGGGTAGGCGAACCCCATTGATGGACCCCGGTTCCTTACCTCAATGAAAGCATAGAGAAATGGAATCCTAGATCCCCACCACATACAAAGGTTGGATAAATGGGCAACAACAAGTCAAGGTTAGATCATGAAGCACCACCCTAACGGCAAGAGGGAAGGTCATCTAAATTTAGAAGCCCAACGAAGGTTTGGGCATCTCCTAGCTCCCCGAGTGATCCCAAAATTGTGCCCAAGATGAAAATCAAGGTAGATGCCTAAAAACCTGCCTTGGCATAGCCAACGGGGTCTTGAGTCAATAGTAAGTGGTGTATGGATTCCAAAGTTCTACCCACCTTAAAATTCATGTTGCATTAGAAGACTTTTGTAGGAAGGAAACCATACCCCATATATTAGAGCACGTGTTAATTAGCTGGCAATTAAGAGATTTGATGCTTGATCTATGGGTGGTAGCAAGTTCATGTCTTGAATCCATTAAAGTCGATGGCTTTGGGGATTTGATAGTGCATTTAAAAGCCACCTTCTTCTAAAAGTAGGTGGATAAATTTATGATCCATCACATCATCCAGATAGAAGCAAATTTAATCAAGGGTCTAGATTCAAACCAAACTACCTGCTACCTACTAACATTCGTCCTCTACCATAGTTTGTAACATATTTGAGGATATTAGCAACACGATCGCCCCTTCTGGTGCATTCCCAAAATCTCGTCCACCATCCATCGTATTGAATGATGCATTTATTGTAAGATCTATGTATACTAGAGCACAAGTCACTCTAGGCGTGACTCTTTAGCCATTATAATTCATATGTAAAGCTTATGATATCCTTGAAATACAAACATTTTTACTGTTTGGTCTCCAAATTGACTCTTATGTGTATGCGTGAATGTTGAAGATTTATTTCTATTAAAGCTAGTTGAATAGGAATGCAATAATTATGCTATCTGGATTTCCTACATTTCATTCAATAGTTCTAGAATTTGCTTTCAGCAAGGTGCATTAAATGTTGGATAAGGGTAAGGTTGGTTGATTTGTTAGGTGGTTTGCTTGTATTTTTGATGATAGTGTTAGCTTATCGTGCATATCTATTGATGTGGTTGAATCCATACTTGTGAGTTCTAGCTACAACCTTCTTTTCCTTCTTTTCATTTTTCTTTTTCTCCTCAAGCATAGATAGCTAGGATTCTAGGCATCCACCTTCTCTAGAGATCGACCACGAAGCTTTCCAATGGCACTGTTGTTCAATGTTGATGCAGGTTCACGGGCGCACGAACCTTTTCCTTTTTGTTAGGCCAAATATTGTACCAACATGAACCTTCTAATATTTCCATAATGTAGGAAAAACCTTACCTTATATTAAACCAGGTCATCAGAGCATTATCTGACATTACATCCACTAGGTGGAGGTTTTTGATGTATTTCTTCATGAGGTTTGTGCTCCTATCTAAGCTATTGTTTCTTTTAAAATTATCTTCCAAGGACATGATGGTATTGAAATCTCCTCCTATCAAAACCCATGCTTGAGGTAATTGGGTAATAATTTAGTTTGTTTTCTTCCACTATCTCAGTTTCTCCTCCAAGATAGTAGGTTCATAAACATTCATATAGAGCATAACTTGGTCTATTTGCCTACTCTTTGCTACTATCTCCAAGATACCCCAACTACCCACCACTTGGTGGATAACTACCTCTTTAGGTTCCTAAAGATATGCAATGCCTCTTTATGCCCCTTGGGAGCTGAGTGATTCCACTCTTACAGCAGGCTATACTTTCCTTGCAATTATCTCCATCTCTTCCATCGACACCTTCATCTCTTGAAGTAAAACAAGTTGTGGTTAATTGATCTATATCATTCTTCTAATTTATTTATAGTTTGAGGGATTCCCCTTGAGTTCTTTAATGTTCTAGGATATGAAAATAATTATTATTGGGAGATAAAGATGTGGGTAAGGGCATTGAACTTACTTTTCACTATTATATTTTCTCCTTATTTTGCCACATGGTGTTGATTAGTTTTACATACAACCTTTTGATTAGTGTCCATTTTCATCTTCTTACTTGTCTCCTAGCTGACTCCTCTCAATTTTGGAATAACATCCAACCTTGGAATGTGTGTGTAGCACCCAAGTATTGTTGGTAGATTCAGTGAGGTCTTCCCTAGGCTCTGAGTTTTTTGTATTCCTACCTTTAATAGATTGTTACTCTTATTTTTATTTTTTCCCTTGTTTTTTGTTGGTAGTCTATTGTTGGTTGGTTTACTACTTCTTGTTTGTTGATTTGAATGACCAATGCGGTGTCAAGGGTGCTATTTACCTCTTCTGGCACATATTTCTTCCTCCTACCATTGAACTATGTCTCCAAGACTTTTTTTTCCATTGTATCCTCCTCATCATCCAAAAGGTCGTTAGTGGGGAGATTGCCAAACATATTGTTTGACACCACTATTTGATTCCTCACTGCTGATTTATTTTGGATATTATTTTTTGGGGAACTTGGAACCCTTTAGGTTCTATTTCCTCTCTTCCTTGCTCTAGGATATTATATGTGCAGTCTCTTGCTAAATTATCATATTAATGGTAAATTTTGCAATGAAAATTTATGTTCTCATAATCCACTTCCTACTCCCTTGTTTCCTCCCCAAACTGTAGAGTGATATTTTTTGGGAGAGGTTTGTTAAATCTATTAGAACACATCCAAGTATAAATAATTTGCTCAAATTTATATATACTATTAGTAACCATCATGAGTGTTCCTAAGGTATTCCTAATTGTTATAAATATTATTGAATTCTAAAATTCTACTAGTAGGTCAAAAAGTCTCACCCAAACTAGAGTTGTGGATGGCCTATCTTCCTTCACCTTGAATTTAATATGCTAAGATTTCATAAAGAGATCCACCCTTCTAAAAAACTATGGCCTCCATTAGAATATATGTTCCCTATCTTCTTTAGAAGCAAAAATAAAAAGGAGATAACCATTGGGGTAGATAGAGATTTGGAACTCACATTTTATTTGTCATTGTTTAGCAACCCATAGTTTAAATGCTAAAAGGATCAGTATAAACCCCATAAATCGACATATCAACCCTATCCTCTCCATGTCTTCTATTATATTTTAAATATCCTTCATATTCACCTTCACTATTGATGAACCATCCACTACCTTTAAACACCCCATCATAGTTTTCCTGGGAATTTGTCTTAGACATCCTTAAAGGTCTTCGTGGTGCCCTGAGGTTATTGATCACATTTCGTTGAGGTTGTTCCCCATGAAGGGCATCCCTAAAATTCATTTTTGGGGGTACCTCCTTTGACTCCTTCCCCATATTAGGTATTGGCATAGTCGACCCCTTTTGTTAGTTTTTCCTCATAATTGTCTTGCTCAATTTTTGGACTATATCACTTTTTCTAGCTTTAGCTTCTCTGATCTAGTTTATGCCATGAATTGTATTTTTGGTTCTCTTCAACCCTTGACCTCATTTTCATGGTAGATTATGATCTCCCATCTCTTTTTGCATTATAAACTAGAAGTACTTGTTTTTTTTTCCTTCACTTTGTGTGGCTTGTAAAAATTGGTTATCTACTACATTTTGAATCCACTGCATTTCCTCAAATTGTACCTTCTCCTTATTGTAATCATCCTTGTTGAAATTGTTTTGTTGGCCACTAGGACCAATAGGTCCCGTCCTTTGTATTTCCTCTATAATTTTATCTGAAACCCTTCAAAACCCTTATCCCAGCTCTCTCCTCCTCTTCCTTAATCTATGTTTACTGAGGCTTCTACATGCAAAGGTGATAGCACTACGTGCAAACCCTAGTCGTATATCATTATATTATACTTTGATATTTTATTAATTATTTTTTAAAATAATAAATAACATGTTGTCGTCACCATTTTTTTTTAGATAATAAGGGGTTGTAGTCGGGTCCCCTACCCTTGATAAATTACAACTCTCTTCTTTAGAGCTTGAGAGTACAAAAATATACACTTCTCATATCAATCGAGATGTTATAGCTAGAAACCTACATCATTTTATATAAAATGTCTGAATTATTGATTTTCATTTTTAGATATTTTCAATTTTTTGTATGAATACAATTCCAGAATTTAGCATCCTTCTTGATATTTTTCTATAGAATCTTTCACAAAACCAAAACTTCACCTCTACTCTTTATGCATTGCATCATAGTAGAGTAATATTTCTAAAACATCGCACTATCATAGTCCACTTTACCAAATCTAGATTGGCAATTTCCTTCTTGAAACACAAGTGCAACCATAAAAATTATAATAAATAGTTTATATGAAGCACATTAATGTTATAGAATAAAGTGGATATTACCAATGGAAAACATTAAAATATATCTTAATCATTATTTGATTCAGGTAGTCAACATTTTCTTATCAGCTTTAGCTAAACTTACTACTTCCTCTAACCATGGAAAAGAGAATTTAACTTCATGATCCTCAATTAAAACCCCTCTATTGGCTAGCCTATCTGCACATTTATTTCCTTCCCTTAATGTATGTGTAAACCTGATTTCTTCAAACTCTTTTGCAAGATTTTGAATTTCCATAATTATCTCTTGTATGTTCCAAGGAGCCTTTACTTTTATCACAATTGCATTTATTACTATGAGAGAATCACCTTCCATCCATACTCTATTCCATTTAATTTGTTTGCATATTTTTAACCCTTCTAAAGCCGTCCAAGATTCAACTTCATTATTTGTCTTAAATCCACTATTGAAAGCATAATGAGACAAAATATCTCATCTATTATTTTTAATTATTCCTCCTTCTATTGGTCCTGGATTTCTTTTAGATGCTCCATCAAAATTTATTTTAACAAAATCCACATATCATGGTTTCCACTTTATATTCTTTGCCTTCTCTTTGCTTCTCTTGTATCCAACATCATAATTTCATTTAATGACTTGACTCCATCTATCAAGGCTCTCTTCTTCCATATTAGGGACTGGGTGATGAGTTGATATGGTTAGTTTAGACTTCTCTATGGCTAAACATATCTTCCTTTTTATTACCTCTAAACTACTTTCCTTTCCTTTAAAATTTATTTTGTTCCTTTCTAGCCATACAGTCCAAAGTATTGTAAGTTTTGATATATCCCATATTGTCTTTACTTTAACCATTCTTCAATTCTGCTATTCATGACCATGCATTTACCAAACATATTAAAAATCAATTGCCATAGTTTACATACTATTGAGCAATGTCCCAAGAGATGGTATATACTCTCCTCCTTTTTACAAAGAACACATTGAGAGGGGCCATGAAAACCCTTTTTCATAAGCTTATCCCAGGATAAAATTCTTCTATGACCTACTAGCCAAAAAAACATTTTGACTTTAGGAATGCTTAGGCTATCCCAAATATCTCTCCATATTCTACTGATATTACTATTTTGTTGGTGCAATACATTATATCCGCTTCTTGTTGTGTATTCTCCCAAGCTATTCAACTCCCAAATCAATTTATCCTTGGTTCTCCTTGGAATAATCACAATTATTATCTTTCTACTCAATTGCCTCCTAGAATCAATATCTTGTATACTTGTAAAATAATCTTTTTTCCATTTGTATCTTCCTTCCTAATCCTTGTACAAAATATTTGAAACCCTATCACCATATTTGTCTTGAAGCAATCTCATCCAAGGTTTCAAAATTGGATCTAAATTGAGTGGTTTTTTTATCACACCAAGTATCCATCCAAATATAATTTTTTCTCCAGTTCCCACCACCCATATTAAACCTTTAATTATTAGATCAAATAGATTTTTTAAACCATTCCAAAGAGAAGAACCATTTGGTAGAGAGAATGTAGTAAATATTAAACTTGGGTCATTGGGCTCAACATACTTAGAAGAATTTTTGCCATTGTCTTTGACTCTCTTTGTACAATCTCCACATTACTTTTCCCCTAACATATGAGTTTGCATCTGTAAGAACTCTTAAACCAAGACTTCCCCTAGTTTTATCATCACACACCTTGCTCCACTTCACCAAAGGAAATTTCCTTTTATCATGTAAACCTAACCATAAAAAGGATTGCATAATATAGATTAAACTTTTTTCAATTGATTTTGGCATAGTATACAATGACATATAATATGTTGGAATGGTTTGTAATACTGACTTAATTAATTGCACTCTTCCTGCTAACGATAACCATCTACCTTTCCAAACTGGTAGTTTATTTTAAACTTTACTAATAATTGGATTTCATAATTCTATCCTCATTCTCCCCTCAAATAAAGGCATCCCTAGATAATTTATTGGTAAATTTGCCTCCTCCATTTAAAGTAACCTACAAATTCTTGCTTTGATATTAGTTGGAGTGTTAAGGAAGTAAAATTTGGATTTTGTCCTATTAACTTTTTGCCCTAATGCTCTTTCGTATTCTTTTAAAAATTTATTCAAAGCTCTAGCCTCATTTATCTCTGCCCTTCCAAAAAGGGTTGTATCATCTACAAACCATTGATGGGTGATGTTGTCGATGGTATTACTAACCTTAAGTCCACTTATAAGCCCATATTTATTAGCCTTCTATAAGTTCCTACTCAAAACATCTACCATAATAATGAGAAAACAAGGAGATAGAGGATCTCCTTGTCTAAGGCCTCTCTTGCCTTTAAACTATTTTGTTGCTAACCCATTGACCAACATTGAATAAGAAACTATAGAGATACAAGCTTTAATCCATCTAACCTATTTCTTCCCAAATCCAAAATTTTCTAAAACTACAAAAAGAAAATCCTATTTAACCCTATCATAGGCTTTACTCATATCAAGTTTTAAGATCATTTCTTTCTCTTTTCTTGAAGTTGTCGAATGTATAACTTCATAAGATAGTATGATCACATCCAGAATTTGTCTTCCTTTCACAAATCCTCCTTGCTCTTCTGAAATAATTTTGTATATCAATGGTCTTAATCGATTCACAATCACTTTGGAGATAACCTTATATGCCATATTACATAGGCTTATAATTCTAAAAGAATCAAACAATTCAACATCATTCTTTTTTGGAATTAGGGTAAGATATGTTGCATTTATTTTATAAGGTATGTATTGTTTTACCCTGGACTATTCCACCACCAATAAATAATCCTTCACTATATCCCAATTATGTTGGTAAAACGTTGCAAAGAGCCCATCTGGACCTGGGGATTTATTCTTATTAAAAGAGAAAAGAGCTAAATGAAATTATTCGAGATTAATAGGATCCATCAGTTTCCTATTGTCTTCAATCGTTATAACTGAAGCCACATCTTGAAGAAGTTTATCATTAAGAACTTCGATCTCCTTTGATCCTAGAATATTCTGATAAAAACACTTTATCTCTTTTCTAATTTCACTCTGATCTTCAATCCAAAGCCCTTCTATTGTTTTAATTCTACTAATTTTGGATGTTGATCTCTATACTGTAGCCAATGAAAAAACTTTGTATTTTTATCTCCTTCTTTTAACGAAGTCTGTCTTGATTTTAATCTCCAAAATTTCTCTTCCTTACTCAAAATATTATGATATTCACTAAGCAACTTCATTTCTTATGAGCTTTGATTATTATGATTACCTTTTTGGAATTTTAAAAAGTTTATATTTTAGTTATTTATTCTAAAAAATATTTCCAAAAGTGTTCTTGTTGCATTCTTTTAATTTAGATGTCAATGATTTAAATTGTTTTGGAAGAGCATACAACCCACCATTTATTGAAGAATTCCATGTTTGTGCTATCATATCAACAAATTGAGGATGGTATTCCCACATCTGCTCATATTTAAAATATGTTTTTTTTTAATTCACTTACCACCATTTTAACTCTTATTGGCTAGTGATCTGAACCAATCCATATTCAGGTATTAATTTTAGCACAAGTTCCTTCATTTAGCCAATGATTTGAGAGCATGCATCTGTTTAATTTTCCTACTATTAGTTTTTGGACTCTCCTATTGTTGTTTCATGTATAGTTGTCTTCTTCAAACTCAACCTCCCATAGATTATTGTTTTGAATAAAAGTTGAGAAAACTCCCATACTTTGAGTTAATTTCTTAATTCCCCTAAATTTTTCATCCAACTTGGTTATGGAATTAAAATATCCTATGATCATGAATCAAGATTCTTGGTCTTTACTTCTCATATAGGCTTCAATACCACTATAAAGTTCTAATCTACCTGACTAAGTTGTAGGTCCATAGACATTGATAAGAATGAAATGAATATTTGTAAAGTAGAAAGTGACTAAAGAGACTATCCAATGCCTAGTTTTATGAATGGTTACATAGGACGTTTTAGAAGGATTCCAACAAGTTAGAATTCCCCTGTCGCTCCTTCAAAATCCATAGCATCCCATTCACATCTTGCCCATATTGCTTTCATATTTTTTGAAACTTCTTTTGTCATTTTAGTTTTTGGGATATAAATAATATCAAGCTTATTACTTAAACAAAGGTCCCTGATACACCTCTATTTTAAGGGGGCATTAGCACCCTTTATATTCCATGAGATGATAATTATGTTTCATTAGGGGCTATTGGCCCCACCTACTTATTACCAATATCATTTTGTTTGGTAAAGAGAAGTTCAACCAACTTAGTTTGTGTTCCTTTCTCTATGTTTGCTCTTGCTTCCCTAGATCTTGATTGATAATTTGAGGGTTTTCCTCTTTTTGCCTTGCTTATATTAGGAGTAGGTCTTATTATTCTATTCCTAAGTATTCTTGCACAATTTTATTTTTCATCATATTTATCCTCTCCTGGCTTTGCTACATAATATTTTGACTTGTCCTGCTCATTTTTTGGTATTTCCTTATTAATGGCAGAGGTATTAACTTCTAAAATTGTGTTTTCTTTACCATTTTTTTCTCCTGAATGGTACATGGTACTTCAAGAGAATCTTAAAAATCTGATGAGACACATTCCTTAGGTTCATCGAGAATGTTCTTCCCTAAACCAATATCATATTGAGTATACGATTAATTGTTAATATGTTGATCTTGTTGTGTTGTGTCCTCTAAGTTTTGATCTATTTTTTCTTCATAGGCTAAAGCCTCAAAAGAGTTGGTATTTCTTCCAATATCCTTCCTTACTGGTCTCCATCATTTATTTTCTTTCATATTTCTAGATCTATTTTTGAAAGTTGAAAACCATCTTCATCCATATCTATTTGTAAGTTTCTCTTACGGTTTTCTACATATGATTTTGTTGGACTCTTCTTAGGGCATGATCTCTCAATATGCTCCACCTCATGACATATTCTACATCTAAAAGATATTTTTTTATAATCTATTGTTTGGATCCACATCTTATCCCTATAATTAAGAATGATTAATTCTGGCAAAGCTTTACTTATATAAACATAACCAATATTTGAGCACAAATAGCCAAGAATCCATCTTTCATAGTATATGAAATCTCAAGGAATTCTTCTAGAGTGTTTCCTATTACCTTGAAGGTATCTATTTCCCAAAATTCAATGGGTAACCCAAACATCCTAACTCAGACTGGTACTAGAGATAGATTGACATTTTCAAGTAAAAAGCCTTCATACCAGTGGGTAAGGAAGAGTCCTACTCTTCCCATAAACCAAGGACCCCCTTTTAGGATTTTTCTCTTTCTTCCCTAGAACAAAAAATGGCTAGGAAGAAACCTTTGGGAAGAAAGGATAAAATCACTCCTAGAGGCTTCCTGAAGAGCAAAAGGAGCCTTGATAGACTAAATCTAGAAAAATAGTAAATATAGAATCAAAATAAGATAACGAATACACACATAACATAGTATTTCACCTAGGAAACCCTTACAAGAAAAATCCAGCATAGTAATATCTTCTTATTTTATAAACTTAACCATATCTAATACAATAATGTTAATCTCTCATCTCTCTTCAAACCCTAATGCAAGTGCAATTAAATAACAACACAAGAACATATTTTACAATACCATGGGTTCAAATATTTAATCCTAAACAACCCATATGGGTCTAAAAAATAGCTTAAGAAACCCTAAAATTTTTGTCGGGGGCTACCACCCTTGAATCCCTGCTCGAGGCTTGGTTTGGTCCCGAACCCCTATGAAGATACACAGAGAGTGTTCAATACCTTTTAGAGTTAACCCCGCTAGAATAACATGGAAAATATTCAACATATTTCCAACATTCTTCCACTTGTTGAATACTTTCCATAGGGGCCAAAAACTACCATTATTAATTATAAATGGCAACCATGCCCATAGATCTTCTAAACCAATATTTTTTTGAGAAAATACAACCTTTGTAAATGAATAAACAACATTATTCTTTGTATCAACTTTCTCCAACATCACCTGATTCCCTTCAACCATCTCTCTCACAAAATGGTACTTAATATCAATATGTTATGACCAATCATGAAAACCAAGATTGTTGGCCAAAAATATTACACTATGATTGTCACTATCAATTCTCACAACCTTCTACTTAAGACCAAATATTGAACACAACCTTTGTAGCCACACTGCTTCTTTATATGCATGAGTTGTTGCAATGTACTCTATCTTTGTTGTGGACAAAGCAACCACTGATTACTTTTACTCATCCAAATTATTGCCCCTCCAGATAGTTTGAACCAATGTTACATGGGGACACGTCCCCCCAGGGGACGCGTCCCTCTATTTACCACATCCCCCAACATGAGGGGACGACATTGGGGATGTTTCCCCCCATCCCTCTTTTTGGGGGATGGCTAGGAAACATCTTTGAGATGACTGAGGTCAATGGCCTCCCATCCTCAGGATGTCCCCTATTTTGGGGCGTCCCTAGGGACACTTGGGTGCCATTGGGGATGCTTGGTTTGTCCCTAGGGATGGTTGGGCATCCCCAAGGATAGTTGGGCACATTTTAAATATGCCCAACCATCCTCGGGGATGCCCAACCGCCCCCCATGGCTGGGCGTCCTCACCCAAAAGCAAAACATAAAAAAAAACTAAAAAGTAAAAATTTAAGCTAAGATCTAAGCTTGTTATCTTGACTTTGTTTGCCATTGCATACATAAATGCAGAGATCTAAGCTTGTTTGCCACCACATACATAAATATAGAGATCTGTATTTGTTTGCAAGATCTGAGATTGTCATTGCATACATAAATTTGAAGATCCAAGTTTGTTGTCATATCCAGATCTGAATCTATTTGCCAGATTTGAGTTTGTCTGCCCTTGCACATATGAATGGAGTTTGCCCTTGCATATACAAATGCAGAGATCTGAGTTTTTTGTCACTGCATACCTAAATGCAGAGATATGAGTGTCGCCCACTGCATACATAAATGCTTACAATATGCTATTCAACTTCGATTTAACGTTGACTGGATTTATCAAACAACACATTCATAGACCGGATATAACCCTTAAATTCTAGCCCAAAGGGTTTGAGGCAATTGGTAAAAAGTTAAGAGTTTCACACTATAAACCAAGGTTCCAATCCCATAGGTGAACCTTAATATTTGTCTAGGGAGCTGATCTCAAGTGGTTGAGACTTGTTGTCTTTGTCTTCCTTGGTGAAGGCTCATGTTCAAGTCTCTATGGGCATAAAGGCCATGTGTGTGTGAGTGGATGCTTGACCCCCAAGTGAGTTGTCCTAGCATCGCTTTAAATAATATTTGTGGTGTCTGATTTTTTAAGCATAGAATGCATCTTTGGATTGAATTTGACTCTTAGACATCAAGAGGCTGTATGATCTGACTGCATGGAGTTAATAACTGAAAACAAGGCATGAGGACGACTGTTCCTACTTATTAGCCCAATATCTGACTATCACTACAAACTGTGCATTTAAAGGCTTACATATAATGACTGTCAATACATTGAAATGCCAAAACAAGGTCATTGACTTTTACATAGATTCACTAATGAATAAAATGCTTTTAGTGAGTTATACAATTATATGCATGCATAGGACCAATTACAATTTAGTATAATATTGAATACATATTAGGGACTTATCTAGGGTAATACGTGTTGAGTATGTAGTCGAAAGCATGTATATGACTGTACCTTGTTTTGTTTTCATCCATGCATAGGACTGAACTTATGAATGCACCCTTGGACTGAATTCATCGTGGTAAATTGGGACTGAAAATGGTTTCCTTGTATTAAACTTGTTCCTTGTTTGCATTGAACATGATCTCTGCCTTACATCAATGTACAGTTGGACGGAACAGTCTTTTCCAATACATATACTATGGGACTCAACATGGTAACATGAAATCATTACTGCATTCAAAGGGACTATCCATAATATTTTGCTAGATATCAAGACATCTGATGCATTTAAAAGGTATGGAATTTGAATCGAACTGGATGTGATAAAAGCTTGAGAAGAATTCATTGTGAGGACTCATTGTGTTCGAAGGGTCTAAAAGTGGTATATTCTAGTCCTGGCTACATAATAAATATTAAATGGACTTATTACAGTTTGTTGTCATTAGGGATTGGGTATGTTTCCATAAGATTAAATATGAATTAGTGTTCCCTTACTTGTTGCATAATAGATTTATAGGCATTGTAAGGTGTGCTGCCCTTAGTTATATTTGTTGAAACAATTAAATGGCTGCACTTAGTAACTAATATCAATATGAATATTCAATATCCTAATATCATTTTTGTTGTGTGTAGAAGTCTGAATGTGTATATTATTCTAAATTTCTAAAAAAAATCAATTTTTATAGTATTATACCAGTCGTCCCCCCATCCGTCCTCGAGTCGTCCCCTAAAATCGGCCCGTCGTCCCCCATCGTCCCCGAAAACGCATCCCCCCGTCCTTAGGCTCGTGGAACCTTGGTTTGAACACATAAGCACTCATGGATCTTCTCTTGTCTAGATCTCTAGCCCAGACAACATACATAAAACCTTGTAGATTTACAATATTACTATCTCCAAAAAAAAATTGTAATTGAAAACATAGTTTGAAGTTCCATGCAAGTATCTAAAGATCCTTTTCACAACAGTCCAATGTTCCTTTCCTATATTGGACATATATTTACTAACTACTTCTATTGCATGTGCAATATCAGGTCTAGTATAGACCATTGCATACATCAGACTACCAACAACGCTAGCATAAGGAACATGATGCATTTCTTCAATTTCCTCATATATTTTAGGATATTGTTCAACATATAACTTTTGACCAATAGGATATGGAGTACATATTGGTTTACAATCATGCATCATAAACCTCTGTAGTATCAAATCAACATATTTTCTTTAATTTAACCATAACTTTCTATTTGCACGATCCCTTATTATTTCTATATCCAAAATAAATTTTGCAACACCCAAATCCTTGATGTCAAAATTAGAAGATAACAAATATTTTAGTAACTTTATCATCTCCTTATCATTACCAACTAACAACATGCCATCCACATACAAAACAATGATAATAAAATTTTCACCTTCTTGTTTAAAATAAATACACGGATCTACTTTGCTTTTTCCAAGCCCAGGTGTCAAAATAAACCTATCAAATTTTTGGTTCCACATTCTTGGAGATTGCTTCAAGTCGTAAAGAGAATTTTTCAACTTGCATACCAAGTCCTCCTTACCTTTCACTCTAAAGAATTATGGTTGTGACATATATATGTCTTCATCAAGTTCACCATGTAGAAATATTGTCTTTACATCTATGTGTTCTATTTCAAGATCAAAAGCAATAGAAATAGCCAATGAAAATCTAATTGAAGTTAGTTTAGTCACAGGAGAAAAAATCTCACCAAAGTAAATTCCCTCAACTTGAGAAAATTATTTTGCTACTAAGCGAACCTTGTACTTCTCTAACTTTCCTTCTACATTGTACTTCTTCTTGAATACCCACTTACAACCAACCAATTTTCTTCTAGGGGTAATTTCACCAAGTCCCACATCTTATTTTTATCTAGGGACTCCATTTCTTCCTCCATAGCCCTTTTCCAATATTTATTCTCACTTGATTGAAGTGCCTCCTTTACAATATTGCATTCTTCATTAGTAATTGATATATTAAATGTAGAACAAAAACTTAAAGGGCTATACCTTTCTGGGAGTCTTCTCACTCAATCTGATCTCCTCAAACTTGGAGTTTCAAGTTTTGCATCTTCAATTTTCTTCTCACCTTCTTTGTCTGAATTTTCCTATTCAAACTCTCTCTGGAGTTCATCTTCTTTTGTAGCATCAAGTTCTACCATAGGGTCTTCCTCCTATTCCAATTTTACTTTAACTATTTCAGGTTTTTTGCTTGGTTGCATTTCCTGTTTTGAAACCCCTTTTGTTTCTTTAAAGATCACATTACTATTGCAAACAATCTTCTATGTTTTTGGGTTCCATATCTTATATTATTTAACACTAGTACTATAACCCACAAATATGCATTTTTCAAATTTATAGTCTAGCTTAGTCCTTTTCTCTTTTAGGACATACATATAAACATCACAACCAAAAACCCTTATATGACTAAGAGAGGGTTTCTTACCAGTCCACACTTCTTATGGAGTCAAGTCCACCAAAGTTGAGGTAGGAGATCTATTGGTGAGGTAACCAGCAGTTAACATGCATTCTACCCATAATTTCCTTTTAACCCTACACCACTTAGTATGCTTTTGACCTTATTCATCAATGTTCTATTCATTCATTAAACAACTTTGTTCCGTTGTGGAGTATACAGAGTTGTTTTTTGCCTTTCTATTCCACAATCCTTGCAAAATTGCTCAAATTCATTAAAGCAATACTCACCACCATTGTCACTTCTCAAAACCTTTATCTTTTTCTCTATCTGATTTTCTACAAAAGCCTTAAACTCTTTAAATTTATTAAAAACATCATATTTGTTTCATAAAAATATACCCAGGTATTTCTTGAAAAGTCATCTATAAATGTAACAAAATAGATAGATTTACCTAACAATGGTACTTTTGTAGGTCCAAACACATCATTGTGAACTAGATGTAAAATTCCTTTAGATCTTGTAGCACTACTAGGAAACTTGACTTGGGTTTGCTTTCTAAAAACAAGGTGCTCACACAAATTAAAATTTAATGGGCAATCAAAAATTCCTTCAGCCACACCTTTCATTTATAATGTTCGAAGGCCTTTCTCATCAATATGCCCCATGTGTTGATGCCACAATATTGTTTTCGCTATAGGAATACTCGAAGCTTCTTCTACCATATTATTCTTCTTTACAACTAAAGAGTTATTGCAATTAATACTTACAATGTTAGCCTCAAGTTTGAACAAATTTTTTGTACAAACTCCCATTGCCAACACTATGACTCCATGAACCATCTTGCAACTATCATTATTGAATACCATAGTTACACCCACATCATTCATCTTACTCACGGATATCAAATTCCTTGCCAAACCCAAAATATGCAACACACTAAGAAGGGTTTTAATTCTTCTATATTTTAACCTCAACTTAACTCTTTCTCGACCTATTATTTTATATGTCGAATTGTCTCCCAATAAGACTTCACCTCCATTTATCTTTTCATATTCATAAAACCCATACCTATGAGGAGTTATATGAAAGGATGCACCTGAGTCAATCAACCATGAGTCATGGCATTCACTTGAGCACATTACAACTAAGAATAAGTCCCTTGAATCTTCATTTGTGGTCTTCATTTTTATAGAAGTTTCTTCATCAGATGATTGACTATTATCAACCTTTTTAGATCTGTAATCTCTTTTATAATGTCATGTTTTACCACACTTCCAACATTTTCTCTTTTCTAGAGCAACAAATTTACCCCTAGATCTCGATTTCCTTTCTCCTGATTTCTTTTTGCTTATTTCTTGAGAATGACCTCTCACAACCAAGACATCTTT
This sequence comes from Wollemia nobilis, assembly GCA_028583015.1. Lineage (NCBI taxonomy): Eukaryota > Viridiplantae > Streptophyta > Pinopsida > Araucariales > Araucariaceae > Wollemia > Wollemia nobilis. The sequence continues at coordinate 7,385,861 of JAQPPZ010016917.1, read as the reverse complement.
CTGATGATAATCCTTAAAATATTTTCATCTCATTTCCTTAGATAGCAATGTTCCTACTATATCCTCTACTTTCAATGTAGAAGTAGTATTGGTGATAGCCATAACTAGGTTATCCCACGAATCAGGTAATTAACAAAGTAAAGTAATACACTTTTTCTCTTAATCCATTTTTACTTCTATAAAGTTTAATTAAATTATCACAGTGTTAAAAGCATTTAGATGTTCAACCATAGAGTCGTCATCATTCATCCAAAGTGAATATAACTTATTTCATAAAAAGAGTTTATTTACCAATGACTTTGTTTAATACAAAGTTTCCAACTTATCCCATAACAATTTTGTCATGGTCTCCGTCGATACATTCAACAATATCGAATTAGATAAGCATAATTTGATAGAGCTCCTTGCCTTCCTATCGATTTTCAACAAATCCTCATTTGTCGTTGATTTTGGTTTTATTTCAAAGACCACAATCCACTGATCTCTATGAACCAACAAATCCTCCATCTTGAGTTTCCATAACTCAAAATTAATCTATTAAATTTTTCAATCTCTACCTGTGTGATTCTCATCATTTTTCTTCGCCTAGATTCTTCTATGTATGGCTCCCACTCAAGAATTAATTTATCACAGGGTTGAAACCCTTACTCCTCGAACAAAGCTAAAACTTAGCTCTGATACCAAATAAAGAGCAAAAGGAGCCCCGATAAACTAAATCTAAAAAAGTAGTAAATACATAATTAAAAGAAGAAGATAACATATACACACATAACACATTATTTCACCTGAGAAACCCTTACAAAAAAAATCTAGCACAATAATATCTCCTTATTGTATAAACTTAACTGTCTCCAATACAATAATGTTCATCTCTCATCTCTCTTCAAATCCTAATGCAAGTGCAATTAAATAACAACACAAGAACGAATTTTACAATACCATGGGCAAAAAACCATGGGTTCAAATATTTAACCCTAAGCAGCCCATATGGGTCTAAAAAAAATCTTAAGCAACCCTAAAACTTTTGTCGGGGGCTGTCACCCTCAGACCCCTACTTTTGGGGGGCTATCACCCCCAAACCCCTGCTCGAGGCCTAGCCTGGCACCGAACCTCGACGAGGATACATGAAGAGTGTCCAATACCTTTTAGAGTTAACACCACCAAAATAACATAAAAAATATTCAACATATTTCCAACACTTCCAACTCCTATCAACCCATTTTCTCAAGGCTGAAGCCCTTGGCCAATACCCATTAGATCTACCAAAAATCTCCTTATATTGGAGCAATGAGAATCTCTTTGAGGTGCGTTCACTAACCTCTACCACTAGAGATGATTCTAAGGATTTAACTATAAATCGATCCATGAAAAAGAAACTAAAAGTCAAAATCTATTGAAATTTATCAGAAAGTCCTATAACAAATATAATATTTGATAAAAAATTATAACAATTTGCATGCAAATTTTCTAAGATAAAGAAAGAAAAGAAACTTCGCTGAAAAATTCTATGTCTAGATACAATGCCTTGCCTCACTAAAGTCCTAGCCCTTCATTTCTCTTCCCATCATCCAAACCCTAGCTCACAAAAATTTACAATTATATTTTTCGCGACTTGAAAAAATATTCATTGCTCTTGTTCCGTATGGTTGACTTCATAGGATCATATCTCCCTCAATATTGATTGGATTCCTTGATATGACCACTCATTCTAAAGCTATTCAAATTCCGTACAAGTTGGTCCAAGAATCAACTAAATCTGATAACCCATCGCGAAGATATGGCTCCTAAAATATGAAACATTTAAAAAAAACACATAGTAGATTGCAACAAAGCTTGGAAATTATCCCTATATCATTTGGCAAGATTCAAACCTTGGTCTCCTCTTTGAATGTTGAAGAATCTAACCAGTTGAACTAATACCATTTTATGATTTTATATTTATTCTTTATCATTCGATTATATTTCAATTTTCAAGAAAAGTGTGGATTAGAAGCACATCATACTCAAAGTGTAAACATACAAAAAATATTTAAAAACATTTGATTATAAACAAATTCAAAATGAGAGAGTCAACACAAGATTCTTCTAATAGAAACAAGTACTTTTTATATAAGCATGTAGTATTGTTGTCATCTAAGATATCTTCAAAAATGGAGTAGATGGATGCAAACGAATAGTCTAAAGCTATTATAGAATAAGATATGTAAAAAAAGAAAAATAGAACACAAATGAAACAAAACAATAAATAGACAAGCAAATAGAACATCAAATCTGATCAATACCTAAATAATAATAAAGACATAAATGCATTTTGTTAAAGAAAAAATTAACACAATCATGTAAAAAAAGTTAAAAAAAATAGAACTTTATCTTAACGAATTTAACCTTACATATGATCACCACCAAAAGGTTTAATGTAAATATGCCCATGGCTGAGGGAAGGACTAACACACACCAACTTATATATAAAACAAATAGATGAAAGAGACCAAAAGAGAAATAAGAGTAAATGACATGTACCTTTTATAGACTATGAAGACAAAAAAAACATTTATTTTAGAATTGTAAGATATATAATGATGTTTGAGTTAGTTATGTTAATTATTTTAATAATAAAATCATAACAAACCAACAAAAAAATCGCCATAAAATGCCAATAATAAAAAATAAATTATTGTGTCCTTAGAGGGATACCCTAATGATATGTTGTTGGTGTTTCATCTTAGTGATCTGAGTTCGAATCATGGGAAGACAAACCTCTTGTTGCTATGTTTCCAGAGAGTGTGACCCCAATTGTGCTCAGGGACACTCCAATGATATGTTTGTTGGTGTTTCATCTCAGTGACCTAAGTTCGAATCATGGGAAGACAAGCCTCTTGTTGTTATGTTCCGGAAGAGTGTGATCCCATTTGTGCCATTCGTTGTACTTCATATTACTTCAGAAAAAATACTGTATAAAGAAAAATCCAAAATATATATATATATAAATAAATAAAGAAAAAAATCATCATAAAATTAATCTTTACAAAATAATTAATTGTTCCAAATAATTAATCGTTCCAATTGGAATAACTTAATGGTATATTAGGAGACCAAGTTCAAACCATTGTACAAGGGATTGAGATCCTTCCAAATGACTTTTGTTTTAGCCTAAATTTTAAGTCATTGTTGGGATATGGTAGTATGGCTTTTGGTTCTCATATAGGAGACCTAAGTTCAAACCTTTGCACAAGGAAAATTTGTGCTTTATTTAAAAATTTTAGTTCCTATAATAACACCGGGTTTATATTTATGTACTTTTAGTTAAAAAAAAATACAATTATTTTTTTTAAATTAACGTTATTGTGAGAAACCCTTAAGACCATGCACACTTAAGGCTGGGCATCCCACCCCAACCATGATCTTGACATGTGATAAGGGTGAGAACTGAGGTTATCAATAATGGCCAAACACACAGCCATACACACACCCACCTCCTCACACACTCATCCACGCCTTGGTTTGAACCTTAGACCTCTTAAAAATCAAAACTTGAAAGGTGATATGCTCTTTCAAAAAAACAAACATGTGTTTATTCTAATGAAAGAAAAAAAAAAACGCGCCACAACTCCTCTATAAATTATTTTGGCCTAACTTTTTTAAAAAATTACATTTTGGAGTTATAAAACAATGCTTGTTATCTTTGTTTTGTTTTACATAACCTTAATCAAGTCAAACAATTACCCCAGCTATCTATAAAATCGAACCTGACAGGATAAACAATCGGCCACTAATCCACCCACCCTACGATGCTTGTTATTTAGCCATATGTAGACTAGGTGACTAAAATCGAAATCTATATGCCGCTATAATAAAACCGCACGTTAATTCCTCAAACCAGCAGAAGTTGTTTGGGCGGGTGGGGATTCTCAATTTACGCGGAAGAAGTTTACTTTTAAAAATTGTCGACTGTTTGAGGTCGAGGAATACGAACTCAAGACCTCTTGAACACGCAGCCATGCAGGGACAATTCGCGAAGAAGGACAAGATCCAGAAATTTGAAGAATTCGTTGACCATCGTCTCAAGCCCGACCTTGTTAATGCCATGGCCGAAAGGTTAGCTGCTTTTTTTTCACTCTTTTCCTCGCTTGAATTGTTTTCCTGCATTAGCTAGTAAAGTGGAAATCCCTTATTTTTCCTCCCTTTCGAGTTTACAGAAGAGAATTCAAGAAAATGTACGACATTTTGCTCTCTTTTTACTTTTGGCTTAACAGAATTCTTAAGCCAAAGTGCAAATTAATTGCATATCGTTGGATCATTTAGTAAAATTAGCTTACTTGAATTGGCATCTAAGTAGGAAATTAATTTTTCTCATTTACGGAATGCTGCATGCAAGCAAAATTTTACAGCATTATAGCTTGCTTTTAATTTGACTTTTGTATCATTAAAGTTGAGTATGAACAGTCAGCATAAGGGCTGCTTCACGTGGAATAAATCAAATAGCTAGACACTCTGCAGGAGAGTAGACTATTTTAGAAAAAGCCTCTCATTCTGCCATTCTTATGTATGATATTGTGAAAGACTGCAAATGCGACCTTTAGACAGCTATGTATGTGAGAACGGCATTTATTTGAAGTTGTGAACTACATATGCTTTCTAGTTTTATGGCTCCCGCGGGCCGCAGTGGATAAATTAGAGTATTTCGTCTTATTACGATTAATTCGTGCGGTAAATGTAGAGATTGAACGCATCATAACAGAACTAATTACTCCATTCGTGAATATAATGTAAGACTAGATGAAAGAAATGCAAACCAAACTGTAAGGACACCAAATTTGTTGCAGATGGGAAAACCCCGAACCTATGCCCTAGACTTCGGGAAATAATAGCCTATGGCCTAATCCATTTTTGACATAATGTGATTCCTTTTTTACATTTGATGTCACAATTGGGCTGATCCCCTTTGCCCTCCTTGAAAAGGCTACAAGGAAGGAAAGTATCTCAGTATACATCAATTCGGTGACATAGCATGGAATTATTCTGTACATTCGATGAAAGCTTTTCATTGGTAAGTTTTGCTCCTTCTATTTTAGCAAGTCGGGCAGACTTCATCTCTTGGGGAAAACTGTCAAACTTGGAGCTATTTTAGGTGTTATGATACATGTTGAATTTAGCCTTATTCCTTCATATTCTTTAGACTGTAGTCATTTGGACATGCTTTTCTTTAGACAAGTATTCTAACTCAGCCACTCCATTAGCACTTATTGCACTTAAGGGAATACAAAGCTTATAATAATATTATTCAGGATATTTATGCTGATACATTGGCAGTGGTTTCTATGTCGGAATTGTCTGAACAAACGAGAATAGAGAAGCTAGAAGAATTTATTAGCAAGATCAGTTCAGAAAGAGAGAATGATGATTCAAACTTTTATTTTTCACATAAACTTCTTTCCTTATAAAGGAACAATTAAGGTAACATACTGTGTTTGATAATGAAGCTTTGTTGTCCCATAAGTTGATTGGCCTTGTGGACGTTAAAAACTTTATTCTTCTTCTTCCATGGTCAATTATATCCAGTCATAAAGTGGGCAAGCAACTGTTGCTTTCAAGATCGTGTTAATGAGAAAACAAGCTAGTACTGATGCCCTTAAATGTTCAAAAATGACATTTGAAGCTTAAATTGCAGCAAACATTCATCAAGTAGATGGCTATATATTAGAAATTTGATTATTGACACAAGGCCTCGATCTGACATTAGAAATCATCAGCCATTGCTTTTCCAAGACCAGGCCTGTTTGGCATAACGTCGTTAGTTTCTGCAATTGTGCATCATGACAGTTGCTGAACCATTTTCGAATTCAATACCTGCATGTTAGTAGGTAATAGCATTTAATGTATCTCCAACATATACAGCCAATACAAGGCCTGGAGAAAATTGGTTTTAACTAGTATTAAAGCCCGTGTCTAGATGATTGGAAAACAACAATTCATTAGAGAGAGTTAGAAGTCTTGTTTGATAAATGTTCATATTACTAAGTTGTTTTCCAAGTTTCATAACCATTAAAGGACACATATGGTTCACTTGGTGCTAAATGATTTCTGGCTTTTCATTCATATTGCAGGAGCATTTCTTATTATTGTTGTCCTCTATAAACTATGAGCCAAAATTTTCCTGACACATATTGAAAAATCTTTCTTCTCAGTTTAGAAAACCAGTGAACATTAACTATAAATTTAGAAAGAACTATGCTGAGTATATCTATTCATATTTGAAAAGGAGGCACATTACCAATGGTGTATAAATAACTATATTTATTAGCAGTTTCATAATATAGTTTATGAAGTTATTCTATTAGAGATTGTATGGTCTACTCTATAGCAGATTCTTTTTCCTTATGCAACAAACAACTGATGTTGCGCTTGAATGAGCAATGTGTTCTTGATTTTATGGATGTTGGTAAGAGTGAGCTTGAACTTCACACTTTCCTGCATCTGGTCCTTGAGAGAAACACTAAAAGAGCTCTTGATTAACAATCATTCAGATTGGTTTAAAGGTTCATAGATAACAAGGAGAATTTAAATTTCAGATCTATGACTCAAACCATCGCACTGCCATGCCTAATGCAGTGGCAAACTTCATATTTTAGCTTATTTTCGTAGTACTTTTTGGTTATAACAGTGCATTGTAATTTGCAACAACACTTTTCAATGAGTCCCATTGGTCTATTTTGGCCATTTGTGGACATTAATAGAATTATCTTATCTTATCTTAAATTGGGTGATTTCTTGCCTCAGAACTCCTGAGAGGCATCCCTAAAAGTCATAAGGTTGTAGGCAAAGTAAGGATGTATGGAGTGTGGGATGGAGCCAGGCAGTTGAGAAATGTGCATGTAATTTGAGTGCAGGCTTCACACGATCGTTGAAGACTTTTGTCAAACAGTTGGCATGAATTTGTCAAAAGTATCAGCAAAGCAATTTATACTAAGTTTGAGTGAATCAAATGGGGCATCAGTTAAGAGTAGTCACCAGAGGCCCCCTTGATTGTATTTATATTTCATCGCTTTTTAGTTGTGCTTTATATATGTGATGTATCAGATATGTTTGAATATAATGCACTATTGTCATGTTTATTTTTTTCAATTGTTTATATGGGATTGAAACAGCCCCTCCTGTATGTATCACATATTGTTCTTACAACAGTTTGGCAATTAGGCATGTATCGCTTGGCAAGATTTGAACTTCCATCTCCTCCTTGAAATTTGAGGAATATAACCGGTTGAGCTAATGCCATTTGATATGCCATATTGTCATGTTTAGCTCTCATATTTATGGCCAATATATGTGAATATGATGTTTTTTTTTTAAATAAAATTTTAAAATTATTTCTAAAATTTAGCATTTTTTTTTTCGCATGAATTGCCAATAATTGTTGATCCATTTTTCTGGAGCTTGTCGATAAATCACCAATCTTGATTTTTTTTACGATGAGTTAAAACAGAGCCCTTTTGAGCATGAATCAGCAATGAGAGCAGGTTCTACCATTTCCTTTAACTGCCTGAGAATTGAATTAAGGATCAGTTTTCACAGTACCTTTCAATTTCTCTGTTGTTGTTAGATTGGTTTTAGTGCTAGCTGTTGGTATAAATTAATTCCTAACTTCTTTTGACTACGCTTTTGCTTGTTGATGGCTTCCTCAAGAGTGGTAGGCTTCAAAACCTTGACATACCTTCTAATGAAATATTTGAACCCATCTATAAACATAGCAACTCCCCTTAGAGAAATATTCTCCACCAACAAGCTGGCTGAACAGAAAACTCTATAGTAGACAGCCATCGTTCCTTATTGCTTCAAGCTCTTGAGTGCAAAGACGTAATCTTCTTGAATGTATGTCTTAAAATTATGTTAAAAGGTCATTACAAACTCATCCCATGTGGTTTTTACTAGCTTATAACGTGCAACATTGTCTTCTTGCTCATGCTCAACCATCTATAAACATAGCAACTCCCTTTAGAGAAATATTCTCCACCAACAAGCTGGCTGAATTGAACTCTTTATAGTGGAAAGCCATTGTTACTTGTTGTTTCAAGCTCAAGTGGAAAGAAGTAATCTTCTTGAATGTATGTTTTAAAATTTTAATAAAAGGCCCTTACAAACTTATCCCATGTGTTTTTTACTAGCTTATAACATGCAACATTGTCTTCTTGCTCATGGGCAACCATTTGCCAACAGTCAAATGCAGGCCTATTAAGGTGTAAGGTAGTAAATTGATTTTTTAATTTTTTTTTTTTTTATGGGTGCCTTTCCAAAATCTTCCCTGGGATACAACTGAAAGAAGTAGCATAGCTTGCCTATCCAAGCCGTAGGTTTAATATCTTTGTTGGCCCCATGATACTTGGGAATAGGCTTTTTTGGAAGCAATACATTTTCCTTCTAAGTGCTGTTGATTACTATGATTTCCTTGAATAACTCTCTTTCCTTTCACATTCCCAGGAGTCTGTTTTCCATCATGTTGGTTAGCTTCATTTCTCCTAGCTCTGGGTTTTCTGTACCCTTCCTCTTCTATACCATTCACATCTCCTTTTTTCCTTCTTTTCTTGAATGCAACAAATCAATGAAAAGCTAGATCCATCTTGTTTGTGGGTTCTTGCATTTTCTTACACCCTGGTTTTAATTGCTCTCACTACTGATAAGGCATTTTCAGACCTCAAACTATCATTGGTCTGATGGTTGGATATCACTGCTATGTTTGTGCTGAAATTGTCGTAAAAAATTAACAGGAAAGTTGAGTCTGAACTGTTTTTTCCCCGTGTGTAATGCATTATTAAAATCCAAAAACTGTTGCAAAAGACTGCTAAAAGTCTAAAACTAGAAAATCTGGAAAATTTGAAACTGGACAAAAATAAGTTTTGATACTGGCTGTTCTTTTAGTGAGGATAATCAGTGCATGATCCTGTTGTCTAGCCAATTGGAGTCATTGGAAATCTCAATAGCCTCTATAGTTGAGGTAAGGACAAGGTGAAGATGGATAAAGCGGTGGGTTAGCTTATTCAAGAAGAAACAAAGAGTTAAAACTTTTAATATGTGTGTTGGCTGGAACCATTGGTCTCTATGGGTTACTCTAGGAAAGAGGTGAGAAAACTACAAAGTCTGAAAGAAAGGAGTGGAAAGGTGACATAGGATACTGGAAATGCCACCAAAAGGGGCATAAGAACTAAAAGGAGCTAATGTCCAATGAAGAGCTACAAGGAGGAAGAAAAATTTGAAGAGGAGTCTGTTGTTTTGGTGTGATGGGCTGATGACCAGCTGAAACATTTTACACTTCTTGTCAAGGGGAAATATGATTCATTGATGTTGGTGCTTCTTTTCATGTGAGTTCTGATAGGAGGGGTTCATAGACTATGCTAGGTATCATGGATGGGTCTCCTTCGGTGACAACTTCAGTCATGATATTGTGAGAATAGAAAGTGTGGGGATAAGGTTCAAAGATGGGAGAATCAAGAGTCTCCAATGTAAGGTATGTGCTTGATTTGGCATGTAATTTGCTTTTGAGCAACTGGCAATGTGGGTTTGGAGATCAGGTTCACAAGTAAAGTCCTATGCTGCATGGAAACAGATACAGTATCTGATATGGTGCTGTATTGGATATGGATACAACAATTTTCGAAGACCCCCTATTATAGATATGATTTGATGTGTAATTATTAATATATATATATATATATATATATATATATATATATATTTATATATATATATATATAATTAATTAAGAAGAGGATTGTAATTGTTTGTTAAATTTAAAATTTGTTTATTTTTCTTTTAATCTCATGTTGTGGATGTGACTCTAGATTTGTCTAGGCCATATTTAGATGTATTAGATACGGACCAAAGAGAGCATATTTTTGGATGTGTCTAGATATTGTATCTGTGTATTCAGATATGTTTGAATACAATATTCGAGAAGCATCATATTTGTATCTGTATCTGATACATGGATATGGGCATCCGAGCAGGGGATGTGCCAGCTAATGTCAGTCTGGAAAAATCTGCAAGATGGGTATGGAATGATGGTATTGTGTCAAGGAATGAGAATGTGAACTCTGTGCAATCTGGATGCTACAATTGGAGTCATTGTCAAGAGAAGAAGTGGGAACCCACAAAGGAAAAACAAACAAAAGTAAGTTTGAATCTTTTAAGTCTAGTTGCAGCCCTTGAAAGAAAGCAAGGTTTAGTTTGAATGCTTATAGTTTTCGAGATGGAGTAGTATATGCTTGTATGAGTGGCTTTTATAAACTTCTACTTGAGAGATATAAAATGGGTTTTCCACGTTGTGGAAAGAACAATGGACAAAGTGGCTGGATTTAGGAGAGCATATGAAAGCCTTGAGAAAGGCTTGTGGGCAGAGACAAACTGTGTTCTACACAAGGTTGCTATGGGTGGAGAAGAGAAACTGAATGTTGTAGAAGAAAGGGTGCATGGTTGCAAGGGAGAAGTGTGCATGCTTGTGGAGATCATTAGCTATGAACTCAAGGATGCAAATCAGAATTCTGGATTTATAAAAGGGAGTAAACTTACAAGTTGGAGCCGTGCCATTGTATGAGAGGCCCAACATGGAGTTCTAAATCAGCCAAAGAATGCTTTTGATGGGCATTTGGAGCAGGGGGTGCAACTGAGAATGAATGTTTGGAGTCAGATGCTTCTTTCAACATGAAGTTTTTTAAAGGGATTCTTGGCCAACAATGGAAGTAGCAAAGAGAAGAAAATTTCAGCATACTGCATTCTGCGAGTTGTTGAAATGTGTCGCTGAAGGCTTGATCGCAAGTTCATTTGAAGTGCTCAACAAATGGGAGAAGTTGGGAGTGTGCTCAATACTTCTTACCAATTTTTTATTGGAACACTTCTTACCAATTTTGAAATATGTGGCTGAAGATAAATGTTTTCTTAGTGGTTGTTAGGTTGGCGTGCTTATCCTTAAAGAGAAGCATGAGCATGGATGTATATGTAATATCATTCACTTGGTTTCAACACATGGTTTTGGCAGTGGGACCATGTGTGGGCCCATAGATATCTGTTATTGCTATTTTACAAAAATAACAAGTGGAGAGGCAAGTATAATAGGTATTGTCAGGCCTTCCAAAAACCCTAGAGTGAGAGAGACAAGAGAGGCAAGAGCGTTTGAAGATTGTGATGTATTGGTGCATAGTGCTGGCTAGTGATGTACATCCATGTTGGTTTATCAGAAGATTGCTGTCATTTATATGACCCATGTAAACTCTTTTTTGCCCTATTGTGTGTGCGTGCTATTCTTGCAAGTTTCCTTCCTGTTCCATCAAAGCATATGGTTTATTTGTCCATAGTTGTTTATCTTTCTCACTTGTTGATTTATATATTGGTGATGCTTATATCTAACATTTGGTTTCATGGAGTTTGTGCCTTTGTATCTATTTCAACAACTTTGAATTCTCCTGTTATAGATAGCTTGGGATTTTAAAGCCTGAATAATTTGCTGAGAATCTCCTGGGACCCTCAGGCTAGTGAAGTTATGACCAAGGCCACCTTTATGCCATTTTCTAAGCCAAGAGTCGGAGACTCATTGTTTTTTTTTTTATTATGTTGGAAGGAAGGGGTTTTGAAAGGTTCCCCGAACCTTTTACAACCTTTTCAAGATTTTGCCATTAAGCTCTGCAACTGAAACAGAAGCAAGACAAACAAGATCTGAACCTACTAGAAAGATAGAAAGAGCTCACAAACAGAAGGAACTAACAACAAGAACAACCATTACATGACACAAAACTCCAACAGACAGAAGGAAAACAAACACAACAGTCATCCATCAAAGAGACTGACAATCCTGGCATCCTCCCTCTAGGTATACAATGTCGCTCCATCAGCAAAAACTTGATGAGCCCCACAAACCAGCTAACCCATGTTCTCATTGTGATCTTCATAGATACTGTCTTCTGCCTTCACTAGCTCTTGGACCTAACCAGGAAAATTCCTTTCCCACCTCTGATATCCGTCCAAGAACACTCCTAGGTTCGCCAAACAATCAACTGTCCCATTTGCTTCCCTATATACATGGTTGAATTGAACATTCTCCAGGGGGATAGTTTTACGATTAGCCTCCGAGATCATATTTGCAATATTCTAGCTAGGAGGTTGATTACCTTTCAAAATATTGATAATATTTTGTGAATCCCCTTCAACAATCAGATTTTTGACATTAAGCCTCTCAATGAGAAATAGTCTCAAAAAAGCTGCCCTGGTTTCAGCAAAATGGCTTGTTTGCTCCCCCAAGGGTTCAGCATATGCCAAGACTGCCATGCCCTTATGGTCACGAAAGATCCCACTTGCCCCAACCCAACCAGGATTTCCTTTAGTTGCTCCATCGAAGTTTAACCTTTAACCAACTAGGGGGAGGTGGCTTCCATCTTGATTGAGCCCTTGAAGGATTTGGAGGTGGCACGAGACTACGAGCTCTGAACTCCAAGCCCTAGCCACACACTATCTCTTTCTCTCGATCAAACTCCCAGGCATCTTTAAATATAATATTTTTGAGATTTTCCACCGCAGCATTGGCAGATCATTGAGGGACAGTCTCTTTTCCTATCCTTGGAAGATTTGATGGTTATGTTCTTTCCAGATTCCCCATAGAGCATGGGGAAGGCTTAACTTCCACAACATTTTCAGTCTCTTACTATTGAAGGGGGATTACCATTGGGTACAAAGGTCTGAGAGTGATTTGGGAAGAACCCATGCAACCTAAAACTTGCTAAGGACTCTATTTAGGAGATTAATAGTGAAGGGAAACTTTGAAAAAAGTTGATTTGTATCCTCATCATTCTTTTCACACAACACACATCTGTTTGGAAGTATCATTCCCCTTTTGCGGAGATTGTCCATAGTTAAGATCTTGTTTTGGATTGAGAGCCAGTAAAAGTACGCAATCTTAGGAATTAAATCCTTGATCCATACTCTTGAGGCTGGCATCCATCCTAGGCCCTCCCCTTCCAACAAGTAGTAGCCCGATTTAACTGAATACACACCTTCTTTCTGGTTCTTCCAGATGAGGGAATCAGAATGTCTTGTGCTGTTAAGAAAGTAGACCTGTAGAAGCTTGTTAAGCTTCCTCAATCTCTACTGGTTCCTTAAATCTAACCCATCCACCTAGCGGTGTCTCCAATGTTTGCCAAACTCATCAGAAATTATGTAGTCTTGCACCAAGTTTCCATGTTGAGTAGACACAGCTTGTTCTAGCCCTAGAAACTTTGGATCCTCACAAAGAGGAGTGTTTTTCAGCCATTTATCAATCCAAAAGTGGACTTGGGAGCCATTACCAATTTGCTAGCATTTACCTTGTCTAAGCAATAGTTTGATAAGCTAAAGGTTATTCCAGAAGTTTGACCCTCTCGGATGGTCCTCTTCCCCAATAAGTAAAGGGCTGCCAAATCTTGGATGGAATTATTACTATCCACGAGGTAATTCATTCCATTGATAGGAGTGGAGATGTGGGGATGTTGTTAAAACTTGACATGAACAAGGCTTATGATAGGGTATCCTAGGATTTTTTAATTCGAACTATGACTAGTTTTGGTTTCCATCAAGAGTGGATCAATCTTATCAGGGCTTGTATCTCTTCAACCATGTTCTCAATCTTAGTAAACGGTTCTGCAGCAAGGTATTTTCAAAATGGGAAAGGACTTCGTCAGGGAGACCCCTCGTCTCCCTACCTCTTCATTATCCTTGTTGAAGCCTTGGGAAGAGCGATTGCAGCCGCTACAACAAATGGGAAGATTGAAGGCATTAAACCTGCTTCTGTTATGTTTCCTGTCTCCCACCAACAATTTGTGGACGACACGATCATAACCACAAAATCCTCCATTCCACAAGCTAGGGAACTGAAGTTGATATTGGAAAGATATGAGCAAGCAATCAACCAAAAGGAGAATTTTGATAAAAGTAAGGTTTATTTTCTGAACACTCCTACCCCCAGACAGGTAAGAATAACAAGACTCTTTGGTTGTAGTATTACTATTGGGGACCTTCCTGCTACCTGTCTTGGGATGCCCCTTTTAAAGGGAAGGATGACTAAAGCGCTATGAAATCTAGTGGTTGAGTGATTAACAAGAAAGCTTTCGAGATGGAGAGGCTCTTAGCTTAGCCAGGCTGGCAAAGCCCAACTAGTAAAGTCCTCATTGCAAAACATTCCAATCTATTTTGTGCCTTTATTCAAAATGCCAGCTAAGATTCAGAGAAATTTTCTATGGTCTGGGGTGGAGAATGAAAATAGAATGGGGCTGGTTGCATGTGATAAGGTTTGTACAAGAAAGGAAGTGAGAGGTCTTGGCTTCAAGAAGCTGGGGAGAATGAACAAAGCCCTGATGGGAAAATTAGGATGGAAACTTGTAACTAATGAAAACATCAAGTGGATCCATATACTAAAGGCCAAATACCTTATAAAGGGAAGAATAATTTTAATTCTATTGGCTAAAACCTTGGACACAATCTTGTATAAGGTATTGCAAAGGCTTATAGGTCGAAAATCTAGAAAAAACCTCGTACTTGTCACCTTTGGGATTAGAGCCAAGAAGGTCGAATTAACATCCTGGGGTATATGCTGAGTTCTTTGAAACTCCATAACAACTAGAGTAACTTTTGCCCCAACTATATGCTAGAATCTTAGAAAGAATACGACTGGGAAACCATCCGGGCCTGGAGCTTTATCCCCGTGTATGTCAAAAACTACTTTTCTAATTTCCTCCTCTTTGAAGGGGTTGAGAAGGTAGTCATGAAGCTGATTTGTTAACAGGCATGGAATGTTCTACAACATGGCAATAGTTGATGTATTATCAGTAGAAGCCTCCGATCCTATTAGATTGAGAAAGAAATTGGCTGCCTCCTCTCTGATTTGAATGGGATCTTCAATGACTAAACCATCCATCTTGACAACTTCTTTAATCCGATTATAACTTCTATGCCTTAAAGTAGAAACATGAAAAAATTTGGTGTTCCGATCACCTTTCTTTAACCAAGTTACTTTGGATTTTTGGCACCAAAAAATATATTCACAGGCTAGGGTGTTCTGATACTCGGCCAACATATTCTTTTCTTTGTCTCGGATTTCACTAGTCAAGTTCACCGATTGCAATGCTAGTTCAATGTTTGATAACTGTTGCTTCAGGTCTGATTTCTTCTTAAGGAGGTGACCGAAAACATTTATGTTACGAGTTTTAAGGTTCTTCTTAATGTATCTTAGTTTCTTAGCAACTTGGGTTAATTTGTTAACACCATTCAAAGATTCTGCTTTCTAATCCCTCATGAAGCAACCACATTTTCTCAAATCGAGAGGGACTTTTGAAGATTCTCTTTTGTTAGTCCATCTCCCACACTAAGGGGTTATGATTAGATCCTATTTTCGGGTGGGCGGTAAGGGTTGTGTCCTCGAAAATTGGAAGACTCTCTTTAGATAGCAAAAACCTGTTCAACCGGATTTGAATTAATTGATCCCCCAGCCGCCTATAGCTCCAGGTATACTTGGCCCCTCTCAGTTCAACATCCATAAGTTCGTTGTCATTCACAAACTGGGCAAAGTTTGTCATTCCCTCCGAATTAGAAGAAATGTCACCCTTCTTGTCTGATGGGTATAGGGAGGAATTGAAGTCACCTGCAGGGTAAGCCAGAAAAGGCATTTCTAAGTTGGCTTAAATCCCTCCAAAGGTGTTTCCTACCCGTCACTATGTTAGGAGCATAAACATTAGTGACTATCTGCTGCTGATTCACCTCCTTTACATAAAAATGGATAGCTATGAATCTTTCGTTTGATACAATCAATTTTCCTTCAATCTTGTTTTGATCCCAAATACA
Source organism: Wollemia nobilis (assembly GCA_028583015.1). Classification (NCBI taxonomy): domain Eukaryota; kingdom Viridiplantae; phylum Streptophyta; class Pinopsida; order Araucariales; family Araucariaceae; genus Wollemia; species Wollemia nobilis. Next base: position 7,370,015 of record JAQPPZ010016917.1, on the reverse strand, counting down.
CAGAAGGCCTCCAGAGGCCCCTACTGTAGGGCATGCTACAAAATCAGCACCTTTCCTTATTCTTTGCTTAATGCTTTCGAATGTGGTTCATCAAGCTTTGTTTCTTGTAATAGGATAACCCGCGGGTTGTTAGGTACCCAAGATAGGTACTTAATAATTTAATATTGTATTGTATAATGGTATGAGCCATTAAAAAATTATTGAGCAAGGAAGGCCACATGCCAAATTAGAAATAGGTATGTCATAGAATCATATATGTAACTGTTGGGGGAATATTGTCATATGTAACTAGAAGGAATATTGTCATATTATTATGCACTTTGTAACTCATGGAAGGTGAATGCATAAGAGACCCTAAGGGCCAGGTGGATTGGCAAAGGCTTGATTGGCCAAGTACTTGCCAAGAAGAGACCTAGGTTCAAACCTTGGGGGCACGTTGCCAGCTTTAGCAAAGGTAGTAGTCCGTGCTGAATCCTCTGAGTGTGCGCCAGATCGACGACGACGTACGAAGCCCGAGTGACCGGTGGTCTCCATCTCACGTCGGGTCAACAACAACGAGACAAATAGGCTGTTGGGAGCAATCCTTGTGGTTTGAACCCTGCGCTTGCTAGCTACTAAAAATAGTGGCTATAACCAACTCCCGTATGTAAAAAACTCATGGAAGGTGAACCACCATATGGGTGATCTTGTAACTCATGGAAGGTGAACCATCACACTTTTGTATAAAGAGAGGTGTACCCCCATTGTAATGGGCATGTATGAAATATTCTTGTAGAAGTCTTGGCTCGTGCATCTAGAGATTTTGTGGAGCGACTTCCTTCCAATAAGGAGCATTGTACGACGTTTCCCTACCTCAAGGGTATAATCAATCTCTATTTTATTGTGTCCATTCTTATTGTGCAATTTATTTGTGGATGCATGTTGATATTTATGCAAATTGTTGAATGATTTATGGTAATGAGAAGAGAGGTTCATAACACAGGTTGACCTCTTTCCTCAACGCTTGTATTACTTTGTGCTTAGAGGGGGCGTTGAGGCCCTGCACATTCCGCGAGATAACTTTCATTTTTTGGGTTTAGATTTCTGCTTCTTCCACCCATCCAAATCCAGAGTTGATTAGGTGTCATTAGCAATCTCTACAACTACTTCTCTCAATCTGATCTCTTGATTAGTGGGTCTCCCATGTTTGGATTCATATCCTACATCTATCGACCCCTTTTTTTGATTCCTAGTAACTTTGCTAGGAGTAGCATATGCTTTGCCCTTCTTATTTCCAGCATCAAACAAGGTTATCTCCTTATCCCCACCCAGGGGGAGAATTTTAGGGCCATTTTTTGGATTTAAATCATAATGGATCTTTGAAGCAACTAGGTCTTTATATGATTCAGTCACCTCTATGGATTTCGACACATACATCAACGGGATCATCTAACCCATCTCCTAGACACGCAAAGGAATTTTCTTGAGGAATATCATTTTGAGGATTAAAAGGGTTTGAACCGGGAAGACTTACCTGAGCGATGTTTTCCAAGATTTCTCCCTCCTCTATTGTCTGAGGCTCTAAAACTTCAAGTGGGACTTCCTGGGTTTCAGTCTGGCTCAAAATCTTCTCCTTCAAAGAGTCAAGTTATTCCATTTGATAATTCTTTGGGTCGGAGGACTCCTTTCGTAGCCACACTCGACGTGGATTACTTTCCTTCTTTTTGTTAGGGTAGTACTTTGTCAAGTGCCCAAGTTTTTTGCATAGATTACAAAAGGGAAGCCTATTCTCGTATTCAATCTCCTGCGTCCAGTTCCCCAAATATGATATAAGTTCAATAGAACTAGGAAGCTTCGACTCCAAATCAACATTCACGCACATCCTTGCATGGATCAACCTTGACCTAGCTCTCATTGTTGGGTCGATGGTAACTAAGTCCCTTATCTCTTTTGCAATACCTAGAAGAACCTCCTCATGCCAAAACTAAAAAGTTAAGCCTGGAAGTCTTACCTATATCGGAGCCTTATGTTGAGTATTTGGGTTAAAGTTTGGTCCCCATTTTTCGCAAAAAGAGGCCTTGTCGCCCAAAAAACCATGGACGATCAGTGTCTTCTTCGCAGTTAAGTTTTATCATGAAAAACCCTCAAGGTAACACAACTATCTCCATGTGCCCCTGAGGGCACCGCTTCAAGAATGCCCATTTTCAAATGGCATCCAAATCGGGGTGAGCACCTATAAACTTCCCAACTAGATTCCAGGCACCATGAGCCATTGTCAATGCCGTGAGTTCGGACGGGATGCGAAGTTTTCCTTGTTCAGGGCAAAGCGAAACGAAAATCCACACCCTTCAAATTTCCTTTCACAATATTCGACCATGACTGTGCTTTCGGGTCAAAAGGCTTTTGCAGAACCTCTGGGGCCTGTTGTCCACCTAGCACCATCGAAAGACCCGCCCCATGGTCCTGTCCTAGGCCCTACAAACCCTGGTTCCCAACTCCAGTATCCTTGTCGCCTTCCTCCATAGAATTTCTACAAGATCATTTGAATTAAGACGAAGACTCATTGTTTGTGCGAGTAGTGATCAACCTATTTGCATCAATGTAGTATGTGTTTTAGCATATGTCCCAAAGAAATAGTAGTTTTCTTTAATCTATGGCTTGCAGGTGTAAGCATCGTCCATTTTTTGGGTGTGCAAGTGCTCCCATTTCTCCCATTTCTATATAATCATTCCTCTTTGTGGTTGTAGGCATGCTAGTTGTAGAGTGAGGTTTACATATATCATAGGAGGGTATGACAACTCATGCTGAGCACATGTATTGTCCGTCGAGCTGATGGTTAAAGTTTTTAAGTGTGATTAACGTGGACCCCAATTGCAATAGAAATCTCACAAATCATTGCACATAAGCATGGTATGGATGTTTTTTTGTTTAACATAGGGCCTTATACATATTGTTTATGCATGGTTTGGTACATTGTAGGGGCTGCATAGTGACATTGAATGAGCAATGGAAAATCCAAATATTTATGTGGGATATGCTTATATCTAGATTAGGACTGTCAATCATGCTTGGATGGCCATCTATTCTTCTTATTATTATTTTAAAATCATTGGTGAGTGAGGTTGGTGGCACTAAGGAGAACCATAAAATTATGTCAAAGGGGAGAGCCACAAGTGATTCATTGTTATATATGGGTGGTAGTGAACATAAATGGTGTTGATCATAGGTGTGGGGTCCATATGGAACTGTTGTAATGGTCATAATCTCTTCTATCGGTGTGGTTTAGGAAGGAGTTTTAGTCCATGACCTAAGGGCAACACGTTCTCTAGCTATGACCAGGATTGTATTGTAGACAGCGGTGCTCTGTACTCTAATGATTTTATTTGTTGACAGGCAATCCTTTATGTGATCATGCCTTGCAAAAATGTCCATTTGCTTGCATCACTTTGATGTACTATCAATTAGTTCATTGCTCTTGCCGCCTGTTGAAGTTCAACCACTGCTCATCCACCACCTCCTATGGTTGCTCCACCATGTTGCATCAAACTGTTTTATATGCGGTCATCTCTGTTGGGGACGATACTGTAAATTCTTAGGTAACCTTTCCTACATGTCATAAAGACTCTCCACCCACAACTTGTTTAATGCGTTTTGTGTTACACAATCTTATTTCAATCATTTCATGCCTTGTTTTCAATGGTATATGAATTGATGCACTGCCACTAAGCACTTCCCTTAACTTCACCACCTCAATAGACTCTTCATGTAAACCATATTGAATTTTTTTTTAATGGTTTAGTTAGGATTTGCAAAAAGAAGACAATGGGAAGAATTCCAACTGTCCTATTTGTCCGGGCAATAATTGGTGAGGTTGCAGAGGTACAGCAGCTAGTGGAATGGTATGTCGCCTTGTCCAATGGGCATATATGCAAGTGGCTTGCAATGGAGCACTGTTGATGCCTCATAGAGTTCATCCATTTGTAAGATCCTGTGATCTTTAACCCAAGAATTTTTGATGCCTGTTGCAACAAACAACCGGATTATTGGCAAGATTAGAGAGGTGGGGGCATTTTGATCAATCTGAGGACCATTTGAAGGTTGGTTTCTGAGAATTGGGTGCCTTTGCCAAGATTAGGCCATATAAGGTTTCTTAATAGATTGCATGACTTATTTGAAGATGTGTATATAGGACCAATATGGAATTTGTTTTGAGTATTATGTATATACTATATTAGTTTTATATGTTCCACACGATGCCACCTACACAGAGACATGTTTGGCACATTTTGGGTCAGAGTTTTTATTTTTATTTTCTCTTCTCATGCCATGCTCTGGCAACCGGAGTCTGGTTGGATAAATACATATTGGATAAACAACATCCTCAATAAGATCGTCCCATATAGCCTATGGCCTCGTGGACGTTAAAAACTTTTTGACTTGAGTAGTCGGACTTCAACCCCATGGGCCAAGTTCATTTTGTACTTCGATATCCAAGCTTAAATGACTTTCATAAAGCTTCAAATTGAGTTTATTCTTTTTAAATTTCCACTTTAATTTGAAATTTTTTGAGTGATTGATTTTGAGTAAAATGATGAGGTTTATGTAACTAACTCTGAAATTCAGAGGTTCTCTGTTTTTACTTTACATTTTGAATGATCTAAATTTTAAAAGGATATATAAAGGTCAATACTACAAGGGAACAAAAATGCAAGCAACATGCATCCTATGATTCCTTATAATTAGGAATAAAAACACAATTAACATGGAGATTGACTCAGAATTCCTTATGTTGTGACTGAGACCTGATTTTTTATTCACTTTAGTGTGGTTTACTCACATTTATTTAAAATAACAATTAATTCCTTTTTGGCTGTGGAAGCAGTAATACAGGGATTAAAAGATAATTATTAAAAAGTACAACTAATCTATGGATTGATGCAGAAGAATATTCATTGCCTTTTCATTTTATGTCTGGAGATTGAATTCAATCCAGGATTTGGGCTTATTTGAACATAAGCCATCATCTTTTTTTAAATACTTTTCACAAAAATAAAGAGTAAAAAATCCTTTGTTTGGTAGAACAAAAGGATGATTGTGAAAACTCCTTTGCTGGGCAAAACTAGAGAACAGAGGATTTGACAAAGCGTTGGTGATAGTAGCAGTCTGCCTGATTAGTGTTTGTTAGAAACAAAAAGTGCACCATTATTCAGACCCTGCTAAGTCTGATGTACTTCATTAGCAAATAATTCATATTACTAAAAACTGGTTTATTTCTGAGAGTTTCATTTGTTGGGTTAAATACAGTCTGCAGCCCTCTCTTTGTTAATAATCAATAAGCCAATGCCTTGGCCTTTGTTGTTACTAATTTCACACTGATTCTTAAAATTTTGTACAACACACGTCATATGTTGTAAAGAAAGTGTTCTATTCGGAAACTTTGAAATGACACATTAATCAAAAGATATAAGAGCAAGAGCATCTTAATATCCTTAAAAGAAAAATGGAAGACTTCTAAATATGCATTAATATACCTCCAATTACTGTACAAGGGGAATAATTATTACATTTGTTGATTTTTATTCTTTTGGTGTAAGTGCTTGTATGTCAAATATATGGACACGTGTATTTGTTTTAGCATAGAAAACAATGATTGCTGCAGGTGAAATGCTCAAGAGACATATCCTGTATTGTCTCAGGCACAAAGAACTTAAGAGGGAGATATATGTAGAATCTATGACGTAAGTATCATTAAGAAGAGTGCACAAGATGTAATGCTCTGACAATAACTGCCTGAATGAAGAAGGTTTTTGAAAATCTATTCTTCTTACACACAGAATATTACACCAAGTTTTCCTTCAGAATCTCAATAAAGACAATTTTAAGAGTCTGTAATATAATGTTTATTCATCATATATCATTGAATATTTTATATAGGTATTTCTATAAAGATTTATGTATAAGTTGTACGCATGAGAGAATTTTTTGTGCATCATCAATTTAAAAGAAATAATAAAAATGAACTTCGTTCAATTTATATGAAATAATGTGCATAATAGTTCTTTTTGAATCCAAAAACGTGACACTTGCTTTGTCAATGATTGTATATCATGTTCTCCACATGGAGGATAATAATTTTCCTTGCCTTTCTTGTTCTGTTAGACTAACTTCTTTAATAATAGGATTTCCCAAAGTGGATCTTTGTTGATATATCTTTACTCTTAGTTTTGTTTACCCTTGAACTCCACCAGTTGAACACTTTTGACTTCAACAACTGGAAATGTGTGATTTATGTTCTTTGAAGTATTTGAGGCAGTTTTCTTATGTAGATTCTTGGGCGTGGGATTATCGGTACTCTAGACTATGGATACTATTTATATATTGGACTTTTAGGCATTGTTAATCGTGATTTTAATTTGTGTACCTATCAAAACTATTAAAAGACATGGTTAATTTGGAAAATAAGCCCTCTCACCCAGCAACAGTGGGTTGTTGGGTGGAGACTAATTTGGCTGGAAACTGCAGCAGCAGGTTGGTTTGTTGGGTGGAAGGCTAGGTCAGTTGATGGAACTGCAGTTGGGGGGCTGGGTGGAAGGCTGGGTTAGCTGAAGGAACCGCAGCAGTTGGCTGTGTTGTTGGGTGGAAGGCTGGTTTAGTTCGTTTTGGGCTGTTGGGCATTCTGGTTTGGCTGAAGGAACTGCAACAGCAGGTTGGTGGTTGGTGGCATTCTGGTGTTCTATTGCCGACACTCAACTGTTGTTTCTTTTTCCCACTAGGTGGGATGCTTTTTCAGTTGGTCTGAGTTCTGGTTGTAAGGCTTTGGTTGGATAGGAAGATTTATACGTTGGACTGAGCTCTGGCTCCCTGGGATGGGAGGTCTCACTCTCTTATTGTCTTATCTACCCTTTGAAGAGGGATTTTTTCTTGCTGTTGTTTCTAGCCTGGGCTAGGCGGTGCTTGTTGGACGGGATAATCTCCTTTGAGCCTTGTGTTTCAAATTTGCTGGATTTGCTTCCAGTTTGGCTCCAGATCTTTGCTCTCTTTGGACGGGAAAGGTCTGTTGCAGAGTTCTCGTGGGGTGGGTTTTTAAATTTCAAGCTCTATTGGGCGGGATGACGATTCAAATTTGAATGCCCTTGAGCTCAGATTTCTGTTTCCCTCTTTGGGAGGGAAAGTTTTAAGTTGGTAACCTGATTGTAGGATTTTTTCCTGCTGTTGGTGGTTGCGGTTTTGGATGCAGGGCCTTTCAGATCTCCAACTCTAGGCGGGATTTCTAAAATTTGAATTTTAGTTTCAAATGATGGCGCTCGTTTTAGGCAGGCTTGATTTGAATTTGTTGTTGGTTGGTCCTCGATGTTTGTTGGATATTTTAATTTGGGACATCTTTTCTCTTGTTTTATTTGAGCTGATTATTTTATTAGATTGTATCCAGCCGATTTTGCTCTCTTTTAGTGTGAGGTACTCCTTGGGTTTGGCCTGGGAGTACCTCCGTTCGCTTTGTAAAAGGTTTAGGGACCTTTTCAAAACCCCTTCGTTCACCTAATAAAAAAAATAACATGGTTACGTATACTAAGAGAATGCGTTGAGAAACATGAGTCATTGTCATGGTTGTTGAAGCTTATTAAAAAGGAAACAAGAATCTATCCTACATAAGACATCTTAAGATGCTACCGACTTCATGAAGGATTAGGGCATTTTTTTTTTTGAAAAATGTCTCATCTTTTAGGAGCCATATCTTCGTGAAGGGTTATCCGATTCAGCTGATTCTTGGACCAACTTGTGCAGAATTTGAATAGCTTTAAAATGAGTGGTCATATGAAGGAATCCGAGCAATATTGAGGGAGATACGACCCTATGAAGTCAACCATCTGGAACAAGGGCAGTGACAATTTTTCAAGTCACGAAAAACAAAATTGCAAATATTTGTCAGCTAGGGTTCGGATGATGGGAAGAGCAATGAAGGGCTAGGACTTCAGTGAGGCAAGACATTCTATCTGGACATAGAATTTTTTAGCTAAGTTTTTTTCCCTTCTTTATCTTAGAAATTTTGCATGCAAATTATTATAATTTTTTAATCAAATATTATATTTGCTATAGGATATTTTGATAAATTTCAATAGATTTTGAGTTTTAGTTTCCTTTCCATGGACTGATTTATAGTTAAATCCTTAGAATCATCTCTAGTGGTAGAGGTTAGTGAGCGCACCTCAAAGAGATCCTTGTTGCTCCAAGATAGGGCAGTTTTTGGTAAATTTAATGGGTATTGGCCAGGGGCTTCAGCCTTGAGAAAATGGATTGATAGGAGTTGGAAGTCTCCAGGAGTGATTCTATCCTTTCTTCCCAAAGGTTTCTTCCTAGCCATTTTTGTCCTAGGGAAAAAGGAGGTCCTTGGTTTATGGGAAGAGCAGGACTCTTCCTTACCCACTGGTATGAAGGCTTTTCACCTGAAAATGTAAATCTATCCCTAGTACCAGTCTGGGTTAGGATGTTTGGGTTGCCCATTGAATTTTGGGAAATAGATACCTTCAAGGCAATAGGCAACACTCTAGGAGAATTCCTTGAGATTTCAGATACTATGAAAGATGGATTCTTGGCTATTTATGCTTGGATATTGGTCATGATTGATATAAGTAAAGCTTTACTAGAATCAATCATTCTTAAGTATGGGGATAAGATGTGGATCCAAACCATAGATTATGAAAACATATCTTTTAGATGTAGAAGATGTCATGAGGTGGGGCATATTGAGAGATCATGCCCTAAGAAGAGCCCAACAGAATCATATGTAGAAAACCGCAAGAGAAACTTACAAATGGATATGGATGAAGATGGTTTTCAACTTCCAAAAAATAGATCTAGAAAAATGAAAGAAAATAAACAGTGGAGACCAGTAAGGAAGGATATTGGAAGAAATACCAACTCTTTTGAGGCTTTAGCCTATGAAGAAAAAGTAGATCAAAACTTAGAGGACACAGTACAACAGGTTCAACATATTAACAAGGAACCATCTATTCAGTATGATCCTGATTTAGGGAAGAACATTCTCGATGAACCTAAGGAATGTGTCTCATCAGATTTTGAAGACTCTCTTGAAGTACCATGCACCATTCAGGAGAAAAAAATTGGTAAAGAAAATGTAGTTTTAGAAGTTAATACCTCTACCATTAATAAGGAAATACTAGAAAATGAGCAGGACAAGTCAAAAGCTTCTGTAGTAGAGCCAGGAGAGGATAAATATGATGAAAAAAAAATTGTGAAAGAATATTGAGGAATAGAATAATAAGACCTACTCCTGATATAGGCAAGGCAAAAAGAGGAAAACCCTCAAATTATCAAGCAAGATCCAGGGAAGCAAGAGCAAACATAGAGAAAGGAACACAAACTAAGTTGGTTGAACTTCTCTTTACCAAACAACAAAATGATATTGGTAATAAGTAGGCGGGGCCAATAGCCCCTAATGAGACATGATTATCATCTCATGGAATATAAGGGGTGCTAATGCCCCCTCAAAGCAAAGGTGTATTAGGGACCTATGTTTAAGTAATAAGCCTGATATTCTTTGTATCCAAGAAACTAAAATGACAAAAGAAGAAGTTTCAAAAACTATGAAAGTAGTATGGGCAAGATGTGAATGGGATGCTATGGATTCTGAAGGAGTAGTAGGGGGAATTCTAACTTGTTGGAATCCTTCTAGAACCTCTTGTGTAACCATTCATAAAACTAGGCATTGGATAGCCTCTTTAGTCACTTGCTACTTTGTAGATATTCATTTCATCCTTATCAATGTCTATGGACCTACAACTCAATCAAGTAGATTAGAAGTTTGGAGTGGGATTGAAGCCTTTATGAGAAGTAAAGACCAAGAAACCCGATTCATGATCATAGGAGATTTTAATGCCATAACCAAGCTGGATGAAAAATTTGGGGGAATTAGGAAATTAACCCAAAGTATGAGAGATTTCTCAGCTTTTATTCAAAACAATAATCTATGGGAGGTTGAGTTTGAAGAAGACAACTATACATGGACCAACAACAGGAGAGGCCAGAACCTAATAGCAAAAATATTAGATAGATGCATACTCTCAGATCATTGGCTAGATGAAGGAACTTGTGCTAAAATTAATACCTTAACAAGGATTGGTTCATATCACTGGCCAATAAGAGTTAAAATGGTGGTAAGTGAATTCAAAAAATATCATATTTTAAATATGAGCAGATGTGGGAAGACCATCCTCAATTTGTTGATATGATAGCACAAATGTGGAATTCTTTAAGAAATGGTGGGTTGTATGCTCTTCCAAAACAAATTAAATCTATGACATCTAGATTAAAAGAATGGAATAAGAACACTTTTGGAAATATTTTTGAGAAGAAAGAACTAAAAGATAAACTTTCAAATTTGAAAAAAGGTGATGATAATTAATTTATAAAATGATCTTAAAACTTGATAGAGTAAAGCCTATGATAGGGTTAAATGGGATTTTTTTTTGTAGTTTTAGAAAAGTTTGGATTTGGGAAGAAATGGGTTAGATGGATTAAAGCTTGTGTCTCTATAGTTTCTTATTTAGTGTTGGTCAATGGGTTAGTAATAGAATCTTTTAAAGCCAAGAGAGGCCTTAGATAAGGAGATCCTCTATCTCCTTATTTGTTCATTATTATGGAAAGGTTTTGAGTAGGAACTTAAAGAAGGCTTACAAATATGGGCTTATAAGTGGACTTAAGGTTAGTAATAACATCGATAACATCACCCATCAATAGTTTGTAGATGATACAACCCTTTTTGGAAGGGCAAGGATAAATGAGGCCAGAGCTTTGAATAACTTTTTAAAGGAATATGAAAGAGCATTAGGGCAAAAAGTTAATATGACAAAATCCAAAATTTACTTCCTTAACACTCCAACTAATATCAAAGCAAGAATTTGCAGGTTACTTCAAATGGAGGAGGTAAATTTACCAGCAACTTATCTAGGGATGCCTTTATTTGAGGGGAGAATGAGGATAGAATTATGGAATCCAGTTATTAGTAAAGTTCAGAATAAACTACCAGCTTGGAAAGGTAGATGGTTATCGTTAGTAGGAAGAGTGCAATTAATTAAGTCAATCTTACAGGCCATTCCAACATATTATATGTCATTGTATACTATGCCAAAATCAGTTGAAAAAAGTTTAATCTATATTATGCGATCCTTTTTATATGGTCAGGTTTACATGATAAAAGGAAATTTCCTTTGGTGAAATGGAGCAAGGTGTGTGATGATAAAACTAGGGGAGGTCTTGGTTTAAGAGTTCTTACAGATGCAAACTTAGCTCTTAGGGGAAAAGTAATTTGGAGATTGTACAAAGAGAGTCAAAGACAATGGGCAAGAATTCTTCTAAGTAAGTATGTTGAGCCCAATGACCCAAGTTTAATATTTACTGCATTCTCTCTACCAAATGGTTTTTCTCTTTGGAATGGTTTAAAAAATCTATTGATCTAATGATTAAAGGTTTAAGATGGGTGGTGGGAACTAGAGAAAAAATTCTATTTGGATGGATACTTGGTGTGATAAAAAACCACTCAATTTAGATCCAATTTTGAAACCTTGGATGAGATTACTTCAAGATAAATATGGTGATAGGGTTTCAAACATTTTGTACAAGGATCAAGAAGGAAGATACAAATGGAAAGAAGATTTTTTTACAAGTATACAAGACATTGATGCTAGGAGGCAATTGAGTAGAAAGATAACAACTGTGATTATTCCAAGGGGAGCCAAGGATAAATTGATTTGGGAGTTGAATAGCTCAGGAGAATACACAACAAGAAGTGGATATAATGTAAAGCACCAACAAAATAGTAATATCACTAGAATATGGAGAGATATTTGGGATAGCCCAAGCATTCCTAAAGTCAAAATGTTTGTTTGGCTAGTAGGTCATAGAAGAATTTTATCTTAGGATAACCTTATGAAAAGGGGTTTTCATGGCCCCTCTCAATGTGTTCTTTGTAAAAAGGAGGAGGAGAGTATAGACCATCTCTTGGGACATTGCTCAATAGTCTGGAAACTATGGCAATGGATTCTTAATATGTTTGGTAAATGCATGGTGATGAATAGCAGAATTGAAGATTGGTTAAAGCAATGGCAGAGCACTTATAAAAGTGAGGCTTTACAGACAATATGGGATATATCAAAAGATACAATACTTTGGACTATATGGCTAGAAAGGAATAGAAGAATATTTAAAGGAAAGGAAAGCAGTTTAGAGGTAATGAAAAGGAAGATATGTTTAGCCATAGAGGAGTCTAAACCAACCCTATCAACTCACCCAATCCCTAATTTGGAAGCAGAGAGCCTTGATAGATGGAGTCAAGTCATTAAATGGAATTATGATGTTGGGTACAAGAGAAGCAAAAAGAAGGCAAAGAATATAAAGTGGAAACCACCAGATGTGGAGTTGGTTAAATTGAATTTTGATGGAGCATCTAAAGGAAATCCAGGACCAGTAGGAGGAGGAGGAATAATTAGAAATAATAGAGGAGAGATTTTGTCTCATTATGCTTTCAATAGTGGATTTAAGACAAATAATGAAGTTGAAGCTTGGGCAGCTTTAGAAGGGTTAAAAATATGCAAACAAATGAAATGGAATAGAGTATGGATGGAAGGTGATTCTCTCATAGTAATAAATACAATTTTGAGGAAAGCAAAGGCTCCATGGAACATACAAGAGATAATTGTGGAAATTCAAGATCTTGCTAAAGAGTTTGAAGAAATCAGGTTTACACATACATTAAGGGAAGGAAACAAATGTGCAGATAGGCTAGCCAATAGAGGGGTTTTGATTGAGGATCGTGAAGTTAAATTCTCCTTTCCATGGTTAGAGGAAGTAGTAAGTTTAGTTGAAGCTGACAAGAAAATGTTGACTGCTTGAATCAATTAATGATTAAGATTTACTTTAATGTTTTCCATTGGTAATATCTACTTTATTTTATAACATTAATGTGTTTTCATATAAACTATTTATTATAATTTTTGTGGTTGCACTTGTGTTTCAGGAAGGAAACTAGCAATCCAGATTTGGTAAAGCGGACTATGATAGTGCGATGTTTTGGAAATATTACTCTACTAAGATGCAATGCATAGATAGTAGAGGTGAAGTTTTGGTATTGTGAAGGCTGCTATAGAAAAATGTCAAGAAGGATGCTAAATTCTGGAATATTTGTATTCATACAGAAAATTGAAAAGATCTAGAAAATGAAAATCAAGAATTCAGACATTTTATGTAAAATGATGTAGGTTTCTAGCTATAGCATCTCAATTGAGATGAGAAGTGTATCTATTTGTAAACTCTCAAGCTCTAAAGAAGAGAGTTGTAATTTGTCAAGGGTGGGGGACCCGAGTACAACCCCTTATTATCCAACAAAAAAAAGGGATCTATCCTACATTGTGTAAAGCAAATTAATCATTAGTCATTCACATGAAAGAAAAACATGATCTGAATTCATGATAAAAGTTTTATATTTATACATTAGATTTATGTTATGTTATTTATTTTAATTTGGTTACTGCACACAGGTATATAGGCAATAAGATGGATTAGTTCCATTATCTTGTATTGAATTAGTTCCATTATCTTGTATTGAATTAGTTCCTAGTACTTTGTCTTTGGATGAGGCATCCCAAACTATTAGAGAACAGGTATTAAACATTTTGGAGAGATGCATATTTGACTTTGAGAAGCTTTCTTTATTAACAATCTATAATACTGTTGAGTTAATTTCTATTATTTACTGGCTTTGCAAGGTTAACTATCTCTTAATGTTATTTTTTGTTTTGTGTTTAGTATATTGTTGATTTATAAGTCCTCTTTCAATAAATAGAAACACCCCTTTGGATTTCCATGAGTATGACAAAGCCTTATGAAGTAACTTTCTTGGTAGAGCTTCCCTTCTGCATGCTAATGTGTGTAAGATTTATTACCTTAATGTCTTGTTGAGGATTAGGGAATGATGCACAGAAGCCCTTTTTTGGTGTTTACTACTATATGTGTGTTGGTGCATGGCATAGAAAGAAGGATAAATTTAATCTTATACTTAGTGAGTATTTTGCAGGGACAAGGTGTTGGAGCAACAAAAAATCTTGTATCCTTTTGACATATTGATAAATTATAATGGAACATGATGAATCTTAAGCTGATTAAACCTATGATTTTTGGTAGTGATTTTTGGAGTCCTAATGAATGGTTTGTTGTTTTGTGGAGATATAACGCCAATGCAATCTTACTTACATTGATATATTTTAATTGATGAATGATATATCTCTGTATTGGAATAGAGTATATTGATTTTTTATTTCTTGCATTTGCCTTATTGATAAATATAAAACTGATAGAGCATATTCTTCATTATTTAAAATTTATGAGAAATCATCCATCTATGGAGATTTCCCTGGTTTTGTTAATGATTCAAATATAACCTTGTTGTTGCATGTCTTTCATTTTATGAGCGGTGCATGAAATAATTATATGTTTGTTGTGTCTGTTAAACATCAATATTTTAAGAGTAGCTTGAAAACAAGAGGCATAACCTCCATCAAATGAATTTAGAAGAAAACAAAAAAGAGCTTCTATAAATTAAAATATTCTAGTGTTATTTCTTTATAATGATGTAGGAGAATATAGATACATTGATGACTTGACATTTCATAGCTCAGACCTGAAAAAGAATATACAGATGTTGGAGAAAAATGGATTGACACAACTTCGGACAATGGTGGATTTGGGTTCTGAAGTCTATGTACAAGCAGAGGTGTACGTCTCATTTCTGAACTTTAACCATTCTCACCTCTTGAATTTTGCATGCATAATTACTCTTTTTAATGTCACAAAAGACAACCTAAATGTTCTCCCACAAGCTTGCTTGATATTATTGGAGAAAGGTAATACAAATTAATCTTAGTTTTAATTCCTGGCTTCATGTCCGTCTTATAAACCTCATGCCATGTTAAGATCAACATTATGTGTAGATATCAATTAGCGATTTTACAGCTACAAGGAATGTGCATTTCTTGCTGAATGCCATCTTCATGGGGTTGGACTGTGATTAGCTGTCTATCCTAACTGCCTTTTGACCACCAGTTTCATCACTTTTGTTATCTTTCTTTCTTGTTAAAAGTACAATGATGGGTACTTGATTTTCTGATCAATAAAACCAAATTATAAGTAAATCTTAAGGAGGAACTTATGATCTCAAATTCAACAAATCAACTTGTAGTGAGTCATCAAGTGAGATATGTTTCACAGTTTCACATACATTTATTTATCTAATGACTGAATGTAATGGAAATTGTAATAAATTGTTGAAAATATACAAACTTATGGTAAGAAAATTTGTACACAGACACCAATTGAAAATATAGCTAAAAATTTAATAGAATACGCATGCATGTAGGCTGAAATAAAGATGTCATTTGAGAAATCCTCTTAGTGAATTAAATCCACTAGAAAAAGAAGGCATGCATTTCTTTCACCAAAATACTAGAATAGAAAGAGGCAACAAACACTTCCTGCAAACTGATACCTGGAACCACCACTATCAGGTTTGCTGGGCTGATTATCAGTCTCTTTAATTCTTCTCAATGCACTGCCCTGCTCTGTAACTCGTCTAAATATGCTTCCAGAAATTTTCAATAGCATAGAATATCATACGTTTATCCAAATGACTTTTCATTCTCTAAATGAAGACTGAAAGTCAAGGGATGGTTTGACCAAATGTGTAGTTTATTTTTTATTTTTTCCTATGATGAGTTTCATTCCATTCTAATGTCTGGTTTTCTCAATTTCTTATCATTTTGGATTGGTTCTTTAGCCATGGATGCTAGTAAGATTTTAAGTGTTCAGGCTCTATGCTCTTTCACAATTATCCAACGAGGATCCCTCAATCTTGGCTATTCTGTTAGGAGCATCATTAGATCCTGTGTTGGTTCTTTGGGATGATTGATGATAATGAGAGCTCGGTTTCTACCTAGCAATCCACTACTGATACGAGTCGATGCTTGGTTCCACTTGATCTCTTCTCTATCTCTCTTTTCTTCCTTGGCTGTTGATTCCCTCACCACTTCTTTGTTACTTCCAACATGGTTTGGGTTTACCCATTTTTGGTTCCACCCCACGATGCTATACAACAGGTTCACTTTATTATAATTTGCTGTAGTTTATTTACTCTAGTTTTTCTAGTTAGCACAATTTATTTCTGATGAGTCTTATTGGCCCTCTTTGGCTATGCATGGACATTAATACAATGATCTTATCTCACATTTATCTTATTTCAGGTAAAAAATATAAATCTAGCAAAATAATTTTCTCATTTTTAGAGAGAATGTTTGTCTACTTTTGTAGACACAAATTTTGTCTTCTTTGTAGGTAAAGTAGCTTGTTTTATTTGTGGATTGATCACATGATCCATCTGGACCAATCTCCTACTTAGGGAGGCTCTTGGTCCCTCGAGCTAAGTTGGAAGAAAGATGAGGGATTGTGCCCTCACATACTTGTTTGGGTGCCATCTTGCCTCGACTAAGGTCTGTCCCTTACAACAAATCATCTATACTCTTGCTCTCTTTTGCCGGTAGGCCTGATTTTCTTCTCTATGGTGGCATCTTTTTTCCATTCTTCATGTCTAATAGGAACAAAGTTGTGAAGTGAAGATGGTACTTCCACTTCTTCATCAGGCATGGATCATTCAAATAGTTTCAAGTTGTCTACATTCACAACTGAAAGCATATTCATGTAGGAAAACAATTCAAGCTTTAAATGTAGTCGCACTTGCTTCGGGATTTGGAAGGGTTTTTATTGGTTTGGTTTCAACTTTTTTCCTTGCTTATGGAGCCTTCCCTGCTCAAATGGAGCCAAACCATATTACTGGCTTGGAAGTTATGGTCCTTGCTACGCTGGCCATGCCTTCCCTTGGACCTTGCTTGAGGCTTTTGAAGCCTCTTTTGGACATTCTGATTTATTTGTTTTATCTTCTTGATGAACTTGAGAGCCTTTTTTGCTTTCTTTTCTTCTTTTCCTTGACTAGACAGCTCAAGTGCCAAATCAAAGGGTGGTTGAGGAAACATGCTTCAAATGGGAAGCATGAACATAGCCATATTGTAGGCATGTTGGATATAATATATATACCAAGCTCTCATCCCAAGTGGCAGCATACATTATATTAGCCTCTCAACAAGTGTACCATGGTGTGATTTACCACTTTTGTTTGTCCATCCCTTTGAGGATGGAAAGAAGTAGATCACTTTAATGAAGTATCTTTCTTCTCTAAGAGTCTCTTCCAAAACGAGCTCATGAACCTTCTTCATTGTGATGCTTTTTTTCTTATACAAATTTTTGTTTTCAATGGCATATTCCTGTGATGGAATTTCATTCCACTTTAATACCTGGTCTGTTCTCCTAGCAAAAACTTTAAATTTGAGCGAACAAAAGTAATCCCACTTATTGGAAAAGAGTTTTTGTGTTGCCTTTTGCCCACCAATAGTCTTTTTGCAAGGATTCAAGACACATCTTGCTAAATCTATTCACAACAACAAACAAGTAGTCACTATCTTGCTTTTTTTGCTCCAACAAAGTTTATAGAAATGCTCTCCATGGCCTGAAAGGTGTTGGCAATGGCGTGTCAAGATCCAAGTTGTAGTTACTTGGCTTGCTTAGCACACAGTACAGACTCTTATATACCTCCCAACATCCTCTTGGATTGTGGGCTAAAAGACATATTTTTACAGGTTTGCCAATGTCCTATCTCTGCAAGAGTGACTAGCAATGTTCGAACAGTGTCCATTCAAAAAATGGAGTTTACGCTCTCCTTGCAGTATGCATAGCTTATTGAAGATGCAGGGCAAACAGTTGTGCATAGCATAGTCAACAAACTTTCTTTTTGGAATGTTTAAGCTGCTGCAAATGCCAAAAAACTTAATCAAAATTAGAATCTCTCAACATAAGTTTTCTTTAGCATATCATGGGTGAAGGGCTCAAGCCTCATGATGGTGGTAAGGGATGTAATTTTCCTTTTTGTGGTGGCCTTGAGATTATATCAACCATTTTATTGGTGTTGTTAATGTTTACATTAGTGTGCCACTTTGATATACCTAATGCACTTTATGTTATTAAGAAGATCACAAGGGTAACAACAAAATGTTCTAATTTCTAAAGATAACTTAAAGTGACTTATCACATGGGTCATACATAAACATTTTCTTTCTTAAATGATTATATGAAATTGAAATGGGCCCCACTCTTATTAGGTCAATGACTGTTACCGCAGTATTTTTACGAACTACATAGTGGTATTGCAACAAACCATATTACTACAGTACACATGGAAATTCAACCCTTCTCACTAGTTGGGTTTCAACCCCATGCACCGTCATAACTCAAACATTACGTAACATGCTACACATGATTTATTAGAGGGGTAGAATTTAATGTTGTCACACCAAGTGATAATTTAAGTTTAATATTTGCCCCTTTAGGTTGCGGGTGAGACAAGTGTACATGCATTGCCCTCGTATGCATATGTGAAAAGCATCCAACATGTAGGGGCACTAGTATTCTATAAATTAATGTGATGGTTGAACTGTTTTGTAAAAGTGGTGTGTGATTGCTTTTTCTACTCAGTTCAAGCTGAGCCAACTTATGGTATAAAATCCAAAGGGGAGTGATCCTAGGGTAAATCTTTAGTTTCTAGACACTGGACATTCCTTTGTTGGTGCTGCATATTGAGTTTTTATTTCTGTTCGTTTGATCCTATATAGTTGAAAACAAAGACCCCTCTTGAAAATCATTATTGTTTGACTTTGTTTTCTGCTTTATGCGAACTAACAGTCCAGAGCTGTTGTAGTTTGTGAACTCAGTCCAAAATTGTTGCTGTTCGATAGCTGACAGTTTAGATCTGCTCTTGTTTGAGAGCTTTTTTTTTGCTTGAGAAAAAAGGGTTGTACTCAAGTCCTCCACCCTTAACAAATCACAACTCTCTCCTTTAGAGCTTGAGAGTTTATAAACATATTCAATTCTCATTTCAATTGAGTTGTTATAGCTAGATACCTACATCTTTTTTCATAAAAAGTCTGAATTCTTGATTTTCATTTTTTGGATCTTCTTCAATTTTCTTTGTAAATACAAATATTCCAAAATTCATCATCCTTCTTCTTGACATTTTCCTGCAGCAACCTTCACAATACCAAAACTCCACCTTTATTGTCTATGCACTGCATCTTAGTAGAGTAATATTTCCAAAACTTCATGTTATCATAGTCCGTTTTACCAGATCTGGACTGTTAGTTTCCTTCTTGAAGCATAAGTGCAACCACAAGAATTGTAATAAATAGTTTATATGAAAACACGTTAATGTTATAAAATATAGAAAATATTACCAATGGAAAAATTAAAATAAAATTTATTCATTATTTGATTCAGGCAATCAACATTACCAATGCCTAGAAATCAAGTGAAGATTAACATGAAACATGCATAATATATGGATATTTTTAAACTTGAAGAATAAAATAGATTATAAGTTTTTGTTTGCTAGAGAAAAAGGGGTTGTACTCGGGTCTCCCACCCTTGACAAATCACAACTCTCTCCTTTAGAGCTTGAAAGTTTACAAAAAAATTCAATTCTCATCTCAATTGAGTTGCTATAGCTAGAAACCTACATCTTTTTCCATAAAAAGTCTGAATTCTTGATCTTCTTTTTCTGGATCTTTTTCAATTTTCTTTTTAAAATACAAATATTCTAGAGTTTAGCATCCTTCTTCTTGAAATTTTCTTGCAGCAGCCTTCACAATACCAAAACTCCACCTCTATTTTCTACGCATTGCATCTTAGTAGAGTAATACTTCCAAAACATCGTGTTATCATAGTCCGCTTTACCAGATCTGGACTGTTAGTTTCCTTCCTGAAGCATAAGTGCAACCACAAGAACTATAATAAATAGTTTAGCAGTCTCAAAAAGTTGAAAGTTCCAATCCATACTCTGTCCCATAATCCAACCAAAAACCAACAACTCAAATAATTCATTCAGCCATGAAGTCCATTTGATGTCATCTACTCACTTCACGAAATCATAGTTTGCTTTACCAAATCTGGGCTGTTAGTTTCCTCCAATGCATTGATATATAAATGGATCCTCTAAAACATTTTGTAATCCTCTAGAACATTATTTTGAATTTGCTTCTTTCAGATTTTTCTTGTCAGCTTTAGCTAAACTTACTACTTCCTCTAACCATGAAAATTAGAATTTGATTTCACAATCCTCTATTAAAACCCCTCTATTGGCTAACCTATCTGCACATTTGTTCCCTTCCCTTAACGTATTTGTAAACATAATTTCTTCAAACTTTGTAGCAAGGTCTTGTATTTCTACAATGATCTCTTGAATGTTCTAGCAACCCTTTGCTTTCCTCAAAATTGCATTTATTACAATTAGTGAATCGCCTTCCATCCATACTCTGTTCCATTTCATTTGTCTGGATATTTTTAATCCTTCCAAAGCCGCCCAAGCTTAAGCTTCATTATTTGTCTTAAATCCACTTCTAAAAGCGTAATGTGACAAAATATCACCCCTACTATTTCTAATTATTAGATTTCCTTTAGATGCTCTGTCAAAATTCAATTTGACCAGCTCTGTTTCCAGTGGTTTCCACTTTATATTCTTTGCCTTCCTTTTGTTTCTTCTGTACCCAACATCATAATTCCATTTGATGACTTGAATCCATCTAGCAAGGCTCTTTGCTTCAAGATTAGGGATTGGGTGAGTTGATTTGGTTGGTTTAGACTCCTCTATGGCTAAACAAATCTTCCTTTTCATTACGTCTAAACTGCTTTCCTTTCCTTTAGATATTCTTCTGTTGCTTTCCAACCATACTGTCCAAAGTGTTCTTGTTCCATTCTTTTAATCTAGACGTCATTGTTTTAATTTGTTTTGGAAGTGTATACAACCCGCCGATTGCTAAAGATGTCCATGTTTGCGCTATCATATCAACAAATTGAGGATGGTCTTCCCACATCTGCTCATATTCAAAATATGATATTTTTTTGAATAACTTAACACCATTTTAACTCTTATTTGATCTGAACCAATCCTTGTCAAGGTATTAATTTTAGCATAAGTCCCTTCATCTAGCCAATGATCTGAGAGAACACACTTGTCTAATTTTTCTACTATTAGGTTTTGACCTCTCCTGTTGTTGGTCCATTTATAGTTGGCTTCTTCAAACCCTCAACCTCCCATAGATTATTGTTTTGAATAAAAGCCGAGAAATCTCTCATACCTTTTTGGAAATTTGAAAGTTTATATTTTAGTTCTTCTTTCTTCTCAAAAATATTTCCAAAAGTGTTCTTATTCCATTCTTTTAATCTAGATGTCATTCATTTAATTTGTTTTGGAAGAGCATACAACCCACCATTTTCTGAAAAATTCCACATTTGTGCTATCATATCAACAAATTGAGGATGGTCTTCCCACATCTGCTCATATTTAAAATATGATATTTTTTTGAATTCACTTGCCACCATTTTAACTCTTATTGGCCAGTGATCTGAACCAATCATTGTTAAGGTATTAATATTAGCACAAGTTCCTTCATCTAGCCAATGATATGAGGGTATGCATCTGTCTAATTTTTTGTGCTATTAGGTTCTGGCCTCTCCTGTTATTGGTCCATGTATAGTTGTCTTCTTCAAACTCAACCTTCCACAGATTATTGTTTTAAATTAAAGTTGAGAAATCTCTCATACTTTGGGTTAGTTTCCTAATTCCCCCAAATTATTCATCTAGCTTGGTTATGGCATTAAAATCTCCTATGATCATGAATCGTTTTTTTTGGTCTTTACTTCTTATAAAGACCAATCTCACAACAACACAAAATCGCAGGCCTCTTCGAGGGGGTAACCTTCTTCAATACTTTCATTAATTTGCAAAAAGATACATTCGTTCATGGATCCATGTCTTTTAAAGATACACTTCATGCAACCCTAACCTTAAGCTCAAGAGTTGGCTTACATGCAAAATGCCACTCAAGCTAGAATCTTCTACCAAATAGCGATTACATTCTTGATAACGGTTACATGAAATGGCCCCACTTGTCTAGGCGTCTTACTTGCCACATACCACTACAAAATGTTACAAAATAACATTATAAAGGGTTCCCCATGTTGGAAGTGGGTCATTACAATAATCAAATGATAGTTACAAAATGATGTTAGGATGGGGTCCTAACATTTGTAATGCCAAACTGATATCTATTAGTGCTCCTTTGGTTCCATGTGTTTGCTGTTCCACTTTGATATAATGATCGCTCCTTTGGTTCCATGCTTCCGGTGTGCCACAATGATTGCTCCTTTGGTTCCATGCATCCGCTGTGCTACTTTGATGTCCATAATTGTTGCTCTTTTTATGCCATATACTGCTATACTTGATGCCTTTTTGATTCCATGTAGGTCCATAATAGTTATTTTGATGCTCTATGCCATGCCTCCATGATTGTTGCCTCTCATGGTTGTGTGGGTGGCAATATGCTGCAACCTTATCCAAATGTTTTGCTTCCTTTGACTCTTCAACCTTTTGTTCCTTTGTTTTAATTTCTTTTGGATGGTCCTCCTTTGATTCTTCCTCATGCTCTTCTTTCTTATGCCTTTATTTTGGTTTTTCACTATGCTGTTCTTTCTTATGCCTTTCTTTTTGTTCTTTCTTATGCTCTTTGTACTGTGCTTCCTTGGACTCTTCTTTTGCTTCTTCCTTGTGCTCTTCTGACTCTGATTCTTTGGACTCTTCTTTTGCTTCTTCCTTGGACTTTGCTTTTGATTCTTCTACTAGGTCTTCAATCTGTTCCTTCGTAATAACTTTTTACTTCTTCATGGAACCTTACTTCTTAAGCTGGGAAATATCTTGCAATGTTCTTGTTGTCACATTTTGCACGGGGTGCAATGTCTTCAATATTGTAACAGTGCTGCTCTTCTTTTCCTCCTTCTTCCATTTTCCTTCTTTCTCTCCCTTTCCTTTTCTTTCCCGCATTCTTTTTCTTTCCCCACTTTTTTTCATGGAGTCCCCAGTTGATTTTTCAACTTTCCAGCAAGTTGCCCTGAAAATGGCTAAGTCTGGGTGCGAAGTTCGCACTTCGCCCAGTCTGGGTGCGAAGTGCGCACTTCGCCCAGTTTTGGTGCAAAGTCCGACTTCGCCCCACTTTCAGGCGCACCTTGCACTCGCAGACTGGCAGGTCAATGAAGAAGAATGTTAAAGTGCCGGAGCAGGTCCGTACGTCGGCGGACACCAATGTCCACCGTGCGCAGTTCGACTTCTCGGCGAGAATCGGAATGTGCCCTTGACGAGTGTGCGGTGGGGAACAAACCCGGAGTTTTACCAAGACGTAAAGGTCTTCCCAAGCCGCATCGTTTTCTGCCCGCGCATCCCAAGGAGTCCTGATACCAAGCAAAGATGTATAGACTGCCCTCTAAGGCAGGCATGTGTCACACAGCATAACCCATCCTCAAACAAGTGTCCAGCTTTGGGATTTGAACCAAGACTGCCGACCAAAAGGGATAAGCATGGGCTGCCTGCACCGCCTGCGCTAGTAGCCTCATTCAAAGCTGATCTGAGGTTTCACCTGCTCCAGCTACCAGCGAACCTGCCGACTTGAAGATTTTATCCAGGTCCTCCGCCACGTAGCGGTCCGACTTCCAGGATGACCATGCTGCGGTACGACACTGTCCGACAAAAGGTCGGCATTTGCGACTCTTTCGCCGCTTACATCGGCTTATGTTTGACTGGGACTCAGTGCCCATTAATGTAACGGGTGGGACTCGGGCTATAAAAGCCCATCTTGAATTCATTGTAAAGGGTGGAAGGGGAATGTTTGTTAGGGAACTACTGTGCTTACTGTAACGTGCTTCTGCTTACAAATACAATCTGTATGCCTGGTTCTGTTCTGCTGCTTTTATTTCTTTATGCTTATGCTTTACGCGATTCTGTGTCATGGCTTGTTGATTCACTTCAGCATTTGATGGTTAGGCACCTTTAGCATTATTTCTGTACTTTTAAATTTCATATAATAGATGTGGTAGCAGTTCCATCAGTTATGTGTGACGTTGCTGGCCCGTATCTGGTGATTGATGCGATCCCCTGCTGTTAGTTCCTTGTAGGGAATGTTTGCTAGGGAGCCATTGAAGCTGTGCGGTTAAATTCTCTGCCTAACACATATACCGGCTCGATATCTCTAGGTTTACTTTCTACCCCTGTCAGTGTACGTATCTGGTGATTGATGCGATCCCCTGCTGTTAGTTCCTTGTAGGGAATGTTTGCTAGGGAGCCATTGAAGCTGTGCATACACTGCTTGTGTATCGGAAGTACGCCTAGGTTTTGCAGTTCCTTGCCATGCTTTGCGTTTGTATGCAGCAAGTAGCGGTGATTGGTGTGTTCCCGTACTGTTAGTTCCCCCCCACCAACCTCTGAATATATTTGTAATTTCTTTCTGTACATTTGTCTCTTTCTGTACATTTATTTCTTTCCTGTTCCCTTTAGCTTAAATCAGAAAACTAACCCCCAAAAGGAGCCGGCCTTCTCCGGAGATTGGCTCGGAAGGCATCTCTTCCTTCCGGCCTTTCAATGTTGGTTCGCGGGTCCAGGGCGCAATAGCAGCAAATCCTTTCCTCGTGGCGGATTCGTGACCAACAGTTACCTTCTTTTTCCTATACTATAGCTTCATGAACTTCTTTTGCACATTAATGTTAATAGTACTCAATGAGTCCAATGAAGGACCATCAAGAGCAATATCCATATCATCCATAGCTATGCCTTGAAAATCAGAGTGTAATACATAATTATCCATAGTGATTCTCAAATATTCAAAATTTTGAACATTCTTACCCCCAACTTGTGTCTCCAGGATATTATTTGCTTGTACCTGCACCTTGTTAGCCAGTTAAATATATATTGAAACTGTACATACTGCTAGGGTTTATGAAAATAATAAGCTTTTCCTTCTGAATGCATCCATAAACCTGATTTGTTTTTTTGGGCGATGGAAACAAATCCCTCTGCTTATTCTCATGCTTGTCTGACACTGTGGTTCCTTTAGCCTTTACACTATCATACTTACTTTTTCTTTCATTTTCTTCCTTGAGAACTTCTAACTCTCTTCATATTCCTTTATGTTCCTCTTTATGCCTTTTCATTTCTTATTCATAGCCCTTGATGGTATTCTTTAAACTACCTCTCTTATGGGTCCCATTTTCTCAAGAATGCTTGTTCAAACTCTTTCCAAGTGAAATTTTTGTTGGCATCATACAAACTGTGCCACCATGATAGTGCTTTCCCTTGAAAGGAAAGCACAAGTAGACATTTCTAGTTAAAGCAATTATAACATAAATATTTAAATTTTATCCAACACTCTCCAGCATTGGTATCATACTCTAGAGAATTTTGGTAAGTCCATGAGCTTCTTGGAAAAACCTCACAATGAAAACTAGGGTTTTGTATAAATAGGGCTTCATAAAAATACTAAATAAAAATTCTCACCAAATCCAATCCAAAATATCACATAGACTAGTAGTTCTGAAATTTTTCTTAAAAAATGCAGTAAAAAACTATTGATTTGCTTACCTGAACTAAAAGATATGAATTTTCATTTTACATAAAAAAATGTAATTTGAGAAAACATCACTACCGTTGTTCTAGATGATTGAGTTCACAAGATCATATCTCCATCAATACTAGTTGGATTCTTGGATATGAGTCTATGACTACTCATTTTGAAGCATTGTAATTGCTAAAATAAATGTCACAAGAATCATATGAATCTGCACCTATGTGCAAAGATACGACTCTTGGAAAATGAGACATTTTTCTAGAAACAAAGTTGTGCAAATTCTGCAAATCTGAAAAAATCCTCACTTCGCCAAAATCATTGCTCTAATACCAATTGTGATGAACTTTTGAAGCTCATAAACATAAATCATTCATAATCCAAAAGAGACAAAGATAGATAACACCCTTAGAACAACTGTAGAGTCATGAATAAGGCTAGCTATGATGTACCAAAAGATCTTGTGTTTGAAGTGTGTGCAATTTGGGAGTCATAGAGATAAAAGTACTTACATGACTAACATGCACAAAGCAATATGATTGCTAATAAATGTCTTCATGCTTGCGCTCCTCCACCAAAAGGTGAAAATTGGACCTAATGTCTGAAGTGGGTCAAGCAAGAAGTGAACAGTGTCTAAGACCTTTGGTTGGCTTGATGGAATCAAACAGGACCAAAATAATCGAAATTTCAAAAATTTAAACAAAAGTGGTCTTAGATTTCATGGGCAAAGGCCATGAAATAAAGTCTTGGTTTTGAGTGGCTACTGTGGTGATCTCCAAAAGGGTAAAAAACCTAGGGTTTGATTGGTCACATTGATTGTTTGACATTGAAGGTGGGAATCTCAAGTATGGAAATGAAAGGAAAAAGTTGGTAGACTATAAACAGAAAATTATTTTGTTTTTTAGTTCATTTCAGACACTTATGCAAAATTATCTTGTTAGTGTCTACCTACAACAGGCAGACATGCCATCACGAGCTTGATCACGATGAGAGGTAATTTGAATTTGGCATTGGGAAAATTGACAGAATTGATGAAAGCTTAATTTCACCATTAAATTTGAACTTAATCATTTGAAAATAAGCTAACCAGTGAAATATTAGTTGGGGAGGTTCCCTTTTTGCTTAATTTTGTCGTTTGGATCATGATTGTGATTTGTCAATTTGGCTGATATGAAACCACTGGTGTTCCAATCTGAACTGTCAGTTTTCAGCCAGATCTATCAGCATGATTAGTTTGTAATAACTAATATCAGTTCCTCTAATTCAATTGACTTATGAATCGATGAATTTGCATTGATTTCTGAAGCAGAGTATTCCTATGCTATGCAAGCGCTGAAACATGGTTTATATGTACACGCCCCTTTAGATTAATTTCTGTTTTATGTAGATGATGCTTTGATCACTAAACAGAGGGTGGTTTTTGGATTACGTAGTCTTATATAACTGGAATTTGATAAGCAGGAACATTGCATCCATTGCTGATCACCCAACAACCCTGCTACTATAAGTTTAATTAACGTTATGCCATTATATTCTTAAAAGTGGACACCTAAGCATATATTTTTTGTGGTTGTTCTTTGTCACTCTAGATATGGTTCAATCTTTTTACTTCTTTAGGCACATCTCTTAGGCTTTTATGAATGGAATGAAGGCATAAGATGCAAAAGCTCGAAGCGTGTCTGGAGCAATTAATGCGTTAAATATAGTAACTGCCATTCCGTCTTTAGGTTGTGAATTTTCAACATTTTTTGAACTGACTAGTCTCTCCATTTGCTACTTTCCATAGTTCTCAATGATTAATGAAGAAGTTCAAAATGAATTGGCTATTTTGGTTAGAGTAAAAATTTTATTGCTGTGCATGTCCATTTCACTGCAAATTCCTAAATGGTTGGCCTAATCTTAGATGTAGTTATCTGTCAAAAAGTGGTTGTTGTTAATTGATCTTACTATGGAGCTGAGTGCTATTTGTCAAATGTACAGGCCAGATACACGCCACATTTTTGTGGAAGTTGGATTGGGATTTCATGTGGAGTTTACTTGGTCTGAAGCTTTGCAGTTCATATCTACCAAGGAGAAGGCATTATCCAAGTAATCTCTTTCTCTCTCTCTCTCTCATGTCCAAGCGCACACAATCTTCAATATACATGTTTATTCCTCTCTCCCAGAGACATCCCTGCAAACATGCATATTCTTGCATGCATGGTCCATCGTGGAAGGTGAATGGATTCTGAATGCTGGAAATTTTCTTCTGAAACTGGGAAACATCTGCAGCATCAAATGTCTACTCTTTGCATCACCTATCCTTTCGTTGACTTATAAATTATAGCAAAATGGTAAAGCCTAAAACAGTAGTTACTTTTGTATGTAAATGCTTTTTTCTTGAGAGGTTGCAGTGAAATATTTCTTCAAACTAGCACACAGTATATTTCAGGATAATCACAATGATATTACCACACGAGCATTGGACTGCTAAAATAAGTTTAAGTACTTGTTGGTCAGAGATCTGCCTTAGGTAAGGATTTGGTATTTTAGTGCGCCTTAGACCCGACCAACATTGAAAGGCCGAGAGGAAGAAATGCCTTTCGTGCCGATATCCAGAGATGGGCTGGTTCCCTTGCTATTCTAACTTGGGGTTTTGAGATAAAGGAACATGAAAGAAAGGGGAAATGACTGAAAAGGATGGGAAATATGGCCACAGGCCAGATAGAACAGGGGTGATGGACTAACAACACGATAACTCTATTGCATTCTAAACCAAATAGCCTTTAAATACAGATAACTAACATAAATTAAACCAGAACAACTAGCATGCATAATCTCCAGGGCTACTCCAGAGTCCCTACCTTATCAGAAACTAAATCCGGATAATAGAATTCAAGTTTACAGTTAAAACATGGAATAATAGAAGATAAGCAATAGAAGGCATACACATGAACATAGAAGTCCAAGTCTAGAGCCAGACATCAACTGTATTGATAGCAGAATTCAGGTTTTCATTTAGCCTCTAGCAAACATCCATCCATTTTACAATAAAAGAGCGGGCTTATATAGAGAATTCTGCCGCTTGAGCAATAAATGCTGAATAACAAGATATGGCGGTGGAAGCCAAGATAAAGATTACAAGGAAGTACAGTCACAAAGTATTAACCAGGCATGGCAAAAACTAGTGACTCCTCAGAAATGCCGTTGAACCCCTTCAATGCTCTAAAAGATTTAGCTCGCTGGCGCTGCCTCCTCACTCGCGGGGACATCTTCCGTGGAAGATATGCTTGAAATCCCGGAACGTCCAGTCTGGAAGCTTCTCAGAAAGGCTGCACCTGATCGGATAAGGATGCCCTTCAGATTGCTGATGCGGGGTGTCCTTGGAAGATGCCGACATGACGGTCAAAAGGGTCAACGAACGTGTGCGCCCTTGGGCGCACGTCCTGGGTGCGCCCAACCTTGGGCGAACGGCTTGTGTGCGCCCAGCCTTGGGCGCATACTTGTTGTGCGCCCAATCTTGGGCGCATTCTTGAGGTGCGCCTAGCCTTGGGCGCAATCTTGTTGTGCGCCCAGCCTTGGGCGCATACTTGTTCCAATATGCCGGAGCCAAGTGCCGGGCTCCTCCTTGGTATTTGAGGCTAAAATGCATCAGGGCACCTGCTACAAAACTCCATGGTCGCTTGGGGGAAGATTTTCCTGGGAAGTCAGTACACAAAACAACTGCACACTGCTTTAGCACTGTAGAAGGGTTTTGACAGTAAACTTAGGAAAATGAGAAAAACATTTGAGTACTGAGAAAAGGGTTTCCAGGGAACAAAAATTACTGGAAGGCTAATTATACACCATGTTGCAGAAATGGCAACATCTCTGGCGGCTTGCGGGGAAACTGAGCTCGCCTCAATGTCGACACCTCAGGCCTTATCCATTGGGCTCAAAGTCATCATCATCATCGCTCTCCGATTGCCCGTTGGTAGCAGCGGACTCTTCTCCCGACTCTTCTCCCTCAGGAGTTTCGTTGTGCTGCTCTTCATCCCGGCCTGGCACCTCATCTAGGGGCTCATCCTCCTCATTTTGAGGGTCCTGGGTTGCCTCTTGAGTATCAACACTTTTCTCAGCATGAACCTCTTTATGCGCCCCATCTGCTTCTTGCGCTTTGACTTCCTCTTGCGGCCTATCCCTTTCGCTTTGGGGTGCTTCATCCTGAGGCACTTGACCCTTGTCTTGTTGGGGCCCAAGGTTCTCGCCCTAGCCCTCTTGGTGAGTGGGAACCTCCACTGTATGAATCTCGCCCTGCGCCTGGTTTTCTCCCTGCACCTAAGGGGACTCGGGCGGTGCAAGCTCCTTTTGAATGCGGTTGTAGGTCGCCTGGACCAAGGCCCAATCATTGTCATGGATGTCATTACGCTTCTGGAGCTCTCGGACAAGGTACCCGAACCTTTCTAAATGGCGGACGTCGGCAAAATTGAACCTCTCACTGAGATCCACGAGACAGGCTTGTATTATCGCAAATTTGGAGGTATACTGCATTACCTGGAGTTCGGTAACCGGTTCTTCCCAATTGTCAATTTCCAGGGTGTTGTTTTCAAAGGAGTCCCACGCTGGTTGCAGCTCTTCCTCAGTTAGGAGATGGTCCTGCTCATCGGTGAAACCCGGAAAACCGTTATGTGCCAGAGTCTCGAAGTACATGAGAGCGATCTTTCTCTCTCTCTCGAGCATGTCTATGAGATCCCGGGCCTTTTGGGCTGCCTTGGCCTTCTTGAAGAAAGATCTAAGAGTTGAATCAACGGCTGCCCATGAGTGAGCCAGGTCAGACATTGGTGCAAGTTAACTGACCGTTCTATGGCCCGCGCCTTCATGGCTAGCTCCGACCATTCATCGACCTCTGCCTCGGCCTCTTCTGCAATGGAGGCGCCGTGGGAAACAACCTGCTTGGCTTCCCAGATGAACGCCAGGATGACTATTGCTCGACATGCCTTGTTTTTGAAGTGGGTTAGGAAGTGAGCGCGCGCCTCTTTGGTATGGTCTTTGAATAGGGTTGCAGCGGGTTCTGGCCTACTCTCCAACCTAGACCTTAGCTGCTGAATCTCAGCATCTAACACCTGCAACCGGTCCTTAGCCTCTCCCTGTATCCTGAGGCGCTCCTCATAATATTTCTTGGTGTCTTTCAGCTTCTGCTCCAGGTTAATCACTTGTTACTGCAACTGTTTTACTTTTGATTGCTCGTCCTCGAGTTGCCCTCGCGTGAGTGCCAAGGTTTCTTCAAGCTGCGTATTCTTGGCCTCAACGTTATAGCAACGATCCTTGAAATTGTTGAGCAAGGTGTTGCAAGAAGGTTGTCATTGTTGTCAACACAGGCAGTTAGATCCAAGGATGCAGTGGGTAGACAGATCAGAAGTCATTCAGATGCAGAAGATAGAAAAAATTCGAAGAAAAAGACAAGTTAGAAAACTGTCGCGATATCGCGACATGTTTTCTGTCGCGATTTCGCGACAAGTCGGAGGAGAGAGAAGGCGCAATCGAAAATGTCGCGATTTCGCGACAAGTCGGAGGAGAGAGAAGGCGCAATCGAAAATGTCGCGATATCGCGACAAGTCGGAGGAGAGAGAAGGCGCAATCAAAAATGTCACGATTTCGCGACAAGTCGGAAGAGAGAGAAGGCGCAAGGCAAACTGTCACGATTTCGCGACATGTTGGAGGCCAAGAAGCTAAGTCGAGAAACTGTAGCGATTTCGCTACATGTTGAATTTTCATTGGCCGAAGCAGGAAGAAAGTGTTAAGTGAAAATGTTGTAGCGATTTCGCTACAAGTTGCAAAGGCACAACACAAAGGCGTAGCGATTTCGCTACGGGTAAAAGTTGCACAAAGCAAAGGTGTAGCGATTTCGCTACGGGTAAAAGTTGCACAGAACTAAGGTGTAGCGATTTCGCTACGGGCAAAAGTTGCACAACACGAAGGTGTAGCGATTTCGCTACCAGACAAAAGTGCAGAACTTAAAGATGCAGCGATTATGTTCAAGTCAAAACTTCACGGGAAAATGCAAGTTGGAAGCACAAGGCAAAGTTGTAGCGATTTCGCTACTGCATGAAGCTCAAAATGTACGGAAGCGAAAGCGTCGCGATTTCGCGACAAAGATGAGGATGACGTCAGCGAAAGCTGAAAGTGTCACGATTTCGTGACAGGTTGCAAGAAAAGCTGCTAGAAGCCGGAAGCGTCGCGATTTCGTGACAAGAATGAGGATGACGTCAGCAACTGATCAAAGTGTCGCGATTTCGTGACAAGAATGGAAGTGAAGCGTTCGAAGGCCAAAAGGGTCGCGATTTCGTGACGACAAGGTCAAGAAGGCGTACGGCCACAAAAAGTGTCGCGATATCGCGACGTGTTGCTATTTCGTGGCAATAAGCTACGGGAAGGTGACGAAGGTGGCAGAAGAGTTTGAGGCCGACAAAGTTAAATCAGGGCCGACCGATTTTAGGGTTTGAAGCCGACATCTTTTAGGGTTTCACGGCCGATGTTCTTAGAGGTTGAAGCCGACATCATTTAGGGTTTTACAGAGGATCTGAAGCCGACATCTTTTAGGGTTTCACGGTGGATGCTCTTAGAGGTTGAAGCCGTCATCTTCTAGGGTTTACGGCCGACATTTTCTAGGGTTCACAGTCGACGTTTCCTAGGGTTTGTCTCTGAGATTTCGTCTATAAAAGGATGGTTACTTCGGTTGAAAATATAAGGAAGATAGAGTGCGAGAGCGAGCAGAGTGCGTTGCGTTGAGATAATGTGCGAATGCGAATAGAGTGATTGCGCAAGTTCGGCCGTGTAGAGTGCAAAGTTGTAGTTCGAATCTGCATATCGTGATTGCATGGATGAAAAGCGCAATGTGTAGAGATGGAGTTCTAAGTTCAAAATATTAGCGCGTGAATAGCAGAAGTGTCGAACAGTCGATTGCAGGAGAGAGTGCAAAGAAGAATACAAAAGCGATCGGATAGTGCGAATCGAGTTGCGTAGAAGCAACAGAATGCAGAAAAACGATAGACTGTGAGAAATGAGGTGAAAGTTTTATTCTGTAATCTTTATTATTGTTTTCCAAGTTGTAGCTTGGCACAAGGGGTTGGTGCCTCTTTCCGGTAGGTCTTGGTAAAATAGGAGTTGGTGCTCCATTCTGTTGAAGCGAGATAAAGTTAAGGGGTTGGTGCTCCTTCCGGTTGGTCTTTGGTAAAGGATTATGTAAAGTTGTAGCTTTGCATTGACTGGATTTGGATGGTAGTCCAAGCAGTCGTTTTTGAGGAGTAGCCACATTGGTGAACCTCGTTAAATTGCCGTGTTATGTGTGATGCTTTCTTGATGCATTTAGTATCTCTCTTATCTGCTTTAAACTACTGTTGGATTTAAAACTAATTGTTTTTAGAAGTTTTTAAAGAACACACTGATTCACCCCCCCTCTCAGTGTCATTGTGATTACAACAATTGGTATCGAGCCAAGTACCTGAACAGGCTTAAACAGCTAAGGTGATCTTGGAAGTTACGCAATGGCAAGTGGTGAAGGTTTCTCCTCGAACAAAGCACCATTGTTTGATGGGACTAACTATGCGTTCTGGAAAATTAGAATGCGAGACATATCTCGGTGCTTTGGGTTTTGACATCCGGGGTGCGGTAGTTAATGGTTACAAAGCTCCGCCACCGCTCCAACGGACACGGTTGGTAAAAAGGCATTTGAATATGATTCAAAAGCAAAAAATGCCATCATGTGTGGACTAGTGGACGGTGAGCTAGTCAAGGTCATAAATTGTGAATCAGCAAAAGATATATGGGATAAACTAGAGAACATCCATGAAGGAGATGATAGGATCAAGGAGGCCAAGCTTCAAGCACATCGAGCTCAATACGAATCTTTAAAGATGGACAATGATGAGAACATAGAGACCTTCATGCAAAGAGTCAATGGGATCACCAATTCAATCAGAGGTCTCGGCGAAGAATTAACCGATGTTGCTATCGTGAAAAAGGTATTAAGATCGCTCCCTCCTAGATTTGATTCTAAAGTCTCTGCCATAGAAGAAGCCAAAGATCTAAATAGTTTTAGTATGGATGAGATGCATGGTTCTTTGACTGCTTTTGAAATGAGAATAGGAAGGTCTAATCCCACAGACAGAGAAGCGGCTTTCAAAGCCCTAAAAGGCAAAAGCACAAAACAAGAGTCCGAAGAAGAGGATGCTTCGGATGAAATGGAAGCAAATTTTGTCGAGAAAGCTGAGAAAAGGAAAAGGAAAATACAAAGGAAAACTACATTTTAAATGTTTCAATTATGGAGGCATTGGACACTTTGCTATCAAATGTCCTCTCCATGACAAGAACAAAGGTGAAGAAACTCGGCATCAAGAAAGAAGTGAATGGAGGAAGAAAACTAACTTCAGAAAAGGCAATTTCAAAAAGAAAAGCTTTATCTCCCGAAATGCGAGAATCTTAGGAGGACAGTTCTAGTGAAGACTCCGAAGAAGGAGCAGGTGAGGCTCTCTTTATGGCGTTTGAAGTAGAAGAATCGGAAGAGGCGAGAAAACACACAAAAGAGAGAAGGAATGAACTCCGAAGTATCTATTGAAATAGGTGAGGCTGAAGTTGATTTAGAAGGTGAGCTGGTTTCTGCTCTTATGGAATGGAAATACGAGAAAAGAAAGAATAAAAAATTGTTAAGGAAGCTTGAGGATGCAAATGACATTATAGCCGGTCTAAAAACACAGACGAGAAGAGTACAAGAAAATGTCCGAAGATCTTGAAGTACGAGGTAACCATGAAGATAGATTACTGTTGTAAATTGGAAGAAAAAAATGTTAGTCTTCGAATACAGATACAAGAGCTGGATCAAAAAATCAGTTGTCATTTAAAACGTGATGAAAGTTCGATGAAGCTGGACAAAATCCTAAGCAATCAAAGACCCACAGGTATCAAATTCGGTCCGGGTTTCTTGAAGGAGAATCATCAAGTGGACCAAAGGCAAGCAATGTTGAAAGTGAAAAGAGTAAAGACAAGAAAGCAGTTGTGGAAAGAAAAACAAATCGAGCAAAAGAAAGTTGTAATGCCGAGTCCTGAAATAGCAGTGACATTGATGGCTTCACCAAGGTCACACATCAGAAGAAAAGAAGATCTAAGGCTCCTGCAACAACTTGGCCAAGACCATCTTTCAGGTTCAATCATTATTTCTATGGTTTCTGTTTTAAATGTAATGGTTATGGGCATAAAATTGTTGATTGCAAGTACAATATAGGTTCAAGAAGTTTCACTAGTAGAAATGCTTTTGCTCCTCTAATGAGTTATGTAGTAGAATGCTTTAAGTGTCACAACTTTGGACATATTGCCGAAGCTGTCGTAGTATTTCTGTTTCATATCAATCTCGAGAAAAGAAGAATTCAACCATATAGGGCAAAACAAAATAGAATTTCTTCGAAGGATATGTGCAAGAGTACGAAAAGGGAAATCCCAGCTAGAACCCAACACCACGGTTAAAACAGAATGGAAACAAAAAGAACAGCTCGGGAAAGAACAGGAATCTTTAATAGTGCGAGACGACTTTTAGAGCTCGAGAATAAATATGTACCGTGGATTCTTGACGGTGGTTGCTCAAGTCATATGACAGGTGATAAACAGAAATTTGAAAATCTACAGAAATATGAGGGTGGTTACGTGAAGTTCGGCAATAATGATGGAGCCAAAATAATAGGTAAAGGATCTGTCAAAATTAGTGAAGGGAAAATCAAGTCAGAAGAAGTTTTATATGTGGATGGTTTGAAACATAACTTTGTTAAGTGTGAGTCAAATACTGTGATAAAGGACATGAAGTGGTTTTCAAGAAGCGGGGTTGTGAAGTCGAGAAAAATAAACAGCGGGAAATTGATAGCAACCGGCTCAAGGAAATATGGCAACTTGTACACACTCTCAGAATTTTCAGAAGGTATGTGCTTCATTGGACAAGAAGAAGAGAACTGGTTGTGGCATAAGAGGCTTGGACACATAAGTTTTGATAATTTGGTGAAAATCAGCTCTAAACAAGCAGTGAGAGATATTCCAACCATTAAGAAACCTTCAAATAGTGTTTGTGCTTCATGTCAGAAGGGAAAGCAAACCAGGGTTTCATTTAAAACAAAAGAATATCACACTAGCAGGCCTTTGGAACTCATTCATACAGACTTATGTGGACCCATGAGGACTCAAAGCATAAACGGCGACAAATACTTTATCTTGTGTATCGATGATTATTCCGGAATGACATGGATATTCTTCCTAAAAGATAAAACAGAAGCTTTTGAAATGTTCAGAACCTTCAAACGGCTAGTTGAGAATGAAACGAGGAAAAAGGATTAAATGCTTGCGATCAGACAGAGGAGGAGAATTCATTTCGAATGAATTTATAGAATACTGTGAAAAATATGGTATCAGGAGACAATATTCAGCAGCCAGAACTCCTCAGCAAAATGGTGTAGTAGAGAGGAAAAACAGAACTATACAGAAATGGCACGCACCATGTTGGCAGAAAACAAAATAGCGAGATAGATTATGGAAAGAAGCAGTTCACACAGCGAGTATACATTCAAAACAGGTATATGTTAAGAACTCATGAATGCAAAACACCGTATGAGTTGTGGTTTGGTAGAAAAGCAACAACAAAACATCTCAAAGTATTTGGGTGTAAGTGCTACATCGAGAAAAAGCGATGACAACCTCGGAAAGTTTGAAGATAGAGCAGATGAAGGAGTTTTTGTTGGTTATTCTCCACATAGCAAAGCTTACAAATGCTACAACAAGAGACTCAAGAAAATTGTGGACAGTGCAGATGTTAAATTCGATGAAGGGAGGAAACAAATAGTTAACTTTCAAGAAAACTATCCAATCTACGAAGAAGTCATTGAAGGAGATGAAGTGCATGGTACAGAAAATACGTCTACGGTGGATGCAGATAACTTATCAGATGACTCAGAGGTACAAGAAAATAGAAAATTCAAAACGGGCAGGTGGCGGAAAAATCATCCTAGAGACCAAATAATTGGAGATCCCACGGTGGCATTCGGACAAGAAAGAAAGTAATAAGTAATTACTCTCTTTTATCCGACATTGAGCCCAAAAACATAGATGAAGCAAGCAAATATGACAGGTGGATGAAGGCAATAAATGAAGAGCTAGATCAGATTGAAAAGAACAGAACCTAGGAACTAGTACCTAGAACTGCAAATAAGAATGTAATAGGCACCAAATGGATATTTCGAAATAAATTAAATGAAGACGGTCAGGTCATTAGAAATAAAGCAAGAGCTGGTTTGCAAAGGCTATGCACGGGTCGAAGGCATTGATTTTGAAGAGACTTTCGCACCGGTGGCCGGACTAGAAGCTATTAGAATGTTTACGGCACTAGCGGTTCACAAGAACTTAGAGTTTATCAGATGGATGTAAAATCTGCGTTTTTAAATGGGAAACTTGAAGAAGAGGTCTATATTGAACAACCAGATGGCTTTCAAATCAGTGAAGATCCTAACCTTGTCTGCAAATTAAAGAAAGCACTGTATGGATTAAAACAAGCACCACGGGCATGGTATGCTAGGCTAGATAATTATCTCTCTCAACGGGGATTCAAGAAAGGATTAGTGGACAGTAATATGTATGTGAAAACAAAATATGGGCATCTCATTGTTCTTGTTGTCTATGTGGATGATATCATATTTGGCGGCAACAAAGATGAATCGTGTAAAGACTTAGCAAACAAGATGCGAGAATGAATTTGAAATGTCAATGATTGGTGAACTGTCTTACTTTCTGGGGCTACAAGTTAATCAGAATGAGAAAGGTATATTCATTTCCCAAATCAAATATGTGAAAGAAATGCTAAAGAGGTTCACTATGGAGGACTGTAAGCCAGTCAGCACTCCCATGACAACGAGCTGCAAGTTGAGTAAAGAAGACAAATCTCCACTGTAGATCAAACCATGTATAGATCAATGATAGGAAGCTTACTATATTTAACTGCAACCAGACCTGATATTCTGCGGGCGGTTTGCATGGTAGCAGATTTGAGGCCGGTCCCAAAGAGACTCATGTAACGGCGGTCAAAAGGATTTTTCAGTATCTCAAAGGCACCATGGAGTATGGGTTGTGGTATACAAAAGGCAAATATTTCACTCTTATATCATATTCAGATGCAGATTGGGTTGGATGTGTTGATGACAGAAAGAGTACCGGTGGAGGAGCATTCTATTTGGGGGACAGATTGGTTGCATGGCACGGTAAGAAGCAAGAGTCGGTTTCTTTATCTACAGCTGAGGCAGAATATATTGCAGCAGCAACATGTTGCACACAAGTCTTGTGGATGAAACAAACCTTGAAAGATCTAGGTATTAATTTTAGTGAACCAATATCAGTAAAGTGTGACAACACCAGTGCTATCAACATTTCTAAGAATCCAGTAATGCACTCACGAACAAAGCACATTGCTATAAGGTATCATTTCTTGAAAGAAAAAGTTGCAAGAAGGAGAAGTTAAATTGGACTATGTCCCAACTACGAGAACAGGTAGCGGGATATTTTTACAAAACCTTTGCCCAAGGAAGTATTTGAGTATCTTCGAAGCAAATTAGGAGTAGTCACACTTCCTAAGAAGTGACTAGCTACGGGGATCACTTTCTCAGGGGGAGCATTTGCGTATTTGACTATTCTTTTGCTCATGATCATAATTTGTGCCAGTTGCAACAAATTGTGCACGAGAAGTGTGAGGATGGACTCGGGGGAGTCTGCAGCGAGCCCTTTGGTATTATTGACAAAGGGGGAGAAGAGTTACGAGGAATGTATACGAGTGTTGCCAACAATTCCAAAGGGGAGATTGTTGAGCAAGGTGTTGCAAGAAGATTGTCATTGTTGTCAACACAGGCAGTTAGATCCAAGGATGCGGTGGGTAGACGGATCGGAAGTCATTCAGATGCAGAAGATAGAAAAATTTGAAGAAAAAGACAAGTTAGAAAACTGTCGCGATTTCGCGACAAGTCGGAGGAGAGAGAAGGGCAATCGAAAATGTCGTGATATCGTGACAAGTCGGAGGAGAGAGAAGGCACAATGAAAATGTCATGATTTCGCGACAAGTCGGAGGAGAGAGAAGGCGCAATCGAAAATGTCGCGATTTCGCGACAAGTCGGAGGAGAGAGAAGGCGCAATTGAAAATGTCACGATTTCGTGACAAGTCGGAAGAGAGAGAAGGCGCAAGGCAAACTGTCATGATTTCGTGACATGTTGGAGGCCAAGAAGCTAAGTCGAGAAACTGTAGCGATTTCGCTACATGTTGAATTTTCGCTGGCCGAAGCAGGAAGAAAGTGTTAAGTGAAAATGTTGTAGCGATTTCGCTACAAGTTGCAAAGGCACAACACAAAGGCGTAGCGATTTCGCTACGGGTAAAAGTTGCACAAAGCAAAGGTGTAGCGATTTCGCTACGGGTAAAAGTTGCACAGAACTAAGGTGTAGCGATTTCGCTACGGGAAAAAGTTGCACAACACGAAGGTGTAGCGATTTCGCTACCAGACAAAAGTGCAGAACTTAAAGATGCAGCGATTATGTTCAAGTCAAAATTTCATGGGAAAAAGCAAGTTGGAAGCACAAGGCAAAGTTGTAGCGATTTCGCTACTGCATGAAGCTCAAAATGTACGGAAGCCGAAAGCGTCGCGATTTCGCGACAAAGATGAGGATGACGTCAGCGAAAGCTGAAAGTGTCACGATTTCACGACGGGGTTGCAAGAAAAGCCGCTAGAAGCCGGAAGCGTCGACGATTTCACGACAAGAATGAGGATGACGTCAGCAAAAGCTGAAAGTGTCGCGATTTCGCGACAGGATGCAAGAAAAGCTGCTGGAAGCCGGAAGCGTCGCGATTTCGCGACAAGAATGAGGATGACGTCAGCAACTGATCAAAGTGTCACGATTTCGTGACAAGAATGGAAGTGAAGCGTTCGAAGGCCAAAAGGGTCGCGATTTCGCGACGACAAGGTCAAGAAGGCGTACGGCCACAAAAAGTGTCGCGATATCGCGACGTGTTGCTATTTCACGGCAATAAGCTACAGGAAGGTGACGAAGGTGGCAGAAGAGTTTGAGGCCGACAAAGTTAAATCTGGGCCGACAGTTTTTAGGGTTTGAAGCCGACATCTTTTAGGGTTTCACGGCCGATGTTCTTAGAGGTTGAAGCCGAGCATCATTTAGGGTTTTACGGCGGATGCTGAAGCCGACATCTTTTAGGGTTTCACGGTGGATGCTCTTAGAGGTTGAAGCCGTCATCTTCTAGGGTTTATGACCGACATTTTCTAGGGTTCACGACCGAACGTTTCCTAGGGTTTGTCTCTGAGATTTCGTCTATAAAAGGATGGTTACTTCGGTTGAAAAGATAAGGAAGATAGAGTGCGAGAGCGAGCAGAGTGCGTTGCGTTGAGATAATGTGCGAATGCGAATAGAGTGATTGCGCAAGTTCGGCCGTGTAGAGTGCAAAGTTGTAGTTCGAATCTGCATATCGTGATTGCATGGATGAAAAGCGCAATGTGTAGAGATGGAGTTCTAAGTTCAAAATATTAGCGCGCGAATAGCAAAAGTGTCGAACAACCGATTGCAGCAGAGAGTGCAAAGTAGAATACAGAAGCGGTCGGATAGTGCGAATCGAGTTGCACAGAAGCAGCAGAATGCAGAAAAATGGCAGACTGTGAGAAATGAGGTGAAAGTTTTATTTTGTAATCTTTATTATTGTTTTCCAAGTTGTAGCTTGGCACAAGGGGTTGGTGCCTCTTTCCAGGTAGGTCTTTGGTAAAATAGGAGTTGGTGCTCCATTCGTTGAAGCGAGATAAAGTTAAGGGGTTGGTGCTCCTTCCGGTTGGTCTTGGTAAAGGATTATGTAAAGTTGTAGCTTTGCATTGGTGGATTTGGATGGTAGTCCAAGCGGTCATTTTGAGGAGTAGCCACATTGGTGAACCTCGTTAAATTGCCGTGTTATGTGTGATGCTTTCTTGATGCATTTAGTATCTCTCTTATCTGTTTTAAACTGCTGCTGGATTTAAAACTAATTGTTTTAGAAGTTTTTAAAGAACACACTGATTCACCCCCCCTCTCAGTGTCATTGTGATTACAACGAAATGATCCACCTGGAGGTAGAGGGACGTCGCCTCAACATGAATATTCCCCGCTTTCTCCGCAGGGTCAGCAGTCTTCAGGTCCTCCACCGTTTGTCGATAAGAATAATCCGTCGGTGTCATTTCACTCAACGGCTTCTGTACTTTGGGCGCCTTCTCCATCCGGTGGAGCTGCATATTTTGAGGGTCAAAGACTACCCTCTTCTCCGGCCGAGCAATCTCCTGCGCACTTTTCCTTTTTTGGCCTTTGAACCAGGTTGAGGAGTTCTGTTGGGCCTTCCGGATGCTTTCGGCCATGGGTCCTTCTTCATAAAAATCCAGCTCCTCAGGCTCAGGTTCCTGTATTCCAAAGAATGGGGTAAGGGGGAACAGAGCCCGCTGAGGGCTTGATTGGACAGGCGTCTCTGGGAGAGATTGGGTGACAACAACAGTGACTGCAGAGACCATGGGGGGCACTGGGGTTTGCGCGGCCGAAGCCGGGATGCTAGGTTCAGGAGGAGCTATCCCCATGGTGGGTATTGTCGAAATAACTGAGAGAGCGGGGACAGGAGAAGGCTGGCCAAGACTTATAGTGGTTACAAAAGTTGCAACAGAAACCACCGAACTCTGAGAAGTGAGAACAAAAGTTACCGGGAAGGAGAAGGCGTTGGAGACTTTTGCAAAAGTCTCAAATGACTCAAAAACTTTCGATAGGGGAGTATGAAGCTGCGTCTGCAAGAGGGGGTTGGATAAAGACCTCAACAGGGGCACCAAATGGAAGGCTAACAGATACTAGGGTTTCGGCACCGAGAAGTGGGGTTTCTAAAGGGGTAGTTGAGAGAAAGAGAGGAATAGAAGACGCACCTGCGGGTTCGGACGTCTCCAGAGCCGTTGTGGTGAACTGCTGTGTAATTGGGCTGGCTTCTCTTTCTCCGCCCTCTGCTTCATTCTCTAGGTCAATAAGTGGCACTTCAGTGCGGCAGCTGCCGCACCTTGCCTGCATCTGGTTGGGTACGCTGTACTACTGCTACGTTGGAGCGGTGACCTCTGAAGCGCTCCCTTCTTTGACTGCGCCAGAGACCTTAAATTTGAAAGTGCGAGGCTTCTTCGTGGCACTCTGGGGCGCGGGTGCATCGGGCGCACTTCTCTTCTTTGGAGCAGCCCTTTCTTCTCGGACAGGCTGCTTACCCTTGCCCTTGACAGGTGGCGCCTGACTAGCTTGTTGTTCTTGCAGTGCGTACAGGTCATCCACTCTGCTGTGACTTTCCAAACTTTTGGGCACACGGTCGCCGAAGAATATGGGCCGGTAGGAGTCATAGTTATCATCAAATATATCAGAAAATTTCTGATCTATCTGCAGCGTCGGTTCAGATAGCTTTTTCTTGTGGTGACACCTCATTATCCACCAGTTTGTAATCTTCTCCTCCGACCACTGGGGCGCTTTCTCTTTCATGAACTTGAACATTCGGTCATCAGGGTCCTGCTCTGGAAACCGCCTAGGGTTGTACTCAGCCTCCATGATATAAAAATCGTGCCACGGTGGGAAGGAGAACATCTTTTCGATGTGCCATTCGAGGTCCCGCCCAGAAGGGTTATTACGCTGCTTCTCGATTTTTGGGCAAGGACAACGGTGGAATTTTTCTTTCCCAATATTTTCTTTGAAGACACCGTCTGGGTCATATTTCCACCGTTGGGGCAGGTCTATCAGACCAAAATCATACAGGGTAACCGCCAGATGAACGTTTTGCTTATTCTGCGTCACTTTGATGGGGCCAAGCTCGATGGGCCAGGGGCAGGTGTGCTGCCTTTTTCTCCCCTTGCCGTACACATCATCTGCGTAGTCGCACTGGCGAGCAACTTCAAGGGCGAAAAGGTACTCAGTAGCGTAATACGGTAACAGGAAGGGTTTGCCAGAAAACCCAAAAATCTATATCACGAGCCCCTGTGTTAGCCGAAAAATATCTCCGAGTTGCTGATCTATCACATAATCTCTCATTTCTTTCGGCACTCGTTCGCAGGCACCAGTCATGATTTGCAGCGCCGGACCCAGAAAAACTCGGTTGAAGTTGTAATAAGACTCTCGCCTTGACAGGGCTGAAGTCCACTGATACACCGGGAGTGCCTCGCCCTTCTCGTTAGTGCAACTCTTGTCGATGAAGGCAAAGCGGGGGTGTGAATGTAGCTGGTGGAAGAAGTACCACACCAGAAATGAGCAGCTTTGGAATGCCACGGCCCCCTTCTGCATTGCGCACAGCTGGAGGTGCAGCTGTCGGGACACCCAATCGGCCCAGTCGAAGAAGATGGGCCTTATCTCTCGTGATGCAGCATCAACGGCGTAAAATTCCCCATGGGATACGCATTCAACAATGGCCGCCTGCCAAGCATTTACTTGGGCGTCTGAGGCCTGGCCAGTAATCCATGCCAGCATGGAGAAAAGCTCAAAGTTCTTGAATTTCCGTAAGGGCATAGGGAGCTGCGGCAAGGCTCCGGGTGCAAGTGTTTCTGCGCAATGGGCCTCCATAAAACGCCTCATCTGTGCCGAGTTGGTGTATCTATCCGCCTGCTCCTTGGTATCAATTTTTCGTACGATGACCTGATCAGGAGGTTGCCGCCCACAGGCAAAGGCTGCGCGGATTCTATCAGTAGAAATGGAGAACAGTCTGTTTCCTTCTGGATCCTTCACAGACCGAGTCCGAGGGTCGTAGGCCTGGGCGATTGCAGAGACCAACTCCGGGCAGGGATGCACAGGTGTGCACAGGTACCAGTATAGGAGGGAGTGATAGGCGACCGCCCGATTGTGCACTTCGGATACCTTAGCTTTCATCTGCTCAACGTCCATGCGCATCTTCTCTATACTGGTCCTGGTGAGGACACAGTCCCGAATCTTACTTAGTTTGTCTTCATGTGGGGGCGGCAGGGGCTTTACTTTTTTTCTTTCACTCCTCCCTGTTCGCCCTCTGTAGATTTTGGGACCGTCTCCTTTTTTTGCTTGGGCTCTCCCTTCTTGCCCATTTTTCTGTGGTGAAAACCTTGAGCGCCCTCCAGACGACAAAGTTCAGGTACAACTTGCCCTGAGCAAAAATAATTGGCTAGTGTGCAGACAGAACAGTGCTTCTCTAGCGTTCAACAATGGTGGACTGTGCAACAGATTCAGG
Source organism: Wollemia nobilis (assembly GCA_028583015.1). Classification (NCBI taxonomy): domain Eukaryota; kingdom Viridiplantae; phylum Streptophyta; class Pinopsida; order Araucariales; family Araucariaceae; genus Wollemia; species Wollemia nobilis. Next base: position 7,326,194 of record JAQPPZ010016917.1, on the reverse strand, counting down.
GTTCTAAAAGGTGTATCCATTGAAGAGTCTGATTTCTTATAGACCCGGCATTCACCCACCTGCATTAATGTCGCCTGCGTAGAGTTAATGCCTGGGATAATTTGGGGGCGCCACAAAAGATCTTCTGCACGGTAAACAATGGCAGGGCCCGGATCCCAATCCTAACCACCAAAGTTGGGTGCAATCATCCTTGAAAAGCGTGAAGCGCGGCGACCGTTGTACTTAATCTCACTGTGGGCAGCGCCTTGGTCAGTGTGCCCATTAGAGGCATCTTTTAAACTGCATCCAATAACCTCCTCGGAATGGGCGCAATCACCCTTGAGTTGCGTGTCGGAGCGTGTGTCTAGCTTGGGCGCACTGCCTTGGTGCGCCCGGCCTTGGGCGCACTGCCTTGGTGCGCCTGGCCTTGGGCGCACCTCCGTGGAGTCTTGCTTGGCCCGTCTGAAACCATCATTCGCCTTGCTGCTTTATTCTCAACTGAACAAAAATTAAAGGGAGTGCACCCATCAGTCTCTTCCCGCCGGTTAGGGCCCTGGCCATGAAAACTGCAGTTCTGCTAGCGCGGGAAGGAGCGAAAGGACACTCCGAACAGAAAACTGGAATGCATAAGGGAAAAAGCAGATAATATATACAACTGTACAGGAAAATCTTGTACTACCCTTCACTGGTAGTACGCCTTCAAGTGTACGCCATTAACTGATAATGGCAAAGTAAACCCATTCAAGTCTTGCAGTGTGAAAGAGTTTACTGGGTGGACCTGGGAAATCTGAAACGGACCCTCCCAAAACGCATCAAACTTATCATGATTGCCAGGCTTGGACTTTTTCTCATTCCATTTTAACACTAAGTCCCCAGCCTGAAAAGTGCGATTGGAGGTTCTCTTGCCGAACCATTTTTTTGTGGCAACGACATGCTTCATGAAAGCCTCATAGGCTTTCTCCCTTTCCTCTTCCAACTGCAACAGTTGGGCAATTCTGACGCTAATTGGATCGAACTCTTCGCCCTCGCCGTCCAGAGACCGCAGAGACTGAAGTGCCGACAACTCAATATGCGCAGGAAGCACTGCTTCCTTCCCATACACCAGGGAGTACGGGGATGTCTTTATGGACTTCTTGATAGAAATTCGGTCAGCCCATAGCGCAAAATCTAAGTGCAGGTGCCAAGTCCGCTTATTGTCTTCCAACGTCTTCTTGAGGATCCGGAGCAAGTTTTTATTAGTAGACTCCGCCAAACCATTGCCCTGCGGGTAATAATTTGATGAAGTCTTCAGATAAATACCATACTTGCTAGCGAACGCACACATCTTGGCCCCAATGAAATGGGAACCGTTATCTGTCATTATGGCATCCGGTATTCCGAAACGGGTTATGAGTCCTTCCAGAAAAGCAATAACCACATCCTGATTTGCCCGCTTGGTTGGCACTGCTTCCGCCCACCGGGTGAAATAATCCGTAGCCGTCAAAATATATTTGTGCCCTGTCGAAGAATTAGGCTCAATTATCCCAATGAAGTCTAAACCCCATTGCTGAAATGGGGCCTCAACCTGAATCGGGTGCAGAGGCAACGAGGCGTTCTTGACACGACCAACATATTTCTGACACTTATCACATTTTCGGCTTACACTGAAGGAATCCGAAAAAATGGTGGGCCAATAATAGCCCGCCCTTATTATTTTTAAAGCCATCGGCCTTCCAGCAAGATGGCCCCCGGACATCCCAAAATGGAATTCATCCAAGATTTTTTGTTTTTTTGTCCCCTTGACACACCTCAGGAGGACGTCGTCGATATTTCGGTGAAACAACCCCTCGGGGAGCAATACATATCTGCAGGCCTGAAGCCTGAAACGCCTTCTCTGTGAAGAATCAAGGCCGGGAGGGCACTGTCCGGTGCTGAAGTACTCTACCAAGTCTTCAGTCCAATCCTTGCCGTCTGCTGACTGATTCGCCAGATTACACTGTGGTAGCGAATCTTCCCACTGGCAAGCTGTTACCTCAGCTGCGGCGCTCTTGGCAAGCTCTAGGCATAGAGCCCGGCCACGGACTAGCTTTGTGGGCCGGACATCTATATCAAACCCTTGGATCTTTGAGATCCAACCTGCCCTTCTATTACCGAGCTCGCCCTGACTGATGAAGGTCCGGACATCCGGGTGCACAACGTACACTATCGTCTTGCTCTGCGAGACGAAATGTCGGAACTTCTGTAGCGCTCGCATCACCGCATGCACTTGACTTTCAATAAAATTGTGCTTTTCCTCATGCGGGAGGATCACTTGGCTGAGGAATGCTATAGGCCGCTCGTCTCCTTCTTCATTCTTCTGGGTGAGCACGACCGCATAGCTTTCTGGTTCCCCGACCGCATATAAAATGAAGTCTTTGGAATAATCAGGGTTAACCAGAACAGGAGCCTGGGCAATCCGACGTTTGATGTCTCTGAATTCTTGTCTCCTCTCATCAGTCCACAGGAATTCCACATCCTTTTTTAAGAGCTCAGTCATGGGTTTTACCGATTGGGCAAAGTCAGAGATGAACTTCCTGACGAAATTTATTTGCCCAAAGAAGGATTGGAGGCCCTTCTTATTTGCCGATAGAGGCAGCTTGAGCAAGGCTTCGGCCCTAGCGGGGTCGATAGCAAGACCCTTTTCCGATATCAGGTGGCCTAGGAGTTTGCCTTCTTTGACCGCGAAAATTGATTTTTTTGGGTTTATTGATATCCCGAACTCCCGACACTTTTCAAAGACCTGTCGCAGATGCGCACCGTGCTCCTCCCTCCTGTGGGAGAAAATAGTCATATCGTCCAAGTATATCACGATGACGCGGTTGAGCAGCTCACCAAAAGCCAAGTCCATCGCCCTTTGGAATGTCGCTCCGGCATTGGAAAGACCGAACGACATGCGCTGGTAAGCAAAGGTGCCCCACTTGGTGGTGAAGGCAGTTTTATACTGGTCTTCCTCCCTGACCCAAATTTGATTGTACCCGGAGAAACCATCTAGGAGGGAAAATCTCTGGGCCCCTGCCACCACATGAAGAATCTGATCTATTTGGGGCAGTGGGTAATGATCCTTCAGGGATGCCTGGTTGAGATTTCGGAAATCCATGCAGAGGTGAATATCCCCGTTCTTTTTCCGGATTGGGACTAAGTTTGCTACCCAGGATGAATGCTTGATAGGGTAGATTATCTTAGCTTCCAGCATCTTGAGAAGCTCAGCCTTCATCAGTACCTCAATCTTTGGGTTTACAGGCCTTTGCTTTTGCCGCACGGGCTTGACTCCCTCCTGGAGTTCGATTGTATGCTGGAAAACGTCTCGGTTATATCCTTTCAAATCATGGTAACTCCACGCAACAATATCTGGGTATTCTCTGCAGAGGGCCCTGATCTGTTCAATTTCCTGCAATGTGCAATCAGTTCCCACTTTGATTGTCTTCCCGGACTCTAGGTCTAACTCTTGATATTCTTTTGCATCCACTTTTATTTTGTGGGGCAGGGCCCTGTCATCTTGATCAAACAAGCTTTCAAGGGTTATCAAACCCTTGGGGAGGTGGTTGTTCTTCAGTTGGATGAGACCCTCATACTCCTCGTCATTGAGGGTTCTATCTTCAATGTTTCCAGCCTCATTAATAAAAAAATTGACGATCTGCTCATCATTGTCAAAGACTTGCCAGTGAATATTTTTGTCTGGCACTGAGGGTCTGTAGATCACCCTAACTGTCTTCGGCCTTTGCATTAGATCCTCGGCTGGGGAGTATCTTGCTCCGATGGACGCCAGAACGTCCGCATGCTTATTCCGCTCTCGCGAAATAGACTGAATGTTAAGAGCCGAGAAGGATTCTAGCAGATCCCATACCTTATTACGGTATGCTTTGAGGTAGTGCTGCTTAGCAACACATTTATTTGTTACTTGGTTACAGATTAATTCAGAATCCCCGAATATCTGTAACTGCTTTATTCCTAGCTTTTCCGCCTTTCGTAACCCCAAACACAGGGCTTCATACTCGATGGCGTTGTTTGTACAGCTCCAAACGAGCCTGTACGAGTAGGTTTTCTGGATTCCATATGGGGAGACGAGGACAACTCCAGCTCCAGCGCCATTCTTGCATCGGGCACCGTCAAAGAAGAGCTTCCATAATTGGTCATCCATGGTGTCTGCATCACTCGACAATTTAGCCTTTTCGGGCTTAGTTATCGAGTAACACCCAACGTCTGATTCTATCATAGCATTAAAATCACGCATAGAGAACTCATCTTCTATGCGCAGCTCATCCAGAGCTTCCTCCATCAGCTCCACCTCTTCATCTACTTCTTCCGTTCCATCGATGATATTGACAGAGTCTATGGGTTTCTCCACATCCTGGATCCTTTCGATGAGAAAGGTAGAGGGTTTCTCATTAAAAAAAATTTACCCCCCCCCCCCCAAGAAGGGGCCTCCCGATGTGTAAAAAATCAAGGGACAGATAGCCCCCAAGTTTGGCAGTGAATTCCCTAGATAAGCACATGCTAAAATAGGGCTCCAAGTCAACTACCACAACTTCTTGGATTACTGTGATCTGCGACATCTTGTGCAGCACGATCGGGATATCCTTTATAACTCCTACTGTTCTGACCGGAGTTCCGTCCAACTGGAGCACCCCAGGACTGCTCCTTGTGTACTCCATGCCCATAAATTCACATACAACCTTGGGCATTACAGTGGTGGCAGCACCAGAATCAACCATACAATTGTGCACTACCCATCCTTCCATTCTGAGAGATAGGTAAAACGGCGGCGGCCTGTTCTTTCCCATGGCAGAGGTAGTCAGTGGTTGTGCCAAGATGGTCTGAGTCAGTTTCCCCTTGCCCTTGACGGACTTGAGGGATTCTTGCAGCAGGTCAACTTGGCCAGGTAATTGTAGCGCGTCAAAGAGGCTTACCTTAGCCGGAATTTTCCTCAGTTCTTCGACAACGTTGTATGCTCCAGCACCGGATTCCCCTCCGTCTTTGGTGGCTTCGTACCGTGTCCGGTACTGTTGAGTAGCTTCCACTCTCTGGCGCTTGGTAATTGAGGGGTACCGTAACTTCTCCCTCGCCTGATCTCTTGCTTCCGCTATGGGCTGAGAGGTAGAAGCTTGTGGCTGAGGAGCTCCCGTTCTTGCCCTTGGAGGCAAGTAGTCTTTCAACCGGGCATTGTCCGCAGGCTCTCCGGCCGGAACTGGCTCTCTCCCTGATGGCATGGCAACTTTATTACTTGGCCGCTTAGGATCGGTCGACACTCTAAGTGGTTCCATCTGAACCGGATCGACTTCAATCGGCCTTTTGCCCGCCTTCGTTAGAACTGAAACCTGTTCGACAGGGGGAATCATATAATTGCGGTCAACTTCTCTTATCATATTTACCTGTCCATCGGATCCATTGTCTGAGAGCGTTTGCACATAGTTTTGATGGACTACGCAGGCCTCTTCATTATGCGGGTCATTGCAGGTGGAGCACCAGTTGGCCCTACCAGATGTACCGGCCTCGTCGTACTCCAATACTGCAGAGTTCCTTTCATGAGGTCTCCCTGTAGGAGCAGCTTGGTCTCTTGTGATTTGGGGCGGAGGCCTTCGTGGTGGATAGTTCTGATCTCGGAATTGGCTTTTCTTCATGATAGCCATGTCATTCGCCATATTCTTCATAAACCCGTATATATCTCTTAGCTCCTTAGCCTGCTCCGGGTTTAGCGTTGCATGAGCCGGAGGCGCTGGTAATGGTAACGGTGCCATTGGCGCGGGTAATGCAGGGTACTGAGGAGGCGTCGGCAACTGCGGGACCATAGGAGTCGGATACCGCGGCATTGGTGCCTGAGGCTGCGGAGTGGGCACTACCTGACTTTGTGGGCTGTGAACCCACGGCTGACTAGGGTACGCCGGAGGTGCAGATGAATCAGATGCACTTGGGTACATGTTCTGAGGGAAATCCGGGTAGATAGGAGTTGATGACTTGGGAGGCATCCTCCCAATAGCTATCAGGTCGGCTTCCGCCTTTTGCGCCTGTTGGTACAACGCCGAGAACGTTCTGATATTGGATTGCCGGATGGCCATACTAATGTCTGAATGAAACGACCTTAAGTAATAGAAGGTTGCCTGCTCAGGGGTGGGCCGAAGGCCATCAGTGACTCTTAGCCAGGTTCGAGCAAACCTGACGTTGAAGTCAGCTATTTCTTCTTGTGGATGCCTCTGTATGCTGGTGAATTGGTGCAACAGAGAGAAAGGGTCTGCTTGTTCATTGAAGCCCCTTACCAACTGCTCTGCCAGTTGATCCCATGAAGTGATAGTTCCGGTCGGGAGCGACCGGTACCAATAGAGGAGCTTACCTCTCAGTGAGAGAACCAACAACTTCACCATGACATCCTCATTGGTAATCTCGTGAATAGTTGCCAACCCGACGACGTCTTGAATGTGCTCGGCCGCTGTCTTCCCCGTACCATCGTAGGTGGGCAGAGCTTTCAAGGCTGCGGGTGGTACTGTATGCTGAGCCCCTAAATTCAGGGGGCCTGTATGATCCCAGGTTACAAATTGCCTAGCGGGAGCTGGCTGCGTCATCTGGGGTGGCGGATTTGCTTGGAGTGTTTGCTGGAGCGGCTGAGTCGGAACAACGAGCACACTTGGGGCACCCAAATCAACACTAGGTGGAACTTCAGTATGTTGGTGATCCGGAGAATTAGGCGGGACTGGGGGCAAGCTAGTTGTTGTGTTGTCGGGAGTTGGATGTCGTGTAGCAACAGTAGCTTCTTGCGAGGATGTCCCGTCTAGTGGAATATTTGGCCTGACCACTCTAGGATGCTCTCCCAGAGCGTCAATGTCAAGTTCGTAGAACTCGGCTTCTTCTTCTGAGTTTCTAACCTGCCACCTCGTACGCATGAAGGCGTGATCTTTTAAGCTGGTCTACGAGGCTTGGAGGTACCGGAGTTCGTATGAGTCGCCAGATGTTCAGGTTTTGTCAGTATTAAGACGAACATCAACTTCTTAGTACTGCTTATGCAGTGGAACGTTTGCGTCCCACCGGGCGTGCCAAAAACTGTTGGTCAGAGATCTGCCTTAGGTAAGGATTTGGTATTTTAGTGCGCCTTAGACCCGACCAACATTGAAAGGCCGAGAGGAAGAAATGCCTCCCGTGCCGATCTCCAGAGATGGGTTGGTTCCCTTGCTATTCTAACTGGGGGTTTTGAGATAAAGGAACAGGAAAGAAATGGGAAATGACTGAAAGGGATGGGAAATATGGCCACAAGCCAGATAGAACAGGGGTGATGGACTAACAACACGATAACTCTATTGCATTCTGAACCAAATAGCCCTCAAATACAGATAACTAACAGAAATTAAACCAGAACAACTAGCATGCATAATCTCCAGGGCTACTCCAGAGTCCCTACCTTATCAGAAACTAAATCCAGATAATATAATTCAAGTTTACAGTTAAAGCATGGAATAATAGAAGATAAGCAATAGAAGACATACACATGAAAATAGAAGTCCAGGTCTAGAGCCAGACATCAGCTGTATTGATAGCAGAATTCAGGTTTTCATTTAGCCTCTAGCAAACATCCATCCATTTTACAATAAAAGAGCGGGCTTATATAGAGAATTCTGCCGCTTGAGCAATAAATGCTGAATAACAAGATATGGCGGTGGGCGCACGACCTGTGTCCGCCCAGCCTTGGGCGCATTCTTGAGGTGCGCCCAGCCTTAGGCACATACTTCTTGTGCGCCTAGCCTTGGGCGCATTCTTGAGGTGCGCCCAGCCTTGGGTGCACGGCCTGTGCGCCCAACCTTGGGCGCATTCTTGAGGTGCGCCCAGCCTTGGGCGCATTCTTGTTGTGCGCCCAGCCTCGGGCGCATACTTGTTCCAATATGCCGGAGCGAAGTGTCGGGCTCCTCCTTGGTCTCTGAGGCTGAAATGCGTCAGGGCACCTGATACAAAACTCCATGGTCGCTTGGGGGAAGATTTTCCTGGGAAGTCAGTACACAAAACAACTGCACACTGCTTTAGCACTGTAGAAGGGTTTTGACAGTAAACTTAGGAAAATGAGAAAAACATTTGAGTACTGAGAAAAGGGTTTCCAGGGAACAAAAATTACTGGAAGGCTAATTATACACCATGTTGCAGAAATGGCAACAGTACTCAATACACTACTGCAGTCCCTAAAACCTGTAAACACATACCTGACGACAAGCATATACAGCCAATCTAATTGAGGCCAACTGCTATTATAAGTATGCGGCTCTTATAGCTAAAGATACTCTCCATTCACACTTACAAATAAAAATAGCCCTTATGGGAATATCCAAGCAAGGCCATGGTAAAGATATACGCAGCCCATAGTAGCATATGCTGTCTATAAATATTATATATTGGAAACTCGCATTCAAGAGACTGTTTATGTGTCTTAAAGAATGACGGAATTTTTGACTCTTTGAGGGTTGTAAATCTATACACATAGAAGGTTCTAAGAAACAGACTCAATAGAAAAATCTATTAGAAGTATCCTTTGTGTTTGAAATGAAAGCAGAGCATCCATAAACATGTGGAGAAAGTAAAACAAGTAGAGCATACATAAGAAAAATGATTTGCATTAATTGCTTAATTTTCCATTGAGAAACATTGGACAAATACATTGCATCTCTTTAACTTCAATTTTGTATGGCTTCCTAATTAATCATCCTGAAAAAGTACTAGTTCTTGCATTGTTATCAAAACAACATATGAAGTTGCAATATGGCCACAACCTATTGTTGTCAATTTTGCCACATTTTGTCTAAGGGGTAAAATTTTGAACTGCTGCTGCAATGTTTTTCCTGTTTTAATTCATTTTCTCCTCTAATCATAGCTTCCTCCGGCGAGAACTCTTCTCTGGCACTATCATGGCGCTAAGGCGCAGTTGAAAACCCTGTTTTGCCCATTTTTCGGGCACAATCCAAGTTTTGAGCAGTTTTGCTCGAAAAAACAGAAGTCCAGAATCAGCTTCGCCCAAAGAAGGGGCCGAACCTCGGTTTTGCTCAGCTTCGGGGCGAAGACAGTTTCAAGCAAAAGGCCACCTTGGAGGTTCAAGATTTTCTAAGGCAAGTCAGCTCGTCTTTGCCCAGACTGTCAGCGAAGCCCAGCTTCGGGCCTCCCCAAGAGCGAAACACAGCGTGGGCAGGGAAGAAGATTTTCTAAGTCTAAATTACCTCGACTTCGCCCAAGCTGCCGACGAAGCTCAGCTTCGGACCACAGGGGAAGCAAACCTTAGTTTCGGGGTCGTCTAAGGCGGAGGCAATATTCACCCAAAAATGTCTAAGACAAGATTCGCCTCGACTTCGCTCAGGAATCGAGCGAACCCCTACTTCGGACGTCGTTTCGAGCGAACTTGCTTGTCTTCGCCCATCATCTCATCGAATACCAGCTTCAGGTACCATCTCACGCGAAGCGCTCACCTCAAGCGAAGACGCAGTTTCGGAGCAAAAATTGAATAAGGCAGCTCCGAGCTCATCTTCGCCTCGATATTCGGCGAACCTCCACTTCGGGGGTTATCTTCAGCGAAGCTCCCATCAGCGGCGCACTTTGGGCAAGGAATTTCTAAGACAAAAAAGTTGGTCTTCGCCCCTTGTCATGGCGAAGCTCTGTTTCGGGGCATTTCTCCAGCGAAGCTTCTCTTCGGGCCTACCCGGAGCGAACTGCAGCGAGCAAGTCCATTTTCGGACTTAGGCAAAATTTCAAGCCAGAAATCTACTCCCCCAGCTTCGACAAATCTCCCACTTCGGGCTCCAGCCCCAATGAACCTTAGCTTTGGGCTCAGTTCATGCAAATTTCAGCTAGCATGTCAAAATCGGAAAATTGCGCTTCGGGCCCTATTTTCGGCGAACTCCAGCAAGTGTTTTAAAACGTTAAGGCCATAACAGGTAAGAACATTTGCAACGAAGAGGAGGGTGGATGGGCATTTAATGCGGATCCATGGCGCACGAATTTATGTCCCCGGCCTATCCCGACAAGACGGCTCTGTTAGGTCCCAGAAAAGCTCCTGAAGGCAAGCTGCACCAACCGTATTAATGAAACATGCTCTCCCAACTGCAAAGTCTGTTCGGAGCCGCTATAAATACGAGTGAGCTGCAAAATCTGTCCGGAGCCGCTGTAAACACGAGTGAGCTGCAAAATACGTTCGAGGTCGTTGTAAACATGAGTGAGCCGAATTGCATGGATACTTTGTCATCTAATAGGGGCCAAATCTCAGCTGCCCCAACGGTTTTAGGGTTTTGGCATTAATGATTGTAGGGTTAAATTCCTCTATAAAAGCCGCTCAATGTAATGTAATCGAGGGGGAACATTTTGCTAGAAAGTTGCTGTACTTGGATTCTGCATCAATATTAAGACTCCTGGTTCTAATTTTGGACTCCTTTTCTGTGTATGATGCCTTCTATTATTATTTCTGTTAATTATGTTTCTTTATATGCATACTGTAAATTCTGCAATCTGGATTTAAGTGTGTGATAAAGGGCGAAGTCTGGAATTATTGAAGGATACATATCAGGAAATGTTTCAGTTTTAGTTTCTGTTATATTCATGATATTGATTGCTGCTGATTTAAGTAGAAGTTAGTAATTGTGCTGCCTGTTCTTCCCCTTGGAACTATCTGGCCATATTTCCCGTTTCTTTCAGTTATTTGCATTTCTTTCAGCACTTTCCCAATCTCTTTCCAGTTCTCTAATCTAAAACCCAGTGTAGTGTAGTAAAGGAGCCAACCTTCTCTGGAGATTGGCACGGAAGGCATTCCTTCCTTCCGGCCTTTCAAGGTGTTGGGCGGGTCTAGGGCGCATAGATAAACCAAACCCTTTCCCGTGGCAGATTCGTAACCAACAGTTTTTTTTGGCAGGCCCGGTGGGACTCAATCGTTCCACTGTATAAGCGGTATTGAGAAACGATGTTTGTCTCAATGCTATCAAATATGAACATCTGGTGACTCTACTGAACTCAGATACCTCCAAGTTCCGAGTACCAGTGTAAAAGGACCCCGCCTTCATGCGTATGAGATGGAGAGTTAGAAACGCAGAGGAAGAAGTCGATTTCTACGAGCTTGACATCAGCGCCCTAGGAGAACATCCTAGGCTAGTCGGGCCAAATATCTCGTTGGACGAGGCATCATCACAGGAAGCTGTCGTTGCTGAATAGACTCCAACTCCAGATAGCACAACGACTAGCTGCCCACCAAATCCTCCAAATGCTCCAGATCATCAGGGCAGTCCGGTTCCACCTACCGAACAATTAGGTTCTTCAGGCGTTCGGTTCTACCGAACCAACCGTTGCCGCCACCATTGTAGCAGCCGTTGCAGCCTAATCTGCCGAATCCGAACGCATATATGGCACAACCAAATCCTCCTCGACAGTTCCCAGCCTGGAACCATTCAGGGCCTTTGAATCTGGCAGCACAAGATCAGATCCCAGCTGCAGCGTTGAAGGCCATTCCCATGTATGACGGTACTAGGAAAACGTCGTATGAGCACGTCCAGGACATCGCCGCTTTGGCTACTATCCATGACATCTCGGAAGAGAATATTATGGTGAGACTGCTAGTCCTGTCCCTTAGAGGAAAACTTATTAACTGCTACCGATCGTTGCCTGCCGGTACCATTACCTCCTGGGATCAACTAGCAGGATAGTTGATAAAAGGATTCAACGAGTCAGCAGATCCCTTCTTCTTGATGCACCAGTTCACGACCATCCAGCGCCATCCGCAGGAGGAAGTGGCTGATTTCAACGTCCAATTCGCTCGGACCTGGATGAGGGTCCCCGACGGCCTTCAGTCAACCTTTGAGCAAGCAGCGTTCTATTTCCTCAGAGCTTTCAATTTAGACATCAGTATGAACATCCGGTACTCTGGTGTCAATACCTTCCTGGATTTGTACACGCAGGTGCAGAAGGCAGAGACCGAATTTATCGCCATTGGCAAACTCCCGCCAAAGGCGACAATGCCAATCTTCCCCGATTTGCCTCAGTACCAGTACCCCAATACGACTGCCCAGTCCCCTCCCACACCTTCCACGTACTCGATTCCATCATGGAATTCGAACCCCGCACCCGCTTTTCCGCAGTTTCCCACTCCCACAGCTCCACAGCTTCCTCCGCTTCTGCAATATCCGACATTGCCCCCACCCATGGTGTCGCTGCCGTTATCGGCTCCCCTGAGCGTCGACCCGCAGACGAAGCTTTTGCAAGAGGTACAATCTATCAACTCTGTTGTAAGAACGATGTCAAACGAGATAGCTGTCCTCAAGAAGAAGCAGACTCAACAAGAATACCAGCCTAGGAGATTTCCCCCTCCGGCGATCACAAGAGACCAAGCAGCTTCGGCTGCTAGGCCCCCCGGGAGGAATGCTGCCATTTAAGCGGTGAAGAGCCAAGCACATTAGACCACGTGTACTGGTGCTCCACTTGCAATGATCCACACAGATAAGACACTTGCATGGTCCACCTAAATTTCATCCAGACATTTGCCGACAACTTCCCCAGTGAGTAGGTCAATATGATCAGAGAGGCGGACCGTAACCTCATGATCCCCGCGAAGGAACAAGTCTCAGTTCTTACCAGAAATAGGAAGAAACCAATCGAGGTGGATGCTGCCCAGATGGAGCCTCTGAAGGTGTACACTCGCCGTGAGAAGGAGCAACCGCCAACAAAAGCTCCAGATAAAACTCTCTTACCCCCGTCGGTGAAAGAGAAACCCCTGTCGGCAAAAGCTCCAGTACTGCAACCTCAAGGTGAAACCAGAGAGCAAGCTAGGGAGAAGCTCAAGTACCCATCACTGACTAAACGACAAAGGGTCGAAGCCACGCAGCAGTACCACACTATGTCGACTTACAACATAGTTGAGGATCTAAAGAAGACCCCTGCCAAGGTAAGTCTCTATGATGCCTTGCAACTTCCTGGACAGGTTGACTTGTTACAGGAATCACTAAAATCTACCAAAGGAGGAAAGTCGACTCAGCCTGTGCTAGCTCAAACTCTGATCGCTTCAGTTACAGGAAAGGACATGCCACCATCGTTCTATCTATCTCTTCGGATGGAAGGGTGGGTCGTGCACAATTGCATGATTGATTCCGGTGCAGCGACCACTATCATGCCGAGAGCAGTTTGCGAGGAGATGGGCATGGAATATATGCGGAGCAGCCTAGGTGTTCTTCAACTTGATAGTAGTCCTGTAAAGACGGTAGGCGTCATCAAAGACATCCCCATTCAGTTGCATAAGGTGCCTCAGATTGTTGTAATCCAGGAGGTCGTAGTCGTCGATCTGGAGCCGTATTTCAGCATGTGTCTCTCAAGGGAGTTCACTGCTAAGCTGGGAGGTTATCTCTCCTTGGACTACTCGCACATGGAGGTCCCATTCAAGGGGAGAAAAGTGAAATCTACAATGAGAAACCATCCACCTTCCTCATTGAGAAGATAGTCGAAGATGGGCAACAAGATGAATTAGTTCACCTGATGACAGAAGAGCTGAAGGAGGTGGACTTGATAGAAGAGCCCCTGGAGGAGCTTCGGACGGAAGACGAGTTCTTCCTGACTGACTTTAATGCCATGATTGAATCAGAGATAGGATGTTATTCTATCACCAAGCCTGAGAAAGCAAGGGAGATAGTGCAGGAGAACAAGGACTCTGCCCTGGACGAACTATGGAAGCCTTCTTTGATGGTGCCCGATGCAAAAATGGCGCTGGGGAAGGAGTGGTCTTGGTCTCGCCCTTCGGAGAACAAAAGGATTATTTGCTACAAACTCGCCTGGAGTTGTACCAACAACGCGGCAGAATATGAAGCCCTATGTTTAGGGTTGAAGAAGGCTGAGAAACTAGGGATCAAGTAGTTGCAGATTTTTGGAGACTCAAAGTTAGTCTGCAAACAGATCACGAACAAATGCGTCTCAAAACAACACTACCTCGAGTACCGCAATAGGGTATGGGACTTGCTGGAGTCTTTTAAAGCACTGAATGTCCAAGGTATGTCGCGGGGAAAGAATAAGCATGCAGATGTCTTAGCGTCTATCGGAGCCTGATACTCCCCACCTAATGACATGATACAGAAGCCTAAGGCGGTAAGAACCATTTATAGGCCTTCTGTGCCTGATAGGGACACCCATTGGCAGGTGTACGACAATGACGAGCAAATCGTCAATTTTTTAATTCATGAAGCAAGCACAATCAAAGGTAGAGACCTTGATGATGAGGAATACGAGGGGTTGATACAGTTGAAAACCATGTTGTCCCAAAAGGACTAATCACCTTGGAGAGTTTGTTCGACCAGAATGACCGAGCAATTGCCCACATAATCAAGGTTGATGAAAAGCAATACAAAGAGCTCGAATTGGAGCCTGGAAAGGTCATCAGAGTTGGAGCAGACTGTACCCCTGAAGAGCTGGAGCAGATTCGGGCCCTATGCCGAGAATATCCAGACATTGTTGCCTGGTCCTATAAGGACCTGAAGGGGTACGACAGGGAGGTAATACAACACACCATCAAATTGCAAGAGGGGGTCAGACCCCAGGATTGAAGTGTTGATGAGGGCAGAGCTCCTCAAGATGCTCGAAGCGAAAATCATTTACCCAATAAAGCATTCTTCCTGGGTTGCCAACTTGGTTCCTGTCAGAAAGAAAAACGGAGACATTCGCTTGTGCGTTGATTTCCGAAATCTGAACCAGGCTTCATTGAAGGATCACTACCCGCTCCCGCAGATGGACCAGATCCTCCATGTAGTGGCAGGAGCACAACGCTTCTTCCTCTTGGACGGTTTCTCTGGATACAACCAAATTTCGGTAAGAGACGAAGATCAACATAAGATAGCGTTCACCACCAAATGGGGGACGTTCGCCTATCAGCGCATGCCCTTTGGCCTCTCAAATGTTGGGGCCACTTTCCAAAGAGCCATGGACCTGGCGTTCGGTGAATTGCTGAACAAAATTATTGTCATCTACTTGGATGATATGACTGTGTTTTCACACAGAAGAGAAGAACATGCCTCGCACCTGCGGCAAGTGTTCGAAAGATGCCGGGAGTTCGACATATCTATAAAATCGATACAGGAGTTCGACATTGAGGTCCGACCCACCAAGCTGATCCGCAGTCGGGCACTATGCCAGGAACTTGCAAGAAGTGCCACTGCAGAAGTGACAACCTGCCAATGGGAAGACCCAGTGTCAGAGGGCAACTTCGCCAACCAATTTGCGGACAACGATGACTGGACGAACGACTTAATACAGTACTTCAACACTGGGAGATGCCTAGACCGTCTCAACGCCTCACAGAGGAGAAGGTTCAGGCTCCAGGCCCGCAGGTATGTATTGCGCCTAGAGGGGCTGTTTTTCAGGAACATTGACGAGGTTCTCCTAAGATGTGTTAGGAGAGTCGAAAAAGAAAAAATCCTCGATGAATTCCATTTCGGAATATCGGGGGGCCACTTGGCTGGAAGGTCGACGACCCTAAAAATAATCAGAGCGGGCTATTATTGGCCCACAATTTTGCTGATGCATTCTCAGTTAGTCGGAAGTGTGACAGGTGCCAGAGGTATGTTGGCCGGAACAGAAATGCCCCTTTGCCCCTGCACCCAATCCAGGTCGAAGCACCTTTCCAACAATGGGGCTTAGACTTCATCGGGGTGATATCGTCGAATTCTTCGGCGGGGCACAAATATATACTGACTGCCACGAATTACTTCACCCGGTGGGTTGAGGCAGTCCCGACCAAGCATGCTGACTAGGAAGTAGTCATTACCTTCTTGGAGAAGTTGATCACCCGCTTCGGGGTTCCAGACGCGATCGTGACAGACAATGGCCCTTCCTTCATAGGTGCCAAACTCAGCGAGTTCGCCAGCAAGTACGGGATCTACTTAAAAGCCTCTTCCAACTACTACCCGCAGGGGAACGACCTGGCAGAATCTACTGACAAGAACTTGCTAAAGATTCTAAAGAGGACCCTGGAGAGTAACAAACGGGCTTAGCATCTGCTCCTTGACTAGGCACTGTGGGCAGACCGCACCTTCATCAAAAAGTCCATCAAGACGTTGGTATATAGGAAAGAGGCAGTTTTGCCTACGCATGTTGAAATGCCGACACTTTGGATGCTGGATGATATAAGGGAAGACCTTGATCCCATGGATGTCTGACTGGCCCAATTGCTGCAACTGGAGGAAGATAGGGAGAAAGCTTACGAAGCTTTCATGGAGCATACTGAAAGCACTAAGAACTGGTTTGAAAAAAGAGCCACCGCCCGCGCCCTCCAGGTCGGAGATTTAGTGCTGAAATGGGATGCATGGAAAGCGAAACCGGAGAATCATGACAAATTTAATGCCTTCTGGGAAGGCCCCTTCTAGATTTCCCAAGTTAACCTAGTGAACTCTTTCATCTTGTAGGACATGGAGGGCCATACTTTGCCCATACCTGGAGTGTAGACAGAACAAATCCAGGTTTTGTTCGGCAGAAAGAGAGCACTTTTTAATGAAGTTGTTAAGCAGGGTTGGGTTTCGCCCATTTTCTAGAGCGAACCTAGGGTTTGCCCTCTTCAGGATCGAAACCTAGCTCCCCGGAGCAAGAACAAAAGGCACCACCCCAGGAAAAAATCGTCTTTTAGGCATCAAGCAAGGCAGAGGATCGCTTCACCAACAGCCGAAGAAGAGCTTCGTTGAAACTTTGCCCCGAAAATGAGCTTCGCTCGTTGTAAGGGCAAAAGAGGGGTTGTCATTCACTTTCAAAAGCAAGCTGAGCTTCACTCGGTTCTAAGGCGCAAGCAAGGAACGACCGGGTTTCCAAGAAAAGATGCGATGGCGAGGAGGCAAAGAGAAAAGCAGGTTTGGTGACTTGGTCGTGGATGCATTTTCGGGAGCGAAGTTCAACTCCCTTGAAAACAGCCCAAAGGGGGCCCCTTCGCCTGGATTCAAAGGTTCTAACTTCCAGCTAAGGATCGCCCTAACAAGAGCCGGGGAATAGGTTCGCAGATTTTGCGTTGGTCTTCGCCTAGTTTTTAGAGCGAAGCTAGGGTTTGCCCCCTTCAGGAGCGAAACCTAGCTCCAAAGCAAGAGAAGGCTAAAATTCGCTAAGGCCCTGCCCCAGGATGCGCTTCGCTCTTCTAAGGGGCGAAAGTTGGGTTTCTCCCGTTTTTGGGGCGAGGACGGACTTCGGGCAAGATTTGGGGCGAAGTCGGGGTTCTCCCGAACTCGGAGCGAAGCACAAGTGTTAAAGTTTGAAGTGCACGAAGGATTGGGCGCAATAAAGAAGAACAAACTCCGATAAGGGGAGCGCAAAGGGCCCATTTCGGGCGCCTTGGCCCCCGAAGCGTGGTTTCGCTTGGATTTTGAGCGAACCACCTCCTCCATGAGTCGTTGGGCGCAATGTGCATTGGGATGCACGAAGGACGACGACGCCTATTTAAACCCCCAAGGCACACGTTTTAAATGAAGTTGACAGTGCGCATCCCAAAGCAGGTTGTTAAGGTAAAAGACAATGCCTCGGGATCGTAAAGCGAAGAATTCATATTTTCAAGGAGGATTGCGCACCACGAAAGCCTCTAACCTCAAGGGAAGTGCGCTGCCACCAATGAAGAATGCTTGCTTTCACCCACTTCTAGCTTCGGGCATTTACTCTAAGCGTGTGCCATTAATGGGGTGGTTCGCGCCTAGGGCCATAAAAGAGACAATGCTCCAAATCGCTCGGCCATTTGATTCCCTGAAATTTACCCTGTGCTGTACTAGAGGCCATAAGCAGAACAATTCACCAGTAATCGGCAGCGCACCTGTGTGTCTCCACAATTCATCATGGGCAAGAAGGAAACTAAGAAAAAGGCGAAGGTGCCCAATGGCGGATGTTCGGAGAAACTAGAAGGTGATAAGAAACGTAGGCCAGAGGGTGAGAAGAAAAAGAAGAAAGAGAAGAAACAGAAAGAACAGAAGCAGAGGCCGAAGGACGCAGAAGAACCAAGGGAAGAATCAGAATCAGAGGAAGAAGAAATTCCCCCACCCATCGATAAATTGGGCAAAATAAGAGATGGTGTCCTCTCCAAAAGCATTGAGCAACTGTGACAGACTATTGATGAAAGGCGGATGAAGGTTTCCCCCGAGAGCATAAGAACTGCAACATACTATTCCAACTTGTATTGGTTCTTATGCACTCCCGTACACAACTGCCCAGAACTGGTGTGTGCTATCGCCAGAAATTATAACCCTCTGACCAGGCAAGTTCGGGATGTCCAGGGGAATAAGTTATTTTCAATCTTCTCAGACAGCGTTCAAAATGCTTTTGCCCCCGAACAACTGCCGCCCACAGATTATATCCTCAGAACAATCAACACCGCCGAGCAGACCAACAGATACCAGGCCACCCCGCAGATGCGGCTATTCATGGAGTCCTAGCTGAGGGAGCCATTACCATCCAACCAGTGGCCGAAAATGCCCATGTCTATTAAATGTTTCAAAAGCCTTGATATGTACTCAATGCTAGCATGGGTGTTTGTGCTCTCCACTAACGCAACAATGTACCCGTACCAGGTCGCCCTCGCAGAATGCATATCGCACGGGGAGTTCTACACTCCCGACGCCATGGGGCCAAATACGAAGCCCGTGTTCTTTGACTGGGCGGACTGGGTGGCTCGCATTCTGCATACTCGGCTGCTTGAACTAAGAAAGGGGGGCGACTTGTCTTTCAGGCCCTGTTCCTTCCTGGCCTGGCTGTTTTTCTATCACATGCATGATAAATTCACCTTTATCCCCACCAGCCGCACCGACAAGGAGGGGAAAGCATTGCCAGTGTATCAGTGGACTCCGGTCCTGTCGAAGGAGTCTTACTATGTTTTCAACTAGGCGTTCCTTGGCCCTGCCCTGCAACTTATCTGTGGCGCTTGCCATCGCATTCCCCGGGCAATGAGAAATGATATGGTGCAACGCAAGCTTGGTGATACTTTCCAGCTCACGCAAGGCTTCGTCATCCGAATCTTTGGGTTTACTGGTAAACCCTTTTTGCTACCATACTACACTACAGAGTATCTGTTTGCTCTGGAGATCGCTCGGCAGAGTGACTACGCAGATGAGGCCTACGGCCATGGGAGGAAATGGGAGCACACATGTGATTTCCCTTTCAAATGGGGCGACATTGAAGTCAATGCCACCGGGCAGAACGAGTTCCTCGCAGCAACACTTAAAGACTTTGGCCTGATCGAACTCCCCCAGCGGTGGAAGTACGACCCCTTGAACATATTCAGAGATTTCCCTTGGGATGAAAAGCTTCAATGTATGCCCCCCCCCCCCCCGGAGATCGTGGAACATTGCAACAATTCGTCGGGATGTGACCTCGAATGGCATATAGAAAGGATGCAATCTTTCCCGCCATGGCACGATTTTTATCACATAGAGGCAGAATACAACCCATCGCAGAACCCAGCACACGATCCTAACTCCAAGTTCTTCAGAAATATGGAGAACAGATTGAAGGGTTTGGGTTGGACCGAAGAAAAGATTTTGAATTGGTGGATCATGAGGGTCCATACCGGAAAAGAAACATATGATAAAACCCTCGTGGGTGACAACCAGTTCTCCTCAATCTTTGACGACAATTGTGACACGTGGCAGCCAGTCCTGTTCATGAACCTCGTGCCTCGAAGCACCCAAAGCTCCGAAAGAGTAGAGGAGCTATCAGAGCAACAGAAGCAACCACTCGAGCAGGGTGCAAGATTCGGCCATACTGTTGAGGAGGGCCAGACTGTTGAGCAGAACACGCAACAGTCAGCTAAAGAGTAGGATAGACTGTTGAAAAGGCTAGCTGACGAAGCATCGACGCCACCTCCTAAGGCAAAAAAGCCCCGGATCGTGATAACTGACTCCTCTGCCAAACCCCCTTTGGAGAAGCCCGCCAACATGGGCGCGAGCACGCTTACCCCTGCCGTTGCACCGCAGAAGGAGTTAGAGATCGTCAATGTCGAGGAAGACACTCCGCCCGAAGAAGAAGGATGGGCAGGCCAGAGCCCCATAACGCAACTATTTACCACGACGGCTCTCACCACGGAGCACGCAGGTACGCGCTCTCTTTTCTCTCCCCCTTCTTTTGAACCTCCGGCTGCAGTACCTTCTACTGTTGAAACCCTAGTATCTGCCTTGCCCTTAGGCAGTGAATCTACGTCTACCATCCCCCTTGTAGTATCCCATCCTTTGATCGAAGAAATTCAACCTTCCACTTCTCCCCGGCTTGTCCACCAAGCATTTGGTTTATATGCTTCTGCTCCCAATGCATTCGAAACCTCTGCGTCCCTCCAACTAGGCGCTGCTAGTCAAGGCCCATCACCGCCCCCCAATCCCTCATCTACAGCAGAAACCCTAGTTGAGAACCCGCCTCCAAACCCTAATAGTCCTCCCACTGCCATCCAGACCTCAGCACCCCCAATAGTCACCGAAGTTCCGATCTCCACCATCCCTGACCTATCTGCAGAACCCCTGCCTCAGCAGGATCTGTTTCTTTTCACGCCCATGTTTGGAGAAATGGAACATTTGGAGAAAGAGTTGGAGATGCTGGAAGAACGTCCCCTGGTAGAGAGCCTAGTCCAAGCACGACAGAGCTCGTTCAGGTGGATCAAGGACGTCAAGAAGAGAAAAGCGCGGGCCCTTGCTGGAATTGAAAAGCGCGCCATTTTCAACCCTCAGAAGATGGAGCTGCATAAGATAAAGAAGGTCCCAAAAGTCCAGAAACCCTTGGAGGAGATGACGCCCTCGGACTACACATATCAGCGTACCATCAAGGACTTGAAGACAGTTGATGTGGCGAACGAAATGGGGGCCATCCAGGTCAAGGCGAGCACAGTCTACCTGCACCACGAGCACATCAAAGAGCGCTGCTTCGCGGCGGAAAACGAAAACGTGAAAATGGAGGAAACCCTGGCGCGAGTACAGTCCCAGCTGGAGGACTCAAAGACCGAATCAGAGCAGCTGCGGCAGCGAGTGGCAGTTTTAGAGCAGGAAGTGATTGAGCATAAGAATGTTGCCGAGCGCCATCTCAAGGCACATGAAGAGGCAGAGGACAAGGTGAAAAAGTTGGAGGCGCAGGTCCAAGAAATGCAGCAGCAACTTGAAAAGAGAGAAGTGCAGATGGAGGTCTTCACCAGAGACCGAGTGAAGGAGGTTCGCGCCCATTTGTTGAAGAAATTCCGAACTAGAGCCTCAAGGGCCTTGTCTGTCCTCATGTTTATCTGGGAGGCCAAGCAAGCATCGGCCCAGGGTAGGGCTGTTGTAGAAGAAGTTGAGCATGAAGCGGAGCGCTGGCTCAATCTAGCCATAGAAGTTGAAACTTACGAGCGCATGGACCTTCAGGTTCCCCCAATGACCCGGACTGCCCGAGAGTGGGCCATTGCAAGATCTACTCTGCATACTTTCTTCGCCAAGTTGAAAAAGGTCAGAAAGGCCAGGAGACTGTTAGATGCCTTTGAGCAAGAGAAGAGCACCTCCCTGGCACATTTTCAAACCCTCACACGGCTCGGCTTCCCCAGTTTTATAGATGATGATGGAAACTTCCTACCCAAGGAGGAGCTGAAGCTAGCATGGAGCGCTTTCAAAGAAGATACTTCTGAAATTGATGATTGGGCAGACCCTATCCTGGAGACGCAAGTGATCCAATTGATATCCAAGTTTTGTCAGATTGACGCCTGCCTAGCCGATCTGAGCCAGAGGGTTGACCGGGCTGATATGCACCAGATCGAAAGCTTCAAGCGTCTGGTGAAAGAGCTCCATGATCGTGAGCCATTCCAGGAGGAGGCCTGGACCCAGGTTCAAGTCACCTATGAGCGCATCCTCGACCGCCTCGCCCCTCCGGTTCCCAACCAAGAACCTGAAAGAGAGGAGGAAGGCGAAGATCAGGAGCATAACGAAGAGGAGGCAGCAGAAGGAGAAAGACTGGAGGAAGAACCCTTAGCCAGCAGCAAGGAATCAGAAGAGGAAACAAAAGATGACTCCGAGCCCAAGGGATAAAGGCCTGGGGTCCTTGCATTGAGGCGAGCTCAATACCCCGCGAGCCGCCAGGAATGTTGTCAATTTTGCCACATTTTGTCTAAGGGGTAAAATTTTGAACTACTGCTGCAATGTTTTTCCTGTTTTAATTCATTTTCTCCTCTAATCATATCTTCCTCCGGCTCAAACTCTTCTCTGGCACTATCATGGCGCTAAGGTGCAGTTGGAAACCCTGTTTTGCCCATTTTTCGGGCACAATCCAAGTTTTGAGCAGTTTTGCTTGAAGAAACCAAAATTCCAGAATCAGCTTTGCCCAAAGAAGGGGCCGAACCTTGGTTTTTCTCAGCTTCGGGGCGAAGGACAGTTTCAAGTAGAAGGCCACCTTGGAGGTTCAAGATTTTCTAAGGCAAGTCAACTCGTCTTCGCCCAGACTGTCAGCGAAGCCCAGCTTCGGGCCTCCCCAAGAGCGAAACACGGCGTGGGCAGGGAAGAAGATTTTCTAAGTCTAAATTACCTCGACTTCGCCCAAGCTGTCGGCGAAGCTCAGCTTCGGACCACAGGGGAAGCGAACCTCAGTTTCGGGGTTGTCTAAGGCGGAGGCAAGATTCACCCAAAAATGTCTAAGGCAAGATTCGCCTCGACTTCGCTCAGGAATCGAGCGAACCCTAGCTTCGGACGCCGTTTCAAGCGAACCTGCTCGTCTTCGCCCATCATCCCATCGAAATCTAGCTTCGGGCACCACCTCCCGCGAAGCGCTCACCTCAAGCGAAGACGTAGTTTCAAAGCAAAAATTGACTAAGGCAGCTCCAAGCTCATCTTCGCCCTGATATCCGGTGAATCTCCACTTCGGGGGTTATCTTCAGCGAAGCTCCCATATGCGGCGCACTTCGGGCAAGGAATTTCTAAGACAAAAAAGCTGGTCTTCGCCCCTTGTCATGGCGAAGCTCTGTTTCGGGGCATTTCTCCAGCGAAGCTTCTCTTCGGGCCTATTTGGAGCGAACTACAGCGAGCAAGTCCATTTTTGGACTTAGGCAAAATTTCAAGCCAGAACTCTACTCCCCCAGCTTCGGCAAATCTCCCACTTCGGGCTCCAGCCCCAGCAAACCTCAGCTTCGGGCTCAGTTCATGCGAACTTCAGCCAGCATGTCAAAATCGGAAAACTGCACTTCGGGCCCTATTTTCGGCGAACTCCAACGAGTGTTTTTAAACGCTAAGGCTGTAACAGGCAAGAACATTTCCAGCGAAGAGGAGGGTAGATGGGCATTTAATGCGCATCCATGGCACATGAGTTTAAGTCCCCGGCCTATCCCGACAAGACGACTCTGTCAGGTTTCGGAAAAGCTCGTGAAGGCAAGCTGCACCAACTGTATTAATGAGACATGCTCTCCCAACTGCAAAGTCCGTTCGGAGCCGCTGTAAACACGAGTGAGCCGCAAAATCCGTCCGGAGTCGCTGTAGACATGAGTGAACCGCAAAATTCGGCCGAGGCCGTTGTAAACACGAGTGAGCCGAATTCCATGGATACTCTGTCATCTGACAGGGGTCAAATCTCAGCTGCCCTAGCGGTTTTAGGGTTTTGGCATTAATGATTACGGGGTTGAATTCCTCTATAAAAGCCACTCAATGTAATGTAATCGAGGGGGAACATTTTGCTAGAAAGTTGCTGTACTTGGATTCTGCATCAATATTAAGACTCCTGGTTCTAATTTTGGACTCCTTTTCTGTGTATGATGCCTTCTATTATTATTTCTGTTAATTATGTTTCTTTATATGCATACTGTAAATTCTGCAATTTGGAATTAAGTGTGTGATAAAGGCGAAGTCTGGAATTATTGAAGGATACATATCAGGAAATGTTTCAGTTTTAGTTTCTGTTATATTCATGATATTGATTTCTGCTGATTTAAGTAGAAGTTAGTAATTGTGCTGCCTGTTCTACCCCTTGGAACTATCTGGCCTGTGGCCATATTTCTTGTTTCTTTCAGTTATTTGCATTTCTTTCAGCACTTTTCCAATCTCTTTCTGTTCTCTAATCTAAAACCCAGTGTAGTGTAGTAAAGGAGCCAGCCTTCTCTGGAGATTGGCACGGAAGGCATTCCTTCCTTCCGGCCTTTCAAGGTGTTGGGCGGGTCTAGGGCGCATAGATAAACCAAACCCTTTCCCGTGGCAGATTCGTAACCAACACTTCTATTAGTGCCTAACACTAAAGATAGCATGTCATGTTTCCTAACAGTCTGCAAAATTCTTTACCCATTCTGACAGTCCTTGATTGCTGATCCATAGATCCCTTGCACAGTAGTTCAAAAAGCATATTCAAGCTGACTCCAGATTCATCCTCACCTGCATGACTCATCTTATCTAGTTTCATCCTTTCGGATCTTCATGAGACCACCTTTAGTACCTCATCTGCATGAGTGTACTTTAACTGCATGAATCATTTTTTGTATTGTAGTTATCCATTTTCTACATATTGTACAGTCTATTTTTAAGCGAGGATTTTGAACTGCTATATAAGAATATGCAAAGTTTGCAAGCAATGTAAACTGAGTTATAAATTATTTCTTTTTGTGTTCTTATGTCTGCTTATTTTTTGATGCAGAGTGTTTATAATTCTATGTTGTCTCCTGGCTTACCTGGGATATAGATCAGTTGCAGCTGTTATGCATCCTTGTCCTGCTGCATAGTGAAAATGATGTTTTCCTTCAGTTGATTCTGTCATTCTACTGAGCTAACTCACACTTTATAGTTTCTTTCATGCTTTCTTTTGGCTGAATCCTTAAATTGTAAGATTCGCTAGATCTGTCTGTCAATAAATTGAGCAGTTTGAATATCCCATATGACCAGCTTCTCCTGGTGAGTAAGGTTGTGCACTTTCCCTGCATCCAGACTATACCATACATGACCTCAATATAAAACATTTTGACTCAAGTTTGACTTGAAATTCGATTCTGGATGTTCT
Organism: Wollemia nobilis; assembly: GCA_028583015.1. NCBI lineage: Eukaryota > Viridiplantae > Streptophyta > Pinopsida > Araucariales > Araucariaceae > Wollemia > Wollemia nobilis. The sequence goes on along the minus strand of JAQPPZ010016917.1, from coordinate 7,301,300 downwards.
GTCGTGACTCTCAAAAAATCCTAGCAGACCTGTTAATGATTTGACTTGATATGATGCTACAATACTTTTGGAAATTAACCATGGTCTTTCCCTTGTAAAATTGACATGGACCATGCTTTATATCTCTGAGTGTCCTTTCTGAAAACAAAACCTAACCCCTTTGACAACATTTTCAAAGCAAACAAGAAATAACCATTCAAGTTATCATTAGTATTATTTTCGTCACCTTTAGAACTCTTAGCACCTGTAGCCAATACATCATTGTGAGCAATTTCGTCTTGGACGACTTCCATCATACACTTCCTTTCATTGGCAAGCTTTTTATAAGTGAGCACCATATTTTCATGTGATCAAGCAACGTTCATTCATCGCTTGTACCTTCTTAAAAGTATGAGTTAGAACCTTCACAAATATCATATCACCAACTATACTTTGTATTGGGAAGTGCTGTTGAAAATAATTTCTACTTTAATTTATTTTAGCATCTTTAGTACTAGCAAATTGGCAATTAAGAAATAAGCATGGATGCATCCCTCCAAGCAGTGTATTCTAGTCTGAGACATCCTCTGTGCCTCGAGTTGTTACTGCTAGAAGCAGCCATGCCCCAAAGTCCAAACCATTCATCACAGATCCGTTATTTATTCCTGATGTCACATCTTTCATGATAAGCTTTGTCTATACTTATCATATACTGTATTAGTCTGCAACGCTCAGCTATATGCCACACAGGCGTGGACTTCATCCATTAATTGTTGCTGTCCACTTTATTGTACTTGCAATTATATATCAATGCTTTGTTCATACTGCTCTGAATTGATATGCTTCATGCCCGACTTATATTTTATAAACTTCTTGCTGTTGTGCTAATTTTTCATGGCCCTTATCCTTTACTACCACATGTGTTGGGAATCGAATTGTAGGCATTTATTGAATATGCATGCAACTGCTTTGCTATCTTCTTCTTTGCTGGCTCTCTATTTCAATTAGATCACTGACCATTAAATGGGAATACTGTAGCACAAAAATTATGTTCTTTCTATGACCCATACAAGCAAAAAACATATATGTTCATAATATCATTTTGCTAGGTCTCCGTTATGGTGAAGTGTCTTTCATACTTGGGCACAACATTGGATATCTTATACTGATAATATTTTCTTTGCCACTGTCTGCTTTTATTCATGATTTTGTTAGGGTGCCATCTCTACCGAGCCAATCCATTCAATTGTTATCAGTAAAGATGCACAATTTAATATCAACTTACATAATTCCTCACCTTCACTTATGGATTTAAAGTTTATTGTTATGTACATATTTAAGCTATGCTGGAGAGCCCCACCTTTATCTGTGTTTTAATGATAATGCTTTTGCAGCATGGCAAGAATGTTTCTCCACAATGAGAAACTGTCCAGTGCATCAGAATGAAGACATCATTATTAGCATATAAGCCAAACTATCTTCTATACAAAATTCATGGAATATTAGCTGTATTTTGATATATAATTCAAGCAATAAAATCATCCATAATTAAGCTGCCAGCAGTGCTAGTTCTGAGATATGATCAAGAGCATATTCTAACATTCAATAGCACAGGAGAACCAAACAACCAAATAAACCCAGTGCTATGTCTCCATGGCTAAACTGATGTCCATATATTGGTTGGCCTTCCTTATTGGATCATTTCTTTCAATCAGGCGAGATATCCAACATGACAGTCCCAACTAAATTGCATTTTAATCCCAATCGATCATCTTTGAATGGCAGGCTAGAATGCCTCTTCATCAACCTTTAAATTTGCAAAAGCTATAGCAGTGTAATCTATATATGCTTGATGTCATAATTTCAGTTTACTTACAAATGAGTGAACCATCTTCATATAAAGATTACAAATTGATACCTTGAAGATTTGAAAATGTTACAATGTGACTTCAGTTTAATTATGAACATGAATATACTATTATGTAAATATTCAGATATTCTTTGAATTGGTGATATAGTAATTTTTCTCTTTTATTGCAGGCAAGTTGAAGATTTTACGCGTCAAATTGCAAATATTAAATCACAAATAAAGATGGTTTGTATTTTTTACCTCCACCACTATGGTCAATATGTTTTTATGTGCATTTGCTCAAATCTAGAACATGGTTTAAGTGTTTTTTATTTTTTATTTTTTAATTTAATTTATTAATTGGTTATATGAGATTGAATGACCCCACTCCTGTTGCATCGTGATTGTATTACCATGAAAATGTTAAGGCTCACCCATGGGATTGGAACCTTGGTTTACGGCATGAAACTCTTGGCTTCTGATCCCTTGCCCCAAACCCTTGGGCATGACATGGTCTAAGTGTTGAACTTTGTAGTAGAACACATAACATGAAAAAACTTGTGTAGCATGCAAAAGTATTCTTGTTCATGCAGTAAAATACCAAACAATATGCAAAAAAATACAATATAATGGAAGGCAATGAAGTGGAAGAAACAAGGGTTGCTAGAGTAATGCTTTAGGTGGGACAGGAACATGGGTGTTTGGGTTGGACATAGAGGAAACAAGGGTCATTGGAGGAATGGCAGCCATTGAAGCCGAAATGGAATGTTTAACATGGGCCTGTCTTAAGATTGCAAATCCATGGACATGTAAGATCATAGCATCACGAAAGTCTTGCCATATAAGTCATATCAACCTCATCCCAATTATGCCTTGTCTAACTTGGTCTCCTTGGCATTGAGTTGCACCTCAAGGTCAATGGCTTTTTGTTCCTACTTTGCTGCTTGTTTCTTTGCCCGAAGTCGCCTTTTCAAGTCCTTTTTCGCCTTTTTTAATGCATGGCCTCAAATTACATTTGCTTCAACTGTTGTTGCTCCTTGTGGATGCGACAACATTTGCAAATTCGTGTTGTACCCGTAACTTTCATATGCAAGCAAGTTGATTTGCTGCATTGGTGCAACAATTCTGATGAAATGATAGGTATGCCTTGCATGTGATATATGATAGGGGCATCTTTTGGAAGACTACTTGTCTTTATCTTCCAACGACTCTGCAATCGACTCAAAATGTTGATGGGCTCACCAAGTCTTTATGTATGCAATTCTACCATCTCACACCCACTCATAAAAACATATCATTCTCACTAGCAAGTTTAATGGCCCACAATTGCCATTGCAAGAATGCATTGCCACAAATGTCATCACTTGTGGCGCAAATATCTAATCAACTAGTCAAAAAAATGTGGCCATGCAATCCTCCATTCTCTAAACACAATCGAATAATGTAATTTGGGAATCCAGACTACATGATCGTACTCCCCCTTTAATTCATGTTAATGTTACTCCTTACAAGGCATATATTTGGCCCTCTCTTTAGATTCATACTTATCATCATAGTCATCCTTACCAATGACATCTATCTTTTGGCTATGCGCCCCATTTTGTGTAGTCTTTGATGCCTTCACCATGCCTATCTTGTGGGTGGTCTTTGCATGCATGAGTTGTGACTTGGGATTGGGTATTTACTATGACCTCTTGCCTATTGATGTAGTCTAGATAGAGGGGGTCAATTGAACAACAACCTTCCCTAGCAACAAAGGATTCATGTTTCATTCACACCCACAGTGAAAGATTTAGTTTCGTCCTTATTTGCATGCACTAGACGGTTAGATGACGATTGACAAGATGACATGATGGCAATTGGTAAGAAGGCAATTTCCAAGTAAGTCAAAAATTGGCAAGATGTCACTTCCACAAGACGTAGTACCCCAAGATGGCAAGGGTAAAAGATGGTGTGTTGATGTTATATGATGACAACACTTTCAAGCTAGTGCAACTTCCACTTGAACGACACTTCAACTTGTACGACAATGAACACTTGAACGACATCCACATGGATGGTGTCGCTTCCACTTGAACGACAATAACCACCTGATCAGTTAGTTGCTAATTAAACAATTGACTCGAACTGCCAATACTAACTTAGACGGTAAGGTGAGTTCGAATGTCAACTCCATTTGAACTATATCTTCTCAGTCAATAATCCCTACACGAACAGTGTCTTCTACAGGCATACCTTGTCCTCACCTGCAATCCTATAATCCTACACACCAATTGTATTCCGCAACATGCAAAACCAATAACGTAATGCATTCACCATTTGACATACATAAAGAAAATAGAATAGAGTCGAATATGATTTTGTATTGTTGATGACCATCGGCTACACAGTACAATTATTCTTGCACTCAAACATTTTCTGCATAGGTCTACTATATGACTCTCCTTGCACACCATTTCCTCTCTTTGTCTCCTCTCCTCTTTTCTCCTCTATGTTTGCTGGCCTCTCTGTTGATTCCTTTCTTCGACCTCTTGTCGATTCCTCTTCTTCCTTTCCCTTGCCGATTCCTTCTCCCTCTCCTCCCTTGCCTTGCTATAAAAAGGTTCTTTTTTTACACGCTGCTGACTGTTACAAACAGTTGGTAGTTATCTTGCCTATAACCGTTCGAATGCTCCTGCATCACCTGCCTTGCCTCACCCCAAATTATTATTTGGGGATGCAAGCAGCATTGAGGGCTATCTTCTCCTTGTTTGCTTGTTTTCCCTTGACCTTTGATGCTGAACTGAGGTTTGCACTAGTGATAGTAGGATGCACTTTGCTTGCTTGAAAATGGTTGAATATTTTTTCAATGCCCTTCTTCTTGGCCGGACTCAGTCTTGACGTTTGTGTAATTTTGGCAGGGAACTTTTGCAAGGAATTATCTTGATCTTTATTGCTTCAGCTATTTTGCATGTTTCTCCTTCATGACTTCATCAAATCTTGAGTCCATGAAGACTAAAGTGAAGTGTCCTTGGGATTGGTATCTTGCAAAGTCTATAAGGAACTGCTCAAATGCTGAAAATTGTGTATCCCCTTTGTGGGTCTTGTGCAATACCCATGAAACCCCTAAAACCCTCAACTTTTCGTTAGTGCAAAATTATAAGAAATGTTGGAAACACCTTTGGAAAAGTTGAAAACATCTCTTAGAAACACTAGAAAATGTGGGAAGTCAAGATGACAAATTTTCAAGGAGTTCCCAAGTTTCCGAGTTTTTGAATCATGGAAACGAGGGCACCCTAGGAGTTTCCTACAACATAGGACTTCGACCAGCCATCCAGCTGATGTTGTTCCTGATTTTCATCTTCTGCTCAACATAGATTGAGTTTTCAATATGAAGACTCGCCAGACTCGTTATGGTTCCACCACCTCTTACCTTGTTGCCAAAAGGGGTCACTTACCATGTTAGGTGCTATGGATTTCTTCTCATCAGACGCATCAACATTTTCCTTCTTTTCTAAAGTAGTGAAGGTCAATGCTTTGATTGTTGGGAGGCATGATGAGGAAATTTCTACATAGGCTAGCTTTAGTTTTCCTATTGAAGTAGTATAATAGGGATTATACCCTATATTTTACTCAAATTGTTAGGATTACATTCTCTTAGCCCAATTTGGGCAAATTTTTAAACTATTAACAGGTTGTAGACACGGAAAATTGACCCACTAAGGTGAGTAATTTTCCCTAGATCTCTTGTTTTCTCCTTGGAAAAGTAGGGTCATCTTTGAGCCTACGTTTCCCCTACCAAATCTTATCCAATCCTAAATCCTATACCATTGGATCGGGCTCGAAAAGAGCTTTCCAACGGTATATGATATGACCCGTTTTGACTCTGTTTGACCCTCCAAAATGCATCAAAACCGCGCCTCCTCTTTATGGAGCGCGACTTTGCATTTTAGGGTTTTCTCTTAAGGAAACCCTAATTTTCAAAGTTGATCTTTTTAGGGTTGGTTGTGCTTAGGTTTTTCCCGCCCATTTCTATTTCAAATCCACTATATAAGGAGGGTTTGAAATTCATTTCTTCCCATCAAGTCTTTATCAAGTTTTTATGAAGCAATTTCATTTTCTCACAAAGCATTGTTGATTGAAGTCTTCTTCTTCTTCCGCAAGCAAGCCAACTCACAAGTGTGAAGTGTGATTTATTTGGAGCTTTGTTTTCTGCTGCATTGGATTGTGTGTTGCTACTCTTGGTGGACAAATGTTGAAGCCCTAAGGAGGAATCTACTACTTGGAGGTCTCCATCCCTTTTGCTTGCTTCTTCACTACTACCAGGTTGTTTTTGTTCTTCTATACTTTGCATATTAGTTAGGTTTTGATTGCGCATTCATTAATTTGCATTTTTCTGATTTTTCTCTTAGCTTCTGCGAAATCGCGCCTGGGTTCTACGGGGAGCGATATCGCTGTGCGATACCGCAATCGCTCCCTACGTGGCACGATTTCGCATAGACCACGTTTGGGGGCAAGCTGCTACCCCCAAACCCTAGATTTGTGTTATATACTGCATTTAGACCATATTAGGGCATTTTGTACTCTGTTTCATTTCTGCTATATTCTGTTATGCTTATTCATTTTCCAAAGGTCAATTTCCACTTCTGTTTTCAAAGGTCATCTAAAAGGACCTAGGGGTCTTGACTGCTGCGCCTCCAAGAACTGTTGTACAACGGCCTAAGCAGGCTCCCTAACACTAATCATATTTTCAAGTGTTTCGTAAGTTATGTTGCAGGAACAAGGATTATTGATAGCATTGGATCAAAGGATAAAAGCAAGGATCAACCACCGGATAAGCTCAGTGTTTTGATTAATCTTTAGGTTGTTTGTTTAGTGCTTTATATTTCTTTTGTAAACCCTAGATCTGATTTAAAAGGAAATACATTTAAATTATTTCTAGGCATTTAAAAGATAACAGCATATAGTGTGCACTTAGGGTTAATTATGTTTGTGCATTCTCTCTTGAGCCTTTGCTTAAAAGGTTTTTTGTTTAAAACCCTAGGTTAGTGAGCATCCATAATAAAGAATAATTCTAGGGTTAGCTCTTGTATTCCTGCATTCTATATTTCTGCATTGTCCTTTATCTTTCATATCATAGATCTAGAAAGGCCAAACTTAGGTGATTGCTTAAAACTGAATACATCAAACTATCCCGAATATCCTGAGGACTTGGAGCGAGTCCTTAAACCGTTCTTGGTGAACCCTTCCCCCTAGCACCGAGTGTAGAGTACAACATACCCTCGTGGTTCACCCCACAAAAGGTTCCCTCCTTGTGGATCCAGCCTTTTGTTTGGGAATTGTACGCAGTAGGGCAGTTTTCCCCCTCTACATCTTTGGTGAACCTGACGTGAACACCACCTTTTATTTTAAAACTTTAATCCAAATCATTAATTATGTGTGTTAGATAAGAAAACATTAAAAACATAATTTCTTGTTCTTTGTCTTCATTGATTTTAGTTCCTTCCTTTTTGCCCTAGTATTTTTCTCTTCTCCTAATGGCTTTCAACCTTGGGAGTGAGCAAAGGCCTTTGAGGTTTGATGAGATTTTCCAAGAGAATGATCTAATTGATAGAAAAAATCATAAACTTGAAGAAGAAAAGGTTGATAATAGTCTTGGTCCCCTTGAAGACCCTAAGGGTCACTGTTGGTTACGAATCTGCCACTCGAATAGGATTTACTGTAATGCACCCTAGATTCGCCCAGCAGATTGAAAGGCCGGAAGGAAGGAATGCCTTCCGTGCCAATCTTTGAAGAAGGCCGACTTCCTATGTTTTCTTAATTGGTTTTAAGCTCAGAGTGCAGGAAAGAAATTAGAAATGCAGAAAGAAATATAAATGTGATTTGTATTGGGTGGGGAGGATAAGCAGCACAACAACTATCAATCACCACTACTAACAACAACTAAACACAAAATACTTTACAGAAACTACCAATGTCATTCATTCTATGTATCCTCTAACTATGCATTCCAGGAATACTTAACTATCAAATACCGATATCTAGATAGCAGAATAACAGTAAGCAATAACATAAGCAACATGAGGCAGAAATGCTAAATAAAGGCAGCATAAAGAACAAGAACAGTCAATAGAGCCAAGTGTATCTTGTATTCAGAAGCAAATGCATAGCTACAATGGTTCCCTAGCAGTATATCCCCCTTCCACCCTTTACAATGATATGGCGCAGCTATTTATAGCGCAATTTCCCAGACCTGACAATAGCTGACAAAGCTGACAAAAGCGGCTGATGTTGACCTCTGCAGATATGGACCGTACTTGCAGCAAGGTCCACCTGAAAACATGGCAGTGCGGTAGATGAAACTTCGAGTCAGCTTGAATGAGGGTAGCTGCGGTAGATGAAACTTTGAGTCAGCTTGAATGAGGGTAGCTGCGGTACAATAATTTGGTTCACGCTTGCACACCACCCGTCACATCTCTGACTCGAATCCCGAGGCTGGACACCTGTCAAAATCTGATAAGGGACGAATCTGCCTTGGAATATCGTCTATCTTTCATGCCTGACCTCGCTCGGAATTGGAGCGCAATTAGAAAGTGCAAGGGGGAAGTAGCACAGTTGGGGAGGCCTCCGTGCCTTAGACAATTTTCGGGCTGCTTTCATCATCCTGCTCGAGTGCGCACATGTAAGTGGGCGCAACCCGGCTTCGCTGCGAAGTCGGGTTGCGCACCCAACACTTAGCCCATTTTGCTCACCGCTCCGACTGCGCATGAAGATGAGAGCGCACCCCGACTTCGTTGCGAAGTCGGGTTGCGCACCCAACACTTAGAAATTTTCAGGGGTCCGCTGCTTCCCAGGTGCGCACAGAAATGAGAGCGCACCCCGACTTCGCTGCGAAGTCGGGTTGCGCTCTTGTACTTAGCCAAATTTTGATCATTTCTCCGCACTTCGGCTCCCCGAGTGCGCTCAAACCTAAGGGCGCACCCCGACTTCGCTGCGAAGTCGGGTTGCGCTCTTGTACTTAGAATTTTTAGGGGCCTTTTGCTCTTTTTTGGGAAATTGACAGAAGAAAGTAAAAGAGGAAAAAAAAAGGGGAAATGAAGGGAATGAAACTGACGGAAGGGGAGAAAGGGGATAGTGGAGAAAGGGAAAGGAGGAGGGAAGGGAGAGCAGTATACTTACAAGAAAAAATGAAGACATGGCACCCCGTGCAAAATGTGGCAACAGTCACTACATTTTTGAATCATTTGATCATGTTTTGGGTTTCGTGGAACGCCATAAGGAGGCTTTACTTAAGGCTGTGGAACAGATAGCTCAACTCAAAAGAGGTGAGACTATTTTCCTCCTCCAGTCATCTCTCCTAGGCACGTTCATGATAACCCTTTGTTTGAATCTTTGAATCATGGTAATCTGGCCCATCAACCAACCTATGCCACTACTGTAACCACCAATGTTGGAAGAAGTCCACAAGTTCATCCAACCAGTAGTGTCACTTAATTTTTTTTTCAATTTCCTTCTCAATCTGCTAATCTCAGCACTTTTTCCTCTATTCCACCAAATGTTAGTTATCCTCTCCAGCAAGGTATCACATATCACAATAGTATCAATACCTCCAACTTAAGCCAAGTGCCTTTTCAACAACCTACCTATACCCCTCCCTTAGGGAATCTGGGGGTATTGCACAATAGTAATCCAAAAGTTCAGAATTTGGCAAATGTGGTAAAACAGTTGGCTTCAAAAATGGATATGATTCAGCCTTCAGGTTTCACTTACAATTATAAAGAGATGTGCAATCAACCCCTAGACCCTATGGTTGCTGCTAGACCTTATCCTAAGCATTTTTCCATGCCGGTTTTGCCTATATATAAGGGAACAGAAGATCTGATTGAGCATCTAAGAAGATTTAGAACAACTTGCCATGATCTCATCTATGATGATATGTTATTACTAAATATGTTTCCTAAGAGTCTTGCTGGCATGGCATTAGAATGGTATTATCATTTGCCCAACCATTCTTTAAAGAATTTTGGAGAGACAGCAGAAGTATTTGTTCATCAGTTTAATGCATATATTGAAAAGGAAGTGACAATGAGAGACCTATATAATTTAAAGCAATGTAAAGAAGAAAGTTTTTCATAATTCTTAGCTCGTTGGAGAAGTTTAGTTGGTCGATTAAGACAACTTGTGTCTTGAAAATATATGCTTGATATATTCATTAGTTATTTACAAGAACAAATATCTTATGCACTAGAGACTACTATTGTCATATATTTTGATCAAGCAATTGAATTAGCAAGAAAAGTGGAACAAGTTCTTATCAGAAGAGGACAACTCAAAGTGAAAGAAGATAAAACCATCAAGTCGCAATATAAGGATAAGGATGTGGTAGGTGATGGTGTATCATCACATGCCATTGTCACGAATCCCCAGAAGCTATATGAACAAACAATCATGAACAAGCAGCCATGCAGTTATGACAAGTAAAAAAATGCAAGAGGAACAAAATGTCAGGCAACCATGCAAAGTACGACAGGCAATCATGCAGTATGAGCAAGCAAACAGGTATGATGGAATGAGAATGCAAATGCATACCTAATTAATGATGGATTTTATTTTATTTTATGTTTTATTAAACAAGCAATCAGAGCGATAGTCAACACACATTTTAATTGTGCCTCCTATCTTAACAAAAAGAACAGGCATTCAAGGGACTGCTTCATCAAAGAAAAATCTAGAAGGCAAGCCATCTCGATGATTATAATCACGGAGAGGCTCCTTCATAGCTCTTTCTTTGGCAGTCATAACATGATAATTAATACATTCGTGAACAAAACCATCATTTTTAACATAAGAAGGAGCAATCCCTAACTTTGCAATATTTTAATGAGAAGCAGAAGATTTGCCATTAGAACACACAAAATTTATCATATTACAAAATAAGATGTTAGAGGGATAAGGGGGATCCTTATCCTCATTACTCTGCTCCAAACCTTGATGAGATATATCCAGAAGAGGTTCTTGAAGAAACTGACTGTCTTGATCCCATGATGAAACTTTGATTTTGAGGTTCTTCACTCACTTTTAGATTGTTGAATTGCTCAGATTTTTGAGATGAGGAATTTGGAGAAATAGATGATGAAACTGAAGGACAAGTATTGAGACCAAACTGAGCTTGTTCAACCATTGAACAATATTCGAATGGATGAAGGCCACCTAGAATGGTAATAACTTCTTCTTTAAATTTGAATTTCAAACATTGATGAAGAGTAGAAGGGATGGTCTTCATTGCATGAATTCAAGGACATCCAAGAATCAGATTAAAAGATGCAAGGCAAGGTACCACATAGAACAATGTATATAAAATTATAGGTCCAACTTTGAGGGGAAGTGATATGTATCCACAAGCTTCTTGGGACTCATTGTTGAATGTTTTGATGATTGCATCGGATTTAGTTAAATCTTCCTCTTTTAATCCAAACTTTTGGATAAATTGATATGTGCATAAATTGAAGGAAGAACCATTATCAATCATAACCCTTTTGATAAGGTTTTCCCCAATAAATGCAGTAATGTAGAGAGAAGAATCCCTACGTAGGTCTGAGGAAGAAATATCGTCATCTGAGAATGTGATGTGATGTGTCCCAAGAAAGCTTACAACATTGGCCATATCACTAGGGGAAATATTTGGAGGGACAGATTGCTGCTTTAGAACATTTATTAAGGCTTCTCCATGAGTAGGAGAATTTTGCAAAAGTTCTAAGAGGGAAATATTTCCTGAAAAACTCTTCTCTTATTGAGACCGCTGGATCTGTCGATTTTGCACCTGCTGTTCTGAAGTAATTGTTACCATACCAACCGTTTGGTTATCATAATGATGTGGTACATTTTTACAAGATACTTGATTAATTGCTTGTTGTCCTTGCTTAGGTATATTCTGGTTGGTAGTGGACTTTTGTTGACTATTTGAAGATTGAGAATTTCTTACATCAAGACGTCCTGCATCAATTAAATCTTGAACCGCATGCTTCAATTTCTTACAAGAATTTGTTCAATGTCCTTCTACTCTATGATAAGCACAATGTTGTCCTGCCTTATACCAACTAGCTGTAGTATCTGGTTGCCTTATAAGAGGTAACTCAATTGCGTTGGCTTCCAAAAGTTGCTTTAGGACTTCTTCCATAGGTATGCCAAGTCTTGTAAAATTCCATTGTGGAGGTTTTTGAAATATTATCTTTTGTAGGTTGTTAATAACATTATTTAACAAACCTACTATCCGTTACACCATCACCTACCACATCCTTATCCTTATACTGCGACTTAATGGTTTTATCTTCTTTCACTTTGAGTTGTCCTCTTCTGATAAGAACTTGTTCCACTTTTCTTGCTAATTCAATTGCTTGATCAAAAGATGTGACAATAGTAGTCTCTAGTGCATAAGATATCTGTTCTTGTAAATTACTAATGAATATATCAAGCATATTTTTCTGAGACAGGCTATCTTAATCGACCAACTAAACTTCTCCAATGAGCTAAGAATTTTGAAAAAATTTCTTCTTTACTTTGCTTTAAATTATATAGGTCTCTCATTGTCACTTCCTTTTCAATATATGCACTAAACTGATGAACAAATAATTCTGCAGTCTCTCCAAAATTCCTTAAAGAATGGTTGGGTAACCGATAATACCATTCTAATGCCATGCCAACAAGACTCTTAGGAAACATCTTTAGTAATAACATATCATCATAGATGAGATCATGGCAAGTTGTTCTAAATCTTCTTAGATGCTCAATAAAATCTTCTGTTCCCTTATATATAGGCAAAACCAGCATGGAAAAATGCTTAGGATAAGGCCTAGCAACAACCATAGGGTCTAGGGGTTGATTGCACATCTCTTTATAACTGTAAGTGAAACTTGAAGGCTGAATCATATCCATTTTTTAATCCAACTGTTTTACCACATTTGTCAAATTCCGAACTTTTGGATTACTATTGTGCAATACCCCCAGATTCCCTTAGGGAAGGGTATAGGTAGGTTGTTTAAAAGGCACTTGGCTTAAGTTGGAGGTGTTGATACTATTGTGATATGTGATACCTTGCTGGAGAGGATAACTAACATTTGGTGGAATAGAGGAAAAAGTGTTGAGATTAGCAGATTGAGAAGGAAATTGAAAATAATTTTGAGTGACACTACTGGTTGGATGAACTTGTGGACTTCTTCCAACATTGGTGGTTACAGTAGTGGCATAGGTTGGTTGATGGGCCAGATTACCATGATTCAAAGATTCAAATAAAGGGTTATCATGAACATGCCTAGGAGAGATGACTGGAGGAGGAAGAAGAGTCTCACCTCTTTCAAGTTGAGCTTTCTATTCCACAACCTTAAGTAAAGCCTCCTTATGGCGTTCCATGAAACCCAAAACATGATCAAATGATTCAAAAATGTAGCGACCCTTAGGGTCTTCAAGGGGACCAAGACTATTATCAACCTTTTCTTCTTCAAGTTTATGATTTTTTCTATCAATTAGATCATTCTCTTGGAAAATCTCATCAAACCTCAAAGGCCTTTGCTCACTCCCAAGGTTGAAAGCCATTAGGAGAAGAGAAAAAGACTAGGGCAAAAAGGAAGGAACTAAAATCAATGAAGACAAAGCACAAGAAATTATGTTTTTAATGTTCTCTTATCTAACACACAAAATTAATGATTTGGATTAAAGTTTTAAAAGAAAAGGAGGTGTTCACGTCGGGTTCACCAAAGATATAGAGGGGGAAAACTGCCCTACCGCGTACAATTCCCAAACAAAAGGCTGGATCCACAAGGAGGGAACCTTTTGTGGGGTGAACCACGGGGGTATGTTGTACTCTACACTTAGTGCTAGGGGGAAGGGTTCACCAAGAACGGTTTAAGGACTCGCTCCAAGTCCTCGGGATATTCGGGATAGTTTGATGTATTCAGTTTTAAGCAATCACCTAAGTTTGGCCTTTCTAGATCTATGATATGAAAGATAAAGGACAATGCAGAAATATAGAATGCAGGAATACAAGAGCTAACCCTAGAATTATTCTTTATTTTGGATGCTCACTAACCTAGGGTTTTAAACAAAAAACCTTTTAAGCAAGGGCTCAAGAGAGAATGCACAAACATAATTAACCCTAAGTGCACACTATATGCTGTTATCTTTTAAATGCCTAGAAAGAATTTAAATGTATTTCCTTTTAAATTAGATCTAGGGTTTACAAAAGAAATATAAAGCACTCAACAAACAACCTGAAGATTAATCAGAACACTTAGCTTATCCGGTGGTTGATCCTTGCTTTTATCCTTTGATCCAATGCTATCAATAATCCTTGTTCCTGCAACATAACTTAAGAAACACTTGAAAATATGATTAGCGTTAGGGGGCCTGCTTAGGCCGCTGTACAACAGTTCTTGTAGGCGCAGCAGTCAAGACCCCTAGGTCCTTTTAGATGACCTTTGAAAACAGAAGTGGAAATTGACCTTTGGAAAATGAATAAGCATAACAAAATATAGCAGAAATGAAACAGAGTACATAATGCCCTAATATGGTCTAAATGCAGTCTATAACACATATCTAGGGTTTGGGGGTAGCAGTTTGCCCCCAAACGTGGTCTATGCGAAATCGTGCCTGTAGGGAGCGATCGCGATATCGCACAGCGAAATCGCGCCCCGTAGAACCCAGGCGCGATTTCGCAGAAGCTAAGAGAAAAATCAGAAAAATGCGAATTAATGAATGCGCAATAAAAACCTAACTAATATGCAAAGTATAGAAGAACAAAAACAACCTGGTAGTAGTGAAGAAGCAAGCAAAAGGGATGGAGACCTCCAAGTAGTAGATTCCTCCTTAGGGCTTCAACACTTGTCCACCAAGAGTAGCAACACACAATCCAATGCAGCAGAAAACAAAGCTCCAAATAAATCACACTTCACACTTGTGAGTTGGCTTGCTTGCGGAAGAAGAAGAAGAAGACTTCAATCAACAATGCCTAGTGAGAAAATTAACTTGCTTGATAAAAACTTGATAAAGACTTGATGGGAAGAAATGAATTTCAAACCCTCCTTATATAGTGGATTTGAAATAGAAATGGGCGGGAAAAACCTAAGCACAACCGACCCTAAAAATATCAACTTTGAAAATTAGGGTTTCCTTAAGAGAAAACCCTAAAATGCAAAGTCGCGCTCCATAAAGACGGGGCACGACATCGCACCAGCTAGACCCCCGTGCGGTTTTAATGCATTTTGGAGGGTCAAACGGAGTCAAAACTGGTCATATCATATATCGCTGGAAAGCTCTTTTCGAGCCCGATCCAATGGTATAGGATTTAGGAAGAATGGATAAGATTTGGTAGGGGAAACGTAGGCTCAAAGATGACCCTACTTTTCCGAGGAGAAAACAAGAGATCTAGGGAAAATTACTCACCTTAGTGGGTCAATTTTCCGTGTCTACAGTTGGGAGGCATGATGAGGAAATTTCTACATAGGCTAGCTTTAGTTTTCTTATTGCAATAGTATAATAGGGATTATACCCTATATTTTACTCGAATTGTTAGGATTACATTCTCTTAGCCCAATTTGGGCAAATGTTTCTTTATAAAAACTGCTTCTGTTGTTCAATGAACTATTGACGTTTTGTACCTACATCATGCTTCCAATTACATTTTTGCAAGGGATATGCCTCACTCTCTTTTTGGATTGCCCTTGCTTGCAAATACATTTCTAGGCTATTCCTTGAAAGTTGTATCTCTTCAATGTAGTCATTGAATTGAGTTCTTTATGGTTTAAATATTTAGGCTCCAACTTGGGGTTTGTGTTTCAGGTGTGTCTTGAGAGGGTTTAGACTTTCATGTATTGATGTGTGATCCATTACAAATGGATCCTTTCAAAGTGCATTGTCTATGTTGAGTATGCTCACTTTCTTCATAAACTTGAGTCTTTATTGATTTAGCCTTAGTTTGTGAGAGATTACCTATATTTGGCACTTGTTCTTCAAAGAAGGGTGCCTAAGTCTCACTAGGGGTCAACCTTGTTCACATTTTGAGACCAGTTTTCTTCTTCAGCTATTTACATCTTTGCTGATTGTTTTCTTCAACGAAGGTACTCCTTGATGCCTCTTTTTATATTCTTCCCTTGAAGGATGTGATCAATAGAGTTGCGAAGGAAAATATTTTTGGTCAATACTCACTCGGACCTACCTCTAGCAATTTCTTGGTGAATGCATGGACTGTTTAAACTCTTGACGGATGACAAATTACTAGCCGATGATGGATGGGTCCTGAGGCCAAGCCAAACTAGGTTCAAAATAACTTTAAGGTTACTGGAATATGTCAAACAAACAACATTAAGGTTAAGGATCCTATTTTTTGTTTTCTTCCTTTCATGAACTAAAATGACAACTAAAATAAAGTGCAAAAAGCAATTGTGAAAATAGAAGAATGAAAGCAAAAGTAAAATCCTAGTTGTGCAAATGTGAGACTACCCTATGCCACTCTCTTCTTTTCCTTTCCTTTTTAATAGAAAGTAAAGAAACATAATTACAAATTGAAACTTTTGATAATGTCGAATGCCAAATGTCACATGATAATATGCAGTAATTAAGAAAATGAAAACCCTATGCATAAGCTATGTGATCACACACTGAATAAGATCTCCTTACCTAATGAGCATAAAATGAGAAAATGGAAGCAAGATTGCTAGGGTTTTAATGAACACCTCCCATAAAAATCTTAAATACCAAAGCTAAACAATCCTTCAAAATCACGAGGGGCAAGACAAACGTCTTGAGTTATGGAGTTTGAAGTCATGATGAGTGGAGTGGAGTCAAGGCAGCTGTTTGAGTGTAGTTTGATACATCCCACCCTTAAGTAGTTTGATCTTTGAATGGATTGAATGGCATAATCTGTTACAATAGAGAGATGATGGATGAAGCAAGAGAAAATCATTGTACTATGCTTCTAACCAGAGTGGAGAAGCAGTGAAGGACATTGACCTCAGCCCTTGTGGGTGGAAGACACAAAAGATGGATGCTTAAGAGCACTTTTCCATGTTGGAATTGAAGCATCTCAATGAATGGCTTAATGGATGTAGCATAAGCAAGAACGAAATGGGTTTCACAGAAATATGTTGCAAAATGAGCATTAAGATCTGTAGAGCCTGTGGCACAAGTATGCTTGTGTTGACAGCAATCAGGAATCAATAGGAATCTAGAGGAGGTTGAAATTGTCAAAATGTGAATTTTGTTATTTGAACTAAGTTGTAATCCTGCAACTGTAACAAGAAGATGGAAAAGCATTGATTGTGAAGAGCATGTTTGTTTACTCTGCAAGTAAAGAGAAGTTGGTGATGAGAAACATGTGATGTCACATTGTCCTACCAACCACCAGTTAAGACTGAAGCACTTGTTGCAACATGATAACTTGAGCAGCTTATACAAGTTATTAAGTTTACCATCCACAGGAGTGTGTGGATATCTTAAAAGTATATTTTCGAACATCCCAGTACGAACACAGACAAGATCTTAAATGCATTGGAGTGGAGCTCTTAAAAGAAGGAAAAACTTATTTCTGTAATCTATATTTTTTTGTTTTCTTTTCTGTCCCATAGATTCTATAGGGTCTCTTGTGGACGAAATTAAAAATATTTCATTCATGCATTCATTATTTCTTGTGCCGGAAATCTCACAATGTTCAAATTCATCCACTGAAACATGCAATCAATAATAGAATTAGGAGGTTTTCAACTCATGAAGGGAATTTGGAATGATGCCAAAATGTGGTCATGCCGCCATGGAACAGGTAGAATTGGGCTCAACACAAAGGTCATGCATTGAAGTTGTTATCTAAGTCACTAAATGCTATCACATTTTGCATGTCAGTCCCACATGTGATATTATGCTTACTCCAAAGAAGGCTTTCAACATCAAGCTTTTCTTAGATTGTTGAGGGCACCATCATCTGGCCTGACCGTCTCTAGTTCCAATAATGACAGGAGGGTTCCTCCTGGCTACTCATGGGTTTATTTCTGTTAATTATGCTTGAATTGTATTAACATATTCATAAGTCATCTTTATACTTTCCAAGAGGTTGAAAATAAGGAGTTTATCTTCAGATTTAGGTACACTATTTTGTCCAATGATTATTGTCTGTAAAGAGGCTTAGGACCTAAGAAATTGTAGGGGACCTCTGCAGTCACCAAGTAGATATCCTTCTTTCAACTTGCTTGGGACGGTGGAGGTATTAAGCACCCATTGGATGCAGTTGGTCAATGCACCTAAGTGGACAGGTCAGTGAGATTTTACTCCATTTGATGCTACTAGGATGTTCAATTCTCTTTCTCACATACCAGGCCTTGTGGATTTGTTTCTACTGAGCATCAGGGGCTCTCTAGTTCTCTGCACCTCTACTTGATCGGCATAGGAACAAGCATGTATGTCCAATTTTATCTCTACCTTCGTTGATTTATCAGTCTTGGTTGCTAAAGTTACAAGTACATTGCTTCCTCCCAAGATTATATTGCCTGACATCCTTAGCAAAAGACATTTTAATGTGGAAATCACGAAATCTTGTATTGTCATGTTGGTGTGGTGGATGATGATGCTGTCATTTACTATCCCTTTCCAAACATAGATGTAAATGTGTGACATTGCTTGTTCCTGACCTTGATCTTCAATTTGGGCATTTATGTGCTACTCATTTCCATTGTGGTTTCTCTGCACATGGTTATTCAATTTTGTACATTAATAACATGATTAGTGTCGTTACTTTGGTTTTAACTCTAGTTATATTTTTAGTTCCTAGTCACATATTCAGAACTTAGGGTTGTTTTAGCTCCAGTACATTTCTATTATAATTGAATGCACATTTTGAGTCCTTTTGACCTATGTTGAACACTCGTGCACGTGTATATAATTTTTACTTTCTACTTCTATGTAAGAAAGAGCAACAGGTTCGTCTTCTCAGACTGATGGCTTAATCTGTAGGTGATTTCTTGTCAGTTATCATTGACAGAACCTTCTAGCATATATCTGCATGTTCTTTCATATAAATTTTTTTATGCTAAAATCCACAAACTTCTTTACATTATGGTTTTTAGTGTTAGGTGATTCAAACTTATAGACGATACCTACTGTGTGTCTGGTCCGTTATTGGTGAATTATGAAGCCTCTAAGTATATGAAATTTTATTAACCATTGTATGAAATTTTAGTAAATATTAAAATTCATTGATGGATGATAGCTTCAATCCTACCTCCATGGGAATGGATGGAGATTTACAATCCACCTCTTTAAAGTTTCTTAGTCACTCTTGAGCAGTATTTGGTCTAGTAAGTTAAATAATTTTGTCAAATCTGAATTTAATGCAATTAACCTGGTTCAATTGTTTTATATTCATCTTAACAAAGTTTGGCTTTGAAGGATACTATTGGCAATTTTGCCACATTAAATTTTTTGATAAACTTTGGCCTAAGTATGGAGCTTTAAAGCGGCAAAGAGCATGCGGAGGTGTTCGGGTTTTCGCAGGCCATAAACGAGGGCGATAAAATGGATGAAATGAGCTGTGGACATTTTATCATTGCAGATCTTTTCGCTAGCTTTCCGACGATATATTATAATAGGCGATCGGGTTAGCGGATCAAAAGTTATGGCCCCGGGAAGCAGGACCAGGAAGCTCAGTTTCGGGCCAGAAAATTGACTAAGTGTTGGGCCCGCCCGACTGCGCTCATCCTCCCGACTGCGCTCATCAATTCGTGCGCAATAGGGCAGAAAGACAGGAAGAAGCAGCCAAAAATATTCTAAGTGTCGGGCCCCGCCCTACTGCGCTCATCCGCCCGACTGTGCTCATCCTCCCGACTGCGCTCACCCGCCCGACTGCGCTCTTAATTTTGTGCGCACTTGGGGAGCTGATGTGTGGAGCTGAGCCCAAAATTTTACTAAGTGTTGCCGCAACCCGACTTCGCAGCGAAGTCGGGCTACGCCCTCAAACTTGTGCGCGGTTGGGTAGCTCACTTGAAGAAAACGGCTAAGTGCTGGGACTGCTGCAAAGTCGGGCTTCGCCCTGGAAGAAGAGTGCAGTTGGGCAGCCCATCATGGTATCTCCAGAAAAGACTAAGCGTTGCGCAACCCGACTTCGCAACGAAGTCGGGGTTCGCTCACTTACTTGCGCACTCTGGCAAAGAATGTTGAAGCCAGCCCAGAAATTTTCTAAGGCATGGAGGCCTCCCCAACTGCGCTACTTCCCTCCTGCGCTTCCCGGTTGTGCTCCAATTTTGGGCGAAGTCGGGCAAGAGAGAAAGTGTGAGCTCCTAAGGCAGATTTTTCCCCTTATTAGATTCCGACAGGTGTCCAGCCTCGAGATTCGAGTTAGAGATGTGACGGGAGGTGTGCGAGCGTGAACTGACTTATTGTACCTCAACTGCCCTCAGTCAAGCTGACTCGAAGCATCATCCACCGCACTGCCACGTAGCTGCTAATTTTTCAGGTGGACCTTGCTGCAAGTACGTTCCATGCCGGCAGAGGTCAACATCAGCCGCTTTTTGCCGCTTTTGTCAGCTTTTGTCAGGTCTGGGATCCTGTGCCCAAAGTTGTAATGGGGGGAAAATTTGCACTATAAATAGCAACCTCATTTCATTGTAAAAGGGTGGAGGGGGGACATATTGCTAGAGGACTCTGCTGTGACGGACCACCTTCTAATTAATTCAAAGCATCCTTGGCTCTGCTTCTTCTCTCTGTCTTTTATGCTGCATTTTGCTAGTATTTCTGCTTCATGTCCATTTATATTTCTGTCTGTCCGAATTCTGAATTCTGGATTTGGGCGTCGGTGATTATCTGGGTCTGGAATACTAAACAGAAGGATACATGGGGTAGAATAACAGCTGCAGTTTCTGTTACATGCTTTGTTTTAATTGCTGTTGGTTCGGATGCAAATTTGCGATCGTGCTGCTTGTTCTCCCCCCACCAGAAACGCATGATATTTACATCCCTTTCCTGTTCCCTTATCTTTTTCAATCTCTTTCCAGTTCCCTTTACCCCCTTTTTTAATATCTTTCCTGCACTCTTATCTAAAACCTCCCAAGTAGGTTAGGAAAGGAGCCGGCCTTCTCCGGAGATCAGCACGGGGGGCATCCCTTCCTCCCGGCCTTTCAATGTTGGTCTGCGGGTCTAGGGCGCATTGACACACCAAGCCCTTCCTAGGTGGCGAATCCGTGGCCAACAGTTTCTGGCACGCCCGGTGGGACGAACAGTCTCCATATTTTAAGGAAGCTCGAGTTGGTGAATCTCTGGCTTACCTTCATTTGGCAAAATCACCTGGCGACTCTGACTAAGCTGAAGATCCAAATTTCTTGATCGCAGGCGCCTTTTTTTTAAGCTAATAGAAGACACCCCGAAGGAATCAAGGTTTGGTGAGCAGCCTTGACCTCACAAGCGGAGAAATGAATGTTCACCTACAGTCTCCATATTTTCAGGAAGCTCGAGTTTGGTGAATCTCTGGCTTGCCTTCATCTGGCAAAATCACCTAGCGACTCTGACTGAGCTAAAATATGGAAGCTCGAGTTGGTGAATCTTTGGCTTGCCTTCATCTGGCAAAATCACCAAGGCATATTCCTCATACTTTGCAAAGCCCTAGAATGCAGCTGTGTGGAGCTCAAGAGAAAGATCTCGTCCAAAGTCAACAGTGGGAATATGCAAACACCGCCCAAATGATGAATAATATGGTTGCTTGCAGTTTCCATTAGGAGACGGGCCAAGAGGAGGAACAAAATCCAGTGGCAAATTCTGAACACAAAGAGGGCACATTTTTGCACCCTTTTTGTGTCCCACGGCATAGCACGCAAGCATTCAGCCAAAGCCCAATAGGCATGCCTCACCAGGAGGTTGATCCTGAGGAGACCCCGACAAAAGGCGTATCGCATCAAGGAGTTGGAGGAACTCGTGCTCGAGAGCCCACAGGTGGTGGACTCTCTAGAGTGGTGGTATTGGCTCCAACCATCATCACAACCGATACCCGAAGAGGGCTCCCGTATGGCAAATCTCCTTGCCACATTGTTCATCAATTGTATGGGTACCGGCATGAATGATAACCTGCCACGTTGCACCATGTTCACGACTCGACAAACTTTGGGAGGCCAGCCGGACTTCAAAGATCAACTCGAAGTACAATCAGATCTGGTCCGGGCACTACAAGTTCATCGGATAGGCAACCAAAGCTAGATTTGTGTTGGCGGCATGCCAATCATGTCGCAAACTTTTGTGTAAATAATATAAATAAGCCGGCTAGTATGCAAAGTTTTAGTTGTTTTCTTAGTTTAGTTTGTGCAGTGTTTTTTTTTAGTGTTCCAAGAGGGCCATGGGTGCCAAGGGTTTGAGAAAGAGGTTGTTGCCGGTAGTGAATATCAAGAGGACGGCGAGGGTGACTCTGTTGCCCAATGGATAAAGGCCTGGGTCCTCACATTGAGGCAAGCTCAATGCCCCGTGAGCCACCAAGAATGTTGGCAATTTTGCCACATTAAATTTTTTGATAAACTTTGGCCTAAGTATGGAGCTTTAAAGCGGCAAAGAGCATGCGGAGGTGTTCGGATTTTCGCGGGCCATAAATGGGGGCGATAAAATGAGCTTTGGATATTTTATCATTGCAAATCTTTTCGCTAGGTTTCCGACGATATATTATAATAGGCGATCGGGTCAGTGGATCAAAAGTTATGGCCCCGAGAAGCAGGACCAGGAAGCTCAATTTCGGGCCAGAAAATTGACTAAGTGTTGGGCCTGCCCGACTGCGCTCATCCGCCCGACTGCGCTCATCCGCCCGAATGCGCTAATCAATTCATGCGCAATAGGGCAGAAAGACAGGAAGAAGCAGCCAAAAATATTCTAAGTGTCGGGCCCGGCCCGACTGCGCTCACCCGCCCGACTGTGCTCACCCGCTCCACTGCGCTCATCCGCTCGATCGCGCTCTTAATTTTGTGCGCACTTGGGGAGCTGATGTGTGGATCTGAGCCCAAAATTTTACTAAGTGTTGCCGCAACCCGATTTCGCAGTGAAGTCGGGTTGCGCCCTCAAACTTGTGCGCAGTTGGGCAGCTCACTTGAAGAAAACGGCTAAGTGCTGGGACTGCCCGACTTCGCAGCGAAGTCGGGCTTCGCCCTGGAAGAAGAGTGCAGTTGGGCAGCCCATCATGGTATCTCCAGAAAAGACTAAGCGTTGCGCAACACGACTTCGTAGAGAAGTTGGGGTTCGCTCACTTACCTGCGCACTCGGGCAAAGAATGTTGAAGCCAGCCCAGAAATTTTCTAAGGCACGGAGGCGTCCCCAACTGCGCTACTTCCCCCCTGCCCTGCCCGGTTGCGCTCCAATTTTTGGGCGAAGCCAGGCAAGAGAAAATGTGAGCTCCTAAGGCAGATTTTTCTCCTTATCAGATTCCGACAGGTGTCCAGCCTCGAGATTCGAGTCAGAGATGTGACGGGAGGTGTGCGAGCGTGAACTGACTTATTGTACCTCAACTGCCCTCAGTCAAGCTGACTCGAAGCATCATCCACCGCACTGCCATGTAGCTGCTAATTTTTCAGGTGGACCTTGCTGCAAGTACGTTCCATGCCGGTAGAGGTCAACATCAGCCGCTTTTTGCCACTTTTGTCAGCTTTTGTCAGGTCTGGGATCTTGTGCCCAAAGTTGTAATGGGGGGAAAATTTGCGCTATAAATAGCAGCCTCATTTCATTGTAAAAGGGTGGAGGGGGGACATATTGCTAGAGGACTCTGCTGTGACGGACCACCTTCTAATTAATTCAAAGCATCCTTGGCTCTGCTTCTTCTCTCTGTCTTTTATGCTACCTTCTGCTAGTATTTCTGCTTCATGTCCATTTATATTTCTGTCTGTCTGAATTCTGAATTCTGGATTTGGGCATTGGTGATTATCTAGATCTGGAATACTAAACAAAAGGATACATGGGGTAGAATAACAGCTGCAGTTTCTGTTACATGCTTTGTTTTAATTGCTGTTGGTTCGGATGCAAATTTGCGATCGTGCTGCTTGTTCTTCCCCCACCCGAAACGCATGATATTTACATCCCTTTCCTGTTCCCTTGTCTTTTTCAATCTCTTTCCAGTTCCCTTTACCCCCTTTTTTAATCTCTTTCCTGCACTCTTATCTAAAACCCCCCAAGTAGGTTAGGAAAGGAGCCGGCCTTCTCCGGAGATCAGCACGGGGGGCATCCCTTCCTCCCAGCCTTTCAATGTTGGTCTGCGGGTCTAGGGCGCATTGACACACCAAGTCCTTCCCAGGTGGCGGATCCGTGGACAACAGATACCTAAGTCCATTTGTCTTAAAATGTTCAACTTTCTGGCTTAATTTAGGCAGTTTTTAAAGTTTACAAATGCATGCATCATACTGCATAGCTGAATTGAAGCAACCATAAGAAGCAACTTCGATCTTGGAAACCAAGTATACTTACTTTCTTACAGTGATTCAAGCTCACATTGATGATGAAAACCATGTTCGAGACTTGGCTACATTTTGGCAAGGAAGTAGTTTAGCTTCAATATGTTTCCAGGAACTCTTCTCTACCTCAAAAACCTGCGTGAAACTTTAGCTTCATAGAGCTTCTTGATGGCCATTCTCCTAGAGTTTATAGTATTTGTGCATTGTCTTTGTAGTAAATTTTCTCTAGAGTCAAGACTGTTATAAAGTCCAATCAATATACAGTTGGATAGCATTACGTATAGTGTCATTGGATAATGTTATATATGTTCCATTATTTGCTTACTTTCAATACATTTGTTTACGTAGTTGGAAAGAGTTGTACTGCAAGTATTACAAATCCAATGGCTCAACAGTACCAAATATTGCCAATCACACCTTCAATAATAACTTGCAACCATATAAGATTGATTTTGGGTGAAATGTTCTATGGATATGCTGTATCAAGGAATGGGCTTCATAATTGTTCTAGAATGATAAACTTACATATTATCTTTCCCAATGGAAAAAAGGGTCAGGTGCATTCTCTATTTTCATAAACAGTGCTACTAGCACTAACAGTACATTTTTTAGTAACTAGTTCGACTGAGTGCTTCAGTATGTCTTCTATCTTTAATACAATGGCTTTTGAGTAGTTCGATTTATTCCTGCACATTCTTCTGTGTTTTGGTACATTCTCAACCTTTTTTTTGTTTTACAATATATTCATTTGGCACATTAAAATAATAGTTTTTATTGGTGTATCCTTCATGTTATATCTATTGCAGATATTGCTTTCTCCTTGCGTCTTTATGCTGTACGTTCACTTATACATCTACAATTGCATTATGGCTTCTTCAAACTAATAGGGTGTCATACCATATTTTTATCTGTGGCCTCCTCAATAGTAATATGGTGTGATATTATCATGGAAGGAATTATGGAAAATAGTGTCTTATCAAATTTTTATTTTCAGGTTTGTGAAGGTATCAGGGAACTACTTAATCTTCCAGAAGATTCTCAAGCCGCAAAACATAAATACTGGAACTGACTAACAAGTTTGTAGCCATGAAATTTTCATCACACTGGCATACATAAAGAATATGGATCAAGGTCAGCTCTGTTATTGCAGGAATTTCTTCTGCAAAATCCACGAGGACTATAACATTGGGTAATGAATGTGTACAATGGATAGAAAATCAATATGTATATTTTGACAGTCGATATTCAGACAATTCCATGATTTGTTTAATTTGGTGAAGAGTCCTCCATAGTAATAGAGATTTTGGTTGCTGGGATGAAGAATCTCAGACTTGAGTTTGTGTGATCTCTCTCTCTCCCTATATCTATCTATCTATCTATATATTTGTGCTCATTCTACCAAGTTGGCTGATATTTGTGAGATCCTCATCATTCTCTAAAGGTTATTTGTTTGGGTGAAAGGCGTTCAATGATTGTCATGTGCTATGCTTTGTCACATGGCTAATGCATAGTTCAACTAAAGCGATCAATTTTGTTAAGTTTTATGGTAAAATTTCTTGGATTTGTTTAGTAAATTTCACATTTTGAAGACTGATTGCAGTAAATGTTTCATGAATGGATTTTAGCACATAATACTAAGTGGTGTAATTTAAATTATTTTACATCAGCTATCCTTCACTTATGTGGTAGTGCCCAAGTTTGGCCTGATGGCATTAACTCTACAACTTTTGAGATGGCTCTTCTGATATATAGCAAACTATATACATAAAAGAATGTGCAAAAGGAAGGTAACTGAGTTTGACAATTGAATTTAATGCATGAAGAACAAAAACGGTGGTAATAAAAGCTTGCCTTGGCTACATCATCAATAATTGTAAAGGCAATTAATTTGATATGTTGTTTTCTGTATCAAATTGAGAGGATAAAATTGAAATAATTGTATTTTATGTAAACAAAGTGACTAGTGGTATGAATTTGGGTCCATTATCCCACTTGAAAAAATACTAATAATAAAATTTCATAAAAGCACCAAAAACAAGTAGAACCAACCCATATTTTATTTTAAACTATTCTATGGATTTTTTTTAGCTTCCGAAAAGAATTATATATCAAAAATTTTGATCCATAAAAACATTTAAAACTATTAGCTCTATAAATATTTAGGTTGACACTATTGTGTATATATAAATATAAATTGAAATGCGTAATTTAGTAGTTCAGCTTGATACTTGATGGCCATTCTTCTAGACTTTATCATATTTGTGCAGTGCTTCTGTAGTAAACTATCTCCAGAGTCAAGACTGTTACAAAGCCCTATCAGCATACAGTTGGATAGCCCAGACAGTTAGCATTAATTATAGGATTCTATGTGTAGTGTGAGACAGTCAGCATCTTATATTAGGAAGAAACAATGAAATATAGTGTTATTTGGATGATGTGTTCACATGTATATATTCCATTATTTTCTAACATGAAATACATATTTTTACCTAGCAAAAAGCACTTGCAGTTGTTGGTCTGTGAGATCTTTTCTCTGCTGTATGAAAACCTTGCTAGAAAGAGTTGTATTGCAATTATTACAAATCTAATGGATTAGCAGTTCCAAACATTGCCAATAACAATTTTAACATTTAGTCAGAGCCCTTTAACATTAGCTTTGGGTGAAATATTCTGTGGATATGCTGGACCTTGAATCATGAAATGTTGGTTTAATGGGAAACATACTTTATAGTTGTAGAATGATAGAGCTTAAATATTATCTTTCCCAATGGAAAAAATGGTCACTTGCATTCTGTTTTATAAACAGTGCTACTAGAACCGATACTATATTTTGCAGTGATTAAATCAATCGAGTGCTTCAGTATATGTCTACTATCTTTAATACAGCTGCTTTTGAGCAGTTAGATTTATTTCCTTCACAATCTTCTGTATCTTGACATCTCATGATCATCCAATTTCATAAAAGTTTTGCAAATATTAAATATATATTTCCATTTTATGATATACATGGTACATGTTTCACTATTAAAATAATAGTTTTTATTGGTGTATCTTCCATGTTATGTCAATTGCAGACATTGATTGTGCTAGTTGCACCTTTATGCTTTATCTTGGGATATATGTCTACAATCACATTCTAGCTTCCTCAAACTCATAAGATGTCATACCATATTTTTATCTATAGCTTCCTCATTAGTAATACGGTGTGATATTATCAAGGAAGGAATTGTGGAAAAATAGGGTATTTATTTATTTATTGTTTCAGTTTGTGAAAGTATTAGAGAACTACTTAATCTTCCAGAAGGTTCTCAAGCTGCAAAAAGAAAACACAGGAACTGATTAATGAATCCGTAACCATTAAATTTTCAAGACAAGCATGCATGAAAAAGATGAATCAAGATCAGCTCTCTTATTGGAGGGAATTTCTTCCCCAAAATCCACTTCAGGGCTATCCTCTATGATATTCTCTTCATACTAATCTTAGACAATGGAACACCCTTTAAGAATAAGGATGTTTAGAAGATTTATGCTAAGTGTAAAATTCAACATAAATGGTCGATGCCTTATTAACCTCAAGGCAATGGACAAGCCAAAGCCTCTACCAAAAATTTGATCAAAATCCTAAAAAAATTGGTCAGCAAAACTGGACGAGATTGACATCTATAGCTCTATCCTGCCTTATGGCCTATCACACCAATGTTTGAATCCCTGTTGGAGTGATGCGCTATGCCTTGGTTTATGGGATTGAGGCTATCTTCCGATTCGAGCTTGAGGTCCCACCCTACAAGTGTTGTTGCAATTCTCCTCTACCAGGGACAAATATCGTTTAGGTCATCTTAGCCAATTGGAACTGCTTGATGAAAAGCAAATTCATGTTTTAGAAAACCAACGGGCCTACCAAAACAGGCTTAGGTGTGCCTATGACAAAAAGCTATAGCCTTGATCCTTTAAGATTGATGATCTAGTTTTCAAAGAGAATAAAAAAAATACCAACACCAACGTTGAACTCAAAAGTAGGTTTGGGGCTAACTGGCTAGGTCCATTCATAATCGTCGCCAAGTTTGGATCAAGAGCTTATCACTTGGCCATGCTTGACGACAACGAACTTAAAGAACCTATTAATATAATGCATCTTAAAATACATTACATATAAGTCAACATTGATTGCATGCTCATTTGCTTGCTTACATCGGTGCTTGTCTATATTATTGGCTAACATCATATCTGCTTGCATGCACTGCTTATTGCATAATTGAGTCACGAGATCTGTGATGATGCAAATGATTATCCTATTCTGGATAGTTCATTATTGCATTGCATTTGTACTACATGGTTGATGTTACTAGATTCTCTTAGTCCCTACTATACAAATTGATTTTAGATCCACACAACCATCATCTTATTTTCTCTTAAAAATCTAATATTTCCTCTATATTCTTCTATCTTCTAGTATCACAACTTACTCTAAGACACCTTATAAACCTGTGAAGTGATGGGACATGTTGCTCCAATACACGTGGGTGTATAAATCCTTATAAACATGCTAGACAATGGAATAATGTTGTTCTTTGCACTTCTTAGGTCTATAAGGGGTCAAGTGTGATCTCCTTTTTCTATCTCATCATGGGTTACATGATTGACACTATGAAATTCTGTGGTGATGATAACCCTATCCATTCCTCCTACTTCTTCAACAAGCTATATGATTGACACTGTGATAGTTTGTGGTGATGATAGTTCAATCAATCCCATCATTTGCCTTGCCTAATATTTCATGTGTGGAGGCAAACAAACAAAAGGAAAAATGACCTCCTAATTGTGGGCATCAAATTCACTTCAAAAAAAAAAAAAAAGTAATCAAAGATAATCAAATTGATACTCATCAAAATCAATCAATTGTCTTTAAAGAGTGATCAATTATGTCTCTTTAAATAGACTATATCATTGTCTTTAAATTGACCAAATCATTATGTGTCTTTGAATAGACCAAATCATTATATGTGTCTCTAAATAGATTGCATCATTATGTGTCTTTAAATAGACCAAATCATTATGTGCCTTTAAATATACCAATAAGAAGAACAAAAAGTGCACTTTAGGCCCTTGCCTAAAGGTTAATAATTTAAAGCCGCCTAAGTGCTTGTCCAATACTCAAGCTAAGAGGCCATCACTTAGGGGTGAATCAAAATTGTACATATCGTCCCCTTGGACACATCTTAAAACCACTTAAGTGCTTGTCCAATAATAAAGGTAAGAGGCCACCACTTAAGGGTGAATCAATCAATCATGTATGTGCCTTTAAATAGGTCAATCAAATGTGTCCTTAAATAGACCAATCTATACATAAATCAAACAATTATGAGATTTCAAATAGGCCAATCAATTATGTGTCTTTAAATAGATTGATTAATTGTGTCTTTAAATGGATTAGTCATATTACAAATCTTTAAATGGACGCATCACGAGTCTTTAAATAGATAAACCCCTCTTTTTGAGTCCCTTGCCCAAAAAATATGTTTTCCTCTTTAAGCACTTCACTTAAAGACATTATTGACCTACAAAAGACCCAATCATAAAATGAATCTTTCATCACATCTTTATCCTTTGTACACTCAAAATAATCAATCAATTAAGGTTAATAAGCTAATCAATTCCTTATTCCAGCTTAGACAACTTCATATTCATTAACTAATTAATTGATTGTCACAAGTCATATTGGTCCATTCAATCTTGAACTTAATAAGTAATTAATTACTTCATCCTTTAATACTTAAATGCAATTGTTTTTAATTAATCCTAAGCCTTCAATATACATCGTACTTATCTTTAATTCATCATTAATTAATTAAGTAATCCACTAGTTGTTAATTGGTCACAAACATGCTTAATCATAACTAATTCAAACAATTCATATTGACTAGTTAATTCCATTAGTTGGGTTAATTGATTGAAGTAATCTAATTTCTCACCTAAACTAATAAATTCTTAATATGCACCTAGAGTAATTAATTTTCACCTTGAACAAAAATTAATCATACATGAAATCTCATCAAGTAATCTTGAACTAAATTAATCTCAGTTAATTAAATGGCTTTGAGCCAAATTAAAATTGACCAATTTCATTTATCTTAAATCGCCATCAATCAATCTCATTCACTAAATTTGCTTTTCTAAACCTATTAACCTTGGTGACATATACCAAAGTTATTTTGTCAAGCTTGTCGAAATTACCCAAATTTTATACAATCAATATAATTATACCAAAATTATTTGATATCATTAAAATTTGTCAACCTTTCCATCATGACGAGGCCTATATCATTTTTTTTCCCAACCATGCAATTCTAATAAAATTGTCCAATACCATTAAATTTTATTACATTTTTTGCAAATCCGCAAGTTTTGTTAAATTTGTCTCAAAATTCTAAAAATTGAGAAATGTTTTTTATACAAAATAAATTTGTTAAAATTATCTATAAATAATAAGAAGTTAGCAAACTCTGTAAGGCAGGAAAATATTTGTTAAAATCATCTCATATGGCCAATTGCAAAGTAAAATAAAATTGATATATATGTTTTTGAATTAAGAAAAGTTTATCAAAACTATCCAAGATAACATCAATTTGATAAAATTTTCAAAATGAAAATAATTTAACACAATTATCTAAATTCATCCAAAATTAATAATTTTTTTAAAATGTAATTAATCTATCAAAATTATCTAAGCTCATAAAATTCTCGACATGAAATTAATTTATCATAATTATCTAAGATCATTAAAATTTACCACATTTTTCAAGACCAACAAAATTTATCACATTTATCTAGGAATACCAAAATTCTCAAGATAACAAAATTTGTAGAAAATTATCAAATCACATAATATTGTAACATTTCACCAAAATCTTCAAAATTCATCAACTTTTTCAAAATCATAAAATTTATTAAAATTATCTAGTAATGATCAACATTAGCCAAATTCATCAAAATCAATGTAAAACTTTACAAATAAGTCAAATAATCAAATCTTCATAAACAAATCCACAATAAGTTTAATTTTTCAAATTGCCATCATACAAATCATTAAAATCTATCGAACATAGCAAATCATCGTCTATCATCATCATACAATAATACAAATCATCACATCAATTACATCAAAACTAAAATAAAATCAAGACACAAGTCATTGTCACATACATCATCAATGTCAAAAAATAGTATATATATTTATAGATCACAACGTCATGATACAAAAAGAGTGCAAGTGTCATCATAATCAAACATCTATGATACATCCAGATACATTAAAGTTGTGATGTTTCAAACAAATCCAAATCAAGTTTCCATCAAGCATAATACAACAAATACTATACATCATAAATCTCATACATCTAAAATTGACCTAATGGTCTCTCAACAATCCACCCTCCAAAATAACCTGAGACATCCCAAAATTAACAAGCGACTACAAAATGAAGCCCAACTCCATGACCCTGAATCTGGTGCTCTCCTTGCTAGTGTTGGCGGTGATATCCTCACAGACCATTATGAGGTATTCATCACAGTCTGAGAGTGTCTATGACTACAACCTCAATGGCAAAGGGAGATACTGCTCTACTAAAACAACTACATGGTAGGCCACCCTATAACATCCTACATGCTTTGCCTCACCTTTTAGCTCTCGTTGAATGGCCTATAGATCACCCTACCACTATCCCACTTACACCTACACTTGCACAAACTAGTCGAATAATATACACATCATTTGCTCCCCACCTGCTAACACTACTGATGATGTCCCTGCCATGGTAGTGTCTTGCTTAGTGGTCAAATGATTAATAATTTGTTGCATTCTAACAACCTCCCCAACATGTTGCTTTCAATCTAATCCTACTCATACTACAAATATGCCACACCTCCTAAGCCCTAGCCTCTCTCTCTCCACTGCTAATGCTGACTCCAGTGCTTCCATCTATTGCATCAATACATATTGCTCTACCTCTATGGAAATACGATGTGATCTATTGGTGCCAACCTTATCTGTCACCGTCATGGGTAGGGGCAACACCAAAAGAGGTACAACAGATAATGACACCTCTGTTGATACCCCTTGTATAGTTATCTATCTCTCCTTATGCCTCCTTTGTGCCTCTACAAAATCAACATTGCCCATCGTTGAGCACTTGTTGGTTGTGCCCCTACTATTGTGACCCTTTAAAGCCAAAACTAGTAGTACCACTATCAATATCTTAGAGCCATATGAGCATCATCCCATCGTAGATTGGCTATCTTTGCATCATTTGTATTGGTCTAAGGATAGTTTTCATGAATTGATGGGCCACCAAATTCTCTCCTGTAAATCACCAAAACCAAACAGGTCCTAATGGGATGTCCTATTGAACCTCAAACTACCATAAGATCCAATTGAACTGGTGTAGTTTCCACTTTCCTAGTGGCCCCACCAACCATCACACCTGTTGAACTTGGACCGATTGGTATTTGTCTTGTGCCCACCTAGGATGCCCTCTTCAAGGCCTCCACATCATCTATCCAACATCCATGTCATCCATGACTTTGCCCTACCACAAGTGTCTCTTTGAATGGCCTCTGACACCGCCTCAAAATGTTGCATTCATCAACATGGTATGAGCACCTTTGCATTGTCAACTTGACAAGGAATCACATGCAATCACCAAATGGCTAGGTGCTTCCAACACTACACCTAATGGAGGGTGCAACATACCAAGCTCTAGCCACCTTGATATGCCATCCTATGTATTGTATGATATAACCTAGTGAGGATAACCAATCCTTAGACAAATTGTACTAGGTCATTTTGCATATTTGCAATGACCTCTTTGCACCCCTAGTGCATGCATTACCTATTGGTATACCCTACAAGGAGGCTTGATGTGATAGCACACAACATAGTCATATGCTTGTCTAACCAACCTCTATGGTACATGGCATTAATGTTAATGGCATACCGAGCCAAAGGAAACCCCTCATCCCTTATCAATGACCGTAGATATCTTGTTGGGTCTTAGCTCATCTGTACATGGGCACCTCAAATTAGCACCTTGAGGATGCGACACATATCCTCCAAGCTAATCAACATCTTGTTGGTCAACAATTGAAGCATACTCATTTTTTAGTATGATCTCTCAACTAATGATGTCAAGAGAACTTCATTAAAATTTACTTTTGACATAAGGGGTATATGATATAGCCCTACGACCTCTAAGATCCTGTGGTTGACATCATTAGAAAGAGTTTATATTATCTCTAGCATATTTGATCTTCGCTCATGGCAGTCTAATATGCCATGCCTCACTTGCAAATCAACAAAGATATTTGTTAACCTAACTCATCTAAACTAGTCTAAATGACAACTAAAATTAATCAATTTTCTTCTTGTTGCAAAAATTCCATTAGTGTACAAAATCACTACCAAGGCAAAACTACCACTGGTCATCAAAATTATTGCCTAGACAAAACCACCATTGGGTAGCAAAATTGTTACTAGGTGAAACTGTTACTAGGCAACAAAACTGCTACACTAAATTGATGGCATTCTGTAAAAATTCTATCATAGATGCATAGAACACTTTTCAAGGGAAATTTGAAATGAAACACAAAATTTTCAAATTCCTATTTAAGCTCTATCTCCTAGTGCTCATGTCAAAACTCGAATCGTGTCAACATACTGCACTAGTCTTGCCTAGTAGGCCATTGAAGATATCATAGTAATAAGGATCAAAACTTTGGAATCTCTTTCGTGTGCAGTAAAAATAAATTTGCTTTTACCCCCTACCCATTTCGATTAGGTCAATTTTTTTCCTCTACTTTCTTATCTCATCATCACTCCCTTATGACATCAAAACCAAATCAATTTTCTTGAAGAAATTTGATTCTCCCTTTGAAACTCGATAGGGTACATTGGAGCAAGATGCATTTAATGCTACCCCGCATTAAATACTATATGAAAATGTAAAATTTGAACAACCAATTTTTGCATCACTTGACTTACCTTATCAACCTTAAATAATAGAAAATACGTTTACCTCAAAATTGGGGCATCTACATTAATTTTTGACATATTTATTATGTAATAAATGGATCAAAAGGGGTAAACTAAACTAGCCTAATTAATTTTTGATCTCAATTTAGAGCATCTATACATCAAAAGTTAAACATTGGTGGTAAAAAAACCATTGGCAATGCATTTTTTCTCTAGTAGCATTTTTGTGTACTTAAATTTTAGTCATATCGCAAAACTACTATCATGAATTCATTGACAATGGTTTTTCTTGGTAGTAGTTTTGACCTGGAATACATGAAATCTCAAAGGCATGCTTCATAGACATGTCCCAAGCTAGACACCAACCCTTGGCATGATCACACATGCTGGACTATAGGTCATGCCTAGACCTTGAAACTCCCTAGCATATTTGACTCTCTAGAATATTCTCTTCAAAAAGGCCTTAAAAATTTATAAACGCAACTGTTGAGGAGGGAATTCCATCCAAGTTTTCACAACAACAAGACTACCAAAATTTCTTTGCATTCATTCTCCTCTTCATGCCAAATTGCTTACTCCACCTTTGCCCACTCTCTTTTGCAATTAAACTCTATTTACTTATTCATCAAAGCATTAGAGGTAATCTAATCAACAAGTTGAGAATTATAGCAAGCAATCCCAAAGCATTTGGTGAGCTCTCAAGGAGCAAAGGAAGGGGAACAACTTCTTGTTATTTGGTTGTGTATTTCATCTCTCACTCTTGCTCATTTTATCTCATTTCTATATTATTTTTTAGTAGCATTTTATCTCATTTGTTTTCTCCCAATTTCACTAATATTTTCATCTTACTGCTAGCTACTTCTAATATTTGAATTTTGCTATTATTCTTGTTTATTTCCATTTATCTTAATGTTACTTTAGTTATTCCTGTACTACATAGTTGCATATTAGCTAGCATATATCTTTATAACATTTTGATATAGTTTTATCATGCTTTTTGTTTCAATTATGCTACATCTTAGGGTTCTCATCCCTTTTAAGGGACCCTTGCATATTCATATTTGCACACCCTAGGGCTTTCTACCCCCTATATCCTTTTTTTATTATAGAAGCAAAACTACTACCAAATTGTAGGACAAATAATGATTTTTCCCTCAAGTCATTTAGCATATGTTGCTAGCAATTTCCACATTTTCTCAAGGAAACATGAGTCTAACCAGTTGTAGTAAGAAATTTTCTTCCTTCCCCAAGCTAGGTAGACCCCTCTATACTAATTTTATTATTTTTTCCATTTTT
This sequence comes from Wollemia nobilis, assembly GCA_028583015.1. Taxonomy (NCBI): domain Eukaryota; kingdom Viridiplantae; phylum Streptophyta; class Pinopsida; order Araucariales; family Araucariaceae; genus Wollemia; species Wollemia nobilis. Next base: position 7,265,734 of record JAQPPZ010016917.1, on the reverse strand, counting down.
CTAACTATTTTGTAGGTTCTTGCAAAACCTCCAATGGTGAAAAAAATGTAGACAACAAATTTGCAATGGTAGTGGTTTTGGTTTTGAGGTAAAATTAGAAGTTTTCTACTTTAGAACTTCTATTTCTATTTCTCCAACCCGACCTGTCTATTGTTTGTTATAATTTACATATTTGATTATGTTTTTATCATCATTTTGTTATTTCTCTTTGACTATTTTGCAGGTTCTTGCAAAACTGTTGGTGGTGATGAAAACGATGGTAGCAACTTTGTAGTGGTAGTAGTTTTACCTTTAAGGAAAAAACTAGGTGTTTTTTTATTCCAAATTGTTTTTCTATTCCTATAACTTGATCTATCTATTGTATATTATAATTTGGGTCTGTATTTTGGTCTTATTACCAATTGAATATAAAGGAAACATAAAACCTAGTTTAATTATTATTGGAGATAATTCATTGATTTGTCTTGTACAAGAAAGCAAAATTACATATAGGCTGCATCTAGGTTAGCTTGTTTGATTGCAATTGTCTCTTGTACCCTTGCTCAAATAAATAGAATAATATTTTACTTTTATTGTATCATCAAATTGAAAATCATATATAGCATAGGTCTTGTTTTCTTACATCACTTGTTTGCTTACATCTCTAGATCAGATTAGGCTTAAATGTTTAAGTAGGGAATCCTAGGTGAAAAACTTTTTTTTCCTAAAAAACACTAGGTTTTTTATAATTTTTTTTATAAGCTATATGTAGATTCTATTGGGGGCCACTCCCATTACGAAAACAAAATATTACATTACTTTCATTGCATTTCTAAAAATTTTAATTAAAGCATATCCAACTTTGTCTTTCTATAAAAGATAATTTTCATTTACCCTTCTATCAAAGATATTATTCGTCTTCCTCAAATTGCTAATTTCGACAATCAACTCCGTTTATATCAAATACCTTCAAAAAATTAAATTCTATCAAGATGAGTTTCAACACTGCGAATGGTTAAAATGTTTCCTGCCCAATGCCAGGATCGGACAAACCAGATAATTCGCCTTGGTGGAGAAACAAGAGTAGAGAGTCTACAGGGCGCCAACTCTGGAGAGTCCTTGATACTTGAAAAACAAAATGCTTTGGGAATAGGGGTGCGCATCACAAGACACTTGTGCCCACACTCGCCCAATGGAGTAGACAAAAATGCCACCCCTCCCCAAAACACGTCAGAATGGACCTTCCAAAAATTGCGCAAGGAAAACATCAGGAAGGGATGTCTACCCTGGCCAACCTTTCCACCTCGAAAGGGAAGCGAGACCGCCACACAACAGGGCACGTGGTCGCGAGCCCTTTATTGGCCATGAGGTCAGCCATGCGATTTCCTTCTCTCAAAATATGATTTGCTTTCCATCTATCGTGATAGGAGAGAAAAGATCTAGCCTCGAGGATGATGTTGTAGACTTTCCAAGATGGATTTTTGGTGCCAAGAAGGTAATTCACGATGTTGAGCGAGTCACCCTTAATGATAAGAGGCCGAGGATCCTCAGAGAGAATCTGAATACCATTCAGAGCGCCTCGGGCTTTAGCATAGTGATTCGTTTGGGAGTCCAAATCTTCACAATAGTCCATCATAATATTCCCGTCATGATCACGGACAACCCCACCAGCGCCAGCGGGCCCAGGATTCCCCTTAGCCACTCCATCAAAGTTTAATTTAATCCACCCCATGGGGGGTTTGGTCCACACAACATTCCTTCGACAGGGCCCTTTAACAACCTCCAGAAACGGCCAGAGATTTATTATTTTGAGAATAGCTTCTTCGCTTCAAAGATGGGGACGGGGACTAGGAACAACAATAGAATTATCAATGGCATAAGATAACACCCTTTGAGCAACAGAAGGGGGCCCTCTAGGAGCTCTACCAAATATTCTGGCATTCCTCTCTAACCAAATTTGCCAAATTAAATGGTGGAAGGAGGCCTCGAGGAGGAAGCGAAGCTTGGGATTCTTGAAAGGATTAGGCCATTGGTGAAAAGCATCTCTAAGGGATCAGGGAGAGCACCAAAGGATCTGGAAGGAGGATAGGAAAATGCTCAAAATAGAGTGGGAAAATAGGCAATGCAAGAATAAATGATCCCTCGTCTCACAATTTGCTAAACACAAGTAACACCTGTTGGGGAAGGCAAAACCTCTCTTGTGAAGGTTGTCAATAGTTAAGGCTTTATTGTGGAAAGAAATCCACGTGAAGAAGTTGATTTTAGGAACAAATCTTTTCCTCCAAACAGTATTCCACCTGTAGTCCAGAGTAGTCTTGGTGGTGAGGAGCTCATAAGCTGATTTAACAGAGAAACGCCCATCCTCTGTACCACTCCAGATGATCCTGTCATTTCTCCTGGCAGAAGGAATTAAAACCGACTGAAGGATATTATCAAGGAAAGTAACCTCATTATTAAACCCCTCCACAACAAGAAGCTTCCACCGAGGGAAACGGGTGCTCTGATCTATGAAACCCGCCACCCTAAGCTGGACGTTAGGGTCGGTCAAGCTTCTCAGCCCAGCAAGTTTCGCCCTCGACCCAAGGGCTTCTTCAGTCGCCCACCTGTCCTTCCAAAAGAAAATGTAGTTGCCATCACCCAGAATCTAGCGGGATCCCAAACTGATCAAATGCTAGGTTTAGAGCACAGATTTCCAAAAGATCGATGCCATGGAGGATGTTTCAGCATCCAAGAAGGGAGTGGGACCAAGATACTTCATTTTAACCAGCGTAACCCACTCCACCGGGTCGTTAGACATAATCCTCCAAGCGTGCTTCGTGATCAGAGCCAAATTCATAAGTCTTGATCTTCTCAACCCTAGGCCAATCCTCGAACACACCTTGTCCCAGGCTACAAGGGGAAGTCTAGACTTCTATTCATTACCAGACCAAAGAAAGGTCCTCTGAATCTTCTCAATATTGGAGTGAACTACACTCGAAAGCATGAACACCAACATGAAGTAGATTGGGATCCCCTGAAGATAGGCTTTGGTAAGGGTGGCTTTCCCAGCTTGTGATAGGAGTTTGCCCTTCCAAGTGCCGAGTTTCCTGTGAAGGCGCTCAAGAATCGAGTTCCACATGTCCCCACTGGCCCGCCCGCTATAAGATAGAGGTAACCCCAGATAGGACATAGGCAGGGAATCAATAGTGCATTCAAGAATTCTAGCAATATGAATTTGTCTGCGCAGAGAAGTCTTACTAAAGTAAATTTTGCTCTTGATGTAATTGACCTTTTGCCCTGCAGCTTGCTCATAACGAAACAGGATCCTCTTGAGTGATTTGGCTTGAGCAACGGACGCTCCAGTGGAGATGAGGGTGTCGTCCAAAAATTGCTGATGAGTGACAGGATTAATTCTAGAAGTTAGAAAGATGCCAAAAATCTTGTTCTGCCGAAGAGCCTCTTTCATGGACCAACTCAGAACCTTTGCCAGAAGAATGAACAGGATGGGAGAAAGAGGATCTCCCTGTATGAGGCCTCTAGAGCTTTGGAAATACCCAGCTAGGGACCCATTGACCAAGACAAAAAAAAAGGGAGTGGATATACAACTGTAGACAAGGTCAATCCAGTGGGGATGAAAGCCGAACTTGAGGACTACACACAAAAAAATTTGATCAACATGGTCGAAGGCTTTGTTCATGTCGAGCTTAAGAAAAAGAGCAACATTCTTAGAGCGGTAAGCAAAATAAAGGGTCTCATGAATAGTGATAACACCATCAAGAATGTTTCTGCCTTTGATAGTGCTTCCCTGACAAGGATCAATTAGGAGGGGGAGGACTGTTTTGAGTCTATTGGCTATAGCCTTGGTAAGGATATTGTAAAAAAAATTGCACAGGCTAATGGGCCGATAGTCAAAGAAAATTTTGTAGGAAGGAGACTTAGGAATGAGGGCAAGAAAGGTGGAATTGAGTTTCGGGTGGATAGATATGGACGCTTGGATAACCCGAATAACATCACACACATCCGGGCCCATGAACTCCCACATGACTTGGAAGAATCGAGGGGGAAACCATCGGGCCCAGGGGCCTTATCTGGTTGCATGGAGAACAATGCTTCCTTAATCTCAGACGAGGAAAAAGGTTCTAGAAGTTTCATGCTTACCTCATGGGGAACTTTAGTCAAAAAATTGGCGAGCATAGATTTTTGGACCTAGAGGTTGCTATCCGGAGGAGTGCCAAGAAAATCTTGAAAGAAATTAACCACTTCGCTCCTGATTTCCTCAATATCCCTGGTAATGTGCCCATCCTTACAAGTCACTTCTCTGATATTGTTGGCCCCCCTGTGCCTCATAGTAGACGCATGAAAAAATCTCATGTTGGAGTCTCCATTCTTCAACCACAGGTCACGAGATTTTTGGCGCCAGAACATTTCCTCCCTAGCGAGAATAGAATGAAAGTCCACCAAAAGGCTCTGCTATTCCTCCCTGAGACCCTCAGTGTAACCTTCAATAGCCATCCTTTCCTCCACAACCTTCAGGTTCTCAGCAATGGATTTTTTGGACTCAAAAATGTTTCTGAACACCTCTTTGTTCCAAATCTTTAGTTTTTCTTTGACCATTTTGAGCTTTAAAGCCACCCTCGTAGGAGCGCTTCCTTCCACCTTCGATTTCCACCACGCTGAAACCAATCCTTTGAAGTCTTTGTGGGAAATCCACATGGATTCGAATCTGAAAGGGGTCATAAAAATAGGCCCATCGTTCGCCTCCAAGAAAATAGGGTTATGGTCAGACCCAATCCTTGGAAGAGCCGAAAGGATAGCCCCGCCAAGGATGGGAAAGGCTTCTAGGGAAATGAAGAATCTATCAAGTTTGACTTGAATCAAACCGCCCCCAATCCTTTTGTTCCTCCATGTGAAGGAAGCCCCTTTGAGTTCGATGTCAAGCAGGCCATTAGCAGAGACAAAATCTCTGAAATCTTCCAAGTCATGCGGCTGGAGTGGTCAGACCCTCCTTTTTTCTTTGAGGGATGAAGGGGAAAATTGAAGTCACCCCCTAAAACCCAAGGAAAGTTGCTAAAATTCTCCCTCATCAGAGAGATAACTTTCCACATTTCTGCTCTCTCTGTGGCAGAATTTGAAGCATAAACGTTGGACAGAATCCAAGAAAAATTGGATGTTTTGGACTGGAACAAGTACATTGATGATTCTCGTTGGAAGTTGACAGCGAGCTGCCCTCAAACCTCGAAGGGTCCCACATAACCATGAGTCCTCCCGTTGTTCCCACTACAGGGCTGGACAGACAATTTGCCTTGGCCTAAATGGCCTTCGCCACTTTGTTAGAGGAGATAGCATCAAGCTTGGTCTCTTGCAAAATAAGGATAGAAGGGTTAATCCTCCTACGGAGATCAGTAACTAACCTTCACTTGGCTGCACCATTCAGTCCTCTCACATTCCATGAGAGGACTTTCATCTGGGACAGCTTTGAAGTTTTTCTTGCCTCCCCTTCCTTGTTGAGTGGGAGGTTTTGATGCATGTGCTTCGTCCAACTGTGTGTCACAGTCATCCAGAACCAACAAATGCTGGGTTCCATTTGCAATGTCAGTTGCAGTCTCTTTGTCTCACCTTTCCTTGTTAGGAGGACGACCCTGCTTCCTCTCACTACCAAAATCCACACTTTGCTTTCGGCTCCTTGTATTTCAGAGGCTAATGTGACCGGACTGTTCACCCCTCCTTCCTAGGAGGTAATCTTCTAGCAGCATCTGTGACTGACTAAAATTGGGAAGACCCGTATCTTGGAGTAGAGGAACAGCCTGAGGCAAAACTTGGGAAGGGGTCCGTTCCATCTCTTCTTGCAATTCACTTTCCAAGTGGGAGTCTACTCCTTGTCGGTTGTCAGCCTCAAGATGCTCAGGGTTCGATTGGAGATAGGGATTCTCTTCAGGCTGCGAGAGTCCGCCACAGTCTCTAGAAGGGCCTGGGGATCCATGGCCCTTCACGTCTGGAATATTTGGTTGCTTTGCCTGGTCTTCCTTGTGCTCCAGGGGGTTGTCGTTTTCACGTTTCTATTTTCTCAATTTTTGAAGAGGACACTGGGACTGGAGGTGCCCTTGGGATTGACACTGGATGCAGAAAGTTGGTCTATTTTCATAGACAATAGCTTTTTCATGAAGAAAGGTACCCCCAGACCGAAGAGTGATGGAAGTTGGGAGTTCTGCCTCCAAATCTGCTAGAACACAAAAATGGGCCTGGACGAACCTTGTTCGAGCTCGGGTGGGAGGGTCAATGGTGACCAACTCCCCAATGGAATGCGCAATACCTCTTATGACATTTTCATGCCAGCCAAAGAGGGGAAGATTCGGGAGCCTAACCCATACTGGGGCAATGTTGATGTTCTGGGTCTCAGGATTGAAATCCATGTCCCACTTCTTGAGAAATAAACTTCTGCGGCCCAGAAACCATGGCTCGCCAGCTAGAATTTTATAGTAATCCTCCTTATTGTTCAATCTAATGGCAAAAAAACCCCGGGATAGGGCCGCCAACTCCAAATGGCCAGAAGTCCTCCATTTGCTTGCTGCCCATTTTTAGATAGTTTCCATGTCGGGATGGCCTCCAATGAATTTACCTATTAGGGTAAATTTCTCAAACTCCATGAAGCTTGAAAGAACTTCCACCAGGATGTCTAGCTCATCCCCAACCGGAAACAATTCTTTGGTAAAAAACCCATTTAGGGTTTCTGAGGCCGCTGCCTGGGCATAAGACTTTTGAGCCCCACCACCCCCTTTGTCTGGTCGGTCTTTACCTCGACCAATACCATTGCCAGCCCGGTCATCTTCAATGGGCCCGGGCATTTTCGCTCCACCAAAATATTGATGCCCTTCGATTGATCCGCTGCATCCAAGGACCGAAACACCATCGCTCCCGATCTCCCCTGCAGACTTCCCGCCCATCGACATCCTCATATTTAACATTTATTTTACATGTTATTTAATATTTTTTTCTAAGTGTGTTTTGTGTAGATTTCGTAGAAATTGTTGTGTAGACACCAAAATCTAGCCATTCACCCTCTATACATGTATTCTCATCGTTTCCACCGCCAAAGCATAGCCAATTTGCCCACTATCCCTATTTTTCGGTCATTTTCGATCATTATTCACATTTATTTATATATATTTAAATATAATATTTTATATTATATTTTAATAAATATTTAATAAATATGTATTTATTTAAGTGGATAATCCTAGCCATCCAATTTCAATTTAATCCTGACCACCCATTTACATCAATCCGTGCCACCCTAGATTTATTATCTACCCTTGGATATGTTTTAATCTCAACCACACGATTAGTGTCATTGAAACCCTAGCATGCACTAGGTTAGATTATAAATAGGAGCTATTTTAATGTCTCAACCACTAAGTCTTTTCCTAAGTTTTCCCAGGATTTTTCCATGAGTTCTCAATTACCCTAAGTTTGTGATTTCCCTGAGTGCTTAAAACCCTTAAGTTCCCTAGGCCACCTCGTGTCACTTTTGTTGCCATCCTCGCTCATCGTAATCCCCCATTTCCATAACTGTTATTTCTCCTTCATCAGATCTACTTCTACAAAGTTTGTCCTCTCAGCCCTAGGCGCCCACGTGTATTTTTTGTCAACACTAGGTGACTACAAGTGCCTCCTCATTAGTCCTAGGTGCCCATGGGTGCCCTCCCTACCAGCACAAAATGCCCATGGGCGTTTCCTACAGTCGCCAGGTGCCTGCGAGTGTTTTATGCTCCTATTACTAAGGTCACCCTAGCCTCTGGGAAACGTTAGGAAATCGCCATGCCAGCCACATACATCAAACATCACACATCAGAAGACGGTAAGAAGGTAAAATAGATCAACCCTATATTTATTTATTTTTATGAATTTGCTTTCTATTTTTGTTCACTATACTTGTAGTATTTAGTTAGGGTTTTATTATTGCATATAGAGGGCCTCACACTATGGAGCCCTCACATATACTACTAACTATTTTCTGTGTCATTGTGTGCAGATCTGAAGCACTACATTAGTAATTTGGAGTGGCCCAACCTTGGATATATGAAAAGCCCACTCAACCTTGTTGGGATCAAGATGCACTTGAAGACACCATGACCTTACTTCTTAGGGTTTCGGAGAACCCTAAATTTTTTTAATATTGTATCAAAAGGATTCAAGGATCCAAGATTGTAAACAATGGAGTTTCTAGGCTCCCCCCATCAATAAAGAATTTATTCTATTGTGCAAACTTGTGTTACCTTGCATTTTACTTTTGTTCAAAGCATTGTATGTGTGTTGCGTTTTGCATCTTTCAAATGGCGATCAAAGTGGAACCCCCTAAGGGTTTCTATTTATGATTTTTTTCACTAATTTGTTTTCTATTTTTTGTTATCTCACAGGTTTTCAAAAGCACGAATCTCCCATATTTCATTAGATCTAGGGTTTTTGAAGTCTGTAGAAGCTTGCAGAAGATGCGTGAAGCACCCAATGACATCCAAAGGTAATCCAAAAATACCCATAGGCATTCAAACCCATCCAGAAGCACCCACGAGCATCTCAATAGCGTTCAGAAGTACCCAAAGGTATTTATGGAGAGTTAGGAGCAAAAACGTAGGCTTTCTAGTAAGTCGATTGTTTAAAATCCTAGTTTTTTTATTTACGTATTTTGGGTATTTTTTGTATTTTTTAGATTTTAAACAATAAAATGAATCATCATTAAGAAATCTGGAAATGAACGCATATTAATTTGTATTTTTAGGACTACATTCATTCACATATTTAGATTAGGGTTTTTGTTTTCTAGGTGTAAATTGTTGCATTTTGTCTGCATTTGAACTTAAACTTGCATAATCTAGTGTTGCATATTAGGGTTAAAGATATTTTATTTTGTATATCTAAGTTGGAATAATATTAGATTGCCAGAAGTATCCTTGTCAGTTGGGTGATTCTAGGAAGAGGGGTGGATGAACCCTTCGATTGTTATTTAGATAGGGGGTATTAAACGGTGTACTTCACGCCCTTTGGAGAACTTGGTAGTATTTTGTTGGATTCTAATTTAGGTTTATGAAATTAATTGTTTTTAACATTGTTTGTACACTATAGAAAATATAAACCTTAAAAATAATTCACACACATCATGATTCATGCAAAACAGTAGTGGTTGGATTTCATCACCAACCATTGCTTGAGATTTGGTGATGGTGGCATTCATATCCATCCACCAATCTCTACCCTTAGACACCTTAGGAATACCCTCGAGCAAACTTGTTGGATTTCATAACCAACAAGAATCTCATTGCCCTACCTTAGCCATAGTTTTTCACCTTTGTTTCATTAAGAAAGACACAAAAATGGAACATAAAATGAATATACATTAAAAGGAGATAATTAATGAATGAGGTAAGCCACATTGGTTGAGACTTAGCATTGTTTGTTTATTTCCTTAAGCATTCCAATTTTTGTGTTATATTTGGTATTTTAATTTGAATCTTGATTTACTTTGCTTATGGTATTAACTAGAAATCAAAAGAAAGTAATAAGTCAAGAAAAATTAATGGAACCTTCATCCACCTTCCCCACCACTTCAGTGGTAGATCCCTTGAATGTGACACAAGTAGATTTATCTGCAGGTCCCTCACATTCCACATCCTATCACATGGCCATGTCCCAAGAATAGTTAAACTCCCCTACCATCAACCACCACATTACCCATATAGACATAGCAAAAGTAGAAGCCTTCATGAAGTCTTCTAATTATGTCTTAGAGTCCATCCTCAACTTGCTTAGATAGGATTCTGGTTTACAGCAAGAGCTTATCTATTCCCAACCTCCATCAACCTTTACCTAGGTGTATACTAACGCTCTTTTTGAGGTATCAATTGCACCTTCATCCCATACATCCATCCCTCAATCCTAAGGTGCTCCTAGCACCTCATATACCTCTACCTACACCAATTCCTTGTATGAAGCATAAGTTAATGCTACTTCACAAGTCCCAACCTCACAAGTTGCCATACCTAGTGTAACTTGTATCCCAACCACATCTTCCATACCCCTAGCCTTTGATAGAGATATTAGTGAAGCATGGGAACACCTGAACAAATTGCTTAAACAGTGTTAGAACACTAAAAAATAAGTATAGGTTAACCATATGTCTCTACATAACTCTACTCAGACTATCCTTGTCAACCAGGGACCATCATGGGAACCTCAGTCTTCGGTGGTCTCTATCCCAATTCCCCCATCAAGCAATACCATTACCCATCCTATTCCCATTAGCAAACCTGGCCATAACCTTCATCCATAAAAATCATTCCATAATTCTCCATATTTTCATCAATAATCCCTCATTCATAATATTCCATCCAATTCACCTAGTCATCAATATCAATATCATCATTTGATCACTCCACAACATCTCTCCACACCCCCGCAAACCCATCAGGTAATTCAAGGTTTCCACATTCCTAAGGAAGACCCTCGAATTAATGCCATGTAGAAACAAATAGATCAATTGATGCAATTCACTCTTGGATTTTCAAATAAGAAATCAAATTTACACCAATTGATCAAGCAACCAATCCATCCTTCGATACCAACCCCGCCATATCCGATAAAATTTACAGTATCCAAGTTTGACAAATTCAAGGGAACTGAGGATCCCAAAGAACATATGAGCATCTTTGTTCATTCATGCTTTAGAATTCAAGATGATAATGCTCTCATGCTTTGAAATTTTCCTCAAACATTAGGAGGGGATGCCATAGAATGGTACAATAAATTTCCAAGCCATAGTATCTATACTTTTGACCAATTGATTGAGAAATTATTTGATCGCTTCATCATAAATGTCAAAAATAAGATCTCATTATCCGACGTATATGCCTTAAGACAACATGATGATGAATCTATCTATTATTTCAGAAACCGTTGGAGGGTTATCATCACAAAATTGCCATTCACCCTACCAAAGGATGATCTAATTAAGCTATTTACCAAGAGTTGCTTAAAATATATCTTTTGGATAATCCAACTAAGAACTTACCAAACCTTTGAAGAAGCTTTACCTTAGGCTAGTGTCATTGAGGATATCAAAATCCAAGAAGGCATCATTAAGCCCAAGAAGAAAGAATGGAAAAATAATTTCCAATACAAAAGTAATTATTTAGGCCAACAAAAATCAACAAATGTTACCCCAGCCACACAATCCCCTCAAGTCAATCAAGTCGTCATGAACCAATCGATAATGGTTCAACAACAACATGTGCAACAAGTACCACAAAAAATTTCATATCATGCGGTCCCCTCAACAACACAAGCTCTAACAGTTCAAAACACAATGCCACCTATGGAAAACTGTCCCCAGAGATAGTCTATCTAACAAAATTGCCAATATACCCCACTAGATGAGTCATATGCCTATCTATTTAGAAAGTTGTATGAGACAAATAAACTTGCTTTTCTCGATATTAGACCGGATGATCCCACCAAGCATGGTAAAAATTATTGGAAATACTTATTTTGCCCCTATCATAGGCAAAATGGGTATGATATCAACAATTATCATATGTTTAAAAACGTAGTCCAAGACCTCATTGACTTGGGGGAAATTAAAGTTAATAGTCCCCTTGCTCAACAAAACCAAGACCTTGGTATATTTCAAACACCACTTCCTCATCACGAGGAGGTGCAACCAAACATAGAGGGAGATAACACCAAAACTCCCCCTAACCAAGTCAACCATATTCAACAATACCAAGGGTTTGTAGGGACCATTCATGTGGTCACTCAAGGTCAACAAAATAACCAACAAAGACAACAACCTCAAGCAAGTGTCTCACAACCCTCTACATTACCACACATCCAAGTTTCCCCAATTCCATCATCACCCATTCATATACCTAGTCAATCGAATCCATCAAATCTATCCATCATTCATCCACCTCGACCGGTCATCTCATTGAGAAGTCGATTAACCACAAGTTTGAAAATGGCATTTTTCAAATTATCAATATATGAGCTAATCTAAAAATCTCCCCCACATCAGGAGGCATTAATGGACATTCTAAAATCCATTGAATTGAAATCACAAGATCCTAATTCCTTCAACAACTTTGTGGGGAGCATTCAAACATGCATAGAGTCTTCCATAATATTTTGACTTTGAGATTAAGCCAATATCATCAGGATCAGTAGACCCTCCATTGCATATCATGACTCTAATTGATAATAAGCATTTCAAGAGATTCCTCTTTAATACTGGTTCCTCTATCAACATTATCACCACATCCACTCTCTATCATTTGAACCTTCCTCCATCTCACATTACCAAATCATCCTTCACCCTCAAAGCATTCAACGATGCTTTGTATTCCACAATTGGCACTATTATTTTTCCCATCGAAGTAGGGACTAAAATGTTGCACATAATGTTCCACATCTTGCAAGGATCCATGGTGTACAATGTACTCCTTGGAAGACCTTGGATGAGGGAAATGAGATGTGTTATCTAAATTTTACATAAATACTTGAAATATATCCATGAGGAACATGTACATTGTATACCAACAGACGTCGAGTCGTTTAAATATTGCAATCTCATCTCAAATCCGTATGAGTCCATGCTCCCTTCCACTCATATTTTCCTATCATCATCATCATCCAATCCATCCATCACTCCACCAAACTCTTCATCAAAGGATCCCATTCATGAAGAGCTCCCCATCACCAAGCCTCAACCAACTGCCACACCATCATCATCATCATAATTGACTACATGCACATGTGGTTAGGGTCAGTCCATGTCATCAACATCATTGTCGTCCATGTCATCATCAACCATTCCAAAAACTTCCCAATCTAATCCATCTCCTTCACCTAATGTCTCATAAGTTGAATTGACAAATTGTGAGATACATCCATTTCCACCCTTTCCCAATCCATCGCCTAAACATGATCCTCCCATATCATACCAAGTTGAAGTCCATCTCATCAATCCTAGTATTAGTGAATATATAGTCGACGAAATCACCATCACACCCATCACCATCTCTAATTCTAAGGATTTTGATTGCCCACGTGACCAAGGAGAAGTCTACAAGATGGGTTCAGCTCCAAATAGCATAAATTTTGTATATGGGGGCATTGAATCTTCATCAAGCCCAACACCCATAGAAGAGCCCAAAGAACCAAAACTTACCAATATTTCAAACATGTCAAGATTTCCATATCGATATTTCCACATTGTCAATTAGCAAAGACCATGGCCTAGGATTACATGAACATGGCATGCATCAACCCATCAATGTTCCATATTAAGAGGTGCATGACCGTTAAAGTCTAGGTTTCCACCCATTTACTACCATATATTCTTTTGAACAAGCCTTCCAAAGGCTTAACCTCAATTTAAGAGAAGAAGCCCTCCATCCCAATAAATTTGATGAGGAAATCTATGAATAATTCAAGCTTATATCAAAAATTTCAGATGAATCTAAAGAAGAATCGGATCCCATCATTACCCATACTGAACAAGATGATTTTTACTTCAACATGTTCCCCATACATGAACCCATTTTTTGCTTGCTTCTTCCACAAGAGCGAGCCACCCCTACCGGTGAACCACCACATCCATTCTATTAAGCCATTCCATAGGTCAACTTGTAACATATGTACATAATTCAAAACAGTGGTTTTCACCACTACCATAAAATCAAAAATACAAAAAAATAAAAAAAATAAAAATCATCAATCAAAAATCAAAAACATGTTTTTCTTTGCATTACATATGTAAATATACCATTTAATAAAATATATTTTGTGTTGTTGTTCAGGTTAACCAAGCTCCTAGCACCGATTCCTAGGTTCCATCCATTCCATCTAATATTTTCCACCTTGCCCATAAGTCAACATGAATCATGTTGATTTATTCACCCCACTCCACAATCCATATGATCCAGCTAAACCAATTCCAATTGACATAAGCCTTATTGATATGAATCGAATTTTATTAGCTCCAACCTTTACCGAATTTGTCTTGCCATAGGAATTGTTAAGGGCTTCCACCAAATACATTCCTACCTCACCTCTGCCTTTGCCTTGACCTTCACCTTCGAATCCTAAGGTTTTATAGGTAGATATAGACGAGGATAAGCCAAAAGAGTTAGATGACATCATAGATTATCCCGACTAGCTCTCAAGTCTGGTACCCATTCGCAAGATTAATGGGACAATATACATTTATATTGATTTTCAAGACCGGTATTAGCTCTTCCTTATATGGGGGTCCTCTTCTATGCATGATTCGATTGTTATATATGTATATATATACATTTATAATACACCAAAATATTTGCGTACACTTCATTCATAGCATTGTATTTCATTTGCATTCACATTCCCAAAACAATGCATCCACTTACATTTCATAAAATTGCATATCATACATTGCATTCACATACACATTTCATATTTAGGGATCATTTATTAAGTTCAAGGTCTTAATTGGTCCAACAAAATTCATGTTGCCTTAATCAGAGGCACCTTCACAATGTCATCCACAAAATTCCACAAAGTCAAATTGCCATCAACACAAAGCACATTCACAAACTCCTGGCATTTTTGGTCACTCAACCACTCCAAGTGTTTTAAGTAACCTCTAAAAATCATGTTGAGTTCTTATTAGGACCATTGCACATATACACTAAGAAAAATATTGAGTTTGGGAACTGATTCCAAAAAAAATCTTGAACCAATTACAACTTCCACATCTTAAAAACATCTTATGTCAAAGAGGGATAACGCCATACTTGGTATAAATCTTGAAGCAAAAAGGGTCATCCTTGCTAGTCCCATCATGCAACATAGTCCATAAAAATAGTGGTTCTCACCACTATCACAATTCCAAAAATAAAAGAAAGAGTAGGGAAAATACCTAACAAAAAATTTAAATCTTTCTCATCACACACCATTGATCAATTGGGTTGTAAGGATCGTACTACATTTTTAGTCATATGGTTAGGTAGTCATCCCCAAAACTTAAGAGATCAAAAACAAAAGTCATGGACTATGGAGTTAACCTCCATCAGAGCTATAGACACTTGAATGGCAGTGGAGTATGCTCATATGTGGTGACATGTCTCTCCTAAAAAGAGACCTCTAACTGTTCATACAAACAAGCTAGCTTCTTGGTTTTATCCATAACAGGTTTACCCAATTTACTAAAGATGGGTAAATGAACTCACACACACAATGGTTCTTGATTTTATCGGATCATTACCATGCTCTTGATTTGATAAATGAATTCACTACACACACATTTGGTCCTAGAAGGATTAGGTATTTTTTAGTGAGTCTTTTTTATGCCACTATGATGTTTGAGTCTCTGCAAAACAGGTAATTTTCCATATCAACATCCATGTATTATTCCATATCAACATCCATGTCTTCTTCCATATCAACATCTATATCTTCTTCCATGTCAACATCCATGACAGTTCATAAGTCATTCATCCCATATGACACCAAGTCTGGTGTCCCTAATTAAACAACAATGCTAGAAAAAGAACCAAGAAAAGATCTAAATCATAAATGATCGTTATGACATGCCATCTTGAATTAGCACATCCATACATTACATATCACATTAATAATCCATAATATCTCATATGTATTAATCATAAACATAAACATGCATTCCACAAAAAGCATTCACACAAAAATATAATACAAAAAGTAAAAGCCATGTATATATATGTATAAATATTGCATGTACAATGAGTGCCAAAGGCTACATACAATGGAGCACCATGGATCATATACAAAAAGTGTATCTAAGCACTATCTACATCCTCCAAGAATACCCTTGTAACCTAGCAAGAACCTGTGACCTAGAAGGATCCTTAAACCTAGAAGTAGCCCTAGACCTAGAGCTATGCCTAGACTGACTATACCTTGAACCCTCATATGCAAAAGAGGTTGGAGGATCAGGAAGTGGAATACGATGTTCGATCAACCTATCCTTCGATGCCTCAATATATCTCTACCTAG
This sequence comes from Wollemia nobilis, assembly GCA_028583015.1. Taxonomy (NCBI): domain Eukaryota; kingdom Viridiplantae; phylum Streptophyta; class Pinopsida; order Araucariales; family Araucariaceae; genus Wollemia; species Wollemia nobilis. Next base: position 7,249,717 of record JAQPPZ010016917.1, on the reverse strand, counting down.
ACCAAAGGTGTCATATGTCGACCTCATGTCGATGCTCCCTATTTGCTAGATCTGCTTGGAGAACCACAATCCTTGCATCTCACTTTGCCACATGTTGCTCCAGTTGCACCCACTCCTCCTCACTTAGGCCTGGGAGTACATCTATAACCTCATCCATCTCCTCCCCATATTCGCTATCTCCTCCAATCTTGGGTGTCTACTGCGTTGCACCCTTCGCCTTCTACCTCTGACTGTTAGATCAAAGGCATAACTACCTCTTGAGGGTATCTTGGGTCCCCTCACCCTAAGTCTACAAGGCACCCTCATATTGGATCTCTTGGGTACCCTCATCCCTAGACTCTTGACTGCCACCCCCACCAACCACTTCTTGAGGTGGTACCCATGGTGGCTGCACTGCAAACCATTCATTATAATCTATGGTCATCCCCACGTACTCCACACCCAAGATGTCCACCTCATCATCATCCTCCAAAGCTACCCTCCATAGCTCCATGCATGGTAGCCCCGTATCCTCTTGATATCTATTGTACCACATTGAATCATCAGGAACATCCTACATTAGTATGAATTGGCAATGTACTCACAAGAATTGGAAGTACTCCACCTTAATTAGATACCTACCAATAACCCACATACCCTGCCACATCCACCATAGATGCTCTCCATCCCTAGTCCACTGGGCACCCAACCATGGCCTCCACACCACTTGGGTAGATGTCAATCCAACCCATATATCCTTGTACCACTGACTCATCCTTACTAGAAGACTTGTCTGCACCTACTCTACCAATGTCCATCACCTAGCATAGGGCTACTCCCTACCAAAATCCCTAATAGGCAAGCCCTCTGATCGAGCAACTCTAAATTTCTCCCATCCCCAACATTGCAACAATAAGTTACACCCCAATCTCTTTCGTCCTTGTTTGGCCACCTCATATAACTCCTGGTACACCTATTCTAGTAAGGTGGGAGCCCATGCATACACCTACCTCATCATGAGCATATTGTTCACAACCCTTATCAGGTTCCATGGGAACCTACACCTGATACTACTTCGGGCCACAATGTTGGCCAACATAAACATCACCAAAGCCCAGAGGGGATCTAACTTCTTGTCCACATACATGGAAAAATAAGGTATGCATCCACCCTCACCACATCTATATCAGCTACCTCCGCTAGCTCCACATCCCTAAGAAGCTCTCACTCATCCCTCGTAATCACCTTCCTCATCCCAGGGATGTAAGGCAAAAATTAGTGTCGAGCCTCCAAAACTCTAAGCTGTAGCACAATTTTTTTTTTTGTTAATAATTCATAAAAAAAACAACAACAATAAAAACTTTGCACAATACATAACAAGCAATGACTTACCTCAGCAATCAGCACCCCAACTGCAGCCCCAACTCCCACACCAGCTCCCTCCACCACCATAGCTTCCACACTCCAAATGCCTCACCTCACCTCACTCCTCACTCACCCTTCACTCCTAAGACACAACTTCTCAAACTTTGCATATGCATAAATGAGCTTCAATATCACCTATCAAGCTATTTATAGCTACTTCAGGTGCTTTGAGGTACCCCTGGACATTTCCTGGCACGATGAAGCACCTGCAGGTATTTCTGTGGACCGTAAGTGCCTACGGGCATTTCACATCAACATTGATAAAAATTCAAATAAGAACAAAACAATAGCTATCCCTAATTAAATCACTCAAAATTTCACTCACCAATGCATTCCGTCATTTTATCAAGTTTTGTGAAGATTGTAACTAATTTGGATGCATAAATCTCATTTGCGACCACATTGACCAAAATTCACCAAAAAAATTCCAAAAATGTCTAGAATGGCTCAAATATTCACAAAAAAACCATCATCATTCATACCATAATTCATACATCATCTCCACCTCATTTCACATCATCATTTCAATATTTTCCAAGTTTACATAACATGCAATTGAATCTTGTATCTAGTGGATTATTCTACACACATGGCGATTACAGTGATTTGGGTCCATGCAATTCGGTAAGATGAATAGATTACAATAAGGATGCTTGACCATAATCATCATCACTTATCTCCTTGCTCTAACTCACAATAATATTTGGTATTTCCTCATCTTTAGAGTGAAACATTACCAAGAACAATTTGCACAACCGTTTTCATTGATGGCCTAGTTTGTGAGGCTTAAAACATGGACAAAATCTTAAATTTCATCATTCAAAATCTCCTTAAAACCTTAGAGATAGGCACTAGCTAGGATAATTGGTTCTATTTTAGAATTAGGCAAAAAAATTTCCACATTCACTAGTAGGCCATCCAAGGTTGATTCTTTTTCCTTTGCATAATCATTTTTGCATATCAATGACGTCGAAAAGGCAAAGTGTTTCAATAGCATCGAATCACCCCAAAGTTGGGGGCAACCATTTTTGGTTATGACTTTCCCACAACAGGATACATCTTACATGATCATGGTATCTACACTTGGCAAAAATTCCTTTTTTTGTTGGGGCAAAAATAGACACAATCATATCGCTAGATTTCAAAACTCCCCTTGCCACCATTGGGGTAAAAACGCTATCAAATTTTACATCATTCGTATCGTCCTCATCACCTCATATTTGCACAAAAACCTTCATATGTTGGGGTAAAAACAAACACATAATATCATATTTTTCACCAAACCCCTTACCACTATTGGGGCAAAAATGATATCACATCATCCATCATCCATTTGCATAGATTTTTCAAATGGCTCATGAGATTCATCCGTAACCTCATTCGCCAATTTATGGGGTAAGCTACACATAACTCCAAATTATTTTATTATTTTATCCTCAAGCTCATATTCCAACAAGAGAGAGAAGCTACTTTTGCACCTGGCCAAAATAGGTGTCTCATATTTTTTGCACTGCATTATGTTTCATGCAACATAGTACAAAAAGGGACATCTCTAGACACCAAAATCTAGCCATTCATCCTCCATCCAGGCTTTTCCACCATTTCCACCGTTAAAGCATAGCCAATTCGCCCACTATCCCTATTTTCCTATCATTTTCGATCATTATTCACATTTATTTATATATATTTAAATATAATATTTTATATTATATTTTAATATATATTTAATAAATATGTATTTATTTAAGTGGATTAATCCGAGCCATCCAATTTCATTTAATCTCGATTACCCATTTACATAAATCTGTGCCACACTCTAGATTTATTATCTATCCTTGGATATGTTTTAATCTCAACCACACGATTAGTGTCATTGAAACCCTAGCATGCCCTAGGTTAGATTATAAATAGGAGCCATTTTGATGGCTCAACCCCTAAGTCTTTTCCTAAGTTTTCCCTAGATTTTTCCATGAGTTAGAAATTACCCTAATTTTGTGAGTTACCTGAGTGCTTAAAACCCTTAAGTGCCCTAGTCCACCTCGTGGCACTTCTGTTGCCATCCTCGCTCACCGTAACCCCCCATCACCATTGTTGTTCTTTCTCCTTCATCGGATCTGCTTTTGCATAGCTTATCCTCTCAGCCCCAGGCACCCACGGGTATTTTCTATCAACACCAAGTACCCACAGACACCTCCTCATCAGTATTAGGTGCCCACAGGTGCATTTTACACTCCCATTTTTGAAGTCCCCCCAGCCTCCAAGTGATGCTAAGGCATTGCCACACCAGCCACCTACATCAATCATCACGTATCAGAAGATGGTAAGAAGGTAAAATAGATCAACCCTATATTTATTTATTTTTATGAATGTGCTTTCTGTTTCTGTTCACTATACTTGTAGTATTTAGTTAGGGTTTTAAATTGAATATAGAGGGACTCACACTGTGGATACCTCACATATACTACTAACTATTTTCGGTGTCATTATGTGTAGATTTGAAGCACTACATCAACAATTTGGAGTGGCCCAACCTTGGATATCCAAAAAGCCCAATCAACCCTGTTGGGATCAAGACACACTTTAAGACACCATGACCTTGCTTCTTAGGTTTTTGAAGAACCCTAAATTGTTGTAATATTGTATCAAAAGGATTCAAGGATCCAAGCTTGTAAACAATAGAGTTTCTAGGCTCCCCCCATCAATAAAGAATTTATTATGTTGTGCAAACTTGTGTTACCTTGCAATTTACTTTTGTTCAAAGCATTGTCTGTGTGTTGCATTTTGCATCTTTCAGTTTTATTTTTGCATGTTTTCATCAAGGTCCCACTCGGACCTAGCACCTTCAATTTCATGAAGGTAAAACATTCGTAGTACATTGGTGTGAAGTGCTAAGTCAGGCATCTTATTTCCTTTGAAGCATCCAAATTTCGTTCGATGCTTAACTAAAGGGCACCTACTTCTTGTTAGGCACATGCTTCCTGTTAGGTTCCTGCTTCCCGTTAGGCACCTAACTCTTGTATTGGTGCCTCCATCCTGACTTCTATAGACAAGGCACCTGATTCCCATTGAAGTCAAATTCCAGCACGACTCTGTGGTCGACAAAATAGAATATGATTTCAACAAGAAGCACAAATGGAATTTCAGCGTTGAAACTAGATGAGGGAAAATTTCAAATATGACTAACCATCTATTTTTTAGCTGCTATGTAAATATCTATGTAAATCAAGAAAAACCAATATCAGACGTATTTTGATAAAACAAAATACACCTTGATATTTTGCTTGATCCCCTGTATTCATGCATGCGATTGTAAAGTAAAATTAAAACTTTGATTTATTTCTATTTTGTAACAGGGTGTGGCTGCATATATTATAAATATGCAAGCCACCCCTAAAAATGTGATCCCGAATTTCCCTTGTATATTTTCTACTAGAAGTTTTAATAAATATTTTTCTGAGTCATTTATGGTTAAATCGACTAAGCATCCGATGAATGATTTAACATGGGAAGAACCTGCTGGAAGTGTGGGCCCACTCTCAACAATGTTCTTCCCTTTCCTTTCCCTTGTTTTCTATTTTCTTTAATTTTATTTCATTTTTGTAGATTAATTTCAATTCCTATATTTCCCTTGTTTTCTGTAAATTCTAGCAATGTGCAGTTTTAATTTTTGAATGTAATTTAGGCATGTTTTCATAAACGTAGGATAGATTAGTGGTTTGAAAATTAAAATCAGAACTTCAACGAACACCAACACCCCCAGACCATAAATTTTAGGGACTCATCTCTATGGAGGAAATTATAAGCATATATTGTGCAAGGCTACTCACAAGTCTACGAGCTACCCCGGGTTGACAAATTAAATGAGGTAGTGAACTTAAACATAGAAAACTAACCAATGTTTTTGCCTAACATTTTGGCATCATTGTCGGGGAGTAACCTATTATAATTTATTGTTCTAAAGGAAGCATATTAGCAGTATATTAGGTTGTGACCTACAAAACCTCCATTTTCCAAGCCTTCTATGAGTCCACCTAAGAATAGAGGACCGAACGGTTTTTTTTTAAAAACAAAGACATTTATAAAAAGTCTTCTGCTTTTGTTGTGGCTAATCCTAAGACTGAATATTCTTCTCTACAATATCCACCTGTGCATTAGAGAGAACATCCATTATTTGTGCAGGATCCTACTGAAACAAATCAACATCATAGAGAAGGATAAAAAATAAGTAGAGTTCAATCTAAGGAAGACTTATTAAACCTTCAACACTGGCAAGCATTTAGAGAAGGAACTATATCAACCACAAATTTAGTAATATTTCTACAGGATAAGAGAAATGAACTAGAGGCCTTGAAAACTACTTTGAATGAAGCTAGTGTAGAAACCCTATTCACAGACAAGATGGTTGATGTAGAGGAATCATCCATTAGTTTTAATTTTCCCATAGGAGAGGTAGTAGGAGATCACAATATGAAGCATATCTCCCATGACCACCTTCCAATATTTAGAGTACTACCAATAAAATATCTAGATCTATTTCTATTTAAATGTGATGTTTTATACAAATCTGTAGATTACACCGCAGATGCTCAAAAGCTAAAATTATTCCCTTCCACTCTTGATGATTCAACTTTATGTTGGTTCATCATTTTGGGGGATAAATGAATAACTACCTGGGAATGATTGAAGAGACATTTCCTAGAATAGTATTAGAATTTTGGTAGAGCGTGTGATGCAAGGGAAGAAGTCCTAGACATAACACAAAAGGAAGGGGAATCTATGGAGGAATACTGGGAAAGGTTCAATTTTAATCTGTAAAGATCACCTTATTCGAAACTAGGAGATAGGTACTTAAGAAGCATCTTATTAAAAGGACTTACAAATGAATCCCTAGAAGCTTTAAACATGATTTTTGGAGGGGATATTTACCAACATCATATGGATGATATTCGATATTTGTATCAAAAAAATTTAAGAAGAAAAGGTAAGTTGATCCCTAGAAATATCAAACAATCATCCACTGTCACTAAAATAAAAATAGGCAACATGCTTGAAGACCTTAAGAGTGAGATGTTATCATATTTGGCTCTTCAAATGGACTCCCTTCTGCTTCAAAAAAAAAAGGAGAATGAGGTAGCATTGGCCTAATTTTGTCCTAAATGCCGAGGAAAACACCCTAGAAATGAATGTCCAAAAAATAAAGTTCGAGTGTGTGTTGTATGTTCAAAATATAACAAAATAAAGTTGTGTCCGTAGTTATCAATTCCTAGAGAGGAACCTGAGGTAGCAGACACATACTTCATGGGTAATAGGAGAAACTGGTAGTAGTCTCCTATGAGAAACAACATGCCAGTAGGAATGTCATTATGGAGGCAACAATTTTTAGAATCAAGGTCAAGCTCAACCACCCAACATGGGTTGGTGGGGGAAATAACCTTGGAATCAGTATCCCCAAGGAAAAAATCCTTATAATCCCTATCCATGGATGCAATACCAGTAGACTGGGCAGTAGTGGAGGAACATGAATGCTTGGAATCAAAACCCATAGTAGCTTATTAAGTGGAGAATGAGATGTATCCCATGTACAATATTAAAGTAGAATGCAGCCCTATAGAATTAAGGTTAGGAAAATAAGTAGGTGTAGAAGTCACTCCTCTGGTAGAAGATGAGGAAAACATAGAATTATGAAAAGAGGAATCACCTCTTATAATAGAAGTAGAAGAAGAATCAACACCTGTAAATAACAAAGAAGAGGTTCCACATTTTTCACAAAGATTGCAAGAACCTAAAAATCTAGTACAATCAGAATTTGATATTCTCTCTACTATAAAGAACTTGACAGTCACAATACCTCTCTTTCGGGCCATCAAAGATATTCCTATCTATGGAAAGGCCATAAGAGAATTGTGCCTAAAAAAAATAGGAAGAAATCCTGCAAAGTCAATCAGTTTTGTGGGTCAATTAGCTGATCTCATGTTAGGGAACACATATAGCCAAAAGTACTCAGATCTAGGAAGCCCTATCTTAATTGTACAAATAGAGGGCTATGTTTTACCCAATACACTAATAGATTTGGGGGCTACCATTAATTTCATGACCAAAGAAACCATGTAAAAACTTAAACTATCAAACCTGAAGCCACCCAAGACTATTCTGTAGTTGGTAGATAGGTCTATAATGCTTCTAGAGGGAATCTTGGAGGATATCATAGTTACAGTGGATGCATGGGAGTATCCAGCATACTTCTTAGTGTTACAATCCAAGTCTGGGTTGGGTGGATATCCATTAATCTTAGGTAGACCTTGGCTGGAAATATTTGATGCTTACATAAGCTATAGAGATGGCTATATGATCATTTTTGATGGATAAAACATAAAAAATTGATTATCCATCCACCTGCACAATCTACAGAAGTATTGGAAGAACTTGAAGATAAAAATTAGAATATTGGTGGTCTATAAATGATCCAATCTATCATGACACTTGATGAATTAGAAGATGAGAGTGATGAGGATAGGGTAATATCAAAATTTTTCTAAGGAGAACCTTCCTATCCTCTTCCTGAGTTGCCATTAGTGGGAGGAAAAGACCACCATATTCAGCAAATAGAAGTTGCATCTAGTAGAGTGTTGAACATAGATGACAAATTGACAACTAAACAACAAATCAAACTGAAAGAAACATTGGTAAAACATCAAGATACCTTTTATTGGGACTATTCGGACATGAGAGGAATAGCTCCTAAAACCTGTACTCATAGGATATATCTAGAAGACCAGGTTAAACCAGTAAGACAACCATAGAGAAGAATGAATCTAGCAATGAAGGAAATTATCAAAAATGAATTGCAAAAACTCCTCATAGGTGGGTTCATTTACCCCATTTTAGACAGTGAATGGGTATCACCCTTGGTGGTGGTGCCCAAGAAAAATGGTAAGTGGTAAATTTGTGTGGATTACAGGTTGTTGAATAAAGCAACTAAGAAATACCACTTCCATTTACCATTTATAGATTAAGTCCTTGACACCTTAGCAGACAAGAAGTATTTTTCTTTCCTGGATGGGTGCAGTGGATACAATCAGATCCAAATAGGGGAAGAAGATCTAGATAAAATCACATTTACTTTCCCTTGGGGGACTTTTTCTTACAAAGTTTTACCTTTTGGTCTGTGTAATGCACCTACCACATTTTAGAGGGCAATTTTAAGCATATTCTCTGACATGATTGGAGAAACCGTGGAGGTATACATGGATGATTTTACTGTATATGGTGAAAATTTTGAAATAGCCATAAAAAAATTGGAGAAAACACTTGAGAGGTGTGAGGAAACTAACCTATCCCTCAACAATGAAAAATGTTACATGCTAATGCAGTAAGGGATAGTTTTAGGATATCACATTTTTACAAATGGGATCAAAGTGTATAGGAAGAAGATAGAAGTTATCCAAAACATGCCTCCTCCCAAAACATAGAAGTATATCCGTAGTTTCCTGGGATCAACTGGTTACTCTAGGAGGTTTATAGCAGACTTTAGCAAAATTGCTAAACCCCTAAACATATTATTAGCAAATTACATAGAGTTTGTCTGGACAGAGTAACATGAACAAACATTTAACACCTTAAAGGAAAAACTGATTACTGCCCCAGTACTGAGAGGTCCAAATTGGACCATACCTTTTCACATATATGTTGATGCATATAACAATGCAGTAGGATCAGTGTTGGGATAGAAATATGGTGATGATTTTTATGCCATATATTATGTCAGTAAACATATCATAGGTGCTAAATTCAATTATACTATCACAAAAAAGGAATTTCTTGCAATTATACATGATATTAACAAATTTCATCATTATATTACAGGATATTAGGTTTTTGTACATACTGATCACTCAACCATAAGATACTTGACAAATAAACCTGGGATTAGTGGTAGAATTATTAGATGGTTGTTGCTGCTAGAGGAGTTTGATGTGACAATAGTAGACAAGCCAGGTAAAGATAATGTGGTAGCTAATTTCTTGTCTAGATTGACACCTCTAGATGATGCAGCTACAAATGAAATTTTTTTAAAAGAGCATTTGTTTAATTTGAATGAACAGATACCATGGTACATATATATGGCTAATTATTTAACCATTGGTAAAGTATCCCCTACACTTTTACCTCATGAAAAATAAACTTTAATTGAGAAAAGTGTAGACTTCTCATGGATTGATGGGTGCTTGTTTAAAATAGGGCCTGATCAGATCATGAGAAGGTGTGTTGTTGAGAATGAGATAATAGAAATATTGAAGGCTTGCCATGATGAACCTTGTGGTGGCCATTTTGCAAGAAAAATGACTGCATATAAAGTGTTGCAGGCTGGTTATTACTGGCCTACACTATTCAAAGATGCAACCAAGCATGTGATCCAGTGTGATCAATGTCAGAGGATGGGATACCTACTCTAAGAGATGAAATGCCACTCCAACCACATGTTCATATAGAGAAATTTGATAAATGGAGGATGGACTTCGTAGGACCTGTTGAGTGTATATTTTTCCCAATTGCAAAATACCACCACATGCAGAGTATTGAATAGAAAAATCTCTTGAAAATAAGCCAAATGACAAGCAATCAAATTCTCCAAGGTTTTGGTAAAATATCTAAATATTGTGATAGTGCAAGAAATAATTCAATAATGCATGTGAACATAAATAAGGGGGCTTTTGCTGGTTCTAAACAATGCTTAGTGATTGAAATATCTAACTAAAAATCCAGTGTAAAATAAAAGTAGTTCTTTTTAGGGTTTTTTAAATTGATTCTACCCTGAATCCCTGTTAGTAAAGTATTTTATCTTCACTTAAAAGGTTTCAAATGATAAAATGTGGAATTTTCCACCTCATTTTAATGTCCGTGCCTTTAAGATGAAGTAAGTTTTAGATAGTTGGGTTCATTTTATCTTCATTATGTTGATACCACTACTCTAATAGTAGTTAGTAGAAGTTAGCGTGTTAGCAATGTTAGCAAAATTAACTTTTGTTTCTTATCTTAATTTAATGTGAAATAGCAGGTTAGTATCCCTCCTAAACCATGTGTTTTATCTGAAATCTTAGATTAATGAATTTTGGAGGTGCAAATTTTTTGGAAAATGACCAGAATGGAAATAACTTGAAAGCTTAACAATTTTGGAAATGGACCAGAAAAGAAATGAAACTAGAAGAAAATTAGCATAAATTATGGAAAAGGACCAGAATGGAAATAAAAGAAACTGAAATTCTGGATGGACCAGAATGAAATGATTGAATGCTTGAAATAAAATGAACTTAACAAAAATGAATGAATAAACAATGCATATTTGGTTAGCTGAAAAAGTCAAATTCTAAATTAGTTTAGCAAGCTCCTCCCTGCAAAATCCCAAGTTATGAGGTAATCCTAAAACAACCTAAATTAATGGACCTGTAACATAAGCGCAATACCATTAAATCAAGTGCAAGACTCAAAGGAAATAATGGAGAAACTGCATCATCTTGACCTTCACCTATTGCAACCCATTTCATGGCATAAGACAATGGATAGAAGTCACTAAAATACAGAAATGATAAGACACTAAAAACGTTAGTTTTATGATTAGAAACTCTCCTTTTGATTTTGCTCACAAAAGTTTTCTACCCTCTCAAAATCTGAAAAATGCTATTTCTTATTGCTTTTCGGAATGTTACATCATTTCCAGCCCCCCTCTAAACATGTAGGATAGCAAGGTATAAATAATGCTTAGAAGTCCTTTCGCTTCAACTTATTTCACAATTAAAATAATAAATGGATATAAGAAAATAATCCATCATCATTTTTCGTGATTTAATACAATAAAATAACACTTCTAAACATTATTTTAAACAATAATAAAACCAAAAACATAATCTTACGTAACTCCTTATGTCTCCCCTTTCTCTTATCACATAGGCAATCTACCCAAGAACACCCCTTTGCACCCATTAAAATGAATAATAAAAATATTTAACTATACCTTATAACCCCTACGATTTTAGGCCTCCTTTAAAACATTGAATATAATCAAACAACATTCACATTAAAATAAGGCAGGCCAATCTCATTCAGTGAGATTTTTGCTATGCTCTTCAAAACCAAGACCCGATGGTATCTCTTCGAAGCCATACCAAATGTGCCCAAGGATTGGGATGACATCCCCCATCCTGAGCACTTTGGTTTCCATATAACCCAGTGAGGCCATCATGCCATCGATGTAGCCATGGTGCTGTCAGCACCACGTTGTGGTGCTATGATTGATGTAGCCATGGCACTATCAAAAAAACATCGCCATGGTGCTACGTTTGATTGCAGCCATGGAGATGTCAAAACCACGTTAGGGATCTACCATCGACGCAACCATGGCACTGTCAACCCTTTGCCATGGTGTTGCCATCGATCACAACCATGGCACTATCAACACCACGTAAGGGGGCTACCATCGATGCAGCCATGGCATTGTCAACCCTTCGCCATGGCTTTCTAGCTCCTTGCTCTCGCACTGACACTGTGCAATACCAACAAAAAAATTTCCATGCTTTCAAGGTAGAAATTTATCTCCATCGATTAGGGTTACAGGTTTCCCTAATAATTTTTCTTTGTTGGCTTGTTTGATGGCATGCCTCTGGTTTCAACCGTTTCACTGTAAAATCTGGCATCTTATGTGTTGTCCTCTTGAAACTCTAATGCTATATTTGGACCGCTTCCTCTTTTTCCAGCGTTATGTAGCCTCGAATTTTTTGGAATAGCCACCCTTGCCTTCAATCATTTTGAATAGCCGCCATCGCCTTCTCCTGCAATAAAACGTAACATGGTCAAACATATTATTATCACATCCTTTGTAAAGTATATTATAATAATATTATTATATACAATATAATAATATTATTATAATAACATTTTAGAACATCATAATAATATTACTATTATATACATAATATAATTAATGTAATTATATTATGTAGATAATAGCATATTATTTTCTATCACAATTTCTTTGTACCTTTTGTATCATCTTCTTGTTTTAGGTAATGTTTTGGTTAGGCCTTGCTTTATTAAACACATTCCATCACCTTAGATAGTATGAAGAACATTAAAATCTATTTATCAAAATGGATTTTAATTAATCTAAGCATTAATTCCTAGATTAATTAATCATTAAATATCAAATAACTAAAGCAATTAAAATCATTAACATAAACGGTCAAACATCACTATTCTTACAAGCCAAAGAAAACCAAAAACCTTTAATACCAAAACATGACAAGTGGGTCCCCAAGAAGCTTGGAGTGGTTGTGGAAAGTCCACAACAAAATGGCGACTTTGCTGGGAAATGCTCCTAAGCATTTAAGTGAGAACCCAAAAAGAAAATCTGAAAAACACACTCCAAACCAGGAAGCAACAAGCGTCAAAAAATGCATAAATAATGTCAATAGACTCATAAGAACAACAAAATATTAGAATCATGCAATATTAACTCTATGTGTGTGAAGTACTCCACACCTTATTATTTGTAACTTTTTTGCATTGCATCACCAATTTTACTTGACTAGAATTATCGCAATGAATATGGAGAGCTTTGAGGGTAAAAATTTTATAGCATGGGCAACACATTCTATGGTGGCTTGGGAAAACACCTCAAAAATGTCTAACCATATTAGGATCAAATGTGTGTGTGATGAATTCATTGACCAGATCTAGAGCTTGGTTATGAGCCGTTATCATAAAGGGTCAGTGTGTGCAAGTGGACCTTAGAGCTTTCGGGAATCAGATTCTCAACCAAGGTGTGATGAGAATATAACCCTATCCTTTACTGCTCTCATATTTGACCAAAATAAATAAATCGATTATGGATGAGGTCATCAGACTAATCTATCCTCATGGCAGACATGAATCTCAACCTTGCGAGAGTCATGTCACCAGGAATGAGTGTACTCCACTGCCAGTCAAGCGTCTATAGCCTCGATGGAGGTTAACCCCATAGTCTAGTCTTATTTGCTTAGCGTTGCTCTATATTTTTTTTCTTAAAGAATTTTGGGGATGACTACCCATCCTTTTGAGGGACAAGTAGTACGATCCTTACAATTCAGTTTAGAGTTTTGGGAAATCGAATTCTCAACCAAGGTATGATGATAATTTGACCTTATCCTTACTACTCTGATTTGTAAATCATGCTAGTGGTGATAACCACTATTTTATGAGTATAAATATTGTAGTGGTAAAAACCACTATTCATAGACTATGTGCAGGGCGGGATGGACCAAAATTATCTTTTCGCCTCACATCCCCATCCAAGTATGGTTTCATATTATTTTACCCAAGATGTTGGACATGGACAGAAATGTGATAGAACCACAACTTCGGCAACAGTTTCTAAACCTAAGATCTTCTTAGTGTTCTTTGTGCCTTTGATCCCAAGATAATTGGACCTCACTTTCAGTGTTTGGTTTTAGCATATGGAGGTGGATTTGTCATGATGTTTATGTGATAAGAATGTGCCCTTGAGACATGGGTGGATGATATGCAAAAATCAAAGACTTCATGCTTCATGAACTGCAAACAATATTCACATTTTCAAGCCCTTTTGCCATATGATTCCAATGTTTCACATCCTTTTAGTCTTGGTTGAAATTCGTATACACATAGGCTGACATCTTACTATTACAATCAAATCCAAAAATGGACAACCTTGACACACTAAAAACTCCTGAAATCAAAGAAAACAAAATAAACAGGAAATAAAACTGACAAGACAAACAATCAAGCAAGCTGATTAGTGTACATATAATACAATGACTCTACCCTTAGGCCTGAAAATAATGCTTTAAATGAAGGCCATTGATGGGTAAGGTCAAATCCTTTCCATCCAAGGTTTTTAATCTAAAACTATTTTCACCTAGGACTTTGGATATTAGATAAGGTCCCAGCCACAAGCAATCAAAATTTTCATGTTCTCCTCTTTTCTCATGCCTTTTATCCCACAACAAAACTAAATTTGAAGTTTTGAAGGCCTTAATTTTGGATCGCTTATCAAACCACATTTTGTTTATGTATTAATGTTTGCTTAAATGAATCATGGCTTCCTCCCTCTTCTCATCAAGATACATTAATTGTGTTAATCTGGTTTCAAGTTTATTATTAGTCCCAATATAGTCTTTTATAAACTGTAAAGTTTGCAATTTCAGATTAGTGGGAAAAATAGGATCTTGCCCATAGACTAAGTGATAAGGAGATATCCCAATTTATTCCTTGCTTCTGGTCTTATCTACCCAAAGGGCAAATTTTAACTTACTATGCCAATCTCTAGGGTTCTTTTCAAGTAATTTTTTTATTATGCATAATAAATTTTTATTTGATGATTCTGCCAAACCATTGCCTTGGGGATAATAATTGGAAGAGAATTTTAGACTCACCTTATTGTCGTACACCCAATTTTCAAATTCTAAAGAGAAAAATGCAGAACCATTGTCACTTACTATGGAGTTAGGCATTCCAAAATGAGTGACTATGTTTCCTCTAGAAATATAATCACAACCTTAGAGGTGGCATTCTTAGTAGGTATAGCCTCTGTCCACCTTGTGCAGTAATCAGTAGCGATGAGGATGAACTTATGGGAATTAGACAAGTTAGGATTTATTACCCCAAAAAATTCTAATCCCCATTGTGCAAATGGTCTTGTCTCTACCACTGACTGCAATGGCATTGCTGCATTCCACTCTCTGTTGGCTGCCGCTTGGCATATGTGACATGTTCTTACATGTGTATGTGTGTCTTTAAACAAGTGGGGCCAGTAATACCCAACTCTAAGAATCTTGTGTGTTGTCACATTTGCTAACCCATGTCTAGTTCCATACTTACCATGGAAGTCTTTGAGTACTTGGGTTGCTTCCTCTTGAGTAATGCAACGAAGAAAAATTCCTTCGTGATTCTTCTTGTACAACACACCAGATTTAATTAGAAATATATTTGATTTTAAATGTAGTTCCCTGTGCTGAGTGGAATTCAAATGAGAAGGGAACTTACCATGCAACAAAAAATATACAATATCTACGTACCATTCCTCTGTAGTGATATCATTAACCTCATAGTTTTGGCACGTTATTGAAGGGTCAATTTCTGCGATGGCCTTGATGAAATCTTGTCCACACACTATCTTCATGGGCTTTATCTCTAAGTAAAATTCTTGAAGGGTAGAAAGCCATTTCCCCCTTATTTCACCTAGATTACTCTGTAAGAACATGGAATTTACTGTAGGGTCAGGAACTATAGCAAAAAATTTACTATGCACAATGTAATTCCTGAATTTTTTTATAGTTTTAAAAAAAGCATACATTTGCTTGTCTAAGACAAAATACCTCAGCTTCGCATCCTTCTCGTTGGTCACGAATCTACCATAGGAAAGGATTTTCTATGTCTATGCACCCTAGACCCAGCTAACATTGAAAGGCTAGGAGAAAGAGATGTCTCCCAGACCAATCTCCAGAGAGAGCTGGTTCCCTTACTACTTCTAAACTTGATTAAGACTAAAGTTGCTGGAAAGGAATTATAAATGTGTAGAAAGAAACAAAAAATACATGGAAAGAGATGGGAAATATAGCCGTAGGCCGAATTTGTTAGATCAGGAAAGAAACTCAGCAAAAATTTAACCTCAAGCACATAAACATCATATAATAATAGAACACAACATAATTCACTTACGACCTTATGCAAATAACCTTCAGGATGGCATTTCAGAACTCACTTTCTTATTTGTGACATTCAAATTCAGATGTAGAATTGAAATCTAACAACAGATTAGAAAGACGAGCATAACTGAGAAATACATGAAACAGAAGGAAATCACACAGAAAGACGTTTGCAAAATCAGAGGCCAAATCTCTTTCATTCATGCAAAGAACTTGAAAGCTTTCATGCAACCTGTCTCTCAAACTCTCGATCCATTTTTTTGAGATCTACATTGATTTATATAGAAGTCTTGCTTATTTACAACATTTAAAACTTGCAACAAACTTCCTTGAGATCTACAACATGTACAACAGAAACAAGGAAATCATCCCCTTAAACCAGCCTCGGAGAAACTAGAAATTGAATGAAATGAGGAGTCGGTCGTCTTCATTAAATGGCCATTCTTGAAACATGCTTGAACCGTTAGAAAAAAAATACGAACAACAACTTTGGATAATGAAAATCTTTAATTCTGGTGACTTGGACACATTCTTCTACCTTGCTTGCATCGAAAAGCAGCAAAACATTTAATTCTGGAGTGCTTTTAATCGTTGGAAATCGCAAAACTTCATCGGGCCGTTTGAACTGCTTTTTGGCGCAAAACTGTAACAGGTCACAAAAATGTGACATGTCACGAAATCGCGACGTATATCTGCTTCGTACGCTTTGTCACTTCGACCCCGCAAAAACCATCCATGTCGTGAAATCATGATGTATTTGGCTCCTTTGTCTCCTTCTCTACCTTGAACCGCAAAAACGTAATGCATCGCAAAATCGTGACGTTCCATACCATTCTGCTCCTTCTCCACTCTGTTTTTGTGAAAATGTGACAAGGCACGATTTCGCTACACTTTCCTTTCCTTTGGCTGTGTCTCACTTACATGTCACGAAAATAAGACAAGTCGCACTTTCGCTACGTTTTCTCCCATCGACATCTTTGTTTCATCTCTGGGTCACGAAAATCAGACAAGTCACGAAATCGCTACACTATCTACCCGCTGCTCAATCTTCTCTTCGTAGTCGCAAAAATCTGACATGTCACGAAATCATGACAATTTTCATCCATTCTGTATGGTCCTGCTCTAGCCCGTGAAAACGCGACATTCTTCCTCATGCAGTTCGTTAATCTCCGTCATGTCACGAAATCATGACAAGTTCTGTCTCCTTGGACTTTGCTGCTCTTCGACCGCGAAAATCATCATGTCGTGAAATCGTGACAATTCCCTACACTTAGTATTTCTTGCCCAATGTGTCATGAAATCGCTACGTTTCTTGCTGCTAGGCTTTATCTCCACAAATGTCGTGAAATCACAATGCCAACTTCTTTCTTGCCCTCATCTTGAAAAATGGTGCGAAATCGCTACATTTTTTATGCCTTATGACTTTCATTTCAACTGTGCTGTGACCACGCAACATGTCATGATTTCGCGACGTCTTACACCTTTTGTGCCGCGTTCAATATTCTGTCACGAAATCGCTACAAAGTTTATTCTCACCGCCCTTTGCTTAGTTATGTCGTAATTTCGTGACCTTTTCTCTGCTCCTCACCATGGCCATTGTAAGTCGTAAAAATGTGACATGTCGTGATTTCGCGACGATTTTGCTGCGCTGCCCTCGTTGACCACTTTACCGCGAAAATCCAACACATCGCGATATTGCTACAACTTTACCCCCTGCTGCTGTTGACTGCGTTCGACCATGATTTTGAAACACGTCGTGATATCGCGACTGTTTCTGACTTTGCTTCTCTCTCCTCAAAAGACCCGCGATAACGTGAAATGTCCCAATATCATGATGATTTTCAACTTTGGCTCTCCATGTTATTTTTTGTCATGATTTCGTGACAGTCTTCGGACTTAGGCATTTTTTGCATCAAAACCTGTATAGGAGTGAGAATTTCAACATCTTATGCATGAATAATCAACAATCAACATAATGTGGCAAAAATGCCAACATTCTTGGTGGCTCGCGGGGTATACAGTTCTGTTGTATGCATGAATCCTAGGCCTGAATCCATTGGGCAACAGAGTCAAGAAAAAAAATTGAGAACAGAAAGCTGGATGATGGGGTACATCTCGACGGACTGCTGCAACAACTCTTGCTGAATGAATGAAACTTCAAGTAAATCTGTATTTGGCTTAGCTAACCATGGGATGGAAATGATAAATGATGGAATAATGGAATGGAGGGAGTGATGCGGTAGATACAGTAACAGAGTGCTTCTGTGCTATTGGCTGCTATGAAAGGGAAATGGAGGTGAATGTAATGGAAGGTGGAAATGAAAGGAGTGAAGTGGTGGAATGGAACCAATAAATGCTAAAACAACAATGAAACTAGAAGAAAAGGAAAAGAAGAAACGGGAATAGTAGGAAGGGAAAAATAAATAACAGCAGTGGCGTGATTACTTGCAGAAGAAAAAGGAGTAGGAGAAGAAGGGAATAAAGAGGGGAAGGGAATAAATAAAGAGGAAGCCACTAAATGTTGGGAAAGAAGAAGAAAAAAGAAAGAAATACGTACCTGCGGGCTCGCATGCAAAAAGAGTCGAAGTTGACAGAGGAAAACAATACTTTTTTTTTTCTTTTTCTATTTTTTTCTTTTTTTTTTTTTTTTTACTATATACAAGGTGACACTGGACTGACAGTTCATGGAGTGTAGGCTTTCATATGAAAGTCGTTCACCGAAATAGAAAGTGGGCTGCCATCCAAATATTCCAGATGAAATGAATTTGCTGCACCAGCATTGACAATGCGGAACGGGCCCTCCCACAAAGCATCAAACTTCTTGTGCTTCCCAGGCTTGGCTTTCTTTTCATTCCATTTTAGGACCAAATCACCCACCTTAAGCGGACGATCAGTGGAATTTTTATGGAACCACTTTGAAATAACCTGTGTATGCTTAGCAAACTCCTCATAGGCCAAAGAACGTTGCTCTTCCAACTGTAATAACTGAGCCAACCACATATCCATGGAATCTACATCTGCTTCATCATCTTGAAATCCTTGCAACTGCTGTAATACTGGCAACTCTAGATGAACAGGCAACCTTGCCTCCTTTCCATATACCAGGGCATATGGTGAAGTCTTGATAGACTTCTTGATTGAAATCCTATCTGCCCATAAAGCTTGATTCAACAGAAGGTGCCATGATCTCTTGTTATCCCACAAGGATCTCTTTAAAATCCGCAGCAAATTCTTGTTTGTGGACTCTGCCAAGAAATTTCCCTGAGGGTAATAGTTAGAGGATGTCTTCAATAAAAAACCATACTTATTTGCAAATTCAGCTAGCTCAGCTCCAATAAATGGAGTTTCGTTATTTGTAATAATAGCATCAGGAATGCCAAAACGTGTGATCAGCCCTTCAATGAAAGAAATCACCACCGCTTGATTCGCAACCTTGGTTGGAATAGCTTCAGACCATATCGTAAAATAATATATAGCTGTCAAGATATATTTGTGTCCAGCTAAAGAATTCAGATCAATAATCCCAATAAAGTCAAATCCCCACTGCTGAAAAGGTGCTTCAACCTGAATTGGATGCAGGGGCAATGATGCATTTCTAACCCTTCCGGTATACCTCTGACATTTGTCACATGCTTGGGCAATCTTGAAAGCATCTGTGAACAAGGTTGGCCAATAGTAACCAGCCCGAATAATTTTTAAAGCCATTGGTCTACTTGCATAGTGTCCTCCTGATATGCCAGAATGAAACTCCTCCAGGAGCCTTGCCTTCTTTGATTCCTTGACACACCTTAAAAGAATGCCATCAATGTTCTTAAAAAACAATCCTTCGGGCAGCAACACATACCTGAGAGCTTACAGACGAAACCTTCTCCGTTGTGAGGCATTTAACTGTGAAGGGCATCTACCAGTTGTGAAATAATCAATGAGGTCATCTACCCAATATTGTTCTTGTACTAAGAGGTTCACCAGACTGTTATCTCTAGTAGAATCATCTACTTGATAATCAACTATTTCAGATGCTGCAGTCTTTGCTAAGTGCTGGCATAAGGCTTTACCCCGCACTAGCTTGGCCGGATGAATCTCAATATCAAATTCTTGAATTTTGGTGACCCAACCTGTGCGTTTATCACCCATCTCACCCTGAATGATGAAATTCCTTACATCGGGATGAATAACATAGATGACTGTCCTACTCTGAGATATGAAATGCTTGAATTTTTTAAGAGACTTCATAATAGCATACACCTGTTTTTCAATGAAATTATACTTTGCCTCATGAGGTAAGATAACCTGACTAAGGAAAGCAATGGGTCTTTCATTCCCATCATCTCTTTTCTATGTGAGCACTGTGGCATAGCTTTCATCTTCCCCAATTGCATACAGAATGAAATCCTTTGAATAATCTGGATTAACTAATACAGGAGCCTGCGCTATTCTGTCCTTAATTTCCTAGAATGCCTCCTTCCTCTGAGTTGTCCATTTAAATTCTGCATCCTTCTTCAACAACTCATTCATGGGCTTGACAACCTGGGAAAAATAAAAAATGAACTTCCTGATAAAATTAATTTGTCCAAAGAAAGACTGCAGCTCTTTCTTGTTGGCAGGGAGCGATAGTTTCTTCAATGCTTTGACTCAAGATGGATCAATTGCCAAACCATCTTCTGAAATGACATGCCCCAAGATTTTACCTTCCTTCATCGCAAAAATTGACTTCTTTGGATTAATGGAAATACCAAACTCTCTACATTTTCCAAAGATTTGCCTAAGATGAGAACAGTGATCTTCCCGTCTATGTGAAAAGACAGTCATATCATCAAGATAAATAACAATAATCTTGTTCAAAAGCTCTTCAAATGCAATGTCCATGGCTCTCTGGAATGTGGCCCCAAAATTTGATAATCCAAAAGGCATTCGCTGATAAGCAAAAGTGCCCCACTTAGTTGTGAATGCTGTCTTGTACTGGTCCTCATCCCTAACCCAAATCTGGTTATATCCAGAGAATCCGTTCAGTAGTGAAAAACGCTGAGCCCCAGCCACAACATGCAGTATCTGATCAATGCGAGGCAAGGGAGAGTGATCTTTCAGAGATGCACGGTTCAAATTTCAAAAATCTACACACAATCGTATGTCTCCATTTTTCTTTCGAACCAAAACTAGATTAGCAACCCAAGTCGAGTGCTTAATCGGGTATATAATCTTAGCCTGCAGCATTTTCACAAGTTTAGCCCTCATTAGAGTCTCAATCTTTGGATTCACTGGTCACTACTTTTTCCTGAAGGGTCTGACTCCTTCTTCCAACTCAATACTATGCTGAAAAATATGTTTATCATATCCCCTCAGATCCTCATAACTCCAGGCCACAATATCAGAAAATTCTTGACACAATTGCCTGATTTCTTGCAGTTCATCAGGAGTATAATCAGTCCCAATCTTAATGACCTTATTAGGTTCTAATTGCAACTCCATGTAATGTTTCTTATCAATCTCAATCCGATGTTTTTTGGACCGATCATGCTGATCAAACAAACTTTCTAGAGTGATAAGACCTTTCGAAATGTGATTGTTTTGCAACTGAATTAGACCTTTGGCTTCTTCATGCTCCAAGGTTCTTCCTTTGATGGTGGTAGCTTCTTGAATCAAAAAATTAACAATTTGCTCATCACTCTCGAAGACCTGCCAGAAAGTATCTTTGTCTGGGACACTAGGCCTATACACCATCCTTACTGTCTTTGGTTTCTTGACTACCTGCTCAATGGGAGAAAAATTTTCTCCAAGAGATGCTAGGAGATCTGCATGCTTATTCAGCTCTCGAGAAATGGCCTAAATATTCAGAGCTATGAAAGACTCAAATAGGTCCCAAACTTGGTTGTGGTATGCTTTGAGATAATGCTGCTTGGAAATACACCTGTTTGTTACTTGGTTTACAATCAGCTCAAAATCACCAAAAATTTGCAACTGTTCGATTCCCAACTTCCTTGCCTTTTTCAAGCCTAAGCATAATGCTTCATACTCGACAACATTGTTAGTACAATTCCAAGTAAGACGGTATGAATATGTTCTTTGTAAACCAGAGGGAGAAATCAAAACAATACCTGCTTCTGCACCATTTTTGCATCTAGCCCCATCAAAATATAATTTCCATAGTTGATCCGTGATAGAGTTTTGATCATCTTGGTTAGGAAATACCTGCCTTGTGCCATCCTCGGGTTTTGTTATGGAATAACAACCGATTTTGGTTTCCAGCATAGCATTGAAATTAAGCATGGAAAACCCGTCTTCCAACTGAAGCTCGTCTAAAACCTCATTCATCAAATCAGAATCCTCTAACTCTTCAGTTAGCATGTTAATAGACTGCATGGTCTTTCCTGCTTCATCCAACCTTTCAATATGAAAAGAGGAAGGTTTTTCATTCTGAATCCCGAGTCTTTTACCTTTGAAAGGGATTTCCAAGTGGGAATAATCCAGTGCAAGGTAACCTCCCAACTTTGCAGTAAATTCTCTGGATAAGCACATACTGAAATACGGTTCTAGATCCACCATGACTATCTCCTGAATGACTGTAATCTGAGGCATAGTGTGTAAAAAAAACGGGACATCCTTGATTACACCCACCATTTTCATAGGAGTACCATATAACAGCAAGACTCCAGGGCTACTTCATGTGTATTCCATACCCATAACTTCGCAAACCGCCTTTAGCATGACAAGCTAGTAGCGGCTCCAGAGTTGATCATGCAGTTATGCACGATCCAACCCTCTATTTGTAGTGAGAGATAAAATGGGGGTGGTCTATTTTTACCAGTGATAGAAGTGGTTAAAGCTTGAGCATAAATTGTCTGGGTAGAACCATTTTCACTATCCTTCATAGATTTTAAATGTTCTTGCAATAAATCTACCTGCCCAGGCAATTGCAATGCATCATAAAGACTAACCTTAGCTAGGGTCTTCTTCAGTTCTTTGACAATGTTGTATGCAACCGCATCAGATTCCTTCTTTTCAACGGGGTGATCATATCTGCTCTGGTATTGCTGATTGGCTTCTACTCTCAGCCTCTTTTTTAATGAAGGGTACTTCAGCTTTTCTCTAGCTTGCTCTTCTGCTTCTGATCTTGCCTGTGCAGTTGCGGCTTTTTCTTGTACCCTGTGTGAAACAGGATCTTTCGGTAAAATAGGCGCATCTAGATTTGATGCTTGCACAGGAGTTTTCACTATTTTTTTCAAATCAGCTAGCACTTTTAATGGCTCTAACTCAGCAGGAACCACTGTAACAGGCTTCTTTCCAGTCCTTGTGAGATCTGAAACTTGCTCTTCCAATGGAACCATTAAACTATGGCCTGTTTCAGAGATCATATTGAATTGCCCTCCCGAAGAACTAGCAGCCAATGTCTGCACATAATTCAAATGAACCATGCAAGTGTCTTCTCCATGGGGATCATTACATGTCGAACACCAATATGTTCTTTCAGCAAGGACTGCATCTTCATTTGCCAAAACAGTCCGGTTCTTCTTGGGTGCTTTGCTTGTCGAAGCAGCTTATTCTCTAGTAATCGGTGGAGGTTGAAATCTCCTAGGCTGGAAATCTCACTCAGCTTGCTTCCTTTCAATAAGCGTGATCTTATTACCCATTGCTCTTATTGCAAAATTGGCAGATTTTACCTCTTGCAAGAGTGTCGTATAAGGATCAGGATTTACAGGTGCAGGAGGTGCTGGTAAGGGCAAAGGTGTTGGTGGTGCCGATAATGTTGGGAATGAAGTGGAAGCAGGGAATGGCAGAATGCTAGGTGTAGGCAACTGGGGATTTGCTAAAGTAGACAGCTGAGGAACTGGGATAGGTGCAATTTGAGGAGCACTGGAATTCCATGATGGAACAGGGTACATAGAAGACATAGATTGCAAAAAAGAACTAGGATATAAATGCTATGGAATATCAGGTAAAATGGGCATTGCTACCTTTGGGGGAAGCCTATCGATTGCAATCAAGTCTACCTCCGCCTTTTGTGCTTGCTCGTACAGTTTCAGGAAGGTCATCACATTGGACTGCCTAATCGCAAAGCCAATGTCTGTATTGAATGCTCAAAGGTAGTAAAACATAGCTTGCTTAGGGGTAGGGCAAAGTCCTTCAGGCACTCGCTACCAGCTTTTGGTGAAACGAACATTGAAATCTGCTATTGCCTCCTGCAGGTGCCTCTGGATTGCATTAAACTGATGCAATAATGAAAATGGGTCAGCCTGTTCATGAAAATTCTTAACGAACAGTTCTCCTAGATGATCCCAGGATGCAATAGTGCCAGGTTGCAGAGATCGATACCAGTATAGCAATTTTCCTCTCAAGGATAACACTAATAACTTCACCATCACATCTTCGTCTATTATATCATGAATGGCTTCCAGAGAAGCCACATCATGAATATGTTCGTATAAAGTCTTTCTAGTACCATCATAGGTTGGCAAGGCTTTCAAAGCAGCCTGGGGAACTGGATTTTGAGCCTGCAAATTCAAGGCCCCTGAGCTATTCCATGCTGAAAACTGTCGGGGTGGAGGATACTGGGCCATTGGAACTAATGTATGTAACTAAGAAGATGGAAAACTAGTAACAATACCAGGGATCTGTGTGGATATGGCAGATGATGCAAGCAATGGGGAAACCAACCTAGAGTGTTCACCTCTTTTTGTGCTATCAAGTTCAAAAAACTCAACAAGATCTTCAAATTTTTTGGACTTTGATCTCGTGATCATGAAGTACAACTTTCACTGCATCCATGTTCAAAGATTTTTGGGTACTGCAGAGTCACCAAATGTTCTAACTTTATGACATGAAGGTGAACATTATACCTTCAATACTATGGGATATTTTTGAGACAGAAACAGTTTGTCCCACCGGGCGTGCCAAAAACTGTTGGTCACAAATCTGCCATAGGAAAGGATTTTCTATGTCTATGCACCCTAGAACCGGCCAACATTGAAAGGCTGGGAGAAAGAGATGTCTTCCAGACCAATATCCAGAGAGGGCTGGTTCCCTTACTACTTCTAAACTTGATTAAGACTAAAGTTGCTAGAAAGGAATTATAAATGTGCAGAAAGAAACAGGAAATATATGGAAAGAGATGGGAAATATAGTCGTAGGCTGAATTTGTTAGATCGGGAAAGAAACTCAGCAAGAATTTAACCTCAAGCACATAAACAACATATAATAATAGAACACAACATAATTCACTTATGACCTTGCGCAGATAACCTTCAGGATGGCATTTCAGAACTCACTTTCTTATTTACGACATTCAAATTCAGATGCAGAATTGAAATCTAATAGCAGATTAGAAAGACGAGCATAACTGAGAAATACATGAAATAGAAGGAAATCATCACATAGAAAGACGTTTGCAAAATTAGAGGCCAAATCTCTTTCATTCATGCAAAGAACTTGAAAGCTTTCATGCAACCTATCTCTCAAACTCTCGATCCCTTTTTCTGAGATCTACATTGATTTATATAGAAGTCTTGCTTCTTTACAACATTTAAAACTTGCAACAAACTTCCTCGAGATCTACAACATGTGCAACGGAAACAAGGAAATCATCCCCTTAAACTAGCCTCGGAGAAACCAAAAATTGAATGAAACGAGGAGTCGGTCGTCTTCATTAAATGGCCATTCTTGAAACATGCTTGAACCGTTAGAAAAAAATATGAACAACAGCTTTGGATAATGAAAATATTTAATTCTGGTGAATTGGACACGTTCTTCTACCTTGCTTGCATCGGAAAGTAGCAAAACATTTAATTTTGGAGTGCTTTTAATCGTTGGAAATTGCAAAACTTCATCGGGCCGTTTGAACTGCTTTCTGGCGCAAAACTATAATAGGTCGCGAAAATGCGACATGTCACAAAATCATGACGTATCTCTGCTCCGTACGCTTTGTCACTTCGAACCTGCGAAAACCATCCATGTAGCAAAATCGTGACGTATTTGGCTCCTTTGTGTCCTTCGCTACCTTGAACCGTGAAAACGCAATGCGTCGCGAAATCGTGACGTTCCATACCATTCTGCTCCTTCTCCGCTTTGTTTTCGTGAAAATGTGACAAGGTGCGATTTTGCTACACTTTCCTTTCCTTTGGCTGTGTCTCACTTACATGTCGTGAAAACAAGACAAGTCGCGCTTTCGCTACGTTTTCTCCCATCGGCATATTTATTTCATCTCTGGGTCACGAAAATCAGACAAGTCACGAAATCGCTACACTATCTACCCGCTGCTCAATCTTCTCTTCTCAATCGCGAAAATCCGACATGTCGCAAAATCGTGACAATTTTCATCCATTCTGTACGGTCCTGCTCTAGCCCACAAAAATGCGACATTCTTCCTCATGTAGTTCGTTAATATTTTTCATGTCACGAAATCATGACAAGTTCTGTCTCCTTGGACTTTGCTGCTCTTCGACCGCAAAAATCATCATGTCACGAAATTGCGACAATTCCCTGCACTTAGTCTTTCTTGCCCAATGTGTCGCAAAATCGCTACGTTTCTTGCTACTAGGCTTTATCTCCACAAATTTTGTGAAATCGCGACGCCAAATTATTTCTTGCCCTCATCTTGAAAAATGGCGTGAAATCGCTACATTTTTTATGCCTTATGACTTTTGTTTCAACTGCGCCGCGACCACGCAACATGTCACGATTTCGCGACGTCTTTCGCCTTTTGTGCCGCGTTCAATATTCTATCGTGAAATCACTACAAAGTTTATTCTCACCACCCTTTGCTTAGTTATGTCATGATTTCATGACATTTTCTCTGCTCCTCACCATGGCCATTGTAAGTCGCGAAAACGCGACATGTCGTGATTTCGTGACGATTTTGCTGCGCTGCCCTCGTTGACCACTTTACCACGAAAATCCAACACGTCGCGATATCACTACAACTTTACCCCTTGCTGTCGTTGATTGCGTTTGACCACAATTTTGAAACACGTCGTGATATCACGACTATTTCTGACTTTG
This sequence comes from Wollemia nobilis, assembly GCA_028583015.1. Classification (NCBI taxonomy): domain Eukaryota; kingdom Viridiplantae; phylum Streptophyta; class Pinopsida; order Araucariales; family Araucariaceae; genus Wollemia; species Wollemia nobilis. The sequence continues at coordinate 7,222,610 of JAQPPZ010016917.1, read as the reverse complement.
CTTCTTTCTCCTCAAAAGACCCGCGATAACGCGACATGTCGCGATATCGCGACGATTTTCAACTTTGGCTCTCCATGCTGTTTTTTGTCGCGATTTCACAATAGTCTTCGGACTTAGGCATTTTTTGCATCAAAACCTGTATAGGAGTGAGAATTTCAACATCTTATGTATGAATAATCAACAATCAACATAATATGGCAAAAATGCCAACACCTTCAAAGGAGAACTCAGAAAGGCTATAGGGTTTTCAATGTTGTCTTCAATTTTCTGAGTTAACACACTTGAAAAAGAATGATCTAAAGAAAATGTGTAAACATAAAATGATTTAGCATAGTCTGGAATAATGAGAACAGGGGCTTTGGAAATAGCATCCTTGATTCTTGTGAAGGCATACCTTTTCTCACTAGTTCACTTTATCAGAACATCATTTTTTAGCATATCATTTAGGGGCTTGGCAATCTCGACAAAACTTGAAATGAATTTTCTCACAAAGTTAATCTTACCAAAAAATGACCTAACCTTCTTTTTGCTATCGAGATGAGTAATATCCCGGATAGTGGCTATCCACTCTGGGTCTATAGAAATCCCATCTTTTGAAATGACATGCCCTAACAACTTACCCTTTGTTACCCCAAAGATGCACTTTTTTGGATTTAGGGAAATTCCATGTTCCATACACCTTTGGAGTACTTTCCTAAAGTATTTAACATGATCTTCCCTCTTCTTGGAGAAGATAGGGATATCATCCACATAGAAAATAATGCACTTACCAATGAGCCCCTTGAATGCAAAATCCATGGCTCTTTGGAAAGTGGCTCCAACATTCAACAAACCAAACGACATCCTCCGATAGGCAAATGTTCCCCACTTTGTGGTGAAGGCCGTCTTCATCCTATCATTTGGATGTATGAGAATTTGATTATATCCTGAGTATCCATCAAAAAATGACAAAATTTTAGACCCATTTACCTTTTGGAGTATCTCGTCAATGGTGGGTAATGGGTAACTATCTTTTTGGCAAGCTTTGTTCAAATTTCTAAAGTCTATGCACAACCAAATTTCTCCACTCTTTTTACTAATAGGGACAAGATTAGCCACCCATGTGGAATTCCTAATATGGAATATGATTTTGGCTTCCATAAGCCTCTTCACTTCCTTATCTATCAAGGGCTCTAGGATTGGGTTAACCGTTCTTTACCTCTGTCTAAAAGGCTTGGAATCAGGCTTCAGAGGAATAGTATGCATGATTACATTCTAGTCATATGTTTTCAACTCTTCATAGCTCCAAGATATGTAATCAATGTACTCTCCTAAAACCTGAGCTATTGACTCCTTATCTCGTTGTGTGCATGCCTTTGCAATGAACACTTCATGTAGATCTAGTGCACTCCCCAGATTAACTGAATTGCATGATTCCTTGGGGGATGGTATTTTTCTTTCCTTTTTATTTTAATATCCAATATCAAACAACTTTTCAAGAGAGGCCCTATCACTTGGCATCTCGTTCCATACTTCGGTTGTTCCTACTTCTATTTGCCTCCTCTCTTCTTCGTCTATAACCTGATTTTCAAATATACCAGAATTAGTAACAAAACTAAAAATGTGTCTATCACTATCAAAGACCTGTAAATTCATGACATTTTTTGGTATGGAGGGGCAAGGCACTAACTCTATGGAATTTTTTTTACATTTTTTATGGTCAGCAGACGAAAGCATGTTGGCCGCTATGGCTAACGAATCAGCCATTTTATTATTTTTTCTTGAGATGAGGGAAATATTGAAAGCATCAAACTCATTAATTAATTCCCTCACTCTGGTTTTATAGAGGTTAAACCTCTTGTATCTACAGGTATACTGCTCGACCTATTTTACTACTAACTTTAAGTCTCCCGATGCCATAAGGAATTTTACCTTTTCTCTTAGGGCTAACTAAAGTCTAAAAATTAGGGCTTCATACTCTGCCATATTATTGGTGGTAAGGAATTGTAGTCTGTAGGCAACAATCAAAGGCTTACTACCAGGACATGTGAGCTCTACCCCAGCTCCCGTACCTTGTTTTGATTTGCACCCATAAAATTTTAGGGTCCACATCCTCTTGTTTTCTTCTGACGTACCATGGTAAAGATTATCATTTTGGGACCCTTTGGCTATGTCTTCTATGTCAAAATTGTAAACCCCTAATTCTATTTTAGTAAACTAAATCTCATTGGGTTTATTATACTCTATAATAATTTCCCTAATTATGGGCTCTCTATCTACCTGGATTTGGTTTGCAACTCTTCTCCATGGCAACCACATATGGGAGGAATCAGTCACCACATAACCATTGAGATTTTTGCTCCAATATCTACCCAAAACCATGCCATACTTGGCAACAATATTTAGCACAAGGATATCCATGTAATGTTGGACCCTAGGCTCTGATTTGATCTAAACTAGGACATCTTTTACAACACCTACTACATCCACCATAGATCTATCCAATTGGACCACCTTATTATTCGAATGAACAGGCTTAACTCCTAGATTTGGATTATCTCAAGAGGCATGATGTTGGCCGAGGCACCATAATCAATCAAACAGTTGTATAAATTCTTACCTGTGATCCTAATAATTATGAGAAAAGGGGGTACCTCTGGTTTCTCTTTCCTCATAGCAAGTTGGGGTTCTACATATTTAACCTCATGATTTTGACTCGGGGAATTCAATCTCTTCCCCTCGATTTTATCCTTCCCAAACAATTGAGAGACCTCATACATTGAGATATTTGCCTTGGTCCTTTTCATGTCTTCTTCCAAGTTATAAGTGGATGTTCCAGGATTTGACACTTTTGGCATTATCCTAGGTGCTTCCAAAAATGGAGGTGGTGGATTCACATCACCTTTTGTATCAAGAGGAACTAAAGGGTTGTTTGGGGGAGTAGAGGATGTTTTGGGATCCTTATAACTCCTAGTAAAATACTTGTGATTGGATTTCCCAAAATGTCTAGCGACCTGAGCTTCCAAGGCTTCATCATATTCCTCTCCTAACACATTCATATCTTCCTCCATCTCATCGTTTTCTAAATAATGAATAACTTTAGACACCAAAGCATCTAAATTTCTATGGCAACAATGATGCATTTCCTCATCATATGACTCTGAATCATCTCAATCCCCTAATGCATTAGCATGATTGGCTACCGAATTGGGTACGTGCCCATTGTTAGGATGCCTATTGTACGGTCCTATTCTCCTATAGCCGTGTTTTTTATTGGGCATGGAATTTTGGGCAACTTTTTTTTGTAATTGAATGATGTAATTACCCTATTTTATGGCCATTATCTTGAGCTCTTCTAGCTTAGAATTGGAACCTTGTGGCTGGGACATGACAGCCCCAGATCCACTGATATTTTTGATATTAGCAACCTTTGGATTAGGTACTAAGGTTTGAATTTGGGTGTTTTGGGTCCACCATGGACCCTTGGCCTGCAGAGGTGCAACCAAGGGATATGCATTTGAGGCTTGAGTACTACTCACCTCAAATACTAGCAAGGTTATCTGATTAGCAGCCATCGTTTGTGGAGTGGGTGGAATGGCAGCATTAGGGTATGTCAAAAAATATGTAAGCGTGAGAGCGAATGGGTATGACTGGTGATATGGCAAAGTATTCATAATGGGAATCTCAGGTGTCACAACTTGATTCATCATGGCAAATTAATTGTAATGGCCATAAAATTGAGGCATAGTGCCACCTTGCGGTGTCATTTTCTACTCAATAGTCATGGCTTCAACATAGCCTAAGGCCAACATTGTAACTTGAGGATTTCTCCTGGTAAACATGGTTGTCATTGGGTCTAAGGCTGTGAGGTATAATTTCAATGCCACAGTAGCATCTATTGCAAAATGACGAGTCATGTTTGTGTAAAGCTTTTGGAATCTAGCATTAAATGTTCTGATAGGTTCATTAGGATACCTTTTGCATGACATGAATTAGTTATACATGATGGTAGGATCTAGCAATGACCTAAATTGATTAACAAAGGTAGCTTCCAGCTGGGCCCAAGATGTAATGAACCCTACAGAAAGATTCATATACCATTCATGAGCCATTTGGTCAAAGCTATTAGGGAAGAGTCGACGAGCGATATCTTCATGACTGAATCCCTGCCTAATCATATGGTCCTTGTAAATTTGAACATGCTCTTCAGTTGAAATAGGACCATCATGGAAAAACTTAGGGATAGACCTCTCAAGGTACCTAGGGATGTATGTCATGGACATACCTAGGTATACTTAATGGAGAACTTTGGGTACCAAACCAGGGAACTGGTTGTTGTTGCTATTGTTGTTGGGCCATATTAACCAAATATAATGACCCTACTAAAGCAGTTGACACACTCAGGATGACAAATATGAGTACACTTGATGTAGCTCTTACGATGGAAATAATGGATGCACACCCACTAAAGTTATTTAGATTCAAAGGTCTGAGAGATATCCTTTCTAAATCTTGGCAAAGCGTCTCTAAACCTAACATATCAGAAGGCTCGGATGGGATTTCGATCTCCTGGATTTTGTATCTCGATTTTCTAGGTTTGGGAGAAAGACTTTGAAAAATGGCTTCCTCAGTGGTTTTAGATCTAGTAGCAATGCATCTAGGTGGGTCTAGCCTGAGAAACTTAAATATATTCTACTAAGGTTTCTCATAAACTAGTCAAGAGTAACATGTTGCACCTACAAACACAGTATTGTTGAACCAAAACTGACCACACTAGCATTAGAAAAAAAACTAAATCACAAAGCATAAAATAATGCCCTCCTTCTAGTGCCAAATATGTTGAGTGTATATTTTGCCCAATTGCAAAATACCACCACATGCAAAGTATTGAATAGAAAACTCTCTCTTGAAAATAAACCAAATGACAAACATTCAACTTCTCCAAGGTTCTGGTAAAATATCTAAATATTGTAATAGTTCCAGAAATAATTCAATAATGCATGTGACCATAAACAAGGGGGCTTTTGTTGGTTCTAAACAATGCTTAGTTATTGAAATATCTAACTGAAAATCCAGTGTAAAATAAAAGCAATTCTTTTTAGGGTTTTTTAAATTGATGCTACCCTGAATCCCCGTTAGTAAAGTATTTTATCTTCACTTAAAAGGTTTCAAATGATAAAATGTGGAATTGTCCACCTCATTTTAATGTCTCTGCCTTTAATATGAAGTAAGTTTTAGATAATTGGGTTCATTTTATCTTCCTTATGTTGATGCCACTACTCTAATAGTAAGTAGAAGTTAGCGTGTTAGCAATGTTAGCAAAATTAGCTTTCATTTCTTATATTAATTTAATGTGAAATAACAGGTTAGTATCCCTCCTAAACCATGTGTTTTATCTAAAATCTTAGATTAATGAATTTTGGAGGTGCAAAAATTCTGGAAAATGACCAAAATAGAAATAACTTGAAAGATTAACAATTCTAGAAATGGACCAGAACAGAAATGAAACTAGAAGGAAATTAGCAAAAAATCTGGAAAAGGACCAGAATGGAAATAAAAGAAACTAAAATTCTGGATGTACCAGAATGAAATGATTGAATGCTTGAAATAAAATGAACTTAACAAAAATGAATGAATAAACAATGCAGATTTGGTTAGCTAAAAAAGTCAAATTATGAATTAGTTTAGCAAGCTCCTCCCTGCAAAATCCCAAGTTATGAGGTAATCGTAAAACAACCTGAATTAATGGACCTGCAACATAAGCACAATACTATTAAATCAAGTGCAAGACTTAAAGGAAATAATAGAGAAATTGCATCATCTTGATCTTCGCCTATTGCAACCCATTTCATGGCATAAGACAATGGCTAGAAGTCACTAAAATGCAGAAATGATAAGACACTAAAAGCGTTAGTTTTATGATTAGAAACCCTCCTTTTGATTTTGCTCACAAAATTTTGCTACCCTCTCAAAATATGAAAAATGCTCTTTCTTATTGCTTTTCAAAATGTTACATCATTTCCAGCCCCCCTCTAAATAGGTAGGATAGCAAGGTATAAATAATGCTTAGAAGTCCTTTCGCTTCAACTTCTTTCACAATTAAAATAATAAATGGATATAAGAAAATAATCCATCATCATTTTCTATGATTTAATACAATAAAATAACACTTCTAAATATTATTTTAAACAATAATAAAACCGAAAACATAATCTTACATAACTCCTTGTCTCCTCTTTCTCTTATCACATAGGCATTCTACCTAAGAACACCCCTTTGCCCCCATCAAAATGAATAATAAAAAATATTTAACTATAAATTATAAACCCTATGATTTTAGGCCTCCTTTAAAATATTTAATATAATCAAATAACATTCACATTAAAATAAGGTAGGCCAATCTCATTCAGTGAGATTTTTGCTGTGCTCTTCAAAACCAAGGCCCGATGGTATCTCTTTGAAGCTATATCAAACATGCCCAAGGATTGGGATGACATCCCCCATACTAGGCACTTTGGTTTCCATATAACCTAATGAGGCCATCATGCCATCGACATAGCCATGGCACTGTCAGCACCACGTCATGGTGCTACAATCGACATAGCCATGGTGCTGTCAAAACAACATTGCCATGGTGCTGCGTTCGATCGCAACCATGGTGCTATCAGCACCACGTCAGGGGGGTGCCATCAATGCATCCATGGCATTGTCAACCCTTCACCATGGTGTTGCCATTTATCATAGCCATGGTGCTATCAACACCATGTCAGGGGGCTCCCATCGACGCAGCCATGGCATTGTCAACCCTTCACCATGGCTATCAAGCTCCTTGCTCTCGCACTCACGCTACACAATACCAACAAAAAACTTTCCATGCTCTCAAGGTAGACCTTTATCTCCATCGATTAGGGTTACGGGTTTCCCTAATAATGTTTTTTTGTTGGCTTGTTTGACGACATGCCTTTGGTTTCAACCATTTCACTGTCAAATCCGGTACCTTATGTGTTGTCCTCTTGAAACCCTAACTCTATCTTTGGACCACTTCCTCTTTTGCCAGCGTTACGTAGCCTCAAATTTTTGGAATAGCCACCCTTGCCTTCAATCATTTTGAATAGCCACCATCGCCTTCTCCTGCAATCAAACGTAACATGGTCAAACATATTATTATCACATCCTTTGTAAAGTATATTATAATAATATTATTATATACAATATAATAATATTATTATAATAATAAAATTTTAGAACATTATGATATAATCATAATAATATTATTATAATAACATTTTAGAACATCATAATAATATTACTATTATATACATAATATAATTAATGTAATTATATTAGGTAGATAATAGCATATTATTTTCTATCACAATTCTTTGTACCTTTTGTATCCTCTTCTTGTTTTAGGTAATGTTTTGGTTAGGCCTTGCTTTATTAAACACATTCCATCACCTTAGATAGTATGAAGAACATTAAAATATATTTATCAAAATGGATTTTAATTAATCTAAGCATTAATTCCTAGATTAATTAATCATTAAATATCAAATAACTAAAGCAATTAAAATCATTAACATAAATGGTCAAACATCACAATTCTTACAAGCCAAAGAAAACCAAAAACCTTTAATACCAAAACATGACAAGTGGGTTCCCAAGAAGCTTGGGGTGGTAGTGGAAACCCCACAACAGGACCCATTAATCCACAGTCAATAGGTAAGAGGTTTATCGTAGCTTATACTGACTATGTGACCAAGTGGGTTGAATTGTAGGCTTTGCATGATTTAAAAGAGAAAATTGTACCAGACTTCTTGTAGTCATCTATTTTTACAATATTTGGGGTCCCAAGAGAGATCACAACTGATCAAGGACCTCAATTTACTTCAAATATGATTTAGGAACTTATGCAACAATATAAAATCAAGCATAAAAAACCACTCCCTACCATCCACAAGTGAATGGGTAAGTTGAAGTAACCAACTAAGAGTTGGAAAATATCTTGACAAAGATAGTGCAGCAACATAGGAAGGACTGGGCCACTAGATTACCAGAAGCAGTATGGACCTACAGGACCACATAGAAGACTACTACTGGTTTCACACCATTCTAGCTAGTCTATGGGAAAAATTCCATGATGCCTATAGAATTTGAAGTGAAGACACTTAGAACTACAACAAAATTGAATATAAACATGGATGATGCATAGAAAGAATATATTCAGTAGCTTAACTAGCTGGATGAATACCACATTGTTGCTCTGTAGAAAACATAGATCATTCAGAAATAAAGGGTCAAGTGGCATGACAGCCACATCAGGCCAAAGCAACTCAAAGTGGGAGAATGGACATTACTATATGACTATCGATTCTAGGAAAGGAAAGGTAAGCTCATGCAACATTGGATGGGGCCATATGAAGTGACTGAAGTTATCAACAATGGAGCTATGAGAATCATAACAATTGATGGCAACAACATTACATTAACAATCAATGGTTATCGCATGTGTCCATACCATGTGTTTGAAGCATACATGATTGAGTCCATATTAGGTATGGGGGAGACCCCAATTTATTTTGATTTTAAATTAAGTCAGTAATATGTGGACGTAGTCCATATAGTCCCAAAAAAAATTATTCTTTCAAAGTTTTTCTATTTTTTTTAGTTTTATTTTTGTTTTGCAGGAACGATTCCCTGAGTGTAGTTGTTAGGCATCATGGGAAACCTAGGCCTAACAAGAACAGGATCCATGAACCTGTGTCTTCATAGCTTTCTAGAAGAATTGTTTGCATTAGGAATAGATTATTACCATTTAGAAAGGGGAATACTATACCTAAATATGCACAAGAGAGTTTGGATTGGTCTTTATGGACAATAAAACACTCAACTATTGGTTCAAGGATGGATGCTGATTTTATCTCTATTATTCAACCAAAGTGCTAAAAGGCCTGATCAACCTTAAGCGTATATAAGTGGGCATGTTAAGTGGATTTTGTAATAAAGGAGTGTCTATTTTTTGTTAACTAATTGAAAGGCACATAATTCCCGTTTTACGATAAAAGGCATCTGATTCCCATATTTCAGAGATATGGCACCAAATTCCCGTTTATATGGTAAAAGGTACCTGATTCCTATTTTACAAAAGAAGGTGCCTGATTCCTAGTATGTGAAGGACATGGTACATGTGTCCCGTCTTCTGGAAACCTGACACTTGATTCCTAGGTTTTCCAAGAAAAAGGGCATCTGAATTCTATTTTTTAGGAAAGCGACACCGAATCTTCTAAACATATAAAAAAAAGTTTTGTATAAAGTTTGCTTTAAAAGTATGATGCCCGACAGTCAACAAAAGGCACTTTCTTCCCATGTTAAGTAGAGTGATCAATTGCTAACCCATCTACTTCCCATGTTAATTAGAGTGCTCGATTTCTAAGGTGTCTACTTCCCATGTTAATTAGAGTGCTCGATTGCTAAGGCGCCTGCTTCCCATGTTAAGTAAAACACCCAATTGCTAAGGCACTTGCTTCCCATGTTACGTAGAGTTTTTAATTACTAAGGCACCTACTTTCCATGTTAAGCATAGCATCTGATTGCTAAGGCACCTACTTTCTATTTTTGAGGCACTTGCATGCCATAATTTGAAAAGAAGGTACCTAATTTCCACATAGAAAAGGTGCCTGCTTTCCATTGTCATGGTCGTTTCTGCCTTGTAATAATACAACTTCAGCATTGGAAAAGTGGCCCGAGCCACGTCAACACACCATGCACGTGCAAATTCAAATATATCATGGATAAAATTAAAATTTGAGATTAACCAACTTCTGATGAGGGGATGTTTGTCATCCCATGAAGATATATTTTTCCTAACTTTTGTTCCAAAACCTTGCAGGATGTCTCAAACAAATCATGTTGCAGATATCAAGAAGCAATCACGTGGAGAGAAATGCACCATATGGGAAATATGACCATCATTATCAATTGAGGCTTATCTAATCATCATCCAACAACTAATAACTATGCACCATGGATATCCACACATGATGCACCCATGGAACAAATTTAGGTACGTGATTAAATAATCTATTTATGTCTATATTATTTTCATATGCATGTGTGTCTATGGAAAAGTGTCGGTACAACCCCCATTATATTCCTAGCCACCCGAATAATTCCACTTGGTACTTGGCTATGTGTCATGTATTTGATTGGTAAAATCCTTATGGTTATCACCTCTGCACAATATGGCACATGCTCTAAGAAAATTTTGCATAGATAACCATAATCACTTCTGGTTACGATAAGTTAACTGCCTGCATCCAAGGAAGAAACTAGTTTTAAAAACTGCTTACTAAAGTAACTACTGTCTAATGAGGGAAACTACAGAGTGTGAAAATTTAGAAAAAGCAAAGTGTGAAGCCACTTCCGAGCGAATCATAAAATGAAGAGAATTTGCACTCTAAGCATGGGGGGAAATCTAAGAACTATGATTTGAAGAAGAGTGAACCTATTGATTGCTCAGGGATTTTTGTGGATGTCCAAACCCAATTCGATGTCGCACGATGGATGAATTACTATCAACTAGTTAGCCAAGGCTAGGATGTAGTGATAGCCAATGATTTTACAACATCCATGAGGGATGAGGTCGTGTGTATTCGAGGACTAGAAATTCTAGTCATCAAAGAGTATATCACCATGGTGATGGGCCTTCCTCTGATATGGGAGCGCACGCACAAGAAGGACAACCTAGATCTCTATGCATAGATATTATTTGGTAGATTGATAGAGCACCTGATGTGCACTAGTTTGCCCAAGCAACACATTCCTGAGCTCTAGAGAGTGGTTTTCAAACAGGTCGCATGATTTTTCACCTATTCTGATAGGTAATCAAAATTGAACTTGAATCACTTTAAATTTCTAAACCACATACTACATGGGAATAAGATCAACATCCCACATTACCTTACATGTGCCCTCAAATATGAGGTCAAATGGTACCAGGAAGGCACAACATATACCTTGGCTCACCATGGCCTGATTTCGGCCTTGGTACAATATGCAAAGTCACATAGAAATGTGATGGTTGAGGAGACTGAGAACACTAATGTAGTTATAGGGGCACAAGAAGGAGCATAGGTGCCATTAAATACTAAATAGTCAGTTGAGAGGACAAAAAAACAAAAAGATATGGTGATTGCATCCCATTTTGATAAAAATACACAAGAAGCAGGACAAGCCTCGTCCCCTATTTTTCCCCAATTTGATGAGGAAGAAATATAGGATTTATCCCCCACTAGCCCTCAATTCGATGATGAGGTAAGGTAGGATATGCCAAGCCCTCCTTTCATGCCAGTTTCCACCATAACATGAAGCAGAAGGACGAAGGCATATAGGGTGGTTTTGAGCTCATTAGACAACGAAGCAACGATCGATGAGCTGAACAAGGAAGAGTACCTGGCCTAAATTTTATAGGATATTTCCAAGGGGTAAACTCCTCAACAGGAGGTTGTAATAGAATATTTTCCATAGGAGTACCAGAAGGAGCATGGTTATGCATAAGGGGTAGTACCAAAAAAGTATTTATCAAATCGGGGTGAATCAACGTGAAAAGTGTATAAACTTTGGGGCGAATTTTTCAAATTTTCGAAGAAATTTTTTCAAAACATGGCGATTTTTTCTTTTTTTTCCACTAAAATTATCAATAAAATTTTATAGGTACTGGCAGAAGGTGACTTGCAGAAGGTGAGTGGCATAAGGTGAGTGGCACAAGGCGAGTGGCACAAGGTGAGTGGCATAAGGTGAGTGGCATAAGGTGAGTGGCACAAGGCGAGTGGCATAAGGTGAGTGGCATAAGGCAAGTGGTACAAGGTGAGTGGCATAAGGTGAGTGGCATAAGGTGAGTGGAAAGGTGAGTGGCATAAGGCGAGTGGAAAGGTGAGTGGAAAGGGAAGTTGTGGCAAGTGGTGGATAAGGTGGATGGAGTGGAATGAATGGTGAGTGGCATAAGGAGAGTGGTATAAGGGAGGAATGGCGAGTGGCATAAGGTGATTGACAGATGGTGAGTGGCATAAGGTGATTGATAAATGGCGAGTGGTATAATGTGACTAGCAGATGGCGAGTGGCATAAGGTGAGTGGCAGATGGTGAGTGGCATAAGGTGATTGGTAGATGGTGAGTGGCATAAGGATGGAGATGGCGAGTGGCATATGGTGAGTGGCACAAGGTGACCATCATAATTCATCAATTAGATGATGCCATGTGTCCTCTCTTCTACCATGTGTCATGCATCTATTAACTTCCACCATGCAAAATTCTATAAATTCATTTGCAGGGTCATTTTTTGCCTCTTCCATAACGTTTTCCAGAGCAATTTTAAACCTTTTTCTAGCATTTTTAGGGCATTTTCCATAGCGGTTTCCAAGCATTTTTAGAGCATTTTGGAAATTTTGGTAGCATTTTAGAGCGTTTTGGTAGCATTTTGAGAAGGTTTTGGCAGCATTTCTAGAAGGTTTTGGCAGTGTTTTCCAGGGCATTTTTGAGTGTTTTCCTGGTTTTTCAAAACATTTTCCTGCATCTTTTCAGAGATGGCTAGCTCTTCCTCTCCTCTTCCCTCTAAAGTGTATTTCAAGAACATATTCTGCCCCAACCTGAAGAGCATTTTCAACACTCTTGGAAAATATTCCCAATGGGTTTACACCGTTGGACTTGTTGGTGTGTTGAAGATGCCATAGTTGAACATTAACGTTCAGTTGATGCAACAGATCGTTTCTTGTTACAACCATGATGTGTCCACTATTTCGATGTGAGTGGATAACAAGGACATTGTTTTTTCTGTTAAACCCTCCGATGTGCAGCGACTAACAGGGCTACCATTTTTGGATGGTGTACTGGTGAACAACCAGTACGCCTTAACCGACGATGATAAATCCACCCTAGGAACCGTTTACTCTGTTCATTCTGACAATTTGAAAGGTATAATTTGAAAATTTATTTTTTATTTAACATTAAATATTGTTGTGTTGTAGTTTCATTTCTCTAATAACGTTCTCCTTGTTGTACTTTTTGTTTTCTAATAATGTTGTCTCTTTTTTTAGTTAATTCTTCTAAGTCCAAAAGGGGCTTAAACATTTCCAATGTTGGAGATAAATTTCTATATGCTTGCATTGAATTTTTTTAGGCAAGGCTTATTCTACAGGGGCGACCTACAGAAATGCCTTTTTGGGCACTTTCTTTATTGATTCATTGTATTGGTGGTGGTAGATTTGATTGGTCCACGCACATTTCCAACCGCCTGAAACATGACCTTTTGAGTGCCCAGAAAATTCAATCTGCTTATACAGTGACTACCAACAATTTTATTCTTTGTTTATTTTAGGAAGCTTATTTCAACCTTCAACAAAGCAGTCCTCCCACTACATTGCACCCCATTTTGTTGTCTATTGGCATGTCTGATGATGAGATACAGGTAAACATATTTGTTGGAATATCTTTGTTTTTCTTTTTTTCCATTCTATCTTGTTATTCTCTAATTTTGTTTTGAAAATAGAGAAGAGCATCTCAGTCTTCAAGTAAAAGGGATGCCACATTTAGGGTTCAGGAAGTATCTACTGATTCTGATATGCAATCATAGTCATCACCAATAACTCCCACCAAACGTGCGAGGTCTCATGGTGATCGGATTCAACATACACCTGCGACACCTTTTACTTCTAAAATTGTTAATGTCGACGTGGAAGAGGTTACCTCCAGCCCACAAGGTAACCTTACTCTTCAAAAATACTATTTTAAATGATTTATTTTAATGACTTAAAATTATGTTTTTTAATGTGTTTTAAATATTTTTTAGAGAAAGGGCAAATGGTTGAATCATCAATGGCTGTAGAGTCTGAGTCTGGTATGTATGGTTTAAATAAATATTTTTTAAATGCTATTGTTATTTACACAAGATTAAATTTATGTTTTTATGTGAAATTTAATAGAGGGACCTACTAGATTCAAAAGGCTAAAAAAATATATGGCTCCACCATCTATCCAACCACAACAATGACCACAACAACAGCCATAGCCATAACCACAACAACAATAACAACAACAACCACAACCACAACAAGTTCCACTGTCTATCCATTCAAAGCAAGTTCCTGTCCATCCACAACAGGTTCCACCTATGAGGAACCAATCATGCATGCATGGTAAAATGTTCCTCACACCGCCACCTCATCATGCAAGAAGTGCTACAGAGACACAAAATGTGTCATCATCTAATGTTTCTATTTTACCGATATTAACCTTAGAGAATTTTTCAAATGTTGAGAGTGCATCTCAAATGCCCTCGGGAACTCTAGAATGTGACTTTCTTTATCAGGGTATGAATCCTAAAAATTACCCTTTAAAGGCAAGTGATATTCTTGAGGATGAAGAGGGCATTGATGGAGAAGAGGATGTCAATGTAGATGCCATCGAAGTTTCCCCCTCCGCCCCACAACAAGTCACCGCCCGTAGTGTAACAGATGATGATATCCTAAACTTTTTTGAAAATGTGTTATTAGTCGATAGATGTAAAGTTGTAGTTCATAATACTCTTCTTTCGGATATTGATAAATTGAAAGAATGGGAATATCGGGCCAAGGTTTTGATTAAAGCAATCAATGGCCGATATAAGAATTTTTCAAAGAGAAAAGAGTTGTTTTTAAAGGTTGAGAATGAGCCCCAAAAGCTCGATGCTTTGCTACATAAAGTTGAATCTGGCACTATGGAGGCCGAGTCTACATACAGAGATGAAATTCTGGCCATTGTTTTGAATCATTTGGAAAACCTCAATGCAGAAGCCCAAGCATATTTCAATGAATGGGCACTAGATCAAAATAAAGTAGCAGTTGCAGAAACAACACGACTTACAACTGATGTAAGTTTTACATCTAACTAATTTTTTTTTTGTTAAATATGTTTTGTTTATAAATATTAACCTTTTTTCATTTCTATTTTGTAGTCTAATTTCCAGCACCTAAAGCAACAAGTCGGTGCCATGAAAATTTTGATCAAGACTACCAAAATTAGCATTAATAATGCTATTGAATTGAAGAAGAGGTTACAGCAGACGGTTAGAGAAAATAATTTGTTGAAGAAGATTATCAGAGATAGGGGCCTGGATGTCGAGGCTAAACTAAAAGAAAATGAGAAGGAGCTGAATGCACCTTTCAAAGAAGATCCAGTGAAGGAAGAGAGTGCCTTGTTATCGGGGATCAACACTACAGCAAAAATTTTGGTTAGGGTTGGGGCATTAGAAGAAAAGGATATTGAGGTAGATGTGGGTGGACCTTCAGGAAACATTGAAAAAGAATAGAAGTTTGTTGTGTTGCATTTGAAGTGAAACAAAAACTCTTTATATTTTTATAAATTATTTAAGACTGGTATTTTTTTTTTAAATTGAAATCAATGATAGAGGCAATTTTTGAAAAATTCGTATTATCATTTTGAAATTTTGTTTTTAATTATTGTTATGTTTTAATTTGAAGTGGAAGAAATAATGTTTGATATGTTTTGTAAATTACGAATGAATGGTATCCTTTTTGAAAATTGAAATCAATGAATGAGACTATTTCCGAAAAATGTGTTATCTATTGGAAATTTTGTTTTGAATGTTGTTATGTTATGATTATATGTGTTGATGTATTAAGTAATTTGAAGTGGAAGAAATAATGTTTGATATGTTTTGTAAATTGTGAATGAATGGTATCTTCTTTAAAAATTGAATTCAATGAAAGAGACTATTTGCAAAAAATATGTATTATCTCTTGGAAATTTTGTTTTAATTATTACTATGTTTTGATTATTTATGATGATGTAGAAGTTTGTTGTTTTTAATTTGAAGTGGAAGAAATAATGTTTGATATGTTTTGTAAATTGTGAATGAATGGTAAATTTTTTGAAAATTGAAATCAATGGTAAATCTAGGAAACTTTGTTTTGAATGTTGTTATGTTTTGATTGTTTGTGTTGATATATTAAGTAATTTTGAAGTATGTGGATGCAGTAAGATGTTCTTTTATGTTATATGAATTAATTTGAAATGACAGAAAATGCAGCATAGACAATTACTTTCACAAATTGCCTATAATGATTTATACATTACAAATCTACAAGAAAAATAGAAACTTTAGACTAATACTTCAATAACAAGGCTAATGTAAAATGATATACAAAATATCCAGTAACACATTTCAGATAATCCAATAATCAAATCATGTGTAATCAAAGAATATGTGTAACACATGTGTAATCAAATAATACATAATCAAATCAGAGGGCTATGCTATACAGAGTATCCAATGGCATCCTTTCATTCTGATATGTGAAATCAAATCAAATGATAATATGTGAAATCAAATCAAATAATAATATGTGAACTCAAATCAAATCAAATGAAAGCATCCTTTCATTCTGATATGTGAAATCAAATCAAATGATAATATGTGAAATCAAATCAAATGATAATATGTGAACTCAAATCAAATCAAATGAAAGCATCCTTTCATTCTGATATGTGAAATCAAATCAAATGATAATATGTGAAATCAAATCAAATGAATGCATCCTTGCATCATAATGTTGGAAGCTGGAACAAACTCTTTTCAGATTGTACAAAATGTTCTGCACTCATTCCCAAAATTTTTGTCATCACAATCTGACCAGTGTTACCATCATCCTCATCATCATCAATATTCATTACACCTCTTCTCTCTGCCAAAGAATTCCAATGTGACATTGCTCTTTCATAAGGAAACTCCTCCACCTCATATGTCGACACATATAATCTCAAACAATTCTTCAAATTTTTGTCCAACCTATTCCAAACTTTAGATTTTACATATGATAGTGCATTGAACACCCTTTCATCTTCCACGGATCCCAAAATCATCGTTTGACATAATTCATATAAATGAAAATATTCACTCATAGTATGTTGTAAGATAGTACTTGGTTGTAATATTCTCCACAAACGTGAAATAGAACCTGCTTCATGATGGTTAGAGAGCTATGAAACTTGAGTAGACATTGTTGTTCCAAAATAGTTTGATTGTTTTGTCAAAAGATCTCTGTTGAGAATGCCATTGATTTCAATACCATTGACTACAACACTTTTACTGAAATGGCCAGCAAGACTACCCATGTATTTGAGAAACAAAGAATTTATAGTCTGGTATTCATTACAAGGATCCCAAAACATCGGATTAACCACACCCATAGCCTCTAGCAATTCATCTCTTTGAAAATGGTCTCTTATTTCTTTTGTCAATGATTCTGCTATTTGTTTTAGTTTAAGTTTTGTATCGTCTACAACTACATGAAATCTGTTGTAGGTTATGGGCATTTTCTCAACTTCATTTGTAGCTATATCCATTCGCACACCATAACAATATAAAGGTATTTCCTTTCCACGGACATTAATACATAGATGATCGTTTATATTGAACTTCAGAAAGCTCTGAGGATCATTCACGTTTGTTAATGCTCTCCAACTCTCAAACATGGGATCCATAAAATTTTGACCAGATGCGTACATCATATCAATATGCATGCAAATTTGTATTCTCGCCCTGATGAAATCCACAATATAAATTGATCTTTCTTGTGCAATTTTGATCAAAGTATTCATTTTTTCCAACATTGGAAGAATTCCACACAATGTGAGAAGAGTTTCAAAGTCACTCATTCGAAAAAGTAAATCTTTAGCCTTATCAACTGCCCTACGATTTGCATACATAAACCCTATCAAGGATTGATATTCTTTGAAAACTCTTAATGTCGGTTGATACATCGAAATCCACCTAGTATCCACATCTTTCAACAGTTTTTTACCTTCGGTAACTCCTAGTGCAAACTGTTGAAACTCTAAAAATATTTTTGGACTACGTGAAAAATATTCATGAATTTCATGGACAAGCTCTTCCACTCTCGCAACATTTGTAAATGTATCCACAATTTTGTATGCAAGATTCATTCTATGAGCCATGCAATGAATAGGGATCAAATATGGGGCAACCGATGTTTGTAGTCTAACACAAAGACCATTCCTGTGTCCTTGCATTGTAGCAGCACCATCAGCTCCTACACATATTAACTTAGTGGCTATTTCAATTTCATTCATTCCTGCTTCTTCTTTTAAACTAGTTACAACAACATTGTAAATATTTTCTGCATTACAATTTTCCACCATTTTGCGTATTCCAAGTAAATGAGGTTGCCTTAAATGATTTTCCAATGTGTAAACATGCATGCAAATCCAAGATGTATTGTCAACAACAGTCACCTCATCAATTGAAAGTGAAATGAATTTTACCTTTTTTACTTTCTCTCTGAGGTCATCCTGCTCAACCAATGAGAGACATTTTGCCATTTCCCAACCACTTCGATCTGACCAATGGGCGTTGGGTAAGTTCTGCACATCAGCTAGTCAAAATAGAGATTTATAATCCATGAAATCAGACATAGGTCTACCCTTCTTAAGAATAGAGAATACAACAACAAACTGCAAACTTTTTGAAGCTAAAGTTAACTTATTCATTTTTTGAAATTGGGCTTGAATCGTTGCACCTTTCTCAACCAATGTTTGCTTTTGTTTCATTTCTTTATCATATTCTTGCACATTTCTTATATGTGCACACTCTGATGCATCCTTCCACCTATAAGTTTTTGGTGTTGGTCGATCACCTTCTTTTGTTTTGATATAAACCTTTCCACAATGTTTTTCTACTGTATCTTTCTTAAGTTGCAATCTATGCTCCTTTCCATGTTTCCAACTACAAATTACGCATCTCAATTCTGTTATATCATCACTACTATTCTCTGGCAGCACTAGCTCAATAAATGGAAATTTTGATATCCAATCAAGTTGAAATGATCTGTTAATTGTCCACCTAGATAACCTTGCACGTTTATTTTTTTAGATGAAGATTCTCCGAAAGTAGGGACTGCATAAGAACTATTAGTTTCTTTTCCACTTGGCGTGTTAGATTCAGGAATCTCTTCATGTTGTTGTTCGATTTTATTGAGAATATTTTCATCTGTGGACTGTTCATTAACGTGGATATGTGGAAGTGGAGGCATACCAGGGTTAATAGTGTTTTCTGTAGAGATAATACTAGTGTCAATAGTAGGTTCATTATCACTATGGCATTTAAAAGCATACCTTCTACAGATAAAAATGGACAAAGCCATCAACCAAAAAGCACACTTCTTTATGAATGAAGACATTATATTTAAAATTAACAAAGTAAAAAAATTAACTGGTGAGTAAAGGTGTTCATACCTTCAGTTTGTGCAGATGTTGATGGTTGATCGGGTTTTGAAATATTATGAAAGTATTTGAGGATACTCCTTTTATTGGAATACTAGCCTCCCTTCTTTCCACTGCCTATAGTTGACATTTTACTTGTATGAACAGAAGAATAACATGAACAAAGAACATCATTTTTAAAAATGAAAATAATTGGTATAAAAGAGAACTACTACTAGAGATAGTAGAATATCTGTCCCAAGAATATCGTTCACAAGCAGAATAAACCTCCTTATTGAGTGTCCATGAATAAAATGTTAAATGAAATTTAATGGTAAAAGAAACTTATCGGTAAATTGAGTCACCTTATGCCACTCACCTTCTGCCACTCACCTTATTTCACATTTTATACCACTCGCCTTATGCCACTCACCTTATGCCACTCGCCTTATGCCACTCACCTTATGCCACTCGCCTTATGCCACTCACCTTATGCCACTCACCTTATGCCAGTCGCCTTATGCCACTCACCTTATGCCACTCGCCTTCTACCAGTCACCTTATGCCACTCACCTTATACCACTCACCTTATGCCACTCGCCTTATGCCACTTGCCTTATGCCACTCACCTTATACCGGTCGCCTTATGCTAGTTGCCTTATGCCAGTCACCTTATGCCAGTCACCTTATGCTAGTTGCCTTATGCCACTCACCTTATATCACTCGCCTTATGCCACTCACCTTATGCCACTCACCTTATGCCACTCGCCTTATGCCACTCGCCTTATGTCATCTTATTTTGGTTGCCTTATGCCGGTCACCTTCTACCAGTCACCTTATGCCATTCGCCTTATGCCACTCACCTTATGCTACTTGCCTTATGTTGCCTTTCAGTCACCTTATGCCACTCGCCTTATGCCACTCGCCTTATGTCGATCACCTTCTACCAATCGCATTCTGCTTTGTATCGCTCGCTATCCAAAAAAATGTTGTAATTGTATGGGAGTCGTTGTCAGGGTTAGCTATATATAATGGGGTACAAGGGGCGATTTGGGTGGGATATTTCTTATTTTTAATAAATTTAGGGCAAAAATTAGGCGGGAAACCTTATGACAATGGGGTGAATTTACCCTTAAAAAAATTAGATCCCAAAATTTTTGGGCGAACGGGCCGACCTCTATGGTCCCAAAATTCACAAAATTAACATTGTGAAAATCCGAATATTCGTGCTAAATTGCGAAATTCGCCACTATGCATAACCCTGAGGAGGAGGATTTGTGGCAAAAACTAGAGTTATTGAGAGAGCAAGCTTCCACTTGGGAAGCCAAATATAAAGAAGAACGGACTCTATTTCAAGAGTCCAGGAAAGAAGTTGCATTGAATATGCATGAATTGTATCAAACAATTTTGCAACTACACGGGTAAATAAGATGATTGCAACTGTAGGGTAGAGCAGTGGGAGTTGATAAATAGGAAAAAGTAGATGCAATGATGTAGACTGATGGGGTAATAGAGGTGCCCATTACCAACATAGAAATTGAGCAAGGAGTGGATGCTACAATGGAAGTAGAGTAGCCCTGTTCAAAATATCATTCTTCAAAATAGTTAATTCAAGAAGATGAGGCTGAGGTTGAGGAACCTCAGATTTCAAAAAAAATTGTAGAAAAAGTGGATGAAGAGGAGAATGAGGTAGAGGCTGAGGAGCCTCAAGTTTTAGGTAAGGAGGAAGAGCCCGAAAATTCTCTAGATGATGCAAGGACCGAATAATCTTAGGATAAAAAAGCAGTTCCAATCGACCAGTAATTCACTGCACAGGAATAAGAGGCTCAGCAGTCTGCATCCACTGAAAACCAGGAAGCAGTGGCAGCACCAAAATACCCTGAGATGAACCCTAAAAGGCTAAGAGTAAAGCAAAAATTTGTAAGGGCATCTTAGCAAAGACCTAGAACTAGAGCAAGAGTTGCAAAATTAAAGGAATTGAGCATCAAATCTGATGAGGAATCAAAACTAGATTCTGATGAGGAATGGGAGGCAGTAAAGAAATCATTTGTTACCCAAAAAGAAAAATTTAAGAAGCGAAAGGAGGATATTGAAGCAGATAAAAATAATTATAAAAATACTACTAAGAGGGCACGCAAGGAAGTAGCAAAAGAGGCCAAAAAGGAGGCCAAGAAGCCTACCAAGAATATTCCATTTGCCCAACCTCATTAGTTCTAGGGCATATATGGGTCGATAGGTGATCAATATTCAAGGATGAAGGTATATTTTATGAATATGAGATTTTTAGATCTTGTGCCACCTACAAATTAGGCATCAAGCAGCAGAACCCATCCAGTGGTAGAAATAGAGGTCAAGGTTAAACCTAAACTTGACCTAATAGGGGTCAATTTACCCATAACCAAGGTTGCTAAAAAGTCTAGCATCATATTTAGCGATGAATCTATAGTACCTGTGGGTGAAGAGTTACCCCTTCACCATGAATATTGGAAAATAGTTGCGCCTGCATTTCAGAAGGATGCCACCAGTTTCTCTGGCTACTATTTAAATATTAAGAATGGTAAGGTGGCTTGGACAAGGGAACCGCCAAGAGAAAGAGTAGGTCCAAGTTATCCAATTTGATGCAGTAAGCACCAAAAATAGTAGGGATAGGAGGTAGCCACTCCAAAAGCATCCAAGGGGTGAAAGCCTAAAGACAAAAAAAAAGCAAAGGCCGTTGAAAATAAAAGGAAGGAAACAGTCAAGGCTTATTGGAAAGTTATAAACAAAACTGGTAATTACCAATATAGAGTGGCACAAGGATGTGCCACCCATTAAGCATGGGGGATGATGAGCCCTAAAAATGCTCATTTTTTGTACCACTTTCCTTATAAAACAACATAACTTATTTCTATAGATGTATATGTTTAATGAGAATTTTATACATATTTAACAGTTTATTTTACATGTTATTTAATATTTATTTCTAAGTGTGTTTTGTGTAGATTTCATAGAAATTGTTGTATTTTAGCATGTTTTCATCAAGGTCCCACTCGGACCTGGCACCTTTGATTTCATAAAGGTAAAAAATTTGTAGTACACTAGTGTGAAGTGCTAAGTTAGGTGCCTGATTCCGTTTTGTTGGGTAAAACATTGGTTAATTTTTCTATGGTTCAATTAATTACCTCCATTTAATTGTTTGTAGACACCATATCCTAGCCACTTGTCCTTCATCCTGGTCATTCTACCACCCACTTGTCCACCATCCCCCTTTCCCGCCATTCAATTAGCCATTACATGCCTTTCTTGCCATTTTTGCCTATTTATTTATATATATATTTATATTATATATTTAAATAATAATATTTTAATATTATATTTGATATATATTTAATAAATATATTTTTATATATAAATAAACCACAACCATTATATTTAATCTAATCTCATCCGTCCATCCGCCTTAATCCATTTCACACCCTAAACTTATTATCCACCCTTGGATGTGCTTTAATCTCAGCCACATGATTAAGTGTCATTGAAACCCTAGCATGCCCTAGGTTGGACTATAAGTAGGAGCCATTTTTATGGCTCAACCCTGAAGTCTCTCTTCCTAAGTCTTACCCGGACCCTAAGTTTTCTAAGGGTCAAATTTCCCTAAGTCCCTGGAATCCTTGATTCCAAACCCTAGCCATCCTAAGTGCCCTAAGGCTACCACACAACCTTCTATGCCCTAATCCCCATCCTTCTACTACATTTTACACACCTTCATTCACCACCATAGCCACTGTACATTTTGTATCCTCCCAATCTACTTCTGCTTCAAACCCTAATCTGTAGGCACTCTCGAGTGTCTGCCTCATCCCACAAGCACTGTAGGATGCATGCTACATTCGAAAGGTGTAGTACAGAGCCTTCCATACCCATAGACACTGATAAAATCCTATAGAATAATATCATCAAGTGCCATCAGGGCACCCTGCCATCAATTTGCAACGGAGCAACAGATCAAGCCATCTACAAACAAAATAGTAAGTAATGTAAACCAATGAGTTTTTATTATTTTATTATCATAAGATTTTGCATACATTGCATATTTACAATAGTTAGGGTTTCTATTAATGTTGAGGGTCTCACATAGTGGAGCCCTTATTGATGCTACTAACCCTTGATATTGTTGTTGTGTGTGCAGATCTACAGGTCTACTAGCTTTTGAGCAGCTAATTAAGCTGGAGTGGCCCGACTCAACGAATATCTGAAGCCCACTCAACCATGTTGGTATCAAATACATTATTGAATAAATTAAAACATTTTCCATTAGGGTTTTGAAGAACCCTGCATATTTGTATTATTGTATCAATAAAATATTGTGTATCATCTTGATCTATAACAACGGAGTTTATAAGCTCCCCTCATTAATATAATACATATATTTTGTGGTTGTGCATTTCTGGTTTGATATATCCATTTGTTGTTTTCTTTTAAGCAATAGTTGTAGTGTTGTGTTTTTGTATTCACAAATGGCGATCACAGTGGGACCCCACAAGGGTTCTACTTTTTGATTTAATTTGTTGTACTAATTTCATTGTGTTGTTCATTTTATAGGGTTTTCTAGAGTTAAAAACTAGCTGAAATTGCCAGTTGGGGTTTCTGGAAGCTCCTGTGATAGTTGAAAAAGGTGCACAGGAACTCTGTGGCACTTTTTGATCCCCACAAGTTCTATTTTGCACCTTCAGAGGCACCTTGTTGTGCCTGGCATTGATCCGAGGTACCCTATTGTGTTTCTTGCACAAACTACCCAGACTATTTTTGCCATATCTCACTCATCCAGAGTCATATTGAGCTAAAATTTTGAGAGTAGGTTCCTGATACATCCTATAATGTCTCCACAAAGTTTTATATCAAGTGGAGTATCAAAGATCTTATAAAAACCTCACCAAAATGTAGGATTTTTTGTAAGTCCATCCATTTCTGCTCATTTTTGCTTTACATTTTTTTGGGTTTTCTACTGTGTTTTTCAGATTTTGAGCTTAAAACAAACACACATTAAGAAATATAGAAAATATATCATTTTATATTGCATCTAGGGCATCTGTGCATTCATTCATCACATATTTTGAGTTTTCTATTTTGAAAATAATTGCAAATTCAAATAATTTCTGCATCTTTCTGTTTGCATTTGAAAGTAAAAATCATTAATTAGAATTTGCATATTAGGATTTAAGGGTTACTTTTTTTACTTATCTAAGTAGGAACAATACTTAAATACAAAAAGTATTCCTACCTTTGGATGACTCCTTTGGCAGAGAGGTGGATGAACCCTTTGGTTGCTATCTAGGCAGGGGGTTTTAAGCGGTGTACTTCACAATTTTTAGAAGAAATTTTCATTTATGTGTTGGAGTCTAATTTATATTTGTCAAATCTATTACCTTTAAAATTTTTTGTCCACAATAGAAAATAGAAAATTTAAAATTAATGACACACATCATGTTTCACTTTAAACATTAGTGGTTGGATTTCATCACCAGCCATTGCTTGATATTTGGTGATGGTGGCAGTCATTTCCATCCACAAATATTTACCCTTAGACACCTTAGTACTACCCCTAAGAAAACTTATTGTATTTCATCACCAAAAAGAATCTTGTTGTCCTTACCCAGCCATAGTTTTTACCTTTATTTTTCATTAAGCAAGATTAGGATACATCAAAACACACAAAACTATCATTTTTAAAAGGAATACACATTAAAAAGGAGATAATTAATGTATGAGGTAAGCCACACATGGTAAAAACCTAGCATTGTTTGTTTTATTTAAGTTATTTTAAAATTTCATATAAGTTTTAGTTTTGTGTTATTTTGGCAAATTTTAGAAAAATTTGATTTATTTACTTTATGGTTCTAACTCGAAATCAAATGAAAGTAATAAGTCAAAATAACTTAATGAAAAATACATTAACATGGCTTAACCTTAGCCACTGCATCATTAAAATGGCTTAACATTAGCCATTTCATCATTAACATGGCTTAACCTTAGCCATTTCATATTAACATGGCTTAACCTTAGCCATTTCACATTAACATGGCTTAAACTTAGCCATTTCATCATTAACATGGCTTAACCTTAGCCATTTCATCATTAACATTGCTTAAACTTAGCCATTTCATCATAAATATGGCTTAATCTTAGCCATTTCACATTAACATGACTTAACCTTAGCCATTTTATCATTAAAATGGCTTAACCTTAGCTATTTCATCATTAACATGGCTTAACATTAGCTATTTCATCATTAATATGGCTTAACCTTAGCCATTTCATCATTAACATGGTTTAACCTTAGCCATTTCATCATTAACATGACTTAACCTTAGTCATTTCATCATTAACATGACTTAACCTTAGCCATTTCATCATTAACATGGCTTAACCTTAGCCATTTCATCATTAACATGGCTTAACCTTAGCCATTTCATCATTAACATGGCTTAACCTTAGCCATTTCATCATTAACATGGCTTAATATTAGCCATTTTATCATTAACATAGCTTAACCTTAGCTATTTCATCATTAATATGGCTTAACCTTAGCCATTTCATCATTAACATAGCTTAACCTTACTTATTTTCACATTAACATGGCTTAACCTTAGCCATTTCATCATTAACATTCATCTCAACCATTCCATCATTAACATGGCTTCACAATAACCATTCAACCATTAACATGGCTTCATCTCAACCATTCTATCAAAATATGGCTTCATATTAGCCATTCCATCATTCACATAGCTTCATCTTAGCCATTCCATCATTCACATGGCTTCATCTTAGCCATTCCACATTAACATGACTTCATCTCAGCCATTCATCAATAACATGGCTTCCTCTCAGCCATTCATCATTAACATGGCTTCATCTCAGCTATTCCATCATCAACATGGCTTCATCTTAACCATTCATCATTAACATGGCTACACAACAACTATTTTCACATCAACATGGATCCACAACAGTCATTCCATCATTAACATGTTTGATTTACAAGATTGCATTTTCATAATTACTCCATAATTCATTACAGTTCCACAATTAGTTCATCATAATCACATTCACTTTCATCCATAATAATTTCATTCTCTAAATCAAAACCCCAAAGGTTCATAATCCCTTTGGTCATATCTCCATTTCAAAAAAAATAAAAATCCCCAAAGGTACTCAATCCCTTTGGTCAAAAATAAAAAATAAAAAAGGTACTTAATCTCTTTGATCACATTTCAATTTCAAAAAGCCCCAAAGGTTCCTAATCCCTTTGGTCACATTTCAGTTTAAAAAATCCCCAAAGGTACTTAATCTCTTTGGTCACATTTCAATTTTCAAAAATCCCCAAAGGTCTTAATCCCTTTGGTGACATTTCAATTTCAAAAATCCCCAAAGATACTTAATCCCTTTGGTAACATTTCAATTTTCAAAAATCCCCAAATATTCCTAATCCCTTTGGTCACATTTCAATTTCAAAAAGCCCCAAAGGTCTTAATACCTTTGGTCACATATCAATTTTTAAAAAATCCCTAAAGGTCCTAATCCCTTTGGTCATAAGCTTACCAGACTAGAGGGAGTAGAAAAACTCGAGCCAATGAACATCATACACTTGAAAGTGTTCCATGCTTATTTTGATTACTATATATGTATATGTATACATGGCTAATACAAAAAAAACAAACATTTGCATATAGTTCATTCATAACATTGCATTTCACTTGCATTTACATTTCATTCAAAACAATGTATTCACCCGCATCACATATTGCATTCCATATTTCAATTGTATTTCATACATTGCTTTAACATCCACATTCCATATTTCATATAAGGATAATTTATTCAAGGTCTTAATTGGTCCAACAAAATTCATGTTGTCTTAATCAAGGGCACCTTCAAAACATTATCCACACAATTCCACTAAGTCAAATTGCCATTTGCACAAACCACATTGCCATAAAATTCCTAGGTGTTTTTGATCACTCAGCCACTCCTAGTGTTTTAAGCAAACCCAAAATACATGTTGAGTTCCTTTTAGGACCATTACACATCTTCACTAAGAAAATCTTGAGTTTTGGGAATTGACTCCAAAACTGTTAGGACCCTCCTAAGATACCCTAATAATTATATTATTTATTAATTATATTTTAGGGTCACAACCCTTCACTCTTACAACTATTAGACTAGGTATTTAAATGCAATCCAAATATGATAATAAGGCATCATCGAACAAATATATTAATTAAGTCTATTGTGGGTTTTTCTACCTTACAATCAAAAAGCGATTCAATATAAAAATGATTCCTCCTTTTGCACTATTTAGTTTCATACCATTTGGATCAGAGCTAGATCAAGGAGCAAATTCACCATTAAAATTTTTTCCCATCGCACATTTCAGCCAGTCCACATTCGCAAGGATGCAAACAACATTCACACTTCACGGATCCATGTCATAATCCTCGCAGAAAATTAAACCTTCTCCTAAGGTACGAATTAAGTTGTCTTACACCCAAATTGCTCGACCTTTCGCGTGGTGACCGATGGCTGTTTTGAAAAAGCTAAAATCTTCAACGCAGCATCAAGGTTTTTGACGTCCGAAACGCAAAGGAAAAAAAAAATATATATTTTTTAAGGACTAAAGTCCCACATTCACGGTGCTACGTCTTTGTAGCACTTTATAAGCGCCAAAAGGCACAAGGAAGAACGTGACTTCGGTCACGCCTCCCCCGTACCTTGCACGAACCAACCGCTACCCAGTCCTTCCTCAAAATTCACACCACCCACTGACTCCTCGTGTTCTCGGCTGCCACCCCTACGCCTCGGTCGCCTACTACCGCCTTGCCAATCTGCCTTCCACCTGTTGCCCTACCGACCGTCATGCACTCTCGACCCTGACGCCTCTACAAGCTACCTATTAAATAACAAAGAGCACCAAATTTAAAAAGTTGATAGGGCATTGCCCACCAAATTATTTATTTTTTATTTTTTGCTCACCTGTACCAAGTCATATTGATCGTTACCTACACCAACCGCAATGGCTGAAGGATGACGATCACTGGATTCCATTCATGAGAAACACGAAAGGCTCGCTGAAGAAGTTCAACAGGAAAGAGAGGAGAATACCCGTAACACAAGAGAACTCTTCGAGAAAATATTTGCAATGGATGTTAAACTTGATGCCATCAGTCAAAATCAGGCAACACCACATGCAAATTCAACTAACAATGGGTCATAAAACCGAGCAATGTTAGGAGGTCCACAAACTTCCATTCTACCACGGATGACCAAATTAGACTTCCAAAAATTTGAAGGAGGAGACCCTACAAACTGGATCTACCGAGCAGAGCAATATTTCTCACTAAATCAAATTCTGAAAATGCAAAAAGTGCATATCGCCTCCTTCCACTTGGAAAACAACGCCATCCAATGGTACCAATGGTTTGAGAAAACTAACGACACTCCGACGTGGTCAACCTTTACACAAAATCTATTAGTGTGATTCGGCCCTAGCAAGTTTCAAAGCTTTACAGGGGCCCTCACTAAATTATGCCAAACCACTTCGGTAAGCGAATACCAAGCAGAATTTGAAAGGCTAGCTAATCGAACATTCGGATTAGATGCTGCCTTCTTTCAAGAATGTTTTGTCAGTGGATTAAAATAAGAAATTCGAATAGAGGTGCAAATGTATAACCCTACAAACATGTTAGAGACCATCGACTTGGCGAAATTAGCGGAGGACAAAATCAAGGCACGAAATCGGTTCAAAAAACAAACTTAGGGGAAACCATCAAACACTTATACCAACCTCAAACCAATGCAAAATGGACAAACCCAAAACTCCTACACAACCCCCAAAATTAACCCCGCTCTACCAATTAAGCGTCTGAGTTTCGAGGAAATGAAGGAAAGACAAGCTAAGGGTCTTTGCTACCATTGTGATGAGAAATTTGATAGAAATCATAAATGTGCCTCACGGAAATTATATATTCTAGATGCCACAGAGGAAGGGAATTCTACTGAAGAAGAACCTAAACTCGAAGTAGAGGTATTATCCAACACACTTGAAAGTGACGAAGAAAATGCACCAAAGGTTTCCTTCAACGCCCTTGCCGAATTTTCTGCCCCTCAAACAATGAGAGTTAAAGGGTATTTTAAGAAACAAAACCTTACCGTGCTCCTAGATTTTGGTAGCACACACAATTTTATCGATCCAAAGGTGGCTAAACAAGCAAATTGTTTTATATACCCTTGCAATAACTTCGAAGTGATGATTGGAAATGGCAAAAAAATTGCATGCAAAGGAAAATGCAGAAATATAAAACTATGGGGGTTTATAACATGAAAGGCGACATGTACGTCCTACCCCTAGGTGGGTGCGACATTGTACTAGGCGTACAATGGTTATGAACCTTGGGCGTAGTCCAATGGGAATTTGATGAACTATGGATGAAATTCATAGCAAAGAACCAAACCTATATTATCTAAGGCCTGAAATCAAGACCTTCCCAAATCGTCAGCTCGCATAGAATGGAGAAAATTATCCGAAAAGGAAACAAAGGAAAGTGTTGAGAAGCAACACACCCCCACTAAAAAAATGAAATTCCATCATTTGAAAATATTTAGTTTTCATTTTGCCGTAGGGACCCTCTTGATGTTTTTTAGGTTTTAATTCCAAATTTTGCTTGCCTCCTTCTTCTTCAAGTTTTGCATATACCAAAGTATCTAAGTAGGCTTGCATATGGCTTTGATTTCAATTTAGAATTTATTTTTTATGTTAGAATCATTCTGAGTAAAGAAGATCTTTCACTAATATGTAAAAATGCAGAATACAGATGAATAAATTCATTGGAGTCGACCTACAATTTCTGGAAAATTTGCTAAGTGGAAGAAACTTGAAGAAACGTCGCGATTTCGCGACATTTTCCATTTTCGAAAACATCGCGATATCACGACATTTTCCATTTTTGGAAACTTTGTGATATCGCGACATATTTGGACTAAAATAACCAAGTGATAAAAATGTCATGATTTCATGACGCATTTTTGGACTGAAAGAAAGCTTGAAGGAAAACGTCGCGATTTCGTGACAGGTTTTGGTAGAAGGAGCCAAGTGATGAGAACGTCGCGATTTTGCGACGTGTTTTGGAAAAAATAACCAAGTGACGAAAACGTCGTGATATCGCGACGGGTTTTGATTTCATGAGAATAGCAAGGAAAACGTCGTGATTTCATGACATGTCATGATTTCGCGACATGTCGTGGTTTCACGACAAAGAAGCCAAGAAAGAAGAGAAGGAAAATGTCACGATTTCGCGACAAAGAAGTAAAGAAAGAAATGAACTAAGGGAAACATCGCGATATCGTGACATATTTGGATTGGAAGAGCCAAGCAATGAAAATGTCGTGATATCATGACAAGTTTTAGTTGAAAGCAAAGCTCGAAGAAAACGTCGCGATATCGCGACAGGTTTTAACTGGAGGCATCAAGTGATGAAAACGTCGTGATATCGCGACACATTTTGGTTGGAGGCAAACCTCAAGGAAAACGTCATGATTTCACGATAGGTTTTGGAAGAAAGAGCCAAGTGATAAAAACGTCGCAATTTCATGACGCATTTTGGATTGAAAGATAGCTTAAAGAAAACGTCGCGATTTCGCAATGTGTTTTGGTAAAAAGAACCAAGTGATGAGAACGTCGTGATATCGTGACATATTCTGGTTGGAAGAAAGCTTGAAGGAGAACGTCACAATTTCATGACGTGTTTTGGTGGAAGGAACCAAGTGACGAGAACGTCGCGATTTCACGACGTGTTTTGGTGGAAGGAACCAAGTGACGAGAACGTCGCGATTTCATGATGTGTTTTGGTGGAAGGAACCAAGTGACGAAAACGTCGTGATTTCGCTACGTGTTTTGGAAGGAAGAGTCAAGTAAGAAAAACATCGCGATATCATGACAGGTTTTACTTGGAAAACAAAACTCGATGGAAACGTCGCGATGTCGCGACAAGTCTTAAGCGGAAGAGAAACTTGACGAAAACGTCACGATTTCGTGACGTGTTTCATTTTCGCTATGTGTTTTGGTAGAAAGTGCCAAGTGATGGAAATGTCACGATATTGCGATAGGTCTTCATCAAAAGCAAATCTTAAGGAAAATGTCACGATATCACGATAGGTCTTCATCAAAAGAAAATCTTAAGGAAAACGTCGTAATTTCGCGACAAGGTTTTAAGAGAAAGCAAAGTTAAAGGAAAGCATTGCGATATCGCGACAGGTCTTAATCAAAAGAAAATATTAAGGAAAATGTCGCGATATCATGACAAGTGTTAAGTGGAGGCATAGCTCGAAGAAAACATCGCTATATCACGACATGTTCCATTTTCGGACCTGTCTCGTTTTCGTGATGCCATGAGCTTGGAAGAAGGAAATCAAGCCAACATATAATGAGCATTAGGGTTTTAATTTAATAATATTAAAATGCTAATCCTTGTTTTTATTTTGCAGAAAGCGATCTGGCAGTTGCATACTAGCAGGAGTAATGGCGAAAAAGACAAAAATAAGCGCAGATCAGGCGAAGGCCGCCAGATGGAAATGGGAGATGCCGAGAATTTTTGGTCCATCCAGATTTTACGGATCTGGTCGCAAAGAGACTTTACGGTGTGACTAAGCAGCTACCTCATTTAGTGAAATAGATCGACGATTGGCCGAAAAGTGAAAATATCTACACGTAGTTATCAAAATTTGCCGATGGACGCATTTAACAAGAGAATTTATGGTGAAAGTAATGGCGTGCAGAGAATTTTAACTCAGAGGCGGCTCTACGAAGATAAAATGTTAGAGAAATCAGTGACTCATCCGAATTTCTTTGAGGAATTAATGAGATGCTCCTGGCAGATGCACCAAAAAGATGAAGATACCTTCACACGCAGTACCCATTTATGGAATATATAGACAACCGGCCAGAAAATGAAGATATTTACTCATAGTTACAGATGGATGAGAATAATATCAGATCGTGCCTTCTCCATTTATGGCAAGTAACTGCAATAAGATTTACAGAATGGTTAGGGTTTATCGAAACTCTATTTTTAAAAAGGCCTTATATTGTAAAACCTGGGTAGTAGGGTTTAGATGATAAGATTTAGGGTTTGGGAAGAAGATATTTCTAAAAAGATCGGGGTCTGTCTTGAGTCTATATATACTTCTTTTGGATGTAAACTACGGATGCGAAAAACTTGGAATAAAAGACCCTTGAACAATTTCCTACAAATCTTGTTTGAATGCTTTGTTCTGGACCTAGGGTTGGTGTGAAATCGTTCTTCTGTGATAGCGTGGCCAGGAGCCTAATCTCTTTTAGATTTCGATAAGTGCATCTTCTTCTGTTTTCGTCTCACTAAAGTTCTATTTATTTTGGTTGCAAATCTATGTTATCAAGATTAAATATGCTGTTAGGCTTCATTATTTTTATTGTATGCTAGGGTAAATTATAGATTTAAGGTTCAGGCCTATTCTAACTGCTCTGTCCTCACTGTGTGAGCTAGGATGCTAGTGAGAGATACCAATTTTAACCGACTTCCCTTTTGTTTATGATTTTCTTTTAGATCTGTTTCATCTCTGTCTTATGCTCTTAGTAGAAGGTGATCTTAGAAAGCTAGACACTTTCCTCTTTGATTTGTTCTATTGTGAAGCTAGTAGTATAACTAGAATTGGTAGTTTTGGTTTTGCAGCTAAGTTAGATAAACTTATCTTTCTACCCTACCCTACTCTCTCTGTTCCACCATTTGAATGATCCATTTTTATCTTTCTTTAAAATTTGTCTTTTATTTAAATCTGCTAAAAGCATAAAGAGCTAGATCAAAGAACTGATTGTAAATCTGAGTGTCCACAAAGATAACCAACTCCAAAAACATTACTAAACTAAAGTCCCGAACCCATTGTAAGGTAACAGACAATCCACTTGAAACTATTCCAGAAGTGAAAAAGAGTGAATAGACATTCGACCCAACTCTGTAACTCACACCTTGGATATCCAAAAAGATCCTAAAGTGAGTGGGATTTATCCCTTATAAGTGTTATTGGTATTTCATGCTCATTCTTCACAGGGTGTGTATAAAAGTCGAACCAACATTTAAAATTGGCGCTAGAAGGAGGGCCTTTAAACTCCATTCAGTATTATAAGTTGTTTGTGTAGAGTCTGGTGTTTTATCTTTTGAATCCTTTTCTCTCCTCTTTAGCTCTTTTTAAACTTGTTTGTTTGAGTTTTTTCCTAAACCAAAAAACTCAGAACCAACATTTAAAATTGGTACTAGAAGGAGGGCCTGAACTTCGTTCAGTAGTCTATTAAGGATTGTAAGGTTGTAAGTTGCTTGTGAAAAAGCTGGATTCTACATACAAAGTAACAAGGTCCCACTCCAGAGCTGGAGAGCTCCTTGTGCCTGAGTTAGAAACCCAAAGAAGAAGCAACCTCGTAAGGGCCAAGTCCTTGTCTGAAATAGTTTTATCACCACTTGTAGTTACTCCAACTACAACTAAAAATATCATCATCAACCAAGTAGTAATGGCAAACTGGTTGGGTGCCACTGCCTTAAATATCCTTGGTGTAGCCCATGATCTACCCAGAAATACTGAGAGGTATCTCCCTAGATACAAGCATGATGGAACTAGAATAGCAGAAGAACACCTGGTAGCTTTTAAAAATGCTCTAAAGTTGCTAAATATACAACATGAAGATGTGGCTTGTAGATTGTTCCCATTCACTCTCCAGGAGGGAGCATATGACTGGTTTTTGAATCTCACTAATGATTCTATTACTAGTTGGAATGACCTGGAAAATGTTTTTTTATCGCAATTTGGTGAAGTGATAGATCCCAGTGTATTATATCAATAGTTTTTTGGTATTAAAAGAGGAATAAATGAATATGTCAGATCTTACAATGTCAGATTCCAAAAAGCTTATGGTAGACTAACTGGTTATTATGTGCCAAATGCAGACCTGGCATTAGAGATTTTTAGAAATTCTCTAGATCCAATGACCTCTGTCTTCTTGAAAAGAGATGCCAATGTTACTAATTTAATAGAGGCTTATAGAGAAGCTCTGGTTATCGAAAGACAGTTGGGACCTCAACCTTTGAATGTTCATCAAATTCCTTTTGTGTCACAAAATACCCTTGTCTTGAACCCTATCCCACATCAAATAATGTTGCCAGCATGTCAAACTCCACCAATAGGAAATCCATTGACTCTAACACCTGCTGAAAGTGTACAGAATCCAGGTAAAGAAGCTGATAACACAAGAGTTGAGGAAGTGTCAAAAATAGTCCAAAAGTTGGCAAATGAATTTTTAAGTTTTAAAAGGCAAGTTTCTACTGGGGAAAACTCAAACAGGTATTCCTATCAATAGAATAGATTCACTCGGCCCCCATACGAACCCAATAAGGATTATAAAGGTAAAGGGCATGATGTAAATATTTGTGACTTGGCTTTGCCTAACTAGTGCAGGATACATGCCACATCTCAGCACGAGGAGTTGGATTGTTTGGAATTTTGTAATGCCTTTGAAGCTTTGTCTGGTGAGTTGATTTCTCCTTAACATCAAAGAAATACGGATGGCCCAAGTTCATCCAGCCATAGTGTAGCTATGGTCTTGGATTCTTTCACTTTTCCAGGTGAGTCTGAGAATGTAGTTGAGATGCCTATGGATGAGGTGCAGGCTTTTCAAAAATATAGGAGGGACAACTACAACCTTAGAAACAGAAATCCAGAGCCCAACACTACATCTACCCCTCCGGACAACTCCCACAATGTTCCTCTAGATCCATCTTCAAGCAATAACCCATCTCCACCCAAGGGAGGAAATCCGAGAGGACCAGATGCATCTGTCCCTCCACTCAATAAAGGGTATAATATAGTGGAGGACATGAAGAAGATCAAGGCCAACATCACTCTCCATGATTTGGCCCAAATTTTGGAACAAAGGGATAACTTGATTAAAAAATACTATGGGCCTACTACTAAATCTTTGGAAAAGGGAAAGAAGGTGGGAAATGCAAATGTAGCCATGTATAAAGAGAATACTGAAGTTTCACCTTTCCTACTGACTGTTCGTATATTTGGGAAAAACTTACACAACTGTCTGGTAGATTCGGGTGCTTTAGCCAATGTTATGCCTTTGGCCATTTGTCAATAGTTGGGTTTGACCCCAATGAATTCTAAAAGAAGAGTTGTCCAATTGGACAAATCAGAGGTTAAAGTAGTAGGTGAACTTCAAAATATTCATATCCAGCTAGCATCTGAGCCAAGGGCACAACACAAAATTGAAATTCAAGTGGTGGATATTCCTGTGGGATACAGGATGCTTCTGAGCAGAGATTGGTCAAAATATTTGAATGGATACTTGGCAACCGATTTTTCACATATGTGGTTGCCATGGAAAGGTGTTGCAAACCAATTAAGGATTGAAAGAGAACCCAGGTACAAACATACGATTACTGAATATAATGCAGAAAATGAAACTATAAATATTGCAGATGTAGATATTGGAGTGTATAATTTAACAACGAGACAAAGTGAGGAGCTTAGTAAAGCTCATCCTGTTCATAATAATGAAGTCTGGACGCTTCATGTGGATGGGGCTAAATCTAAATAGGGTTCTGGTACGGGGGCAGTCCTTAAAGGGCCTGAGAATCAGACATATTTTATGTCTTATCGTCTATAGTTCCTTTGTACAAATAATTTAGTAGAGTATGAAGCACTAGTGCTGGGATTGAAATTTGCTCTAGACAGAGGTGTAAGAAATATCCAAGTTTTTACAGACTCAGAGTTGGTGGCTAATCAAGTTAAAGGTAAATTTTAGTGCAAAGCATCCTACTTAAAAGGATCCAAACACCGAGCATGGGATCTCGTGGAGTATTTTGATGCTTTTAATTTGACACACATACCTAGAGAGCAGAATTCACTTGTAGATGTCTTAGCTTCATCAGCCGCAAGTTTGAAACCACCTGGAAGAATTCAAATGGAACAAATTTTCGATCGAGTTAGTCCCTTGTCCTTCGGTCCCAAATAATGTAGATAATTTTCAGGTTTTATCTAATGACCAGCAGATTATAAAATTTTTACAGAGTACCAATGTGTTTGAAAATGCTATAATCGATGATGGACAAAGGGATACTCTACTGGAATAGTTAGACGATGAAAGGGGAATAATAAGGTTGAAAGATAATAGAATTCCAAAAGGGATGGTGGAACTGGAGCGACTCTTTGATGTTGACCAAATCAAGCAAAAGGTGAGTTCTGGGGATTCTATTGGTGTAGCAAACAGTGAGAATGAGAACCTGAATGTCGAGACTGAAGAAGATCCCAGGCACCTCAAGTTGGCTAAAACTTGTGACCCAAAAATAAAAAGAAGTATGATTGAATTTCTTCATAGGTCCAAGGATGTTATGGCTTGGTCTTACAAAGACCTAAAGATTTTTGATCCAAAAGTTTACACCCATATTATACCTTTAAAGGAGTCCTGCAAACCCTTTAGGCAAAAACAAAGGCATGTCAACGCATTGTTGGAACCCCTCATCCGGAAAGAGGTGGAGAAATTATTGAGTGCCACCATTATATTTCCCATCGGGCATTCTACTTGGGTAGCCAATTTGGTGCCGATTAGAAAAAAGAATGGAGAGATCCGCTTGTGCGTGGATTTTAGAAATTTGAAAAAGGCTTCGAGAAGGATAATTATCCTTTGCCTTCCATGGATGAGGTGTTACAAATTGTCAATGGTTCGGAAATGATGTCCTTCTTAGATGGATTTTTGGGGTACAATTAGATATTGGTTGAAAGGGAAGACAGGATGAAAACCGCCTTCACAACCAAGTGGGGAACCTTTTGCCTACAAGAGAATGCAATTTGGATTGATAAACATTGGAGCTACCTTTCAACATGTGAATGGATCATGCCTTAAAAGGACTTATGGGTAAGTTCATCGTTGTTTACATGGATGACTTGACAGTTTTCTCTAAATCTCGGTTTGACCATGTAAAGCACTTGGAGTCTGTATTTGACAAATGCAGAGAGTTCGGAATTTCTTTAAACCCAAAGAAGTGTGTTTTTGGTGTAACCGAAGGAAAGTTCCTTGGGCATTTAATCACCAAAGATGGCATTTCCATGGATCCCGAGAGAGTTGAAGCCATATCAGGGATACTTTTTCCCAATTCTAAAAAATATTTAAGGTCATTTATTGGAAAAATTAATTTTGTTAGAAAATTTATCTTTGGTTTTGCAGAAATAGTCAAGCCACCGAACGAAATGCTAAAGGAAACTGCTAAGATCGCTTGGACAACGAAGCCAAAACAAAGTTCCAAGAGATCAAATCGCCATCCAACAAGCTCCAGTTCTAGTGAGCCCGGATTTCAGTACAAATTTTTACTTGTACACTTTTTCTTTTGAACACACACTTGCTGCGGTTTTGACCCAACAAAGAGAAACAAGGGAGCATCTGATTGCCTTTAAGAGTACCAAATTAAAGGGGGTTGAGCTAAAATACTCTCGCTTGGATAAGCAAGCCTATGCCTTAGTGAGATCAGTTAAGCAATTCAGGCACTACATACTAGGAAGCAAAGTCCATGCTATGGTTCCTGATCCAGCAATCAAATACTTATTAAGCCAGGACGAATTGGGTGAGCTAAGAGGTAATTGGGTTACGAGACTATAGGAATACGACTTAGAAATTCGGCCTACAAAATTAATCAGAGGACTTGGTTTGTCTCGACATATTGCTGAAATACCTGTACAGGGAGAAATTAATCAGCTGGATTATGGATTCGATGATTGGTATGGAGATATCATTCATCTTTTGTGATTTGGAATTTGTCCATATCACCTGAATAGAACCCAAATAAGAGCACTAAAGCTGAAATATGCTCATTTTTTGCTCAAAGGAGGCAACTTGTATAGAGAAAACTATGCTGGCATATTCTTAAGATGCATTTCTTAGAATGAAGTCAATGAGGTGATGTCCAATTTTCATGAGAAGTTAGGGGCAGGGCATTCCTCAGGTTTTGCTACTGCGCATAAGATATTGAGAGTAGGCTATTACTGGCCTACATTGTTTAAAGATGCACATCAACATGTGAGAACTTGCCATCAGTGCCAAAATTTTGCATCCAAAGAGGCCAATCGAGCTCTACCATTGCAACCTATTGTAATAAATAAACCTTTTATGCAATGGGGACTTGATTTTATGGGAGTGATAAACCCAAATTCTTTAGCAAGGCATAAGTATGTTCTAACAACTACTGACTATTGCACAAGATGGGTTGAAGCAAGCAACCACAATGAGGAGTATAGCCCATGAGGTGATCAAATTTATGGAGTCAAATGTCATAACCAGGTTTGGGAGTTCCTCTGAATTTGGTGTGTGATAATGGACCAACCTACCAATCATTAGAGTTTGTAGAGTGGGCATACCGGATGGGGATAGTTATCGATTTTCATCCAACTACTACCCCCAAGGTAATGGACTAGCCGAGTCCACAAATAAGAATTTGATGAATGCCATTAAGAAATCTGCAGCAGACAAACCCAGACAATGGCATACATTATTGAAATATGCACTTTGGGCTGATAGGATAAGATATAAAGTGGCTCTTAAGACTTCCCCATTTGCTTTGTTGTATGGTACTCAACCCATTGTTCCCATCTCTCTGAAATTGCCTACTTATCAATTTGTTTTAGACTATTTTGAGGATCAAGCGGATGCAGAGGCTCGTGTTTTGGATCTAACTAATTTGTAGGATGAACGACTTCAAGCCCCGGAACATTTTAGTCAAGCACCAAGAAATCGTCAAGCATTGGTTTGACAAAAGAGCCAGAGTGAAAGCTTTCAGACTTGTAGACTTGGTGCTTCTATGGGACAAGGCCCATGAAAAGAAAGGTAAACATACAAAGTTGCAGCCGCTATGGATAGGGCCATACTAGATTGTCGAGATCCTAGGTAATAATGCATTTTTTCTATAGGACCTTGATGGTAATTTTCTGAACCTCCCTGTTAATGGTCAATACCTAAAGCATTATTTCTCAGCTGTTCCATCCAATATAACGTTTGAATGAATCACAAAGAAGTTGTAAAATATGTATAAGTTGTAAATGAGGTTTGAAGTAGTGTGTTTTTATTTTTGTTTTATTTTATGAAGTTATGTGTTTTATCCTTTGGGGTCTATACAGATTTCTCTTTAGCTTTTAAATTTTGTTTGTTTAAGTTTTTTCCTTGGGGCTATGAAAGACGAATCTATCTTTAAAAGTGTGTTTTATCCTTTGGGTTCAAAATCTTGTGGTCATGTTGTTTTATTTTATTTAAGAGATAGTCTCGCTTATTATGAATATTGGAACTTTTGTTATTCAAAGTAGTAAGATAATTGGATTTTGTGTCTTGCTTGCCACAATTATTTTAACTTTTAAAAAATACTATTTGTTTGTTAAGAACTCCCGGGAATCCAAGAAAAGTTGGTTTAAGAGGGACTCGATTCATGAAATTATTTAGTGTCCATAGAGGCTATTAGTAAAGGGTTAGTAGATTGATGAAATATAAAAAATTTGTTTTTAGCAAGGCTTTCAGTTTCGGTATATTTCAAAGGAGAGAGAGAGATGAAGTTGAGCGGCCTAAATCCTTTTTTGAAAAAAAAAAGTTATGTGATGAAAGAGATAGCCAAGGCTCCAGAAGATGTTTTCTTTCCAAGTTGTAGATACCACCTCATAGTTGTGGTCAAGGCATAAAAGAGTCTTGGTTAATCCTTTCTTAAAAGCTAATCAATCCAGTAAAATTCGAGCCACATCTTAAGAAATTTATATGCTTATAATTGCACATCAAAATATTCCTGTTGGTCCGGCTTTCATGCACACCCCGGGAAAAAGGATGAAGGCAAGGAAAGCTCCGGAGACACCCACGGGACTGATCCCACTCATCTTTAGGATCTAGCTGGTTATCCAAGGTGCGAGTTACGTAGTTGGGTCGAATGGCAATTCACTCTTTTCCACTTCCTGGAATAGATTTCAATATGGACTGCTCTGTTACCTTACAGGGGGTTCCTGAACTTGTTCAGTAGTTGCAAAAGTTGTTGACAATCAGATTTGACTTGAATTCTTTGATCTAGCTCTCATGGGTCAGCAGATTTAAATAAAAGGCAAACAAAGAAAATAAAAATGGATCATTCACGGTAAGCAAAGAGAGGGTAGGGTAGGGCAGAAAAGAGAAGTTTATCAAACATCAATTGTAAACCCAAACTGTCAATCTTATCTATGCTATCGCCTTCACAACGTAACAAATCCCGTAAGAAAGTGTCCACTCAGCCTAAGATCACTTTCAACTAAGAGCACAAGGCAGAGTGAAACAGATCTAGCGAGAAAATCATAAATCCAAGGGCAACTGGTTAAAATCGGTATCTTTCACCGGCAGCCTAGCTCGCACAAATGAAGACAGAGCAATTAGAACAAACTTAACCTCAAATCGGAATTTCCCTAGCAGCATAATAGAACAACCGAAGCCTAACAAAGATATTTAATCTTGACAATGGCAGATTTACAAAGATATATCTAACAAACTTTAAATGGAACGGATAACAAAAGAAAATACACTTATCACACTCGCAAAAGATTAGGCTCCCCGGCCATGCTATCACAGAAAAGCTAAAGCACATCAACTCCAAGTCCAGAAACAAAGGATTTCACAAAATTTGCAAGAAATTGCTTATAAGCCTTTATTTCTAAGTCTCCGCCTCCCGCGATTACATTTAGAATTTGTATTTATAGACTCAGGATAGACCCTGATCTTTTCCAAAATATCTTGCTCAAACCCTAAATCTTATCGCACTTAAACCCTAGGACCCGGGTTTTACAATAAAAATCCATTTAAAAATCAAAGTCCGGATAGAACTT
The DNA here is from genome assembly GCA_028583015.1 of Wollemia nobilis. Taxonomy (NCBI): domain Eukaryota; kingdom Viridiplantae; phylum Streptophyta; class Pinopsida; order Araucariales; family Araucariaceae; genus Wollemia; species Wollemia nobilis. The sequence goes on along the minus strand of JAQPPZ010016917.1, from coordinate 7,181,427 downwards.
AACCCTTCTGCAAATCAGTGCAGTTAGTTGCCATAAATGGAGAAGATAAAATCAAATGCAATTTGCATTCATCCGCAGCTGCAAATAAATGCCTCCATTAATTCTCGCCGGTGAGTCGGATGAGTCACCACTTCTCCATCAATTTGATCTCCGCAAATCCATCTCTGAGTTGAAATGGTCTCCATGCTATCAATTCTGCAATAAATCTCCATTAAATGCATTTACTGGCTTCTTCTCCTCTAGCATGGCGGTCCTTGACTAAATCCGCACTTTATCTTTGCCTTTATGGTCTTTCCCGGTTGTCCCGTAAGTGCCAGGTGGAATCCCGCATGAAAGACAAAAAGATGCATTAGATTAGCATTTTAATTAAATCAGAAGCTTAAAACATTAAAAACAGATTAAATCCGCAAAATAAGCTTGCATGTCGGCTTCTGTTTGTCCCATTCACGCTTTGACACGTGTCGCTACCCCAGGAAGCCTTCTGTTTCCCGCCGGAATGCACTTTCAGGTCAACTATGACTTTCTCTCTCCTGCCGCGATTCTGCGACATGTCGCGATTTCGCGACATGTCGCGAAATCGCGACCCTGCCAGCGCATCGGCAACTTCCTCCCTCGTCGGCCGCGAAAACGCGACATGTCGCGATTTCGCGACATGTCGCGAAATCGCGACCCTCCCGGCCTCCGTACAGCCCTCCCGATTTTCAGCCGCGATTCTAGAACACGTCGCGATATCGCGACGCTCCCTACCCGCATGCGCTGACCGCGCTGGACCGCGATTTTGGAACATGTTTCTGACTTAGCCGATTTTTCATCCCGCAGCCCACTTTCTCTCTCCTACCGCGAAAATACGACATGTCGCGATTTCGCGACATGTCGCAAAATCGCGCCCTCCGTACAGCTTGCTTCTCTCTCCCAAAATCGTCGCGATTTCGCGACATGTCGCGAAATCGCGACCTTCCTGGCACTTAGCCGATTTTCATGCATTTTCATTTACCCGTCGCGATATCGCGACATTTCAAATGGAAGTGTCGCGATATCGCGACACTACCAAAAATGGAAAGTTTGATTTTTCGATGAATTATGCAACTCGTTTTCTGATTTTCTCGGTACCGGTGCAAGATTTTGCTTGTGCATGAATGATTCTAGCATGTAAAAAGTGAATTCTTGGATAACACAGCTAGAATGCAAGAAAAAGCACAACTTTAAAAAGGAGGCAAGCAAATTTGGATTTAAAACCTGAAAAGATCAAGAGGGTCCCTGCTGCAAAAATGGAAGTTCATAATTTTCTAAGGATGGAATCTCATTTTTCAGTGGGGGTGTGTTGCTTATCAACAAATGGCGATATCTCATGGGTAAAATAGTAGCACTATTTTAGAACCCAAGACTCTGGTTTCAAAACAAAAAGACCATGCATCATGCCTTGCCACAGGCATTCTTCACAATAAATTGACTACTAACTCGCCAATCGTTAAAATTTTCCAAGGACATACTAGGTCGGATTACTTCAAGGAAGATTTCTGATGTGCAATTACAAAGGTATAGAACTTTCTTCAAGGATGACTGAATTGAATGATAAACTTGGATTAATCAACTTTTCTAGATTGTAAATGGGGAAACCGAGTAGAGCTCTGTTTACTAGTTTAGCCTTTTACAGCCTAGACAGAGTTACCCTTTAGATTTACACGACCCAATTTACAACTGTAGGGCAGAATCTAATATTGGCTGCCTCTTTTGATCATATAACTCTTTTTTTTTTTTTTTCTCTTTTTCTTATCTCTCTTTTTTTATCTCTCTTCTTTTTGAAATATATCACTATCTGGAAGACCTTAGAGAAATTACAATTTTCTTTTAATATTTGATCAATCTGGAACTGTTTCAGTCTAGGCATTGATAGCCTCTGTGGATACCCAAATAATTGCATGAACCATAGTCCCCTCTTATAACCAGCTTTTCTTGGATTCCCCGGGAGTTCCTCCAACTAAACAGAGATAATAGTTTTTCTATCATTAAAACAACTCGTGGCAAGTAAGACACAAGATCCAATCATCTCTCTACCTTCATCCTGGATAACAAAATAGTTCCACAGTTTAGTGCAAGCAGACTATCTCAATTAGAATAATGAGCAGAATGGGGAGGCACTGGATTGAGGATTTATCAGCTAGGAATAAAACAATTTTCAGCAGGCTGACTTTTCATTGATTGCTCAGGCAGAGGCAAAGGACAGAAAATTTTAGAAGCCAAAGGACTTTATACAGGCTTCCAAGGACAGGCACAGGCTTTAAAGCAAAACAAAATAAAACTGCATAGACTGCAAATAAAATAAACTAAACACTGAAAACTGCACAGCTGTATGTACAAAGGAATAAAACAAACCGCAAGGCTATTTACAAAGGATGCAAAGCACAATGACAGCAAAGAAAATTAAGCTAAAACAAATAAACTAAGAACTCAAGCAAATAAATTAAAAAAAAAAAAAAATGACAAGCAACAAAATAAAACTAAAACAAAAGACTGTACAGACAACAAAGAAAAGGAAAAGTGTGGAAGAAAATAAAAATTGTATAGGAAATAAAATAAATAAACTAAAAGAATTGAAGCAAATAAAAATTGTTGAATCGAAAGAAAGCTAAAGCAAAAGATCGAAATAAACTAAATCGTAAATCGAAATAAAATAAATCGTAAATCGTAATCGTACAAGATAAGAAAGAAAAAGAAATGCAATAAAGAAAAGACCGTATAGATTAAAATAAAAGCAAGCTAAAATAAAAAGACAAAGAAAGGAAATAAAAAGCAATCGATAAAAGAAATAAATCGCACAAGCTAAAACTGAAAAACAACTAAAGAAAATCGAAAATCGTAAATCGTACGTACATTTAAAAATAAAATCGCACCGACAAAGAAATAAACCGAAAAACAAATAAATTAAAACTACAGAGCATTAAAATTAAATTGAAATAGATTAAAACCGCATGTACATTGAAATAAAAACTGCACCGACAAAGAAATAAAACCGAAAAACTTCAAAGCTTATTTACAATGCATACATATGTTACAACTTCCCTTCATACTCAAAAAATGCAGCAGCTTGGGAAAGCAGAGAAATGGTGCTTTAAAAAATTTTGACCATGCAAGTAATTTAAAAAAAATTACCTTTCGAGTCCCGTTGACGAAATGCACTCCGCACCGTGCTTCAAAAATTTGCTATCCTGGGAAAGACTTGGGTTTATCGTCTTCCCCGTCCCATTTGAAAAACAAATCTGCAACTCCTTCAAATTAAACAAATCATATAATAACAAATCATATGATAACATGTTTATGCTTCTAATTAAAGGGTTTGCAGTAGTTCTTTCAAAAGGACTCGAATGTAAAAACCCCCAGGATCAAATACTTTAAAACCTTGACGGACCTGCACCACCACATTTTCAAATTGATGTGACAACCGAAAGAAATCATGTTTTATCTGTATGCCCCGGTTCTTAACAACTTGAACATTTTGTGGTTGCTGCACTACTTCAATATCCAGGACTTCAATTTTTATCCCTCTAGCAGAATGCTTACAATTTTCCTTTTCACCTGAGCCTTGCTTAGACTTAACCTCATCAATGTGCAATGTCCAAACATCATTGTTGTTATTGATTAGGGCTATAATTGTTCTCACCTTTTCAGCTTGCCAAATCATAAACTCCAATATCTCGCATCAACACGCTTTATAGCCTCATCTTTGATATTATGTTCGAAGTTGCGAGCTTATGTTGAGACAGCTTCATCAATTCCAAGTTGGTCGACCACATTCATATTTACCATATTTTCCTCCTTTTCTTGAAATTCAACAGGTGGTCCAGAGTAAGCCTCAATCAAGTTAATGTTTTGTCCAACAATCTGAGGCGCGTTCATAGAGGGTGATGTCGACTTTAAGTTCCCTCATATCCTCAATGATGCTATCCTCCTCGCCATTTCTCGCATAGTGAGATTGAATCTCACTTTCATCATCCTCTGATGAGGAAGGATCATTATTAAGTTCTGGACTCTCACATTTCAAGTCATAACCGTCCATTTTGAACTCGTTGAAAATCTTGCATTTCATCCACGTGAGTCCGTACAAGACTTTCTCGTCTCTTCGGGAAAAGTGACAGAATCGAAACCCCGGTTGTACTATTTTTGGGTGAACTAGAAAGATCAATATTTCTTTGATCTCTAGGAAAATTTAACTCACCAGGAAAAACTTCGGATTTGGGTGGTGCCGTATCACAACCTGTTCACTTCAAGCACCCGCACTTTGAACTTGTCGAACTTTTCTCTCGTATTTTGCACATGCCGAGTGGATGTGACAGCTTAACGGAGTCTCCTTGGGTAGAGCATGACATGTTGGCACTAACTCATGATGTGGAATGGGGTCTGGAACATGCATGTTCTGTGTAACATAGGATATCAAAGGATCGCTCAAAATTTGAGGCCCTAACTGTCTTTCAAGAATTAAGGCTTCTTTATAAGCCTCTGCCAGGGTTGTAATATTAATGTCTCTCTTGAGGAAAATAGAGGTCACCGAATCCAATGCATTCTTGTAGATTTCTAAGGCCGGATTTGCATTTGGGATGTAATGGCCACTCATTCTACCGTAAGCTCTTTGGAACCTCATATTGAAAGACCCGACAGTTTCTCCCGACTCTCTCTTGATGCTGGAAAATTGCTGATATAAAATGTTGGGATCTATCACTTCACCGAACTGTGATATAAAAGCTTTCTCTAGATCATCCCAACCTAGTAATGGAATTGCCGGTGAGGTTTAAAAACCAGTCATAAGCTCCCTCCCCGGAGAGTGAACGGGAACAGTCTGCAGGCAACATCTTCATGTTGTATATTTAACAATCTTAAAGCATTTTTAAAAGCCAGCAGATGTTCTTCTCAGTTCTTGTCCCATCATGTTTGTACCTAGGGAGATACCTTTCTGGACTTCTGGGCAAGTCATGGGCTATACCCGGAATGTTCAAAGCTGTGGAGCCCAACCAATTTGCCATTAATACTTGGCTGATAGTGATGTTCTGATTTGTAATTGGATAACTGCAAGTGATGATAGAACTGTTCTTAACAAACCACTGAACTTAAGGCCTTCTCTGGCAATTTCAAAATCTGCACTGACAACTTTCAAAAACTGCACTGACAATTTATGAAATCGAGCCACTTTTAAATGTTAAAATTGATAAAATAAAACTGCATTTGAAATTTAAAAAATCGTATCGACAATTTATAAAACTGTACTGACAATTTATAAAACTGTCCGGAGTTCACTGTGGGTCCTTCAAATGTTGTTGTTATGCCCTTACAATACTTGAAATGAGTTCATGCCCTCCTTCTAGCGCCAATTAGATGTTGGCTGAGGAGGAGGGGAAAATTGGCTACCAGACTTTGGATAAAATACAGCTTTACAGTCCACATACAAATGGATTTCTCAACTCAAGTGCACTAAGAATGTAAGTTTGGCCCTCCTTCTAGCGCCAATTAGGTGTTGGTCCGGCTTTCATGCACACCCCGGAAAAAGGATGAAGGCAAGGAAAGCTCCGGAGACACCCACGGGACCGATCCCACTCATCTTTAGGATCTAGCCGGTTATCCAAGGTGCGAGTTACGGAGTTGGGTCGAATGGCAATTCACTCTTTTCCACTTCTGGAATAGATTTCAATATGGACCGCTCTGTTACCTTACAGGGGGTTCCTGAACTTGTTCAGTAGTTGCAAAAGTTGTTGACAATCAGATTTGACTTGAATTCTTTGATCTAGCTCTCATGGGTCAGCAGATTTAAATAAAAGGCAAATAAAGAAAATAAAAATGGATCATTAACGGTAAGCAAAGAGAGGGTAGGGTAGGGTAGAAAAGAGAAGTTTATCAAACATCAATTGTAAACCCAAACTGTCAATCTTATCTATGCTATCAGCTTCACAACATAACAAATCCCAGAAGAAAGTGTCCAGTCACCTAAGATCACTTTCAACTAAGAGCACAAGGCAGAGTGAAACAGATCTAGCATAAAATCATAAATCCAAGGGCAACTGGTTAAAATCGGTATCTTTCACCGATAGCCTAGCTCGCACAAAGAAGACAGAGCAATTAGAACAAACTTAACCTCAAATCAGAATTTCCCTAGCAGATAATAGAACAACCGAAGCCTAACAAAGATATTTAATCTTGACAATGGCAGATTTACAAGGATATATCTAACAAACTTTAAATGGAACGGATAACAAAAGAAAATACACTTATCACACTCGCAAAAGATTAGGCTCCCGGCCATGCTATCACGTAAAAGCTAAAGCACATCAACTCCAAGTCCGTAAACAAAGGATTTCACAAAATTTGCAAGAAATTGCTTATAAGCCTTTATTTCTAAGTCTCCGCCTCCCCGCGATTACATTTAGAATTTGTATTTATAGACTCAGTGACAGACCTCGATCTTTTCCAAAATATCTTGCTCAAACCCTAAATCTTATCGCACTTAAACCCTAGGACCCCGGTTTTACAATAAAAATCCATTTAAAAATCAAAGTCCGGATAGAACTTAACCATTCGGCAAATCTGTGCAGTTAGTCGCCATAAATGGAGAAGATAGGATCAAATGCAACTTGCATTCATCCGCAACTGCAAATAAATGCCTCCATTAATTCTCGCTCGGTGAGCCGGATGAGTCACCACTTCTCCATCAATTTGATCTCCGTAAATCCATCTCTGAGTTGAAATGGTCTCCATGCTATCAATTCTGCAATAAATCTCCATTAAATGCATTTACTGGCTTCTTTTCCTCTAGCATGGCGGTCCTTGACTAAATCCGCACTTTATCTTTGCCTTTATGGTCTTTCCCGGTTGTCCCGTAAGTGCCTGGTGGAATCCTGCATGAAAGACAAAAAGATGCATTAGATTAGCATTTTAATTAAATCAGAAGCTTAAAACATTAAAAACAGATTAAAAACCGCAAAATAAGCTTGCATGTCGGCTTCTGTTTGTCCCATTCACGCTTTGACACGTGTCGCTACCCCAGGAAGCCTTCTGTTTCCCGCCGGAATGCACTTTCAGGTCAACTATGACTTTCTCTCTCCTACCGCGATTCTGCGACATGTCGCGATTTCGCGACATGTCGCGAAATCGCGACCCTGCCAGCGCATCGGCAACTTCCTCCCTCGTCGGCCGCGAAAACGCGACATGTCGCGATTTCGCGACATGTCACGAAATCGCGACCCTCCTGGCCTCCGTACGCTTTCTTGATTTTCAGCCGCGATTCTAGAACACGTCGCGATATCGCGACAGTTCCCTACCTGCATGCGTTGACCGCGTTGACCGCGATTTTGGAACATGTTTCTGACTTAGCCGATTTTTCATCCTGCAGCCCACTTTCTCTCTCCTGCCGCGAAAATACGACATGTCGCGATTTCGCGACATGTCGCAAAATCGCGCCCTCCGTACAGCTTGCTTCTCTCTCCCAAAAACTGTCGCGATTTCGCGACATGTCGCGAAATCGCGACCTTCTCGGCACTTAGCCGCATTTTTACTTACCTGTCGCGATATCGCGACATTTCCAAATGGAAGTGTCGCGATATCGCGACACTACCAAAAATGGAAAGTTTGATTTTTCAGATGAATTATGCAACTCGTTTTCTGGATTTTCTCGGTACCGGTGCAAGATTTTGCTTGTGCATGAATGATTCTAGCATGTAAAAAGTGAATTCTTGGATAACACAACTAGAATGCAAGAAAAAGCACAACTTTAAAAAGGAGGCAAGCAAATTTGGATTTAAAACCTGAAAAGATCAAGAGGGTCCCTGCTGCAAAAATGGAAGTTCATAATTTTCTAAGGATGGAATCTCATTTTTCAGTGGGGGTGTGTTGCTTATCAACAATTCCTTAAGTGATTCAACCTAGTATGTCCTTGGGAAATTTTAACAACTATCAGGTAGTAGTTAAATTATTGTGAAGAATATTTATGGTAAAGCATAGTACATGGTCTATATTGTTTTGAAACTAGAGTCCTAGATTCTAAAATAGTGCTACTATTTTCCCCGTAGATATCGCCATTTTTTGAGAAGCAACACACCCCCACTAAAAAAATGAAATTCCATCCTTTGAAAATATTTAGTTTTCATTTTGTCGTAGGGACCCTCTTGATGTTTTTCAGGTTTTAATTCCAAATTTTGCTTGCCTCCTTCTTCAAGTTTTGCATATACCAAAGTATCTAAGTAGGCTTGCATATGGCTTTTATGTCAATTTAGAATTTATTTTTTATGTTAAAATCATTCTGAGTAAAGAAGATCTTTCACTAATATGTAAAAATGCAGAATACAGATGAATAAATTCATTGGAGTCGACCTACAATTTTTGGAAAATTTGCTAAGTGGAAGAAACTTGAAGAAACGTCGCGATTTCATGACATTTTCCATTTTTGAAAACATCGCGATATCGTGACATTTTCCATTTTCAAAAACGTCGCGATATCGCGACATATTTGGACTAAAAGAACCAAGTGATAAAAACGTCACGATTTCACGACGCATTTTGGACTGAAAGAAAGCTTGAAGGAAAATGTTGCGATTTCACAAGTTTTGGTAGAAGGAGCCAAGTGATGAGAACGTCACGATTTTGTGATGTGTTTTAGAAAAAATAACCAAGTGATGAAAACGTCGCGATATCGCGACGAGTTTTCATTTCATGAGAATAGCAAGGAAAACATCGTGATTTCGTGACATGTCGCGATTTCGCGACAAAGAAGCCAAGAAAGAAGAGAAGTAAGGAAAATGTCGTGATTTTGCGACAAAGAAGTAAAGAAAGAAATGAACTACGGGAAACATCACGATATCATGACATATTTGGATTGAAAGAGCCAAGCAACAAAAATGTCACGATATCGTGACAAGTTTTAGTTGAAAGCAAAGCTCGAAGAAAACGTCGCGATATCATGACAGGTTTTAACTGGAGGCATCAAGTGACGAAAACATCGCGATATCGCGACACATTTTGGTTGGAGGCAAACCTCAAGGAAAACGTCATGATTTTGCAACAGGTTTTGGAAGAAAGAGCCAAGTGATAAAAACGTCGCAATTTCGCGACGCATTTTGGATTGAAAGATAGCTTAAAGAAAATGTCACGATTTCACGACGTGTTTTGGTAAAAAGAACCAAGTGATGAGAACGTCGTGATATCACGACATATTCTGGTTGGAAGAAATATTGAAGGAGAACATCATGATTTTGCGACGTGCTTTGGTGGAAGGAACCAAGTGACGAGAACGTTGCGATTTCGTGACGTGTTTTGGTGGAAGGAACCAAGTGACGAGAACGTCGCGATTTCGCGACGTGTTTTGGTGGAAGGAACCAAGTGATGAAAACGTCACAATTTCGCTACGTATTTTGGAAGGAAGATTCAAGTAAGAAAAATGTCACGATATCGCGACAGGTTTTACTTGGAAAACAAAACTCGACGGAAACGTCGCGATGTCGCGACAAGTCTTAAGCAGAAGAGAAACTTGACGAAAACGTCACAATTTTGTGACGTGTTTCATTTTCGCTATGTGTTTTGGTAGAAAGTGCCAAGTGATGGAAACATCGCGATATCGTGATAGGTCTTCATCAAAAGCAAATCTTAAGGAAAACGTCGCGATATCGCAACAGGTCTTCATCAAAAGCAAATCTTAAGGAAAACATCACGATTTCGCGACAAGGTTTTAAGAGAAAGCAAAGTTAAAGGAAAGTGTCGCGATATCGCGACAGGTCTTAATCAGAAGCAAATATTAAGGAAAATGTCACGATATCACGACAAGTGTTAAGTGGAGGCACAACTCGAAGAAAATGTCGCGATATCGCGACATGTTCCATTTTCGGACCTGTCTCGTTTTCGCGACACCATGAGCTTGGAAGAAGGAAATCAAGCCGACATATAATGAGCATTAGGGTTTTAATTTAATAATATTAAAATGCTAATCCTTGTTTTTCTTTTGTAGAAAGTGATCTGGCAGTTGCATACTAGTAGGAGTAATGGCAAAAAAGACAAAAATAAGCGCAGATCAGGCGAAGGCCGCCAGATGGAAATGGGAGATGTCAGGAATTTTTGGTCCCTCCAGATTTTACGGATCTGGTCGCAAAGAGACTTTATGGTGTGACTAAGCAGCTGCCTCATTTAGTGAAATAGGTCGACGATTGGCCGAAAAGTGAAAATATCTACACGTAGTTATCAGAATTTGTCGATGGACACATTTAATAGGAGAATTTATGGTGAAAGTAATGGCGTGCAGAGATTTTTAACTCAGAGGCAGCTCTACGAAGATAAAATGTCAAAGAAATCAGTGACTCATCCGAATTTCTCTGAGGAATTAATGAGATGCTCCCAGCAGATGCACCAGAAAGATGAAGATACATTCACATGCAGTACCCATTTATGGAATATATCGACGATCGACCATAAAACAAAGATATTTACTCATAGTTACAGATGGATGAGAATAATATCAGATCGTGCATTCTCCATTTATGGCAAGTAATCGCAATAAGATTTACAGAATGGTTAGGGTTTATCGAAACTCAATTTTTAAAAAGGCCTTATATTGTAAAACCTGGGTAGTAGGGTTTATATGATAAGATTTAGGGTTTGGAAAGAAGATATTTATGAAAAGATTAGGGTTTGTCTTGAGTCTATATATACTTCTTTTGGATGTAAACTACGGATGCGAAAAACTTGGAATAAAAGACACTTGAACAATTTCCTACAAATCTTGTTTGAATGCTTTGTTCTGGACCTGGGGTTGGTGTGAAATCGTTCTTCTGTGATAGCATGGTCAGGAGCCTAATCTCTTTCAAATTTTGATAAGTGCATCTTCTTCTATTTTTGTCTCACTAAAGTTATATTTATTTTGGTTGCAAATCTGTGTTATCAAGATTAAATATGCTGTTAGGCTTCATTCTTTTTATTGTATGCTAGGTAAAATTATAGATTTAAGGTTCAGGCCTATTCTAACTGCTCTGTCCTCACTATGCGAGCTAGGCTGCTGGTGAGAGATACCAATTTTAACCGACTTCCCTTTTGTTTATGATTTTCTTTCAGATCTATTTCATCTCTGTCTTATGCTCTTAGTAGAAGGTGATCTTAGAAAGCTGGACACTTTCCTCTTTGATTTGTTTTATTGTGAAGCTAGTAGTATAGCTAGAATTGGTAGTTTTGGTTTTGTAGCTAAGTTAGATAAACTTCTCTTTCTGCCCTACCCTACTCTCTTTGTTCCACCATTTGAATGATCCATTTTTATCTTCTTTAAAATTTGTCTTTTATTTAAATCTGCTAAAAGTATAAAGAGCTAGATCAAAGAACTAATTTTAAATCTGAGTGTCCACAAATATAACCAACTCCAAAAACATTACTAAACTAAATTCCTGAACCCGTTGTAAGGTAACAGACAGTCTGCTTGAAACTATTTCAGAAGTGAAAAAGAGTGAATAGACATTCGACCCAATTCTGTAACTCACACCTTGGATATCCAGGAAGATCCTAAAGTGAGTGGGATTTATCCCTTATAAGTGTTATCGGTATTTCATGCTCATTCTTCATAGGGTGTGTATAAAAGTCGAACCAATAGAATGGTCACCCAATTATTTTCAATTCAACCTAGTCACAAAGAAGACGAGACACCAGAGTTACAAAATATTTTAGACCACCATAAGGTGGTATTCAATGAACCAAAAGGACTACCTCCACAACGAAGTCATGATCACACTATTCCACTATTTCTAGGGCATCAACCTCCTAATATTAGACCTTATCGTTATCCATACCTCCAAAATACCAAAATAGAGAAATTAGTACAAGAGTTTCTTAAGGCAGGAGTCATTTGACCTAGCAAAATCCCTTACTCCTCTCAAATTATTTTAGTTAGAAAAAAGGATGGCTCGTGGCATTTATGTGTCGATTTTCGAGCGCTTAATAAAATGACCATCAAAGATAAATTTCCTATTCTGGTCATAGACGAGCTATTAGATGAACTCCACGGGGAAACTTATTTTTCCAAGTTAGACTTAAGGTCAAGCTACCACCAAATACGATTCAATGAAAAGGATATTCCTAAGATGGCCTTTCGCACTCACAAAGGGCACTACGAATTCTTGGTGATGCCATTTGGCCTGACCAACGCTCCTTCTACATTTCAAAGTCTAATGAATAAGGTATTTCACCCTTTTCTTCGTAAATTTATATTAGTTTTCTTTGATGACATTTTGATTTATAGAAAAACATGGGAAGAACATTTGGACCATGTTAGACAAGCGTTCCAAATATTGAAGGAAAATCAACTTTATGCAAAAATATCAAAGTGTTCCTTTGGAAAACAATAAATTGAATACTTAGGGCATATTGTCTCAAAGGAAGGAGTTATGGTAGATCCTTCCAAAATCAAGGAGGTGAAAAATTGGCCTATTCCAAAAACCTTAAAATCTCTACGTGGGTTTCTTGGACTAACGGGATATTATAGAAAATTTGTCCAAAATTATGGTAAAATCGCTGCTCCTCTAACATCATTACTTAAGAAAAATGCTTTCAAATGGTCATCTAAAGCGGATGAGGCCTTTATCACGTTGAAAACTGCAATGTGTACTACCCCTGTTCTAGCCATGCCCAACTTTTCTAAACCGTTCGTCTTTGAAAGTGACACTTCAGGAATAGGAATGGGAGTCGTACTGATGCAGGATATAAGGCCTCTGCTTTTATAAGAAAAGCATTTTCTCCTAAGAATTTAGCTTGCTCTATGTATGAAAAAGAGATGTTGGCGATTGTACATGCTATTCAGCATTGGAGGCCTTACCTTATTGGCCAACATTTCATTATACGCACTGACCATCATAGGTTGAAGTATTTTTTGGAACAAAGGACTAATACCACGAAACAAAAAAAATGGGTTACTAAACTTCTTGGCTATGATTATGAAATTACATATAAAAAGGGAAAGGACAACATGGCAACTGATGCACTTTCTAGAAAATTTGAAGATATGCCTCAAGTCCATGCTCTTTCCTCCCTTATTCCTAAATGGGTATATGAGGTGCATGAATAATGGATAAATGATCCTACTATCCACGCCTTAATTCAACAACTTCAAAATAATCCTAGTAGCAAACCTCCATACACTTGGAATGACAATATATTAAGATACAAAGGGAGGATGGTCCTCACCCCCAATTCAAATTATCGTGAAAAAATTCTTCATGAGTTACATACCTCACCCACTGCAGGCCACTCAGGGTTCTTAAAAACCTATAAAAGAGCCACTACCTCCTTCTATTGGGTAGGAATGAAAAATTACATCAAAAACTTTGTAAAAGAATGTGAAGTTTGCCAAAGACAAAAGGGGGAGACCCTCACTATTCTAGGATTAATTCAACCTCTTCCTATACCCACCAAAACATGGGCAGATATTTCTATGGAATTTATTGAAGGATTACCAAAATCAGGAGGAAAAACAACCATTTTCGTAGTCGTTGATCGTTTATCTAAATATGCCCATTTTTGTTTTGTGGCTCATCCTTATACCACTAGCACTATAGCCCACCTCTTCCTAGATAACATCTTTAAATTACATGGTATGCCCTCCATAATTGTTAGTGACCGCAACCCAAATTTCACTAGAACCTTTTGGAAGGAATTGTTCAAATTACAAGGTACTCAACTTCGTATGAGCTCCACTTACCATCCTCAAACCGATGGCAAAACAGAAGTTGTAAATAAATGCTTGGAAACATACCTTCAATGTTTTGTTTCCACTTAACCACTCCATTGGGTAAAGTGGCTTTCACTAGTGAAATGGTGGTATAACACTTCATACCATATGTCCATCAAAATGACTCCTTATGAAGCACTATATGGTCAAACACCACCATCCCTCACTTCCTATATTCTAGGGACTACAAAAGTCCATGCGGTGGAAACAGAACTTGCTAATAGAGATGACATACTACGGATCCTAAAAGAGAACCTACACACCACCCAACATCGCATGAAGTAGCAAGCCGATCAACATAGAAGCGAACGTAGTTTCCACGAGGGTGATATGGTTTTCTTACGTCTCCAACATTACCGTCAATCCTCTCTTAAACAAAAAGGTTCTCAGAAGTTAGCACCCAAATTTTACGGGTCGTATAAAGTTCTCCAATGTATTGGGACCGTTGCTTACAAACTAGAACTTCCTCCCTCTTCCAAACTTCACCCCGTATTTCATGTATCTTGCATTAAGCTCGCAGTTGGAGCCCATATCATGACACAAACCACTCTCCCTGAACTCTCCAATGATAGAGTACTTCTAGTCGAGCCAGAAGCTATCTTGGATCATCGCTCTCGTCACCTTCGTACTTGCGATATCACGAAAGTTTTAATCCATTGGAGAGGTATACCTTTAGAAGATGCAACGTGGGAAAATTTTCAAGGTATCCAGCAGCAATTTCCAAATTTCTAGCTTTGAGGACAAAGCTCCTTTAAGGGGGGTGGCATGTTAGGACCCTCCTAACATACCCTAATACTTATATTATTTATTAATTATATTTTAGGGTCACAACCCTTCACTCTTACAACTTTTAGACTAGGTATTTAAATGCAATCCAAATATGATAATAAGGCACCATCGAAAGAATATATTAATTAAGTCTATTGTGGGTTGTTCTACCTTACAATCAAAAAGCGATTCAATATAAAAATGATTCCTCCTTCCGCACTATTTAGTTTCATACCAAAAACATTCTTGAACATAGCACAATTTTCACATCTTAAAAACATATTGTGTCAAAGAGGGATAACACCATCCTTAGTAAGAACTTTGAAGTGAAAAGGGTCATCCTTGATAGTACCATCATGCAACATAGTCAATAAGAATAGTGGTTTGCACCACTATCACAGTTGCTTCAAATTCAAAAGATAGAGTATTAAGGATAGGGTATAATTCTCATCACACTTAGGTTGAGAATCTGATTCCCCACATCTCTAAACCTTTTACATCACACACCACTGATCATTGGGTTGTAAGGATCGTACTACCTTTTAGTTAGACGATTAGGTAGTCATCCCCAAAATTCAAGAAATCAAAAATAAAATCATGGACTATGGAGTTAGCCTCCAACAGAGCTATAGACACTTGACTGGTAGTGGAGTACGCTCATGCATGGTGACATGTCTCTTTTAAAAGAGACCTCTGACCACTCATATGGATAAGCTAGCCTCTTGGTTTCAACCATAACAGGTTTACCCAATTTACTCAAGATGAATTAATGAACTCACTTGCACACACACTAGTTCTTGACTATCTCAGGTTATTACCTTGCTCTTGATTTGGTAAATGAATTCACTGCACACACATTTGGTCCTAGGAGGATTAGGCAGTTTTAGTGGGTTTTTTTGATGCCAATAGAATGTTCGAGTCTCTATAAAATAGGCAGTCTTCCATATCAACATTCATATATTCTTCCATGTCAACGCCCATGTATTTTCATGCATCATTCATCCCATATGCCACCAAGTCTGGTGCCCCTGATTAAACAACAAATGCTAAACATGTCCAAGCAAAGATCTAAACCTTAAATGATCATTAGCACTCTGCCTTGCATTAATAATCCATACATTTCACGTTGCATTAATAACATATCATTGCATTAATCATCCATATACACATGCATTCACACAAAAACATCCACATAGGCATAACACAAAAGTAAAAGCCATGTACATATATATACATACATACATACATATATATCTATATATATATATATATATATATATATAACTCGTGTATGCAAATATCACTAAAAAATTTCAAACATCATCAAAACTTGGGAGTGTTAAAGGTTTCACACCTTTCCCCCAATTAAGAAAGCAAGATCACAATTTTGGGGGTGCTCAAGGTATCACACCTTCTCCACCAATTCAACAAACAATTTGATCATTCAATCATATCATATGATTCACATCAATTGCTAGGTTCAAAATATTGTGTTCTTTTGTCAAAGGTTGCACCATTTGCCTTGCATTCACACCATCCACATTTGCAAAAATCCCTTTTTTGTTAGGGCAAAATCAAAACCATTTCATTGCATCACACCTTATCAAAATACCCTTTTTTTGTTAAGGCAAAAACAGAATGCATCAATTACATCTTCACATTCATTCAATTTCCTCGTCTTACCCATCGACCAAAAACACAGAGTTTCATTCTATATTTTCCTCAATATTTTCATTCACAAGTGAACCTTGTATTTAGTGGTTTATCCTAGAAACTTGGCGGTTGCAGCGACTGGTTATCCATGCAATCCGACAGGATGGATAGATTACCATAAGTACACCTGCATTTCAAACACCCCTTCATCTGTTAGGCAAAAAATAGATCACATTTACATCCAACATCATCAATTTTACTAATCATCGAATTCATTCAAAATTCACAAGTGAACCTTGTATTTAGTAGTTTATCCTAGAAACCTAGTAGTTGCAGCGACTGGTTATCCATGCAATCTGGTAGGATGGATAGATTATCATAAGGACACTTGCATTTCAAAAACCCCTTCATATTTTAGGACAAAAATAGATACATTCATCACATTTCCATATTTCAAAAACCCCTTCATCTGTTAGGGCAAAAACATATCACATTTACATCCAACATCATCAATTTTACATTCAAAAGTGAACCTTGTATTTAGTGGTTTACCCTATTTCACCTGGCAATTGTAGCAACTGGTTATCCATGCAATATGGTAGGATGGGTATATCACCATAAGGACACTTACATCATCCAAAACCCCCTTATTTTTTAGGTCAAAGAATAGACACGATCATTACATTGCAATTTACCATGTCAAAAACCCCTTTCATCTGTTGGGGAAAAAATAGACTCAGTCACTTGCATCCACATATTCAAAAATGTAGCTTACATTCACAAAATCACTCTACATTGCATCCATCAATACATTTATTATCACCGTGTCTCCATGTCTTTATCAAATCCATCAACAATCGTATTTACATTCAATATTTGCCAAGTTCACCTACAATTTCAAGTGAAACTCATATCTAGTAGTTTATTCTATCTCCTTGATGATTCCAATGATTTGCGTCCATGCAATTTGGTAAGATGAATAAATCACCATAAGGACGCTTGGTCATTTTTATCATCCACTCTCTCTTTATTTAAAAACAAAATCACATTTGGTACTTCACATTTTGTGTGAAACCTTACCAAGAACAATTTGCACAAAAGCAGTCATTGATGTCCTTTTTCGTGGAGCAAGAAAACATGGATAATTAATATCACAATCCTCATTCATTTGACCATAGTTGTAATATAGGCAAACCTGATAGGTTGATTGGTTCCATGGTGGAATTATATGAAGATTTTTCCACAGTCACTACCCGGTCCCTACGTTGACTCTGTCATCCTGCATCTTCATAACTTGCATACTCAATGATGCCAATAAGGCATTTTCTTCAACAACATCGAATCACCCCAAATTTAGGGTAACCACATTTGGTTTTGATCCTCCCACAATGGGATACATCTTACACGATCATGACATCTACACTTGACAAAACCCCCTTTCCACCGTTGGGGAAAAAATGATATCATATTTTACATCATTCATATCATCCACATCACATCACATTTGCACAAAACCCTTCATCCATTAGGGCAAACACAGATACATCATATCACATTTTACACCAACCCCCTTCACACCATTGGGGCAAAAACGGTATCACATCATTCATCATCTACACAAATTCTTTTTAATTGGTTTGTGAGATTCATCCATAATCTCATTCACCAATTGAGGGGGTAAGCTATGCAACAACTCCAAAATTCTTTATGCTTTTTGTCTTCAAGTTCATTCCGCATTCCAATAGGAAAGAGAAGTTGCTTTTGCATCCAAAGCCCAACCAGGTGTCTCATATTTTTGTACCATATTGTGTTTCATGCAACATGGTACAAAAAGGGGTATCTGTAGACACCAAATCCTAGTCACTTGTCCTTCATCCCGGTCATTCTACCATCCACTTGTCCACCATACCCCTTTCCTACCATTCAATTGGCCATTCCATGCCTTTCCCACCATTTCCACCTATTTATTTATATATTTATATATATATTTATATTATATATTTAAATAATAATATTTTAATATTATATTTGATATATATATTTAATAAATATATTTTTATATATAAATAAACCACAACCATTAGATTTAATCTAATCTCATCCGTCCATCCGCCTTAATCCATTTCACACCCTAAACTTATTATCCACCCTTGGATGTGCTTTAATCTCAACCACACAATTAAGTGTCATTGAAACCCTAGCATGCCCTAGGTTGGACTATAAGTAGGAGCCATTTTGATGGCTCAAACCTCGAAGTCTCTCTTCCTAAGTCTTACCCGAACCCTAAGTTTTCTAAGGGTCAAATTTCCCTGTCCTAGGAATCCATGATTCCAAACCCTAGCCATCATAAGTTCCCTAAGGCTACCACAGAGTCTTTTGTGCCCTAATCCCTGTCCTTTTGCATTTCTCACACCTTCGTTCATCGCCATAGTCATCGTACATTTTGTATCCTCCTGATCTACTTCTGCTTCAAACCCTAATCCATAGGTGCTCTCGAGTGCCTGCCTCATCCTATAGTTGTTGTAGGGTGCCTGCTACATTTTGTAGGTGCAGTATAGAGCCTACCATCCCCAAAGCCATAGACCAAATCCTGTAGCATAAGATCATTAGGTGTCATTAGGGTACCCTGCCATAAATCTGCAACGAAGCAAAAAATCAAGCCATCTACAAAAATAATAGCAAGTAAGGTAAATCAATGAGTTTATGTTATTTTATTATCTTTAGATTTTGCATACATTGCATATTTACAATAGTTAGGGTTTCTATTAATGTTGAGGGTCTCACACAGTGGAGCCCTCATTGTTGCTACTAACCCTTGATATTGTTGTTGTGTGTGCAGATCTGCAGGTCTACTAGCTTTTGAGCAGTTGATTAAGCTAGAGTGGCCCGGATCAATGGATATCTGAATCCCACTCAACCCTATTGGGATCAAAGACATGATTGAAGACATTGCAACATTTGCCATTAGGGTTTTAGAGAACCCTACATATTTGTAACATTGTATCAAAAAAGGATTGTGTATCATCCTGATCTATAAAAATAGATTTTATAAGCTCCCTCTATTAATATAATACATATATTTCATGGTTGTGCATTTATGATTTGATATATCCATTTGTTGTATTCTTTTAAGAAATAGTTGTAGTGGTGTGTTTTTGTATTCACATTGTCAACCCAAGGTAGCTCTTGTGAGCAGCCTTGCAAAATATATGCTTATAATTTCTCTTTCGGAGATGAGTCCCTTAGATCATGATTTGGGGGGTATTTGGTATTTGTTGAAGGTTTTATTTAAACCAATAATCTTATGCTACAACTACGAAAACATGACTGAAAGCATTCAAAAACTAAATTACTACCTTGCTAGAAATCACAGAAAACAAGGGAAATACAGAGAAGAAAATTAATCTATAAAAATAAATATAGAAAATAGGGTAAATAAGGGAATAACTCTATTGTAAGTGGGACCATGCTTCCAGTAGGTTCTGCCCGTGTTAGATCATCACCAAACGCTTTAGACAATTTTAACAGGAAAAATTCATAAATTTTATTAACTGTAGTAAGAATTTACAAGAAATTTTGGGGGTCTTATTCAGGGGTGGCCTACATATTTATAAGATATGCAGCCACACCCTATTACAATACTAAAAAGAAATCAAAAAATTATTCGCTTTTAAAACTGCCTGATTAAATGGAGTCAAGAAAAATATCATGATATTTTAGTGTATTATGTTTCCAGAATACGCCTGATATTTATTGTACCCAATTTACATAATTTGTTCACATAGAAGCTAAAAATGAATGGTGAGTCATCTTTGACATTGTCACTTGTCCGATTTCAATGCTGGAATTATTTCTATGTTGGTTGCTAAAGTTTTGCTCTGTTCTACCGACCATAGAGTCACGTTAGAGTTTGAAGTTAGTGGAAATCAGGCATCGCGTCTGAAGAAGTCTAAAAGTGGGTATCTTGTCTACAAAATTTGGGAAGTAGGTGCCTAATGAGAAGTAGACACCTAATAGAAATAAGTGTTTTATGAGTAGTAGGCACCTAACAGGATGTAGGTGCGTAACGGGAAGCAAGCACCTAACGAAAAGTAGGTGCCTAACAAAAAACAGGTACCGAATGGTTAAGTTCTAAATGAAATTTAGGTGCTTCAAAGGAATTTGAGCATTTGATTTCATACTTCTCATCGATGTTTCACAGGTGTTTTACCTTCATAAAATTGCAAGTGCCAGGTCCGAGTGGGACCTTAATGGAAACATGCCAAAATGCAACAATTTCCACTAAATCTACACAAAATACACTTAAAGATAAATATTAGATAACATGCAAAATAAACTATTTTTTATATATAATTTCCTTAAAAAAATTATATCTACAAGAATAAGTGTCACACATTATAGGGAAAAGAGTTCAAAAATGAGCAATTATGTGGCTCATCATCCCCCCATGCTTAAGGAGTGGCATGTCCTATGCCATTTTGACCTAGTAATTACTAGTTCTATTTACAACATCCCAGTAAGCCCTTTTGGTCTGTGTCCTCTTCTTCTTAGCAGCCTTTGATTTTCTTTGTCCCTAGGCTTTTACCCTTTTGGTGCCTTTAGAGAGGCTATCTCCTGAACCTACTATTTCTGGCATTTGCTGCACTGAAATGGTTCACTTGGATTTGCTCTTTTCTTGGGTGGTTCTCTAGTCCAAACCACCTTGCCTTTTTTAATGCTTAGATAAAAACCATAGAAACTGGTGGCATCCTTATGGAATGTAGGCTCAACCATTTTCCAATACTCATGGTGAGGGGGTAACTTTTCATCCATAGGCACAAATTCTTTATCGCCAAATGGGATGCTAGACTTCTTAGCAACCCTGGTTGTGGGTAAATCTACCCCTGTTGGGTCAAGCTCTGATTTAGCCTTAACCTATATTTTTTCTACTGGTGGAGATCTACTGTGTGATGCCAGATCTACAGGTTGCACAGGGTCTAGAAATACCATATTTGTAAAATACGCCTTCATCCTTGAAGGCTTACCATATTTCTATCCATACAAGTACTAGAACTACTCAGGTTAGACAACTAGAATTTTCTTGTGAGGCTTGTTATATTGCTCCTTGGCCTCTTTTTTTGATTATTTACAGGTCCTCTTAGAAGCATTTTTCTAGTTATTTTTGTCTGTTGCCATATCCTCTTTGATATTTTTAAATTTTTATTTTTGGTTAGCAAACAAATTCTTTGTTGCCTCCTATTCTTCATTAGAATTCAATTTTATTTCTTTATCAGATTTGATGCCTAGTGCCTTCAATTCGATAACTCTCACTCTAGTTCTAGGTCATCACTGAGATGCCCTTGTGGATTTTTGCTTTGATCTAAGATTTATTTGTTGCACCCTAGGGTGTGTTGGTGCTACTACTGCTTCCTGGTTTACAGGAGATTTAGGCTGCTGAGCCTCTTCCTCCTCTGCAGCAAATTGTTGATCAAATAGGACTACTTCCTTCTGAGGTTGTTCAACCCCTGCATCAACTAGAGAGTGCTCTGTCTCTCCCTACTTGCTTGAAATTTTAGGTTGTTCAGCCTCCATCTTATTTTCCTTCTCATATCCTTTCTCTGTATATTGTTCTGCATTTTGAGGTTCCTCAACCTCAACTTCATCCTCCTAAAGTATTTTTTCTGTAGAAAGAGACGTAGAACAAGGCTGCTCTACTTCCATTACATCAACATATCCCTGCTCTATTTTGATATCAGCAGGGGGAACCTCTACTACCCCATAAGTTTGCACCACTACATCAACCTTGGCCGATTGCTCGACTCCTACTGGTCCATCCTACGACTGTAATGCTCTAATATACCCCTAAAACTACTGAATTGTTTGGTACAATTCATGTATTTTTAGGGTAGCTTCCTTACAAGACTCTTGAAATAGAGCCTGTTCTTTAAAATTGGCTTCCCAAGTGGAAGACTACTCTTGAAAAACTTAAAGCTATTGCTACAAATCCTCTACCTGGCCTTCTAGTGGTAATTATTCCCTGGCCACCTCCTGTTGAGGAGTTGACCCACTAGAAATAGCTTGTAAAATGTGGGCCAAGTACTCCTCCCTGTTAAGCTCATCGATTGGTGTATCCTTGTCATATGAGCTTGAAACCACCATTGATGCCTTCATTCTTCTACTTCGTGTCCTAGTTGAAATAGGCATAAAATTTTGTATTGTCTCATTTTTGAATTGAGCGGCAGTAGGAGATAAAGCCTGTACTGATTCCTCTCCAAATTGGAGAAAAATAGGGGACGAGGCTTGTCCTGCTTTCCCTATATTTTGTGTAGGTTGGGATGCAAGCGCCGTCTCTTCTAATTATATCACCCCTTGGTCTGACTTTTCATTCTGAATTGGCACCTCCCCCTCTACTTGTACCCTCATCACTGCACTAGTGCCTGTAGCTTCCTCAATCATCACATTTCTATGTGACTCTACATATCATACTAAGGCTAAAATCAGGCCATGGTGAGCCAGGGAAGAGGTTGTGCCTACCTGGTATTGCCTAGCCTCATCTCTAAGGGTGCATGCAATGTAATGTGGGACGTTAATTTTATCCCCATGTAGGATTTACTAAGAAAATAGAAGTGATTAGCATTCAGTGTAGAGTACCAACTAGAACATGTGAAGAAGCGAGCAATCTACTCAAAAACTACCTTCCAAAGCTTAGGAATGTGTTGTTTCAGCAATCCAGTGCACGTCAGGTGCTTGGTTGGTGCTCAAAAAAATATTTGTACATAGAGGGTAAGGTTATACTCCTTGTACATATGCTCCCCTATCATAGGGAGGCCCATAACTCTGGCGATATAGTCCTTAGTGACTAGAATCTCTAGCCCTCGCATGTGCACAACCCCATCCCTCATTGATGTCGCAAATTCATTTGCCACTACCACATCCTGACACTAACTAACTAGTCGATAATAGTCCATCTAATTTGCGACGTCAAACTGTGTTGGATGTCTACAGAAATGCTTGAGCATCTCACTCTTCTTGAGGTCATGATTCTTCGATTTCCTCCCCGTGATTTTATTTTAGTTCTAAATTCACTTAGGGATGCTTCTGATTCCTCTTCAAATTGCTATTGTGCTTCACTTCTCTATTTTTTTTCTCTAAACGTGACTTCATAGTAGTTGGTAAAAAACTTTTAAAATTACTATTTTCATGCATGCAAGCAGTTAATTACCACAATCAACAATGATTATGGTTATCCATAGTAAATTTTCTTCGAGAATGTGCTTGATTGTGTAGAGATGATAATTGTTGGTCATCAAATCTGCCTAGGAAAGGATTTTGGGTAGGTGTATGCGCCCTAGACCTGGACCAACATTGAAAGGCCGAAGGGAAGGGATGCCCTTCGTGCCAATCTCCAGAGAAAGGCCGGCTCCTATACTAATCTACTTGGGTGTTTGAAGATAAGGGTGCAGGAAAGAGATAAAAGGAGTTAGGGTTAGAGAAATAAAATAAAAGGGGGTAAGGGAAGAGAGATCGGTGATTTAAGGTGGGAGAGAACAGGAAGCACGATCACTAATTGACAACTTGAATAGAAGCAAAGAACACCAAGAGTAAACGAAAGAAACGTAATATCAACCTTCCTATGTATCCTCCAGGTGAGTTTCAGGGTACTACTCCCGATCGCACATCGGACGCAGGGTTCAACTTTCTCGGTATGCAAACGAAGAAAGACAAAAGAATCAAGCACAGAAGGCAACATAAAAGAAAACCAATATTACATTTTTCACTCCTATGTATCCTTCAGACGAGTTTTAGGGTACAATCCCCGATCGCACATCGGACGCAGGATTCAGCTTTCTCGGTATGCAAACGAAGAAAGACAAAAGAATCAAGCACAGAAGGCAGCATAAAAGAGAGAAATGGAGCTCAAAGGTCTTTAGTATTAATCGCAGGACATCAAGTTACAGCAGCTTTCTTAGCAGATAGTTCCCCCCCTTTTTACATTACAATGCCTGGGTTTTTATAGAGGACCCGGGCCTCTGAGTTATAATTACACAGCAATGAGAAGTACGCCCTCGAGCCCTGAGAATTCGGCTCCCTGAGACTCTCGTGATCGAGCTCTCAAATCCGTTACCAAAACTGGCAACTATGACCGGGTCAACCATGGAAAGATGCATTGATGAGCCGTCTGGACGTCCTTGGTCTTCGGGTGCGGTGCTCGAGTGGCCGCCATGCTCGTCGGGCTCTTCATCATGGCCTGATACTTCGTTTTTGATTGCCAAAAATGAGCAACGAGCTTATCGAGCACGAAAAATTGCATTTATGAGGCACTTGATCGCCTCGAGAAAATACCCGGCTTGGAACGCGTGCCTGTGAAGCGCTTCGCTAAGTCTTCGTTCACAACTTCGCTTCGCAATGGTTCTGAGCTGAAGCAAAAACTCCTCTTCGGTTTGTACTTCACAAAATTGAGCTTCGCAAAACTGCTTTGGGGGTGGTGAATGCCGAAGCATATTTGCTTCACAAAATAGGGCTCTTCGTCTTCGCCGCTTCGCTGATGAAATTGCTTCGCTGATGCTTTGGAGAAATGCTTCGCTGCAATCCTCTTTCAAAACTGTGGTTCGGGCGAGCTTCGGCCGAAGATGTTGCATTCTCCATGACCTTCGTCACTTCGGGTAGAAGTACTTCGCACGAAAGCGAGCCGAAGCGGATGCTTCGGAATGACTTTCGATGAAGTAAAAATGATTCACTGATGGAGGGACTCGAAGTGGGTGCTTCGGCAACTTTCTGGCGAAGTATTTTCGATGCTCCTTTGAGTTCCGCTTCGCTGATTTTTTGATCGAAGTATTTGCTGAAAATGCTTCGGGTGCGAAGTAGTTTCATTCTCCTTCCTTTGTATTTTACTTCGGCAACACCGCTTCGTAGAAATCTCGCCCGAAGTATTTGCTGGAAATGCTTCGGGTCCGAAGTAGATTTCTTGCCTTTGCTTCTTCGACGAAGTTGTTCTTTTGGATGCCGCTTCGCTCAGCTTTTGCCCGAAGTGAATACTTGAAGCGCTTCGGGCCCGAAGTTCTTTTTATCGCTACCCTTGTATTTTACTTTGGTAATACTACTTCGCAAGAAACTCTACCCGAAGCAGTGTTGAAAATGCTTCGGGTGCGAAGCTCTTCTCATTTTCCTTCGGCGAAGCTCTTTCTTTTCTACTTTATATACAAAGGGGTGGCATTGAAAGCCAAAATTGCTGCAATTTTCAAATAAAAAAGGACAACAAAGAAAAACTTTACAAAATACGTACAAAATTTGATTTTCTTTTCTACCCCTTGAGAAATGTGACAAAATTGTCAACATTCTTGGCGGCTCACGGGGCAACGAGCTCGTCTCGGTGGGAGAACCCTTTAATTTTGATCCATTGGGCCAGAGTCCTTTCCCGATCCTTCTCCTCCTTCTGCCTCTGGGAGCGCTTTCGCGGTTGGTTCTTGCTTTCCTTCTTCCTCTGGTTCCTCTTCTTCTTCGCCTTCCTCTTCTTCTTTGCCTTCCTCTTCTGGTGTGGCCTCTTCAGGAGTAGCTTCCTGCGATGGCGATGGGGCAAGATGCTCGTGGATTTTTCTCATGGTTCGGTGGACCTGAGACCAGGCACTCTTCGAGAAAGGTTCTAGATCTTGTAGTGCCTTGATCAATACGCGAAACCGATCAATTTGCCCGATATCTGCATGTTGGGCTCTAGTATACAGATCATTTAGGCAGGCCACGATCTTGCAGTATCTCAAGAGGTAATCTATGATCTGCCTTTCTGTTACTAGCTCCGCCCATCCGTCTATCTCCGAGACGTCGCCTTCAAACTGAAGCCATGTTGGCTTAATCTCTTCTTTGGTCAGGAGGTTCCCATTGTCGTCCGTGAAGCTTGGAAAGCCCATGGAAGAAAGATCTTGAAAGTAGCCCATTGAGGCACGCTGCTCGTTCTCGAACACGTCTAGGAGGTCCTTAGCCTTCTGCATTTTTTGCACCTTAGAGAAGAAAGCGCGAACTGTGGCCCGGGCTGTAGACCAATCTCTAGCTATCCGACTCATTGCAGGGACCTGCAAGTCTTGATATTTGGCGCTCTGGACATCGAAAGCTAGTTTGAGCCGGCTTCTAACTTTGAGTTTCTGATCGAGGATTGGCCCTCCCCCGCCCCTGGCACTTTGGGCTTCCATAATATAGGCCAAAATTGACAAGGCACTGGAGGCCCGAGATCTAAAATTTTTGAGCAGGTGAGAGCGAATCTCCTTGATTCTGCTTCTATCAAACAGCTCCAAGCTCGCCTTTTCGAACAACTGCTACTGTGTCTGCAAGATCTTACTTTCAAGCTCCTTGGCCTTCAGCTCGTTCTCGGCCTGCCTTTGCGCTTGTTGCTCGGCTGAACACTGCAGTTGTAAGATTTGTTGTTTGAGGGTGTGTGTTTCTTTTTTCAACAACTTGCACTATTTCTGTGAATCCTCCAGCTCGGAGCGGATCCTAGCCAGCTCTTCCTCCAACTTGATGTTGGCATTTTCTGCTTCAAACCTGCGCTGATTTGCAATATTTGCGTGCGCTCGGAAGGTCTCAACCCCAACATGCATGGACAAAGACTCATTGTCTATGTTCAGGTGTTCCAGGTCTTTGGTTTTCTCTTGATAATCATAATCCATTGGAGTCATCTCATTCAGAGGCTTCTGGACCCTGGGGACCTTCTTCACTTTGTGTAATTTTCCAGCCTTTAAATCAAAGACTGCACATTTCTCAACTTGGGCTAAAGAGCGCCCTCTTTTCTTTCTGGCCTCCTTCAGCATCTTTTCTGAGTTTTTCGGGCCTGAAGTAGCTTTTCAGCTAGAGGACGTTCCTTTATCACAGACAACTCAGACTCAAATAAGGTCGGATCTCCAGCCGTAGGGGTAAACAAATATAAGGAGTTAACGGGGAATGCCTCACCAGAAGGTTCGACGACAGGTGTAGCGGGGGCTTCGGCGAGTGGGGAAATGCCTTGTATGATGGGGGTGTGGGCCACGGGGTTCGACGGTAAAGTACTGTCTTCGCCCTGGCTGAGGGCTAAAGGATTGGCGACGTGAGTGGGCGAAGGAGTTTCGACAGCTTTGTCTTGGCCAGATGACTCGGGTGAAGTGTGGCTAGGCAAAGTGCGGGGTGAACTTGGAACGGCCATGGGCACAATGTGGAGGGGCGATTGACCTTGCAGGGGAGATTGAGAAAAACTTTCGGTCGGGGCCATAGTGGATGTGTGAGAGGTGAGGGTAAAGGGTAGTGAGCGCGTACCTATGTGCCCTCTTGGCAGAGTGGCCGTTGTGACTTCCTATGTAATCGGCTCCTGCTCCTTTTGTGCTTCGATGCTTCTAACCTCCATGACTTCTACTTTGGGGTCCCCTTCTTGGAGGAGTTCCTCCACATCGATGACGTCTATGTCTGGGACCGTCTCAGCACTTGGTGGCATCACACTTTCAACACCTGCTTCGATCGGGTCTGATGCAGGTTGCTCAGCATGGGCGCTTGGGGGCCTTGTGCGAGGTCGCTTTGGGTGGCTTGGAGGCACTTGAACTTGCTCTTGCCTCTTCCTTTTCTTTCTCTCCAATGGCTGCTCTGCCTCTTCGACACTTGTATCGTGGCTTTCTGATGGACCTTGTGGCAGTGCCTCTGGGGTAGCTTCAGCTTCTTCCTCGTCCGAGGCATCTTCAGTTCCTTTAGGACTTTCACCTGATCCCGGGGGGCTGGAGGAACAAAATCAGCGAAGGATATAGACTTCCAAGTTTCAACGTTGGCATCATAAAGAATCGTGAAGTCTTTATCCATTGCCAAGAGTCCATAAGAATTCATCTTCTGGCGATGGACTCTCATTATCCACCATTCCCCTAATTTTTCCTTGCTCCAATCCTTCAATTCCTCCTTTAAATCGTCTTTTGCCTTTCTCCAAAATGTGGAGCTTGGAGTTGGGAGGGGGTACTGATCGGGATCAAATTCGGCCTCCATGGGGTAGAATTCATGCCAGGGAGGCAATGTCCTCATCCTCTCCAAATGCCACTCCAGATCCTTTCCATTTGGATTATTCCTTTGCTCCACAATTTTAGGGTGAGGGCAGATGTGAAAATTTTTGAATTTTAGGTGATCCTTCATCACCCCCAAGGGATCATAGAGCCATTGCTGAGGAATTTGGAGCAGGCCAAAGTTGGCAAGTTTTTCCTCCAGGAAAACATTCTGTTTCAAGGCAAATACCTCGATTACTCCCATCCTGAAGAGAAAGTCGTAGGTGTGTGCCCACTTTCGACCATGGCCATATACAACGTTGGTCGCGTCACTCTGCCGAGCGACCTCCAATGCAAATTGATACTCAGAAGGGAAAACAGGAAGCAGGAAGGGCTTTCTTGTAAAGCCGAACATACGAATCACCAACCCCTATGTCAATTGAAAAACATCTCCCTTATTTTCTTGCACTATTTTATCTCTCAGACTGAGGGGGACCCGAGGGCAAGAACCCCTCAACAAATGCATGGCGGGCCCCAAGAATTGTTGGTTAAAAGAATAGTAGGACTCTGTCTTCAACAGGAGAGGAGTCCACTTGTACACAGGCAGAGGATTTCCATCCTTGTCGCTTGAAGAGATAGCGATATGGGGGAATCACTTATGAACCTGGTAGAAAAACAACCAGACTAGGAGGGAGCAAGGTGCGAAGTATTGGCCCGTCGTCGAACTCTTCATACTAGCGAGTCGCGTATGCAAGGTTCGGGCCACCCATTCTGCCCAATCAAAGAAAACTAGGTTGGTGCTTGGTCTTGCAGCATCAGGGGCATAGAACTCCCCTCTTGAAATACATTCGGCCAAAGACACCTGCCAGGGTTGTACCGAGGCATCTGTCGACAGGCCCGCCACCCATGCAATGATGGAGAAAATGTCGGTGTTCTTGAAAGCTGCCAAGGGTAGAGGCATTTGGGGCAGCTTGCCTGAAGTGAGCCCGCTTTTGAGGTTTTCACGCAAAAATTTCAAGATGAAGTTATTGGAGGTGAACCTCTCCATTTGTTCGCTTAGAATAACATTGCGAACTGAATAACCCTTGGGTGGCCCTTGCCGTGGTGCAAATGCTGCTTGCACATCTTCCTTCAGAATGGAAAACAATTTATGGCCTGAAGCGTCCAACACTTGCCTGGATGCAGGTTGGTAATTTTGCGCGATAGCATATATCAGCTCTGGGCAGTGGTGAACAGGAGGGGTCAAAAACCAGTAAATCTGAGAATAATAGGCTGCAGCCCTTTTATTCTCTGGAGTGAGTCGGCTCACCATGAACTCAATAGTGCGTCTGAGTTCAGACACATCCTTAGAGAGCTCTGTATCTCTAATTTTCTCCCACCCATCAATTGGTGGGTCCACGAGCTGCTCTTCCTCAGAGTCATTTCCTTCTGCTATTGGCTGCTTTTCTTGGCGAGGGGCGGGGTCGATCTTTTTTGACGTAGGCCTTTTCTCTTCCTTCCCCTTTTTTGCCTTTTCAGGGACTGCTACTTTCGGATCCTTTCCTTTCTGGGTGGAGCTTTTCTTCCCCATGTTGCAAATAATGGTAGTAGAATTCTTGATACAAAGAGCTTCGATATGAAGGGCTTAGATGCAAAGGCAGGAGAATTGCAGAGTTACCGAAGGCTCTTAGGTTTGCACGAACTGGGAGACAAATAAACTTCTCCTTGATAGGGCTTCATGTTTTATAGCCTAAAATAGGTAATTACCTTAATTTATGGCACCTACCAAAATTAAATTAGCGCTTCGGACGGAGAAAGTTGTCGTGTCCTTTGATTGGCTCTACAGCGGTGTAGTACGCGGGGCCACATGCCCTGATGATTATGCTCTGCATTGTAGATGCAATCTGCTGCCACTTCATACCTCAGCATGGGCTTTTCTCTTAACTGAATTGCCTTGGGATGTGCCCCGTCACGTTTGCCTTAAATTCGTCCACTTCGAACCCTTTTCAATGTTACCATCGACACGTTCTTTGAGGTGCATTTTAAATTTTTCCCTTCGCACGTTGTTGGTTCGAGAAATTAATGCCAAAAATGCTTCACAGTGAACCTTTGGTTCGGGCTATCTTTCGATGCTTCGGGCCTGAAGTACTTCTTCTTCGCCATGCTGCCGCTCTATTTTGTGAAGGTCGCTTACCGAAGCTTTACCCTTCTAGAAACTGCTTCACAAGGAATCTACTTCACAAAATTGCTGCCCGAAGTAGCTGCTGAAAATGCTTCGGGTGCGAAGTACTTTTCGTGCCTTTGTTTGATCTTTGGTTCGGCTCTTCGCAGCGAACCTCCTTGCAACTGCTTCTTCGCATCAAAAGTCCCCGGAGGGGATTTAGAAGTGGTACTTGGCTTTTGCGATCTTGGAACAGGATGTACATACAAATGCAAATTATATACAGAAGTATATATACAGTCACTTCGGAAGAAAACTGCGTGAAGCAGTTGCTTCGCCAGAATTTTCCCGAAGTAGTTCTACTTCGGCAGCTTCTTCCCCGAAGTACTTACTTCGGGAGTAGTGTTCCCCGAAGTAGATTTACTTCGGCACTTTGTTCTCCGAAGTAGCTACTTCGGATGTTTTTCCACCGAAGCTCCTCCCGAAGCTTATAAATCACCGAAGTTTATTTGCCGAAGCATTTCTTTTGACGCGATTTATTTTTCGAAGTTGCATTTTAATTCCTAATTTTTTTTTTTTTTGAAGCACAAAAATTGTGTTTTACCTTAGCGGTGAAAAGTCTTCAGATGAAGACCATTGACAGAGATCGGCAAGACTTGGCCATCTGCATCTTTGAGGATGAATGAATTGGCCGAGTTCACCTTCATAATTTTGAACGGCCCATCCCAAAAGGCGTCCATCTTGTCGTGATTCCCAGGCTTGGCCTTCCAGGAGTCCCA
Organism: Wollemia nobilis; assembly: GCA_028583015.1. Taxonomy (NCBI): domain Eukaryota; kingdom Viridiplantae; phylum Streptophyta; class Pinopsida; order Araucariales; family Araucariaceae; genus Wollemia; species Wollemia nobilis. The sequence continues at coordinate 7,150,404 of JAQPPZ010016917.1, read as the reverse complement.
CTTCCATACCAGATCTCCCACTTTGAATGTGCGATCAGATGACTTCTTCTTGAACCAATCTTGGGTGACCTGAGCATGCTTAGCGAAGTTCTGGTAGGCTTCTTCGTGATCTTCCTCTAGTTGCAGTAGCTGAGCTAATCTATTTTCCATCGGACTAACTCCATCTTCTGCTTCTAACAGCTGCAGTGCAGGGATCTCCACATGAATGGGTAAGATGGCCTCCTTGCCATAAACCAGGGCGTAAGGTGAAGTCTTGATTGACTTCTTGATAGAAATTCGATCGGCCCACAAAGCCCGATCTAGAAGGAGATGCCAAGTCCTTTTGTTTGTCTCTATGAGCTTTCTTAGCATCCTCAACGGAGTCTTATTGGTGGATTCTGCCAAGCCGTTGCCCTGTGGATAATAATTGGAGGATACTTTATGATATATCCCATATCTGTAGAGGAATTCATTGATTTTAGTGCCTATGAAGCCAGGGCCATTGTCCGTGATGATAGATTCAGGAATGCCGAACCTGGTGACTAAACTTTCTAGAAATGCAATTACAGTTTCTTGATCTGCATGCTTTGTAGGAATTGCTTCGGCCCACCTGGTGAAGTAGTCCATTGCAGTCAGGATGAACTTATGTCCCATAGAGGAGTTCGGTGATACGGCCCCTATGAAATCTAGCCCCCATTGTTGAAAGGGTGTCTCTACTTGTATCGGACGAAGGGGCATTGCAACATTTTTGTTTCGGTCGATGAACTTCTGACACTGCTCGCATTTGCGACAAACTGCGAAGGCATCGGCAAAGAGTGTGGGCCAATAATAACCCACCCTGATGATCTTTAACATCATTGTTCTTCCTACAAAGTGACCTCTCGATAGTCCTGAATGGAATTCTCCCAGGACTCTCCTTTTATCATCATCTTTGATGCACTTGAGAAGGACACCATCAATGTTCCTAAAAAATAGGCCTTCGGGGCGCAGAGTGTATCTGGAGGACCGCATCCTGAAATGTCTTCGTTGTGATGCATTTAGATGTGAAGGACACTTGTCGGTGTTGAAATAGCTAATTATCTCACTAACCCAATCCTTCTCGTCTTCTTCCTAGTTAGCGAAGCACTCTTCGGCTGGTAAGTCATCCCTCCGAGATTCTGTCACTTCGGCCGTTGCGCTCTTTGCCAATTCTTGACACAATGCACGATCGTGAACCAATTTTGTGGGCTTGATCTCAATGTCAAACTCCTGTATCTTGTTCACCCAACCAACTCTTTTGCTTCCCAATTCTCCTTGGATGATGAAATTGCGCACATCGGGGTGAATGACAAAAACTATGACTCGACTTTGGGAGATGAACTGCTTGAACTTCCTCAGTGATTTCATTACTGCATGCACCCGACGTTCTATGAAATTATATCTTTCTTCATGGGGATTGATCACCTGACTCAAAAACATGATGGGACGCTCTTCGCCATCTTCCCCCTTTTGTGTCAGGACAGCAGCATAGCTCTCGGGCTCTCCTATGGCATACATGATAAAATCTTGACTGTAGTCAGGGTTGATTAGGACTGGCGCCTGAGCGATTCGAGCCTTAATCTCTTTGAATGCTTCCTTTCTTTCTTCTGTCCAGCTGAATTCGGTGCCCTTCTTAAGGAGTTGAGACATTGGTTTGATGACCTGGGCGAAGTCAGGGACAAACTTTCTCATGAAGTTGATCTGGCCGAAGAAATATTGAAGCCCCTTCTTGTCTGCTGGGAGTGGGAGCTTCATTAGAGCCTCGGCTCTGTCAGGATCTACAGCAAGGCCCTTTTTTGATATCGTATGTCCCAACAATTTTCCTTCGCTGACTGCGAATATAGACTTCTTTGGATTGATTGAGATGCCAAATTCTTGGCACTTTTCAAAAATTTGTTGTAGATGTAGTGGATGATCCTCCCTTCTTTGGGAGAAAATGGTCATGTCATCCAGATAGATGACGATAACCTTATTTAGAAGCTCGCCAAAAGCAAGATCCATCACCCTCTGGAAAGTGGCACCAGCATTCGAAAGACCAAATGGCATTCGCTGGTAAGCAAATGTCCCCCACTTGGTAGTAAATGTTGTTTTATGCTGGTCTTCGTCCCTGACCCAGATTTGATTATATCCAGAAAAACCATCGAGCAGAGAGAAGCGTTGAGCTCCAGCCATCGAGTGCAAGATCTGATCGATTTGCGGGAGAGGATAGTGGTCTTTGAGAGAAGCCTGATTCAGGTTGCGAAAGTCCACGCATAACCGTATATCTCCATTCTTTTTTTTGATGGGGACTAGATTCGCTACCCAAGAAGAATGCTTGATGGGATATATTATCTTTGCCTCGAGCATTTTTAGAAGTTCGGCCTTCATCAGGACCTCGATCTTCGGGTTAACAGGCCTTTGCTTTTGTCAGAAAGGTTTGACCCCCTCCTGTAGTTTGATTGTGTGTTGAACCATCTACCGATTGTATCCTCTGAGATCTTGATAGGACCAAGCAATTATGTCAAAAAAAAATTTGCATAAATTTTGTATCTGTTCTATCTCTTCTAAAGTGCAGTCGGTTTCGACCTTTATTGCTTTTCCAGGTTCAAGCTCTAAATCCTGATACTGCTTTTCATTGACTTTGATCACGTGAGAGAGTGCTCGATCATTCTGATCAAAGAGGCTTTCAAGAGTGACCAGTCCCTTGGGAACGTAGTTGTTCTTCAATTGAACCAACCCTTCATACTCTTCTTCATCAGAGCTTCTATCTTCGACTGTGGCGGCTTCTTGGATCATGAAATTTACAATCTGCTCGTCGTTGTCGAAGACTTGCCAATGCAGATCTTTGTCTGGGACAGAGGGTCTATAGATCATCCTCACAGCTTTGGGCTTGTGCACCATGTCTTCTGTTGGAGAGTACTTGGCTGCGATGGATGCCAGAACATCGGCATGTCGGTTCTTTTCTCTCGGAATAGACTACAGATTGAGAGACTCGAACTGGTCAAACAGGTCCCATACCCTATTGCGGTATGACTTTAGATAATGTTTCTTTGAGGTACACCTGTTTGTGACCTGGTTGCATACCAGTTCAGAATCTCCGAAGATTTGGAGATGCTTTATGCCTAACTTGTCAGCTTTCTTGAGTCCTAGGCATAATGCTTCGTATTCCGCTGCATTGTTAGTGCAGCTCCATGTCAACCGGTAGCAATACTCTTTTTGCTCTTCGGATGGCGAAACTAGAAGAATCCCTGCCCCAATGCCATTTTTACATCGGGCACCGTCGAAGAACAACTTCCATAGTCCTTCTTGGGCACTTGTTCTGTTCTTTGTTTGGGTGTGTTTTTTAGGCTTGGCGATTGCATAACACCCTATCTCGGTCTCCACCATGGCGTTAAAGTCTGCCAATGAGAACTCATCTTCATAACTTAGTTGCGCAAGAGATTCCTCGACCAGGTCTACTTGCTCTATTTCCTCCACTACTGCATTCACTGGTTCGCTGCTTTCTTCCTCGGACATCTTCTGCACAAGAAAGGAAGAAGGTTTTTCATTGTAGATCTTCACCTTCTTTCCTTTGAATGGAATCTCCAGATGAGAGTAATCCATAGATAGATATCCGCCCAGTTTTGCCATGAATTCCCTTGACAAGCACATACTGAAATATGGCTCCAAGTCGACTACAACTACCTCTTGTATGACTGTGATCTGAGGCATCTTATGTAGTCGGATAGGAATGTCCTTGATCACCCCTATAGTCTTCACTGGAGTACCATCCAACTGGAGTACACCTTGGCTGCTTCACGTATATTCCATCCCTATTTCTTCGTAGACTGCTCTTGGCATGACTGTTGTAGCGGCCCCAGAGTCGATCATGCAGTTATGTACAATATACCCTTCCATTTGTAGGGACAGGTAGAACGGAGGTGGTCTATTCTTTCCCGTGATAGATGTGGATAGGGTCTACACAAGAGCAAGCGGTGCCACCTTTTTTGCTTTAATTGTCTTCAATGATTCTTGCAGCAAGTCCACTTGTCCAGGTAGTTGCAGTGCATCGTACAAGTTGATCTTGGCTGGGATCTTCTTCAACTCCTCTACAATGTTGTACGCCAGGGATTTGAGCACTTCAGGTTCCTTTCTGGGCTCGTATCTAGTGCGATACTGCTTTGTAGCTTCAACTCTTTGTCGCTTGGTCAGTGAAGGAAACTTGAGCTTTTCCTTAGCCTGCTCCTTAGTTTCTGCCTGAGGTGATTCGATAGAGGCCTTTTGAGCCTTTTCTTTGACTGGTGCAGGCGGAGGAGCTTCGTTCGGAGCCGAAGAGGATGATTGTCCTTTCTCGGGTCGAACTTGCACTTTTAAGGGAGCCATCTGAGTAGCATCTACTTCTATTGCCTTCTTTCCTCCTCTGGTAAGTACTGCAACCGGCTCCTCCTCGCCAATGGTCAGGTTCTGACTCATCTGCCTAATGACGTTGACTTGACCGTTATGACTACTATTTTCCAGTGTTTGTACATAGTGTTGGTGCAGCGTGCAGGTATTCTCTTCATGCGGATCATTGCACGTAGAGCACCAATATACATAATCGAAAGTGCTCGGAGCTTCATCAATCGCAGCATTTCTCGTCGAAGCCTTCCCTTGCTGGACTGCTTGGTCTTTGGTAAGCACAGGCGCAGGATAAGATCTTCTCGATAGGAACTCCTATTGCGCTTGCTTCTTCTTCACAATGGTCATGTCATTTGACAACATCTGAACTATAGAGTTCAGAGACTGCATCTCCTACAGAATTTTAGTTTGTATATCATCGACTTTTGAAATGAGTGGCAATGAAGCCATCGTCGGTATTGGAGGTAGGGCGGGGTGTTGAGGTGGTGCTGGTAGTACAGGAAATGCCGAAGTGACAGTGGGCTATGGAGTTGAAAATGTAGGGAAATGAATTTGTGGAGCAGTGATTTGAGACACGATAGGATTCGGGTTCCAAGATGAAATCGGGAGTGCAGGGGTAGTAGAGATTTGCGAAGCGGCTATGCTTGCATACTGGAATTGAAGGAATTCGAGAAGTATGGGTGTCGGCATCCTTTGGGGAAGCTTGCCCATGGCTATCAAATCCATTTCTGCCCTCTTGGCTAACTCATATAACTCAGGAAAAGTATTAACGTTAGAATATCTTACCATGAGACTGATATCAGGATTGAAAGCCCGAAGGAAATAGAGTGTTGCAGCTTCATCGGTTGGCCGAAGTCCAACTGGCACTCTCTGCCAGGTTCGAGCGAACCTAACATTGAAATCTATGATTTCTTCTTGTGGATGCCTCTTGATCGAAGTGAATTGATGCAGAAGAGAGGTAGGATCGGAAGACTCATTGAAGTTTCCCATCATTTGCCCAGCTAATTGATCCCATCCCGTAATACTACCGGGTGGTAGAGATCTATACCAGTAGAGGAGTTTTCCCCTAAGGGAAAGGACCGAAGCTTTACCATAATTTGCTCTTCTCGTAATGTCATGGATCGCCGCCAGAGATATTATGTCCTGGATATGCTCCAGAGCAGTCTTCCTAGTTCCATCGAACGTTGGGATCTTCTTTATGGCAGCAGGCGGCACTTGCCCTTGTCCCGCTAGATTCAGTGGTGACAAAGAATCCCATGTTGGGCACAACCTAGGCGGTGGTGGCTGCTGCATTTGCTATTGTTGTTGTTGTTGTTGTTGTTGCTTGTGCCATACTTGCTCCTAGATTTTGAGAAACAAGAATTCCTAAAGCTCCCCCTTGATTGCTAGTAGGACAACTAACAGGAATGGAGGGACTAGGATGCTTCGGTGAGTTGGGAGGATTGGGAGGAAAACTAGATGCTGTACTATCAGAAGTTAGGCTTTGTTCGCCAACAACTGCCTCTTGCGAGGACGTTCTACATAACAATGATTCAGGGGTGACCAACCTTGATTGCTCCCCAAAGGCATCAATATCTAGCTCAAAGAACTCGGTTTCCTCTCCTCTATTCTTAACTCTCCATCTCGTTTGCATGAAGGCACAGACTTTCGGTACTGGTCTTTACGACTTAAATATTCTTGGGTAAATAGAGTCACTAGATGCTAAGAGTCTTTCAGTAATGAGGGCATCGGTCCTCACTACCACTAATCAGGTGAGACTGACTGGGTCACACCGGGAACTTGTTAGAGCTATTGGCCCCGGTGAAGACGGGTTTAAGATTTGCGCTTTAAAATATGGGACTTCGGTCCCACCGGGCGTGCCAAAAATTGTTGGTCATCAAATCTGCCTAGGAAAGGATTTTGGGTAGGTGTATGCGCCCTAGACCTGGACCAACATTGAAAGGCCGAAGAGAAGGGATGCCCTTCATGCCAATCTCTGGAGAAAGGCCGGCTCCTATACTAATCTACTTGGGTGTTTGAAGATAAGGGTGCAGGAAAGAGATAAAAGGAGTTAGGGTTAGAGAAATAAAATAAAAGGGGGTAAGGGAAGAGAGATCGGTGATTTAAAGTGGGAGAGAACAGGAAGCACGATCACTAACTGACAACTTGAATGGAAGCAAAGAACACCAAGAATAAATGAAAGAAAAGTAATATCAACCTTCCTATGTATCCTCCAAGCGAGTTTCAGGGTACTGTCCCCGATCGCACACCGGACGCAGGGTTCAACTTTCTCGGTATGCAAACGAAGAAAGACAAAAGAATCAAGCACATAAGGCAACATAAAAGAAAACCAATATTACGCTTTTCCACTCCTATGTATCCTTCAGACGAGTTTTAGGGTACAATCCCCGATCGCACAACGGACGCAGGGTTCAACTTTCTCGGTATGCAAACGAAGAAAGACAAAAGAATCAAGCATAGAAGGTAGCATAAAAGAGAGAAATGAAGCACAAAGGTCTTTAGTATTAATCGCAGGACATCAAGTTACAACAGCTTTCTTAGCAGATAGTTCCCCCCCCTTTTTACATTACAATGCCTAGGTTTTTATAGAGGACCCGGGCCTCTGAGTTATAATTACATAGCAATGAGAAGTACGCCCTCGAGCCCTAAGAATTTGGCTCCCCGAGACTCTCGTGATCGAGCTCTCAAATCCATTACCAAAATTGGAAACTGTGACCGGGTCAACCATGGAAAGATGCATTGATGAGCCGTCTGGACGTCCTTGGTCTCCGGGTGCGGTGCTCGAGTGGCCGCCATGCTCGTCGGGCTCTTCATCATGGCCTGATACTTCATTTTTGATTGCCAAAAATGAGCAACGAGCTTATCGGGCACGAAAAATTGCATTTATGAGGCACTTGATCACCTCGGGAAAATACCCGGCTTGGAACGCGTGCCTGTGAAGCGCTTCGCTAAGTCTTCGTTCACAACTTCGCTTCGCAATGGTTCTGAGCCAAAGCAAAAACTCCTCTTCGGTTTGTACTTCACAAAATTGAGCTTCGCAAAACTGCTTCGGGGGTGGTGAATGTCGAAGCATATTTGCTTCGCAAAATAGGGCTCTTCGTCTTCGTCGCTTCATTGATGAAATTGCTTCGTTGATGCTTTGGAGAAATGCTTCGCTGCAATCCTCTTTCAAAACTATGGTTCGGGTGAGCTTCGGCCGAAGATGTTGCATTCTCCATGACCTTCGTCACTTCGGGTAGAAGTACTTCGCACGAAAGCGAGCCGAAGCGGATGCTTCGGAATGACTTTCGATGAAGTAAAAATGATTCACTGATGGAGGGACTCGAAGTGGGTGCTTCGACAACTTTTTGGCGAAGTATTTTCGATGCTCCTTTGAGTTTCGCTTCACTGATTTTCTGACCGAAGTATTTGCTGAAAATGCTTCGGGTGCGAAGTAGTTTCATTCTCCTTCCTTTGTATTTTACTTCGGCAACACCGCTTCGCAGAAATCTCGCCCGAAGTATTTGCTGGAAATGCTTCGGGTCCAAAGTAGATTTCTTGCCTTTGCTTCTTCGACGAAGTTGTTCTTTTGGATGCCGCTTCGCTCAACTTTTGCCCGAAGTGAATACTTGAAGCGCTTCGGGCCCGAAGTTCTTTTTATCGCTACCCTTGTATTTTACTTTGGTAATACTACTTCGCAAGAAACTCTACCCGAAGCAGTGTTGAAAATGCTTCGGGTGCGAAGCTCTTCTCATTTTCCTTCGGCGAAGCTCTTTCTTTTCTACTTTATATACAAAGGGGTGGCATTGAAAGCCAAAATTGCTGCAATTTTCAAATAAAAAAGGACAACAAAGAAAAACTTTACAAAATCTGTACAAAATTTGATTTTCTTTTCTACCCCTTGAGAAATGTGACAAAATTGTCAACAATAACCATAAACGGTTGACCAATCAAAGGCATGCCATGCAGTATGATGAGGCCTGAAAATGCCTCATTTTTACACTATGTTTGACATATAAAAACTATCATATTATTAAGTTAAATGCCAAATAGTTGATTAGAATATATATTTGTTAAGTGTTTGCATGATTTTATGTTAGGAGCATTATATCTCTGTTTTTGACTATTTTCAGCATTTTATGCACTATTTCAGTTGATTAAGTAGCAAATAAAAACTATAGTAAAATTACATTGTGATGGCATGAACAGATTCCTCTTATCAAGAACTACAACTTTGCTTTTTGAAGCAAGTCAATCTGAGTTGTAGATAAAAAGTTATGAAGGTTTCATCATGTTCATGCCTTAGTCTTTTCTGGAGTTGTTAACAGGTACAAATCTGCATTAATGGTGACATTGGCAAATCTACTGGGAATGATCCAAAGTGAGTTAAGGTACCAAATTCATACCAATGGTACTTCATAGTACAGAGAACACATGACCCAAATTTGAAGGCATATGGACAAGTAATCAGGAAGTTATGGGGCCCGCAAAATGATAGTTTCACACTTTTTGACAGCTGGAAATTTTGGTGAAAATCTGTGTTAGAGGCCAACTTGACAGTGATGTTGGAAGCAACTCCTGAAGATTTAAGAGCTAAAAATTGAACCAAGTGTAGTTAATACAACCAAGAACACGTGGATACAATTTGATATACATTGGAGTTATGAGGAACAATTTATGAGCACTCCAAAAGGGTAGTTGGGCATGTTTTGACAACTAGAAAAATAGGATTTTCCATACAAATTCCAGCAAGTTGACATTGAATGGCAAGGCATGGAATTCACACATGGAGAAGGATAAAAGCTATTGCAATCAGTTCTTGAGAGATAACCCACTTGAGAAAAGTAGCTGAGATAACTTGAAGACCACACAGTTAGTCAATCCGAAGATCTTCGGATTGAGCAGACATCTTCGGATTGACAGAATGCAGTTTCTTCGGATTGAGCCAGTTATCTTCGGATTGACAACAAAAAGTACTTTTTGAATTTTTGATTATTTTCTGACGGTGGAAAAAGGGAAAGAAGGTTGAGAAGGTTAAGGGAAAATATCCCCTAGCTGTCTTTGTCGTCCTTGCCATCCAAAAGCCACCATTCATGGGAAAAGATCAATTGATCCTCTTCTAGGATAAAACCAAGAAATGTTGCAACATAATAGGAATTGATCTACAGGATAGAAATAGTATATTTTCTATTTGTAAATAAATCTTATGCATCTATAAAAGGATAGCTCCCATGTCGGTTGAGCTTAAGGAGAATAAGTAATAGAAAAATAGATAGTTTTCAGCTTTGTAATAGTCTATAGCAGCAGAACTGTAATGCCATTTTTAGAGTAATAAATTGCAGTTCTTTTGTCAGATTTTGTTCTGATTTTAAATTAGTTAAGGAGTGTTTTTCACCTCCTTCTAGATCAGGAAGTATGGGCCCACTTTCAGATCTAGAAGGAGGGATTTTATGGCAGGTTTTAATCTATAATTTTGCTGTAGCAAAATTAATAGATTGCTTGCCAGATTTCATTTTCTTGTTTTTATTTTGTATTATGTGATTGATGTTTTCTATTATGTTTGTGTACAACATTTATGTGTGTGTCAGCTGACAAATTAGATTAAACATTTATTTCTTGTTTCCTTTGCTTTCCATGTTCTGTTATTTTTATGTTTCAACAACTTTCAATTTCCAGTAGATTTCATTTTGTTATCAATTCCTATAGCAGAAGCTTGACGACCTTTTGTGGCAGGGCATTGACAGGTGTTTCATTTCCAAGTATCACTTCCATTCTAAAGAGTAAACTAGGTTTCAATTTTGCAAGTGTAATTTAGGATTTCATTTCAAGCAACATTTCAATTTAGCAATTTCAATTCTGTTATTTCAATTCTGCAAAAGTAGATTATATTTTAATTCAGCCATTTCCAATTCTTGCAATTGTAGTTAATTGTTAAATTCTGCAATTTAGATTTAGTTTTCAATTCTTGTAATTTATTTCAGTTTCCATTCTGCATACTAGGTTTAGTGTGACACCAAAAGGCTAAACCAAAATCTGCTTCACCAATAAATGCTTGAAATCTAAATGCCTGAATTGCACTCTACCCTAACTTTCTATCGTAGACAGCCTTGGACACCACCCCGGATTGATAAATCATTGAGATTAAATGATGAGACTCAATGACACTCATCATTTTGGCACTGTTTTCGGGGATCATGGTGTTGTTAGAGGGTAAAAGTAGTCAAATAATTATTATTGTGCTAAGTTATGAAGTTCAGAGTAAAATCTGAATGTAATAGCTGGTATAAATAATAATTATTGATAGTTGCATTTCAGTCCATTTAGAAAATAAGCAACCATAGGGAGGTGATCTTCACACTTGGGGGTTAAATTGCCTATGTTTGAAATTCTTGATAAAAATTGAAAGAATTCATCATCCTCATTATCAAGAAACATAAGATCTCTTAAAATATTTAGAAGAGCCATCTACTAGTATTGCCCTTTTTATATCCATATCATCAGGGTAGTATAAAAAAATTTGTACTAGGTGTTGGGAAGATATCATGGTAGATATACAAGACTATCCCTTGAACAAAATAGCCATATCAGCTACCTGTAGCATTTGTTCACAGGGACATATCACTGATGAATGCCATTTACTTCCACAACTTAGAGATGCAAAATTTGTTGCCTAGTCTGAATTCTTCTCAAAGAGAGATCCCAACAACAACAAACAGGGCAAGTAAATCAACCACCACCTTCAGCCCAACTTGTGGCCAATATGAATAATACAGGACAGGCAACCCCTGTCTATGTAAGTTGAATCTATTAAAAAAAAATCACAAAACTTTTGCACAATCAAAATAGGAGTTTACAACTTAACGGTGATCCTAGAGTTTTCCATTATTACTTAAATATTGTTAGGATTTTACCATGCTAAACCGCAACCTAGCAATTCTTAGCCTACATAGACAATAGTTGATCTCATTAGAGGTGATCCTACCTGACAAGTAGTTGATCTGCTAAAGTTGTACACTTCTTGTCTTATTGTGCAAACCAAAAATATTTCTTTTTTAGCCCAACCTGTGATCAGTCTGAATAATACAGGATAGGCATCCCCTGTCTATGTAGCTGAATCTGGTAAAAAAAAACTGTAGGAAATGTTATTGACTGCAGCAACATCCAACTATGCTCAAACAAGAACTTACCTGAGCTTGAAGAGATAAAAGTCAATGGAGATACACAAAAACCCTTTAGTCCAAACACATAGAAATTAGCCTTGGATAAAGGAGAAAAACTAGAAAATCTGCACATAGAAAATTTACTTCCATTGAAATCCTTAGGGGTAAATTTTGTCCTCCTAGGAATGAAACAAATTGAAGTACAACCAAGAAAATTCTTGAACATTATTGGCTAGTTGACTTATGAACAAAAAGCAAAATTGTTTGCTATTTTGAAACAATATTTCAATCCCTTTGCATGGAATTACAAGGGTATGTCAAGATTTCATCTTGATGTATGCACTTAACATATTTGGGAATTGGTATTGAATTGTTTCAAGTACAGATTGACAAGATTTTGCAGATTAGGAGGCATGGACAACACTTGATTGAAGAAGTTTTCAGATATGGAGCAATGTTTCTTTCTCCCATTGGTGATTCATGGAGGAAGTTAGTGGTGAATGGATATTGCCTTCGGGTATACCATGCACCATTAACTAAGGAGGAGTTCTTGAAGGAGAACAATTGGATGTACACATAATGGAGGAGAATTTCTCTTCCATATCAGATTCAGAGTGATGATAAAAGTTTGACAAAAAAAAAGAGAAATACAAGAAAAGAAAAAAAAAGAATAATATTGCTTGTGAACTTCCTTCATGGGCACAAGCAAGACAAGAGAAAAATCTGAAAAAGAGAAAAAAAGAGGAAAAAAGAGAGAAAAAAATCAGCAAAAGGCATGTCCCACAAAATGGGGGTACATGAGGATAAGCATCAATTTCAGCATGGAGGAGGAACAATGAAGTCAACACTTCATTTCCAGTAATAAGGAGTTAAATGATGACATAAGCAGATTCTTACTGCTCATCTAGAAAGGAAGGTTGCATCATTGTTACAGATTTCAACAGAAAAAGATGGTGTTTTCATACAAAGATTGACATGTTTTTGCAGAATAAGGATTTATTCTTATCCAAATAAGAGTGAGAGACATTCTCTCTCATTGTAGCCTCATGAGAGATACTCTTTTATTGAGGCACTTGAAAAAAAAAAAAAAAGAAAAAAATGACAGAAGTTGGTTGAAAACCAGAAATGGCAGCCTCTTCTGATGAAAAAAGAGATGAAAAAAAAAAAAAATGAATAATTCAGTAGTGAAAACCTCCTTGAGGCACTGCTGAGTTGGCTTGCATGAAAACCGGGTTTTTGGCATGCATTGCCTTGTTGATCCACCCATCATTGTTCCACCATTGTACAAATCTCACACTGCTCATGTGTATATTTATGTTTTCAGATAGCTTGCTAACAATCATCAGAAGCAGCTTGTAAGGTGCATGATTAATTTTTAGGATAGTAAGGTATGTGTTTCTTGCATTTAAGTCATAGTAAGCATTTAGCATTTAATGTATGATAATCGGTATTTGGCATAAACTATTCATACAATATTGGCAAGTTGAAAATGGAACATGATCAAAATGTCAAGAAACACCCCCTTCTGCCCTTAGTTGCATGAGAACTTCAAAACTATACAAAAACCTGATTTTGGGACAGACATGGCAAAAATTCTATCTCAATTAGTAGGGCAGGTTTCAGAAGTAGGACTGCAAGTTTATCTCACAATTGGCTCATAAATTTGAGGAAGAAAATCTGGAAAATGCACCTAAAGATTTTGTTTTACTACTGCTGCAATAAAATAGCAATATACAAAATGAAGAATAACATCTAAACAAAAGGTTAGAGAGGGGATTTTTGATGTTATGGAAGGCTTATACACACTAGATATGGGCCCTCAATAGAATCTGTAGCTAACTTTTGCATATGAGGTCATTTTTGCATTTTTTGATGCATCTTCGAAATGAGCAGGATATCTTCGGAATGAGTAGGATATCTTCGAAATGAGTAGAAACTATACCAGAATTGTTGAAAATGTTGTAGAATAGCAAAAAAAGTAGGGTACATCAAATATTGAGGTTCCTAAGGCTATACTACATGTAATTACATCCCTCAAGCATTTAAAAATCAAAATTTTATCAATTTTGTTCAAAAGGTGCAAACAACAAGAATAGGCATTCAAGCTGAAATATTGTTAAGAACAGAAAATTCCACCAGTAGTAGTGCATCTGCCAAATATGGTTCCACAATAAGGCTATTGTAAGATGAGTCACATGATACCAAGCCTTTAAGAGATACATTGCAACACTAAAACTTGTAGAAGGGCAGAAAAAAAGTTAAAATTGCAGTAATTGCAGAAATTGCAATATTGAAGGATGAAAGTGCAGAAGTAAAAAAGTTGCAAGTTGCAAATGAAAAAAAATATGCAAGAAAAAAAGAGCAAAATAAAAAAAATTGAAAAAAAATTGATTGAAAAAATTTTTGCAAGGTTGTAGAAAAATGAAATACATGTGCTTAAATTGTAAAATACTTGGTGTAGTGTAGCAAGGGGTGATTTCTCAAGTAGCAGAGGGCAAAGGATGTTTTTCACAAAGATAAAACCAACATATTAATATGGACTACTAGGATGCATGAGGGCATGCATCAGTTCAAGCTGGGGGGAATGATGAGGCCTGAAAATGCCTCATTTTTACACTATGTTTGACATATAAAAATTGTCATATTATTAAGTTAAATGCCAAATAGTTGATTAGAATATATATTTGTTAAGTGTTTGCATGATTTTATGTTAGGAGCATTATATCTCTGTTTTTGACTATTTTCAACATTTTATGCACTATTTCAGTTGATTAAGTAGCAAATAAAAACTATAGTAAAATTACATTATGATGGCATGAACAGATTCCTCTTATCAAGAACTACAACTTTGCTTTTTGAAGCAAGTCAATCTGAGTTGTAGATAAAAAGTTATGAAGGTTTCATCATGTTCATGCCTTAGTCTTTTCTGGAGTTGTTAACATGTACAAATCTGCATTAATGGTGACATTGGCAAATCTACTAGGAATGATCCAAAGTGAGTTAAGGTACCAAATTCATACCAATGGTACTTCATAGTACATAGAACACATGACCCAAATTTGAAGGCATATGGACAAGTAATCAGGAAGTTATGGGGCCTGCAAAATGATAGTTTCACACTTTTTGATAGCTGGAAATTTTGGTGAAAATCTGTGTTAGAGGCCAACTTGACAGTGATGCTGGAAGCAACTCTTGAAGATTTAAGAGCTGAAAATTGAACCAAGTGTAGTTAATACAACCAAGAACATGTGGATACAATTTGATATACATTGGAGTTATGAGGAACAATTTATGAGCACTCCAAAAGGGTAGTTGGGCATGTTTTGATAGCTGGAAAAACATGATTTTCCATACAAATTCCAGCAAGTTGACATTGAATGGCAAGGCATGGAATTCACACATGGAGAAGGATAAAAGCTATTGCAATCAGTTCTTGAGAGATAACCCACCTGAGAAAAGCAGCTGAGATAACTTGAAGACCACACAGTTAGTCAATCCGAAGATCTTCGGATTGAGCAGACATCTTCGGATTGATAGAATGCAGTTTCTTCGGATTGAGCCAGTTATCTTCGGATTGACAGCAAAAAGTACTTTTTGACTTTTTGATTATTTTTTGACGGTGGAAAAAGGGAAAGAAGGTTGAGAAGGTTAAGGGAAAATATCCCCCAACTGTCTTTGTCGTCCTTGCCATCCAAAAGCCACCATTCATGGGAAAAGATCAATTGATCCTCTTCTAGGATAAAACCAAGAAATGTTGCAGCATAATAGGAATTGATCTACAGGATAGAAATAGTATATTTTCTGTTTGTAAATAAATCTTATGCATCTATAAAAGGATAGCTCCCATGTCGGTTGAGCTTAAGGAGAATAAGTAATAGAAAAATAGACAATTTTCAGCTTTGTAACAGTCTGTAGCAGTAGAACTGTAATGCCATTTTTAGAGTAATAAATTGCAGTTCTTTTGTCAGATTTTGTTCTGATTTTAAATTAGTTAAGGAGTGTTTTTCACCTCCTTCTAGATCAGGAAGTATGGGCCCACTTTCAGATCTAGAAGGAGGGATTTTATGGTAGGTTTTAATCTGTAATTTTGCTGCAGCAGAATTAATAGATTGCTTGCCAGATTTCATTTTCTTGTTTTTATTTTGTATTATGTGATTGATGTTTTCTATTATGTTTGTGTACAACATTTATGTGTGTGTCAGCTGACAAATTAGATTAAACATTTATTTCTTGTTTCCTTTGCTTTCCATGTTCTGTTATTTTTATGTTTCAACAGCTTTCAATTTCCAGCAGATTTCATTTTGCTGTCAATTCCTATAGCAGAAGCTTGACGACCTTTTGTGGCAGGGCATTGACAGGTGTTTCATTTCCAAGTATCACTTCCATTCTACAAGAGTAAACTAGGTTTCAATTTTGCAAGTGTAATTTAGGATTTCATTTCAGCAACATTTCAATTTAGCAATTTCAATTCTGTTATTTCAATTCTGCAAAAGTAGATTATATTTTAATTCAGCCATTTCCAATTCTTGCAATTGTAGTTAATTGTTAAATTTTGCAATTTAGATTTAGTTTTCAATTCTTGTAATTTATTTCAGTTTCCATTCTGTAGACTAGGTTTAGTGTGACACCAAAAGGCTAAACCAAAATCTGCTTCACCAATAAATGCTTGAAATCTGAATGCTTGAATTGCACTCTGCCCTAACTTTCTATCGTAGATAGCCTTGGACACCACCCCGGATTGATAAATCATTGAGATTAAATGATGAGACTCAATGACACTCATCACAATACCATACCAAGTGGATTTTTTCAAGTGTTTGAGGCAATAATGGGGGGTTGTGCTAGCACTTTTCCATAGACACACATGTTCATAAAAAAATATAGACAAAAAATAAAAAAATTAATCATGCATCTAAATTCATTTTGTGGGTGCATATGCACAAATATCTGTGGTGCATCGCTATTGACTGGCATTTTATGATTGGGTAAACCGTAATGGACAACTATGGCCATGGTTACCATGCAATGAATTTTCTTCGATGTGATTTGTTCTTAGTAGCTGTAATGTGACTTATTCAAGAAATCCTACAAAATTTAAAATAAAATTTAGAAAAAATGTATCTCCTTGGGATGAAAAACATCCCCTCCTCAGAAGTTGGTTGATGTCAACTTTTAATTTTATCCATGATGGATTTAAATTTGCATATGTGTGGGGTTCTGATGTGGCTCAGGCCACATCCCAAGACTGATGTGTTATTCTTTCAAGGCAAAAAATGGTTGCAATAGATGGAAATCAAGCGCCTTTTTCGTATGGAAATTAGGCACCTTATTTTTTAATTATGGTGCGCAAGTGCCTTGGAAATTGAAAATAGGCAACTCAGGAATCAGACACTTTACTTAACATGGGAAGTAGGTGCCTTAGCAATCAAGTGCTCTACTTAACACGGGAAGCAAACACCTTAGCAATCAGGCGCTTATGCCTAACATCGGAAGAAAACACCTTTTTGCTAACTGTCGGGTGCCATACTTATAAAACAAACTTTATACAATTTTTTTTTTTACATATGCTAAGAATATTTGGTGTTAGTTTCCCAAAAATTGGAATTCGAGCGCCCTCTTGGAGAAACCAGGAATTAGACATCGGTCTACCATAAAATGGGACATAGGTGCCATCTTTGTAACATACTAGGAGTCAGACACTATGGATTGTATAACAAGAATCAGATGCCTTCTACCATACAATAGGAAGTAGGCACCTTCTATCGTATAATAGGAATCAAGTGCCCTATTTTGTACAATGGGAATCAGACACCTTACCATTAAACACAAAAAACTAGTGCTTCTATTTTATTCAATGGGTGTTTAATTTTCCTTGTGTATGCATTGTTAGGTTGATCAAGCCCTTCAGTGCTTTTGATTGAAAAATAGGAAGAAAATCAGCATCTGCCCATGAACTAGCAGTCGAGTGTTTTATTTTCCAAAGAGACCAATACAAATACTCTTATGGAGGTTTAGGTTTAGTTTTCCCCTCTTCGAATGGGGACTAGCTACTCCTACTGCAATAAAATTCTCCTAGAAATATTAGAAGGCATAGGTTCATGGATCCTATGTTTTTTAGGCCTAGGTTTCCCAGGTTGCTTAATAGCTGCACAAAGGGTATTGTTACTGCAAAACAAAAACACAACTAAAAAAAACTTTGAAAGAATAATTATCTTTGGGACTATGTGGACTACATCCACATCTTACTAACTCAAGATAAAATCAAAATCAACTACGTCCATACTAGGAGTCTAGACTCAATCATGTATGCTTTATACATATGGTATGGATGCAAGCGGTGACCATTGAATGTTAAGATAATGTTGCTATTGTCTATTGTTCTGATCCTTATAGCCCCATTATTGATGACTTTAGTCACTTCATATGGCCCCATCCAATGTTACATGAGCTTTCCCTTCCTTTCCTAGAACCGAGAATCATAGAGTAATTTTCATTCTCCCACTTTAAGCTACTTTGGCCTGGTGTGGCGGTCATGCCACTTAGTCCTTTGTTTCTGAATGATTTCTATTTTCTATAGAGCCTCAAGGTGGTATTCATCCAACTGTTGAATTCTTTCTTTTTGTGCATCATCCAAGTTTATATTCAATTCTATAGCAGTCCTAATTTTTTTGACTTCAAACTCTATAGGCATCATAGCACTTTTTCCATAGACTAACTGAAATGGTGTGAAACCAATAGTAGTATTTTAGGTGGTCTTGTAGTCCCACACTACTTCTGGTAATCTAGTAGCCTAGTCCTTTCTATGTTTCTACACTGTCTTTGTCAGGATATTTTCCAATTCTTGGTTGGTCACCTCAGCTTGCCCATTCGCTTGTGGATGGTAGGGAGTGTTTGTGTTATGCCTAATTTTATATTATTGCATGAGTTCTTGGATCATCCTTGAAGTAAAATGAGGTCCTTGATCAGTTGTGATCTCCCTTGGGACCCCAAATCTTATAAAAATTGATGAATACAAGAAGTCTACTACATTTTTTTCCTTTGAATCACGTAAAGCCTCTACTTCAACCCACTTTGTCACATAGTCAGTACAAACTAGGATATATCTCTTACCTCCAAACTGTAGATTAATAGGTCCTATGAAGTCCATAACCCATTTATCAAATGGTTCAATGTGAACATGTGGTTGGAGTGGAATCTCATCTCTGAGAGTAGGTTTGTCCATCCTCTAACATTGATCACACTAGCTCACATGCTTAGTTGCATCCTTGAATAGTGAAGGCCAATAATAACCAGCCTGCAACACTTTATATGAGTCCCTTTTCCTGTAGAATGGCCATCACAAGGTTCATCATGACAAGCCTTTAGTATTTCAATTATTTCATACCTAGCAACACATCTTCTCATGATTTGATCAGGTCCTATTTTTAATAGGCACTCATCAATCCATGAGAAATCTGCACTTTTCTCAATTAAAGTCTATTTTTCATGAGGTAAAAGTGTAGGGGATACTTTATTGGTGGCTAAATAATTAGCCATATCTATGTACCAAGGTATCTGATCATTCAGAGAAAAAAATGCTCATCTAGAAATTGGTCCTCTATAGTTGCATAGTCTGGAGGTGTCAACCTGAATAAGAAATTAGCTACCACATTGTTCTTTCCTGGCTTGTCCACTATTGTCACATCGAATTCCTACAAAAGCAATAGCCATATGGTAATTTTTCCACTAATCCTAGGTTTGTTTGTCAAGTATTTAATCGTTAAGTAGTCAGTGTGTACAAATACTTGATAACCTATAATATAATGATGAAATTTGTTAAGAGCATGTATTACTACAAGAAACTCCTTCTTTGTGATAGTATAATTTAGCTCAGTACCTATGAGATTTTTACTAACATAATAGATGACATAAAAATCATCACCATATTTCTATCCCAGTACTAAGCCTATTGCATTGTTAGATGCATCAACATATATGTGAAAAGATATGGTCCAATTTGGACCTCTCAGCACTGGAGCAGTAATTAGTTTTTCCTTTAAGGTTTTGGATGCTTGCTCACATTCTTTAGTCTAGACAAAATCTGCATCTTTAGTCAACAATGTGGTAAGAGGTTTAGCATTTTTGCTAAAGTCTGATATAAACCTCCTATAGTAACTGGATGATCCTAGTAAACTACAAATATCCTTTTATGTTTTAGGAGTTGGTAAGGTTTGGATAACTTCTGTTTTATTTTTGTCTACTTTTATCCCATCTATAGAAAGGTAATGTCCTAAAACTATCCCTTCCTACATCCGCATATAGCATTTCTCATTTCTTAAGGACAAGTTAGTTTCCTCACAAAATTTAAGTGTCTTTTCAGATTTTCTGTGGCATTTTCAAAAGTTTCACCATATACGGTGAAATCATCCATGTGTACCTCCATAGTCTCTCCAATCATATCTAAAAAAATGCTAAGAACTGTCCTCTGAAAGGTTACAAGTGCATTGCATAGATAAAATGGTAAAACTTGATAAAAAAATGTTCCCCATGGACAAGTGAATGTGGTTTTATCTTTATCTTCTTATCCTATTTGGATATGATTGTATCCACTGAACCCATTCAGGAAAGAAAAATACTTCTTATCTGCTAAGGTTTCAAGGACCTAATCTATAAAGGGTAAAGGAAAGTGGTCTTTCTTAGTTGATTTATTCAATAACCTGAGGTCAACACAAATTCTCCACTTCCCATTCTTCTTGGTCACCACCACTAATGGTGATACTCACTCACTATCTGAAATGGGGTAGATGAATCCAATTGTGCAAAGTTTTTGTAACTCTGTTTTGACAATTTATTTTATAGCTAGGTTCATCCTCCTCTATGGTTGTCTTACTGGTTTAACCCGGTCTTCCAAATATATCCTGAGTACAGGTCTCATGAGCTATTTATCTCATATCAAAATACTCCCAAGAAAAGGCATCTTGATGTTTTTCCAATGTTTGTTTCAGTTTGGTTTACTGTTCAACTGTTAACTTGTTATCTACATTCAACATTCTACCAGGTGCAACTTCTATTTTCTGAATATGGTGGTATTTTCCTCCCACTAATGGAAAATTAGGAGGAGGATAGGAGGGTTTTCCCTAAAAAAAGTGAGATACCATCCTATCCTCATCATTTTCATCTTCCAAATCATAAAGTGTCATGATAGATTGGATCATTGATAGAACACCAATATTTTGATTCTCATCCTCAGGTTCTCCCAACAAGTTTGTAAATTGTGTAGGTGGATGTATGATCAGTTTCTTTATATTTTGACCATCTAAAATGGTCATTTACCCATCTCTACAGCTTATGTAAACATCATCTATTGCTAGACAAGATATACCTAAGATTAATGGGTATCCACCTAGTCCAAACTTAGATTGCAATACTAAGAAATCTATTGGATACTCCCATGCATCTACTGTAATAGTGATATATTCTAGTATTCCATCATGGAGTACTATAGATATGTCTACCAACTACAACATAGTTTTAGTGGACTTCATGTTAGTCAATTTTAGTTTTTGCATGGTCTCTTGGGGCATGACATTAATGGCAGCCCCCAAATCTACTAGTGTGTTGGGTAAAACACAACCTTCTATTTTTATAGTCAACACAGGGCTTCCTAGATCTGAGTACTTTTGGCTGTAGGTATTCCCTAACATAAGGTCATCTAACTAACCTACCAAACTAATTGATTTAGTTTTTTTCCTCCTTGGTTTATTGAGGCCCGAATCTCTTATGGCCTTCTCATAAATAGGTATGTCTCTGATGGCCTGAAAGAGAGTGATTTTGATTATTAAGTTTTTTAAACTATAGAGGATATCAAACTCTGTTCGTATTGGTTTCTTAGGTTCCTGCAACATTTTTGGAAGAACCTCCTCTTTGTTATGTAAAAGTATTTATTCTTATTCTACCTCCTCTATAAGGGGTGATTCCCCTTTCTTTATTTCTATTTGTTCCTCTTCTTCTACAAGAGGAGTGACTTCTACACCTACTTGCTTTCTTGACCTTAACTAGATAGGATCATAGTATACCTTAATATTATACATAGGGTACATCTTATTTTCCATTTGATAGGCTGGCTATTGCTTATTTTTTGGGTTTATTGTTGGCTGTGCTGGTAACTGAGGAGTCCTCAGAGTAGGTTGAGTCGGCAAACTTGGTTGTAGTGGAGCTGGAGCAGTATGTTGTGGATATTGATTCCAAGCATTTTGATTTCTCCACTATTGCCTAGGCTACTGGTATTGGTTCCAAGGGTAAGGGTTATAAGGATTTGCTCCTGACCTATCCCAAAAAGTGTACACCTAGCTATTGCATTAATGAAATCAACATGAAAGTATGAAAAAATAACAAGATTGCATGTAACAATGAAAATGCATGTTTATTTTATTAATTTTGTCAATGAAATGCGGTTACAATATTGCCCCTCTTAGGGTCACCAGAATGTTGATACTCTTAATACAATTTCCAAAGCCCCCAATGGGGTAGGCGCACTATAAATGCTTTTCCAAATAGTCACAAACTGCCCTAGGGTGGAGTAGACCCTCTTCTTCACGTTGAGGAAGGATTTGAATGTATGCTCCTTTGAATATAGATCCCTGCGGTCAAGAAACAACAGAAGATAGTTAAAAACATAGGCAACCTCTCGTGATGAGGCCCATTGAAGGTAATAAACATGTATATACCATTATAACTAAAATCAAGAAAGCTAATAAAAGATGTTAGACATATGCAAGATTCATCAATATTGCTTGAAATATGTAAACAAGAACTACAACTATCAATCTAATGGATCAATTATGCGAAATGAAGCATGAAAGCGTGAAAAGAAGCCATTAATGCATATTCTACTATAATGAGGACAAATTAGTAAAAACACTAATTATTCTGGTTAGAAGTCTCTAAAATCCTAACTAAACCATGAAAATGCTAAATGTAATCTAATTAAGCATACTAGAAATGAAACAGTAAGGAGAAGTCACCTCTGTTGCAAACTATAGCTCTGATTAGCGATCTGCATTATAAACCGTAACTAAAAGCCGCGATGAGCAACCAAGTGGTTTGCCCTCCAAATTCAAGGGTTGTGGGCTTGATATCCTTGTCCAATTGATGTTCAAGGGTCACCTTCGGTGTCCTCTGACAATTTTTGTGGTTGAATCATTGAATGGGGCCTCTGTTTACCCAAATTAGTATTTCTTGGCTCTCCTAGGTCTTTAGGGCATCCATGGCCTAATTTGTCATGATGTTTGACAAATTAGCAATGGGGATGGCAATAAGGCTCTCTCTATGCACTCGAGTGAGTCCACAATTTGATAGGGCTTCACTGCTTTGAACTCCAATTCTTGCTTAATTTAATATTTCGATAGTGCTTCGCTATCAAAATGCTCTATATGCTCTATCTCATTTGAATGGGTACTTATAGGATGTCCCAGGGCTAGGGGTGGCTTCATGGAGAAGCCAAGATCAAGAAGGGATGGTTAGGATAGTTGGATTGAAATATTTCATCCTCTAACCACCATCTTCTAGAACAAATGGTCATTCAAACCGATTTGGCTCAGATGAAGGCCAATTGAACTCCATTTAAGACCACAGGTTGCAGCTGTGGTTCAGACTATAAACCACAAGCCTTAGCCATGGTTCAGACTGTAGACCGTAGGTCTGGTCTGTGGTTTATACTGAATAGGCCAAGGAGCCCAACTTGAGTGGTTTAGAACCACTACTTTATCTTGGAGTCTATCCAAGATCTTCCATATGGTCTTGTAGCATGTCCATATGAGTAGTCGCCATCGACATGATGCGTTTTAGGTGTCTAAAGATACCCCTTTTGAGATGCGTTGTGAGATAAAACAATGTTGAGAAAAAATAGACCTCCTAAAATGATGTCGAAGGTTCTATGATGATCATTAGTCGGATCAAAATTAGATGCCCCAGGTCCTGCAAAAGGACGCGCATCTTGGAATCATTGCTTCCAACTCTTTGGAGGCTTAAACTTGAAAGAGTTTGCACTCGTCATCAGACATTCGAGTAGCTTTGGCTCTACAATAGGAGTTAGGCCTATATAACCAAAAGGATGAGAGTTACAAAAAAATTATCATATTTTCTATTTTTCCCAAGCAAAGGGGTAAGCTTATGATAGTTGTTGATAATGATTCACAAGGATGAATGCAATTTTGACAAGATCAAGGGATCTACAATCTCAGGGATCTTCTACTGATTTTGATTATGATTTGATATTATGACTACCCCCTCAAGTGATGATTCGATGAGGGTAATGACAATGTATGAAGCGATGAGGTCGCTTGACCACTATGAATGATCTAAACAAATTTAGATTTGAGCATTTTAATACCTTGGCTAGGCCTAGTTCAGCTTCTGATTCCAACTATTAATAGTATTTGCACATTTCTATCCCATGGAGCAATCAGGCTGCAATATCCATCTTAGGGAATCAAAATGATACAACTCCAATTAGATTTATGTTGAATCAAATTATCAATGATTTTCTAAAAATATGTCATAGGAGAAATGACATGCAACACCTCGTTCTTGTGGAGCAGTCTAGCCTCAAAGGCCTTCTTAGGGATTGAAAAGAAGCATATCAGATCAACGATGACAATTTTTGCCCCAAATGTTCTTATGGTAATTTACTCATCTTACCGAATTGCATGGATCACAAGTCATTGCAACCGCCAAGTGTATAGGGTAAATTACTAAATATGAGGCGCATTTGGTTTTTTAATTATTTGATTTTTTTTGTTAATTTTGATTTATTGATCAATCCTGGTGCTTTGAACATCACCAAATTTTACAATATTGATTGCTCTTTTTGAAATTTGATCCATTAGGAGTCATTGATTTACCATTTTAGACCTTCCCACGATGGGGTTTGAGTGCATTTAATGGTGGTTGCAAATCGAGGGTACGGTCTGCGATTGAAAATTTCCAATTTGGGAACCACAAGTTGGGTCTATGGTCCATAAAAATTAGGGCAAACTATAAATAGCTTTCCCACTTTGAAAATTTTATTATTCTCATTCCAATAATTGCATTTCAGAGAGCTCTGAGAGGTGAGAGACATTCCTTGATCCGGAATGCTGCCAAACTTGACCTCAAATTTCACTCGTACCCCGATGGCGGACCCGGGACAACCATCCACTAGAAGAGGTCATGGTGTGGGCAAGGTAACTCGAAACCGAGTCCTCACACTCATTACCAACTAAAAATAAACTGCATTAAGTAATGGGTTAATGAACTTCACTAAATTTTTGGCAACGAACCTCACCGTAGACTAGGCTAGGTTAGATTTTATTATTTTATTTTTTTTGGCTAGCTAGGCTAGGAAGGGACCCGAAATGGGTCTCATTCCTAGACCGCAGCTGGCACCTATGGCTCCCAATTGTCAGTTTGGGAACCGCAGCTATCAGCTATGGTTAGAATTTAAATTTCCAATGGTCAAATTTGATAGTCGTCGGACCGCAAGGTTGACCCATGGTTTGATGACTTTGGAAAAAATTCTAATTTTTTCTAACTTTTCTAAGGTTTTCTGGAAATTAATGCCAATTATTGCATGTCTAATATGCATTTTGATGTTTCTTGATATTTTTTATATTTTTAGAGTCATTTTTATTTGTTTTTGTTTATTTTAGTTATATTTTTCTCTTATGCATTGTTTATTTCCAGATATTGACTTCTAGGGCTCGAGAGCCAGACATACTTCGCACCCTCCATGGATAGCTTACTGTAGGGGAGTGGGAGTGGTTCAGAGCCATTGGATTTGGCTGTCTTGGATCTACCCACGATTAGGGTAGATACATCATATATGACCGCGTTGGCCCGAAGATGGAATGCCCAGACCAACACATTTCATCTATTGATGGGTGAAATGACCATCACCCTAGAGGAAATCTATCAGTTATTTAGGATCCCTATTGATGGTGAGGCCATCACCTCCTCTTCCTCTCAGAGGAAGAAGGCTTTCTGCGATGCTATCTTTGGTGATCGGAGTGACGAGGCCCAAAAACAGATGGATCACGGAGGTGTACACATTGGCTACTGGTAGGGGGAGCACATATTCTCTATTAGAGAGGTAGTCTTCATGCACTTGGTCATGCAGATAGTCCTTCCAGACTCCTCAGGTGTGAGGATCCCCTGGAACCTTCTTGTCAGCGTCATGAGGGTTGTTCAGAGCACCATTCATCGGCCACTGCTCCTAGCCTGGGGGAGCACTTTACTATGCTAGCTCTACCAGGAGCTATATCAGGTGACTTGCAGGAGTCGAGTAGGCATCAACTACAACCTACTACTATAGATCTAGGGTTGGTAGCATATCCGCATTGAGCATCCTATGGAGCTACCACTTGATATCACTACGATTGATGATGCACATAGGTGCTACACAACTTGCTAGCCCCATGAGGAGGAGGGGTTCTAGAGTAGGTCCCATGTAGGGGACATCGGGAATTACCTTAGTAGATTCATGGGATTGAGGCCCGATTATATAGAGTGGCACCCATACATGGGGTGCCCTACATGGCCGAAGGCTGACGAACGATTGCGTCAGGCTCATCAGGATAGGTGGCTCTTGGGCTACAAGGACGAGATTAGGGAGTACCATTTTTACTCTCATGTCCTATGGTAGTTTGGCTTAGTGTAGGATATACCAGAGCTATCGATCATCTACAGGAGGCTAGCTCTAGAGATAGGTTTATAGTGGGTACATCCGACAACACTTGGTGATATAGCTGACAATTTCTAGGAGTCAAGGGTTTATGTGGCTGGGACTACTACATATGATGCTTGGTGGTCTCTATTATAGTGGTAGGGATATGGGCCCCTCAGCCGAGTTGATGATGAGGTTGAGGCTGATCCATAGGGGCACAATGTGCACCCATGGATTGAGGGTGGTTGGGGGCAGAGGCTATAGTAGGAGATGCACCCCCTATGAATATCGAGGAGGAGGCACTAGACGAGGGTGAGGTACCTCCAGACAATGAGGTGGGCTAGCTGCTAGTCCGGGTAGCAGATCTGTAGAGCTAGGTTGGACGGTTCCACACTCAGATGTTGTAGAGGGATATTAGCATCACCATGTTAGAGGTGAAGCTAGCTCATAGTGAGAGATAATGGCAATAGATCCAGGAGGAGCTCACAGGTGCCACAACTCATGCCACAATAGTAGAGAGTCATATTTAGGAGCTGACTAGCTCACTACAGGTATTAGAGGTATGGTGAGCTATAGATGTAGCATAGAGGGACTTGGCTCAGTCCAAGGCTCACAGAGGAGACCCCACCTCATCTTAAGCTATCATGGCACCACCAATAGCACCATCAGCTATACTACTAGGAGGTGGTGATCCCATGGTGGATATTAGGTGACTCACTTCCCTCGTAGAGGAGGGAAATGACCTTTGCGATGCGAGGGTAGCTCACATCTCCCAACTAGAGGGTTTTATCATATTGTGAGGCTTGGAGGTGCCAGAGGATAGACATGCTATGGGGTCTTATAGGACCAGGTCTAGGACTATAGGATAGTCCATGGCGAGCTCTAGCCAGTGGACTCATAGGATAGAGAGGACACATAGGTCCTCTAGCACACATGGAGGCAGCTCTCACAAGGATCACAAGGAGATGGGTGTGACTTCTAGTCAAAGGTCTATCTGCATAGACATACCAGTATCCCATGAGCTAGACCTCTTCAGGTTAGGAGGTACACAAGGCCCTCAGCAGGGCATATAGTAGGCACCAGGACCTACTACAAAGCAGGCTCCAGAGCACAGGGTTGAGGGAGGCGGCGAGAGCTCCATTTTAGGAGGAGTAGGCCAGAGCTAGGGCTCTACTAGATCTAGGCTATATTTTTGCATATGTACCATTTTTGGTGTAAGGTCTAGGACCTACACGATTGTAGCCTACGAGCATTTTGTACTCTTGATGTACTCTATTGGACACATATATATATGAGATTGATCATTTATGACTCATTATGTGTACTTGTGTATTTTTAATTTTATGTTTATGTGATGCACATGGATGCAATGCTTATGTTAATTTGATGCTATATGATGTGATGTATGAATGACATGCACTAGATAGCTATTTAATTTATGATTATGATGATATGTAGTAATCTAGATGCTTAGATGTGCGATGTATGTAGTGCATTATTTACATGATGGTAATTTAATATAAATGAACATGTATGCTTTAATCACTTAAAACATAATGAATGAATGCAATTATGTTTATCAATCTAATGGACGACACCACAGAATGTATAAAAATCATGAATGTAATTGAAAATCCTTAAGATAAGAATTTGATCAATTAATCACCCATATATGAAATGCAATGGTATGCAGTTGTATGATGCGAATGATATAATGTGTCATTCTATTTTCCTTTGTAAATTTTGAAAAATATGCATGATATAGTCAGTGGTCATCTAAATATTATTTCTAATATCCATCTGGTATCTATCCTATATCTTTGATTGTGCTCTATATGATGATGTATCATGGACTCGATAATTTGTAATTTGATGATTTTATATGGTTTGTGATATTTGATGTTTTGTTGCTATAAGAGAGATTTTTGAGGTTTTCCATGAGACTCAAACACCCTAGTAGACTTATCAAAAGTTGCATACTAACCACACTAGACTTCTGAAGTGCAAGGATTTTTCTAGGATAGGCCCTAACTATTCATTATCCCTATGTGTGCACATGAATATTTTAAGATAAGACACGAGTGTTCCCCGATGTCAGGCGAGATTCTTTCAAACCATTGCTAAGATAGGGGTTCCACAAATGTCTTATCCAATCCCAAGTTTAGATTTTAGTTAGACTAAGCCACTAGGCAATGCAGGACACCTGAAGCTAGCTCTTCCACATTCAAACATTGGTCTACCCATAAGTGAGATGCAAGTGTATCATACATATCATCATGCGTAAGGTATAGTAGTGCCAACAATTCTAGGGATTCAGGCTCATTCCTTTCTATCCTTCAATTTTTGGGATACTTGCTCATATATGGTGAAGCAAGGGAGTCGATTCCATATTCATTCTGAACTGTCTCTGGATCTTCATTTGATCTCTCTTCGAACTGGATTTCTGATCTTCATTTGATCTCCACTCGAAACTTTGATTTATGATCTTCATTTGATCTTCACTTTGAACTTGACTTGAGCCTATTTTTTTGTCTTCATTTGATCTTCACTTTTCGGCATTTACATTTGATAATTTTCTTTAGAAACTTTCCTTTGGGGGATTTAATTGGGAAAACTATTTTTGGTATATCGATTGAGGATATCGATCTTATGATATCAATGTGAGATATCAATCTGGGAAGTCGATCTATGATATCGATCTAGGGTATCAATCTTGAGGATTGATGTGGGATATCACTCTAGGATATTGCTCATTTTATCATAAGCAAGGGATTCTGAATAGGGAACTAACCTATCCTTTTTCCAACTGCCAACATTTCCCATACCGTCTGCACAAAGGGATAAGCAAGAATAACTCTTTTTGCCTCAGGATACCCGGTCCTGCTTCGTGACTTTCATCTTCCCCTAGTCCTTGTTAGGATTGTTTAATTTATTGATTAGTGATAGGCTTATGATATGCTAAGGGCTATACTAACTGAACCTCAGCTACAAAAGCAAAGTAAGCTTTCTACCAACTCTTGATAAGACCTCTAGGCATGGTTGAATGATCGGAAAACCCTAGTATATCTCCATAGCAACAAAATAGGTTGTGTTGAAAAACACAATTACTCACATGAATAATTGATTTATGATAAATGCAGAGATGCATGATTTAGACACAAACGTGGTGTCATTTGTAAGACTGACAAACATAATCCCTCCTATTACAAAATGAAATCAGATGACAAATGCCTATATGCAATGCAATAATGGAGCAGATGCATGAGTGAATGAAAAATGAATATGCAAAATTTAAATACAAATGCAAATGTTTTTGGATTTTATGCTTTACCAATTTTTTTGGATTTTATTGATTTTATAATTTTTATGAGTTTTAAGCCTCATATCTAAAAAAACGGTGAGTACATGCCTCTGGAGCCTTTAGGAGTGACCAAATGGCGCAAAAATATCATTGGAGCCTTTAGATTGACCAAGTGATTTTTTAGCAAAATCCTTGGAGCTTTTTAGGATGATCGAGCGACTTTAAGAAAACCCTCGGAGCCTTTTGGGTTTGACCAAAGGGTTTATGAGCACCTTTGGGAATTTTTGGGATGACCAAGCGATCTTTCAAAAAATCTTGGTGCCTTTTGATTGACCAAACTACTCACAGACGAGCTTGGAGCCTTTTAGGATGACCGAGCGGTTATAAGCAAATCCTCGGGGCCTTTGACTGACATGACCAAGCAGTTTCAAGAACCCTTGGAGCCTTTTAGGATTTGACCAAAGGGCTTATAGATGCCTTTTGATATTTTTCATTAACCAAACTACTTATGAGAGTGTTTGGAGCCTTTTAGGATGATTGAGCGGTTACAAGTAAACCCTCGGAGCTTTTTACTATGCTCCTCAAGCATAAAACACCTTAATATGGATGATTTTGAGAGGTTCAGGCTCTTCAACACCTCCTAGCGATGTTAGGTGATAGGTACCTGGACCAATATTTTTAGATATGATGTAGGGTCCTAGCCAATTAGTCGTGAATATGTCTCTTATATCTAGCGGTAAATTAGAGTTATGTTGGTTCTCTTTCAAGACAAGATCCCCAACTTCAAAGTCTCTCTAGTGGACTTTGATATTGTAAGCTCGTTTTAGTCACTTCTAATAAATACAAAGATGCTCCAGGGCATTCATGTGACATTCATCAAGTAGCATCAGTTGATCTAGTCGAGCTTATCGTGTAGTGTCATCAATACGATGTGCAGCATTGGAATTTCCAATTCCAAGGGTATAATGGCCTCAGTGCCATATACTAGTGAGAACGGAGTTGCCCCAGTGGGTGTTCGAATACTAGTCCTATAAGCCCATAATGCAAGGGGTAGATGGATATGCCAGTCTTTGTGGTTTTCTTGGACCATCTTTTTCAAGATGGCCACCACTATCTTATTTGAAGCTTCAGCCTACCCGTTTGCTTGTGGATAGTATGGAGTCACAAAACTATGTTTGATTCTATATTTAGATGTCAAAGCTCTCACATTTTTGTTCTTTAAATACGTTCTATTATCCGATATTATTTTGAATGGAATCCAAAAATGACTTATGATATGCTCTAGTATAAAATTTGCTATAGGAGCTCCAGTTGTTGTTGGTAAGGGTATTGCTTCCACCCACTTTGTAAAATACTCAATAGCCATGATTATAAATGTATGTCGACCCGATGATGGAGGAGAGATCTTACCTATGAGATCTAATCCCCACTAAGCAAATGGCCAAGCTTCTTGGATGGGTTGTAAGGCCTACAATGGAAAGTGCATAATATTAGCATGATGCTGAAATTTGACGCATTTCTTGGCATACACATTGCACTCCTTCTCCATAGTAGGCCAATAGTAGCCCATTCGAAGGATGCGCTTAAATATGGCCATGTCACTGAAATGGCCACCGCATGTACCATCATGAGCCTACAAAATTGCCCATGATGCCTCTTGGGGCTCTAAGAAATGAAGGAGAACTCCATCGTAGCCTCATCGGTACAAGATATCTCCTATTAAGATATATTTATCCACTTTCTATTTAAATGTGCACTTTACAGCATGCAAAAATCCCTCTGGGATTACACCAAGATTCAGGAAGACATGGATTTGTGATATTCAGTTTTGATAAGCTTCAACTTCAACTGCTATGATGACTTGCTCCCCCTGTGTATTTACTTTTGCAAATGTAGACTGGGAAACAACATTATGGTGAATGGTGGTACCACTCCTTGTTGAACTCTGAGAGATTAATGACCCCCAGGGTGCCTTATTAAAAAATTCTTTAGCTCTGCAAAATCATTCGACTTTTGGTTCTACGCTGATCATGTTGAATCACATTCTATTATCAAAGGCTTCGCGTTCTATAGCTAGGTGCAAAAGCATTTTAACATGAATGGTAGTGAAATCAACAGACGAATTTTGAGGGATTAAGGATCCCAAAGAAGCCATGGTGTCTACAAACCTATTTTATGATCAAGGGATTGCCTCGATGTTGTACCATTCCAATTTAGCCAAATATATTGCAACAATATCCTTATAAGCTTTCAATATGGAACATCAACACTAGAAGAGTCCCTTAACTTGATTAACTATGATCAAGGAGTTGCCAAAGATGTTTAATATTTTAATATTCATGGCGATGGTTGTGTGGAGGCCCAGCAGTAGGGCTTCATACTCAGCATTTTTTTGGTGCATGGAAAGTCTAGTTTAAATGACAAGGTCATAGGAGCTTCTTGCGGTGTGAAAAACACTATTCCTGCACCACCCCCTTGCTCACACTTTGAACCGTTGAAGAACATAGTCATATTAGCATTGTTCTCTAGTTATTCAGGTTCAAGAGCTTCAGAAATGACGAATACTGCATCATCTAGAAGCTCTATGGTTAGAGGCCTACTATTTGATAGTGGTACCTCAGCTAATTGATCTGCATTGAACTATCCCTTGATGGACTTCTGGCTTATGAATTCCAGATCAAATTTTATCAGTAGCATCATCCACTTTGTAGTACACGTATTATGATACATCTTACTCATCATGTACTACAAATGATTTTGTTTGGATATAACATATGTCGTATGACTTAGCATATAGTGTTGCAATTTTTTTATAGTGAACACTACTACTAAATATAATTTTTCCACATATGCATAGCCAAGCTCATAGCTCACCAAGGTTTGACTAATATAATATATGGCCTACTCTTTGCCTTACACATTCTTTTGGGCTAACATGGTTTCCAGTGCAAAGTCATTTGTCGATATATATAGTAGAAAAGGCACTTATGGCCTTGGTGGAGCTAGCACTGGCAGCATCGCCAGGTATTTCTTTATTTCAATGAAGGCTTCTTGACAGTCCTCATCCCAATTGAATGGGAACCCCTTATGTAGTAGTCGATTCATGGGTTGACATTTATCCGATAACTGAGCGATGAATCACTTTATCGATGCTACCTTGCCCTGAAGGCTCCTTAACTCTTTAATATTAGTAGGAGGATGCATTTCCAAGATAGCCTTGACCTTCGTTGGGTCAACTTTGATGCCTCGCTTAGATATGATGAATCCTAGTAGTTTTCCAAAAGTTACGCCAAATATGCACTTCTTAGGATTTAGCCTGATATTGTGCTCTATCAGGTGATCGAATACCTTAAGACCTTTGCATGCTTTTCTAACAACAATGACTTGGCCAAAAAGTCATCGATATAATATTCTAGAATTTTATGCATATAGTCATGAAAAATGTATGTCATGGCCTGTTGATATGTGGCACCAACATTTTTGAGGCCAAATGGCATAACTTTATAGAAAAACATTCCCCATGGTGTTATAAATACAGTTTTATGTTGGTATTTGGGCTTAATCCGAATTTTATTGTAACCAAAAAATTTGTACATTAAGGAGAGCATTTCGTGACCTACAGTTGCCTCTACGAGAGCATCAATATTGGGCAATAGAAATGAATCTTTGGGTGTTGCCTTATTTAGGTCTCTAAAATCCATGCAAGTACGTATTCTTCCATCAAGTTTTCCCATGGGTACCATATTGGACACCCATTATGGATAGTCGATGGAGATTACAAATTCTACATCCAACAACTTTTGTAGCTCATATTTCACCATTAAGGCTACTATTGGGTGTATTTTTCTAAGCTTTTTCTTGATCGGCTTCTTCGTCAGATCTAGCGAAAGGTTATGTGTAACCAATTTTGGGTCTAGACCTGGCATATCCTTGTACATCCAAGAAAACAAATTTGGTCTCTCTTTCACTAGAGGGATGAGGGTGGCCCACTCATATGGAGTGAGACTCTCTCCAAATTTAACCTTCTTTGCATTGGTGGGATCATTAATTATATCCACCTCAAAGATTTCCTCTGTTGACATATGTGATCCCTCCTCAAGCTGATGAGGCATAGGAATCAAATGGATGTTATCATCAGGGTTGATAGGTTCTGTGTTGAAAGTATTTTTGGCATGATAGACATCGTATGCACAGCCTGGCAAAAAATGGAAAGGTTGCAACATTTCTTCATTAGGAAATAAATCTTCAGGCTCAACGGGTGAATCAAAACGATTCCAATCGATATCATATTTGTTAAGATACAATGATTTAGACGAATCTTCTGGATTATGGAGTGAAGCGATCAAATTAATGGAGACTATGTTTATGGAATGAAATTGATCTCCAAGACCACATGAACCAACTTCTACATAATCAATGTAGTCCTCATACCCACGATCTGACTCTAATGGCACAGGCACAAAGGGGTCCTCTCTGTGAGGACTATGAACAATTGGATCCTCCCTATGCACTAACTACAAAATAGGATTATTTGGCTCATGGAGCTCCATGTAGGTCGGTGGAAGGGGATTAACCAACCGATAAATTTGATCCAGGTTTAACCATCTTGCTCTCAAACGAGGACCAACATGTAACTGTCGATAGACCTCATCTATGTCAATGGGTTGATGATGGTAATGCAAATAAGGAGGACCAAGGTAGGCCCTATCTAACTCATCTTCTTCATCACTTTTAGAAAATCAAAGCTCATAATTCACTCCTAATCCTATGGGCACTCTAGAAAGTGTGGCCGCATGAATCTGAATTCTTGATTGTTGTCATCACTATCTAGAAAAACTGGATAATTATACCACAAGTGTGACATCGCCAAGAAATCTAGCTCTGCTTCTTCCCCTAAATGATCAATTTTGGGAAGGATATCTTCGGTAACATGTATTGACTCTGTAGGCAATAGGTGATGCGCATACAAATGCCTTAAATAGCCCCCATCAGCTTCCTCCTTAGATTGATCATTGTTTGAAGATTCGCTGTCGACATCATAACTTGGTCTACTTATCTCAGAGGCGGACTCCTCTCCATCATTGCTATAAAAATATCTTGACTCGAGATCACCTAAAACTATGGGGTTATACCCTTGCACACCTGTGTTGTTGGTTGCACTATGGATTTTATGACCCACATTGCCTCTGGGGTTTTGATCTATATCAGTCTGTTCTAGGAACCCTTCATGATGGTCTTCAGGTGGTAAAGCTATGATAACAGATACCATTGGGTTAGTCCTCCAAAAGCTATAAATATTAGAATGATATGTATTGAAGTCCACATCGTCCCCTAGACTTAGGTACAAGTGATCTAAGGATTCTACAAGCAAGTCATATTGCCCTTGTATTTGTAACCCCAATCCAAACCTATCAGTTGTTAGCTGATAACGTGGCTCGAATAGAGTTTTACACCCTTGTTCAAATAGACCAAGTCCGTACCCATGTTAGTGATACAACTCAAAAATATGCATGGAGTACTCTGGGTTGGATAAATAACAAATATTTATAGTGAAATGTTCGTCATGATCTTCATCCATGGGCTCTTGTGTTGGAAGCTGATATAGCCCAGCATAGATGAAATTAGTTTGATTATGTGGCTCTCCTAATGGAACCATCGATCCAACTGGGTAACGATGAGTGGACGATCGACCCATCACTTGGAAAGTCTCCAAAATTGGTCCAAAGGTTACATTCTACACAAGGTACTCACCTAATCCTGTGTTAGTGAGATGTACTGTCACCCATGGTGTGGATGACCCTGCTAAAGATGCAGGCAAGGCAGGCTGAGGTACCTCCTCGGCTATGTCTTAGGCTTCCTCCACTTCCATTAGGATGGGAGCCTCCTTAGTGACTGGCTCGGGTGCTTGATTCTTCTCTTTTTTGCCCATCTTCACCTTTAACTTCCTGTCATCCTGAAGCATCACTGATGCAGTCAGTTTCAGTGAAGTAGCAGTAGAGTGCTCAGATCTGTGAGACACAAATATCAATGGTTGAGTATGTACTATTGGTTTGCCTCCTGGATTTTTAATCGACGATGCGGGTCGGATGTCCAAGTGCGTTGATGGTAGTATGAAACCCCTAGGCAAATCTGCTAGGTTCACGAAATTAAAAGGTTCTTCATCTGATGACACTATGTGAACCCATCCCTTATGCAGATATTTTACACATTGGTGTAATATAGATGGAACACAACGCATTTCATGAATCCAAGGCCTCTCGAGTAGGATGTTGTATTACATGGCCTCCTTAATCACATGACACATCACAAGAATGGTCTTTAAGCCTACCTATTGTAACACCCTAAATTTGATGCAGTTCAATTTACCCTAGGTTAATAATTCAAAATTTAACCTCGAAACCACCTTTTAACCACCTGCCTCGATTTTCATGCCAAATATAGAGGCAGTTATGGTAGTTGGACGATATCATCGTCGATTTGATGATATCGTCCCTAATTGGATGAAATCATCTGGAACCGAACGTCCAGATGATTTCATTCAAAAACCAAATTTTCATAATTAGAAATAGTTCCAACTCCCATTCCCAGCTTAGCAGAAGCGTGTCTGCACCATTGGAGGACGTTTCGCTAGAGATCTCCTAGATTGGGATGACTCCCAACCTCCTAACTCCCCCCTCAATCCTATTTAAACTATGAATTTCATTAAACCCACCCTGGCTGATCAATTTCCTGCAACCTAAGCTCCATACCCTATTAGAACACTCTAAAATTCAATCATTTGCATAGTTTTTCTAGATCCATTTGCAGGTTTTTATTTTGCATCAGTCGGAGGAAGCTCGGATCGTCGCAGATGATCCTATTCACAACCGAGATGATTTCGTCCCGATTGGAGGTGATCTTGTACCATATCAGATGATCTTGACTGTACTCCTCTTGGGGGCAATCAAGATCTAAGGTTTGCATTTTCTATCAATTCAATCAATCAAATTGCATTAATTTAGTTTATATTATGTATTGCATCTGGTGTTCACCTCATTTTAATGATATTCTGCATTCTAGGATCAATTCTGTTTTAGAACATAAAGGCATTTCATTTACTTCAGATCGAATTTGATTTTTAGGACCGATTAAGCATTTAATTAGAGTTTTTGTGTCCATTAAATTGTATTTTGCATTATATTTCCCCTATTTTGGCATCCATTTGTTCAGTTGTAGGTTTTTGATAAAATCGGCTCAGATGATTTCATCTGATTTCAGATGATCTCATCCGATTTTGGATGAATCTATGCAATTACAGATGAACCTACAAAATTGCAGTCGATTCTGTTCAATTGAAGATGAATTTGTAGAATCAGAGATGATCTGGACTGCTTCAAAAAGTTGAATCTTCATCAGACATCCAGAACCGGGTAAGATCATTCCATTTTCTTTCAAGCATTGCATTTAGAGTTCATTTTTGTTTACTATCTGCATATAAATCACAATTCGCATATAGAATAGTTTAATTTCATCTTGGCCAACCTAGGTATTTGAGTGATTTTAAACTAAAATGAACACATCAAACTCATTTCTAGCCTAGGCTCGAAAGCTGCCACCAAACGCTTCTTGGTGAACCCACCATCTGTCGACAAATCACCAAAGAGGACACGACTCAAGTGTCCCTCGTCCGAGGTGTAGCTTTACCATTTTCCCATTCCCCTTTGAGGTGCGGATCCATTAGCCTAGAGGAAAGGGGTGCAAAAATTTTAAACCTACATTCTTTGGTGAACCCGACGTGAAACACATTAAATACCCTTTTGAAAATAAAATATATATAAAAAAAGAGAACTTAAAATTTTAAGTCACTTGATCTATCAATCCCTTAGATGGTAGATTACAATAGAAGACGTGGTGTTCTGATTAATGTTGGTGTTCAACTAGCAACCATAGAAATTTCTACTCTAGTTAGAGGTCCTAGATTTAGATCTCAAGCACATTGGAATGAATTGGATAGAAGGTTAACTATTATTGAGTCCAGAGCACCCGAACTTAGACAAATCAAGAGGTTTGATTTAGATAGAATCCTGGATTTCGATAATTTATCCTTCTACCATGAGCTTCAGAGAGCTTGCCATAGATGGCTAGCAGATAAATGAGCACTCATTTCCTCTGACATATACACCTTTGAAGATTATATTGAAAATGTTGTTGTAGTACACAAATTTCTATCATGTATAGAAGACCAAGAGGTTGTTTTGACTGATAGAAGAAGATTTAGCAGAGTTCCTAGGGCCATATTATACCGAGAATATTATCACGAACTCTATTTTTATGTGCCTAATTCTGAAGTTGATCATATCACTATAGCACACTTTGTCCAATTTCTGAAAAACAACTTTCAATTTGAAGAAGAGCATTACATGACACCTGATGAACTTGAACCTATCAATGATATTTACAAGTTGTTTCTGGAGAACTAAATTATAATACTTATATTATAATATTTTGTATTCCCTATTTTCCTTTAATTTCTGCAAAGTAAAGCCATAAAAATCTAAAATATATATATATATATATATATATATATATATATATATATATATAAATATACTACATTAATTAGGTATATATATAAAATATATACCCCCTTAAATTCCACCGCATTTATATATAAGAACATATATATTTGCAAAAACTCAAATCTACCATAATGCCTAAACTAAGGAGTGGTAAACAGATAGATGATGAGTGGGTAGGACAACCACCTACTCAAAATCCCCCTCTTGAAGAACAAGATCAGGAGGGAGTTGCTCAGGACCACCATGATGGGAGTCCTGCTGAAGAATATGAACAAGAAGTTGATAGGGAAGATGAAACTGGATCACCTAGAGTGACTCCAGAAGGAACTGTTAATTTTAAATCTATGGAACACCTTCTAAAATTTGTAAAAACTAACCTTGAGGGGTTTACTCTAGCAGCACTAGCAGATAAATATGGAATTAGTGAGACACAGGCAACTTTAGAGAATGTATTTCAAATGCATACAAACCCTCTTTCATTCATAGATCAAGAAAGTGACCAGGCAGGGCCATCAAATACAAATATGGCATCTTTGATTCAAAACATGCAACAACAACAAACAACTCAACATTCTAAAATTCCTGTCAATAAACCAAAAAACAATCCACCACCTCAGAAACCATCATTTACTGCTCTATTTTCTCAAGCTATTAATCAACAAATTTCAAATCAGCAGAAACCTAAACCAAAAACAAATGTCAACTATCAACAACAAAAAGTTCAACAGAACACTGTCCCATATCCACTTCACAACACCCTTCCTAGTAATACTTTGCACAACAGTAATCTAGCATCAAATCCTTATGTTACACCATCTTACACTCAAAGATCCAACACTATCATGCAACCAAACCAACATGGTGGACAATCCAGTAATCTTGAAACCATAGTGAAACAATTAGTTTCCCGCATGGACCAAATAGACCCCTACCATCCCTCATACAACTATCGAGAGATGTGTAGTCAACCTTTGGATCCCATAGTTGTTGCCCAACCGTACCCAAAGCATTTTCCTATGCCTGTTCTCCCTATATACAAAGGAACCGAAGATCCCATAGAGCATCTTCGTATGTTTAGAATAGCATGTCATGATATATCTCATGATGATTTGCTATTGCTAAAGATGTTCCCAAAAATCTTGGGAGGCATGGCATTGGAATGGTATTATCAGTTACCTACTAATTCTTTGAGAAATTTTGAAGAAACAACTGAATCATTTGTCCACCAATTTAGTGCCTACATAGAGAGGCATGTGACAATTAAGGATTTGTACAACTTGAAACAGGGCAAATATGAATGCTTTACCGATTTCCTAGCAATATGGAGATAGTTTCTAGGGAAATTACACTTTGCATTACCCCATAGAGAGATGTTGGACATTTTTATTAATAACTTGCAAGAACAATTGTCCTATGAGCTTTCAACTGCTACCTTGACAACCTTCGATCAGGCTATAGATTTAGCATGAAGAGTGGAAGATGCCCTCATTAGGAGAGGCCAATTTAAGAAGAAGGATGATGATAAGGCATCTAAAAATCAATATAATAATAAGCAAGTTGTGGGTGATGGAGTCACCGATAGTAGAAATACTATGAATGTTAATGCTGCGAAAACCATAGAGAAGTTTGTATTAAAGGCTCCTGATAGACCTCCGAGAGAATTCACTAGGTTAAATCAACCTTTATCCACTATCTTGCCACAATTATTAGAATGAGGTTTAATACAATTACCTAATATTCGAGAACCTGATACA
This sequence comes from Wollemia nobilis, assembly GCA_028583015.1. NCBI lineage: Eukaryota > Viridiplantae > Streptophyta > Pinopsida > Araucariales > Araucariaceae > Wollemia > Wollemia nobilis. The sequence goes on along the minus strand of JAQPPZ010016917.1, from coordinate 7,110,619 downwards.
ACCATACCTGGATATAGAGCAGACCTACATTGTGATTTCCATAGAGGACCTGGACATTCAACAAATTCTTGCAAGAGATTAAAACATAAAATACAAGATTTGATTGATAACAATGAGATGGAAGTACAAAATTTCCAACCAAAACAAAATGCTCCAAACAATACCCAAAAATATACACAACCAAATCAGAATTAGAATGCAAATCAAACATTGGATATTTTTCAACATCCTTTACCCAAGCACGGTAAAGAAGTGGCTAATCAAGCCGAACATCATAATGTTCCCCATCCAACCCGATATGTGGGAACCATTAGTGGACATGTACCTTCTCATGACTTTGAGATATTTGGGACAACATTATCTGTGGTCACAACTAGACCCATACACAACATTCAAACATCATATCCAAGTGATACGGATTGTGAAATAGAAAGTGACCTGGATATTACATCCGATCAATCGAATAGCTCTGAAGATGAGTCAGAACCTATTCTCCCTATCACAACACAGATGGTTCTAGAGGAACCATTTCCAAGAAGGGTCATGACATGACCATCCTCACAACAAATCCTCCCTAATGAACAAGCCATAAATGCTAGACCATGACCCATTCATCATGCACACAACAATATTGTGGGTACCATCAGAGCCGTTACTAGACAACAGGCCCAAAATTCTCAACAAGATCAAAATCATAATGATAAATCAGCCCCATTTGTTTTGAAGGTTCCTAGTAAAGGAAATAATGCATCAAATGCTCAACCTAAACCCCCTTATGATATCAATGAACAACTTTCTAATATTACAACAAGGATTTCCCTCTTAGACCTTCTAAGATCATCTCCCACACATAGGGAAGAATTAATGCATACATTAAGTCAAATGATGGTACCACATGACATACAACCTGAAGCTATGGTGAATACCATTATACCTCGTGAAGTCGATTGTATTGACTTTCGAGATAAAGACATCCCACTTCATAGTTTACATAAAGACAATCCCTTGTACATTACTACATTAATCGGAGATGTAGTTGTCAAAAGAGTTTTAATTGATAATGGTTCATCCCTAAATATTTGTACTTTCAACTTTTACCAGAGATTTGGATTTAGAAGTGATGAGATGAAGAGAACATATATGATCATAAAAGCCTTTAATGATGAAATACAAGAAACATGTGGAGTTATTACAATCCCATTGCAGGTTGGTCCAAGAACTTTGGATACGACCATATTTATTGTACATTGCCCTGCATCATACAATATACTTTTGGGTCACCCTTGGATCAATGCAATGCGAGTTGTACCCTCTACCTTACACCAATGTGTCAAATTCGAATTCAAGAATCAGTTGGTCACCATTCATGGTGATCCCAGACCATTTGATATGTGCACCTTGGCAGAACCAATTGGGATTCAATTTTGCCCCGCATTATCTTCTACTCATCCTAATTCTACCTTTCCTTCTAAACATGTGAAACTCACACCTAAAATATCATCTCCTCCATCTACACCAATTACATCCCCATCTCCTCAACCTTCTCCTAAGGAATCTCCACCAAAATCTACATTTAATACTAGTCCCACAATAATTTCTCCTTGTTCTATCCCTACACCATCTGAATCCATAATAAATCCATCTACCACAACCTCTATTCCATCCACATCTACTAAATTTATCTTTTCTGCATCTAAAGCCGTAGAAGAGGCTCCTTCTACCTCATATGCTTTGTCTGATGAGCTATTACCTGATTTGTCTAAAATTCTCATAACATCAAAAGAAACATATTTTTCTATACAAGATTCCCTTGCCTTAAACAAATTACCACCGTCTCCTCGCACCTTGGGCTTGCCACAACCTATGGGAAGTATTTACCAAGTCGGGAGTTGTACCTTCATTTATAAGGGATATGATTGGGGTAGAATACCTAGAAATATTAAAACTAATTATGATGGATATGCTCAATGTTATTTCACCGATAAATACATCAAAGCTAAACCTATAATGCTTAAATTAGGATATGAAGGGAAAGGTTTGGGACCTTTCCAGAATGGCATGAAAGAACCTTTTGAGGTCGAAGCATGGCCTACCCGATGCGGTATAGGCCTATTTTCTAGTAAGTGTCAACCATTTCCATTTGAGGATGATGATCACTTAATACCCTATCAAGATTATTTAGACGAACAAGAGATCCTTAAGTCTATGGGTAAGTTATTTTCTTGTAATATGCTATCTATAGCTTACCCCGAAATGATTGTTGAGTTGGACGAACAATTAGAGGGTGACATTTTCCATGATATTTCCATTGAAGACTTATTGCATAATGGCTTTTATTTTGATGGGTCTATACCACCTGTCGCTCATCTTGAGGCCACAACCCCTCAAGAAGAATTATCTAAGTTGACCTTAGAAGAATTACAAGAATTGGGTGTGTCACCCGCCCCTCCTAATTTTGAAAGAGACTTACATATGGAAGTGGAAAGTGTCATAAAAGTTAATATTGGAACATAAGAGAATTCTCACATAGTCAACATTGGATCAGAATTAAATGAAGAAAAACAAAACAAATACACTGCATTTCTTACAGAATATAGTGATGTCTTTGCTTGGACATACGTAGATATGCCTGGTTTAGACTCTTCTGTAGTTATGCATCATCTAGTAGTACGACCGGATGCGAAACCAGTTAAGCAAAAACTTAGAAAAATGCATCCTAAGGTTGCCCTACTAGTCAAAGGTGAGTTAGAAAAACTCCTAAATGTTACATTTATTCAAGCCATTGATTATGCTGATTGGATTTCTAATGTTGTCCCTGTAACTAAAAAAGAAGCAACCAAGATTAGGGTTTGTACAGACTTTAGAGACATTAATGTTGCATGCCCTAAAGATGATTTCCCTCTTCCTAATATGGATCAGATCATTGATTTTACTATTGGAAGTGGGATGCTATCCCTTATGGATGGATTCTCAAGTTATAATCAGATCAGGATAGCTCCTGAAGACCAAGCCAAAACAACCTTTATTACCCCTTGGGGAACCTTTTGTTGGAAAGTAATGCCATTCGGATTAAAGAATGCAGGTGCAACCTATCAACGAGCTATGACTTACATTTTTCATGATATGATGTATGATATTCTGCATGATTATGTGGATGATATTATAGCTCGTTCTACTGAAGAAGATGAACATTTAGATGATTTGAGAAAAGTATTTGATCGGTTAAGAGAATACCATATCCGTTTAAACCCAACAAAATGTATATTTGGAGTTAAGTCAGGTAAACTGTTGGGGGTTATTGTTTCTTTGCATGGCATCAAAATTGACCCTCTTAAAATTTAGGCTATCATTGATATGCCAGCTCCTAAAAACATATATGAGTTATGAAGTTTACAAGGTAAACTTCAATCTATCTGTCATTTCATTGATAAGCTGGCGGACAAAACTGGACCTTTTCTCAAATTGCTTAAGAAAAATACTTTCTTTCAATGGGATGATGAATGTAAAGAAGCCTTTGAACAAATAAAACAATATCTTTTAAGTCCTCCTATGCTTGCTCCTCCCAAAATTGATCGCCCTTTCATCTTGTACATTTCCACTTCAGAATTTGCCTTAGGAGCTATGTTAGCTCAACTTGATGATGAGAAGAAAGAACGAGCTAATTATTATATTAGTAGAACATTAATAAGTTATGAAACTCGTTATACATCACTAGAAAAGTTATGTTTGGTAGTCATATTTTCTACGTAAAAATTGTGCCATTATATGCTTAGTCAAAAGACATATGTCATTGCCAAATCTGATCCCTTGAGGTATCTCATGAGCCGACCTTATCTATCCGATCGCACAACTAAGTGGGTTCTCACTCTGAGTGAGTTTGAACTCACATTCATAGGTCAAAAATCCATTAAGGGTCAAATCATAGCAGACCAATTAGTTGTTGCACCCTTAGAAGCCACTCATCCCCTCATCATTGAGTTTCTTGATGAATGCCTCAATCTAGAGGAAGATCATTCTGAACAATGGTCTTTATATTTTTATGGAGCCCGATGTATGAGTGGGGCTGGTGTGGGTATCATCCTAATATCCCCCTAGAAGCACCTAATACCTTTATCATTTAAGTTAACATTTGCTTGCACTAATAACATGATCGAATATGAAGCCCTAATCCTTGGATTACGAGCCACCTTAGCACTAAAAATTAAAGACTTATTAGTTTTTGATGATTCTCAATTAGTAATAAATCAAATTAATGATGTTTATCAGACTCGAGATGATAAAATTCACCCATATAAAGCCTATGTATTACAGTTGATATCCTTATTTGATAAGATCACCTTAGAAGCTATTCCTAGAACTAGTAACTGCGTTGTTGATGCTATGGCTACAATCGCTTCCTTATTGCCCTTGGAGTTGGATGACGAGTATGCTACTATCATTATTCATCGACTCTAGGAACCTGCTTCCGCCAAATCCTATTTAGAGCCATTGGATGTATTTCTAATCAACGAAATTACTCCCAAACCATGGTACATCGACATCCTCAATTTTCTCCAGAAGGGAACCTTCCCTGAAGGTTTTAATAGGAACCAACATCGGTTATTACGTAAATGAGTTGTTCACTTCGTAATAGTTGGCAATACTTTGTATAGGAGATCCTTTGAAGGTATCCTATTGAGATGTTTAAACCTAGATGAATCTAGAAGAGCTTTAAGTGAAGCCCATGATGGATCTTGTGGAGGACACTTTAGTGGTAGTGCCATTGCTAAGAAGCTCCTTAGAATAGGATACTTTTGGCCTACCATGGAGAAGGATGCCCATGATTATGTGCACCATTGCGACAAGTGCCAAAAACACGTTGACCTTGTCCATGCTCCTGCGCAAGAACTCCAAGCTATTTCATCTCCTTGGCCCTTCTCTAAATGGGGTTTAGACATCATTGGGAAAATCAATCCTATATCATCTGATGGTCACAAATTCATCATAACCGCAACTGAATACTTTACAAAGTGGGTAGAAGCTATGCCTTTAGCTTCTTGCATGGGAACCCAAGTTTCAAAATTTATTCTCAATCAAATCATTTGTAGGTTTGGAATTCCTGCAAATCTTATCTCAGATAATGGAACTTGTTTCAAAAATAAATATGTTAAGAAATTATGTCAAAAATATAAAATTCAACATCGTTGGTCCACTCCCTATTATCCCCAGGGTAATGGCCAAGCAAAAGCATCTAATAAAACCTTGATTAAAATTCTCAAAATATTGGTTAACAAATCAGGCCGTGACTGGCATATGCAATTATATCCTGCTCTGTGGGCTTATCGAACCAGTGTTCGTACTCCCATAGGCACTTCACCTTTTGTTTTGGTTTACGGTGCTGAAGTTGTCTTTCCTTTCGAGCTAGAAGTTCCTTCTTTGGCTCTGCTACTTCAAGATACTGAAGTAGGAGATGAATATCATGCTGGCAGATTCAATCAACTGGAACTTCTAGATGAGAAGCGCATCAATGCTCTGGAACATCTTCGTGCCTATCAAAACAAGCTCAAAAGAGCATATTCAAAGAAAGTTCATAACCGATCTTTCAAAGTTGGCGATCTAGTCTTAAAAGAAAATCAAAAGAACACTAATGCCACTAAAGATAATAAAGGCAAATTTCAGCCCAATTGGCTTGGACCATACATCATCATTGCTAAATTTGGATCGGGTGCATATCGATTGGCAACCTTGGATGGAAAATATCTCAAGGAACCCATGAACATTATGCATCTTAAATGATATCATGCTTAAATTCAAAGTCTCATCATTGTACATAATTGTATATGTTTTCTCATTTCAACAATTCATATAAGAAATTCAAAATTATCAAAAAAAAATATTCACATTGTATATAATTTCTCATTTCAGCAATTCATATAAAACTCTAAAAATCAAATAAAAATCATAAAGTTATAAAAACAATCAAAAACATGTTCATTTGCATTACCAAATTCTGAAATTTTGCAGTTATATTTTCCTTTGTTTCGGATAAATTTAGAAGTTATCTTGGACCATGCACTTCAAATTCACATGAATAAATATTTTGATCTTAGCACTATGACTATAAATCTCTCTTATATCGAAGCACTATTGCAATAAATAATATTTTGAGTTTTGGGAACTGATCTCGCTATTTACTTGAATCAAGTCCACTTTTACATATTAAAATGATTTGCTGCAAATTCGAAAAATGATACTACACAGTAGTTGTGGTCTCTTAAGTGAAAAGTTTCCCCTGCTATCCTATCATGCGCATGGTCTAGAATCTTTGAGAATTGGCAAAAGGACAAGCTCACCCCTACCCGGAATAAAAATCCCTTGCTCCACATCTAAGCTGAGCAAGTATCCCTAGAATAGAAAGAAAAAGAAGAAGAAAAGAAAAAAAAGAAAGCGAAAGAGAAATATGCAAAAGAAATCCAAGCAATATCCAAGAAATATCAAATATCAAAAGTCAAAAATCCAGAAAAATAAAAAAAAACATGAAAAGAGAAAAATAAAAGCAATAAAATCCCCCCTACCCTTTGAAAGAAAATAAGGGTGAATGAGCTTGAATCCCTGGAATTCTCAATTATTCAAAAATCATGAGGTAAGCCCCATAACAGGTGATTTGTGCCCAACTTGCTTGACATTGGGTAATTCCTTTTCGCGTGGTGACATGTCTGTCACATTAGCGACCTTATTTTGTACAGACCTATGTCCGCTTGTGGATTAGCTAACTTTTGATGACCTAACTTACATAGTAGTTTGGTACGGTTACATGCACAAAAATCATGGTTAATGAATCTTCAATCGCACACACATTGGTTCATTCAAATTGCTTGCATCAAAATACCTTACTCAAAATTGGTAAATGAACATTACAAAGCACACACAGTTGATCTTTGAGAGATTTTGTGTCATTATGTTAAATCGAAATGGGTAATGAACTCACATTTGCACACACTGGTTCTTGATAAATTTAAATTTCTCTTTGAAATAAATTAAAATATGACTTTGAAATTTTTAAAAAAGTATCCATTATTCTTTTCAAAATAGTTATTTCTTACAAAAACATTGACTTCATTATGATGGCATCATTTTCAAGAAATTATAAATTCAAAACTTTCATACTTGCGAATTTTGCCTAGTGTAAGTCAATTTCACAATCTTTTAAAAAAAAAAAATTTATTTTTTATCAAAATCTTTCAAAATCTTGCAATAAAATTTCATCAAAATTTTTGACTTTCGCGATGATGGTATAGTTCCTGAACCAACTTGGAATTTTATGCCTAGCGCAAGTCATATTTATCTTATTTTCTGTTTCTCATAAAAAACCATGCAATAAAACTGTTGCAGTTTTGACTTTCACGATGATGGTATAATTCCTAACCAATTTGGAATTTTATGCCTAGCGCAAGTCATATTTACAAATTTTGTACCCATCATAAAATTATCAAATAAAACATCATATTTTCTTTCATTATGATTTTCGCGATGATGGTATAATTCCACAATTTGGAATTCTATGCCTAGCGCAAGTCATCATTTTAATTTTTTGTGCCCACAAGCATTTCATAAACCTATAAAAACATGTGACTTAATTATTCTTTGCAAAAACATGCTTCAGCGAAAAATGAAATTTTCATACCATCTTACCATATTTATCATTTCGATTTGTGATTCCTAAGTACACATTAAATTGCCCATCACACTTAGGAATTCTATGCTTAAACACAAATCATTCTCTCACGTTTTCATGCTTAAAGTTATTTGAAATCCTGTTCCAAAACAACATCAAAACATCATTACTTTCTCATCACCAAAAGCCTTAAGAATTACTCTTAAGCAAAAACAACTACTTTTGCAATATTACCCATAACAGGATCAGCTTAATGACCTAGCGAGCGGTGACTCCATCAAATGGTCATGTCACAACGTCTACATCCTTCATGGTTTATTGTTAAAAGTCTTTTTCTATCTTCATTTTTATCCACACATTTGTTGTCACAACACATTCTTTCATTTAATTTTATAGCATGAGAAAACCATAAATATTCAAGACATGCAATCATATGAAAATACAAATCCATAAAGCATCATTACAAACATAAGTCACATCACAAAAACATATCTATATATATATATATCATCATCAAAATATATACATCGATCATCTCGATTGGTATGCCACAATATATGACTCGACATACTCAATCATCATACAAAATCTACAAAAACTATATACATCTCATCTATCTATCCCCTAGAGCCTCTCGAGCTCTCCGCCTCATCTCCTCCACCTCCAAGAGCTGGAGGAGGTGGTCACATAAATACCTCCATAGTCTGAGTCCTCAAAGTCATCCTCGATGAACTCTTGGATGATGATCCAACCCGAATAGGTCCTGCTATGTCTACAGGCAACTCCTCTCTACGGCCCTCGAGGGCAAGCACATAGTACATCCCATGATAAAATGTGGTCTATGACATAGACCACACCAACTCTAAGGCACTAGCTCCTCCTCCTCTCACCCTGAGCCATAGGACCTCTGCCTGTAGGCTCTGTACCTATCCTCGTAGTGTAGTGTCTATCACCTGGAGACCCTGCACCTACCTCCATAGTGTGGCATTCTCCACCCGAAGAGCTACCATCTCACTACTCTCTCCCACCTCCACACCCTTGCCCTTATCGGGTGAAGGTGGCCTATCTACCTATAAAGGAGAAGATCTCTCCCTCCTCTGCTCTCTCCTCTGCCTCTCCCTAGGATGTACCCTCTGTGTCTGATGAGCACCCATGGGGATCACATGTCCACCCCACATCCTAACCCTCCTCTATATAGGAGGTGCCCATCCTCTCTATCCTCTCCCTCCCTGTGCCATAGCCTATCATCATTGTACCATCCATCGCATGACTACGTGCATCGGTCCCCATAATCGAGTCATGCATGGTGGGCGAATCATAGCGTACCATGCATCGTAACCCGTAGCAACCCCTACATCATCCCCATATACTAGCTAGATGGGGGCATCATCCTCATTGTGGCTCATGAAATACCACATGTCTGGGGTCCCACTCAATGTCATGGCATCCCACACTATCCTAGAAAACTCGTAATCCCTCATCATTGGAATCCCCTACTGGAGCCCAAATTGATGGAGGACTCGGTCATATCGATGGAGCTCTATCTCACCCCACTCCAACCTCATCCAAATGACTCATCTGATATGAGCCAACTCATATCCATCATCCTACCATCCTGGAAGCCCCCTCCATGACCTCTAGGTAATCTGATCAGTAGTAAGATCATCAATAAGCCTGCATGAGGTAGGTAAATCTGATCACCTCTATGACCCTCTATGCAGCCACCAGTAGAACACCCTGGGCCTCTCCTAGTCAACCCCTATCAGCGGTAGCCCCATAGGTCACCTCACTGCGATGTGCTCCCAGCACCAGACTTGGAGGAGCGAAGTCAACACCATGCATTTGCCTCTCTTGTACACGATCCCATGGAGGATCTTGTACAAGCGGCATAGAACATACGACCCCCAAGAAAACCTATATCTATGCTCTCTCATGTCATAGATGACATCTAACAATAGCCATGGTACTCTGCATCCACTCTGGTGGCATAGCAATAAGCCACCCACCACCCCAGCCAACACCTTAGTCAAGGTGGATACTCCGTCTGTATGTCACAAAGTCTCGATGTTCACTCCACCCTTCTCTAGGATGAAGCTAGCATCACCAGCTAACCTCAGCATCGCTCGACCATGACTGGTCGAAGCAGCAATAAATCTACCCTAGATGGGGATCCACAAAATCCTCCATACATCCTCCAAAGTGGGAGTCATCTCCCCTATCGGTAGCCGAAAGCAGGATGACTTTGGATACCATCTCTCTGCAAGGGCTGTCAGTAGCCCCATATCTATAGGAACCTATGGCATCTCTGCCACATGCTGTAGTCCCACTGCCTCTAAGGTATCCCTCTCCGCCTGGGTCAGTGCGGCCAAATCATCTCTCAAACCACCATATTTCCACTCTCGACTTTTTAGCAACTCCTCCTGCAAAACAAACAACAAAAATCAATATTAGTACATCATAAAAAAATCAATAAAATCAACAAATCAAAATTGCCTAACAATTTTTTGATATCGTCCACTATTGGATGATATCATCCCTAATTTGATGAGATCATCCTTGTTTCGATGAAATCATCCCACCCTGTATGATTCGGCCCTAATAGCCGAATCGTCCCTCATTGGACATGATCACCCCAAATTCATCAAGTTTGAGTGGTACGATCTTGCTAAAATCGGGATGATCTTGTCGAAATCGAGACGATCTCATCAAGATCACCTCGATTTCGTCAACACGGTGAAATACGGCCGCGATGCCCTAAAATCCAAAATTAATTAAATTTAAACCTAAAAATTTAAGCTAATAATATTTTAGAAAATATTAGAAACCTTACCCGCATCCCTCATCGCACCGTAGTCGCTCGATGCTCAGTCTCCACCATTTCTCCTACTTCAGAGCTCTCGAATGGTAAAAGTAAAAATAAAAATGAAATTAGGTTTTACCCTATTTTCTAAAAATATATATTAAAAATGCACTTTTAAATAATTTAACTCTTCCGCATTTTTACCAAATGATCGATTTGGATAAAAACCTAGAGGGGGCACCATAGTAATCAGTTGCATGATTCGACTTAGAATCATCACCTAAAAATTGGAATAAATTTTTGCTTTCTCGTAAAGCATGCCAATTTCTTCTTTAACGTATTTTTCATGGAAAATTCGCTAAAGAGGGGGCAAAATGTAACACCCTAAATTTGATGCAGTTCAATTTACCCTAGGTTAATAATTCAAAATTTAACCTCGAAACCACCTTTTAACCACCTGCCTCGATTTTTGTGCCAAATATAGAGGCAGTTATGGTAGTTGGACGATATCATCGTCGATTTGATGATATCATCCCTAATTGGATGAAATCATCTAGAACCGAACGTCCAGATGATTTCGTTCAAAAACCAAATTTTCATAATTAGAAATAGTTCCAACTCCCATTCCCAACTTAGCAGAAGCGTGTCTGCATCGTTGGAGGACGTTTCATTGGAGATCTCCCAGATTGGGATGACTCCCAACCTCCTAACTCCCCCCTCAATCCTATTTAAACTATGAATTTCATTAAACCCACCCTGGCTGATCAATTTCCTGCAACCTAAGCTCCATACCCTGTTAGAACACTCTAAAATTCAATCATTTGCATAGTTTTTCCAGATCCATTTGCAGGTTTTTATTTTGCATCAGTCGAAGGAAGCTCGGATCGTCGTAGATGATCTTGTTCACAACCGAGATGATTTCATCCCGATTGGAGGTGATCTTGTACCATCTCAGATGATCTTGACTGTACTCCTCTTGGGGGCAATCAAGATCTAAGGTTTGCATTTTCTGTCAATTCAATCAATCAAATTGCATTAATTTAGTTTATATTTTGTATTGCATCTGGTGTTCACCTCATTTTAATGATATTCTGCATTCTAGGATCAATTCTATTTTAGAACATAAAGGCATTTCATTTACTTCAGATCGAATTTGATTTTTAGGACCGATTAAGCATTTAATTAGAGTTTTTGTGTCCATTAAATTGTATTTTGCATTATATTTCCCCTATTTTGGCATCCATTTGTTCAGTTGCAGGTTTCTAACGAAATCGGCTCAGACGATTTCATCTGATTTCAGATGATCTCGTCCGATTTCGGATGAATCTATGCAATTATAGATGAACCTACAAAATTGCAGTCGATTATGTTCAATTGAAGATGAATTTGCAGAATCAGAGATGATCTGGACTGCTTCAAAAAGTTGAATCTTCATCAGACATCCGGAACCGGGTAAGATCATTCCATTTTCTTTCAAGCATTGCATTTAGAGTTCATTTCTGTTTATTTTCTGCATATAAATCACAATTCGCATATAGAATAGTTTAATTTCATCCTGGCCAACCTAGGTATTTGAGTGATTTTAAACTAAAACGAACACATCAAACTCATTTCTAGCCTAGGCTCAAAAGCTGCCACCAAACGCTTCCTGGTGAACCCACCATCTGTCGACAAATCACCAAAGAGGACACGACTCAAGTGTCCCTCATCCGAGGTGTAGCTTTACCATTTTCCCATTCCCTCTCTGAGGCGTGGATCCATTAGCCTAGAGGAAAGGGGTGCAAAAATTTTAAACCTACACCTACACAGGAAGGACAATCGTGTCAATCGTCAAGCATAGGGCATCGTTAAATGCTCTCAACGTAAAAGTGGTTGGTACAATGTGTGATTTTGGTAGCTTCAAATGGTTCAATGCCTTGGTCATTATTATGTTGATCGATGAACTAGTGTCGATCAAGACCCTCTTAAATGGTACGTAATTTACGCACGCAATGATATGCAACAGTGGATCAGCCATATCTGTAGGAACCATCTTAATTTCATGATCATAAAACTGAATCATGGGTTCCTGGCACTGCTGGACATATCCCATGAAATTGGTAAATGCTTGTGCATCCTGATATTGTACTTTTATGGACCTTATAATTTCCATAAGAGTCTCCCTATTCCTAGGGGACTACTATATTAGTTCATATATAGACAGCTTCGCACAAGTTGTCTGCAGGTTTTGGACTAACATGCTCCGTATGGTCACCACCAATCTCATTGGTGGGCCTGGAATGTTCTTTGCTGGCCACTAATTCAACGTGGCTTGTATTCTTATGGGAGCCCATGGTTGATTTGACTACTCATATCTCCCATGTCTTGTAACAACATTGACCATACCTACGAACCCTTGGTCAATCTCCATTTGACTTGGGCTGATTCGGATCGACTAGCTTAACCTTGGGCAATCTGATCACCTTAGCCTCGCATAACTGGTGGAATATTGAAGTCAATGATTTCATCAAAGGCATGAATTGGTGAGGTAGGCGTTGTTCCTTGTTTTTTCCTTATAGTTGTTATTGCGCTTTTCGTACTATGTAGGAGGAGGTTGGGCCTGATAATTTTGCTTTTTATTTCCTTTATCCTCTCTCTGGAGGTTTAGTACTACCTAGTTGACGTGGGCCTTCTTGTAATTTTACTTTGTGAAGCTTTTCTTAGGCCCCTCTTTTCCATTCTTAAGCTTCAAATTGCCTTCCTACAACATGATTTCTTCAATCACCTTATTTTGTGCCAAAGCCCCCTCGAACGTTGGATACTGCTGTAGTTGCAATAGTAGCGAGATGTGCTTGGCACAACTCCTAGTGAACATTCGGGTTAATTCCATGGTAGGAATAGGGAATGTCATCTTTGCCATCAATATTCTCCACCTCTTTTCATATTTTTCAATTGGCTCGTCATCGCGCTGAGCTAGCACAACCAAGTCGAAAAGGTTTACCTATTTTTTGATGCCAAAATAAAAGAGTTCAAGAAATGCATCAGCCAATTGCTCAAAATTTGTAATAATGTGCCTCTTTTGCTAATTGAACCAGTCTCGGATTGGGCCTGAAAGGGTCATAACAAATGTGTGCAAAAGTAATGCATTATTGCTAACAATTTGGAAACAGGCATCCAAAAATCCTGTGACATGCTCTTGTGCATCTTCGTCACCTTTAAATTTATCTAACCTAGGCATAACGAAATACTCAGGGTAAGCTTGAGCAAGTATCGAGGGGTTTAAAGGCTCATTGTGAATCTTTCTTAACGTCATCTTTTGAAGTTTCACGCCTTGCCTCTCAATCGCTTTTACCTTCTTAGCTAGGGCTTTATAAGCCTCTAAGGATAAGAAGTCCTCCTCCCTAAGCTGATGCGAGGGTGGTCTCAGAGGTACATTCTTCTTCTGTCAAGGTGGAGGTCATTGCTCCTTCTCCTCCTTGAATAGGGATTCTTCAAGATATTCTTGATGTTTCCCACTCCCTCTTATTCCTCATATTGATGTTGCCCCTCATGTTTGAACGGTGGTGGTTGTTCCCTTTGTTGGGTGTTAATATGAGTATGAGTGTCCTTGCGCTCCTGTTGCACATCAGCTTGTAAAAAAACCTTTCTCTGAGTGCGCTCTCTATTCTCGACATGAGTATATGGACCAGCTCTAGCTAGCCTATTCTCCTACTCTATGCACTCATTTTGGGTAAGGATGTGTTCTTCATGCAGGTGCTGCTCGTATAGTATTTGTTTGATGAGCCTCTGCGATTGAAGATTCTCCTCTTCAATGTGCTACCTTTCCAGGAAAGCATCCTCCAATTGATCTTGGAGGAGATATCATCACTGCTCAGATACTAATATGTGCAACCTATCAAGGTCATTTGCCATGATAGACCTCTATTATGCATGCTCTATGCGAGCGACCTTATGGATTTTGTACCCATCTGATTGATTTGCGAAGCTTTTACCCTTATCTATAAAGATGGCATGGGCGTCCTGCTATGCTTTGTGCTCTATGCCACCATGCATGGATGGTGGATGTGTCACATGAGGGTGCTTAGAATCCTCTCCATATTCTCGAGTAGTCCTAATAGAACCTCCACTACACTCACTAGGAGCACGGGTAGGTGGAGCTGAAGGCTTATAGCCTAGCTACTCAAGGACGCTACCTAATTTGTCTAACTGTCTGTATCTCCACCGCTTGTGCGGTGGTGTGCCATTGGCTCCCACCTTAGCCATATCAATAGTGATCTTCTAATTTTCACCATGTGTAGGATTTTGCATAGGCCTATGCTCAGTGGTAGCCCTATCTACATGCCCCTGAATGGGTAGGTCTCGATCACGTTTGTACTTCAAAGGTGGAGCCACGGATCCTCCTATAGACCTATGACATAGGGGTACCAATTTGGATCCCTATATAACATACTCTTTAGCTAATCCTGTGGATGCACGTGCAATCTGATCCTGGTAATGGCTTCTGAGTGGAACGCCCTCATGCTGAGAGGCTCCATGTTCTATTCTACCTCTAGAGGAATGCACAGAAGCTCCTCTATTGGGAGTTTTCTCAATAGGTTCTCCTCTTGTCAAATTATCTCCTCTAATGCTCGCCTAATGACATTCATGGAGTGCATGTGGGTGAGGATTTGCCATGTGCTTATGTGAATCTGTTGGGGCTTGGTCATGGGCTTCAGGATTGTACCTTTGTTGACCGCCCCATGTCTCCAACTTGGTGCACCTAGTGTCTAGATTTATTCTTTATTAAGAAAACAAGGTATAAAATGGTGTTTATCTCGTATTAAGTTTTAAAAGTGAGCCCTAGACTAGTTGATGTTGTTTCAATAATTTATTGTATCAGTATAGAACTCCTTATCATGTTTTGAAAAGCATTGAATGATATTCTCAGTTTAAATTGGCTTTCACCTGTATACTCATAGCTTAACAACTTGGCTATGAACTTCAAGTCACGTAATCCAACCTATAATGTGTGGTAATGAAGCCCACACATGGTCATGGAGCATAGGTCCTTCCATACTCTCACCCATTTTCCCCCAGTCAGCGTTATACCCTCCGAAGAGAATACATGCAAATTTTCCAGGGTACGAAAGGTTCTCGGATCCAATATTGGTCTAGTAACAAAGGGTGCATAGGATTTGGGCCAACGGATGGAAATTATTCCCACCGTCATTGAACCCTACTAGTGGTTAGATGTCAAGCCCAACTTACTAGCATTTAAGTGCCAAGTGGTGTGTGTGGTTCATTTTATTGTATATAAAGGAAATGCATCATATAGCACTCATGATCATTTTCTATATGCTATGCAAATGAAAGAACATTTTACATTTAGAAAATTCAAACTAGTTTAGATGCTCTTTGAGACAATGCACATTATGATGATAATGGCCACTGATTGGGCCTCACACATGCAAACCAAATAGACACTTCTATCAAGCATGCTATAGCCTAGGGCAGACTGCAATCATAGGTTCGTTGTTCCCAACAACACCTTTCTATAGATGCCAATGCTAAATGAACTAGGACATGATTAATTTTCTTTTTTTAATTTGTTTTTCCTAATTTCATTCACTTTTATGTATTCTATAAAAACACAAAGAATAAAAAAATAATAGAGAGTGGAAAATAGGGCCTACCTCAGGTCCTGAGTTGATCTGCACTCTGATTTCTATTGTTTATGTTGTCAGGTGTAAACCATAGGTCTTGTCTGCAGTTCAGATTGTAAACCACGTGTTGAACTTGCAGTTCAATTGTTGGCCCATAGCTGATAGCTATGGTTTGTACCTACAATTTCAAAAATCAAGAAACAATAGTTAGATTGCATGAATTACGGAGTCCCACCATGATCGCCTTCTGACCTATCCCAAAAAGCGTACACCTAGCTATTGCATTAATGAAATCAACATGAAAGTATGACAAAATAATAAGATTGCATGTAACAATAAAAATGTGTGTTTCTTTTATTAGTTTTTTCAATAAAATGTGGTTACAATATTTCCCCTCTTAGGGTCACCAGAATGTTGATACTCTTAATACAATTGCCAAAGGCCCCAACGGGGTAGGCGCACTATAAACGATTTTCCAAATAGTCACAAACTACCCTAGGGTGGAGTAGACCATCTTCTTCATGTTGAGGAAGGATTTGAATGTATGCTCCTTTGAATATAGATCCCTGTAGTCAAGAAACAATAGAAGATAGTTAAAAACATAGGCAGCCTCTCATGATGAGGCCCATTGAAGGTAATGAACATATATATACCATTATAACTAAAATAAATAAAGCTAATAAAAGATGTTAGACATATGCAATATTCATCAATATTGCTTGAAATATGTAAACAAGAACTACAACTATTAATCTAATGGATCAATTATGTGAAATGAAGCATGAAAGCGTGAAAAGAAGCCATTAATGCATATTCTACTGTAATGAGGACAAGTTAGTAAAAATAGTAATTATGCTGGTCAAAAGTATCTAAAATCCTAACTAAACCATGAAAATGCTAAATGTAATCTAATTAAGCATACTAAAAATAAAATAGTAAGGAGAAGTCACCTCTGTTGAAAACCGTAGCTTTGATTAGCAGTCTACACTGTAAACCGCAGTTGAAAGCTACAGTGAGCAACCAAGTGGTTTGCCCTCCAAATTCAAGGGTTGTGGGCTTGATCTCCTTGTCTAATTTATGTTCAAGGGTCACCTTCGGTGTTATCTAACAAATTTGGTGGTTGAATCGTTGAATGGGGCCTCCGTTTTCCCAAACTAGCATTTATTGGCTCTCCTAGGTATTTAGGGCATCCATGGCCTAATTCGTCATGATGTTTAACAAATTAGCAATGGGTATGGCAAAAATGCTCTCTCTATGCACTCAAGTGAGTCCATAATTCGACAGGGCTTTGCTACTTTGAACTCCAATGCTTTCTTCATTCAGTATTTTGGCAGCTCTTCACTATCAAAATGCTCTATATGCTCTGTCTCATTTGAAGGGGTACTTATAGGATGTCCCAAGGCTAGGGGTGGCTTCATGGGGAAGCCAAGATCAAGAAGGGATGGCTAGGATAGTTGTATTAGAATATTCCATCCTCTAACCACTATCTTCTAGAACAAATGGCCATTCAAACTGATTTGGCTCGGATGAAGGCCAACTGAACTCCAGTTAAGACCGCAGGTTGCAGTTGTGGTTTAGACTATAAACTGTAGGCCTTAGATGTGGTTTAGACTATAGACCGTAGGTCTGGTCTGTGTTTGAGACTGAATAGGCCAAGGAGCCCAACTTTAGTGGTTTAGAACCACTGCTCTATCTTGGATTCTATTCAAGATCTTCCATATGGTCTTGTAGCATGTCCATATGAGTAGTTGCCATCGATATGACACATTTTAGGTGTCTACAGCTCCTTTTGGAAATGGATTCCAAGGTTTTTGACCATACCAACCCATGTTGGGTCACTGGGCTTGACCTTGGTTTGGGTAATTGCTATCCCCATAAGATGACATTCCTGATTGCATATTATTACCCATAGGAGACTGTTTCCAATTCCTCCTATTACCCATGAAGTATACCTTGATTGCCTTAGGTTCCTCTTTAGATTTCACTAAATGTGGACACAGATTTGTTTTATGATCCCTCTTACAGACAACACATACACAAACTTTGTTTTTTGGACACTCATTTCTTGGGTGTTTGCCTCTGCATTTAGGATAGAAGTAGGCCAATGCTACCTCATTCTCCTGCTTCTTTCTCTAAAGTATAAGAGTATCCATTTGAAGAGCCATATATGATAACATCTCACTCTTAAGGTCCTACAGCATGTTGCCTATTTCTGTTTTAGTGACAGTGGTTGACTGCTTAACATTTCTAAGGGTCAAAATACCTTTTCTTCTTGAAAATTTTTGACACAACTGTCAAATATCATCCATTTGATTTTGGTAAACATCTCCCCCAGAGATCATGTTTAAAGCTTCCAAAGATTCATTTGTTAGTCCTTTAAAAAAAATGCTTCTTAGGGATCTATCTCCTAGCTTTGAATGGGGTGATATTTGCAAATTGAAGCTAAACATATCCAAGTATTCTTTGATAGATTCCCCTTCCTTTTGTGTCATGTCTAGGACTTCCTCTCTTGTATCTCTTGCTCTGCAAAAATCTTGATACTGATCCAAAAAAAAATTCTTCAACTATTCCTAGGTAGTTATTCGTTTATCCCCAAGCTGATGAACCAACGTAAAGCTAAATCATCAAGGATAGAAGGGAATAATTTCAAGTGGTCAGGAGAGATATGTTTCATCTTGTGATCTCTCCCTGCATCTCCTATTGGAGAACTAAAACTAGTGGATGTTTCATCTTGTGATCTCTCCCTGCATCTCCTATTGGAGAACTAAAACTAGTGGATGTTTCCATTCTGTCCACTACTAAAGTTTTTACACCTACTGTGTTCAAAGCAGCTATCAATTCTTCTAGTTTGTTTTTTTTATCCTTTAGAAGGATGGATATGTTAGCATTCAATATGGTTCCATCTAATACTGCTTGTCAACATTTAACATTCAGTAGATCTTCCTCAGATTTAACTCTACTTATATCTGATCCTACTCTAAGATTCTATTGGATTATTTCAGAAGTATCCTATGCAAATAGTGGGTGTTCCCACCAATTCATAGGTGGATATTGTGATGGTGAGATTTCAGTCTTAGGTTCATATTCTATTGAAGCAGAAGTATTCTAAGAAACAACTTCTTTATTTTTTACAAAACGGTCATCTGGTCCCTTATTCTTAGGTGGACTCATACAAAGTTTTAGATGAAGGTTTCTGGAGAAAACAATCTAAACTACTTCTACTATGCTTCCTTCAGAATAGTAAATTATAATGGCTAATCCCTGGAAATGGCACCAAAGTGTTGGGAAAAATATTGGTTAGTTTTTCTATGGTTCAATTAATTACCTCCATTTAATTGTCAACCCGGGGTAGCTCGTAGTCTTATGAGCAATCGTGCAAAATATATGCTTATAATTTCCCCTTCAAATATGAGTCTCTTATATCATGGTTTGGAGGGTATTTGGTATTCATTGAAGTTTTTATTTAAACCAATAATCTCGTGCTACATCTAAGAAAATAGGACTGAAAGTGTTCAAAAACTAAATTACTACCTTGCTGGAAATCACAGAAAATAAGAAAAATAACAGAGAAGCAAATTAATCTATGAAAATAAATATAAAAAATTGGGGAAATAAGAGAAGAACTCTGTTGTAAGTGGGCCCACGCTTCCAGTAGGTTTTTCCCACGGTAGATCGTCATCGGACGCTTTAGATGATTTTTACAGGAAAATACTCAAATTTTAAAAACAACTGCAACAAGAATTTACAAGAAAGTCTGGGGGGTCTTCTTTAGGGGTGGCCTACATATTTATAATATATGTAGCCACACATTATTACAATCCTCAAAACAAATTAGAAAATGATTCACTTTTACAACTATATACTTAAATGAAGGAGTCGGGCAAAATATCATGATATTTATTATACCCGATTTACATAATTTGTTCACGTAGCATCTAGAAAATGAATGGTGAGTCATATTTGACATTTTCACTTGTCCATTTTCAATGCTAGATTTTTTTCTATGTTGGTTGTTGAAGTTTCACTCTATTTTATTGACCACAGAGTCGTGCTAGAGTTTAACATTAGTGGAAATCAGGCACTGCATCTAAAGATGTCAAGAAGCAAGCACCTTGTCTACAGAAGTTGGGAAGTAGGCATCTAATGGGAAGTAGGTGCCTAACAGAAATAGGTACTTTATGGGAAGTAGATGCCTAACAAGATGCAAGCATCTAATGGGAAGCAGGAACCTAACAAAAATCAGGCACTGAACGGTTAAGTGCCGAATGGAAGTCAGGTGCTTCAAAGGAATTTGGGTGTCTAGCTTCATACTTCTCACCAATATTTTGTATGTTTTTTTCCTTCGTAAAATTACAAGTGCCAGATCTGAGTGGGACCTCGATGAAAACATGCCAAAATGCAATAATTTCCAATAAATCTACACAAAATACACTTGAAGACAAATATTAGATAACATGAAAAATAAACTGTTAACTATATATCTAATTTCCATAAAATATTTATATCTACAAGAATAATTGTCGCACATTATAGGTAAAAGAGTACAAAAATAAGCAATTATGTGGCTCATCACCTTTAAAGCACTCGAATTTCATTCAACACTTAACTTACGGGTACTTGCTTCCCATTAGACACATGCTTTCTATTAGGTTCCTGCTTCCCATTAGGTGCCTGTATCCTGACTTCTATAGATAAGGTACCTACATCTCAACTTCTACAGACAAGGCGCCTGATTCTCATTGAAGCTGAATTCTAGCATGGCTCTGTGGTCGGTAAAATAGAATGTGATTTCAGTAAGGAGCGCAAATGGAATTTTAGTTTTGAAACCAGACAAGGAATAATTTCAAATATGACTAACCATCTATTTTTTAGTTACTACGTAAATATCTATGTAAATCGAGCAAAACCAATATCAGACATATTATTATTAAATAGAATATGCCTTGATATTTTGCTCAATCCCCTGTATTCATGCATGCAGTTGTAAAGTAAAATAAAAACTTTTATTTGTTTCTATTTTGTAATAGGGTGTGGCCACATATATTATAAATATGCAAGCCACCCCTAAAAACGTGATTCCAAATTTCCCCTGTATATTTTTTGCTGTAAGTTTTAATAAATATTTTTCTGAGTCATTTCTGGTTAAATCAACTAAGCATCCGGTGAATTATTTAACATGGAAAAAACCTACTAGAAGCATGGACCCACTCTCAACAACGTTCTTCCCTTTCCTTTCCCCTATTTTTTATTTTCTTTAATTTTATTTCATTTATGTAGATTAATTTCAATTCTTGTATTTCCCCTATTTTTTGTAAATTTTAACAATGTGCAGTTTTAATTTTTGAATATAATTTAGGCATTTTTTCATAAATGTAGGATAGATTAGTGGTTTGGAAATCAAAATCAGGACTTCAAAAAACACTAACACCCCCCAAACCATAAATCTGAGGGACTCATATCTGTGGAGGAAATTATAAGCACGTATTGTGCAAGGTTGCTCACAAGTCTATGAGCTACCCCAGGTTGACAAATTAAATGAGGTAGTGAACTTAAACGTAGAAAACTAACCAATGTTTTTTCCCAACAGGGAATAACTTATATGGCATTTCAAAGGCCATCACAGTTGAAAATTCACTCATGCATATTTACTTTCTTTCATGCTCAAAGCAACATAAAATGAATCCACTCACCATTTTCATATTCACATTTTAGAGGTAGATTTTAATATTTTATTTCATGCTTAAAGCAAGGTTTAATAAAGGATAAAATTGGTTAAACTTTCTTAACAAATAAAGATAAAATCTATCTAAAACATTTCAAGATAAAAGGAATTTCACATCTACATCGTAGTCATATGAGGGCCAATCACATTTATTCTACTTTCAAGTTTCATGAACAATAATATTATAGCATAATAAAGTAACACCAGCACATGCCCCTTGTTAATAGTTGTTTTACATAGCACTAAGATATTCCAAGCACTTATTTGACACATTTATATAAGCAGACATGCACACATTAAGTAAAGTAAACCTTTGAGAAATGTTTATTTCTTTGCAAGAGAGGGTTTTCTAATCAAAATCCTAACTGTGAGTGTGGTTTTGCAATTGAAAAAAATTATCACTCAACACTTCCACTATTGAAAACACTTGCTAATTCATAGTGGAAGAGCTAGGAAAATCCTCCTCACATTGTGGATCTTAAGTTGTGTACCTTTAGAATCTTTTGAGGACCTCATACTTGGAACTAGTGTTCCTAGTCACCACCTTGGTTGATGTGAAGTGTGATTTATTTTCAGAGAAACACCATAGAAAATGAATATTTAAATGGAATCCACACAAATTGCATGTTTCATCTTCAACATTAGTGAGTTGGATTTCATCACCAGCCACTGATCGAGACCAATGATAGTGGGCTTCATCTCCATCCATTGGCTCGGCCCATAGATACCAATAGTAGCACGTGAGTGGTTTTTTTGGACTTCATCACCAGAAAATTCCTCACTCTTGAGAGACCCACTTCAGAAAGTCATTTAAGTCATTCACATTTTATTTCTTTTCAAAGAGGTAAGTGTGAACACACCATTCCACCCTGTATAATTTTCTTAGGCTTAGGGAGTCATAACATCAAACACACAAAATTAAAATATTGGTGCAAGACATAAGACACAATTATTTGTTTGATTTGTGTGTTTTACATTACCATATCACTTTCCGCACACACCTTGCACATTCGCTACCCCTACATTCTTATAGCTTATGATATTGACCAGAAATAAATCCAAATCCATGAGTTAGGTACCTACCCCATCTATGGAGTGTTCCACTCCTTCCTTAGCCATTTTTGTGTCTAACCCAACCAGTGTGGCACAGACAAGGTATTTTGGCTTGTCTACAGGACCTTCTTACATTGTATTCACTTTGAATGTTGATATGATGCAAAGAGCCCCACACTTTTAGGATCCTATCATAACACCATTTTGTAATTCTCATTTACTTATGTAATGACCTACTTCCAACATGGGGGATCCCATTATGATATTATTTTGTAATACTTTGTAATGTATGTGGCAACTAGGATTCCTAGCCAAGTGGCGCCATCTCATGTAACCATTTTTATCAAGATTGTAACCGATGGTAGGTAGGAGATTCTAGCTCGAGTGGCATTTTGCATGTAAGCCAACTCTTGAGCCTTTAGGTAGGGTTGCATGAAATTTTCTTCAAAATATATGAATCCATGTACAAATTCATATTTTGAAAGCTAATGAAATATTGAAGGAGGTTGCCCCCTCGAAGAGGCCTGCGATTCTATGTTATTGTGAGATTTTTCCATTTTTGCATTTGATTTTTGCATAGTGTTATTGAGTTATTTGATGTATTTTGTGTGAATATGCTTATTTTTAATAGTGATATCCTAACAAGTGATATCAGAGTGCTTTCCAGGGCTGAGTTTTGTTGCAACTAAGATGATTTTTGCCAGCCATTCCACCTATTAGGTATAAATTTCTATGTTTTTTTGTTTCTGTTTTTCCTTTATATAAAAAAAATCCAAAAAAATACAGTCCTTTTTTTGACCAAAAATCTAGAAAACACAAAAAAAAATACAGTTTATGTTTTAGTAGTTGTGTAGGTTAGAAACCCTGTGTCAGGGATTTTAAAATATTATGAAGGAGTTATCTTTATTAGCTAAGATAGATAGCCCATAAAGCATCTAGTGAAGTGAGGGGTGATCAGGCTCTAATACCTAGGCCTTAGACAACATTTGTGCACAAAATTGAGCTCCTACACATCTTTAGGTGTATAGGGAGACAATCTAGGTTTAAAAAAAAATTATCCATTAGGAAGCTTTTCAGCATTGTATTATCCATAGTCCACGGGACATCATCCTGAATTATAACCCTCCCGTACTATCTAAGAGGCAGATAGTGTGATCAAGGGTATGTGTGGAATCCTCCTTGGGTAGTGGCTTGAAATATTGGTTCGAGCACTATTGTTCGTCACTCAGGTATAACAGAGGGCCTATGGTATTACATACTCCCTTACTTAGAATACCCTAGTTCTACAAAACATAAATTCCACCTAAAAATCAACACCATCCCTGTTCTGCTAACCTAAATTCACAACCCCAAAATTGAGCATACGAAGAAGACATTCCTTATCATAGAAAATAAACTTGCATGCACCAATAGTCAGGATAGATTTTGCAAGTTTCTACAACATCCTATGGTCAAAAATAGAATAGTTAGGATAGTGACAAAAATAGTCGGGTCAGTAACAGAGATAGTTAGGTCAACAGTAATAGCCCTACGTAACAGTCTAGAATTACAGACTTCCAATGTTAGAAATAGTATTGTCAATGTCAGAGAATCCCTAGGGTCAGTGATAGGAATCGTGTCAGTAACTACAATACAGGTGACAAAGGAAATAATAATATAGTGATAAGGTGGTCAAGGTGTAGACTACAGGTCAGAGACAGTTGATCCCAGACCCCAAATTTTGAACTATAACTCCAAATCAGAAACCGACAACACCAGAAGCACAACAAAAAATAAACAAAGGCTTTGAAATTTTATTAAAACAAGGGTATCTCTTCACATAGAGCTAAAATTGACTAAAAAATTTAGCAGATAATTCTATGCTCTATTCTAGACAAATTGTCCTTGGAGGCCCCTAGTCAAATTTTGCACTAATTTTCCAAAAATAGCAATTTTTTATTTTTCTTTCTAAGGCCATGACTTTTCAACGGTAATCAAATTGATCCAAATTTTTGGGAATAGAATCTACTTGTTATTCTGCACCAAATATCCTGAAGGAATAACTGGTGAAATTTTAAGTCCAAGTCGAAGAAATTACCTTGACATCGACTTGCAACCAACAAGAGATCACAAAAAGTCAAGAAATTCAGTATATCTCCTCATTGAGCACCCAGATCAAACAACCATCGAAGTGGACTGTATTCTAAAATTAGTGTTTCAATCCTATTCTGAATGAGGTCGAAGAAGGAAAATAGAATACCGAATAAGGGGAACTGAAGACACTCACTATGACCATGATCTGACCTTCAAAATGCCTAAATTAGATTTTCCTAAGTTCAATGGAAAGGATTTTTATGGGTGGTTATGTTAGGTTGATCAATTCTTTAGACTCCACAATGTCCCTATATATCATTGGGTTCATATGGCTTCCTTCAACTTAAATCTAAAGCCTTACATTGGTTCAAATGGCTACGACCCACTACCCTTGATCTATCTTAGGAGGACTTTGAGTCCCAACTACTCACCCGATTTGGCCCCAATGACTATGAAGACATTACAGGAGCATTGACAAAGCTGAAACAAACTACCATAGTTTGTGATTACCAAACACAATTTGAGAAATTGGCCAATAAAATAAGGGGCTTGAATGAGGGATTTTTTATGAGTTGTTTTGTGAGTGGGTTGAAAGATGATCTCCAGGCTGAAGTCAAGATGTTTAAACCACAAACCATGATGGAGGCTATCAATTTAGCCCTATTGGCCAAATCTAAACTCGCATGTCAACGACGGACACCACGATTTTCTCAATATCAACTTCACTTTCCTCCTCGGTTCGAAAATAATATTGATAATAAACCTCCTGCTCTTAAGCGACTAACTACAACTGAGATGGATGCACGTCGCACCTAAAGGCTATGTTATAATTGTGATGAAAAATTTGTAAAGGGGCATAGATGTGCAAATAAGAGATTGTTATTAATATATGCAGAGGAACCCGATAGCAGTGACCATAGTGATGAGGAGAGTGACACAATTGAAGCACCAACTCAATAGGAAGAGGAAACCCAAGACCCTCAAGAAGAAATTTTTGTCCATGCTCTTGTCAGGGTTACCACTCCACAAACCATGAGTGTTGTGGGTTTTTCAAAGGCCAACACCTTACTATTCTTATGGATTTAGGTAGTACACACAAATTTATTAATCCTCGAGTTGCTAACTAGGCTAATTTCTATATACACACATGCAATTCCTTTGAAGTCATGGTGTAAAATGGAGGCGCTTTACCTTGTAAAGGTAAATGTCGCAATGTTAAAATAAATATGGGGGATTATGAACTCAAACAAGACATGTTTTCCCTCCAATTGGGAGGATGTGCCATTGTGTTGGGATCCCAATGGTTGAGCACCTTGGGCACTATCAACTGGAACTTTGCATAACTATGGATGCATTTTTCATAATATGGACAAACACACACCCTTCGTGGTGCCAAAATAGGCCCTTATCAAATTGTCAGTTCCAATCATATGGAGAAATTATTGAAAAAGTCATCTTGTGGAGTCATTGTACAAATATTTTCAATTCAACCAAGCACTTCCATTATGGATCAAATTCCACCAGATTTACAACTTGTTCTAACCAAGCACGATGGTGTTGTTTCATAACCTACTACCCTGTCACCTCGTCACTCACATGACCATGTTATTCCACTACTACCAGGTAATGCACCACCCAACATCAGAACGTATCGATATCCTCATGCTCTCAAGTCTGAAATCAAGCAGATGGTATAGGAATTGCTCAAATATTGTGTCATTTGACTAAGTACTAGCCCTTACTCTTCTCTAGTTTTACTAGTTCGCAAGAAGTATGGCTTGTGGTGATTGTGTATAGACTACCGTGAGCTCAAAAAAATTACCATCAAGGATAAATTCCCCATTCCGGTAGTGGATGAATTACTAGATGAATTACATGGAGCTATGTACTTCTCCAAGTTAGACCTTCATTTTGGCTACCATCAAATCAGGCTCAAGGATGAGGATATCTCCAAAACTACATTTCATACTCATGAAGGTCACTATGAGTTCTTAATAATGCCATTTTGTCTGAAAAATGCTCCTTCCACATTTTAAATCATGATGAACACATTTCACCCTCTCCTACGAAAGTTCATCCTGGTTTTCTTTGATGATATTTTGGTTTATAGCCGGTTGTGGGAAGAACACCTTATCCATGTGGATCATACATTACAATTTTTGGCACAACATCAAATTTTTGCTAAGTGGTCCAAGTGTTCCTTTGGTCTAAATGAAGTGGAGTATCTAGGACACATTAAATGAAGTTTCATGAACAATAATAGTACGGCATAATAAAGTAACACTAGCACATGCCCCTTGTTAATAGTTATTTTACAGAGCACTAAGATATTCCAAGCACTTATTTGACACATTTATACAAGCAGACATGCACACATTAAGTAAAGGGAACCTTTGAGAAATGTTTATTTCTTTGCAAGAGGGGGTTTTCTAATCAAAATCCTAACTGTGAGTGTGGTTTTGCAATTGGGAAAAATTATCACTCAACACTTCCACTATTGGAAACACTTGCTAATTCATAGTGGAAGAGCTAGGCAAATCCTCCACACATTGTGGATATTAAGTGGTGTACCTTTAGACTCTTTTGAGGACCTCATACTTTGAACTAGTGTTCCTAGTCACCACCTTGGTTGATGTGAAGTGTGATTTCTTTTCAGAGAAACACCATAGAAAATGAATATTTAAAAGGAATCCACACACATTGCACATTTCATATTCAACATTAGTGAGTTGGATTTCATCATCAGCCATTGATCAATACCAATGATGGTGGGATTCATCTCCATCCATTGGCTCGCCCCATATATACCAATAGTAGCCTGTGAGTGGTTTTTTTGGACTTCATCACCAGAAAATTCCCCAATCTCGAGAGACCCACTTCAAAAAGTCATTTAAGTCATTCACATTTCATTTCTTTTCAAAGAGGTAAGTGTGAACACACCTATCGACCCAGCATAATTTTCTTAGGCTTAGGGAGTCATAACATCAAACACACAAAATTAAAAACATTGTTGCAAGACATAGGACACAATTGTTTGTTTGATCTATATGTTTTTCATTACCATCTCACTTTCCACACACACCCTGCACATTCGCTACCCCTACATTCTTATAGCTTATGATATTGACAAAAAATAAATCCAAAGCGATGAGTTAGGTACCTACCCCATCTATGGAGTGCTCCACTTCTTCCTCAGCCACTTTTGTGTCTAACCCAACCAGTGTGGCACAGACAAGCTATTTTGGCTTGTCTACAGGACCTTCTTACATTGTATTCACTTTGAATGTTGATATGATGCAAAGAGCTCCACATTGTTAGGATCCTATCCTAACACCATTTCGTAATTCTCATTTACTTATGTAATGACCCACTTCCAGTGTGGGGGATCCCATTATGATATTATTTTGTAATACTTTGTAATGTATGTGGCAAGTAGGATTCCTAGCCAAGTGGCACCATCTCATGTAACCATTTTTATCAAGATTGTAACCGATGGTAGGTAGGATATTTTAGCTCGAGTGGCATTTTGCATGTAAGCCAACTCTTGAGCCTTTAGGTAGGGTTGCATGAAATTTTCTTTAAAAGATATGAAGCCATGTACAAATTCATATTTTACAAGCTAATGAATTATTGAAGGAGGTTGCCCCCTCGAAGAGGCCTGCGATTTTGTGTTATTGTGAGATTGTTCCATTTTTACATTTGATTTTTGCATAGTGTTATTGAGTTATTTGATGTATTTTGTGTGTGTGCACTTATTTTTAATAGTGATATCCTAACAAGTGATATCAGAGCACTTTTCAAGGCTGAGTTTTGTTGCAACTGAGATGATTTTTGCTAGCCATTCCACCTATTAGGTATAAATTTCTATGTTTTTTTTTCTATTTTTCCTTTATTTAAAAAAATCCAAAAAAATACAGTCCTTTGTTTTTGACCAAAAATCCAAAAAAAACAAAAAAATATAGTCTTTATTTTAGTAGTTATGTAGGTTAGAAAACCTTGTGCTGGAGGTTTTAAAATATTGTGAAGGAGTTTTCATTAAGCTAAGCTAGATAGCCCATAAAGCATCTAGTGAAGTGAGGGGTGATCAGGCTCTAATACCTAGGCCTTAGGCAACATTCGTGCACGAAATTGAGTTCCTATGCATCTTCGAGTGTATAGGGAGACAATCTAGGTTTAAAAAAAATTATCCATTAGGAAGCTTTTCGGCCTTGTATTATCCATATTCTACAGGACACAGCATCCTGAAAAATCACCCTCTTGTACTATCCAAGAGGCAGATAGTGTGATCAAGGGTATGTGTGGAATCCTCCTTGGGTAGTGGCTTGAAATATTGGTTCGAGCACTATTGTTCTTCACTCAGGTATAACAGATGGCCTATGGTATTACATACTCCCTTACTTAGCGTACCCTAGTTATACAAAACATAACTTCCACCTACAAATCAACACCATCCCTGTTCTGCTAACCTGCAGTCACAACCCCAAAAGTGAGCATACGGAGAAGGCATTCCTTATCATAGAAAATAAACTTGCATGGACCAATATTCAGGATAGATTTTGCGAGTTTCTACAACATCCTATGGTCAAAAATAAAATAGTTAGGATAGTGACATAAATAGTCAGGTCAGTAACAAAGATAGTCAGGTCAACAGTAATAGCCCTACGTAACAGTCCAGAATTACAGACTTCCAGTGTCATAAATAGTATTGTCAATGTCAGAGAATCCCTAGGGTTAGTGATAGGAATCGTGTCAGTAACTACAATACAGGTGACAAAGGAAATAATAATATAGTTATAATGTGGTCAAGGTGTAGACTACAGGTCAGAGACAGTTGATCCCAGACCCCAAATTTTGAACTATAACTCCAAATCAGAAACCGTCAACACCAGAAGAACAACAAAAAATAAAGGCTTTGAAATTTTATTAAAACAAGGATATCTCTTCACATAGAGCTCAAATTGACTAAAAAATTTAGCAGATAATTCTACGCTCTATTCCAAACAAAATTGTCCTTGGCAGCCCCTAGTCAAATTTTGCACTAATTTTCCAAAAATAGCAATTTTTTATTTTTCTTGCTAAGGCCATAAATTTTCAACGGTCAATCAAATTGATCCAATTTTTTGGGAATAGAAGCTACTTATTATTCTACACCAAATATCCTGAAGGAATCACTGGTGAAATTTTAAGTCCAAGTGGAATAAATTACCTTGACATCGACTTGCAACGAACATGAGATCACAAAAAATAAAAAAATTTAGTATATCTCCTTGTTGAGTGCTCAGATCAAACAGCCATCGAAGTGGACCCTATTCTAAAATTAGTGTTTCAATCCTATTCTGAATGAGGTCGAAGAAGGAAAATAGAAGACCGAAGAAGGGGAACTGAAGACACTCACTATGATCGTGATCCAACCTTCAAAATGCCTAAATTAGATTTTCCTAAGTTTAATGGAAAGGATGTCGATGGGTGGTTATGTTGGGTTGATCAATTCTTTAGACTCCACAATGTCCCTATATATCATCGGGTTCATATGGCTTCCTTCAACTTAGAATCTAAAGCCTTACATTGGTTCCAATGGCTACGAGCCACTACCCTTGATCTATCTTGGGAGGACTTTGAGTCCCAACTACTCACCCGATTTGGCCCTAATGACTATGAAGACTTTACAAGAGCATTGAAAAAGCTGAAACAAACTACCACAGTTCATGATTACCAAACACAATTTGAGAAATTGGCCAATAAAACAAGGGGCTTGAATGAGGGATTTTTTATGAGTTGTTTTGTGAGTGGGTTGAAATATGATCTCCAGGCTGAAGTCAAGATGTTTAAACCACAAAACATGATGGAGGCTATCAATTTAGCTCGATTGGCCAAATCTAAACTCTTAGCTCAATGACAGACACCATGATTTTCTCAAGCTCGACTTTCCTTTCCTCCTCGATTCCAAAATAATATTGATAATAAACCTCTTGCTCTTAAGCGACTAACTACAACTGAGATGGATGCGCGTCGCGCCCAAGGGCTATGTTATAATTGTGATGAAAAATTTGTGAAGCATAGACGTGCAAATAAGAAATTATTCTTAATAGATGCATAGGAACCCTATAGCAGTGACCATAGTGATGAGGAGAGTGACACAATTGAAGCACCGACTCAATAGGATGAGGAAACCCAAGACCCTCAAGAAGAAATTTTTGTCCATGCTCTTGTTGGGGTTACCACTCCACAAACCATGAGAGTTATGGGTTTTTTCAAAGACCAACGCCTTACTAATCTTATGGATTTAGGTAGTACACACAACTTTATTAATCATCGAGTTGCTAAGTAGGCCAATTTCTATATACACACATGCAATTCCTTTGAAGTCATGGTGGAAAATGGAGGCGCTTTACCTTGTAAAGGTAAATGTCACAATGTTAAAATAAATATGGGGGATTATGAACTCAAACAAGACATGTTTGCCCTTCAATTAGGAGGATGTGACATTGTGTTGGTATCCCAATGGTTGAGCACCTTGGGCACTATCAACTAGAAATTTGCATAACTATGGATGCAGTTTTCATAATATGGACAAACACACACCCTCCGTGGTGCCAAAATAGGCCCTTCTCAAATTGTCAATTTCAATCATATGGAGAAATTATTGAAAAAGTCATCCTGTGGAGTCATTGCACAAATATTTTCAATTCAACCAAGCACTTCCACAATGGATCAAATTCCAGTAGATTTAAAACTTGTTCTAACCAAGCACGATGTTGTTTTTTTAGAACCTACTATCCTGTCACCTCGTCACTCACATGACCATGCTATTCCACTACTACTAGGTATTGCACCACCCAACATCAGACCGTATCGCTATCCTCATGCTCTCAAGTCTAAAATTGAGTAGATGGTACAAGAATTGCTCAAAGCTAGTGTCATTCGACCGAGTACTAGCCCTTACTCTTCTCTAGTTTTACTAGTTCACAAGAAGGATGGCTTGTGGTGATTGTGTATAGACTATCATGAGCTCAAAAAAATTACCATCAAGGATAAATTCCCCATTCTGGTAGTGGATGAATTACATGGAGCTATGTACTTCTCCAAGTTAGACCTTCATTTTGGCTACCATCAAATCAAGCTCAAGGATGAGGATATCCCCAAAACTACATTTCATACTCATGAAGGTCACTATGAGTTCTTGGTAATTCCATTTGGTCTGACAAATGCTCCTTCCACATTTTAGATCCTAATGAACAACATCTTTCACCCTCTCCTACGAAAGTTCATCCTAGTTTTCTTTGATGATATCTTGGTTTATAGTCGCTTGTGGGAAGAACACCTTATCCATATGGATCATACATTACAACTATTGGCACAACATCAACTTTTTTCTAAGTGGTCCAAGTGTTCCTTTGGTCTAAATGAAGTGGAGTATCTAGGACACATTATCTCCAAATATGGCATCAAGGTCAATCCCAAGAAGATTCAGGTAGTTCAGGACTGGCCAAAACCTCACACTCTCAAGGGGCTTCGAGGATTCTTAGGGCTTACAGGTTACTACTACAAATTTGTTCATAATTATGGTAAAATAGTAGCCCCCTTCACATCCATTTTAAATAAGGACTCTTTTACTTGGATGGGGCCCGTTGACCAAGCCTTCCTCGAATTGAAGCATGCTATGACCAAAACACCAGTTTTAGCCATGCCAAAATTTTCCAAGCATTTCGTCATTGAAAGTGATGCTTCTGGTCGTGGCATCAGGGTCATGTTGATGTAGGAAGAGAGACCCTTGGCTTTCACTAGTAAGGCAATCTATGATTGTAACTTGGTAAAATCTACATATGCCAAGGAGATGTTGGTCATCTTACATGTTGTAACTCATTGGTGACCATATCTCATTGGGTACTATTTCTCCATTAAAACAGACCATGAGAGTCTCAAATACTTGTTAGAACAATGGGTTGCTACCCTAGAATAACAAAAATGGGTTTCTAAACTTATGGGATATGATTATGATATCACCTATAAAAATGGCAAATAGAATCTTATGGTTGATGCTCTCTCTCATCAATTTTAGGCCCTCAGTATGTTATGTGCCATTTCCTCACTTGTTCCTCAATGGATAGATTCCTTACGACAAGAGGTACTTCAGGATTTAGACTTGAAAGCTTTGGTGGCATCACTCCCTGATGATCCTACTTCATTCCCAGGCTACAATTGGGATGGCCATGACTTGCGTTATTGCCAACACCTTGTTCTTCCTCGCATGTCCCCACTTTGTGAGATTTTCATGAAGGAACTACATACTGCTCCCTCTATAGGCCATTCAGGATTTCTTAAAACATATGAACACCTCAAGTGCACATTCTTCTAGAAAGGTATGAAATAGGACATCTATGATTTTGTAGCAGCTTGTGATACCTACCAATGGATGAAAGGTGAAACGGTATGTTCTCTGGGTACTCTTCAACCCTTTCCCATTCTAGATCAATTTTGGATTGATATTTCCATGGATTTTATAGAAGGGTTACCTAAATCTAGTGGTAAGTCTATTATTCTCGTGGTGGTGGATCACCTTTTGAAGTATGCTCATTTTTGTTCCCTTGGCCATCCTTACACAGCCTCCACCATTGCCCAAATATTTTTGGATTCTATTTTTCGCCTTCATGGTATGCCCACCTCCATTGTGTCCGATCGAGATCAAACCTTCACTAGTCATTTTTGTCAAGAATTTTTTAAGTTGTAGGGAACTCAGCTCAAAATGAGTTTAGCCTATCATACGTAAATGGATGGTCAAACTGATATTATCAACAAATATTTGGAGACCTATCTCTGTTGCTTTGTATCAGATCATCCTACTCAATGGGTGAAGTGGCTTCCTTTGACTAAATGGTGGTACAACACTTCCTATCATACAACAACCAAACTCACCCCTTTTGAGGTTATTTATGGGCACCCTCCACTCATGCCTTCTTCATACATCCCAAGTAGCTCCAAGGTCCAGGAAGTCGACACTACTCTCAGCCAACATACTGATGTTCTCCACTAGCTGAAGCAGAATTTGGACATGGCCTAGAATAGGATGCAACAATAGGCTGACCAACATCATTTTGAGTGTAGCTTTGATATGGGTGATATGGTCTTCCTTCGCTTGCATCCGTACAAACAATAATCTCTACAAATCTGTCGATGCAAAAAACTTACTATAAAATACTATGGACCCTACCAATTTCTTCAATGGATTGGTTCCACTGCTTACAAATTGGCTCTTTCATCAACCTCCAAGCTCCATATTTTTTTCCATGTTTCCTCTCTCAAAAAAATTATGGGCATATATGTACAGGTTCAATCAGCATTACCATAATTAGATGAATAAGGGTCCATATTACTCTAACCTAAATAATTATTGGATCATTGAACCCACACTCTCTACAACCGTACCATCACAGAAGTTCTTGTTCAGTGGTGCGAGCTCCAGCAAGAAGATGCTACATGAGAGTCTCTCCATTAGCTCCAGCACCAGTTCTCTCATTTTTAGCTTTGATGACAAATCTTTTCGAAGGGGAAGGACATATTAGGATCCTATCCTAACACCATTTTGTAATTCTCATTTACTTATGATCCACTTCCAACGTGGGGGATCCCATTATGATATTATTTTGTAATAATTTGTAATGTATGTGGCAAGTAGGATTCCTAGCCAAGTGGCACCATCTCATGTAACCATTTTTATCAATATTGTAACCGATGGTAGGTAGGAGATTCTAGCTCGAGTGGCATTTTGCATGTAAGCCAACTCTTGAGCCTTTAGGTAGGGTTGCATGAAGTTTTTCTTTAAAAGATATGAAGCCATGTACGAATTCATATTTTTGCAAGCTAATGAAATATTGAAGGAGGTTTCCCCTTTGAAGAGGCCTACGATTCTCTGTTATTGTGATATTATTCCATTTCTATATTTGATTTCTACATAGTGTTATTGAGTTATTTGATGTATTTGGGTTATTTTTTAGTACTTTGTGTGAGTGTGCTTATTTTTAATAGTGAGATCCTAACAAACACTTCCATTCCAAAAATAAAACCATCCACACCAACCATCACACTACTTATATAGATATGGACAAAGTTAGAACTTATTTAAGACCAACCAATCCTGTTCTAGAACCACTTCACATTCCATCTAGACATGTTCCTTCTTCTCAGTAAGAACTTGCTCACTCATATCCCAATAGCTTTAACCAAGTCTACACGAAACCTCTTTTTGAGGCAACATCTACACCCTCACACAAAATTCCTCCATAATAATTTAGTCAAAGCACCTCCATTTCATTCATTTATACCACTACCTACTCCAACCCACTCTATGAAGAACAAGTTAATGTTGCTTCACATATTCGATCCACTATTCCATCTACCATTCCTCATTCAGTTGCAATTCCTTTTGCATCTTACCCTCCATTAACCTTAACCAACATTGCCAACAATCATAACATACCTACATCCACTTCCACCACAACCACATAATTTACATATAAAATTTCCATACAACAAGTATGGCAACATCTCAATCAATTACTTATGGGCCATCAAAATGATCATTCTTACCCTCAACAACAATCACATATAGTAGATTTTAAACCTAACTCCATTCCAAACCAACATGCCTTCTTCACCCCTGATCCATCTTGGGTATCGCAATATCCTAGGGTTACCATACCCATATCTCCATTCACCCACATCAACACCTCTTCCATAATCCAACACATTCAAATTCCCCAAACTTCATCCCCATGTCATCAACATCATTCACTCCACAACCAATCCCAACAACACATCCAACATCATCATATATCCATCAATCAATTAGCCAATCAGTACAAAATTCCATCCCAACAGTTCATCACTCAACACACACCACCTCCATACACTCATTATACAAACCAAGTTTTCCATACACACATGGAAGACACAAATATCCAAGCCTTGCAACAATATATTGATAGCTTACTTATGCATACTCCTGGCATGAAATACCAGAAACCTACATTAAGATAGCTGATGAATCAACTCATTCATTCTTTGGTATCCTCATCGCCTTATCCAATAGACTTTACACTACCAAAGTTTGATAAATTCAAAGGGATTGGGGACCCTAGGGATCATATTAGTGCATTCATCCATTAATATTTTCAATTCCAAGAGAATGATGCAGTAATGCTCTAAAATTTTCCTCAAATATTAGGGGGAGATACCTTAAATTGGTACAATCATCTATCACATCATAGTGTTTACACATTTGAAAAATTGGTGAAATATTTTTGGAAAGGTTCTCCCTCAATGTTTGTAATAAAATTACCTTGACTGACTTGTAAAATCTCAGGAAATTTGAAGAAGATTCGGTCTATAACTTTGAAAATCGTTAGAGGGAAGTCATCACCAAGTTGCCATTCTCCCTCCCAATGGAAGAATTAGCTCGAATGTTTGCAAGGATTTATTTAAAACCTATCTCCTTATTATTACAATTACAATAATATAGAATATTTAATGAAACTCTTGCCCAAGCCTGCATCATTGAAGAAATCAAGATTCAAGAGGGTGATATCAAACCCAAAAAGAAAGAAAAACAAAACAATGGCCAATCTAAAGGAAACTACACTAGTCAATCAAAACCTGGATAAGTCAATCAAGTGGTTTTGAGTCAACCCTAAATAACTCGGAATACCCATGGTTAACACCAACCATAACCATCATCGCAACAACCACAACAAGTGTCTTATCAAGTGGTTCCCCCACCATAACAATTCCATAACATAACACCAATTATGGGCAACCATCAATGTCAATAATTTATTTTATAGGCTTGCACTTACACACCTTTATCTGAATCATATGCTTCCATATTTAATAGATTGTATGACACTAATGCTATCACCTTATGTGAAATTAAAACAGATGATTCAACCAAACATAGCAAGGGCTATAAGGAGCATTTATTTTTTCCTTTCCATAGATAGATGGGATATGACATTAGTAACTGCTATACATGTAAAGACATGGTGAAATACTTTATAGACCTAGGGGCCATTAAGCTAGATAGCCCCTTAGCACAACAAAATCAAAATATTGGTAGCTACCAAACACCACTTCCTCATCATGAGGAAACACAATAGACAATAAGGGGATCAAATATCATGATTACCCCTAACCAATTCAATCATGTGTAATAGTACCAAGGTTTTGTGGGGGCTATCCATATAGTCACTCGAGGTCAACGAAGCACCAATCACCAAAATGAACAACCCCAAGCAGTTCAACCTCTCATGGCACCTCAATAAAATGTGTCTCCACAACCTACTAATTCATCTCCACCTATTCATTTTATATCAATTCATCTCAACCAATTCACATTCCAAGTCATCCATCCCAACCTATTCATTCCCCAAGCCATATACAAAGACCTATCATCACATTGAGCAGTCGGTTAACAACTAGTCTCAAAACGGCTTCATCAAATTTATTGATCTACAAGCTTATAAAACAATCTCCTCCACACCGTGAGGCATTAATGGAAATATTAAAATCCATTGAACTTCAATATCAAGAACCTAATCATTTAACAATTTTTTGAGGAGCATTCGAACATGTATGGAGCTCTCTATAGCATTCTATGATTTTGAGATCAAATCAATATCATCAAAATCATCGGATCCTCCATTACACATCATGGCTCAAGTTGATAGGAAGTCTTTCAAACGAGTACTTATTGATATCATCTCATCCATAAAAATCATTATCACCTTACCTCTCCAACATATCAACCTTCCACCTTCTCACGTCACCAAATCAACATTCACCTTGTGAGCATTCAATGATGCTCTATGTTCTGCAGTTGGCACTGTGGTCTTACCAATAGAAGTGAGGGTTAAGATGTTGCACACTATGTTCCATATCTTGGAGGGTTCCATGGCTTACAATGTACTCCTTTGACATCCTTGGATAAGGGATATGAAATTTGTCCCCTCAATACTACACCAATATTTGAAATATGTACATGAGGAACAGACATTGCATACCAACAAACATTGAACCATTTAAATTTTGCAACTTCATCTCCAATCCATACGAATCCACACTTCCATCCACTCACTTGTTCTTAACCCCATCAACCACACCATCCACATCACATCACAAAACTTCCTCATCCAAAGATCCTATTATTTAGGAGCTCCCTATCACTACCCCAAATCAACCCTCCATTTCCACACCCCCACCTTCATCACAATAAAAAACATGTACATGTGGTCAAACCCAATCAACACCTTCCACATCCATACTAGGAGGACATCCCTCCACATATTCCACATCATCTACATCACCCATTATCACCCATTCATCATCACCCACACAACCAACTCCATAAACATCCACTATTATTTCATCCATACCATAATCACCAATCATCCATCAAATTCATCAACTAAATCTATCTTCATCTCCATCAACTAACGTCTCACAAGTTGATTTGATATATTGTGAGATGCCATTTCAACATACATCTCTCCCATCACTCAAGCCACAAGCCACACATGAGCCTCACATATCCACATCCACTCCATCCACATCATCACCCACACAAGTTGAAGTCCACCTTACTAGTATTAGTATTGGTAAGAAAGTGGTTCAAGATGTCACAAGTACACCACTCAACATCCAAACTGCTAATAATTATGGTCATACATGCAACCCATCCCTATCTATAGGAGCAATGTACCACATGGGTTTAACACCTAATAGAATTAAATTTATATATGGGGGGATCGATTCATCGTCTGATCCACTTTCCCTAGCCAAACCTAATCAACTAGTCCTTATCAATATAGAGGACATGTCTGGTTTCCCATCATGATACTTTCATTGAGTTAATTATCAAGCATATGTTTTAGGACAACATGAATAAGGCATGCATGACGTCATTGAACCTCAATATCAAGAAGTGCATAACCATTCAAGCCTGGATTACCTTTCACATTCTTCCACTTCCTATTTTGAACAAGCTTTTCAAAACCTCCATTTAGATTCAGAAGAGGAAACCAATCACAACAATGACTTTGAGAAATTAGATGAAGAATACGATGTCATGTCGATCACTTCAGATGAATCTAGAGAGGAATCAATCCCAATCACACCATTCATCGAATAGGATGAGTCTTATCTCATAATTTTCCCCATCCATCAACCCATTTTCTATTTGCTTCTTCTAGGGAGCAAATTGGGCCTACCAGCGAACCACCACCTCCCCTAATTACCTCACAACAACATCATGTAACATATTTACATAATAAAAAACATTAAAAAAAATCAAAAATACAAAAATCTTTGCATTGCATTTGCATGGCCTTGTCATTTGCGTTTACACATGTCGCTTTCTACAATCCATCCATATAGGCTTAATAGTCTAGGGGGAGTAGAAGATCTTGAGCCATTGAACAATATCCACTTGAGAGCATTCTATGCTTAATATTATTTATATATGTACATATACATGGCTAAAAAAAAAGTAATTCATCCATACACACTACATTTCATACATCCACACTGCATACTCACATTCATTATCATTTTAGCACATTCCACCCACCATATTAGGGATCATTTGCTTAGTTTAGATAAAAATTTATCCAATAAGTTTTTTACCTTAATTAGAGGTACTCTTGAGTTAATATCCATATTATTTCCACAATTCATAAGTCATAATATCATTTGCACTATCATTCCATCATTCTTATGTGTTTTCGATAACTAAGCCATTCCTAGTGTTTCAAGCAACCTTAAAAACATGATGAGTCTTCTCTAGTACCAAAGCAAATTTTCACTAAATAAAATATTGAGTTTTGGAATTTGACTCTAACATTCTTAACAAAAAACATCTCACAACTATTAACAACATTTTGTGTAAAGAGGGATAACACCATGATTGGGTTGAACCTCAAAGAAAAAAATCATCTTTGCTTATCTCATTATGCACATAGTCCAAAATCAAAAATAGTGGTCTTCACCACTAATAACACTTCCAAATAAAAGAATGAGTAGTAAGGATAGGGTAAAATTCTCATCACACTTTGGTTGAGAATATGATTCCCTAAAACTCTAATTCTTTTACAAATCACACACCATAAATCCCCAAGTAGTAATGATAGCACTATATTTCCATCCAGATGGTTAGGTAGTCTGATTCCTGATGAGCCACAAAATTGCTCATTTTTTGTACTCTTTTCCCCATAATGTGCGGCATATATTCTTGTAGATATAAATGTTTTATGGAAATTATATATATAATTGACAATTTATTTTGCATGTTTTCTAATATTTGTCTTTAAGTGTAATTTGTGTAGATTTAGTGGAAATCATTGCATTTTGGCATGTTTTCATCAAGGTCCAACTCGGACCTGGAACTTGCAAATTAATGAAGGGAAAACATCTACATAGTATCGATAAAAGGCACGAAGTCAGGCACCAAGTCCTTTGAAGCACCTGACTTCCGTTCGACATCTAACTATTAGGCGCCTGATTTTTCCCGTTGTACGATGGAAGGTGCCTACTTCCCGTTGTACGGTGGAAGGTGCCTACTTCCTGTTGTATGGTGGAAGGTGCCTACTTCCCATTGTATGATGGAAGGCACCTGCTTCCCATCATGCGAATGAAAGGCACCTGCTTTCCGACTTCTTCAACCGCGGTGCCTGATTCCCATTAGCATCAAACTTTAGCATGACTCTGTGGTCGGTAGAATAGAGCGAACGCGTCGACAACCAGCTTGAAAGGATTTTTAGCATCATAACTAAACAAGGGATAATGTCAAAGGTGATTCATCACCTATGTTGTAGCTATTACGTAAATTTATTTTGTAAATCGGGTAAATCAAATATCAACGTATTCTGGAAATAGAATACGCTGAGATATTATGATATTTTGCCTAATTCAAGCAAACAATTGTAACAATGAATCATGCATTGATTCATTCTAAAATTTTAATAGGGTTGGCTGCATACTTTATAAATATGCAGGCCACCCCTGAAGAAAACCCCCAGACTTGTTATGTAATTTCCCAGTTGCAAACTATTAATAAAAATCCCTGCATTACTCTTGTAAAAAGTATTCTCTAAGCGTCCGGTGAACATTCTACCATGGGAAGAACCTGCTGGAAGCGTGGGCCCACTTGCAATAGAGTTCTTCCCTATTTCCCTATTTTTCTATAATTATTTTCATAGATTAATTTATTTCCAGCATTTTCCCTATTTTCTGTAATTTCCAGCAAAGTAGTTATTTAGAGTTTTTATGTTTTTAGTCATGTTTCTTAGACTTAGCATAGGATTATGGGTTTAAACATAAACTTCAACGAACATTAAACACCCCCCAAAACCATAATCCAAGGGACTCATCTCCGAAGGAGGAATTGCAAGCATAGATTTTGCATGGCTGCTCACAAGACTACGAGCTACCCCGGGTTGACAATTAAATGGAGGTAATTAATTGAACCATAGAAAAACTAACCAATGTTTTGCCCAACATTTTGGTGCCATTTTCGAGGAGTAGCCATTGTAATTTCTTGTTCTAAAGAAAGCTTAGTTACAGTAGTTTAGAGTGTTTTCTTCAGAAACCTTCATCTGAAACTTTGTATGAGTCCACCTAAGAACAAGGGACCAGATGGTCATTTTGTCAAAAATAAAGAAGTCGTTTCTAAAAATCCTTTCGCTTCAGTAGAACCTCAACCTGAGACTGAACTCTCACCATCTCAATCTCCACCTGTGCATTGGTGGAAACACCCACTATTTGCATAGGATCCTTCTAAAACAATTCAGTAGAATCCTAGAGAAGGATCAGAGATAAGTAGAGTTCAATCTGAGGAGGATCTACTGAATGTTGAATGTTGGCAAGTAGTGTTAGATGGAACTATCTCAAATGTTGACTTATCCCTCCTTCTGAAGGATAAAAGAAATGAATTAGAAGCATTGACAGCTGCTTTGAATGAAGCAGGGGTAGAAACACCAGTAGTAGGTAGAATGGCAAAAAATCTAGAGGAAACATCTACTAGTTTTAGTTTTCCAATAGGAGAGGTAGGAGGAGATCACAAGATGAAACACATCTCTCCTGCCCACCTTCCAAATTTTAGAGGACTACCAACAGAAGATCCAGACCTGTTTCTGTTTAAATTTTATGTTTTATGTAGATCTGTGGATTACACCATAGATCCTCAAAAACTAAAATTATTTCCTTCCACCTTAGATGATTCAGCTTTGCGTTGGTTCATCAGCCTGGGGGATAAATGGATAACTACCTGGGAACAATTGAAGAAACTTTTCCTAGATCAGTATCAAGATTTTGGTAGAGCAAGAGATGCAAGAGAGGAAGTCCTAGATATGACCCAAAAGGAAGGGGAGTCCGTGGAAGAATACTGGGATAGGTTTAGCTTCAATTTGCAAAGATCACCCCATTCAAGACTAGGAGATAGGTCCCTAAGAAGTATTTTTTTGAAAGGATTGACAAATGAATCCTTGGAAGCTTTGAACATGATCTCTAGGGGAGACATTTACCAACACCAAATGGATGATATTCGGTAGTTGTGTCAAAATTTCTCAAGAAGAAAGGGTAAATTAACCTCTAGAAATGTTAAGCAGTCAACCACTATCACTAAAATAGAAATAGGCAACATGTTAGAAGACCTTAAGAGTGAGATGTTATCATCTCTGGCTCTTCAAATGGATACTCTTCTGCTTCAGAAAAAAGTAGGAGAATGAGGTAGCATTGGCCTACTTCTATCCTAAATGTAGAGGCAAACACCCCAGAAATGAGTGCCCAAAAAACAAAGTTCGTGTATGTGCTATTTGTAGGAAGGATCATAAAATAAAGTTGTGTCCACAATTAATGAAATCAAAAGAGGAACCTGAAGTAGTCGAGGCATACTTCATGGGTAATAGGAGGAACTGACAATAGTCTCCTATGGGTAATAATATGCAATCAGGAATGTCATCCTATGGGGGTAATAATTACCAGAATCAAGGTCAAAACCAGCCACCCAACATGGGTTGGTATGGTCAACAACCTTGGAATCCATTTCCCCAAGGAGCAAATCCTTACAACCCTTATCCTTGGAACCAATATCAGCAACCTGGGCAATAGTGGAGAAATCAGAATGCTTGGAATCAGTATCCACAACATACTGCTCCAGCTCCACTACAACCAAGTCTGCCAACTTTACCTACTCCAAGGACTCCTCAGTTACCAACACAACCAACAACAAACCCAAACAACAAGCAACCAACCTATCAGATGGAAAATGAGATGTACCCTATGTATAATATAAAGGTAGATTGTGATCCTATCCAGTTAAGGTCAGGAAAGCAATTAGGTGTAGAAGTCACTCCTCTTGTAGAAGAAGAGGAACCAAGTAGAAATAGAGAAAGGGGAATCACCCCTTATAGAAGAGGTAGAAGAAGAATCAACACCTGTACATAACAAAGAGGAGGTTCCACATTTTCCACAAAGGTTGTAGGAACCCAAGAAACCAATACAAATAGAGTTTGATATCCTCTCTAGTTTAAAGAACTTAATAGTCACAATTCCTCTCTTTCAGGCCATAAGAGACATACCTATTTATGGGAAGGCCATAAGAGAGTTGTGCCTCAAGAAACCAGGGAGGAAACTAGCTAAATCAATCAGTTTGGTAGGTCAGTTATCTGACCTTATGCTAGGAAATACCTACAACCAGAAGTATTCAGATCTAGGAAGCCCTATGTTGACTATAAAAATAGAAGGTTGTATTTTACCCAACACACTAGTAGATTTGGGGGCTGCCATCAATGTCATGCCCTAGGAAACCATGCAAAAACTAAAATTGACCAACCTGAAGCCCACTAAAACTATGTTGTAGTTGGTAGATAGGTCTACAATACTTCTTGATGGAATACTGGAAGATATCACTATTGCAGTAGATGCATGGGAGTATCCAACAGATTTTTTAGTATTGCAATCTAAGTCTGGACTAGGTGGATACCCATTAATCTTAGGAAGACCTTGGCTGGCAATAGTTGATGCCTACATAAGTTGTAGAGATGGGAAAATGACCATTTCAGATGGTCAGAATATAAAGAAACTGATCATACATCCACCTACACAGTCTACAGATTTATTGGGAGAACCAGAAAATGAAAATCAAAATGTTGATGGTCTATCAATGCTCCAACTTGTGATGACACTTGAAGAGTTGGAAGATGAAAATGATGAGGATAGGATGATCTCCCACTTTTTTTAGGGAGAACCTTGTTGTCCTCCTCCTGAGTTGCCATTAGTAGGAGTGAAAGACCACCATATTCAGCAAATAGAAGTTGCACCTGGTAGAATGTTGAATGTAGATAACAAGTTGACAATCGAACAATAGACCAAACTGAAACAAACATTGGAAAAACATCAAGATGCCTTTGCTTGGGAGTATTTTGACATGAGAGGAATAGCTCCTGAGACTTGTACACATCAAGTTCTTAGTATTTTTTTAGATATGATTGGAGAGACTATGGAAGTATACATGGATGATTTCACTGTATATGGTGAGACTTTTGAAATTGCCATAGAAAATCTAGAAAAAACACTTAAACGTTGTGAGGAAACTAACCTGTCCTTAAGCAATGAGAAATGCTATATGTTGATGCAGGAAGGGATAGTTTTAGGACATCACCTTTCTGT
Organism: Wollemia nobilis; assembly: GCA_028583015.1. Taxonomy (NCBI): domain Eukaryota; kingdom Viridiplantae; phylum Streptophyta; class Pinopsida; order Araucariales; family Araucariaceae; genus Wollemia; species Wollemia nobilis. The sequence continues at coordinate 7,065,983 of JAQPPZ010016917.1, read as the reverse complement.
AGATGGGATCAAAGTAGACAGAAAGAAAATTGAAGTCATCCAAACTCTGCCTACTCCCAAAACACAAAAGGACATTCGTAGTTTCCTAGGATCATCTGGTTACTATAGGAGGTTTATATCAAACTTTAGAAAAACTGCTAAACCTCTTACCACATTGTTAACAAAATATGCAAAGTTTGTCTAGATTGAAGAATGTGAACAAGCATTCAACACCTTGAAGGAAAAACTGATTATTGCTCCAGTATTGAGAGGTCCAAATTGGACCATACCTTTTCACATATATGTTGATGCATCTAACAATGCAATAGGCTCAGTATTGGGACAGAAATATGGTGATGATTTTTATGCCATCTATTATGTTAGCAAAAACCTTATAGGTGCTGAATTGAATTATACTATCATAGAGAAAGAGTTTCTTGTAGTAATACATGCTCTTAACAAATTTCATCATTATATTACAGGTTATCAGGTATTTGTGCACACTGACCATTCAAAAATCAGATACTTGACAAAAAAACCTAGGATTAGTGGTAGAATTATCATATGGTTGTTGCTCTTGTAGGAATTTGATGTGACAATAGTAGACAAGCTAGGAAAAGACAATGTGGTAGCTGATTTCTTGTCCAGATTGACACCTCCAGACTATGCAGCTACAGAAGACCAATTTCTAGATGAGCATTTGTTTGCTCTAAATGATCAAATACCTTGGTACGTAGATATGGCTAATTATTTAGCCATTGGTAGAGTATCCCCTACACTTTTACCTCATGAAAAATAGACTTTAATTGAGAAAAGTGTAGATTTCTCATGGATTGATGGGTGCCTGTTTAAAATAGGACCTGATAAAATCATGAGGAGATGTGTTGCTGGAGAAGAAATAATTGAAATACTAAAGGCTTGCCATGATGAACCTTGTGGTGGCCATTTTTCAAGAAAAAGGACTGCATATAAAGTGTTGTAGGCTGGTTATTACTGGCCTTCACTATTCAAAGATGCAGCCAAGCATGTGAGTCAGTGTGATCAATGTCAGAGGATGGGCAGACCTACTCTCAGAGATGAGATGCCACTCCAACCACATGTTCACATTGAACCATTTGATAAATGGGGGATGGACTTCGTAGGACCTATTAATCCATAGTCAGGAGGTAAGAGGTATATCCTAGTTTGTATTGATTATGTGACAAAATGGGTTGAAGTACAGGATTTGCATGATTCAAAGGAGAAAACTATAGTAGACTTCTTGTATTCAACAATTTTTACAAGATTTGGGGTCCCAAGGGAGATCACAATAGATCAAGGGCCTCAGTTTACTTCAAGGATGATCCAAGAACTCATGCAACAATACAAAATTAGGCATAACAAAACCACTCCCTACCATCCACAGGCAAATGGGCAAGTTGAGGTGACCAATAGAGAATTGGAGAATATCTTGACAAAGATAGTGCAACAACATAGGAAGGACTGGGCTACTAGATTACCAGAAGTAGTGTGGGCCTACAGGACCACCTGGAAGACTACTACTAGTTTCACACCATTTCAGCTAGTCTATGGGAAAACAACCATGATGCCCATAGAGTTTGAAGTTAAAACACTTAGGACTACTATAGAATTGAATATCAATCTGGATGATGCACAAAAAGATAGAATTTAGCAACTTAATCAGCTAGATGAATACCGCCTTGAGGCTCTACAAAAAATAGAGATCATTCAAAAATAAAGGGCCAAGTGGCATGACCGCCACACTAGGCCAAAGTAGCTTAAAGTGGGAGAATGGGCATTACTCTATGATTCTCGGTTCTAGGAAAGGAAGGGCAAGCTCATGCAATGTTGGATGGGGCCATATGAAGTAATTGAAATCATCAATAATGGGGTTGTAAGAGTTAGAACAATAGATGGCAACAACATTATATTAACAGTCAATGGCCACCACCTGCGTCCATACTATGTGTCTGAAGCATACATGATTGAGTCTAGATTAGGCATGGGGGAGACCCCAGTTGATTCTGATTTTATCTTGAGTTAGTGAGATGTGGACCTAGTCCACATAGTCCCAAAGACAATTATTCTTTTAAATTTTTTTTTTTTAGTTGTGTTTTTGTTTTGCAGGAACAATGCCCTTTGTGCAACTGTTAGGCAGCTTGGGAGACCTAGGCCTAACAAGCACAGGATCCATGAACCTGCACTTTCCAATATTTCTAGGAGAATTTGTTTGTAGTAGGAGTAGTTAGTCCCCATTCAGAAAGGGGAATACTAAACCTGAACCTGCACAAGAGTGTTTAGATTGGTCTTTTTGGACAATAAAACACTCAACTATTGGTTTAGGGGCAGATGCTAACCTTGTACCTATTTTTCAATCAGAAGCACTGAAAGGCCTGATCAACCTGACAATGCATATACAAGGACAAGTCAACACCTATTGAATAAAATAAAAGCACCATGTGTTTGTATTTTATGGGGAGGCACCTACTTCCAGTTATTAGAAAAGGCACCTGCTTCCCATTGTATGGTGAAAGGTGCCTGCTTCCCGTTGTACGATGGAAGGTGCCTACTTTTCATTGTATGGTGAAAGGCATTTGCTTCCCATTGTACGCTTCATGGTGCCTGACTCCCAGTATGTTACGAAGATGGCGCCTACATCCTGTTTGTTGACAGTTCAACGCCTGACTCCTAATTTTTTAGGAGAATGATCGACTACCATTTTTAGGAAACTGACACCATATCTTCTTAGCATATGTAAAAAAAAAAGTTTGTATAAAGTTTATTTTTATGTACGACACCTGATAGTTAGCAAAAAGGTGCCTACTTCCCATGATAGATATAAGTGCCTGATTGCTAAGGTACCTGCTTCCTATGTTTAGTAGAGCACCTGACTGCTAAGGCACGCTTCCCATGTAAGCAAAGTGCTCGATTCCTATGGTGCCTATTTCCAGTTTACAAGGTACCTGCATGTCGTAACTCGAAAATAAGGCGCCTAATTTCCATACAAAAAGGTGCCTGATTTTCATTGATTTCATTTATTTTCTACCTTGATAGAATAGCACGTCAGCCTTGGGATGTGGCCCGAGCCACGTCAGCTCCCCCTACACGTGCAAATTCAACTCCACCATGAACAAAATTAAAAGTTGATGTCTACCAATTTCCAAGGAGGGGACGTTTGTCATCCCAAGGCGCTATGTTTTTTCTAATTTTTGTTTTTAATTTTTGTAGGATTTCTTGAATAACCCATAGTGCAACTACCAAGAACCAATCACATCCAAAGAAATTCATTGCATGGGAACCATGGCCATCATTGTCTATTGTGGTTTACCCCATCATCAAACGCCAGCCAATAGTGATGCACCACGAGCATTTACATATATGCACCCACGGAACAAATTTAGGTGCATGTTTAAATTTTTTGTTTCTTGTCTATATTATTTTCATGAACATGTGTGTCTATGGAAATGTGTCGACACAACCCCCCATTATTACCTTAACCACTTGACCAAATCCACTTGGCATACTATTGCGTGGCACACCTCTGATTGGTCGATAGTTTATGGTTATCACCTCCGCACAATCAGGCACATGCTTGAAGGAAATTTACTTGTGATAACCATAATTACTGTTGATTATGGTAATTAACTGCCTACGTGCATAAACACAGCTATTTTAAAAAGTTGATTACTAGCTACTATGCAACCAATTTCAGTAATAAAAATGCAGAACAATGAGGCACAGTGGTAATTCAAAGGGGAGACAGTAAAATTGTTGAGTGAATTGTGAATCAGAGGCAAAACATGGGGGGAAAGTCGAAAAATCATGACCTAAAGAAGAGTGAGCCGATTGATTGCTCAGGAATTTCTATAGACATCCAAACATAGTTGGATGCTGTATAATGGATGGACTACTATTGACTAGTTAGTCATGGCTAGGATGCGGTAGTAGTGAATGAATTTGTGGTGTCAATGAGTGAAGGGGTCATGCACATGCAGGGGCTGGAGATCCCAGTCATGGAGGACTTCATCGCCAGAGTTATGGGCCTCCCTCTTACAGGGGAGTGCATGTACAAGGAGGATAACCTTAACCTCTATGCACAAAGATTCTTTGGGGCACCAACAGAGCACCTGACATGCGTTGGATTACCAAAACAGCACATTCTCAAGCTCTAGAGGGCCATTTTTGAATAGATCACCCATTTCTTCACATGCTCTAGTAGGTACTCCCACCTGAATGCCAACCACTTCCATTTCCTCAATCATATTCTACATGGGGATAAAATCAACATCCCCCACTACCTTGCATGTGCCTTGAAATATGAGGCTAGATGATACCATGTAGGAACCATTTATGCCTTGGTGAGATATGCAGAGTCACATAGAAATGTGACAATTGAGGAAGTTGTGGGCACTAGTGTAGTAGTAGGGGCACAAGAAGAGGAGGAGGTGCCCACTCAGAATGAACAGTCGACCCAAGAGGTGATAGAACAAGAAACGATGGCACCTACATCCCAGCCTACAGGAAGTACAGTGGAAGCAGGACAAACCTCGTCCCCTAATTTTCCCTAATTTGGGGAGGAAATAGGGCAGGTTCCATCCCCTTATGCACCCCAATTTGAGGAGGAGGTAGTGCAAGATTCCATGCCTATCTCCACCAGGACGCGAAGCAGAAGAATGAGGGCATCGAAGGTGGTTTCAAGCTCATCCGATGAGGAGACACCCATCGATGAGCTCAATAGGGAGGAGTATATGGCCCATATTTTATAGGACATTTCCTGTGGGCCAACTCCTCAATAGGAGGTGGCCATGGTAGATGTACCACTGGAGGGCTAGGTGGAAGATCTGTAGCAGCAGTTGTAGGTTCTGAAAGAGCAGGCTTCCACTTGGGAAGCCAAATTCAAAGAGGAACGAACTCTGTTTGAAGAGTCTAGAAAGGAGGTCACCCTCAAAATACATGAATTGTATCAAAAAATTTGGCAACTGCAAAGGAAATTGTAGTTGTAGGGTGAACCAGTAGTAGCCGAACAACCAGCCAAGGTTGATGTAGTAGTGCAGACCGATGGGGCAACATAAGTGCCCCCTACTGATAAGGAACCAAAATAGGGAGATACTACTACAATGGAAGTAGAGCAACCCTGCTCTACATCCCCCTCTTCAGATCAAATCATTCAGGAGGATGAGGTTGAAGTTGAAGAACCTCAAAATATAGATCAACCTAAAAAGGGGGGAGAAGATGGAGAAAAGGATATGGAGGCCGAAGAGCCTCAAATTATAGATAGAGAAGGAGAGGTAGAGCACTCTCCAATTAATACAAGGGTAGCTCAGCCTCAAGAAGAAGTTGTAGAGAAGAAGGAGCAGTCCCTAATGTGCAACAAGAAGCTACAGAGAAAAAATAAATAGTCCCTGATGTGCAGCAAGTAGCTACAGAGGACCAGGAGGTTCAACAACCTGCATCCCATGTACACTAGGAAATACCAGTTGCACCAATATACCCTGGGGTACATAATATCAAGCTAAGATCAAAACAAAAAGTCGTAAGGCCATCTCAGCGTCGACCCAGAACTAGAGCAAGAGTTGTAGAGTTGAAGGCCTTGGGCCTTGAATCTAAAATAAAATTAGAGTTGGATTCTGATGAGGAATGAGAGGTAGCAAAGACATAGTTTGTTGCTCGAAAATAGAAATTTGAGGAGCTCAAGGAGGAAATTAAAGTAGATAAGAAGAACTAGAAGAAGTCCTCCAAGAAAGCCCTCAAGGAAGTAGAAAAGGAGGCCAGAAAACAATCTGGCAAACCTCGGAAGAATATTCCAATTGCTCAACCTGAGCAGTTCTGGCATTTGTATGGGTCTAAATATGGGAAGCCCTCTAGGATGCAGGAGTATTTTAAGCAGATGGGATTTCTAGGCCCTGTACAGAAAGAGGATCTGGCTTCAAGCAGTAGAACTCCCCCTATGCCAAAAATAGAGGTTGAAGCTAAACCTGAGCTTGACCCAACAGGGGGATATTTACCCATAACTAGGGTTGCTAAGGAATCCAGCATCCCATTTGGAGATAAGGAATCAATGCCTGAGGGTGAGAAGTTGCCACTTCACCATGAGTACTGGAAAATGGTTGAACCTACATTCCAGAAAGATGCCACCAACTTCACTGGTTTTTATATGAATGTTGATAAGGGCAAGGTGGCCTGGACCAGAGAACCACCCAAGAAGAGGGCAGGGCCAAGTGAACCACTTCGGTGCAGCAAATGCTAGAAGCAACAGGAGACAGTAGGCTCCCATAGCACCAAAGGGGTGAAATCCCCAGGATAAAGAGAAAGCCAAGGCCGCTAAGAGAAAGAGGACACAAACCAACCGGGCCTATTGGGATGAGGTGAACAGAACTGGTAATTACCAGTTCAAAGTGGCACAGGGACGTGCCACCCCTTAAGCATGGGGGGATGATGAGCCACAAAATTGCTCATTTTTTGTACTCTTTTCCCCATAATGTGTGGCATATATTCTTGTAGATATAAATGTTTTATGGAAATTATATATAATTGACAGTTTATTTTGCATGTTTTCTAATATTTGTCTTTAAGTGTAATTTGTGTAGATTTAGTGGAAATCATTGCATTTTGGCATGTTTTCATCAAGGTCCAACTCGGACCTGGCACTTGCAAATTAATGAAGGGAAAACATCTACAGAGTATTGGTAAAAAGGCATAAAGTTAGGTGTCAAGTCCTTTGAAACGCCTGACTTTCGTTCGACATCTAATTGTTAGGCGCCTAATTTTCGTTAAGCGTATGCTTCTCGTTATACGGTGGAAGGCGCATGCTTCCCGTTGTATGACGAAAGGTGCCTTCTTCCCATTGTATGGTGAAAGGTGCCTGCTTCTCGTCATGCAAATGATAAGCGCCTGTTTTTCGACTTCTTCAACCACGGTGCTTGATTCCCATTAGCATCAAACTTCAGAACAACTTTGTGGTTGATAGAATAGAGTGAACGCGTCGACAACCAGCTTGAAAATATTTTTAGCATCATAACTGAACAAGGGATAATGTCAAAGGTGATTCATCACCTATGTTGCAGCTTTTACATAAATTTATTTTGTAAATTAGGCAAATCAAATATCAACGTATTCTGGAAATAGAATACGCTAAGATATTATGATATTTTGCCCGATTCAAGCAAACAATTGTAATAGTGAATCATGCATTGATTCATTCTAAAATTGTAATAGGGTTGGCTGCATACTTTATAAATATGCAGGCCACCCCTGAAGAAAACCCCATGGACTTTTTATGTAATTTACCAGTTGCAAACTGTTAATAAAAATCCTTGCATTTCTCTTGTAAAAAGTATTCTCTAAGCGTCCGGTGAACATTCTACCATGGGAAGAACCTGTTGGAAGCATGGGCCCACTTGCAATAGAGTTCTTCCCTATTTCCCTGTTTTTCTATAATTATTTTCATAGATTAATTTATTTCCAGCATTTTCCCTATTTTTTGTAATTTCCAACAAAGTAGTTATTTAGAGTTTTTATGTTTTCAGTCTTATTTCTTAGACTTAGCATAGGATTGTGGGTTTAAACATAAACTTCAATGAACATTAAACACCCCCCAAAACCATAATCCAAGGGACTCATCTCTGAAGGAGGAATTGCAAGCATAGATTTTGCACGGCTGCTCACAAGACTACGAGCTACCCCAGGTTGACAATTAAATGGAGGTAATTAATTGAACCATAGAAAAACTAACCAATATTTTTCCCAAAAATTCCCCAAAGCTTAGAGATCATATCATTGGACTATGGAGCTAATATCCATTGGGGATATAGACACTTGACTAGCAGTGGAGTATGCTCATGCATGGTGACATGTCTCTATCAAAGAGACCTCTGACTGCATATAAGTACAAGCTAGCTTTGTGATCTTCTCCATGATAGGTTTCATCTCAATTTCCCATGATGGGTTAATGAACTCACTTGCACACACATTGGTTTTTGATTACTTTGATTCATCACCATGCTCATGATTGGTAAATGAATATTTCACTGCACACATAGTTGATCTTGGAGAATTTAGATAGAACTTAGTGAGTTTTTTTGAAATCACTAGGATGTTTGAGTCTTTGTAAAACAACTCTAGATCAGTCATCCATAAGCCAACATAGCATCCATATCATTATCATACCATTACATGAGTCTTTCACTTCACATTCCACCATTAGATGTCGGTGCCCTTGATTAAGCAACAACAATAAATATGATCAAGCAAAATCTACACTACAAATGATCATTAGTATGTCAGTTTACTTGCATTATTATCATAAAACATAAATAACATCATTACATTATCATCCATCACATCACATACACATGCATTCACACAAAAATTTACACAAAATTCATAACACAATAAAATCCATGTATATATAATCACATATACAAAGAATATTTGAAGGCTATATACAATGGAGCACTAAGGATCATATACAAAAGTGCATCAAGACACTAGCTAGTGCCAATAGGTAGACCCCTAAGATCCTGATGGGGACCTAGATCGAGAGTCACTATACCTATATTCATCGCACCTAACTAGGGAGGAAGGTCGCACTGGCAGCCTAATATTATGCTACATAAGAAGATCCTCAAGCTCCTAAATGTACCCCTCCTAGGATCAAAGGTGTAGCACATCCTACCTCTGATGAACATCCCTCTGTTCCAGCTCTTCTTGGAGCCTCACTATCGCATCCCTCATCAACCCTCACCACCTCTATCTATGCACACCAATCCAATCCAACCCACTCTAACCAATCCCACTCATACTTCTGTAGCACCTTTCTCACCCCTGGTATGATGGGTGAGAATAGATGACGATCCTCCAAGATCCTCAACTACAACACAATACAACAACAAATGCACATTACCATCACATTCATTGCATAATAAAAAATATCCAAACAAGAGAGCTAAGGGAACTTGCCTCTGCCACCTGTACCTCAAATCCTACTACTGCATCCAGTCCCTCCATTTCCATAGCCTCACTCACTCAATATTCTTTATACACCACTTCTAAAACTCTCAAATGCAAGAATGAATCAAATTTTACCCCTATAGCCCTTTTATAGCCAATTTTGGAATGCTTAAATGTCCTAGAGCATCTTCCTAGCACACTCAAATGCTTCTGTGTCTACCAAGTGGTAGACGCTCTCTCGTGTTTGTGCATGATGTGGACGCAGGTTGGCATTTGGATCCAGAATGCTACAAAAGGACTCAAAAGGCCCCAAACATAGCAAAATTCCAAAAAATCACATTGTTGAGAAGCAACACACCCCCACTGAAAAATAAATTTCCATCCTTTGAAAATATTGAGTTTTCATTTTGCAATAAGGACCCTCTTGATGTTTTTCAGGTTCTAATTCCAATTTTTTGCTTGCCTCTTCTTCTTTAATTTTTGCTTATATTAAAATATCCAAGTAGGCTTGCATCTGGCCTTGATTTCAATTTAGAATTCACTTCTTCAAAAATTAGAAACATTCTGAGTAAAAAGATCTTTCACTAATATAAAAAATTCAGAATACAGATGAATGAATTCATTGGAAACAACCTACAATTTCTGGAAAATTTGCTAAGTGATGAAGGCATAGTGATTTCATGACATTTTCCATTTTTGGAAAAGTCATGATATCGCGACACTTTCCATTTTTGAAAATGTCGCGAAATCGCGACGGGTTTTGAAAGAAAAAGCTAAGTGCCGGAAACGTCGCGATATCGCGACACTTCCATTTTTGAAAAAGTCACGATATCGCGACACTTTCCATTTTTGGAAATTTCGCGAAATCGCGACGGGTCTGGGAAAATTTTGCTGAATGCTGAAAACGTCACGATATCGCGACACATTTTGGATGAAAGCAAGTCTTGTGGAAAACGTAGCGAAATCGCGACATATTTTGGAAGAAAATACCAAGTGTTGAAAACGTCGCGATATCGCGACGTGTTTTGGAAGAAAAGTGCAAGTAAGAAAAACATCGCGATATCGCGACACATTTTGGATGAAAGCAAGTCTTGTGGAAAATGTCGTGATATCGTGACACATTTTGGAAGAAAAGTGCAAGTAAGAAAAACGTCGCGATATCGCGACACATTTTGGATGAATGCAAGTCTTGATGGAAACGTCGCGATTTCGTGACATGTCGTGAAATCGCGACATGTCGCGTTTTCGCGACGGAGGAAGAAGAAAGTTGCTAAGGCATAGAAAGGGTCGCGATTTCGTGACATGTCGCAGTTTTGTGGCAAAAGGAACAAAAGGCGCCTAAGGAAGAAATATGTCGCAATTTCGCGACATGTCGCGGTTTCGCGGCCATGGTGAGCAGAAAGAGCCTAAGGCAGGAAAGGGTCACGATTTCGTGACATGTCGTGAAATCGCGACATGTCGCGGTTTCACGGCCACTAAGGTAGAAAGTTTCTAAGGCACAGATAGGGTCACGATTTTGCGACATGTCACGAAATCGTGACATGTCGCGGTTTGGCGGCCATGGTGGAAGAAGCGAAGCTAAAGAAGGGTTGCCGTCGCGAAAATTTGACATGTCATGTTTTCGTGGCAGCGATGAAGAAAAGATGCCGAAGGCAGAAACAGGTCACGATTTTGCGACATGTCGCGAAATCACGACATGTCGCGATTTCGCGGCCAAGAAGGAAAACAAGAGCACCGAGGGCAGAAGTAGGTCACGATTTCATGACATGTCGCAAAATCGTGACATGTCACGTTTTCACGGCCATGAAGAGGAAAAGTAGCTAAGGCACAGGGAACATCGTGAAATCGCGACATGTCGCGGTTTTGCCTCGGGTGAAGAGAAGAAGCATCTAAGTCGGAGGAACGTCGCGATTTCGTGACATGTCACGAAATCGCGACATGTCGCATTTTTGCGGCTTGCGAGGCAGAAATTTGCCAAGGGGCAGAAAAGGGCGTGATTTTGTGACACGTCGCGAAATCGTGACATGTCGCGTTTTCGCGCCAGAAAAGACAAAGAGCCCGAAATGAAAAACAGCAGCTGAAAATGTACACGTGTCACGATTTTTGTGACACGTGTCAAATAAAGCAAGCCACGTGTGATAAACATTAGGGTTTTGATTTAATAATTAGGGTTTTGATTTAATAATTAAGGTTTTGATTTAATATTATTAAAATACTAATTCTTGCATGTCTTTTGCAGAAAGCCATCTGGCAGTTGCATACTAACAAAAGAAATGACGAAAAAGACAAAGTTAAGCGCAGATTAATTGAGGACCGTCACATGGAAATTTGAGATGCCGAGAACTGTTGTTTCATCTAGATTTTATGGATCTAGCCGCAAAGAGACTTTACAGAGACTAAGAAGCTGCCCATTTAATGGAATATGTCGACAATTGACCGAAAAATGAAAATATCTACACATGGTTACCGGAATTTGCCGATGGACGCATTTAATGAAAATTTATGGCAGAAGTAATGGCGTGCAGGGATTTTCAACTCAGAGATGGCTCTGCAGAGATAAAATGTCAGAGAAGTGGTGACTCATCCAAATTTTTCAGGGAAATTAATGAAGACATTTACACACAGTTACAGATGGATGCAAATAGTATCAAATTTTGCCTTCTCCATTTATGGCAAGTAACTGCAATGAGATTTGCAGAATGATTAAGTTTGATCAAAACTATATTTTAAAAGGCCTTATATTGTAAAATCCGGGTAGGAGAGTTTGAGGTGATAAGACTTAGGGTTTGAGAAGAAAATATTTTTGAAAAGATCAAGGTCTATCCTGAGTCTATAAATACTTCTTCTAAATGTAATTTCTAGGGGCGAAGACTTAGAAATAAAAGGCTATTTGAGCAATTTCTTGCAAATCTGATTTGAAAAGCTTTGTTCTGGACTTAGAGTTGGTGTGATTTTCCTTTTCTATGATAGCATGGCCAGGAGCCTAATCTATTTCAAATTGTGATAAGTTCATCTTCTTTTGTTTTTGTTTCATTAAGGCTTATTTAATTTATGTTGTAGATCTGTGTTACCAGGATTAGATATGCTATTAGGCTTCATTTTCTTTATTGTATGTTAGGGAAAATTACAGATTTAAGGTTCAGGCCTGTTCTAATTGCTCTGTCCTCACTGTGCGAGCTAGGCTATCGGTGAAAGATACCAATTTTAACCGACTTCCCTTCTATTTATAATTTTTTGTTAGACCTGTTTCATCTTTATCTTATGCTCTTAGTTGAAAGTGATCTTAGAAAGCTGGACATTTTCCTCTTTGATTTGTTCTATTGTGAAGCTAACCGGTATAACTAAAATTGGCAGTTTTGGTTTTGCAGTTTAAGTTAGATAAACTTCTCTTTCTGCCCTACCCTACTCTCTCTGTTCCACCGTGAAATGATCCATTTTATCTTTCTTTAAATTTGTCTTTTATTTAAATCTGCTAAATTATAAAGAGCTAGATCGAAGAACTGATTGTAAATCTGATTATCCACAAAGATAACCAACTCCAAGAACATTACTGAACTGAATTCCAGAGCCCATTGTAAGGTAATAGACAGTCCACTTGAAACTATTCCAGAAGTGAAAAAGAGTGAATAGACATTTGACCCAACTCTATAACTCACACCTTGGATATCCAGCCAGATCCTAAAGTGAGTGGGATTTTATCCCGTATAAGTGTTATCGGTATTTTATGCTCATTCTTCACAAGGTGTGTATAAAAGTCGAACCAACATTTAAAATTGGCGTTAGAAGGAGGGCCTCACTGAACTCCATTAAGTATTATAAGTTTTCTATGCAGAGTCTGGTATTTTATCTTTTGAATCCTTTTCCCTCTTTCTCAGCCTTTTAAAACTTATTTGTTTGAGTTTTTTCCTAAACAGCGGAACTCAACACTAATATTTAAAATTGCTAGAAAAGAGGACTTCAAGTTCATTAGTCTGTTAAGGATTGTAAGGTTGTAAGTGCTGATGAAAAAGCTGGATTCTAATTATAGGGTGACAAGGTCCCACCCCAGAGCTGGAGAGCTCCTTGTGCCTGAATTAGAAACTCCCAGAAGAAGCAGCCTCAGAAGGGCCAGGTCCTTGTCTGAAATAGTTTTATCACCACTTGTAGTTACTCCAACTGCAACTGAGAATATCATTGTCAATCCAATAATAATGGCAAATTGGTTAGGCTCCACTGCCTTAAATATCCCGGGTGCAGCCCATGACCTACCCAGAAATCCTAAGAGATATCTTCCCAGATATAAGCATGATGGAACTAGGACAGTGAAAGAACATCTGGTAGCTTTCAATAATGCTCTAAAATTGTTAAATGTACAACATGAATATGTGGCTTGCAGATTTTTCCTGTTCACTCTCCAGGAGGGAGCTTACGACTGGTTTTTAAATCTCACTAACGATTCTATTACTAGTTGGAATGACTTGGAAAAGGTTTTTGTGTCACAGTTTGGTGAGGTAATATATCCTAGTGTACTATATCAGCAATTTTTTGGTATTAAAAGAGCAATAAATGAATCTGTCAGATCTTACAATGTCAGATTCCAGAAAGCTTATGGTAGATTGACTGGTTATTATGTGCCAAATGCAGACCTGGCATTAGAGATTTTTATAAATTCTCTAGATCCAATGACTTTTGTTTTCTTGAAAAGAGATCCCTCTATTACCAATTTAACAAAGGCTTACAAAGAAGCTTTGGTTCTGGAAAGACAGTTGGGACCCCAACCTTTAAATGCTCATCAAATTCCTTTGGTCACATAAGCTGCCCTTGTTTTCAATCCCATACCGCATCAGATGATGTTGCCAGTATGTCAAACTCCACCATCAGGAAATCCATTGGCTGTAGCACCTGTTGAAAATGTACAGAATCCAGGTAAAGAAGTTGATAACACAAGAGTTGAAGAAGTTTCAAGGGTAGTCCAAAAGTTGGCAAATGACTTTTTGACTTTCAAAAGGCAAGTGTCCACCAGCAAAAACCCAAACAGATTTCCTTATCAGCAGAATAGATTCACTCGGCCCCCATACGAGCCCAATAAGGATTATAAAGGTAAAGGGCATGATGTAAATATTTGTGATTTAGCCTTGCCTAACTGGTGCAGGATTCATAGAACGTCTCAGCACGGGGAATTGGATTGTTTGGAATTCTGTAATACCTTTGAAGCTTTATCTGGGGAGTTCATTTCTCCTGAACATCAAAGAATTGCGGATGCCCCAAGTTCATCCAGCCACAGTGCAGCTATGGTCTTAGATTCTTTCACTTTCCCAGAAGAATCAAAAAATGTTGTGGAGCTACCCAAGGATGAAGTATAGGCTTTTCAACAATACAGGAGGGACAACTACAACCTCAAAAATAGAAATCTGAAGCCCAACACTACATCTACTCCTCCAGACAACTCACACAGTGTTCCTCCAGATCCATCTTCAAGCAATAACCCATCCCCACCAAAGGGAGGAAATCTGAGAGGACCAGATGCATTTGCCCCTCCACTCAACAAGGGATATAATATAGTGGAGGACATGAAAAAAATCAAAGCCAACATCACTCTTCATGATCTGGCCCAAATTTCTGAATAGAGGGACAACTTGATCAAAACATACTCTGAACCTACTGCTAAAACTCTGGAAAAGGGGAAGAAGATAGCTAATGCGAATATGGCTATGTACAAAAAGGATACTGAAGTTCCGCCTTTTCTACTGACTGTCTGAATATTTGGGAAAAACTTACACAACTGTCTGGTAGATTCTGGGGCTTCATCTAATGTTATGCCTTTGGCCATTTGTCAGCAGTTGGGTTTGACCCCCATGAACTCCAAGATGAGAGTCGTCCAGTTGGATAATTTTGAAGTTAAAGTGGTAGGTGAACTTCAGAATATACATATCCAACTAGCATCAGAGCCAAGAGCGCAGCACAGAATTGATATTCAGGTGGTGGATATTCCTGTAGGATACGGGATGCTTCTGAGAAGGGATTGGTCAAAATCATTGAGTGGGTATTTGGCTACTGATTTCTCGCATATGTGGTTACCTTGGAATGGTTTTGCAAATCAATTAAGAATCAACAGAGAACCAAGATATAAACTCACGATCACAGAATATAATGCAAAAAATGAGACTGCTAATCTTGTTGAGGGCTATTATATCGGGGTTTATAATTTGACAACTACTCAAAGGGAGAAACCGGTTAAAGCTCACCAAGATCACGATAATGAAGTTGGGGTGATTCAAATTGATAGAGCTAAATTTAAGCAAGGCTCTAGTACAGGGGTTGTTCTTAAAGGACCAAAAAGTCAAACTAATTTTATGTCTTATCGCTTGTAGTTTCCCTGCACTAATAACTTGGCAGAATATGAAGCATTAGTACCAGGATTAAAATTTGCTTTGCATTACTTTGATCATGCAGATATGAAAACTCATATGTTGGACTTGTTTGATTTGCAGGGTGGACGATTTCAAGCTGTGGAGTGTTTTAGTCGACACCAAGAGACGGTCAAGCGCTGGCTTGACAAAAAGACCAGGGTGAGCTTTTTCAATCGTACAGATCTGGTGCTTCTATGGGACAAAGCCCATGAAAAGAAGCGTGAAAACACCAAGCTACAACCTTTATGGACAGGGCCATACCAGATTGGTAAAACCCTGGGTAATAATGCATTTTTCCTACAGGACCTGGAGGGTAATTTTCTGAACCTTCCTGTTAATGGTCAATATCTAGAGCATTATTTCTCAGCTTTTCCATCCAATACATCGTTTGAATGAATCACAAAGAAGTTGTAATATGTGTATACATTGTAAATAAGCTTTAAAGTAGTTTTATTTTATTTTAAAAGGTCTGTATAGTTTATTTTATTTTAAAAAGTCTGTACAGTTTATTTTATTTTAAAAGGTCTGTATAGTTTTATTTTATTTTAAAGTTCTATGTTTTTCCTTTGGGGTCTGTACAGTTTATTTCATTTTAAAGGTCTATTTTTTATCCTTTGGGGTCTGTACAGTGTTATTTTATTTTATTTTATTTTAAAGTTCTGTGTTTTTCCTTTGGGGTCTGTACAGTTTTATTTTATTTTTAAAAGTCTATGTTTTATTTCCTTTGAGGTCTGTACAGTTTATTTCATTTTAAAGGTTTGTGTTTTATCCTTTGGGGTCTGTATAGTGTTATTTTATTTTAAAATTCTGTGTTTTTCCTTTAGGGTCTGTACAGTTTTATTTCATTTTAAAGTTCTGTGTTTTATCCTTTGAGGTCTGTACAAATTTCTTTAGCTTTTAAAATTCTATTTTTCAAGTTTTGCCTGGGCAGTAAAGAAAAAGTCAACCTTCTAAATTTGTTTTGCTCTGAGTTCAAAATTCAGTGTTCATTATTCTAATTGTGAGATAGTCTGCTTACACTGAACAGTGGAACTATTTTGTTAGTCAGTACAACGGTATAAAGGTGATTGGATCTTGTGTCTTGCTTGCCACAGTTATTTTAATTATAAAGAAAGCGCTATACTTGTTTGGTCGGAGAAACTCCTAAGGAATCCAAGAAAATTTGGTCATAAGAGGGGACTATGATTCGTGAAATTATTTGAGTATCCATAGAGGCTGTCAGTACCAGTGCAAGCAGTTCCAGATTGATGAAATATTAAAAGAAAAATTGTTGTTCTTTTTTTAAAATGCTTTTCAGATTTCGGTATATTTCAAAGAAGAGAGAGAGAAGGTGAAAGTTGAGCAAGACAGCATAAAACTGGCACTCTGTTATTTCCTATAAAAAAAAAAAAAAGAGGAAGGAAAAAGTTATGTAATGAAAGAGATAGCCAAGGCTTCAGAAGATGTTTTCTTTTACCAAGTGGTAGATACTACTTCATAGTTGTGGATCAGGGTCATGTAAATCTAAAGAGTAACTTTGTCAGGGCTGTAACAGGCTAAACTAGTAAACAAAGCCCTACTCGGTTTCCCCTTTCACAACTCGGTTTCCCCTTTCTAGAAAAGTTGATCAATCCAGAGTACAACATTCGAAGGCCCAGTTGTTCTTGAATAAAGTTTTATATGCTTATAATTGCACATCAAAAATATTCCTTAAGTGATTCAATCTAGTATGTCCTTGGAAAATTTTAACAACTATCAGATAGTAGTTAATTTATTTTGAAGAATATTTGTGGCAAGGCATGGTACATGGTCTACATTGTTTTGAAACTAGAGTCCTGGATTCTAAAATAGTACTACTATTTTACCCGTAGATATCGCCATTTTTTGAGAAGCAACACACCCCCACTAAAAAATAAATTTCCATCCTTTGAAAATATTGAGCTTTCATTTTGCAGTAAGGACCCTCTTGATGTTTTTCAGGTTCTAATTCCAATTTTTTGCTTGCCTCTTTCTTCTTTAAGTTTTGCTTATATTAAAATATCCAAGTAGGCTTGCATCTGGCCTTGATTTCAATTTAGAATTCACTTCTTAAAAAATTAGAAACATTATGAGTAAAAATATCTTTCACTAATATAAAAAATTCAGAATACAGATGAATGAATTCATTGGAAACAACCTACAATTTCTGGAAAATTTGCTAAGTGATGAAGGCATAGTGATTTCATGACATTTTCCATTTTTGGAAAAGTCGCGATATCGCGACACTTTTCATTTTTGAAAATGTCACAAAATCGCGATGGGTTTTGAAAGAAAAAGCTAAGTGTCGGAAACGTCGTGATATCGCGACACTTCCATTTTTGGAAAGTGTCGCGATATCGCGACACTTTCCATTTTTGGAAATGTCACGAAATCGCGACGGGTCTGGGAAAATTTTGCTGAATGCTGAAAACGTCGCGATATCGCGACACATTTTGGATGAAAGCAAGTCTTGTGGAAAACGTAGCGAAATCGTGACATATTTTGGAAGAAAAGACCAAGTGTTGAAAACGTCGCGATATCGCGACGTGTTTTGGAAGAAAAGTGCAAGTAAGAAAACGTCGCGATATCGCGACACATTTTGGATGAAAGCAAGTCTTGTGGAAAATGTCACGATATCGCGACACATTTTGGAAGAAAAGTGCAAGTAAGAAAAACATCGCGATATCGTGACACATTTTGGATGAATGCAAGTCTTGATGGAAACGTCGCGATTTCGCAACATGTCGCGTTTTCGCGACGGAGGAAGAAGAAATTTTCTAAGGCACAGAAAGGGTCACGATTTCGTGACATGTCGTGAAATCACGACATGTCACGGTTTCGCGGCCATGGTGAGCAGAAAGAGCCTAAGGCAGGAAAGGGTCACGATTTCGTGACATGTGAAATCACGACATGTCACGGTTTCGCGGCCACTAATGCAGAAAGTTGCTAAGGCATAGAAAGGGTCACGATTTCGTGACATGTCGTGAAATCGCGACATGTCACGGTTTCGCGGCCATGGTGGAAGAAGCGAAGCTAAAGCAGGGTTCTCGTCGCGATTTCACGACATGTCGCGATTTTGCGACATGTCGCGAAATCGCGACATGTCGCATTTTCGCGGCCACGATGAAGAAAAGACGCTGAAGGCAGAAACAGGGTCATGATTTTGTGACATGTCACGAAATCGCGACATGTCGCGGTTTCGCGGCCAAGAAGGAAAACAAGAGCGTCGAGGGCAAAAGTAGGTCACGATTTTGCGACATGTCGCGAAATCGCGACATGTCACGTTTTCACGGCCATGAAGAGGAAAAGCAGCTAAGGCATAGGGAACGTCGCGATTTCCCGACATGTCACGAAATCGCGACATGTCACGGTTTCACGGTGGGTGAAGAGAAGAAGCGTCTAAGTCGGAGGAATGTCGCGATTTCGTGACATGTCGCAAAATCGTGACATGTCATGTTTTTGTGGCTTGTGAGGCAGAAAGTTGCCAAGGGGCAGAAAAGGGTGCGATTTCGCGACACGTCGTGAAATTGTGACATGTCGCGTTTTCGTGCCAAAAAATACAAAGAGCCCGAAATGAAAAATAGTAGCTGGAAATGTACACGTGTCGTGATTTTTGCGACACGTGTCAAATAAAGCAAGCCACGTGTGATAAACATTAGGGTTTTGATTTAATAATTAGGGTTTTGATTTAATAATTAAAGTTTTGATTTAATATTATTAAAATACTAATTCTTGCATGTCTTTTGCAGAAAGCCATCTGGCAGTTGCATACTAACAAAAGAAATGACGAAAAAGACAAAGTTAAGCGCAGATTAATCGAGGACCGTCACATGGAAATTTGAGATGTCGGGAATTGCTGTTTCATCCAGATTTTACGGATCTGACCGCAAAGAGACTTTACGGAGACTAAGCAACTACCCATTTAATGGAATATGTCGGAAATTGACCGAAAAATGAAAATATCTACACACGGTTACCATAATTTGCCGATGGACGCATTTAATGAAAATTTATGGCAGAAGTAATGGCGTGTAGGGATTTTCAACTCAGAGATGGCTCTGCGGAGATAAAATGTCAAAGAAGTGGTGACTCATCCAAATTTCTTGGGGAAATTAATGAAGACATTTACACACAGTTACAGATGGATGCAAATAGTATCAAATTTTGCCTTCTCCATTTATGGCAAGTAACTGCAATGAGATTTGCAGAATGATTAAGTTTTATCAAAACTCTATTTTAAAAGGCCTTATATTGTAAAATCCGGGTAGGAGAGTTTGAGGTGATAAGACTTAGGGTTTGAGAAGAAGATATTTTTGAAAAGATCAGGGTCTATCCTGAGTCTATAAATACTTCTTCTAAATGTAATTTTCGGAGGCGAAGACTTAGAAATAAAAGGCTATTTGAGCAATTTCTTGGAAATCTGATTTGAAAAGCTTTGTTCTGGACTTAGAGTTGGTGTGATTTTCCTTTTCTGTGATAGCATGGCCAGGAGCCTAATCTATTTCAGATTGTGATAAGTTCATCTTCTTTTGTTTTCATTTCATTAAGGCTTATTTAATTTATGTTGTAGATCTGTGTTACCAGGATTGGATATCTTTGTTAGGCTTCATTTTCTTTACTGTATGTTAGGGAAAATTACAGATTTAAGGTTCAGGCCTGTTCTAATTGCTCTGTCCTCACTGTGCGAGCTAGGCTACCGATGAAAGATACCAATTTTAACCGACTTCCCTTCTATTTATAATTTTTTGTTAGACCTGTTTCATCTTTGTCTTATGCTCTTAGTTGAAAGTGATCTTAGAAAGCTGGACATTTTCCTCTTTGATTTGTTCTATTGTGAAGCTAACCGGTATAACTAAAATTGGCAGTTTTGGTTTTGCAGTTTAATTTAGATAAACTTCTCTTTCTACCCTACCCTACTCTCTTTGTTCCATCATGAAATGATCCATTTTATCTTTCTTTAAATTTTTCTTTTATTTAAATCTGCTAAAGTATAAAGAGCTAGATCGAAGAACTGATTGTAAATCTGATTATCCACAAAGATAACCAACTCCAAGAACATTACTGAACTGAATTCCAGAGCCCATTGTAAGGTAACAAACAGTCCACTTGAAACTATTCCAGAAGTGGAAAATAGTGAATAGACATTCGACCCAACTCTGTAACTCACGCCTTGGATATCCAGCCAGATCCTAAAGTGAGTGGGATTTTATCCCGTATAAGTGTTATCGGTATTTTATGCTCATTCTTCACAGGGTGTGTATAAAAGTCGAACCAACACACCTCAAACTCCATTTGTGCATTCATTACATCATTTCATTATGTTTTGTGATGACCTAGATTGATTTGGATGCTTAATTTTTTATTGTGACCAAAAGTCACGAAAACACCTAAATCACATCAAAACATATCAAAATGATCCAAAATTTCACAAAATCACCACATTCACTATTCCAAGCATTCATTTCATCACATTTTGTGATAACATGGATTGATTTGGGTGTTTATTTATTGTTTATGACCAAAAGTCACGAAAATACCTCAAATTATTTCAAAATATCCCAAAACAATTCTAAATTTCACAAAATCATCAAATTCACCCATAAATGCATTGCCATATTCATTCAAACTCATACATCATCATTCAACATTGTCTAATTCACTCATCAATGCATTTCCATTTAGCGTTACCCAATTAACTCATCAATGCATTTCCATTCAACATTGTCAAATCCACTTATATTTTCAAGTGAACCTCGTATCTAGTGGTTTACTCTATTCCCCTAGCAGTTGCAGTGATTAGTTATCCATGGAATTCAGTAGGATGAGTAGATCACCATAAGGATGCTTTCTCATATCATCATCCAACATCCTCTTGTTTGAAAACAAAATCTTTTTGGTCCCTCATTTTTTGAGTGAGACTGTGCTCAGACTAATTTTCTCAAAAGTTATCATTGATGCCCTTTTCATCGAGTAACAAACATGGATAACTATCACTACATAATTTCCTTTACATTACAATAATCACCAGGGATAACAACCCATTAAGATGATTGGTTCCTCATTTTACATTTATTAATTACTACAATCATTAACAGGCCCCTAGGATGATTATTTTCTTTACTTTGTCATTTTGCATTTCAATGATGCCAAAAGGTCTATTTTTCAATAGCACAAAATCACCCCAAAATTAGGGAAACCAATTTTTTTTCAATTTTCCACATCGAGATACACCATTCACATTCATTTACATCATTCATATCATCCACATGTCAAAAAACCCTATAGACACCCAAAAGTCACACATTGTTGTTTCTATGTATCCATAGGTGATTACATACATCCCTAGGATATTGTACGAGGATATTGTACGCTATTGTAGGCTATCATAGTCATGTGTAGTCATGTGTAGTTATGCGTAGTCATGTGTAGTCATACGTAGATTGTCATAGTTTGCCATAGCAGTATGTAGACTTCCATATATGACACTTTATCAGCTTTCAGGTCCAAAACCCTGACAAGCCTTCAAAATCACATCTCGAGCATTGGGATATCCTTCAATAGCCTATTTGCACTCAATTAAGGCCCCCATAGGGTATTAATTGACCAAAAAAATTAACAATTCAATTCCAAAAATCTAATTTAATGTTGACTTCACTTAAGTCACCTTCTTAGGGCAAAATTGATTAAAAGAACTCTTAATTCTTAATTAACACTAATTACATCCTCCCACATGTGTGTAATTAGGGTTTGTTAGGATATTTATTTAATCATATCCTAAACTGACTTAAGACCTCCTAATCATGATTAACTCTAATCCATCCTCACACATGTGTGAGGATGGGATATTTCTCATAAGGAATGTAATGTTGCCACATTGCATTTCCTAACCTAACCCTAGTCAGAATTCAACCTAGGTTTAGTCTATCTAACTCTCCCCCTGCACCTTGCCATTTGCTATAAATATTGGGTCCTAAACCCCTAATTATATCTCTTCTTCCAAGTTCAACAAAGCATAGAAACTCTGCAAAAAATGATAGTGAATGTTCAATAGTTCGTTCTTAAAGAATACAGTCAGATTTAGATAGCATACAGAGGCACCCTAGCTACCTAGGAATAGATACATCAAAGGGATTTTACAAAATGAACCTCGCAGCTCAGATCGCCCCTTGCCCCACAAATCTGGTATCAGTTTACCCCTTGGGTGGCGAATTGGTCCTTCAAAGCCCAAATCACCTCAAATTTGGCAGGTAATCTCTATTTTACCATTTTATCAACTTCTGCATACTTTATTTCAGTTTTGAATATGTTTTCATAGTATTTTTGTCTTTCTAAATATGGGGCCTCACTAAGGCAAGCCACCCATCACACTAATCCTCTTTTGCAGGTTCTTCATAGGTTATTTAGTAGATCTGAAGAGGAATAACACCATCAAACAAACAACCCTGCGGTGGCCCACATACAAAGAAGCCCACCTTCATTGAGGGATGATTGAAGATGACATCAAACTTGTTGTATCATTAGTAAAAGAATAAATGGATAAAAGGAATCATGTCCCTATTGTAACACATCTCTCAATATTAATGAAATATAGCCTTTTCATTTAATGCATCATTTTGTTTTGTGTTAATGGATCAAATATCGATTTCTACCTGTTTCATTATGGCACGCCCGATGGGACCCCCACAACGGATAATGATAGGTTGAATATTTCAAGTGAATCTAACTTTGTTCTCTATTTTTTGTGTTTTTAGGTATTGAATCTACTTTTCACAGAGATATCCAAAGCCCTAGGACCACCCTAGGCCATTAGATTTCAAATTTGGAGCCTCTAAACTGGATTCACCCCTTGCCCCATGAACCAGTCACCAATTCACCCCTCGAGTGGCGATATGCACTTAAGAGCCCCAAAACCTCACAATATTGGTTTCTCGAGCCTCCCTGCAAACTCCAAAGGCCCTTTGAGCTATCAGATACCATATCTAAGCCATCAAAACCAACTTTGCCCCTTAGGTGGTGATTTGAACATAGGAGTTTTAAAAACCCCCAAATCCATAGGGGTGATTCCTTCAGGGGCCAAGCAAACCCCCCATAGCATCAGAATGCAGGTATGCCTCATTTTACACCTCTGTTTTGTAACATTTTGAAAGTACAAAGCATGCACTAGTTGAATAACAATTCCTAGGTGTACATTTGCTTTCATTTCAAGTTCGTAGGATTGGTAAGTTTCTCTGAAGTTTCAAGACCTACAACTTTCTAGCAAGTTATTAAAATTAATTTTCAAATAAAATTACATCTCCTTTAGTTATTTGCATGTAGTACAAGCCTACCTTATTTTCCCCTTCATTTATAGCATCTATCGCTAAAAGAAGTGCACATTGCTAAAGTTTAAATTAGGGTTTCCTAATCCCCTATTCCATGTCATTTAATTTCTGAAGCATGTTGTAATCTATAGTTTAAATCAGGGTTTCTTAATCCCCTCTTACTCCACACACTCGGATTGCATGTTTCCATGTTTTGCAAAGTAGATTAATTTTCTTCACAAAGGCATTTAGGCTAGACTATTTCTTTGCAAAGAATATAGTTATCTAATCATTTGCTTTCGAAAAGGCATTAGGATTAGTTTTCTTTTGAAAAGGAAACTAGTTAGTTTCTTACATTGCATACACTATTAGAAAAACACAAACCCACACACACTCACATGGTATCTAAACAAGTGGTGATATTGGACTTCATCCCCAATATATTACTCGAGACTGGTGTGGATCGATTTTCACTCTCCATCAACTCACCCCCCTAGACACCTAACAGCCCCACAGGAGTGATTTTATGGATTTCATCACTATAAAATCCCCCACTTTTGTTATTGGTCCATGTATTTCATCACCAATGGTTACCTATGGAGTGGGACAGGATTAGAGCCTTCATCCACAAGGCTAGTATAATTAGTGGAATTGGTAACTGTCGTTCTTGACCAAGCCCATTCGAGGGTGAAGCGAAAGCATGGGGTATGCCAACCATGCCTAGCACGTCATAGATAGTGCCACCTCTTCTTGTGAGAGGATATTGTGAACTCACTTCAGCATAGTGGGTTCTACCCATTTAGGATATCATTTTACTGCACCTTCCATATAGGTCACCTTTTGCACATTGCGATACCATTATATTATGTACATATTTGGGTGTTGCAGGAGGTTTGATATCGATGATATTCCTGATCTGCTAGAGTATTCACTTTATTACCTGTGATTCTACATACGGAGTATCAACATTACAACACACAAAATGAAAAAACACTTTTACTTTTTTAGCATTTAGAATTGATGGCGGTCTACCGTTGTTTGCATTATCACAAACCGATCTCAACATAGTACACTATATATTGTCTTGTTACACACGACATGTCACTTACTTTACACTTATATTAGACATCATTGAGTCTGTATCACATAGGGTTTATTCCTAAAACCCCTTTTACACATGCTACTATGCCTGTGGTCACCCGTAGTAGAGCACATGAGCAAGCACACTCTATGGAGGAATGGCCTCCCTTTCCTCTATTTAGTCCACTCTTACTCCTTTGATCATGAAGGGGAAGACCATAGACACATCTAATTCACACATAGAATCTGATGTACAACTCATACACATGATGCCTCATGATGAAACATCAACCTTGAGTGAAGCCCTTGCTACTTAACTCATAAAGGATTACCCACTCCTTTCAGTCCCATCCTCACCTAACCCACCGACCACATTTTGTGACCATGTAATCTACACAACACCAAGACAACCTCCTCCATTATTTACCATAGATGAGGAGGTCATGCCTACTTCACCTACCTTCGCACATCCCTTCTTCCAAAATCTATCTCAATCCCTTTTTGAGAATGACTCATCCCTCCTAAATCATACCTATCCTGAGGTTGCATCATTCACCCCTATCATAGTAATGGTGTTTGACCCATCCTCCTCCATTGCAGGAAGCCAGAAGCCATCCTTCTAAACTGCATAACATATCCCTTTCCAATAGGAACCACAAGCATTTTCTCAAATCTCACATCCATACTCTTCACAAGAGTACCAACCATCATCTTCCCAAGAGTCATTCTTCACCATATCTGAAGGCACCTCCCAACAACCCCTTCAGATGAAAGATGCACAAATCCATGTGGGAGTGTACACACATACTTTCCCCTTAACCCAAGATCCTACTTCGGTAGCTTATCCCACCTTTTTAGCAGCTTTTCCACCAATCTCCCAGGTATCCGGAGTGTACGATACCCAACCTTTAGAGCCACATTTTCCTACTATGACCTTTAGGATACCGCCACCTCCTCCTTTTTAGGCTCCCACTACCAATCTCCATCCTACCTATGGATTGAGATCGACAACTTACCCATCCACTCAACCAAACTATTCCACACAATTTAGTTCCCCTACCTCTTACCCTCCAAAGCAAATATAGATCCCATCCTTTGCTACCTCATCTCAACCACCCCTAGCACCGGTAGTTCTGACACCTACACCATTACCAGTTGCACCCAGATTCTTCATGCCTCCTCCAACTTGGTCATCATCACCTACATCCCAACCATTATAGCAGGTTCCAACCCAACAAGTACCCATGCCACAACCACACGTTTCCCAATCACAATATTATTACCCACAATAGACACCTACCCCACAACCTAGTGTTCCCGTAGATACGACAGCACATGTCGCCCAGTATCCACCTTATCATGACCAAGCACATCAATATTCTCCATAGTATTGTGAAGAATAACAATATCAATATCCACCACATCCATAGGGTTAGCCTACCATAGCCCAACCCTCTACTCCTATGGCACCCAAACTTCAACTCTTACGAGATGAAGTCAAAATGTTAAACCTATGCACCTCTAGCTATGGGCCACGAAAGCCCTGTTATGATGAACTATGCAATAATCCAGTTCACCCATCAGTTCCCATTCCTCCCTACCCCTATCACTTCAAAATACAAAAATTTGACAAGTATAGAGGTAAATAATTCCCTAGAGTGCATGTGAGCAAATTACCACTCATCCTGCTACCAACTTCACAGTAGTAACCCTCTCATGTTGTGTACCTTCTCCCTGTCCCTCACTGAGCCAGCATTGGATTCGTACAACATGCTCCCATGCCATAGCCTATATACCTTTGAGCATCTGGCCAACTCCTTCCTAGAAAAATTTTCCATCAACATCAAGAAAAAGACCATATTTTTTTATGTGTATCCCTTACGACAGGCTGATGATGAACCCATCACAGAGTTCATCTCTATATGGAGAGCAATTATCCATGACCTCGCCCATAGCCGCCCCACTTCGAAACTCATGACACTCTTTTGCAAGATTTTCCACAAACACATTTCCACATCCCTCTAGCTTCACCAAATTTGCACTTTTGAAGATTCCATATCACAAGCAAAAGTGATCGAAGACATTAAAGTTTAGTCTGGGAAGATTAAGTTGAGAGCCAAATCCAACTATAAATCCAAATTTTGCTTCAACAGACTTGCACCAAATCAAATTTACTCTTAGCCACCACAAACCAACCAAGTCACAATTGCTACCTTAGCACCAACCCCAACTCACCCACCTTACACACTGAAAGCATGAGATTTCGGAATAAAGAAAACAGTGTTCAGATGTAATAAAAATAAAACTAGATTTATACGTGAAATAACACGGATACAATCAAATTAAAAGAACAGGAGCACAACCCCTTTTATTAATAAGATTCTAGCCCGGTTACAATAAATCTCTTTAATGCAATATTCTCAGTTACACCGGATGAACGGTGATCTCTTTCCGCATGCCCACATTTGAAACGGACGGGCTGTAGTGTTGCCGTCGCTTGATGTTTAATGATGATGAGTCCCTGCTTGCTGCTGTTCTTGCTGTAAAAGAAACAGTAAATGGTTAATAGCACCTGCAACTAGAAGACAGAACGTTTGACTGTAGAGAGCAGTGAGAAATGCACGTACAAGACCGATTAGCTGCTTTAAATGAAACAATTCTAAATAAACCTGCAACTGTTATCGAGAATAGCATGCATATTCGAAAACATATGTTATAGAGCATGAACTATTTTAATCATATTTGACGACAGCAAGTATTCGAACATGATAAAACATAAACTATTGCTTTAATACGTTTGAAAACAGCATATACAAAATGTAAACGGCTTTAATCCATTCGAAGCAGCATGAATTGAATTAGCATTACGAACATATGTGGGATGCCCAAGCGGGCCGCCCTGTAAAAATCCGACTTCGACGCCAATCCACTAGGAATTGACTCAAAGTCCCGGATAACGTGTTGTCGTCGAATTGATGGATTATTGTAATCCACTGCCGGAATTGCAAGATTCAAATGACTGTGTTTAGTTTAACAGCACTTCGTTCTTTTTTTAGAAAATGCTTCCCTGTTTTTACATATCGAGCCGGTTCTATTTATAGAGGGTTCGGCCTCTGGAACATTAATGTTCGAAACCCTAAATCCATAAGGGCCGCTCAGATTTGATCCTTATCGGGTCATTACTAAGCATGGCTCGCACTGACATCGAAAGTTATGAGGCATGGCCTCGGATCGGATATTTCGAAACCGCTCGTCTAATTAATGCTCGCCGTTGAATCCGTCGTTCTACAGACCCGCGGGGTTTTCTTCGAAAAGGGACACGTAGAGGGTGCCACATGGCGGTCGTTCCCTAGATAGTTGACTGCATGCTTTTGACTGGTGACGTGTCGGCTCGGGGCCCAAAGTGTCGCGATATCGCGACGCTTTGGGCCGGCTTTGGCTCGGGGCCCAAAGTGTCGCGATATCGCGACGCTTTGGGCCCGCTTTGGGTGGGGGGCCAAAGTGTCGCGATATCGCGACACTTTGGGCCCGCTTTGGGTCGGGGCCCAAAGTGTCGTGATATCGCGACACTTTGGGCCCGCTGGTCGGGGCCCAAAGTGTCGCGATATCGCGACACTTTGGGCCCGCTGGGTCGGGGCCCAAAGTGTCACGATATCGCGACGCTTTGGGCCCGCTTGGGTCGGGGCCCAAAGTGTCGCGATATCGCGCGCTTTGGGCGCTGGTCGGGGCCCAAAGTGTCCGATATCCGACGCTTTGGCCCGCTTGGTCGGGGCCCAGTGTCCGTATCGACGCTTTGGGCCCGCTTGGGTCGGGGCCCGAGTGTCGCGATATCGCGACACTTTGGGCCCTCTTGGGTCGGGGCCCAAAGTGTCGTGATATCGCGACGCTTTGGGCCCGCTTTGGGTGGGGGCCCAAAGTGTCGCGATATCGCGACACTTTGGGCCCGCTTGGTCGGGGCCCAAAGTGTCACGATATCGCGACACTTTGGGCCCGCTTAGTCGGGGCCCAAAGTGTCGCGATATCGCGACACTTTGGGCCCGCTTTGGGTCGGGGCCCAAAGTGTCGCGATATCGCGACACTTTGGGCCCGCTTGGTTTTTGACAAAAGGCTTGGCGCGGATAAAGGCTTTGAAGTTTGTTAAAGGCTCTAGAATGACCGACTTTGCTCTGCTCATTTTTCGATCTTCCGAACTGCTGTGCGAGTGGTTAAGACCACTATTTGACCTCTAAGGGCTGCCCTAAAAGTTGTGATATCAATGTGATCAATGTTTGTAATCACTTAATCGAAATGGTGCTGTTTTGGTGTCTACAGATGCCCCTTTTTGGGAAGCGCTGCGGGTGACGCAGATGCTTGAGCAAAAATATACGACCAAAGCACTAATGATTAGGGTTTCTTGGTAACCTAACCAACTTTTAATGCCCCAAGTATGGAAAGGGCATGCATTCTTGAATCCTTGCTTCTGATGAGCTAAGGAATTTGATTTCAAGTGTTAACCTATTTTGGTGAGGTGTGACTTGAGCTTGGACATTGATCAGTCATGATTAGGCAAAGGGCGCAACCTTTTATCCACAAGGGAACCTTGTGTTCATGCTTCGGGAATGCCAAGTATTTGATCAATTTAATGATTGCTTGTTTACTGCCCCAAGCAGGAGCGTGATTGTCTTTGTCAATGATTCTTTGAATGCATGTCATTGCCTTGATTGGGTGTGTGCTTGTTGATTGGTGACTAAGTGTGACTACCCCCTCAAGCGACGAATCGATGAGGGAATGACCTTCGTGAGAAAAGCGACGAGTCGCTTGACCCAAGATGACTTGGGTTAGGGTGGCTTTAGATGTTTTTCCATTTGAGCACGTGCAATTTTTCCGACATTTGGACCTGTTTTTGGTGGGTGTTAACCCTTTTGGTGATGCCATAATGGGGTGAAATCATCAAAAACCCGTCTTCCCGTGGAGCGGTCCAGCTATGATAGCCTTCTTAGGAAAGTAGGAGAATGAGAATTTGAGCCCCGACATCGATTTCCTATGCCAAGAGGTTGAGTGCAAGAGCACTCGTGTCCGGCAATGCTTATTGCTTCTTTTTGTGTTGCATTTTTGTGATGTTTTTGTTGTTTTGATTTTCTTTCTTTACGTATATGTCATGATTTTATGCACAATGGTTGATGTTGATGGGTGCATGCTACTTGATATGGATGGATGCATATGGTATGATAATTACCAATGTTGTATGTTGATTTATTTTGATGGATGCATGAGGAATGCAAATGCATGTGATATGCAAAAATGAAATGGATGTATGGACTTGGTGATATTTGGTTATGGCACCATAGACTGTTTAGAACTCCATTATTTTGCTATGTACAAATGTGGTGTTTCTTCTTTTTGTATTTTCTGATGGTATTGCAAGGATGAAAAAGCAGTGCAATTGGTTTAGCAATGTAGCAAAGGTTTTCTGAGACTTAGACAGCTTTAACTCACTAGCCATGACTGTACTTTATCTTACAAGACTTTTGAACAAGGTATGAATCGGACTTGTTTTTAACCAAGTTATTTCACATCCCTGTGTGTGCAATTGAGTTCATTTATGTGGTATTTGTCAGGATACCGCCAATGCCGGATGGGCTTTCAACCGAACCTGTCTTGAGGATCACCTAATTAGCTCCACTAACTCCTTTGTTGTATGTAGTTAGATTAATCTGCGGTGTTCTCCAGGATACCATAAGCTAGCTCATCCACATGCAAACATTGATCCGTACACAAGTTAATGTGACAGATATATCGTCATGCGAGAAGTTTACCGCCAATGATCGATAGGCTATCAACCAAACCGATACTGAGGCTTGCCTCATGACTTGTCGGAATGCTGAGAGTTCCAGGGATTCAAGGTCAACTCCCTTCTTTTTTTTTCAATTGTACTGGGATACTTGCTCGTTATAGTGATAAGAATCACTGTTTATTTTGATTTGTTTTTCTTTTCTCTTGAGCAAGGGATATGGAGTGACGATAATCACTATTCTTTGTGCTTTTTGAGATGTGCACTGTAGGGTGTCAAATTTTGAAGTTTTGACATTTTTGCAAATTTTTGACGTTTTGCAACTTTGGGATTCTTAGGGAATTGGGTAGGGAGGACGCTTGTCCTTTTGCCAACTCTCAGCATTCTTGGGGTCATTCGCACGGGGGGATGAGCAAGATAACCGTTTCGCTTATGGTAACTCTGGATTATTGGGTAGGTTTCATCCTTCGTTCACACAACTCGGGAATTTTTATGTGTTTTAATTTGTGTTGGGATGTTACGTAACAAGGTGTATTGCAAGTGCAACTCTACCTTCGTAAAATCTGTTTGACTTGATACATTTCAGTGCTAAAGAGCAAAATGATGACTGAATCACGAAAAACTCTTGATACATTAAGAGACCACTGACTCTGGTGTGGTAAAGTGCATGATGTTTTGCTATTTTTGTAAAATGGAACAGTGTGGAACAAGATGGACTAGTAGAACCATGACAGCCTATGGTGCCTTTGACCTATACGACCATGAATATACAATGTATGGATGCAATGCTTGGATGCAGCTATGTATTTTTGTATTTTTGATGGATTGATTTTGGTGAATATGAAGATGAATTGCGAGAGGAACTGTCTATTTGATGAATTTGAATATGCCTAGAAATGAGATGCAAATTTTTGTTGTTTTTGGTGATTTTTGTTGTTTTTGAATTTTCATGATTTTTGACCAAGTGATTGTGGAAATCCTTGGAGCGTTTTGGGATTGACCAAGCGATTGTGATAATCCTTGGAGCATTTTGGTTTGACCAAGCGATTGCAAGAATCCTTGGGGCTTTTGGGGTGACCAAGCGATTGCGATAATCCTTGGAGCATTTTGGGGGATTGACCAAGCGATTGTGATAATCCTTGGAGCATTTTGGTTTGACCAAGCGATTGCAAGAATCCTTGGGGCTTTTGGGGTGACCAAGCGATTGCGATAATCCTTGGAGCATTTTGGGGGATTGACCAAGCGATTTTAAGAATCCTTGGAGCCTTTGGGGTGACCAAGCGATTGCGATAATCCTTGGAGCATTTTGGGGGATTGACCAAGCGATTTCAAGAATCCTTGGAGCCTTTGGGGTGACCAAGCGATTGCGATAATCCTTGGAGCATTTTGGGGGATTGACCAAGCGATTGCAATAATCCTTGGAGCCTTTTGGGATATGGCTCTCTTTAGATATGAAATGGTCGCAAATGACTGATATTCAAGGGTTCTGTTTCCTTGATACCATCAAGAGAAGCTAACCGGTATGTCCCGGGTCCGATTTTGCTATCAATGACATACGGACCTAACCAATTTGCCGCAAACTTGTCCCGTAGGTGGGATGGCAAACTGGAATTTTGTTGATTTTCCTTCAAAACCAAATCACCAACGCGAAAGTCCCGAAGGTGAACTTTCATGTTGTAAGCTTTCTTAAGTCGCTCTTGATAAATGCGTAAATGCTCGAGAGCATTAACGCGTCGTTCGTCAAGCAACGTAAGCTGGTCTAACCGGGCCTGCCGCGTAGAATCATCATCTATGAACTCATGCATTGATATGCGCAGGGAAGGAATCTCCAACTCTAGAGGCATGACTGCCTCGGAGCCATACACGAGCAAAAATGGAGTGGCCCCAGTGGGCGTCCGAATGCTAGTGCGATAGGCCCATAGGGCAAGTGGTATTTGAATGTGCCAATCCTTATGACTGTCTGCGACGGTCTTTTTAAGGATGGCAACTAGCATTTTGTTTGACGCCTCTGCTTGTCCATTCGCTTGCGGATAATAAGGTGTTGAAAAGTTGTGCTGAATCTTGTACTTTGTGGTCAAAGCACGCACGTCTTTGTTCTTGAAAGGTGTCCCATTATCCGAGACTATTTTGGATGGAATACCAAAATGACATATGATGTTATGCAAAATGAACTCCACAATGCGGGGTCCTGTCGTAGAGGTAAGCGGAATTGCTTCCACCCACTTGGTGAAGTACTCTGTGGCCGTTATGATAAACGTGTGACGGCCTGACGACGTAGGGGAGATCTTTCCAATGAGATCAAAGCCCCATTGCAAAAACGGCCAAGCAGACTGGACTGTCTGCAAGGCCTGAGAAGGTACGTGCATTAGATTGGCATGATGTTGACACTTCACGCACTTCTTGACATAGGTGCAACAATCTCGCTCTAAAGATGGCCAATAATAGCCCATGCGAAGAATGCGCTTTGCGATGGCCATTCCACCGAAGTGGCCACCACATGTACCATCGTGCGCTTGGGCGATCGCCCAAGTGGACTCTTGCTGGTCCAAGCAACGAAGGAGGATTCCTTCATAGTCTGCGACGATACAAGATGTCTCCTATCAAGACATACTTAGCCGCTTTCTGCTTGAGTGCTCATTTTGCGGCATGAGTCAAATCAAGTGGGAGACTACCTAACTTGAGGTAGTCTCGAATGGGTAAATACCAGTCCTGTTGATCAGAAACCTCGATAGTATGAACAGCCAATCCCTCCTGAAGTTCATCCCTAGCAAATGCTGAATGGGATAGAACCTGCAAGAATAGTATTGTGTTGCTATTAATGGGAGTAGGGGAGAACAAGGACCCCCAGTTGGCGTGTTTCAGACGATCTCGGATTCGAGAGAACCTATCCGAGGATGGTTCAATTTGTATCATGTGGATTCCTAGCGCCGAGTCTAAACTTGCACGCTCCATCGCGGATTGCGATAAGGTTTTGACTTGAATGGTTGTCATATCACCAAAAAGGTCCTACGGAATTAATGACCCCAAGGAGGCCATTGTATCCGCAAAATGGTTTGATGATCGAGGGAGTGCCTCGATGTCATACCACTCAAGTTTTACCAGGAATTTGTCCACAAGGGCTTTATAAGCCTTCAGAACTGGGCATTTGCATTGATATACCCCTTTGACTTGATTGACTATTAACAACGAATCACCAAAGATGTTCAGTCTTTTGATGTTCATGGCGATTGCTGTCTGAAGACCTAGGAGCAAGGCTTCATACTCTGCGTTGTTGTTGGTGCACGGGAAGTTTAATTTAAATGACAGGGGCATTGGAGCACCCTGCGGTGTGAAGAATACAATTCCCGCACCACCACCTTGCTCACACTTAGAACCATCGAAGAATAGGGTTATGTCGGCCTATGACTCAGGCTCATCGGAATCTGGCGATTCTGAGACATGAAAGACCCCATCATCGGGTAGTTCTATGACCAGAGGCTGATTGTCTTCAAGAGGAGCCTCTGCTAGTTGATCGGCTATGACTTGTCCTTTGATAGATTTTTGTCCAATAAACTCTATGTCAAATTCCGTCAACAACATGATCCATTTTGCCATGCGACTACTATGATAAGTACGACTCATCATGTATCGCAATGGATTCTCCTTAGACACAACATACGTAGTGTTGCTCAGCATGTAGTGGCGTAGCTTTTTGGTAGCAAACACCATTGCCAGGCAAAGTTTCTCAACGTATGCATAGTTAAGTTCGTAACTGACCAGAGTGCGGCTAAGATAGTATGTAGCCTGTTCCTTGTGAATTTCATTCTTCTGGGCTAGCATGGCGCCCAGTGCCACCTCAGTGAGCTGAGATGTATAAGTAGAATGGCACTCCTGGCCTAGGTGGTGCCAATACTGGCGGCGAAGCCAAGTATTGTTTGATCTCGTCAAAGGCTGACTGGCACTCGTCATCCCAATGAAATGTAACCCCTTTGTGCAATAATTTGTTCATGGGTCGGCACTTGTCAGATAATTGTGCTATGAAGCGTTTAATCGACGCGACCTTTCCCTGCAGACTCTGAGCTGCTTGATTGTGGTTGGGGGAACCATTTCAAGGATTGCCTTGACTTTCTTTGGGTCCACCTCGATTCCTCGTTTTGAGACTATGAAACCCAAGAGTTTTCCAGATGTGACGCCAAAGACGCACTTCTTGGGGTTTAGTCTGACTTTATGCTCCATGAGGCGATCGAGGATCTTGCTTAAGTCAGCGATATGATTTGAGCGCAAGAGAGACTTGGCTAATAAATCATCCATGTAATCTTCCAAAGTTTTGTGCATGTAATCGTGGAAGATATACGTCATGGCACGTTGGTAGGTGGCACCGACATTTTTAAGGCCAAAAGGCATGACCTTATAACAAAATGTTCCCCAAGGCGTTGTGAATGCCGTTTTGAGTTGATCCTCAGGATTGATACGAATTTGATTGTATCCTGAGAAACCATCCATTAGGGAGAGCATTTCGTGACCTGTTGTAGCGTCTACTAATGCATCGATGCTCGGCAAGGGGAAATCATCCTTAGGACTCGCTTTGTTTAAGTCTCAAAAATCGGTGCATATGCGAATCCTCCCGTCGGGCTTCTTGACGGGAACCATGTTGGACAACCATGGCGGATAATCCACGCAGATGACAAATTGTGCATCCAACAGCTTTTGCAATTCATCTTTGACCATCAAGGCCACTGTTGGGTGCATCTTACGTAGTTTTTGCTTTACAGGCTTGATTGTCGGATCAAGCGTTAAATTATGCGTGACTAGCTGCGGGTCTAGTCCCGGCATATCCTTGTACGACCATGCAAAAACCTCCTTCTTCTCTTTGAGAAGGGCAATGTAATCGGCTTGCTCTTCGGGGGAAAGACTTACCCCCAGCTTGAGAATCTGTGGATTCATTGGATCTGTGCCGATGTCTACGTCAGTCGTCTCCTCGACTGACATGTGGGATCCGTCCTCCAACTGATGTGGAGTCGGGATCAAATGGATATCATTAGCTGAATTTAGATCTATGTTTGGAACCTCAGGTTCCTCTTCAGCTTGAAAAATATCCTGAGTTGTCCTTGGGGTAAAATGAGGCATTTCACCGAAAGGCCAGTACTCTGTTGGTGATAGGGGTGAATTGACGCGATCCCAGTCGATGGCATCTATGTCGAGATGCAATGACCGTGCTGGATCGGCCGGATTGCGGATGGGTGCGGTCAAATCAATGGAGATCATGTGGATGGAATGAATTTGGTCTCCATTACCGCGGGTATGATAACTTGATTTTTCTAGATATTCCCTATACTGTGGATCTGGTTCTATGGGAACGGGCACGAACGGATCGGCCCTATGTGCCAAATGGAGGACAGGGTCTTCCCTCGGCACTGTTGTTATGATAGGGTCTCGAGGTGGACGGTGCTCATCGTGAATGTGGAGCCATGGATCCAAGATCAGGTCCCACCCTGCTGGGTCGACCCACCATTCATGCCCTAATCGTATGCCCATCTATCCCATTAGATCTTCATGAGTTAAAGCACGATAATGTCATCGCGCATGTCTGAGATAGTCCATCTCAGTCTCATCTTCTGAGTCACTTTCGGAGATTCAAAAATGTTCATTCTCTTCAGCGACTATTGCTGGCGATGTTGAGGACTCTCCTTGCTCCAATAAGTTAATCTGGTCCCATCGCGGTTGTTCCACTTTTGGTGGAGGGACCTGACTCTCTTGACATTGTGCTAACTCAACTGGAATCTCTAAGGGGAACAACTTTGAAAAGATGTCCGGACACCATTGATATTCTTTTTGGGGATGGGTATCCGAACTTTCGCCTCTCTCTGGCAAAGGAGAGGGATTACTGCTGTTACCAAGGGTGTTTGGTGACCATGGGAGGTAATCTCCCAATGTAAATTCTGTTTTTGGGTTGGCATAGAGATCTAGTGCCAATCCCCCCTTGTTGCCTATTTCTAGGTCTTGCATATTTTCAACCAAGATGTCCAAGGGCAGGGGGTGGTTGAACCCTACTCCTGACTTGTCATATGGCATCTGATATCTTGGTTGGCAAGGGAGACGCATCCCTTGCTCATATCTCGCCTAGCCCGTATCCATGCCAATGGCATTGGCCGAGATATTTGAGGGCAAATTGTGGGTTTGACATATAATTGATGTTTTCAACAAAAGGTTCTTCGTCTGCTTCCTTTTGCTGACATGGTTCAAGACCATGATCAAGGCCCCCATACACAAAATTTGTCTGGTTGGGTGGGTGACCTAGGGGAACAAGTGTTCCTATGGGAAGGCGAGGTCTTCCCATATCCTGGATTGACTCTAATGCGGGCGTTGCCACAACATTCTGCACTATGTACTCCCCCAAGCCTGTACTAGCCATTTTAACAGTGATTGTTGATGCTTCGGAGGGAGGGAACAGGGAGTCCTTCCCGAGTCCATTCCATGTTTGGTAGGTTTGGGGTCTCAGCTTCCGTTGTCTTGGATATTTCCTCTGTTGATATCGTTGATATTGTGGGCAACCCCTCTTCTAAGGGCTGAGCCTCTTCCATGATTTGTTTTCCCTTGTCCTTCTATGTAGCCATGACGGGTGGCGTTGATGATGAAGGAGCAGATGATGAAGTCTCACCTGGCTGGGGTTTTGGTGATTCGGTCATCAGTGGTGCTTGCGGTATTGGACCCTGTTTAGATGGATTTAATTGGAAATCCAAATGCGTTGAAGGGAGGGTCGACTGAGGCATTAGTTGTACCGCATTGCAATACTTGAAGGGTTCCAAGTCCATTGGGACTACGTGTATTTCACCTTCAAAAGCATACTTTAAGCACTGGTGAGTGATGGAAGGGACACACTTCATGTCCCGAATCCAAGGCCGCCCTAGCAGTATATTGTAGGCCATCTCGCCTTCCAACACATGGCACAATGTTGGTGTTGTCTTTTGTCCTACCTGGACAGGTAGAACAACCGTGCCGACTGTCGAGCATATTGCATCATTGAAGGCTCGCAGTGTGTACGTGGAGGCTGTGATATGAGAGGCTGGCAGCTTCAAATGTTTCAGGGCTGCAATGGTAATAATATTACTGGACGAGCCAGTATCTACCAACACTCTCTTATACGGGATCCCGTTGATCCGCAACAACATGTAGGGGTGGATCAGCCGTGTCATTCGATATTGCTTTGACTTCATCCTCTCTGAAGGTGATGACCGGCTCAGTACATCGTTTTACGTGTCCCACGAAGTTGTTGAAAGAATTTGCTTCTTGGGGCTGTAATTCGATGGTTTTTAAAATGTCCATAAGAGCTTCTCTATGAGGTGTTGATTGTTGAATAAGCTCATAAATGGACAGCCTAGCCGATGTGGTCCGCAAACTCTGCGTGAGTTTGGACCGTATCGTGATTTCTGGTCTAGGCGGAGGTGACTGTATAGGGTGTTGTTGAGGCT
Source organism: Wollemia nobilis (assembly GCA_028583015.1). Taxonomy (NCBI): domain Eukaryota; kingdom Viridiplantae; phylum Streptophyta; class Pinopsida; order Araucariales; family Araucariaceae; genus Wollemia; species Wollemia nobilis. Next base: position 7,028,071 of record JAQPPZ010016917.1, on the reverse strand, counting down.
GTGACGTTGTCGGAACTTCCTTTGTGGCTGCCGCAGGGGCAACTGCTGAGTATTTTTTATTCCGCGTCACTATGCTAATCATTCCCACAAATCCTTGCATGGGAAGATTCTGGCGTACTTCATTAACTTGGAGAGGTTTTGCCTGTGTCTCGTGAGCAGGCAAGGGGTCTTTGAATACCCCCATTTGTTGGTTGTTTGGCGCTATGGGGTTGTCCACGGCCAACGTTTTATTTTCGATTAAATCTTGGATTAGACCTTTGAACTTCCAACATCCATTCAAATCGTGTCCCCTTCGCCTATGAAATCTACAGTATAGTTCCTCTCTATATCCCTTAGGTTTAGGAGCGTTAGGGTCTATAGTCGGGATCTCTGGAAGGGTTACTAAATTTTTCGCTGACAAGCGGTCAAATAAGGAGTCCCTAGACTCCGTGTAGGGGGTGAATTGTCGCTTAGGGCGACGCTGCTGATTCTGCTCCTGTTTCTTGTTATCTTTCTCATAACTAGGAGGCACTTGCCTGGTAATTGGCCTTTTGAGGCTGCGTGTCTTGCACTCGGCTTGGGAACATTGATTGCAACTTGATTAACCGCTGCGGGTTGTGATTGCGTATTCCCAGTCTTAGTGGTTTTATTCCACTCTTTCTTCTTAGGCTTGGCAATTGCGCCTTCGCCTATTTTAATCTCTTCTATGACTCTGGCTTGCGCCAAGGCTTCTTCTAAGCTGTCGTATTGCTGTAGCAGCAATAGCCCAGAGATTGATTTTAAGCAACTCCGTGCGAACATCTGAGTGAGATCAGACATAGGGGGATGGTATGGTAGCCTGGAAAGCAAAGCCCTCCATCGGTTCCCGTATGCTGCTATTGTTTCCTCCTCATACTGCTTGAGGCTGGCCAAATCACTTAGTGATGCCTTCTTCCTTGTGTTGAAAGCAAAGCGTTCAAGAAATGCATCCACTAGTTGATCTAAGTTGTTGATACTGTGTTTGGGCAATTGTGTAAACCAATCCGAGGCAGGGCCCGCGAATGTGGTTATGAAAGTTCTAAGCAATAATGCATCATTGTCTTGGATGCCGAAGCATTGACTCAGGAACCTCGTGACATGTTCTTGTGCGTCCTCCTCCCCTTTAAAGACTGCCAATTGTGGCAACTTGAAATGTTCAGGGTAAAGAGGTATGGGTACTGAGGGATGCACCGGATGACTGCGGAGTTGACGTAGTGTGGGCTTTTGATGCCCAAAAGCTTTTATCTCCACAGACTCCAAACGCTCTAATAGCGCTTTGTATGCATCGGAAGATTTTATTTCTTCTTCTTTGGTTTGCTCCCGTTGTGGGTCAAGGGAGACTGGAGGCCTATGGGGAGGTGGCCGATTGGCAGCCCTCCCGCCTTGATGGGGCGTGTCGACCCATTCTATTTCTGGTTCATACTCCTCATAAAACTCTTGAGGAGTCTCTGGGCGAGCCCTATAACCTTGATCGAGTCCCCGCTGAGGGTACCCATCATTGTTTCGGGGAGTGGCCTCCCTTTCGGGTCGATAAGGTCTCGGAGGCAAAGCTTGACGAGGTCGCGGAGACCTGTCCTGCCCCAATGGGTTGTGCCTCTCATACTGTTGTGCTCTTTGGATGCGAGGGGTTGGCCCCCTCTCAGGTATTTCATAGCGTAACTCATCCGCTTCGCGTTGCATGCGCTCTCTATCCAAGCGGTATCGATACTCTATTTCCTGATGACTTTGTTTAAGCCGCATGATCTGGGCTTGACGAGCGGCATGTCTGGCGACTGTCGGGTCAACTGGGTCTGCCCTCTTTTGTTGAGGAGGCTTGAATGTTTTGCCCATGTGTTTGCCTCGATCTTGATGGTCGAGAATTTCAATGGGTTGCTTCCCTTTGTCGGGGTAAGCGACATTTGTTTGAGGTTCTGGCCTCGATGTGTGATTATGATATCGCGCGGTGCGAAACACAAGGTTCCCGCGCTGTTTGTTGTTCTCGAGGAATGTGATGATCTTCCTCGTACTCCATTTTATGGGTGTGAGAGAGGCGGGCGGAGTTAGCTAGCCCTGTGTAAAGAGCCCTGCGCTCTGGATGTTGTTTTTCTATTCTGATGGGAGGTAAATAAGGGATGCCATATCCACGTTGCCCCTCCAAATGGATAGTATGCCTCTCTAGCGCTTCATCGCACTGTGGCCATTCAAACCTAGCCTCAAGAGGCGGTTGTCTACTTATATTGAGATCTGCATGTGAACCATCTTCCCGAAAGGGGGTGCGTTGAACGGGTGTATTCCAATGAGGAGGTTCCCAATAGTTCCTTCTTGAAGTGGCCTGATGTGGACTTTGTTGTAGGCCAGACTGCCAAGATGGTTTGGCTAGGTCCTCAGGGCTAAAGCGAAGGCGACTAGCGCCCTCTCTTTGTGTACCTTCCATAGCGTCTGCCCTTGATTGGGCTTGGCTACGAGTGTACACCATTGTGATGTGTCGCTACTATCTAAGCAGATTTTATCTCGTTTATGATGATTTGTCTTTTTGTGCACACCAAGCAGAAATGAACACACACATACGCAAAACCGTGATTATCTCTTTTAAGGATTGATAGTGTGTCCTAAACTGGTTTAGTGCATTTTGATGTTTTGTTTTGTTTTTGCAATTTTGGAAGAACGTTTAAATGCATAATGTTGGCTCATATGACTCCCATAAATGGTCGCCCCTTCAATATACCATTGCCGGACCGATATACCAACCTCTCTATATACCCGCCCTTACGTGAGGGAGACTATAGGTACGTGAGAGCGAGATGGTACGTGGAACATAGGCGGTACGGAAGGGGAATCGCTCTGTTTATGACACCTACCATAGAAGACTTATCCTCGCGTGCATGGGAATCACCCCGACAACACTTGGTCGGCTTTCGTCAGGATTTACGTCTAGCAACAGTCGCGATCGAGGTAATGGATGCAATATCTCAAGCCAAAGTGATAATGGAATCCACCTTTGGTCTTGCTCAAGGGTTGGGGTTTTACGACCAACGCCTTGGTTTAAAGTACCACGTGGTGTGTGGGATTCATTTTACTTTGCAAATTTGAAACAGGCAACCGAAAAAGAAATCTTTCCCTATGCCAGACAGATAATACTAACTGAAAACAGCAAGTAAAAATTGCAAAGAAATTTTCTACCTTTCTTAAAATTTTTTTTTTTTTTTTTTTTTTTACGCAGATAACGACATAATTAAATAAAGCAAGAAAAATCTTTAAGAAAAAATTTTCTACCTTATTTTAATAATTAAAAAGATTTAATTATTAAATGAATAATTACGCAGATAACTACATAATTAAATAAAGCAAGAAAATTTTTTAAAAAAAATTTCTCTACCTTACGGTAATAATTAAAAGAAATTAAAAATGTCAGTAAACGAAATGACCTGAAACTTCGCAACAGAAAATGATATGGACGGCTAGAATCGTTACCTCCTTTCTGCCCGAAATTGCTGTTTCTGACCTCCGGTTAAAAAGAAGTACCTGTTAAGCACAAGACACAACAAGTTTAATTAACTTCCGTGATTTTTAAAAAAAATGGGAACCGGTCCCACCGTGATCGCCACTGAAAGCATGAGATTCCGAAATAAAGAAAACAATGTTCAGATGTAATAAAAATAAAACCAGATTTATACGTGAAATAACACGGATACAATCAAATTAAAAGAACAGGAGCACAACCCCTTTTATTAATAAGATTCTAGCCCGGTTACAATAAATCTCTTTAATGCAATATTCTCAGTTACACCGGATGAACGGTGATCTCTTTCCGCATGCCCACATGATAAATGGGCGGGCTGTAGTGTTGCCGTCGCTTGATGTTTAATGATGATGAGTCCCTGCTTGCTGCTGTTCTTGCTGTAAAAGAAACAGTAAACGGTTAATAGCACCTGCAACTAGAAGACAGAACGTTTGACTGTAGAGAGCAGTGAGAAATGCACGTACAAGACCGATTAGCTGCTTTAAATGAAACAATTCTAAATAAACCTGCAACTGTTACAGAGAATAGCATGCATATTCGAAAACATATGTTATAGAGCATGAACTATTTTAATCATATTTGATGACAGCAAGTATTCGAACATGATAAAACATAAACTATTGCTTTAATACGTTTGAAAACAGCATATACAAAACGTAAACGGCTTTAATCCATTCGAAGCAGCATGAATTGAATTAGCATTACGAACATATGTGGGATGCCCAAGCGGGCCGCCCTGTAAAAATCTGACTTCGACGCCAATCCACTAGGAATTGGCTCAAAGTCCCGGATAACGTGTTGTCGTCGAATTGATGGATTATTGTAATCCACTGCCGGAATTGCAAGATTCAAATGACTGTGTTTAGTTTAACAGCACTTCGTTCTTTTTTTAGAAAATGCTTCCCTGTTTTTACGTATCGAGCTGGTTCTATTTATAGAGGGTTCGGCCTCTGGGAACATTAATGTTCGAAACCCTAAATCCGTAAGGGCCACTCAGATTTGATCCTTATCGGGTCATTACTAAGCATGGCTCGCACTGACAGATCGAAAGTTATGAGGCATGGCCTCGGATCGGATATTTCGAAACCGCTCGTCTAATTAATGCTCGCCGTTGAATCCGTCGTTCTACAGACCCGCGGGGTTTTCTTCGAAAAGGGACACGTAGAGGGTGCCACGTGGCGGTCGTTCCCTAGATAGTTGACTGCATGCTTTTGACTGGTGACGTGTCGGCTTGGCTTTGGGCCGGATTTGGCTTGGGGCCCAAAGTGTCGCGATATCGCGACGCTTTGGGCCCGCTTTGGGTGGGGGGCCAAAGTGTCGCGATATCGCGACGCTTTGGGCCCGCTGAGTCGGGGCCCAAAGTGTCGCGATATCGCGACGCTTTGGGCCCGCTTGGTCGGGGCCCAAAGTGTCGCGATATCGCGACGCTTTGGGCCCGCTTGAGTCGGGGCCCAAAGTGTCGCGATATCGCGACGCTTTGGGCCCGCTGTGGGTCGGGGCCCAAAGTGTCGCGATATCGCGACACTTTGGGCCCGCTTAGTCGGGGCCCAAAGTGTCGCGATATCGCGACACTTTGGGCCCGCTTGGTTTTTGACAAAAGGCTTGGTGCGGATAAAGGCTTTGAAGTTTGTTAAAGGCTCTAGAACGACCGACTTTGCTCTGCTCATTTTTCGATCTTCCGAACTGCTGTGCGAGTGGTTAAGACCACTATTTGACCTCTAAGGGCTGCCCTAAAAGCCGTGATATCAATGTGATCAATGTTTGTAATCACTTAATCGAAATGGTGCTGTTTTGGTGTCTACACACACCACAACCACAAGCATCCCATACTAATGCTCTTGCCCCACTTCAACCGCAACAATACTGAGGCATGCATCCACAAGTTCCACCATGTAACTATTGACAATTTTGTCACATTGCACAAGGGGTAGAAAAAAATCAAAAAATTTCCTTTTGCAAGAGTATTTCTTTTCATTTGTAAGTGTTGCAGCAATTTTGGCTTTCCATGCCACTCCCTGTATATAAAATGAAGATGAAGGAGCTTCACTGCCGAACAAGCCAAGGAAGACAGCTTCAGAGCAAGCAGACAAAAATGTCGTGATATCGCGATAGAAAAATCGTCGTGATATCGCGACATAAAGCAAGAAAGAGCAGTCGGAGGCAAAGCTGTCACGATATCGTGACATGTCACGTTTTTGCGGCCAAAGGCAAAGAGAAAGCGCCAGGAGAGAAAAGCGTCGCGATATCACGACGTGTTGTGTTTTTGTGATGCAAGAAGAGGAACCACACTGAAGGCATAAAGGTGTCGCAAAATTGCGGCCCAGATCAAGGAGGCAGAGCCAAAAGGAAAAGTGTCGTGATATCGCGACATGTTGCAAAATCGTGACCGACAGCGAGAAGAAGGCGTAGCAAGGAAAAACTGTCGCGATATCACGACATGTCACAAAATCATGACCGAAAGCGAAGAAGAGACAAAGAATGAAAAATGACCACGATATCGCGACGTGTCACGTTTTCATGGCTCAGAGCCACAAAGAAGTGCCAGAATGAAAAACGGTCACAATATCATGACGTGTTGCAAAATCACAGCCAAAGTCAAGGAGAAAGCACCAAGAGAGAAAAGCATCGCGATATCGCGACATGTCACATTTTCGTGACTTAAAGCAACAAAAGAAGACAAAGACATAGACATGTCGCGATATCACGACATGTCATATTTTCGCGATGCAACAAGAAGAATCAAGCTGAAGGCGAGGAAATGTCACGATATCGCGACATGTTGCTTTTTCGTGATGGGCACGTGCTTCAAGCCGGGTATTTTCTTGAGACAATTAGTGCCTCGTAAATGCATTCTTTCTTGCCCAATAAGCTCGTTGTTCTTTTTTGGCAATTGGAAGTGAAGTGTCAGTCCCTGAAGGAGAAGTTCGACGAGCATGGCGGCCACTCGAGCATTGCACTAGGGATACTCAGGCGGTTCATCAATGCATATTTCTACGGTTGACCTAGTCACAGTTACCAGTTCTGGTAATGGATTTGAAAGCTCAGTCTCGAGGGCCACGAAGAGCCGATTTCTCAGATCTCAAGAACAAACTTTGCTATTTTGTGTAATTATGATTCAGAGGCTTTGGTCCTCTATAAAAACCCAAGCATTATAATGGAAAAAGAGGGGGGAACTTTCTGCTAGAAAGCTACTGTAACTTGATGTCCTGTGTCTAATACTAAATATTTTTGTACTCCATTTCTCTCTTTTATGCTGCCTTCTGTGCTTAATTCTTTTGTCTGTCTGCACTCGTATACTGAGACTCTAAATCCTGAATCCGGTGTGCGATTGGGGACTGTACCCTAAAATTCACCCTAAAGGATACATAGGAGAGGAAAAACATCGTATAAGCTTTCTTTTATGCTGCCTGGTGGGTCATGGTTTCTGTTATTCCCTTGTCTTAATCGTTGTTACTCTGAACCCTAAATTCCAGCGAGAGAGAAAGGAGAACCCTATGAACTCGTCTAGAGGATACATAGGAAAGCGAGTATCACGTTTCTTTCATCTATTCTTGGTGTTCTTTGCTGCTATTTGAGTTATTAGTGAGTGATCATGCTTCCTGTTCTTCCCCACCTTGAATAATCAATCTTCTAACCCTTACTCTTTTTATTTATTTCTCTAACCCTTACCCCTTTTTATTTATTTTCCTAACCCTTACTCTGTTTATTTCTTTCCTGCACTCTTGTCTCAAACCCCAAAAGTAGATTAGTATAGGAGACGACCTTTCTCCAAATATTGGCATGAGGGGCATCTCTTCCCCTCGGCCTTTCAACATTGGTCGTAGGTCCAGGGCGCGCAAACCCACCGAAAGTCCTTTCCTGTGCGGATTTGATGACCAACAGTTTTTGGCACGCCCAGTGGGACCCAAGGTCCCTTTTTTGAGAAAATTTCCAGCCCATCTTCATCGGAGCCAGTAGTTCTAATAAGTTCCCAGTGAGATCCGGTCAGTCTCATCTTCTGAGTAGTGGTGAGAATCGATGCTCTCATTACTAAAAGACTCTTAGCATCTGGCGACTCTGTTTTACCCGAGAATCTTTGAAGTCATGAAGACCAGTGCCTAAATCAGGTTTTCTTAACCAATACTTCTCGTGTCTTAAGAAGGTCTGAGTTCGGTGAATCTCTGGCCTATCTTCATCTGATAAAATCACCTGGCAACTCAGTTGAGCTGAAGACCTAGATTTCTTGATCGTAGGCACCCATTTTTTTTAAGCTAAAAGAAGATATTTCGAAGGAATCAAGGTTCGGTGAGTAGCCTTGACCTCACAGGCAGAGAAAGAATGCTCACCTGGTGACTCCGACTCAGTGGTGATAACCGTGATATCTGTAGACCGCTGCTATAATGGTGGGGGTAAGCTTTCCTAGCTAGGATGACCGAGGCCCCTTGAACCTCCAAAGCTACCACAAGATTCTCGACATCGCCTTGAAGGCATTGACAACATACGATGGCACCACGGGAATGGCCCGAGAGCACCTTGAAGCTGTTGCTAATTTAGCGTTCCTCTATGACATAATCCACGAAGATGTCATGGTCAGACTTCTGGTCCTGTCTTTGGAAGGAAGGGCACTGCAGTGGTACAGACTACTCGGGCCTAGGAGTATCTGCTCATGGGATGACTTAGCGGGAGCACTATTCAAAACATTTGATGGCTCTCAAGATCCCTTCCAGCTTTTGACGCACCTCTCCACCATCAAGAGAGCATCTTTGGAGAGCGTCACGGACTTCAATATCCGATTCATCAGAAGTTGGAAGAGAATTCCAAGGGAGATCCAACCGATGCCCGCCCAAGCCCACCTCTACTATGTTTAGGCTTTTCACCCGGACATAGGCCTCCTCTTGCTGTGATCTGGTGAACAAAGATTCCCTCAGATATTCGAGGAAGCAGTACGTGCAGAATAGTTTCTATCGAGAAAGTGGCAGTGGGGAGAGGCCCCATCACTTTCTCCAATAGTTGCTACTCCTGTCTGTCCAATGTAGTATTCTTCATGGCAGACTCCTCATACTGAGTAGAAGCCTGAGATGCAGTCATGTGGAGCTCGAGAGGCAGATCCCATCCAAGTCCAACCCTGGCAGTTTGCAAGCTTTGCCCCAACAATGAACAATATGGTTGCTTGCGATCTCCATCAGAGGACGGGCCAAGAAGAGGAGCAGGCTCAAGTGGTAGAGCCTAAAAATGAAGAGGGCCCAGTTTTGCACTCTTTTTGTATCCCTGAGCATAGCACGCAAATGTTCAGCCAAAATCCATCAAGCGTACCTCACCAAGAGGCTGAACCTGAAGAGATCATAGAAGTTTGCTCTTTGTCGGAGGAGCCCTGTTATCGCATCGAGAAAATGGAGGAACCTGTACCCAGCCCGCAGTTACTAGACTCTTCGGTATTCTGGTTCCAGCCATCACTATGGCCAGTGCCCCAAGAAGACCCTCGCATGGTGAACTTCTTTGCCACATCTTGCATCAGCAGTGTGGGTACTGGCAGGAGTGACAACTCACTGCGTTGCTTCCTGTATGTAGCATGGACAACTTCGGGAAGAAGCCAGCCGGACTTCAAAGATCAACTAAAGTTCAATATGATCTGGTCCGGGCACTGCAGATTCATCGGATAGACACCCGAGGCTGAGTTTGTGATGGCGGTATGTCTGTCATGCCGCAAATTTTGTATAAATTGTAAATAGCCCGGCTAGTAAATAAGAGCCGAAAGCACTAAGGTTGCTTAGGAGCTTAGGCACAAACAAAAAATATATGTTGTCAGTGGATGATCAGAGAAGAAGATAATGAGAATGACTCTGTTGCCCAATGGATAAAGGCCTGGGATCTCTGCATTCAGACTAGCAAAATGCCCTACGAGATGCCAAGAATGTTGACAATTTTGTCACATTGCACAAGGGGTAGAAAAAAACAAAAAATCCTTTTGCAAGAGTATTTCTTTTCATTTGTAAGTGTTGCAGCAATTTTGGCTTTCCATGCCACTCCCTTGCACATAAAATGAAGATGAAGGAGCTTCACTGCCGAACAAGCCAAGGAAGACAGCTTCGGAGCAAGCAGGCAAAACTGTCACGATATCGCGACAGAAAAACTGTCGTGATATCGTGACATAAAGCAAGAAAGAGCAGTCGAATGCAAAGTCGTCGTGATATCGCGACATGTCACATTTTCATGGCCAAAGGCAAAGAGAAAGCACCAGGAGAGAAAAGCATCGCGATATCGCGACGTGTTGCATTTTTGTGATGCAAGAAGAGGAACCACGCTGAAGGCATAAGGGTGTCGCGATATCGTGACATGTCACAAAATTGTGGCCTAGAGCAAGGAGGCAGAGCCAAAAGGAAAAGTGTCACGATATCATGACATGTCACAAAATCGTGACCAACAGCGAGAAGAAGGCGCAGCAAAGAAAAATCGTCGCGATATCGTGACATGTCGCAAAATCACGATCGAAAGCGAGGAAGAGCCAAAGAATGAAAAACGGTCGCGATATCGTGACATGTCACGTTTTTGCGGCTTAGAGCCACAAAGAAGTGCCAGAATGAAAAACGGTCGCAATATCACGACGTGTCACAAAATCACGGCCAAAGTCAAGGAGAAAGCACCAAGAGAGAAAAGCGTCGCGATATCGCGACATGTCGCATTTTCGCGACTTAAAGCAACAAAAGAAGACAAAGACATAGACATGTCGTAATATCGCGACATGTCATATTTTCGTGATGCAACAAGAAGAATCAAGCTAAAGGCGAGGAAATGTCACGATATCGTGACATGTTGCTTTTTCATGATGGGCACGTGCTTCAAGCCGGGTATTTTCCCGAGACAATTAAGTGCCTCGTAAATGCATTCTTTCTTGCCCAATAAGCTCGCTGTTCTTTTTTGGCAATTGGAAGCGAAGTGTCAGTCCCTGAAGGAGAAGTTTGACGAGCATGGCGGCCACTCGAGCATTGCACCAGGGATACTCAGGCGGTTCATCAATGCATATTTTTGCGGTTGACCCGGTCACAGTTACCAGTTCTGGTAATGGATTTGAAATCTCAGTCTCGAGGGCCGTGAAGAGCCGACTTCTCAGATCTCAAGAACATTCTTCACTATTTTGTGTAATTATGATTCAGAGGCTCGGGTCCTCTATAAAAACCCAAGCATTATAATGGAAAAAGAGGAGGGAACTTTCTGCTAGAAAGCTACCATAACTTGATGTCTTGCGTCTAATACTAAAGATTTTTTTACTCCATTTCTCTCTTTTATGCTGCCTTATGTGCTTAATTATTTTGTCTATCTGCACTCGTATACTGAGACTCTGAATCCTGAATCCGATGTGCGATTGGGGACTGTACCCTGAAATTCACCCTGAAGGATACATCGGAGAGGAAAAACATTGTATAAGCTTTCTTTTATGCTGCCTGGTGGGTCATGGTTTCTGTTATTCCCTTGTCTTAATCACTGTTACTCTGAACCCTAAATTCTAGCGAGAGAGAAAGGAGAACCCTATGAACTCATCTAGAGGATACATAGGAAAGCGAGTATCACGTTTCTTTCATCTATTCTTGGTGTTCTTTGCTGCTATTCGAGTTATTAGTGAGTGATCATGCTTCCTGTTCTTCCCCACCTTGAATCATCAATCTTCTAACCCTTACTCTTTTTATTTCTTTCTCTAACCCTTACCCATTTTTATTTCTTTTCCTAACCCTTACTCTGTTTATTTCTTTCCTGCACTCTTGTCTCAAACCCCAAAATTAGATTAGTATAGGAGCTGGCCTTTCTCCGGAGATTGGCATGAGGGGCATCTCTTCCCCTCAGCATTTCAACGTTGGTCGCAGGTCCAGTGTGCGCAAACCCATCGAAAGTCCTTTCCTATGCGGATTTGATGACCAAAAGTAACTTCACACCCTTATCCAAACCATTACCAACCCTGTTCCATAGATTGTATGAGGGCAACCATCTCATTCTACCTGAGATCCACCCATTGGATCCAAATTCACCCAAGCCTCGTGACTATAATGAGCAACTCTTTTGTCCTTTCCATAGGCAGCATGGCCATAATATCGATTCATGTCGCTCCTTCCATGGGCAATTTCAAGACCTAATCGATAGGGGCACCATTCAGGTAGCAAACCCTCTAGCCCCACAAAATCAAAACCTAGGGATCTTTCAAAACCCCTTACCGAATCACAGAGGACCCAATCCCCCTAGACCTCTAAACAATCCTCTAACCTAGGGTGGGGACCGGGAAACAGACAACACCTATCGTCTCCCCACTAGTGCAGTTCACATCACCACAAGTACCTCAAATGCCTACCACCATACCACCACCACCCCAAAATATGATCACCATCCATGGTAGCCTAACCCATCAGCTATGTAATGCCCCTATGTGGCTATCCATATTTGATCTCCTATAGTAGTCTCAACCCCATCATGAGGCGTTGAATGACATCCTACATTCCATTGACTTAGAGATGCATGACACTAACACCTTTGTCAATTTTATAGGAAACATCTCACGATGCCTCCAGCCCTCAATTAGTTTCCATGACCATGAGATAATAGAACTCATTGGAGAAGGAGCAGATCCCCCTCTCCACATACAAGCCATGATCAATGATATCACCTACAAGAGGGTACTCATTGACATGGGCTCATCCATTAGCATCATATCAATAGTAGCTCTACATCACCTGCACCTCCCTCCAACCCATTTTGCCATGCCTTCCCTGGACTTGCATGCATTCGATGGCTCCATGAGGCCTACCGTAGGATCCATAGTCTTACCCATCCATGTAGGCATCCGTACAATCCCCATCCTCTTTCATATCATCCAAGGAGAAATGCAATACAATATTCTCCTCGATCGCCCTTGGATTAGAGACATGCAATGTGTCCCATCCACATTACACCATTGCCTCAAGTACGTCCACAATGGACTTGTACACTATGTCCCATCCGATGGAGACCCCTTTAAGTTTTGTAATGTCATAGACCTTCCTCCTGCACCATCATTTTCATCCTCCCAATTGTTCCCTGTATCTTCTCACTAGTTAGTAGGAGCATCGATATCCTCCCCAACTTCCACTTCAACATCCCAGTGTTCATCAAGAGCACAAGCCTTGATGTCCACACCATTAGCACCATCTTTCAAGGGATCCAAAACTTCTACCATGCCTTTCTCACCACCATCCTTATGGCCTCTATAATCATCACAACCTCCACCATTCCAATTTCCACCTATGGTGCCACAACCATTAGCACCTCCCATTATACAACCTGCTACAATACCTTCCCCACCCTTGCATATGAAAGCCCCTATCCTTCCTACACCGCAAACACCTCCTCTTCCCTTTTGATCAAAGCCTAAGACATTCATGTCTCCATGTATCCTAGCACCTGCACCGATACCATCCCCTACGCAGACCAAACATCCTGTTCAAGCCACAACAACCAAACATCATGAATAGGAACAACCGACACCCAGCTTAGATGAACAACCTCCACACCCTTCGGCCACTACCATTAGGGAATCTCAACTTTCTCCTTCCTCAACTAATTCTGACACTCCACCTCAATCGCTAGAGTGCACCACACCGTGCATATCCATATTCATGACAAATTCTAGCCCAGGAGACTATAATGTATGTGACGCTCATGTATGTGACCCCCCAATCTAGTCCACCCATGATTTCGGTCACCCTTCAGCTTTGGTCCTTACCATTGGAACCGTCATATAGTTAGGAAGTCCCAAAAACCATACCAATTTTGTGTATGCAGGAGTTGACTCTTCGATCCCCCCACAAACTTCTCCAGTACCACTATCTAGCTCTGGTGATGCAATTACGCACCTAGCCAACCCTCAATTCACCTTGCGCTACCTATAATGCTTTCATTGGCACGGGTTCGGGCTAGGTCGCTATGAGCAAGGGCTACGTACACCCATTAACCCTCGTGTCTGATCACCCACCGACAAAACCAGCCTAGGTTATCGCCCAACCACCACTTACACATTAGAAGATGAAATCCAAGATTTATCCTTGCATCCTCCTCCACGTCCAACACACACCTTGGAAGAATACATCGATATGGACATATTAGAAGGCACCCCTTCGTCCACATCAACCATCATAGTCCCCTGCGATTTCTTTCAAGAATCTCCTACATCCGATACCTCCTCATTCTGTGATGTGAATAGATTGGTAGAACACTTCGCTACTTTATCCCTAGCTGCACCAATGGAGCTTGACATAGTCCCTCCTGAGCCATCATAGACATGCTTACCCATGTTCCCGCCTATACATAGGCAACTACAGAGAGTAGCTTCTCATCCTCGCTCACCTCCAGTCATTTTGCGACCTCCCTTGAGTCTCTTAGGGCATGCACAAACCACCCAACCTTCCTCACTAGACTCTTCCCCACCTACTTCACCTACAACATCGGTCAACATGGTTGAGGTAGACCTAAGTTCTCCCCTCCACTACAACCACCAACAAATTCGAGACGATACCCCAAACCCAAACTTTATAGATCTTGAACATATCTCACACATACCAGTGCCTGGAGACTTCCTTCTTTCACCTCATGTCTTGCGGGCGATAAATGCCCCTTCATCATCCACATCATCCCAAGCCCCTCAGGTCCATCACGTGAGCATTTACATAGATGATGAATACGAGTTCAGCGAAGCCATCGATGACTTCAACCTCATTCCTATCCCCGAATAGTTACATGATGGATCTCGCATGCTCATTGAAGACACTATCGATGTCGACATTGGAGATGATCCCGAAAACCCCCACATCCTCAAGCTAGCCGCTAGCCTCTCACCCGAGGAATGCATCACCTTCACAAACTTCCTATGCAAGTACATAAATTTTTTTGCATGGTCTTACAAAGACATGTCGGGACTCAACCCTATCGTAGTAGTTCATAATCTTATACTCGATCCCAAAGCCAAACCGGTGAGACAAAAGTTGTGATGCATGCATCCAACTATCACATTGATAGTGAATTCCGAGCTCCAAAAGCTCCTAGATGTGGATTTCATTGTACCCATCGATTATCCAGAGTGGGTATCCAGCATGGTCCCTGTACCTAAGCCATCCGATGAAGTTCGTGTCTGTATAAATTTTTGTGATTTAAACAAAGCTTATCCCAAAGACAATTTTCCTCTACCTAACATTGACTCCCTTGTTGATTCCATCATAGGCCACGAGATGATATCCCTCATGGATGGATTCTCGAGATATAATCAAATCAGGATCAACCCAGCTGATCAACACAAAACCTCCTTTACAACACCCTGGGGGACCTTTTGCTACAAAGTCATGCCCTTTGGCCTCAAAAACGTTGGGGCAACCTATCAACGAGCCATGACCTACATATTTCATGATTTAATGCACAAAAACATTGAGGATTATGTAGATGATCTTATCGCTAAGTCCAAGAAACATGCAGACCATCTCGAAGATCTCCGTCAGATTTTTGATCGATTACTAGAACATAACGTGCGCTTGAACCCAAAGAAGTGCATGTTTGGTGTTACCTCAGGCAAAATATTAGGATTCATTGTCTCCCAGTGAGGCATTGAGGTCGATCCTAATAAGGTGAAAGCCATCATCGAGATGCCTCCTCCCACTACATTAAAGCAATTGCGCAGCCTCCAGGGCAAGATCACTTCTATCCGTAGATTCATAGCATAATTGTCTGACAAATGCCAGCCATTCAATCACCTCTTACAAAAAGGAGTAAGCTTCAAATGGGATAATAACTATCAAGAAGCATTTGACGCTATCAAAACATACCTTACATCACCATCGATTATGTCACCACCGCATCCACAATTACCATTGACTCTATATATTTCAGCCATAGAACTTGCGCTAGGTACACTCCTAGCTCAAAAGAATGCACTCGACAAAGAGCAAGCTATCTACTACATCAGCCACACACTAGTTAGTTATGAAATGAGATACGGATACATGGAAAAACTATGCTTGGCAGTAGTATTCGCTACTCAGAAGTTAAGGCACTACATGTTAAACCACACAACCTTTGTCATTGCCCGAGATAACCCCCTTCGATACATGATGAATAAGAGCTACCACAACTCGCGCACAACTAAATGGATCATGCTCTTAACTAAATTCGACCTAGAATTCATATCCCAAAAATCCATCAAAGGGCAGGTCATCGCAGACCAACTGGCCGAAGCCCCTTTAACTGAAAATCAACCCCTCCTCATCCAGCTTCCAGATGATTCCATCTTTCACATAACCGAAGTTGAAGAATATGTAGAACCTAAATTTGTAGCTGACCTCACCATGTTCTTCGATGGTTCTAGGTGTCTCCACGTTGGGGGTGCAGGCATTGTCTTCTTTACACTAGAAGGAGAACCACTCCCCTTTTCATTCAAACTCGATTTCCCTTGTACCAATAACAATGCAGAATATGAAGCCCTAATCCTAGGACTAAAACAAGCACACTCTATGCACATCAAATGCCTCCACATCATAGGTGATTCACTCCTCATAGTCAATCAAGTGTAGGAACTCTGGCTATGCAATTGCCCAGTCCTCTAGCAGTACAAGAAAATCGCACAACTCTTATCTCAATTCGAGTGGTATGACCTTGAAGCCGCTCCGCGATCATCAAATCATTTTGTAGACACGATGGCCTCCTTAGGATCCCTCATTCCACAAAATCCAACATCTGACACAACATCCATGTCCATCCATACACTAACTAGATCTACCATATCACCCACACCTCCTACAGATGATGGTGGTGTGTATGTGGTACACATCAAACCCCATGATCCATGGTTCTCACAAATCAAAGAATACATCAAGCTAGGTTTCCTACCATGTGATCTACCCCATGCTCAATGTCGAACCTTCAAACAAAGAGTGATCCACTACACATTGCTGGGGGACATCCTTTACCATCGTAGCTATGACGACATGCTCCTGCATTGCCTAGAACCACAAGAATCACAACGGGTTGTACAAGAAACCCATGATGGTACTTGTGGTGGCCATTTTAGTGGCATGGAAATCACCAAACGCATACTTCGTATGGGTTATTACTGGCCCAAAATGGAGCATGACTACTGTGAGTATGTGAAACGTTGCATCAAATACCAACAACATGCCAACCTAACACATCTCCCATCCCAAGCACTTCAACCTATCCAGTCCATGTGGCCTTTCTCCCAATGGGGCCTAGATCTAATTGGACAGATTACACCAGCTTCCTCAAGCAACCACAAATTTATCATCACTGCCACAGAGTATTTTACCAAGTGGGTCGAAGCCATCCCACTGGTCCAAACCACAGGAGCCAAAATTGCAGCATTCATTACGGAGCATATCATATGCCACTTTGGAATTCCCTCCCAAATCATTTTTGATAATGGGAAATCCTTTAAAAACAAGATGGTCCAAGCCCTGTGTGATAGATTTCACATACACCATAGCTTTTCTACCCCATATTACCCTCAGGGTAATGGCCAGGTAGAAGCCACGAACAAAACCATCTGTTCCATTCTCCGTAAAACTATAGCAGAATCTCATCGGGATTGGCATAATCAAATGCCCCTAGCCTTGTGGGCGTATCGTACGAGCATCCGTACTCCTACTGGGGCAACACCTTTTTCACTTGTATACGGGGCAGAAGCTATCATGCCCCTTGAGCTTGAGATACCCTCCTTAAGGATATCTATGAAGGATTTCATTGATGATGACACTGCTCGCCAAGCTCGTCTAGATCAATTAACACTTCTCGATGAACGTCGCATCCATGCAATCGAGCACACATGAGTTTATCAAGATCACCTTCATCATGCCTATAATAGTAAGGTACATCAACGCGAGTTCAAAATCGATGACCTGGTTCTCAAAGAGAACCAATAAATCACAAGTCAACCTCACCAACAACGCGATAAATTCACCCCAAACTGGTTGGGCCCATTCATTGTCACACACAAATACGGCTCAGGAGCATATCGTCTAGCCAACCTTGAAGGCCTTAACGATCCTGAACCCATCAACATCTTGCACCTTCGTGCATTCAATGCATGATGCACAAACACATTCACCATCATGAGTGCCACATAGTACTAATAGTAAATCACTAAGCACATCACCGTGTAGATCTATTACTTTGCTTTATTATTTCAATATACATGTACTTTCACCTTTATGTCATTTTTATGCTATGGGTATTTGTCTTTCCTTTTGCAGGACCCACATCATCAATAGGAGAGTACCACAACATCCTCACTCACCACCATGCAGGACCATCCACAGCCACAACATATACCCATCACACCGGCTGATCTAGCCTGGCCACCAGTTGCCCTTCACACTAGGTGCTCTCCGCATTCATCCCATTTAGGCCATCATACCTCACCTCGACACCATTCCCCTCACCAGTGAGGTCCATCCTATTCACCATGCTTTAGAGACAGCCAGGTCACCCTATCCTCTTTTGATGAAAAAGAGGAATCCACCCAACCCCAAGAACAAGGGTCACCCTCCCATCCGTACGATGATCTCAGATGTCGCTATTCACCAAAAAATCATCCCCATCACCCCCTAGGAGATTATCATCCTCCTAATAGAGGATACACCCATCATCCAGCTCGTCCATCATGCCTACCCACCCCGCTACCCAATGGTGAGTCCACCTACTCCTAGGCTTTGCAAGCCCATGTGGCCCAAGCTGCTCAAGCTGGTCATGCAAACATGCCCCCTTCCCATTCACGTCACCGCTTAGAGCCATCACCTATGCCACCGGTCCTCAAGATGCCACCTTCCCCCCTATGAGGCTTGTCTTTCTGGCAAGCTCTCCAATCCTCGAGACCTTTTCATTCTTCCCCATTATCATCGAGACCTCATCCACTATCCCGTGCCTATCAGGCCACACCGCACACATCAAGGCCCCGATCACCACCTTCACCAACACTATCACCATAACATCATGAGATACAACATCTCTTCTCCCATGTCGAGGCTCTAGAGCTGTAGATGAGCCACTACCATTGCCACGTACACCCATGCTAGTCTCCCATGACCCATACACCTTCACCTTCATGTAGATCCACCCTTCGATCCCATGCCCAACCTACATTGGACCCTCAACCCATGCACCCATAGGTAGACCGACCTTCATCACCTCTAGCGGAGCCCTATATTTACCCCACACCGGTTCCATACACACCATTTTCAAAAATATTTTACCATATCATGCATCAGGGCCTCATTGACTTACCCGAGATTCGACCCATAGATCCCTCATGCCCTAAACCGCGTAACTATCATGAGAATCAATATTGCATCTACCATCGCCAACTAGGTCATGATATTGAAGAGTGCAGATCATTTGAAACCCTGGTGCACAACATGTTGCACGGTGAGCATACCCCATCACCAGAGCATTCTCTCCCATTTAGCCAACTTCTAAGTCCTCCACGTCGCATTACCCCCACAACCTTACCCTCCCATAGCACCCTAACAACACCAACCCGATACATTCATAACATATCTAACTATAGCCCCAACCGCAATCCCAGCCGCATCATCACTTCACCATCCCACTCCCGATCGGACCCACGCCACTTCACCCGACAGTAGTTCTAAATGCTTTCCTCCTTCTTTCCTGCTTCTTCTACTTCTTACAATAGCTGACTCACTTCTTCTCTTCTCTCTCTCTTGGCTTTTGGTAATCCCCTTATCTTGCTGGTTACCAAAGTCTAGTTCCTCTTACTTTTTCCCATTTGTATATTCCACCTTCACATCTTCCATATTTTGGTGATTATTACATACATCTGTACAGCTCACAACTTATACGACTACTACACACACACCCCACACGTTGGGGCAACCATGATCATAGCATCATGCTTTTTGTCATTACTATGCACTTTACTCATTTGTAAATAGGCTCTTCTAAACTTCTCCTTCTAAACATCGTAACTTTCCTCTTGTAGATATTGCATTCCGCTCACTTGCATCATTTACATTTACATCCATTGCATATATCCATATGTTTTTCATTTAAACTTTTAGTTCATGTTTGTACATTCTTCCCCAAAATGCGCCTTCAATAGGAATAATGAACGCACTTGTTAGCATCACCACCTGGATGTCCATTCCCCCTTTTCAGGATTAGGGTATACATAGGTGTCGTGTTCGACTTTGACTACCCCTTAGTTTAGTCAATCAAGTGTCACCCTTACCTAACGAGTCTTGTACATTCTTCTTATGGTCCTTTAGGCTGGTTCAACTTCTCTCATGAACCACTCACAATAGGTTACACATTAAATTTTGAGTCTAGGAAAGAGGACATCTTGAGTAGATATCACCATCTAGCGAACGATATCCCCTGCTCACCCTATCGCTTGCATGGTCAACATACGACCTGGGGATAAACAAAGGGATCAAGCATAAGCAAAAATAAATGATTGGGTAGAAAACAAACATCATCGCCCATACAAAAAGAGCAAAAAAAAAAAAGAGTACCACAATCAAATAGGTCAACACTAGAAGAGGGGCAAAAAACAAAAGGAAACGCCTCTTGATATCACTCATGTTATGCTTATCACCTTTGGTCCTTAGGTTCAACATAACACCATGGGATGATTTCCATCGCTAGCAATAGGCTCCAAGAGTCTGCCTACCAGTGGAATAGTCTTACAGGTGGTAACATATCTGTAACATTAGCATCTTGCTTTTGTATAGATCACTATTGCAGATGGATGAGCTAGCTAGTCCGGTAGCATCTACAATGGGTTAATCCTACCTCCCTCAAAATGGATAAATGAACCTTACACATGCACACACATAGGTCCAAGATAGATTTTGAACCAGCCCGATTATGTTATAAGTTGCCACAAACACTTGTATAGCTGAGGGTCTGAGATTTGATTGTCACAACTATGTTGGTCAAAGCCATTACACATGCTTTACATTATCCAACATCCTAAAATCATGGAATGGATCACATCCATACAGGTCAATGCTAGGATACAAGTGCTTCCTTGGCGCATTTCAGTACGTCCATACATGCATCCATGCATCTATGTCATATACATCTAGTACACATTATAGCAATGCATTCATATTACATGCATTTCCAAAATCAAATCACATTATTGCATTTATCTTACATGCATTTCCATATCACAACAACATCATTGCATTCACCCTACATGCTTCCACTACAAAATCATAGCTGATATTGCATCACACTACATTCGAAACACAATCATGCATACTATTCTACAATTCATTCATACGATAGAATGATAATAGATCTAAACCATGTCACACATGTATATCTATTTATCATACATACCTACAAACTATGTTACGCTAATCCATGCGAACATAAACAAGGACACATTTCAAACCATCAAAATAACACATGTATATATAATAGTCAAAATCACAATGTATATATATATCATCAATACAAAATGCTCGAAGGCTACAATCTGGGACCATGCCCATCATCATCTAGCATCTAAAATTATTGTAGGCTACATCATCCATAGAAAGCCTAACTCCCACTAGGAGTCTCCCTATGGCCCTCATGGCTCACTCACCTCTCCACAACCCTACTCGACTCTGCCCTGAACTCCGAAACTGGATCCATGGTAGGCTGATCCTGCACCTCAGCTCTAGCACCCACCTGGCCCACTGTAGCAGCACTACGCTGGCTATGATGTGAGGATACCCACACCCATGACCGAGTCTCCAACTATGACACCACCTGATCATAATCAGGAAGAGGAATCCCATGCATAGATAGAGTAGTCTCACATAATATCTTCCTAGCAGTCTCCATAGCCAACTGACTAGACAACCCCATAATAGTCTGAGCCTACCTCACCATCGTGGCCCTCATCTGATCCATCTCAGCCACTACCCTAGAATACCTAATCTAAGTAGCCTCCTCCTACCTATGGAGCTCAGCCTCCAACTGCCAAACCCTATCCTATAGCTCCTGTACCTCCCCCTCAGCATCCCGCCTCTCTGGGAGATCAATAGGAATCTGTTGCACCATACCAACAAAAACACCAATATCAATGGTGTCATCGATACCATCCATACCGACCACCTCACCTCCCTCAGCCTCGGCTCCAATAGCCTATCCCATACCCACGTCCACATCCACATGCACCTCCTCCACCCTCACTCCTTGGGTGTTCGATACACCACCCAAGCAGTGTCACGACCATCATAGAGGAACCTCCTCCATATCACCAGCCACATCCTCTGACCTAGCTCGAGTTCTCCTACTAGCTCTCCCCTCTGGTGGAGGTGCCCTAGCAGTAGGTGTCACCCATCGATCAACCACACCCCTCCTAGGCTCCCAACTCTATAGTGCCCACCATGCATCAAACTCCGGAGTCATCCCGACATCCCCTACATCTAGGATATCCATAGGAGGGTCCCTCTCACCAACCCAAGGCAACACTACAGGACGCTCCCCTTTATCCCCCATCACCTAAAGTAAATCACAGGAGCCCCTAGAACACCCTATTGTAAACCAAACTATCACCTAACTCTATCAAACTGAAAGTACTCAGTCTATCGAGTGTACCTCCCCACCAACCATCTACCCTATCGAATGGCTCGTAGCTGCTCATCATCCTCATCCCAACTCACCCCACCCAACCAGGGCCTCCATCTGATATCACCAGGAGTTAGGTCTCCAAACTTACCCCTCCACAATAGCGGGTCACCCTCATGTGGCCTCTTGATACCCTGCTCTACCTCTGTACTCCACCTCAAAGCATAGGGCAAATACTCCTTGCCCTCCACATGTACAGGGTGAGGCAATAAAGATGGCCTCTCGATAGCTATGTGCTCCCATGCCCATACCTGCAGCAAGGGAATCACACTCAGTCCTATCCTCCTGCCCCAAACAACATCATGCAACTCTCGATAAACTTGGGCCAACAGCGTAGGTGCCCATGCAAACACAACCTTGCACTCCACCAGGTCACTCACCACATCTAACATATTCCAGGTGAATAGCACCCTAAAACTGTCAGGTAGAGCATACGTAGAGATCATCATCATCGCCATGCACTGTCGATCGGATATCTTATCCTCCAACCATAGCCACTCATAATCAATCTTAGAGACATCAATGTCTCTCCAATCTGCCCCAAATAATCTCTCCAACACAGCATCCTTACTCTCATCCGTGGCTGCTCTCACAGGAACACCCTCAATCGATAGTCTGTAAATCCGATACACATCCTCTAATGTAATGGTCATTTCCCCAATGGGAAAGTGAAATGTGTTCCTATCCACATCCCACCACTCACACAACGTAGACATGTATGCTCTATTGGTGTGGATACTCTTACATTCCCACACACCTCAGAAATGTATGTCATCCAACCAAGCTAACTCCTCCTCCGTCTTCATCAGCTCCTCGAAACCTTCCTTCATTTTTCTCACTCGATGACGAGGCTCAAGCATCTTCACCTGTTCATCCACAACAAAACACACATTAGCAATCCACATAACAATGCAAATAAATCAAACTACATCAATCACAATTTACAAATTAAAATTATTTAATTTGACACGCACATCGAGACAAAAATAGTACACAATTCACATGACGAAACATATCAACATAACAGTCACATATTTGGATACCCATTTTGTCATTTCATGATAAAATTTCGAACACATGCGACAAACAATACATAGTTGGCTTCCAACAGCCAAAAATAAAATCAACCACACATCCACTATGGCATGAAATTCAAAACATGATCAATCAATGCAACATACAAAAACAAAATACGTTTTTGGATACCCATTTGCCCACTTAGCAGTAAATGTGTCGACAAAATTCAAAAACAATATACCAATCTACACAAATCTAAAAGTCCACTTTACCAAACATACTCCAAAACTGAACACACACCAAACCACGCAATACAAAAATAACAGTCACATTTTTGAATACCCATTTGCCCACTTAGCGGTGAAAGTTCAAACAGATGTTGAATACAGTCTAAATCGGGCTCCCTACAACTCATTTTTAGTTTAACATTACCTACACTTTGGCACGCAAATCAAAGGTAGCCCAAATGAAGTCATCCACCAAAACAAACAACATTTTTGGACACCCATTTTGCCCTTCTACGGTGAAAGTTTCATTGGTTTCCAAAAATACTACCTCTAACATGGCAAATCTAACAGTCCAAGTTTAATAAATTACACCTCAAAACAACACATTCCGAAATCATACCAAACGAAAACAAAAAAATAAAATAGTCGCATAATGGGATACCCATTTCCCACTTTAGCGGACAAAATGCAATAATATGTCAATGTCAGTACACCGTTACTTCAAAAACTGACGGTCAAACCTCACACCTACTCTACCCATTACCCGGTCAAATTGGTGACAAAACAAGTCCAATTCAGAAACCGATCACGTTTTTGGGTACCCATTTGGCTCGTTTAACACTATGTGTTCAAATTTTAATTAAAAATTACAAAACTTTTTAAATCGAGATGAAAACTTCCTTCCCCCTCATTCATATTTTTTGGGAAAATAAAAAACAAAATCAAAACAAAGCAAAAGAACACTTACCGGTGGGTCCCCATGCCTGCTGCCAGCTACCCGACGTCCCCTCATCATCGTCGCCCTCGAAGTCATCAACCGCGTTCTCCTCGTGTCGTCGAATGCTCTCACAAGTCACTTTCCAATGCCTTGCACCATCAAAATGAGCCCATTCCAAGCAAATTAGGGCTTAAATAAACCTCAATCACCGATTCGCCCCTCGAGGGGCGAACTCAGACCCAATTCACCCCTCGGGTGGCGATTTAGGTCAAAATCACCCCCGGGTGGCGAACTCAGCCAAAAGCACCCAAAATACCCCCAAAACCCTAGGAAAGTAGGCACATGTCCTCTAAAACCCTAGGAACTTTCCACAAAACTTTCTTCTAATTTGTTTTTTGTTAATCATATTCATCATGCATTGGTATTTTATCAATCGTTGCATCATCAACTCATCACACTTCATTCACCTCATTGTTGATTCCTCGTTTGAGGGGGTATTCATATCCAAAGTCAGCTTTGCATGCAACCACAAAATCAAAAATCCAAAAGTGCGATTAGCACATTTGTCTACGAAATTTTTTGTTGAAGATTATCATACGAAATAATCTCAATTACAACCAGACATGGGTTATATCACGAGAGTTATGCGTAACAATGGAAAGGTCACTTTGCCATTCATGGAGCACAATGAATGACATGGGCAACTAATCCTAGCGCAACATTTGGAAAAGGATCTCATGACCACGCTGATCTGGTCACGTTTGAATAATTCAAATGTTAACTAACTCAAATGGTTTGACACTTGTCGCCATGTTCTCATCAATCAATCAACAACAAAAATTTAGATAGGCTTTTGTCCTATTCATACTTTTGGACCACGCTGATCTGGTCACAAAAGCAAAGCAGTCAAAATTTGTCATTCTCAAGCAACTGGTATGGCATCGTAAATGTCATACGGACTCAACAAAATCACATCATTGCATCCATAATCATTCATTTCCATTTTTTTCAGCATTGTTTTTATTTCTTTCCTCTTCTCCTTCTTTCCTTCTTCTCTTCTTTCCCTTGGACATCTAGTTAATTTGTATGGTCACACTTCGAGCGGCTACATACCCTTTGATTGGATTCCATTCCCCTTCTATCCCTTTTTCCTTCTGCACAAACCCTTCACATTTTTGTATTAAACTGTGTTCTACATAGTATAGTACAAAAAGGGGTAAAATGTAGACACCCAAAAGTCACACATTGTTGTTTCTACATATCCATAGGTGATTCCAGACATCCCTAGGCTATTGTAGGCTATCGTAGTCATGCGTAGTCATGCGTAGTCATACGTAGATTGTCGTAGTTTGCCATAGCAGTATGTAGACTTCCATATATGACACTTTATCAGCTTTCAGGTCCAAAACCCTGACAAGCCTTCAAAATCACATCCCGAGCATTGGGATATCCTTCAACAGCCTATTTGCACTCAATTGAGGCCCCCACGGGGTATTAATTGACCAAAAAAATTAACAAGTCAATTCCAAAAATCTAATTTAATGTTGACTTCACTTAAGTCACCTTCTTAGGGCAAAATTGATTAAAAGAACTCTTAATTCTTGATTAACACTAATTACATCCTCCCACATGTGTGTAATTAGGGTTTGTTAGGATATTTCTTTAATCATGTCCTAAACTGACTTAAGACCTCCTAATCAGGATTAACTCTAATCCATCCTCACACATGTGTGAGGATGGGATATTTCTCATAAGGAATGTGATGTTGCCACATTGCATTTCCTAACCTAACCCTAGTTAGAATTCAACCTAGGTTTAGTCTATCTAACTCCCCCCATGCACCTTGCCATTTCCTATAAATAGTGGGTCCTAAACCCCTAATTATCTCTCTCTTCCAAGTTCAACAAAGCACAGAAACTCTACAAAAATTGATAGTGAATGTTCAATAGTCAGTGTAGCGACCCCGGGATGCACGCATCGCTCTTTTTACTCTACTTGCAATGTATTAAAACCCAAAAAATGAAATAGAAGAAAATGAAAATCGTATAACATAAAAATGACAAATATGGATCTCTTTATTTGTATTGAAACCCGGTTACATGTCGGTCCCTCTTAGGGATACCCATTTCGATACAATAAGGTTACAAATAGGTAAAGAGTGCCCCTTTCACAAAGAGGTGGTGCACTTCCAAAAGCTTCTTGGTTTCGCACACAGAAATGTATGAGGGCTTACAAATGCCTCCTTATCCAAGCCTATTTCCTATAGGGATCCCTTTTGCTCTCGTATGTTGCATATTTCATCCGATGAACCTATGGCCCTATAAGCAATGAAACAACAACACACGCTTAGATGTCCGAGAATACCTCCCCATATGAGGTTGTTAGCAATGCATATAACAAGTTAAAGCAAGTGCAAATTAGACTAATGCTATGAATGCAAATGAATGAAATGATGTTATGCTAGTGATATGCTAAACAAAATAATGAATCTAATGTCTAAAACCCTAAGCTAGGCTCATGGGCCACTGTCCAAGACAACGACCGCTAAAGCGACTCTCGTCCTCTTTGCTCCAAAGCAATGGATCAAAGCTTGTATCTGATGTTGGAATGGTGGTTGCTATGCTCTCCAATTTGTTAGGGCTTCACCGTAAATGTGATCTCCAAGGGAAACTCTCCAAGTCTTGAAATCTCTCCTCAATGACCTGTCCTGATAAATCTGGATTACTGATATGTGATGGATGGATGATGATTAAATATGGATCTAAGATGTATATCCTTGGTGCTCTTAGGCTTGCACCTTTTATAGTGTTAAACCCTAGGTCTATGTCCAAGCCCTAGGAATGAATTCCTCATGCGTAGTGAGAGTTAGCATGAGAATATTTTTGTCTTTTCTATGTTTAAAGACCAGTTAACTAAATTCTAAATGCAAACTCAAGTATATCATGTGAACTGGTCATGAAAGGGAATGCAAAGTTACTCCTCACATTTATTGCATGCAGACTGCCACTTCCACCCGTGATTAGGCCTATTTGTTGGTAAAACTGCTTTTATGGTTTAGTCATTATCGTCTACAACGGCTAATATCTGGCTGATGTCATCTATAGCGGCTAAGGTCTGGTTGCTCTAGGCTTGAGCAGCTAGGATTTGGTCGCTCTAGGCTTGAGCGGGTAGGCTTGGATGGCTTGAAAATGCCCCAAATGAGTGATGAGAACCACTTTTGATGCTTGGAAAGTCTAATATTATGACATATGATCTTATGAATGTGTCCATGTGAGTAGCTCCCCTAAGAATGACATATTTTAGATGTCTACAGATGCCCCTTTTTGTGACGCACTGTGTGGAACACACAACACTCAGCAAAAATGTAGACTGATTTGTTTGTAGGGTGTATGGTGATCAATGGTCTGATCAACGTTGGATGTCCCAATCATGAGAGATAGCGCGCATCCTTCAAATCATCACCTCAATGTTTAGAGGACTTATCTCAGTGGATTAGGAATGTTAAATTGCACTCATTTCTCAAACTCAATCAGGTAGCTTCAACTGCTACAATAATTTTGATCGGTATGAGAGCTACAATTGAAGATGTCATGTCTGCTTATGTTCCCAATAAAAAAGGGAAATTTGTGATTTTTGTATGCAATGATTCATAGGACGAACATAATTTTTATGTGATCGAGTGATCTTTTGTTGAGTTGATTATGATTATGTTGAAGCTTTGAACTACTTCCTCACACAATGGATTGGTGAAGAAATGACAATGAATGAAGCAAAAAGTCGCCTAACCAATATGACTAATTTGGTTCCCTTCTAGCATTTGTTGCTTTTAATGGGTAATCTCACATCCAAATGTGATTCCAATTATTTATGATAATCATCCATCTTTATCTCGAGGAGAGGTCCAATTATAAATAGCCTTCTTAGGGAGTTAGGATGAGTGATTCTATTTATGTTCATATTGTATCACTTTGGCTTAATATTTTTGGTATCATAGGGGAATTCGAATGATCCTTTCACACCCGTGGAGCAGTTCGACCATCTTGGTCTTCTTCGGGATTGAAGGGTGGCACATCGTAATTCCAAAATGAAATAGTTTTGCCCCAAGTGGCCTTATGGTAACCTACTCATCTCATTGAAATGCATGGAGTACGAATCGTTGCAATTATCGAGTGGATAGAGCAAGTAACTGGATACAAGGCCTGCTCGATATTATGATTTTATGTGATTTTTTTTGTTATTTTGATCATCAAGATGATTTTAATTCATCAAAATACATTTATTTAATGTTTTTGTTATCCCCCCATGGAAGGAATCTTTTGTTTTTATCTATGGAGTAGGCCACTGTCAGGTCCAGCATCCTCTGAGTTTCTGCCTATGGCCGCTATCACCTTGAGTGGCCACGACATTCAAGCCACTGGCATCAGCAGTGGCCAAGGCATAATTTGAAAATATAAAAATGCATTTTTAGGGCTTTTGACCTGTCATTTTCTTTGTTGACAATTCACTTTTTAGAGCTCTGGTGAGACAGTGACAGTTGTAGTTGCGAAATATACCTGCATTGAGGATATGGCTGCATAGGGTGAGGTATTAGCTACTGGAGGAGCTAGAGCTTCTTGGGTATTCTTTCAAACCCTACCCTCTTTTCCTCTTTTAGGTCAAACTAAACCTCACTAAACCTATTGGTAATTAATGGAATATAGCTAGGCTTATTATAGGTTTGTATGTGGTGGATTGATCCCCATTTTTTATATTTTTTATTTTTTTGCACTTTACAGCCTAGGGATCATAGGTTTGTCGTGTCGCTCTTCGGTCACTGTCGCTCAGAGCGGTGGAAATTTGGCCACTGTCACTCAGAGCGGCTAGGTTTGAACCCCAACGGTCAAAATTTGACCGTTGGGCTTTAGTCGCTACTATCTTTAGAGGCTATATTCTGGTCGCTTTGGGTGACAACAGTTAAATCCCTTAGCCACTTTTGCAAATATTTTATTATTTTTTTGATTTTCTGAGATATTTTTTAATTTTTTGGAATTTTGAACTACTCTTTTAGCATGTGTTGCATGCCTAGGTGTATTTATCCCTCTTTGCTTATATTTAGGAGAGTGTCATATTTTTCATTTTTTATTGGGATTTATGCCTTAGATGCACTGTAGTTATGTTTCATATTTCTTTTGCTTTGCTTAGATCCTTACTGCTCGGGCTCGGGACCCGAGGCTCATGAATGACCTTCTACCTCTTCTATATGACACGGATTGGAGGTGGCTTAAGTCTTGCAGGCTCTAGTATGATACCAGAATGCCTCACATTATGTCAAATCAGGCTTACCTTATAGCTTTAGCCCATCACTAGGACCCTCAGACTAACACTTTCCACCTCCCATTCCACAAGATGACCATTATTTCGGAGGATGTGTACAGGATATTTTAGATCCCTTTTGATGGGATGGCCATTGTTTCTTTGGCCACTAATGATCAAGTGGTTGTCTTCACTCGGGTGTTTGGAGGGCACTCAGAGGAGGCTATCAAGGACACCAAGTCTGGAGGAGTGTCCATCATCCACTAGTATCGGGAGCATGTTTTCACAGTGAGGCATGTGGTATTGTTGATGGTCATCAGCAATGTCCTTATCCTAGACTACTCAGGCTTGAGGTTCACTTGAAACCTCATCGTGATGGTTCAGGACCTAATGGATAGCAAGGAGCCTATCAGATATGCATGGTACAGGTCACTATTGGCTTAGTGTTATGAAAAGTTGTACCACATCTATCGGAGGGGTCATGTCAGCATCACCTGCAGTTGGCTTTTGTAGATCTGGGAATGGAAGCACATTAAGGTAGATTATCCCAAGGGGCTTCCTATTGATATCACAACTGTGGATGGGAAGATGCAGTGCTATAGCACCAGATGGGCTAGAGAGAGTGAGTAGCGCAAGAGCCACACTTTTGCAGGGGAGTTGACTCATTATACTGATACTTTCACTGGACTTCAGGCTAGAAATGTCATATGGTACCCTATCATGAGTGTCCTGCTTGGGATGACCCAACCAATTTTACTATTAGGATGCGATGCGAGCGATGGCTCATCGACCGTAATATTAGTATATGGGAGAACTTCTACTCTCAGGTTCTTTTTTAGTATGGATTGTAGTAGGATGTGCCACTAGTACCATTTTTTATAAGCGCATCAAAGCAGAGAGAGACCTCCCTCCCTGACAGGTTACAAAGTTAGCTGATGAGGAGGATGGCCCAGCTATTGATCCTGGAGTGGCTGGAGGAGTCACAAATGTATTTGTGCAATGGTGGGGTGACCTAATGTGGCACAATGAGGGTAGTCTAGGTAGATAGGATGATGGCAGAGATGGGACAGATCCATTGGGGCATAGGGTTCATGCTAGGACTACGATGTGGGGCCAGTAGGTAGAGAAGGTGGCAGTGGAGAAGTAGGAGGCTCCTAAGGAGGTAGAGGAGGAGATGGAGCCTGAGGAGAGGGATTCTCCTCTTAGGGCATAGCTACATGATGTGGATTCTAAGCTCCAGTTGGCTAAGATACAGGTACAGCAGCGTTATGTCATCATAGCTCAGTGGGATACCACTATAGCATAGCTTTCAAACTAGATACAGGCTTTGTAGGGTGATATAAGAGGAGCTACTCGGATGCAAGTTGTTGTTGCTCCTCATGCTCCTGAGGGTCCTTCGAGGGTAGCTCTCGAGGATGAGATTAGGCATCTATAGGGTTTGTTGTATGAGAATGATGTATAGATTACTGAGGAAATAACCCATATTGTCACTCTCTCGAGGCTAATCAGGAGGCTAGGAGCCATCCCTAGGGAGAGAGGAGCTATAGGTGGGTCACAAGTCAGCAGGAGCTCTACAGTAGGGCAGTCTTCTATCCGGCCTAGTCATGGGGTCTAGACTCATACTGAGAGACCAGCAGGGTCCAGCTCGCACCATTCTCCTAGAGATCAGGCCATAGGGGCCGGTGCTGTAGGGGGCGCAGGCCCAGTATTTTATTTATGGTGCTCTTGGTTTTATTTTTGAGGTCGACTTACCTATATGACTATAGCTCATGGGCATTTTTGTATATCCATGGACTTGACACACATATTTTTATGATATCTTTGCATTATGACTCTTTATGTGTATCATTTTATTGCTCATGTTTTTGTTGTTATTTTGTTTTATGATGTGATGTGATGTTGGCATTATGATGACTTGATGTATATGTTATATGATAGATGATATTGTATATGTTTAGATGGATGTGTAGATGCGTATATGATTTGATGATATGATGTGATGTATTTTGAGTTGATAAATGATGAATTTATGATTATATGCAAATGGATATTACCTATATGGTTTATGATGTGCTTTATGATGTAATTATGGGTGATTTAGTTTTTGTGTTTATGGATGTGATGTTATTGTTAAATGCATGTGTAATTTTTCTTTAATTGTATGCATCTAACTTATATGATGGGATGGTATGAACGAACCTGTATGCTCTAATCACTTAAAACATAAGGAATGCATATGACATTGACAATATTAATGGGTGATACCACATATTGTAAAAAAATAATCATGAATTTAAATAATCACTCTTATCATAAGAATTGATTAAGTATTCATATATGAGATGTAATGGTGTGAGATGTATTTTCTTGATAAGTTTATGTAAATTAAAATATATGAAGTAGTCAGTGGTCGTCTATATACTATTTCTAATATATATGTGGTATTTGTCCCACTATGTTGATACCCCTTAATTTATAGAATCTTATAAATATAGTGATGGTGTGAATGATGATATGATTTGTTGCTATGTAAGAATTTTGGGGCTTTTCGAAGATTCAAACACTCTAGTTACCCTATCAATGACTGTGTACTGATCATTTAAGGCTTTTGAAAATTAGGCTTTCATCATGGTCCTAGATACTCATTCTCCCTATGTGTGCAAATGAATATATTTAGATAGAACCCATGCATTTACTCCAATTTCAAGTAGGATTCTTTCAACCCATTGCTAAGATCGGGGATCCTCAAGTGTTCATCTCATTCTTGTGTTGGACTCAATTGGACTATACCACTAGGCAGTTTCGGATTACCTAAAGCTAGCTCATCCACATTCAAACATTGATCTATACAAATGCATAGCTTTTGTGATAGACATATCGTCATGCATAAGGATTTCTCCTTCCAATACTGTATAGTGCCAAGAATTCTAGGGATTCAAGCTCCAATCCCTTATTTTCTTCATTATGACTTGGGATACTTGCTCGTATTTAGTGATAAAATCATTGTTTATTTTTGACTGATTTTTTTAGAGCAAGGGATTCTTGTAGTGATGATAATCACTATTTATTTTGCTTTCATCCTTTTGATATTTTGAGCTATGAATACGGGGTTGATGTGTGACTTTTGAAGATTTTGAACTTTGAATATAGGATTTTTTTGCTTGTTGACTTAAGCAAGGGATTTATGGGTAGGGTGGAGCTTGTCCTTTTATCAATTCTTAGAATTTTTGAATTGGTTTCACAGGGTGATAAGCAAGGATATCCTTTTTTGCTTTATGTAACCTAACCACTTTACGGTTTTCATCTTCCTGTGTACCAACTAGAATTTAGTGTTTGTAATTAGTGGTGGGATCCTGATATATTCTAGGCTTTGTCACCACTAGACCTTATTCTCTACTAACCAAGATGGTTTTC
Source organism: Wollemia nobilis (assembly GCA_028583015.1). NCBI lineage: Eukaryota > Viridiplantae > Streptophyta > Pinopsida > Araucariales > Araucariaceae > Wollemia > Wollemia nobilis. The sequence goes on along the minus strand of JAQPPZ010016917.1, from coordinate 6,995,265 downwards.
CAAAAAAATTGATAAGATCACTAGGTGTGGTTGAATAATCGAAAAACCTTAATATATTATGTATAGCAACTGATAATGGTTGTGTTGAAAAACATAATTACACACATGTGTTGATGGAGGTATGGGTTTGAATGATTTATGAGACAAACTATGGCATCAGTTTTAAGGCTCTCATGACATATGTGAATGTAATAGATATGAAAATGTAATGCAATTATGTGGATGCAAGATGTGAGATGCAATTGTTTTTGTATTTTTGATTTTTATATTGTTTTTGTATTTTTGCTTAATTTGACCAAAGGGCTTATTGTGCATTTGGGGCTTTTTAATTTTTGACCAAGTAGCATGAAGTACCCTTGGAGCTTTTTGATTTTGACCAAGTGGCATGAATCACCCTTGGAGCATTTTTTTGATTGGATTTGACCAAACGGTTTTAATACCCTTGGAGAATTTTAATTGAATTTGACCAAGCGGTTTGAATACCTTTGGAGCATTTTAATTTGATTTAGACCAAGCGGCTGGAATACCCTTGGAGCATTTTTATTTGATTTTGACCAAGCGGCTTGAATGCCCTTGGAGAATTTTGATTGTATTTTGAATTTTTATGTTTTTATGATTTGTTTGTATTTTTGACATATTTGATTTTTTTTTTTTTTTATGTGTAGAATACCTTCAATTGAATTATATTGAGAGGTTCTGGATCTTCAACACCATCTAATGATATAAGGCGATATTCTCCTGGTCCCACTCTTTATGAAATCATGTACGGGCCTATCCAATTTTCTATGAACTTGTCTCACAGGTGTGACGGCATATTCGAATTATGTTGGTTTTCTTCGAGCACTAGATCTTCAACCTTGAATTCTCTTAGATGGACTTTACTATTGTAATCTCGTGCAAGGTGATATTGGTAAACATGAAGATGCTCTAAATCATTGACTCGGCGTTCATCAAGAAGCATCAACTGATCAAGGTGGCCTTGCCATGTGGCATCATCATCTATGAAGTCCTTTAATTCTATGCGTAGATTTGGAATTTCCAACTCTTGTGGCATGATGGCCTCAGTGCCATATACTATTGAAAACGGTGTTGCCCCAGTGGGAGTTCGTATACTAGTCCTGTATGCCCATAGTGCAAGAGACAACTGCACATGCCAATCCTTATGATTGTCTTGCACCATCTTCCTCAAGATGGAGACTATTGTTTTGTTTGAGGCTTCTGCTTGCCCGTTTGCTTGCGGATAATAAGGCATTGAAAAATTGTGTTAAATATGGTATTTGTTCATTAAAGCACGCATATTTTTGTTCTTTAAATATGGCCCATTATCCGATATTATCTTCGAAGGGACCCCAAAATGACTTATGATATTTTGGATTATAAACTCTGCAATCCTCGGTCCAGCTATCGATGTTAAGGGGATCGCTTCAATCCATTTAGTGAAGTATTCTATTGCCGTTATGATGAATGTGTGTCAGCCTGAGGATGGGGTGAGATCTTCCCAATAAAGTCTAGTTCCCACTGCGAAAATGGCCATTTTTCCTGAATGGGTTGCAAGGCTTGCAATGGTGAGTGCATTAGATTTGCATGATGTTGACACTTAATGCATTTCTTGACATACTCGCAATAGTATTTTTCCATGGTGGGCCAATAGTAACCCATTCTCAAGATGCACTTAATGATGGCCATGCCACTGAAATGCCCTCCACATGTACCATCTTGATCTTGCAAAATTGCCCAGGATGCTTCCTGGGGCTCAAGACAATGGAGTAATACTCCATCATATCCTCGTTTGTAGAGGATTTCTCCTAGCAAGATGTATCTTATTGCTTTCTATTTGAACGTTCACCTTTCAGTATATGACAAACCTTGAGGTACTATTCCAAGTTTCAAGAAGTCTCGCAGTTGGGAAAGCCAATACTGATAAGCCACAACTTCTATAGAAAAGATGGCTTGCTCTTCCTACATTATCAAGCTAGTGAACACGGATTGAGAAACAACTCTATGGTGTATGGTTGCACCACACTCCACAAGTCCTTGGGAGATCAAAGACCCCCAAGGTGTTGTTTGCAAGAAATATTTGGCTGCGAAGGACCAATCCTAATTTGGTTCGATGTAGATCATGTTGACTGATTATTTATTGATGAAAGCTTCACGGTGTATTGTTGAGTGCAAAATCACTTTCACATGAATGATTGTAAAATCAGCAGATGGATTTTGAGGGATTAAGAATCCCAAAGAGGCCATGGTGTCTGCAAATCTATTTGATGTACGAGGGATTGCCTTGATGTCATACCATTCTAGCTGGGCTAGATAGGTGTCAACAAGTTCCTTGTAAGTCCTCAGGAGTGGGCACCTACATTGAAATAGTCCTTTGACCTGGTTTACTATGAGCAAGGAGTCACCAAAGATATTCAATCTTTTAATACCCATTGCTATGGTTTTTTGGAGTCCCAATATCAATACCTCATACTCTGTGTTGTTGTTTGTGCAAGGGAAGTCTAGTTTGAATGATAAGGGTAATGGAGCGCCCTATGGTGTGATAAAGACAATCCCTACTCTACCTCCTTGTTCACACTTTGAATCATCGAAGAATAATGACATGTCTCTTTATTTTTTAGGTTCTTCAAGTTCTGGTGGATCTGATAATGCAAATACCGCATCATCAGGAAATTCTATGGTGAGAGGCTTGTTATCCTAAAGAGGTGCCTCTGCTAATTTATCTACTATGACTTGTCCCTTGATGGAATTTTGGCTTATGAACTCTAGATCAAATTTTATCAATAGCATGATCCACTTTGCGATACGTGTATTGTGATGTCTTGCTCATCATGTATTGCAAAGGATTTTGTTTTGATATGACGTAGTTCGTATGGCTCAACATGTAGTATCGCAACTTTCAAGTTGTAAATACCATTGCTAAACACAACTTTTTGACATACGCATATCCTAGCTCATAACTCACCAAGGTGCGACTAATGTAATATATGGCTTGCTCTTTGTCTTATGCATTCTTTTGGGCTAACATGGTGCCCAATGCGAAATTAGTAGCTGATATATAGTAAAAATGGTATGTTTGTGTTAGCGTAACTATATTGTTATATTGTTGTAACTATTTATTCCATTATTGGCTATGTTGTTATTGGTTGTAACCATACCTATTTGAATACTAGGTGGTTTTGTAACCTACGAGCTAATCTAAGGCGTTATGTATTATTTATTTGTTCAATACAATACATTTTGTGTTCGCTCATTTCACATGGTATCAGAGCAGTCATGTTGATACTCAAGTAGCACAACACAAGATCCATTTCTGAGGTATTCATGGATCGTATTTAGTTACCAGACCTCAACTTGATTGTGGTACTGACAACCAGTGGGACACAGCTGCCACAATAGAGCGTTAGATGTGTTGCGGTGCAAACCCTGACCTCACGATCTGAGAACCAGGTTACGGTGTGGACGAAATCACAAATGATGGATGTCTGATCCCATGTTCTGGCAGCTCGAGAACTCATGATCGATGGATGTGTGATCCTAGCGACTTTTGGATGTGATCATGGAAGATGGTCTGACCTTAGCAGCATACGTAGATCTAAAAGACCTACTACCTCGTGACTAAAGGAGACCGTGATGAACCTACCTGGCAGTACTCAGCAGCCACTGTTACGCTGTTCGTAGATGGATTAAAATCAAATTTTTATTTTTTGAAAGACCATTGTGTGGTGCTGTCGGATGCCCAAAGAATTATTTTTTTTGGGTGATGTATTTGCAGAGGATAAGTTGTGTTTTCTCACGAAGAATGGAGCATAACCTGACAGGCAAACTTGATGCACTTTCACGACGTCAATCCAAGAAGTTTTTTTTTGAAAATGCGTGGTTGGTGAGCGGCGATCGGAGGAGGCACTCCCTCTATTTAGTGGTGGAGCGCCGCCCTCAAGCCAAGCCATCGTGTGTTTTTTTGGTTTAAAGAATTTTTTTTTCCTTGTGAGTCCAGTCGAGCGGCCTAGCACAGTTGGTTGGTGGCCGACGCTAAGACCTTGGAGGAGCCTAGGTCGAGAGTTCAAACCTCTCTGCCTCCCAAGGTATAATATATTTTTATTGTTTTTGTTTTCATATGTTTAAAAAAAAAAATTAATGTTTTAATTTTTTTTTTAGTTTAATTAAATTTTTATTATTTTCTTAACAAAAGAATTATTTTTAATACTTATTTTTTAAGAAAATTAATTTAATTAAGCTTTAATTAAATTTTTTAGCATTAGAAGTCAACTTTTTTTTTTCAAAACTTCAAAACAAATCAAAAGGGCAAGGAGGGGAGCATTTTTTTCCAAGAGCAGAAATTAAGGGGGGATAGTGAGTAATTTTTCAGCATTGAAAAAGGCAAATTGGCAAAATTGTAAAGGTGCATTTTCGGCAGCGCCCAACACCTATGGGTTTATTTTTGTGGGCACTTTTCTGATGTATGTAGCATTTTCATTCCTTTATGCACTACTTAATTAAAGTTAAAAATCAAAATAATTCTCTAAGTCCCCGAAATAAATAAAATCCATCCGTGCAATTTATTGCACTACAACGTTCGGTATTTTTGATACCTCTGGCCAATACTTATAGGTAATGTTGTCATGATTGTGCTACTGTCTCCACTACCTAATATAGCTGCCAAAATAATGTCTGATCTTGTTCTCTATCAATCGTCAAGGAGATATAATTTTACCATTTTGCTATTTTTTACTCCATTCCACTACCCTAATCGTTCTTGTGTTTAGGCGTAAATCCTGATAAAAGTTCTGACATCCAAAGTATTTAGGTGAAGTTACGCCCCACGCATGAGTATTGACAACTTTCTATGGTAGGTGCCATCAACGAGACGATTCCATTTCAGTAACGCCTAAGTACCACGTATCGTATAATCACTGAAATTACTTATAATCTCCCTCATGTAAGGGCGGGTAATTTCTCTAATTTTTCAAAATACCTATAGTCTCTCTCATGTAAGGGTGGGTATTTTTTATGGTATAATAGCCTAGTATTAAGGTATAAATAAAGGGGGACCATTTGGTGATATAAGTAACCTTCACTATGTCAGCAAAATTAATGACTGATGCTCATCAGTTGTTGAAAGATCCTAACTACACACCATGGAAAAACAAGATGAAGGCAATTCTGGTCATTGATGACTTATGGGATGTTTTTTCTAAAGCAACAACAATACCTTCACCAACTACTGGATCAACAGTAACCACAGCTCCATCTGCTGCTTCGATAGACTTTGACAAGAAATATAGCAAGGAAAAAGTGCTCATATTGCTTGTTGTTTCAGATGAAGTTCAACCCCACATTGTTGACTGTGCACATAGTAAAGCGGCATGGGATGCCATTAAAACTATATATGAGGGAAATAATTATTCCACTATTCTTTTTCTTCAATCCTCAATTACACAGTCTAAGAATGAAGCAGGGAGATAGTTGAACACTTTCTTTGTAGAGTATCTGAATTGAAAGAAAAATTGAATTCTTTGGGAGAACCTGTTGATGACAAGCTCCTTACTTCAATAGTATTGAGAACTTTACCTGATTCTTATAGGGTGTTGATAACTTCCCTTCAGGTTTCACAACAAAAAGTTACCTTTGTTGAGTTGGTCAATATGCTTCAAGAAGAGGAGGCATGCCAACATCAAAGAGATGATTCTTCTAACACACCAACAGGAAGGGTTCTAAGACGAAGGGTAATTTTCATAAAGGAGGAAATTCTACCAAAGACTCAAAATGGAAACAACCTCAACAACAAAAATATATTGCAAGATCTGTGACAAAGACAATCATGATAAAAATAGATGCTGTCATAAGAATAAACAACCTAAATAGAAAGGCCAGAACAAACCACAAAATAAGAATAAGCAACCCAAAGTGAATATTGTTGTCAAATAATCTGACTCAGATTCTGAGAGGGCACACAAGGTGCTTATGACTACCACATTTTCCAAGCATAAGGATCCTATTTGGTATGTCGATTCTGGTGCTAGTAAGCACATGGCGACAAATCATGGTTTGAGTCCTTTGAGGTCAAATAGGGCAAACCTATCACTATTGTTGATGATAAAACCTACAAGGTTTAGGGATAAGATACATTTTCAGTCACTCTTCCTGATGGCAAGGGTCATATTGAAAAATCCCTCTATGTTCCAGGATTTGCGAACAATTTGTTGTCAGTCACACAAATTTTGGACAAAGATATGGTTGTGAAATTTAGTGTTGAGGGAGGTGATAAGGCCCAAAAGTGCCTCATTATTGAACAATGTTTGACTACCATATGATAAGTTAATTTCCAAATAGTTGACTAAAATATACTATTTGTTAAGTGTTTACATGATTTTATGTTAAGAATACTATATCTCTGTTTTTGACTATTTTCAGCATTTTGTGACTGATTTTGCTTGATTAAGTAGAAAGTAAGAACATGCATTTCAATAAACAAAATGTGGTATGTTGATATCCATTAACTTCTCAATGGTTTTTGATTTTTTTCCTGCCCTTCAACTTGTTTCAAATCCACATTGAAGCCAAAATTTTAGGACTGTCATAAATTTGAAAATCTGAAAAAACCACATAAAAATTAGCAAGCTGTTACTTTATAGGAACACCTTGAAGTTGTCAAGAAAAGCATGAGGATATGGATAAAATGAGTTCATAAGGACTAAAAAATACATCTTACCTATTTAGAAGCATTCCCACATGGTCTAAATAGGCAGCAACAGGGTATAACAGAGCAGGGGCAATTGTGCAGCACTATTGCACTATTTCAGCATGGTTACTTGGTGAATGAAGTGTATAAATTTAGTAGCAACTTGATGTACTCCTTCATGTTGATATTTGAATAATTTTGCCATGTTCTAATTTATTTGAATTTGCAAGAAATGTCAATATTTTACAACTGTGCAGCAGAATTGGAAAATGAAGTAATTTACCATGTAAATTCCAGCAAGCTACCAATGAATGGCAAGGCATTGAATTCACACATGGAGAGGAATGAAGGCTATTGCAATATGATCTTGAGGGATAATCCACTTGATAAATGCAGCTAAAATCATTTTAAGAGCACACAATTGTTCATTCCGAAGATCTTCGGAATGAACAAGACATCTTCGAAATGAGAAATACAGTCTCTTCGAAATGAGCCACTTATCTTCGGAATGAGAATAGAAAAGTGCTTTTTGACTTTTTGACTATTTTTGACGGTGGAAAAAGAGAAATAAGGTTGATAAGGTTAAGGGAAAATATATCCCATTTGATTTTTCCGTCCTTGTCATCCAAAGCCACCATTCATGGAAAAGATCAATTTTGATCCTCTTCTAGGATAAACACAGAAATAATTGCAGCATAATAGGAAGTTGTTTGCAAGATAGAAATGGCATATTCTAAAGTGAAGAAATATGTGTGAGATATTTCTAGACTTCTCCCACGTACTCCTACCACTGAAGATGTTTTCTAAGGGCTAATGACTACTACTGCAACACAAACTGTCCAGATTTGTATTTATTTCAAATCCAGAATTATTCACAAATCACTGTAAAGCAGCACATAGGTTGATTTGAGCATGGGATATGTTGTAAATATTTATATAAATAACACAACTCCCTCCTTGGTTGAGCCAGTTAGGAATTATAATAGAGGAGAGTTTTCAATAGCAGCAATTAGGACTGTACAGCAATTTTCTGTAATAGTTTTCAGCATGTTTTGTCATCAATAAAAGTGTAGCTATTTTATCATTTTCTATTCTGAGTGTTAATTAGTTAAGGAGTTCTTTTCACCTCCTTCTATATCAGGAAGTATGGGCCCACTTTCAGATCTAGAAGGAGGGATTTTATGGCAGATTTTAATCTGTAATTTTGCTACAGCATAATTAATAGATTGCTTGCCAAATTTTATTTTCTTGTTTTTATTTTGTATTATGTGATTTATGTTTTCTATTATGTTTGTGTACAGCATTTGTGTGTATGTCAGCTGATAAATTATATTACGCATTTTTCCTTTGCTTTCCATGTTTTCCCTACTTTCTATTTTAGCAACTTTTCATTTTCAGCATATTTCATTTTGTTGTCAATTCCTGTAGCAGAAGCTTGATGACATTTTGTGGCAGGGCATTGACAGGTGTTTTTAGAATAAGTTTTATTTACAAGCATCATTTCAATTATGCAAAAGTAACTAGATTTCAATTCTTTAAATGTAACTTAGTATTTCATTTCAGCAATTTAAATTTTGCAAGAGTAGATTAGACTTTCAATTTAGCAATTTCAATTCCTGCAATTGTAGTTAGATTTCAATTCTTGCAACTTAGAATTAGTTTTCAATTCTTGTAATTTATTTTAGTTTCCATTCTTCAGACTAGGTTTAGTGTGACACAAAAAGGCTAAACCAAAATTTGCTTCACCAATAAATGCTTGAAATTTGAATGCCTGAATTGTACTCTGCCCTAGCCTTCTATCGTAGACAGCCTTGGACACCACCCCGGATTGATAAATCATTGAGATTAAATGATGAGACTCAATGACACTCATCATTTTGGTGTCGTTGTCGAGGATCATGGTGTTGTTAGAGGGTAAAAGTAGTCAAATAATTATTATTGTGCTAACTTAGGAATTTTAGAGTAAAATTTGAATGGAATAGATGGTATAAATAATAATTATTAATAGTTGCATTTCAGTCCATTTAGAAATCAAGCAACCACAAGGAGGTGATCTTCACACTTGGGGGTTAAATTGCCTATTTGAAATTCTTGATAAAAATAGAAAGAATTCATCATCCTCATTATCAAGAAACATAAGATCTCTTAAAAAAAAAATTAGAAGAGCCATCTACTAGTACTGCCCTTTTTATATCCATATCATTAGGGTAGTATAAACAAATTTGTACTAGGTGTTGGAAAGATATCATGGTAGATATACAAGACTATCCCTTGAACAAAATAGCCATATCAGCTACCTGTAGCATTTGTTCATAGGGACATATCATTGATGAATGCCATTTACTTCCATAACTCGGAGATGCAAAATCATGTTGCCTAGTCTGAATTCTTCTCAAAGAGAGATCCCAACAACAAAAAATAGGGCAAGTAAATCAACCACCACCTTCAGTCCAACCTGTGGCCAATATGAATAATACAAGACAGGCAACCCCTGTCTATGAAAGCAAAAAAAAAAAAAATCACAAAAACTTTTGCACAATCAAAATAGGAGTTTACAACTTAATGATGATCCTAGAGTTTTCCATTATTACTTAAATATTGTTAGGATTTTACCGTGCTAAACCGCAACCTAGAAATTCTTAGCCTACACAGACAATAGTTGATCTCATTAGAGGTTATCCTACCTGACAAGTAGTTGATCTGCTAAAGTTGTACACTTCTTGTCTTATTGTGCAAACCAATTTTTTTTTTTTTTTTAGCCCAACCTGTGATCAGTCTGAATAATACAGGATAGGCAATCCCTGTCTATGTAGCTGAATTTGGTATATATAAAAAAAAAAAAAAAACTGCAAGAAATGTTATTGACTACAGCAACATCCAACTGTGCTCAAACAAGAACTTATTTGAACTTGAAGAGACAAAAATCAATGGAGATACATAGAAAACCTTTAGTCCAAATACACAGAAATTAGCCTTGGATAAAGGATAAAAACTAGAAAAAATGCACATAGAAAATTTACTTTCATTTTACAAAAGGGTAAATTTTGTCCTCCTAGGAATGAAACAAATTGAAGTGCAGCCAAGAAAATTCTTGAACATTATTAGCTGGCTGACTTATAAATAAAAATCAAAATTGTTGCTATTTTGAAACAATATTTTAATCCCTTTACATGGAATTACAAGGGTATATCAATATTTTATCTTGATGTAAGCACTTAACATCTTTTGGGAATTGGTATTTAATTGTTTCAAGAACAGATTGACAAGATTTTGCAGACTAGGAGGCATGGACAACACTTGATTGAAGAAGTTTTCAGATATAGAGCAGTGCTTCTTTCTCCCATTGGTAATTCATGGAGGATGTTAGTGGTGAATGGACATTGCCTTCGGGTATACCATGCACCATTAACTAAGGAGGAGTTCTTGAAGGATATTCCATTGGATATACACATAATGGAAGAGAATTTCTCTTCAATATCAGATTCAGAGTGATGATAAAAAGTTTGACAAAAAGAAAAAAAAATACAAGAAAAGCAAAAAGAAGAATAGTCTTTTTTGTGAACTTCCTTCTTGGGTACAAGCAAGACAAGAAAATTTAAAAAAAAAAAAAATTGCAGCAAAGGCATGTCCCACAAAATGGGAATACACGAGGACAAGCATCCATTTCAGCAAGGAAGAGGAACAATGGAGCCAATACTTCATTTACAGCAATAAGGAGGCAATTATGATGTAAGAAGATTCTTACTGCTCATCTAGAAAGGAAGGTTGCATCAATGTTGTAGGTTTCAACAGAAAGAGATGGTGTTTTCATACAACAATTGACATGTTTTTGCAGAATAAGGATTGGTCTTATCCAAATAAGAGTGAGATATGTTCTCTCTCATTGAATCACTTGAAAAAAAAAAAAAAAAAGAGGACAGAATTTGGTTGAAAACCAGAAATGGCAACCTCTTCTGATGAAAAAAATGAAAAAAAGAGAAAAAAAAAATGAAAAAAAAAGAGGAAACAAAATAAAAAAATGATGAAAAAAAAAAATGAATAATTCAGTAGTGAAAACCTTCTTGGAGGCGCTACTGAGTTGGCTTGCATGAAAACCAATTTTTCAGCATGCATTGCCTTGTTGATCTACCCATCATTATTCCACCATTGTACAAATCTCACACTGCACATGTGTTATTTTTATGTTTTTAGATAGCTTGCTAACAATCATCAGAAGCAACTTGTAAGGTGCATGATTAATTTTTAGGACAATAAGGTATGTGTTTCTTGCATTTAAGTCATAGTAAGCATTTAGCATTTAATGTATGATAATCGGTATTTGGCATAAAATATTCATACAATATTGGCAAGTTGAAAATGGAACATGTTCAAGATGTCAAGAAACACCCCCTTATGCCCTTAATTGCATGGAAATTCCAAAACTGTGCAAAAAACTGATTGTGGGACATACATGGCAGCAATTCTATTTCAATTTGTAGGGCAAATTTTATAAGGAGAACTGCAAGTTTATATCTCACAATTGTCTAATAAATTGAAGGAGGATAATCAACAAAATGCACTTGAAGGTTCTATTTTAGTACTACTGGAATAAAATAGCAACATACAAAACAAATAATAGCATCTAAACAAAAGGATGAAGAAGGGATTTTTGATGTTATGGAAGGCTTATACACTCTAGATATGGACCCACAATAGAATCTGTAGCTAACTTTTGCATAGGAGGTCATTTCTGCATTTTTTTTGAAGATCTTCGAAATGAGCAGACATCTTTGGAATGAGAAATATAGTCTCTTCGGAATGAGCAAACATCTTCAAAATGAGAATACAGTCTCTTCGGAATGAGCAGGATATCTTCGAAATGAGCAGAAACTGTACCAGAATTGTTGAAAATGCTACAGAATATAAAAAAGAGTAGGGTACATCAAATATTGATGTTTATAAGGCTCTACCACAAGTAAGTACATCCCTCAAGCATTTCAAATCAAAAAAAAAAAAATTATCAATTTTGTTCAAAAGATGCAAACAACAAAAATAAGCATTCGAGCTGAAATGTTGTTAAGAACAGAAAATTCCATCAGTAGTAGTGCATCTTCCAAATATGGTTCCACAATAAGACTATTGCAAGATGAATCACATGATATCAAGCCTTTAAGAGGTACCTTGCAACACTAAAACTTGTATAAAGACAAAAAAAGAATCATACATGTGCTTAATTACAAAATACTTGATATAGTGCAACAAGGAGGAATTTCTCAAGTTAGCAGGTAGCAAAAGATGTTGTTCACAAGAATAAAACTCGCATATTACTATGGCCTACTAAGATGCATGAGGGCATGCATTAGTTCAAGTTGGGGGGGATGATGAGGCCCAAAAGTGCCTCATTATTGCATAATGTTTGACTACCATATGATAAGTTAATTGCCAAATAGTTGACTAAAATATACTATTTGTTAAGTGTTTACATGATTTTATGTTAGGAATACTATATCTCTGTTTTTGACTATTTTCAGCATTTTGTGACTGATTTTGCTTGATTAAGTAGAAATTAAGAACATGCATTTCAATTAACTAAATGTGGTATGCTGATATCCATTAACTTCTCACTGGTTTTTTAATGTTTTTCTACCCTTCAACTTGTTTCAAATCCACATTGAAGCCAAAAGTTTAGGACTGTCATAAATATGAAAATCTAAAAAAACAGCCATATAAAAATCAGCAAGCTGTTACTTTATAGGAACACCTTGAAGTTGTCAATCAAAGTATGAGGATATGGATGGAATGAGTTCAGAAGGACTACAGAAGACATATGACCTATTTAGAAGCATTCCCACATGGTCTAAATAGGCAGCAACAGGGTATAACAGAGCAAGGGCAATTGTGTAGCACTGTTGCACTATTTCAGCATGGTTACTTGGTGAATGAAGTGTATAAATTCAGTAGAAACTTGATGTACTCCTTCATGTTGATATTTGAATAATTTTTTTATGTTCTAATTTGTTTGAATTTGCAAGAAATGCCAATATTTTACAACTGTCTTCATAGAGTTGGAAAATGCAGTAATTTACCATGTAAATTCCAACAAGCTACCAATGAATGGCAAGGCATGGAATTCACACATGGAGAGGAATGAAGGCTATTGCAATCTGATCCTGAGGGCTAATCCACTTGATAAATGTAGCTAAAATAATTTTAAGAGCACACAGTTGTTCATTCTGAACATCTTCGAAATGAACAAGACATCTTCGAAATGAGAAATACAGTCTCTTTGGAATGAGCCACTTATCTTCGGAATGAGAACAGAAAAGTGCTTTTTGACTTTTTGACTATTTTTGACGGTGGAAAAAGATAAAGAAGTTTGAGAAGGTTAAGGGAAAATATCTCCCATTTGATTTTTCCGTCCAAAGCCACCATTCATGGAAAAGATCAATTTTGATCCTCTTCTAGGATAAACACAGAAATAATTGCAGCATAATAGGAAGTTGTTTGCAAGATAGAAATGGCATATTCTAAAGTAAAAAAATATGTGTGAGATATTTCTAGACTTCTCCCACGTACTCCCACCACTGAATATGCTTTCGAAGGGCCAATGACTACTACTGCAACACAAACTGTCCAGATTTACATTTATTTCAGATCTAGAATTATTGACAAATCACTGTAAAGCAACACATAGGTTGATTTGAGCATGGGATATGTTGTAAATATTTATATAAATAACATAGCTCCCTCCTTGGTTGATCCAGTTAGAAATTAGAATAGAGGAGAGTTTTCAATAGCAGCAATTAGGACTGTACAGCAATTTTCTATAACAGTTTTCAGCATGTTCTATCATCAATAAAAGTGTAGCTATTTTATCATTTTCTGTTCTGAGTGTTAATTAGTTAAGGAATGCTTTTCACCTCCTTCTATATCAGGAAGTATGGGCCCACTTTCAGATCTAGGAGGAGGGATTTTATGGTAGGTTTTAATCTGTAATTTTGCTGCAGCATAATTAATAGATTGCTTGCCAAATTTTATTTTTTTGTTTTTATTTTGTATTATGTGATTTATGTTTTCTATTATGTTTGTGTACAAAATTTGTGTGTATGTCAGCTGACAAATTATATTACGCATTTTTCCTTTGCTTTCCATGTTTTCCCTACTTTTTATTTTAGCAACTTTCCATTTTTAGCATATTTCATTTTGCTGTCAATTCTTGTAGCAGAAGCTTGACGACATTTTGTGGCAGGGCATTGACAAGTGTTTTTAGAATAAGTGTCATTTAAAAGCATCATTTCAATATGCAAAAGTAACTAGATTTCAATTCTAAAAATGTAACTTAGGATTTCATTTCAGCAATTTAAATTCTGCAAGAGTAGATTAGACTTTCAATTTAGCAATTCCAATTCTTGCAATTGTAGTTAGATTTCAATTCTTGCAACTTAGAATTAGTTTTCAATTCCTGTAATTTATTTTAGTTTCCATTCTTCCGACTAGGTTTAGTGTGACACCAAAAGGCTAAACCAAAATTTTCTTCATCAATAAATGCTTGAAATCTAAATGCCTGAATTGTACTCTACCTTAGCCTTCTATCGTAGATAGCCTTGGACACCACCCCGGATTGATAAATCATTGAGATTAAATGATGAGACTCAATGACACTCATCAGGATGCAAGAAGTGGTGTTCTATTATCAGGAGAGGTAAGAACATTGTAACCGCTTAATATAAGCATGGCTTATTTGCCTTATATGCTATCTCTACTCCACATGTATCCATGATAGTCTTTACAAAGGAGGCAACTTCCCTGTGGCACAAGAGATATGGGCATCTTAGTTCCGGCTACTTACTTGATCTAAGTAAGTATGATATGGTAAAGGTTTTGCCTTCCCTTTCTTCCATATTTTCAGTGTGCTCTGACTACTTGGTAGGAAAGCAGCATAGAGTACCTTTTGAGAAAAGCTCTACAAGAGAAAATAAACCTCTAGAGTTGATTCACACCGATCTATGTGATCCTTTCACACCCATCAGTTGTGGGAGGAAGAGGTATTTTTAGTTGTTTATGGATGATTACTCATGAAATATGTGGGTGTTCTTTCTTCATCTAAAATCTGAAGCATTTGGTTTCTTCCAGTAATTCAAGAAATCTGTTGAGAAGGAGTCAGGGACTTCTATCAAGACCCTTCGCTCAGATCGAGGGGGGAGTTTACCTCTAAATAATTTTTTTCATTATTCACTGCACATGGGATCATGAGACAGTTAACTACTGCTTATACTCCTCAACAAAATGGTGTTGCTGAAAGGAGAAACTATTCCATCATGGAAATGGTTCGTTGTATGCTCACAGGAGCTAGTCTTAAGCAATAATATTGGGCAGAAGCTATCACCACAACAATATATCTTTTGAATAGGGCACTGACAAAGGCCCTACAAGGAATGACTCCACAGGAAGCTTGGAGTGGTTGAAAACCCTCCATATCTCATCTACATATTTTTGGGTGTAATGCTTTCATGCACATACCGAAAGAGAAAATGAAGAAGTTAGATGAGAAGACATTGAAATGTATTATTCTTAGCTATGATTAGCACTCTAAGTGTTATCGTTTCATTGATCCTTTGACCAAGAAGATTCATGTCAGTAGAGATTTTTTTTTTTATGAAGCTTTCACATCACAAAGCACATCTGATGTATACCTAGATCTTGTGGAATCTAAAGTTGAGAAGTCTCCTTCATCACCAAATACTGGAGGTCCTTCTACTTCTTCATATTCTTCATCACCATAGAAGAAGAATCTAAAATGGTATACAAATACAATCAGAGACTCCAAGTTATCCACTCCACCATATTTGACTTTGGATAGACCTCATACTCGCAACATGGCTCGATAGCAAAGAGCAGTAGTAGACACTACTGGGGTTGATGACCTTTGTCAATCCTTTGAGGAACTTCTTGTTGATCCAAAGAGACAAATAGAGGATATGGATATAGATGATGATAGGGTGTTTATGTCTTCAATGAATGAACATGAACCTGCTTCTGTACAAGATGCCCTTAGTGAGCCTTAATGGAAGGTTGCTATGGATGTTGAGTATAAGTCTCTAAAAGAGAACAAAATTTGGGAGCTTGTCGATATGCCACACGGTAAGAAGTGCATTGGCTGCAAATGGGTGTACAAAGTAAATTACAAGGTAGATGGGACAATTGATAAGCATAAGGCTTGTCTTGTTGCAAAGGGCTATGCTCAAAAGGAAGGCATTGACTATGAGGAAACTTTTGCACCTACTGCTCGGATGACCACTATTCAAGTTCTTTGTGCTATGGCAGCACAGTATGGGTGGAAATTTCACCAAATGGATGTCAAGAGTGCTTTCCTGAATGGTGATCTCCAAGAGGAAGTCTACATGACTCAACCTGAAGGATTTGAAGTGGAAGGCCAAGAGCAGAAAGTGTGCAAGTTGATCAAATACTTATAAGGTTTAAAACAAGCTCCTCAAGCTTGGTATATAAAAATGGATAATCACCTCCTACAGCATGGATTTAAGAGATGTCCATCAGATGCAAACCTCTATTTCAAGAAATAATATTTTGATATAGTGTCGTTTGTACTCTATGTTGATGATATGCTCATTATATGGAGTTTAGAAACTATGATCTCTACTATCAAAAATGACTTGTGTAAATATTTTGAGATGCAATATCTCAGACTTCTCCATTACTGTCTTGGTCTGTAAGTGAACCAGAAGGAGCACTACATCAAAGTGTCTCAGAAAAAATATGGTAAGACACTGTTAAAAAAATATTGCATGATTGATTGCAAGCCAATGGCAACTCCAATGGAATCAAGGCTTCAGTTATCACGATATGATGATTCATCTTAGGTAGATGGTACTCTCTATCATCAATTGATTGGAAGTCTCATATATCTAACCAATACTAGGCCATATATCATAGTTGTTGTCAACTAGCTTTCGAGGTTCATGCAGGAACCTAAGACTACTCACTGGAAAGCAACAAAACATGTTCTTCACTATGTCCGTGGCACAATGGAATATGGCCTAGAATACAAGAGGAATAACAAATTATTTTTGCAAGGATATACAGACTCTGACTATGCTGGGTCATATGATGATCGTAAGTCAACTTCAGGATATATATTTCATCTTGGATTCAATCTTGTCTCTTGGCACAACAAGAAGCAACAAGTGGTTGTTATCTCATCTATAGAGGCAGAGTATCGTATCGCACGTGAAGCTGTGTGCGAAGTGATATGGTTGCATCGCATTCTTACAAGTATGGGTCATCCATAAAAATATCCAATACACTTGTTTTGCGACAACCAGGGTGTTTTGAACCTTGTTAAGAATCCAGTGTATCATGATAAAACCAAGCACATTGACACATAATATCACTTTATTCGAGACGAAGTTCCAAGGTACCGAATTCAGCTTCAGTACATTTCCACCGATGCTCAAGTTGCTGACATTTTCACTAAGGCACTTGCACATGTCAAATTTGAACTATTTCGTAGATCTCTATGTATTGCAAAATGATGTAATCAGAGGGGATGTTAGTATAGCTAGTACTTATATTATTACCCAAATATGTAATAAGGGGGATGTTAGCGTAACTATATTGTTATATTGTTGTAACTATTTATTCCATTATTGGCTATGTTGTTATTGGTTGTAACCATGCCTATTTGAAGCCTAGGTGGTTTCGTAACCTATGGGATAATCTAAGGCATTATGTATTATTTATTTGTTCAATACAATACATTCTATTTTCACTCATTTTACAGTCTGGCCTTGGTGGAGCCAATACTAGCGGTGTTTCCAGATAAGTTTTGATATCTATAAAGGCTTGATGGCATTCTTCATCCCAATGAAAGGGGACCTCCTTGTGTAGCAACCGATTCATGGGTCGGTATTTTTCTGATAATTGCGCAATGAATATTTTTATGGATGTTATCTTGCCTTGTATGCTCCTTAGCTCCCTAATGTTGGTAGGGGCAACCATTTCTAATATAGCCTTTACCTTTTCAGGATTGACTTCAATACCTCTCTTGGATATGATGAATCCCAAAATCTTGCCAGAAGGTACACCAAATACGCACTTCTTAGGATTCAATCAGACATTATGCTCAATGAGGTGGTCATAGACTTTTCTAAGGACTTCAGCGTGCTCTTGCCGCAACAGGGACTTGGCCAGTAAGTCATCCATTTAATCCTCTAATATCTTATGCATATAGTCATGGAATATGTATGTCATGGCCCGCTGATATGTGGCACCAACATTTTTGAGACCGAATGGCATCACTTTGTAAAATAATGTTCCCCATGAAGTAATGAAAGCAATTTTATGTTGATCTTCGGGCTTAATCCGAATCTGGTTGTATCTAAAAAAACCATCCATTAGGGAGAGCATCTCATGACCTATGATTGCATCTACAAGAGCATCTATGTTTTGCAATGGGAATGAATCATTTGGTGTTGCGCTATTTAAATCTCTGAAGTCTGTACAGATACAGACTCTTCCATTAGGTTTCCCCATGGGTACCATGTTCGACACCCACTCAGGGTAGTCGATAGGAACAATGAACACTGCATCCAGTAGTTTTTGCAATTCGTTCTTTACCATCAAAGAGACGGTTGGATGCATTTTCCTCAGATTTTTCTTGACTGGCTTCTTCATGGGATCCAATGAAATGTTGTGAACGACTAACTTTGAATCTATCCATGGCATGTATTTGTAATTCCAAGCAAAAATATTTGGTCTTTCTTTGAGGAGAGGAATTAGGATGGCTTGTTCCTCTAGAGATAGACTTTCTCCAAACTTGACTTTCCTTGATTGGGTAGGATTATCACTGATGTCTACCTTGAAAGTCGCTTCTATAGCCATATGTGACCCATCCTCTAGTTGATGAGGCGTTGGTATCAAATAAATGTCATCGGCTGGATTTATAGGTCCTACTGACTCAGGATTCAAACTAGCATGGAAGACATCATACGCACAACCTGATGCAAAATAAAATGGCTGTAACATCTCTTCATTGGATAAAAGGTCTTCAAGCTCTATGGGTGAATCAACACAATCCCAATCAATAGCCTATACATCAATATGCAATGATTCGACAGGATCTGTTAGATTATGAAGTGGATTGGCCAAATCAATGGAGATCATGTTGACATATGGGATGAAATCTCTAGAACCACATGGGTGCAATCTTATCTTAGAGGTTTTCCTTCCATACTCACGATGATGCTCTAGAGGAATGGGAATTTTTGGATCTAGACCATGAGTAGGACGGATAATAGGATCATTTGGCTCTAATCGCTCTCTAAATGTAGGTGGATGGGGATTGACCATCTGGTGAATGGTAACTAGGTCAACAGGTCTCCTCAAAAATTATAGATTAGGATCTATGGCATGAAGTGCTACCTCTCTATCTACTAGCATGTCGACTTGCCACAAGTGGCGAGGCCCAAGATAAGCCATCTTAGTTTCAGATTCAAAATCATCATCGCTTATCCAGAAACCATTAGCATTGGTATGTGGCCCTAATACAAGGGGCTCATGCCTTGGACCCAAGTAGGCCATCTCTATTTCATCTTCATATTCTTTGTCACTTATGAAGAATCCATTTGCATTTGCCTCTTGCCCCAAAGTCAGGGGTTGATGGCTCAGTCCTAAGTAGGCTCTTTCTGTTGAGTCTTCTGATTCATAGTCACTTTCATCCGATATGTACCCACTCTCATTATGGATGGACCATGTGAATATTTGTAAATAGCGAGGCCTATGGTAGTTTAAGCCAAGTTGCACCTCATCATCACTTGCTTCATATTTATTCTCCTCATCCCATAAGTTGTACCCTATTGGGGTGGAATCAATTGAGATGTTTGGATGATAAATTTTTGGTGGCGATACGTTCATTGTGGCCACTTGTCTATTGCTCAAATTTCTTGTTCTTATGGGGTGATAAGGAATGAAATCGATGTCTTCTCCTAACCCTAAGTTTAATTTTTTCAATGTTGCTGCAAGAGAGTCATCTCAACCTCCAATATAATAGCCCACCCAAACCTATCGGAGGGAAGCTGATATTGTGGCTCGTATGGCTGCATGTGCCCTTGCTCATATATACCAAGGCCATAGCCATGCCAATGGCAATGCTCAAAGTAGCTTAGAGAAAACTTGGGATTGGAGAGGTAATGAACATTGACCATGAATAATTCGTCATAATCCTCTTCTACGTCTGAAGACTTATGGACGCAGTCCAGGCTAGCATAGACAAAATTGGTTTGGTTGGGAGGGATTTCGAGTGGAACCACTATTCCCACTGGTGGTCTCAAGGCCTTAGGTCTTCCCATGTCTTGTGCAAACTCAATGATAGGCATAAAGGTAATGTTCTACACAAGGTACTCCCCTATGCCTATGCTTTCCAAGTGTATTTATGCATGCAATGTGAATGACCCTACGGATGACACTGGCGAAGCGGGATGGTAATCACTATCTTCATCTTAATCTTGAAGATCTTCTTCTTCCATAGGACTTGGTATTTCAAAAATGGCTATAGTTGGCACTTCCTTGGGCCTTTCTTCCTTGACTAAGGGTGCCTTTAGCTTTTGATTATCTTTTGGTTTTGATGTTTATGGTACTTTAGAAGCATTGACTATTTTAAGTGCACTGGGAGGTGTTGATGTGCATGGGTCTTTCCTTACCCTTTTGCATTTGTTATCCAATTGTATGGTTGAAGATGAAGGTGCTACATATAGGTGTGTGGAAGGAATTACAAATTCTCCTGGAATGTCCACCTGATGGATGTATTTGAATGGCTCTTCATCGGCCAAAACCACATAGAATTTGTTTTCGTGCACATACTTGACACATTGGTGCAAGATCGAAGGAACACACTTCATGGCCCTTATCCGAGGACACCTTATGAGGATGTTGTATTTCATAGCCTCTTCCAAGACATGACACATCACGGGGATGGTCTTATGCCCTACCTTGATGGGTAGGACTATCGTTTTCACAGTATTGCATAAAGCATCATTAAAATATCTCAATGTGTAGGCTTCTAGAACGATATTGGACTTGGGGATTTTGAGGTGCTCTATTGTTGTTGTTGTAATGATGTTTATCGATGAACCTGTATCGACTAGGACCCTCTTGAAATGTAAGTCATTGATTTCTACCACAATGTTCAGTGGAGGGCCTAGTAAGGTAGTAGGTACTATCTTAATCTCATAATCATATAATTGAATTACAGGTTCCTGGAATTCTTGTACTTGTCCCACAAAATGAGTGAATGCATTCGCATCATGTGGTTGGAGCTCAATTGTCCTTAAAATTTCCATTAAAGTCTCCCTATGCTCTGGGGACTATTGTATATGCTCATAGATGAATAACTTAGCTAGATTTGTCTGTAGGTTTTGCTCCAATATACACCAGATAGTTACCATAGGTCATTTTGGTGGACCCAGAAGGTTGTCTTGCCCCTGACTCTACCTTAGTGTAGTTAGGAAATTCATGCAAGATGCAAGAGGTTGCGGTTGACCATATCGTCTAGTCTTGGTTGCTATGTTAACAATCTCAACCATCCCAACGTATCCATGGGTAGGTATATCAGCTCAAACCTGATTAACTTGGGACCCTTGCTCTCTAGGGACCTCATGATTGGGTAATGGGTTTTTGTATATGCCCATGTCTCTGGTATTGGGAGCCAGTGGGTTGTCAACTTTGAGTTCTCTCGCCTCAATCATATTTTGCACTTGATGCTTAAAACCAATGCAAGCCTCAATGTCATGCCCCGTTATCCTATGATAAGGGAAAATTTGATCTTCCCTATATCCTTTTGGCTTAGGATTGTTGGGATGTATAAGAGTTATATCAAGAAATCTGATCCTCCTGGCCTTGCTCAACTGATTGAAGATTGATTGCATTGATTCTATCAGAGGCGTGAAATAGTGATGCGGATTGCATTCTATGTTTCACCCCTAATTTTTCCTTTGATCATAATTGGCTAGCGGGGGATGTGCTTGATATTTTTGGGGTTGTTGTGCACCCCCATCCTTAGGTGTATCCAATACGACTTGATTGACTGGAGCAGGGTTGCCCTGCTTCTGCTTGTACTTGTCATTCTTACCATTCTTGTTCCACTCCTTTTTGTTTCAGAGTTTAATGGTTCCCTCATCTACTTTTATGTCTTCGATGAGTTTGGCCTATGCCAAAGCTTCCTCAAATGAAGGATATTTCTGAAGTTGTAGCAAGATGGATATGTGTTTAGAACAACTTTTGGTGAACATGTGAATAATCTCTTCTATGGAAATGGAGAATGATAACTTTGCCATGACTTTTCTCCATCTATTCACATAATCCATTACTGGCTCATCATCGTATTGTTTCAAGTTGGCCAGATCTAAAAGGTTCACCTTCTTCTTAGCACCAAAGGAGAAACACTTTAGGAATGCGTTTACTAGTTGTTCAAATTTGGTTATGCTATGCTTCGGTGGTTGGTTGAACCATTGAGTGGTAGCACTTAAAAATGTCATTATGAATGTTCTTAGCATGAGAGTGTTATTGTCTTCAAGATAAAAATATGCATTGATAAAATTGGTGACGTGCTCTTGTGCATCCTCTTCACCCTTAATTTTTTTCAACCTAGGCATCTCAAAGTGCTTAGGATATGGAGGGCTAGGGATTTATGGGCACAATGGTTGGTTGTGTATTTTACTCAATGTTGGTGAGTTCCCAGCTGCTTCTTGTTTCTCAAAGGCTTTTATCTTTTCAACAATTTCTTGAAATGCCTTTGATGCATATATTTCCTCCTCTTGTAGGGCTACTCACAGTGTTAATGGAGGTAACTCTCTATCCATTTTATTTGTCTTGTTTTCCTCCCTCCTATGAGGGGACTCAAGATTGTGATCCTGGTTTGTTATGTTTGCCCTTTCCCCACTAGTTGGATTGTATTCATGGTTTTGTGGGTGGTTTTTTTGTGGGCTATCTTGTCTAGTGAGCCTCTCCTTAGGTGAGTCAATGCATCTAGTTCTTTGGTGGTCACCACCATTTGTCTATAAATTTCTAAGAGCTAGTCACTCAGCTTACTCTCTTAAGCGTTGCTCATGTTGGCGCAAGAGTATTTCTCTTTGTTTATCCTATTTGAGAGATTCCACTAGCTCTCGCTCCTTACATAACACATTTTCTAACTGTCTCACATGATTATTTTATGTTCTCACAGAAGACTCATGTTTATCTAAATTTTTTCTTGCTGTCTTGACTCGTAGATTCCTTGAGGAGGTTTCTATTGTACATGTACTCTTGCTAGCTAATGTGACTTGTTTAGTGTACTATGGATTATCCCTATGATCAGACTTCATACATATACTACAGGGTTGCTCTGAGGTACCCCCAGACTGAGAGATGTGCTTATAATTCACAGTTCATGAGCTTCCAGATGTAGAGTTCTCAGTAGCTATAGTTCTTTGATTTGGTCATGTAGGAAACCGATCCAACCTGTCTAGTTGTCTTATTTTCCATGGCTGGTCCCGTGGGGTGTCATTCACTCCTATGAGGTGGGAATATTTCCTTTTGTGTGAAGGGTTTCTTCTATCTTATTCCCATGACTAGATGTAGCTCTAGTTTTCTACCCTTCAGTGGGCAGACCTGTTTCATATGTTTCTTATGAATCTTGAGGTGTTGCAACTCTTTCTTGCCTTCTTGATGAAGAAGGCTTTGTGGTGACATGTTTTCTCCATGTGCATGGAGATGTAGCAGTCTCATCATCCCTATGTGAAGAATGATTTTTATAACCTTCTTTATGTCCATGCAAGGAGGAATCCCTTGAAGCTTCCTCACGTCTTTGAGATGTTTCTGTGTGTTTAGAGGAGGCCCTTGAGGTCTCCTATGTCTCCTTGATGAGGATGGTTGTGAAGCCTCTCTTTTTTTATGTGACTTTTTTCCATGATGTGGTTCTCTACATGGGGTTTCTTGAGGATATTTCCCAAGGGTTGAGTTATCACCCCTTAGGCTCACAAAGCTACGTCTCACAGTATTATGGGTAGGTCGTTCAATGTTACTACGACTTTGCCTATGGGTATGAGATGCTTTAGTCTCTCCCTCGATATTATACTGAGGGTGTTTACTTATTTTTTTGACCATATTTTCTATGAATTGATCATCTGAGTTGCAATTTAGGAATATCCATACAATACCAAACAAATTTTTATCTTGATTATCGATTTAAGTGTGCCCTAAACTATTTGGTGTGTTTTAATATGTTGTTCTTTTGATTTCTTTCTTTTGTTCTTGGATTAATAATGAGAAGACTCATCCATAGTGGCAATCAAGTACACCCGTGCCAAACATGATTTTCTCAAAAGAAGCTAGGGTACACCGTTGAAGTCCCAGTGGGGGGTTCACCTAGATCTTCCACTCTAAACCAATGATTGTTCTAAAAGTGGGAGACAATTTGAGCACAAGTAACTTAGTATCACTATAAGTAAGTTTCTCAATTCATTTCTAGGAAGCTCTAGGGGGAAAACCAGTGGAAGGAGATTAATTCCAATGTCACTGGACTGAATTGAGGGTTGGTGATCAAATCCAACTCCCCAATGTTTAAATGATACGTGTTTGTGTGGTGTTCATTTTAAGCATGCGTAACATAAAGTGCATCATATAGCAGTAATGAGTCTTTCATATATGGCTAAGTGCAAAAGTATGTTTCAATATTCATAAATATGCATAAACTACTATGATTTGTATGAGCACACTTTATTTTGCATAGCTATGGCCTCTAGAAGGGCCTCAAAGCAAGAAAATAACATACAATGTCTAGCACGCTGGATTCTAGGGTGAAATTTTTAGGCATAAGTTGTTTTTCCTAGCAACGCCTAGTGGAAATCTAAAAGAAGATCTAAGATATGCAAAATGCTTAATTCTTTCTCCTTTTATTCTTTCAATTTCCAAACATAAATATGCTTTAAGTTCTCTATTTTAGACATATAGAAGCAAAGAAAAAGTTGTAAAATATCAGAGAGGTTGTACCAACCTCTAATCTACCTTAGGGAACCTTGTTTCTATGCTCTTCTGCTCTCTAATTCTGGCCATTGTTGACCAGAGCGACTAGTTGTTGGTTGTCATTAGTTGGAGCGGCTAAGGCTCTATTAGCCACTGTAGCTTAGAGCGACTAATTTTTGGCCTCTGTATCTCAGAGCGGCTAGACCTACACACAAAACTAAGTTAGTATTCAGCCAAAAAATGTAAAATCAATGGAGGTCCCACCGTGATCGCCATCTGTAGTGACCCTGGGATGCACGCATAGCTCTTTTTACTCTACTTGCAATGTTTTAAAACCCAAAAAATGAAATTGAAGACAATGAAAAGTATATAACATGAAAATAACAAATATGGATCTATTTATTTGTATTGAAATCCAGTTATATGTTGGTCCCTCTTTGGGATACCCATTTCGATACAATAAGGTTACAAATAGGCAAAGAGTGCCCCTTTCACAAAGAGGTGGTGTGCTTCCAAAAGCTTCCCAGTTCTGTACACAAAAATGTATGAGGGCTTACATATGCCTCCTTCTCTATGTCTATTTTCTAGAGGGATCCTTTTTGCTCTCGTATGTTGTAGATTCTGTCCGATGAACCTATGGCCCTGTAAGCAATGAAACAACAACACACGCTTAGATGTCTAAGAATACCTCTCTATATGAGGTTGTTAGCAATGCATATAACAAGTGAAAGCAAGTGCAAATTATACTAATGCTATGAATGCAAATGAATGAAATGATGTTATGCTAGTGATATGCTAAAAAAAATAATGAATCTAATTTTTAAAACCCTAAGCTAGGCTCACGAGACACTATTCAAGAAAACGATCACTAAAGCGACTCTCATCCTCTTTGCTCCAAAGAAATGGATCAAATCTTGTATCTAATGTTGGAATGGTGGTTGCTATGCTCTCCAATTTGTTAGGGCTTTGCCGTAAATGTGATCTCCAAGGGAAACTCTCCAAGTCTCGAAAGATCTCCTCAATGACATGTCCTGATAAATTTGGATTACTGATATGTGATGGATGGATGATGATTAAATATGGATCTAAGATGTATATCCTTGGTGCTCTCAGGATTGCACCTTTTATAGTGTGAAATCCTAGGTCTATGTCCAAGCCCTAGGAATGAATTTCTCATGCGTAGTGAGAGTTAGAATGAGAAGATTTTTGTCTTTTCTATGTTTAAAGACCAGTTAACTAAAGTCTAAATGCAAACTCAAGTCTCTCATGTGAACTGGTCATGAAAGGGAATGCAAATTTACTCCCACTCACATTTATTGCATGTAGACTACCACTTCCTCCCGTGATTAGGTCTGTTTGTCGATAAAATTACTTTTATAGTTTAGCCACTGTCGTCTATAGTGACTAATATATGGTCATTTTCGCCTGTAGCGGCTAAGGTCTGGCCGCTCTAGGCTTGAGCGGCTAGTATATGGTCACTCTATGTTTGAGCAGCTAGGCTTGGATGGCTTGAAAATGCCTCAAATGAGTGGTGATAACCACTCTCGATGCTTGGAAAGTCTAATATTATGTCATATGATCTTATGAATGTGTCTATGTGAGTAGCTCCCCTAAGCATGACACATTTTAGGTGTCTACAGTCAGTTCTCAGAGAATACTGTCAGATTTAGATAGCATACAGAGGCATCCCAACTACCTAGGAATCGATCCATCAAAGGTATTTTTTAAAAGAAACCTTGTAGCTTAGATCGCCCCTCGCCCCATGAATTCGGTATCAATTTACCCCTCGGGTGGTGAATTGGTCCTACAAAGCCCAAATCACCTTATATTTGGTAGGTAAGCTCTATTTTACCATTTTATTAGCTTCTTCATACTTTATTTTAGTTTTGAATATGCTTTCACAGTCATTTTGTCTTTCTAAACATGGGGCCTGACTAAGGCAAGCCCCCCATCACACGAATCCCCTTTTGCAAGTTCTTCATAGGTTATTTAGCAGATTTGAAGAGGAAGAACACCATCAAACAAACAATAACCCTATTGTGGCCCACATATAAATAATACCACATTCATTTAGGGATGATTGAAGACGGAATCAAACTTATTGTATCATTAGTAGAAGAAGAAATGGATAAAGGGCATCATGTCCCTATTGTAACACATATCTCTCAATATTAATGAAATACAACCTTTTCATTTAATGCATCATTTTATTTTGTGTTAATGGATCAAATATCGATTTCTACCCATTTCATTCTTCTATTGGGGCAAAAGTAGAATCAATCATTGCATCAACCACATTCATTACATCATTCGCATTCATTTACATCATTCATATCATCCACATTTCAAAAACTCCTTTTTCTATTGGGGTAAAAGCAAAATCAATCATTGCACCATTCACAATCATTGCATCATTCACATTCATTTACATCATTCATATCATCCACATTTCAAAAACCTCTTTTTCTGTTGGGACAAAAGCATAATCAATCATTGCACCATTCACGAGCATTGCATCATTCATATCATCCACATTTATATCAATTGGCTCATGAGATTCATTCTTCACTCATTCGCCAATTGAGGGGGTAAGCTACAACCACAATTTTTGTTTTCAGAGTCTTCTTGCACACCGAGGAAAGAATCCATTCCACCAAACCAGGTGTCTCTTATTTTTGCACCACATTATATTTCATGTAATGCGAAAAAGGGGTATCTATAGACATCAAATCCTAGCCACTTGTCATCCACTCATCATCAAATCATAGCCATTCATAATTTATTTATATATATGTATATTTATTTATATATTTATATAAATATAAATATTTTATATATTTATATTTATATATTTATATAAATATATATGAATAAATCTCAGTCATCCATCATGACTTAATCTTGGCCACTCATTTAACATGATCCATGTCACCTTTCAAATTGCAGTCACAATCCTTCATCATGTTTTAATCTTGACCATTCATTTGGTGTCATCGAAACCCTAGCATGATCAAGAGAAAACTATAAAAGATCATTCACTTTTGTGAATGAGGGTTGGAAAAATTAATATCTCGATCAAAATATTTTTGAGAGGTCAAGAGATAAAAGCATTGATCATCCATCATTTTGTAAACCCTAGCACTCTACTACCACATTCCCTCCTCACCATCACCACATCCACCATATCCACCATCAAAACCTTTATGAACCATATTAAATTCTGTAAAGCATTCCCCCACAACCCTTGAATGCTCCAGGGTGTTCCTAAAATATTGTAGAACTTTTTTGAAACACTGCAAGACATCCATAGCCATCTCTGAATGCTACAAGGTGTTTTTCGTTCATCGATTTGTAGTCATCAAACCCTTGGATGCTCGTGGATATTCGTGCATCACCAAATCTAGTCATCAGGAGCATAGATCCAGTAAATCAGGTATATTTTGACAAGGTATAAGGTTTCACTGATTTAATTATATTTTCTATGTTTCTGCACTTCATTTAGCAAGTATTTCAACTAGGGTTAGTATTTTACACTTTCATGTTTTAGTGGACCTCACACTGTGGAGGCCCTACAAGTGTTACTTTATTATGATATATTTGTGTGTAGGCTAAAGGACGTATTTCTATTTATGGTTGTTGAATCTTTGAGTGGCCCCACAAGGATACACAAGCCCACTCACACTTGTTTGGAGTGAAGATGATCCAGAGACACCAATATTCATTTGAACAAGGGCTTTAAAACCCTCTAATTGTAATAATTGTATCAGAGCAAACATTGTATTGTAACCCCTGATCTAGGGCATATCTATGTATAAAGTGGAGATCTAGGATCCCCGAGTTTATAATAAATAAGATCTTTCATTTTATGTATACATTGTTATCTACTTTTATTTATTACTTTTATTGTTGTTTGGTCGACTTCACTTTACACATTGAATACAATATTTAACTCTTATTTTGTGTCACTTAACTATTGATTAGGTTGTAGTTTATATATATTATAGTTAAGAATAGTAAAAAGGAGGAATATAGCACTAAATTGAATAGAATGCATTTATGTGTTTTAGAGATAAAATTACAAGCTTTAACATGTCATTAATGGATATTATTGCATGGAAATGAATATTAGAATTTTACAAGTCTAGAGATAGTATATAAAATCTCTAGAACAATATAGAACACTAGCTCTAGAATAGTACTAAAAAACACTAAACAACAACATAGAATGAAACTAGATAACAATATAGAACAACATCAAATAACAACACACAACATCACCATTGGAGCATAAAATATAATGGGGGAGCTAGTCCTAGAAATAAGGTTGAACTTGGTACTAGAAACAAAGCATGTAAAAAGCACCAAATATAACACTACACAATCAATTTTGGACATGACAACAACTAATTAGCATTATATATGATAGCACCCTATTGGAATTGGATGCTAGGAAGACAAGGTGGCTCTAGATGTGGTAACTAAAGATAATAGAGGGTATGGTTAAAGACCAATGACATCAAACAACCTACAGATTCCATATTTGTTGTTTTAACCATAAATTACAATTTTACCAGCCATCCATGGATGACATCAATAGATAGTCAACTACCTATTGACTTAGCATAGTTGGCAATCACTCTTGGGTAAAGACAAAACTATTTTACATGAATATGTATGAAGAAATTATCCTAAACTCAAATCTCCTATTTTCAACATTTCCATCATCGTAGTTGAGATACCATGAGGTGAATATGACCATATTAAACTTTGTTACATCTATTTTTATCCTTACCTATCGAAGAGGATTTACTAAGTATTCTACTATTATAACTGTTTGATAACACAAGGAAGAGGAGGTTTTTGTCCTCCTCACTTATAAATATATATGTAGCTATATGTACTAGGTTAGTTGACAATGTTGATATTATTGTTGTCATTGTTATTGATTGATGTATAATTCCAACTTGCTATATTTTTTTGCATACCTAAAACCTACAATGAAATATCGATTTAGAGTTGTTGGAAACTCTTTGTTTATGTGAGTTTAGTTAGAATAGGATGGAATATGAATATGAATAAGAGTATGCATTAAAGGTTTTTTGTGAGAGAGAATTTTTCTCCTTAATAAATTATTATCATTTTTCTTATTTGTGTGTGTTGCTAATTTTGTTTTGAAGGGTTTTTTTAGCGTGTGTAAAGAATTTTTTTTATGATCCTAGCTCATATTTGCTTTCCATTGGGCTAAGTATTAATGGCTTGCTCCATTAGCACAATGAAAATCATAACCTTTGTAGATATGTATATTATTTTAATTGTTTTAGAGTGTTATCATTGTGGATGTGTCTATGGAATATTTTAGTTTCCTAGGATAGTTTCATGCAGCTGCTAGATTTCATTTTTGCATGTGTTATATTTATTTTCTACAAGTGTGTTAATTTATTTTTTTAGAAAATGTGATTTCATTTTCTACAAGCATGATTTAATTTTTAACAAGACTTATTTTCTGCAAAGTAATATAATTTTTAACAAGATTATTTTAGGAACCCCACTATCCAAACCTAAATATTTTTTCCTAGCATATATAGTCTTCGGATGCCACCCTAGATTTAATAAGATTAAAGTGACATTATTAAAACTCATAAACCTCCTCCTCAATTGCCTCCTTCTCTGTAATCTTCTCCTTAGCCATCACCCCTTTAGGTGTGATCTACTCTACCGATGTCCCCTTCTCCCTCAGAGACTCCTCATCACTGCTCAATAATGGGTATCACACTAGATGGGAAAATCTAAAGTGGATTAATAGTAATGGCCTCTTTAGGACCCGTTTGGTATTTTACCATTAGATCCCTTATGGCTCTCTCCTTTGTCGATAGTGGTCCTATATTGGTGCCAATTTGCTTATCTTATTTATTGCGTACTCATGATTATGTTTACATCATGGTTTTGGAAGTAGAAGCTCCCTATTTATATGTGGTTACCCAAACTTACCTAGGACCCTATCCACCCTATGAGGTTCAACAACCTTATGTTGATGATATTGAACCATGATCACCTACTTCACCCTTACCACCTATAGAATATCCCATTGACTACTCTATTATAAGTGGTGATAAGGGGTACAGATAATCTAGTCCTAGGGAATTCAATTCAAAGGAAACACTTGTATTCAAATTAAACCTATAATATGGCATGACCACCTTATTTGGATATCCCCTAATGAAATATTGTGGGTTGGACTTAGAGGTCGATACATAACAAAATGTTCATATTTCCATGTCTACAACAAGAATAATAGGATGATAGTTTATACCTAATGATATGAAATTCAATGTAGGTCATGGTATAGGAGCATAGATAGAGCCCTCCCCTAGGTAAACACCCTCTTAGGTCTATTCTAGCTCTCCTTCATGGCCAAATAAAGTGGATTAATAAGCAACATTATGATCTTACTTATGCCCTTATGACAAGGCAAATAAGAGGACCCCCATGCATCAAGAAAAAGGAATGGTTATGACTAACTAGATGCACTCTAGCATGATGGTACTTTGTCAGTCAAACCACCTCTCCTTAGTACCCCACTTTATCATCCTAAGCCAAATCTCATTGGTGGTGTCAATTTAGGGAGTCTGACCAATCATTGGTAGTTCCATAACAAATTATATGTCCTCTAAGTCATGGTCATCTCAATCACCTTATCATAGGTTGATCTCCACAAAAATGGGTTGGTCGTTGTGCTATAAAATAGCATAAATTTATAGCATAATGATCGAAATGGATGAATATAGGGAATATTTGCTACTCAATATAGTTTGATCTAGCATAGCTTTTCCTATACCTAGGGAGTAATCCCCTATCTTATCCACTCCTACATCTAAGAGGGATCCTTATGACATAGTAGGTTTGTCTTGATAATATTTTTGGTGTTGGCCTCAGCCTTGTCCTTGGTCCCTATCCCACTTGACCTTGTCTGTCCAAGTCATGTGTGTATGTCACTTAGTCAAAAAAATGGCTTGACCACAATCATTGGTCAAGGCCAAGATCACCCCTAGCTTACTAGGCCCATAACTACCCCCTTTCAACATGCAACCCTAATTGTCACCTTTTTCCATAATCATCAATTTTGATTATGATCACCCATTTTTTCTAGTGATGACCATGATCACTCTATTTTTTATCGCCCCTTTGGACCATAATCATTTTTTTTTTTTTTTTTTTTTAAATCTCCCAGTTTTATCATGATCGTCACTTTTCAAAAAATGGAAATCGTTGTTGTCCTTGGATTTCAAATGTTGTAAGGCATCTTCTAGGTCATTTTTTGTAACCTCATGTAGACCCCACCACCTAGGTGATGTGGAAATTTTGATGGCACTTTCTATGCCATCCTAGATACTTTCTAGCTAACCTAACTAAGTTATCATTCTTTTTCCTTGATTTCTTAAATTTTGTTTATTTTAATTAAAAATTTTGAGAAACACACAAGATGAGGAATCTACCTCTCCAACATTGCCCCCACGTGTGCTCACAATCGGCTGTCTCTACATTCAAGTCAGAGGTTGTACGTGATGGATATTCAACCAAATTAATTCATAGGTACCTTAAATTAGGATCAAATATAAATAAAGTAGATCATAAATATTATTTTTAGAATAATATCAAAATATCAACGAATCATAATAATATATCACAATAATAAATCGCTCATATATTATTCATATATCAAGTTCGAGTTACATGAGATCAAATTTAGTTGTTATAATACATGGAGCTTTACCTCCATAATATAACCTTAGAAGGTGACTCTTCAATACTTGACTATTGCTCTCCTCACATATCTAGGAGATGCATCTATTCCTATTCCTCATATATGATAAAAAAACTCATGTCTCTTCACTTTACATATTACCACATATCATGTGACTCTTCACTTGCATATTTTACATCTACACATATAACTCTTGACTTACTTACATGACACTTTGCACACTTGCACACTTTATTACATGATACTTGGACTCTTCTCACACATTGACACATACTTTAGAGAAATATAACTCACACTCCCTAATCTAATAAATACAAATATACAAATGTACCATGGGGTACTTTAACATTTGCCAATGCTACCAAATAATATAATATCTCCATCAATAAAAATGTACAATGCTCATTGGAAGGCTATGAGTGCACATGAGGTTCCTGTAATCACTATATCATCAACATATACTATAAGTATTAATATATCATTTCCAACTTTCTTTGTATATAGATTTGGATCTGATAGAATTTTTTTAAAATTATGTTGTAACAAGTGACTAATGGTTTTTATATACCATGCTCTGGGAGCTTGCTTTAGACCATATAAGAATTTGTTTAATTTTCAAACCTTGTGTTCCTAACCTTTAACAAAAACTTTCTCTGGTTGTGACATGCAGACCTCTTCTTCTAAATGACCATTAAGAAATGCACTTTTTACATCCATTTGATGAAGTTTCCACCTATGATGTGTTGCCAAAGCACAGATTTTTCTAATAGTAGTCATTTTAGTTGTTGGTACAAAAGTTTCTTCATAATCAATTTCTTTTGTTTGAGTATATCCCTTTGCTACTAATCAAGCTTTGTACTTATCTAGAGATCCATATGCTTTATACATAATCTTATAGATCCATTTATAGCCTACTACTCATTTTCTATAGGTATAACCACTAGACTCCATGTTTTATTTTTTTGCAATGATGAATATTCTAATTCCATGGTTGCTTTCCATTTTGAATGACTTAATGCTTGACATGTTGTTGTTGGTTTTGTCATGGTGCTTAACAATCCTCTATTTATTCTGGTTAGATTGTGATTTTGAGGTCTTATAGTAGTAAGATCTAGCATTTGTTCAAGATTTAAATCTCTAAGTGTATCTCTAAGCCATATAGATTCCTTCCTTTGCAAATTGTAGAAATTCCCATATTTTGATTATGTTCATATTGAAATTTTGATTTTGTTTCATCATTTGATAGATTTTCTTCTAAAAATATTGAAATAATTTCTTAATCATATTTGTGTTCTTTAATCTCATCTTTGATTTTTTCATTAAATATTACATCCCTGCTTATGCAGACTTTCTTTGTGATTGGATTAATTATTCGATATCCTACAAATTCATCATCATATCCAAGAAATATACCATACATAGTTTTTTCATCTAGTTTTGTCCTCTTTTGTTTTGGAATATGCATATAGGATTTACATCCAAAGATTATAACCTTTTCAATATTTTCTTTTCTTCCTGACCATACTTTTTTTGGTGTAACATTCTTGAGTATCCTTTTAGGTAGTCTATTTTCAAGTATACAATAATTTTGACTGATTTTACCCAATATTGATGATCAAAATGAGCTCATTTTAACATACATATTACCATTTCCATTATAGATATTTTTCTTCTTTCTACAATTCCATTTTGTTGTGGTGAATATGTTGTAGTAAGTTGTCTTTTTATTCCATTTTCTTCTAAAAATAGATTGAATTCTTTTGACACAAATTCTCCTCCTCTATCTGAATGAATATTTTTGATCATTTTTCCTGATTATTTTTCTACTTGAATTTTGAATTGTTTGAAACACCCAAATACTTCATATTTGTATTTCTTAAAGTATACCCACATTTTTCTAGTGTAGTCATCAACAAATAGTTTAAAATATTTGTCCTCCAATACTAGTAACATTCATTGGCCCACATAAATTTGTATATATTAATTCCAATGGTTGTTGGAACTTATGTTATCAAAATTCAAAAGGTATTCTATGTTCTTTTCCTGCTAAACATTCTAGACATACTGTAGATTCCCAAGAAATTTTTGGTAGACCTTCCACCATTTGATATTTAACCATTTCGTTTAAAGATGATGCATTGGTATGTCCTAATAATTTATGCCAAAGTTCTCTTATCTCAAACATTCCTACTAAAAGAGCCAAATTTGTGGTAATATCTAAAGTAAATAGACTATCTTTGTAGGAACCTGAAGCTATCAATTTTCCTTGTTTTATAATATGGCATTTTTTTATTTCATTGATAACTTTAAATTCTACTATCATATCTTGATCCATGAGTTGAGAAACTGAAAGAATATTTGTAATCAATCCAAGAACATATATAACATTGTTAAATATTTCTTTTCCATTACTTAGATTTACTAAAACATCTCCTATTCCTTTTACTTCATAAGTTTTAATATCCACTATAGCAAATGTTTTCTCATTATTTTCATAAAATGTACTAAACCACTGTTTATTTTTGGTCATGTGTCTATTGGCCCTAGAATCTATGTATGAGTAATCCATAATGATTTTTCTTAAATAAACTTGAAGTTTCTATATCTATGAGGTTGAATTCCTTATGCCTCCCTAATTGACTGGAGAAGTAAGAATGTTTGCAAATTTTATTTGAAGTAGACTTCCTTATCTCTCCAAAATTAAATTATTTGCAAATATTCTATGGCTTTGAATTTTCAAAAAATAATAAAGCTTTCAAATATTAAATGACTTTTAAAAAAACATTATCACTCCAAAACCTTTTAAAAAACAACTAAGGTATTAATTATCCTAATAAACTTCTTATCTCTCCATCTAATCTTAATAAACCTTAGAAAATTCAATAATTAAATTTATAAAAGCCTTATCTCTCCTCTAACCTTAGAAATAATCAAAAAAACAAAAATATTGAATTATAAAACCCTAATATACCTCCTTAGGCATTACTACTTGGGACGATATCTAGTGCTACATTTGGTAAGCATTTCTCTAAAATTATCTTAGCTTGAGCATGTGATGATGAGTAGGTATTCCTTGCATGAATCCTTACTTGTAATATTCCAAGAAATTCTTCAATCTCTTCTCATCTACCTTCCTTATTTTAATGTGGTAATTTGGCAGAGTGCATGGTATTGGTTGGTACTAAAATGTTCCAATCCTTGAAAAATTCAACTATTTCACATTTTGGGCTCTCGATTATTTCAATTCCTTAGCGATCAAACTATGGCATTTACTTTGCTTAGCTTTTGGATTATCTTTTCCTTAATGCTCTTTTCAATACTCAATCTTTCTTTTGGTGTAATTTGATGTTTTATTTTTCTTTGGTGTAATTCTTCGATGATTGGTATCATTTAACTCAACATGACATTTGATCACCTCTTGAAGTGGTGCTTCACCTTATCTTCCCTTGACTGTGTATGGTGCAAATATCTTCAGCAATAGCACTTGGCATTCGAATACTTTAACACTAAGTTTCTTCTCATGGTGTGGGTATTACTCAACACTTTTGTTACCTAGTTCTTATGTTACTCAATACTTCAAATGCTTTGACTCTCCAATGCTCGATGCTTTAGGTGCTTTAGCTCTTATGATGATTGGAATTTTAGGTGCTTCGACTCTTCAATGCTCTATGATCCTTGTTTCAAATCATTTTGGCTCTACATTGTGCTGACTTAGGAGGTTTTGACTTCACTTCCCTAGCTCGTTGATGTTTGGCTTACCTCTCAAATGCTTTTTTTGCATATTTATCTCTTTGATGCACATCCCTGGCACTCAGCTTTCTTCTATAATGTCTTAATACTTGACTCTCTTTCTACGATGTTCAGATATTGCACTTGGATTTTCTTCACTCTATTATCCTTTCATTTATACTACAATATTTAAGACTTTATAGTATGCTTTTCATAAATTACTCGTTACCAATACTTATTGTTCTAATATTTGTTTCTCCTTTAATATGCAAGTGTAGACGTCTAGCTCTTACACTATGATGTAGAAGATTTAAATCTCTTTAAAATACCTTATTCTTCATGCAAGAATGATGCTCTAATATTGATTTCTTTTTGCTGCACTTAGACGTACCTTTAATGCTTAGACTTAGATTATTTTTTCTTTAACCTTGTTATCTTATTGATGCCTTCATACTACTTCTTTCCCTATTTCTTTTGTATCTTCTTCTTGGTTGAATCTATACTGGAATAGAGATATTATATCTCTATTTCTTTTTGCAATCTTTAGTGTTCATAGCCTTCATGTTATTTTACTTTGGCCAAATATTTATCTACAATGTTATCCTTTATTTATCTTTGTAGAGAAAGCTATATCAATGGTCTCTTTTCTTATTGAGGATCAATAAATTTTTTCTTATGAGGGACCTTTTCTAAGTGGGTGTCCTTATCCTTCAACAAACTCTGATGGGATATTTTACAATGGGTCTCCTCAAAATCTAACTACAATGGGACTTCTTCCTCTAGATTCTTTTCTCCTTATAGTTCCTTTCTATATCAAGGTCTATCTTCAAGACCTGAGACAATATTATAGATTGTCTTCTATTTTGAATAGATTCTCAAAATTGGTAAACTCAACCTATCTTGTCAAGGTCAATATCTTAATGACCTAAGACTTTTATCAAGGTCTATCTTTGATACTTGAACTTGAATGGGCCTATCGTCGGATGCCGATGATTATTCCAAATCTTATGCAAGCAATTTTGTTTTATCTCTAATACCATTGTTAGCTCTTGAATCCTTAATGACAATATAACACTTACAAAAATAATCATAGGAATGAACAATATATAATAATAATGAAACTTACATACATAACACTTGAGAAACAATACATAGAGCTTTCATTATAGAGAAAATATTTACAATATAGTTATGGAACTTGGCATCCATAATATAGCTTTCATAAATGATATTTGATTTTTTTGTTATGACAAATGGCTAAGAAACCCTTCATCTTCTTATTTTTTTTTGTGGAAAACATCCCAGAAGGGATGCCACTTTTGGGTAAGACCCAAGGAGGCAGGGGTATCTCTTCCACCAAAATCACCCAGGGCTCGCACCTGGCCTACCACCTTTGACATACTCAAGGAGCAAACCTGAAACAACAAAAAACAAGAACACACAAACACAAACACACAATAAGATTAAAAAAAACATGCTCCTTGAGTGTGTCGAAAAGATAAAGCACAACCAAACACACACAAAAAAAAACACATGAACCCCACAGAAAAAACACAAGAACAACATAACAAAACACAAACATAACAAAAACAACAAAATGCTACAAAGACCCAACCAACAAAAACATAAAAAACAAAAACAGCCAAAACCTAAAAAATAAAAATAAAACAAAAAAACAACCAACAACAGACAACAAACAAAAACAAAAACATAGAAAACACTCACACACCAAAACACAAAAACACCAATTAACACAAACATACAAAAACAACAACAATAATTAAAAACAACACTAACAAACACAAAAACACCCAAAACCAACTAAGCCATTGGAGCTATTGAAAAATCCCATGACAATCTCTATCAAGGAAAGAGTTGAAGAATAGCACCAAGATAGAAAAGATCACAATAATTGCAAAACCACAGCAGGGGTCAATTTAAACATAGCTTCTTGCATTGCCATCAAGAGACTGAACAAGGAGAAGATCAGTCCTAATTTGTTCTGGCCACCACCTAGGAGGATAACCATAGCACTTAAAATTTCCTTTGTCAAGAGCCCAATTTGCCATAGCATCTGCCACTTTGTTCTGTTCTCTAGGCACATGATTGAAAACAACCTCTTGAAAGTTGTTTATGATTAACCTAATCTTATCTATAATCTTTTGGATTCTCCAATCAATCTTCTTAGACCCTGAAGTTGAATTTAGGTAATTGATCATAACTTGAGAGTCTGATTCTGCAATCACCCTTCTCCACCCTATCTTAAGAGCCTCCTGCAAACCTCTCAGAATACCCTACCCTTCTGCTAAGTTATTGGATAGAATTCCTAAATTTTTTGCAAAAGTAAAAATTGGAGTACCATCCTCCAATCTACCTATCCCTCCTATACTAGCTCTTCCAGGATTTCCTCTGGATGCTCCATCTGTATTGATTTTTATGAAGTCCTTTGGGGGAGGCTGCCATTGCTGAGTTCTATCCATCATTTGGCCGGTCCCTTTCTTCCTTCTATGTTGGGCTAATCCATTTCTTATCTTTAATCGAGCCATTATTTGTTCCCATAGTTGATTTGAATTGTGAGGATGAGTTAATAAATACTCGACAGTCTCTCTCACATTTTCTATGGTCTTTAGCCAGACATAGTGGATGTCCCTACTTTCTTGTTGAAAGATTCGCTTGTTTCGCTCCTTCCAGATGTTCCAGGGAAGAATAGTCATACCTGTCCAAACTATCTGGTTCACATACCAGTCTTTTCCTTCTTGTTTGCTCCAATCTCTCCATAGTTGTTCTATGGATTGTTCATTGGACCATCTTAATTTTAGAAGGGAAGCCATCATCTTCCATAATGTTGCAGCTATGGGGCATTCTATGAACAAATGGTTAATAGTTTCATTGTTATCCCAACACATTACACATTGAAAGGGCCCATTAAAACCTTTCTTCATAAGTTGCTCCCCTGTGAGAACCCTTTTATGGAGCAGTAACCAACTAAAAAATCTGACTTTTGGCCATAACTTTTGAGCCCATAACTGCTTGAAAAGATCTTGATCCTGATGGGGATTAATAGGGCTTAAGGCTAAGTAGCCTTGAGCAATAGTGTACTCACCATACCCTGAACTATTCCAGCCAATGCAGTCCTCAACTTGTGACCATGAAGGCGATCTCATTTGAAGGATTCTATGAATATCCTTTTTTTGAGCTTCAGAAAGTTGGATTGGCCACTCTTCTACTGGGATCCAACACCTTCCCACCTCAGCATTTCTTGTCTGATCTGTATAGTATTTGGCAACTTTTATCCAATTCATCCTATGCATTT
Organism: Wollemia nobilis; assembly: GCA_028583015.1. Taxonomy (NCBI): domain Eukaryota; kingdom Viridiplantae; phylum Streptophyta; class Pinopsida; order Araucariales; family Araucariaceae; genus Wollemia; species Wollemia nobilis. Next base: position 6,955,791 of record JAQPPZ010016917.1, on the reverse strand, counting down.
TCTCCATTATAGGCCTCAATTTTGGATGTTGGATTGACAACGGAAGGTGCCCATCCCAAGAGTCTATCCAAAAATTTATCTTTTGACCATTTTGTGTAACCCAAAAGAGCTTTTTCTTTATCAACTCCTCTCCAATTTTTAAGATCTTTAAAATTGGGGACCCTCTAGAAGGTAATTGATGATGAATTAAGTCAGATGGATCTTTATTTTCTGCATACTTGGCTCTTAGATTTTTGGCCCATAAGGCATTGGGGTGGCTAATTAATCTCCAATATAATTTTCCTGCCAAAGCCTTATTATTCTTGACTGTCGATCTGAGACCTAAACCCCCTTCATGAGTAGGAAGACATAGAGTCTCCCACCTTACTAGGGCCCATTTCTTCTCCATTTTTGAACCTCTCCATAAAAATCTATGACTAATTTTGTCCAGTTCATTGAGCACTGACTTGGGGATGTTCAACACTGCTGAAACAAATATTGGGATAGACTGAAGAACTGATTTGATAAGAGTTATTCGACCTCCTGATGAAAGCCATTTGTTGGTCCAACTGCCTATTTTGTTCTTCACTTTCTCTAATAACCAGCTCCAATGCTCTTTCTTTTGGCTACCCAGATTAATTGGAACACCCAAGTATTTAATTGGGAGAGAAGTTTTTTTGAATCCTAATCTATCCATTATCAACATCTCTTTTCTGGGTGAGCAATGAAAAAAAGAACTTTAGATTTATCTTCATTAATAAGTTGCCCTGAGGCTCTAGTGAAACAGTGAAGAATTTGCTTTATTGAGGTTGCTTCCTTTATAGTTGCCTTCCCCAAAAGGGTGGAATCATCAACAAATTGTAAATGAGTGATAGGTCTGACTCCTTTAGCTATAGTAACTCCTTCTAACCTCTGACAATCTTGATTCTTAGCAAAAGTCCTTCCCAAACATTCTGCAAGGATGATAAAAAGATATGGAGAAAGAGGGTCTCCTTGTCTGATGCCTCTAGAAGCTGAGAACCAATGAGTAGGACATCCATTAAGAATAACTGAATAAGAAACTGAGGAAATACAACCTTTGATCCATTTTGTCCATTCTTGAGAGAATCCAAAATTTTCCAAAACTTGGATGAGAAAGTGCCAATCCACCCTATCATATGCTTTGGATAAATCCAATCGAATGAACATGGAGGGGGATTTTTGAGCTTCCATAGAATGAATTGCTTCTTGGGCTAACACTATCTCATCAACTATTTGTCGACCTTCGACAAATCCTCCTTGTTCTGGAGAAATGATCTTGTGAAGCAAAGGTTTGAGCCTTTCTGACATAATCTTCGAAATGATTTTTAGAATAACATTACATAAAGCAATTGGTCTATATCCAGTAATGTTATCCACTTCTTGAGCTTTAGGAATTAGAGCTATAAAAGTCTTGTTGATATTTTTGAGGATTTCTTTAGCCTTTCTAGCCTCTTCTACCACCTCAAGAATGTCATCCTGCAAAACATCCCAAAATTCTTGATAAAATTCAATAGGGAAACCATCTGGACCTGGGGTTTTCCCCTTTTACATTTTGAAAACTACCTCTTGTAGTTCCTTCTTAGTTATAGGAGTAGTTAGGGCCACATTCTCCTCATCAAAAATAAGAGCAGGTATAGCCTGAAGAATTTCTTGTTGAGCTTCTGGGTCAAGCAATTGGGCTGTAAAGAGGTTTGAAAAATGATTCACAGCTAATGAAGACATGCCTTCCCAAGTGTGGACTATATCTCCTAGATCATTCTTCAGAGAGGGGATAAAGTTATGAGTTCTGCGGGCTAGGAGAGACTTGTGGAAGAAACTTGTATTCTGGTCTCCATCTTGTAGCCATTGAATCCTTGACTTTTGTTTCCACATTATTTCTTCCCTTTTGTCCCATTCCTTCACCTGGGCTGAAAGATTAATTTCTGTCTTCACCCTATTTTCTGTGAGTCCCTCAAGATGAATTTTCTCATTCAGCTCCTCAAGTCGGGTTAGTGCTTCCCTTTTCTTAGCCCTAACATCTCCAAATTCCTCCCAATTCCAAGTCTTTATTTTAAATTTAATATACTACAATATTTTGACAAAATAATACATCTTAGTACCATGTCTTGGCTTGCCTTCTTGCCACCACTATTGTATCCTTGACTTGAGAGATTCTTCTCTGAGCCACATTAACTGAAAATGAAATGGAGTTGGCTTACCCTTGGTTTTCCACACTTCAATTAAAACTGGCCAATGATCAGATCCAACATTGTTTAAGATTTTCACTTTTGGGATGTGTCCTTGAATTAAACACTTGTCTGAAAGCAAGAACCTATCTAGCCTTTCAAGAATGCATGTTGAGCCTTGTCTTCTATTGGACCAAGTCATCAAACCATTGGTTGGCTTGATATCCACTAGATGAAGGTTGGCCATGTATTCCTTCATGAGTTCGGAACTCCCATCCAACTTCCTACTTCCTCCCATTTTTTCTTCTAAAGAAAGGATAGAGTTGAAATCTCCTCCTATCAAAGCCCAAGCTTCCAGGAATTGAGAGGTGATAGAAGCTATATTTCTCCATATTGTTCATTTCTCTTCTATAGTACATGGAGCATAGACATTTATATAAAGTATAACCTGATCTGAATCTCTATTTTGGGCAACCACTGCTAGCATTCCCTTACTCCCCATCATGCATTGTACTATAATTTCCTTTGGATCCCAAAGACTTGCCACTCCTCCCGAGGCCCCTTGGGTGCTGAGGGACACTACTTTACTGGATGGCCAAATATTTTTTGCTATAATTTCCATTTCATCAATAGAAACCTTTGTCTCCTGAAGAAAGAGAAGTTGAGGCTGATTTTTTTGAATCATTCTTCTAATTTTTGATTGTTTAGAAGGACTTCCTTTAAGTCCCCTAATATTCCAAGTGATAATCTTCATAATTAACCCGATTTGAAGTATTGGGTAAGCTCTGCTACCTTACCTTCCTCAATTAACTTTTGACCTTCCTCTGCCATATGATGCTGGTTGGATTTACGTCCTACCTTTTGGTTGGTATCCATCCTCATATTTTTATTTGTATCTTGCTTCATTCCTGTAAAGGCTATATAATGATTACTTGGAACCAAGGCACTATTGTTGGGATCCATATGATCTTTTTGAGGAACTAACTTGTTTGTTGTTTGAATTTGGCTTTTAGTTTTGCACTTATTTAAATTTTCTATGTTGTTCTTTTCTTGAAGGTCCATTGCTGGATGAGATGGCTCTCCTCCATTGTTTCTCAAAATTAGGGCAGTTTCTTTTATTCCTATTTCATCATCCATTCCTTCTTGTTCCTTCTCTTTATCATATTGTGTTTCCTTAATCATTGCTTCCATTTTGTCATCCTCCTCATCTAATTGTTCATCTATAGATAGAACTTCAAAGATGTTAGGTGAAATTATTGTTTTATCTTTCGATGTTATATATTTTTTTAAATTCTTCTATTTGGGGATTTGAAATCCTGCTAAATCCTCATCCTCTTTCTCTTTATTGGGGATATTTTGAGGATAATCCTTGGCTAGATGGCCATATTCGTGATAAATTCTACATCTAAAAGGGATATTTTCATAGTCTACTTGTTGCTCCCATATTTCTTCCCCATATTGTAAAGTGATCCTCTCTGGAAGAGGTTTGTCAAAGTCAATTAGAACACAAATCCTAGCATAGATCATGTGATCCAACTGTTGAGTGCTATCAACTATCATCATGAAGACTCCTAAAGAATTTCCAATTGCTGCTAAAATATTTGGATTCCAGTATTCTACTAGGAGGCTGAATAAATAGACCTAGACAGGTGCAGTTGATGGTATTTCTTCCTCAACTTTGAACTTGGTATGCTAGGGCTTCATGAAAAGCCCTGCCCTACCTAAGAACCATGGCCCCCTTGAAAAATATCCTCCCTATATTTTTTAGTGGTAAACATAGCAAGAAAATAACCATTAGGGTAAATAGAGATTTGGAACTCACCTTTAGTTCTCCAGTTTTTGGTAGCCCATTGCTTGACGGTAGCAAGATTCGATCGAAATCCCATGAACCGATAAATTAGTCCTCTCCTCTCCATCGTGTCTATTCGCTCTTGGATATCCTCCATTGCCAACTCCACTAATGGGGATCCATTAGTTGCTTTCATACAACCCATCTCTGTTTTCCTTGGATCGATTTTTGACATCCTCAATGGTTTCCTTGGCAGTCATTGGCTATTTTTCCCTCTTATTTGAGATGGTCCTGCACTGATTGCTTCTTTAAAATTTAGTTTTGGAGGGAGGACCTTGGGCTCCATCCCTTCAGATTTTTTTGTTGTGATTGGCTCTTTTTTATTATATGCCCTAGCCGTAGTTGTAGCTTTGTCGAGATCTGAATCTGCCATCAACATGTTATCTCCCTTTGCTTGATCCATCTCTTGAATCTTGTTTCTATTTCGTTTAAGCCCTTGTTTGTACCTTTGAAGAGGATGCCCTTCCTCCTTATTTTGTGCTATGAACTAAAAAGGGTGATCGATTTTGTTCAATACCTGTTCATTTTGTTGGATTTGTTGGTCCACATGCATGGAGGAATATTGGATATTAATTTCCCCTATTCGCCTTGCTTGCTGCTCACTTGATTCGGTGCCGTGAAGATTATCCCTGTTGAACATAATATTTGCATGATCGTGTTGGATTCTTGATAACCCTCCAGGAGGCCCACAGACCCCCTGAATATTTGGCCCCAAAGGGCCTTCTTCGTTGTTCTCCACTGCTTGTGCTCAGAGCACTCAACCTCCACAGAACCCAAGAGGTGCTCTGATGATTGATAGCCGTAAAAAATTATAGTTTACACTCTGCAGAAACCCTCATTCTCTGCTAGAAAAATCCTCCACCCTTGATCTTCTTATGTATCTATTGGAATATATTACATTACTTGGTACATGCCAATGGACCACCTTGGGTACATATTTAGATTAGGATTTTGTCTTAGATTAAGATTTGAGTAGTTACTTCATGCAATGTAATAAATGCATAAGTGTTAGAATGTGCAATGATGTGAGTGTGCATGTAGTCCATATGTACATGACTCATAGGTTAGGCAGATGAAGATTCATGGGTAGATGAAATTCCAAGGGATATATCTCCCTATATATAGGCCTTTGAGAGAGTGAAGCTAGAGGCTAGACGTTATAAGCTTGATGCTAGATAGAGGCTAGTTAGATAGAGTAAGTATAGTGAGTACAATGTAGATCATTCATAAATTTTGGAGTGTTCATGTCCTCCATCATATTACATTGTACTATTTTTGTGATCTTTCATTAATGGCTATTTTTTGAGTTATTGCAGAAGTTTCTCATATATTTTTCTTGCATTTTAAATTGCACATTATCATATAGTTATCATTGCTTGCTCATTTTACATCTTGTGGTTGCATTTCCTTAAATATTGTTAGGATCTTATCCTAACACCATGTTGTAATTCTCATTTACCTATGTAATAACCCACTTCCAATGTGGGGATCCTATTTTAATGTTATTATGCAATACGTAGTAACGTAGGTGGCAATAAAGGTACATCGTCAAGTGATACCATCTGATGTAACCATTTTTATCAATATTGTAACCGATGTAGTAAGATACCTTGCCAAGTGGTACCATTTCATGTAACTATTTTTATCAAGATTGTAACCGCCATTTGGTGGGAGATTCTAGCTCAAGTGGCATTTTGCATGTAAGCCACCTCTTGAGAATTTAGGTAGGGTTGCATGTTGTTTGCCTTTAAAAATATATGAAGCCATGTATGATATTATCCTTTTGTAAGCTAATGAAATATTGAAGGAGGTTGCCCTCTTGAAGAGGCCCGTGATTCAGTGTTATTGTGAGATTGTTTCAATTTTGTAATTGATTTTTGCATAGTAATATTGCATTATTTAATGTATGTGAGTTATTTTTTAGTATTTTATGTGAGTGTGCTTTATTTTAATAGTAGGTTCCTAACAAGTGGTATCATAGTGCTTTCCAAGGCCAAGTTCTGCTGCAACTGAGATGATTCTTGTCAATCATTCCGCCTGTTAGGTATAATTTTTCTGTGTTTTTATTTCTATTTTTCTTTTATCAAAAAAAATCCAAAAAAATAGTCATTTTTTTCGTAGAAAATCAAAAAATACCAAAAAAAAATATAGTAGTTATGTAGGTTAGAAATCCTATGCCGAGGGTTTTAAAATATCATGAAGGAGTTGTCGTTATTAGCTAAGATAGATAACCCATAAAGCGTCTAATGAAGTGAGGGGCGATCAGGCTCCAATACCCAGGCCTTAGACAACACTCGCGCACATAATTGAGCTCCCATGTATCTTCGGGTATATCGGGAGACAATCTAGGTTTAAACAAGATTTTATCCATTAGGAAGTTTTTTGGCCTTGTATTATCCATAGTCCACGGGACACAACATCCCGAACGATTACCCTCCCGTATTTTCAGAGAGGTAGATAGTGTGCTCAAGGGTATGTGTGGAATCCTTGAGTAGTGGCCTGAAATATTGGTCTGACCATTATTGTTCGTCATTGTAGTATAATAGAGGGCCTATGGGTATTACATACTCCCTTTCTTAGCATACCCTGGTTCTACAAAACATAACTTCCACCTACAAATCAACATCATCCCTGTTCTGTTAACCTGCATTCATAACCCCAAAAGTGAGCATACGGAGAAGGCATTCCTTATCACAAAAAACAAACTTACATGCACCAATAGTCAAGATAGATTTTGCAAGTGTTTGCAGTAGCCCGTGGTCAAAAATAGAATAGTCAGGATAGTGACAGAAATAGTCTGGTCAGTAACAAAGATAGTCAGTCGACAATAATAACCCTCTGTAACAATCCAGAATTACAGACTTCCAATGTCAAAAATAGTACTATCAATGTTAGAGAATCACCAGGGTTAGTGATATGAATAGTGTTAGTAACCGCAATATAGGTGACAGAGGAAAGAACAAGATAGTGACAGGGTGGTCAGGGTGCAGTATACAGGTCTAAAATAGTTGATCCCAGGTCCCAAATTTTGAACTGTAACTCCAAATCAGAAACCAAAAACACCAATACATAAAAAATAAAAAATAAAAAATAAAGGCATTGAAATTTTATTAAAATAGGGATATCTCTTCACATAGAGCTCATATTGACTCAAAAATTTAGCAGAAAATTCTACACTCTATTCCAGACAAAATTGTCCTTGGCAGCTCTTGGTCAAATTTTGCACCAAATTTCTAAAAATAGCAAATTTTGATTTTTCTTGCTAAGGCCATAACTTTTCATCGGTCTATCAAATTGATCCAAATTTTTGGGAATAGAATCTACTTGTTATTCTGCACAAAATACCCTCAAGGACTCATTGGTGAAATTTTAAGTACAAGTGGAAGAAATTACCTTAACATCGACTTGCAACCAACAGGAGATCACAAAAAGTCAAGAAATTCAGTATATCTCCTCATTGAGCGCTCAGATCAAACAGCCACCGAAGTGGATCCTATCCTAAAATCAATGTTGCAACTCATTTACCAAATTAAATTTTGGACCCTTACTAAAAATAGTAACTCCTGAAAATTCGAGGTCTTTTTTTAGTAAATCAGCACAAGAGGGACCGCAATGGCAAGCGACACTCGAGGACAACAATAAAAGGATTTAGACTTGGGCACATTATTGGCCAACCTGCAAAAATCTATTGTTGAATTGACCTCTACAAACAAGAACATAGGTATAGATATTCGAGAGCTTTGATTGGATCAGGATAACACTAGAATTCGCTTAGAAGAATAACTCATAGAGATGGAGACCAAATTGCAAGGTAGTACCAAAACTGAACACCATGTTGAAAACTTTGAACGAGGTCAAAAAACACCAGATAACAATCACGCTGATCGGGATCCAACCTTTAGAATACCTAAATTAGACTTCCCTAAGTTCAATGGAAATGATGTCGATGGGTGGTTATGTTGGGTTGATCAATTATTTTGACTCCATAATGTCCCTGTATATCATTGGGTTCAGATGGCTTCCTTCAACCTAGAATTTGAGGCCTTACATTGGTTCCAATGGCTACGGGTTGCTAACCCTAATCTATCTTGGGAGGACTTTGAGTTCCAACTACTCACCCGATTTGGCCCCAATGACTATGATGACTTTATAGGTGCACTGAAAAAGCTGAAACAAACCACCTCAGTTCGTGATTACCATACCCAATTTGAGAAATTGGCTAATAAAACTAAGGGTTTGAATGAGGGATTCTTTATGATTTGTTTTGTTAGTGGGTTACGATATGATCTCCAGGTTGAATTCAAGATGTTCAAACCCCACACCATGATGGAGGCTATCATTTTAGCCTGATTGGCCGAATCTAAACTCTTAGCTCAAAGGTGGACACCATGATTTTTGCATAACCGACCTTCTTTCCCTCCTCGATTCCAAAACAATATTGATAATAAACCTCCTACTCCCAAGCGGCTGACTATAGAGGAAATGGATGTGTGTCACGCCCAAGGGTTATGTTATAATTGTGATGAAAATTTTACGAAGGGGCATATATGTGCAAATAAGAGATTATTTTTAATAGATGTGGAGGAACCAGAAGATAGTGACCATAGTGATGAGGAGAGTGATACAGCTGAGGCACCAACTCCACAAGAAGAGGAACCATCAGAAACACCAGCAGAAATTTTAGTCCATGCTCTTGTCAAGATTACCACCCCACAAACCATGAGAGTTGTTTGTTATTTCAAGGGCCAACATCTCACAATTCTTATTGATTCAGATAAGTACGCACAACTTTATTGATCCTCAGGTGGCCAAATGGACCAACTGCTATATACACTCATGCAATTATTTTGAAGTCATGGTGGCCAATGGAGGCACCTTACCTTGTAAAGGTAAATGTCAAAATGTCAAAATTTAGATAGGGGATTATGAACTCAAGCAAGATATGTTCGCCCTCCAATTGGGAGGATGTGACATTGTGTTAGGATCCCAATGGATGAGCACCTTGGGCACTTTCTCCTACAACCTTGTAGAACTATGGCTTTAATTTTCATAAAATGGACAAACATATACTCTCTAGGGTATCAATGCTGGCCCTACACAAATTATTAGTTCCAATCACATGGAGAAGTTGTTGAAAAATTTCTCTCGTGGGGTCATTGCACAACTATTTTTAATTCAGCCACCCACTTCTACAACAGATCCACTTCCAACAGATTTGCAACTTGTTCTAACCAAGCGCAATGTTGTTTATTTAGAACCAACTACACTGCCACCTCGTTGCTCTCATGACCATGCTATTCCACTACTTCCAAGTAGCGCACCACCGAAAATCAGACTGTACTGGTATCCTCATGCTCTCAAGTCAAAAATCGATAATATGGTACAGGAATTGCTCAAGGCAGGTGTCATTCGATCCAGTACAAGTCCCTATTCTTCTCCAGTTTTGCTAGTTCACAAGAAAGATGGCTCATGGCGATTTTGCATAGACTACCATGAGATCAATAAGATCACCATCAAGGATAAATTTTCTATTTCGGTAGTGGATGAATTGTTGGATGAATTACATGGAGCTATGTACTTCTCCAAGTTGGACCTTCATTCGGGGTACCATCAAATCAGGCTCAAGGATGAGGATATTCCAAAAACTACTTTTCGTACTCATGAAGGTCACTATGAGTTATTGGTAATGCCATTTGGTTTGACAAATGCACCATCCACATTTCAAAGCCTTATGAACAACATCTTTCGTCCCTTCATGTGAAATTTCATCCTGGTTTTCTTTGATGATATATTGATTTATTGTCGCTCGTGGGAAGAACACCTTACCCATGTGGATCAGACATTACAGTTATTGGCCCAACATCAAATTTTTGCTAAGCGGTCTAAGTGCTCCTTTGGTCTGACTTAAGTGGAGTATTTAGGACACATTGTTTCCAAATATGGTGTCAAGTTTAACCCCAAGAAGATTTAGGCAGTTCAGGACTGGGCAAAACGTTGCACTCTCAAAGGACTTCAATGATTCTTAGGACTTACAAGTTATTACAAGAAATTTGTTCGTAATTATGGGAAAATAGTAGCTCCCCTGACATCTATGTTAAATAAGGGCTCTTTCACTTGGATAGGGCCTGTTGATCACACCTTTCTTGAATTAAATCATGCCATGACCACCACACCTATTCTAGCCATGTCAGATTTCTCTAAATCATTCATCATTAAAAGTGACACTTTCGGACATGGCATTGGGGCAGTATTGATGCAGGAAGGGAGACCCTTGGCCTTCACTAGTAAGGCACTCTCTGAGCATAATTTGGGAAAATCTACATATGCCAAGGATATGTTGGCCATATTACATGTTGTCACCCATTGGAGACCATATCTCATTGGGTGCCATTTCTCCATTAAAATAGACCATCAGAGTCTCAAATATTTCTTAGAACAATGGGTTGCTACCCCAAAACAACAAAAATGGGTTTCTAAACTCATGGGCTATGATTATGATATCACCTATAAGAAGGGCAAAGAAAATCTTATGGATGATGCTCTCTCTCACTAATTTGAGGCCCTCAGTATGCTATGTGTTATCTTCCACCTATCCCCCAATGGATAGATTCCTTACGACAAGAGGTACTTCAAGATGTAGACCTACAAGATTTGATGGCTTCACTTCAAGCTGATCCAACTTCATACCCAGGCTATAGTTGGTATGGCCAGGATTTGTGTTATCGCCAATGCCTTGTTATTCCCCGTGCCTCGCCACTCCACGACCTCTTTATGAAGGAACTACACACTGCTCCCTCTGCAGGTCATTTTGGATTTCTTAAAACATATGAACACCTCAAGCGCACATTCTTCTGGAAAGGGATTGTTGGTCCGACTTTTATACACACCCTATGAAGAATGAGCATAAAACTCTGATAACACTTATACGGGATAAATCCCACTCACTTTAGGATCTAGCTGGTTATCCAAGGTGTGAGTTACAGAGTTGGGTCGAATGTCAATTCACTCTTTTTCGCTTCTGGAATAGTTTTCAATATGGACTGTCTGTTACCTTACAACGGGCTCACTGAACTTGTTCAGTAATGTCTAGAAGTTGTCACTTGTTGACAATCAGATTTAAAATTAATTCTTTGATCTAGCTCTTATGGGTCAGCAGATTTAAATAAAAGACAAATTTAAAAGAAAATAAAAATGGATCATTTCACGGTAAAACAAAGAGAGTAGGGTAGGGCAGAAAGAGAAGTCTATCAAACTTAGCTGTAAAACCTAAACTACCAATTTTATTTATACTATCAGCTTCACAACAGAACAAATCAAAGAAGAAAGTGTCCAGCTTTCTAAGATCACTTTCTACTAAGAGCATAAGGCAGAGATGGAACAGATCTAACAAAAAATTATAAACCGAAGGGAAGTCGGTTAAAATTGATATCTTTCACCGGCAGCCTAGCTCGCACAGTGAGGACAGAGCAATTAGAACAGACCTGAACCTTAAATCTATAATTTTCCCTAGCATACAATAGAACAAATGAAGCCCAACAACATATTTAATCTTGATAACACAGATTCACAAGCATATATTTAATAAACTTTAAAGAAACGGATAACAAAAGAAGATGAACTTATCACAATCTGCAAAATATTAGGCTCCTGGCCATGCTATCACAGAAAACAAAAGCACATCAACTCCAAGTCCAGAAATAAAGTATTTAACAAAATTTGCAAGAAATTGCTTCAATAGCCTTTTATTTCTAAGTCTTCGCCTCCTCGCGATTACATTGAGAAGAAGTATTTATAGACTCAGGACAGACCCTGATCTTTTCAGAAATATCTTCTTCTCCAACCGTAAATCTTATCATCTTAAACCCTAGGACCCGGGTTTTACAATATAAAGCCATTTAAAACAAAGTCTTGATAAAACTTAACCATTCTGCAACTCAGTGCAGTCACTTGCCATAAATGGAGAAGATAGAATTCGAATGCCACTTGCATTCACCCGCAACTGTGAGTAAATGCCCTCATTAATTCCCTCGGGAATTTGGATGAGTCACCACTTTCCTGACATTTCATCTCCGCAGAGCCATCCCTGAGTTGAAAATGTCTGCAAGCTATTAATTCTGCCATAAATTTTCATTAAATGCATCCATCGGCAAATTTCGGTAATCGTGTGTAGATATTTTCATTTTTCGGCCAATTCTCGACATACTCCATTAAATGGGCAGTCGCTTAGTCACCGTAAAGTCTCTTTGCGGCCAGATCTGAAAAATTTGGATGAAACAACAATTTTCGGCATCTTTCCTTTCAATATGGCTGTCTTTGATTAATTTGCACTTAACTTTGTCTTTATGGCCATTTCTCCGTTATCATGTAAGTGCCAGATGGCTTCCTGCATGAAAGAACAAAAGATGGATTAGTATTTTAAAAATATTAAATCAAAACCTTAAATATTAAAATGAAACCCTAAAGTTCACTTGCATGTCGGCTTTATTTATCTGATACGTGGCTTGCTTATTTGACACGTGTCACAAAATCGTGACACGTGTCCATTTCCAGCTGTTTTCCATTTTCGGCTCTTTTCTCCTAGGCGCAAAATGCGACATGTCACGATTTCGCGACATGTCTTTTCATGTCAATCGTGACTTCCCCTTCATGCAACTTTCTTCCTCCGAGATGTCGCGATTGCGACATGTCGAAATCGCGACCTTCCTCCTTTATGTCTTTCGCTGTCTGCGCTTCCTCTTTCTTTTCGCATTGGACTTGTCAGATTTCCGCTCCGCGATTTCGTGACCTCGTCGCGATTTCGCGACTCGCCTTCCTCTTCGCTTTTATGCCTTGTACTCTTGCCCTTTGGACATGTCGACGATTTCGTGACATGTCACGAAATCGCGACTCCGTACGCCTTGCTCCTCAAGTCGTGATTTCGCGACTCTCCCTTTCTCTCCAAATGGCATGTCACGATTTCGTGACATGTCTCTGCCTTTCTTTTCTTCAAAGAATGCATGCGACATGTCCGCCTTCGTGCCTTAGCTTTTCCTTCCCCAAAATGGACATGTCGCGATTTCGCGACATGTCCGCTTCACTTCTTTCTCTCTCCTGGCGATTTCGTGACATTCCCAAAATGGAAGTGTCGCGATTGATATCGCGACATTTCCAAAAATGGAAGTGTCACGATTTCGCTACGTTTTTGGGACTTGGCGGATTTTCTAAAACTTGTCGCGATTTCGCGACATTTCCATAAATGGAAGTGTCGCGATTTCGTGACTTTGCCAAAAATGGAAAGTTTTGATTTTCAATGAATTTATCTATCTGTTTTCTGCATTTTTTTCATACCGGTGAAAGATTTTCTTTAATCAGCAATGATTCTAACATGTGAAAAATGAATTCTGAACTAAATCAAAGCCAGATGCAAATAAAAGCACAACTTGAAAAAGGAGGCAAGCAAATTTGGAATTAAAACCTGAAAAATATCAAGAGGGTCCTTACTGCAAAATGAAAGCTCAAAGTTTTCAAAGGATGGAAATTCATTTTTCAGTGGGGGTGTGTTGCTTCTCAACAAATGGCGATATCTACGAGTAAAATAGTAGCATTATTTTAGAACCCAGGACTCTAGTTTCAAAACAACATAGACCATGTATCTTGCCTTGCCACATATATTCTTCAAAATAAATTGACTACTAACTGATAGTTGTTAAAATTTCCCAAGGACATACTAGGCTGAATCATTTAAGGAAGATTTCTGATGTGCAATTACAAGCGTATAAAACTTTCTTCAAGAATGACTGGATCGAATGTTGAACTCTGGATTGATCAGCTTTTCTAGATTGTAAAAAGGGGAAACCGAGTAGAGCTCTGTTTACTAGTTTAGCCTTTTACAGCCTCGACAGAGTTACCCTTTAGATTTACACGACCCAAATTTACAACCGTAAGGTAGAATCTACAACTTGGTAGAAGAAAAACATCTTTTGAAGTCTTGGCTGCCTCTTTCATTATATAACTCTTTTTCTTCTTTTCTTTTTTTTTTTTTTTATATATATATATTGGAAATAATAGAGTGCCAATTTCATGCTGCCTGCTCAACTTTCATCTCTTTCTTTTGAAATACATCAACATCTGAAAAGCCTTAGAAAGAATAACAATTTTCTTTTAATATTTCATCAATCTGGAACTGCTTCAGCCTGGGCACTGATAGCCTCTGTGGATACTCAAATAATTACATGAATCATAGTCCCCTCTTATAACCAACTTTTCTTGGATTCCTCGGGAGTTTCTCCAACCAAACAGCATAGCAGTTTCTTTATAATTAAAACAACTGTGGCAAGCAAGACACAAAATCCAATCATCCTTCCACCGTTGTTCCGACTAAAAAAATAGTTCCACCGCTCAGCTCAAACAGACTATCTCACAATTATGATAATGAACACTGGATTCTGGACTCAGAATGAAACAATCTTTAGAAGGCTGACTTTTCATTGATGCTCAGGCAAAACTCAAGAACAGAATTCTTAAAAGCTAGAGAACTTTGTACAGGCTTCCAAGGATAAACACAGACCTTTAAAAACAAAATAAAAATAAAACTATACAGACTTTAACATAAAACTGTACAGGCACTAAAGGAAATGAAATAAAATAAACTGAGAGCTATTTACAAAGGAAATAAAATAGATTAAATAAAAATAAAATACAGAACTTTAAAATAAACTAAAACTGCACAGACAACAAAGGAAATAAAATACATAAATGTACAGACCTGGAATTGAAGGACACAGAGTGTATAGACTTTAACATAAAACAAAATAAAACTGCATAGACATTTAAAATAAAACTAAAGTAAACAACATTGTACATACATTTAAAATAAACTAAAATAAAATAAAACTGTAGAGTTATTTACAATGTATACACATGTTACAACTTCTTTGTGACTCATTCAAATGATACATTGGACAGAACAACCAAGAAATAATGTTTTAAGTATTGACCATTAATAGGGAGGTCCAAAAAATTACCATCAAGGTCTTGTAAACGAAATGCATTATTACCTAGAATCTCAGCAATCTGGTACGGGCCTATCCACAGTGGTCGCAACTTTGTATGCTTACCGTTATTTTTATGGGCCTTGTCCCATAGAAGCACCAGGTCTACCAGTCTAAAGCTTTCACTTTGGCCCTCTTGTCAAACCAATGCTTGACGGTTTCTTGGTGCCGACTGAAGTGTTCCAGGGCTTGGAGTCTTTCATCCTACAAATTAGTTAGATCTAAAACATGGGCTTCTGCATCCGCTTGATCCTCAAAATAGTCTAAGACAAATTGGTAAGTAGGTAATTTCGTAGAGATGGGAACAATTGGTCAGGTACCATACAACAAAGCAAAATGGGAAGTCTTAAGAGCCACTTTATATTTTATCCGGTCAGCCCAAATTGCATATTTCAATAATGTATGCCACTATCTCGGGTTTGTCTGCTGCAGATTTCTTAATGGCATTCATTAAATTCTTATTTGTGGACTCACCTAGTCCATTGCCTTGGGGATAATAGTTGGATGAAAATCTGATAACTATCCCCATCTGGTATGCCCATTCTGCAAACTCCAATGATTGGAAGGCTGGTCCATTATCACACACCAAATTCAGAGGAACCCCAAACCTGGTTATGACATTTGACTCTAGAAATTCGATCACTTCATGATCTGTACTTCTTGTGGTGGCTGCTGCTTCGACCCATCTTGTGCAATAATCGCAGTCGTTAGAACATACTTATGCCCCGTTGAAGAATTTGGATTAATCACTCCCATAAAATCAAATCCCCATTGCATGAAAGGTTTATTAATTACAACAAAGTTGCAATGGTAGAGCCCGATTGGCCTCTTTGGCTGCAAAATTTTGGCACTGATGGCAGGTTCTCACATGCTGATGGGCATCTTTAAATAGTGTAGGCCAATAATAGCCTGCTCTCAATATTTTATGCGCAGTAGCAGATCCCGATGAATGCCCTGCCCCTAACTTTTCATGAAAACTGGACATGACTTCATTGACTTCACTCCGAGAAATGCATCTCAAGAAAATGCCAAGATAATTCTCTCCTGTACAAATTACCTGCTTTGAGGAGATAATGAGCAGCTTTCAGTTTTAATGCTCTCCTTTGGGTTCTATTCAAGTGAGACGGGCAAACTCCAAATTGTAGCAGATGAATAATATCTCCATACCAGTCATCAGATTCAGAATTTAACTGATTAACTTCTTCCCGTATAGGTATTTCGGCAATGTGTCGGGACAAACCAAGTCCTCTGATCAATTTTGCAGGCCGAATCTCTAAGTCATACTCTTGCAGCCTTGTAACCCAATTACCCCTTAGTTCACCCAACTCATTCTGACTTAATAGGTATTTAACAGCTGGGTCTGGAACTATAGCATGAATTCTGCTTCTTAGTATGTAGTGCCTGAACTGCTTAACTGCTCTCACCAAGGCATAAGCTTGTTTGTCTAAACGAGAATATTTCAGCTCAGCCCCTTTTAAATTGGTACTCTTGAAAGCAATTGGATGTTCTCCGGTTTCTCTCCGTTGGGTCAGAACTGCAGCAAGTGTGTGTTCAAAAGAAAAGGTGTACAGATAAAAATCTGCACTGAAATCTGGGCTTACCAGAACTGGTGCTTGTTTGATGGCTGTCTTGATTTCTTGGAAGGCTGTTTTAGCTTCTGTGGTCCAGATAATCTGAGCAGCTTTGCTTTAGCATGTCATTCATTGGCTTGACTATCTCTCGCAAAACCGGAGATGAACTTCCCGACAAAGTTAATTTTTCCAAAGAAGGACCTCAACTCTTTCTTGGAGTTGGGAAATGGTATGCCGGATATGGCTTCAACTCTTCTCGGATCCATGGAAATGCCATCTTTTGTGACCAAGTGCCCAAGGAGCTTTCCTTCCGTTACACCAAAAATGCACTTCTTCGGATTCAAAGAAATGCCGAACTCCCCGCATTTGTTAAACACAGACTCCAAGTGCCTTACATGGTCAAACCGAGATTTAGAGAAGACTGTTAAATCATCCATGTAAACAACAATACATTTACCCATAAGGCCCTTGAAAGCATGATCCATTGCTCGTTGAAATGTAGCTCCGACATTTATTAATCCAAATGGCATCCTCTTGTAAGCAAAAGTTCCCCACTTAGTTGTGAAAGCAGTTTTCATTCTGTCTTCCTTCTCAACCAATATCTGATTATACCCTGAGAAACCATCCAGGAAAGACATCATCTCCGAACCATTGACAATCTGTAACACCTCATCCATAGAAGGCAGTGGATAATTATCTTTCTCAGATGCCTTGTTTAAATTTCTAAAATCCACACATAGGCGGATCTCTCCATTTTTCTTTCTGACTGGCACCAGATTGGCCACCCAAGTAGAATGCCTGATGGGAAAAATAATGGCGGCACTCAATAGTTTTTCTACCTCTTTCTGGATGAGGGGCTCTAACAGAGCATTGACATGCCTCTGTTTTTGCCGAAAAGGTTTGCAGAATTCTTTTAAAGGTATAATATGAGTGTAAACTTTAGGATCAAATACCTTTAAGTCTTTGTATGACCAGGCCATAACATCCTTGGACCTGTGAAGAAAATCAATCATACTTCTTTTTATTTCTGGATCACAGTTCTTAGCCAACTTGATGTGCCTGGGATCTTCTTCAGTCCCTATGTTCAGGTTTTCAGTCTCACTGTCTGTGGCACCCACATAATCCTCAGAATTCACCTTTTGCTTGATTTTGTCAACATCAAAGAGCCGCTCCAGCTCCACCATCCCTTTTGGAATTCTGTTGTCTTTCAACCTCATTATTCCCCTGTCATCATCTAACTGCTCCAAGCAGAGTATCCCTTTGGCCCTCATCGATTATAGCATTTTCAAATGTGTTAGTACTCTGCAAAAAGTTTACAATCTGTTGATCATCGGAGAAAACCTAAAAATTATCTATATTATTTGGGACTGAAGGACAAGGGACTAACTCAATTGAAAACTTGTTCCATTTAAATTCTTCCAATGGTTTTAAACTTGCGACTGAAGAAGCCAAGACATCCGCATGTGAATTCTGCTCTCTGGGTATGTGTGTTCGATTAAAAGCATCAAAGTCTTCTACAAGATCCCAAGCCCGATGTTTGTATCCTTTTAAATAAGATGCTTTACACTGGAATTTACCCTTGACTTGATTTGCCACCAATTCCGAATCAGTAAAAACTTGAATATTTCTTGCTCCTTTGTCCAAAGCAAATTTCAAACCTAATACCAGAGCTTCATACTCGCTAAATTATTTGTACAAGGGAATCGTAGGCGGTAAGACATAAAATATGTCCGACTTTCAGGCCCTTTAAGGACCGCCCCTGTTCCAGAACCCTGTTTAGATCTAGCCCCATCCACATGAAGTGTCCAGACTTCATTACTATGAACAGGATGGGCTTTATTAAACTTGTTATTTTGCCCCGTTGTTAAATTGTAAACTCCAATATCTACCTCCGCAATATTTACAGTCTCATTCTCTGCATTGTATTCCGTAATTGTATGCTTGTACCTGGGTTCTCTTTCAACCCGTAATTGATTTGCCACTCCTTTCCACGGCAACCACATGTGTGAAAAATCTGTTGCCAAGTATCCGTTCAGAGATCTCGACCAATCCCTGCTCAAAAGCATCCCGTACCCCATGGGGATATCCACAACCCGGATTTCAATTTTATGTTGAGCCCTTGGCTCATATGCTAATTGGATATGAATATTTTGAAGTTCTCCCACTACTTTAACCTTCGATTTGTCTAATTGGACAACTCTCCTTTCGTACTTCATTGGGGTCAGACCCAACTGTCGACAAATGGCCAAAGGCATAACATTAGCAGATGCACCCGAATCTACCAAACAATTGTGTAAGTTCTTCCCAAAAATACGAACAGTCAGTAAAAAGGGGGGAACTTCAGTTTTTTCTTTGTACATGGCTACATTCGCATTTGCCATCTTCTTTCCTTTGTCCACAGGTTTAGTAGTAGGGCCAGAGTATGTTTTTATCAGGTTGTCCCTCTGCTCTAAAATTTGGGCCAACTCATGAAGAGTAATGTTGGCCTTGATCTTTTTCATATCCTCCACTATGTTATATCCTTTATTAAGTGGAGGGACAAAAGCATCTGGTCCCCTCAGATTTCCTCCCTTGGGTGGAGATGGATTATTGCTTGGAGAGGGGTCTGGAGGAACATTGTGAGAGTTGTCCGGAGGGGTTGATGTAGTATTAGGCTCCGGATTCCTGTTTCTCAGAGTTGTAGTTATCTCTTCTGTACTGTTGGAAAGCCTGCACCTCATCCATAGGCATTTCAACTACATTCTCGGATTCATCCGAGAAAGTGAAAGAATCCAAGACCATAGCCGCACTGTGGCTGGATGAACTTGGGCCATCAGCAGTTCTTTGATTTTTAGGAGAGATCAAATCCCCAGACAAAGCTTCAAATGCATTACAAAATTCCAAACAATCCAACTCCCCATGTTGAGAAGTGGCATGTATTCTGCACCAGTTAGGCAGAGCTAAATCGCAAATATTCACATCATGGCCTTTACCCTTGTAATCTTTATTAGGTTCATACGGGGGCCGGTTGAATCTGTTCGGTTGATATGAATACCTGTTTGAGTTGTCCCCAGTAGAAACTTGCCTTTTAAAACTCAAAAAATCATTGGCCAGCTTCTGAACTATCTTTGAGACTTCTTCAACTCTTGCATTGTCAGCCTCTTTGCCTGGGTTCTGTACATTCTCAACAGGTGCTACAACCAATGGATTTGTTGATGGTAGAGTCTGACAAACTGGCAACATCATCTGATGTGGAATGGGATTGAACACAGGGGCAGCTTGTGTAACCAGAGGAATTTGCTGAGCATTTAAAGGTTGGGGTCCCAACTGTCTTTCCATAATCAAAGCTTCTTTATAAGCTTCTATCAAATTAGTAATAGTGGGATCTCTCTTCAAGAAGACAGAGGTCATTGGATCCAGAGAGTTTCTAAAGATCTCTAATGCCATGTCTGCATTCGGTACATAATACCCAGTAAGTCTACCATAAGCTTTCTGGAATCTAACATTATAAGATCTGATAGATTCACTTAATTCTCTTTTGATACCAGAAAATTGCTGGTACAATATACTAGGATCTATCACTTCACCGAACTGTGACACAAAAACTTTTTCTAAGTCATTCCAACTGGTGACAGAATCATTAGTGAGGTTTAGAAACTAGTCATAAGCTCCCTCCTGGAGAGTGAACGGGAATAATCTGCAAGCAACATCTTCATGCTGTACATTTAATAATTTCAAAGCATTCTTGAATGCAACCAAATGTTCTTCTACAGTTCTTGTCCCATCATGTTTATATCTGGGGAGATATCTTTTCGGATTTCTAGGCAGGTCATGGGCTATACCCGAAATATTCAAAGCAGTGGAACCCAACCAATTTGCCATTACTACTTGGTTGATAGTGATATTCTGAGTTGTGGTTGGAGTAACTATCAGTGGTGATAAAACTGTTTGAGACAGAGACTTGGCCCTTCTGAGGCTACTTCTTCTCGAAGTTTCTAATTCAGGCACAAGGAGCTCTCCGGCTCTGGGGTGGGACCTTGTTACCCTGTATGTAGAATCCAACTTTTCACAAGCACTTACAAACTTACAATCCTTAACAGAGTACTGAACTTGAGGTCTTCTTTTCTGGCAATTTTAAAATATTGTACTGACAACTTACAATACTGATCGGATTTCACTGGGCCCTCCTTCTAGCGCCATTTTTAAATGTTGGTCCGACTTTTATACACACCCTGTGAAGAATGAGCATAAAACTCTGATAACACTTATACGGGATAAATCCCACTCACTTTAGGATCTAGCTGGTTATCCAAGGTGTGAGTTACAAAGTCGGGTCGAATGTCAATTCACTCTTTTTCGCTTCTGGAATAGTTTTCAATATGGACTGTCTGTTACCTTACAACGGGCTCACTGAACTTGTTCAGTAATGTTCAGAAGTTGTCACTTGTTGACAATCAGATTTAAAATTAATTCTTTGATCTAGCTCTTATGGGTCAGCAGATTTAAATAAAAGACAAATTTAAAAGAAAATAAAAATGGATCATTTCACGGTAAAACAAAGAGGGTAGGGTAAGGCAGAAAGAGAAGTTTATCAAACTTAGCTATAAAATAAAACTACCAATTTTATTTATACTATCAGCTTCACAACAGAATAAATCAAAGAAGAAAGTGTCCAGCTTTCTAAGATCACTTTCTACTAAGAGCATAAGGCAGAGATGGAACAGATCTAACAGAAAATTATAAACTGAAGGGAAGTCAGTTAAAATTGATATCTTTCACCGGCAGCCTAGCTCACACAGTGAGGACAGAGCAATTAGAATAGACCTGAACCTTAAATCTGTAATTTTCCCTAGCATACAATAGAACAAATGAAGCCCAACAACATATTTAATCTTGATAACACAGATTCACAGCATATATTTAATAAACTTTAAAGAAACGGATAACAAAAGAAGATGAACTTATCACAATCTGCAAAAGATTAGGCTCCTGGCCATGCTATCACATAAAACAAAAGCACATCAACTCCAAGTCCATAAATAAAGTATTTAACAAAATTTGCAAGAAATTGCTTCAATAGCCTTTTATTTCTAAGTCTCCGCCTCCTGCGATTACATTTAGAAGAAGTATTTATAGACTCAGGACAGACCCTGATCTTTTCAGAAATATCTTCTTCTCCAACCGTAAATCTTATCATCTTAAACCCTAGGACCAGGTTTTACAATATAAAGCCCTTTAAAACAAAGTCTTGATAAAACTTAACCATTCTGCAACTCAGTGCAGTCACTTGCCATAAATGGAGAAGATAGAATTCGAATGCCACTTGCATTCACCCGCAACCGTGAATAAATGTCTTCATTAATTCCCTCAGAAATTTGGATGAGTCACCACTTCTCTGACATTTCATCTCCGCAGAGCCATCCCTGAGTTGAAAATGTCTGCAAGCTATTAATTCTGCCATAAATTTTCATTAAATGCATCCATCGGCAAATTCCGGTAACTGAGTGTAGATATTTTCATTTTTCGGCCAATTCTCGACATACTCCATTAAATGGGCAGCTGCTTAGTCACCGTAAAGTCTCTTTGCGGCCAGATCTATAAAATTTGGATGAAACAACAATTTTCGGCATCTTTCCTTTCAATATGGCTGTCTTTGATTAATTTGCACTTAACTTTGTCTTTATGGCCATTTCTCCGTTATCATGTAAGTGCCAGATGGCTTCCTGCATGAAAGAACAAAAGATGGATTAGTACTTTAAAAATATTAAATCAAAACTTTATTATTAAAATGAAACCCTAAAGTTCAGTTGCATGTCGGCTTTATTTATCTGATACGTGGCTTCTGTTTTGACACGTGTCACAAAATCATGACACGTGTCCATTTCCACCATTTCCATTTTCGGCTCTTTTTAAGCGCGAAAATGCGACATGTCACGATTTCGTGACATGTCACGAAATCGCGACCTCTCCCCCATCTCTTGGACATGTCGATCACGACATGTCAGAAATCATGACCTCCTTCCTTCATGCACTTCTCTTCCGCCCCCCCCCCAAATCGCGACCTTTCCTTGCCTTCTTCTTCTTGTCTTTTTCGTCGATTTCGTGACTCTTCCTCTTTTCGTGTGGGTCGCGATTTCGCGACACTTCTTCTTCCTTCTGGCGATTTCAGACGTCACGAAATCGCGACGTCACGATTTCGTGACACCTTTGGCTTCCTTCCGTCAGATTTCGTGACTTCCTTCGACTGTTTTTTGCCTTGTCTTTTTTCTCTTGCTCTTCTTTGCTGGACCTGTCGCGATTTCGCGACATGTCACGAAATTGCGACCCGTACGCCTGCTTCCTCTGTGAAAAATGTCACGATTTCGCGACGTCATCGTTCCTTTTCTCTCCGACATGTCATTTCGTGACATGTCGCGAAATCGTGCTTGCGATCGCGCCTTTCGTGCCTTAGCCGATTTTTCACTTCTGAATGTCCTCTTTACATTGCTTTCTCTTTGTGTCGATTTCGCTGACACTTTCAAAAATGGAAGCGATGATCGCGACATTTCCAAAAATGGAAGTGTCGCGATTTCGCTACGTTTTTCTGACTTGGCGGATTTTTCTGAAACCTGTCGCGATTTCGCGACATTTTCAAAAATGGAAGTGTCGCGATATCGCGACTTTGCCAAAAATGGAAAGTTTTGATTTTCAATGAATTTATCTGTCTGTTTTCTGCATTTTTTTCATACCGGTGAAAGATTTTCTTTAATCAGCAATGATTCTAACATGTGAAAAATGAATTCTGGAATAAAACAAAGTCAGATGCAAATAAAAGCACAACTTTAAAAAGGAGGCAAGCAAATTTGGAATTAAAACCTGAAAAATATCAAGAGGGTCCTTACTGCAAAATGAAAGCTCAAAGTTTTCAAAGGATGGAAATTCATTTTTCAGTGGGGGTGTGTTGCTTCTCAACAGGGATGAAATAGGACATCCGTGACTTTGTGGCATCTTGTTATACCTACCAATGGATGAAAGGTGAAACAATTCATTCTTCGGGTACTCTTCAACCATTGCCCATTCTAGATCAGGTTTGGACTGATATTTCTATGGATTTTATCAAAGGGTTACCTAAATTGGGTGGTAAGTATGTTATTCTCATGTTAGTGGATCGCCTTTTGAAGTATGCTCATTTTTGTCCCCTTTCCCATCCTTACATAGCTTCCACCATTACCCAAATATTTCTTGATTCTATTTTTCACCTTCATGGTATGCCCACCTCCATTGTGTCCGATCGAGACCCAACCTTCACTAGTAATTTTTGGCAAGAGTTATTTAAGTTTCAAGGAATGAAGCTCAAAATGAGTTAAGCTTATCATCCACAAATGGATGGTCAAACTGAGATTGTCAACAAATGTTTGGAGAACTATCTTCGTTGCTTTGTATCAGATCATCCCTCTTAATGGGTGAAGTGGCTTCCTCTGGCCGAATGGTGGTACAACACATCCTATCATACAGCTACCAAACTCACTCCTTTTGAGGCTTTTTATGGGCACCCTCCACCCATGCCTTCTTCATACATTTCAGGAAGCTCCAGGGTCCAGGCAGTCGACATTACTCTTTGCTAGCAGATCGTTGTTCTTCACCAGCTGAAGCATAATTTGGACATGGCCCAGAATTGGATGCGACAATAGGCTGACTAGCATCGATCCAAGCATAGCTTTGATGTGGGTGATATGGTTTTCCTTCGCTTTCAGCCATACAAAAATTCATCCCTCTAACTCCATCGGTGCCAAAAACTTTTTGTAAAATTCTATGGACCCTACCAAGTTCTATAGCGGATTGGTTCCACTGCTTACAAATTGGCTCTTCTGCCCACCTCCAAGATCCATCATGTTTTCCATGTTTCATATCTCAAGAAATTTATGGGCACACAATTACAGGTTCAATCAGCATTACCAGAATTGGATGAGGAAGGGTCCATCTTACTTGAACCATAACAGTTTTTGGATCACTGCACCCACACTCTCCACAATCGTACCATCATAGATTTCCTTATCCAGTGGTGTGGGCTCCAGCCAGAAGATGCCACATGGGAGCCTCTCCATCAACTCCAACACCAGTTTCCTCAATTTCATCTTTGAGGACAAATCTTTTCGAAGGGGAATGACATGTTAGGATCCTATCCTAACACCATGTTGTAATTCTCATTTACCTATGTAATAACCCACTTCCAACGTGGGGATCATATTTTAATATTATTATGCAATACTTAGTAATGTAGGTGGCAATAAAGATACCTCACCAAGTGGTACCATCTCATGTAATCATTTTTATCAATATTGTAACCGATGTAGTAAGATACCTCGCCAAGTGGTACCATTTCATATAACTATTTTTATCAAGATTGTAACCACCATTTGGTGGGAGATTCTAGCTCGAGTGGCATTTTGCATGTAAGCCACCTCTTGAGAATTTAGATAGAGTTGCATGTAGTTTTCCTTTAAAAATATATGAAGCCATGTATGATACTATCCTTTTGCAAGCTAATGAAATATTGAATGAGGTTGCCCCCTCGAAGAGGCCTGCGATTCAGTGTTACTGTGAGATTGTTTCATTTCTGTAATTGATTTTTGCATAGTGATATTGCGTTATTTGATGTATGTGAGTTATTTTTCAGTATTTTGTGTGAGTGTGTTTTATTTTAATAGTAGGTTCCTAACAAATATAGATCATCAAAAGCTATCAGTATAAAATAATGTAATATATTCTAACATGCTCAAATCCTACATCTCAAAAATTAATAATGCCAATACCATCATTTTAAGTGGGAAGCTTGATCATTAGATCAATTTTAGTATTTTTAATGAGCAGTCATGATTCTAGAATGTTTTACACCCAGGGTTCGAACAACACATTGTTTGAACCAATGGTTTAGATTTTATGATCCCAAAAAGGGAGAAAATAAACTATCAATTCCAATGAGAAAGTTACTTCATTTCATCTACTATAAATACCCATTTCACCTCCTCATCAAACCATTAAATCATTACCAAACATCTATAGGATATTATTACCTTCCATGGAGGAGGGGATTTTCTACCAAGATTTATAGCCAAATGTCACTTATTATTATTTGAGGACTAGTTTCTAAGGTAGTTCAAACCCTTTGTGAACATCCTAGGTGTGATCTCTTCTTATTTATTATGGTGATGTTGTAAGCAAGTTAGAATAGGAGTGAGAATTGTAATATGCTTATCATGAGATGGTTTGGTCCTTGAAGCCCTAGGTGTCAAGTAAATTTTTTTTTCCTATATTAGAGTTAGTCCTAGCTTTCACATTTTATGGATAATCTTAGTGTAGTTTACTTTTAAATGCTCTTCTTTCATTCATGCTTGGATTTGGATATTTTGTTAACATATGATGAATTTCTTCTCACAATATATCAAAAGATTAAATTCACAATAAATTCTTACACAAAGACACACACATATAGTCAAACTCAAATGCTATATTTTATGGATAATAATCTTAGTATTTTGATACAAATGTAGTACTAAAATTTCCATTACATACATCTCATAGGCTTGTTCTACATATAGCATTTACAATGGCTCTTGACATTTCAACTTCAATAAATGTTTCCTCTTCTTAGACTCTTCATTCTTCTGAGAAATGTGACTCTTTATATTTTTCATATGATAAATATATTTTATTAATTCCTAATAATAACAAACCTTTAAGGTCCGAGGTGTAGACCAATTGGTTCATCCAAACCCCATAAGGGGGCGGAGGTCCAAGGTTCAAATCTCGGGCCTCGTCGGACTGAACGCTTGTCCCTTTCCTAGTGCTTTAAGTGGCGTAAAAGGTTTAAAATGATTGTGGCATGGTGGTTATAGGGGCGGACTACGCGAAGATCTGTGTGGCGGCTTCTAGTGTGAACAGCGAAGAATACTGTGGCGGCCATAAAAGCTGGACAGCCTGCCCGGATTCGTGGCGGCTACCGATTCCACCATGTAAATTCAAAAAAATAAAATAAAATAAAATAATAATAACAAACCTTTAATGATTACTAAATGAAAAACTCTAATGACTTATATTTACAAGACTTTTTCACACCACATATTCACAAACTATTTTTAAAAATATTTATAAGTACAAATAGTGCAATAAACTCCTACATCTCCCTATTATATTATTTGGTATAAGATCCATAGTCTTCATTTTGTTTTGGTCTTCTTGATCACTTCTTGTCCTTAATAATTTTTTTATCTTTGTCTTTGTCCTTATCCAAGTAACATTTGTCTTTGTCCTCATACTAATAGCAATTTTTACCTATAACTATCACACTTTTATTGTCATAGTTTTATATTACAATATTAGTATCCCCTATAACTGATTTATATATGTTGATTCCTATCATGGTATTTCCTATTATGATATTATTTGTAAATATTAAGTCATCACAATAATATAAACCACCACTGACATAGTTTATATCATTATTATGCCCCTTACAATATGAATACCATAACATATTATCAATAGTTTTTTACTTAACACCTTTGATCTTGGAACCATCATAAAATTTTGAATCAATTCTAGCAACATCCCTAATAATATATTTTCCATTTTGGCTATTAGAGACTATTTAGTCTCATCAATATTGTTCAAATCATTATTATGTATATAAGTATTACCATATGCATTCATGGCCCTACAACTTTCTTCTAAAGTATACTAATAAATATATTTTTCAAATTTTCCATCATCCTTCCAAGAATAGTTTGCAAAGTACCATCTTGTTTTTTTACCATGAGAATTTTACGTTGAATTAAATATATTTTCTAATATTGTTCTTCTAGTAGAAGCTTATCAAAATGTTTTTTGTGAAAGTGTTATCACATCTAAAGCAAATATACAATTTTTGTAGCACTCAGGAGATTTAATCTTATTTAGTCTTTTGATAAGACATTTCTCATTGCCATTGATGACTTTGAATTGTATTGTTCTTCCTCTATCCAACAATTGTGATACAGACTTTAGGTTATTTGTTATCCCCGAAATATAAAGAATATTCTCTAGTGTGCATTCTAAGAAAGGTAGACCAAGTGTAACATTGCCTATTTCTTGAACTTGGTAGATTTTGTCATCTTTTATATTAATTGGTATACTTTGTTTTACTTAAATAGAATCAAACCAATATAGGTTGCCAATCATGTGATTTCTAGATCTTGAATCAATATACCAAAAATTATCTTCATACCCAATTTTTTATTTTGTTTGATTTGCTTGTGGTGATTCACTATATCTCAAAACATGTTTGTGACAATATTTTCTTTGCTTTTGAAATTATTTCTTAATGAAGTTTACCTCTTTAATCATATGTGACTTTGTGAAAAGCTTGTTTTATGCATTCATAATTGTTTTCTAAGTCTTTAAATAACTATCAATTCTTTCTTTATATGTTTGGTTGATGTTGATAAAGTAGAAGACTTTTATCTCCCTAATTTATTATATAAAATGTCTACTTTTTCAATAATTTTCTTTTTCTTAAAATCTCCTTTCCTTATTTAAAGAATATTTTATGAGCTTTCCAAATTCACTTTAGATTGAATTAATTTTTATGCCTTATAAAAATAGCCTTCAAATAATTTGTCCTTGCCTTTCATTAATCTTCAATAATATGTCTTCAAAATAAATCAAATAAACCTTTTAATAAATTTTCCTTATTTTCTTCAAAAAATATTTTTTTAAATAAATCAACAACTTGACACTTTCATAAAAAAAATTTCCTTCAATGTGATTCGACAATCCTCTTTAATAATTCTTATTTTTTTTAATTTAATTTCCTTTCTAGTAGAAGTCCTTTTTTCTCCCAAAATTGTTTTAATATAATGTCTTCTTCTTTAATCAACAATCCGCTTTCATAAACAAATTCTTTATTCAACGTAATTAATTTCTTTCAAATAAACTTCCTCTCAATTCCTTTAATTTATTTTTTTTCCTTCAATAATTATTCTTCTCACTTTAATTAAACTTCTCCAATTTAATGATTTTATCCTTTAAAATATTCTTTCAAACGCTTTTTTAAATCTAAAAATATTCTTCTTCTTTCTTTAATTAATTCACTCCATTTTTTCTAAGATAATATTTTTCTTCAATTAATTATGCAACCTTTCTTAAAAATATTCTCCTTTCAATAATTAAATTTCTTCCTCCAATGAAAATCGGGGTGTAACATATCTTTGGGAAGGATTAGGGTATTTTCGTGAAAAATATCTCATCTTTTGGGAGCCATATCTTTATGAAGGGTTGTCTGATTCAGTTGATTCTTCAACTAATTTGTATAGAATTTAAAGAGCTTTAAAATAAGTGGTCATATGAAGGAATCTAAGCAATATTGAGGGAGATACAACCCTCTGAATTCAGTAATGTGGAACAAGGACAATGATCATTTTCAAGTCACAAAAAACAAAATTGTAAATATCTGTCAACCAGGGTTCGGATGATGGGAGGAGCAATGGAGGGCTAGGGTTTTAGTGAGGTAAGACATTTTATCTAGGCTTAAAATTTTTTAACCAATTTTCTTATTGGGGGTTGAATGTGACATTTGCACCTCCCTAGGTGCCATGACCTCCCATGATTACAATTTTTGGTCCTCTGACCTCCTTCTGAGTTGGTGCATCTGGTGCCTTATGCCTTGCATAGGGGGTACCAGTCCTAGAAATTTTGGGAAAGTATGGGATGTAACTCCTGTCAAACAACTTTAAAGGTTTTTACCCAAGGCTAGCTCCTTGCTTCTAGATGTAATCTTTGGCACTCATCTTATCAATGTTGCACTAATCTACTCCTAACTAACCTTTTAGGAAAAAGGGAAAAAAAACATGTAACAATGCATAAAGTAAATTGTAAAAAGTAAAATCTATTTAACCTATCTAAGGGTGGTGATGAGCTAAAGAAAAGAATACAATTTTCACCTTAGCTCAGTGGGATAAGTAAAGAAATGAACCAAGCAAGATAAATAATTGAACATTGATTTGATCATACAAATATGTAATATGTATAATCAAAAGGGTCTCAGAGGCTTGTACATGTAGTTGGCACAAGGGCTAGAGTCCAAACTAAAAAAGAAAGTGAAAAAGGGAGAGAAAATACCACAAGTTAAAAGCTTGACACAATGAATAATCCAAACTCCTTTATCTATCTATGAGAACTACTATTTGTAATATTTATAGGTGAAGTTTAAAATTTAAAATTCTACCCAAAATGGACATGGGAAAGAGAGCCAATGTTAGCTCTAGTTGCAAGACTTATAAGACTATGTTGCATTATATTTTGGGAAGTCTAGAGCTGTTTGGTATCAAATCACCATAAATTCTTCCATAGGTGGTGTGGTTTGCTTTTTAGAGGGTTCATTAATGTACCCACCTTCTTCCATGGAGAAAAGAGCCCACATGTTGGCTTTGTTTGACAAGGTCATTTCAGTGACCATAATTTTGTGCTCCCTTGGTTTTCAACCCATCTCAATAATTTGTCCTTCCTTCATGTTAGCTCACTAGATCTTGATGAAGGTTCGATCATGGACCTTCCCTAAGGATCTGGTTACTCCAATGATTTTTTTTCTAGTTTTCAATTAGCCTCTAGTTAGGTTGTCATTGTTTTTTATATTTCCTATTCCTCTTGATGGTTGATTTTTTAGGACAACCTTAAACAAGATTATGTTAGCCTCATTTTATGGGCATGCTTCTAACCCCTGGTGGTTTTTCCATGCTCTTCTTGCCCCTCCTACCTTTGGGTCTCTAAGGAATATTTGTGAGGGTCAACAAGGCATGTTGGTCTTGTTGAATCCTTACTTGATTTTTCTAATCCCCCTTATTCTTTCTCTTAAAATCCCTTGGGTTTCCCCTAATAGATGTGTTTCTCATTCCATTTATCAACTACCCATGGGTATATGGAGTGTTGCAACCCAATTATCGAAGAAATATGGCTCAATTTTAGGGCCCTTCTACTAGTTAAATAGATAGGTCCTAGTGAACCCAAATTTTGGAGGCCTTATCATCAAGGGAACACTTTTAGTTACCATTAAGAAGGCTTGAAGGTTCCTCTTGATGATGGTATGAGTTATAGTCACCATCAAGAAGGCTAATATCCCTGGCTGGCTTGATTCGAGTGGGTGACTTTACCTCAGAGTGAGGGGAGCTTTGAGCATGTTATTAGTCTTTAGCATAGACCATCCTTTGTAGATATTTTGCTTGAATCAACTACTTGGTAAGTGGATGGAGCTTCAGGGACCCTCATCTAGCTAGTTCAATAGATAATGTTTGCTTATCTTTTACTTTGAACAGGAACCTATCCTACTATAGTAAAAATTTCACTATAGTTTTGATTACTCATAGGGGATTTTTGTTTGTAGGAGTAAAAGAACCCAATAGATAGTAGTCGTATCCATTGGACATAAGGTCTCTAGAGCAAGTTTTGGAAGCTTGAAAATTTAGGAGGTAAAGTTTGGACCCTCACATATGTGTTAAGGTGGATCTCTTATTTTATAGACTCTGGCTAATAAGGCATTAAAAGTCCTTTGTACTGCCTTTATTCATCCTAAATATTTCTCATGTGGCATGATATGGAGTGGCATAGTTATTTATTGTGTTATCATTCATTAGTTGTGAGGAATGTCCTTCTGAGGTTTGGAAAAATTTGAATGTAGCTCAAGAAATGATTGCATTACGCAACTCTTATCGATTACTAATCTTTTGTTTCATGTATTTTCTCCTTTGTACATGTAGCTACTTTTCCAAAATACTCTGCTTGGGTATCCTAACCTTTAGCCCACTATTTATGCATGGCCTACTTACATTGGCCAATAAATATAGTACTTGGTCTTTCTTTATTTAAATTCTACCTAGTTTCATTGTGTACATGACCTTACGTGTATTCTTATGCTACTCTTCTCTCATATATTTGCTTCACCAAAACCTACAATGCTCAGACCATAATGATTTAAACTTTTATTTATCTTGGTAACTTGACTGAGTGAGGATATGTACTCCTACTCTCAATGGGATATAGTTATCATAAGAGCTAGCCTCCTCTTGTATATTAATCTCTTCTTCTTGCATTGGTTACACCTTAGGTTTAATTATCTCAGATCCTCCATACAAGTTTGCTCTCCACATACCAACTACCCATTCATCCATTTGATTATCCAACACTTGGGTGTGTACCTTGTCCCTGAGTGTCTCTGGTTCTATTTCAGTGATTAGGAAGGTTCTTTCCCCTTTGGCCTTGCTTGTTATATTAAACTCTATATGGTGCATGTGGAGTGGTTTGAACAACACCTTAATATTTTCCCTATAGTGAGTCCTCAAGAATATATAGGACCATTCTATAGAAATGGAAGTCTTGGGAGAGGAAGAGACCAAATGATGTAGTAAACTCTATCATTGCCACTTCTTAGATAATGGTTATGTTGGAATAAGCATATAGAGAGAGTTGCAAGTCCTTTAGGAGTCTAAGGATCTGTATCAATATCTCATCCAATTATACTACCCCTTGTTTTATCAACTTGTGTGTCATTTCTAAGGCGTTGACCACTATTTTGGGTATGATCAAAGTGTTTGTTCTAGAGCCCACTAGGAAGTTATGGATAAGCTTATCGTTGAAAATAAGTGTTATATAAAATGGTTGCAGCTTAGGACTACTAGGACCAAATATTTGTAGGATGACTTACTCCTATTATTCGATGATCTTCTACTTATCTAAGGTCTAATCTAGCTACTTCATATTTAGGAGGGTGAGAACATCCCATATTGGTATCTGCATAGTGGACCTTTTAATATGCTAAACCATATTGAATTATTTTGGTGGTTAATCTATTGGTACAATATTGGGCACCCACCATGGCCTAGGCTTTCCTATGTTGAATCTTGATGCTTGGACCAAACCTGACTTTAGTTGTACTAGGTCTAGGCACTAATGGCCTGGTCCAGTCTAAGTTAATCTTCTATTCTTAACTATTCTCATGTCTTTGGGTCTCTAGTCTTAGTTTCTATTTCTCTTGACCCTATTCTACCACAATCCCTTTGCTTTTGGTGAGAACATCATATTGGAATTGAGTTCAATTGTTCACTTGGGTACCTATCCATCCGAGGATAGCATAGACTTCTTCCTTGTCCCATGTTACCAAGGTCTACTTTGATGCTCTAGCTTTTGATACCACGAAATCCTTCAAATGAAGTTTTTGTGCAATTGATCCTAGTATTTACATAAGATTATTTTTAAATATGGACATGTGGCCTATTGGAGGTATCCATAGTTTGGATAGTAGGTATTTGGGTAGTAGCATGACCAACCATAAGTGTCTCCTATGTAGTTGTTCTAGGTTGGGACCATGTCTCTTACTAGATTAGTGGGAGTCAGTTGTATAGGGATTAGGATGGGTACTATTTGCATTTTGAGACTTTAGAAAGGACCAAATTCTCTACCAAGATGAGTGTATCTCTAATACCCATTCAATGGAGCTAGTAACCCTAGTTGTTCTAATGAAAAGAGGGGTAAGGGTAGTTTTGGTAGCTAAACCTTTGGAAAAAATTTTGATGCCTAAGGGATATTATTTCATTGTTCATGTTCCTCATAGCATTTTACATTCTCTCCATTTTTTAGGATTGCAAGGATGAGGAGATAGTGGTGGAGGGAGGTGGTGATGCTAATGAGGAAGGTTACCTGAACACTAAGGTTGGTTGGAAAGTGGTTGGTTGGATAATCGAAGGGGGTGGTATGATAATTGAATATCCAAAAAAAGGGGGTAGGTGGCCTAGGGCTGGATTTCCAATCTATATGAGATCCCTTTTAACCTAAGTGGTTATCCCATAGATTGCTTGTAATGAGTTGGCCCCCCAAATTTTTACCATCATGGCTATTTTAGAATTGATTGCTTTGAGGTAGTATATGAAATCCATACCTAGTATCAGCTATATTTCCTCTAGGATCCTCTACCAAGCCTTCTAGAATCTAGCATTGAAATCATCCATAGCTTCCATATGGGTCCTTTTGATGGTTACCAATTGTTCTAATAGTGAGACCCCATCTATCTTTTCTCCTAATCATTCAATGAGCTAGTTTGTGAGTTGATAATAATCAATGATTAAATTTGGGGTGAGAGATATATACCAATACCTTAATTTTCCTTTAAGGAAGGCAATTAGAAGCCTAAGGACAACATATTACTCTCCAATGTTGTACACTACATATATACTGGCCATATGTTGAAGATCTTCTATTGGAGTGGTTGTATCTTCTCCAATGAAATACAGTCAAGGACTTCATTATAAAAGCTAAAATTTGGTCCTATGTAGCTAGTGTTATTAATGGCTACAAATAACCTTTGTTATTATAGGCTAGGAATGTCCTCTAATTCTAATTTGTTGAGGTAACCTTTATGTATCATCAATGCCTTTTTCTAATATTAGTATTTAGAGAAGGAAGGAGCAACTAAGGGTTTGCTTTTGTCATCGATCTAGTGGTAGACCTCATGCTCATGTAACTATAGACCAATATTTAGCTGCCTAGTCTGGGGTCCTTTTCCTTTGTCTAGTAGGATCACCAAGTGAGAGGTTCTACTAGCCAAACAGAGGTTCCAACTATAACCTCATCCTAGGGATGTTGACTTATTTTGGTTCTAATTTAGTAGCATAGTTGCTAGGTGAATCTTTGGAGTGCTTCAACAAGCGGATAACTGTAGCCTTCACCAAAACCATGATTTGACTTCTTGATTAGGTTATGGATTTTTTATTTTTTGGTCCTATCGAGCATATCATTTTGAAATTTTTGGGACCAAATGCAATCCCTATGTCTCCCTAGTGTGGGTGGTATTTTTTTCACCCACCTTGTTTCTATGTTTTGGTGATGGAAAGTCTACAAAAAAATGGACTACAATAAAAATGGAGTGAGTCCAAAAAAATTTCCACGATCAGAAGAAAAAAAAGGTTCCTAGAAAACAAATGGGCATGGCCACTCCTTGAGAGACTCCCAAAAGTTTACCCTAGAGAAATTCATAAATGCAACTAAGTATTAAAGTGGGCAAAAAATTGGGCATCCATCAACCCTGAGCGGATCCCAAAACCTTACCCCAAATAAGCAAAGGGTAGAGAACTGGGAAATCGACAAACTCTAGGTGATCTCAAAACTCTACCGTCAAAAATAAAAAGAATGAAATGAGGGCAAAAAGGTGGGAGGCCGACCAATGTTAGTAAATATCAAAAGCTCACTGTAATAGAGTCCTAAAGCTAGCCAAGTTGTGAATCTAGCAGAGAAGTGGTATGAAGATGAGCGCATTGCAGATCCCAAAAGGCCACCTTAAAAAGTAAGGAGTTGTACCGAGTGGAGGAATAGGAATCAATGGGATCCAGGACCGATCCTAATTATTCATTACGAATGAGGAGAAGCAAAACTAGGTAAAAACTTGGAAGCAATCTCACCAGCAAGCTAACCCAAAAAATTGCCATGAGCAAAAGTAGTACCAGGCAGAGAAATGAGAAATATTTAAGAGCCATCAAAAATCTGAATGCCCACCTAGGCGAAGGAAGTGAATCAAATTGCAAAGTATTCTAGAAGCTAGTTTTCCACCAATAGTAAAAGAGCATTTTGTCCAAGATAGGGAGGGTTGGTGAATAATTCAATACCTAGTCAAGAAGAACCATGTGTGTAGCTAGCTTGTAATAGATGATCCTCTCAGAAGTCAAGAATAATTGGATATAGAGTACGATCTCTGCGATAAGCTACTGGTTATATTAATGATCATAGCAACCTTCCTCCTCCAAGTGCATAAGCATTAAGAGTTCCCAGGATATCAGTACATCAGTTATATGAGAAAATCATATGCAACCAGTAAAATATAATTTCAAGCTATAAAGGTTAGCAATTAGGGCTACAGGAATGTGGTTGGTGTGTGTATCTCTGACTCAGCCACACTCCATTATTGGATATCTTAATTACCTTCAGTAGGAGTGGTTGGGCAACTTCTTTCAATGATATTGTATTCACTTATAAAGGGGCACATTTTTAGGGTATATATACTTGATTGTAATACATTTTCAAGGTTCGACTCTTTAGCCATTACAACTTACATATAAAATTTTGGAGCACACTGAATGCAAGTGGATTATTTTCTGGCCTTTGAAGCTTTTCATGTATGTATTATTGTTGTGATTTTTTATTTCTACTCAAATTAGTTGAATGAATTAGCTTTAATTCTGCATTCTGAATTTTATGTTGTTTGCTCACTAATTCTAGAATTTACAATCAAACTCTATGTAATGAATGATAATAGAAAGCATTAGCTAGTTTGTTAGATAGTTCATGAGTACTAAGTGCATGTTTTGAGTTTGGTTATGCATGTAATTTGATTCGGTTGAATCCATCCCATAAGTTCTAGCTTTGGTTTCTTTCCTCTTTTTATGCCCCCATTTCCCCAAGCATAGTTAGCTAGGACCCCAAGGAGCTAGTCTTATCCAAAGACTAGTCTTGAATCTTCCAATTTTGAGACCATTCAAATTTGGTTGGATTTTATAGGTGCACAACCCTTTTTGTTAGATATATTTCAATACCAATGGTTTTTGGCATACCCAATGGGACACCATACCATATCTTGGATAAACCAAAGGTTGGTGATACTCTATTTTATCATGTTTTCCTGAATCATCTGGCGACTCCATCAAGGCAGATACCCATAATGCAATATCAACCTTACCTTATTGTGCTTTCATGATTACAAGGCATCAGGATAGCCAGTATGAAGAACCAAACGAATTTCTAGAACTTTCATTCAGAAGAAGGAAGTCTATCCCTCTTTTGGAATATTTTCCATCCTCTTCTCTCTAAAAAGGACCAAGTTGATGTTGAACCTATTCTTGGAACACATATCACTTCTTGAGAGGCAATGAATCAAAACTAGAACCTAGGATACCCTAACTAGAATTATATAGGTCATCTTGATCTTGCAAATCAACATCCTATTTTCTCGATAGCTCTAAAGGCCCTGCCAACATATGATGACATGGGAAAAATGATGTATGGGCACTATCAATTTGTAGACTCATTAGTTATCATTCACAACATTTAATAGGAAGATATCATGATTTTATTTTTGGTGATCTCTGTAAAAGAAAAGATGTTGTACTGGTATAGAACTCTACCCAACTGTAGCATCACATCTTGGGTTGATCTAGCTATAAAACTAATAGGATAGTTCAATGAGTAGGCAAACCCATTTTTCTTGCTCATCCAGTTCATGGTGATATAGATGTACCCTCAAGAAGAGATATTAGACTTCAATATTAGATTCAGTTGCACTTGGAAAAGATTTCCTGAGGAACTTTGGTCATCTAATGAGTAAGTTGTGTATTATTATCTAAGGGCTTTTCAACTTGGATTTAGGTCTAATGATAAGGAAATATAATGTCCTCATTTTTCCTTATATTTGTTAGGAGGTAATAAATGATGAAAAGGTCCTCATTTATATATGTAGGCTACCTCCCAAGCCTATGATGCCTATCTTCCCTGAGCTCCCTTAGAGTTATCCACAACTACTTGCTTCAATCCCTGCCTACCCCACAATTTTATCTCCTTTAATTTTCTCTCAATGGCCCAGTCCTATTATTATACCAACTATTCCTGCTCCACAGATAGTGCCATCTTTACCCTCTCCTCCTCTAGCACCTACATTGCCAGCCCCCGATCCATAGACTACTCTCACATGGGAAATGTAGAATGCTATGAAGTATTTGACAAACGAGATTACTTTGATGAAGAGAAGGGAGGCTGAAAGAAACTTTAAACCAAGAAGATTTTCATATGTGACAAAAGATCATATCCCTTCCACCAGTAAGCCTTTTGATAAAACCAATACAGTCCTCATTAATCAAGATGGAGAAACCTTGACCTCTACACCTGAGTTAGATTATTGGTGCTCTATGTGTAATTATCCTCACGAGGAAACCACTTACATGATGCACCAACATTATGTGCAGAAGGTAGCCATTGAGAAGGTAGAGAGGACATGTTCTATATTTTTCCTACATCCTTGGGATAAGTTGTCATGCTACAAGAAAAATAAATTGCCATTGAGCAATTATAGGCTCTGGTCGACCTGCCTCTTTACCCTAGGAATAGAGTTCTTTATATTTTCTAAACAGACCAGGTATGGTAAGGAAACCCTTGAGGTGAACTTAAATTTTTTAATGTTTTATGTTCATGCTCTTCCAGATTTATGATGGTGAGTTAAAGTTTTATAAAATTGACCAAGCTTAAACAATAATAGTTCAATTATGCCTTATGTGTATGACCGATCCCTTAATCCTTTGAGCTATTGTATTACTATTATTTTGGTTACATGAAGAGTTGGATTGAATTTTCCATTGAACTCTCTAAATATTAATACAATAAAATTCCTCGTTCGAATATCATAACAAGGACTTTCCACTCTACCATTCCAATCTAGTAACAATCGAGTCTCTAGACCTCTAGATCAATAATCTGGAAATAATATCAGCTTCTTGGGCACTTTACTATCAAGACCTGCACAACAATGGAAAGAATAAGGGATGGAAAAAAATAAGAAAGACACAAAGGGAATACAACAGAAAATAACAAGGCACTCAAGTATACCTCTTAGCAAAAGTATGCTATATTAAAAGCTTAATCTTTTTTCTTACTATGAACATCCTTCTTATAGTTGTGGTGGCTCTATAATTGTCAAAACTGCTTCAATCTGAACTCTCCACTTGGTACCATCTCCTGCCTTGCTATTGGTTGGGTGTGTTATAGCCTATCATTAGTTGTCTCAAAATTAGAATTTATTCTTAATATATCAAAATTCTATCTAGTTGTCATCCACATTTTCTTTTTCTTTCTCCCCTACTGCGTGTCCCACGCTGCTTGTTGACTCTTATGTCTTTTGACTTCTCCTGATTGCATCTTTCTCTTCCTAAATAGCACCAACCAATTCAACCATATGTATCCAAATTTATTTATCAATTGCAATGAGTGTGTTAATTATGTCTAACACTCTTATTCCCTTGGTCTTATCTTATTTTAGGATTGTTTGTTTGATCTAAAAAAAATTGACTATGTCAAGGGTGGTTTTTGACAAATAAATAAGTTGTTTATGTAGACACCTAAAACATGTCATGTTTAGGAGACTACCCATATGGACACATTCGCAAACCATATGAATCCTCTTGGATCTCTCTAAGAGCAGCAGTGGTCCTAACCACTCAAAAAGGGTAGTTCTAGTCCATCTAGGATTGGTCACTCTCAAGCAGAGTGGCCAGCACACCTGGTCGTTGAAGACTATAGTGGCCACATCTAGTCATTGAAGAATACAGTAGCCACATCTTGTTGTTGAAGACTACAACGGCCACACCTAGTCATTGAACCTGATAGCAGCTAGCACCATGCACAATCTGGTCATGAATATGGGCCCAAATAATGTAGTCTAACTACACCTTTACATTGTTTATAAGCAGATTTTGGTGAGGAACTACCTAAGTTCCTCCTAACTACTCCTTCAATGCCAGTTGTGACTGATGCTTTCCACCCGAGACGATCAATCACATGAAATTTGGATTGAAGCTTCTCTAGGAAGTCGAGGTCTAAATCTGAGAGAGGGAAGTCTACATATGGACTCTCCTACAAAGAGCAAAAGATCCACAATTTTCAGATCTTATGCAGTGAAGCCCTGTCAAAATGGAGAGCCAAGCTACGTCCCTTTGAGAAGCATTGGAGTGCCATCCATCCGAGCCACATCCACACATCATTATTTAGATCCATCATTCCCAACTACCAAATTAGTGTAGGAGACACACCTGGTGACCCTTAAACATCAATTCTAGCAAGGAGGATAACGCTACAGTCCTAGATTCATAAGGGCAAGAGTTTCATATCGTGGTTGTTGTCTCGAATAGTGGTCTGAATGCATATTTTAAGGTATAGACGTTATTTTCCTTTGCTTTAGCTTAGATTCATTAATGCTTAATTTATTGATTAATCATAGCTTAGATTTGATTTCATTAACGCATCTATTTCATATTTCTTAGATTTTCATGCATTTATCATTCTGTTTATGCTTATATTATCATATCTATCAGATCCACTGATAAATGCCTCATTCGAAGAGGTGGCCCATCCTATTAAGTGTGCTTTGTTTTTTACATGAGCGTAGGTACAGATCTTCAGGATCGAATTGAAGCAACAGGAGCACAAAGATCCCTCTAGGACCAGATCTAGAGAAGGGGGCATTTGTAAGCCCCCATACAGTTTCGTGTGTGGGACCAGGAGGTCTACGTAGGTGTACCATTCTTTACAGGGAATAGATCCAACCGCTACTCTATTGTGTAAATATTTATATCAAAATGATGGGTATCCCTCAGAGGGATGAACTTGTAACCGAGGACTTGAGATATCCATAAATAAGGCATCTTTATTTGTTTTTTTATTTTTTGTGTTACCTATTCTTTTAGTACTTTTATTTTGTGCAAGTAATTTATATACATAATAAATCAAATTGCAAGTAGGGTAGCCAGGGTGCGTTCCTCCCAGGGTCGCACAGTTTAAACAATTTATCTTCATCAATTTCTTCACATGGGAACTCTTGGATGTCTTTGATGACTAATCTATTGAACCCTCCTGTACTGAGTAATTTTTGTAGACTAATACTAAGGTTCTTCAACCTGTTAATCATATCTTGCTTCACATTCTCTAGTTCCTTGACTGTATAATTCCATCGGGGTCTATCAGCTACAAAATTGGTGACTTTTTCATATTCTATTTGGTAGCTATGACTTCGACCATCGATTACAATAACTTGTCACAAACTAGGAAAATAGATACCACTTTTTTATCTGACTTATCTAACAGGGGTTCACAAGATCTTACTTCAATGAAGCATCACTCTAATAATATGATAGATCGATTAATGCCTACCATGGATTTCGTACCACGCATGTTTTGGTGATCATCGATGGTTGATCGGTCGATCAGTGCTTTAATTACTTTCCTTGTGAAGGTTTTTGATTGATGCTTCATTATGAGTCAACCCAAGATTTCTCATTTGTTGATATGATGTCTGGTTGATCATCCCTCACCATCTATCAGTTTTCGATCGATGGCCAAATGCTTTTACATGTACTTTCGATCATTGCTTTGATTGAGCGGTTTGACTAGTTTCGATAGGTGGCCTCACGTTAAAAATTTTATTATCACTAATCTCGATGTGCTTAGGTCGATAGGTTTTGGGTCTTTGTTCTGTTCTTAGTTGAGTAGTTCATTTTCTCTGTCAAATTGGTCGATCGATCGATCAATATTTTCTACACGTTGAAAGACTCCTTTGTTATGTTCTTTGACTTTTTGGTAATGACATTTTATTTTTCGATCAATCGATCAATCTCTTTTAGGTTGGTTTAACTCTATTTTGATCAATAGCCTTTGCTTTATTTCTAATTTTTGGTCAATCGATTCAATTTCTTGTACACTTAGGGAAATGCAGGCAAGGAACCTCTTAAGATTTTTATAAAAGGATTATTTTGCTTCTTAAGGGTGATTTTACTCTTATAAAATTTGACAAGTGGCTTTCAATGGCTTAAGTGACCAAATGTTGGCTAATTAAAAAGGGTGTGGGCTTAGTTTAAATATTTTTTTGCAAGACACATTAGTATTCATTTGAAATTTATCTTTTCATGGTGCAAGGCAGTTTCAAAGCTCTTTGTACTTTAGGCAATTTCATGAAGGATGATTAACATGATGACAAGAATACCTATAAATGAATGACTTAAGCATTTGAAGGCTTTATCAAGATTTGAAACATAGAAATCCATTATTATCTTTTTATATGCTTTATTGCTTTATAACTCAAGATTTGAATTGTTCATTAAAACATCACAAAATTTATGGACCTCTAATGACCTCTAAAATTTTGAAATTAGGGGTACATTTATGTTGTATCATTTTTTGCTACAACAAGACCCAGAAAGGACAAGTCAATATGATCAAAGAAGGTGGTCACAATTTCATGATGTTGATTGTTGGGCAAGTCTTCATTCTGAAAAGGTCCAAAAAGAAACCTCTGTAAGTAAGCTCAGAGGAGTTAAACCCCTTAAATGTGCCCACCGATGCAAAAGACAAAATGAAGCAGAAAAGGAAACTCTACAAAATATCCCTATTCACAAGCCTTTTCAACAGCATAGGAGGGAGGCCAAACCTAATGAAGCTCAGTAAAAGGGGGTGAAACTCAGGAGGAGGCTAGAGATAAGCTAAAATATCCTTCTCTAACTAAGCACTAATAATTGAGGTCACCCATGAGTATAGAAGTAAATTTTAACACCCTACAAGAAACAAGGAAAAACAATTTGAGATTACTGCCTTCAATATTGTTGAGTTTAAAAGAACACCCTTAAGGGATAGCATGTATGATGCTTTGCTAATCCCTGGATATATTGATTTACTTCAAGCTTCCCTCAAGCTGATCAAAATCTAAAAAAGGGATCATATGGAGAAGAATCTAGCCCAAGGTAGTTCTATTATGGGAGCCAGTAAAAATAGGCTTTCCATTGTTTATATCTCCTTGGATATTGAAGGATGGGTGGTACATAACTACATGATTGACTCGGGCTTCTACTGAATACATAAAAAATAACACCATTGCACTAAAAATGAAGCATTGCATTATATTTCATAAAATTATTTTTTAAATACAATAAGCCCCTTTGTAGGGTGCTTCACAATAAAAATGCCCAAAGGGGTGATCCCCTTTTACAATAAAAAAAATGGTGTCTTTCATTCTTCTTCATGCTACAAAAATGTGGGAGGTGGGTTTATCGTGACCACCGTGATGACCTTGAGCTTTTTGAATCCTAAACTTGGAATCTACACACATGCAAATAGACAAGGGTTTAGTAGCACCTATCACAATGAATATGATAAATGTAATAAAATGACTAATGTAAATTGCATAAAAGAACAATGATTATGATTATCGCTTACATGGCACAATTTGGG
Source organism: Wollemia nobilis (assembly GCA_028583015.1). NCBI lineage: Eukaryota > Viridiplantae > Streptophyta > Pinopsida > Araucariales > Araucariaceae > Wollemia > Wollemia nobilis. The sequence goes on along the minus strand of JAQPPZ010016917.1, from coordinate 6,913,169 downwards.
TAGCATAATATTAGCATTCCCTCCCTCCTTTTCTTGGTGATGTGATGGTGCCTTTATAGACCTTTGAGGGTTTAGGAGGGAAGGATAGGTGGCAATCCAGGGTTGCCAAGTGGCAGGGACTAGGTAGCCACCTATCATGGGCAGTTGCAGTGATTCACTAGAAGTGTCTCACTTAATTAGAAATATGTGGTAAGCAGGTAGGTGTAAGTGGAGTGATGTGTTAAGTGAGGTGTGAGATATGGTAAGTGGGTAGGTGCAAGTGGAGTGATATGTGGAGTGAGGTGTGAGATGTGGCAAGTGGGTAGGTGGAAGTGGAGTGAAGTGTGGAGTGATATCCCATGTGAAGGGACAAGGGTGAAATGGGTGTGTGAGAGGTGGCAAAGGGGTGATGGTGATGTGGCCAGGACACATGTCAAGTGAGGAGAGGGTATCCTAGGAGGATATTTCCTAGATTTAATAAAATCTAGAAAATATAATTATGTGTAAGATTTTATGCCTAAGTCAAAACTTAGGCACATAATGTTATGTAGAACTGAAATGTGCAATGTGAATGAATAATGTGCAGAATTATATGCCTAAGTTTAGACTTAGGCATACATCATTTTATTATGTAGACTTGGAACATGCAATGTGAATGAACGATGTGTAGGAATTATATGCCTAAGTTTAGACTTAGGCATATATACTATTATGCATAATTGTGATATGCAATGTGGGTGAAATGTGTAGTAATTGATATGTCTAAGTTTAGACCTAGGCATATAATTTAATAGGCATAATTATGTGATGAAATGCAAATGCCTATATTTTTGTGTCTACAGATATCCCTTTTTGTACCATGTTGCGTGAAACACAATGTTGTGCAAAAACAAAATACACCTAGTTTTTATTTGATGGAGGAAAGGTCTCAAATCTTCTCAATGCACAAGAATAAATGACTTGAAAATTTTAATTTTAGCTTACCCCCTCAATTGGCGAATGGATAAAGAATGAAATCCACAATCCAATTGACCAAATGTGGATGATAAATGGAGGTGTATGATTGCATTATGTGGATGTGATGTATGCAAATGTATGACATTTTGATCAACTTGATACCCCAAGTTTGGGATTGTTTGTGTTTTTACAAATTTACCTTTGGTTTCGTTGATGTGCAAAATGTGTGGTAAAATATTCGACCACGTTTGGAGTTCTTGTTCCACTGTGAATTGAGCAATTCCTTCCAAAGGATGGGTTCAAGGAACTAGTCATTCTAGAATTCAATACTTGAGTGATTTTTTATTATTACCAAATTGTGTTTGGTTATTTTTTGCTTTTGACCTAGTGGAAGAGGTCTAAGAATAACCTTGTACAAATTTGATTTAACACAATTGAACAATGATTAATAAGCCAACACCATTCATTCATTTTAATACATCAACACCAATTGCATTCATTCATAAGACATTCATTTCATCAGATGCAAAAAAAAAAAATTGAACAATCCATCATTACATAATTACATAAACAATCATAAAAACACCAACTAGGAGGTGGTTCAAGGTATTACACCTTCACCAATAATCACATCAAGTAGTCAACCAACTTTCGGGGATTCAATATCTCAAGCCTTCCCCATAAAACACATCAAACAATTAATAAAGCAAATTTGAGGGAAATACAAGCTCTCACACCTACTCCAACAAACACATTAAACATTCACAATTCAAATGATTTGTCAGGTTCAAAAGGTTATACCTTTTGCCTTGTATTCACAAACACAACACATCTAATTCCATTTGCTTTTTTGCATTCATCAATTCGATTCACTAGCTTAGATTATCAAGAAAACCTTGTATCTAGTGATCTACTCTAGACACCTGGTGGTTGCAGCGACTGGTTATCCATGCAATAGTAGGATGAGTAGATTACCATAAGGGCATTCATCATTACATCAGTTCAAAAGGCTCCAAAGGAACCAAAATCCTTTGGTCACATTCAATTCAAAAGGCTCCAAAGGAATCAACCCTTTGGTCACATTCAATTAAAAAAGACTCCAAAGAGATCAAGCCCCTTTGGTCACATTCAATTCAAAAGGCTCCAAAGGAATCAAACTCCTTTGGTCACATTCAATTCAAAAGGCTCCAAAGGAATCAACTCCCAATTCAATTCAAAAGGCTCCAAAGGAATCAACTCCCAATTCAATTCAAAAGGCTCCAAAGGCACCTACCCCTTTGGTCTAATCATCCCAAAATGCTCCAAAGGTACCCAATTCCTTTGGTCAATAAAAAAATTCAATCAAAAAAACATAAAAAACACAAAAAACATCTTGTGCATTCATTCCATTTCAAAAACATACAACCAAAAACATTTCCATGCATCTTTTGTCATAAAAAACATAAACAAAAAAAAATTCCATGCATATTTTGTCATACAAAAGAATAAACACCAAAAACATTTCCATGCATTTTTTGTCATACAAAAACATAAAACATCAAAAACATTTCCATGCATCTTTTGTCATACAAAAACATAAAATACCAAAAATATTTTCATGCATCTTTTATCATACAAAATCATAAAACACCAAAAACATTTTCATGCATATTTTGTCATACAAAAAAATTAAAAAAAAATAAAAACACAAAACAACCATTCTAAAAAAAAACAAAAAGACAACAGCAGAAGCAAAAAAAAACTCCAAAGGTACCTCAATTCCTTTGGTCAAAAAAACATTTAACAGGCTCCTGAAAGAATAGAAGTGCTCTCATCTCAACTCCCTAAGAAGGTCATGCGACTGGACTATTTCAAGGGATAGAGATGTACATTTCCTTCTTCCACTTAGCCTCAAGTGATCCTCGTATACAGTAACTTATCCTATATACCTAGCGGTTGTAGCGGATGGCAATCCATGCAATCCGGTAGGATTGGTAGGTTACCATAAGGCCCTTGAAAAGTGATTAACCTCATGCAAGAAATGAATTGTTATCATCTCAATTCCCTAATAAAACCATACGGTTGGACTGCTCCAAGGGATAGAAGTGCACAATTATCAAAAATGGCCAAAATCGCAATTGAAACAAAAGCAAAAACATTCATTTCATTCCAACCATTATCATTCTATTTCATTGCTTTCATCATTTCATATCTTCTCCATCAACTCATCGCTTGAAGGGATAGACAAAATCAAAAAAATATAGTTTCATAATCAAAGTCAACACTCAAAACACTTAATCATGCAAATTACGCTCATTAAAATGAGCATCTTTTCCATGATTAGGGCAACACAAATTGACTTTTATTTGTAAACTCTCTTTCAAATGCAAATGGCTACAAAAACATTGTAAAACCCTCCAAATCATCATCTCACATCATCATCATCTTGAGTGAACCTTGTATCTAGTGATTTACTCTAGAAACCTAGCAGTTGCAATAATTGGTTATCCATGCAATTTGGTAGGATGGATAAATTACCATAAGAACACTTCATTAAAAATCATTTCACATCATCAAGTTTGAAATCAAATTAGGTTGGGCCTTAAAATTTTGAATGACCTGCGTTCAAGCAGATTTGTCCAAGGTTGCCATTGATTCCTACTCTATGGGGTTACAAAACACGAAAAATTTATACTTCATCATTTTGCATTAAGGAATTTCTAACAATCACTAGGATAAGCCCCTAGGGTGATTGGTTCTTTTACTTCATCATCTGCATGTCAATCAAACCAAAAGGCAGGTCCACCTCAAACTTGGGACATCCAACTTGATCTTGATTTCTAGCATTTGCATCCATCACATCATGCATTTTTACAAACATGGTCTTCATCATCATCGTATGATTTAGTGAATCTTGTATCTAGTGGATTACACTATACACCTGGCGGTTGGAGCGACTAGCAATCCATGCAATCCGATCAGATGGGTAGCTCACCATAAGGAGGTTTCCTTATTAATCATTGTTCAAAGAGGTTTTGAACCATTTGAATGAATGGTGTTGCCTTATTAATCGTTGTTCAAATAGGTTTTGAACCATTTGAATGAATGGTGTTGCTTTATTTAGCAGACTTTGCCTTTATCACTTAATCAAGGGTACCAATACAAGACTATGGTTTGACCATATTTTGTAGAATGAAATGGAATGGTGATATATGTGACTATGCAATGGTGGTATGGAATGAAAGCTACTTATAATTTTATTGTCCTTAGGGATAAAGGATCTAGAGTTGTTTTGAAAAGATTCAAACATCCTAGTGATCTCAAACAAACTCATTTACAATCTCGCAAATCTTCATGATGCTAAGGTTGTCCTAGTGTTTTCAAATTTCTCAAGGACCAACTATGTGTGCAATGATTGTTCATTCCTCATTATGAACTAGGTCAAACTTATCAATTGTGACTTATACCCATAAGTTATTGCATCCGAGAGTGGCCATAGGTCTATACAAAATAAGGTCGCTAATGTGACAGATGTGGCACCACGTGTAAGGATACCCAATTGCTAGGCGGGATTCATTCATTTCGTTATTGTAATGATTATCACCCCACAGTTTTTGAGACACTAAGAGTTCTAGGGATTCAAGATCCTTTTCCTTCTTTCATTTCATTGGATTTTGGGGATTGCTCATTTTTGTGATGGAGCAATTGGATTTTTTTATTGTTTTTTTTGAAAACTTACTCGTTTTGAGAGAGAGCAAAGGGGACTTTATTCCTTTGAGGCACTTTTTGAGATACTTGCTCATTTTGAGGAAGAGCAAGGGATTTTTTTTTTTTGAAATCTTTTTTGGGATACTTTCTCGCTTTGATGAAGAGAAAGGGATTTTATTTTTATTTTGGAGGTGGGATAAAGGTGGAGATTGTCCTTTTGTCAACTCTGTAGCATTCTAGACCATGCACATAATTGAATAGGGGAAACATTTCACTTATGGCAATGGCTAATTTTGACTTTGTTATTCCCAAGGTTCACAATGTTTTGATGTGCTTTGATGTGTGTGTGGTCCAAGAGGTAACTTGATTGACTAGGAACAACTTATTGCTTCTAAAGATTGTTTGACTTTGAATTGAGTTTGCTCAAAACACTAGGAGTGGCTGAGTGATTGAAAACACCTAGATTTTGTTCTGCAAATATGTTAATGACCAAAGGACCACTTAGAAAGTTGTAAATGATTGTGACTGATGGATTGGTGACTAATGCTAAATTGAAGGTGCCCCTGATGAAGGCAACAAGACATAGTACTAATAATTATTCATGACTTTAATGAATACAAATGGTACGACTATGCAAATGCCATGAAAGTGGAATGTGTGAATGCAATGAAAGTTGGATTGTGAAGGCAATTTATTAAAAATGTAATGTGTATGAAAATATTTTTGTGTTTTATATTTATTATTTTTTTTGTTTGTTTTTGAGTTGTAATGTGACCAAAGGGGTTTGGTTCCTTTGGAGCTTTTTGAATTGCATGTGACCAAATGAGTTTTGGTTCCTTTGGAGCCTTTTGAATGGAAATTGACCAAAGGAGTGCCTCCCTTGGAGAATTTTGAAATGATATTTGACCAAAGGGGTTAGGTTCTTTTGGGGCCTTTTGAATTGATTTGACCAAAGGGATGTCCCCTTTGGAGCCTTTTTTATTGATTTGACCAAAGGGGTGTCCCCTTTGGAGCCTTTTGGATTGAATTGACCAAAGGGATTTGGTTCCTTTGGAGCTTTTTGAATTGATTTGACCAAAGGGATACCCCTTTGGAGCATTTTTGATTGATTTGACCAAAGGGGTGTCCCCTTTGGAGCCTTTTAATTTGAATTAACCAAAGGGGTTTGGTTCCTTTGGAGACTTTTGATTTGTATTGACCAAAGGAATACCCCTTTGGAGCATTTTTTATTGATTTGACCAAAGGGGTGTCCCCTTTGGAACCTTTTGATTTGAATTGACCAAAGGGATGTCCCCTTTGGAGCCTTTTTGATTGATTTGACCAAAGAGGTGTCTCCTTTGGAGAATTTTGAATTTTTTTAACCAAAGGGATACCCCCTTTGGAATATTTTTTATTTGAATTGACCAAAGAGGTTTGGTTCCTTTGGAGCCTTTTGATTTATATTGACCAAAGGGGTTTGGTTTCTTTGGAGCCTTTTTGTTTGTATTGACCAAAGGGATACCCTTTGGAGCATTTTTGATTGATTTGACCAAAGGGGTATCCCCTTTGGAGCCTTTTTTATTGATTTGACCAAAGGGGTATCTCCTTTGGAGCCTTTTGAATTGATTTGACCAAAGGGATACCCCCTTTGGAGCATTTTTTATTTATTTGACCAAAGGGGTGTCCCCTTTGGAGCCTTTTGATTTGAATTGACCAAAGGGGTTTGGTTCCTTTGGAGCCTTTTGATTTGTATTGACCAAAGGGGTTTGGTTCCTTTGGAGCATTTTTTATTGATTTGACCAAAGAGGTGTCCCCTTTATGGCTGTCCTCTTTGGAGCCTTTTTAATTGATTTGACCAAAGGGATGCCCTCTTTGGAGCATTTTTTATTGATTTGACCAAAGGGGTGTCCCCTTTGGAGCGTTTTTTATTTATTTGATCAAAGGGGTGTCCCATTTGGAGCATTTTTATTTGAATTGACCAAAGGTGTTTGGTTCCTTTAGAGCCTTTTGATTTTATTTGACCAAAGAGATACCCCCTTTAGAGCATTTTTTATTGATTTGACCAAAGGGGTGTCCCCTTTGGAGCCTTTTGATTTGAATTGACCAAAGGGGTTTGGTTCCTTTGGAGCCTTTTGATTTGATTTGACCAAAGGGATACCCCTTTGGAGTATTTTTGATTGATTTGACCAAAGGGGTATCCCCTTTGGAGCCTTTTGATTTGAATTGACCAAAGGAGTTTGGTTCCTTTGGAGCCTTTTTGTTTTCTTTTTTTTTTTTGCATTTTGAATTTTGATATGCATGTGGAAGGTGGTTTACTCCTAGGAGTTTGTGAAATGGTAATATGGGTAGTTGTTTGTGGCCTAGAAGAGAAGTCCACATAGGCACCCCCTTGCTCAACTATGGAAGTAGCTAAGGCTTGGGAAATTTGAGCGTAATGCTCCATGGATGCAAGTGCTTGGCTTTTGTTTATTTGTTAGTTGTTTGGCTTGACTTTGGGTCTTTACCATAAGTTGAGGTGAAATGAGGTGGTGAATGTGAAGGTATGTGTTGAAAATGTGATGTGAATGAAAAGCAAATAAACACACAATCAATCAAGCAAACAAATATTTTCTAAGTTTTTGCATTTTTCATTTTTTTTTAACTTTGGAATTTTTTTATTGTTTTTTAAGGTTTTGAAGTTTTTGATTTTTTTGTTTTCTAGTTTCGGTGTGTTTTGATGTTTTTGGAATTTTGAAGTATTTTTTTTTACTTAGAATGAGGGAACTCAATTAAGGTGGTGATTAGGAACACTAGTGCCAAACATGATTTCTCAAAAGAGTCTAGGGTACACCGCTTAAAACCCACAATGTGTGGAGGGTTCGCCTAGCTCTTCCACTCTGAATCAACAAGTGTTTCCAACAATGGGAGGCAGTTTGAACATGAGTGACCTATTCCAGCTTAAGAGAGTGCCCTATTCTATCTAAGATGTCTAGGGGGCAAGCCGGTGGAAGGAGGTGAATTCCAACATCACCGGTTTGAATTGGATGTTGGTGATGAAGTCCAACCTTGCCAATGTTATTATGAAACATGTGAGTGTGTGTGGTTTTTGTTTTCTATTGTTTTTGTAATCAAAGTGCAAAAAACCAATCCTAAAATACAATTTAGGATGCAATTTTGATTTAAATGCACACAAATGCAATATAAGGCAAAGAGCATACAGTTAACAAAACAAATTTTTGATATTTTTATGACAATTTTCTTTTTTGATATTTTGAAAAAAAAAATTTACATGTTTTTGTATGTTGTGTGTTTTGATTTTTTCGTTTTTAATGCTTATGTAGAATGTAAAATTGAAGCTAAGGATAGAAAATGTGATGCAAATAAATGGTTTGCCTAGAATGCTCTTATTATGAAAATGCAATGGAGTTGAAGTTGTAATTTTTTTTCCTTGTTTGAAATGTTTTTCTAATGTCTTTTTATTTTTGAATTTGTAAATTTTTTATTTTTTTTAATGTTTGAATCTTTTTATTTTTCTAATGTTTGAAAAAAAAAATTAATTTTTGTTTTTTTTTTTTTATGTTTGATTTTTTTTAATTATTTTCTAAAGTTTAATTTTCTTATTTTTCTAATGTTTAAATTTTTTCTAAAATGTTTTTTTTGTAATGTTTGATTTTTTTTATGTTTGAAATTTTACTTTTTTTTTTTGTTTTCTATGTTTGATTTTTTTTTTTAATGTTGTTTTTTTTAAAGGCATGCAGGCCTGTATGCGATGCGCCAAGCCTGATGTCAGCCCTGCACTAGGCTGATGCAAGCCTAGCATAACGCAAGCCTGCATAGGCCCTAATATAGTGCAGGTATGTATACGTTGCGCTAGGTCTACGTCAACCCTGCACAAGATTAATGCAGGCTTGCGTAGGCCTATGCAGTGTAGGCCTGATGCAGGTGCTTAGGTATACACAGGTATGTGCAGGTTTACACAGGTTTGAACAGGTATGTGCAGGTATGCACAGGTCAACGTAGGCTTGTGCAACGTGTTTAATGATTTTTTTTAATTATAATTTTTTTAATTAAATTTAATCGTAAATTGAAAACATAGTTTGATTGTGGTCTTGCGAAATAGAAAACCTACAACCACATAAAGAGACAAAAAGTTAGGGTTTTAAAAATAAAAAGAAATAAATAAAAGGGAAAAGGGGTAAGAATATTGTGATCGCCAATTTGTAACATAAAAAAGAGAACACCATTGCACTAAAATGAAACATTGCATTATATTTCGTAAAATGAGTTTTATGATACAATAAGCCTCTTTGTAGGGTGCTTTCACAATACAAATTCTTGAAGGGGTGATCCCATTTTACAATATATGGCGTCTTTCATTCTTCTTCATGCTACAACAATGTGGGAGGTGGGTTTATCATGACCACCGTGATGACCTTGAGCTTGTTGAATCCTGAACCTGGAATATGCACACATGAAAATAGACAAGGGTTTAGTAGCACCTGTCATAATGAATATGATAAATGCAATAAAATGACTAATATAAATTGCATAAAAGAACAATGATTATGATTATTGCTAACATGGCACAATTTGGACAGCATAACATTAGTATTTCCTCTCTCCTTTTCTTGGTCATGTGATGGTGCCTTTATAGACCTTTGAGAGTTTTGGAGGGAAGCATAGGTGGTAAGCCAAGGCTACCAAGTGGTAGGTACTAGGTATTCACCTATCCTGGGCAGTTGTAGTGAGTCACTAAAAGTGTCTCACCTAACTAGAGATATGTGGCAAGTGGGTAGGTGCAAGTGGAGTGATGTGTAAAGTGAGGTGTGAGATGTGGCAAGTGGGTAGGTGCAAGTGGAGTGATGTGTAGAGTGAGGTGTGAGATGTGGCAAGTGAGTAGGTGCAAGTGGAGTGATGTGTGGAGTGAGGTGTGAGATGTGGCAAGTGGGTAGGTGCAAGTGGAGTGATGTGTAGAGTGAGGTGTGAGATGTGGCAAGTGGGTAGGTGGAAGTGGAGTGAAGTGTGGAGTGAAGTGTGGAGTGATATCCCATGTGAGGGGACAAGGGTGAAGTGGGTGTGTGAGAGGTGGCAAAGGGGTAATGGTAATGTGGCCAGGACACATGTCAAGTGAGGAGAGAGAGTATCCTAGGAGGATATTTTCCAGATTTAATAAAATCTATAAAATGTAATTATGTGCAAGATTTTATGCTTGAGTCAAAACTTAGGCACGTAATGTTATGCAGAACTAAAATGTGCAATGTGAATAAATATTGTTTAGAATTATATGCCTAAGTTTAGACTTAGGCATACATCATTTTATTATGCATACTTGGAACATGCAATGTGAATGAATGATGTGCAAGAATTATATGCCTAAGTTTAGACTTAGGCATATATTATTATGCAGAATTGTGATATGCAATGTGGGTGAAATGTGTAGTAATTGATATGCCTAAGTTTAGACCTAGGCATATAATTTAATATGCATAATTATGTGATGAAATACAAATGCCTAGATTTTAGTGTCTAAAACTACTACAGTCATTCCCAAGGTAGTGTGTGATGTTATGGGCATGGAATATACGAGGAATTACCCTGGTGTTTTGCAATTGGATGGCACCCCAATGAAAATTGTGGGGATCATCAAGTATATCCCCATGGTATTGCATAGACTATTTCAAGTCACTATCATCTAAGATATTATGGTGGTGGACCTGGAACCTTATTTCGATATGTGTCTCTCAAGAGAGTTTACTACCAAGTTGGATGGATACCTTTCCCTTGATTATTCTCATATAGAAATACCCTATAAAGGAAGAAGGGTAAAAAATTATTTAGATAAGTCTTCCTCATTCCATATTGAGAAATTGAAAGAGGTAGATCAGCAGGTAGGCACAGTGAGCATGGTGACTGAAGAAGAGGACTTGAAGGAAGAGTTCTTGGAGGAGCTGTAAGTAAATGATCAATTTTCTCTAAAAGACTTCAATGATATGATAAATATGTGAGTGGGCACGTATGCCATTCAGAAGCTGAAGATAAAGGGACCAGCTCCTTAGGATGAATCCACCTCTTCACCCCATCAGTTATGGAAGCTCTATTTCAATGGGGCAAGATGTAAAAATGGCATTAGGGTAGTCTTAATTTCACCTACAGGAGCCCAAAGGGCTTTCTCGTATAGATTAACATTGATCCACACTAACAATATGGTAGAATATGAAGCCTTGTGCCTAGGTTTGAAGAAGGCAAAAAATTTGGGAGTCAAGCAACTACAGATTTTTGAATATTCATAATTGATAATCAATTAGATTACTAAGAAATGCATCAACAAACAACATTATCTAAAATCTTACAGAAATAATTTTTGAGACCTGCTAGAGGTATTTGAAGCCCTAAATAGCAAGGCAATCTGAAGAGATTAGAATAGACACGCCAACATACTGGAATCTATGGGAGAAAATTTGTGCTCGGTATCTAATACCATTAACAAGGTAAAGATAGTCAAGTTGATATGCAGGCCTTCTATTCCAGATAAAAATATCTTATGGTAGGTGTTTGAGAGTTATGAGAAGATAATGGATTTCTTAGTTCATGAGATGAACTATTCAGCTGATGAACTCCTATAAAGTGAATACCAAGAGGATGAAGGAGAGCTCATTCAATTAAAAAATAACCATAAACCAAAGGGGTTGATCATGCTTGAAATCTTGTTTGATAACAGTGATCGCTTGGCGAGGCACATGATAAAGGTCAATGCTAAAGGCTTCAAGGAGATCCAAATTGCACTAGAAAAAAGGCCTGAATATAGGAGTGGATTGTTTAGATGAAGAGGTCTTCCAGATCTAGGAATTATGCAAGAAGTATGATGACATCATTGCATGGACCTATGATGATCTCAAATTATACAACAAGGATGTTATCCAACATACCATTGAGCTAGAACCTAATGCAAATTCCTTTCGACAAAAGTAGAGGTAAGTTAACCCAAAGATAGAAGCTTTAATAAAGTAGGAGTTGTTGAAGCTTATAAACACCAAGATAATATATTCCATCAAACATTCTACCTGAGTAGCAAACCTGGTTCAAATTAGAAAAAAGAATGAGGATATTTGTCTCTATGTTGACTTCTAAAACCTGAATAGAGCCTCTTTGAAATATCATTATCCTTTGCCCCTAATTGAACAAATATTACATATAGTGGTAGGAGCAAAAAGATTCTCATTATTGGATCGTTTCTCTGGGTTCAACCAAATATGGGTCCGAGATGAAGATCAGTATAAAACAACATTCACCAGTAAGTGGGGAACCTTTGCATATCAATGAATGTAATTTGGGCTATCCAATATTGGCACCACATTATAGAGAAATGGATTTGGAATTTTGTGAGCTTGTGAACAAAGTAACTGTCATCTACATAGATGACATGAATTTTTTCTTCCATAAGAAAGATGACCACGTGGAGCACCTCAGGCAAGTCTTTGAAAAATGCAAAGAATTTGGGATATCAATGAGTCTAAAAAAGATTATTTTTACTGTGCAAGAAGGTAAACTCCTAGACCATGTGGTATCCTAGGTAGAGCTTCATATAGACACGGACCGGGTGAAATACATTCTTGACTTGCCCTTACCTTTGAATAAAAAAGTATTGCAAGCTTTCTTTGGGTAGATAAACTTTGTGCAAAAGTTCATTTTAGACTTCATCCAGATAGTCAAGCCCATGATAGAGATTTTAAAAAATAATGTAGAGTTCAAGTGGACTGATGCTTAGAGGAAGGCTTTCAAGAGCATCAAAGAAGCCATTTCATGAGCTTCAATGCTCATTAACCCAAACTACTCCAAGGATTTCATCCTATATGCATTTGGGGTAGAGGAGAGTTATGCGGCAGTCCTCACCCATAAAGGAGAAGATAGTAGTGAAAGACAAATCGCCTTCCTCAGCAAAACGTTGCATGACCATGAAGAAAGATATAATTTTATTGAAAAATAAGTCTATGATGTTATGAAATATTTATAAAATTTTAGGCATTTCATCTTTCAGAGTAAAACTCTTGTATACGTAGTACACTCGGATGTTAGAAACTTTGTGATTCAAGGAGATTTGGGCGATAGAAGAGCTGGTTGGACCACAAAGATTTATAAGTATGACATCAAGATCAAACGCACAAATATGGTGAGAGGAAGAGTGTTATGCCAACAGTTGGTAAAATCTATAGCATTGGATCCCAACCCAATCTTGGAAGAAGTGAATCTAGTGTAGTTGAAATAAAAAGGGAGGAATATTGATGATTGGATCACTAACTTGACACATTATTTTAGTTTTGGTAGGTACCCAAAATAGTTATCAACATCCCAGAGGTGGAAATATAGGTTACAGGTCAAAAAATATACATTGATCAAGAATATTTTATACAGGAAGAATTTTTATGGGGTCTTGTTGAGATGCATACCTATGGAGAAAGCCCAGAAAGTCCTTGAGGAGTTTCACTCTAGATTTTCAGGAGGGCATTACTTAGCATAAACCATAGCAGCCAAGGTCTTAAGGGTGGGATTCTATTGGCTAACTATTATCTCTTATGCATTCAAATTGGTCAGAGCATGTGACAAATACCAGAGGTTCATTGGGAAAGGTAAATATTCGGTTATACCTCTTCGACCAATGATTGTAGAGGAGTCATTTCAGCATTGGGACTTGAAATTCATTGGAGTAATCAACCCAAACTCATTAGCTGATCACAATTAAATTATCACAATAATGTATTGCTTCATGAAGTGGGCAAAGGCTGGAGCCACCAAGCATGCTGACCAGCAAATGGTCATCGACTTTCTAGAAAGATTGATCACCAAGTTTGGAGTCCCTGCCACTATTGTTTCCTATAATAGCACATCCTTCATAGGTGCTAAAACAATGGACTTTTCTAGGTAGTATGGCATCTACTAGAATACCTCCTCAAATTACTACCCATAAGTAAATGACTTGGCAGAGTCCACGAACAAAAATTGCTAAAAATAATCAAGCGAAACATTGAACATAACCCTAGGTAATAACACCTGCTTCTCAACCAAGCAATATGGGTGGATAGAATAACCCTTAAAAAATTCTTGAAAACATAACCATATGCTTTGGTCTATGGAAAGGAGACAATTCTTCCAATTAACCTCAAACTCCTGACACTCAGATTCATGAGTGAGATAAAGGCAAAAGACTTCCCAATAATGGAAAAGAGGTTGGCACAACTGATGTAGTTGGAGGTAGAATGTGAGCAGGCATACAACAACCTTCATCGATACCAAAGAACAATTAATCATTGGTTTCACAAGAAGGCAACATCAAAGGTGTTTTACGAAGGTGACCTCATATTAAAATGGGATATGGACTATGCAAAGCTAGGGACACATGACAAATTTGACTCCATATGGTCTAGGCCATACCTCATCAAAAGTTGCAAGGATGCAAATGTTTATCAATTGTGAAACCTTGATGGGTGGTTGCTCCCAATCCTGGTGAAAGGCCAATACCTGAAACATTATACCTAACCTCACTTATGACAAAAATGTATATACGTATATAGTTTTTTCTTACTCCATTTCAGCTTTTCTTCATAAATTTTTAGAGCTAAGGATAGTGAGCCCACCTCCATGGTGCTAAATTTTTTAGCCAACATTTCCACCCACGTTCTAAGTATTTTGAGACAAAGTGAATCACCAAGTGTGAGTTGGGTGGAAAATGAGAAATTCCTAAATTTTTCTAAAGGCTCCATATCCCATTGAGGTGGGAGCACAAAAATGAGACTAGACAAGTTTTGGTCAGGGTGGAAAGTTGGGAGATAGTTTGACAATGGTCTATCTCAAAAGTCCACCATATTTTGGGTATAAAACTGGGAAGCAACATGCCCTAATTGAATCCTAAAATCCCACCCTGATGACGAGTAATGAAGATTCAAGAAAGAGCACCATAATTGGATAACAAGTAGACATTTGAGATGCGACTAGCTCTGGGGCAACCCCAAAGGTCCACCTCGAGCAAATTGAAGCATTACTTGCAATCACTAGTTTTTTATTGAAAAATAATCAAGCTTTGCCAGGTGTAAGCATGTAGACACATAGGATAGTTGTTCTCCATCCCAAGTACTAACAGTGTTATCATTACTTGAACCAATGTAAAAATATGTCATTAATGTGATACGTGGGGAGATCCAACCATCACTCCAATAAGATCTACATGATCTAACCAACACTCATTTTGAGAGTAATGTGTATATCAAGAGCATCGCAAGAGGGAGATCCTATTATTCGGTGATCCAACACTATATGGATGGCGAGGGTGGACCAACACCTACATCGAATGACTACTGAGTCAGGACGGGGCGGTCAATCTTTGGAGGAGACCGATTCCTCTAGGGTGGTTCCAATTATTTATGTTGCAAAGTGGAAAAAGGGAAAAGGGGGAAATAAAAGGGAAAATGGCCACATCAAGACACATGCAGGTCATGCACCATGGGTGAAAACATAGACTCAACACCTAATAGATCAATCTATGATATCTTCGTTAAACTCTTTGAAGTGGTGGGAGGAGAGCAAATTCTAGAACTAGCAAATAGGTGCATGAAATCCAGAATGCAAAATTAGAGCTCTCCTATATGACTAGCTTTAGCAAAAATAAACCCTCAACTTGTATTTATAAATCCACACTCTCCAGTAACTAAGCAAATCCTATGAAATCTAGACTACAAAATAATATGAGACCACTTAAATGACCAAAGTAGAAATAAGCATTCATACATTCAATAAAAATATGAAGGTAAAATCGAAGACAAAATAACGATGAGTTTATAATTACATAGTGGTGAAAACCTTACCTATGAATTATAATGGCTAAAGAGCCACCATTGGGAATGACCAACATTCCACTATTTATAGGTATTTTTACATTAAATTCAAATTTTTAACATTAATGGCAGTAGGTGGGAAAACGAAACTTGAAGCTGACAAGCACTCAGTCAGTATTTCTGCTCCTTGAGATGGTGGTGATCTTCTAGAAGGAGGTATATGCATCTAGGTTAATCTGGGCCCTTGGGAACTTCTAACATATTACCTCAATTCATTAATTTTTTATTACCTCATCCTTTTACTTGATCGATGATCCTTAGGTTAGGCGATGAATGACTAACATTAAACACCTTGGGAGCAGTGCATCTCAAATCTATCATTTTTTTAAATGAGCACCTGGTACTTGGACTATAGCAATAATGAATACCGCTTTGTTTGAATTTCAAGTGATGGCAGGAGCTTCTCGTATCGGGCAAGTGCTTGCTTTATCCTTCTTTCTTTCCATCCTTACTATGGGTGGTGAAAAGGATTGAAAATCCAACTAACTTCATATTATTTACAAACTCATTATATAGGCTCTAATGGCCCAAAATACATAACCAAACCCATCAAATCATGGATTTTATCCAATATGCTTAACCATAAGCTACAAAAGTGCAAAGGAGAATGCACGTAACTTCTAAGTTAAGAAGAAAGGAATAATGCTAACTATAAGATCCATTTTAGCTATCTTGAAGTACACACTTCCTACTTTGAGTTCACACTTCCTAACTAACACTCCTAAATGACAACTAAAAGATAACTAGTGCCCACAAGTGCATGTGAGAAGGAGACTCACTTACAATATTAATTTGCAAGAAATAAACTATGCAAACTTAGCTAGGAATTACTAGAGGGGTCATATGAGTGATCAAACATCAATCCTCATTAGGTGGGGTCGTGTGACATATCCTCCCTTGTTCAACACTAGAAAATTTTGCCTAATTAATGGGTCGGCCTTCTAGGTAGTTCTATCCAAGGCAAAGGGGGAATCATCCACCCACTCTACTATCTGCCCTACTCATTTAAAACATTCACCATCTGCCTAACACTTGTGTCCACCCCTTATTGTTGCTGCCACTACTCATATTATGCCCATCCATCAATATTCACAAAATTGTTGCTGCCATGAAGGGAAAATCAATCCTAATATTATTAAGATAAATCGATAGGGCATAGACCCTTCTCCACAAGGCACTCTCTCAGATTGAATCCCTTTAAATGTAGCCCATCGAGGATCTAAGATATTCCAAGAGTAGATAGACTGTCATTATTTTTCATATCTTCTATTCGAGACCTTATTTTTTACACAATCTAGCAATGATCCTCTTTTACTAACTACTATCCACTAGGAGGCCATTTTGTTTCAACCATGTTTTATAGTCTACACTTTCTGGTTTCTCCTGTATCTACCCATAGGGTGCCATTTATAGCATGCTCGCTTTGCCTTGTGCATGCATATGTGAGTCCCAAGGATTTTTGTTATAGCTCCTAAGGGTAATATATGAGGCCTTGATAATATTTATATGCATCCATTGGGCTACGGGGTCATGACAACAATGAATGGAAGAATTGAAAACTAGGAAGACAACACAGAGATGGAGGAGGGATGTTACATTTCCTACAAAATTATTGGGGAATCCTTTCTTGATGCTTTTTGGTGCTTGACCAGGTGGTATCCTTTTATAGGGTTTCACTTCCATGATGGTCATTGATAAAATTTATGATATACCTTCATATTGGTCGCACTTAGCTTGTGGTTTTCTTTACTGACTTCAAAATTATGGTGTGAAAGGCATACCAGAGCCAGGATGTTTTATGAAAATCACCTTGTGAATTTGCAGTGGCTAGACCAGATTACACTGTATTTAAGGTATCATTTGTATTACCTCTAGCATCATCCATGTTGATTCAAAATTACGATGAATCATAATTCTTATTATTTTGCCTGAGATTTTGGATACTCAGGCCCTTGAAACCTAGGGTGACAATGACTTTTGCCACTGTATTTTACCTTTTAGGTGGTGAGTTATTAGGGACCATATTTTCATGTTGTCCCTTTTTGAGATTGGCTAGTTGTGCCAATATTGTGGTTGGCTCCTCTTTCGCATTTGGATCATATAGGCATCCACATTCTTGCCTAGATCCAGATGAGTCTGGGGATGATCTATGATATTGTCCTCATGGACATGGTCACTCTGACACACTCACTCCTGATGTGTACTTGTTATATGATCTGGTTCTAGCTCTTGAAAGGAACTGATTGGGTGGAGCCTCCTCATCAGGACTTGCTCAACCTTGATGGCTTTCTCATAAAGTTATGGAAACCTTATTTCCCTAGATTGGTGCAAAAGGAAGTTGATATCAGGACCAAGGGCCTGGATGTAGAATAAATATGCCTGGGTGGAGGTTGGAAGTATTTGTTATGGAATCCTCCTCCAGCATTTCTCAAAATGGATGCTAAAGTCCATCACACTCTCAAGAGGGTTCCTCTTGATAAATGTGAATTGATCCAGGGGTTGGAAGAGGTCCTCCAATTCACCAAACGTATCCATGAGATGCCCTATAATATTTGCCCATGTAGAGATGCTTCTAGGCTATAGGATTTTCTACTAGAGTCATGCTCTACCCTTGAGAGAAGTGACCAGCAGCCTGATCATTACATCCTCGTGCATGATATTGTGAAGGGTGGCCAGAGAAACCATATTTTCAAGGTGCTCCTTCATAGCTCCCTTAACATCACTATATTTTTTTAGGGCATCAAAGGTAGCTTTTGGAATATCATATCGGTCAGGGAGACTGAGGGGACCAGAATCATTCTAGTGCAAGAAACTCATGGCAACATTGGTCTTCAAATATATCGTTGGAGTCAAATTTTGAATAGGAGTCGCCAGATGAACATATTATCTTCGCTAGTGAGGTCATGGTTATTCATTGAACCTTGAGTTCTTTAGGATGTTTGGATCTTTAGCATGGTAAGGCAACTGATCTCATGATCTGGAAATACCGCACTGTTGGAGTCACCAGGTGATTTTGAATAGATATGGAAAAATTAGAGTATCATCAAACTCTGACTTCCTAAAACATGAAAACTCAATGAGTTCCCCAGTGGAGTCACAAAAAATTGTTGATAAATGATCTAGCATCGTATGAAAGGCGAGGGCAGACCAACACCAACATCGAACGATCACCGAGTCGAGATAGGGCGATCAATCTCTGAAAGAGATCGGTTCTTCTAGGGTGGTTCTAGCTATCTATGTCGCAAAGTGGTAAAAGGGAAAAGGGAGAAAGAAAAAGAAAAATGGTCGTAGCCAAAACTTATAAGGATGGGTATAGATGCATCAAGACACATGCAGGTCATGCACCACAAGCAGAAATACAGACTCAACACTTGATAGATTGGTCTATGATGCCTTCATTAAACTCTTTCAAGTGGTGGTCAAAGAGCGAATTCTAGAACTAGCAAATAGGTGCATGAAATCCAAAATGTAAAATTAGAGTGCTCCTATCTGACTAGCTTTAGTAGAAATAAACCCTCAACCTGTATTTATAAATGCACACTCCCGAGTCACTAAGAAAATCCCACGAAATCCAGACTGCATAATAATATGAGACCACTTAAATGACCAAAGTAGAAATAAGCATTCATACATTCAATAAAAATATGAAGGTAAAATCGGAGACCAAACAATGATGAGTCTATATTTACACAGTGGTGAAAACCTTACATATGAATTGTAATGGCTAAAGAGCCACCCTTGGGAATGACCAACATTCCACTATTTATAGGTATTTTTACATTAAATTCAAAATTTGAACATTAATGGTGGTAGGTGGGAAGACAACACTTGAAGTTGATAGATGCTCAGCCAGTACTCTTCTCCTCAGGATGGTGGTGATCTTCTAGAAGGAGGTAAATGCATCTGTGTTAATCTGGGTCCTTGTGGACTTTTGACATTTTGGCTTAATTCATTAATTTTCATCTACCTCATCCTTTTACTTGATTAGTGATCCTTAGGTTAAGTGATGAATGACTACATTAACCACCTTGGGAGCAACACGCCTCAAATATATCATTTCTGCATATGAGCACATGGTACCTGGACTATAGCAACAGTGAATACTACTTTATTTGAATTTGAGGTGATGGTAGGAGCTTTGCATGTCAAGCAGGTGCTTATTTTATCCTTCTTTCTGCCTATGAAGGCATTAGGGAGGAGAACGATCACTTGCTCAATCTTTCACCCAATTTGCATCTACAGCTTCCACTCGGGAATGGGCAAAAGTTTCCATCCTTACTATCCACCCTTGCTAGCCAATAGAAAAGTCCTCCCAATTAATGAGTGGGCCTTCTAGGTAGTTCCTCCCAAGGCAAAGGGAAAATCATCTGCCCGCTCCACTATTTGCCCTGCTCATTTAAATCATCTGCCATCCACCTAACACTTGTATCCACTCCTTATTTTTTTTGTTGCTACTCATCTTCTGCCCATCCATAAATACTCACAAGATTTGGTGAACTCATTTTGAATAAAGGAAATCATTTCCTGAAAGGAAGAGTGGGTGAAGGGTATAAAATTTCATCCATAGATCCTAAGCAAGATTTACCCAAAGCCAATTGAACCATGATGTATGACAAAAGCATGATGGCCAAAAAAGTTTAAAGAAAAAGGTATGTTTTAATTTGGCCCATCCAACCATCGTAACAACTTACACAGGGTTTTAATTGGCTAAGAGCTTCACTTCCCAATAATATTGATAGGAGACACCTATCACAAAAATCGTCCCTCAATAAGATTTTCCTCATTTCGAGCAAATCACCCCAACAATCTCATTAGTTGCTTCTACAACAATCCTCATTGAGCATTATAAATATGATGTGTGATGTTGTTTCTTCAAGTTTCACCCTATTTTATACTGTCATAATATTGAAGCTAGTAAAAGAAATTTGCAAGGTCAGGATCAAGGATGATCTCTGATTCTCCAAGGTAACATTGCTTTGAGGAAGGAACTGTAGGAGTAAAAGGTTAAAAGTGGCAAAATGACGAAGGTGAAACCACCAAAGTGTTTGGAGGATGCATATGGGGGTATCGTTGATACGATAATTACCCTTAGGTCCAAGTTTAAAATCCTCCATGAAGGCGCAGCAATCATGGTAGCAAACCAATCTTCTAATAGCCTAGGAGATCTTGCATGGAGGACCTAGCTCTACCTCTTCATGCTAGTTTTGGTTCATCTGTACCCTAAGTTGATCCACATAGTTTTAGAGTTCTATGATGTGGTCATGGGTGTGGTTTGAAATGAGAGGTTACAATTTTTGTTTAGCATAAATGCAAGGACCATCAAGGATATGTTTGCCATAAAGGAAATCCCTGAGCAAGACCTCCAAAGAGGCGTATGAGAATTATCCAACTAGAGTAGTAGAAAGGGATGTTGAGAAAGGAGGGCCCTAAGTAGTGGAAGTACTGGGTAAACTACCAAAGGATGTCATGAAGAAAATGTGGGCATTAACGAACTTCAAGGACAAATTCTAGCCCATTATTTTTATGCGAGCGATGTTTTTGGGCCTCCCATTTTATGAAATAGTTCATCCTCACTACATAGTGATGGCACACATTGTATTGAGAGCACACAAATCCTTAATATTGGACTGGGTGAAGCTCCTAGCCAAGAATATAAAGAAGCAACTGGTGGAGTACTAGAGAAAATTTAGTTCATAATTCTAATATGCCTCCTATCTAGCTTGGTTGTTTTTCTATGGCATGCCCTACATAGTGCATTGTGTGCCATTCAAGGACATTTATGAATAGGGCTAGAGGCATCTAGTAGTGGATTGGACATATACATTTAAGAGGATCAACTCATATCTAGACTTCAATAAGAGGTTATTGGGGTATGCGCTTGCATACATTTATCTACTCATGTCCGACAAAGCTCAAGAAGTTTTAAGGGATAATCTATGGGAAAAAAGAGACTGTTATTATTTGGAGGAAGAAACATGCATACGACTATATGGATTCTCAGGTTTCCCATATTTGTTCCCATTTTATGTGATAGATTAGATTTTTGGTATGGAGGCATGCCAAAAAAATTATCCCATTGAAAAGAAATTGGGTCTTGCAGTGAATAAGAAGGTAATATTTCCCCAAACCATATCATTTGGGCCCATCCTTATGTCCAATAAGGACAATGCCACATTCTAGAATCTATATGAAAGACTATCTACCTTAGGACTCCTTGTGGTACCTCCTAGATGGCATTATGACCTAGATGATATCCTTAGAACAAAGCTTCATGACATCAATGTTAAGTTGCACCAGTTCAAGCATTAGGATAATGAGACCAATAAGTTTTTTTTGCAATATAGGAACATGGTGCAATACCACATGGTACCATTCACATGATTCTAGATGCACGAACGACCATCGTGGAGATCTTGTTACCCATATAAGAGAATATTTGACCTTGAAAGGAATCTTGATCAATGGTTGAGCTCAATATTGGTTCAATCGATAGCAAAAAAGAAGAAATAGGAAGAAAATAAGATTGAAAAATGGTGGATAATGCACTATGAGATGGATGACTACAAGGATGCCTTTCCACGAGGGATGAATAGCACCTTTGGAACAAGATTTGATGTTGACTATGAAGTTTGGAAGAAAAGAAAAGATGAGGATCTCTCTCTCGAGGTCCTGAGGAAATCTAACATAGTAAATCCCATACAAGAAGATGAGGATGAAGAAGATGAGAATGAGGAGCAAGAAGTTCAAATTCAACTTTGAGCGCAGGAGAACCCAACCCATGAACAATGGACCAAGCAAGCAACACCCTTTGCACAATATTTGCAAGGCACTAGAAGGACTATGCCAGCCAAAAATTTTAGAGTAGAAGCACAAATATTGCCTATGCCTTTGCCATAGGAATTAGAGTTGAGCAGAAAGAGAAAGAAGTGCTCTGAACTTGATACTTTCAAGGCATGCAAAGTAGAGCCCAAGCGGTTGTGATTACAACTCAAAATACCAAAGGTGGAGATGGTAGGGGCAGTCGCTTGAATGGATAGGAGGAAGCAGAGAATAGAATAGGCCCCAAAGATGGAGCAAAATTAGAGCACGATAGAAATTCATTCCCATTCCCCTTCCCCTTAGCATACTCCTTCCCTAGAAGCAATTGAGTATTCTCCTACTCTTTTCCAAACTCATGCCTTGAGAGTGATGCCGACCATGGCTACCATGTTCAAGAGTGATAATCCTAGGTCTCCTTTGATCCCTCATTTACTCCCATGTAATTAGACTAATTCTCCCTAACGAACAATAGAGCCTTCAAAGCCTCCACCCCTGCCTAATCCACATGTCACTCTACCTCCTCCAACTTCATCCACACTATTACTGATTCCACCAACCTAGGCATAAGTCCCACCTAACCAACCTTTGCTAACCTCACCACCAAGAGAACCCAAACCTCAGTTGGATGTAGTTGGCACAACCCCAGCTCAAGTAGTATCTTCTTACTCCCTAACCCCTCTACCAACCTTTTTGACTGCACCTATTGTATCTCAGGCAGTGGATGAAGTCTTTCTAGAAGCCTTTAATGTTGTAAATATGGCATAGGATAATAAAAAATGGTGGGTGGATGAGCAGTTGCAGCAATTGCATGATTATAAGGTAGAAGTCGTCTCATTCACCCATTATGAGCTCGGCCCGATTGAAAGAAATAAACACAATATAATTTCTTACCCCAAGGAAAATAAATTTATTGTAGACATGATGCTAGAATATTGATAATATCATATTCAAACCATGAATATTGATGATATCTCTCAAGTGGATGCCCTTAGGATGCTTCATTTTGATGCCAATATGTTATTTATAAAGGGAAAAGGTGTGGAGAGGAAGCTCAAGGTGATGGAGAAAATAATTTAGGCACTAGAAGCACAACTCCATAGAGTTGTTAGCTTTTGGAGCCTTAAACATAAAGGAAATGCATTCACAAGTATAGAAATAAACATGCAATGATACAACTATGATAATAGCAAAAAACCATGCATGAAAATATGATAGAAAACTTGATACAATGCTCTAGAAATGCTCATATAGAAAGCTCATAAAAATTACAATTCTCCTCTCATGGAGTTTGCAACTCCTCCATGATAGCAAAATGGAGCTACATTGTGCCTACTACTACTCACACCTTTGCACTACTTCTACTCTCTCACAATCACTCACAATGAGGCCTTTATATAGAAATATAGGTTACTTGCCTCTCACTCAACCCTAAGACTCATGTACATGTGGACTACATGCACATTTACATCATTGCACATTCTAACACTTGTGCATTTATTCTATTACACTAATAAAGCAATAACTCCTAATATAATCCTAAACTAAATATGCACCCATGAGGGTACATTAGGAAATAACCAAATGATGTAATAGCCATATTTTCCAACACCCCCTGTATTACATTATTTGGTTTGAAGACATTAGTCTTCAATATGGATCTTTCTCTTTTGGATAGTCTTCATCTTGATGTCGTTCTTCTCCTTCTTTGGATTGTTGATAGCTAAATAGAGTGAAGTTTTGTTGTCCTCTCATTCTCTTAATTTTGAGTCTTCTATTTTTTTGCTTATTCTTGTGATATGTTGGTTCTCCATATGTTGCATCATGTTCTTCAATAAATGAATTAGTATTGTTTTGAAATGCAACAATATCTTGTGAAGTTCTCATAAAGTCCAGAGCATATATATTTTTATGAATTGATCCAATGGCTTCAATTTCTCCTTGATTTATTATGAGGCACATGTTGACTCCATTTGAGTGTTTGAAGTCAATTTTCCTTTTGCTCTCTACTAGCTTTGCTACTAAAATGAGATTGGAAGATAACCCTGGAACATACATGACATTATGTAGTACAAAATATAGAAATAATTTGCTAGGAGCTACACATCCATAACCATGAATATGGTAGAATTTTCCATCTGCAATTCTTAGTCTGTAGTTGTTGGTGACTTCAAGACAATCAAACCATTGTAGATTTCTTGTCATATGATGACTTGAGCATGAATCTATGTACCAAATGTCCTTTTCATTTTGATTTGTGAGGTTATTTGAGTTTGTACTGATTCTATACCTTTGGTATGACATATTGGATGTGTTTTGATCTTGAGTTCGATTATAGTGATGATATGTTCCTCTTGTCAATCTATCCATACTAAAAGGATTTAATTTATTTTCTTTATTTGAAGGAACAACCTTGAACTCAATTCTCCAAATTTTTAGGATATGAACTATGATGCGTATTCTTAACTTGAATTTTGTAGAATCCCTTTTGACTCCCTAGATATTGAGGTATGATATAAATATAATTCACTTCTATCACTTGCAACCAATAATTTGTAGAGAACTTGAGATGTAATTAATCTTCAATGTTCTTTAGTTGGATTTGTCTATGTATATTTTAACTCAATATTCCAACTATAATTTTGATGCACTCAATATTTTAATAACTATGTTTTGGTGCAATAATCGGTTTCTAAACTTCTAGCATTTCAATTGAAGTAGGATTCCTTATATCTCCCTAATTAGAAGTTTTAGAAATATAAAATTGTTTGCAAACTAAATTTTGTTTACTACTCCTTATATCTCCCTATGTTAAGAGTTTGCAACTATTCTTTAGAAGCAATGGAAATGATATAAATGCTTCTAGTTTTACTCTACATCTTCTATATAACCAATATTCTATTCTAGAGATCTTTTCAACACCTTATTACTCCTATTAATTTCTCTAGAATGTTTAATAAAACTTGATATCAAACTTGCAATATAATGATGAATATTTCTCACCTTTTTAATTCTGATTTGCAAGTTGTTTGTATGCGGTTTGCAAGGGCTGATTTCCTTGTTTCTCTTCACCTTGCTTGTCAACATTTTCCTCCTTGTAGAAGGATTGTTTTCCTTTTCTCTCTTCAACCGAATGTTGGTTGGATACGTGCTCTACTCTTCACACTTCAACTTGGCTGATATGTGCACTATTTTAGGCTTGAACTCTCTCTTTAAAAATGATCTTTTGTTGGTACGTAGCTATCTATCACTTGTTGGTTTCTATGTATCCTTAAAACAATAGTCTTTCACCTCTTCAATGTCTTTGATACAACCTTGGGCTCTCCTCCTTTGTTTACATATGTAGGAGCCTTATTTACTTGGTGCAATCTGATATGGGAGTGCCAAATGGCACTTATCCTCTTCACCTTCTTGAAAACATTTATACTTGCACCTCCTTGTAGTGCTTATGACATGTGGTGCTTGTCCTTTGAAAATATTTGTTCAGCTCCTCCTTTCAATGCCTGTGACAAGTGGCACTCATCTTCTTACTCCTTGGTGGTTGATGGCTGTTATAGATGCTCTTACCTTCTACTTCCATGTTGGGTGCTCCTTTGTCTTATCTTGGCTTGGAGGAGTGTTACTTTATGATGTTGGGTGCTCCTTTGTATTATCCTTGCTTGGAAGATGTTAAACTATAATGTTGGGCGCTCCAAACTCCTTTTGCAATGTGGCACTCTTCTCCTTGAGTGCTTAGAACAACTCCTCTATGTGGCCAATGATTCCTATCTTCCTTTGAATTTTCTAGCACTCTCCAATGCTCTATTCTATGAATTTTCTTATTGTAAACATTTTCTCTTTGGCATAATTTTTATGCTATCTTCAATGACACTCTTGGATGTGGAAAAATTGTTATTTGAAGCTTGCTTCAATGATGATGGTACCTTATTTTTTGGTGATAATTTATTTGCAATATGACTTTAGCTTCACCTTTGTATTTTCCACTTGTCTTGTCTCTTTTTGCAGGTCCATTTTCATGCTTTATATGGGCAGAAATTTTGATGGCTATGACACTTCTTTGGGAGTATTTTGACACCTTAGATAATCTAGAATTTCAACCTCTTGAATGCACCTTCTATTGCTTTTTGAAGGCTCTTTTTGTAAGGTTTTGTAGAGTGCCCTTTTGTGGAGTTCTTAACACTTCCTTTTCCTTTGTAAAACCTACCCTTTTGCTGCACTCGTGGAGTCCTTTGGATGACTCACAAATGTATACTATGACTGCCCCCCTATGCTTGAAAATATATCCTTTACCTTACTCAAAATGTGGGCTTCAATCTGCTGATGTGGTTGTTTGAACGTATGCTTTCTAAGACTGTTTTAACCTTCTCCAAGACTGTTCTATAAATCTGTTTGGAGATGTGCACTTAAACTTTGAATTTCTTCTTCCTTTTAAGCTCTTTTTCTAACTGCAATTTGTTGGCTTCTCTTCTCCATATTTTGGAGGTATTGTTATCCTTTTTGGTGGCTATTCCTTGCCACAATAATCTGCCATTTACTTCTACAAAAGAGCTCTCAAAAATCTACCTTTGATGACTGGTTTGGCTGAACTAGAATATTACCTTTAACTCTTGACAATATTTTTCTTGCTTGGCTATTCTTTAACTTATTATCCCAAGCTACTCAATGTAATATTTTGCATTCTTTCTTATGCAAATATAGTCTTCCTAACTTCTATTTTTTTCATGTGCAGGTTTGCTCCTTGTAAACTATAACTTCTGCACTATTTTGAAGACTTGGAATGAAAACTATTCTATGCAACTTTTGATCCTTTGAAAAAATGGTGCTTAATAAACCTTAATATAAAACCAAATATGAAAGCTCAACTCATGAAATTTTTGCACCTTATTGTTGCATACCTTTTTCTCTCGTAGATGATGGAGATAGTGGTGATTCAAGTCACCTCAATGGCTGCCTTTTGTGGATGATTTTGCAGCTCTTCTATGTTGTCCAAAAATAACTCTTTGCTCACATTTCTACAACTTCAATACCTTATCAACTTGCTACTCTAAAATCTGATTTGGTGGCTTCAAAACTTCTTTAGAATGTGCTTCTGGAATCTGATTTTTAGTAGTCACTAATGCTACCCATAATTTCTGAAATTTTCAGCACTAAGCAATCTTCACTGTTGCTTTTAATTTCTTTGATTTACTACCTTTTTCACTGTCCATGAACTCTATATTTTGCAGCTCTGAGTGTTGTTAATATGCTACCCTTTTCTTTATCTTCAAATATAAAACTTTTCTAGATTGTAAGGCATTCAATACCATCACTAAAATGTTATCCTTGAATCCCAAAAATTTGGTAGGATTCTCCCCAAATCACAGCTGAGATGTTGCTCAAGAACCTCCTTCAATGATGGCCCCCAAATCTCACAGATTTTGTGGTTCTTCTATCTCTTTTCACTTGCCAAATTTTGACTTCAAAGTAGATCTCCTCCTCAAACAATCTATCAATCTTGAGATCTATTCAATACTACCTTTTTGATTTGACAATATTCTTACCAAAATTTCTCCTTTGGGCTTGTCATCGGATGGCGACGATTGTCCCAATTCCTTAGATTCTTCTTTGGTAGTAATTTCTTCAATGAGTCCTTCTATGAACTCCTTCAATGAGGCTCACCAAGCCTTCTTCTTGAGACCTCTCCAAGGTTCTCAATATTGCAACTTCTAAATCTTCAATGAGACCTTCCTTGGCCTCTTCAATATTCAACTATGGAAATGAGATCTTCTTCTAGGATCTCTTGAATCTGCTGCTACTAAAATCTGCAATAGAACATTTTGTTAGTTCTTTTCAATGCTCAATCTTCCATAATGGAAGTTCTTCAATAGGGTCTTCAATGGACCTCTTCTTCAATAGAGTCTTCAATGAATCTCTTCTTCAATAGGGCCTTCAATGGACCTCTTCTTCAATAGGGCCTTCAATGGACCTCTTCTTCAATCGAAAGTTTTCAGTCTTCAATGGAGATCACCAATCTCCAATATTTTGCTAGGACTCTTCTCCTTGAGTCTCTTTGATCTTCAATGGGGTCTTCTTTCTAGGACCTCCTTCCTAGATTTGCAATCTTCAATGTGGCTTCCATGGCCACTAAATCTCTCCTCGATCTATCAACTAGGAGTCTTCAATCTACAAATATTTCAATGGGACCTTTCTCCTTAGGCCTCCAAATTGTCAATCCTCATTTTTCTGCAACAAAGAATCAATCCTTGCATGAGGAAAGTAACTTCGACTTTCAAGCAATGAAGATGAAGTTCTTCTCTATCTATTGTAGGAAGCTTCCCACCTTCTGAGAGTTAATTTTCTGCAACAAGAAAAACTTAGATGATAGTAACCAAATGGTTCTCCTAAAAACTTCTTTTCTCTCTTGCAATAAAATATTAGAGATAATAAAAATTTCTATGACTCTATGAGAAATAAACTTCACTAGTTGGATTGCCAATCTAGTGGAACAATGTTGAGTTCTAGTCTTCACAAGCGTTACAACTCTTGTGGAAAAACTCTAGCTAAATCTATCATGTGGCTTTCTCTATTTTCTATTCTTCTACCTAGAGCTACTTCTATCAAAAAAATCTATTGTGATGGTATTTGCATGCAACGGTGCACTATGGCTGATCCGGTTTGCAAATACTCAACAATAGTACTTGTGGCTTTCCTTTGATCCACCATGGCTCTGATACCACTGTTAGCTTTTGGAGCCTTAAACATAAAGGAAATGCATTCACAAGTATAGAAATAAACATGCAATGATACAACTATGATAATAGCAAAAAACCATGCATGAAAATATGATAGAAAACTTGATACAATGCTCTAGAAATGCTCATATAGAAAGCTCACAAAAATTACAATGCTCCTCTCATGGAGTTTGCAACTCCTCCATGATAGCAAAATGGAGCTACATTGTGCCTACTACTACTCACACCTTTGCACTACTTCCACTCTCTCACAATCACTCACAATGAGGCCTTTATATAGAAATATAGGTTACTTGCCTCTCACTCAACCCTAAGACTCATGTACATGTGGACTACATGCACATTTACATCATTGCACATTCTAACACTTGTGCATTTATTCTATTACACTAATAAAGCAATAACTCCTAATATAATCCTAAACTAAATATGCACCCATGAGGGTACATTAGGAAATAACCAAATGATGTAATAGCCATATTTTCCAACAAGAGCGGGGCTAGGTCAGCGTGCCTTGGAAGATAAGATTAAGTCATTAAAGGATACCTTAGATAAGGCTCCTCTCCAAATATTATTGCAACAAAAGGATGAAAAACTTGTCACTTTAAAGATTGAGCTTGAAAATGAGATCCAATTCAAGGATGAGTTGCAGCAGTGACATAATTCTTTAAATGTTGCACTAGCCAAATTACAAGCGAAGAAGAACAAGCTCAGGGAGCATTAATCTTGAAGTAATGGGTGAAGCAAATCAAGAAAAATTATTGGAATAGGATAAGAGAAGTGATGTTGTAGGTTCTTCCTTCCTTTGTGCAGAAGCTAGAAGAGGGTTTGACAACTTCTAAACTAGTGAAAAAGGAATTAGATGCTAAGGCAAACATGGTGCGAGGCATAGGGGGACAGGTAGCAGGGTTAAGGGTAATATTAAAAAAGGGAGACTCCTACCTGTCTAAGTATTCATATAGGGATATCGAGTGAGATAAGACTGCTATGCAGCAGATAATAAACGTTGTAGATATGTACTATGAAGGAATAGAGCATTGTGCTACATTGAAAAAGGAGATAGAAAAATTATTAGGGTCAATTTGAAGCTCAAGATACATGGTTTCCCAAGAATTTGGGATAGAAAAGGATAGTTCTACATAGAGGAGGATCTCAATAAACTATTTAAGGATCTAAAGGAGGATGAAAGTGATATTACGGTGTTACAAGAACCAATAGCGATGAATTAGATTTTTGATGTGGTCCTTAGGCTTTCAAGTCTCCTCGCCAAGGCATAGGAGGTAGTTGAGAGATATAGTGACCAGTCCTACAAGTATGTCTATCACCTAGGTTCAATTATTGATCGCATCAGGTCCACGCCTCTCCCTATTGCAAGCCTGGGATCAGATATGTTAGATATTTCAAATTCAAGCTATTTTGATAGCTACTCTACAGGTTGAGTCCTCGAAGGCTAGTAGCAACAAAAGGAGCCCGGAGGGGTAGCATCACTCTCAAAAGGTAGTGGGCCTTGTAAATTATAATGTGTAATATCTTATTTTGTTTGCTTTTTGGTGTGACCTCGTGACCCAATGGTAATAGCCATGGTTTTTTTTGTTGATGATTGATGCATGTTGACTCCCTTTCCCCATTTTGTTTAGGTTCTTTATTTTTTAGCAGGTTAAAATCCCCATAAGTTGCTAGTATTATGGGTGGTCTTTCTTTCACCCACCTTGTTTATGTGTCTGGGTGATAAGAAGTCTACAAAAAATGGACTATGATGAAAATGGAGTGAGTCCAAAAATTCCATCATGATCAGAAGAAAGAAAAGGCACCTATCAAAAAAATGGGCATGGTCGCTCCTTGAGAGACTCCTAAAATTTTACCCTAGATAAATTAAAAAATGTGACTAAGTATTAAAGTGGGAGGAAAATTGGACATCTATCGACCTTGAGAAAATCCTAAAACCGTATCCCAGAGAAACAAACAGTGGAGAACTAGGAAATCGATAAACTCTAGGTGATCTTGAAACTTCACCACCAAAAATCAAAACAACAGAAGGAGAGAAAAAAAATGGGAGGTCGATCAATGCCGATAAAACTCAAAATCTCACCACAATAGAGTCTCAAAGCTGGTCAAGTTGTGAACCTAGAGGAGAAGTGGGGTGAAGATGAATGCCTTGTGAATCCAAAATGACCGCCTCAAAAAAGTAAAGAGTTGTACTAGGTGGAGGAATAGGAATCAATGGGGTCTAGGACCAATCTTGAATGTACACCATGAATGAGGATAAGTTGAACTATGTGGAAAACTATGAAGCAATCTCACCAACAAGCTAACCCAAAAATCCACCATGAGCAGAACCAGTATCGGGAAGAGAAATGAGAAATATTCGAGAGCCATCAAAGACCCAAATGCCCATACAAGTGGAGGAAGTGAATCAGATTTTGGCAAAGTTTCCTAGAAGCTAGTTTCTTTCCAATAGTAAAAGAGCATTTTGTCCAAGATAGGGAGGGTTGGTGAATAATTCAATGCCTAATTAGGAAGAACCCTATGTACAATTGGATTATAACAGATGATCCTCTAAGGAGTCAAGAATGATCTGCTATAGAGTACGATATCTACGATAAGTTGTTGGTTACATTAATGATCCCAATTATCTTCCTCCTCCAAGTGCACAAGCATTGAGAGTATCCATGGAATCAATACATCAATCATATGAGCGAATCAAATGTAGCCAATAACATATACTTTCAGGCTATGCAGGTTAGTAATTAAGGCTACATGGATGAAGTTGGTGTATGTATCTTTGACTTAGTCACACTCCATTAATGGACATCAAAATTACCTACAACAGGAGTGGTTGGTCAACTTATTTCAAGGACATTGTATTCACTTGTAAAGGGGCATTTTTTTAGGGTATATATACATGATTGTAATGCATTTTCAAGGGTTGGCTATTTAGCCATTACAACTTACATGTAAAAATTTGGAGCACACTAAATGCAAGTGGATTATTGTTTGGCCTTTGAAGCTTTTCATGTATGTATGATTGTTGAGATTGTTTATTTCTGCTAAAATTAGTTGAATGAATTAGCTCTAATTCTGCATTCTAAATCTTATGTTGTTTGCTCACTAATTATGGAATTTACAATCAAACTTTGTGTAATGAATGATAATGGAAAGCATTAGTTAGTGTGTTATATAGTTCATGAGTACTTGGTGCATGTCTTGCGTTTAATTATGCATGTACTTTGATGTATCTAAATTTTTTCCATAAGTTCTAGTTTCAGCTTTTTTTCTTCTCTTTCTTTCGCCTTTTTCCCAAGCATAGTTAGCTAGGACCCAAAGGAATCGATCTTCTTCAAATACTGGTCTTGAAGCTTCTAGTTTTGAGACCATTCAAAGTTTATCAGGGTCTATGGGCACACAACCCTTTTCGTTAGATAGATTTTAAGACCAACACCTAGGTGAAACTACATTCTACAGTTATGGTTTTTGGTCCTATGGCCTCCTTTTGAGTGGGTGCATCTAATGCCCTATGCCTCGCATGGTGGGCACCAGTATTGGGAAGTCTGGGAAAGCATGGAACATGGCTCCTATCGTACGACCTCTAAGATTTTTACCCAAGGCTAGGTCCTTGCTTTTGGATGTGATATTTGGCACTCGTCTTCTCTATGTTGCACTAATATACTCCTAATTAACCTTTCAAGAAAAAGGGAATAGGAAAGAAAAACATAGAACAATGCAAAAAGTAAGTTGTTGAAAGTAAAATCTAGTTAGCCTATCTAAGGGTGGCAATGCATCAAAGAAAAAAAATTCCTCCTCAACTTAGTGGGATAAGTGAACACATGAACCAAGCAAGATAGAGAATTGAAGATAGATTTGTCCATACAATTATGCAATATGTATAGTCAAAAGAGGCTTGGAGGCCTGTACATGCAGCTATCCCAAGGATCGAGATTGAGAAAGAAAGTGGAAAAGGGAGAGAGAAAATGTCATAGGGCATATGCTTAACACAACAATAAATCCAAACTCCTTTCTCTATATACATGAACTATTATTTATAAAATTTATAGGTAATGTTTGTAATTCAAATTTCCCCTAAAAATGGGTATGGGTGGGAGCACCAACGTTATCTTTGGTTATAAGACTCAAAATCCAATGTTGCATTAAATTTTGGAGAGTCCAAACCTATTTTTTCTTTTGAATAAGTTGAAAATTTGGGGGTATATCGAGGCCACCCTTCCTGTGAATTGAACTTGGGTCTTCGTTAGGAAATCCCAATACCTTTTGCCATTGTGGTGTCCCTATTAGGATGAGTCCAGAGTTATTTGGGATTAAATCACCATACATTGTTCCATAGGTGGTATGGTCCTCTTTTTAAAGGGGTCATTAATGCACCCACCTTATTTCATAGAGAAAGAGCCCAAGTGTCAGCTTTAATTGACAAGGTCATTTTTATGTTTATAGTCTTGTGCTCCCTTGGCTTTCGATCTATCTCAATGATTTGTCCTTCCTTTATGTCAACTCATTAGATCCTAGTGAAGGTTTAGTTGTGGACCTTCCCCAAGGACCCAACTACTCTAATGAGACTTCCCCTAGTTTTTGGTCAGCCCTTGGTCTGATTATTGTTGTTCATCCTGATGGGTGACTTTCTAATGATACCCTTATGTAGGATTCCACTGGGTCTCATTTGATGGGCATTCTTCTGACTCCTAGTAAATTTTCCATGCTCTTCTCACCCCTCCTATCTTTAGGTATTTGGAGAATATTTGTGAGGATCGACAAGGCATGTTGACCTTGATAAATCCTCACTTGATTCTTTTGATCCCTCTTCATATTTCTCTCTAAGGCACTTTGGTTTCCCTTGATGGGTGTGTTGCTCATGCCATTGAG
This sequence comes from Wollemia nobilis, assembly GCA_028583015.1. NCBI lineage: Eukaryota > Viridiplantae > Streptophyta > Pinopsida > Araucariales > Araucariaceae > Wollemia > Wollemia nobilis. The sequence goes on along the minus strand of JAQPPZ010016917.1, from coordinate 6,879,286 downwards.
TGACTACCCCTAGGTATATAGAGTGGTATAACCCAATTACCAAAGAAATGTGGGTTGGTTTTAGGGTCCATCCACTAGTTAAATGGGTGGGTCCTAGTGAATTGATATTTTAGAGGCGTTACCGTCAAGGGAACCCTTGTAGTCACCATTGAGAGGGCTTGAGGGTTCTTGATCATGGTATCAAGCATATTCACCACCAAGAAGGCTGAAATCCTTAGTTTGCTTGATCTAGGTGGATGAATTTACTTTAGGGTGATGGGATATTTGAACATGTTATCAATCTTTGACACGGACTATCCTTTGCAAGTACTTTCATTGAATCAACTACTTGGTAAGTGGATGGAGATTTAGGGTCCCTCATTTGGCTAGCTCAAGCAATAATTTTTACTTGTATTTTACTTGGGGTAGGAACCTATCCTACTGTAGTGAAAATTTCACTACATTTCTTTTTTCTTTTGTTATCTTAAATTTTTGCATGCAAATTATTATATTTTTTAATCAAATATTATATTCACTATAGGATATTATGGTAAATTTTAGTAGATTTTGAGTTTTAATTTCCTTCCCATGGATAGATTTATAGCTAAATCCTTATAATCATCTCTAGTAATAGAGGTTAGTGAGCACACCATAGAGGATCAATCCTTGTTGCTCAAAATAGCGTAGTTTTTGGTAAATTTAATGGGTATTGACCAAGGGCTCTAACCTTGAGAAAATGGATTGATAGGAGTTATAAATATCTAGGAGTGAGTCTATCCTTTATTCCTAGCCATTTTTTGTTCTAGGGAAGAAAGAGATAGAATCCTAAAATGGGGTCCTTGGTTTATGGAAAGAGCAAGACTCTTCCTTACCTGTTGGTATAAAGGTTTTTCACCTAAAAATATAAATCTATCCCTAGTACCAATCTAGGTTAGAATGTATAGGTTACCCATTGAATTTTATGATATGGATACCTTCAAGGCAATAGGCAACACTCTGGAAGAATTCCTTGAGATTTTAGAAACTACAAAAGATGGATTCTTGGTTATTTATGCTTAGATATTGGTCATGATTGATATAAGTAAAGTTGTATGAGAATCAATCATTCTTAAGTATGGGGATAAGATGTGGATCCAAACCATAGATTATGAAAAAATATAGTGTTAGATGTTAATACCTCTATCATTAATAAGGATATGCCAGAAAATGAGTAAGGCAAGTCAAAAGCTTTTGTAATAGAACCAAGAGAAGATAAATTTGATGTAAAAGGAAGTTTTAAAAGAATATTGAGAAATAGAATAATAAGACCTACTCCTAATACAAGCAAGGTAAAAAGAGAAAATTTCTCAAATTATCAAGTGAGATCCAAGGAAGTAAGAGCAAACATAGAGAAAGGAACACAAACTAAGTTGGTTGAACTTCTCTTTACCAAACAACAAAATGATATTGGTAATTTACAGGTGGGGCCAGTATCCCCTAATGAGACATGATATCATCTCATGGAATATAAGGGGTGCTAATACCTTCTCAAAGCAAAGGTGTAGTATGGACTTTTGTTTAATTAATAATTTTGATATTATTTGTATCCAGGAAACTAAAATGACAAAAGAACTTTCCAAAACCATAAAATAAAGGTAAGATATGAATGGGATTCTATGGATTCTAAATGAATGACAATGGGAATTATAACTTTTTGGAATACTAATAGAACCTCCTATGTAACCATTCATAAAATTAGGCATTGGATAGCCTCTATAATTACATGCTACTTTGCATATATTTATTTCATCCTTATCAATATCTATGGACCTACAACTTAGTCAGGTAGATTAGAATTTTGGAGTGGGATTGAATCCTTTATGAGAAGTAAAGATCAAGAAACCCAATTCATGATCATAGGATATTTTAATGCCATAATCAAGTTGGATGAAAAATTTGGAGGAATTAGAAAATTAACCCAAAGTACGAGATATTTCTCAGCTTTTATTCAAAACAATAATCTATGGGAGGTTGAGTTTAAAGAATACAACCATACATGGACCAACAACGGGAGAGGTTAGAACCTAATAGAAAAAAAATTAGATAGATGCACACTCTTAGATCATTGGTTAGATGAAGAAACTTGTGAAAAAATTAATACCTTGATAAGGATTGGTTTAGATCGCTGACCAATGAGTTAAAATGGTGGTAAGTGAATTCAAAAAAATATCATATTTTAAATATGAGCAGATGTGGGAAGACCATCCTAAATTTGTTTATAGGATAGCACAAACACAGAATTATTTAGGAAATGGTAGGTTGTATACACTTTCAAAACAAATTAAATCAATGACATCTAGATTAAAAGAATGGAACAAGAATACTTTTGAAAATATTTTTGAGAAGAAATAAGAACTAAAAGATAAACTTTTAGAATGAAAAAAGGTGATCATAATAATACAAGATCAAAGGAAAGAGAGTTTCTTAGTAAATATCATAATATTTTGAGCAAGAAAGAGAAAAATTGGAGATTAAAATCAAGACAAACGTGGTTAAAAAAGGAGATAAAAATATAAATATTTTTCATAGGATGACTATAGTACAAAGATCAACACCCAAAATGAGTAGATTTAAATCAATATAAGGGGATAGGATTGAAGGCTATAGTGAAATCATAAAGGAGGTAAGGTCTTTTTATTAGAATATTCTAGGATCAGGGGATTTTGAAGTTCTTAATGATAAACTTATACAAAAATTACCTTCAATTATAACAAATGAAGCTAATAGGAAATTGACAAAGCCTATTACTCTAGAAGAAGTTCATTTAGCTCTTTTCTCTTAGGGATAAATCCCTAGGTTCATATGGGCTCTCTACAACATTCTATAAAAATAATTGGGATATAGTGAAGGATGTTTTATTGGTAGCAATGGAATAGTAAAATAATACATACCTTATAATATAAATGCAACATATCTTACCCCGATTCCAAAAAAGAAGGATGCAAAATTGTTTGATTTATTTAGACCCATAAGCCTATGCAATATGAAATATAAGATCATCTCCAAAGTGATGATGAATTGGTTAAGACCACTATTAGCTAATTTTATTTCTGAAGAGCAAGGAGTATTTATGAAAGGGAGACAAATTCTTGACAGGATTATAGTAGCTCATGAAGTTATGCATTCAACAACTTCAAGAAAAGAGAAAGTAATGATCTTAAAACTTGATATGAGTAAAGCCTATGATAGGGTTAACGAGATTTTCTTTTTGTAGTAATAGAAAAGTTTGGATTTGGGAATAAATGGGTTAGATGGATTAAAGCTTGTGTCTCTACAGTTTCATATTCAGTTTTGGTCAATGAGTTAGTAACAAAATCATTTAAAGCTAATAGAGTTCTTAGAGATGAAAACCCTCTATCACCATATTTATTCATTATTGTGGTAGAGGTTTTGGATAGTAATTTTAAGAAGGCTAAAAAATATGGGCTTATAAGTGGACATAAGGCTAGTAATACCATTGATATCACCCATCAATAGTTTGTAGATGATACAACCTTTTTTGGGAGGACAAGGATAAACAAGGCTAGAGCTTTGAATAACTTATTAAAGGAATGCAAAAGAGCATCGGGGCAAAAAGTTAATAGGAAAAAATCTAAAATTTACTTCATAAACACCCCAACTAAAATCAAAGCATGAATATGCAAATTACTTCAAATGGAGGAGGCAAATTTACCAATAACTTATTTAGGGATTTTCTTATTTGAGGGGAGAATGAGGATGGAATTATAGAATCCAGTTATAAGTAAAGTTCAAAATAAACTACTAACATGGAAAGGTAGATTGTTATCATTAGCAGGAAGAGTGTAGCTAATTAAATCAGTCTTACATGCCATTCCAACATATTATATGTCCTTGTATACTATGCCAAAATCGATAGAAATTTTTTTAATCTATATTATGTGGTCATTTTTGTGGTCAGGATTACATGATAAAAGGAAATTTCCTTTGGTGAAATGGAGAAAGGTGTGTGATGATAAAACTAGGGGAGGTCTCGGTTTAAAAGTTCTTACAAATGAAAACTTAGCTCTTAGGGAAAAAGTAATTTGGAGATTATACAAAGAGAGTCAAAGACAATGGACAAGAATTCTTCTAAGTATGTTGAGCCCAATGACCAAAGCTTAATATTTATTGTATTCTCTCTACCAAATGGTTTTTCACTATGGAATAGTTTTGTAGACACCAAAATCCAGCCACTTGCAAGTCATCTATACCTTCCTGTCAGCCACGTGTCGGTCATCCACCTTCCCGCCATTATTTGGCCCAAATCCACACTTTCCCGCCATTATTTGGCCCAATTTCACCTTTCCCGCCATTTTTCATCCCCAAATTTATTTAAATTAATATTTATATATATATATATAATATTTTAATATTTTAATATATATATTTAAATAATAGTTTAAGTGATTTAATCTGAGCCGTCCATCCTTCATTTAATCTCATCCGTCCATCCATCTTAATCCATTTCACAACCTAGATTTATTCTCTACCCTTAGATCCACTTTAATCTTAGCCACACGTTCAAAGTGTCGTTAAAACCCTAAAGTGTGCCCTAAGAGTAGATTATAAATTGAGTCACCTTGATGGCTCAAACCCTATGTCTTTTGCTACTTCTATCCTGGATCTTTTCTATCTTCTTAACTTCTATCTCCTTTTCTATCTCCTCTATCTCTCTTCTCGCTACCCTTTCGTCGCATCCATCGCCGCATCCATCGCCGCTTTCGTCATCGCTTTCGCCGCCATCTCTTCTGCAGCATTCTGCAGAATCCCCCATTCTTGTCGCAAGTGCCCACGGGCGTTTACCAAGTGCCCACGGGCGTTTACCAAGTGCCCGCGGGCGTTTACCCATAGCCACAGACTCAGACCGGCGTTTGAAACCTTAATCTAGAAGCACGCGGGCGTTCAACGAGTGCACCAGGGCGCCTTCCGCAGCCGATTTGACAGCCACATTACTTCTAGGTGTCGCCTGGTCTAGCTGCGTTAACGAGAGAACGGTATAAATTAGTTTAAAGCAAGTAACTTCTTTTCTTTTATTGATCGTTATTGAATTCTTGCATTCCATTTTTCTAGGGTTTTAGATTGTTTCGAGGGCTCACACGGTGGAGCCCTCTTATTAATTTCTAACTCCTTGATAGTGTTAATGTGTGCGGGTTTTTGACGAGATCCGGTTTATTGATGGCGGTGATTAAGCTGGAGTGGTCCAAGCAAGGGATACAACAAAGCCCACTCACTCTGTTGGGATTGAAGATACATTCTTCGGAGACGCCACCATTTGTGCCAGCTAGGGTTTCGGAGAACCCTAGCATGAATTGTAATCTTGTATCACAAATAAAGGGTTACAAGCCCGGTTGTATTCAAAAAGGAGTTTTTAAACTCCATCGATTAATAGAAATCGTTTGTTTTGTGCAACTATTTTGTACTCTGTTATTGTGATTTTATTTATTTTTGTTTGGCGTGTATTTTTAATCTACAAATGGCGATCACGGTGGGACCCCCTAGGGTTTCATATTTTTAATACTTGCTTTACTAATCTGTTCTTGTTTTCTGTTTTATTTTGCAGGTTCCAAAAATCGTGAAATTCGTTGTTCCGACGAACTAGGGTTTCGAGTTTGCAGAAAACGCAGCGAGACGCAGAGGGCGTCCGGAAGTCCAATACGAAATGCGAGAGGTGCGTTTCAGCCTTGTAGACTCCGTGGGCGTTTGAAGTCAGTTTTACAGAAAAGCGTAGGCTTCCAAGTAAGTGCTGTACTTTTTACGTTTTTGGTTTTTCTGCCATATTTTGTTTCTTTTTCGAGATCATTACTTTAAAATGAACAAAAACTAAGTAATCTGGAAAAGAACAGTTATTTTTAATTACATTTTTCTTTGCATTGCATTATTGATTGTTGCTTGCATTAAAAAAAAAAAAAATTTGCATACCTAGTTGCATATTAGAATAGCTACGAATTATTTGTTTTAATTATCTAAGTAGGACTATTGATTGGATGTCAATAGTACTCCTGCCATTGGGTGATTCCGGGCGAGAGAAGTGGACCGAACCTTCCGGTTGCTCCTTTGATATCCGATATCATTGGTAGGCGGGGGTTTTAAACGGTGTACTCCACTTCTTCAGAGGAAATGACATGTTTTCAGTAGCCTCTTGCTTAGATCATTAGAACTTTTGATTTATAGCCTTGTATGTACACATTAGATAACTAAAACATTTAAAAAAAAAAAAATTCATTGCATTTTCATATTGCATTTAAAACAGTGATATCTGGATTTCATCACTAGGTATTGCTTGAAGTTTAGTGACGGTGGAATTCATCTCCATCCATTAAACTTCTGCCTTAGACACCATAGGTCACCCCAGAGCAAACTTGCTTGGATTTCATCACCGGTAAGAATCTCGTTGTCCTTTCCTAGCCATAGTTTTTACCTTTTTTTGTGAATAATTCAAGATTAGATCACATGCAAAACTCATAAACCGGACACTTAAAATTTACTACCGATTAAGATCAGAAAATAATTAATTAACCGCAAGGTAAGACACATTGGTTGAAACCTAGGTTGTGACTGTTTTCGATAATTTCTTTAGTGTAAATTTATCATTCTAGTTTTGCATTCTTCTTTTCTGAATTTGTTTAGATTTATTGCTTTATGGTCTTAACAAGGAATCAATCTAAAATGTTAAATCTAAATAATCAAATGGGAAATTCACAGAACATCCCCACCACCAACATGGCCACTTATCCTAGTGAATTTCAAGCAAGTTCACCTGCGGGACTTTCACGTCCTTCTACCATCTACCACATGGCCATGCCCATGGAGGAAGACAATTCCTCTCATATTACCCACATTGATATGGCCCAAGTGCAAACTCACTTAAGAGATGGCATTGGCTATGTCCTTGAGCCAATCCAAGATTCCCCTATGCAAGATTCTATTTTTCAGCGAGGATATTGCATCAACCATACCATTGGTTTCACTCAGGTCTACACTAACCCTTTTTTTGAGGCTAATGTGGTATCTGTTCAGCCGGCTTCATCTCCAACATCTTCCCAGATGCTCAATTGTCCTCCTTTGGAGACAAATGTAGTGTCTTCCCGACCACTTTCTCCTCCATGTACCTGGGTGTACACCAATTCTCTTTATGAAGTTGGTGGAAACTCTTCTAGCCATAACCAATTTCAACCCTCTTCTTCCCAAACCATTTATGGTTTCACCCTACCTGGGCACGGTCTCTTGTTTCTTCCCGGTATCGCCTACTTCAGCCACCTTCATTGCCCCTCGCTATGCAGTCCCCTGTGACTACCATGGCAGCCTGCCCTCCACCTTCATCCAATCATCCCACCTCCCTTGGGTTAGAGATTAATAAGGTTAGGGAGTACCTCGACAAGTTGCTTCTGCAACAACAACAACAAAATGCTCAACCACCTGTCGTAGTAAATCCTACACCCCAACCAATTTCTACCCGACCCGACTTTTATTAGCTCGGGCCCCACACGGGTACCCCAATCTTCGGTGGTGTCCATTCCTACCCCACCTTTCTCCCAACCTAGTCCAGTTCATCATCTACCCCAATCACCTTCTTTTCGGTATCATCCATACCAACAACTTGTCCATTCCACACCGCCTAATCCAGGCAATTTCATCCCATCTCATCAATTTTCCACTCCTCCATTACATCATCATAATCATCAAACGAGTCAAAATTTTCATGAAGATTCTCGACTCCATGCTATGCAACAACAGATTGACAACCTTATGCTCAACATGCCTGGCTCATCTAGTCGGAAACCTACGCTAAGGTCATTGATCAATCAACCAATTCATCCTTCGGTACCTTCACCGCCATATCCGAGTGATTTCACATTACCGAAGTTTGACAAATTTTGAGGAACTGAGGATCCTCATGAACATGTGAGCTCATTCATGCATGCTTGCTTTAGAATCCAAAATAATGATGCTCTTATGCTCAGAACTTTTCCTCGAGAATTAGGAGGAGATGCTATACGGTGGTACAATCATTTAGCTCACCATAGCATTTATGCTTACGAGCAATTGATTAATCTATTTTTAGAACGATTCTCCCTGAATGTACAAAAGAGAGTTTCATTGTCCGACTTATACAAGCTCAAGCAACATGACGATGAGACTAGTTTATGACTTTGGAAACCGTTGGAGGGCTATCATTAATAAACTGCCATTCTCCCTACCAATGGAGGAGTTAACCAAAATGTTCACCCGAGTTGTCTAAAACCTATCTCTTGGTTACTCCAATTACAACAATACGGGACTTTTGAAGAGGCTTTGGCCCAAGCAAGTATCATAGAAGACATTAAAGTCCAAGAGGGTGTTTTAAAACCCCGTAGAAAAGAATGGCAACAAAAGGGCCAACAACGAAATAATAATTATGGCCAAAACAAACAAGCACGAGGCTAGTACGACCTCAAATGTTAACCAAGTTAATCAAGTGGTGGCGAGCCGACCCGTAATGGCTCAACAACAACAAGTAATGCAAAGTCAACCGCAACCAATTGCTTATCATGCGGTACCCGCCCCTACTCAACCGAGCTCCCAATACTGGGCCAACCATGGAAACTCGACCTTGGCAAAACAATCGTCCCAAGCGACAATTCACACCTTTAGATGAACCATATGCGGTCATATTCAACAAGTTATATAGCACAAATCAGTTAACTTTACCTGAGTTTAAACCTTTAGACCCATCTAGAAGGGGGAAGTATTACAAGGAGTACCTATTTTGTCCTTATCATAGGCAAAATGGGCACGATATCAATAATTGTACGACTTTCAAACATGTGATCCAAGATCTTATTGAGATTGGAGCCATTAAATTGGATAGCCCCTTAGCCCAACAAAATCAAAATCTTGGTATATTTCAAACACCCCTTCCACATCGGGAGGAAGCTCCAACAACTTCAGGGGGAGTAACTCGGGTAACTCCTCCTAATCAAGTCAACCATGTACAACAATACCAAGGTTTTGTGGGTACTATTAACGTAGTAACCCGGGGTCAAAGGGCGAACCAACCAAATCGAGGCTGAACCACGACCACTGTACAAACCCCGGTCCACCTCGGGTAACGGTGACCCAACGACGTGCTAGTACTTCTCAACAACCGCTAAATAATTCTACTCAACGCCAACGACCCATCATGTCATTGAGTAGCTGGTTAACTACCGGTTTAAAAATGGCTTCTACCAAGTTATCGATCTATGACCTCATTCAACAATCTCCCCCGCATAGAGAGGCATTAATGGAAATATTAAAGTCAATCGAGCTTCAAACTCAAGATACTAATGCCTTCAACAACTTTGTGGGGAGTATTCAAACATGCATGGAGCCCTCCATCACTTTCTATGATTTTGAAATCAAACCTATGTCAACGAAAGTATAGATCCTCCACTACATATCATGGCCAAGATCGATAACAAGCCATTCAAGAGAGTCTTAATTGACACCGGTTCCTCAATCAATATCATTACAACATCGGCGTTGAGTCATCTAAAGTTGTCGCCATCCCTTATCACAAAGTCGACTTTTACTCTTAAAGCATTCAATGATGCTTTATCTTCCACGGTTGGCACGGTTATCTTGCCCATTGAGGTAGGGGCCCGAACTTTGCATACCTTGTTTCACATCTTGGAAGGGACCATGGCATACAATGTATTGCTTGGACGGCCTTGGCTTAGGGAGATGAGATGTGTCCCTTCTATACAGCATCAATGTCTGAAGTATGTATATGAGGGAAAGGTTCATTGTGTACCTGCTGACACTGAACCCTTCAAACATTGCAACTATGTCTCAAATCCTTATGAGATTGTGTTGCCATCCACTCATCTTTTCTTGACCCCATCTACTTCTTCTATACCATCTTCTTCTAAAGCTCCCATTCCTGAGGAGCTACCCATCATATCGCAACCATCTTCCTCTTCCGCTATTCCATCTCATTCACCACTTTCTTCATCAACTAATCTTCCTTCTTCTTCATCAGTGACCACATGCACATGTGGCCATGACCAATCATCTCTTTCCACGTCATTACCCCCTTCTTCTACACCTTCTTCAACATCACCTATTATTCCTCCATCTTCCCAACCATCACCAGGTGATGTTTCACAAGTTAGTGAAGCATCAACCCAACCAAATCCTTCCAATTCTTCTATCCCACATTCTTCTATTCCATCATCTAGTCCATCTCCCTCCCAAGTCAAGGTCCATCTCACCGATGCAGGTATTGGTGAGTATGCCATCCAAGATGTCCACATCACACCGTTCAATGTGCAAAGAGTTAAAGATTTTGGTCGTCCACATGACCAACATTTATCCATTGGATCGGTTTATAACATGGGTTCTATGCCAAATTCCATTAATTTTGTATATGGGGGAATAGAGTCATCTTCTAGTCCTACCACCATACTAGAACCCAAGCATCCGAGTCCCTGCCAATATCGAAAGGATGGAGGGTTTTCCCTCTCGCTATTTCCAGAGACATAATTGGCAGCAATTTGGCCTAGGTCGATACGAGCAAGGGGTAACTGAACGCATCGATATGTCATATCAGAGACCCACTGAGCGTTTTGGTTTGGGCTACCAACCACTTCCATCCCTTTCTTCTTTTGAACGAGCTTTTCAAAGCATTAATCTTAATTCGGAAGAAGAAATCCTCCACCCCGACGAATCCGAAGATGAAGCCTATGAAGAATTTGACGTCATGTCAAATGGTGATGAATCCGAAGAAGAGTCGGCGCCCATTGTTCCCCTCACTAAACAAGACGAGTTTTATCTCCAATTGTTCCCTCTCCAAGAGGCCATCTTTCGCTTGCTTCTTCCACAAGAACGAGGTGAACCACCACCCCCGCCACATCCATAAGCCATAATCCAAACCTGTATTATATGTATATACTAAAATAGTGGTTTTCACCACTACCAAAAACAAAAAAAATCAGAAAATTCCAAAAAAAAAAAAAATCAAAATATATAAAAAAAAAATACTTTATTGCTTTATGTATGTGTGTAATAGTGGTTTTCACCACTACAAAAAAAAAAAAAAAACTCAAACCAAAAAAAAAAAAAAAAACTGAAAAACTATGTTGTTTTGCACTTCAGGTCTTCCGAGGTCTTCACCGGTTTTCCTTTCCATTCCGCCCATCCTTTCTTCCATAAGTCGACAATGAATTTTGAAGACTTATTCACCCCGCTCCATAATCCATATGATCCGGATAAGTCAATCCCGATCAACCCAAGCCTGATTGACATGGATCGGATTTCATTCCCTCCATCTATTTCAGAGTTCATCCTTTTCGAGGAATTGTTAAGGGCTTCCGCCAACTACATTCCTCCTTCACCTCCACATTCACCTTCATCTTCTAAGCCAGAGGTCTTCCGAGCGAGACATAGACGAGAGCAAGGCACGGGAGCTTGATGACATTTTAGATGACATAAATCTGATCCCTACTCCCCATCAGCTTGAGGAAGGTTCTCACATGTCTATTGAAGAAACTATCTATGTAGACCTTAGTCTAGACCAAGATGGCACCCAAATTGTGAAGCTGGCTAAAAGTCTATCATCGGAGGAACAAGAGCAAATGATTGCTCTACTCAAGCGGAAGAAGGAGATATTTGCATGGTCTTACAAAGACATGCCGAGGCCTAGACCCTAATTTGGTTGTCCATAACCTCACCTTACAAAAAGATGCTAAACCTGTCAAACGAGAAACTTAGGAAAATGCATCCTACCGTGGCCCTCATAGTTAAATCGGAGATTCAAAAACTTCTGGATGTTAAATTTGTCGTCCCGATTGATTATCCTGAGTGGCTTTCTAACATGGTACCCGTTCGCAAGCCTAACGGGGGGATACGTGTTTGCACCGATTTTCGAGATCTAAATAAAGCGTGTCCTAAGGATGACTTTCCTCTTCCAAACATTGATACTCTTGTCGACACCTGTGCTGGTCATGAAATGCTTTCGTTCATGGATGGATTTTCAGGATACAACCAGATTCGAATAAACCCTGAAGATCAACACAAAACAACATTTACCACACCTTGGGGAACTTTTTGTTACGGGGTGATGCCCTTTGGCCTTAAGAACGCGAGTGCAACCTATCAACGAGCCATGACTTATATTTTCCACGATTATATGCATAAGATTATCGAAGATTATGTGGATGATTTATTGGCAAAATCTAAAACTCGACAAGAGCATTTTGATGTATTGGAAAAAGTTTTTGATAGACTTCTAGAGCATAAAGTAAGGTTGAACCCTAAGAAATGTGTCTTTGGTGTTACCTCAGGCAAACTCCTAGGTTTTATTATCTCTAAACGAGGTATTGAGGTGGACCCAAACAAGGTCAAAGCCATTATGGAAATGTGTCCCCCAACTAATTTGAAGGAGTTGCGTAGTTTGCAAGGAAAGATTAATTCAATCCGTCGCTTTATTGCACAACTTTCCGATAAATGTAGGCCATTTTGCCACCTACTACAAAAGGGGGTACAATTTTCATGGACGAGATGAATGTCGAGAAAGCCTTTGATGACATCAAGCAGTACTTAGCATCTCCGCCAGTCTTAGCTCCGCCTCGTCCGGGGGTCCCTTTCAACCTTTATATCTCAGCAACGGACTTTGCCTTAGGGACAATGCTTGCACAAAAGAATGAACAAAATCGCGAGCAAGCTATCTATTATATTAGTCGAACATTGGTAAGCTATGAAACCCGATATGCTTATGTGGAAAAGTTGTGCTTAGCAGTGGTTTTTGCCACTAAGAAACTTCGTCATTATATGCTTAGCCATACAACATATGTCATAGCTAGAGAAAACCCTCTGCGTTATATGATGTCTCGCACTTATAATAACACTCGTACCGCTAAATGGATAATGTTGCTTACCGAATTCGATCTTGAATTCATTAGCCAAAAATCTGTTAAAGGTCAAGTTATAGCCGATCAACTTGCGGAAGCTCCGCTACCTAGTGATCATCCTTTGATTATTGAGCTCCCAGATGATTCGGTATTTGCTATCTCTGAACAAGAAGAGGACATCATTCCGGAGGAAGATGTTGACATCACGCTATTCTTTGATGGCTCTAAGTGCGCGAAAGGTCGAGGTGCTTGGAGTTGTGTTTCATACACCTCAAGGGATTCCCATCCCTTTATCATTCAAACTAGACTTCCAATGCACCAATAATACAGCGAGTATGAAGCCTTAATTTTAGGTCTTCAATCAGCCATAGCTATGAGCATTAAGCGTATTCGGATATTTGGGGATTCTCAACTCGTGGTTAAACAAATTACAGGAGAATACCAAGCCAAAGAACCTACCATTAAGCTTTATCATGATGTAGCAATGAAGTTGCTCTCTAAGTTTGATTGGTATGAGATCACTAGTTTGCCTCGTTCGACTAATAGATTTGCGGATGCCATGGCCTCTCTTGGATCATTGATTCCAAAGGACTCCCTTGGAGAGGTACGACCCCTAATCATTTCCACAATCTCTAAGTCTGCAATTGTCCGTGTTGAGTCTAAAGATGAAAAAGATGTTTGCTTTATCCATTCGGATCCATATGAGCCTTGGTCTAGTGAGATAGTAGCCTTCCTCAAGTTTGGAACACTTCCACCTGATTTGTCTCGAACTGCCCGTCGTTGTTTTAAGCAAAAGGCAGCTCGTTTTGTTCTTTTGGGGGATGTGTTGTATAAACGTGGATATGATGGAGTACTCCTCCGTTGTCTAGAAGCGGGTGAAACACATAGAGCTATTGTTGAAGCCCATGATGGTACTTGTGGTGGTCATTTTAGTGGAATGGCCATTGCGAAGCGTATTTTACGTATGGGGTATTATTGGCCCACTATGGAACAAGATTGTTGCAAATATGTTAAACAATGTAAAAAGTGTCAAGAACACGCTAATTTAACCCATATACCATCACAAGCTTTACAGACCCATCCAAAGCCTTTGGCCCTTCTCACAATGGGGTCTCGATTTAATTGGCAAGATTTCACTGCCTCTTCGGGACAACATACTTTCATCATTACGACCACTTGAATACTTCACAAAGTGGGTTGAAGCTATTCCTCTAACCGATACTGACGGGTCCTAGAATTGTGGAGTTTATACTTCACCATATCATTTGTCGTTTTGGTATTCCCTCTAAAATCATTTTCGATAACGGCAAGTCTTTTAAGAATAAGGATGTTCGAGCTCTTTGCGAAAAGTATAATATCCAACATAGTTTCTCAACTCCTTACTACCCACAAGCCAATGGACAAGCTGAAGCTTCCAATAAGACCATAATTGCTATTCTTAAGAAACTTGTTAAAGAAAATCATAAAGATTGGCATACACAAATCCCCTTGGCATTATGGGCTTACGGAACAAGCATCGAGAACTCCCATTGGGGCAACGCCATTTTCTTTGGTCTATGGAGCTGAAGCAATCATGCCTCTTGAGCTCGAGATCCCTTCCTTGCGAATTTCTTTGCAGGAATTTATCGATGATGATCTTGCTAGACAAGCACGTCTTGATCAACTCACACTCATAGATGAAAAACGAATCAATGCTTTAGAGCATTTGCGAGTTTATCAAGACCGATTGAAACGTGCTTACAATGCCAAAGTTCATCTAAGAGAATTTCAAGTAGGGGATCTTGTCCTTAAAGAGAATCAACAAAACACCAATGCATTGCCGCATCTTCGAGATAAATTCGCGGCTAATTGGTTAGGTCCATATATGGTCATTGAAAGAGTGGGTAATGGAACTTATAGACTTGCCAGTTTAGAGGGAGAGGAAGAACCCGAACCACTTAATATTATACACTTGAGGGCATTTTACGCATAGTTTGAATTTTATATGTACATATATACATGGCTTGTAAAAAAAAAAAAAAACAAATAAAATAAAAAGAATTTGCATTTCATTGTTAGTTGCATACATCTCATTCAAAAACATTGCATTTCATGTGCATACATCTCATTGAAAACCATAACATTTCATTTTCAGCCATAGTTGCATATCATGTTAGAGACCATTCTATCTTTTGGATATAAAATTTGGTCAAGCAAAAGTCATGTTGCCTTAATCGGGGGCACCTTCATAAAATCCATCAAACCGAATTGTCATTCGTACACCCATTTTCCATTTGCACATATTTACATTGCCAAAATGTTTTCGAGTCACTCGACCATTCCTAGTGTTTTAAGCAAACTTTGAAATGCATGTCAAAGTTCTCTAGGGCCATATCACAAATTACACTAAATAAAATCTTGAGTATTGGGAAATGATTTCAAAAGCGGTCTTGAACCTATCACATTTTCACATCTTAAAAACATCTTGTGTCAAAGAGAGATAACACCATCCTTGGGTTGTGCCTTGAAGTGAAAAGGGTAATCCTCGTTTGTCCTATCATGCAAACATAGTCCATAAAACAGTGGTTCTTACCACTATCACAAGCAATCACAAAATATAAATATAAACAGAGTAGTAAGGATAGGGTAAAATTCTCATCATACTTCGGTTGAGAATCCGATTCCCCAAAGCTCTAAGGAAATGAACATTTTTCACACACCACCGATCCCAAATAAGTTGTAAGGATCGTACTACTTGTCCGATCGGACGGATAGGTAGTCATCCCCAAGGCTTACAAAGGTCAAAAACAACATGGACTATGGAGTTAACCTTCACCGGGGCTATAGACGCTTGACTGGCAGTGGAGTATACTCATTTGCGTGGCGACATGTCTCTCCTCAAAAAGAGACCTCTGAATGCTCATACGGACAAACTAGCTTCGGGGTCTTCTCCATAACGGGGTTACCTAATTTGTGCAAGATGAGGTTAATGAACACACTTGCACACACACGGGTTTTTGATTGCCTAGAGTCACTACCATGCTTCCGATTTGGTTAATGAACTCGCATGCACACACATTTGGTCCTAGTTGAATTAGGCGGTATTAGTAAGTTTGTTTGATACCACTAGCATGTTTGAGTCTTTGTAAAACAGTCTTCCATATCTTCTTCCCTATCAACCTCCATATCTTCTTCCATATTCATGTCATTCCATACGTCATCCATTCACAAGCCACCAAGTTCGGTGCCCCTGATTAAACAATTATGATAACAGTTGGCTAAATCTAACTATCTAAAAGTATGAGTGCTTCTTAGTGCATATTTCATTTACTTAGTCTCGCATTAATCATCTATAACTTTGCATTCCATTCCATCACATATGCATCAAAAACATTAAAACATATAAAAACATGCATCACAAAAACATAGGCATTCACACAAAAGAAAGTAAAACACCAAATAAATAAAAGCCATGTATATATATATGTATAAAGATCAAAACGTACAATGAATGCCAAAAGGCTACAATATACAATAGAGCACCAAGGCTCATAAAGAGTGCATCTAAGCACTAAGCTAACCATCAAAAGAGGACCCCTGAGACCTAGTAGGAGCCCTAGACCTAGTGGTGTGCCTAGACTCACTACCTCCAACGGCTGCCTCCGCTAGCCCCTGCCTCCAATATCTCCCCTGGGACAATGACCTCCTCATCCCCGGAATGATAGGGGAGAATCGGTGTCGTGCCTCTAACACCCTAAGCTGCAAAACAACAAAACAAAAATTGGTTACAAATTTTTCCAAAAAAAAAAAAAAAAAACACATAAAAGTACTTGCTTAAATAAACAAATACCTCAGCTGGCTGCACTGGCGCGTCCGCTCCCATCTCCGCCATAGCTCCCGCGTGCTTCACTCTCCCACACAACCTTTCACTCCACTTCACTCCACTCCCTCAGACGCACTTCTCTCAAGCTCGAACGCACAAATGAGCGAAATTCTCGTTGAAACTGTTTAAATAGCTGGTTTTGGTGCCCTGAAATGCAGTGGGGCATTTCATGGCGCATTCAGACGCAGTGGGGCATTTCATGATGCATTCAAACACCGGCGGGCGTTTTTGCCACCTCCAAATGCATACCGGCGTTTGGTGTCAGTATTGAATAAAGGAACAAAACTTACAAAATTGAAGCTTACCTCCTCCAAATTTCATCAAATTGCATCCATCCATTCTTCTTATCATAATAAAACATTTTGTGAAGGTTACAACAGTTTTGGAAACAAATTTTGTCATTTTGCTCAAAAAGCGCATCATTCATCATTGATTTACAAATTGGGTTAAAAACATTCAAAACCTTCACAAAATTAACAACATTCATCAATTCTTCTGATCTATCATCAATTTCATTCATTCTTCTTTCATCATGCATATTTTTGCCAAATTAAATTAAAGTAAACCTCGTATCTAGTGGTATATTCTATCACCTTGGCGATTGCAGCGATTTGCATCCATGCAATTCGGTAAGAGGATTAAACCACCATAAGGACACTTACCATTTATCATCATCAATTATTTCCCTGTTTGAAAATTGGAAATCAATTTTGGGTATCCTACTTTTCAAGTGACCTCATACCAAGATTAATTTGCTCAACGAGTTGTCATTGATGGCCTAGTTCATGGGGCCTTAAACGTGGACAATCTTCAATATCATCATTATTTTGAGTCTTGCTAGAGATTAAGGCTACCTAGGTTGATTGGTTCCGACCCGAGGAATTATCCATACGAGTCACTAGGAGCATCTCTGAAGTTCCGGACTCTTTCATATTGCATCTCTGCATATCAATGGCGCCAACAAGGCAATTTCATCAACAGTATGGATTCACCCACAGGAGTTGGGGCATCCGTTATCAATTTTTAACTTTCCTAATAGTAGAATTCATCTTACATGATCATGGAATTTAAAATTTGGCAAAAATCCCTTTCTAACCGTTGGGGCAGAAAACGGTTCATCTTTCACATCACTCATATCGTCTTCAATCATATTCTTTTCTGGTTTGTACACCAACCCCTTTCTGTTGGGACATAAACAGATGGTTCATACACCAACCCCTTTTTTCACCGTTGGGGCAAAAACGGTTCATTTTCTTCCGAATTTCTTCCAATTGGCTCGTGAGAACCATTCTCGCTCGCCAATTGAGGGGGTAAGCTGATAAATTTTAAATATTCTTTTATTCTTTGGTCTTCAAAGTTGTGCTTTAGTCTTGAGAGAGAGTTGCGTCTGATCCAACTTTTCAAGTGTCCTAAGTTTTTGTGTTGCATTGTGTCTTCACACAAAGCAGCTCAAAAAGGGCATCTGTAGACACCAAAATCCAGCCACTTGCAAGTCATCTATACCTTCCTGTCAACCACGTGTCGGTCATCCACCTTCCCGCCATTATTTGGCCCAAATCCACACTTTCCCGCCATTATTTGGCCCAATTTCACCTTTCCCGCCATTTTTCATCCCCAAATTTATTTAAATTAATATTTATATATATATATTTTATTTTAATATTTTAATATATATATTTAAATAATAGTTTAAGTGATTTAATCTGAGCCGTCAGTCCTTCATTTAATCTCATCCGTCCATCCATCTTAATCCATTTCACAACCTAGATTTATTCTCTACCCTTAGATCCACTTTAATCTTAGCCACACGTTCAAAGTGTCGTTAAAACCCTAAAGTGTGCCCTAAGAGTAGATTATAAATTGAGTCACCTTGATGGCTCAAACCCTATGTCTTTTGCTACTTCTATCCTGGATCTTTTCTATCTTCTTAACTTCTTCTATCTCCTTTTCTTATCCCCTCTATCTCTCTTCTGCTACCTTTTCGTCGCATCCATCGCCGCATCCATCGTCGCTTCGTCATTGCTTTCACCGCCATCTCTTCTGCAGCATTCTCGAGAATCCCCCATTCTTGTCGCAAGTGCCCGCGGGCGTTTACCCCTTTACAAGTGCCCACGGGCGTTTACCAAGTGCCCACGGGCGTTTACCCACAACCACGGACTCGGACCGGCGTCCGAAACCTTAATCCGAAGCACGCGGGCGTTCGGCGAGTGCACCAGGGCGCCTTCTACGGCCGATTTGACAGCCACATTACTTCCGTGTGTCGCCTGGTCTAGCCGCGTTAACGAGAACAGGGTATAAATTAGTTTAAAGCAAGTAACTTCTTTTCTTTTATTGATCCGTTATTGAATTCCTGCATTCCATTTTTCTAGGGTTTTAGATTGTTTCGAGGGCTCACACGGTGGAGCCCTCTTATTAATTTCTAACTCCTTGATAGTGTTAATGTGTGCAGGTTTTTGACAGCAGATCCGGTTTATTGATGGCAGTTGATTAAGCTGGAGTGGTCCAAGCAAGGGATACAACAAAGCCCACTCACTCTGTTGGGATTGAAGATACATTCTTCGGAGACGCCACCATTTGTGCCAGCTAGGGTTTCGGAGAACCCTAGCATGAATTGTAATCTTGTATCACAAATAAAGGGTTACAGGCCCAGTTGTATTCAAAAAGGAGTTTTTAAACTCCATCGATTAATAGAAATCGTTTGTTTTGTGCAACTATTCTGTACTCTGTTATTGTGATTTTATTTATTTTTGTTTGGCGTGTATTTTTAATCTACAAGTTTAAAAGAATCAATTGATCTAGTGATTGAAGGTAAGATGGGTCATGGAAACTAGAGAAAAAAAATTATATTTGGTGTGACTAAAAACCACTCAATCTAGATCTAATTTTGAAATCGTGGATGAGATTACTTCAAGATAAATATGGTGATAGTGTCAAAAATTTTGTACAAGGATCGGGAAGGAAGATAAAAATGGAAAGAATATTTTTTTAACAATATACAAGACATTGATGCTATGATTTAGTTGAATAGAAATATAACAATGATTATTTTGAGAGGAACCAAGGATAAGTTGATTTGGGAGTTGAATAGCTCAGAAGAATACACAACAAGAAGTGGATATAATCTAAAGCACCAACAAAATAGGAATGTCTCAAGAATATGGAGAGATATTTGGGATAGCCCAAGAATTCCTAAATTCAAAATGTCTATTTGGTTAGTAGGTCATAGAAGAATTTTATCCCGGGATAACCTTGTAAAAAGGGATTTTCATGGCCCCTCACAGTGTGTTATTTATAAAAATGAGGAGAGTATAGACCATCTCTTGGGACACTGATTAATAGTCTAGAAAATATGGAAATGGATTCTTAATATGTTTGGTAAATGCATGGTGATGAATGATAGAATTGAAGAATTATTAAAGCAATGACATAACACTTTTAAAAGTGAGGCTTTATAGACAATCTGGGATATATCAAAAGATACAATACTTTGGATTGTATGGCTAGAAAGGAATAGAAGAATATTTAAAGGAAATAAAAGTAGTTTAGAGGTAATAAAAAGGAAGATTTTTTTAACCATATAGGAGTCTAAACCAACCCTATCAACTCACACAATCCCTAATCTAGAAGCAAAGAGCCTTGATAGATGGATCCAAGTCATTAAATAGAATTATGATGTTGGGTATAGGAGAAAGAAAAAGAAGGCAAATAATATAAAATGGAAACCACCAGATGTGAAGTTGGTCAAATTAAATTTTGATGGAGCATCTAAAGTAAATCCAGGACTAGCATGACGAGGAGGAATAATTAGAAATTATAGAGGAGATATTTTGTCTCATTACACTTTCAATAATGGATTTAAGACAAATGATGAAGCTAAAGCTTGGGTAGCTTTGGAAGGGTTAAAAGTATACAAAAAAATAAAATGGAATAAAGTATGGATGGAAGGTGATTCTCTCATAGTAATAAATGCAATTTTGAGGAAAGCAAAGGCTCCATGGAACATACAAGAGATAATTGTGGAAATTTAAGACCTTGTTATAGAGTTTGAAGAAATTGGATTTACACATACATTAATGGTCGTGAAGTTGAATTCTCTTTTCCATGGTTAGAGGAAGTAGTAAGTTTAGATAAAGCTAACAAGAAAATGATGACGACCTAATTCAAATAATGATTATGATTTAATTTAGTGTTTTCCATTGGTAATATCTACTTTATTTTATAATATTAATGTGCTTTTATATAAACTATTTATTATAATTTTTGTGGTTGCACTTGTGCTTCAAGAAGGAAACTAGCAATCCAGATCTGGTAAAGCGGACTATGATAGTGTGATGTTTTAGAAATATTACTCTACTAATATGCAATGCGTAGATAGTAGAGGTGAGGTTTTGATATTGTGAAGGTTTTTATAGGAAAATATCAAGAAGGATATTGAGTTCTAGAAGATTTGTATTCACACAAAAATTTGAAAAATATCTAGAAGATGAAAATCAAGAATTCAAACATTTTATGTAAAATTATGTAGGTTTTTAGCTATAGCAACTCAATTGATATGAGAATTGAATCTATTTGTAAACTCTCAAGATCTAAAGAAGAGAGTTATGATTTGTCAAGGGTGGGGGACTTGAGTACAAGCCCTTGTTCTCCAGCAAAAAAAAACCTTCCACCAATAAACTTTTCCCTTAATATTTTCCCTTATTCAAATTTCTCCCTTTTTAAATTAAATGTTCCCTTTAAATTTTCAAACTCTTATCCTTCAAATTTATTTTTCAAACTCCAACCCTCCAATATATGCTCACAAGAATTTTAAAAAATAGGGTATTTTACCTTATACCATTCTTTGATTTATTCTCTCAATGTCTGTAAATTTACTTTATTTTCTCTTACTACAGCTTTTGACTTTGAGTTACTTCAAATATTATGTCTAAGGGCATTACTTCTGCTATCTTCAGTGTTGTTCTTGCAACATGATTTCTTCTTTTAGATAGCTCTCTAGGGCATGATTCAACTAACCAAGGCACTATATTTAGATGCTTTCTTCGAATGCCTTTTGATGTTCTCTTTAGATGTCCCTATATCCAAGCTTTGATTTCTTCTACATGCTTTTCTCCAAGGTGTTGCTATCTACATTCTTTTCTCCAAGGGTGCTCATGGTACTCCAACACACTTATATTACCAGGGAAGACATCCTCTTTCTCTCTTCCAAGGTGGACTCAACCTTTCTCAACACAAAATCAACTCCTTAGTTAATTACAAGCTTTCTGCAATGCTACAACCTACATGTTATAACTTATAATGTTCTTCTTTCTGTTATTTTATTTATAGGCAATTGTTTTCTCCTCTACGCATTCTCAATATTCATTGCTTTATAAGTAATATTCTACTAAAATATTTAGGCATCAAATTTACTTGCTTCTCCTTCAAACTTCTTTAACTTAGGCAACTAAATTATGCCTTTGACTCCTCTCAGCATGAGTCCTCTCAAAAAACTAGTTTCTTTCAACCTTAACTTCTCTCTCTTAGTAATATCTCCCAACGTGGCTCTAATACCACTATTAGCATATCATCAATTTCTTCTCGCAATATATTAAGTTTAAATTCACAATAGATTCTCACACAAAGACACATATATTCAAATTCACTTGCTATACTTCATGGATAATAATCTCAATATTCCAATACCAATTTAGTACTAAAATTTCTATTACATACATCTTATAGACTTTCTCTACATATAGCCTTTCCAATGACTCTTGATATTTCAACTTCAACAAACTATTCCCTTTCTTAGACTCTTCATTATTTCTAGAGATGACTCTTCATATTTCTCATATGAGAAATATATTTTATTAACTCCTAATAATAACAAACCTCTAATGATTACTAAATGATAAACTCTAAATGACTTATATTTACAAGACTCTTTTCACACCATATATTTACAAATATTTACAAGTACAAAATAATGTAATAAACTACAACAATTTTTAGCTTTGATTGCTGAATTACGACTTTATTGTATGGATTTAGCCATTTTTATAGTTGCATTATTGTATAAGATATCCTTTTTTTCTATAAATAATACCATAAATAATTTCATTACCACGAACAAAACCACCTTATTTGTCTAAGATAACATGATCTAGAATATCTTTCAACTTGTTTGCCATAATATTTGAAATGATATTATAGATCATATTACAAAGGCTTATATTATATTACCACCATGTTGTTATTATGAGGAAATTATGAATCGATAGAGTTGGGCTAATTTTTCCAGAAAATGAAGCATCTTTTAGGAGCCATATCTTTATATAAAGTTGTCTAATTCAAATGATTATTGTGTCATTTTGTGCAAAATTTTAAAATTTTTAAAATGAGTGGGCATTTGAAATAATTAAAGCAATATTAAGGGAGATGACCATGTGAAGATAGCCATTTGAAACTAGGGCAACATTAGGACGATTTTTTCTAAAAAGTGTCTCATATTTTAGGAGTCATTTCTTTGTGAAGGGTTGTCCAGTTCAGATGATTCTTAGATCAATTTGTGTGGAATTTGAATAGCTTTTAAATAAGTGGTCATATGAAGAAATTTGAGCAATATTGAGGGAGATACAACTATATTAAGTCATCCATCCAAAATAAGAGCAGTGACAATTTTTAAAGTCATAAAAATGAAATTACAGATATCTATCAGCTAGGGTTTGAATGATAGGAGGAGCAACATAGGACTGGGATATCAGTGAGGTAGGACATTCTATTTGAGCATAGAATTTTTTAGCTTTCTTTTTCCCCTTCATTATCTTAGAATTTTTGTATGCAAATTATTATAAGTTTATTTTCAAATAATATAATTGCTATAGGATATATTGGTAAATTTTAGTAGATTTTGAGTTATAGTTTTTTTTGCATGGATAAATTTAAAGCTAAATTCTTAGAATCATCCCTAGTAGTAGAGGTTAGTGAGGACCTCACAGAGAAGCAATTCTTGTTGCTTAAGGATAGGGTAGTTTTTGTAAATTTAATGGGTCCTAGCTAAGGGCTTCAACCTTGAGAAAATGGATTGATAGGAGTTGGAAGTATCTAGGATCAAGTCTATAATTTCTCCCCAAAGGTTTCTTCCTAGAAATTTTTTGTTCCAAGGAGAAAATAGATAAAATCTTAAAATGCGGTACTTGGTTTATGGGAATATAAGGACCCTCCCATACCCACTCGTATGAAGGCTTTACACCTAAAAATGTAAACCTATCCCTGGTACCAATCTAGGTTAGGATGTATGGCTTGCCCATTGAATTTTGGGAAATGGATATCTTCAAGGCAATAGAAAACACTCTAGAAGATTTCCTTGAGATTTTAGAAACTACAAAAGATAAAGTCTTGCCTATTTATACTCAAATATGGGTCATGATTGATACAAGTAAACCTTTATTAGAATCAACCATTCTCAAGTATGGGGTTAAGCTGGGGACCCAAACCATAGATTATGAAAATATATATTTTAGATGTAGAAGATGTCATGAAGTGGGATATGATAGATCATGCCCTAAGAAGATTCCAACAAAAACATATATGAAAAACTACAAGAGAAACTTACAAATGGATAGGATGAGGATGGTTTTCAACTTCCAAAAAATAGATCCAAACATATGAAAGTAAATAAACAATGGAGACTATTAAGGAAGAAAAAATACTAATTCTTTTGAGGGTTTAGCCTATGAAGAAAAAGCAAATCAGATCTTAGAGGACACAGTACAAAAAGATCATAATATTGGCAAGGAACCTTCTATTCAATATGATCCTAATTTAGGAATTAACATTCCCACTAAACCTAAGGAATGTGCCTCATTAGATTTTGAAAAATATCTTAAAGTACCATGCTCCATTCAAGAGAAAAAAGTGGTAGAGAAAATGCAATGTTAGATATTAATACCTATACCATTAATAAGGAAATACCAAAAAATGAGCAAGACAAGTCAAAAGATTCCATAGCAAAGCCAAGAGAGGATAAATTTAATGAAAAGGAAAGTTGTGAAAGCATATTAAGAAATAGAATAATTAGACATACTCATGATACAAAAAAATAGAAAAACTTAAAATTATCAAGCGAGATTCGGGGAAGCAAAAGCAAACATAGAGAAAGAAACACAATCTAAGTTAGTTGAACTTCTCTTTACCAAATAGCAAAATGATATTTGTAATTTGAAGGCAAGGCCAATAGCCCCTAATGAGACATGATTACCACCTCATGGAATATAAGGGGTGTTAATTCTCTCAAAGTAGAGGTGTATTAGGGACATTTGTTTAAGTAATAAGTTGGATATTCTTTGTATGTAGGAAACTAAAATGACAAAGGAAGAAGCTTCCAACGCTATGATATATGGGCAAAGATGTGAATGACATATTATGGGTTATGAAGGAGTGACATGGGGAATTATAACATGTTAAAATATTTTTAGAACCTCTTGTGTAACCATTCATAAAACTAGGCATTGCATTACCTCATCAATCACTTGCTACTTTACAAATATTTATTTCATCCTTATCAATGTCTATAGACCTACAACTCAATCAGGAAGATTAGAAGTATAGATTGGGATTGAAGCCTTTATGATAACTAAATACCAAGAACTTGACTCATAATCATAGGATATTTTAATACCATAACAAAGCTAGATGAAATTTTTGGGGGAATTAGAAAAATCACCCAAAGTATGAGATATTTCTTAGATTTTATTCAAATTAATAATCTATGGGAGGTTGATTTTGAAGAGGACAACTATACATAGACCAATAATAGGAGAGGCTATAACCTAATAGGAAAAAAATTAGATAGATACATGCTCTTAGATCATTGGCTGGATGAAGGAACTTGTGCTAAATTTAATACCTTGACAAGGGTTGGTTCAGATCACTACCCAATAAGAGTTAAAATGGTGGTACATGAATTAAATAAAATATAATATTTTAAATATGAGTAGATGTGGGAAGACCATCCTAAATTTGTTGATATGATATCACAAACATAGAATACTTTAGGAAACAATGGGCTATATACACTTTCAAAACAAATTAAATCAATGACATCTAGATTAAAAGAATGGAACAAGAACACTTTTGGAAATATTTTTAAGAAAGAAGAAATAAAAGAGAAACTTTCAAAGTTCTAAAAGGTGAGCGTAATTATCCAAGCTCACAAGAAAGGAAGTTGCTTAGTAAATATCATAATATTTTGAGTAAGGAAGATAAATTTTAGAGATTAAAATTGAGATAGACTTGGTTAAAAGGAGATAAAAACACAATTTTTTCATAGGATGGCAATAGTAAAGAGATCAACATACAATATTAGTAGAATAAAATTAGTAGAAGGAGTTTTTATTGAAGACCAAAGTGAAATCAGTAAGTAAACAAGGTTTTTTATAAGAAAATCCTAGGATTATAGTATTTTGAAGTTCTTAATGATAAACTACTACAAGAAGTACCTTCAATTATAATAGATGAAAACATTGGAAAACTGATGGAGCTTATTACTCTAAAAGAAGTTCCTTTAGCTCTCTTTTTTATAAGGATAAATCCTAAGGTCCGAAAGGGCTCTCTACAACATTCTATCAACATAATTGGGATATAGTGAAGGATTCTTTATTGGTGGTAGTGGAACAATCTAGGGTAAAATAAGACATACCATATAAAATAAATGTAACATATTGTTGAGTGGTATTTTCACCCGATTGTGAAAACACACTCTCCGATAGGATTTGGGTTCTAAATCCTCTGCTTGCAAAGAAATTAAACATGTAACTTCTCCAAGGTTCCTGTTATGTTAGCATTTTGCATCTGTGTATTAATAATCTCAAATAAAGATATTCAATTAAAATGCTTGGAACACCTTAGTGGTTGCAAGTAACTAAAAACAAGGGGCACTGTGGTTTATTTTACTGTGAAACTTTAATGATTGTTCATTGAACCCGAATAAAGCAAATGTGATTTGGTCCTTAAATAACCATGCTATAACTTCAAAATGAAATTTAATGAAATGCCATAAAATGAAGGAATTATTTATGGATTTTGAAGTTTTTTAATTTTTTTATTTTATTTTAATGCTTGAAAAATAAAATTGGAACTTCTGAAAAATAAAGTGCAGCAAAAAGGAAATAAAATGCAAAAGAAAAAGAAATTAAAATTGCATTCGGTTTGATGCTATCCCGTTCCGGCAAAACCGAAGATGTGAGGTTTCCATGCATGCAACCTAACCTATTGGACCTGCAAACACGCATAATCCTGATAAGCTAAGTGCTGATTCAAAGGGTTTTGAAATAAAATTCAAATTTTGAACATTCACCTAATGCAACCCACAAAAGTGGCATTTAACATTATCTATAAATCCAAAATCTAAAAAATGAAAGAATAAACATTAAATCTATAGCATGCACAGAAGATCTCCTTCTTTATTGCCCACAAGATGCAAATTTCTGAACACTCCTGCATTAAAAATAAATCATGTTACAATAGCAGAATCTCTGGTTTCCCAAACCCAGTCTACGAAAGAAAACAGCCTCAAAACAGGCCCAGAATGGCCCTCTGGCCTTCAGCACTGCAACTCTGCTTACAACAATTTCCTACCTAGTCCAATGTAAAGGAATATCCAGACAAAGTGGAATAAAAACACCACAAAAGCAGGCCCAGAATGGCTTATTGCCTTTGGCTCTGCAACACTGCCCGTAGTGGTTTTTCGACCCTCATACCAATCTGTGCTTCTGCTTTTATACTTTCTGATGCGGTTCTTTGTTTTGCCCTGCAGCGCTTCGTTTCACCTCCTAGAATGCATCGTTTCGAATTCCCTACCTTTTCGTTGCTTTTGACCTTATGTTCGATGCCGAAACATTCGATATTCTCTGTTAAAATGTAACGCTTCTATAACCCTGACACCTGTATGCCATGTGTTTCACGCTTTTCTGCATGTTTCGTAACTGCCCCCTTGTAAATCACGACAAAAATAGCATATCGCGCTTTCGCGACGTTTTTCTGCATGCAACTCTGTTCCTCTACTTTCACTGCGAAAACGCGACATGTCGCAATATCGCGACATTTTCCTGCCAACAGCCTTGTGTGCCTTCATGCCCCGCGAAAATGAGACATGTCGCGAAATCACGACGTTTTTATGCTATCGGGCCCTGTGGCTGCAACTTGTCGTGAAATCGTGACGCTTTTCCTCTCCGTACGCCTCGGCTGTTTCCTGTCGCGAAATCGTGATGCTTTTCATTTTCGTACGCCTTCGGCTGCAACCTGTCGCAAAATCACGACGCTTTTCATCTTCGTACGCCTTGGCTGCTTCCTGTCGTGAAATCGCGACGCCTTTTCATTTGGAGCTGTCTTGCAGCTTTCAGTCGCGAAATCGTGACAATTCTTGTTTCATACCACTTTGCCAGCTTTTTGTCGTGAAATCACGACGCTTTTCTATTTCGGGCTGCTCTTGCTGTATTTGGCCGCGAAAATGCGACATGTCGCGAAATCGTGACATATTTTCCTTTCGTACCACTTCGCTGCTTGGAGCCGCGAAAACGTGACCTATCGCGATATCGCGACGTTTTTCTGCTTCGTGCCCCTTTGCTGCTTCCTATCGTGAAATCGCGACGCTTTTAGTGCCTTGCCCTGTTTGACTGGTTTGACCACGATTTTGTGACATGTCACGATTTCATGACAATTTTCCATTCTATATTTCTCTCTCCTCTCTGGACCGCGACGGAGTAACATGTCACGAAATCGCGATAATTTTTGATCAACACCTCTTCCTGCTTGCCTGGGCCACGAAAGCTTGACATGTCACGATATCGCAACGTTTTTTCATTTTTTGGCCGCGACGGAGCAACATGTCGCGATATCGCGACAACTTTTCTTTTTTGCAGCGACGGAGCGACATGTCGCGATATCGCGACAACTTTTCTTTTTCGACCACGACAGAGCAGCATGTCGCGAAATCGTGACACTTTATTTTTCTCAACAGTGACAGAGCAACATGTCGTGAAATCGTGACAACTTTTATTTCTTGGCAGCGACAGAGCGACATGTCGCGATATCGTGACAACTTTTCTTTGTCAGCCACGACAGAGCAACATTTCGCGATATCATGACAACTTTTCTTTTTGGGCAGCGACGGAGCGACATGTCGCGATATCGCGACACTTTTTCATTTTTGTGCAATTTTACCCTTTTCTTGATTTTTAGCATCTGGGTCACTGAGATCTTCTTTGAAAGCATGCAAAAAGGGTGTGTCCCCAATTTTGGGGTGTGTTGTGGATCAACCACAACAAATGGCGACTCTGCTGTCAAATGCTCCTGAGCATTTTAGTGAGAACCCTACCTGGAAGTATACAAACTCGAAAACATGTGTTAGCACATAAGAAATATAAACCAATGCCCAAAGATCAAAAATATATGAATCATCAAGTATTAGCTCGGTGTGTGCAATGTATTTCATTCCCTATCGTTTGAAATTGATCCACATTTCATTGTCAGTTTTACATGAATGCATATGTGAGATTGTGAATGATTTGTGTAACCTGATAACTATGCTTAGAGATTTTGCTCTTGTAAAGGCCTAAAATTTCTAGTATCATACATAAACATTCAAGATTACCAAACCCTCTTAGGATCCACTAATGAATTTCTTATTATATCCCAAAGTTGGTTATGAGTCCCTACTATCTTGAACCTATGTGCAAGTGAACGTGAAATCAGAACTTTGGGGAATCAGACTCCCAACCTAACCGAGATGGGAGTTTAACCCTATCCTTACTATTCTGATTTAGAATTCATTACCTCACTTTGAGCAAAATAATTTAACCAATTATGGAAGAAATGGTCATGCTAGTCTAACCCTTTGGACAATCAGTGGTCTTGTTTTTTAGACAAGACATGTTGCCATGCATGGGCATACTTAACCCCATAATCCAAGACTTATCTTCATTTCTTTGTACCTTGGGGATGACTATCCATCCTTTGCAGAGGACAAGTAGTACGATCCTTCCAATCCAATATAAAGATGAGATGGGAAAAATTAATTTTTTACTTCTTGGACCTTGGGGATGACTACCCATCCTTGCTAGGGACATGTAGTATGATCCTTCCAATCCAAGATTTGGATAAAAATGGAAAATATTAATTTTATTGCTTAGACCTTGGGGATGACTACCCATCCTTTGCAGAGGACAAGTAGTACGATCCTTCCAATCCAAGATTTATCATGAAATGAGACATAGGAGCTTTGGGGAATCGATTCTCAACCTAAGCGAGATGAGAATTTATGCCCTATCCTTACTACTCCATGTAGGTCAAATCAAAGCTTTGGGGAGTTGGATCCTCAACCTAAGTTCGATGAGGATTTAGCCCTATCCTTACTACTCCGATTTTAGGCTTTAAGCTTTATGGAAGTGGTCAAAACCACTGTTTTAAGGATCATGTTGTATAATAGGATAGACATGAAATACTTCTTTCGCCCAACCTTTTCTTCCAAGCAAGGTTTTGATCATTTTGCTCAAGATCCTTTTTAATGTGTATAAAATGTGCTTGGTTCTAGATATCTCAAGACTCAGTTTCCAACCTTAGGATTTTTTCACATTTATGTTTTATGTTATAGAATAACCCTAAGAGGATTCGACACCTTCTCAATGATTGCACATGAAATGAAAATGTAACTGAGATGACATGTATATGCAATGTGGAATGTGAATTGAGATGTGAATGCGCTGCTTCTTTTGGAATAAATCATCTATTTTACCATAATGTGCAAAACTGACAATTTCATGCATCACAAGATTCAAACGATATTACTTAAAATGTTTGTGTTACTTGTGGAGCTTCTACAACACAATTCCAATGTTCCATATTTCCCCGATCTAGAACATAAGTTAGCATCTCAAGACAACTTTTTCATCATTTTTTTTTTTTTTTAGACAAACAAAACATGTCAAATAAACACACAACTTTAAATTAAAACTTATTCAATCCAAAACCAAACTGCAATCCAAAAATGAAAATTTGAAAACACAAACCAAAACCCAAAAACCAAAATCTATATACAAATGTACACTATAATACAAGATGATGCAAAGCTTGGACTATCACTTTCCTGGATCCCAAACATGATTAGAACATTTCAACAAAAATATAACGTGATATGCATGCCAAATGTTGTGGGAATCCCACAAAAACAAGACCAGACCAAACAATGCAACAAATTTCCACTTGCCATGCTCACCATACCAATTTAATTTAGTTCCAATAATACTCCCATAGGTGAGCATCAAATTACTAAAATGATTAGACAATAAATGATTTTCAATTTTATCATGTCTATTCTTTAAAATGTAAATTTCATAATTCCCTCCTTGATTTAGAATTAGGTTATCCTTTTCAAATATGCAATTTTGTAAGTAGGAGCCTATTTCTACAAATTTCAAAGCCAAATAATTTTCCAAATTTGTAGGCCAATCAAATTTGTGTAACAATTTACAAGCATCTAGGATATTTACTAAATTAGGATCATTAAAAGTTTTTATCCTAGATTCAATTAGTAATTGTTGATGAATTTGGTTTAACAGTTCAAGTGCATCAACTTCTTTTTCATTCATTGAAACAATGTTATCAAAGGTGTAATTAGAAATCATACCCTATTTTTCATTCACCTTTAACGACATTTCATCATAAACATTAATCAGATTCAAAACATGGTCATGCAAATTTTCAACCCTCAAATGTTTTTGGTCAAAGTGTATGTCCCATGACTCATCTTGATGATCCTTCATTTGAGTTGCTTCCAATTGATCAATCTCTTTATCATTTGGTTCTAATTCTTTGTTCACTATCCATGGTATCTCTTCATGTGAGGTGGAAGTTTCCATATCTTGCATATCAAGTGAGATATGAGTTTCATCTATAGAGATGTGAGAAAAGAATGCATCATCATATCTCCCCCAACCATTGTAAAAATCTTCATCCAAATCCATAGAATGAAATTCCATGATGTTTGTGACATGATCTCTTGATTCATTCATCAATTCATTTTCTTCTTTGTCCTTGGTAATAGAATCATTATAATCTTCCAAAATTTGATGAGATTTGAAACCCTCTTCCAAAACATCCTCAAATTGTACAGGAGTTGTAATATCTTCCTTCAAGTAGGCGATTATGTTGTCCTGTATATCAATTGGCACACAAGTTTCATTAGTAGTTTTGGATTGAGTGTAATCTTCCCACTGCTTCCAAGCATCATAATAATCCTCTTTCAAAATCAAGTGGTGACGCTCAACTACTTCTTCAACATCTTCCAATTCATCAATATGCTTCTCATCAAATTCATCTTCACCTTCCTTAGATGGTTCAATTATTTCCAAAAGTGGGTTATTTCTTGAATTCAAATTTATAAGGCTATCATCGTCCAAATTAGTAACCCATGATTTAATTTTATCATAATTTGGAGGGTGAAGAATTTCTTGATTGTTAATTTTACACATCTCATCAATAGTATCTTCCAAGAACAAGTGGTGAAACTCTATCATATCTTCAAATTCATTTATTGGTTTTCTTCCAATTTCACTTTCAACCACTTCATTTAATTCTATGGTGGGTTCCGTCTTATCACATATATCAAACATTGTTGAATTTAGAACCCCTTCATCCGAATAATCGTGTATCTCTATGAATGAGATCATTTCTGCATAATCCTCACTAGCGGATGTTGGCTTAGCAATTTGCACCTCATCGTGGACTACATCTAAGGTGGTTGTAAGATTTGGATATTCAAATTCATCCCCTTGATCATTTACCTTAGATATCATTGGAGTGGAGGGTGCTATATTTGATGGTTGGTGTAGGTTGGCATCAATATCTTTAGAAGGACAATCTCTTATGTGAGCATGTTGTGCCTTTTCTTCTTCAAGACCTTGTCGTTCTATCTCTTCTAAGATCTCATGGATTTTCTCTAAAGACAAACCACTCAATTTTTCCTCAATGAGTGAAGCAAGTGTGGGGTGTATGGCTCCCAGGTATACTTCCATGGCTTCCTCTTCTAACGTGTTAAAATTTTCCCACATTTGGGAGTGCAACTCATGAAATCTTCCATTGAATTGACTCAAGGATTCATTAGGCTCTTTACATATGGAGGTAAACTGATTTTTCAAAATTTCTAAGTCAACCTGATTACCAAAATGATAAAGATAGGCTGCTTCTAGTTGTATCCAAGAAGTCCTAACCTCCATGGGTAGTTGGTTGTACCAAAAGAATGGTTTATCATCTAAAATCATGATAAAAAAAACCTTTTCATGCCCTCCTTCTAGCACCAATCTGTTGAGTGGTGTTAGAAGGCTAAAGATAACAATCAGTAGGGCATGAAATATACAAAAATATTAAATCTCACTAAAATAAACCCATCCGGCCCTCCTTCTAGCGCCAATCTGTTGAGTGGTATTTTCACCCAGTTGTGAAAACACACTCTTCGATAGGATTTGGGTTCTAAATCCTCAGCTTGCAAAGAAATTAAACATGTAACTTCTCCAAGGTTCTTGTTATGTTAGCATTTTGCATCTGTGTATTAATAATCTCAAATAAAGATATTCAATTAAAATTCTTGGAACACCTTAGTGGTTGCAAGTAATCGAAAACAAGGGGCACTGTGGTTTATTTTACTGTGAAACTTTAATAATTGTTCATTGAACCCGAATAAAGCAAATGTGATTTGGTCCTTAAATAACCATGCTGTAACTTCAAAATGAAATTTAATGAAATGCCATAAAATGAAGGAATTATTTATGGATTTTGAGGTTTTTTAATTTTTTTATTTTATTTTAATGCTTGAAAAATAAAATTGGAACTTCGAAAAATAAAGTGTCGCAAAAAGAAAATAAAATGCAAAAGAAAAAGAAATTAAAATTGCATTCAGCTTTGATGCTATCCCGTTCGGCAAAACCGAAGATGTGAGGTTTCCATGCATGCAACCTAACCTATTGGACCCGCAAACACGCACAATCTCGATAAGCTAAGTGTTGATTCAAAGGGTTTTGAAATAAAATTCAAATTTCGAACATTCGCCTAATGCAACCCATAAAAGTGGCATTTAACATTATCTATAAATTCGAAATCTGAAAAATGAAATAATAAACATTAAATCTATAGCATGCACAGAAGATCTCCTTCTTTCTTGCCCACAAGATGCAAATTTCTGAACACTCCTGCATTAAAAATAAATCATGTTACAATAGCAGAATCTCTGGTTTCCCAAACCCAGTCTACGAAAGAAAACAGCCTCAAAACAGGCCCAGAATGGCCCTCTAGCCTTCAGCACTGCAACTCTACTTACAGCAATTTCCTACTCAGTCCAATGTAAAGGAATATCCAGACAAAGTGGAAGAAAAACACCACAAAAGCAGGCCCATAATGGCTTATTGCCTTTGGCTCTGCAACACTGCCCGTAGTGGTTTTTCAACCCTTGTACCAATCTGTGCTTTCGCTTTTATACTTTCTTATGCGGTTCTTTGTTTCGCCCTGCGGCGCTTCGTTTCACCTCCCAAAATGCATCGTTTTGAATTCCCCGCCTTTTTGTTGCTTTTGACCTTATGTTCGATGCCGAAACGTTTGATATTCTCTGTTAAAATGTAACGCTTTTGTAACCCTGACACCTATATGCCATGTGTTTCACGCTTTTCTGCATGTTTCATAACTGCCCCCTTGTAAATCGTGACAAAAATAGCATGTCGCGTTATCGCGACATTTTTTTGCATGCAACTCTGTTCCTCTACTTTCATCGCGAAAACGCGACATGTCGCGATATCGCAACATTTTCTTGCCAACAGCCTTGTTTGCCTTCATGTGCCGCAAAAATGAGACATGTCGCGAAATCGCGACGTTTTTATGCTATCGGGCCCTATGGCTACAACCTGTCGCGAAATCGTGACACTTTTCCTCTCCGTACGCCTCAGATGTTTCCTATCGCGAAATCGCGACGCTTTTCATTTTCGTATGCCTTCGGCTGCAACCTGTCACGAAATCGTGATGCTTTTCATCTCCGTACGCCTTGGCTGCTTCCTGTCGTGAAATCGTGACGCCTTTTCATTTGGAGCTGTCTTGCGGCTTTCAGTCGCGAAATCGCGACAATTTTTGTTCCATACCACTTTGCCAGCTTTCCGTCGCGAAATCGTGACGCTTTTCTATTTCGGACTACTCTTGCTGTATTTGGCCACGAAAATGCAACATGTCACAAAATCGTGACATATTTTCCTTCCGTACCACTTTGCCAGCTTGGAGCGGCGAAAACGCGACCTGTCGCGATATCGCGACATTTTTCTACTTCGTGCCCCTTTGCTGCTTCCTGTCGCGAAATCACGACGCTTTTAGTGCCTTGCCCTGTTTGACTAGTTTGACCACGATTTTGTGACATGTCGCGATTTCGCGACAATTTTCCATTTTGTCTTTCTCTCTCCTCTCTGGACCGCAACAGATCAACATGTCACGAAATCGCGACAATTTTCGATCAACACCTCTTCCTGCTTGCCTGGGCCGCGAAAGCTTGACATGTCGCGATATCGTGACGTTTTTTCATTTTTGGCCGTGACGGAGCAACATGTCGCGATATCGCGACAACTTTTCTTTTTGGCAGTGACGGAGCGACATGTCATGATATCGCGACAACTTTTCTTTTTCGGCCGCGACAGAGCAACATGTCGCGAAATCGTGACACTTTATTTTTCTCAGCAGCGATAGAGCAACATGTCGCAAAATCGTGACAACTTTTATTTCTTGGCAACGACAGAGCGACATGTCACGATATCACGACAACTTTTCTTTTTCGGCCGCGACAGAGCAACATGTCGCGATATTGCAACAACTTTTCTTTTTTGGCAGCGACGGAGCGACATGTCACGATATTGCGACACTTTTTCATTTTTGTGCAATTTTACCCTTTTCTTGATTTTTAGCATCTAGGTCACTGAGATCTTCTTTGAAAGCATGCAAAAATGGTGGGTCCCCAATTTTGGGGTGTGTTGTGGATCAGCCACAACACATATCATACCTTGATTCCAAAAAAGAAGGATGCAAAATTGTTTTATTCATTTAGGTCTATTAGCATGTAATATGACATATAAGATAATCTCCAAAGTGATGGAAAATTGGTTAAGACCACTATTAGACAAAATTATTTTAGAAGAGCAAGGATGATTTGTGAAAGGGAGACAAATAATGGATGGAACCATAGTAGCTCATGAAGTCATGCATTTAGCAACTTTAATAAAAGAGAGAACAATGATTTTAAAACTTGATATGAGTAAAGCCTATGATATTGTTAAATGGGATTTTTTTTATAGTATTAGAAAAGTTTGTATTTGTGAAGAATGGATCAGATGGATTAAATCTTGTATCTCTACAGTATCATATTTAGTGTTGGTCAATGGGTTAGTAATAGAATCATTTAAAGCCAAGAGAGGTCTTAGACAGGGAGATCCTCTATCACTATATTTGTTCATTATCATGGCAAAGATATTGAGTAGTAACTTGAAGAAGGTATACAAATATGGGCTAATAAAAGGACTAAGGTCAATAATAACATTTACATCACCCATCAACAATCTGTAGATGATACGATCCTTTTTGGGAGGGTAGGGATAAATGAGGCCAAAGCTTTGAATAACTTATTAAATGAATATAAAAGAGCATTAGAGCATGAAGTTAATAGGAAAAAATCCAAAGTTTACTTCTTAAACACTCCAACTAGAGAGATATATAGGTTACTTCAAATGGATGAGGTAAATTTACTAGCAACTTATGTAGAGATACCCTTATTCAAGGGGAGAATGAGAATAGAATTGTGGAATCCAATTATAAGTAAAGTTTAAAATAAACTATTAGTATCGAAGGAAAGATGGTTATCATTAGTTATGAAGCGTGTAGCTAATTAAATCTGTTTTATAGGCCATTCCAACATATTATGTCCTTGTAAACGATGCCAAAATCGATAGAAATTTTTTTAACCTATATTATGCGATCATTTTGGTGGTCAAGATTACATGATAAAAGGAAATTTCCTTTGGTGAAATGGAGCAAGGTGTGTGATGATAAAACTAGGGGAGGTCTTGGTTTAATAGTTCTTACGGATGCAAACTTAGCTCTTAGGGGAAAAGTAATTTAGATATTGTACAAAGAGAGTCAAAGACAATGGGCAAGAATTCTTTTAAGTATGTTAAGCCCAATGATCCAGGCTTAATATTTTACTACATTTTCACTATCAGATGGTTATGCCCTATGGAATAATTTTAAAAAGTTAATTGATCTAGTGATTAAAGGTCTAATATGGGTTGTGGGAATTAGAGAAAAAAATTCTATTTGGATGAATACTTGGTGTGTTTAAAAACCACTCAATCTAGATCCAATTTTAAAACCATTGATGAAATTACTTCAATATAAATATGGTGATAAGGTGTCAAACATTATGTACAAGGATCATGAAGGAAGATACAAATGAAAAGAATTTATTTTTACAAGTATACAAGACATTGATGCTAGGAAACAATTAATAAAAAATATAATAACAATAATTATTCTATGGGAAGCCAAGGATAAGTTGATTTGGGAGTTGATAAACTTAGGAGAATACACAACAAGAAGTAGATATAATTTAAAGCATTGATAAAATAGGAATACCACAAGAATATGGAGAGATATTTGGGATAACCTGAGCATTCCTAAAGTCAATATGTTTCTTTGGATAATATGCTATAAATGAATTTTATCCTAGGATAACCTTGTAAAAAGGGGTTTCCATGGCCCCTCATAATGTGTTTGAGAATAGACCATCTCTTGGGACATTGCTCAATAGTCTGGAAACTATGGCAAAGGATTCTTAAGATGTTTGGTAAATGCATGGTGATGAATGGCAAAATTGAAAAATGGTTAAAGCAATGAAAAACACTTTTAAAAGAGAGGATTAATAGACAATCTAGAATATATCAAAATATACAATACTTTGGATTATATGGCTTGAAAATAAGAGAAGAATATTTAAAAGAAATGAAAAAAATTTAGAGGTAACAAAAGGGAATATTTTTTTAGCCATAGAGGAGGCTAAACCAACCCTATCAACTCACCCAATCCCTAATCTTGAAGTAGAGAGCCTTGATAGATAGAGTCAAGTCATCAAATGGAAATATGATGTTGGGTGTGATAGAAACAATAAGAAGGGAAAGAATGAAACCACTAGAAGTGGAGTTGGTCATTTTGAATTTTGATGGAGCATCTAAAGGAAATCTAAGACCAACAAGAGGAGGAATAACTAGAAATAATAGGGGAGAGATTTTTTCTCATTACTTTCAATAATGGATTTAAGAAAAATAATTATGTTGAAGCTTGAGTGGCTCTGGAAGGGTTAAATATGTAGACAAGTGAAATAGAATAGCGTATGGATGGAAGATGACTCATTAATAGTAATAAATGAAATTTTGAGGAAAGCAAAGGCTCCATGGAACCTACAAGATATATTTACGGAAATAAAAGACTTTGCTACAATGTTTGAAGAAATTAGGTATACACATATGTTAAGGAAAGGAAATAAATGTGAAAATAGACTAGACAATAGAGAGGTTTTTATTAAGAACCATGAAGTTAAATTCTTTTTTCCATGGTTAGAGGAAGTAGTAAGTTTAGTTGAAGTTGACAAAAAAATGTTGACTACCTGGATCAAATAATGATTAAGATTTACTGTGATGCTTTCTATTGGTAATTTTGCTTTATTTTATAACATTAACATGTTTTTAGGAAGGAAACTAGCAATCCATATTTGGTAAAACAGACTATGATAGCATAAAGTTTTGGAAATATTACTCTACTAAGATGCAATACATAGACAATAGAGGTGGATTTTTGGTATTATGAAGGTTGCTACAAAAAAATATCAAGAAGGATGCTAAATTTTGGAATATTTGTATTCACATAGAAAATTGAAGAAGATCCAGAAAACAAAAATCAAGAATTCAAACTTCTTATGAAGAATGATGTAGGTATAGAGCTATAGAAACTCAATTGAAATGAGAATTGAATCTATTTGTAAACTCTCAAGCTTTAAAGGAGATAGTTATGATTTATCAAGGGTGGGGGAGCCTAGTACAATCCCTTGTTCTCAATTAAAAAAATATTACAAAGGCTTATTAGACAAAAATTATCAAAATATTTTGTCTCACCTTTCTTGAAAACTAATATTATAAAAGTTGCATTGATCTCACTTATTGTAACCTTCCTTTTTCAACCTCTTTAACCATAATTAACATACCACTCTTCAATAAATCCTAAATTATTTGAAACAAAATTATAGGAAATCCATTGGGGTCATTGCCTTGTTAGGATGGAAAGAGAAAACTACTTCATTAACTCGTTCATATATATCTTCTTCATCAAGCTTTTATTTTATCCATGTGTGATAATTGATTGAATATTTTGCAAAAGCTTATCTTGTGCCTCCTTATTTTGTCTAGTATCTGCCAAAATATTTTTGAAACAATCAATTGCCTCCTTCCTTATATCTTCTTCTTCCTCAATGTTTCTTCCATATGGAGTTAAGATATTTTTTATGTGATGAAAATAAAAACATGTTTTTGCAGTAGCATGATTTTTTTTTTGTATATCTATCTCCTTCCTTGAGCCATTTATCTCAAAATTTGGAACCAATATGACTCATTTTTCAATGAATTATGATAATGAAAAAATGACTGTTTTTCTTTCATAAGAATTTGGGTCCCTTCTATTGATTTCTAGTATCTCTTGTAAAAATTTGAGCTTGGATTCAATTTCTTTCTTTTCTTGAAAAAAATTATCAAAATATTTGGCATTCCAAATCTTTATATGGTCCTTTAAAATTTGCTTCATCCCATCATAACATAACCATCTG
Organism: Wollemia nobilis; assembly: GCA_028583015.1. Classification (NCBI taxonomy): domain Eukaryota; kingdom Viridiplantae; phylum Streptophyta; class Pinopsida; order Araucariales; family Araucariaceae; genus Wollemia; species Wollemia nobilis. The sequence continues at coordinate 6,839,619 of JAQPPZ010016917.1, read as the reverse complement.
GAAGAAATCAGGGCCTTGAATCCATATAGACTGGAAGTAAAATGGATTTGGATGACCATTCTTGGGTAAATCCTAAGTCAAATAAATAGGTTTGTGATATGATCTTACTCTCATTAAAATATATGAAGATATTGTATACTTTGTTTTCAAGAATGTGTTAGATAATAAAAATCTATCTAATATTTTTGCTATATGAGTTTTCCCAATGCGTCTATTATCCCATGTATATTGAAAATTTGAAGGACTAAAATTCCAAAGGCCATTTAAATTGACAAATGAAGCAAATTATTGCATTGTTTTAGACCATACTAGAGTAACACCCTTCTTTTCCAAAGGAGTCAAAACAATGTTGAAATCACTCCCAAGAATCCATAGATCACAATTATGAATCATCAATGTAGTTGATAAAAATATGCTAAAGTCCTTCCAAAATCTTTCACGAGGAGTAACTATAGTTGGAACATATACATTTATAACCCCAACTTTGATGCTTTCCTCTTTCCTACAAAATAGTCTAGTAATATGATTAATTTTGGCTTCTAACAATTGCTCATCCTATTTGTGTTGTCCCATATTGTTGCAATACCATCAAAATCTCCTATATGAAAAACTACTAGACAATCACCATCTTCCAAATATTTTTAAAAGCATCCTTAAATTCCTCACTACTTTTTTTTCAATGAGTTGACATAGGTTTTTATGAGGGGTCCCTATCCTCTCATACTGAGTGGGGTTTGAACCTTGGACCTCTCAAAGAGAGACCAAAGCCCTTACCACTACAACTTGCAACTATAATTTTTTTCAATGAGTTTACATAGGTTTTTATGAGGGGTCTTGGTCCTCTCATATTGAGTGGGGTTTGAACCTTGGACCTCTCAAAGAGAGGCTAGAGCCCTTACCATTGTAGTAAGCTTGCAACTTTTACATTCCTCAATACTTAATTTTGTTTCTTGTATTAAAATAAACTTAGGACTATAACAATCTATTAATTCCTCGATAACTCTTTCTTTTTTTTTTAAAGTGAAAAACCCCTTGCGGGGCCGCCTTGGTTTGAGAGACCACGAACAGGGGGTTCTACACCGTTAAAGTCACTCGGGAGTCGCACCCGACCCTGCCCACACCAACATTATCAATTGGATTTTGGATACCCAATTCAGCTTTTTGGTAGGGTGGAGATTTGAACCTGGGACCTCCCTTGGAGGATTGCCCTCTCCTCTCCAACTCACCTATAACACCTGGGTACGATAACTCTTTTTTTAGGGGTCTTATTTATACCCTTAAATTTCTATTATATCATTTTCAACATCATCACTTTTTATTTTTATTAGTGGGCTTAGCCCTACTTTTTGTTAACACTTGTGATATTTTTATTTGGCTTCCTAAATCAATGTCTCTTTTTCTTTCTCTCTTTGTTCATGCTTTGATGGCCTTCCTCTCCTTTTTTAATTCCCACTAACACTTTCATCTTCATCAGTCTCTTCTATTTTTCCATATTGTTCATAATGATACTTATCTTCTAAAGATTGATGTTGTCGTAAGAAATTTAAAATGCAAGGAATAACCTCATAAACACTTCCTTCTTTATGTTGCTCTGAAATCCCTAAAGTGCATGAATAATCCTCCGTAGTCATTAATTTATTATGCTGCCCTATAAAATCTAAACTTCCTTAGATATCCTCCATATGTTTTTTTTTCAATTAGCTATATGGGATTGAAACGGGGCCCAAACGTATTACATCATCACCACATAGTGGTATTTCAACAAAGCTTCAATATTATCCATGTATCATTTGGCAAGATTCAAACCTAGGTCTCCTACTTAAACATTGAGAAATCTAACCAGTTGCGCTAATGCCACTTTTTTTTTTTTAGCGAAAAACTCCTTGCGGGGCCACCTTGGTCTGAGAGACCACGAACAGGGGGTTCTACACCATAAAAGTCACCCGGGAGTCGCATCCGACCTTGCCTGCACCAACATTATCAATTGGATTTTGGAAACCCAATTCAACTTTTTGGTAGGGTGGAGATTTGAACCTGGGACCTCCCTTGGAGGATTGCCCTCTCCTCTCCAACTCACCTACAACACCTGGGTATGCTAATGCCACTTGATCTCCATATGTTTTTCATTATTATGTTGCCAATATTACATTATTTGGTACTTTGAGTACCATTGTAAATATTTAGATTAGGAGTGTGTTTAATATTTGTGAATAATATGTTTCAATTTGTGAAGTGTGTTTATGTGTCATGTGTGTAAGGATGAGTTATGAGTGAAAGGTGTCATGTGTGCAAGTGAAATATGTCATGTGAGGAAGTGAAGAGTCACGAGTGAAAGGTGTCATATGTGTAAGTAAAGAGTCATGTGTGATGTGTTAAGATTAAAAGTAGGAAGTTATGTAATCATGAGATAACTTATCATTATGTAAGAGAGACATACGAAAGGTTGCATATCTCATGAGTTAGAGGACAATAAAAGCCAAGAGTATTGAAGAGTCTTATGAAAAGTTATATATTGATGATAAAACTCTATGCTATATAATTTGAATATAAAAGAGTATTCTATGTTATGTAATAAAGATTTTTATTGTATGAATATTAATGTTATTGTGGAGTGAGACTATTAGCTTTTGATTATATGATCCTAGAACTATAGACCTATGATATTTTGGGCTCACTTTGCTAACAATGGTATTAGAGCTTCGTTGATTCGGGTCACTTTAGTTGAACGTGAAGAGCTATTGATTAAGGAGTTGAAGGAGATCAAAGTGATAAGCATATTGAGGTATATTGACATGAGAGATATTATGGAGTTGAAGAGCATGAGAGATTTAAGATTGGAGAAGAATATAACTTGAATATTGGAGAAGACTACTGTATTTGAGAAGCAACTAATTGGAATTTTGAGGAATGCTTTGAGAAGAAGGAATTTGGAGGAACAATTTTAGGAGCAACAAATCAAAATTGGAGGAGCGATTGAAGAGAATATGACAAATTAAGAGTGAAGGAACATATCATTTGGAGATAGCAGAACATGACATGTATCATAGCATAACAATGTCTGAAGGAGACATTAGCAATTGGAGAGTGCTTGGAGGATATGACATTTGAGGAGATGATAGAATGTAATGTGAATTACAATGACACCTATGATGTCAGCAGTTAGAGAGCACATAAAGGAGACGACATTAGAGGAATGTCATAGCAGATTGGAGAGAAAACTTGAGATAAAGAAAAAGTGTCTAAGAGGTTGAAGAGCGCCTAAGATGAAGGAGATGATTAAATAATATCTTGAAGTTATCAAAGAGTGCTAAGATAAAGGGAGAAATCCCAAGATGTTTGGTGAGCACTTGGAAGCAAAGGGAGATAGCTTGAGAAGCTTAAGAATAGCGAACAAACACAAAATCAGAGAGCAGATAAATTTTAGAAGAGCACCTATAACTTTTACCTGAGATATTGAAAGAGCCTAAGAACGATTAGAGAATATCTGGAACATTGAGCCATTCATCATAGAGAATGAACATGTAAAGATAATCATGCTTGCAAAGTAATGCCTTACCCTAATGCAAAACGTGGTGGACACATTTGAAAGGTATTTATCAGGGCACATATATCTGATTTAAATTTAACTTTAAGTTTATAATTTGGGATACACGAGGTTTTATATAATTTAATTGAAATAAATTGAAAGATTGGAGTTATAAGGTGAGAAATTAAATGAATGAAAAATGGAAAATTGGAGGAAATAATTGAAACAAGGGAGACATAAGTGGAAAATTGATATTGATTAATTGAAATTGAATGGAAATTTGAAAATATAATTGATTGAGAATCAAAATTAAATATTAGAGAAATAAAAAGAGGATTATAGAAAATTGACTAAAAAAGTGAAATTATAAATTGATTGATTGAAGAATTAAAATTGGAAATTGAAGTTGATTGAAGAGTTTATAAGAAGAATTGCTTTTTTTTTTAAGAAGAAGATTCAAAGGGTTGATTGAAGATTGAAATTGAAGGAAATTGAAAGGAATTTTAACATCGAAAGAAATTTAAAAATGGAAACTGAGAAAAGAAAGAAGAAAACAAGCATTCAATATGCATCATCAAAAGTTAGTCAATCCATTTCTCAAAGAACTATTGAAGGTAGAAAACATGGGTCAACAAAATTAATGGAGCACATATAATTCATCTAGAAATAAGTTAAAAGTATAGTTATTTTGATTACTTTTTTTCAATTGGTTATATGGGATTGAAATGGATCCCACCCGTATTACATCATCACCACATAGTGGTATTACAACAAAGCTTGGATACTATCCATGTATCACTTGGCAAGATTTGAACCTTGGTCTCCTCCTTAAATGTTGAGGAATATAACCGATTGAGCTAATACCACTTGATTAGTTCTTTTGATTCTTAAACATTGCATAAATATCTATTTTAAAAATACCAATAATTGTAATGTATGGAAATCAATTTGTGATGCAATAGTTGCTTTCAATATTCTAAAACCAAAAACACCAAGAAAAATTGAAGATTCAAAAAGGCCTATGAATGCAAGTGATCATCATTCAAAACCTATAAAATTCCATACAAAATATGGAAAAGGAAATTACAAGTGTAAATTTTGTAATAGATATGGACACAAAGCTAAAAATTGTTGGAATCTTGTTCATTGTAAAAATTGTGGGAGCAATAATCATTTCCAAAAGAATTGTTGGTACAAGGGAAATAATGTTCATGAATGGGAAAGTATAAAAGGTATATTAATGATGGCTCTAGATGAACTTCTCAAACAAATCATTTTGAAATCAACTGAGATATTCATAATCACAACGAATGCAAGAGATAAATAAACTTTAATACCAACAAAATATCAAAGCGAGTGTCAAAGGACGAAGACAAGACAAAGACAAGAGACAAAGATTGAAGACAAAATCCTTCCTACCAAATAATGTAATATGAGGGGGTGTTGACGATATTACATTAATTGGTACCTTGAGTACCTATGTAAATATTCAAATTATGAGTGTATTTAATATTTGTGAATAGTAGGTGTCAAGTTGTGAAGTGTGTTTATGTGTCATGTGTGCAAGTATGAGTTATGGGTGAAAGGTGTCGTGTGCAAGTGAAAGATGTCATGAGTGAATGATGTCATGTGTGTAAGTGAAGAGTCATGTGTGATGTGTGAAGATTAGAAGTAGGAAGTTATGTAATCATGAGAGACTTTGTTATTATGTAAGAGAGGCATATGAAAGGTTGCATTTCTTATGAGTCAGAGGGGAGCAAAAGCCAGGAGTATTGAAGAGTCTTATGAAAAGTTATATATTATGACAAAGTTCTATGCTATGTAATTTAAATGTAAGAGAGTATTTTATGTTATGTCATAAAGCTTTTTATTATGTGAATATTGACGTTATTATGGAGTGAGACTATTGGATTCTGATTATATGATCATGGAGCTGTAGACCCATGCTATTTTGGGCTCACTTTGCTAACATACTATTCTGCTCTTGAAACCCGTAAGTGCAACAGATACACTATATACTACTTTCAATTTTATTTCAAGGAAAAGATCTTATGTTACTTGAGAAAAATGAAGATGATTTACTTGAATTAATCTTGACCTCCTTCACCTTATTCACTTTAAAATTTGCCTCCCCATCTTCCTTTACTTCAAAATTTGGCTCCCTATATTCCTTCTCATTTTTAACTCCTATATTTGAACTTGTGCATTATACTTCCTCATCCCTTGTGTCATTTTTTTCTAATGGTCGATTGGAGTGAAATATAATGGCCTTTGGCATTTGATGATGCAAAGGGGTTTTCCTTGCCACTTTCTTAGGAGTGAAAAATCCCTAATTTGACCCAACTTCTCCTATGATATGATCTCCTTGTTTTATATTAAATTTATCTCCTTGTTTTATATTAAAACTTTCATCTATTTCTCCATCATATTTACTTTGAAATATATTTCCATGTGTCTGATTTCATGGCATTTACGACATTAGAATGCAATATTTTCATAATCCACTTGCTGATCCCATTCTTTTGATTTAGATTTAATCCTAATGAATTACAATAAAGGTTTTGAAATATCCATGGAAATATATATTCAAATGTATATAACATGCCTTATCTCCTGAGTAGTTGGTTCCTTCTAGATGAACTTGCATAGAGGATTGCCAATGTTCTTCAAAACCTCCTTATTGATAACTTGATAAGGAAGTCCAGAAAGCCTAATCCACACCACAAGCCTTTTAATATCTCTATCTCCACAAAAAATCTCACTCCATGGTCTTAAATATAATGCATCTTTACCCCTAAACCAAGGACCTTCATGCATTATTTTATCCCTTATTTATGGATTGAAGAAAATAATAAGGAAAAAATCTTATGAAAGAAAAGTCATGAAGTAATTTGAATTCAATCCCCACTTCCACTTAATCCAATTTTGAATCTCAAAAAGACCTAGCCAATATCCATGGAACTTACATATAACCCTTTAATTATAAGAACCATTATATCATGCTTGATCATCTCATCTTTAATACTCACTTTTGATGTAGTATCTACTATCCGTATAGGGTTTGCCATAAATTCACTCTTCCTCTTATCACTAATTAGGGCATCCATACTTCCAACTAGGGAATCCTTACTTCTAACTGGGGCATCCTTACTTCCAGTAGAGACTTTAAAAAATGACTTTCCTACTACGATTCTTAGATTTTCTTCAAATAAATCCTTTAGTTTTTGAGTTTCTCCTAAGATTTGGAACAAGAAGTGGCACTTACTCCTTGCTCGCACTTTGCTTCTTACTTATGTTTCCTACTCATAGTTCACCCTCACTCCTTACTCGCACTTGCTCGATAAGGTAAAATTCATATTTGATATAAATTATTATTATTTATAATATAATTATTTAATTTTAGAAGTGAATTTTTAACAAATTTTTTTAAAGAACTAGGAGTAGAAAATGCTAAGGAAACTTCTCATCAAAATCAAGAGTAAAAGAAACACAATCCAAAAGATGATAAACAATCTTCAAATGAATCCTTTAGTTTTTGAGTTTCTCCTAAATTTTGGAACAAGAAGTGGCACTCACTCCTTGCTGACACTTTGCTTCTTACTTATGTTTCCTACTCATAGTTCACCCTCACTCCTTACTCACACTTGCTCGATAAGGTAAAATTCATATTTGATATAAATTATTATTATTTTTAATATAATTATTTAATTTTAAAAGTGAACTCTTAACAAAACTTTTTAAAGAACTAGGAGTAGAAAATGATAAGGAAACTTCTCATCAAAATCAAGAGTAGAAGAAACACACTCCAAAAGATGATAAGCAAATGTTAAACTCTTTGACTTTGTTTAGCAATTATTTTAAAATTTTGATCTCTCGTTGATTTGGTCTTATGGACGTAATTTTTTTTTAAATTTATTATATAGAATTGAATGGATCCCACTTATATTACATCGTGATTACATAATGACATTATAACAACTTTGACTCTTTGATTTTGTTTAGCAATTATTTTAAAAATTTTATGGTTAAATTTGTTATATAGAATTGAAATGGATCCCACTTATATTACATCATGATTACATAATGACATTATAACAACTTTATTTATTTATTTGGTGAGTGTGAGAAACCCTTATTACATCATGATTACATAATGACATTGCAACAACTTTGACTCTTTGACTTTGTTTAACAATTATTTTAAAAAATTTACGCTTAAATTTGTTATTAGAATTGAAATCGATCCCACTTATATTACATCATGATTACATAATGACATTATAACAACTTTATTTATTTATTTGGTGAGTGTGAGAAACCCTTACGACCCGACTTAATTTTTTTAAAATTTGTTATATAAAATTGAAATGGATCCCACTTATTACATCATGATTACATAATAATGTTATAACAATTTTTTTTATTTGATGAGAGTGAGAAACCCGTACAACCAAAACACAAAGCACAATTTTTATTTTATTTTATGAGTGTGAGAAACCCGTAATACCAAAACACAAAGCACAAGGCTCATCAGTCTCCTTCCAACCATGACCTCTCGTAAAACCTAGAGCTATGCTTATCAATAGGGAATTTAACACACAACCACCCCTTACACACTCAACCCGTAATACCAAAACACAAAGCACAAGGGCTCATCAGTCTCCTTCCAACCATGACCTCTCGTAAAACCTAGAGCTATGCTTATCAATAGGGAATTTAACACACAACCACCCCTTACACACTCACCCATGCCTCGATTTGAACCTTGGACCTCTCGAAGAAGAGCCAAAGCTCGAACCGTTGCGCTGCCCCTTGAACATTATAACAATTTGACTATTATGCATGTATTGTTTGACATAAATTAAATTTGGATCTCCTCATTTAACCAATCAAACTAATACATTTGATATCTTAGGGACACAATTAAAATCATTTCATTTTATTTATTTTATTATTATTATTATTATATAATATTTATGTGCACCTGGGGGTGGAGCGCAACGGTTTGGGCTTTGGCTCTTCTTTGAGAGGTCCAAGGTTCAAACCATGGCGTGGGCGAGTGTGTGAGGGGGTGGATGTGTGATGGCTTTGTGTTAAATTTCCTATTGATAAGTATAGCTCCCTTACGAAGGGTCATGGTTGAGAGGAGACTGCTCAACCCTGTATGTAGGTCATAAGGGTTTTTCACAATAACCAAATAATAAACAAAAATTATATAATATTTATGCTTAAATATATTATAATTATTAAATGAAATATAAACTATCAAATAAATTAAAAAAATTAATTCAGTCAACCATTTATTACGCCGATAAACGTCCTACAATGGCAACCAGGAAGGTCAACCACGCCGTAAACAATATTAATATTTTATTAAAAAAGTCGACATTAAGAAAATTATCCGCCGACATTAAGGGTTACGATGGATTTAAAATATTTAAACTAGCTTAGATATATAAAATATATATATCTATAAACATCGAGAGTTATCAATCTTGAGGCGCTTATCTATCACACCCCCAAGAAATGAGATAGGCGCCTCAAGATTGATAACTCTCGGCGTTTATAAATATATATATTTTATATATCTAAGTCTCAATGGGCCACCTTAGTGGTCATAAGGGTTTCTCACAATAACCAAATAAAAAAAATTATATGATATTTATGCTTAAATATATTATAATTATCAAATGAAATATAAACTATTTAAAAAAAAAATTAAGTTAAAAAAAAAAAATTAAACAGACAGACAGTAGCCCAGATCCGATTCCTCTGAATGGTGTGCCAAATTGATGACGACGGTGCAACCCCTGTGCGTCCGACGGTCCCCATCTCACGCTGGGTTACCATGTGTCGAGACGGTGGAAGTCCTGAGAGCCTTCGTAGATAGTTTGAACCCTACCAGCTATGCTTAAAAATCGTGATTGTAACCATTGCTTCTATATATATCAAAAAAAAAAAAAAAAAAAAAAAAAAAAAAAAATTAAATAGGCCAACCATATATATAGTACATGGGACACCTTAGTGGTTAGTGCTTTGAGCTCTCTTTAAAGAGACCTAGGTTTAAACCAGGGTATGGTGTGTGTGAACTTGCATTAAAAAAAAAGAAAAAAAGAAAAAAACGAGACCTAGGTTCAAACCAGGGTATGGTGTGTGTGAACTTGCATAAAAAAGAAAAAAAAAAGAATAGGACACTCTATTGGTTAAGGTTTTGGACTCTCTTTAAAGAAACAAATTTAAACCACTATGAAACATGATGTATATACTTATTAAAAAAAAAAAAAAAACTTTTACATAGAGATTTTTTTTTTAAATATAACAATGCATCAAGAAGTGTTCTACGTAAAATCTTGAAAAACTCATGCTTATTAACTTACATATATCATTTAAAATTTTTTATTAAAATTTTTTACTAATTAGACTAATATCCTTTAATAAATATATGTATTTATTTTATATGTTGTTATTATAAACTTTGTTATTAAACGAAGTCAATGGAACCTGATCTTCCACATCATTAAACTGGGACAACTAAGACAAACACTTGATCGCCACCATCCAACCAATCCCCAATCCCTTTACGGGTACGCGATAGTTTAAACCTTAGACTTCTCCAAAGAAAAACCAAAACCCTAACAATTGTGTTGTCATTGTCCAACCTACCTTTAATAAATATTAAAATTTAAAGTTTAAAGATTAATTTAAATGTTTTTAATACCTTTCAATCATATAAATATAAATATAAAATATAAAGTTATATAAAATTTAAGACTCAATTAAAAAAAGATAAACTCCCCATGCATGTAATTACAAAAATAAACCACCATCCCAAGGCCCATGAGTTGTCAAAAGGACTATAACCTTGTTAAATACTACCAGTTCTTGAACGAAAGGAGACATAAAACACAGGTGGAAGCTACCCACGTATTTACACGGGAAAACCATGGTTTCTTTATTTTTTTAAATTAATATATATTGAAAAGTGAGCAAAGGGGACCTACTACCGGTGTAATTTCTAAAATAATGTAAAGCACCTCTATAAAAGTAAAAACTAAGCATGGTTGTCAAACTAATGTTTTCTAGGGAATGAAGTGAACCCAATGGCATTATGCCAATGGCAAATACATAATGAGTGATCGTTCGAAGTAGCTGGGAATGTCGATCCTATTTTAAGGCTGCAATTTCAATCTCCTATAAGAAAATTGCTCGAAAAAAGAAGGCCCATAATTTTTAGATCCTTCTTCGAAATGGGGACACACTGAAATATATGCATGAAGCATAGAATTCAAGGGGTCCTCTCCAAGTCCGTGATAATTTGCCAATAGCCATCCTTTGGGCCCCCCAAAATAGCGGTACATTAGTGTGGAGAGTGTAGAGTGTATAGGAGGTTCCTAAAAGGAAGAATGGGTGCGTAAAGACATCCTTTACATAGGAGATTGTGATTGGATCCACAACAAATAATTATTGAAAACATGGATCCACACCCCTCTTACAGCTCCCACACAATATGCAGGACGAAGATGAAGGTGACCCAATTCAACACACAATTCCCAACGGCTACATAATCATTTCAGTATGTACGTATGATGCTCACCTTTGTTACCCATCATGTTATTTCTGTTCCACTGATCAAATTCTAGAATGTATGACAAGTGGGTGTCCATGGATGTATTGGATTTTCAGAGTTGAGCTATTAATAATATTTTAGGTTATGTTGATCTTTTTTTTATCAATTTTGGGTTTTGTTTTGGAATTTTGAATGGTAGAGCTGCATTCAAGTTCTAGGCTAGCAAAATCTAGGGCTTACTATGTTATGAAAGGCCTTGTCCATTAGTACAACCACATGACGTATGACGTGTTAAATCCATGATTAATCCTTAGTGTTGCACTTTTGAAGTGCTTTTTGAATTTGAGTAATTTATGATTTTTGGGTGGTTTCAAAATTTGGATGCTTGAAGAGGAGAGCTAAACTAAAGGTATAGTCTAGTAAAATAGGCTTCTTCATTGATGATGATACCAGGCTTGCTGTAATGGGCCAAGCAGCATGCATATGTTCAAATCCCCCTTTCGGTCTTTCATCATATTTTTTTCCTTAATCATCTTGGGACCTAGGTTCTCTCCCTATATCTGTTTATGGGTGCCCTTTTCCTGCGAAATTCCTTTGTTTGTATCACTTTTAGGTAAAAAAGGATGGATCTAAGGAGAAATGCCTTTTTCGCCTTAAATTTTTAATGTTTCAATTGAATACATTACCTTGAAGTATATGCTTAAAAACATTGAAATGTGGATCCCAAACTTCTAAAATTTATGCTTTTCAAATGTCCTAGTCTGCTACAGTACAACTTGATGTTTCCATTATAGGCTTCAATATGTTGGATTCCAGTATTTGCCACCTTTGAAACACGAAATATGTTTGATCCCTTGGTATTTGTACTAGTGTGTTACTAGGAATCATAGCTAATTGGCCTGTGGTCTAAGGGCAAGATGGAGCACTTCAAGAATCGGTGATCCGAATTCAAATCTAATAGGCATACTCCCCATAATTATCCAGTTGTTATCAAAATGCTTATTGTTGTATGGCGAAGTGGATTTAAGTGGGTTCTTCAGTCTTGAAGACTGGTTTGTCGAGAGTGAAAAAGAGTTCGAAATTTTGGAGCTCAAAAGAAGAGGAGACTCCCCATCCGGGGATCCAGGTTCGAAGAATGGGGAGGGCGGCCCCCCGTTGTGCCCCTGTTATGATTGTTGTGCTTAGTCGTGCCCTTTGTAATCACATCTACAATATAAAAAAGAAGAGGAGACTATTGGTAACACCTCTTGAAGATCCTTAGGACCTATGTTATAAGAAACGTGATCTATGGACCTTGTTTCTGCAGAAAAACCTGTTTCTTGGGATTCTTGTTGCATCGCATAGTCTGTACACTGTTTTAAGCAATAACAACCACAATGCAACTGTTACAAGGTGTTATTGTGGCCACTGTGGTTGCTTTGTTAGGTATCATTAGTCATCATTTAGGTATGTTGATATGTATATACAAAATTCCGTTTCTTATATTGCAGCCTTGACAACTTTGTTTCTCGTCACGTTGTCATCCTTGTTCTGTTTCTCGTTTCTTGGTTCTAGAAACATAGCTTAGGACCCAGTAAACTTATCAAAAAAAATAAGAAATCCTTGCCTGTTGTTCAGATGACTCTTGAAGCCGCATAATCAGTTGTTATTTCATGAAGACAAAGGTACACTTAAGAATGTTGCACAATATAACACTAATGAAAAGTATTGGAACACATTTCTGCACATATTATACCTCTTGATACACCGGAAACTTAATTTTAATTAATCTGGATATTTGTTTCCATATTAATCCAGTTTAAGACTTTTTGTTTCACGAAACACTGCTTGGTCAAGTTATGAGTTATTCAAACCCTTTGGTTTATTAGTTTATGGTGTTCAGTTTGTTTTTCTTGAATATTTTATACCTCTTTTTGATTCAAAAATGTCAAAAATGTCAATTTGCTCAAGTAACTATCCTTTATAACTGTGCATGAGATTGATGCCATAGCCGTTTCCCTGGTCAAAACTGATTACATTTTCCTGTCTTCAGATAGTTTTTATTTCAAAAAAATGAGTCCAGGACTTAGAATGCTGCCAATGTAAGTAGCATCTGGTATGTTACTCCATCCATTCAAGAAAAATTAGTAGATTTTGTCATTCCTGCTAAGAAATAATAGAAACAGATTATGATCTTGGATTTTGCAACAGTTTTATATACTTATGGTGGTTTGATTGTAAAGCTGACTTGAAATCAGATTCCACCATGCTAGATAATAATAATAATGGAGAAACATAGATTGAAAGTTTACATGCATAGTTACTATGTTCAACAGTTTATTGTCCATGCCATTCCATGAATATGGAGGCCTTTGGTTACGATCATGACATGCTCTGATCTTATGGTGCCCACTGCCCTCTATCTCTATTAGACAGACTCTACTGTTCGTAGTTGTCTTGAGCAATTATATAATAGATATACTTGGGCAGTGTAGGCTGCATTGAAAATGAACATAATGGTTATGGTTTTTGTTATTGTCACCCTGGCACACACTTTAGTTAATTAACATGTTTAGAAAATGCAAGTTGTCTGTTAAATCATTTGGTATACATGTTTGAATAGTTTTCTTTCTTTCCATTGAATGAGAAATTCTCATGGTTGTGTTATTTCACAATCTCATCTTTTTTGTTGATTGTATTTGATGGTGGCAGAGCAAGCTTTAATTCAGACTATAGAGGGATTTTCTTTTTTGGCTTTGAAAGTTAAGGTTTGATGAATGTCAAGCAAGCATGGAGGTTATCTACAGTCTAGAAAACAAAAATGATAGAGGTTCTGATGCCTTTCAGCAAGAACAAAAAGGTGAATCTTTGTCATGGATCCATGAGATAGGTGGTGTCCCATTTGAAGCCAAAGAGAGAAAACAAAATCATGCAAGAGCACTCTGGGTTAAGGTGTGTGCCTTTGATCATCCCTTGTGTGCTGTTTAATGCTTTATGTTTTTTTGCTAATTTTAGTACTTTTAAAGCTTTCTAAGCACAGGCATAGGTGAACATATGTGCTATGTATTGTTGCTCATGAATGTTTTACTCTGATTCATCCATGCGTTAAAAAAAAAAAAAAGGATTTGTGTATCAATTGAAATTTCTTTTCCCATCTGGATAGGCCAAAGCCTTGCCAGGTTAAAACGAAGCCTTCACTATTTTTAGTACTTTAAGGCATGAACACTCTTGAAGCATAAAACTTCCTTATCGGATTTTATATTGCTAATATTTTTTGTTTTTGTAATTTTTATCCTCTGGTGAACAGAAATGTCTGCTCTTAGACTGCAGCCATTGCAAAGAATTATCTTTGCCCTTTATTCATATTTGTATTATATATTATGTTATGCAATTATTATTATTCCCTTAACATCAATCTTATTTTTTTAGCAATCAGACTCGGTTCTGATGGAAAAAAAATATTTGTTGTTGTCCTTTTACTTTCTTTGCTATTAATACAAAACTTCTTTTTAATCTTAATCGGGTATGGGACTTTGAGAAACCATCTTGTAGTTGCTTGAAAATGATAGGCCCTGGATTCATTGTTTTATCTGAACTTTAAGTTGTAATTTGAATGCCAATGCACTGTGATGCTTTGGAACAAAAAAGTATTGGCTAAATCATATTGTATTGTTGTTGTCCTAGTGGAGTGGCAAGTGGCAGCCAGGGATACAGTGCTCCGTTGACGACTGCCCTTCTGCAATCCTTCAAGAAGAACTTTTTTCTGGCAAAATTGTAATTTACTTCCCCCACAGCCGCTCTCATTGTTGGACAGATCCACAGCTTGTCTGTTCTATTACTGAGAAACCAGAACCGCTTGCATATGGTACTCATGAAAGTGGATTTGCATTAGTAGAGGACTTACAGACGCCGAGGCGACATGTCATGCAAACTCTTTCAGTTTCAATGTTTGATATTATCGATAAACTTTATATTGAGGTTAGATATCTATTATGCGCATATTATTTTCCCAGACAATTTGTAATTGCAGTTGCCAACATTCCCTAACTATCCTCCACATTTTCTGTTCCTCTGGTAGGCTTTAGTAGAAAATGCCCGTGACATAAATATATGGAGAGAATTTGCAAGAGACGCTGGTCATTGTCAAAATTATTCTGATTTTGGGAGGATGTTGGTTAAGCTTCACAGTGTAAGTTCTTAATCTATTTTGCTAAGTTCTCAGCTATATTGCCACAAATTTTGCCTTGATATGTCGTTTTTTTGATATGATTTTTTCATGCATGTCTTTTTTTTTTCTTTTTTTGAATGTCTAATCATCTCTTTATGACTGTCTAATTTGTCTCATTTTTAAGGGCAATATTCTTTGATTTGATTATATGCTATGAATTCATTATCTATTTAATTTACATGTGCCTGTGTGAGAAAGTTGAAACTGTGTGATGCCAAGTGCTAACTTCCCCTTTTAAAGGTGTGAGAGTTAAATTTTAAATTCTAGTAAGGGAAAGGAATCAGGTAGACCATAGAACTAATTCTAGTAAGAGTCATATTGATAGATAGTTGTATTATGCCTTATTTTCCCTTCTAAAGGTGTAGGGATTAAATGTTAAATTGAGAGGTATTTTACTATTTTGGTAAAAGTATCTTTGTTATTCCCTAGGTTAGGAGAATATAAGGTGCCTCTATGCATTTTATGCCATAACAGCTAACCTGAGTTTAATTCTTTTATTCGGGTTATGTTGCTTTGGATAGGTTAACATGTGCCTTGCTTTCAAAGTTTTTTGTCTTGGGCTTGGCCTGCATCTTTGAATAATTGATCTATCTTACAAGAACACTTTGGACAAATTAGAGACAACTGTTTCATTAGGAAACATTAGAAATTTGGATAATCCTGTGGAGTGCCTTACAACTGTGATTTAACTGTCCACTCACTATTTCATACTTTTACAGAAGAAACTAGAATCATAGATCTCCATTTTCTTCCTTTACTACCTAGTCTTGTACAGGTTAATTAGGTTTATGACAAATTTTCCCAACATTTAATGTGTTAATTACAAACTTACAAATTCTTTGGATTTCCTCTGAGCACCTATTTTATCAGCTATTAAAAATAGTGTAACATATTGCATGGATTTTGGGAATTTTGGTATTAAGTATGAGATTATATCCAGACCATCAATTTTATGAGACCCTTTCTTTTTTGCATGCCTCTGGGTACTTGTTTCTGTATGGATTAAAGTATGAATCATAGCTATGTACATGTTTTGTGCTACAATATAATGAGGACTTAATATTATATGACAAAATGATGAGTTAGAGATGTTTGTGCACGTACAGATTTATGCCATGTAATTTACTAAACACAAAATTTGGGTCTGTTTGTACATTTGCCAACTTAGAAATCATTATATATATATATATATATATATATATATTTGGTTATATTGGATTGAGATGGGTCCCACCTGTGGTGTTACAACAGCTTGGCTATTATACATGTATCGCTTGACAAGATTCGAACCTGGTTCTCCTCCTTGAAAGTTGAGTAATTTAACTGGTTGAGCTAATGCCATTTGATAGAGAAATCAAAATATTTAGTAGTAGTAATGATCATGATGATGAAAAGTATAGTTGAGAAAATCGTAATTGTATCGGAATTGACATGGAAAAACAATTGGGAAAAATCATCAAAAAATCTGCGATTTTTCATTGAAAAAACCGAAGAAAATGCAAATTTTCATAAAAAAAAATGCTTTTTTCATGCTTATCACAATTTTTTGGAAAAAATGGGCAAAAATCGGCCAGGCTGTGAATTGGGGAAAATCGGCTTGCATCGGGATTTTTCACAGATTTTCTCAACTATGATGAAAAGTATAAAATTAAAATCTTAAAAAAAAATTAAATAACGAGTCTAATATTGCAATAACAAAAAACGAAAAAGAAAATATCTCTTGTATGATAATAATTTAATGTTGGGATGTATATATTATGGGTGGAGGTCCCAATACAACCCATATTTACTCATCAAAGAAAAAAGTTCAATCTTGGGAGGTAATCAACATCAATTATAGTTGAGAAAGTCAAACTCAAAAAGAACTTGACAATACCAATTCTGACTTCGAATTTGGGACTTGGCCCACCCCCCAAAAAGGTTTAAATTTTTTTTTTTTCTAAAAAAGTTTTTTTTTTTTTTTAAAATGCATGCCACAACTAATAAACTACACACGCACAATATATCATCTAAGCTAAAAAAAATTAATTACGTGCCAAATAGGGAAAATTTAAGGTGAAATAATAGTTTTATATTGAATTCAAAAACTTATCATAAAAAAGAGGTACAGACTGTCTAAAAATCCCTTTCCCTTAGATTTGACTTCTCAGGTGACTCCGGACAGAAACGCCCCACATCATCCAGTTCGGACAGGAGCAGGGTCACTAGACAACGCACCCACAACTTGTCAGGGTTCCGAACCAGCAATGGACAGAGACATATCATGGACTTCTTCAACTCCGATACTTCGGCCTCGACTGTTAGGAGAGATTAGTTTTTGAAGGGTTCTTAGAGCTTGCCCCTCCTGGGTTGCTCCCTCCCCCCTCCTCTCTCTCCGTTCTTCTTGGCGTGTACTCTCTTTCGGACTGCAACCCTCCCCCCCTCTGGTCCCCCTTTTCTTTCTCCTTTTCTCTTTGGCCCGGTTGTTGGGTTTCGTCTTGTATTTATCTTAGTTCTTTTCTTTGTTGGGCTTTTTTAGCCCGCTAGCTGGCAGTCATTATTGCCCTTCTTATAGTCCCTTGGGTCTTATTTTGGCCCACCGAGGACAATAATAATATTTCATTTCATTTCATTTCTCTTTGTGCCCACTTTTGCAGCCCTTGAAGAGGGGTTCGTCTTGCCCTTGCTTTACCTTTGTGATCCACTTAAATGTTGGATCAAATTTATCTAAATCAATTGCTTCGTAGTCACTCCCCATTATTTGTTTATGTTGGAGGCGAAGGTTGTTATGGCCAAACACAAGGTCATTCAGCCTCTATTATATGAGTTTGTTGTGCTTTTTGGAGTGAATGTGCTTAAAGATACTCCAATTGTGCTCACAACACAAAGCGCTACATGGATGACATAAAATCATAATGGTGAGGTGTTGGAGATTGGGTGTTTTGGCACCATATTTGTCCCATCATAAATCTATAAAAAGAAAAAACAAAAAAATATTTTTAACTTAGGTAAATTGAAATTAATTTTAACAAGGCAATGACAAATCAACAGTAAAAGGTTGAATTTTAAAGTCAATTTCTACGAGTTAACTAGCCTCATAGTTGATCTTCCTTGGCTTCACTATAGAGTGGAGAAAAGGTAGCCCTCCACACTCTAATAAACTTGTAAGACATGCACTGTCAAATCCCAAACTTCATTATCAGGCACAATCTTCTCAATGCACGTATGAAGGCCTATGCTTTCTCTCCATTAGCTACAATGGATCCATCATAAAATAATTTGGGGTTGAGATAATACCTGTTGCATGTAATGGTCTATGGAATGGGGCGGTCCATCGTTGATCAGTTATTATCCCAAACGGAATGGTATTTAGTCTCAACATCTATTAAATGAGGCAGTCGCCTCTTTGGTCCCATGCATGACCCCATAAAGATATCCCATAGGTGTTTTGCCTTCATCATTGAGGCAAAGAACTTTCACTTAAGGCTTTGTCACCCGATTTAAAGTCAAATATTTTCATTAGCTATTTGCATCTTGGATTAGATTCTAGGAGATAAAGACTAACACAAATTGAATGGAGTAATTGAAGTCTATGCTATTCAAATTTGTAAATGGACGAAGTCAAAAGCAATAAATTAAAAAATACTTATAAACATGTACACACCTGAATAGCTTTGTGCATGACCGCCATCTAAAAAGGGGTCTTCAAACACATACTTTGCCACCTTCTCACCCTCATTGGTGAGTTAATATTTTTTGTTTGCTTGTCCACACACTCTTCACTCACAAATACCCTCTTTAAGCCCCCCTCTGCATCATACAATCTCTTCAATGTGATAAAAATGGTGGCAAACCATGTCACCACAGGTTGCACAAGCTCCTTGTTTTCAGTGAGTTGCCTCTTTTGGTGAAGGCTCCATGGATGGTTGTAGATGAATTTTCTGATACATCTTGCCTTCTCCAACCTTGGTCACTCATTCTACTTTCCCAATGTCTTTGACTATGAAATTGAGACAGTAGGCTGTCTATGGTGTCCAAAAATGTTGGGGATATTTCCTTCAAATATTTCCTGCTGCCACACATGTTGCTGCATTGTGTATGATAACTTGGACAACGTTATCCTGTCCCACCTTTTGCACAACACCTTCCAAAAATGTGTTTGTGTTTTTATTTGTCCCAATGCATCGACTGATTTGAGAAACACTGGTCCTCCTAGGAAAGCAAGTAGAAAACAAAAAATTGATCAATGTCCAATTCTTCCCATTAGTCCCCTCATCTGACATGATTTTGCAACTCTTCATTCTCCATACTTTCTTTTGCTCCTCAAGCTGAAATTTTAAATCCTTCATAGACTCATTTAGCAGGGGATCTCTAAAATCATCATAAGATGGGGCCTTTAATCCAACACCACAAACAGAGATGGCCTCTAGCATTTCCACCCAATAAAGAGACGTTGCCACATTGGTAATGTCTGGAAAGTACGAAAAATTTGCAGAAGCATTTCTCACCCTATTTTTCCTATCTTGATTCGGGTGAGGGTTGTGAATGTTGTGCAGAATGGGGAACAAAATAAGAAGAGGATCCTCCTACTAATGGTGAACTGCCATGCGACACTCTAGGGCCAATGTTGCTACCTCAATAGGAGGCTGAGGAAGCATAAGAGAAGACATGTCTGTGTTAGTTGTTTTTCTTGCTTCTTCACCTAATATGTCTCTAAGAGGGAGTTCTTTTCTCTCTCAATGTCAGGGTCCACTTGTTCACACTAAGTGTTATTTGTGGTGGTTTAAGTCTCCATGGATTTTCAATTTGCTGGTCTATAATATATATATATATATATATATGTATGTGCCTCTTAATTTGGTTTGTGCTACTGGATTTTCAATACTAATTCATTGTTTATTAACAAAAGTATTACAACATGCTGATTGAACATTGATAACAAACACATTGTAAAGGTAAGTATAGTTGGGCAAGAAATGTGGGGAAGACCAACTAAGATTGTGCTGGTAGATTAGATACTGTTGTTGTCTTTGAATGTTCCAGCCTGTCGGGGCAGCAGCCTGACCCGCCTGGGACACCCATGCCTTGTGTAGAGCGACACAGCAGGGAGCTCTGCGAGCGAAGGGGAATGCCTGTTGGGCAACCTTCGGGATTTTTAGCCAAGGCTGGCTCCTCGTCAGACCTGAGCCCGTGAGATCTGACAGTGCACGAAGATTAGATACCATTGCTGGAGTTGGGTTGGTTGGAATTTTTCAAAGCTTAACCTTACATATTCCTGTGAAGGAGGGTCTCCTTAATTCCATTCCCTTAATCAGTGATGCTGGATTAACCTCAATATTTTGAATAAGCTTCAATGATGAATATCAAAATGATAAGAAAGAAGATGCAAGTCTTAGTAACAGAAAGGATGAAAAACTGCCTATATGGTAAAATAAAACTGAATGGTGGGTGGTAATCTATCTTTATAAACAATATGGTTGTTAGTATGAAACAAAGCCTCAACAATTTTATGCGTGGAGTTGCTTTTCTAGTTTCAGTAATGTTTTAATTAAGGGAAGTGTGAAGATAATTTTATCAGTCTCTGTGATGGATCATATTAAATGTTATTGACCCAGCATTAGTGTTAAGAGTATATGTAAGAAAGTTACACGTGTTTGTTGAATAACCAGCTTACAAGCATATAAGTAAGATATTATTCATGTGTGTAGATTAATATGCTGTTTCTTCTACTTGTATATTGTATTGATCAAATACTAACACCTTGTATAATTGGAAAGGCCAATATAAAGCCAAACTATAACCGTAGGCTGTAATTGACTTAAAGTATATAAGGGTGCTCCACTAAATAATGTTTTCTGATGATTAAATGCCCCTTAACCAACCTAATTATATGGACAATAGCTGCTGGAGAAAATCATTGCTTCTATAAGTTGGCCACAGATTATGTGGTAGAAATACTAATAAAAATCCTAGTTGAGTAGAAAGTAGGTGCCTTTTCCATGTAGATTGTAATATATATTGCACAACCCACCAAAGGCATCCTTTGGTCATGTAATTATACATTATTAAACTTTGGAGGACTTGGTTTATTCTACAGTGTGCAGCGAGCCTGATTATTAAATTCTATGCTTGTTGGTGCACTCATTTATGCTTAGACGATTGTACTGTGCTGTGGGTGTCTGTGCTTTATGCATTTACATTCTCATATAATTTATGAAATATCTTTTTCTTGGTGTTTCTTCATTATGCGTTTGTTATAGTTCATATTTCTTCATACAATGTGGCAGTTGAGCACTTCTTATTTCAGACCCTTCTAAGATACTGACTTTAGAAGGTTGTTACATTTGCTGGGCATATCGGACATGGGCTGTCTTTTATGTCAACATACACAAATTGAGAATTTTTTTATTTATGTGGTATGCTTATAGGAGGGTAGAGGGATTTTTGATGCCTTAAACACTTTCCTCAAAGAAAAGGGAAGAGCAGAAAGAAAACTTGACAAGCATTGGAGTGGTAGCTAGCATTACTTGCTGTTTTTAAGAAAGAACTTAAACCAAGATTTGAGGGTAAGGATGCACATCAAGGAAATTAAGAAAATGCAATACTTTCTACACATTTGTGCAAGGTTTAAGACAATACCAGGAGCTAAGAAGGTGTTGACCCCCCTCTGTTTAAAGAAACTCTAAACATGTTGTTTATGCGAACGAGGACAAAATAGATGATACCAAGAGCAAGGAAAGAGTGAGTTGTGCAGGGGCCATCTCGGGGAGACTCGTGGAATAAATTGTGATACTGAGGGGCCTTTCTGCTGGTTCCAATTGCCAAACATATTTTAATCTGCTTTTCACTTTACTGCCTTGCCACAATGTGCTTATGAGTACTTCTGTTGGATTGGTATAATTTCTTTACTCTGTATCTGCAACCTATTTTTTCTGTCTTATTGATTCCATTTATTCTGGTGGACCTGTTATACATTCAAGTTTTTTATACCCGTAGCCATTTTTTGAATGCTTATGTCAGTATGTTACTTCTTAAGTATGAGCCTCCTTTTCTCATTCTGCTGATTCACTAGAAAACTTGGGTTGAGTTTTGCATTCATTGGAAGATTATGAATACTCGTCAGAAAGGGTGATTACTACTTGGAAATTGAAATGGAAATTCTATTCATGTCTGGTAGTGATCAGATGAGGGCAATGGGACTGTGAAACTTTTATATATAAGGTATTCCCAAAGCATCTTGCATAGTTGCTCAGGTTCCATAAAATCATTAAACAAGGTACTATTTATAGGAGTAAACTAAACTTCATTTTTTGTCAAAATTGGCTACATATTTCCGTGTTGCAGCTAGAAAACTGGCTATGCTGGGCCCAAAGCTCGAAAAAATCAATGTGTTTCTATAAGCTGTGGTATAATATGCAGAAAATACTGCTTCATTACCTCTTTCTGTATAAAATGTCATATCTTTATGTTTGCAGATGATATTGGAAGTGTATATTAGTCCTGTATGGATGGAAAGATCATTCAGCCTGTGGAAGCAAAAATGTGAGAATGCACAAAGTGCTCAGTTAACTGAGTTGCTTACAAAGGTACTTGTCAGTTGGTGAAGTTGGTTTCAATTCTTATCTTACCTGTTGTTCATTATTTGTTTGAATACATTGTTCATATTGTCAAACCAAGCCCAATCTTGGTATCTGAATTTTGATATAGCAGATAAACATACATATAAGCAGATGCATTTGAATATTTACTGGCTATTCCAGTTAAAACATTTCAGCATTTCATCATTGACCTGTTTCTTTCATTAAAAAAGTTGCTGTTAGCTTAGTTCAATTTTATATTTAAACTATTTTTTGGTCTTTCATTGCCTGTTATGCTTGAGGCACTTCATGTTCTCTCTTTATAATTCTCTCTCCTGGACAACTATTGTTTTAATTTGATTATATGGGAGTAAAATGGCCCTACCCATATTACATAATGACTGTGATACCACAGTCTTTTAACAAACCACATAATGGTATTTGGTAATTATGCATATATCGCCTGGAAGAGAACATATCTATATCTATATCCTAGATAGATAGATGTATACGATTCCACACATTCAACTTAAATGATAGGATATGCTGATTTTCATGGGTGTCTTTAATATGTAGGAAAAATTATGAGATCCCACAAACTAAATTGCCTGTCTGAATTATAAAAAACATTATTTGAGTGCTCAGGAGTGGCAGGGCCAATCCTCCATAGAATACATAATGCTTTAGCTTTGAAATAATTAATCCAACATTTCATCAATTCTTTCAGTGTTGATGGAGCTACCCAATATATTTTCATATTTAAAAGAAAAATAACCCCAAATGGTGTGAGCAAAGGGACAATGAAGAAGTAAATGGTCTGATGTTCCTAAATCCTTCTCACACAAGGCACATCTAAAAGGTCCATGGTATACTCTTCTTTGTAGACTCTCTCCTGTAAGAATCTTACTTTGAACTGCTAACTAAAGGAATGTTGAGGCCTTAGGGAGAGCCCCTCTAATGACCAAACATTCTTCTAACGAAAATCGAGTACGAAATTTTGATTGCTCTAAACCAACTCATCCTTTCGTGAAAAAATTGGCAAATAAAACTCTTGAAGCATCATTTGAAGTTCATCTACAATTTGTTTGAGTTCCTCTCCTTCAACCAGGTTACTAAAAGAAATCCATGATATGGAGTTGTTGCTCATATTAATATAGCCTTTGACCTTTGGACCTTTACAATCTAGGCATGCCCAAGCGAGTGGTTGCCATTTAGAGTAAGAGATAAGAGGATAAGGCTTCAACCAAGCATCAAACCAAAACTTTGCATCATAGATGACAAAAAAATCGTGATTCGAGGCAATTTTTCCCCATTCACGATCTGGCCAAGTTTTACTGATTTTTGCTGATTTTTTTTCCAAAAAATTGTGATATGCATGACAAAAGTTTTTTTTTTCAATGAGAAATTGCATTTTCTTCGGTTTTTTCAATGAAAATTTGCCGATTTTTCCCGATTCTTTTTCCATGCCAATTCCGATTTTCTCAATCATGATTTGCATAATTCCCCTTATTGACTGACCATCTAATATATTTCTTTATCAATTGCAAACTATTTGATATGAAGTTCCATGTTGATGACCCTTTAGGTAGGGTTCTTACACCAAGAGAACCTATATATTTTTGTTGTAATATTTTTGCCCAATTCTTTCCTTGATCTTTGAATAATCTCCACCCAAGCTTTGCCCCTAAGGCCAAACTCTTATGTTTGCAATTCCGCAAGCTTTTTCCTCCAATACCCTATCCCACTTACAAGGAGGAAACATATTTTTTTCCTCTCAGCCTTTCCAAACTCTTTGAATTTTATCAATTTCTGATGCTATACCTACTAGCAATCTTGAAAGTGACATCATATAAATAGGGATGGATTGCATTGTAGTTTGTATGAGTTGTAGCCTTCCTACCATGGTTAATATTGATTTAAACTCCATGGCCTCACTGATCGAGGGATGACCCAAAAACAAAGTATCATCAACAAATTGGAGATGAGAAGTTGCAACTTGAATACCTTTGATTTTTCCTTCAATTTTTGCCTTTGAGAAAGCTCTCCCTAATGCCTCCGCAAGAATAATGAATAGATAAGGAGATAGTGGATCACCTTGGCGGAGTCCACAAGATGACTAGAAGTAACCGGTAGGAGAACCATTGATCAAAATAGAATGTTTTGCAATGCTATAACAACATTTATCCATTCACAACAAATGTAATCAAAACCAAACTTTTTGAGAATATCATATAGAAGACTTGAGGAAATCCTATCATATTCTTTGTTCATATCTAATTCATAAGCATACCTAGTTTTTTCATGGAATGAAGAGAATGTATGGCCTCTTGTGCAATGATTATACCATCAAGAATTTGTTTACCACGAGCAAAAGCACCTTGTTCCTTTTAAATAACACAATCTAAAATGCCTTTCAGCTTGTTTGCCATAATTTTTGAAATAACCTTATATATCATATTACAAAGACTTATTTGAAGGAAAATATCAAAATATTTTGTCTCGCCTTTCTTGGGAACCAATGTAATAAAAGTGGTATTGATCTCACTTACTATAGTCTTCCTTTTCTAGGCCTCTTCAACCGCAACTAACATATCACTCTTCAATAAATCCCAAAATTTTTGAAATAAAATTGCAGGAAATCCATCAGGGCCAGGTGCCTTTATCGGATGGAAAGAGAAAACTGCGTGATGTAGCTCCTCCATAGATATATTTTTCATCAAGCTTTCATTTTGTCCCTATGTGATAATTGATGGAAAATTTTGCAAAAGCTTATCTTGGCCAGTATCTTGACAAAATATTTTAAAAAGAATTTATTACTTCCTTCCTTATATCTTCTTCTTCCTCAATATTTCTTCCGTTTGAAGTTAAAATATTTTTGATGTGACGAAAAGAAAAATATGTTTTTGCAGTAGCATGATTTTTTTTGTATTTCTATCTCCTTCCTTGAGATTTTTCTCCCTAGATTTTTGGAATCAATATGACTCCTCATTTTTCAATTCACATAAGTGTTATGATCCATTCCATCAGTTTCTACTATCTCTTGTAAATTTTTGAGCTTGGATTCAATATCTTTCTTTTCTTTAAAATTGTTACCAAAAAATTTGGCATTCCAAATTTTCATTTGCTCCTTTAAATATTTCATCTTTTGAACAAACTTGTACATATATGATCCTTTAAATTTTGCTTCATCCCACCATAACATAACCATCTAGAAGAAATTTGGGTCTTGGAGCCATATAGACTAGAAGCGAAATGGCTTTGGATGACCATTATTGGGTAAATCACAAGTTAAGAGAATGGGTTTGAAATCCGTTCCAACTCATAATAAAATATTTGAAGAGATTGTATACTCTGTTTGTAAGCATTTGTTGGATAACAAAAATCTGTCTAATCTTTTTGCTATATGAGTTTGTCCAATGCGTCTATTATCCCATGTATATTGAAAACTTGAAGGACAAACATCCCAAAGGCCATTTGTATTGGCAAATGAAGAAATATCTTGCATTGATTTAGACCATCTTAGAGTACAACCCTTTTTTTCCAAAGAAGATAGAAGAGTATTGAAATCACCCCCAAGAATCCTTAGGTCACTATGAATGATCATTATGTTTGACAAAAAAAATCTAAGGTCCTTTCAACATCTTTCACAAGGAGTAACTATAGTCGGAGCATATACATTTAAAGCCAATGTTCCACGGGGACGCATCCCCCACTTTGAGGGACACATCTCCTCATCCCCTTCATCCCCAGCACGAGGGGATGGCATCGGGGATGTTTCCCTGTCGTCCCCAGGACACCAGGGGCCCAACATGGAGGGGACAACATCAAGGACTTTTCCCCACCATCCCCCGGACACTAGGGGCCCGCAAGGGGTCGTCCTCAAGATGTCTCTTGTGAGGGGCCATCCTTGGGGATGCCTAGCCGTCCCTGAGGACGGCTGGGCATCTTGGGGACGGCCGGAGGGCGCCTAGTGACCTTGAAAAACTTATTTAGTGCGAGTTCGACTGACCTTTCTATTTATTACTACACAATTTATTGCAACAGAACTGGTCCAGTTTCTTTAAATATCTAATAGTATTTGCCTTGACGTCTTTACTGCTGTAGTAGTGAACAGTGATGTCTATGGTTTTCTCTTCCTTATTTTATTTATTTATTGTTTCAAAGGTTGTAATAATGATGCCGATTTTAAAATTGGAAGAATTTCATTAAGCAAAAGAAATCTAGACCTCTTATACGCATCCCTAACTAGGTCCACACCAGGAATTGAAAGAAAGACAAGATACAAATGTCCTCATGTGACTGAAACAGTCAATTTGACTGCAAGCTATGGAAAGTGCCCATAAAAGCAAGTGACCATCTAAGGTAATTTCAAGGCTAATGTTACTAAATTTATTAGAAAAAGTAGTAGTGATACTAAGTATTTGTTAAGTGGAATAGCTATGGGTGAATATGGTGTGTTTATTACTCTCAGCCATTGTAGCACCTTAGAATCTTTGTGTGTCATCTGAAGATGCTGGGCTTCCTTGCCCATGCTGGGAAATGGCATGCAAGTGTTACATGAGGGTACTAAAGTAGTAATTTTGATAGAAAATAACTCTCTTAGTTGAGGCTGATTGATGCTTTCTGTCTTTGAAAAAATAGTAATTTTGACAGACTAGCATGTGGTATAATTTTTGTTGTAAACTATTAGTATTTAGTATTTTTCATTTTTAAATTATTCTAAATTTCTAAATTTTTTAATACTATTATACTTGCCGTCCCCCAGCCGTTCCCTAAAATCGATGCCATCCCCCGTCGTCCCCAAAACCTGTCCCCACGTCCCCCAGCCTTGTGGAACCTTGTTTATAACCCTAGCTTTGATATTTTCCTCTTTCTTGCAAAATAGTCCAGCAACCCAATTACTTTTTGCTTCTAACAATTGCCCATCCCATTTGCGTTTGCCCCATATAAAGCTTCTGTAGAAGAAATTGATAGACAATCGCCCATCTTCAAAATCTTTTTAAAAGCATCCTTACATTCCTTACTACTTAATTTTGTTTCTTGTATCAAAATAAACTCAGAACTATAATGACCTATTAAAGTGGGGAAAATTATTAATCTTGCTTAGTTCTATTAGTGAAAACAATTTATGCTCTATTTCCTGTTCTTCTTCTTATTATTATTAATTGGGGTTATATTTTATCTAACAAGAATTGGAACTCAAATTTGAACCGACTTAGCTTGCAATTATGCTTTTCTTCTCAAGGTGCAGGTATTTATCAGAAGGGTCAAGTTTAATAGTCTTGATGCTTGGAAACAACCGCTCCTTTAACCAAGTATATCATTAATTACTATGCATTATTAGTCAACATCTACCTCCCCTTTGAGAAATGGGCCAGACTGCAGGTTAGGTTATTATTATGTTATTCTAAGTGTTGGTTATATCTCGCCCCAGTCTTCACCCTTTCTTTTACGCCACATCTGCGCTTTTCACCATCCACAGGAAAGTGTAGTGCATGCAAACACACTGGAAAATAGATGATTCTAGTGCTATTGTTTTGATGAATGATACTTTAGATTCCAATATTAACCATACAGGCTGTTCAAAGTCGATGAGCTCATTGAGAACATTTTCACATAACTGATGTAACTTCTCACCTTTATTCCAAGTCTCATTACCATCATGTTTTGAAATCCGTAGTAAATCTGTTTGACATACTAAATTTTGTTAGATCTTATCACCAAAACATTATTTGTCTCCTTAGGCTTATACTTCAAAATAGTCTTTAGAATTCCATAGATAAAACACCATTTTGCATATGTGAGATCAAGTGGCTCCACTGTTAAGTACCATTAAAGAAATCGTCCAAGATTAATCCTATGCATAGAACATTGAACATTGATTTTGCCTAAGAAGAATCATCAGGTGAAACTGGGAGAGCCATTTAAAAGTTATGCATTATCAGGGCAGTTGAGGTTAAGATTTCTCATAATGGAGTCAATTTTCTTGCCTTCTCAATAGCAGATCTATCTGCGTAGGATTTCCCACTTCTTGGTCATAACACATTATCCACCTCATTCACAAATTAGGGTATAGTTTGAATCCCAAGAACTATATGCCAAATTTATGTCAAGAAACTGGATATGAAGTTTTCTGAATATTTGGATGATGGTAATCTCAGAACAAGGAGACAAACCATCTGTAAAAGAGACCTGTAAACTATTGACCAAATTTTCATGCTTCACGCTGTTATTGAGGCCTGTTAATGGCTTTCTAAAATCTCTTGCAACTTTGTTGATCTTAGGAAGGCCTTTGACTATGGTCCAAGGCACCTATTTTTCTACTAGTTACAAGTGATCACCATGTTAGGTTCTTTCATTACTATAGCCTCGAGGCTTTATTGTACAATCTTTGGTCAATTACATACTTATGGTTGCTTTTAACTTCGTCAAGAATATGATTAGGGTCCAATGGTGTATTGTTTCTTACCAACTATTTGGAACATATATAGATGAGATGAAGGAAATTTCTTTGACAACACCCTCAAGTTGACAATGGTTATGTTTTGATTGCCATGTTACTCTTTGTAGATGATGTGATACTTCTATGATGGCCTACAAAATATTTACAGTCTTGTTCACTTTTGTCAACAGCTTTGAGAGCTTGATATTTACGTTGGTAACATGAAGGTCATGGTCTTCAATGCCTCTAAGGATCCCCCTTTTAGGTTCCAATTCTTCTGTAAAGGAGAGAGCATGTGGAGATCTCAATTGCCTATACCTTCCTGGAAGTGCAGCTCACTATGATGTTCTTTAGTTGGTTGCATTTTTGCCACAGGTACAGTTCACTCCGTCTTAAGCATAAATGCTTTCATATACATTTCAGGACATTTAGAAAATTCCCCTCTTTGACACAATTATCAAACCCATTGTTTTCTATGGATTAGAGGTTTGGGACTCACATTTTTGGGGTTCAAACTCATTTTGTGATGCATGATTTGGTGCGAATTGGTAGTTCCTTATAGCATTGTTGAAGCTGAATTTACGTATCAATCCTTTTTGCTTGAGAATATATTTAGGCTTGTCTTTCAGATTTTAGCATTTGGTCATGGGTGATATCCATGTTTGATGTTTTATTCTTCAAAGGGGGTTTCCTTGTTGAGTCCCTTTAGGTGTCATTGTTGTGGGTACTTTGAAGCTAAGTTTGCTGTTTTAGTTCACTGGCATCTCCATTGACCAACTTCCTCCATTTATTTATTCATGCTTTTGGCTCTGTTTTCTACCTCTTCCCTAGGGCCTTTGGAGAGAACATCTATTGGCAAAACATTTGGGTTACTTGGACTTGGCCTTTGATGACTTTTTAGCAATAAGATAGTCTTTTTATTTCATCACTTCGTATAGTTTGTAGATGGTGTCATCACTTAGTTGGACTACCTCCAATGGCACTTCTCATGTGGGGATTGTTGGGACTGAAACTAATGGGATTATTTTATTGATACAAATGAGTTACATATATAGGCAGAAGGCCTATATGATAAACTGACAAGTGTCAATATAAACTGACAAGTGTCAAAACAGAGGCATAGTGCACTTTAATTCTAACATTCCCCCTTAAAGTGCACTATCCTAACTAAAGAAAAAAAACAAGTCAACATTAGGTAACATTCCCCCTTAATGTTGACTTCTCTAAAAGCAACCTATCATCCTCTTTTATTGCTGATTTGGTCTAGGCTCGTGCTCTGTGCGCTTGGCTCTTCAACTATGAATAATGCTAGATTCGCTGTGTATACATCTCGGTCTGTTGCCTCAGGGTCAGCCACTTCCACGGGTCTGTTGCCATTGGGTCAGCCGTCTAAGTGCCTCGGGGTCATCATGGGTGCCTCAGGGTCAGCCACTTCTGGGTCTGTTGCCTCTGTAGGTCATCCTCAGAGGATGTTGCCTCTCGTAGGTCACTGACTAGTCCCACCATAAATATCAAATCCTTCCTTATGGTGAACTCAATCTAGAAGGTGTTGGTCTCTGCCGAAAATGCACCTTAATACAAAGGAAAAACGAGCCATATAAGAGTGTTGGTCTCTGCCAAAAATGCACTCAATACAATAAAATGAGCCATAGATCCAAATATGGAGGAGAAGAAGAAAGAAGAAAAGAAGAGAATCTTCTGAAGTGTCTTCGTCTGTAGTCTTCAGAAGTAGATCCGAAAAAAACATCGGATAGAGTCTAGGGTGTCTATGTCTGTAGTCCCTAGAGTAGGTGTCCTTATTGTGATCGTCTCATCCCACCGTAATGCATGGGTAACCAGCCGCTGCATCCGCCAGGTGCTATAGAGAAGATGACTAGATACTAGGATCACTTACATAGTGCCTTGGGAGTGTCGGGTACAACCGAAAGTGCACTCCAAGGTAGAAAAAACTTTGAGGCTAAAAAACTCAATTGAAACAGCCTCAAAATTACAATATGACACCACCATTGTGTCCGTCGCGGAAAAACGTTTCCAACGACTATAAATACCCCTATGTTTAAGCCTTTTACTTCCACTTTCAATGTGAAAATACAATAAAAAATTGACCGATAAAACAGTTCTCTTACATTTAAAAATGCATAATAGGGGTCCAACAACTGTTAATCACAATTTCCCCCTTCACCCGTTTAGAAAAACTTTCCCTTTTCAGGAGGGAATTTTGGTGGGACCCTCCACTTTAATAAAAGAATAATGGGCCAACCCTATTATTATGGCCTATGCATTTTAATAAAAAAAACAACCCATTATTTTTAATAAGAAAGCATTTCCACTCAATAATAAAAAATATTTGGACCCATTCTCATATGAACTTGGAAGCCGGTGAACTGAAAAACACCAATCTCCTATTCTGCGATGGATTTTGTCACTGGCGACTCCTCACACAGGTCGTCGGAGCTGAGGTGTCGGGCACAGGGCGGTGCGTAACTAGTGCACGGTTGACGAACTTTGCGTGAATAACGGTTAAACTAGTGAACGATCTGATGAACTTTGCTTGGACTGCCACATCAAAAAAGGGCTAGCGTGGCGGTCTTGTTGATGGCGCGCACCTTGGGAAGCGTGGCTGCGGCTAGCTGGAGAAATACCAGGCCACATGTGAGCCTTCTCGGGTGTCAGTCTGCCCTCTCTGGCGAGCGACAATGCGGCAAGGCCGTCCTCCGAACCTGACGACGACAGTGAGGTTGTAGGCGTCTCCGTCATCGACTGCGAACCGAAGATGACGTAGCTACTGGCATTAATGGCGCCACAACAGAAATTAGAAAGACGCGGCAAGGCCGTCCTCCGAACCGGACGACGACAGTGAGTTGCAACAACACCTTCAATTTACTGTAAGAACATAAAAATGATAAACAACATTTGAAACTGCCACTCATACGCGTGGCCATCCAATGCATCCATGCATTACTGTAGCTAGAGTTTGTTGGCAAAACAATGTTACTGATGTATCAATTATAGCATGGGAATAACATTTTAAATGATCACGTCAGGCAGACTGTGTCTCCACTACGCCACGAGATTAAACTTGGGATTCGACGTCTCTAGCATCACTCGAACGCTATCAACTCTACTCTCCTTTTTGCTAGAATCACGACTTCATTGAATGCCGACGGAGATCATCCGAAAAGAACTCAAATTGTTGCGGATGCGCGCCGTCGCGTCGGACACCGATTCCGGCTTCGAGAATGAGCTGCGATCGACCATCTCCATCCAGAGTTTCTGCTGGGAAAAATACCCGGTATCTCCATGGTTGAAATATGCCAATTTCACCTGGGTATCAAACCATGCAACACAGGTGAATGACTTCCCAGTGTCCGTTGTTACAGCAACATCTTGACCTGGCTTGATTTGATTTACATCACTCGAAAGATCTATTGTATATCTCTCATGCCCAGTAAGGCCAAGTGAATCTGCATCTTCCCCAGGTTTGAAGCACAAAGGAACAATACCCATACCAGCCAAATTGCTTCGATGAATTCGTTCAAAGCTCTTTGCAATGACAGCTTTAACACCCAGTAACTTGGGGCCCTTTGCAGCCCAATCCCGAGAACTTCCACTTCCGTACTCAGCTCCAGCAAGAATAATTGTATCACACCCTGCACTTTTGTACTTTATAGCTGCATCAAACCCACTCAACTTCTCTCCAGTGGGAATATGAATAGTTTTTGGACCAACTTCACCATTCAAAAGCTTGTTCACCAGGTGTATATTTGCAAATGTTCCTCTAGCCATGACTTCATCATTTCCTCGTCGGCTTCCATAAGAATTAAAATCTTTCCTATCTACGCCACGTTCCATGAGATACTTTGCTGTTGCACTATCTTCATGAATGTTTCTAGCAGGGGAAATGTGATCTGTTGTTATACTGTCCCCAACATTCAAGTGGCAGTATGCGTCCTTTACACTATATGAACATCGTCGGAATCCCTCCTAAAGAACGCCCGTGCGGTCGGCGTCGATACGACTCCGGCTCCGGCTGCGACTGTCGTCTGCGGTAGCAGACTCTGGGATGCTATATTTATCGTCTCTTCCTTCTTCAGGGCCATCATGCAGGGAGGACCGGCCCAAATGTCCAGCGTGAGGAAGAACACCCACGCACACCAATAAAAAAAAATGTCCTCTACGATTTGCTCTTGCTTCACGCCCTTCAAAGCCTATTATCCAGCGACTGAAACGTTGGCAAAAGTGCCAGTAAAACTGTGATAGAGCGGATGATTTGCAGCCTCTGAAATAGAAAACAGCCACCACAGATTTGCCCTTAGAGCTCCAAATCATGGACAAACCATGCTCTCTGCCGTGGGAAATAAGGTGACCTCCAAATGAACGGATCTGCTTTTCCATCCTCGGCAAAGTGGACTGGGAAGGGAAGGAAAATTCGCCCCTCGCAGATTAGATTTCCGGGCGAACTTGGTGCTGGAAAAATCAGAACCAGGCCAATTGCGGGTTCCAGAAATTGGGCAGATTTAAAAAAAAAAATTCTAAAAAAATTTCCTAAACTTTAAAATTTTTACCATCTGGTTTTTGGTCCATCAATGATGGAGAGACTCCCTCGATAAAAAATTTAAAAACAAAATGGGAAAAAAAATCGGGGGGGGGGAGGGATTTCCATGAGGGAAATCCCCCCTCAAGGGTTTCACAGGCAGGAGAGGGAACCTGCTCTGATACCAAATGTTGGGATTGAAACTAATGGGCTTATTTTATTGATACAAATGAGTTACATATATAGGCAGAAGGTCTATATGATAAACTGACAAGTGTTAATATAAACTGACAAGTGTCAAAACAGAGGCATAGTGCACTTTAATTCTAACAGGGATCCCCCTAAGATATCTGTGTGTTTATTATTACTAACTTTTTGAGGATCCCCCACAATATGGCACAATTTGTTTTCCATGTTCTCTCTAGGGGGTAGAGAGTGAGGAAAATTATATTTTTAGGTGCCTTGTCTAGTTGTAGATTCAAAGGACATTTTGTTGCCTATATAGAAGTCATGGCATTAACTTTCCTCCTTTTTTTGTTACGTCGATAACAAATGCTCAAATTTCTTGTTTTAGAGGCTTTCCCCTTCATTCTAGGTTGATTACATCCTTCTTTCATCATTTTTGAACATTAGAGCTGTTCAATGGAGTTGGGATATAACCACTTCATACATCAATGGGGATAGGGAAATGAGGTGATGTTTTTCTTTGCATGTCATTGCTAGAGTGTCCCAAACCCCTTGACCCCATCCTAGGAGACATTGCTTCGTTTCACACTGATATTGAAGACCTTCTAGGTTTCTAACCCGATCCTCTTTATGTCTAGAATTTGTTGGTTTTCATTTTCTTTTGTTTTAGGTGGAAAACTCAACTCCCATGAATGTATCATTTGTTGGGTCCTTTTAGCCCTATACATTCTCGAATGGGTATCTTCAAATCCTTTATTGGCCCCTTTAGTGTGATGGATGATGGTGCCTACTTTCGACGTCGGACCTTATTGTCCCATGGATTTGTTATGAACTTAGTTACTTATTAATTAGGGATACAAAAGAAATTTTACATTGTTCATGCCTTATGGGTTTCTATATAATTGTTATCCTTATTTATTAGGGAGTTAAGTCTTGAAAATAAAATGGAAAGTAGTTTTTAACATCCAGGATGATGTTGTTAACTAGCGTGTGTTAAGCCACTCAAACTCCGGTGACCAGAGTGTAGTGTATAGACCCTAACCCCTTCCAAATTTGAACGTTGAATGTCCTCTTTGGAGTGTGAAATCCTTACTGTTTGGAGTGTCTTACTGTGTCTTATTAGTCAAGCTTCAACTCTTATGTTTCTTGATTACATTGTCTTAAGCCTTTGCTATTCTACATTTTTAATTTTATCTAGCCTCAACTTGTCCTATAGTTCATCATGTATTGACTTCCATTTATCTTTTTTATTGTTGAATTATTGCTTTGCATAGTGCATCTCAATTTTTACCTTCTTTGTGAGGATTTCCTTGGCTTGCCCTCTAATTATCATGTTTCAAATGTCATTTATCATTTTTATTGTTGATTTGTTTTGTTTCTATAGTGTTTCTCAATCATTTCTTTTTCCTTAAGGAACTTTCAATACTTGCAACGTGATAATACATTTTGATGGTTGGTATGCCAATGATTATGTTGTCGGCTTTCCATACCTCATGCTTGAGTATTATTCCCTTTCTACTCTCATGGTCATCTTGAAGCCTTTATATTATGTTTTTTGCAAGGCAACCATTGAATCCTTTTCTGATTGAGTTCATCATTATAATTCATCTTTTCCTTATCGTTCTTGCTCAATCAATTGTAGATGCAACAAAGATTATAGATTTGTAACAACTATTTTCAACGAGTCCCATTGGCCTACTTTGCCCATTTGTGGAGATTAATAGAATTAGCTTATTTTATATTATCTACACTCAGGGCTTCTTCATTGTCTTCTATGCATGGAGATTATTGTCATCTCCTTTCATGTAAGAATCATGAGTTTCATGCTTTTGGGTGACATGAGCTCCTTGTTGTCCTCCATAAGCCCATAAGACAAATGGCATATCTTGATTTTGAGGAAGACTCCCCATTGGAGATTGAGCCCTAGGTTTGGGTCACCTATGCTAGTTCTCTTTATGATGATCTAAATTAATTGCTAGTTCGAGTCTCCCTTCCTCCCTCCTATATTATAGCAAAATAACAAATCATGAGGGCTCCATATAGAGTTTCTCAAAATATGGTGTGGGTTCACTTTTTTTTTAGGGAAAAGATAGGTGGGCTACAATGGACATTTTTTGGGGGAGCATCAATAGAAGTGATTAAGCTTAGCTTTGACTAGAGAGCAACAACAACAAATTGGAGCAACTCATAGGAATTGATAGAGATATGAGTTTGATTCAGGACTCACACTTGACCTCATCCTGTTTTTGACCCGCTTAACTTATTGTGCTGCTGCATAATCACAAGAGAACTCAAGCCCTTATCATGACAAGTCCACTTTATTGCTAAACTAGGCACAATGGGCTACAATGAACTTGTTGGGGGAGGATCAATAGGAGCGAACAAGCTTGACTTCAACCAGAGTGCAATTGCAGCAAACTGGAGCAACTGATAGGAATTGACGGCGTTATGAGTTCGATTCAGGACTTGCACTTGACGTCATCCTATTTTTGACCTGCTTAAGTTATTGTGCTGCTGCATAATCATGAGAGCAAACCCAATGTGAATCAAACCCAAGTCCTCATCATGACAAGTCCTTCCCTTTACTTCTAGAGTAGGCACAATGGACATGGTGTGTATTCTATCGACAATGCTATTAGTATTTAATTAGTTCTTTTTTTTATGTGGATTTCTCTTCTAGTGGTCTAAGCATGTCATCCACTCAGTTCATAAGTCGGGAGAGTATAGACCCAAATACTTACAACACTTCTTACAAGACATGCATTTACAAAACATTATTCCATAATGCTGAACATTATGATTTCTAAACACATGGAGCATGTTTATTCTCAGAGTAAGGTGGGAGGCATGTGGGAATTTTAAACCTTTCCACATAAGCTACATGATTAGGAAACTAGCCTGCAATATGGCAATACATAAAAGATGAAAAACATTATTGCTTGGGAAACACCAATGAAGATATTACATTGAAATTGGGAGTTTGAGTTGACAAAGACCAAAGCTGCACTTATATAGTGAAATGAGTTGGTTATACACATCAATTGCCTACTAAATTAAACTTACAAGATAAGCAATAGGTTAGATAGTTAGAGTAGTTGAAAAAATAATAAAAAAACAGAGACAACTATTCAACCATCAAATATGATGTGGTTACAAGAAAACTCCCAAGATTGGAGTGCAATCAACTCTCCAAATATATCCCAACATCCTCCCTTAAGCTTAATTTGAAGAGAAGAGAAAAAGAAGGTAGGAGAAATTATGGACCATTGCCCCTTAATGACAACGTCCTTCACTCTAAACAAAATGAAGAATGTTGACTCAAAATTTAATGCAAAGTAGAAGTTATGGTGGATGAAGCTAAGGTGGTTGACATAGGTGCTTGGCTACCACAACAAACAAAACACTAAAGCGCATTTTAACAACAAATTTTTTGCAGTTTGAAGGAATCCCGATTTTCTTTAGTTTCTTTTTTGCCGATTTTTTACCGATTTATTCCGATTCTTTTGCCTTGCCAATTTTTTGCCGATTACAGTTTTCTCAACTATGGTTGAACCAACTGAAGCACTTCATCAAACAAGTTGCAAGGAAGCAATTACAAACACCATACAAAGCAACATGGTCTAATTGACAAAATTGCTTAAGCGGAGGGCCCCACGAACCAAATCTCCAATGAGTGCTTAGGAAAAAATTGATGTGGGTACATTGGGTTCTAAGTGATAGCAAAAAATAAGGCATACAATGTTATGGATGACAAAACATGCTTACAAAAGTGCATCAAAGGCTAACAGGAAGACCCACCAACAATGCTGTGCAACGTAGTTGCTTGGAGTCTATCATCCATTCATCTGATGGAAGAACTGAAGAACACAAGCTTATACTGAGAGGGGGGGGGGTGAATAGTATAAGATAAAACTTTTCTCTTTTCTTTCCAAAGCAATAACTTCAAATAATATCAATGCAATAATGAAACAATGCACAAATCACCACACACATAAGAGACAAAGATTTTACGTGGAAACATCCTCTCGGGAGAAAACCACGATAAAATATTGCTTATATATTTCTTCAATAATTTTCGTGGGCACCAACCCACAGGAGACACCAATCCCCTAGTACAAGTTTGTGGGCACCAACCCACAGGAGACACCAATCCCCTATACAAGTTCATGGACACCAATCCACAGGAGACACCAATCCCTTATACAAGTTCGTGGACACTAATCCATAGGAGACACCAATCCCCTTCTACAAGTTTGTGGGCACCAACCCATAGGAGACACCAATCCTCTTATATAAGTTCGTGGGCACCAATCCACAGGAGACACCAATCCCTTATACAAGTTCGTGGACACCAATCCATAGGAGACACCAATCCCCTAGAGGCACCAACCTCTGCTCACAAATCTGGTCCAAAACTCTGCTCAAATCTGCTCCCAAATCTGATCACAAACACTGCTCAAATTTGCTCCCAAATTTGATCACAAATACTTCTCAAATCTGCTTCCAAATCTGATCAACAACACTGCTCAAGTCTGCTCCAAAATCTGATCAATAATTCTCTCTTTCCCTTCTCTTGAGTTTTCTTTCTTCAACTAAAAGCAATTCAGACATATTCTACCCAGAATTCTTTTAACTTCATGAACATATAGAGGATAATATGCACTAGTGTAGAAAGCTTCAAATGGCCAATATGTTCTTCACATTCATTAAGTCTGTCGCTTCCACATATTTCACATTTATTACATTTTAAAGGTATCCCAAGTCTAGCACTAGATAACTTACTTGCGTGTTGAATTGGAGATGCTAATACCTTGCTTTTCTTCCACTATCATGTGCACCTTTTCTTCTTCTTGAGATGGCTGAATTGTCCTTCCTTTTTAATTGAATGCTTGGGTGAATATGTGCACTTAATCCTTTTACTCTATTCTTTGACACCTTGACTTGTTCAAATCTGTGCCCTTCAAATCTGCCTCAATAATGATGATCTTCCTTTTGTATGTGCTTTCCAAATCTGCCTTGACAAAATGATTTTCCTTTTGTATGTGCCTTCCAAATATGCCTTAATAATGATGATCTTCTTTTGAAACTTACAAAATAAAACTTTATTAACAACAAAATGACTCCTTATATCTCCCTTTTAAAACTTACAAAATAAAACTTTATTAACAACAAAATGACTCCTTATATCTCCCTTTAATCAAATTTAATTAAAACTTTACCTTGCACAACAAAACTTTAGCAGGCCATCAAGGGGATTTGACCCTTGGACCTCTAGTAGCGTAGCGCCCTAATGCGAGCTCGTGACCAACTGAGCTAACCCAGCGGATGAAACTAAAGGGCCCAATAAAATATTTGAAGCCTTCGTTGTGCTTTCTCGAACAACAACCACACAACAAAAACAGGCTGTCGAGGAGATTCGACCCTCGAATAATGTCAAGGCTTGATCTTGATCTTGCATAATGTCTTCATCAATACCGTTCAAACCTTGTATCATCTTCTGATATCAATCAACTAGATGTCCATATCTGCCACAAAAGGTACACTAAACAATCTCCTTTCCCCTGGAAGAAAAAACCTTTTGTTGGAGTTTGCAATCTTAACCAAGGTTAAATTTCATGGTAGTGCTCAAATATGGGACCAAATATAGGCTACATTAAAAGACACACTAAATAACTTAAAATACAATTTTGGATACTGCATATGTATCAGGAACCTATACAACTAGTTGTATGAAAATATGATCACAAGTTGACCAAGTTAGATTTGTTTGAATTTTTCAGCTGCACTTACTGTAGAAAAATATATTATCAATTGCAA
The DNA here is from genome assembly GCA_028583015.1 of Wollemia nobilis. Lineage (NCBI taxonomy): Eukaryota > Viridiplantae > Streptophyta > Pinopsida > Araucariales > Araucariaceae > Wollemia > Wollemia nobilis. Next base: position 6,799,784 of record JAQPPZ010016917.1, on the reverse strand, counting down.
TTTTGCTTTGCTACTCAATTTTCAATGATTAAAATCTACCACTTCCTTTCACATAAACATGATTCTTGTTGTGGGGCCTGGGATGGTGTCATAGGGGACAACTCCTCAATTCAGCTAGCGAGGTTGGATAAGTTATGTAACAAAACATGGCGCAACAAGTCATTTCTCAAACCACAAGGAGTTAAATGGAAAAATAAATATAAATGAAGAGATATTTTGATTAAACTAGAAAGCATGAAAATATCAAGAATTTCTAATTATAGATAATGCAAATTTAAATGAAATCAGAATACAAAGCTTTTGTGTAACAAAGTTGGCAACAATACCAAAACTTAGATTAGAAGTAGCATGAGCTAGGTTGTAATAAGCATGCTGGCGCTTTGATTTCTAACTAGCCTGGTCTAAAGACACTTCTTGGATAAAGATGAGTAAGCCTGGGATGATTCCAAGACATCTACATTGAATAATCTATATATAAAAATGGATAATACAATCACATGATCCTACAAGAATGGAAGCGATTCTACTTACAAGGGTTACAAGAAGGCAATTACAATATCACGCTAGAGGTTACTGCATGTCTTTCTTGTGGATCAACATCGTAGATTAGGATAGGATGACGACGTTCTCAAACAACCTATGCAGTTCCTTTGGCATTGGACGCATGAAAAAATATTGGTTAAGACATGAACATCCAACTCTAATACTAGGCGTTGGCATTGGTTCTGGCACAATCTTGATGCTTGATGTCAAGGTGGCACAAGACTAAAGTTTGCTGGTAGGTGGAGAAAGATGCTAGCACTCCTTGGGGCCAGACGATGTTGTTGATTTCATGTGGCACCATGCTGTAAAGGCTTGTCTGTGCACTAGCATATGTAAGGGCTTGAGAATAGTCATGAAGAGGGCTTGAGCAACTCCTACTCCCTTGAGGAGCATTGATCCCCATTGCATCCAAATCCAACTAAAACACGGTTACGGTATGCCTTGAGGTAATGCTTCTTGGAGGCGCACTTATTCGTAATCTGGTTGCACACCAGCTTTGTGCTTGGGTTTGAGAAAGGGTCTCTACCTTCGATTGTACTTGCTTCGTTTATCAAAAAAGTGACGATATCCTCGTCACAGTCGAACACCTGCCAGTGGGTGTCTTTATCAGGCACAAAAGGCCTGTAGATGGTACAAAGGCTTCGGTTTCTGGACAGTGTCATCAGCCGGGACGTACCTGGCTCCAACAGACACCAAAATGTCAGCATGCTTATTCTTCTCACGAGATATGGCTTTGACATTCAAAGAGTCGAATGACTCCATCAGATCCCAAACACGGTTACGGTATGCCTTGAGGTAATGCTTCTTGGAGGCGCACTTATTCGTAATCTGGTTGCACACCAGCTCTGAGTTGCCAAAGATCTGCAAATGTCTTACCCCCAGTCTCTCTGCCTTTCTCAAACCCAAGCACAAAGCTTCATACTCCGCCGCGTTGTTAGTACAGCTCCAAGCCAGCCTGTAAGTGTAGTCCTTCTGGACTCCGGATGGGGAAACCAGAAGTACACCTGCACCGATGCCATTTTTGCATCGGGCGCCATCAAAGAACAGCTTCCATAGCTTTTCTGGTGCAGGTCCAACCTCCTTTTTTGCTGACTGGTCAAGTCTTTCAGGCTGGGTGACGGAGTAACAACCTTGCTCGGTCTCAATCATGGCATTGAAGTCTAGCAAGGAGAACTCATCCTCCACTTGTAATAGCTCAAGGGCCTCTTCTGCCATATCCACCTCTACCAGTTCTTCAGTTGTCAGCTGAACCATGCCATTTTGCGGCTCTTCTTCGGGTATCTTCTCTACCAGAAATGTGAAAGGCTTTTCATTATAGATCTTTAATATTCTTCCTTTGAAGGGCACTTCCATATGTGAGTAATCTAGAGACATATCCACCCAGCTTCGTAGTGAACTCCCTAGAGAGACACATGCCGAAGTAGGGTTCCAAGTCGACCACAACGACTTCCTGGATGACCACTATGTCGAGGGCTTTATGCAGTCGGATCGGGATATCCTTGATAACATCAACTGTCTTGACAGGGGTGCCGTCTAGCTGCAGCACACCTTGGCTGCACCTTGTATATTCCATACCGATCTCCTCGCAGACGGCTCTCGGCATGACAATAGTGGAAGCACTAGAATCCACCATGCAGCTGTGTACTATATAGCCTTCCATCCGCAATGACAGATAGAAAGGAGGTGGCCTGTTTTTCTCGGTAGCAGAAACTGTCAAGGGCTGAGCTAACACAACAGGCTGCGTCGGCTTTCCATCTTTTACGCTTTTCAAGGATTCCTGCAACAGATCAACTTGCCCTGGGAGCAGAAGAGCCTCGTACATACTTATCTTTGTCGGGGTCCTTTTTAGCTCATCAACTATATTGTAGGTTGAAGTGCCGGCTCCCTCTATCTCTTTTGTTGGCTCATACCTGGTCCGGTATTGCTGCGTGGCTTCGACTCTCTGTCTCTTCGTCAGCGACGGATACCTCAGCTTCTCTTGAGCTTGTTCTTTTGTTTTGGCTAGAGGTTGGGCTGCGGGAGCCTTGAGCGTAGGGAACTTTTCTTTGGCTGTAGGGGGCCAAGGTGACTTGTCAGGTGGTAGCCCAACAGGCTGCGCCCTCTCCCTTCTGGCGTATACCTTCAACGGCTTTGCTTGGGCCGTGGCAGCCTCAATTGGCCTTCTGCCTTCCTTGGTCAAGAGCGACGCAAGATCTTCTTCTGGGACCGCAAAGTTGCCTTCATCGTCCAGGATCATGTATGCTTCGTCCTCCATGGCGCTGCTCGCAAGGGTCTGAAGATAATGCTGATGCAGCGTGCAACTCTCTTCTCCGTGTGGATCGTTGCATGTAGAGCACCAGTTAACCTGGTCAGAAGTGCCAGGTTGAACCTCATTGGCAGCATTCCTTGCCGGGGGCCTTTGCGCTTGTGTAGCTTGATCTTTGTTAGCGTCGGGGGAGGATATGGTCTCCTTGGAAGGAACTCCATCTGGGCTTGCTTCTTCTTCATTATTGTCATATCGTTGGAAATAGTATGATACCCAGAGGCCAGAGCCCGTACCTCCTGAAGGATTTTATTCCGAATATCGTTATCGGCGAGCGCCGGCCGGGCCAATGGAGGTATTGCGGCTAATGGTGGAGGTGCGAGAATACGCCGCGTAATGAGTGGGAGGCGGGAGTGCGGGATACTGCGGAGGTGGAGGTGGCGGATTAGGATAATGGATCTGAGGTTGACCATAGGGGTTTATAATCGGTGCTGGATTCCATGGCTGCTGGGGGTACTGATTTGATGAGGATGGTATTACACCAGACGTCAATGGATATTGGGACTGAGGGAAATCAGGATAAATGGGAGGTTGCATTCTATGCGGAAGTCTGCCTATAGAGATTATGTCTAATTCTGCTTGCTGGGCAGCTTCGTATAGGGCAGGGGAAGTATCGATCGGGGCTATCTTGAGAAGTAGGCAAATATCCGAATTGAAAGACCTCAGGTAATAGTGTGCAGCTTGACCCGTCGGAGGTCGCAGTTCGCGAGGTACTCTTTTCCAAGACCTCGCAAACCTTATGTTGAAGTCTGATATCTCCTCTTGCGGGTGGCGTTGGATACTCTAAAACTGATGCAACAATGAAGGGGGGTCAACAGACTCGTTGCATCCTTTTACGAGCCTGCCTGCCTGCCAACTGAGGCCACCCCGTGATAGATCCTTCTGGCAAAGATCTCCACCAGTAGAGAAGCTTCCCTCTCAGAGAAAGAGCCAATAGACGGGTCTTAACACTCTCGCTCGTAATAGAGTGCAGTGCAGCCAAGGCCAGAATGTCTTGGATGTCCTCATATGCCGTTTTCCCGGAGCCATCGTAAGTAGGGATGGATTTCAAGGCAGCGGGGGGCACAACCTCTTGTCCGACTAGAGCCAAGGGCCCTGTGGAGTCAACCGCTGGGAAGAGGTCGTCATCATTTTGCTGGGCAGCCATGTCTTCTTCCTCTCTGGTCGTGTACTCTGTATCAGTGCTGTCTGAAGTTGTAGGTTTCTCTTCAATTTCGACCTCTTTGACTTTAGCTTCTTCGATCTCGACTTCAAATTCATCTATGTGATCTTGGTAGTCAGCTAGCCTTACGCGCTCTCTAGGAGCATTGATGTCAATTTCGTAGAGATCAGGCTGGTTTCCCGGATTCCTTGCTCTCCACCTTCTTGTATGCATGAAGGCGCTTGGACCGGTCTCACGGACTCAGAGGATATTCAGGTACTTGCAGAGTCGCCAGGTGTTTTGATTTAACAACAATGAAGCGAACACCAATGCTTCGATTCTGTTTTGGGTGGGAAACTCTCGGGTCCCACCGGGCGTGCCAGAGAAACTGTTGGTTACGAATCTGCCACTAGGATAGGATTTAGTGTAATGCGCCCTAGATTCGCCCAACAGATTGAAATGCCGAAAGGAAGGAATGCCTTCCGTGCCAATCCCTGGAGGAGGCCGACTTCCTATGTTTTCTCAGTTGTTTATCAACTCAGAGTGCAAGAAAGAAATTATAAATGCAGAAAGAAATATAAATGTATTTGTATTGGGTGGGGAGGATAAGCAGCACAACAACTATCAATCACCACTACTAACAACAATTAAACACATAATACATTGCAGAAACTACCAATGTCATTCATCCTATGTATCCTCTAACTATGCATTCCAGGAATACTTAACTATCAAATACCGATATCCAGATAGCAAAATAACAGTAAGCAATAACATAAGCAACATGAGGCAGAAATGCTAAATAGAGGCAGCATACAAAACAAGAACAGTCAATAGAGCCAAGTGTATTTTGTATTCAGAAGCAAACGCACAGCTACAATGGTTCCCTAGCAATATATCCCCCTTCCACCAGTTTACAATGATATGGCGCAGCTATTTATAGCGCAATTTTCCCCCTAATTACAACTTTGGGCACAGGATCCCATACCTGACAATAGCTGACAAAGCTGACAAAAGCGGCAAAAAGTGGCTGATGTTGACCTCTGCGGATATGGAATGTACTTGCAGCAAGGTCCACCTGAAAACTTGCCAGCTACGTGGCAGTGCGGTAGATGAAACTTCGAGTCATCTTGAATGAGGGTAGTTGCGGTACAATAATTCAGTTCACGCTCGCACACCACCCATCACATCTCTGACTCGAATCTCGAGGCTGGACACCTGTCAGAATCTGATAAGGGACAAATTTGCCTTGGGATCTTGTCTCTCTTTCTTGCCCGACTTCGCCCGGAATTGGAGCGCAATCAGACAGCGCAAGGGGGAAGTAGCGCAGTTGGGGAGGCCTCCGTGCCTTAGAAAATTTCCGGGGCTGTCTTCAACATTCTGCCCGAGTGCGCACAAGTAAGCGGGCGCAGCCCGACTTCGCTGCGAAGTCGGGTTGCGCTTCCAACACTTAGCCACTTTCGGTCATATCGCCCCGACTGCGCATGAACATGAGAGCGCACCCCGACTTTGCTGCGAAGTCGGGTTGCACTCCTAACACTATCTCAGGGCTCCATTGATGCCCAGGTGCACACAGAAATGAGAGCGCACCCCGACTTCGCTGCGAAGTCGGGTTGCGCACTCAGCACTTAGCAAAATTCTGATCATCTCTCCGCACTTCGGCTCCCCAAGTGCGCTCAAACTCAAGGGCGCAGCCCGACTTCGCTGCGAAGTCAGGTTGCGCACTTGAATACTTAGAATTTTTTAGGGGTCTTTTACTCCTTTGGGGAAATTGATAGAAAAAAGGAGAGGAGGAAAGGGGAGGGAATGAAACTGATGGAAGGGAAGAAAGGGGATAGTGGAGAAAGGGAAAGGAGGAGGAGGGAAGGGAGAGCAGCATCCTTACAAGAAAATTGAAGACATGGCACCCCGTGCAATATGTGGCAACAGTTCAGTTATGACCCATGTCCATGAGCCACCTATTTATTGTGTAGGGATGGATCAGTGGAAGGTTGACCATCTTCACAAGCTACCCCAAGGGTATTATCGATGTCTTATTCTCACGCCAAGCATGATTGGTCAACAGGCCCTCATCACTCAGACTCCAGGCTATAGGAACAGGCATGTAGTACTCGTTTTCTCTTTACCTTTGGAGGAACATCAATGATGGATGTTAGGAGAGGCCTTAAGAGGAGTACCTAGGTTCTTTCAAGCCCTCTTCACCCAAGATACTCTCATTTTGTTAGGTATCTTATTGACTCCTTTGCAATGACATATAAGGTTTCTGGCCTTCCGTTTACTCTGGAGTTTGATATAAATTGGAGGCATTCTTGCTTTCCAGCCTTGTTCTTTGTCAGCTCCTTACATATTTTCTTCCTAAGCGGTTTTCTTTGTGCATGGTTATTTGTATCATATAGTTCTATCTTTTCAAACTTGTCTAGGGTTTACCTCTTTTGGGGTCATCTCCACTAGTTAAGGTATTTTATTGTTTGTTCCCTTCATAAGAGGCTCTCTGTGCATGGTACTTGTATCATATAGTTCTATCTTTTTAAACTTGTCTAGGGTTTACCTCTTCTGGGGTCACCCCCACTAGCTAAGGTATTTTATTGTTTTCTATTGCAGGTTGTCATTTTGTGTTTCATTGACTTATTTTATCAGTTATGAATAATTTCATTCTTTTTATCTCACAGATGGTCTTGCCACATACCCATGATTTACTCTTCCACTTATATCTAGATCAGGACATTTGTGGTGACTTATGTGTGCATGTAACTGTATTGCTCCCCTTATCTATTTAAGGATAAAAAGTACACACTGGTGCCTGCAGGCAATTATGTTCACATAGACAGAATGCTGCATCCACACTTGCACACAACTAAATTCTCTTCAGCAACTGGCATCTATGAGGGGTTTGCAGGGCAGCAGTCGTAAAAACCCCTGATGGTATTATAAAATATCAAGGTATAAACCTCTTCTTTTCTGCATACCATATTTGTTGAGGTGGAACTCCATAATCCTCGTGGTGGACTTCCATTTGTACCACACATTGACTGCGAAACCTAAACTACTAATGTGGCTGCAACATCAGTGTCAATGAGTTCAATCACAAACCTTAGTATGAGGGTTCACAGACACTATATAAAACTCAGTACAAAAGATCTGTGTTTATGGAACATATATTGACAGTGCTTGCTTGTGCATGGTGTCTCCAGGGCTTGTTACTGACTTCCATATCCTATAACTGCAATTTCCCATTTCATTTATAGCTTGAAATTATATTATGTAAATTTTCGAATACAACATTGTACCAATGTCTGAAATTTCAATTTTAAATAGTTCAAACGTACAAATCTTTGCAAAACAGAGTCTTGCTGCAATGCCTTATCACTAAATGTAATGTTGGTTCTTGGATGAGCAGGAATTGATGGATTCAGTTTTATGGGGTGATGTTACAAAGCTTTCGGATGCACCTGTTCAACCTGACCTGGGTTCAGATTGGAAGACATTGAAAAATGAATGCATTGCATGCTTTTCGACATCTGATCCTCTGCCACTATCCAGAGTGGAGGAAGAAATTGATAAGAGGGCCTTGTCTGAAGATACAAGTATCACACAACTTGAAGTCAGTAGAAAACGCCCAAAACTTGAAATTCGTCGAGGAGAAATGCGTTCTTCAGACATAAAAGATGTGCATGAACCTCAACTTCAAGCTCATGAGGAAGTTCTTGATCCCATTATTGAAAACCAGCAAGAACCAAGCACAGCAAGTCAAGGGATTTTATTTCCTTATCTAGAAGGGCTAACAAACAGCTGTCCAGATGATGTCACTATGACATGGGATAAGGTTGGGGATGATAGTAGACACCGGATTGATCCTTGTGGATATCAGGAAATGCTCATTGCAGAACCTAAATCAAGTAGCAAGAATCATTTGAGAGGCAGTGGTGAGCACAAGTATCGACAGTGTTCAGCCTTCATAGAAGCCAAGGGAAGACAATGTAGCCGATGGGCAAAAGATGGAGACATCTATTGTTGTATGCATTTAAATTTCCACTCTCCTAATAGTGTTCATAGCATGGAACAGGCTGTATCACTTCCCAAGTCTCCAATTTGCCAAGGGATGACAATTTATGGAAGGAGGTGTACACATCGATGTAAAAATGGATCATTGTTTTGTCTTAAGCATTTGCTTCAAGAGCAACAAGAGAGTGATAAGACACCAAGTTCAAGTACATTTGTTACCAGTAATAAGAGAGTAAAATTATCATTTGAGGGACAAGTCCCAATCAGTAATGCACTATCAGCAGGTATAGGCTGTGAAGAATCTGTTGAAAATAAATCAAACTTCATAGTGGACACACCCTTACAAGACTCTGAGGATGCATCAGGAAGACCCACTCAGAGGTGGAGCACTGATAGTGGCACTATTGGAAGGCATCAATGGATTGACTTTCAGTCTCAAGACACTGTGGCACAAGAGAGGTCTGCTGCTAAGGGTCCCTACCAGTATGCAAGTTGGTCCCGGTGCATCGGGTGGTGTAGGAACAATAGTGGCCAGTGCTCTCACAAGGCTAAGCCAGGTAGTTCATATTGTGAAAAGCATCAGCCAAGTTCAGTTGCAAGCGGGGGAAAGACTAGTGACAGATATGTCTCACTGGAGCTTCTGAACCACCTTTTGAGAATTGCTAGCTGTGATGAAGACAGGAATCATTTATTCCGTGCTTCAAATCTATTGCATGAGTTCATGAATGTTTGCCTTTTGGAAGGGACTACATATCGTTCAAATTCCAAGGGAAGAATCATGGATTGGGTTCTTGGAGAGGTGTCAAAAGATTTGAAAGCTGCAGATGCTCTGTTGAAGATTGTTTCATGTGAGAAGGAAAAACTAGGCAAATATCTAGGAATAGAAGAAGTGGGAGAGAACAGTACTGCAATAGTTCCAGGGATTCCTGATACAATGGTTCAATTTTCAGCTTCTTTGGCAGAGGATGATGGAAGGCACAAAACAAACAGTGAGAATGGGTTAGTTAATCCTGGAATAATTGGGAACTGTACATCCAGTAACGAACAAATGCTCAAATGTAAACTGTGTGGGGAGGAATTTTCTGATTCCCAGGCTCTTGGACGCCACTGGATCATCATTCATAAAAAGGAAGCCCAGTGTTTTTTCAGAGGATATGCATGCCGTATTTGCAAGAGCCCATTTACTAATAAGAGGGGTCTTGAGAGACATGTGAAGACCCATCATGCTGAAAGTTTGCTTGAACAGTGTGTGTTAACTTCATGCATACATTGTGGTAGTCACTTCATGAACTATGAACAACTATGGGAACATGTTGTATCTGCTCATTCTGAAGAGTTCATCTGGTCAGTGGGTATCCTAGAACAGGTTAAGGGCTCCAATTCTTTGGTGCCTGTGGAAACCGAGGGGGCTACACAGAATGGAGCTTCTGTTGCTGGGAACTCTAAGCAAGAAGTAATCTCCAAGTCAGGCATTTTGCACCATGTGTCTATGAATATTGGAATGGCAGTTAAGGACAAAGGTCTTGTGAATCGTAGTACTGTACGGAGGTACACCTGTAGATTCTGTGGGTTGAAGTTCCATCTTCTCCCAGATCTAGGTCGTCACCACCAAGCTGAGCACATGGGCAATGCATCAAACATGCCCTCTCTACCAAAGAAAGGAAAAGAGCTGCTTTCTACAAAATGGAGGACTAGGACGGTAAGTTCTAAATTAACAAACAAGGTTGGATCATCGCTTAAACATGCTTCCATCATTGCCAGAAAAAAGTGCTTGGAAAGATTTAATGTACGTAACACGATAAAGATGAAAGGATGTTCTGAGATGGCTGAAGCGAGTGAAAGAGATGATAGACTTTCAGACTTTTACTGTTCAGCTGTGGCTGAGATGTTACTATCTGAAATTCAAAATACGAGACCTTGGCCCAGCAACCAGGAAATACTCAACATTGCTCGTTCAGCTTGCTGCAGATTCAATTTGCATGCTGTATTGGAAACAAAATATGGTGCATTGCCTGAACGCTTGTACATAAAGGCTGCCAAACTTTGCAGTGAAGCAAATATCAGAGTAGAATGGCATAGGAAAGATTTTATTTGCCCTAACCAGTGTAATGTTAGGGAAAATTCCCAACCTTCTGTCATGTTGACCCCTCTTCCTGATGTGCATTTTAATTCTTTGCCAGTTATGTTGGATGATCTAAAGTTGGCCTCTGAAGATAATCAGGAGACATGGGAGAAGGCTGAGAGTCATTTGGTTCTCACTTCACCTCACTTTGAAGGAACTAATCATGGCAAAACATTTGTAATCTGTGAGGATTTGAGCTTTGGGAAAGAAGCAACTGCGGTGCCTTGTGTGATTGATGTGGAATTAATGGATCAATCTACTTATGCTCTCTTTAAACAGAGAGGAGATCTAAAGATCGAAACTTCCATGCAGAATTTCTTCTACATCACTGAGAGACTTTTGGACCCTTCACTTGGTCTTGACACAAAGGTATTATTCATGCCTTTAAATTCATAATAACCTAGTGTTGCCTGCTGTTAGCTATGGTTTGATTATGTCAGAAACACAATAACAGGTGGCACAGTAAAAATATGCAAATTAGTTAACAGACAAGGTGGCATAGTTGTTTTGAAAAGCTCAACAAAGAAAATGGATTCATCTTGATTAATTATTTTGTTTTTTAAAGAAATACATTTTATATTTTCAATGGGTTACATGGGATTGAATCGGCCCCACCTGTATTACATCATCACCACATAGTGGTATTACAACAAAGCTTGGATATTATCCATGTATCGTTTGACAAGATTCGAACCTGGGTCTCCTCTTTGAAATGTTGAGGAATCTAACCGGTTGAGCTAATGCCACTTGATTTTTAAGAAATACATCTTATGTTACTATGCCAAGCAGAAAAAAAACCTTACATCAGCTGTACAATAAAATTGCATGGAAAATCTTCCTCTATGTAAGCAAAGGGAGGAAAGCACCTGGCCTTTGCCCCCATGGAAAAGAAGTCTCTCTTCCTATATCCATGGGACCTTTGCCATTGGGCTTTGACCAGAAGGGGCAGCAACTATTGCCTGGAAATCATGCATCTATTGAAGCTGTTTCATCCTGGAACACTGCTTTACCCTGCATCTATGCCAAGAAAAACAAGACTGCAAGCTGAAATGCGTGCTAAAGTTTTTGGCAACCATCTGTTATCATTGAAAAGTAGTGTCTAATTGCTTTTTTTGTTTTTCCAGAGTTCACAACTGGGATGTAGCTGCACCCAACCACAATGCTCTCCTGAATCGTGTGATCATGTTTACCTCTTTGACAATGACAATGATGATGCAGAAGACATTTATGGACAACGCATGCATGGTAGATTTCCATATGATGATAAAGGTCGAATAATTTTGGAGGTAGTTATGAACATGTTTTTTCTCGTTTTTTTTTTTGTATGTTTGTTGTCCTCCTCTTCCTTTGTTTCTCTGTGGTTATCTATGGAAAGCTGCTACTGTAGCATGGCAGAACTAGATTCTCTATTTGTTTAACCTCATGGGTATCTATTATCTATTGCATACTTATATTGCTTTGAGTTAAGTAATAAATGACACATGTGGGAGCAAAGAGATGCATGTGCTTGAGATTTAGTACAGAGCTCCACTTTAGAGGCGCCATGTCATATTCTTCTAGACATTGGTTGTAATGTCAAAATTTGTACTTGTTCAAGATAAGCTATAATGTTATCTAATATGTAAATTTTCTTACCAAATAAACAGGTACATAATCATGCATAAACTGCTATCCCCATGTATATAATGCTTATATAATATCTAGATCCTAGATCCTCTGACCAAATGAATGGGTACATAATACGTAAAATGATGTCCTCATGTATATATAACTGAGTTAATTGGGACTGGGGCTGGCTCGTGTGAATCTGTAACTCATGCTATCAGGTGTCTGTCTTGGCAGGTCTTTGCTTGTGATCTACAATTTACTGTTTCTTGCTTTGGTTCAATCCATGCAAGTGTGCAATGTGGCCTTCATTGTTAGAGCGAATTCAGTGTGATTCTTAGCAGCATAGATTTGGCCTGTCATTCTGACTTTGGTGTTTATGTTCATGCAGGAAGGATATTTGGTATATGAATGCAATTCTATGTGTAGCTGTAGTAAAGAATGCCCTAATCGGGTGCTGCAGAAGGGTGTTCAAGTCAAACTTGAAGTTTACAAATCAAAGCAAAAGGTAGTACTTCCATTTCTATTTGGTAGTTCTGATATGAAATACTGCGTTTACAAAATTTGTTAAAACTTGATCTAATCTGATTTTGAATGCAAACAGCATCAAATGTTTACTCAAAATGAGAATAATGGCAAAGACTTGTGGCAATATCTCATTTGTTTCAATGTTTTCTTTACTCCTGGTTTGTTTGATATTAGGGATGGGCAGTTAGAGCTGCGCAAGCAATTCCGCGTGGAACATTTATTTGCGAATACCTTGGAGAAGTCTTGAATGATCAAGAAGCAAATAAAAGAGGGGAAAGGTAAGTTATAGCTAGTTTAATATGTTCTAATTGTTTATAGCAAGGTAAGTTATATGCACTACTGTTTAATACTACTAGTCTTGTTCATTGTTCAGGTATGACAATGAAGGCTGTAGCTATTTGTATGATATTGATGCCCATATTGATACAAGCGATCTGGCTGATGGGGTACAACCATATGTTATTGATGCTACCAAGTATGGGAATGTTGCACGTTTTATCAATCACAGGTATAATAATATTGTACAATGTGCTGATCCATTGCTATTTTATTTTTTACTTTTTGTTAAAGTGGTTTTAACTTTTATCATTGTAGATGATAATTGTATAAGAGTATTTAACTTGGATTAAATTTTTTAGTATAATATAATTTTCTCTTTGATGGAAGCACATTATTTCTGCAACATTTAGTTCTGGGATTAACATCTTTTACATATCTGTATTCCAGTTGCTCGCCAAACCTAGTAAACTACCAAGTACTTGTGGAGAGTATGGATTGTCAGCTTGCACATATTGGCCTTTATGCAAGTCGAGATGTATGCAGTTTATTTTCGAGTAAAGTGTTTTTATTATACATTGTATGCATGATTCAAGTCTTTGCCGTTCAATTGCTTTGAGAATCAGATATTTCCAGCTCATTGTTTTGAAATTTCACAGTATGTGTTACTTAAATATAGAAATGATAGCTTATTATAGCAGCTGATAAGAGGGTTGTCATATTTTGAATTTAACTTGTCAATTGATGCCAGATTGCTACTGGGGAAGAGCTGGCTTATGATTATCGTTACAAGCTATTGCCTGGCAAAGGATATCCTTGCCACTGTGGGGCCACTAATTGCCGTAGAAGATTGTACTAGCTGGTTGGTTTGGTAGGATTTTAATTATTTCTGGTTAGTAGTGACGAAAATTGCTACTCTTTGAGATGGTAAGATATCATATTTGAGCCCTCGGCAACATTAAGAGAGGTTCAAGGACCTATTTTAAATGTATGTGCAGAAGTTGCCCTACTTAGGTGTTGTTGGAGCTGAGCTATTATCGTTCAGTTACTGGGATGGCTTGTAAAGCAGTAAAGCCATATGTTTTGGCTTTAGAAGGTCCTCGTCACAGTTTGATCTAAGACAGCACACAGACAGTTAATAAGGAACAGTGGGAACTCTAGTCAGGTAATTTGTTACAAAATGCTGGCTTGTAGATGACCAGTAAAATATGAAAATATTCAGTTTTGAATTGTAGAGCAAGCCACATTTGATTGTTTTTCAAGAGGGAATCATAACATTTAGTTATTGGAAGAAGGAAACAAAAGGTAGGCTTGCTGAACCTATGTAATTTTTCTGCAGGCATCTTTATGACTATTAATTTCTTTGGGTCAAGACCCTGACACAAGAGAGCTAAATGTACTCAAAATCAAGTTAGGAAGTTTACTTTGTTAGACCAGAGTGTATTATGCGGGGTCAAATTCTTTGGAATCTGTGTGTATTGAGCCAGAGTCGTGTTGTTCTATTGACACACTGCTTTAAATGTATAAATATTATTTTGATAAAAGTGAGACTTTCTCACTTCCATGTTCATTTATGTTATACTGTGTTATGCCAAAATGTTGTTTCTTCTAAAGTTCAATTTGGGTTCCCTAACAATAGAAGTTCTTGTCAGTGGTTGCATCGTTGATTATTCTTTTATTCTGGTTTGTTTTCATTCCTTATTCCGAACAATTTGATAAGAGAACTTATCCAGATATGGCCTCTCTGCGGCCTACTTGGTAAGTATAAACATAAAATTGTTATAATATAATTGTGCAAGAGGATATTTAGAATGTGGATAATAGAAAACAACAATCAGGAAGGACAATAATTCAGTAACTTCACCATTTATGAGCTTAGTGATCAGTGTGTGTAAGAGTATAGTCAATACTTCATTTTCTCCAAGTAAAATTTGCAAATTTAATTATTTAATTTTCAAGAGCTTCATAATGAAGGCAATTTGAGCACAGTAAGTTTGTAATGCTGATATATTGGCACACAACCTGATACAGTTTAGATGAAACTGCATAAAAAATTGGATTATCTAGATCTCAATGATGCATATATATTTGACTAATTTTTTCCATGTTTTTAAAGTTTTTCAATACATCATTTGGTGGACTTTAGATACATCCACAATTTTTGATTCATTCTATGAAAACTTTACGTTTTCTTCAATAGCATCATAGGTCTTTATGTGTTTGCTCAACGACTTCAATATTTATTTATACAAGACCTGTCTTGCATTCTTGTCTTGTCTAAGAGAGTGCATTACATATTCTTATGATTTTTTTCTTTTCAAATGAACAGAACGCAAAAAGGATTTTTGAGCTCCATTTGTGCTTTGCCTTGTCCATTCAGTGTCATGTTTTTGTGACAGTTATAATCAGTTGACTTTGATGGAAATATAAGCATTTCCTCTCAAGGAAATGTGGGCTATTAAATCCTCAAACTGGGGGCCTGAGTTGACTTTTCCCCACCATTTGGTACCTTCTGCATTTCTTCTTTCCTCCCTCTCCCCTTCTCTCGAGTGCCATTTTCTATCTCAATGCTCTATTTGTTTCATTATTACCTGTTAAACTCTACAGGAGGTGTTCTAACTTGTATTTCTTGCAATGGTCTTGTGTGGCAAGTTTTATTCTAGTTTGTATTCATTCCTTATTCTGAACAGTTTGATAATAGATCGTATACAGACGTGACATCTGTGTGGCCTGCTTGGAGAGTGTAAACACAATTTACATATCATAAAATATTCTGTAATAAAATTGTGCAAGAGAATGCTGAGAATATGAATAACAAAAAAAAAAACAATCAGGAAGGATGAGAATTCGGTTACTTTGCCATTTATGAGTTCAGTAATCGGTGTGTAGTATAGTCAATATGTCATTCACCATGTAAAGTTTGCAAATTTAATTATGTAATTTTTAAGAGTTCCATTATGAAGGCAGTTTGAGCACAGCAAGTTTAGATTAGATCAAACTTAATTATGTAATGCTCTGATTTGTTGGCACATGAGTTGGTACAGTTTAGATCAAACTGACAAAAAATTGACTTACGTAGATCACATTATTTGTTTGCTTTGATGCATCTGCATTTGACTATTTTTTTCCATGTTTGTAAAGTTTTCCACTACATCATTTGGTTGTCTTTAGATTCAGACACTGATTTTGATTCATTCTACAAAGACTTCACATTTTCTTCAGTACCATTGCAGGTCTTTATTTGTTTGGTCAATGACTTCATTTATTTGAAGAGGGGCTGGCCTTGCAATCTTGTCTACGAGAGTGCATTGCATTTTCTTATGAATTTTCTTTTCTTTCCAAAAGAACAGAATGTGAAAAGGATTATTGAGTTCCATTTGTGCTTGGCCTTGTCCATTCAGTTTCATGTTTTGTGATTGTTATAATGGGTTGTTGACTTTGATGGAAATGTAAGCCCTTCCTCTTATGGAAATGTGGGCTATTAAATCCTTATCATGGGGGACTGAATCTGGCTTTTCCTCGCCATTTGGTACATACTTTTCTTCTTTCCTCGCTCTTGCCTTTCCTCTCTCAATGTCCCAGTTGTTTCATTATAACTTGCAAAACCCTAGAGGAGGTGTTTAAACTTATTTCTTGCAATGGTAGCTGGCAAGTTAATATGAATAGCTTTGGAGAACATTTTTTGGGCTTAGTCAATGCATGCAGCTAGTCATAACATCATTAGAAACGAGTTTGGTGTTAGAGGGAGGATGGCGGTGTCATTGTAAGTTGATTTTGTAAAACCCCTATATATTACAAAATATGATGGAATTGACAATATTTTCTAGAAATGAATTGAAGCAAGCTATGCACAAAAATCTTATACATAGAATGAAAGAAGATTTTTTTGGGGTGCCCATAGGCACCATAAATAGTCATTACTTTGTAGATAATATTGCACAACACTTTGATTACAAATGAGGAGTGTGAGAGGGGTATTTATAGCAATACCAAATACCCTAATTACATCATAAAGTTTAACCTAAGCCGACATAACTAGTGGGCTTTAGGTTAATCACAAATATTAAATAAGGTTTGACCTTAACAAAGTTAACCATAGCCCATTGGGTTTACATAATAAAATATTATGAATTTATAAATACATTGCACAATGAAATGCCCTTAGACCTATTCAACACATTACACAATGTCAACTCTTGGCCATGAATTATAATATAAATTTAACAACCCTCATGATCTGAACTAAGGGGCCAAGGAGAGGAGACATTAGTGATAATAATATCTTCCCCTCATAATGGATGCTCTAGTTGGCATTTGTTGTTGAGGCAAATCCATCTAAATCTCCCTCATCATTTGAAAGACGTCCACCTTGCTTCAAGAACTTAGCTTCAATCTTCTGTAGCTTCAACAAGCAATTCTTTGTAGGATGTCCCTCCCTTTAACAGTATCTGCAAGTGGTCTTTGATTTCTTTTAAGACTTAGCCTTGTCCGTGGGCCCTTGGGTCTTAGCCTCCTTAGATTGGAATTCCTTTGCATGAGCTTGTATGTGAGGAGTTCCACCACCATAATTTTGCATCACAACTTCAAAATGAATTAGAAGAGACAAAAGATTATAAAGAGTTGGAGTCTTTTGTGATTCCAAGAACATAGGAATCGTGTGAACTATTAGGTTCAATATCTAAGAGAGAGAAAGATTAACAAGGACAATATTAACATATTTTGCACCTTTCTTTTTGCCTCTAGAAGATGTAATATCTACCCTCAAAGCCTTGAATCTTGTAGTATAGTCCTCAACGTTATTAAACTCAACTAGCTTAAGAGAAGAAAGCTCTAATTCCAAGTGATTGACTTCAATAGAATTAACCTTTTTAAAAAGTTCATGCAACTTTGACCATACCTTGTTAGGGTCACTCTCTTCTTTGATATCGAAAAATAACTTTATTTCATTCAACAAGGAAAACAAACCTAGAACCTCTTTTGTCTTTTGTTGTTGAGCTTCATCATCAAGAACTATTGCTTTATCCTCTTGAAAGATACACCATAGGTTCTTACTTCATAGTAGGCCAATCATTTGAGTTGAGAAGATACTATAATTTCGCCCATTAAGGCGAGTAACTAGGGCTTTGTGGTCCATCTTACACAATCCGACCCTTAACACTATAGCAGGTCTATGAACTAGTGCCACCAATGTATACAACTTGACAAATCATGCGATTTAAGAAAAAGGGGCTTAAAATGCTTTCGTGTGTATAAGTGATGACATCCAAAAGATTTTCCTTAATGGACCCCAAAAATAGGAAATTAAAAGCTCTAACCTTAAAGGTGAAGCACCAATCTTGACCTGCCACTTGGCAAGCTCTGATTTGTTGAAGTGATCCATTCACTTTTTGCCACCTCAACTCCTCTAATCTACCTAGTCGACACTTGCTTTATGTTGATTAGTCAAATGCGCACACAAACACACATGAAAAAGTGGGTTGATGTGGCGCAATAGGGGACCACATTGGCCAAGCATCCACAAAGAGAATTAAAAGTGCCTTGTAGAACTCAAAGGGGATTGAACTTGTCTCCCTTGAGCTAAGAGCCACATGCCAACCAACTCGGCCAACTTGCCAATGAAGCCAAAAAATGCGACTGCACAATTTAGCTTGTTGTCCTCCCCACTTTGGTGACCAAAGATGCCAACATATGGTTAAAACCCATGACAAAAACCTGCAAAGGCACTCTTACTATCCAATCACATGTGCCATTAGGTGTTGACCAAAAGGGCATGGTTCTTGTAGAGTCAACCACATGCCATTGTAACAAAGAAGAGGGGATAGGTGTCAATCGACCCTATGCCCTATCCTCCACGAAGTTGATGCTAAACTGCCATGTTATAGTCATTGTAGACAAGAGGTAGCTTGCAAAAAGATTGATAGGATCTTGAGCCATTTTCAAATCCCAAGCAACCATAAAAGGGAGCATGTGTCAACTTGAACTTGCAATGCATAGGGACAAACACCTTCAGGTGCACCCATCTAGTCGTAATGGCCCACCTTTGTGATAGGGGGAGACACATGCTTTCTTTGTAGAGAAAGACAACACATGACCCCTTTTGTGAAGGCATGCGAAGGGGCCGCCCTTTAAATTTGAAATCCGTACGCATAAAATGCAAATATAGAAGCAACAATTGGACTAAAAGGCTCATAGTCCTTTCAACAACCGATTCTTCAACTTTTAGCTCATGTAGATGCTTCTTGTAGCAATAATATAAGATTTTTGAAGATCTTGGACAAGTAGATAAAAATAAATAGTTTTCTTTTTACCTCTCAAGCAAAAGAAGAGAATGAGATAAAATAGGAAGAAACGTCCATGGGTTCGGAAGAATAACTGGAGGCACCAAACAATGTTCTTGCATGACCAAGTGATGTAGCTCCATACCCACTATAATACCAGGTTGGAATCCACAATACCTTTTAGAAATGAACTGAAACAAACCTTGTAGTCAAATCTTATACATAGAATAAAAGGAAGATGAAATAATAATTATAGGGGGTGTTCATAGGCAATATAATTAATTACTATCCATAGATAATATTGCACAACACTTCTATAAGAAATGAGGAGTGTGATTATAGCAATACCAAAATTCTGTCATAAAGTTTAAACTAAGCTGACATAACAAGTGGGCTTTAGGTTAATTACAAATATTATATAAGGTTTAACCATAACAAGGTTAACCATGGCCCATTGGGCTTACATAATAAAATATTAAAAAATAATAAATACATTGCACAATGAAAGCCCTTAGGCCTATCCAATACATCACACAATGTTGGCTCTTGGACATGAATCCGGTTACAAATTCAACAAAATATTGTTAAGTAACAACTCTCCTTAGATACCAAAGGCATAGCAACAAAATATAGTATTGAAGGAAATAAAATTGAGAGAGAGAGATAGAAAGAGAGTAGGATACAACATACCCTTAGTGTGTAGTTAGAGCAACTCATCTATTTGGGGGACCAAAACATGCTAATTTTGATGTGCTACGAAAAATCTTAGGTTGCTTGTTGTAGATTTATATTCTTTGTGTTGGTTGGTGCTCCTAAATGTTTATTTGGATGAATCAAACATTGATGATTAATATATACTTAAACTAATTATGTCTTACACCTTAATTATTATATAGCCATAAACATTGCACATTAAATTTATTTCCAATAAACACCACTCTCCTTTTTCTTTTGAATAACAAGTTGAATTGTTCTTTACCAAAGAGTTATTTTCCTTTCTAGCCAAGCATAGAGATAAAACACCATTAATTCAGAAATTTTCCTTTCAAAGAGAGGATAAATAGTATAATTGATTCATAACATATAATGCATGCACATCACTAGCTATGAAGGGCCTTATTTTCTCTTCCAAGGGAGGAGTTGAAGCAACACAATGTCCCATGAACTTTTTAGGTTGAGGACAATGCACGACATTAGGACATGGATTTGGGATGATGTAGGGATAATGTTGAGATAATGGCATGTATTTTCAAGATGGTGAAGGCATCATTGAAACAAATCTAAATAATGGGGTATGTCTTCATGGAACATATGACCAAATCACTGATTAAGCAAGAAAATATTTGATCCAGGTTTTTCTTTTTGAGTTAAAAATTGCGGTAGACTTTAATTAACACCTTTCTATTTGCCACAAGGATCTACCTCAAACCCAGGTGTTGTAGGCGAGTTGGAGAGGAGAGGGCAATCCTCCAAGGGAGGTCCCATGTTCGAATCTCCACCCTACCAAAAAGCTGAATTGGGTACCCAAAATCCAATTGATAATGTTGGTGCGGGCAGGGCTGGGTGTGACCCCCGGGTGACTTTGACGGTGTAGAACCCCCTATTTGTGGTCTCTTAGACCAGGGTGGCCCCGCAAGGGTTTTTTCACTTAAAAAAAAAAAAGATCTACCTCAACTTCAAGCACTTGAAAATTAGCCTCCTTCCTACACTTGCACTTAATTCACTATGCAACTTCCTTCTCTTTTTTTAGAGACAAGAGGAGTTTTCCACATGTAATGCACTCAGTTCACTATGCAACTCACTTCTATTTTTTTCTTTTTGGAGACAAGAGAAGGAGCTTTCCATATTTAATGTTTAAAGTTTGCTTGGTTAGATCTTCCAGTATGGAATGTCGTGCTTGACTTTGAGAGTAGAAATTTAAAAACCTAACTTTATTTATTTATTTATTTTTAAATTACATAAGTTGTATGTGGTTTTTATTAGGGGTCACTCCCATCAAAATATTAAAATATTACATTTGTTCTTATGTCAATTAAACCATATGATGCTTGCCCTTTTATCAAAGATATCCTTCATTTCCTTTTCTATCAAATCTATTCTTCATCTTCATCAAAGCAATATGCTTCCAAAATCAACTCCTTGACATCATTTTCATTAAGAGATAAAATCTCACTCGATTAATTACCTTCTAAAATTTGAATTTCACCAAGATGAAGATCAACGTCGTCATTGGCTAAATTATCTGCTATCCAATTTCCTTCTTTATAGATATGCTCACATGTCCAAGAGATTTTCTTTAATAATAGATAATGAACATCAATAGTAATATTATTTTTTATCCAATATCCACATCAATTTTTTTGATAGTGTTAATAATATATTTTGAATCCTTCTCAATTGAAATATATTTAGATCCTTTTTCAATTGCAATTTTTATCCTTGTAAGAATTGCCCTAGCCTCTACATAGTTGTTAGGTGAAGCTCCATATGATTCTTAGTAAGTGAGGAGAATTTAGCCTTTATTATTTTGAAAAACACCATCTCCACAAACTATTTCAGAATTTCCTTTAGAAGCACCATAAAAAATAATTAAAAAAAACCCAATTTTTGGACATTTTCATTTTATCATGGATCGAAGCAAGTCCATTATTTTAATGCCATTCACATATGCTTACTAGTTGCTACCCCTTCCAATTTTAAGCTTTTCTATTATTTTAATTACTTTACCTTTTTTTAATTAAATAAAAAAACATTTATTAGAGATTTACCCTTACCATTGTCTTTAATTATTAAAGTAGATGCTTTATTAGGATAGTTAGATTTATAATTACCTTTTTCATTACATACATATCAAACTACTTCTGATAAATCCCCCTTTGGCGTCCAATTCGCTTCTTAAGAAGTTTTGGAAGCCAAATCCTTTCCTTGCAAAATATTGATAGATACTTGTTCCATTTTATTAATTATATATTTAATTTAATTTGAATATATAAAAAGGAATGAACTTATAGTAGTCAATATTGAAGCTTTTAAAGATGGAAAAATAATTTTAGTCAGTTATTTCCAAGATCTCTTTTTGTTATTTAGCCATTTCAAATGCTTATAGAATGTTTGCTAATTGCTTGTACTTGAATTATTGCTTGATTTCTACATTCACTCATGCAATAAAATTATTCTAGAGTATATTGTCCATATCACCAAGTAGTTGATATGATATATACACCTCTATCTATGCTTTGGCTTACCTTTTGTGCTCTTATTTTTTAGCATAGAAGTCTCAAATCTTCTTGTTTGTCCCCTGGATTAATTTTGTTATCTCTATCATTAAATATGAGTACTAATGATGATGATATACTCTTCTTGATCATTCTTTCACTTGATCTATCCCATGAATTTCTAATACTCTTTTTGAGTCTTGTACCACCTTAAGCCAGTGCCACTCACGAATGTTGGTAAAATTCTACTAATTATTTTTTCTTTGTTAAACTAGCACAAATACATGATCATATATACTCTTGATTTAAACATTTAACATCCTTATATTGGTTTAAGAAACAAGAATCCAACCCATATTGTCTACTCTAGAATCCTTGTCTAGTGCGTAGAGGCACAAAGACAACTACAATTGGACTTTGGCTTTCTACCTTTACAAAGGTTCTATAAATTTTGCCAATAAAACTTATGGTTAAAAAACTCAATTTTCACACATACTTGAGTTGGATGTTGCCTCCTAAGTATTAGGAGTACTATATAGAGATTTTAGGGATAAAAGTCTACTTGATGTTGTAACTCATCCTTGTAACAATATTTAATGGATATAAATACAATGATTTAAGGAACAAAAGTCTACAAGAAGCTACCATGATACCATCACACAAATTCAATAGTGCCAAATGGAAGATATGATCTTCCATCAAATTTTAACATATAATTTTTAACATCTTTTACTATAGCAAGAAAGATTAAATTGCCACTATAGAAATCCTCTACAACTTCAATAGAGAGGATATGCAATCGAAAAGACCAATCTTAAATGCTTATAAACTTGAATTTAAATTGCAAGTGTGGCTTATAGTGCTAAGCCAAATGGGTCACCCCTTCTTTCCAAACAATATTGTGGAATAACACTGTAATTACTGTTTGATTAGGGTAAAAACAAGATTTTGAAAGGGTTTGAACCCTTTTACAACACAAAGTCAGCCCATCAACTGCACACCTACCAAGGGCAAGTGGCCAAAAATACACTAGACACAATACAAACAGTATCCATACTGGATCCTAATTAGCTGCAGTCCTCCCTCATGAACTTTTCATGGAGGATCCATCTCAAACAACACTGTAATTCCAAATACAATATTCTCCACAACTAAATAAGTATAGAGAAGCAAAATAAAACACTACAATAATTTTTTAGAATTAGATAATTTCTCAAAAGATGTAAATATCCAAAAAATTTCAATTACATTTTTACCATAATGACACCTTCACTTATGAGTTCGAATAAAACTCTTGTGACTCATAACCTAGTATTTTAGGTAATTGTTGGAAATGATAGAATAACACTTTATTTAAAGGCCAAGACTAGTAAGCCTTTCCATATTTATTGAATATTGTTTTTTTTTAAGTTGGAAAAGTGCATTTTTGAAAGGAATGCTAACCTTTTACATCAATAGATATGGCCAATCACTGTCCATTTCACCAAGAAGGATTTCCCACTGGCATAAAGCCTATACCAACCGTGTAACAACAAACACACTTCACTAACCACATCCAAAACTAGAAAACCAACATACACCTTACATATCTAAATATCATATACTCTATGCTTTCTTGGCAGCCTCTTCCTACTGATCCCCATTGTCAATTCTTGTGGCATTATCATTGTCAACTAAATTATTTATGTGCACTGGGATATCATTCCCCCATTCCTTTCTAGCATCTGCCATAACTCCTTCGTTAGCAAGACCATATGCTACCCTGTTGGCTTCTCTATAAATATGATTGATAGACACATTCTCGAGTCTATCCAAAAGTGCTCAAGCTTCCACCATCATTAAATCAATAGTCCAGGTGGTTGGTTGTTCTCCCTTTAAAATGGTCACAATATTTTGTGAGTCTCCTTCAACTATGAGCTTATCTAGATTGCAATTGATAGCCAAAGAAATTCCTACATAAGCTGCTCTTGCTTCAGTAAAATGACTTGTCTGTTCACCCAGTGGTTCAGCAAAGGCTTTGATTACCTTACCCAGATGATTTTGGATCACCCCTCCAACTCCCGCCAACCCGGGATTACCTTTCGAGGCCCCATAAAAATTTAATTTGAACCATCCAACCGACGATGGTATCCATTTTGCATGAGTTCTGGGATGAACTCGAGGTATTGGTAATTTCTCTCTGACTCCCCAACATTCCAATATCCACCTTTCCTGCTCTGATTCCCATCCCTCCTTGAAGTGGATAG
This sequence comes from Wollemia nobilis, assembly GCA_028583015.1. Classification (NCBI taxonomy): domain Eukaryota; kingdom Viridiplantae; phylum Streptophyta; class Pinopsida; order Araucariales; family Araucariaceae; genus Wollemia; species Wollemia nobilis. The sequence continues at coordinate 6,775,526 of JAQPPZ010016917.1, read as the reverse complement.
TGTTAAAATTCTCCATCAGGAGACTTCTTGCTCGGTTCCAAACCATTTCCCAGTCCATCTTCAAGTCCTCAAAGATTCTGTGGTTTCTTTCATTCCAGACTCTCCACCAGATATGTGGAAGGCTTAGAAGCCACAACTTCTTGATTCTTCTACCTTTAAAAGGAGGCTCCCATTGCAAGTTCAAATCTGAGATAGTTCTAGGGAAAACCCACTGAACTTGGAATTCACTACAGAGTTGATCAAACAAGTTTTTGGTAAAGGAGCACTTAAGAAGTAGATGATCAATGCTTTCCTCCTCTTTTTCACACAAAACACATCTATTTGGTAAGGAGAAACCACATTTTTTCACATTATCCTGGGTCATAATTTTATTATGCATAACCAACCACTAAAAAATAGTAATCTTAGGGATGAGATCTTTGTCCCAAACCTTTACATGGGGCCACACTACCCCTACACCTTCAACCAAGTTATAACTAGACTTCACAGAATAATCTCCACTCTTCATTTTCATCCAAATAAATATATCATTCGATCACCAATGGCTGAGGATGTAGGCATTAAGGCATCTATTAAGACTTTCTAGGTGTGGATGCAAGTCCTCATTGATGTTCTCAGCATAAAGCCACTTCCACTTCTTGATGCCATTTTCTTCCACAATATAATCTCGAACCAACAATCCATAAATAGGAGTCAAGATTGTTCTTAAGTTTGCAAACCTTGGGATCTCACAAAGGGGAGAGTTAAAGAGCCAAGTATCCTACCAAAATCTCATGTTAGCACCATCTCCAATCTACCATCTACAACCCTACTGGATCAGAGGTCTTACCTATTGAAGGCTATTCCAGAAACTAGACCCCTTAGGGGGTTGAGGTTTTCCAGGAAGGAGGAATTACGTAAATACTTAGCTTTTACAATTTTGACCCAGGGAGTGTCTTCTTCCTTCGCCAACTTCCAACCCAACTTTCCCATTAGAGATTTGTTCATTTTGGGAAGAGTTCTCAGTCCCAATCCCCCATATTGTTTAGAGGTACAGACTTTGTTCCAAGCAAGTAAAGATATCCTCTTCTTTTCCTCAACCCTAGACCATAAAAAAATCCTTTGGATCTATTCAATATTTTTGTAGATCGATACTGGCATTTTAAAAATTGACATGAAGTAAATAGGTATACTTTGAAGGTAGGATTTCACAAGTTGGGCCTTTCCTACCTGACTAAGAAGAGAGCCTTTCCAGGAAGATAGTTTCTTTGTAACACATTCAATAACCAGATCCCACAAGGCTTCCTTCATACTCCCACAGAATAAAGGTATCCCTAGATAGGTTGCTAGAAAATCACCTATGCCACAATTGAAGATTCTTGCTATCTGTAGTTGGAGAGCTCTAGAGGTATTCAGGAAAAAAATCTTACTTTTATTAAAATTTACCTTTTGGCCTATTGCAAGCTCATAGAAATGCAAAATCATCTTAATATGTCTTGCTTGTGGAAGAGATGATCTTGTCAAAATTAGAGTATCATCCACAAATTGTTGAAAAGAGATCGGTTCTAGAGTGGAAGCTGGCTTGATACCTTCTATGTCTCCTCTATCCGTGGTTGCTGTGAAGGCTCTACCCATAGCTTCAGCTAAAATTATAAATAGATAAGGGGATAGGGGGTCCCCTTGTCTTAACCCCCTCTTTCTAGGAAAATAACCCACTGTAGACCCATTAACTAAGATGGAGATCATCACTATGGAGATGCAATTTTTCATCATAGAGATCCAATCCTCATGAAAACCAAAATGTTGGAGCACTTTGATCAAGAAATCCCAAGAAACTCTATCATATGCTTTATTCATATCCAATTTAAGAAACATACCTTCCTTTTTTGATTTAGAGATAGAGTGCAGGATCTCATGGATCGAAATGATCCCATCAAGAATCTATCATCCCTGAACAAAACCCCTTTGGTGTTTGTCAATGACAAAAGGGAGAGCCATCTTCAACCAGTTTGCAAGGACTTTGGACATAATTTTGTAGAGAGTATTACACAGGCTAATTGGGCGGTAATCTACAAAATATTTAGCACCTACAATCTTCGGGATGAGGGCTAAGAACATACAATTCACATCAGAAGGGATCCTTTTAGAGGTCTGAAACTCCTTAACTACCAAGGTGACCTCATTGCCAATGATGTGCCAAAACTTGTGATAGAAGAGCATCGAAAACCCATCTGGACTAAGAGATTTATCTCCCTTCATGGAGAAGACCACCTCTTTAATTTCCTCATCCGTAAAGGGGCTGAGGAGATAGTCATTTATCTAGTTTGTAATATTTAAGGGAATATGGCCTAACAATAGGTTCATCACCTCTTCATCCAGCTCCGAATCCACTCCTAACATGTCTTGGAAAAATCGAACAACTTCCCCTCTAATTTGGAAAGGATCCCTTGTAGAAGAACCATCAACAATCTTGATCTCCTAGATTTTATTAAAACTTTTGTGCTTGAGAGTTGAAACATGGAAAAACCTCGTATTCATGTCCCCTTCCTTTAACCACAAAGCTCTTGATTTCTACTGCCAGAAAGCCTCCTCACACGCCAGAGTATTGTGCCAATCACATAGAAGATCCTTTTCTCTAGTCTGAACTTCCTCCGAATACTCCCCCAAATGCAAAGAGTTTTCTAACTCCATGAGCTATTGTTGTAAAGCTACCTTTTTAACCATAATGTCTCCAAACACCTCTTTATTCCATAGTTTTAAGTTTCACTTAACAAATCTCAGTTTCTTTGCTACTTGAGTCAATCTATCCCCAGAAAAATCTTGCTACCACCAAGATTGAATCCTACTCTCTAAATCAGAATGAAGGATCCACATCTTTTCAAACCGAAAAGGGGTAGCAAAGAGCCTTCTCCTATCCATTGTTTCCCAAATCAAAGGATTATGGTCTGAGCCAATTTTTGGGAGGGTCGTGAGAGTAGTGTCCCCAAACAACACTAAGCTCTCCTGAGAAATCAACACCCTATCCATTCTGATCTGAATCAATTGACTCCCCAACCACCTATTAGTCCAGGTAAACTTTGCTTGTCTAAGCTCCAAGTCCATCAAAGCATTTGAATTTATAAAATCACCAAACTCAATCATACTCTCTGAATATCCTTCAATGCCTCCCTTCTTATCATATGGATATAGAGGGGTATTGAAGTCCCCTGCAATGATCCATGGGATGCCTACAAAGACATGCCTGAGTTCACTCAATTCCCTCCATAACCTTCATCTTCCAACCATAGTAGTGGGTGCATAGACATTTGTAATGATCTAGTGGGAATTATCCTCCTTTGAAAAGAAGTGGATAGCACAAAATCTATCATTTGAGATAATTTTTTGTCCTTCCAATTTATTTGGGTCCCAAATACACATCATTCCTCCTGAGGAGCTCATTGAGGGTTGAGCAACAAAGTCTGCTCCTCTCCAAATCTTGTCTTTAACCATTGCTAAGTTTACTTCTACCACCTTTGTCTCTTGTAATAGCAAAATATCTAGGTGATTATCTCTTCTCAATGTTTGTACTGATCTATGTCTTCTAGTCCCATTGAGACCTCGTACATTCCATGATAAAACCTTCATTTTTTAGATTTAGCTGATTTCTTCCCTCCCCCACCTAGATTGATGATGGTTTGTGTTCCTCTGGCTATCTCTACTATTGTTTCCCTCTTCCTTACCTCTGTTAAAGGGGGTCTACCTATAGTGTGTTCCTTGCCAACATCCAAGGGAGTTCTCTTTGCTTGATTCCTAGTCACCCTTGAGGGCATCATCAAAACCTCCTCTAAATCAAAATCCTCCCGTATTGGAGCTACAAGCTTCACCTCTATATTTTTTAGGATCTGCTTATCTTCCTTTAATGCTTTTCCAACTTCATCTTGCCTATCTCGATTTGTAAGAATCATGTCAATAGGGTTAACCTCTACATCCACTTCTAGAGGTTTTAGACTCTCTTGTTGTACCCCCTCATGATTCACCCATTGTGTCTCCTCCACAAATTCCACAACTTCGGTTGGGTCTCCCATTTCATCCTCTTTAGCTCCTCTCAAGCAAGCAAAAGAGTTAGGGTCTACAAATTCAAGGGGTTCCACAACTCTAAGGGGGCTGGACTACCACAACTCCATAAGAGGGATCTTCCATGTGTTCCTCCTCAACCACCACATTCGATTGGTGTGAGGTGCTTGCTTCCTTCTGATTATCCACCATGAGATCCATGCCTTTACCCTGCTCTGCATCTTTACTCTCCTTCCTCTGCCAAACTTTCTTATTGGGAGCTTTCTTCTTCTTCGGGCAGAAGCTTGAGATATGACCTCTCCCTTTACAAATATCACAAAGGGGTAGAATATTTTCATACTCCAACCTCTGAGTCTAGGTACCCACTAGGGATGTTAGGTCTATTATTTTTGGAAGCTTGCTATCCAGATCAACATTAACACAAATTCGAGCAAACACCATATGGGACTTCAACCTGGTTACCCTATCAATGGTAACAAAGGTACCAATACCATTTGCAATAGCCATTAAAACTTCATCATGCCAATATTGAAAGGGAAGGTGAGGTAATATTACCCAAACAACAACTGTGTTGAGACTTTGGGTGTGAGGATTAAAATCCACATCCCATTTTTTGAGAAATAGGCTACGCTTCCCCATCGACCATGGTCCTCCATCTAGAATTTTTTGCATGTCACTTACCTCAATAAGTTTGATCATGAAGAACCCATTTGGGAGTACCACAATCTCCATGCAGCCCATTGGTTTCCATCTAGCGAAGGCCCACCTTCGAATAGTATCTATATCTGGCCTTGCCCCAAAAAACTTGCCCACCAAATTGTGTTCCCCTTTTGCCTTCATGTTCAAAATTATCTCCGAGGGAATGTTGAGAATGCCATATTTAACTCTCAAGTTTAAGTGGCTTACCAATGGAGGAAGAGTAGTAGCAGGTTTAGAACCATGTACCACCTAGGCCCAAGAGCATTTTTGTCCCACTTCTGGGGCCCGATTCTCCTGACCGTTTTCTGCCTCTGATTCATCCTGCCCCTTCTCTGGGACCGCTTTGTCGGGAGGTTCTTGGATTTTTCTTCCCAGAAAGCCATTCTCCAGCTCTTCATCCAAGGCCCCATCCATTGATGTACCTTCCAAGGCCCCATTCTGGCCCTACCCTACTCCGATTCCTACGCCAACCACTCCCCGTCTATCTCCGATCGCTCCAAACCCTGGTCCGTCCACTCCTTTTCCTGCCCATTCCATTTTTTAACTCAAACACCCATTTATGGGTTGAAAATAATTGAAAACCCTATTTTCTAGGTTTTCCTTTTTTCCCTTTTCAGGTTTCGACCCCTCACTGGTTATTCACCCTGCTTGCTACTCCCGTCAACTAGGTCCGAGCAAAATTTTTTTTGCCACTGTTGTTGCTCGCTCCACCGCTGCTTCCAGCTTCGTTTTTTGTTTGCCCATTGTGCACAAGGGTTTCCATTGTGTAACCCAATACACACCTGCAAAAGGGCTTATGGTAGCCAATGTGATTTGAACCCGAGTTGAATGGACCCACGATATGGATCATAGACCTCAACTGGTAGCCTCACCAAGAAATTTATATCTTTAAAAACTTGAATTTTTCTACCTTATTCATAAACCATATGTGGTATAAATATCAACCATATTTTTAGATACATGACTTTAATTACTGTTGCATAAATCACATTTAATATTTTTTTATTTTTCCTTCCAAACTATATTTATAAAGACTTGAATTTTCATATTTTACCACCAGTTATATTTAAATCCTCTAATTATACTTGACTTTTTCTCTCTTTCCTACCAAAGATATTTCCATATACTACCTTCTCCATGGAACATACATAATATTTTTATATAAACCATGTTTCTAGATACTTGAATTTGCATAATACCTTCTCCACCTACATGTGATCTTTTAATAACCACATATCTAGATGCTTTTATTTTCCTCACCAATATTTGTAAAGACTTTTCATAATTTTCCACTTGTTGTCTCTTTATCAATAAAGATATTTCCAAATACTTGACTCTTTATTAAAGATATAACCTTAGATATTAAAATACTTGATACCTGTATATGTGAGATGAATATCGATTATGACCATATTGCTATGGTATTTTAGTGAACAGAGACATTTTTTTTGACTATACTAAAGGAATAGGTAACACATTACAATTTTTTATGCCTCTTCGTGGGTTCGAATCTCGCTCCTTGTCGCCACTATAACCTCCAGTTGCATCGGGTAAACCTTTTACGTAGTCGACTACGCTGATACGACATGCCCACCAGTACTACGGGGCCCAAGGGATTGGAACCTTGGTCTCCACACTCCTATAGAAGCGTTTTGACCGTTAAACCAAGCCCTCGGACCCGTGAACTAAGACAAATTTAACTAGACAATATATTTTGTTTTTACCATAATATATTATATTTATCACATTGTACTTTGAAAATTAATTCACTATGTACTTTGACAATTAACATATTATTTCTGAACATTCTTTAACAACACAATCTTCCTATTCATGCTACCATAGTCTTGCAATATAAGCTATTCTATGTCACACTATACATTTGATTATATTTTAATATGAATATAAATATTATTGAAAAATCTGACAAGGATAAAAAATCTAAGTACTTTTTAATATTTAATGTGGCAAAAGCATAAGGTTTAAAGTATTATTAAATATTTTTATGACAACGCCTTATAGCCTTCGCTAAGCATATTAGAAAGTTTTTTTTAATAAGCTATGCATGACATTTATTAGGGGCCACTCTCATTACAAAAACAAAACATTACATTGCTCTCATTACATTTTTAACAAGTTAATTAAAGCTAGGGGCCACTCTCATTATGAAAACAAAACATTACATTGCTCTCATTACATTTTAACAAGTTAATTAAAGCATATCTAGCTTTTTATTTCTATTTAATATATTCTTCATTTACCCTTCTATCAAAAATATTCTTCATCTTCCTCAAACTGCTAAGTTTCCACAATCAACTCCTTTTATATCAAATACCTTCAAAAATTTAAATTCTATCAAGATGAAATTCAACACTGTGAATGGCTAAAATATTTGTTTCCCAACTTCTATATCCAAAAATATCTTGTCTATAACAACCTCACAATTTCTTAATACCTTTTTTTAGGGTTCTTATTCATTCCCTTGATATTCCAAGATATTATTTTCATTGTTATTTTTTAATTTTATTTGTGGGTTTAGCCCCACTTCTTGTTAATACGTGTGATATTTGATTTTGTTTTCCCATATCAATATCCCTTTGTGTTTCTTTTTCTCTTTGTTTTTGCCTCTTGGGTCTTCCTCTTTTTTTTTTTTATCATTCTTAGCAATACTTTCATCTTCATCAATCTCTTCAATATTCTCACACTGCTCATAGTAAGACTTATCATCTTTAGGTTTGCTTTGTTTTGAAGGATATGAAGTGCAAGGAATAACCTCAAAAGCACACTCTTATTTATATTTCCCTGGAGACCCTAAAGTGCAAGGATGCTCTTCTGTAGCAATTACCTTCTTATTCTGCCCTAAAAATACTAAATTGTTATGGGTTTCCTCCAACCTCATTTTTATATTATTATGCTCTTGAAACCTTAAAGTGCAAGGGATAACATCTTCACTACTTTCAATTTTATTACCTGAAGAGGATTCTATACTACTTGAGGAAAATGAAGATGATTTACCTAGAATAAACTTGATTTTTTTGTTGTCTTTGTTTTGGGTTTTATCTCCACATCTTCTTTTGCACCTTTAATTCCTTCTAAACTTACCAATTGATATTGTCGATAAGATTTCTTTGCCTTTTATTTTGGAGTGGAATATCCTTGATCTAATCTAGCTTCTATTATTGAATGATTTCCTTGCTTTGTCTTGAATTTTATCTCATGGCTAGATTTTTTTATCTCTTTCTTCATATTTTTTACTTTGCAAACTCTTGCCATGTATCCAATCTCAAAAAAATTATGGCAACAAAATGCAATATTTTCATAATCTACTTGTTGATCCTATTCTCTTAATTCAGATTTAATATTAATGGATTGTGGAAAAGGTTTTAAAATATCCATAGCAACACATATTCAACTATATATAGCATGCTTTTTCTCCTTAGTTGTTGGCCCTTCCTCGATGAATTCCTATAGGGTATTTTCAATATTTTTTAAAACATCCTTATTTATAAGCTGATATGGAAGTCCAAAAATCCTAACCCACACTAGAATATTCTTAATAGTTTCTATCTCAACTAATTTTTTTTGTTCCATGGTATCAAATAAAGTGCATCTCTTCCCATAAACCATGGGCCACCAACCATTATTTTATCCCTAATTTTTGAACTAGAAAATATGATGAGGAAAAAATCTTTAGGAAGAAAAGTCAGAATAATTTGAATTCAATCCCCACTTCCACTTGATCTAATTTTAAATCTCCAAAAACCCTGGCCATGATCTATGGAACTTACATATTAGCCCTCTACTTTTAAGAACCATTATATCATGCTCAATCATCTCATCCTTGATACTTACTTCTGGTGTACCATATGCTACCTGGATCAAACTTACCATGTATTCACTCTTTTGCTTATCTCTAGCTTGGGCCTTCATACTTCCAACAAGGATATTTTGATTTCTATCTTAGGACATCCTGACTTCCTATTAGGGCTTTCAAAAATGACTTTCCTTCCACAATAGCTAATGGGACTTTCTCTTGGATTACACTCCCTCTCTGCTTGCACTCGCTCTTGCTCCCAGCTTACACTCTCTCTTGCCTCACACTTTCTATTGGCTTGCACTCCCTCTTGGCTCACAATTACCCTATCTCTTATTTTTCTTGGCATTTATTTGCTTCAACAATTTTTTGAAACAATGTTCCATGCATTCGTGGTAAGGGTTTGAAGCATTGATGCACTCTGAATGAACCTGCTGCTCTTTTACCATGATTGAATCTCGGTTTGCACTCCCTCTTAGTTTACACTTCCTTTTATTTTGTACTCTCTCCTACCTCACACTCTCTCTTGCATCACACTCTCTCCCAACTTGTACTCCCTCTTGGCTCACAATTGCCCTTGTCTATTATTTTTACCTATTCCTTAGCTTCAAAATTTTTTTGGAAACAATATTCCACACATTCATGGTAAGGGTTTGAAGCATTGATGCACTTTGAATGAACCTTTCGATCTTCTACCATAACTGAATCTTAGCTCACACTACCTCTTGGTTCATACTCCATCTTTGATCTCATTGGCTCTGAGCTTGCACACTCACTTCCAGCTCATGCTTGCACTCGCTGCTACACTTACTCCCAGCTTTCACTTGCACTCACTTTTGGCTGCTCACGCTCGCACTTGCTGCTACACTTACTCCCAGTTTACGCTTACACTCACTTTTGGCTACTTGCGCTTGCACTCATTGCTACACTTACTCTCGGCTTGTGCTTGCACTCACTTTTGGTTGCACTCACTCGCACTCACTTTCGACTGTACTTACTCACACTTGTTGCTGCACTTACTCATGCTTGCACTTGCTGTTGCACTTGCTCCCATGCTTACGTTCGCACACGCTACTACAGTTACTCTTGGCTCTATAATATTAGAAAGTTATTTTATGTATTACAAGTATATTTTTTAATCCTTTAAGAGGCTTTTGATGATAATTTTCATCATATTTTATTTTCACATGCTCCTTACAAAATGTTAGATGAAAGGAAGCATATGACTAAGTTTATTTTATTTTATGAGCTTCAAGAACCTTTGTTTTGAGTGCTTAAAAATGGTGATCTACATCGATAATGACATTAAGGGTAATTTCCAACTCAAATAGTGGTATAAGATGAGTTATAATTTAGATTTGTGCTAAAAAAAGATAACTTAAGTAGAAAAATATAAAAGCATATAAATACCTAACAAAATTTATTAAAAGAAAATAAAAATATAAAATAAATAGTAAAATATATCCTAGTGGTAAAGTCTCTGGGTCTTCATTCAAGAGACCCAATTTCAAACCCCACTCGGTATGAGGGGATCATAAAAACTTGTGTAAACTTAAATTTTAATAGCTGGAAGCTTATTGCAGTGGTAAGGGCTTTGGCCTCTCTTTGGGAGGTCCAAGGTTCAAATCTCAATCAGTATGAGGGGACCATGACCCCTCATAAAAACCTGTGTAAACTCATTGTAAAAGAACCAATTGAAAAATAAAATAAAAAGCAAAATATAAATTTTGTTGGTGTAATATTATTAATTACACCTTAGTCTTTAGTTTACTAGGTAGACTTAGCTAATAATTATATTATTCTTATTTATTAAATAAGAATAATCCACTCATAGGATATTTCTTCTAGCTTTCTCTAGATTTATTTCCTTGATTTGAGTGATTAGATTTTTGTTTTTTTGGATCTCATGTCCACAATTAGTTACTTTCCTTGTTAACTAATTGTGCACTCATTGTTTATGATCCTCACCCTTGCCTATATATGCAAGGGTTTCTTCTTCTACGAATATGAGAGATTGTATACAGGTTATTGGAGCATATTGGAGTTTTTTCTCATTATTGTGATATTGTCTTTGCATGTTATTGAGTATTGCTAATCCTCCATTGTTGAACCTTTGTTATTGCTTTTGTGATCTACATTAAACATTCAAGATCCTGTTATAGGTTCAACCTTATTGTTGTTCCTTTCATGGTATACAGAGTTATGTTTATTTTTTTTTGCAGATTCATAGCCATAGGTTCCTGAGGATTTGTCACTCCTTCAAAGACATTTTTTTAAAAATAGGAAAGTCTCCTTTTTTTTTGCCATAGTTTTTTTACCCAGGAAAAATCTTCTTTTTTTTCACAGTTTTTTTATCCAGGAAAAATATGCTTTTTTCATAATTTTTTTAACATAGGAAAAATTTGTAGTTGGAAGTCGCTAATGAAAAATTGTAGGCACTTTCCAGAATCACAAGCATTTACCCAATCACACATGATTTGTACAATTGCTCGTGATTTCTTTGGGTATTTATCAAAAACTGCATATATTCAATATTTTGGCTGAATTTTGTACTTTCAATACCTTCAATTTTCTTCATTTTGATCTGTTAAATATTGTACATGCACTAAAATAAAGTGCCAAGCTTCTTGGGGGGATCAACATTTGATAAATTATTTTTTTTTGAAAAGTTAATATTTTATTAAAAGGGGCATTTGATAAAGTCTTTTTGGGGGTTTGTGTAAGGCACCTTTTGGTGTGCCTCTTGATTTTTTCAGTTTTTGTTGTGCTTTGAGTTACAATGTCTTCTATTGAATTATTAACTCCTCACAACTATCATATCTAGAAATATAAAATGCAAGTACTCCTAACTTCTAAAGGATTATGGCAAATGTTAACTCAGGATCCTCCCACTTTTGCAAAATAATATGAGAAGTTTGTTTTCACTAATAAGCTGGATGAAGCTAAGGGTCTGATAAGTCTAAATGTCAGTGATGGGCTGCTATTTCACATTATTGATTGTGAAACACCAATGGAAATGTGGGATAAGTTAAAAGAAATATTTGGGAAAGTCAACCAATTCAAGACTTTGTAGTTAGATGCAGAATTGAGTGCTCTTTCTCCTGAGGAATTTCCTACTATTGAAGACTATCTCTCCAAGTTCAAGTCCCTTCTAACTCAACTAAAAGGGAGTGGTAAAGAGAAGAAATATGAGGAGTGTGTTTTCCTCATATTGTCCAAGTTAAAAGGCCCATATCAAATTTTTCCTCAACCTTTCATTCTAGCATGGATGCCTTAGGAGATGCCTTTGTCATGCCTTCACTTGAGCAATTTTGTGAAAGACTTGTTAGAGAGCAATCCAAGCTTGTAACCTTAGATGCCTTGCCTTCTAAAAATCAAGCTCTATTTGCATCCACTTCAAAAAGTAAAGGGAAAAATAAGCCTAAAAAGCAAGAGCCTTCTCCCCCACTTCCCAAAAATACTCAAAACCCTTCTAATTCCTCTTTTTCCAAACCCAATGAGACTCACTCTAAAAGTAAGAAAAAGTCTAAGGAAACTTGTGGGTTTTGTAGTAAAGAAGGCCATCCTGAGTCTAGGTGTTTTAAGAAAATGAAAGCCTTAGATTTTGGAGCATCACATCATATGACTCCTTCTAGAGAGCATATTTCTAGCCTTAGTGATTGCTCTACTTCCAACATTGAGGTTGGCAACTCTACTTGTATTTCAATTTTAGGCTCAAGCACTATTGAGTTGGATGGTGGGTGCATCCAAAATGTTTTATATGTACCCAAGATAACCACCAACCTTATTTCCATCTATCAGACTTGCTATTTAGGCAATGGAAAGATAATACTCTTTACCCCACATGGAGTTGAGATTAGATATTTTTTGGATCCAGACATAGTTATTGCTATAGGGGTTGTTGATCATAATTCTAGTCTCTATAGATTTGAGGGTTTTGATACTTCTTCATTTGGGACTTGTCTTATTGCTCATGTAGATACCTTGAGCAAACTTTGGCATGAGAGGTTTGGACACCTCAACTACAAATACTTGCAACAACTGAGTTCACATGACATGGTTATAGGTCTCCCTAGGATCTCTTGCACTGATGGAGTTTGTCTAGGTTGTGCACTTGGAAAATAACATCAAGACCCTTTTCCTTAAGGGAATATTTTGAGAGCTTTGGAACCTCTTGAGTTGGTTCATGTTGGGCACTAAATTGCACCAAGTTTTCACTAGATAATGCGACTGTCTATCTTCCTATTTTCTGTCTAGGCTTGCACCCAATAGCTACAACTCAGTACTTAACATTGGATGGACCAAAATAGGGGGTTTTCGATACAACCTCTAGAGTAGGATGGTTTCTTATCAACTTAGCAAGTTGTTGACACAATTATGCTCACTTAGGGTTTGGATTTTAGGGTAAGATAAGGTTAGGGTTAGATAGATGTAGATAACAGTGGACGGATAGGTTAACAACATTGCACTACCATAAAAAGCTCCCAAAAAACCATATTAAGGACATACACTTAGATCAAAATTTATCCCAAAATAGATCATTTCATATATTAAATAATAACAAAGAAATGTTATAGCAAAAAATTTCAATACCCAGGGAATGATAATCCAAATAACATAATTCACTAGATACCTAGATTTCACAGAAATGTACTTTCCAACAACATATAACGAACTCAAAGCAGATTTTAATTACTTATAATAGCTAGTAATCCAAAATAGGCATAAACTAACCATCTAAGTATTTACAGAAATACAACTATGAAATCCGAACCTCTGACATCAAGCATGAGAACGTGAACTTGAGGTGAAGATCAATGTATTGCTCTTTTCATTCATATCTTTAGGAATATTTACAATGGTATAGGCAAACACACTAGAGCCGATCCTTAAAAACGAGGGTTCGACCTCTACTTATAGTTTTTAAAAATACAGTAATCAAGAAATAATACATAAAATATTGTTACAACAGTACAACAAATATTTTAGCTAGCATTATCTCATTGGTCCATCCTCTGGGAAATTTGCTAAAAGAAAGTCCACCATGAAAGCTCAGGGTCTCTGCAACTTGCTGATCGCTCAGTGGAACTGAAGCTCAGGCTGTTAAAGATCACGTATTTTCGTTGATCCTTCTTGGGAGTAATTACCATCGTCAATCTGTAAATCCCTCTAGTTTGATCTTTTTGGAAACCCTTGACGCTTCATATTTTGACTGATTGTTACAATTATGACGTAGCAATATCTTTAAAACAACCAAGATTTGGCAGCTTAACCTCCACTGTTGATATTCTTCATCACATGATTCATATTCAATCCGACACAAGCTAAATGCCATTCCACTTAAAAATTGATGACATCGTATTTCTTATCAAAAATACCAAAATCTCCAATTCGAATCTCTGAACCTCAAATCCACTCCAGGATATTTATCTTCCACCTCATCTTCTTCAATCTGCATTAGAATATTGATGACATCACCTATTTCCATTATCTTTTGCAGATTCCATTTTGGATGGAATGAGTGCATCCTGTTAATCGCCAATCTGGGTTCGGAGTTAGTCACATACCTTCTTCCATTGTGAATCCACACTCTTATTATTTCACCACCCCGTTTTATCTTCATTCCATAAAGGAAATACTTTTTCATTCCCTAAATCACCAATCCACACTTTTTTGCCAGTGACATAATCATCTCCTTGAAAATTTTGTGGATTTGAAGATAGTGCCAATCCGAAGCCGAAAATAAAAGGACCTTCCTAGAATCAGATATTCACAAGCTAAATGCCATTCTGCACTTTTTTGCCATTGAAATCATCGTATCTTAGGAACTTTTGCGGATTTGAGATCTACCATCATTTCGTAGCAGGAGTGAAGTCACCCGGAATCACTTCAAACATGCAAACTTTACTAAATGTTGAGCAAATTCATATATTCTGACCTGGTTCCGCTTCAAAGCGTACTGCAATCTTAGCGGAATGATGATTTTATTACTTAGTCAAAATTATACAAAATTTTATTAAGTATGTGGCCATTTTGGGCCTACATTCTGGTGCCTCCCAGGTGGATTTGCTTGCAAAGCCAATCGAATCCAGAGTCTTATCCATTGAGACTTAGGAGTCAAAACAATACTTATATTTGAAGATATGTTTTAAGGAATAACTTCCATACAAACACTACCCTCTAAAAGCTCAAATTATGCCTAGAGGGTAAAGGTTCATATAGAAACCATGCCAAAAACATCTTAGAACTCACTTGTTCAACTAGAATCCATGTCTACAATATCAATATTACTACTACCTTCAAAAACTATACACAAATCTACCTCCTTTATAAGACTTCATTTCAAAGAATGCCTTCACACAAAAATTTTGCGCTGTAGGATTCATGCCTTTATTGCTTATTTATAACAATTGTCAGAGTAAAACCATAAATACAAAACTGATGTATAGAAACACAAAACTTATGTATATGTACAAACATAAATAAAATGATTTAAGCGTGAACCCCTCCTGGTTCTGTAAGTGCTCAATATTATCCTTATCCTTCTATAGCCTCTTTCTCATCATCTTCTCCCAGAGCTTGTAGTCTCTGATTATCTTCATCGGAGGTGTCCCCAAATACTTGGACCATTGATTCCAAAGACTGAAGAGCTTGTTTCCAGGATTTCTCAGAGGGATTTGATGTCTCTTTAAGCTGATTATAAACATATTGTAGTTCCCAAACATCCTCATAATTATCAGCATTCCCTCTAGTCACCAGATATTCCATGATATCTCTTAAGCGGGTATAACCCATAATTAATTTTGTAGCTTGTTCTTGGGATAGTGGCTCTTCCAATGAATCAATTTCAACCTCATCCTGTAAGTTCTCCTTGATGCTTTTTTGGGATTCTTCCACAAATAACAAGCTATGATCCTCCTTTCAGAGTCCTTTGAAACCAACATGAACCATTTCCTCATTTATTTCAATAATGTCTTTAATTTCTCTTTCCATCCTATCAAACAACAGCCAGGTTCTCTGAACTACCCTATGCTTTTTCACCACTATTTTGGGGGATACCCCGACCAAATTTCATTCTCTATTAGAAATTGGTTTAGCAGCATCACTGAGCCTACTACCAACCAACCTATACATTTGTTCCATCGGAATCACCATAGGATGTAACTCTCCAGTGATTTGATCTAAATCCTTCTGAATGGTAGATAGCAACTGGTTGGCATCCTTCAGGTAGTCGATTATGAGTTGAAGACCTGCACATTTTTCTTGAACTTTAGAAATCAACTCTTGCTTTATCCTTTTCAAACCATATTTGGAAAAAATTGAGGACTTGGCTTTCTCAATTTGAAGCTGATGTTTCAAATTTTGAATTTCTTTTGCCTGATCCTCATTCAACTTCTTTTGTTCTTCTAACTGATCTTTCAACTCATTAGACTTTTGAAACCTTTCCTACCAACTCTTAGCCTCTTTCCTCAGAGCTTTATCTACTTCCTTTTGATCATTGAGGCTCTTCTTAAGTTTTTCAACTTGTTGTTCTAGCTTATCTACCTTATATTTTGCTATATCAGTCTTCACATAAAAGGTCTCTAAGTGAGCCTTGGCCATCCCTAACTCATCTTCAGCAGGAAGCTTGTCAATATATTCTATGATTTCTTTTGCTCCATAATCCAGAGCAGTCATTTCATTTTTAATTTTGCTCACTTGCGAAATCAAAGACCTTGAAACCCTTTGCCTAGTGATAGGGTTAACATACATACTTTTTCTTGTCACAACCATCCTGTTGGAAGGCTTGGTAAGCTTATTTTCCCAATAGTCATTTATGCTCTGAGTGGCTACCTATTCTTTTGATACAATAATAGACCTTGAAACATCAGCAACCAAGGAGATAATGACATCAAAAACATAAGAGCATACTGACTTGCTATTGGTGGAGGTGGAGATACATTGACAACAACTTCTATTACAATGGTAGATTATGTGACTACTGCTACTGTTGATATAGGTAAATTCAGAGAAATAGGTACAAAACTAAAAGTAGAAGGAATGGATGAACTCGGAACGTAGTGTCCCATGGATGGTGGTAATGAAAGATATGAGGATGCAACAATGCTAGATATCTCAGAAGTGGAAGGTGGGTTTGGAGGAAGCTGTGAAATAACAAAAATAACTGGTACCTCCATAACTACTAATGGGACGAGGGAAGAACTGTGAGGTAGAGGAGGTAAATTTACAATATTTTCTTGATTAGAAAGGGAGGGAAATACTTTTGGGGATTCATGGATATGAGAAGAAGAAAAATGATTAGAAACCATACCTTCGCCTATAGATGTATGGTGTTCTTGTTCAAATTTTGTCTCAAGCTGTTGTTCTTGCTCAACTAACCCTCCTGTAGTAGAAACAACTACTTCTTCAACAATTTCTTCCATACTCATTTTATGTTTCTTGAAAACCTCTCTCTCTTCTATTTTTAGGTCTCTCTTAGTTCTTTTACAAACCAATCGAAAAGCATCCATATCGTATTTGGAATCTTCCTTTGATAAATCCCCTTGTTCTTCCTCAAGAAGTAATTATTGCTCGGTAATGGATTGCGGTTTAGCTAACGCTGCAGGAGCAAAATAAAATGGCCTGAACCCAACACTCTTATCCTTATTCTTCCAATTAATATATTTTATTTGAGGCTATCCCCCTAGAGCTAAATGTGAAGGTCTATATTTTGTTTCAATAATGGAGGTACTAGAAGCCTTTTCTTTAGAATACCTCATTTTGCTCATCATCCTAGCCCATTTAGGGAATTTATCCACCTACTAAAAAGTAGGACTGAAGGTTTTCAATACTTTGATGGTTGTTAAAGAAGCCTTTTGATCTGTAGAAGGTTGGAGAGATTCAAAATCACCCTGGGGCTTTTCAACCATTAATACAATGTGCCTCACATCCTTTAGCCTCCAAGTATCAATATTTTCATTATATCTTTTTGAAAATTCTTTATCAATTTTCATTCCAAATTTAGATTCAGATTTTCCAATTTCAACTCTCATACGCCACCAATCCATAATATTGGTGTCCTCTCATGGTCCCTTATAATCCTTCTCTTCTACTTCTTCTGCAACTTCCTTTTTAGGCGGCATTTATTTCTTCTTTACTGACTTCGACTTGGAGGAGGACCTGCTTTTATTTATAGTTTTTGATTTAATCTTGTCAACCATATCCTTGGTAATCTAATGAACGAGCTTGTGGTTAGGATCAAAATCTTCAATATGCTCATAAAAATCCAACCATGGAGGTAACTAATCCATATTGGAGACATTCCACTCTAAAAGAGTAGTCTCATCATTGTTTCTTCCCTGTTCAAAATTATCCCTGGGCCTTTTCTCAAATTTGTAGGCCTTATCTCCGTTCAGGGTTTTATTTATTGTAGTGAAAATATCATCAGGATCATAACTCCACCTTTGAGGAATATAAAATAGACCTAACCTATCTAGGTATCGATCAATTTGCTGACTCTGCCTCTTCTTTGTAATGGTGATATCACTCAAGGTGCGGTGGGAAAGCAAAGACTTCATTTTTCTCCCCGAACCATAATTTGAGTCAATGTACTCTTCTTGCCTCAAATATTCCAAGGTGAAGAGTCTCTCCATGACAAAATGGGGCAAAAGAAAAGGTTTACCCATGAAACCATATAATCTGATGATCATACCTTCAGTTAACAAATAACAATCCCCTTCCTCTACATCTTTAATCCTTAGAACCTCTTTGGCCAGGGGTGGCAGTCTGGGGAAATTATAGTACATTATTTTAAGGGCCGGTCCAAGAAATTCTAAATTGAACCTATAGTGAGACTCACTACTTATTAAATGGTTTTTCCAATAGTAAACTAGCATAGATTCTCCTTTATCAGTCTTATTCTTGACTAGAATCCACGACATTCTATCTTTAACAACGACATAAAAAATCCATACCAAGTTTGAGCAATGCCTAAATCTAGGAGCGTCGACACCCCTCTTCATGCTTACTAGCTGTTCATGTATTCTTTGGACGAGAAAATCTGGCCAGTCAAAATAAATCACCCTTATCCCTTTCTTTGCTGCCTCCTTTTCATACATCCTTTCATTAGAGATACAATATGCAATGATGATTTGCCAACCATGAACCTCTTCATTAGAGTCCAAACCATCCATGCAGGAAAACATAGAGAATAGAATGAGGGTTACAAACTTTTTGATAGAAATAGGGACTTTAGGCAACTCTTCCTGGTATTTGGTATTCAGTTGCTTATAAACCCAATTCCTAAATGACTCATCGTCATTTTCTCGCTTCTTTGTGGAATAAAATCCAGTTTGTTCAACAATTTTAAAGGGTTTTTGTGGTACTGGCGGGTCAGACCCTAAGGCAAAAAGCTCATGACATAAAGAGGAAATAATTCTAAAAAGGGTCTCCCCCTTGCGGGTTTTTATTACCTTAGCCAATGGGTCATATAATTTCACTATTGCAGCTATTAACTCAGGACATGGGTGAACAAAATCACAAATATAAAAGGATAAGAAAGAAAGAATGGAGCATCTACCTTCTACTAATAGAGCAAAATTATTTTTGTATCTGTAATTCATGCTCTTTCTTAGTTTTGTTCTTTCGGTGATGGTCATCTCCATATCCGCTATAGCCTCGGCTTTATCAAGGTAAGGCATCGACGTCTTGTCGTCCAGAGTTTCAAATTCCAGAACATCTTCTATGGCCTCCGTGGGTGATTTATTAGGAGCCATCTTGTAGTAGTAAGATTTTGTGCACTGTAACAAGTGAGGGGAACTTTAGAATACTGATATGCTTCTCTATAGCCTCGTGGTCACTAAATGAACCCTATGCAAGACTTCGTTACTTTTTTATCTCCTGGAATGTGCGTATCATCCGCCATAAATGCAAAGTGCTGTGTGAAATATTTGTTGGCACACTTTGCCTATTGGCAATTTGAGTTATTTTATGTTGTCATTGATGTCACATGGATCACATTGAGTTTTGATGGCCAAGGCATTTCATAAATAAGCATTTATGATATTTTGGAGAGCATGGATATATACAGGGTTTTTGTGAAAACCAAGGCAGGAAAAATAAAAGGTTTTATTTAAAACCATGGATGGCATATTTGAAATGGGTTTTTCTTAAAACCCTAGGTTGGCTTTTCGTTTCATCGAAAAAGGTGCCCCGGTGAAGGAGATATTTAATTTTAAATATTTAAGTTTAAATTTTAAATTATTTAAAATTTAAATTTAAAATTAAAATTAAATTTAATATTTTATTATCGTCGACGTCCAAAATAATGAAGGTTTGATTATAATCTGCCAACGTCTTTCGAAGCATTATAATGTGTATATATAATGGTTAAAAACTTTGCCTATTGAGTATGCCAAGGTTGAGAAAATCGAAGAGTAATTCGTGCGTGGAGGAAGCGGAAGGCGAAAAAATAAAGAAGTCATTTTTGAGGGTTAAAGAAAATTGAGGACGTCTAGACCTGATGTCACGTTGGACAGTGCAACACAGTTGGCAAGAGATAACTTTGGCACAAGGGAGGTTTGCGTTTCGAATCCCGTAGGGGCAGAAGTTTTGGTGGAAAACATTTTTCGTTTTAAGAACAATCTAGCACAGTTTATACAACAAGGTTGGGATTTATTCCCAACGTGGGCTTGCGCCCACGTGGTTAGCGTCTCACAGTGCTAGCAAGGAGGAACAAAGTTTGACTCCCGCAGGTGTGAAGGCGCTCATCAATTTTTGCGAAACATTTTCAAAGGTTAAGGCCACGATTTCGAAATTAAAGGTATTTATGAGAAGCGCCTTGCATAGTTGATATTGTGAATGCTTTGGGTGTATGAAAAATATTTTTTTAGAGATAGGGAGTTATAAGGTTTTGTAAGCTTGCTGTTATTTCTAGGAGGAATAAGGGTTGTGATCCACTTTTGGAAAAAGAGAAATTTTTGGTGTTTTTCTTTTTAGAAATATATCATATTATATATCGTTGGAAAGCTTATTTCGAGGGCTATTTGATTAACTTATTTAGAGGGAGAAATAAGGTGTATATAAAGAGATATTTCTATTTTTGTAAAGGGTTTCAAAAGTGAAGGTGTTTTGTTCTTTTTCAAAGTTTGTTGAGTGTGGCAGATTTAGTGGACAACCAATAAGGCATCAAAAAGGTATGAGCAATATTCTCCATTGACTTTGTTTATGGTGGTTGATTTCTGAAATATCATTGGAGAGAAAAGGATTGATTGTGGTTTCCTTTTCGAAAGTGGTTGGTTGAAATGCTTCAAGGTTTTCTGGTTTGAGAGTTGTGTTTAAACCTTGTTTTATAAGCATAGTTGTTGAAGCCCATTGGTTATGCAAAGAACTTGAAAAGAACATGAGTATCATTGTTATGTGAGATTTATGGTTGAGCATTGTTGGAAATATTTGAGTTTGTTGATACATGCATGGACTAGGGTTTTGTGAGAAAGAGTTGTCCCTTGAGATGAATGGTTGAGTTGAGTTGATTGTGCCTAGTCAAGTGATTGTGAGAAGTGATTGTTCAAGTTCCATAAAAGAAACTATTCTATATTCTGATTTGAGTTGAGTTGAAGTTGAGAAAGAAATTGAGATTAGAACATATTGAGTCTCTAAAATTCTCCTTATGCTTCTATGAGATTGCTTTGAGTTGAGAAAGATATTGGATTTGAGTATAGAACATATTGAGTCTCTAACAATTCTCTTTATGCTTCTATGAGATTGATTTGAGTTGAGATCATTGTGGATCATAGTTGTCATCCTTTGAAGAGTGTATTACCATTCATTGTTGAGTTCATATTTAAGCCTTGCCTTTGATTTGTGGATGAGATTTGAGTGCTATTTGAGCATGTTTGGTTGAGCCTTTGAGAAGGCTTTTGGGATAGATTTTTGGACAGCTTTGTGGATAGTTTTGGGATAGATTTTGAGCAAGTTCTTAGTGAGCTTGTTGAGCAGATTTTGAGCAAGTTCTTAGTGAGCTTGTTGAGCAGATTTTGAGCAAGTTCTTGGTGAGCTTGTTGAGCATATTTTGAGCAAGTTCTTAGTGAGCTTGTTGAGCATATTTTGAGCAAGTTCTTAGTGAGCTTGTTGAGCAATTTTGGGCAAGTTCTTAGTGAGCTTGCTAGAGTAGATTTGAACAAGTTCTTGGTGAGCTTGTTGAGCAGATTTGATGAGGTTTTGAGTGAGCCTATTGAGCATATTTGAGTGTGGATTGCCTACCTGAGCAGATCAATGTGTTGCCTAGCTGAGTAGATTAGTGGATTGCCTACCTAAGTAGATCAGTGTGTTGCCTAGTTGAGCAGATCAGTGGATTGCCTACCTGAGAAGATTAGTGTGTTGCCTACCTGAGCAGATCAGTGTGTTGCCTACCTGAGTAGATCAGTGGATTGCCTACCTGAGTAGATCAGTGTATTGCCTAGCTTTGAGTAGATCAAAGTAATCATTGTATTGGATAAGGATCCTTATTTTTGTGTGAAATATTATAAGGATATTATCTTGTGGAGTACCCCACATTGGGGGAACCATGTTAAATCTTGTGTCTCAATTATGTGTGGTGACTTGTGCTCTTGCTTACTATTGCTATCTAAGTTATTAATGCACATTGCTATATTTGGTTATTGCAATTAAGGACATTAATTGATATTGGTTTGGAAAGAAAGTAAAAAGTGGGCGCTATACTGTTCACCCCCCTCTTAGTATAAGCTTGTGTTCTTCAATTGGTATCAAAGTGGGTTCCTTCGAAAAGGCTAACAACTTGAGGGCAGATTCTACAAGAACACAGATGGCTTCATAGAATGGATCATCTACAAATAAGGCTCCACTGTTTGATGGTAACAATTATGCTTTCTAGAGCATGAGAATGAAGAACTACTTGATATCACAAGGTTATGAGGTATGGCAGATGGTTGAAAAAGAGTATAAGGTTGAAGGTGATCCCGAGGCAGATAAGACTATCAGGAAATTGGTTGAGATCAATGCAAGAGCAATGAATTGTATTTTGAGTGGGCTACGTGAGACAGATTTTGCAAAGGTCATGGTATGTAATTCAGCTAATGAAATGTGGACCAAGTTGTGGAATACTTATGAAGGAGATTCCAAGGTAAAGTTGGAAAAACTACAAACTCATAGAAAAATATTTGAGGAATTGAAAATGGAAGATTCTGAAGATATTGCAAAGTTTTTACTTCGAGTTGATGAGATTACTAACACCATGAGAGGCCTAGGATTTGAGATGAAAGAATCAGAAGTTACTCAAAAGGTTTTGAGATCACTTCCCATGAAGTATGATGCAAAGGTTTCAGCAATAGAAGAAACAATGGATATCAACAAGCTAACAATGGAAGAATTACAAGGAACTCTCACAGCTTATGAGATGAGGGTGAGTAAGCATCAAGTTCCAATAAAAGATATTGCATTCAAGGCTTCAGATAATAAGAAAGGAAAAGTTCCAGAGATAGATAGAGATCCAGATAATGATGAGGAAGCTAACTTCATCAAAAGGAATAAGGACTCAAGGAATTACAGAGATATGAGGAAAGTCAAATGCTACAAGTGTGGTGATTTTGGTCACTATGCACACAGGTGTCCACATGAAGAAAATAGTGATGATGAAAAATAGGGTCACAGAAGAAAATAAGATGGAAAGCATAAGCATGACAAAGATGACAGATACAAGCAAAACAGGTATGAGAAGAAGAAATTTTTTGTAAGGCAAAGAAATCTTACTACATTGTAGAAGCAAGTGATAGCTCAAATCACAGTGATAGAGACAAGTCAGATGATGAAAAGGAAGAACATCTATTCCTTGGAATAGAAGGTGAAAGAGAATAGTGCTTTGTGTGTGGTCAAAGAGATCACAGATCAAGATATTGCAATGGTTTTAGTGATAGTGAAGATGAGATGACACATCAAGGAAATAGGCATGGTCAAAGAAATCATGAGAGTTTGTTTGCTATAGAAGATGATAATAATATTAGTGATAGTAAATATGAAGAAGTCTCACATTTGGTAATGGAAAAATAAGAGGATGAGCAAAGAAAACAAAAATTAGAAGTCAAAAGGCTAAAATAAGAAATCATGAATCTTGAAAACAAGATTTGAACAAATATCAAAATCATAGAACTACTTCAGAAAATCAGTGACCTAAGAGATGAGCTTCAAGATGCAAAAAGGTTAGAGGAAAGAATGAATGAAGAACTAAGGGTAATGATGACAAGACATGACACATTAGATGAAAAGGTAAAAAGGAGTGGAAAGCATTTTTAAGGTGATCTCATTTCCAAGAAAAGTCACACTCAAAAGGAAAGGAAGTTCTAAAAAATGAAAGCAAGGAAGCACCTAAGATTCATGAAGAAAGTTCCAAAGCTCCTATGGCTCCAAATATCCAATTTGGATCTTGTTTTGAGATAGGTGAATCAAGTTCAAAAGGCAAAGAAATTCTTGAAGAAGAAAGCAAGGAAGAAGTTAAGGAAGAAGATTTGGATACCACAAAGAAGGTTCAAGGATGCAATGCACAAGTTGAAAATGATCATAAGGATAATGGTCAAGAAAGGTATGAGGAACCAAGGCATGAACAAAGGACTTTTCAAGGACATTGTTTTTCTTGTAATGGATTTGGACATAGGGCTATACACTGTAGGGTCTATGGATCAAAGAAGTTTGATTTTGCTAGAAGAAACTTCAAAGGAAGAAGGTATGGTTTTCAGGGACATTGCTTCTTATGCAACAGGATTGGTCATAGAGCTTCTCAGTGCAAATATAATGAGCAACATGGTTTTGGTTTTAGAGCTACACAATTCAGAGGTCATGGTCATAATGGTCATGAAAATAGAGCTTCACAATACAGGGTTCAGGAAAGGAATGGATATGGAAATCATTTCAAGAAAGAATTCAGGATTTGGGCACCATCCAAAGGCTACAATATCAAGTGTTTTAATTGCAATAACTTTGGACATATTGCAAAATGGTGTAGGACTCAATTCCAAACAAGTTCAAGGCAAGAAGGTCAAACAGGTTCAAGACAAGAAGATCAAGTAATTCATCAAGAGAAGGATATCAAAAAAACATGGAAGGAAGTTGATAGAGGAAAGAAACAATGTAATATGGGAGTAAAAGTACTCCCACCCCAAAATTAATCACCTCAAGAGAGAAGGTGGTGAGGGGGCTAAGCTTAAGAGTCATATATTTTAGCCCCATAGGTGTCCCTTTTGCCATTGATGTCAAAGGGGGGAGAGATTTGAGTAAGGGGGAGAGCATTGAGTTAGGGGGAGCAGCCTCCAAAGAGAGCATTGAGTTAGGGGGAGCAGCCTCCATAGAGAGTATTGAGTCAGGGGGAGCAACTTTGTTTCTCAGAGATGGTTTTTGCAGTGATTGTGGTGATTTGCATTAGAGGTGTTGCCATCAATGACAAAGGGGGAGATTGTTGGCAATTTGAGTTATTTTATGTTGTCATTGATGTCACATGGATCATTGATGTCACATGGATCACATTGAGTTTTGATGGCCAAGGCATTTCATAAATAAGCATTTATGATATTTTGGAGAGCATGGATATATACAGGGTTTTTGTGAAAACCAAGGCAGGCAAAATAAAAGGTTTTATTTAAAACCATGGATGGCAGATTTGAAATGGGTTTTTCTTAAAACCCAGGTTGGCTTTTCGTTTCATCGAAAAAGGTGCCCCGATGAAGGAGATATTTAATTTTAAATATTTAAGTTTAAATTTTAAATTATTTAAAATTAAAATTTAAAATTAAAATTAAATTTAATATTTTATTATCGCCAACGTCCAAAAGAATGAAGGTTTGATTATAATCCACCGATGTCTTTCGAAGCATTATAATGTGTATATATAATGGTTAAAAACTTTGCCTATTGAGTATGCCAAGGTTGAGAAAATCGAAGAGTAATTCGTGCATGGAGGAAGCGGAAGGCGAAAAAATAAAGAAGTCATTTTCGAGGGTTAAAGAAAATCGAGGACGTCTAGACCTGACGTCACGTTGGACAACGCAACGCAGTTGGCAAGAGATAACTTTGGCACAAGGGAGGTCTGCGTTTCGAATCCCGCAGGGGCAAAAGTTTTGGTGGAAAACATTTTTCGTTTTAAGAACAATCGAGCACAGTTTATACAACAAGGTTGGGATTTATTCCCAACGTGGGCTTGCACCCACGTGGTTAGCATCTCACAACGCTAGCAAGGAGGAACAGAGTTTGACTCCCGCAGGTGTGAAGGTGCTCATCAATTTTTGCGAAACATTTTCAAAGGTTAAGGCCACGATTTCGAAATTAAAGGTATTTATGAGAAGCGCCTTGCATAGTTGATATTGTGAATGCTTTGGGTGTATGAAAAATAATTTTTTAGAGATAGGGAGTTATAAGGTTTTGTAAGCTTGCTGTTATTTCTAGGAGGAATAAGGGTTGTGATCCACTTTTTGAAAAAGAGAAATTTTTGGTGTTTTTCTTTTTAGAAATATATCATATTATATATCGTTGGAAAGCTTATTTCGAGGGCTATTTGATTAACTTATTTAGAGGGAGAAATAAGGTGTATATAAAGAGATATTTCTATTTTTGTAAAGGGTTTCAAAAGTGAAGGTGTTTTGTTCTTTTTCAAAGTTTGTTGAGTGTGGCAGATTTAGTGGACAACCAATAAGGCATCAAAAAGGTATGAGCAATATTCTCCATTGACTTTGTTTATGGTGGTTGATTTCTGAAATATCATTGGAGAGAAAAGGATTGATTGTGGTTTCCTTTTCGAAAGTGGTTGGTTGAAATGCTTCAAGGTTTTCTGGTTTGAGAGTTGTGTTTAAACCTTGTTTTATAAGCATAGTTGTTGAAGCCCATTGGTTATGCAAAGAACTTGAAAAGAACATGAGTATCATTGTTATGTGAGATTTATGGTTGAGCATTGTTGGAAACATTTGAGTTTGTTGATACATGCATGGACTAGGGTTTTGTGAGAAAGAGTTGTCCCTTGAGATGAATGGTTGAGTTGAGTTGATTGTGCCTAGTCAAGTGATTGTGAGAAGTGATTGTTCAAGTTCCATAAAAGAAACTATTCTATATTCTGATTTGAGTTGAGTTGAAGTTGAGAAAGAAATTGAGATTAGAACATATTGAGTCTCTAACAATTCTCCTTATGCTTCTATGAGATTGCTTTGAGTTGAGAAAGATATTGGATTTGAGTATAGAACATATTGAGTCTCTAACAATTCTCTTTATGCTTCTATGAGATTGATTTGAGTTGAGATCATTGTGGATCATAGTTGTCATCCTTTGAAGAGTGTATTACCCTTCATTATTGAGTTCATATTTAAGCCTTGCCTTTGATTTGTGGATGAGATTTGAGTGCTATTTGAGCATGATTGGTTGAGCCTTTGAGAAGGCTTTTGGGATAGATTTTTAGATAGATTTGTGGATAGTTTTTGGGATAGATTTTGAGCAAGTTCTTAGTGAGCTTGTTGAGCAGATTTTGAGCAAGTTCTTAGTGAGCTTGTTGAGCATATTTTGAGCAAGTTCTTAGTGAGCTTGTTGAGCATATTTTGAGCAAGTTCTTAGTGAGCTTGTTGAGCATATTTTGAGCAAGTTCTTAGTGAGCTTGTTGAGTAGTTTTGGGCAAGTTCTTAGTGAGCTTGCTAGAGTAGATTTGAACAAGTTCTTGGTGAGCTTGTTGAGCAGATTTGATGAGGTTATGAGTGAGTCTATTGAGTAGATCAATGTGTTGCCTACTTGAGCATATAAATGTGTTGCCTAACTGAGAAAATTAGTGGATTGCCTACCTAAGTAGATCAGTGTGTTGCCTAGCTGAGTAGATTAGTGGATTGCCTACCTGAGCAGATCAGTGTGTTGCCTACCTGAGTAGATCAGTGTGTTGCCTAGCTGAGTAGATCAGTGGATTGCCTACCTAAGCAGATCAGTGTATTGCCTAGCTTTGAGCAGATCAAAGTAATCATTGTATTGGATAAGGATCCTTATTTCTATGTGAAATATTATAAGGATATTATCTTGTGGAGTACCCCACATTGGGGGAACCACGTTAAATCTTGTGTCTCAATTGTGTGTGGTGACTTGTGCTCTTGCTTACTATTGCTATCTAAGTTATTAATGCACACTGCTATATTTGGTTATTGCAATTAAGGACATTAATTGATATTGGTTTGGAAAGAAAGTAAAAAGTGGGCGCTATATTGTTCACCCCCCTCTCAGTATAAGCTTGTGTTCTTCATCACCATCCTTCCATTATTTATTTTACGGCTCAAAGGTGGTATCCCATCTTCTTATTGGTAGAATTTTGAAATTGTGCTGCCAACTCATCACATCCCTTTGGCTGCTTTGAGTCCATGCATAAGTTGGTTGTAATTAAATGTAGGAGCACTCTTTAGCCTCCACGTGTCAAATTAGAACTTGTTGTTCAACTTTGACCTGATTTTGCTCTGGTGTATTAAGAACCTTTCGAGTCTGCCTTGGTACTTAAACCTCGTGTGCATGGCACTCTACCTTGATTCTGCTATGAATATCTCTAGCTTTGAAAGGTTCCTGGATTAGCGCCGTTCTTTGTTGTTCTTTACGTGTGATAGAAGCTGATAGACCACTCTCCTAAAATCTGAATTCAACCATGCGAACTTGAGGGCAGAATGCCATTCCAGAGAGTACACAACATCATGTGCGAAATGGAACATTACCATGCATTTTGGCCAACACTTAGTCATTTCTTGCAAACTTTCTTCTCTCTCTCTATTTTTTTTAGCATTTCTTTGAAAAGAACTAATTACAAAGTGCAGAAAAGAAATCAAATACAAAGTGTAGAAAGGAAGGGGAAATATTTGTATAGTGTATATACATATGTTACAATGAGTTCACTTATTACGTATAGTAAATCTTGAGGTGGAAACCATTTACCAAAATTGTGATGAGTGTCGTTGTTCATTCATCATTTAATCATTATATGTGTCAATCCAGGGTGGTGTCCAAGGCTATATACGAAAGAAGGCTCCAACAGGTTAAATATTAGTTCATTCAAAAAATAGGCTTTATTGATGGATCAGTTAGCATTTGGGGGGTTTGTTGTGACCTCTAACTCCTAAGAATTGAAATTAACTCCTATTTACTTTTGAAAGAAATAAAATTGCAGGAAATGAAATTGCAGAATCTGAAAATGACAGAAAATGAAATGTTGCTAAATTGAGAGTGACGAAAAGTAAATTGCAGAATTGAAAACACACACACACTTGCATGAAAGTAAATCAACTAGAGAATTTAAAAATAGAATTTTAACTACTGCAAAACCAAATCAACAATTACTACAAAACTGAAAAATGACAAAAATCTGGAAATTGTTGTGAAATGCAGAAAATGTTGTCAAAGGCTGAAAACTGTGTTGAAAACTACTAAAGAAATGGAAAACTGGTAGAATTCTGCTAATCTGCTGTAGCAAGAAATCAACAAGAAATTCTATCAAAATTGCCTTCCTCTGGCCCTGCAAGTGGCCCTTGCTTCTAGAACCGAAGAAGGTGAGAAGTTATGCTAAGAAAATCTAGATGCTAATCATCAACCTCAAAATGCCAATTGATATCTGAAGATTGCACCTTTTTATTCAATCTGAAACTGCATTACAGTAATGCAGGAAAAACCTGCAAATTACTATTCTGCTACAAAGAAACTTCACTCTATGCTAATTTCGGTATTCTATTGCCTATCTATCTATATGCTCAACCATCTAGGAGCTTTCTTATTTATAATATAATGCTGATATGCTTGGTTACTGATTTGTAGGGATTTACAACTGATTGCATAACTGTTTCCTAGAATGCAAGAATTTGCTTTGTCAAAACTTTATCCATTCATCCTTGTTGGGCTGCATTTGTTGAGGAAATCACGTTAAGATGAGTTGGGACAACCTCTTGGTCAATTGCCAATAATTTCCTCCACTGATTTGTCACTTTTTGACCACTTTCGGTTGTTCCTACGCTATTCCCTATTCCTACGCCGCTTATTCCTGTGCTGCTCCGAAATAACAGGCAGGTGACAATTCATTGCTTATCTGCGCTCCAAACGCATAGGGAGGAAGTTGTTGACCATTTGGATTGTTTTACCTTATCTTGTACACCCTTCTGCATTGGTGGCATGTGCTGGAGTGACCGATTCCAAGCCCCATTGTATATGTACAATTGGCTGGAATTTGCATGACTGTGTCCTACTTTTACCAAATTTCTTGCATTTTAGCCTTTTGACTTGTTGCTCCCATTTGCATCACGTGGCAGTGTTGTCAGGTGGAGAAAGAGTCATGCCTATTCTCCCTCAACTGTTTCCAAGCGTTTACCTCTTCTTTATTTGACAAATTCCATGCCTTCCTTCAAAGTGACAGGTGGCTGGAATTTGTATGGACTGTGACTTGTTGTTTCCAGCTGCCAAAACATGCCCAGATGCCCTTTTGGAGTGCTCATAACTTGTTCATCGTAACTCCATTTTTTACCAAATTGTGTCCACGTGTTCTTGGTTATATGAACAACATTGGGTTTAATTTTCAACTCTTAATTCCTCAGGAATTACTCCCTGCATCGCTGTCAAGTTGGCCTTTAACACAGATTTTTACCAGCATTTCCAGCTGTCAAAAAGTGTGAAACTGCCATTTTGCAGGCCCCATAACTTCCAGGTTACTTGTCCATATGCCTTCAAATTTGGGTCATGTTTTCTCTATATTATGAAGTACCATTGGTATGAATTTGGTACCTTAACTCACTCTGGATCATTCCCAGTAGATCCGCCAATGTGCCCTTTAACGCAGATTTGCACCTGTTAATAGCTCCAGAAAAGACTAAGGCATGAACAATGAGCGCAAGAACGATGTAACCTTCATAACTTTTTATCTATAGCTCGGATTGACTTGCTTCAAAAAGCAAAGTTGTAGTTCTTGATGAGAGGAATCTGTTCATGCCATCAGAATGTAATTGCAATACATGTTTTATTTACTACCTAATCAACTGAAACAGTGCTAAAAATAGTCAAAACAAGAGGTATAATGTTCCAAACATAAAATCATGCAAACATGTAACAAATAACATATTCTAATCACTATTTGGCACTTTAACTTTGTCATATTTAATATTATGGCAGTTTTTATATGTCAACCATAGTGTAATAATGAGGCATTTCTAGGCCTCATCATTCCCCCCGACTTGAACTCGATGCATGCCCTCATGCATCCTAGTCGGCCTTAGTAAGATGAACAACATACTTTTGCCACCTACTACCCGAGAAAGTTCTTACTGCACTACACCAAGCATTGTAGTTCCTGCAATTTTTTTTTTTTTTTTTTTTCTTTTCTTCCTTTGTACTTGTGGTAGAACTTTAAGAAACTTAATATCTAATGTGCCCTATTTTGCATCAAAAATTCTTTTTCCATGCTATTTTTTTTTTGTCTGTTGTTGTTTTATTGCGGTAGTAGTAAAACAGAATTTTCAGGTGCATTTCGTCCTTCTCAGATTTATGAGGTATTGGTGGGACATTTTATTCTGAAATCTGCCCTACTAATAAAGATAAAATGGCTGTCATATCTGTCCCAAAATCAGGTTTTTCACAATTTTGAATTTCCCATGCAACTAAGGGCAGAAGGGGGGTATTTCTTGACATTTTGAACAACATGTTCCATTTTTTTTAACTTGCCAATATTGTATGAACAGTTTATGCCAAATATTGATTATCATATACTAAATGCTAAATGCTTACCATGACTAAATGCAAGAAACACATACCTTACCGTCCTGAAAATTTATCATCCACCTTACAAGCTGCTTCTGATGATGATTTTTTTTTCTGAAATAAGAACAACATAGGTGCAATAGGTGAGATTTGTACAATGGTAGAACAATGATGGGTGGATCAACAAGGCAATGCATGCCGGAAAACCGGTTTTCATGCAAGCCAACTCAGCAGCGCCTCCGAGAAGGTTTTCACTACTGAATTATTCATTTTTTTTCTTCTCTTTTTTTTATCAGAAGAGGCTGCCATTTCTGGTTTTCAACCAACTTCTATTTTTTTTTTTTTTCAACTTTTTTTTCCTTTTTTTTTTCTTTTTTCGTATTTTTTTCAAGGCTAAAAAAAATATGATCATTTGGAAACCTTGTCAGAAGAGGAATCCTCTTCTATCATATGCAAATGTGACTGTGTGAAAGATTGAGCAAATTCCTTCTTTGTGAGTGGTTTATGGTACAACCGTAAAAGATGTCCATTCACCACTAATGTCCTTCTTGAATCATCAACTGAAGAAAGTTGAACAACTCCATTCTCAAACTCTTCTGGTTCATCCTTGTTGCTCTTAATGTGATCATCATGCCACATTTTCCATTTTTGTTGAATGAACTCTATTTGGTGAAGTGCTTCCAACCAAAGTTCATTAACTGCATTCAACTACAAAATCTATTTTTTTGTACCTGCAACAACTCAATGCCAACTCGCTAAAGATGCATAAAGTGTTAGTAGAGCATTAGGATGTTGGATCAATACATCAAACAAATTTACTTCCTGGTTTTTAGTCAACCAACTATTGTTGTTCAAAGGTTGTTTTGGCTGCATTTCAGTTTGTTTTGTACCAAGATGTTTTGAATTGGTTCTTGGAGAATGATGCATTAATGAATTAAGAGGACAATGATATGGTGGAAAAGAATGGAAAATCTATGTATGTTTACCAAAAACAATTCTTAAAAGAATTAACTTTGATAAATGGAAAGGAAAAGATGAGAAAAAATGATGACATCCATGTGACAAGTGAAGAAAATTGTTTTGTATTGGAATGGATGACAAATTTTTAGAATTTTGTTTTTCATCATTCCATAATAATTGTTGAACAGTTATTGGTTCATCTTTAAAATCTGCATTCTGAACATTTTCATTAAAAAAAGATAGTTTGGATGAATCCATCTCTTCTACATTATCCTTTACAACGATGGAGGCCAAAATTGAAATGTCCGTTTCATTTTCCTTATATGTTTCATGAAACCATGGGCATCCTAGACAATCATACTTAGGTGGACTAAGGTTTCCTGCAAGCAAGTTTACTCTTTTACCACCGACTTGTATGTTTTTAGGATATATTTTCTTCTTTTTTCTTGGTTTGTTAAAACATATTTCTTGAACAATTGTATTAATGATTGGCACATCTTTAATAGCTTGAAGTAAAGGGACTATAACATTTAAATGTTTTAATTCCCTTATCAAATCTGATTTCAAAGATGTTAGTTTTGATATTTCAAACTGTTCAAGATATGATTCTTTTTGTGGGAGATTTTCTTTTTCTTCTTCTTGTTTCAAGTGCAGATTTGTTTTTATGTGCATTCATTTTAGCTCCTATTTCTACACTGGTAAGTGGAATATGTTCAAGAAGTGGTTTTCCTAAACACAACTGATTTTTATGACAGTCACCAACATTTATTATGGCTGTATTTTTTGATTTAGCCATAGAGACAGGGGTTACCTGTTTAACATTGTTTGGACTGACCACAAGTTGAGCTGAAAATAGAGGTTGTTTTTCATTTTGTTGTTGTTGTCCATGAGAGAAACTATGGGTATGAGTGGGCAATAAATTTGATTTATGTGTTTGATAATGTTGCTGCCCTTTGTGCAATTTTTGTTGTTGTCCCCATTGATATCCTTGCAGTTTTGGCTGCAACCATGGTGGATGTGGTTGATTCCATTGTTGTTTCATCCATCCATGTTGAGACCACTCTTGGGAATATGCCCATGGTGGTTGACTCCAACATTGTTGAAGTGGACCTGAAGCATACCATGGCATATACCAAGGATTATTTCCCCAATGTGTAGGAAATTGAGAAGCATTCCGATATGGAAACTTAAGAAAATTATCTCCTTGTCCTTGTCCTACAAAATTGAGTTTTTTCATAGGTTGAGGCTGTTTTTCAAAGACACTTTTGAGTTCTGGCAATAAACTACATTGATTTGTGGAATGTCCTTTTTGACAAATGCTACATGTAGTTGGTATAAATGTTTTGTTCAAAGGACAGTCATGAACAGAGTGTTGCTGCTCACATCTTGAACAATAGATAACTGAAGGTTCAGTAGATTTACTCTTTTTATCTATTGTTTTATCAAGATGTACAACAATATCAGCTTTAGCAAACTCTTTCATGCATTCTTTCAAATCATGTTTATCATTACCAATTCTATGTTTTCTATGCCTTGAATGAGAATAATTTTTGCAAAGTTTAATGATTTCCTGGATTTCAAGTGCATTTGCATCGCCTCTTCCTAAAATATCCAATGCATCCCGAAATTCATCTTGTAGTCCCCTTAAGAATATAATTTTGCACATTTCAGGTTCAACACTACCACATCTCTTATGAACAAAAGAAAATTTGTCTACATAATCTTCTAAGATTTCATTTTCCTTTTGTTTCATTTCAAGCAATTCATTGTTTTGATTCTTGACTTGACAATATTCTTGGTATCTCTCCAAAAATATATTTTCCATCTCATTCCAGGTTCTAATTGAATCAGGTGCTAAGGTGATAAACCATCGTAGAGCTGACTCTTTAAGAGTGGAAGGAAACAATTTGAGCTTTTGATTGTCGTTAGTGTAATCATGAGCTTGACACACAATTTTAAACTCAAACAAAAACAAATCAGGGTCTTCAGATGTAACTCCCTTAAAATTCGGTAACATAGAAGGTGAAATGACCTTCATGGGAGCATTTTGATTAGGATCTAATTGGATGGGATTTTGAAAAGTTTTGGTAGGTGTACTAGTTGCACTAGGTTGGAGCACATTACTGGCTCTCCCTAGATTCTCTTGTGAGCCTACCCTTATAGGTTCCCAATCACAATTATATATCCTGTTAAACTGTCCTGATTGTATGGATTTGTCAAGAAAAAAAGGTGTTGAACTATTGATTGTTCCTCCTTGTGATGATTTCTCAAAGGATCCTATACAAACTGGACATAGATGATTGTAATTCTTTGAAAGTTCCAACAGTTTTGGGAATCATAAATTTGGACAACTTTGACATACTTTCAACCTCTTGTGAAATTTTTCTTCCTGTGGTAGGCAAAGGATTTTTCATACTTTGACATCGTGCTTTCACATCCTTTAACCTATTCATACTTGCTTGTTCTCTAAATGAACTGAAATGGAATTTACCAACAACTATTAATTATGCCAGTTATTACATTCAGATTTCACTCTAAAGTTCACAACTTAGCACACTAACAATTATTGGACTGCTTTCCTCTTCTAACAACACCTATCCCCGACAACGGTGCCAAAAATGATGAGTGTCATTGTTCATTCATCATTTAGTAATTATATGTGTCAATCCAGGGCGGTGTCCAAGGCTATATACGAAAGAAGGCTCCAACAGGTTAAATATTAGTTCATTCAGAAAATAGGCTTTATTGATGGATCAGTTAGCATTTGGGGGTTTGTTGTGACCTCTAACTCCTAAGAATTGAAATTAACTCCTATTTACCTTTGCAAAAATAAAATTGCAGGAAATGAAATTACAGAATCTAAAAATGACAGAAAATGAAATGTTGCTAAATTGAGAGTGACAGAAAAGTAAATTGCAGAATTGAAAACACACACACACTTGCATGAAAGTAAATCAACTAGAGAATTTAAAAATAGAATTTTAACTACTACAAAACCAAATCAACAATTACTACAAAACTGAAAAATGACAAAAATCTAGAAATTGCTGTGAAATGCAGAAAATGTTGTCAAAGGCTGAAAACTGTGTTGAAAACTACTAAAGAAATGGAAAACTGGCAGAATTCTGCTAATCTACTGTAGCAAGAAATCAGCAAGAAATTCTATCCGAAATTGCCTTCCTCTGGCCCTGCAAGTGGCCCTTGCTTCCAGAACTGGAAGAAGGTGAGAAGTTATGCTAAGAAAATCTAGATGCTAATCATCAACCTCAAAATGCCAATTGATATCTGAAGATTGCACCTTTTTATTCAATCTGAAACCGCATTACAGTAATGCAGGAAAACCTGCAAATTACTGTTCTGCTACAAAGAAACTTCACTCTATGCTAATTTCGGTATTCTATTGCCTATCTATCTATATGCTCAACCATCTAGGAGCTTTCTTATTTATAATATAATGTTGATATGCTTGGTTACTGATTTGTAGGGATTTACAACTGATTGCATAATCTGTTTCCTAGAATGCAGGAATTTGCTTTGTCAAAACTTTATCCATTCATCCTTGTTGGGCTG
Organism: Wollemia nobilis; assembly: GCA_028583015.1. Lineage (NCBI taxonomy): Eukaryota > Viridiplantae > Streptophyta > Pinopsida > Araucariales > Araucariaceae > Wollemia > Wollemia nobilis. Next base: position 6,739,735 of record JAQPPZ010016917.1, on the reverse strand, counting down.
CATTTGTTGAGGAAATCATGTTAAGATGAGTTGGGACAACCTCCTGGTCAATTGCCAATAATTTCCTCCACTGATTTGTCACTTTTTGACCACTTTCGGTTGTTCCTGCGCTATTCCCTATTCCTGCGCTGCTTATTCCTGTGCTGCTCCGGAATAACAAGCAGGTGACAATTCATTGCTTATCTGCGCTCCAAACGCATAGGGAGGAAGTTGTTGACCATTTGGATTGTTTTACCTTATCTTGTACACCCTTCTGCATTGGTGGCATGTGCTGGAGTGACTGATTCCAAGCCCTGTTGTATATGTACAACTGGCTGGAATTTGCATGACCGTGTCCTGCTTTTACCAAATTTCTTGCATTTCAGCCTTTTGACTTGTTGCTCCCATTTGCATCACGTGGAAGTGTTGTCGGGTGGAGAAAGAGTCATGCCTATTCTCCCTCAACTGTTTCCAAGCGTTTACCTCTTCTTTATTTGACAAATTCCATGCCTTCCTTCAAAGTGACAGGTGGCTGGAATTTGTATGGATTGTGACCTGTTGTTTCCAGCTGCCAAAACATGCCCAGATGCCCTTTTGGAGTGCTCATAACTTGTTCATCGTAACTCCATTTTTTACCAAATTGTGTCCACGTGTTCTTGGTTATATGAACAACATTGGGTTTAATTTTCAACTCTTAATTCCTCATGAATTACTCCCTGCATCGCTGTCAAGTTGGCCTTTAACACAGATTTTTACCAACATTTCCAGCTGTCAAAAAGTGTGAAACTGCCATTTTGCAGGCCCCATAACTTCCAGGTTACTTGTCCATATGCCTTCAAATTTGGGTCATGTTTTCTCTATATTATGAAGTACCATTGGTATGAATTTGGTACCTTAACTCACTCTGGATCATTCCCAGTAGATCCGCCAATGTTCCCTTTAATGCAGATTTGCACCTGTTAACAGACTCCGAAAAGACTAAGGCATGAACAATGAGCGCAGGAACGATGTAACCTTCATAACTTTTTATCTACAGCTCGGATTGACTTGCTTCAAAAAGCAAAGTTGTAGTTCTTGATGAGAGGAATCTATTCATGCCATCAGAATGTAATTGCAATACATGTTTTATTTACTACCTAATCAATTGAAACATAGAATGCTTGAAAATAGTCAAAACAGAGGTATAATGTTCCAAACATAAAATCATGCAAACATGTAACAAATAACATATTCTAATCACTATTTGGCACTTTAACTTTGTCATATTTAATATTATGGCAGTTTTTATATGTCAACCATAGTGTAATAATGAGGCATTTCTAGGCCTCATCAATTGGTTATATGTTTCCCTTTGGATCCTTCAACTAAAATACATTAGACTCTTTAGCTTCCACTATTTCAAAAGGACCATCCCAAAAGGAATCAAAATTTTCATGCTTGCCTAGTTTTGCCCTATCAAAATTCCATCTGAGAACTGAGTCTTCAACTTGGAGCTTTTTGAACCTGGATTTTTTATCAAACCATACTTTAATGTTTGATGACTGCTTTTGAAAATGATCATATGCATGAGTTCTGATCTCTTCTAATTGTAGCAGGTGTGTCAACCTAGTTTTTACTGGATCCTTCTCTAATTCTTCTTCTATACTAACAAGCTTAAGCATTGGGATCTCTGGGTGAATTGGAAATACCGCCTCTTTTCCATATACCGGTGCATAAAGAGAAATTTTGATAGAATTTTTAATAGTAATCCTGTCGGCCCATTGAGCATGGTCGAGCAATAAATGCCAAATCCTTTTATTACCCTCTAGATATTTTCTCAAGATCCTTAATAGATTTTTATTGGTAGATTTTGCAAGTCCATTACCTTATGGGTAATAATTCAAATTATTTTTAAGAGTGATGCCATACTTTCTGGCAAACTCAATGTACTTGGATCCTATGAAAGTAGGGCCATTATAACTCACCAAATCTTTAAAGACTCCAAATATGGAAATCAAAATCTCCATAGAGTTGATCACAACTTCCTGGTCTACCTTCTTTGTAGGAATGGCCTCTACCCATCTGGTAAGATAATATATAGTTGTCAAGATAAACTTGTACTCTTATGAAGAATTAGGATTTATAACTCCTATAAAATCTAATCCCCATTGTTGGAAAGGCTCCTCAACTTGAATAGGCTTTAGGGGAGATGCAACATTTTTGGTTCTTCCCACGTACCTCTGAAACTTGTCACAAGCCTGGGTAGTTTTAAAAGCATCATTGAAGATAGTAGGCCAATAATAGCCTGCTCTCATTATCTTCAAAGTCGTAACTCTACCTGAGCTATGACCACCTGCTGATCCTCCATGAAAATCTTCTATAAATCTTAATTGTTGGTCCTCCTTCAAGCATTTCATGAGAATACCATCCAAGTTTATTTTGAATAACCATTTAGGTAGTAACACATATTTTAGAGCATGAAGTCTATACCTCCTTCTTTGAGAAGGATTCAGATCGGGTGGGCAGATCCTAGTTTGGAAATACCTGGTCATTTGCTCGATCCAATCAAAATATGGAGTGTGTACAATTTCTATTTAATCCTCTTCTATCATTTGACAATCTATCATTTCAGCCAATGCTGAAGCATATGTCAATATTTGGCACAAGGATCTATCTCTTACCAGCTTGGTGGGACGTATCTCTACATCATATTCCTAGATCTTAGTAATCCAACCAACCCTTTTATCTCCCAAGTCACCTTGTAAGATAAAACTTCTTACATCTGGATGAAACACATATACTAGGGTTTTATTCTGTACCAAATATTTTTTGAAATTCTTCAATGACTTCATAACAACAAAAACTTGTATTTCAATAAAGTTATATTTCACTTGATAATCATGTAAATTTTGACTCCAAAAGAACACAGGGTGTTCATCCCCTTGATTATATTTTTGGGTGAGCATTGAGGCATAACTCTCTTCAGCTCCATAAGCATAGAGAATAAAATATTTACTGAAATCAAGATTTATCAAGATTGGGGCTATTGTAATGGATTGTTTGATGATCTCAAAAGATTACTTCCTAACCTTGGTCCACTTTAATTCTGCCTTTTTCTTGAGTAGTTCAGATATAGGCCTCACTTTCTGTGCAAAATTAGAAATGAATTTCCTAACGAAATTGATTTTACCTAGGAAAGACTGCAAGGTCTTCTGATTAGTAGGCAAAGGAATAGCTAGAATTGCTCTGATTCTATATGTATCTATGGCCATACCTTCCTTTGATACCACATGAACAAATAGTTTTCTCTCATGTAATTCAAAGGATGACTTCTTATGGTTCAGTGAAATACCAAATTCTCTGCACTTCTAAAAAACCTGTTCCAAATGAGATAGATGATCATTTTTATCGTGAGAAAACACTGTCATGTCATCTAGGTAAATCAAAATAAATTTGTTTATAAGTGTACCAAAGGCATAGTCCATGGCCCTCTAAAATGTAGCTCCTACATTAGATAGCCCAAAGGACATTCTCTGAGAGGCAAATGTACCCCATTTTGTAGTAAATGCTGTCTTGTATTGGTCTTGATCTTTTACCCAAATTTGGTTATACCTAGAATAACCATCCAATAGTGAGAATATTTCTGCTCCAACTACCACCTATAATATCTGGTCAATATGAGGGAGGGGATAGTGATACTTGAGGGATGCTTGATTCAGATTTCTAAAATCTACACATAGGCGTATATCCCCATTCTTATTTCTTATGGGTACCAAATTGGCTACCCAAGTGGAATGCTTTATTGGATATATTATCCTAGCCTTTAGCAGCTTTAAGAGTTCCTCTATCATAATGGATTCTATCCTCAAATTGACATGTCTTTGTTTTTGTTGAAATGGTTTAGCATCGAGCTCTAACTCAATAGTATTCTGGATAATCCTCTTGTCATAAACCTTAAGGTCTTCATATGATCAAGCCATAGTGTCTTGTTATTTTTTTTTTTTTATAGTGTCTTGTTATTTTAAGCATAAAGTTTTAATCTCTTCTACTTCCTCAAGTGAACACTGGATCTCGATATTGAGCTTCTTTCCTATTCCTTCCTCCACTTCCTTATAGATATTTTCACCAACCTTCATGGCTTCAACCTTCTTTCTATATTCATTATCGAATAAAATTTCAAGGGTGACCAATCCCTTTGGAATATGATTGTTTCTTAGTTGGATAAATTATTGCTCATATATTTCCTCCAAGTATTCTTCTTGGATAGTTGAGAGGCATGCTTATCTTATCATAAAATCTAGAATTTGTTCATCACTTTCAAAAAACTGCCAAAATATTTGCTTGTCCAACACTACAGATCTGAAAACCATTTTAATTTTCTTGGTCTTCTTAGTTCCAAAATCTATAGGAGGATTGATTGAAATTAGCTCCCTTTGTTGCCAATGCATCTGCCATGTGATTTTATTCTCTAGGCACAAAGTTTAGATTTAGGTCATCAAATGAATCCATTAGGTCCCATACTCTATTCCTATAAGCTTTTAAGTAATGGTGTTGACTGCTGCACTTATTCCTTACTTGATGGACTATTAGCTCAAAATCACCATATATATTTAAAATATTGATTCCCATGCTTTCTGCTTGTATTAATATGAGGCACAAAGCCTCGTATTTTGCAACATTGTTGGTACATGACCATGTCAGTCTATATGCAAAATTATTTATTCCTTTCGACTGTGATTGTAGAACCACACCAACCCCTGCACCATTTCTACACTTAGCACCATCAAAGTGCATAACCCGGGTGTCCTTTTTTCTTAGGGATTGATTAGAAATAATAGGGAGTTTCTTTTTCAATTTAGTTGTGATGTTGTATGTGCCCATACCAGTTCCAAATTGACTATAATCTTCTTTGAAAGGCAACTTGTCTTCAATGTCTAGCTCCTCAATATTTTCCACTAGCTCAAATTCCTCCAAAGGATTAAGATTGCATATATCTTCTTTAATATATTTAGTATGATAAGAAACTGGTTTCTCAGGTGTTATCCTTATCCTTTTTTCTTTGAAAGGTATTACCATGCTAGAATAATCCATGTACATGCATCCCCTAGCTTTGCATTAAATTCTCTTGAGAGGCATAACCTGAAATAGGGTTCTAAATCCACCACCACTATTTCCTGTACCACTGTTACCTCGGGAGCTCTGTGCAACCTCATCAGTACATATTTAATGACCCCAACTATCTTGAAAGGTGTCCCATATAGTTGTAACACTCCAAGAAAATATCAGGTATATTCCATATCCATTTCTTCACAGACCACCTTAGGCATAACCGTGGTTGATGCTCCTAAATCAATCATACAATTTTGGACTACCCATCCTTCCATTCTTAGGGATATGTAGAAAGGAAGAGGTTTGTTCTTTAGAAAAAAAGGTGTCATTTCTTTATTTTTTGATGGTATACTGAGGATGGTAGTGGTTGGTCTATTCTAGGGATTTTTGCTGAGGAAAGCTTTAAGCAGGTCAATCTGACCCAAAATGAAAAGAGTGTCATACAGGCTAGCTTTTGATGGAATCCTTTTCATCTCTTCAACAATGTTATACTCAGACTTGGTCAGGGATAGTATTTCTAGTCCTCTGTCTGGCTCACCATATTTACTTTTGTATTTTTGGGTTGCCTCTAACCTTTGTCTTTTGGTAATAGAGGGGAACCTAAGCCTTTCTTGATCCTCACATTTGGATCTCATTTTGTCTCCTTCCATTTCCATTTCTGGGTTTTTAGGGAGACTATTTGTTTTCTCATTCCCTCTAGCTCAAGAAATAGGAAAAGTGTCACTGATTTGATGGGGGAGTTAGCTTTCTTTTGAGAAGGGACCTAAAACTGTCCCATCATCTGAGGGTCTACTTGTAGAGCTTTCTTTCCAGACCTTGTCATAACAACAATGGGACTTTCTTCTAAATCCTTTTTGGCCATGATCATATCAGGGTACCATAACATGTTAACCCTTCCATTATAATTCCTTTTAGCTTGATCCATGGTATATTGAACATGGTGTTGATACATCACAAAAGACCATGAGTCATGGGGGTCATTGCATACCAAACACCAAAAATTTGCAAGAGTGGTATCTACAGAATACTCCAGATCCTCATATGCTACATTCACCCTAACCCCAGTACTATTACTAGGACTAGGCCTTTGATGTTTGTTTACATATGGGAATAACCTCTATTGTGACCTTTTCTAATCTCTCTTTTCCATTGAATTAATTTTATTACTCAGAGTCTTCATGGTATTTTGTATATCCAGAATAGCGAACAATTCTTGAGAAGGTTGAGAAGGAAGGGGAGGAAAAGGAGGTGTGGAGGATACAGGTTTAGACCAAGGAATAAAATTCATTTATAGATATGGAGATGGTAAAGAAAGGGGGTCTATGTAAGAGGGCTTTGTGGATTGATCATGGCTACTATTGGTTTTTGAGTTATAGGGCAACACGATTTTGAGGGGAATTCTTCCTACATTGATTAGGATATTTTTAGCATGGACGACTACATTGTAAACTTAGGGGAAGGTTTCTACTCTAGATTGTTGTGACTGTAGACCTAGCTCTGATCCCAGTGCATGAATATAATACATATAAGACAAACATGCAGTTGGTCTAGCAGTGGGGGGAATTATCTTCCATGTTCTGCTAAATCTCAAATTAAAATCTGAGACAGTTTCTTGCTGGGTTTTTTGCATGGTTGTAAAATAATTCAGCAGAGAAAAGGGATCAGAAGATTCATTAAATTATTCTATGTATGGCTCAACCAATGATTGCCATGAAGTGATAGAATTATCTTCCAGAGTTCTAAACCAATGCAATATATTTCCATGAAAGGACAGGGCTAGAATCCTGACAATAATATTTTATTCTTTTATGTTGTGGATTGCTGCCAGATTCAGGATATCTTGGCAATTCTCATAATCTATTTTCCCAAATCCATCATATGTGGGGGTTGTCTTAGATACAGCCTGGGAAATGGCATCTATTTGTGCTAATCTAAGGGGCCCAGTTGAATCCTAGTTAGGTTACTTCTCAAGTGGCTGATTAGGAGCCACATTATGTGCCATATTTATTGCTATAGGTCTTCTTGGGGGAACTATTGGGTTTTATTCCAGAAGCTCTTCTTCAATAAAATCTTGATCTAAACTTTTGATAATAGCAGCCCCTCTCAGAGGTAACTCACAATGAAAGAAATAATCAGGGTTGTTCCTCTTGAAAGACCTAGTATACATGAAAGGGTACTGGTCTACAATACTTTTTTAGGGTCTTCTGACCAGGGAGTCACTAGGTGAACTTTATTTTCTCTAGTAATAAGGTCAAGACAATTCACCAAATCTTGATCCCTTCGGGTTGAGATAACAATAACTCTTTAGATGGATTTTGTGTTCCTTGTGAACTAGTCCCACCGAGCATGCCAAAAACTATTGGGCACTAAATTGCACCAAGTTTTCACTTGATACTGTGGCTATCTATCTTCCTATTTTTTGTATAGGCTTGCACCCGATAGCTGTAGCTTAGCACTCAACATTGGATGGACCAAAATAGGGGGTTTTCGATACAACCTCCAGAGTAGGCTGGTTCCTTGTCAAATTAGCAAGTTGTTGACACAATAATGCTCACTTAGGATTTGGAGTTTAGGGTAAGAGAAGGTTAGGGTTAGAGAGATGTAGATAACGGTAGACAGATAGGTTAACAACATTGCACTACCATAAAAAGCTCCCAAAAAATCATATTAAGGACATACACTCAGATAAAAATTTATCCCAAAATAGATTGTTTCATATATTAAAGCATAATAGAGAAATGTTATAGCAAGCAATTTCAATACCCAAGGAATGATAAGCCAAATAACAGAATTCACCAAATACCTACATTTCATAGAAATATACTTTCCAACAACATAGAACAAACTCAAAGTAGATTTCAATTACTATCCATGATTTATTGACCTAGGGTTTAGAAGAACCCTAGATTTGTAATAATTATGACATCTGTATCAATATCAGATTATGTTGTAACATTGGAGATTTAAGGCTCCCCCATTTATATCAATAAAATATTCTCTTTGGTGCAACATATTGTGTATTAATTTTACTATCCATTATATTGGTGTTTTGTTTTTGCATTCACAAATGATGATAATGGTGGGACCCATAAAGGGTTCTAAATTTTAAATTATCTTGATACTGACTTGTGGTTTTTTATTTTCGTGTTGCAAGTTTTCAAAAAAATAGATAGTGCAAATTTTACAGAATCAGGATTTCTAAAGAATTGCAGAAGTTGTAGAAGTTATGCAGACACCCTGCGGCACTCGAGGGGTGCCCTCTAGAGTTCATAAGGTACTCTGGTTCATTTTAGAAGTGTCCATGGGTGTTTAATGGAGAGGAAGGAAAATACATAGGCTTATTTGGAAGTCTGCCTAAAAACCCTAACCCCTCTATTTTACATTTTTACATATTTAGTGTAAAAAAGAACATCATTAAATATCTATTAACACAAGCATGTTTAATCCGTATCTTAGGCATTAGAATAGTATTTGCATATATATTCATTCACACATTTCACATTTACAATTAAAATTTCATTTTTTTCTGGTGTACTGCACTTAAATCCTACATTTTATTTTCATATGAATTGTTAATTGCATGAAATAGTCTACATTTTAGGGTTAGGAATTTCTCCTTTTGCTGGTCTAAGTAGGAATAACATTAGTATATTGAAAGTACCCCCACATTTGATGATTCAATGTGAAAGAGTAGATGAAACCTTCTCTATTTAGAGAGCGATCTTAAGTGGTGTACTCTACTTATTTTGAGAAAATTAATATTTTTGGTGTTCGCTTCTAATTTAGACTTGTAAAATTAGTTATTCCTAACATTGCATGTACACCATAAAAAAATAGAAATATTAATAGGAATCACACACAACACATATCATTTTAAATAGTAATATGTTGGATTTAATCACCAACCATTGCTTGAGATTTGGTGATGGTGGGATTCATCTCCATCCACCAATCTCTGGCCTTAGACACCTTAGGACACCCTTGAGAAAACTTGCTAGAATTCATCACCAGTAAGAATATCATTGCCCATCCAAGCCATAGTTTTTACCCATTTTAATTCAGATTAGTGCATCATAGCACAAAAAAAAAAAAAACATTAAAACAAGATTAAAAAAGAGGTAAGACATATTTGTTGTATAAAAATAGGATTGGATTGCCTATTTGATTTTATGAGTTTTTCATTTCGTATTTTATTTTCCAACATATTTTATATTTGATTCATTAGTTTATGGTATTAACAAGAAATAAAGCTAAAATAATGAATAAAATATCCACCAATCAAACCACTTCAACAATGGAGTGTTCATCATCACCTTCCACCACCACTTCCATGATCAATCCCCCTAGTGTGATACAGGTAAGTCATTTAAATTTATTTGCAGGTCCATCACACACTGTGTCACCCACACAGTCATTTCACATGGCCATTCCACAAATAGAAGCATCTTCCCCTACCATTGACCACAACATCACCCATATAGACATGGCACAAGTGGAAGCTCTTTTAAAATTTTCTAACTATTTATTAGAACTAGTTAATAGCCCACCTAGGCATGATCCTTATTTCCAGTAGGAAATTTTCTCCTCCCAACCTTCAAGCCTTACCCAGGTGTACAATAAACCTCTTTTTGAGGTGCTGCACCTTCCTAATATTTGTCCATACCACAATCATCATGTGCTCAAATTACCTCCATCCCATCCTCATACACCTCAGTCTATGGTAAGCCCTTGTATGAAGCATATGTTAATGTTGCTTCACATGTTCCCGTGTCCTTGCCATCTATTATCTCCCATCAAGTTACAAATACCATTGTAACTTACTCTCCACATACCTCATAAATCCCATCCACATCCACTCCATCAACCTCCAATATGGAAATGCATGAAGCATGGAAACATATCAATAAATTGCTTAAGAAGTGATAGAATGCTCAACAACAAGTTTAGGTGATCAACCCTAAGACTCGTCCTATTTCCAGTCAGCCCATATTTATCAGTCAGTTCATCTTGGGTACCACAATATTCTATGGTTTCCATTCCCACACTGGAACCAACCCATATTCATTATATTCCCAGAAGCCAACCCATACAAAGCCCTCATACATCATCTCCATATATTCATTCGTAATCATTACTTCATCAACCTCATTCTCATCAACATCAATCCACTCTACCAAGTCATCATTACCTTATTAAATCTCAACATATTTCCACCTTGCCATCACAAAAACATCAAGTGATTCATGATTTCCACATTCCTGGGAAGGACCCTAGAATCCAAGCTATGTTGGAAATTTGAGTTAATTTGAGGTATTTTATGTTGTCATTGATGTCACATGGATTATATTTGGTTTTGGTGGTAAAAGCACTTCATAGATAATCATCTATGATATTTTTGAGAGCATGGATATATACAGGGGTTTTATGAAAACCAAGGCAGGCAAAATAAAAGGTTTTATTTAAAACCATGGTGGGCTTATGTAGAAAGGATTTTTCTTAAAAGCCAAGGTGGAATTTTGTTTCATTGAAAAAGGACCTCCGGTGATGAAGATATTAAAGTTTAAAGTTTAAGTTTAAATTAATGGAGGACCGACCTATGTGCAATTAATGGAGGGTGGCATATATATATATATATATGTAAAGGTTTCAATTTATTTTGGAAAGTGGGCATATTATATATCGTCGAAAAGCTTATTTTGAGGGCTATTTGACTAACTTATTTAGAAGGAGAAATAAGGTGTGTGTAAAGAGATATTTCTTATTTTGCAAAGGGGTTCCAAAAGTGAAGTTTACCTTGTTCTTTTTCAAGAGGATTAATTATTTCATGAGGTGACAAGGTATGCAATATTGTGATTTATTTTATTTTATGGTATAAGTGGTTTTGGGAGTGAAAAGGTTATGCAATGTTTTAATTTATTTTATTTTATGGTACAAGTGGTTTTAGGATAGATAAGGAAGTTGTGCAATTAAAGGCCTTGGTGATGATTATTGAAAAGTGGAGTAATGTTGATTATTTTGTGATCTACCAACCCTTGTGAAGATTGGCAAAAGAATTTTGTGATTGTGGCAGATTTACAAAGAGGTTTTTTCATATTCATAAAAGGTATGGGCACATTATCCTATTGATTGTTTATGGTGGTTTATTTCTGAAATATCATTGGAGGGAAAATTATTGTTTGTGGTTTCCTTTTTGAAAGTGGTTGGTTGAATGCTTCAAGATTTTCTGAATTGAGAGTTGTGTCTAAAAATTATTTGATAAGCATAGTTGTTGAAGCCCATTGGTTGTAAAAGAAATTGAGTTAGAAAAGAATATGAGTATCATTGTTATGTGAGATTTGTGGTTGAGCATTGTTGGAAACATTTGAGTTGATTGATACATACTTGGACTAGGGTTGTGTGAGAAAGAGTTGTTCCTTGTGATTATTGGTTTAGTTGAGTTGATTGAGCCTAGTAAAGTGATGTGTGAAGTGATTGTTCAAGTTCTATAAAATAAACTATTCCATCATTCTATGTTGAGTTGAGATTAAGGTTAGAACATATGAGTCTCTAACAATTATTTTTATGGTTCTATAAGACTTGAATTAAGTTGAGGTTGATTTGAGTTGAGAGTGAGATTAGAACATATTGAGTCTCTAACAATTCTCTTTATGCTTATATGAGTTGATTTGAGTTGAGTTGATATTGATTTGGGTTGAGAGTGAGTTTAGAACATATTGAGTCTCTAACAATTCTCTTTATGCTTCTATGAGTTGAGTTGAGATGGATTTGGGTTGAGAGTGAGATTAGAACATATTGAGTATCTAACAATTCTCTTTATGCTTCTATGAATTTAATTTGAGTTGAGATTTCCATTCATTATTGAGTTCATTTTGAGTACTACTTGAGCATGATTGATTGAGCCTTTGAGAAGGCCTTTGGGATAGATTTGAGGATAGTGTTGGGACATATTTGAGGACAATGTTTGGACAAGTTCTTAGTGAGCTTGTTGGAGCAGATTTGGGCAAGTTCTTGGTGAGCTTGCTAGAGCATATTTGGGAAAGTTCTTGGTGAGCTTGCTAGAGTATATTTGGAAAAGTTCTTGGTGAGCTTTCTAGAGCAGATTTGGGCAAGTTCTTGGTGAGCTTGCTAGAGTAGATTTGAGCAAGTTCTTGGTGAGCTTGCTAGAGCAGATTTGGGCAAGTTCTTGGTGAGCTTGCTAGAGCATATTTGGGAAAGTTCTTGGTGAGCTTGCTAGAGTAGATTTGGAAAAGTTCTTGCTGAGATTTCTAGAGCAGATTTGGGCAAGTTCTTGGTGAGATTTCTAGAGCATATTTGGGCAAGTTCTTGGTGAGCTTGCTAGAGTAGATTTTGAAAAGTTCTATGTGAGCTTGTTATTTAGCATTTGACAAGTTCTGTGTGAGATTGTTAAGTAGGTTCTATGTGATCCTATTGAATAAGTTCTTAGTGAGCCTATTGATAGAGCTTTGGAGGTGATAAAGTATAGAGGACAGAGTATTAATGGATAGAGATCCAGCAACCAACACAGTTGAAGAAAGATCTGAGTGAGGAGTCTTCAAGTGGAGAGAGGTCCACCAGTTAGTGTAGTAGAGAGACAAAGTCTTCTAGAAGATCACATAGCCAGAGCATAAGGGGAAAGAGTTCTCATATGGAAGATATCCACAAACTTGAGACTAGGGGATCAACATCTCCTTTGGATAGAGATCCATAAACATTGTAATCGAGAGTGATTCCCAAAGAGATTGATTGAGAAAGTTTTAGTAAAATATTTTCTTCGTGGAGTACCTCAAATTGGGGGAACCACGTTAAATCTTGTGTTTTAATTGTGTGGTGACTTGTGCTCTTGTTTACTACTGCTATCTGAGTTATTAGTACACACTGCTATATTTGGTTATTGCAATTAAGGACATTAATTGATATTGGTTTGGAAATGAAGTAAAAAGAGGTCTTATATTGTTCACCCCCCTCTCTCAGTATAATATTGTGTTCTTCAATTGGTATCGGAGCGGGTTCCTTTGAAAAAGCTAATAGCTTGAGGGAAGATTCTACAAGAACACAAAAGGCTTCATAGAATGGATTATCTACAAATAAGGCTCCATTATTTCATGGTAACAATTATGCTTTATGGAGCATGAGGATGAAGAACTACTTGATATCACAAGGATATGATGTATAGCAAATGGTTGAAAAAGAGTAAAGGGTTGAAGGTGATCCCGAGGAAGATAAAACTACCAAGAAATTGGTTGAGATAAATGCAAGAGCAATGAATTATATTTTGAGTGGACTACATGAGATAGATTTTGCAAAGGTCATGGTATGCACTTCAGCTAATGAGATGTGGACTAAGTTGAGGAATACTTATGAAGGAGATTCTAAGGTAAATTTGGCAAAACTACAAACTTATAGAAAAATATTTGAGGAATTAAAAAAGGAAGATTATGAAGATATTGCAAAGTTCTTACTTTGAGTTGATGAGATTACTAACACTATGAGAGGCCTAGATTTTGAGATGAAAGAATCAAAAGTTACTCAAAAGGTTTTGATATAACTTCCCATGAAATATGATGCAAAGGTTTCAACAATAGAAGAAACAATGGATATCAACAAGTTAACAATGGAAGAATTGCAAGGTACTCTCTCATATTATGAGATGAGGGTAAGTAAGCATAAATCTCCAATAAAAGAGATTGCTTTAAAGGCTTCAGAAAAAGAGAAAGAGAAAGTTTCAAAAACAAATAGAGTTTTAGAAAATGATGAGGAAGCTAACTTCATCAAAAGGAATAAGGACTCAAGGAATTTCAAAAATATAAGGAAAGTCAGGTGCTACAAGTGTGGTGATCTTGGTCACTATGCATACAAGTGTCCACATGAAGAAATCAATGATGATGAAAAATAGGGTCACAGAAGAAAAGAAGATGGAAAGCATAAGCATGAAAAAGATGATAGATTCAAGCAAAACAAGTATGAGAAGAAGAAATTTTTTTGTAAGGCTAAGAAATCTTACTATATTGTAGAAGAAAGTTATAGTTCAGATTACAGTAATAAAGATCAGTCAGATGAAGAAGAATGTACATTCTTTGGAATAAGTGAAGAAAATCAAGAACACCTATTCTTAGGTATTGAAGTTAAATAAGAAGATGTGCCTATTGAATAAAGGCATGAAGAGCTTGCCATAGCCATTGAGCAAGTAGATAGGTACAAGAAAGGTATAAGGATACTAAAATGCTTCATATATGGAGAATTTGGGTATATAGATGATGATTGCACATAATACAACAATTACAACAAAGAAAGTGTATTTGAAAAAGAAAGCAACAGTTCTAGTGACAATTCTAGTAGTAGTGAAAATAGAGGAGTCTCATTTTTGGTAATAGAAAAGGAAGAGGATGAGCCAAGTAAACAAAAATACGAAATCAAAAGGCTAAAATAAGAATACAAGAATATTGAAAACAAGATTCGAACATATGTCAAAATCAGAGACGAACTACTTCAAACAATCAACAATCTCAGAGAAGAGCTTCAAAATGCAAAAAAGATAGAAGAAAGGATGAATGAAGAACAAAGGGTAACCACGACAAGACATGATATATTAGATGAAAATATTCAAAAAGGAGTGGAAAATTATTTTAAGGTTGTATCTTACTTCCAAGAAAAGTCACACTCAAAAGAAAAGGAAGTTCTAAAATATGAAAGCAAGGAAATACCTAAAATTTGTGAGGAAAGTTCCAAAGTGTCTATGGCTCCAAATATTCTGTTTGGTTCTTGTTTTGAGATAGGTGAATCAAGCTCAAAGGGAAAAGAAATTTTCAAAGAGAAAGGCAAGGAAGAAACTAAGGAAGAGGTTTTGAAGGTTCAATAATGCAATGCACAAGTTGAAGATGATAATAAGGATAATGGTCAATAAAGGTATGAGGAACCAAGGCATGAAAAAAGAGCTTTTCAAGGACATATTTTTTCTTGTAATGGATTTGGACACAGGGCTATAAATTTTAGAATCCATGGATCAAAGAAGTTTGATTTTGCTAGAAGGAACTTCAACGAAAGAAGGTATGATTTTTAGGGACATTGCTTCTCATGTAACAGATTGGTCATAAAGCTTTTCAGTGCAAAGGAAATGAGCAATATGGTTTTGGTTTTAGAGCTACACATTTCAGAAGTCATGGTCATAATGGTCATGAAAATAGAGCTTCACAATACAGGGTTCAAGAAAGGAATGGATATGGAAATTACTTCAAGAAAGAATTCAAGACATGGGAACCATCCAAAGGCTACAATATCAAGTGTTTTAATTGCAATAAATTTGGGCATATTGCAAGATGGTGTAGGACTCAATTCCAAAAAGGTTCAAGGCAAGAAGGTCAAAAAGGTTCAAGACAAGAATATCAAGTAATTCATCAAGAGAAGGATATCAAAAAAACATGGAAGGAAGTTGATAGAGGAAAGAATCAATGTAATATGGGAGTAAAGGTACTCCCACCCCAAAATTAATCACCTCAAGAGATAAGGTGAGGGGGCTATGCTTAAGAGTCATATTTTTTAGCCCCATAGGTGTCCCTTTTGCCATTGATGTCAAAGGGGGAGAGATTTGAGTTAGGGGGAGCAGCCTCCAAAGAGAGTATTGAGTTAGGGGAAGTAGCCTCCATAGAGAGTATTGAGTCAAGGGGAGCAACTTTGATTCTTAGAGATGGTTTTTGTAGTGATTGTGGTGTTTGCATTAGAGGTGTTGCCATCAATGACAAATGCGGATATTGTTGGAAATTTTAGTTAAATTGAGGTATTTTATGTTGTCATTGATGTCACATGGATCATTGACATCAGATGGATCATATTTGGTTTTGGTGGCAAAAGCACTTCATAGATAATCATCTATGATATTTTGGAGAGCATGGATATATACAGCATTTTTTATGAAAACCAAGGCAGAAAAAATAAAATGTTTTATTTAAAACCATGGTGGGCTTATGTGGAAAGGGCTTTTCTTAAAATCCAAGGTGGAATTTTGTTTCATCAAAAAAGGACCTCCGGTGATGAAGATATTAAAGTTTAAAGTTTAAGTTTAAATTAATGGAGGGCTGACCTATGTGCAATTAATGGATGGTGGCATATATATACATGTAAAGGTCTCAATTTATTTTGGAAAGTGGGCATATTATATATCGTTGAAAATATTATTTCAAGGGCTATTTGACTAACTTATTTAGAAGGAGAAATAAGGTGTGTGTAAAGAGATATTTTTGATTTTGCAAAGGGGTTCCAAAAGTGAAGTTTACCTTGTTCTTTTTCAAGAGGATTAATTCTTTCATGAGGTGACAAGGTATGCAATATTGTGATTTATTTTATTTTATGGTACAAGTGGTTTTAGGAGAGATAAGGAAGTTGTGCAATTAAAGGCCTTGGTGATGATTATTGAAAAGTGGAGTAATGTTGATTATTTTGTGATCTACTAATCCTTGTGAAGATTGGCAAAAGAATTTTGTGATTGTGGTAGATTTACAAAGAGGTTTTTTCATCTTCATAAAAGGTATGGGAACATTCTCCTATTGATTGTTTATGGTGGTTGATTTTTGAAATATCATTGGAGGGAAAAGGATTGTTTGTGGTTTCCTTTTCGAAAGTGGTTGGTTGAATGCTTCAAGGTTTTTTGAATTGAGAGTTGTGTCTAAACCTTGTTTGATAAGCATAGTTGTTTAAGCCCATTGGTTGTGAAAGAACTTGAGTTAGAAAAGAACATGAGTATCATTGTTATGTGAGATTTGTGGTTGAACATTGTTGGAAACATTTGAGTTGGTTGATACATACTTGGAATAGGGTTGTGTGAGAAAAAGTTGTTCCTTGTGATGATTGGTTGAGTTGAGTTGATTGAGCCTAGTCAAGTGATGTGTGAAGTGATTGTTCAAGTTCTATAAAAAAAACTATTCCATCATTCTATGTTGAGTTGAGATTAAGGTTAGAACATATTGAGTCTCTAACAATTCTCTTTATGGTTCTATAAGAATTGAATTGAGTTGAGGTTGATTTGAGTTGAGAGTGAGATTAGAACATATTGAGTCTCTAACAATTCTCTTTATTCTTCTATGAGTTTATTTGAGTTGAGTTGATATTGATTTGGGTTGAGAGTGAGTTTAGAACATATTGAGTCTCTTACAATTCTCTTTATGCTTCTATGAGTTGAGTTGAGATTGATTTGGGTTGAGAGTGAGATTAGACCATATTGAGTCTCTAAAAATTCTCTTTATGCTTCTATGAATTTAATTTTAGTTGATATTGCCATTCATTATTGAGTTCATTTTGAGTACTACTTGAGCATGATTTATTGAGCCTTTGAGAAGGCCTTTGGGAAATATTTGAGGATAGTATTGGGACAAATTTGAGGACAGTGTTTGGATAAGTTCTTAGTGATCTTTTTGGAGTAGATTTGGGCAAGTTCTTGGTGAGCTTGCTAGAGAAGATTTGGGCAAGTTATTGGTTAGATTTCTAGAGCATATTTGGGCAAGTTCTTGGTGAGATTTCTAGAGCATATTTGGCCAAGTTCTTAGTGAGCTTTCTAGAGAATATTTGGGCAAGTTCTTGGTGAGATTTCTAGATCATATTTGGGCAAGTTCTTGGTGAGCTTGCTAGAGTAGATTTGGACAAGTTCTATGTGAGCTTGTTATTCAGCATTTGACAAGTTATGTGTGAGCTTGTTAAGCAAGTTCTGTGTGAGCCTATTGAGCAGGTTATTAGTGAGCCTATTGAAAGAGCTTTGGAGGTGACAGAGTACAAAGGACAAAGTCTTAGTGGATAGAGATCTAACAACCAACACAATTGAAGATAGATCTAAGTGAGGAGTCTTCAAGTGGAGAGAGGTCCACCAGTTAGTGCAGTAGAGAGACAAAGTCTTCTAGAAGATCACATAGTTAGAGCAAAAGAGGAAAGAGTTCTCCTGTGGAAGAGATCCATGAACTTGAAATTAGGGTATCAACATCTCCTTTGGACAAAGATCCATAAACATTGTAATTGGGAGTGATTCCCAAAGATATTGATTGATAAAGTTTTAGTAAAATATTTTCTTTGTGGAGTACCTCACATTGGGGGAACCACATTAAATCTTGTGTCTCAATTGTGTGTGGTGACTTGTGCTCTTACTTACTACTGCTATCTGAGTTATTAATGCACACTGCTATATTTTGTTATTGCAATTAAGGACATTAATTGATATTGGTTTGGAAATAAAGTAAAAAGTGATCTTATACTATTCACCCCCCTCTCAGTATAAGCTTGTGTTCTTCAGGCTATGCAACAATAAATTGATAGTTTGATACAACATATTCCTGGATTAATAAATTAGAAGTTTACCTTAAAAAAAATGATCAATCAACCAATTCATCCTTTGGTACCATCACTGCCATATCTAACAGACTTCACAGTACCAAAGTTTGATAAATTTAAAGGGACTGAGGACCCTAAAGAGTATGTGAGCTCATTTATTCATTCCTTCTTTATAATTCAAAGCAATGATGCTATAATGCCCTTAGAAATTAAGGGGAGATGTTGTATAATGGTACAACCATTTTTCCAACCATAGTATTTATGCTTTTGAGCAATTGGTTGACTAATTTCTTGAAATATTCTCCCTCAATGTAAAAAGAAAGTCTCATTGTCTGATATATATGGTCTAAAACAATATGATGATGGGTTTGTCTATAACTTTGGTAACCATTGGAGGGTTGTTATCACCAAATTTCCATTTTCCCTACCAATGGAGGAGATGATTCAATTGTTCACTATAAGTTTCCTAAAACCCATATCTTGGTTATTGCAATTATAATAATATAGATCATTTGATTAAGCTCTTGCCCATGCTAGCACAATTGAGGAGATAAAAATTCAAGAGGGTGTACTTAAGCCTAAGAAAAAAGAATGGCAAAACAAAGGCCAATATACAGGAAGATATTACGACCAAACCAAATCAAATCAGGCCAATCCAATGAAGTAAATCAAGTGGTCATGAGCCAATCAGTAATGGCTCAAAAATAACCTATGCAACAACAACCACAAAAAATTGAATATCATGCAGTTCCCTCAACAACTCAATCAAGTTAAAGCATAATTCTAGCTATGGAAAACCAACCATGTTAAAAATCTATTCAACAACCCCATCAATATACTCTATTGGATGAATTTTATGTCTCCATTTTACGTAGGTTATATGACATCAATCAAATTCCCTTGCCTAAGGTCAAACCTAATGATCCAACTAAATGTGGAAAATACTATAGGAAGAATTTGTTTTATCCTTATCATAGACAGAATGGGCATGATATCAATAGCTGCCATCAATTCAAAGATAGAGTGCAAGATCTTATTGAGTTAGGAGCTGTAAAGCTTGATAGTTATCTAGCTCAAAAAAATAAAAATCTTAGGATTTATCAAACACCACTCCCTCATCATGAGGAAGCATAACCAACAATAGGAGGATCAAATACCAGTACTCCTCTTAATTAGGTTAATCATATTTAATAGTACCAAGGTTTTTCATGTGCTATTAATGTAGTAATCCAAGGTCAACAACAATGTACCAATCACCAAAAAACTCAGCAACAGTTTGTTCAACAGTCCATACCTCCATAGGCAGGTGTGTCTAAACCTGCCACATCATCTCTCATCTAATTTTCTGCTAATACCTCACCACAAATCCATATTTCTAGCCATCAAAATCAACCTAGTAATCCTTCCAATTGTCCATCTAGGCCAATCATCTCATTGAGCAGCTGATTAATCACAGGCTTAAAAATAGCTTCAGCCAAATTATCTATATATGAGCTAATTCAACAATCTCCTCCAAATCATGAAGCATTAATGGATATTATAAAATCTATTTAACTTCAATCTCAAGACACTAATTCATTCAATAATTTTATGGGGAATATTCAAACATGTATGGAGCCTTCCATTATAGTCTATGATTTTGAGATTAAACCAATATCGTCAGAATAAGTGGAACCTCCATTATACATCATGGCTCAAGTTGGTAGGAAACCATTCAAAAGAGTTTTAATTGATATTGGATCCTCCATTAACATCATCACCACATATGCTCTTCATCATCTCAATCTTCCTCTAAATCACATTACCAAATCCACTTTCACCTTGAAAGAATTTAACAATGCTCTCTGCTCCAATTGGCACTGTTATTTTACCCATAGGAGTGGGGGTCAAAACATTGCATACCATGTTACACATCTTGGAAGGGTCAATGGTATATAATATACTCATTGGATGACCTTGGATGAGGGAAATGAGATGTGTCCCTTCAATATTGCATCAATGCTTGAAATACGTACATGAAGGATAAGTCCATTGCATACCGACAGATGTTGAACCGTTCAAGTATTATAATTTTATCTCAAACCCCTATGAGTCCATGTTACTTTCCACTCATCTATTACTAACTTCATCAACCACCCATCCATATATTTATCTAAATCCCCCATTCTAGAGGAGCTTGCCATCACCACTTCACATCAAAAATCCACTTCTATACCCACATATTCATCACCATTGACTACATTCACATGTGGTAAAACTCAATCTACATTAGCCACATCATCAACATCATCACCTTCCATAATAAATCCTACCAAATCATCATTATCCACCCAACCAAATCCATCTTCATCCCCATAAGCTAATGTTTCACAAGTCAAAATGATGGATTATGAGATACCATCAACCAACCATGAGTTAGTTCCATCTACATCAAATCTATACACATCATACCAAGTCGAGGTCCACCTCACTAATCATGGTATTGATGAATATGTGGTCCAAGACATCATAGTGACACTGCTCAACATTCAAATTTATAAGGATTACGGTCACCCACATGACCCACCCTTATCTATAGAAGCGGTATATAACATGGGTTCAGTGCCTAATAGTATTAATTTTATATATGGGGGGCTTGATTCATCGTCCAATATAGTTACCCTAGATGAACCCAAAATACCAACACCTGACAATATACAATATATGTCGGGTTTTCCATCCTGATAATTCCACATTGTTAATTGGCAAGGACATGGCCTAGGATGGCACGAACAGGTAATACATGAGATTATCAATGTTTCATATCGAGAAATTCATGAGCATTCAGGTTTAGGCTATCATCCAATTTCATACACTTCTTCTCTTGAACAAGCTTTCCAAAGCTTAATTTTGAATTCAGAAGAAGACATCCATCACATAAATGACTATGAAGATAAAATCTATGAAGAATTCAACCTTATGTCGATAGCTTCTGATGAATCTAAAGAGGAATCAAACCCCATCATTCCACACATAGAATATGATGATTATTATCTCATAATTTTCCCCATCCATCAACACATATTTATTGGAAATTTGATTTATTTTATGTTGTCATTGATGTCACATTAATGTCCCAAGGAACACATTGATTTTTTATGACCAAAGAATTCATATTTCGGAGAGCATGGATATATACAGGGTTTTTGTGAGAACCAAGGTAGGCAAAATAAAAGGTTTTATTTAAAAACATGGATGGCATATTTGAACTGGATTTTTCTTGAAACCCAAGTTAGGCTTTCATTTCATCAAAAAATGTGCCCCGATGATGGAGATATTTGATTTTAAATATTTAGTTTAAATTTTAATTTTAAAATTAAAATTAAAATTAAAATTATTGCTGACGTCATAAATTTCATGCACTATCAAAGGTAATTATTAAAATTTAAAAGCATAGAAGTTTATTATCTTACAAAAGAGATTGCATATATATGCAAAGGGATTTTTGTTTTAAAGCCTCTAAGAAAGATTCAAAGAGAACATCTATTCATAGGCGCTGAATTTACTCGACGTGACAATGTGGTCCAATGGTGAGCCTGGGAGTGTTAAGGTTTTTGCTAACAGATGTGCATGTGTTCAATTCCCATCGATTGTGAATTGCAAGGAGTATGGAAGGAAAGTATTGGCCCATGTTTTGACGTGAGCAAGATGGCAGTGAGATAAGGTGAGAGTCTTCACTCTCCATATTATGTGAGCGAGTAGCTCGCGTGGTCTTTGGCATCGTGGTTGAGGTGTTGTGTGGGTAGTGACGAGGGTTCGATTCCCTCTAGAGGTCAGTAAACATTTTATTAAAACAATTTTTTTTTTATTTTTGATAATTATGTGTTTGTATTTATAGCGGGTTTTAACAAGGATCCCAAAACCTGATTACATAAGCAATGGGCCTAGGGCATCAATCCCTTGAAACTGAACACCAAAACAGAAATCCCGCCCAGCGGTAACAGTAAGCATGAAACAATCCTTCTCTGCGGGAAACAAACAAATAAGAAAAAAAGTAGTTTTGGAGATCCCGCTCAGTGGGGAGTAGCCAAAAACCACCATCGAGAAGATCCCGCCCAGCAGGAAGCAAAGAAAAACCGTTACAATAAAATCCTGCCTTGCGGAAGCGATCAAAACCACCACAAACAGTCCCGCCTAGCGGGAAGCAACGAGGAAATCCCGCCATCCGGGAAACCAGCGAGAAAGAAAGGATCCCGCCTCGCGGGAAAACCGGCGGATTTGGCGGATCCCGCCCTATGGAGAAACCATCCCGCCCACCGGGAAAACATTCAGTTCAGCGAGAGCCATTCTGTAGGAAGCCGACAGCCAGCACAAAGAGGATCCAGTCCATCAAGAAGTGACTAGAGAGTTGCACCACAAGGAACCCGCCCCAGGAAAACAGAAGAGGATCCTAGCAGTAGGGACTAAGAATCCCGTCCAAGCACAGAGCTTGTTGAGGATTCACAAGAAAAAGGGGGAAGCTGTCCAAACCCTAAACCGTCACCTCCATCGCACTGAGAAACGCAGGGGACCAGATCCACGCGAATCACCTGCAAAAAACCCCAGGGGGAAGCCTGAGGGAAAAAGGGAAGGGATCCCCAACCAAACAGGGATCCCTGGGAAGCACCAGTCCGAAAAAACAACCAAGGAAACCCTAGCCGGCCGGGAGGGGCGCATATAGTGGAGAAGGATCTCCCCCCAGGAGATCATCTGCAAACAACCACTCCTCGGGAGGGATGACCTGGGTTGAGCCAGGGACTGGGCAGAAACCAGGAGCCATGGGAGGGGGAGCAGGGGAGGGACCAGAGCCCTTCCCTCTCAACCCTATCAGGGTCATTATTAAAACAATTTTTATTATTGCCTAATGTTGGAGGAATAAGGTGTGGTTGAGGAAAATGTTTGACTAAATATTTTTTATTTAATCAGAAGGCAAGTTTAAGAGTTATAGTGCACTTTTAGGAAAGGAGATATTTTTGGTTTTTCCTTTTGTAAAAGTATATCATGTTATATATCCTTGGAAAACTTATTTCGAGGTCTATTTGATTATCTTGCTTAGAAGGAGAAATAAGGTGTACATAAAGAGATATTTCTATTTTTGTAAAGGGATTCAAGTGAAGGTTGTTTTGTTCTTTTCAAAGTGTGTTGAGTGTGGCAGATTTCCAAAGGGGTTTCTTCATCTTCATAAAAGGTATGGGCACATTCTCCTATTGATTGTTTATGGTGGTTGATTTATGAAATATCATTGGAGGGAAAAGGATTGTTTGTGGTTTCCTTTTCGAAAGTGGTTGGTTGAATGCTTAAAAGTTTTCTGAATTGAGAGTTGTGTTTAAACCTTGTTTTATAAGCATAGTTGTTGAAGCCCATTGGTTGTGAAAGAACATGAGTTAGAAAAGAACATGAGTATCATTGTTATGTGAGATTTGTGGTTGAGCATTATTGGAAATATTTGAGTTGAGTTGAGATTGATTTGGGTTGAGAGTGAGTTTAGAACATATTGAGTCTCTAAAAATTCTCTTTATGGTTCTATAAGACTTGAGTTGAGTTGAGATTGATTTGGGTTGAGAGTGAGATTAGAACATATTGAGTCTCTAAAAATTCTCTTTATGCTTCTATGAGTTGACTTGAGTTGAGTTGATATTGAGATTAGAACATATTGAGTCTCTAACAATTCTCCTTATGCTTCTATGAGTTGATTTGAGTTGAGATCATTATGGATCATTGTTGTTATCCATTTAAGAGTACATTGCCATTTATTGTTGAGTTCATATTTGAGCTTTGCCTTCATAGAGTTATGGATGAGTTTTGAGTGCTACTTGAGCATGATTGGTTGAGTATTTGAGAAGATATTTGGGATAAAATTTTGGATAGATTTGTGGTAATTTGTGTATGATTGATTGAGCCTTTGGTAAGGCCCTTGTGGATAGTTTTGGGAAAAATTTATGGACAGATTTGTGGATAGATTGTTGTAATCACAATGACACTGAGAGGGGGGGGTGAATCAGTGTGTTCTTTAAAAACTTCTAAAACAATTAGATTATAAAACCAGCAGCAGTTTAAAACAGATAAAAGAGATACTAAATGCATCAAGAAAGCATCACACATAACACAACATTTTAACGAGGTTCACCAATGTGGCTACTCCTCAAAAAGACCGCTTGGACTACCATCCAAATCCAGTCAATGCAAAGCTACAACTTTACATAATCCTTTACCAAGACCAACCGGAAGGAGCACCAACCCCTTAACTTTATCCGCTTCAATAGAATGGAGCACCAACTCCTATTTTACCAAGGACCTCACCGGAAAGAGGCACCAACCCCTTAATTTTCCAGCACCAACTGGACAAATTGTTTACCAGCACCAACTGGAAAGAGGCACCAACCCCTTAATTTGCCAGCACCAACCGGACTTCAATATTGAATAAAAAATGTTTGACATATACCTTTGTTATTGCAAGACTCTAACTGGTTTACATCACCTTTGCAATATCTATGCACTCTCTCTCTCTTGCACAATCACTTCACACAGCTTTGTTGCACCTGCTACAGATCGGACTTTGCAATCAACTTTGCCCTTCGCGCTTCTCTCAGCACTCGCTTTCTCTGCGCACACGCTTCGCACACTCGTGTCGTTTCACATTCTGCTCTCTGCTCAACACGAACTTCACTTTCACAAACACTATGCTCGCATTCGCACTTTATCTTTTCACCCCACTTTTCAAACTCGAAGTACCCTTGCTTTTATAGAAGAAGTTTTAGGAACAAACCCTAAAAGAACGTCGGTTGAGAAACCCTAGAATTTGTTAGCTGCCAAACCCTAAAATCCGTCGGCCCGCATTTAACTTTGTCGGCCTCAAACACTTCTTCCACCTTCGTCACTTTCCCGTAGCTTATTGCCGCGAAATAGTAACATGTCGGCCCTTTTAATTTAATTTAATATTTTAATTTAAATTTTAAATAAAATAAAATTTAAACTAAATATTTAAAATTAAATATCTTCATCACCGGGGCATCTTTTTCAACGAAACGAAGAGCCAACTTGGGTTTTAAGAAAAACCCATTTCAAATATGTTATCCATGGTTTTAAATAAAACTTTTTATTTTGACTGCCTTGGTTTTCACAAAAAACCTTTAAAATTTAAACTAAATATTTAAAATTAAATATCTTTATCACCGGGGCATCTTTTTCAACGAAACGAAGAGCCAACTTGGGTTTTAAGAAAAACCCATTTCAAATCTGTTATCCATGGTTTTAAATAAAACTTTTTATTCTGACCGCCTTGGTTTTCACAAAAAACCTTTCCGCTTCTTGACATCTCAGGTTCGAAGACTTCTTCTTCTCATTCTGAATTATGTTTTCTGTTTCTGTGCATCTATCATTTAAGGACTCATGATCTGACTAACTTCTGAACTTTATCCTCTGCATCTGAGTGACTTCTAAACTGCCTGTCCATTGCATCATTAGATCTAACTGACTGTATTGACAACAATGACAATCCTCCCGCAACACCTTGCTCAACACCGAACTCCTATCCATTGTACTTTGGCTGCACCTTGCTGTTCAATAAACTCTTGTCCATTGCATCAATAAATCTGTCTGATCGTGTTGACAACAATGACAATACTATTTGTCTGCACTTTGCTCAACAATCTCCCCCTTTGGAATTGTTGGCAACACATGTGCAATTTTCTCCGTAAATCTTCTCCCCCTTTGACAATAATACCAAAGGGTTGCTGCAGACTCCCCCTGAGTCTATGCACAATATTCTTAGACACAAATTATTACAATTAGCAAATATTCCAAGCATGAACAAGAAGAAAAACAAATACACAAATGCTCCCCCTGAGTCCAAGACCACTTCATTTCACTGATTGACAACATCATGATAAGCATAATAGGCATCAATAAAATCAACAATGTGAATAGCAAAAATAACCAGTGAATGACACCATCACCGTCAACTTCACCAATATAACATGTGTAAGAACATGACTCGAACCACTGTCTTCTCGTGCAACTACCCTCTCGTTGCTTTGCAAACTCAAACTTGTCCACCGTTAGTGAAGGCATACAATAATATTATATAGCCAACTTTTTGTTTTGCAATGCCAACAACATCTGCATACAACTTCACCATGCATCTTGGATATATTCTCAACAAGCTTGAACCCAATGACAACTGTTTGTCTCTCTCTGCAGTGAGAATCCATAGTAGGCTACCTCAATCCACTTTCAACTTCGTGCAAGTACCAAACACTGTACCACAAAGCACAACCAACATCTTTTCTCAACCAATTAGGGCTTTAGCAACAATGCTTATAGACAAGGTTTAACCAACATCATTCAACTCAAGATTAACCTTGAAGCATTCAATCAATCACTACATGAAAAGGAAACTAGTAGACATCCTTTTCCTTCCAAAGGTATTTGAACAAGACAGCCACCAACATAAATCACCAAGGCAAAGAGTAACTTGCTCAAATCAAACTCAATGGAGTAAGCCCAAATCATGTATCAAGAAAAGCATTAACTTGATCAAAACAACCACTATGAAAGCAACTCAACTATTCATCACCAGGCTGGAAATCATCTGGCTGCTCATTAAAAAAAACTTTTTTCTTCAATCTTCCCATTCAACATGCTGATTTCACTTTTGTCAACAGAATTGACAAGTGACTCACATCTCGTACCAATTTTTGTCCAAGGACCGCAATTTTGCCGCCAACTCTTACTTTCAACTATGCATGTCGGAAGAAGACATTTTGTCAAACACTTTATGGCCAACCGTAGTGCACCTTACTCAGCCTCAAGCTTCTTATCCTTGGACTGGCATTAAATCAATAGTTAAAACAAAACTGTCTGTGAATTAAATATATTCACCAAGGTGTCATGAAAGATCTGGCAATCTTCACATCAAAGAGTAAAAACAAATACATGCTGCTCGAAACACAAATACACAACTAGGGCAAGCATTCTTTCGTTGAGCAAATTATCTGGACTATTATGATTCGTAATTTTGAACAAGTGGTATTAAGAATCATCAACAATACAACAGATGACATATCTCAAAACTACCAATGGTGACAACTCTCAAATTAAACACCACACTTCACGACATTTCCACAAACCACTATATAAACTGAAAAACACACTTTAACAACTATACAACATTAACCTGACTGCTTACCTTTCATCCTCGGATACCTAGACAAATACATAGGAGCATTAAAATAAAACTTTAATATTGCTCCTCCCGAGGATGTGCCACCCGGAGTTGCTTAGAGCAATGGCAGAGTAGCCTCCTTCAGCCCAAGGAGACACAATTTCCTTTCTTCTGTCTTTCTCCGGACTTTCCAGAACTTGGGCTTGGGTTTTTCAACAACATCCCTATTTTGCTCCTGTTCGTGAACTTGAACATTTCTCTTGTGGGGTTGTCTCTTGTGCATTCTTGATGGATGATTATTTTCTTTTCTTTTATGCACATGATATGTTCCTTGTCGGTGTTGTCCTCTTTGTGTCCGATGAAATCTAGGGTTTTGCCTTAGATTAGATATAGAAGTGCTTGGACGTAACCTTGCTATGTGCCCTTGACCGTTGCATTTAAAACATTGCACATGTTTTATTCCCTCGTCTGTATTGCATTCTATGTGTATGATGAAATCTATGGTATTGCCTTAGATTGGATACGTAAGTGCTTGAACAAAACCTTGCTATGTGCCCATGGCCATTACATTTAAAACATTGCACAGTGGTGTTCACTCAAAAAAATAGAAGTATTTTTATCAAACATAACTCTTTGATCTATTGTTCAGTCCACAATAAATTGCCTTGTGACCAAAGTGGTTGCATTTAGAACAATAGCCATAAAAAGCATTATTATTAAAAGAGTGAGAGTGAGAGAACCTCTTTTGCTGTGGTTGCTTTGCTGTAGATCTTCTTTGATATTTTCTTCCTTTTGAGGATTCAACTTCGGACTTTTCTTGTTTCAATCCTTCAACCGTGGACTTCTTCTTCTCTGCATATTTGGAGGATGAAGGTTGTTCAGCTTCATATCCAAGACCAAACTTAGTCGTGGAGCTTCTTTGTTGATTTATCATTGTATCTAGCAACTCTGTGCTCTTCTCAAATTTGAGATTTATATTGGCCTCTTTTAGTTGTTTCTTCAATGAAACAATCTCTTCTTCTTGTTGGCAGAGATACGCGTCTCTTTCTCATTGATCTCGAGACCTAAGAATATCTTCAATCCTTTTGTTCTGTTCTACTTGCGACTTTAGATCAACAATAACCTCGTTTATATTCCTCTTCACTTGTGCTGTATACATTATTCTTATTATCCAGCTGTGTCTTCACGGCTTCTTCCGATTTCTTGGCCTTTTGAACTTGTAGGAAGAGATCTTCAATCTCATCCTCATATTCTTCTAATTTCTTGGACAGTATTTTGTTCTTTTTCTTTTCTATTCTCCACTCTTCAAGAGCAGATATCAACTCTCCTTCAAAATCTACTTCAGCCTCAAGATTTTCATCACAAACTTCAGGATTCACTTCTTCTACCTTTTTCGGTTCAAATTTCTCTTCTACAGGAACCGAAACTGACCGGGATGCCTTTTTGGATGAGGATCTATTCTTCTTAGCCATTGTGTACTAATCCAAGATCAACCCCGATCGATTTAGCCAAAATTGGGAACCCGGCTCCGATACCAATTGTTGTAATCACAATGACACCGAGAGGGGGGTGAATCAAGTGTGTTCTTTAAAAACTTCTAAAACAATTAGATTATAAAACCAAGAGTTAGCTTAAAGCAGATAAAAGAGATACTAAATGCATCAAGAAAGCATCACACATAACACAACATTTTAACGAGGTTCACCAATGTGGCTACTCCTCAAAAAGACCGCTTGGACTACCATCCAAATCCAACCAATGCAAAGCTACAACTTTACATAATCCTTTACCAAAGACCAACCGGAAGGAGCACCAACCCCTTAACTTTATCCGCTTCAATAGAATGGAGCACCAACTCCTATTTTACCAAGCACCTACCGGAAAGAGGCACCAACCCCTTAATTTTCCAAAGACCAACCGGACAAATTGTTTACCAAAGACCAACCGGAAAGAGGCACCAACCCCTTAATTTGCCAAGCACCAACTCGGACTTCAATATTGAATAAAAAATGTTTGACATATACCTTTGTTATTGCAAGACTCTAACCGGTTTACATCACCTTTGCAATATCTCGTGCACTCGCTCTCTCTTGCACAATCACTTCACACGCTTTGCTGCACCACTACAACCGTGACTTTGCAATCAACTTTGCCCTTCGCGCTTCTCTCGCACACTCGCTTTCTCTACGCACACGCTTCGCACACTCTATGTCGTTTCACATTCTCGCTCTCTTCTCAACACGAACTTCACTTTCACAAACACTATGCTCGCATTCGCACTTTATCTTTTCACCCCACTTTTCAAACTCGAAGTACCCTTGCTTTTATAGAAGTTTTAGGAACAAACCCTAAAAGAACGCTCGGTTGAGAAACCCTAGAATTTGTCACCGCCAAACCCTAAAATCCGTCGGCCCGCATTTAACTTTGTCGGCCTCAAACACTTCTTCCACCTTCGTCACTTTCCCGTAGCTTATTGCCGCGAAATAGTAACATGTCGGCCCTTTTAATTTAATTTAATATTTTAATTTAAATTTTAAATAAAATAAAATTTAAACTAAATATTTAAAATTAAATATCTTCATCACCGGGGCATCTTTTTCAACGAAACGAAGAGCCAACTTGGGTTTTAAGAAAAACCCATTTCAAATCTGTTATCCATGGTTTTAAATAAAACTTTTTATTTTGACTGCCTTGGTTTTCACAAAAAACCTTTAAAATTTAAACTAAATATTTAAAATTAAATATCTTTATCACCGGGGCATCTTTTTCAACGAAACGAAGAGCCAACTTGGGTTTTAAGAAAAACCCATTTCAAATATATTATCCATGGTTTTAAATAAAACTTTTTATTCTGACTGCCTTGGTTTTCACAAAAAACCTTTCTCGCTTCTTGACATCTCAGGTTCTGAAGACTTCTTCTCATTCTGAATTATGTTTTCTGTTTCGTGCATCTATCATTTAAGGACTCATGATCCGACTAACTTCTGAACTTTATCCTCTCGCATCCGAGTGACTTCTAAACCGCCCGTCCATTGCATCATTAGATCTAACCGATCGTATTGACAACAATGACAATCCTCCCGCAACACCTTGCTCAACACCGAACTCCTATCCATTGTACTTTGGCTGCACCTTGCTGTTCAATAAACTCTTGTCCATTGCATCAATAAATCTGTCTGACTGTGTTGACAACAATGACAATACTATTTGCTGCACTTTGCTCAACATAGATTTGGGACAAGTTCTTAGTGAGCTTGTTGGAGCAGAATTGGGCAAGTTCTTGGTGAGCTTGCTAGAGCAGAATTGGGCAAGTTATTGGTGAGCTTGCTAGAATAGATTTGGGCAAGTTCTTGGTGAGCTTGCTTGAGTAGATTGGATAGGTTCTATATGAGCTTGTTATTCAACATTGGACAGGTTCTATGTGAGCCCAGGCATCTACCTCAGAGACTCGATGTTCACTCCACCCTTATCCAGGGTGAAGCTCAGGTCTCCACACAACCTCATCATAGCATGGCCCTGATTGGCCGTAGGAGTCATAAACCGTCCTTGTATGGGGATCCTCAAGATCCTCCATACGTCCTATAGTGTGGGATCCATCTCCCCTATTGGTAACCAAAAGCAGGATGACCTCGAATACCATCTCTTTGCTAGGGCTGTTAGTAGCCCCATATCTATCGATATTTGTGTCATCTCTGCCACATGTTGTAGGCTGACCTGTACCAGTTGGTCTTGCTTCGCATGGTCGAGCGTGGCCATGTCATCCCTCAACCCCCCATATTTCCATTCCCAAATATTTAGTAATCCCCTCTACAAAATAAACAATAAAACAACAAAATTCATTAATAAAACAATTATTACAATCAATTAAAGGCAATTCAAACAAGCTTAATTTCATAAAAATGATGATCTCGTCCACCATTAGATGATATCGTCCTAAATTAGGTAAAATCGTCCTTTTTAGGATGAAATCGTCTCCGATTTCTCAACTTGGAGATCGCCCCTTGTTGGACGGGATCGCCCTTATTTCATCGAATTCGCCCTCAGATGAAATCAACGATCTAGGGACAATTTCGACGAAATTGGGATGATTTCATCCCGATGTCGTCGACGGCCTAAAAATAGCCGTGATGCCCCAAATCATTCAAAATTTAAATTGCAAATTACAAAAATCAAATTAAAAACATAATTCACTAGGTTTAGATTCTTACCCGTAGCCCACGCTGGACCTCTGTCGATCTGTGCGCTGTTTCAACCATTTTATCTGTAGAGCTCTAAAAATAGTGAAAAATGAACAGTAAAAATGAATTAGGGTTTTACCCTATTTTTCTTAATTTTACTTTAAAAATCAACAACATTTTTAATTTTGCTCTTTCACGCTTTTACCTCAAATGTTCGATTTGGGTAAAAACACGGAGGGGGCACCATAGTAAGCAGTCGTACGATTCGACCTAGAATCATCGTCTAAAATTTTAGTAAATTTTTGCTTTCTCGTAAAATGGGAAGAACTCGTCTTTAACGCATTTTCTTTGGAAAATTCGCTAAAGAGGGGGCAAAATGTAGCACCCTAAAATTGGCACAGTTAAACCTTAGTAAAAAGATAAAATTTGAATTTTAACCCCAAAACCGCCCGTTACCCGCTCCCCTTGTTTTTTGTGCCATTTTTAGGATTTGTTTTGACCGTTGGATGATATTGTCTACGATCAGACGAAATCATCCCAGATTTGATGAATTCATCTGGAACAGAATGTCCAGATGATTTCATCCCAAAACTAATTTTCATAATTAGCTTATGTTTCAACAACTTCTCTAACTTGGGCAGAAAGCGTGTCTGCTTAGTTAGAGTCTCCCCCATTGGAGATCTCCCAAATTGGGATGATCTCCAACCTCCTAACCTCTCCCTAATCCTATATAAACTAGGATTTTCTCAGTTTATCCCCTTGGCTGACTGATTTTCCCTACAACTTTAGTTTCTCGTGCATTAGAACACCTTCGTACCTTCGTTTGCATTGTGTATTTTAGGTTTTCTTGCAAGAATTTTACTGTTTTTTAGCCAGAGCAAGCTCGGATCGTCTCTGATGATTCTAGACGATTTTGGACGAACCTGTCGTAGATCGATGATGATATCATATGATTGGAAGCAATCTCGACTGCAGTCCATATTGGGGGCAATTAGAGCCCGAATTTTGCATTCTTTTATCTTCTCTCTTTATTTCTTTATGCATTAACTTAGTTTATTCTATTTTTGCATCTTGGAGTTCACCTCATTTAGCATAGATGCATGATAAAGTTAAAATAAATTATTAAATTAATGCATTTCCTTTAATTGTTATATGGATCTATCATTTAGGTAGGTTTACTATTATTTCTATCATTTCCCCTTGCTTTTGCAGTTGCATTTTTGGTCTTTGGTATCTGTTTCTGTGATTGCAGGTTTCTGACAAATTCATTTGACAAATTTGTCAGGTCGAAGATGATCTCGTCTGATCTCAGATGATCGACTATGATATAAGATGATTCTGTGCAATTTAAAATGATTATGTAATATTTGAGATGATCTGGACTTCTACAAACCTTAGAATCTTCATCAGACATCTGAAATCAGGTACATTCTATCTTATTTAGCACACTTTCTATGTTTAGCATTTATTCATGTTTTCTATATCCATATAAATCAGCATTTCCATATAGAATAACTTAGATTAATTTTGGCCAAACCTAGGATATTAATGATTAAAATACAAAATGAACACATCAAACCCATTCTCAACCTAGGCATGGAAATTGCCTCTCAAAATTTTCCTGGTGAACCCACCATCCATCAAAAATTCACCCTTATACCCCCTCCTTGAGAGGCGCGACCTTCAAAGGGCCTCTTAGTATGAGGTATTTTCCCATCCTTCTCACATCCCCCTTTCGGGCATGGATCCTATAGCCTGAAGGTAAGGATGTGAAAAATTTGGAGCGATACAAGTTTTGACAGATGAGATATATTTGCAAATTTTAATATTATGGTTTTTGTTACAGATTTTGCAATAGGTAGAAATGTTGGAAATATTTGTAACATTCAAAGGGCATTCCATTAGATTATATTTCTTTATGCATCTATGCCAATATATTTCCTTAATGTTTTGATCATTTGTATTCTTATCCATGAGGTCAAGGGATGATGTTGATGTGCTTAATAAATTGGTTTTGAGATTTTCTAGCATATTACCAATTTTAGGTCGTGTTACTCATCCTTCTAATGATGGGTATTTATTACTTCTTAATGGTTTATTTCTTGAGTAATTTTTACAAATATTTATTATATCTCCTAATCCCATATGATGGATACCCCCCTTTGCCGTAAGGCTTAGTATGCCTAAGACATCTTCCTTGAGCCCTTTTAGAAAAAAAAAATCTAAAATTCCTCATCCAACTCAATTTTTACTCTTGATCCCATAAATCGGAACATCTCAAGGTAGTCCTCAAGGGATTCATCATATTTTTTATTCATATAAAATAACTCTGCTTTCTTATCCCAAACCCTGCATTAGTCTTGGTATCTTTCAAGGATTATGTTTTTTAATCCTTGTTCTCCATCCCATCAATTGCAAATGTTTTCCCCTAGATCCATGAACCATATTAAGGTTGCATCCTTAAGTGTAGAAGGGAATAGTCTTAGTTTTTAATCATCCATGGTGTAAAAGTAAGCTTGGCACACCACTTCAAATTCAAAAAGGAAAGCATCAGGATCCTCATGTGGTTTCCCATGGAAAGTAGACAAAATAGCAATAAAGACTAGCTTCGGTTCTCTTGTTAGCCTATCTTTTGGAGAAGAAATTGGAAATGCAAAAGTCTTTCTTTGTCCACCCCCACTTTGGTTTTCTACTTCTCCTTGATCCGTTGTTCTTTGCCTTTGGTTTCTATTTACTTCCCATTGTTCACTACTTTGATCAGCCATGATTTAATATATGATTTCAAGAATTGGACTAGGTATAGGATCGATAAAGATAGATGAGGGATCGATATGATCATCAAAATCTGGTTTGGATAGCAAATATATTTTGGGATATTATTCTAGAATTTCAATTTTCTTGGTTGATGTAGAATCTAAAGATGCAATTTCAGTTTTGTTTGAATCAAAAGTTTCAAATTTTTTACTATGGTTTTCTTGGCAATCTACTTTTGGTTTACTGATTTTAATAAATCTACCCTTTGAGTCTCTAGGTATATGCATGAAATCTTAAAATAAATTATAGTCTTCATGGAACAACCTATGAATATTTTTGATAGGTTTAAGTTGTTCGAGAGTCATATAATACTCTTCGTTAAATCCAAAGTCTTTTATTACTAGAGTAATCAATTGGACAATAAAAGCTTGTTTTATAATTGGATTAGGATTCTCAAACTGCAGTTCGTAACGCAAGTCTTGACACAGTTATATAAAGAGTACTAATATTGGTACCCTATGATATCTTTGGATATATTCTAGGTTTTCTTCCCTATCCTCTATTTTTTCTAGGAAACTATGGATGGTAAGGAAATATTTGAAATACTGATACCATAGGTAGGTTACTGAGTTTATTAGTTGTTGTCCTATCTCCTAACCACCATTTACAACTCCTAACAAGTTCAAGGTAAGGTGAATGATAGTCTAGCCCTATAATTTAAGCTATGTTTATCCTCTATATTTGAAGCAATTCGTTTGATCTATATTTTATGGTATCAAGATGTTTGCATAGGTGTTCCCACTATTCCCCAGATGTTTGGTGTTGTTTTTCAAAAATAAGGTTAACTTCTTGCTCTATTAGTAATTTTCTAAGATCAATGGACATAGAGTGTTTACTATTTTCCACCATCTAGCAAATTTTACTTCTCTATATATTATTTTTGGTTTTATTTTGTTTTTTGTTCTATTTTTTTTATTTTCTAAAATAGTTCCTACTATACTGAAACTAAATGGATTGGCTAGATAATTTCAGCATAATAAGAAAAATTAAAACTATCTTAAAGTAGGTCTTACTGACTGAAATCAAATGGGTTGGCTAGGTGATCTCAGTTCAATAAGGGAAAATAAAGCAAATATTATTATAATGAAATCAAACATATTGGCTAGGTGATTTCAATATAATAGGAAAAATAAAATTATTCTAAACCAGATCTTACTAACTAAAATCAAATGGATTGGCCAAGTGATCTCAGGTCAATAAGGGAAAGTAAAACTATTCTAGAGAAAATATTATTATGGCTAAAACCAAATGGATTCTCCAGATGATCTCAAGATAATAAGGAAAAAAAATCTTACTAAAATTGAAATAAAACATATTGGCCAGGTGATCTCAGCATAATAAGGAAAAGTGTTGTTGTTACCGTTTTACTTCTAAGGGATGTTTTCACTGTGGCTGTGTCACTCAGTCACACATACTTCCTATACTGCATTGGGTTTCTACAGGCCAAAGAGTCTTAGATTTAAACTAGCAACAACCACACTTGTGTAGGAAAACAAATTACTGAAAGGGAAATTGCTGAAATTATTTTTCTAAAAAGTAAATGCTTGAAAAATAAATGTTGGAAAATAAATGCTAGAAAATAAATGACTAAATTCTAGGAAAGTAATAAAAGCTAATTTTAATAAAATTGGAACCTGGTCCACCTAAGGTGGAGGATGCTTGGTGTGCATGTGCATTGATCACTACTTGCACCACCCTCCACACCCAGCTCTATACGTGCGTTGATCACTACTTGCACCACCCTCCACATATAGGTAAGCTTCCTTCCCTATGTAGTCCAACAACTTGCAGATCAATGTAATGGTATTGTTCTCCCCAGCAACGATGCCAAAAATGTCTAGCTTAGAGGGCTAATTATTTAATTATCAATATAGGTCAAAATAATTTAAGGAACATACAATATCGTATAGATTATTGCATGACATTAACCAGTTCACTTGATTCAATTCCTTAATATTAGGTTATAAAAAATATAGAATATTTTAAATGTGATTATTTTTTTTTTTGAAAATAACTTAATAAATGTGAAATGGACCTAATGAATGAATGTGTATGGATCCATGTGCAACTAATGATGTTTTAACTATTTTGAAAATAAATGATGCTAATTAATTTATACTAATCTAATCCTATTCTAATGTAAGAGCGAGAGAATAGGGACTGGTCTTTTAGAAGTGGGCCCTGCCTTCGAAAAAGTTATTATATTTCTCTTCTCATCTATGTTATTTTATTTCAGAAACTACTTATTTCATTAAACCTATTCTAACTATTAACTATTCATTGATTGCAAGAAAAATAAATATTTATAGAAGGAAATAAATCATTTCAAAGTACATAATAACATTACGAAAGATATGGAGAATTAATACTATTTTATTGTTGAGATTTGATCATGTACATTGCTAGAACTGAAAACTATAAAGACTTATTCAACTTCTATTATAGAATGCAATCATTGGAGAACAAGAGCGAGGACCTTTTTAAAAGCCTCGTCATTGTAATTTATACAATAATGTTTAATGAAGTATTTCGTAACATTCTTTGTCTCTTTCGAACTCAAAAATCTAAATCCTAACCTACGTATTGATAATTTTCCTAAACAAATATAATTTCATAATAAGATGAATTTTGGACTAATCAATGTGAGCCCAAGTGCTAAATTACTTATTCTAAACAAATACAACTTTATAACAAATAAAACTTGGACTAGTCAATGTAAGCCCAAGTGGAAACCACTTTAACAACTTCTAAATTTAAGGAATGAGAAGAATAATATTTTGCTCTATTCTCAAGGAAAAATAATATGAGTTGGTAGAATAAATCAACAACTTTGATCCTTCCAACTTTTAATAAAGACTTTACAACTTTTATTAATAACAATCAAAGATGCCAAATATTCTTTTTCCACATTGACCATCAAATAGTTGACTGTGCATAATATGCTTTGTTCTGGATGTGACATGGCACCAAGGTTTAGTCCACTTTGACTCAACACTTTCGTAGCACTCCTTTTGGTAGACGCTGTTTGTAGCACCTTTCTGATGAGTGTTAAAATGTTACAGTATTTATACCTGATTTGCTTATATATTTATTTATACATGAATGGATATGAATACTTTTTACTATTATTTTACCTTAATATTGTTATTTATGTGTTAATTAGATTAATTATTATAAATGTTATTATATGTGTATTTTACATGGATTTTGTGTAAGTTTGTGTGTTATTAGGTAACTATGTATGAAGCTGGATGAATGACCGTGGATGCTGAACCAAAACACAGATGAATGAAGACTGGTTGGACACATGACACACCTACAAGCATTATGGATAAAGTATTATTGAAGCATTTACAAAGAAGAGTGTAGACACCAAAACAACACCATTTCGATTAAGTGATTACAAACATTGATCACATTGATATCACAGCTTTTAGGGCAGCCCTTAGAGGTCAAATAGTGGTCTTAACCACTCGCACAACAGTTTAAAAGATCGAAAAATGAGCAGAGCAAAGTCGGTCGTTCTAGAGCCTTTAACAAACTTCAAAGCCTTTA
Source organism: Wollemia nobilis (assembly GCA_028583015.1). Lineage (NCBI taxonomy): Eukaryota > Viridiplantae > Streptophyta > Pinopsida > Araucariales > Araucariaceae > Wollemia > Wollemia nobilis. Next base: position 6,701,635 of record JAQPPZ010016917.1, on the reverse strand, counting down.
TCCGCGCCAAACCTTTTGTCAAAAACCAAGCCCTGGCCGAAGTGTCGCGATATCGTGACACTTTGGGCCCCGACCCAAAGCCGGCCCAAAGCGTCGCGATATCGCGACACTTTGGGCCCCGACCCAAAGCCGGCCCAAAGCGTCACGATATCGCGACACTTTGGGCCCCGACCCAAAGCCGGCCCAAAGCATCGCGATATCGTGACACTTTGGGCCCCGACCCAAAGCCGGCCCAAAGCGTCACGATATCGCGACACTTTGGGCCCCGAGCCGACACGTCACCAAAGTCAAAAGCATGCATTCAACCATCCAAGGAACGACCGCCACGTGGCACCTCTATGTGTCCCTTCTCGAAGAGACCCCATGGCTCTGTAAAACGGCGGATTTTACAGCGGACATTAATTAGACGAGCGGTGTTAGCAGAATATCCGATCCGAGGCCACGCCTCATAACTACGATCTGTCAGTGCGAGCCAGGTCCCATAATGGCCCGATAAGGATCAAATTTGAGCGGCACCTGCGAATTTAGGGTTTCGAACATTAATGTTCTCAGAGGCCGAACCCTCTATAAAAAACCGGCTCGATACGTAATAAGGACGTTACGAAGTATTTTTCTGGAAACATAATGAAGTGCTGTTAAACTGAATATCCGACTGTATTCATCTGAACTTGCAATTCTAGCATTGGATTACCTTAATCCATCAATTCGATGACAACTCTTGCTTTAGAGATTTCGGGCCCATTCCCAGTGGGTTGGCGCCGAGATCAAGCTTTATCGGGTCGGCCCGCTTGGGGCATCCTACGCATTTCCTCGCATGCTTTGGTTAAAAGCGATATATGTTGTCTACAGGAGTTTTAAAATAGCTTATGTTTATGTTTTAAAATATATATCTTTCAAGTATATTGAAGCACGATTCAAGTTTTAATGCTTTCGTAATACATGCTACCTTCAAATATGATTAAAACAGTCTATGATTCCATGATATATGCTGTTTTCGATTATGTAGGTTGTTTTCCGTGAAAGTTGCGAGGTTACGTAGAACTGTTTTATTCACGTATTTGACCAACCTTTACATGTATTTCTCATGGATTTTAAAGTCAAAAGTTCTGTTTTCTTACGCAGGTGCTACTAACAGTTGATTGTTTCTTTGGACGTAGGAAGAATAGCAGCAACTGAAGACTCACTTACACCAGCGACGACAACACTCTCAGCCCGTCCGTTTCAAATGTGGGCATGCGAAAAGAGATCACCGTTCATCCGGTGTAACTGAGAATATTGCATTAAAGAGATTTATTGTAACCGGGCTGGAATCTTATTAATAAAAGGGGCTGTGCTCCTGTTCTTTTAATTTGATTATATCCGTGTCATTTCACGTATAAATCTGGTTCTATTTTTATTACATCTGAACACTATTTTCTTTATTTCGGAATCTCATGCTTTCAGGAGCGTGGTAGTCACACTTAGTCACCAATCAACAACCACACACCCAATCAAGGCAATGACATGCATTCAAAGAATCATTGACAAAGACAATCACGCTCTTGCTTGGGGTAGTAAACAAGCAACAATCAAATCAATCAAATACTTGGCATTCCCGAAGCATGAACACAAGGTTCCCCTGTGGATAAAAGGTTACGCCCTTTGCCTAATCATGACTGATTAATGTCCAAGCTCAAGTCACACCTCACCAAAATAGGTTAACACTTGAAATCAAATTCCTTAGCTCGTCAGAAGCAAGGATTCAAGAATGCATGCCATTTCCATACTTGGGGCATTAAAAGTTGGTTAGGTTACCAAGAAACCCTAATCATTAGTGCTTTGGTCGTATATTTTTGCTCGAAGATTGCGTCACCCGCAGTGCTTCCCAAAAAGGGGCATCTGTAGACACCAAAACAGCACCATTTCGATTAAGTGATTACAAACATTGATCACATTGATATCACAGCTTTTAGGGCAGCCCTTAGAGGTCAAATAGTGGTCTTAACCACTCGCACAACGATTTAAAAGATCGAAAAATGAGCAGAGCAAAGTCGGTCATTCTAGAGCCTTTAACAAACTTCCAAAGCCTTCTATCCGCCTTAAGCCAAGCCTTTTGTCAAAAACCAAGCCCTGGCCGAAGTGTCGCGATATCGCGACACTTTGGGCCCCGACCTAAAGCGGGCCCAAAGCGTCGCGATATCGCGACACTTTGGGCCCGACAAGCGGGCCCAAAGCGTCGCGATATCGCGACACTTTGGGCCCCGAGACAAAGCCGGCCCAAAGCGTCGCGATATCGCGACACTTTGGGCCCCGACAAAGCGGCCCAAAGCGTCGCGATATCGCGACACTTTGGGCCTCAAGCCGACACGTCACCAAAGTCAAAAGCATGCATTCAACCATCCAAGGAACGACCGCCACGTGGCACCTCTACGTGTCCCTTCTCGAAGAGACCCCATGGCTCTGTAAAACGACGGATTTTACAGCGGACATTAATTAGACGAGCGGTGTTAGCAGAATATCCGATCCGAGGCCACGCCTCATAACTACGATCTGTCAGTGCGAGCCATGTCCCATAATGGCCCGATAAGGATCAAATTCGAGCGGCGCCTACGAATTTAGGGTTTCGAACATTAATGTTCTCAGAGGCCGAACCCTCTATAAAAAACCGGCTCGATACGTAATAAGGACGTTACGAAGTATTTTTCTAGAAACATAACGAAGTGTTGTTAAACTGAATATCCGACTGTATTCATCTGAACTTGCAATTCCGGCATTGGATTACCTTAATCCATCAATTCGACGACAACTCTTGCTTTAGAGATTTCGGGCCCATTCCCAGTGGGTTGGCGCCGAGATCAAGCTTTACCGGGTCGGCCCGCTTGGGGCATCCTACGCATTTCCTCGCATGCTTTGGTTAAAAGCGATATATGTTGTTTGCGGAAGTTTTAAAATAGCTTATGTTTATGTTTTAAAATATATATCTTTCGAGTATATTGAAGCACAGTTCAAGTTTTAATGCTTTCAGAATACATGCTACCTTCAAATATGATTAAAACAGTCTATGATTCCATGATATATGCTGTTTTCGATTATGTATGCTGTTTTCCGTGAAAGTTGCGAGGTTACATAGAGCTGTTTTATTCACGTATTTGACCAACCTTTACATGTATTTCTCATGGATTTTAAAGTCAAAAGTTCTGTTTTCTTACGCAGGTGCTACTAACAGTTGATTGTTTCTTTGGACGCAGGAAGAACAGCAGCAACTGAAGACTCACTTACACCAGCGACGGCAACACTCTCAGCCCGTCCGTTTCAAATGTGGGCATGCGGAAAGAGATCACCGTTCATCCGGTGTAACTGAGAATATTGCATTAAAGAGATTTATTGTAACCGGGCTGGAATCTTATTAATAAAAGGGGTTGTGCTCCTGTTCTTTTAATTTGATTGTATCCGTGTCATTTCACGTATAAATCTGGTTCTATTTTTATTACATCTGAACACTGTTTTCTTTATTCCGGAATCTCATGCTTTCAGTGGCGATCACGGTGGGACCGGTTCCCATATTTTTAAAAATCACAGAAGTTAATTAAACTTGTTGTGTCTTGTGCTTAACAGGTACTTCTTTTTAGCCGGAGGTCAGAAACGACAATTTCGGGCGGAAAGGAGGTAACGGTTCTAGCCGTCCATATCATTTTCTTTTGCGAAGTTTCGGGTTATTTCATTTACTGTCATTTTAATTTCTTTTAATTATTACAGTAAGATAGAAAAGTTTTTCTTAAAATTTTTTTCTTGCTTTATTTAATTATGTAGCTATTCATTTAATAATTAAATCTTTTTAATTATTAAAATAAGGTAGAGAAGTTTTTCTTAAAGATTTTTCTTGCTTTATTTAATTATGTAGTTATCTGCGTAATTATTCATTTAATAAAAAAAAAAAAAAATTTAAAGAAAGGTAGAAAATTTCTTTGCAATTTTTACTTGCTGTTTTCAGTTAGTATTATCTGTCTGGCATAGGGAAAGATTTCTTTTTCGGTTGCTTGTTTCAAATTTGCAAAGTAAAATGAATCCCACACACCACGTGGTACTTTAAACCAAGGCGTTGGTCGTAAAACCCCAACCCTTGAGCAAGACCAAAGGTGGATTCCATTATCACTTTGGCTTGAGATATTGCATCCATTACCTCGATCGCGATCGTTGCTAGACGTAAATCCCGACGAAAGCCGACCGAGTGTTGCTTGGGGTGATTCCCATGCACGCGAGGATAAGTCTTCTATGGTAGGTGTCATAAACAGAGCGATTCCCCTTCCGTACCGCCTATGTTCCACGTACCATCTGCTCTCACGTACCTATAGTCTCCCTCACGTAAGGGCGGGTATATAGAGAGGTTGGTATATCGGTCCGGCAATGGTATATTGAAGGGGCGACCATTTATGGGAGTCATATGAGCCAACATTATGCATTTAAACGTTCTTCCAAAATTGCAAACACAAAACAAAACATCAAAATGCACTAAACCAGTTTAGGACACACTATCAATCCTTAAAAGAGATAATCACGGTTTTGCGTATGTGTGTGTTCATTTCTGCTTGGTGTACACAAAAAGACAAATCATCATAAACGAGATAAAATCTGCTTAGATAGTAGAGAAGCAACACAATGGTGTACACCCGTAGCCAAGCCCAATCAAGGGCGGAAGCTGTGGAAGGTGCACAAAGGGAGGGCACAAGTCGCCCTCGCTTTAACCCCAAGGATTTGGTCATACCACCTTGGCGGCCTGACACACAAGGCGGTCCCCTCCACACCTTAACAGATAAGGACTATGGGGGTACCCCTTCTAGGAGCACTCCTGTTCAACATAGCACTCAACACACATCCTCCCATGAGGGGTACATCCATAGGAGAGCTACCTTAGATGCTCGTTATGAGCGGTCACCGTGCGATGAAGCGCTGAGTCAACCTAGGGTTCGACGAGAGGAACCACATGGTTACATTATCCCTCTTTCAACCCCTCCAGTTGTCAGGACTGCAAGGACAAATTCAGAGCACAAGGCTCCTCAGGCAGGCCAAGCCAACTCCGTCCGCCAAATCGTGCTCACTTATGAAAGAGAGCATGAGGAAGATTCCTACCTTCCTCAAAAACAATACACATCGCGGGAGCAATACGCCTTCGCACCTGCTAGATATCATGGTCACACTGCGAGGCCAGTGCCTCAGATAAATGCCGCTACCCCCATCAGAGAGAGATGGCCTCTAGAGATCTTGGATCACTACGACCAAGATAGATATGTCAGAGAGGCATCTAGGCCTTCTACACATGAGGCGACAAGACCAACTATCTTAGAGCCTGTCAAGCATTTCGCACGTCGGGTGCAACTCACGCAACGTGAGCGAGACCGACTATCGTTAGCGGAACTGTACCATATTAACGAAGAGCGCCTTCAGCGCCAGAAGGATGAGTTGTTCCAACACACTATGCAGGAACGGACTCCAACCCCTCACACACATAAGACAAAACATTATGAGAGGCACAAATCCGAACCTCTTGAGCAAAATAGGGTAGACCACATCGACCCGGCAGTCGCCAGAAAAGTCGTCCGCCAAGCTCAAATAACGCAGGTTGAACAAGGTCGCCAGGAGTTAGAAAACTTATACATGCAGCGCAAAGCGGATAAGTTGCGCTATAAACTACCTGAGAAGGCGCCAACCCCTTGCATCCAAAGAGCACAACAGTATGAGGAGCACAACCCCCAAGTGCGAGACGAGTCTCTGCGACCTTATCAAGCATCACCCCCAATGCCTCCTAGACATGAGCAGGAGGCTACTCCTATAAACAATGACGAGTGCCTTCCTCGGGAACCCACTCAGGTTTATGGGCCACCCTTAGAAAGTCACCAAGAAGCCTCCGAGGAATCAGAGCAAAGAGAAGAGCTGGATGAAGCTGCCCTACCAAGACATGGGGGTGCTATTCGGCTACCCCTCCATAGGTCCCCGGTTTCTCAACACGAACCAATCAAAGCGGAGGAGCTCAAATCTCCCGATCTATGCAAAGAGCTAGAGCACTTAGAGTTGGTGGAGACCAAGATTTTGGAGCTCCCAAGGCCCAACTTACATGAGGCTCTTTTCGAAGAGGATCAACCTCTAACTGTACTCACTGATGATGCAGTCCTCCATATCTCAGAATCTACAGATCCTGATGAGCTATACACATTGTTCGAAGCTTCTGAGGAATTAGAACAAGAAGAAGAGCTGGATGAACTACCCTACCAAGACATAGGGGGTGCTATTCAGCTACCCCTCCATGAACCCCAAGTTCCTCAACAAGAACAAACCAAAGAGGAGGAGCTCAAATCCCCTGATACATGCAAAACATTGGAGCACTTAGAGTCGCTAGAGACCAAGATTTTGGAGCTCCCAATGCCCAACTTACATGAGGCTCTTTTCGAAGAGGATCAACCCTTGGTTGTAGGACTACCTGATGATGCAGTCCTCCATATCTCAGAATCTCCAGATTCTGATGAGCTATACACATTGTCCGAAGGTGAGGATGAAACAGAGATAGCCCACAACAATCACATACGGCAACATCGACATCCCGTAAATATCGATGAAGCATGTCAAATGATAAACATAATACTAGGGCATGAGTGGCGCATAGACCCAGCCTACCAGCATCACATGTCCATCCCACTCCTTGGGGAAGGTCACGAGCAACTTCCACCCAGAGATATCATAGCACCATCAGTGTCGAAGGCAGACCCTGTCTTCCTATCCGTGCATAAGGCCGATCCATTCGTGCCAATTCCTACAGAGCCAGATCCGGTGCACAAAGATTGTCAAGCTAGGGGTACCTCTATTCCCTGAAGAGCAAGTGGATTACACCAAATGCTCCAAAGGTGTCCATAAACCCTTTGGTCAAACCCAAAAGCTCCAAGGATTATCGCAATCTCTTGGTCACCCCAAAAAGCTCCAAGGATTATCACAATCTCTTGGTCAACCCAAAAGCTCCAAGGATTATCGCAATCTCTTGGTCACCCCAAAAGCTCCAAGGATTATCGCAATCGCTTGGTCAAACCAAAAGCTCCAAGGATTATCACAATCGCTTGGTCAATCCCAAATGCTCCAAGGATTATTGCAATCGCTTGGTCAACCCCAAAATGCTCCAAGGATTATTGCAATCGCTTGGTCAACCCCAAATGCTCCAAGGATTATCACAATCGCTTGGTCAATCCCAAAGGCTCCAAGGATTCTTGCAATCGCTTGGTCAATCCCAAAACGCTCCAAGGATTTCCACAATCACTTGGTCAAAAATCATGAAAATTCAAAAACAACAAAAATCACCAAAAACAACAAAAATTTGCATCTCATTTCTAGGCATATTCAAATTCATCAAATAGAGAATTCTTCTCGCAATTCATCTTCATATTCACCAAAATCAATCCATCAAAAATACAAAAATACATAGCTGCATCCAAGCATTGCATCCATACATTGCATATTCATGGTCGTACAGGTCAACGGCACCATAGGCTATCATGGTTCTACTAGTCCATCTTGTTCCACACTGTTCCATTTTACAAAAACAGCAAAAACACCATTCATTTTACCACACTAGAGTCAGTGGTCTCTTAATGTATCAAGAGTTTTTCGTGATCCAGTCATCATTTTGCTCTTTAGCAATGAAATGTATCAAGTCAAACAGATTTTACGAAGGTAGAGTTGCACTTGCAATACACCTTGTTACGTAACATCCCAACACAAATTAAAACACATAAAAATTCCCGAGTTGTGTGAACGAAGGATGAAACCTACACAGTAATCCGAGGTTACCATAAGCGAAACGGTTATCTTGCTCATCCCCCTGTGCGAATGACCCCAAGAATGCTGAGAGTTGGCAAAAGGACAAGCGTCCTCCCTACCCAATTCCCTAAGAATCCCAAAGTTGCAAAACGTCAAAAATTTGCAAAATGTCAAAACTTCAAAATTTGACACCCTACAGTGCACATCTCAAAAAGCACAAAGAATAGTGATTATCGTCACTCCATATCCCTTGCTCAAGAGAAAAGAAAAACAAATCAAAATAAACAGTGATTATTATCACTATAACGAGCAAGTATCCCAATACAATTGAAAAAAAGAAGGGAGTTGACCTTGAATCCCTGGAACTCTCAGCATTCTGACAGGTCATGAGGCAAGCCTCAGTACCGGTTTGGTTGATAGCCTATCGGTCACTGGCGGTAAACTTCTCGCATGACGATATATCTGTCACATTAACTTGTGTACAGATCAATGTTTGCATGTGGATGAGCTAGCTTATGGTATCCTGGAGAACACCGCAGATTAATCTAACTACATACAACAAAGGAGTTAGTGGAGCTAATTAGGTGATCCTCAATACGAGTTCGGTTGAAAGCCCATCCGGCACTGGCGGTATCCCGACAAATACCACATAAATGAACTCAATTGCACACACGGGGATGTGAAATAGCTTGGTCAAAAACAAGTCCGATTCATACCTTGTTCAAAAGTCTTGTAAGATAAAGTAGAGTCATGGCTAGTGAGTTAAAACTGTCTGAGTCTCAGAAAACCTTAGCTACATTTCTAAACCAATTGCGCTACTTTTCATCCTTGCAATACCATCAGAAAATACAAAAAGAAGAAACACCACATTTGTACATAGCAAAATAATGGAGATCTAAAACAGTCTATGGTGCCATAACCAACTCTCACCAAGTCCATACATCCATTTCATTTCTGCATATCACATGCATTTGCATTCATCATGCATCCATCAAACTAAATCAACATACAACATTGGTAATTATCATACCATATGCATCCATCCATATCAAGTAGCATGCACCCACCAACATCAATCATTGTGCATAAAATCATGACATATACGTAAAGAAAGAAAATCAAAACAACAAAAACATCACAAAAATGCAACACAAAAAGAAGCAATAAGCATTGCCGGACACGAGTGCTCTTGCACTCAACCTCTTGGCATAGAAAATCGATGTCGGGGCTCAAATTCTCATTCTCCTACTTTCCTAAGAAGGCTATCATAGCTGGACCGCTCCACGGGAAGACGGGTTTTTGATGATTTCACCCCATTATGGCATCACCAAAAGGGTTAACACCCACCAAAAATAGGTCCAAATGTCGGGAAATTGCACGTGCTCAAATGGAAAAACATCTAAAGCCACCCTAACCTAAGTCATCTTGGGTCAAGCGACTCGTCGCTTTTCTCACGAAGGTCATTCCCTCATCGATTCGTCGCTTGAGGGGGTAGTCACACTTAGTCACCAATCAACAAGCACACACCCAATCAAGGCAATGACATGCATTCAAAGAATCATTGACAAAGACAATCACGCTCCTGCTTGGGGCAGTAAACAAGCAATTATCACAATCGATCAAACACTTGGCATTCCCGAAGCATGAACACAAGGTTCCCCTGTGGATAAAAGGTTGCGCCCTTTGCCTAATCATGACTGATCAATGTCCAAGCTCAAGTCACACCTCACCAAAATAGGTTAACACTTGAAATCAAATTCCTTAGCTCGTCAGAAGCAAGGATTCAAGAATGCATGCCCTTTCCATACTTGGGGCATTAAAAGTTGGTTAGGTTACCAAGAAACCCTAATCATTAGTGCTTTGGTCGTATATTTTTGCTCAGCACTGCGTCACCCGCAGCGCTTCCCAAAAAGGGGCATCTGTAGACACCAAAACGACACCATTTCGATTAAGTGATTACAAACATTGATCACATTGATATCACAGCTTTTAGGGCAGCCCTTAGAGGTCAAATAGTGGTCTTAACCACTCGCACAACAGTTTAAAAGATCAGAAAATGAGCAGAGCAAAGTCGGTCGTTCTAGAGCCTTTAACAAACTTCTTAGCCTTCTTTAAGCCAAGCCTTTTGTCAAAAACCAAGCCCTGGCCGAAGTGTCGCGATATCGCGACACTTTGGGCCCCGACCTAAAGCGGGCCCAAAGTGTCGCGATATCGCGACACTTTGGGCCCCGACCTAAAGCGGGCCCAAAGTGTCGCGATATCGCGACACTTTGGGCCCCGAGCCAAAGCCGGCCCAAAGCGTCGCGATATCGCGACACTTTGGGCCCCGAGCCAAAGCCGGCCCAAAGCGTCGCGATATCGCGACACTTTGGGCCTCAAGCCGACACGTCACCAAAGTCAAAAGCATGCATTCAACCATCCAAGGAACGACCGCCACGTGGCACCTCTACGTGTCCCTTCTCGAAGAGACCCCATGGCTCTGTAAAACGGCGGATTTTACAGCGGACATTAATTAGACGAGCGGTGTTAGCAAAATATCCGATCCGAGGCCACGCCTCATAACTACGATCTGTCAGTGCGAGCCATGTCCCATAATGGCCCGATAAGGATCAAATTCGAGCGGCGCCTACGAATTTAGGGTTTCGAACATTAATGTTCTCAGAGGCCGAACCCTCTATAAAAAACCGGCTCGATACGTAATAAGGACGTTACGAAGTATTTTTCTGGAAACATAACGAAGTGTTGTTAAACTGAATATCCGACTGTATTCATCTGAACTTGCAATTCCGGCATTGGATTACCTTAATCCATCAATTCGACGACAACTCTTGCTTTAGAGATTTCGGGCCCATTCCCAGTGGGTTGGCGCCGAGATCAAGCTTTACCGGGTCGGCCCGCTTGGGGCATCCTACGCATTTCCTCGCATGCTTTGGTTAAAAGCGATATATGTTGTCTACAGGAGTTTTAAAATAGCTTATGTTTATGTTTTAAAATATATATCTTTCAAGTATATTGAAGCACAGTTCAAGTTTTAATGCTTTCAGAATACATGCTACCTTCAAATATGATTAAAACAGTCTATGATTCCATGATATATGCTGTTTTCGATTATGTATGTTGTTTTTCGTGAAAGTTGCGAGGTTACATAGAGCTGTTTTATTCACGTATTTGACCAACCTTTACATGTATTTCTCATGGATTTTAAAGTCAAAAGTTCTGTTTTCTTACGCAGGTGCTACTAACAGTTGATTGTTTCTTTGGACGCAGGAAGAACAGCAGCAACTGAAGACTCACTTACACCAGCGGCGGCAACACTCTCAGCCCGTCCGTTTCAAATGTGGGCATGCGGAAAGAGATCACCGTTCATCCGGTGTAACTGAGAATATTGCATTAAAGAGATTTATTGTAACCGGGCTGGAATCTTATTAATAAAAGGGGTTGTGCTCCTGTTCTTTTAATTTGATTGTATCCGTGTCATTTCACGTATAAATCTGGTTCTATTTTTATTACATCTGAACACTGTTTTCTTTATTCCGGAATCTCATGCTTTCAAAGAGCTATGGAAAATTTAGTCAAATATTGACTAAGCATTAGTGCCACATCATGACCAACAAAGAACACACCTTGCACAGTCACTCATTCTAGATGTCCATGTGATCAAAGGAATATTTGGTAAACTATTATTTTATTTGATAAAGTTGTAAATATTTATTAAAATTTGGAAAGGATCAAAACTTCTTATTTCCGCCAACTAAATATTCTCTTTCCTTGAGAATAGGGCATAAGACTATTTTTGTTGTCTCTTATATTAAGAAAAGTTGTTAAGATGAGTGCCACTTGGCCTCATAATGATTAGTCCAAGTTGTATTTGTTAGAAAGTCATGTTTGTTTAGAACAAGTCAGTTGCACATGTGTTAGCACTGATTAGTCAAAGTTACATCCTATTACAAAATTATATTTGTTTTAGAAAATTACTAGTACATAGTTAGGATTTAGATTTTGATTAGCTGGAGAAAACAAAGAAAGTTACAAAAAAAACTTCCTTGAAAATTATTGTATAAATTACAATAAGGAGGCCATTGAAAAGGTCCCTCCTCTTGGTCCTTATTTTTCTCTGAATTGTATTCTGTAATATGAGTTAAATAATTCGACTGAAGTAATCTCCAGCAATGTACACGTTCGAATTCCAGTAATAAAATAGTATTATTTTTCTTCCATGACTCTTGCAATATTATTCTATTTTCTGTAATGATTTATTCCTTTCTGTAATATCTTTACTTTTCCTACAATCAATGAATAGTTAATAGTTAGAATAAATTAAATGAAATAAATAATTACTGAAGTAAAAATAGTGTAGAGGAGAAGAGAAATATACTAACCTTTTTGAAGGCAGGGCCCACTTCTAAAAGACCAGTCCCTGTTCTCCTGCTCCTACAATAGATTAGAATTAGATTAGTATAATGTAGAAATAATATAAATTTAATCTACATCATTTATTTTAAAAGTAAGATAGTTAGAACATTATTAGATGCATGTGGATCCACACACATTCATTCATTAGGTTAATTTTGCATTTATTATATCAATTTTATAATTAAAAAGAATCACATTTAAAATATGTAACCTGATCTTAAGGAATTGAATCAAGATAGTTAAATGTTATGGAATAATCTATATGGGATTGTATGTTCTTTAAATCGTATTGACCTGGATTGATAATTAAATGATTAGCCTAAAAAGCTAGACATTTTTGGCACCATTTTTGGGGAGAGTAGTGCCATTACATTAATCTGCAAGTTGTTGGACCACGTAAGGAAGGAAGCTTACCTATACATGGAGGGTGGCACAAATAGTGATCAACGCACGTATAGAGTTGCATGTGGAGGGTGGCACAAACAGTGATCAATGCACACGCAAAAAAATCATCCTCCAACTTAGATGGACCAGGTTCCAATTTTATTAAAATCAATTTTTATTATTTTCCTAGAATTTAGTCATTTATTTTTCAGCATTTATTTTTAAAGCATTTACTTTTCAACAATTTATTTTTCAGCAATTTATTTTCTTACACAAGTGTCGTTGTTCCTAATTTAAAATATAAGGTTTTGGCCTGTAGAAACACATGGTAGTATAGGAAGTAGGTGTGACTGAGTGACATAGACACAGTGGAAATATCCTTTAGAAGTAAAACAATAACAACACTTGACTTTTTTCAAGTAATTTTCCTTCACAGTATGGTTGTTGCTATTTTAAATATAAGACTTTGGTCTGTAGAAAAAAAAGGTAGTACATGAAGTAGGTGTGATTGAGTGACAGAGTCATAGTGAAAACATTTCTTAGAAGTAAAATATTAACAACAAACACCTTACTTTTTATTATTATGCTGAAATTAGCTGACCAATTCATTTAGTTTCAGTACAGTAAGAATTGTTTAAAAAAAAGAACAAATATATATATATATATATAATATAGAGAAGTAAAAGTTGTTATATGGTGGAAAATAGTAAACAATTTGCATCCATGACCTCAAAAAATTACTGATTGAGCAAAATTCCCTAATACAATTCTCAAACAGGCTTTTATTGTCCAATTGATTACTCTGGTAACAAAAGAAGACTAAAATTTGTTCAAAACAATCAATGATATCTATAGATTGTTCAAGGAAGACTAAAATTTGTTTCAAAGTTTCATGTTCAGACCTAGAGACTCAAAGGGTAGATTCATTAAAATTAGTAAACCAAAAGTAGATTGCCAAGAAAATGAAGAAGAGTTGCATTAACCAAAACCATAAAATCCACAAAAAAATAGAAAATAGAGAAAATGCCAAAAGATTTCTAATATTTCTTGCTTAGGAGAATGGAGCTTACAAAGACTAACTGCTTACAATTTTGAAATTCCCCCTTTTGAACCAGATTTCCCTTTTCCCGCCTAAAACCATCTATTTCAAATTTGAATTTAGGGGGCAACTTGCCGAGGTCATAACTTCGCGCTCGTTGCTCCGATTGACTTACACGAGATATTTTTGGAAAGGGCACGAGACGAACTAAGCGAGGATTGTGACTAACTAAAAATCCTCAAATTTGACCTTTAAGGCCTTCAAAATTCACTTGCAAGTTTTACTAATTTTACTAGTTTTACAAAATTAAACATTTACAATTTTTTTGGGTGATGCAAGATCACTCTTACATCGCTGGATGCTCCTGCATCAGAAAACCATAGTAATAAATCTAAAACTTATGAGTTAAAAGAAACCAAAACTACATATTTATATTCTACAATAGCTAAGAAAATTGAAATTCTAGAACAAGATTCCAAAACATATTTTCTACTCAAACCAAAGTTTGAAGATCATATCAATCCCTCATATATTTTTACCAACCCTATACCTGGTCCAATTCTTGAAATTCTATATTTAGTCATGGTTGATCAAGCTAGTGAACAAGGGGAAGTAAATAGAAACCCAAGGCAAGGAACAATGGATTGGGGGAAGTAGAAAACCAAGGGAGGTGGATAGAGAAATACTTTTTCCTTTCCAATCCCTTCTATCGAAGATAGGCTAACAAGAGAACTGAAACCAGTCTCTATTATTGTTTTACCTACTTTACATGGGAAACCACATGAAGATCTCGATGCTTTTCTTTTTTGAATTTGAAGTGGTGTGTCAGACTTACTTTTACACCACGAATGAGCAAAAACTAAGACTATTCCATTCTACACTTAAGGATGCAGCCTTAATATGGTTCATGGGTCTAGGGGAAAACATTTGTAATTAATGGGATGGAGAACAAGGATTAAAATACATATTCCTTGAAAGATACCAAGACTATTGCAGCATTCGGTATAAGAAAGCATAATTTTTTTGTATGAATAAAAAAAATTATGAATCCCTTGAGGACTATCTCGAGAGATTTTGGTTTGTGGGATCTAGGGTAAATATCGATTTGGATGAGGAAGTTCAGAAAGAAATATTTCTAAAAGGTCTTAAGTAATATTTCTTGGACATACTAAACATTATGGTGAAATGAGATATCCATCAGATGGGATTAGGAGAGATCATAAATATTTGTAATAATTACTCAAGAAACGAACCATTAAGAAGTCATAAATACCCATCATCAAGAGGAGGAGTAACATGAGATAAAATCAGTAATATGCTAGAAAATCTTAAAACAGATTTATTAAGCATATTGACATCATCCCTCGACCTCATGGATAAGAAACCAAAGGACCAAAATATTGAAGAGATATATGACCATAGATGTAGAAAGAAACATAATCTAAGGGAATTCCCTTTGAATGTTACAAATATTTCCAACATTTCTGCCTATTGCAAGATCTATGACAAAAACCATAATACCAAAAATTGTAAATATATCTCAGCTATCAAAACCGCTATCAAAGATCTTGAGGTCAAAGAGGTAAAATATGTCTACTTTATAGCTCAAATAAGGAATGGTCCATTTAATGGTCCACCTAATTGGTCAAAATCTAACTATTCCAACCAACAAAGACCTAATTATTGGTCAAATACTCCAAATTGGTCAAATTGGAATTAGTATAATCAATATTAGAATATGCCTCCTTGGGAACAATTCATACCCAATGCATATGGAAATTCACCTCCATGGATGGCAGGCCAAAATCAAAACATACCTAGTTGGAATGGCCAATACAATCAGGCAGGACCTAGCTGGTCTCAAGGGCAGACACTGTGGGCGTATTCCAATTTTATTCATTTATTCTATATTCAAAAACTTACATATATATATATATATATATATATATATATATATATATATATATATATATATATAGAACGTAAGGAAGGTGAGGAAGGAGGTTGGAGAAGAAGGAGGAAGGGAGTCGGCATGGAGGGATAAGGGAAAGGAAAGGAGAGATAAGGGGCACAATAATAGGGAGGAAAGGGAATACGAGAGAATAGGGAGAGGAGAGAATATCGGGAGAGGAAAAATAAAATCTTGCCGACAATTAAACCTTGCCGACAAACACCGTTGTTTTCACACTGAGCCTAGAAAAACTAGATATTTCTAGGCCGTAACCCTCTTCACATTTGCAACATTCTCCCCCTTAAAGTTGAGAGGACTGACAACACAGTCTCTCGGCTTTATAAATTGAGCTTTAGCCATCGCTTTGGTGAAGATATCTGCAACATTCTCCAAAGTGCGGCAGAATTGAAGCTCAACAATTTCTTGCTCCACCATATCTCGGATGAAGTGGTACTTCATATCAAAATGTTTTGTTCTACTATGGTGGATTGGATTGTATGCCAACTGAATGGCACTGATGTTGTCGTAGTAGATTCTGGTCGGACCACTTTGCTGCTCTCCAATCTCTTCCAGCACTTTTCTCAACCATAACACTTGAGTACTAGCATATGTGACTGCTATATACTCAGCTTCTATAGAGGACAAAGCTACCACAGTTTGCTTTTTGGAACTCCATGTTATTAGTCCTGATCCCAGACTAAAACAGTTCCCTGAAGTTGATTTCCTGTCATCAATGTTGCTGCCCCAATCACTATCACTGAAGCCTACAAGCTTGATAGTGTTACATTTATGGTAATGGATTCCAAAATCCAATGTACCCTTCACATATCTGAGAATTCTCTTAGCTTCCTGCAAATGCAGCTCGAAGGGCTAGCCATAAATCGAGAGACAAGAGAAACAACATACTGAATATCAGGTCCGGTGTTGGCGAGAAACATCAAACTCCCAACCATGCTTCTGAAAGTGGTCACGTCAACTTTTGGTGCTCCATCATCTTTGCTTAATTGGATCCCATGTCCAACTGGAGTTGCAACTGGTTTGCAATGCTCCATAGCAAACTTCTTGATCATGTCCCGAGCATACTTATGTTGACAGATGAAGATCCCTGTATCTGACTGATGAACCTCCATTCCAAGGAAGTAGTGCATTAAGCCAAGATCCTTCATCTCAAACTGCTTCATCATGGAGTGTTTGAACTCCATATTCACTTTTTCATTACTACCCATGAATATGAGATCATCCACATACAAGCAAACTATGAGGATGTCATTACCTTGCTTCAGGTAGTAAAGGGTGGGTTCATTTTTGCTTCTGGTGAACCCAAAATCTTTGAAGTACCCATCAATGCGTGAGTACCAAGCTCGTGGTGCCTGCTTGAGGCCATAGAGTGCCTTTTTCAGTCTGTAAACAAGGTGCTCCTTGCCTTTCTCTTCAAATCCTTGTGGTTGCTCAACATACACTTCTTCTGTCAAGTAACCATTGAGAAATGCACTCTTTACATCCATGTGTTGGACTTTCCAACCTTTGTGAGCAGCTAAAGCAAGAACTGTTCTGATGGTTTCCTGTCTGGCTACAAGAGCAAATGTCTCTTCATAATCAATACCATACTTCTGTGTAAATCCTTTTGCAACCAATCTTGCTTTGTGCCTTTCAATGCTTCCATCAGCATTGAATTTGGTCTTGAAGACCCATTTGCATCCAACACATTTCTTGCCTTTAGGAAGCTTTACCAGCTCCCAAGTGTCGTTGTTTTTTATAGAGGTTATCTCCTCTTTCATGGCATCTTGCCAAATTTTTTGAGTACATGCCTTCTCATAACTAGAAGGTTCAAGTTGTGCACTAGTTAACAAGGCATAGTTAACTATATCTCCCCGAGGTTCTTGGGAGTCATCATCACCATACAAATGCATATTTTCAAGTCTTTGCAAGACTGAACTCATTTCACTAGCTTGACTTCTAGTATATCTTCTTTGAAAGTTTTTATCCAACATCTGATAAGATGGATGATGTTGGAGTGTTCTCTTACCTCTGGATGGAGAATCAATATCCATTGGTGAAGAACTGACCGACTTTTGAGGAGAAGGACTTGGTGAAGAAGTTGAACTCGAAGATGAACTTGGGCTTGTTGGAGGAGACTTCTTACCTTTCTACGGTGATTGTTGTTGCACCTGTTTAGAAACTGCATCATTGGATTCATCATCATTGAATATTTGGGGCTTACCCCATTCTCCCCCTTCATCAAAAATCACATCCCTAGAAAGCACAATCTTTCGAGTCCTAGGATTGTAGAGTCTATAAGCTTTTGTGTTCTCACAGTACCCTACAAATATGCATGCCTGACTCTTTGGATCAAGCTTTTTTCTCAGCTCATCAGGAATATGAGAATATGCCAGTGAACCAAACACTCGAAAATGCTTGACATTTGGTTTCTTACCATACCATGCTTGGTAAGGAGTTTTCCCTTTCAAACTTGAAGTAGGGCTCCTATTCAAAATATACACACTAGTCCTGGCTGCATCTGCCCAATACATATTACTCAAATGCTTCATCTGAAGCATAGATCTTGCCATCTCTACAATGGTGCGGTTCTTTCTCTCAGCCACACCATTCTACTGTGGAGTGTAGGCAGCAGTGAACTGCCTCTTTATTCCATGTTCTTTACAAAAATTCAAAAATTCATTAGAGGAGTATTCTCCTCCTTTATCTGATCTCAAGACACTTAACAAAATATCCACTCTCATTTTCAACTCTTGTTTTAAAATCTACGAAGCAGTCAAATGCTTCATCTTTATGCTTCAAAAAATATATCCAGCACATTCTTGAAAAATCATCAATGAAAAGAAGAAAGTAAGAGTTGTTACCAATGCTCTTGGTCTGCATTGGACCACAGATGTCCGAATGCACTAGTTGGAGTGGATAACTGGCCCGCCATGCTTGCCCTCATGGAAATTTGGTCCTCGCATGCTTGCCCAAAGCACAACCTTCACAGACTTCTTTATTATCCTGAACTTTAGGAAGTCCGGTCACCATCGCTTGAGAGGTTAACATCTTCAAACTAGCTGAATTCAGATGACCGTATCTCAAGTGCCACAACACACTTGGATTTGAAATAGCAACATTTGCTAATTGATCTCCCCCTGGCTGACCAAACCTTAAAGGGAATAGCCTATTCTTTGTCATTGGCACTTGTGTAATGATTCTATTACTATTATTTTTATCAAAAATGGTGCATTTACCCTCATCAAAAAGCAACTTGTAGTTCTTTTCTAACATTTGACCAACACTTAAAATATTGTGTTGGAGATGGGGTGTGTAATAGATATCACTTACTTGCTTAACACCTTCTTTAGTTGGAACCGCCATGGCTCCAATGCCTTCAACTGCCAATGACTTGTTGTCCCCCAACTTGATGCTGGATTTGTAGGAAGAATCCAGGGTAGCAAAGAGTTCTTCTTTGCCACTCATATGATTTGAACACCCAGTGTCCAAAATCCAGGTGTCATTCATGTTCTGATCTGACTGGCCATATGAGAGAAAGAGATTTGTGGTCCCTTCCTCTTCTCCAAAATTGCCATACTGACTGCTCTGGCTGTTGCTGCTCCCTTGTGAAGGCTGCTTTGACCAACAGTCACGAGCATAGTGGCCAGGTTTGCCACAATTGTAGCAAACTTGCTTCGACTTGTCATTTCCTTTTCCTCGGCCTGGATGCTTTCCTCTATTCTGCTGTCCACCTCTATTCTGACCTCCACCTCTGTTTGAAGATCCTCCTCTGCTTGGGGTTCCACCTCGTGGACTATTCTTGCCTCTTCCTCTGTACTGACCTCTGCCATGACCTCTACCTCTTCCTTCTTGTGAAGCAAAGGCTTTATCATCTCCTCCATGGCTGGTGGAAGGAGTGTCCTGCAATCTTTCTTCATGTGAAAGAAGAGAACCAATCAGTGCTTCAAAAGAAAGAGTAGTCAAATATTTTGACTCTTCAATAATGATTGCTACATGATTCCACTTCGGAAGAAGTGTTCGCAACACTTTCTTCACCATAACCTCAGGCTTAACATCTTCACCTAGAGTGACCATTTTATCTACTACCGCTTTAACCCGCACGCAGTAGTCTCCTACTTTCTCATTTTCCTGCATTCTGAGATTTTCAAAATCTCTCTTCAGTGTTTGAAGTCTAACCTGTTTTACTTGATCACTACCTTGAAAGCTTTCTTTCAAAACTTTCCAAGCATCTTGAGCTGTGACACAGGATGCTATTCTAGGAAAGATACTTTTATCTAGGGCTGCTTGTAAATAGTACAGGGCAGAGGAATTATTTTTCTGGGCTTCTTTTCTAGTTTTTTTATCTACAACACTCAAAGCTGCCCATTCAACAGCTGTGGGTTCTATATACCCTTCTGTTACAATATCCCATAAACCTTTGCCTATTAACAAAGTTTTCATCTTAATTGACCAGTATTCATAATCACTACCATTAAACTCAGGAATTGGGAGACTTGTATTTGAGGCCATTTTACTACTTGAAACTAAACTTTGATTTGACTAAAAATAGGAAATACAAAGCAAAGTAATTACACATTTAAATCAAATCTAGCCTTTTTAATTCTCTCACTGATTTCTTGCTCCTCTTGTTGTGGATTGCCCAGTATTGGATGCCCAAAATTATCGGTAATGGAATCCTCATCGTCGCTGATGACGATGATTTCAGGGGCTGGTTCTAGCTCTGGCTCTGGCTCCACTGGCTCTGGTTCTGGATTAGGAGAGTGTGGTGTATAGCTCTCACTTGATTCTATTTCAGGCACTGTAGGTGTATAACTATCACTTGATTGTCCTTCAGGTGCTTCTTCAACCGTCTTCGACTCTTCTATTCTTTGCCCAAAGATATTGTCCTCTGAGTCAGCCTCGTATCCAGAATCGGGCTTCCTTTGGTGGGCTATGACCGCGTTTTCTAATTGATTGAAAACTGTATGCAAACCATATCTCCAAACTTTTTCGTCAAACCATTCGGCGTTCTCTCTTTGTAAAAGAGAACAAAGAGCATGATAGCATCCGATTGATCTGATCATCTACTCATCAATGCAAAAAACAACTTCATTAGAGCATCTAAGGTTAAAATTTTCACCCTTTTACAGCCATTGAGGCTATTACAAAACAAATATTTAACCTTGGGGGTCCAAAATTTTGGAGGTGCTAAACGGGCGTTCCGGAAGACTTCCCGTCACTTTTCCAGGTTCACAATATGCAAATTTTCACTTTCCACTTTTCACAATTTTTCTCCAAAAAAAAAGGTTTTCAAATTTTTTATAAAGCCCTTTTTTTTAAATTTAATAATCAATAATGCTTTTAATAAATTAAAAATAACTATATTAATAAAATAATTAAAAGCATTTATTTGAAAATTAAATTCAATTTAAAAGCAACTTTAATAAAAAAAATTAATAAAACCCTTTTTTTAAAACCTTTTATGAAATGCACTCCGACGGGTTTTGAACTCGTGACCTCATGCAAGCTAACGAGCACCTTTGCCACTACACCGTGCGGCTCCTCTGAAAACAAATCCGCCCGCTCTCCCTCTTAAGGCTCCTTCGTGGTGATAACCACAAAAAAAAACTTTGATTTTCCTAACCCGGTGGGATTCGACCCCGGGTCTTCTCCTTTGCTGGCGGAAGGTTTTAACCGCTAGCCCACGACTGTCGGTTGAGACAATAGAGGCACGAGAGCCTCTATAACATCAAGCGACGATGATTTTAAAAAAAAAATTGAACTTAATATCCCACATTCACCGTGTGTGGGGAAATTTGGGGTTTAAAAACCCCAACGCGACTATGAAAAATTGATTGCCTTCGGGCAATCGACGTCGCCTCCTTTTGTCGCTGCTTTAACCAATGACCGCCCTCCTTGCTGCCAGCTATGTCACCACCTCGATCCATGTGCCACTACCACGTGTCCTTGTCAGTCTACCTCGAATCACGTACCTACCATGTCAGTTCCTCGAACTGCATGCGCTTCGCCAAGCCCGTCTGCCTCAGCTATCTGCTTCCAGTTGTCCCTGACAGCTCCTCGGGATGCATGTCGCATCCGTTCCAATTCGCGTGCCACACTGTCTTTCGCTTTGTATCGTCGAGCGTGCCCCTGGCCTCGGCTCTGATACCAGATTGTGGGCGTATTCCAATTTTATTCATTTATTCTATATTCAAAAACTTACATATATATATATATATAGAACGTAAGGAAGGTGAGGAAGGAGGTTGGAGAAGAAGGAGGAAGGGAGTCGACGCGGAGGGATAAGGGAAAGGAAAGGAGAGATAAGGGGCACAATAATAGGGAGGAAAGGGAATACGAGAGAATAGGGAGAGGAGAGAATATCGGGAGAGGATAAAATAAAATCTTGCCGACAATTAAACCTTGCCGACAAACACTGTTGTTTTCACACTGAGCCTAGAAAAACTAGATATTTCTAGGTCGTAACCCTCTTCATATTTGCAATAGACCCAACAACAAAATTTTCAAAATTAATTTAGGGGGCAAGTACCTCAAAACCAGCCTCAAAATAGACTCCTTCCACCCCAAACAACAATCCTCCTAAATAGCCACCTTTATCAGCTCAACCTGTACCTAATCCTCATAATAATAAAAAAACTCAACATTCTATGAAAAAAATGAGACATGTTCAATGTATATAATGCCCTATTAACAAATTCAATTAAGATCTAGAAAATTATTGGAATATCATAGAGCAACCCTCATAGAACTTGAAGAATCCATCAAAATATTGATCAAATAAAAAGGACAAGATGATAAATGTTTGAAAGAAATAGAAATTCCCCTAGAAGAAGTTTTGGATCAACAGAAAGAAGTTCAAATTTCTCAAAAAGAAATAAGAGCTCCATTTCCTGAAATACTAGCTATACCTAAAGAACCATCTAAACAAACTTTCAATTTTATTCAAGAATTGGAAAATATCTCTATTAGAATTCCTCTTTTACAAGCTATTAAAGACATTCCCATCTACTCCAAATTGGTAAAAAGTATAACAAGTTCACAAAAGAGAAATAAGAATGAGCCTAAGACTATTCAAGTTATTGGGAAACTATCTAAAATCATGACTGGTGAGAAATTGTTACCAAAGTATACAGACCTTGGAGTACCTATACTCATAGTTCACATTGGTAGGACAACCTTGCATAATGTCTTAGTAGACTTGGGGGCTGCCATAAACATCATGACAAAGGAAACAACAAAATATTTAGGGGTACACATGATTCAACCAACCTCTATAGTGCTTCAACTTGCATATAGATCTACCATTAAACCTGAAGGGAAACTAGAAGATATTATAGTTTCAGTAAGCTCATGGGAATACCCTGTAGACTTTATAGTCTTACAACTAAAGAGAAAGTTAGGGGGGCACCCTGATATTGGGAAGACCATGGCTTGCAATAGTTGATGCTTATATTAGTTGTAGATATGGGAATATGACTATTTCAAATGGCAAGTATACTAAAAATATTAACTTATTTACTGAATCAATAAAATATAATAATTTTTCAAACCAATTGTGGTATGATTCTCTTGAAGACTTAGACGATCTACAAAATCTATCAATCAATATGCTAGGATATTTTTTTCAATGAGAAATTGAAGGACCCTTAGTTTCACTTCTTGATGAGGAACAAGGTGCTAATGAATTTACCATGACTAATAGTGAAGCAAGCACAAGTTACCCTCATCCGATGGCCCCTTACAATTATCAACTAAATACTCTCAAGCATGAAATAATGAGTATAGATAGTAATTATAAAAAAATAGATATTACATCTGGAAAAGCTTTAAATATAAGCAATGAACTTACAAACATTTAGGAATCACAACTGATAGAAGTCTTAAAAAAATATTGGACATCATTCACATGGAATTATGAGGACATGAAAGGGATACATCCAAGTATTTGTACCCACCGTATTTTCATTCAATAAGGTTGTCACCCAGTAAGACAACCTCAAAGGATATTAAATCTAGCTATGAAACATATAGTTTAGGAAGAAATTATCAAGCTCTTAAACACAATATTTATATACCCTATCTCTAATAGTCAATGGGTTTCACCATTGGTAATAGTTCCTAAAAATAATGGTAAATGGAGAATCCAGGGTTATGCAGAGCGGCTATTTATCACCAAACTGGATAAAATTAGGATTTTCAAAATTTGAAATTGGCTAATATTTGGGACCCTTGACGAGGGTGCATTAGCCAAAAAAATTTGGATGCGGATTATTTTTGGGGTCGATTCACCCCGATTTTATAATAATTTGACCATTTTAAGTTTAAATTTCCAATATTACCTCTAATAATAGTGAACCTTCTACATGAATTTGGACACTATTTGCATGGATTTTGAAATTGATTTGCCAAATTTTTATATATACATTTTGGGACCGACACCTTACGCATAACCCTAGGAAAATTTGTGTAGACTACAAGGAACTAAATAAAGTAAAAAATAAGGACTACTTTCCATTGCCTTTCATTGATCAAGTCCTTGACACTCTAGCAAGTAATAAATATTTTTGTTTCTTAGACAGATTTAGTGGATACAACTCGGTCTCCATAGCTGAAGAAGATCAAGAGAAGACCACTTTTACATGTCCCATAGGAACTTATGCTTACAGAGTATTACCTTTTGGAATATGCAATGCACCTGCTACATTCTAAAGAGTTGTCCTCGCTATTTTTGTTGATATGATTAATGAATGCATAGAAGTTTTTATGGATGACTTTACAGTCTATGGTGACACCTTTGAAGAAACACTAGCAAGTTTACAAAAAGTCCTAGCTAGATGTGTAGAGAAAAACCTTTCTCTAAGTCATGAAAAATGTTTCATGATGATGAGGAGGGGTATTGTTTTAGGACATCTCATATCCGAAGAAGGTGTTAAGGTAGATCCTGCAAAAATACAAGTTATTCAGTCCCTTCAACCTCCAAAAACTTAGATAGAGGTAAGAATATTTTTAGGGCATGTAGGGTACTACCGAAGATTCATTAAGGATTTTAGTAAAATTGCTTCTCCTATGCTTAAAATCTTAACTAAAGATAGTGAATTTGAATGGACTGAAGCATGTCAAGAAGCTTTTGAAATCATAAAAGGAAAATTGATTACTTCTCCGATATTAAGAGGGCCAAACTGGAAATTACCATTTCATATCCATTGTGATGCCTTGGCATATGCAATAGGAGCAGTACTTCAAAAAATGGAGAATAAAATACCTTATGCTATCTATTATGTAAGTAAAAATTTACATGGGTTGAATTGAATTACACAATTACTAAGAAGGAATTCTTGGTCGTAGTTCATTCCATCAATAAATTTAAACATTACATAATAGGGTATGAAGTATTTATTCATATTGATCACTCTGCCTTTAAGTATTTAAATAACAAAGCTACAATAGGAGGTAGAGTGTTTAGGTGGCTTCTTTTGCTTCAAGAATTCAATATCTCAATCACATATAAAATAGGTAAAGATAATGTCATTGCAGATCATTTATATCGTATGCAAACACTTGATGATGATGAATTAATTCCTGATAGCTTTTCGGATGAGCATCTATTTGCTCTTTCTATTTTCACTCCATGGTATGCTGATATAGTAAATTATCTGGTAACTGGAAAGATATCTCAAAATTTCACACCTTACGAGTGAAGAAGGTTAGTACATCAAAGTTTCTCGTACATGTGGATTAATGGGATTTTATTCGTCTTGCCTAGACCATGTAGTTAGGATATGTGTGCATGAAGAAGATGTGTATGATATCATTAGGGCAGCACATGAAGAACCTTGTGGAGGTCACTATGTAGCCCAAAGAACAACAAGTAAAATATATCAAACTGGATACTTTTGGCCTACTATAAATAAGGATGTTCACCAATTTGTTGATAGATGTGATGCATGCCAAAGGGCTAGTAAACCAACCCCTACAATGGAGATGCCCTTAGTACCTCAAGTTATGTTTGAGCCATTTAATAAGTGGAGAATTGACTTCATCAGAATTATAGATCTTTCGAGTGCAAATAATAAATATATACTTGTGTGCATAGATTATGTTACAAAATGGGTAGAGGTAGAAGCTATGCCATGAGCACAAGCTGAACCTGTTATCGATTTTCTCTATTCACACATTATGTTGCGCTTTGGAGCACCTAGAGAACTAGTCTCAAATCATGGAACTCAATTCCTCTATAAAATAATAGAACATTTCACCATAATATATCAAATAAAACATAGAAAAACTTCACCATATCATCCTCAAGCCAATAGAAAAGTGGAAGTAACCAATTGAGAGCTTGAAAATATAATAACTAAAACTATGGACACTAGTAGAGTAGATTGGGTAGAAAGATTAAAAGAAATTGTATGGGACTATAACACAACTTGGAAGACTACCATTGGTTTAACACCTTATGAGATGACTTATGGTAAGCAAGCCATCATGCCCATCAAGTTTGAGATTGAGACTCTTTGCACAACAGTACAACTCGATATGAACTTAGATTGAGCACAAAGGGCTAGGTTGGAGAAGTTAAATATTCTTGATGAAAGGAGACTCGAGGCACTTCATAGAATTGAATTAACACAACAACAAAGGAAGAAATGGCATGATAAACACATTGTACCTAGAATATTTCAACCAAGAAATTGGGCTTTGCTATTTGACTCTCGCTTCAATGATTTTTTGTAGGTCTCGAATGATAGATCACAAAATAATCATGAAATTAATTAACCAATGCTATAGTTTAGTCTATGCTTAAATAATAGACTAACTAACAATTTGTAGAATATAGCGCTAACTGCCCTCTAACAATAGAATAGGGAGTTGCGTGAGACTAACTACTAACCTAGGTAGTGAGTTCTAACTTAACCACTAACCTAGGATATTTAGATATTAACCTAGGATTAGAAAATTAATATCTAGAAGGTAAAAGTAAATAGTAAATACACTTTTACCTAGTGGAGTAAATGGTAAATATCCCAAGTAATGGAATATTACTCTAACATCCCCCCTTATTACATTATTTGGGTAATACATACATATCCCTCTATACAACAATATTTGGGTAAAGTATATAACTGCCCCAATACAGTGAAGAAGATGTTGATCTGCTGGTTCTTTGCTCTGTCACAGTGCTCTAGCTGCTCCTCTACAAAAAATGGGTCATTCCTCACTTTGTCTTCACGCCAACGAATGTCCTTATGGTAATCACATCATCCAACCGAATTGCATGGGTAACCAACCGCTGCAATCGCTAGGTGTAGTAGAATAGATCACTTCATACGAGGTTCATTCATTTTACAATATGAGTTTGCAAAAGATAAGGTAGCTAAGGTGTCGGTCACTATCGAAAATGCACCCTTATAAGTTCCCCCCTTCTCGTTGCAAAACATAGTGTAATTAATTTCTGAAGGAAGTGTGACTAAGGTGTCGGTCGAAGCCGAAAATGCACCCTTATAAGCCATCTTCCCTTTTTACAAAAATTGTGAAGAAAAGAAATTTATATCCCCCTCCAATTGCAAAAAGTGTGCAACGCAAGAGTGTTGTGAAGGATTTTACAAATATTGCCTCCTAGACAATTTTACATCACAAAAAGTCGCTCCTCTTGTTACAAGTACTTCAAACACCTAGAATTTGCTATTTATGAAGCCTAAAAGAGGTACAAGCACCCCTTATTGCAAGGTCTTCAAACAAAATACTTATGCTATTTATGAAGCCAAAAAGAGGAGAGAGAGAAAATGGTGCTTTTGCCCAAGGGACACATGTGTTTTCCCTCTACAAAACTGTTCTAGCAATTAGCACTCTGTGTGCTTTCTCTGAACCAGAATCAGAATCTGTATTAGACATCTCATTTGCAACATTGCCTTGGTTTTTCTTTTGACCTTTCTCTTTGGGAGGCTTGTTCTTAAACCAACATCTCTTGGTTTGATGAGTGTCTTTGTCACATATTTTACAATATTGCTTCTTCTTCTTAGTGTCTTGGCCTTGACCTTTGTTTTTGTTAGAAGAAGAGCCTTGTTGTTGATTCCACTTTTTCTTTCCTTGTTGTTTATGTGAGAAAAGTGCATTGTTGGATGCCTCATCTCTTTGGAATTGATTAGCTTCTTCAGTTTGAAGCATGTTCACCAACTCTACAAAAGTCACTGTCCTACCAGAGACTTGAAGGGATGTAATCAACATTCGATAGGAGTCAGGAAGAGCTCTCAAAATAATTGAGATTAAGACTTTGTCTTCCACAGTTTCTCCTAAGGCTTGCAGTTTTGTTTTCAAATCGGCCACTCTGCAGAGGAAGAGCTCTACTGTTTCTCCAGATTTCATGTGAAGTGTATGAAGCTGTGTTTGAAGGTTAAGAATCGTGGATTGATTCTTTCCCTCAAAGATGGTAGTTAAGGCATCCCATGCCTCCTTTCCAGTTTTAGCTTCACTTATATGAGGTTGGATATCATCAATAATAGCTAGCAAGATCATTAAGGATAGTTTTTTATCCTTTTTATCAAAGTCTCTTTGATCTGCTCCAGGTGATTGAGGTCTAGTGACACTTCCATCCACTATTGACCACAAATCCTCTACAGTTAAGATAGCTTTCATCTTAGTCTTCCAAGCTGAATAATTTGAACCTTTGAGCAGTTGGCTCTCAGTGAGATACTTGTGTATCATGGCCATGGTTTAGGTTTCAAATTTGATAGGACTAAGATGGTTCTATCTTGCACTATACCCTCAAAAGAGTATATGGAAGTTGTTTTCAATTTGCCTCTATAAGATATTTAATGGCACCTGCCTTAACACCCCTACCAAGGGATGAAAAGTTGGAGGAAATTAAGCCAAACAAATAGAGCAAATAAAAAAGGGGTAGGTTTGTGAAAAAACTTTTGATTTTGCCCTCTAGGATATTTAATGGCACCTGCCTTAACACCCTTCAAGAAGGATGAAAAATTTGAGGATATTAAGCCAAACAAAGAGAGTGAATCAAGGTGATTTGGATTTTTGACCTTTGATGGGGAGTAAAAAAAAATGACTTGTTTTAACCTATGCAAAGTTTAGCATGGTTTTTGAGTGAAGTTTGGGTTTTGTGAAATGCTTCTTCTAATGTTGTATTTGACTGTTTAATTGCACACAAAAACATGAGTGTTAGTGCAATAATCAAAACATGAGAGCAACCCAAATTTTTATCACTCTAGGTGTCGGATGCAACCGAAAATGCACCTAGTACAAGCAATTTTTAAGAGTAGGTGTCGAGTTCAATCGAGAATGCACCTTTCTTACTCTGAAATATCCCCCTTTTTCGTTACAATTTTGCAAACAATAGAATAAAAAAACTGAATTCTATCCCCCCTTAATGTTTACAAAATGTAGAATTTAGAGCACTCCTTTCAAGACAAGTCGACACACGACCCGCGTTTGAAAGGCTTCCAGAACTAGTCGACACACGACTTAGTTTTTATGGGCCCAAGGTTACAAGGTCTTCTCAAATTTGCAAAAAAAATAGATGTGCAATTTTATGTATTATATCTCCTTGGAGAAAACAAATGCACTCTTTGAACTTTGATTCTTACAAAAATTTCAGTCTCCTTGTTGTCTAATTTGCAAAAAAAAATCAAGTGTGATCCTTTCTTGTATGCTAAATTAACAAGGTTTGAGAAGAGTTTTCTAATTTGCAACAAAAAATGTGCTCTTGCTATGTCTCATATCTCCATTTTGTGAGAAAACACAAGCACCTTCAAATTTGAAAGTTGCAAAAAAAAATTATTTCTTTAATTTTAATTTGCAATATTTAAAGAAAGTTTAAGTAAATCATTTTAATTAATAATAAAAACTAAAAATACATGTTTTAAATAAATCAATTTAAATGTTTAATAGAAATTGATTTAAAAATAAAACATTATTTAAAGTTAAATTATTAAAAAAAATAATAAAACAAAAAACTTTAATTAAATATGCAAAAATAAAAAAAATAAATTGTACCTTGGGTTTGTATGAGGCAAAAAAATGCCTTTTATACCCGGCGGGAGTCGAACCCTGGACTCCCCGCCTAGGGCCTTAGCTCGACCCGATCAACCGGTCGGGCTAGAGAGCCCGATGGGTAATAAGGCACAATACGTGCCTGTTAAAGTCGACGTGAGGCTTTATTAGAAGGAATTCAAAATTCCTTCGGGACTTTTAGTCCCACATTGCCTGTGCGGCAATGTATTTGCTCTTTAAAAGAGCAAAAGCGCATATAGCGCTTTGACTGCCTTCGGGCAGTCAATCCACCGCGTGACTGGTTTTGCTGCCAGTCACGTGGACCGTCAGAGTCGCGACACGTGGCTTGTCCGCCACTTGTCGCCAGTGTCAGGTCCAGTGACACGTGGCTAGTCCACCACGTGTCTCGTCCGTCTACGTCGGGTCATCGTCCAGTGGTTGTCCGCCATGTGTCCGATCTCGGTCTAGTCTAGTCAGCACCTCGGGGTGCATGCCAGGGCCAGCCCACGTGTCCGTCGGGGTGCGTGCAGGTTAGGCACATAAATGTGCCACGTGTCGATCAGGGATTGGAGGGTCACCTGCCCTCTCAGATCCCGATGTAGGGTCTAGGTTTCCGATCCGATCATCGATGATCGGAGGGCCGCCTGCCCTCTCGGATCCCGATCGCCGATCAATATCTATGTCCTCCCATGAAGGGCGCGCCTGCCCTCACATGGTGGTCGACCACCACACGAGGGCACTCCTACCCTCACGTGGTGGTCGACCACCTAGGAGGGCGTGCCTGCCCTCCTATCAATGTTGTCGGCCTAGATCCAGTTCCAGGTCAGTAGGTCTCAGGCTGTGGGCTACCATGTTAGTAGGTCCTGCTCCTTGGGATTTGTGTGCCTGTTGGCCACTTCAGCTCGGGTCTCGAGCTACGGGCCGCTACGTCAGTAGGTTTCGCTCCTCGGGATCTGTGCAGCATGGCATGAAGAATACGCCGAGGGAGGAGGCTTCACAGGTACCAGGTGGAATGAGCGATGCTCGTGTTATCCACCCCAGCTCGGATGCCAATGTAGGTCCCGAATGATAGATCACAAAATAATCATGAAATTAATTAACCAATGCTATAGTTTAGTCTATGCTTAAATAATAGACTAACTAACAATTTGTAGAATATAGCGCTAACTACCCTCTAACAATAGAATAGGGAGGGAGTTGCGTGTGATTAACTACTAACCTAGGAGAGAGTTCTAACTTAACCACTAACCTAGGATATTTAGATATTAACCTAGGATTAGAAAATTAATATCTAGAAGGTAAAGGTAAATAGTAAATACTCTTTTACCTAGTGGAGTAAATGGTAATGTTGAGTGGTATTTTCACCCGATTGTGAAAACACACTCTCCGATAGGATTTGGGTTCCAAATCCCCTCTTGCAAAGAAATTAAACAAATAACTTCTCCAAGGTCTCCGCTATGTTAGCATTTGTATATGTGTATTAATAATCTCAAATAAAGATATTCAATTTAAATGCTTGGAACACCTTAGTGGTTGCAAGTAACTGTAAACAAGGGGCAATGTTGGTTTATTTTAGCGTGAAACTTTAATGATTGTTCATTGAACCAAAGTAAAGCAAATGTGAGTTGGTCCTCGTATGACCACGTTGTAACTTCAAAATGGAAATTGATGAAATGCCATAAAACATAACTCCTTCAATGAAATTGGAATTTTCATGAAGGGAATGTCATCATCGGCTCATGAATGAAAAACAAAACTGAAAAATGAAATTCTGGCCCGAAATGGAAATTTTCTATTTTCGGATTTTTAAGGTCTGCAACAAAACAACAGCTTTAATGAATTTTAAAGAAATACTAAACAACTCCGAAAATGAAATTTTAAAATGCGTATTTGAAATATGCAATATAACCTACGCACTGGTGAAACTATTTTTTGGATTTTGAAATTTTTTAATTTTTATTTTAATGACTGCAAATTAAAGCAAAGTTGGAACTTCTGAAAAATAAAGTGCAAAAAAATGAAAATAAAATGCAAAAAGAAAATAAAAAATGCATTCAGTATGATGCTATCCTATTTCGACAAAACCGAAGATATGAGGTTTTCTGCACACAACCTAACCTATTGAACCTGCAGAACATGCACAATCCAGATAAGTTAAGTGCTGGTTTCTAGGGTTTTAACTGTGATTTTCAGATTTAGACATTCGCATGAAGCAACCAAGAGAACTTGCATTAAACTTCACCTATAAGCCTAAAAATCTGAAAAGGGAAAAATAAACATTTAATCATGCATGCAGAAAATGACTCCTCCTTTCTTGTCCATAAGATGCAACTCTCTGAAATTTTTTGTATTAAAAATTTATCATTTTACAATAACAAAACTTTCTAGTTTTCTCAAAACCAAAAAAAGGGGAAGAAAAACACTCCAAAAGCAGGCCCAGAATGGCTTATCACCCTCAGCTCTGCAACTCTGCCCGTAGCGGTTTCCGACCTCTGCACTGTCTTTGGCTTCTGCTTTTAAACTTTTTGGTATGGCTCTCTGTTTCGCTCTGTGACGCTTCGTTTCATTTCCCAGATCGCTTCGTTTCGTCTTCCCCGCCTCTTCATTGCTTTTGACTTTTTGCTCGAGCGTCGAAACGTTTGATCTTCTCTGCTAACTGTAACCATTGGTCATGAAGCGTTACACCATAGCCCTGACACCTTCGTGCCACGTGTTCTGCGCTTCCCTATATACTCTGTAACGGCCCGTCGTGAATCATGACAAAAAATAGCATGTCGCGATATCGCGACATTTTTATATCTACAGCCTTGTCCTTCTTCTTGCACCACGAAAATGAGACATGTCACGATATCGCGACGTTTTTATGCCTTTTGTTGTGAGAATGCAATATGTCACGATATCGCGACACTTTTCTATTTTTAGTCATCAACATACAATATGTCGCGATGTCGCGACACTTTTCATTTTGATCGCTTTGACCGTGATTTTATGACATGTCGCGATATCATGACATTTTTCTTCTACGTTCACTTTGGTCGCTCTCGATCACGAAAACGCGACATGTCGCGATATCGCGACACATTCTTTCATTTGCTCCTTCCTTGCTTTCCAGTCGTGAAAACCTGACATGTCACGATATCGCGACATTTTTTTCTCCTTGCGCTTCATTTCGTCTTCGGGTCGCAAAAATGTGACATGTCGCGATATCGCGACAACTTTTGCATTGACTTTTTCTTGCTGCCTTTGACCGTGATTTTATGACATGTCACGATATCGCGATAATTTTTCCTTGTGGGCCGCGAGACCGAAACATGTCATGATATCGCGACACTTTTTCATTTGCTGCATCCTGCTGATCTGAGCCGCGAAAACATGACATGTCGCGATATCGTGACAATTTCTATACTTTGCCCTGTTTGACTGCTTTGACCATGATTTCATGACATGTCGCGATATCGCGACATTTTTCCACTTCATATTTCTCTCTCCTCTATGAGCCATAATTTCATGACATGTCGCGATATCGCGACATTTTTCATCCTGTTTTCTTTGACCTCTTTGACCGCGATTTCATGACATGTCGCGATATCGTGACATTTTTATTTTTTTTCTTTTTCCGATCTAGGCCATAAAAACGTGACATGTCGCGATATCGTGACATTTTTTCATCCTTAGCCGTGATGGAGCAACATGTTGCGATATCGTGACACTTTCTTTTCTTGCGTGACGAGAAACATGTCGTGATATTGCAAAACTTTCTTTTTCTTAGCCGCGATAGAGCAACATGTCGCGATATCGTGACACTTTCTTTTTCTTAGTCGTGACAGAGCAACATGTCACGATATCGCGACACTTTCTTTTTCTTAGCCGCGACAGAGCAACATGTCACGATATCGCGACATTTTTCTTTTTCTTTGATTTTAGCATCTGGGCCACTGCAGTCTTCTTGGAAAGCATGTAAAAAAGAGTGGGTCCCCAATTTTGGGGTGTGTTGTGGAGCAACCACAACAAATGGTGACTCTGCTGGGAAATGCTCCTGAGCATTTCGGTGAGAACCTAACCTGGAAATATACAAACTTGAAAATAGGTGTCAGCACATAAAAACATAAACAAATGTCGATAGATCAAAAATACATGAAACATTAGAATCATTAAGTATCAGCTCGGTGTGTGCAATGTGTTCCATTTTCTATCGTTTGAAATTGATCCACATTCCATTGTCAGTTTTACATGAATGCATATGTGAGGTTGTGAATGATTTGCGCAGCATGATGAATATAACAACCTGCTTTATAAAAGCTCAAACCTTCTAATATCATACACGAACATTTTAAAATTGTCAAACCCTCTTAGGATCAACTACGTATATAATGAATTGCTTTGTTAAATCCCAAAGTTGGTTATGTGTCACTACTATCTTGAACCCATGTGCAAGTGAAAGTGAAATCAGAGTTTTGGGGAATCGGATTCCCAACCTAAGCGAGATGGGAATTTAACCCTATCCTTACTACTCTGATCTGGAATTCATTACCTCACTTTGAACAAAATGATTTAACCAGTTATGGATGAAATTGTCAAGCTAGTCTATCCGTTTGAGCAGTCAGTGGTCTTGCTTTTAGACAAGACATGCTGCCACGCATGAGCATACTCCATTGCCATTCAAGCGTCTATAGCCCCGATGGAGATTAACCCCATAATCCATGATTTAGCTTCATTTTTTTTATTTCTTGGACCTTTGGGATGACTACCCATCCTTGCGAGGGACATGTAGTACGATCCTTCCAATCCAATATTAAGATGAAATATGAAATATTAATTAATTTTTTATTTCTTGGACCTTGGGGATGACTACCCATCCTTGCGAGGGACATGTAGTACGATCCTTCCAATCCAAGATTTATGATGAAATGGGAAACATAGAAGCTTTGGGGAATCAGATTCTCAACCTAAGCGAGATGAGAATTATGCCCTATCCTTACTACTCCATGTAGGTCAAATCAGAGCTTTGGGGAGTTGGATCCTCAACCTAAGTTTGATGAGGATTTAACCCTATCCTTACTACTCTGGTTTTAGGCTTTAAGCTTTATGGGAGTGGTAAAAACCACTGTTTTAAGGATTATGTTGCATGATAGGATAGACACGAAATACTCCTTTCGCCTGACCTTTTCTCCCAAGTATGGTTTTGATCATTTTGCTCAAGATCCTCTTTAATGTGCATAGAACGTGCTTGGTTCAAGATAGTTCGGGCATCAGTTCCCAACCTTAGGATTTTTTTTTTTATGTTATAGAATAACCCTAAGAGGATTTGACATATTTTCAATGATTGTATTTGAAATGCATATGCAACTAAGATGGCATGTATATGCAAAGTGGGATGTAATATGAATGCATTGCCTTTTTGAATTGCGGATAAAGTATTGCCATAATTTGTAAAAACTAACAACTTCATGCATCACAAGTTTCAAACGATATTATTTAAAATGTTTGTGTTACTTGCGGAGCTTTCTACAACACAATTCCAACGTTTCATATTCTCCTGATCTTAGGCATAAGTTGACATCTCAATTTTATTATTCTTTTTTTATTTAGACAAACCAAACATGTCCAAAGGACTAACACACAAAACTTAAAACCAAACCCAAAAAGCAACTCCAAAAATGAACTTGAAAACACAAACCAAAACCAAAAACCAAAATCTATATACAAATGTACAATATAATACAAGATGGTGCACGGTTTGAACTGTCACTTCCCTGGATCCCAAACATGATTAGAACACTTCAACAAACATATAACGTGATACGCATGCCAAATTTTGTAGGAACCCAAAAAAAACAAGATTAGACCGAACCATGCAACCACTTTTAACTTACCTCGCTCACCCCACCAATTTGATTTAGTTCCATTAATACTCACATGGGTGATATTCAAATCATGAAATTGATTAGACAATGTATGATCTTCAATTTTATCTTGTCTATTATTTAAGGTATAAATCTCATAATTCCATTCATGATTTAGAACTAGGCTATCTTTATCCAAAATGAGACTTTGTAAGCAAGAGCCTATTTCTAAAAATTTTAAAGCCAAATCATTTTCCAAATTTGTAGGCCAATCAAATTTGTGCAACAGTTTGCAAGCATCTAGGATATTTACTAAATTAGGATCATTAAAAGTTTTTACCCTAGATTCAATTAGTAATTGTTGATGAATTTGATTTAACAATTCAAGTGCATCAACTTCTTTTTCATTCATTAAAACAATGTTATCAAAGGTGTGATTAGAAATCATACCTTGTTTTTCATTCACCTTTAATGACATTTCACCATAAACATCATTCAAATTCAAAATATGGTCATGCAAATTTTCACCTAAATCTTGGATGCTTGAACACAAAAGGTTAGATTCTACCTTTTGAACATTTTTATTTACCAAAATTTGATGGGGATTTGCAATTCCCTCTTTTACCTCATGGTCTTCATACTCTTCATTGATTACTTGTTCATCAAACATACCAAAATTGGGCACCCAATTGAAAACATGCCCATCCTTTTCAACCCTCCAATATTCTTGGTCAAAGTGTATGTCCAATGACTCATCTTGATGATCCTTCATTTGAGTTGTTTCCAATTGATCAATCTCTTTGTCATTTGGTTCCAATTCTTTGTTCACTATCCATGGTATCTCTTCATTTGAATCCTCAAAATCATCATGCAAACTTGTATCCGCATCTTCAATGAATTTATATTCAACATGATCGAAATTTGCAACCTTCTCAAATCTTGTGAATGTGAGATCTTCGTATGATGTAGAAGTTTCAACATCCTGCATATCAAGTGAAATATGAGTTTCATCTATAGGGGTGTGAGAAAAGAATGCATTATCATATCTCCCCCAACCATTGTAAAAATTGTCATCCAAATTCATGGAATGAAATTCCATGATGTTTGTGGCATGATCTTTTGATTCATTCATCAATTATTTTTCTTCTTTGTCCTTGGTAATAGGATCATTATAATCTTCCAAAATTTGATGAGATTTGAAACCCTCTTCCAAAACATCCTCAAATTGTACAGGAGTTGTAATATCTTCCTTTGAGTAGGCGATTATGTTGTCCTGTATATCAATTGGCACACAAGTTTCATTAGCAGTTTTGGATTGAGTGTAGTCTTCCCACTTCTTCCAAGCATCATAATAATCTTCTTCCAAAATCAAGTGGTGACGTTCAACTACTTCTTCAACATCTTCCAATTCATCAATGTGTTTCTCATCAAATTCACCTTCACCTTCCTTAGATGGTTCAATTATTTCCAAAAGTGGGTCATTTCTTGAATTCAAATTTGTAAGGCTATCATCGTCCAAATTAGTAACCCATGATTCAATTTTATCATAATTTGGAGGGTGAAGAATTTCTTGATCGTTAATTTTACACATCTCATCAATAGTATCTTCCAAGAACAAGTGGTGAAACTCTATCATATCTTCAAATTCATTTATTGGTTTTCTTCCAATTTCACTTTCAACCACTTCATTCAATTCTATGGTAGGTTCCGTCCTATCACATATTTCAAACATTGTTGAATTTAGGACCCCTTTATCCGAATAATCATGCATCTCTATGAATGAGATCATTTCTGCATAATCTTCACTAGCGGATGTTGGTTTAGCACTTTGCACCTCCTCTTGGACTACATCTAAGGTGGTTGTAACATTTGGATATTCAAATTCATCCCCTTGATCATTTACCTTAGATATCATTGGAGTGGAGGGTGCTATATTTGATGGTTGGTGTAGGTTGGCATCACTAACTCCAAAAGAACCATCTCTCATGTGAACATGTTGTGCCTTTTCTTCTTCAAGAACTTGTCGTTCTACCTCTTCTAGGATCTCATAGATTTTCTCTAGAGACAAGCCATCCATTTTTTCTTCAATGAGTGAAGCAAGTGTGGGGTGTATGGCTCCCAGGTATACTTCCATGGCTTCCTCTTCTAATGTGTTAAAATTTTCCCACATTTGGGAGTGCAACTCATGAAATCTTCCATTGAATTGACTCAAGGATTCATTAGGCTCCTTACATATGGAGGTAAATTGATTTTTCAACATCTCTAAGTCAACCTTGATTATCAAAATGATAAAGATAGGCTGCTTCTAGTTGTATCCAAGAAGTCCTAACCTCCATGGGTAGTTGGCTGTACCAAAAGAATGGTTTATCATCCAAAATGTATGCAAATAACTTACAAGCCACCTCCTCATAGAAAATCTGGAATTGACATAATGTATTCTTGTAGACATGCAGTTTTTGCAAGTATCCTAGTGGCACCTCTTGATTAAAACATCGTAGAAACTCCAATAACATTTTAGGAATTTGATAGGGTATCACATGTGTAGACAAACCCTTATAATGATCCTCCATCGTTGATACCATTCTTTCTCTTAGAGATGCTATTTCAGCTCTTAGGGATACAATTTGCTCCTCAAATGTTGCCATTAGTAAACTCAGAATATAACTTTAGAACCAAATCTGTTAGTCAAATAAATATCTTGCAAATAAACATGAAATGACTAACAAATATCAAATGAACAAATCATCACACTCATTCATTATAATGCATGAATAAAACCACGACAATAAAGAATATTCTCCAATTTGTAATGAAGTTAGCGTTAACACATCATCAAATAGAGAATGTTAGAAATGAGAGTAATCATATGGAAATAAAATCTCGTTAGTCAAGACCAATGCTTTTCAAAATTAAATCAAATCACATTATTCCTGTATGAACAATCAAACAACGTTAGAACAATATACATGGCAATTCATGTCCTCCTTCTAACACTACAAAGTTGTAGTGTTAAGAGGGCTAAAGATAATAATCAATAGGGCATGAAATATACAAAATTTAAATCCCGTAGCATTTAAATCACACTGAAATAAACCCATTCATGCCCTCCTTCTAGCGCCAATCTGTTGAGTGGTATTTTCACCCGATTGTGAAAACACACTCTCCGATAGGATTTGAGTTCCAAATCCCCTCTTGCAAAGAAATTAAACAAGTAACTTCTCCAAGGTCTCCGCTATGTTAGCATTTGTGTATGTGTATTAATAATCTCAAATAAAGATATTCAATTTAAATGCTTGGAACACCTTAGTGGTTGCAAGTAACTGTAAACAAGGGGCAATGTTGGTTTATTTTACCGTGAAACTTTAATGATTGTTCATTGAACCCAAGTAAAGCAAATGTGAGTTGGTCCTCGTATGACCACGCTGTAACTTCAAAATGGAAATTGATGAAATGCCATAAAACATAACTCCTTCAATGAAATTGGAATTTTCATGAAGGGAATGTCATCATCGGCTCATGAATGAAAAACAAAACTGAAAAATGAAATTCTGGCCCTGAAATGGAAATTTTCTATTTTCGGATTTTAAAGGTCTGCAACAAAACAACAACTTTAATGAATTTTAAAGAAATACTAAACAACTCCGAAAATGAAATTTTAAAATGCGTATTTGAAATATGCAATATAACATACGCAATGGTGAAACTCTTTTTTTTGGATTTTGACATTTTTTAATTTTTATTTTAATGACTACAAATTAAAGCAAAATTGGAACTTCTAAAAAATAAAGTGCAAAAAAATGAAAATAAAATGCAAAAAGAAAATAAAAAATGCATTCAGTATGATGCTATCCTATTTCGACAAAATCGAAGATATGAGGTTTTCTGCACACAACCTAACCTATTGAACCTGCAGAACATGCACAATCCAGATAAGTTAAGTGCTGATTCCTAGGGGTTTTGAATCGTGATTTTCAGATTTAGACATTCGCATGAAGCAACCAAGAGAACTTGCATTAAACTTCACCTATAAGCCTAAAAATCTGAAAAGGGGAAAAAATAAACATTTAATCATGCATGCAGAAAATGACTCCTCCTTTCTTGTCCATAAGATGCAACTCTCTAAATTTTTTGTATTAAAAATTTATCAATTTACAATAACAAAACTTTCTAGTTTTCTCAAAACCAGAAAAAGGGGAAGAAAAACACTCCAAAGCAGGCCCAGAATGGCTTATCACCCTCAGCTCTGCAACTCTGCCCGCAGCGGTTTCTGACCTCTATACCTGTCTTGTGCTTCTGCTTTTAAACTTTTTGGTATGGCTCTCTGTTTCGCTCTGTGATGCTTCGTTTCATTTCCCAGATCTCTTCGTTTCGTCTTCCCCGCCTCTTCATTGCTTTTGGCTTTTTGTTCGGGCATCGAAATGTTTGATCTTCTCTGCTAACTGTAACCGTCGGTCATGAAGCATTACACCATAGCCCTGACATCTTCGTGCCACGTGTTCTGCGCTTCCCCTGTATATTCTGTAATGGCCCTTCGTGAATCGCGAAAAAAAATAGCATGTCGCGATATCGCGACATTTTTATATCTGCAGCCTTGTCCTTCTTCTTGCATCGTGAAAATGAGACATGTCGCGATATCGCGACGTTTTTATGCCTTTTGTTGTGAGAATGCAATATGTCGCGATATCGCGACACTTTTCTATTTTTAGTCATCAGCATACAATATGTCGCGATGTCGCGACACTTTTCATTTTGACCGCTTTGACCGCGATTTTATGACATGTCGCGATATCGCGACGTTTTTCCTCTACGTTCACTTTGGTTGCTCTCGGTCACGAAACGCGACATGTCGCGATATCGCGACACATTCTTTCATTTGCTCCTTCCTCGCTTTCTAGCCGCGAAAACCTGACATGTCGCGATATCGCGACATTTTTTCTCCTTGCGCTTCATTTCGTCTTCGGGTCGCAAAAATGCGACATGTCGCGATATCGCGACAACTTTTGCATTGACTTTTTCTTGCTGCCTTTGACCGTGATTTTATGACATGTCGCGATATCGTGACAATTTTTCCTTGTGGGCCGCGAGACCGAAACATGTCACGATATCGCGACACTTTTTCATTTGCTGCATCCTGCTGATCTGAGCCACGAAAATATGACATGTCGCGATATCGCGACAATTTCTATACTTTGCCTTGTTTGACTGCTTTGACCGCGATTTCATGACATGTCGCGATATCGCGACATTTTTCCACTTCATCTTTCTCTCTCCTCTATGAGCCGCGATTTCATGACATGTCGCGATATCGCGACATTTTTGGCATCCTGTTCTGTTTGACCACTTTGACCACGATTTCACGACATGTCGTGATATCGCGACACTTTTTATTTTTGCTATCTTTTGCCAATCTAGGCCGCGAAAACGTGACATGTCGCGATATCGCGACATTTTTTCATCCTTAGCCATGACAGAGCAACATGTCGCGATATCGCGACACTTTCTTTTTCTTAGCCACGATAGAGCAACATGTCGCGATATCGTGACACTTTATTTTTCTTAGCCACGACAGAGCAACATGTCGCGATATCGTGACACTTTCTTTTTCTTAGTCGCGATAGAGCAACATGTCGCGATTTTGCGAAATTTTTCTTTTTCTTTGATTTTAGCATCTAGGCCAC
Organism: Wollemia nobilis; assembly: GCA_028583015.1. Taxonomy (NCBI): domain Eukaryota; kingdom Viridiplantae; phylum Streptophyta; class Pinopsida; order Araucariales; family Araucariaceae; genus Wollemia; species Wollemia nobilis. The sequence continues at coordinate 6,660,547 of JAQPPZ010016917.1, read as the reverse complement.
TGCAGTCTTCTTGGAAAGCATGTAAAAAAGAGTGGGTCCCCAATTTTGGGGTGTGTTGTGGAGCAGCCACAACAGGTAAATATCCCAACTAATGGAATATTACTCTAGCATTTTTAGGGTAAGTTAAGGATAAGATGGCTTGGGCCCTATGAAATTGAAGAGATATTAAAAACCAGTACAGTAAAACTCAAGCCTATTGATGACTCAACTAGAAAATTTCTAGTTAATGGACATAGGCTTAAATTATATAAAAAGCCACGTTCTAAAGAAGAGTTCATGCACCATATTAAGCAACAAACTGATTTGTAGTGTATATCTAAACTACAAATCACTACTATTGAATAAATACTTCTCTTTAATAAGAAACGAATACACTACCTATTAAATAAGTTGTTGCTTTATATCTAAAATATACATATGTATAAAATATATTCATATAAATAATATATAAAAAAAAGGATTATGCTTCTTTTTGTTTCATAAAAGAGTTCCAATGTTTGCATCACTTTCACTTTATTCTCCACTAGAATTTTTAGTCTCAATGTTGTTTCAAAAAGATCCTAAAAAGATATTTCTTTATTTTGCATCAGCTTGAGAGTTTTGTAGGAAAGTTACTACCACATCTTGCATGATACTTTTTGTTTGCTAAATAAAAAAAAAATCTAGGTGTTTTCAATTACTCAGTCACCACTAGTGTTTTGAGTAAATTTTCATTGAAAATAAAACAATTTTTGGATGTTATAAGTTGCTCCTAATCAATCAAGTTTCCTCTTGGACTATGCACTTTATAATAAATAAAACATTGTGAAGTTTGGAAAGACTAACCTATGAGTTACTATTGCCATAAGAGTGAACGGTTTCCCTTGCTTATCCAAATTATGCACATGGTCTAGAAAGCTAATGAATTGGCAAAAGGACAAACTCCCCCTTCACCTTTAAAAAATAAAAAATAAAAATCCCTTGCTCTTTCTAAAATAACAAGAATTCCAAAAATTATCTTATTGCTTCTTAAAAATGAGCAAAAACCCCAAAAAACAATAAAAAAAACCCTTCCTCTCTCTCTAAGCGAGCAAGTATCCCAAAATTATCTTCTTGCTTCCTCTTAAATAAGCAAGAATCCCAAAATGTAATAAAAATCCCTTGCTTCCTCTCAAAATAAGCAAGTATTCCAAATTAAGTTAAATAAAAGAAGGGTGAAGAACATAAATCCCTGGAATTCTTAGTATTTCAAAAACCATGGGGTGATCCTCATTACAACAATGGGTTGATTGAAATCTGCCTGACAATAATGTATCCTTACACAATAGCGCTAAGTCTAGAAAAGACCTATGGACACTCATAGATAAGCTAGCTTGTTGGCATAAGTGACCATTGGTTTACTCAATTCCTACTCATGATGAGGAATGAACATTCACTGCACACATAGTTGGTCCTCGAGAGGCTTGAAAACATTAGGACACCCTTAGCATCATACTGATTCGTGAGACAAATAGATGAATTTGTTCAAAGTCTCTAGGATGTCTGAGTCTTTGTAAAACAACCCTAGAATGTTGTAAGCAAGCAAGAGTCATAAACTAATTCCTAAGTACTATGGTTTATCCCATCCTACAAAAGTGTGGTTTGTATTTTCCAAGAATCCTAATATCTTGTTGAAATCATCCTATGATAAAAGATCCATTTTTTATGACTGATATTCATCCCACATGGAACTCCTTATGAAATTAGGAGAAAATATTTCAAAAAAAATAAAAATAAAATAAATAAAAAATAATATATATAAATAAAAATAATAAGTAAATAAAATATATCTATATAATGATAATATATATAATATTTATAATAATATATAAATATATATTTACACCCATACCATTTAAAATAATATATAAATTTCCTACAAATATAAACATCTTTATATAAAAATATTTCCCTCTATTTTTATTTTGGCTATATAGCCAAAATTATAGTTTGGGGGGAGGTATAGGCTTAATACAATAAAGTTTATAATACAGTTTGGGGGAGTAGTACAAGAATATAATATTATAGAATAATAAATATAATAATAAAATAAATAAATTAAATATATATACATATAATAAAATAATATATAATAATAATAAATATAATATATATATATAATTAATAAAATATATGAATATTTCCCATAATATAACACTTATAAAATAAAATTTTCATGTTTAATATTATATATATTCAAGATGCTAATTGTACAAATTTTAAATAAATAAAACAGTGAAATATATATTTACCAATTTTATTGTATATATATTATAAAAGTAAATAATAAAATATTTAAAAAAAAATTATTATTATTATATATTAATTTTAATTATAATTGAACATTCTTCCTTATATATATATATATATATATATAAATAAATTTTGCTATCAATAAAAGTTAAAAGACCCTCTTTAATCTTGTTCATCTTCATCACATAGACAGAAGATGTCAAAGTTTGATAGCAGATACAGAGAGTATGAATAAACATGTTTTTAAAAAAATTAGGGTTAAATTATAATTTAATATCTTAGTTACTATATCTTTTTTTTTGGTAGATTAAAAGTGGGTTTTTGTCAAGGATCCCAAAACCTGATTACAAAGGATCAGAATACAACACAAAACATCAAAATGAAACAAAATAAATTTTTCCAAGGATGGACAAAAGGATAGAAAATGATAGCCCAAAGGAACAAAGTAAGGAACATGCAATCCTTTGCGCCAGAGGAAGACATATTCCTTTGCACCAAAGGAAAAATGGGCACGAAGGGAAAGCCCGCCAGAAGTCCAAATTTGAATCACAAGGCGCTGAACAAGGGCGGGAGAAAGTGCCAAACCGCCCTAACCATGAAAAATCCTTTTGAAACTTTCCCATGGACGGGAAAAGAAAACAAAGCCAAAGTTTTAAAATTTGAAACATCCCAAGTGCGGGAAAACCAGAAACCACCCTTGGGAAACAAAGATATGAAGAGAACCAACATCCCACGCAAGGGAGCCCGAAAAGAAGCAAAATGGAACAATAGCCTGAAGATGGTACTGTAGTGGTTCAACAACAAAAGGAACACCCCAGGCCATAGGGTCCTTATGCAGAAAAGGAAGCCTTCAAAAACACCTACCCAAAAAAGGAAGTAGCAATAGCAGAATAACACTTTTGAAGGAAAGGACGGGAAAGTGCCACATGAATTCACCAAGAAGGAAGCACGAGGATGCATGACTGTAGACATTAGAGCACAAACCAAAAAACAGTAGCTATATATCCCATACAACCTTCAATAACAACTTCAGTGTCAAAGAAAAGGAAGTCCCATAAGGAATCAACAACAATAAAACTAGAGGCCCCCAGAAGCCACAAAAGGAACTGATACCCGTAGGAACTACCACTTCAGACGCAAAGAGTAAAGTCACAATATAAATCACATGGGAAACCCCTCAAGCCCAAAATGATGCTATGCAAAACTTCTCATAAAGCTAGAATTCCTTAGACCCACCAAAAAGTAGCTTCAAGGAAACAAGGAGGAGAACCTACAAGGATTCAACAACAAAAAGACCAGAGGTTGCAAAGCCATGAAAGGAATTGAAATCCTACAAGACCCACCACCTCGAATCCAAAGAGCAAAGTCACAATATCAAGCATGTGGTCCTTCCACTGACCAAAAGGATGTTGTGCAAAATTGCTCAAGAAGCTAGAAATCCTCAGACCCAACCAATCACCACTGAAGATCCTCAATGAGCAGATGTTAAGAAGACTTACAAAAGCAACCTGATAAAACCCAGGAAGAGTCCTAGGGAAGAACCTGAACCTGAACATCCTAGAACCTAGACACCAAAGGATGGAACAGTGGGACAGAAATGGGACAAAAATTTTTCCACCTTAGGGAAATGAAAGGTGCAGAATAGTGGATCAAGGATCTCCCCCCAAAAGGAGATCGTCTGCAACACCTTCCTTCCGTGAAGCATGGGAAAAGGTGCCAAGGAAACTGGGAAAGGATCAGGGACCTAGAACAGGGGAAATAAAGGGATGCAAAAAATAGGAACAGGACTTCCATGGGAAGTCACCTACAGAGCCCCCCTCCCAAGCAGTTTTTGGTCTTGCAAGACCCTCTTAGTTACTATATCTTTATTTAAACATTATTTTAATATATATAATCAAATACATATAACAATTAATAATTTATATTTTTCTAAATTAAATTAAATTTACATGCATCAATATCAAGGGAACTAATGTAAAATTTATCTGTTTTTATCTCGGGAGAATTGGGGCAGAAATCAAGTCATGGATCCAACCTAAAGCACATTGGATTTAGATGCTCACTATTTGTTTCTTGGGGCATGTGTCAACAAATCACAAGATGTTTTAGTTCATGCATGAAACCATGGAAGATGGAAGATGGCTTACCTGATTTGATTTGTTTGAGGTGATCTGACTTGAGTGCCAAGCATCTCTAATTTCTTTGACTTCCAGTTTCTGTGTTGTATTGGCTTCCACATGGCCCCTGGTTCATTAGCTCCATCAAATTTGCTTCATCAAATTGAAACCCTCAACTGTGTGTTTGCTTTGTCAAAAGTATGTGAGATAACATTGAACTTGGATAACTGGTCATCATGGAGAGGTGACTGGTTGTTGGAAAGCATTGATGACATGCTATATTTAGCACAAAGGGAGATAAACTCATAATATGATAAAACATAAATATAAACTCACGTGTCATTCTCATGACCATTTAATAGTAGTTCATAATATTATATTACTATTATTAGTTTATAATATTATTAATATTATTATATTATAATATTAATATTATTTTTAGTAGTTTATAGTATTATCACGATAGTATTTATGTTTTATATTATAATTTATTTACTATAATTAATATAATAATATAATAGTGATTATTTATGTAATTATATTAATATTACTAATATGTGAGAAAAATATAATATAATATAATTATATTAGAAGTGATTTTCTTCTATACTATTAATAGTACTATTAGCTATTATATTAGTTTATAATATTATTATTATTTTATTAAGTTCATAACTATAATATTATAATAATAATTATTATTAATTTATAATACTATACTTATAATTATATTATTATTATTATAATAATTATTTATTATGATAATAATATTATTATATTTGTACTAGTTTATTATTATATTATTTATTGATTTTTATATTTATTTATTTAATATGCTCTTGGTGATAATACTTCAACTGCTAGCAATAGGGAGCAAATAGATAAAGATATAGAAACCATCGAGCAAATCATGATCAAAGGTGCATGGAGAAACATAAAAGAAATCCCTAATTTTGAAACCCATCTTTTCCATAAAACATCTAGGGCAATACCTTGGCTGTTCAACAATGATTTCACATGAAATTTAAATTAATTACACCTGAACATGCTATACAAGGGATAGAATCAAGTATGTTGATTTCATACATTTGCACTATTTTCTCCATAAACAATTACAATGTTTTATTTTATACATCTGCAGAGTTATTTTTATAAAACCGTAATATTTCATTCATTATATCTACAATGTTTCAATTATAAATTTTTTTAAATCTCATTTATAATATTTGCAATGTTTTATATTGTGATATTTAAGACTTGTATGCATGAGGACATGCATTTCCTTCAGTTTGGGAGAATGATGAGTGTCAAAGTGTTACAGTATTATACCTAATTTGCTTATATATTTATTTATACATGAATGGATATGAATACTTTTTACTGTTATTTTACCTTAATATTGTCATTTATGTGTTAATTAGATTAATTATTATAAATGTTATTATATGTGTATTTTACATGGATTTTGTGTAAGTTTGTGTGTTATTAGGTAACTATGTATGAAGTTGGATGAATGACCATGGATGTTGAACCAGAATACAGATGAATGAAGACTGGTTGGACACATGGCACACCTACAAGCATTATGGATAAAGTATTATTGAAGCATTTACAAAGAAGAGCTATGGAAAAGTTAGTCAAAGGTTGACTAAGCATTAGTGCCACATCATGACCAACAAAGAATGCACCTTGCACAGTCACTCATTCTGGATGTCCACGTGATCAAAGGAATATTTGGCAAACTGTTATTTTATTTGATAAAGTTGTAAAGATTTATTAAAAGTTGGAAAGGATCCAAACTTCTTATTTTTGCCAACTAAATATTCTCTTTCCTTGAGAATAGGTCATAATACTTTCTGTTGTCTCTTATATTAAGAAAAGTTGTTAAGATGAGTACCACTTGACCTCATAATGATTAGTCCAAGTTGCATTTGTATAAAAGTCATGTTTTTTTAGAACAAGTCAGTTGCACGTGTTAGCACTGATTAGTCAAAGTTATGTCTTGTTACAAAATTATATTTGTTTTAGAAAATTACTAGTACATAGTTAGGATTTAGATTTTGATTAGTTGGAGAAAACAAAGAAAGTTACGGAAAAGACTTCCTTGAAAATTATTGTATAAATTACAATAAGGAGGCCATTGAAAAGGTCCCTCCTCTTGGTCATTCTTTTCCTCCGAATTGTATTATGTAATATGAGTTGAAGAAGTCGACTAAAGTAATCTCCAGCAATGTACACGTTCGAATTCCAACAATAAAATAGTATTATTTTTCTTCCATGACTCTTGCAATATTATTCTATTTTCTATAATGATTTATTCCTTTCTGTAATATATTTACTTTTCCTGCAATCAATGAATAGTTAATAGTTAGAATAGATTAAATGAAATAAATAGTTACTAAAGTAAAAATAACATAGAGGAGAAGAGAAATATATTGACCTTTTCGAAGGTAGGGCCCACTTCTAAAAGACTAGTCTCTGTTCTCTTGCTTCTGCAATAGATTATAATTAGATTAGTATAATATAGAAATAATATAAATTTAATCTGCAACATAGAACATTATTAGATGCACATGGATCCACACACATTCATTCATTAGGTTAATTTTACATTTATTATATCAATTTTATAATTAAAAAGAATCACATTTAAAATCTGTAACCTGATCTTAAGGAATTGAATCAAGTAAGCTAGTTAAATGTTATGGAATAATCTATATGGGATTGTTTGTTCTTTAAATTGTATTGACCTGGATTGATAATTAAATGATTATCCTGACAAGCTAGACACTTTCTGTAGCACTTCGTCCACAACACCTGTAAGTGTGCCATATGTCCAACCATTCTATGTACACCTACCTTATGGTTCAACAACCATGGACTTTATCCAGCTTCATACATATTTTCCTCATGACACAATAACTTACACAAAATTTGTATAAAATATATGCATAAATAAATTTTATAATAGTTAATCATATTAATGCATAAATGATAATATTAAAGTGAAATAGTAATAAAAATTATTCATATTCAGTCATTTGCAAAGGAATATATAGGTAAATCAGATACATATACTGTAACCTTTGACACTCATCATAAAGCTATAGGTCTAAAAGCTAAGATATGATCTACCTCTTGAGCTTTTGGGACAATAGCAATACAAGTTTTATTGATAATTTTAAAGAAAAAATGAACACCAAGACAACTATAATAGATCAAACACAAGAAATATTGTACAATAAAGAAATGATATTATATTGATATTGTGGGAGCCTTGATCTCCACTATTACAATGCAACTTGTGTTGATACAAATTATTTTACAATTAGAGGGTTTAAAACCCTTGTTCAAATGAATATTTGGTGTCTTCAAGTCATATTCACTCCAAACAATTTGTGAGTGGGCTTGTGTATCCCTATAGGGCCACTCGTGGCTGTAACAACCATCAATATAAATTCTCCTTGCAACCTGCACATAAATAAATCAAAAAATAGGTTAGTAACACCTATAGGGCCTCCACAATGTGAGTCCCACTAAAATATTAAAGTGTACGATATTAACCCTAACTAGAATATTTGATTAAATAAAGTGCAGATGTACCAAATTTTAAAGTAAAGTAATAATAAATGATACCTTATCAAGAATATACCTATGTTTTTGATCCACACTTTTTCTTCCTTGATTTGATGGCACACAAATTCCTACGAGCATTCGAGAGTTTGTAGAATGAGAAATAGCTAAGGGAAAATGCCCTAGAGCATTTGAGGAGATCTATGAATGACTTGCAGTATTCCTAGGATGCTCAATAGAATTCAAAGAATGCCCTAGAGCATTCAAGGGTTTCAAGGAGGTGCATTGTAGAACCAGATCTGGTTCAGATGGATTTTGGTGATGGAAATAGAGGATGCAGTGACAGTGAGGAGGGAGGATGTTAGTGAAATGCTAGGGTTTATGAGTGGATAAATGGTCAATGCTCTTCAAATGTTAATTTTTGGGACCTTGATTCACAAAAATGAATCATCTTTTATAATTTTCCCTTGATCATGTTAGGGTTTTGATGACACCAACGAGCGACCGAGATTAAAACATGATGAAGGGTTGAGATTGAGCTTGAACAAGTGACAAAAATCATGATGAATGAATGGTCAATATTAAGTCATGATGGGTGGCTAAGATTTATTCACATATATACATATATATTTATTAAATATATATAAATATAAATATAAAATATTTATATATAAACACATATATAATGAATGGTTCTGATTTGAGGATGTGGATGGATGACAAGTGGCTAGAATTTGGTGTCTACTAATACCTCTTTTTGTATCACATTGTATGAAACACGATGTAGTGCAAAAATAATAAACATCTGGTTTGGTGAAGCAACTTATTTTCCTTGGTGCACAAGAAGATCCTGAAGACAAAAATTATTGTTGTAGCTTACCCCCTCAATTGGTGAATGAGTGAAGAACGAATCTCATGAGCCAATTGATAGAAATGAGGATGATATGAATTATGTAAGTGAATGATGTAGTGCATGGGAATGGTGTAATTGTGAATAGTGCAATGATTGATTCTATTTTTATCCTAAAAAAACAAGGGAGTTTTAAAATGGGAATGTTGTAAATGATGTAACGACATATGCAGTGCATGGGAATGGTGTAATTGTGAATAGTGCAATGATTGATTTTGTTTTTTCCCCAATAAAAAATAGGTTTTTGAAAGTGTGGATGATATGAATTATGTAAATGATGTAATGAATAATTTTTCTTTCCCCCCCCCAAAAAATAGGTTTTTTTAAAATATGGATGATATGAATGATGTAAATGGATGTGATGAATGATTCTATTTTTACCCCAATAGAAAAGGGGTTTTTGTAAAATGTGAATGATGTAATTGAATGTGAATGATGTATCCTGATGTGGGAAATCAAAATCAAATTTGGTTACCCCAAGTTTGGGGTGATTTTGTGTTGTTGAAAAATATACCTTTTGGCATCATTGAAATGTAAAATGATGAAAATGCAGTAGGAACCAATCATCCTAAGATCGGGTAACTGCTAGGAGAGAAAGTCCTAGTGACGACATGCAATTCCTGAAATAGAATGATGTAATAATAGTTATTCATGTTTGGAACCCCATGAAAAAGGGCATCAATGGTAGCTTTTAAGCAAATAATCTGAGCATAGTCTCACTCACAAAATTAGGGACCAAAAATATGTTTTCAAACAAGAGGATGTTGGATGAAGATATGGACAACCATCTTTATGGTGATCTACCCATCCTACCAAATTGTATGGATATCCAATCATTGCAAACACTAGGGGAAATAGAGTAGACCACTAGATACGAAGTTCAATTAGATGATATGAATGATGTAAAGGAATGTGAATGATGTAGTGCATGTGAATGGTGTATTGATTGTAAATAGTGCAATGATTGATTTATGATATAACCCCAACAGAAAAAGAGGGATTTTTATTGGATAATATGAATAATGTAAATGATGTGTTTGAACAAGTATCATTATGGTTATCTACCCATCCTACCAAGTTGCATGGATAAAAAATCGTGGCAACTGCCAAGTGAATAGAGTAAACCACTAGATACAAGGTTCAGTTGATAATGCAAGTGATTTTGATAATGTTGAGTGGAAATGCATTGGATTGTGGACGATTTAAATTATGTGAATATGAATCATGTTCTGATTGTGCATGATGTAATGATTATGTGTGAAATTTTATGATTTGTAAAATTTGGAATTTCTAAAGCGATATTTTGAAGCAACTTGGGGTATTTCTACAACTTTTTGGTTACAATCAAGAATTAAATGCCCAAATAAATCCAATTATCATAAAATATTATGGAATGATGGGATGAAATTTTAGAATAGTGAATGTGGTAGTTTTATGAAATTTTGGACCATTTTGAGGCATTTGTACACGATTTAGGTATTTTCATGACTTTTTATTGAAATCGAAATGAAGCATCCAAATCGATTCGTATCTTCACAAAACATAATGGAATGATGTAATGTATGGATGCATGGATGGAATTTGATGTGATTTTATGGGTGTTTGTTATAGTTTGATGCCCTTTGAGTCCTTTTGCAATATTTTAGATCCAAACACCGACCAACATCTACATCATGCATAGATGTGGAAGAGTGTTTACCACTCTATAGATGCAAGGTAGCATTTGAGTGCATAAAGTAGATACCCATGGGTGTTTGAGAATACCAAAATTAGCTATAAAAGGGCTACAAAGATAAATTTTAATTTATTCTTGTGTTTGAGAGTTCAAGAAGTGGTGTCTAAAGAGGAGTGACTGAGTGAGTGAAGGAGTGTGAAGCAGTGAGGTGATGGCAATGGAGGGTGTGTATGTGATAGTAGGAATGGAGGTGTAGGTGGTTGAGGTAAGTTCCCTTAGATTTTTTTTTTGGATTATGCAAGGTTTATTTATTTTTTGTTTATTTTTTATTTTTTGCAATGAATGTGATGGTAATGTACATTTACATGTTATGTTGTGCTATAGTTGAGGATCTTGGAATCTTGACAATGATTCTTGCCTATCATACTAGGGGTGAGAAAGGCACTACAAAATTTTTATTGGGATTGGCTAGAGTGGGTGGTATTGGAGAGGTGTGCCTACATTGAGGTGGCAAGGGTGGATGAGGGGTACCTTTCTACCTTGGTAAAAATATGGAATCAAAATAGTGGGACCTTCCAGATCCTGACAAGGGAGGTGATAGTGACACTCAAAGATGTATACCGCATATTCTAAGTACTAGTAGAGGGGTTACATGTCCAAGTTGGACATGATAAGGAGTATGAGTTGAGGTAGATTTTTGTTGATGGGTGGAGGGATGTGAGTGTCAGGGGTGGAGGGATCAAGTAAATGGATATGTATGTGAAGAAGTAGTTGGAGGCCCTACCCACCTTGGTCATGTTCTTGTTGTCTAGTGTATTGGTGCCTAAAAACATCTACTATCAACTATTATGGAACATGATTCAACTGGTGTATGATATGATTGATGAGCCTTAGATGTATGCATGGGTGCCTGCACTACTAGCACAAATATATATGGAGTTGTACAAGGTGAAGATGCAAGGGTGAATGGGGTTGGGTTGCAGTGTACTAATGCATTTCAAATAAATAATAATAATAATTTCACCCACTCTTAGTCATTTAAAACTTCTAAATCTTAAAAACATGCAAAAAAAAACATATAAAACAATGGGTACCATGATACTCATTGGCTCTGCACACCCTCCAACTCCCACTACCACACTCTCTCCCACCATATCATCTACCAAATTATCTTCTTCTCAACCCCTCCTTTATCCTCAACTACAGTTGCAAAAATACCCTACAATACCCTATTTATAGCTTTGCATTGGTAACCACCCCAACAGCTCATCAACCACTCTAGGTAGTAACCAATGCATAATAAAACCACCTTGGGAAGTTCCAGGTGCTATAAAACCACCCTGGGTGGTCACCCAAGTGCTAGGTAGCCACCCTAGGTGATTATCTAGGTAATTTCAGCAAACCATAACTCCAAATTTTGAAATTGATCTCCAACTTAACCTATTTGCATCTTCATTTTATCATTTCTAACTTTTTCATCCAAAATTTATCAATTGAATCATGGATTTCATCATTTTATTTCCACACACTCATCGCTTGAGAGGGTAGAAAATACCCACACAACTGTATCAAATTAGCTCAACACCTCAAACACTCAATCTTGGAGTTTCTTAAGTCCAAGAATATTTTCTCAAGGCTATCATTAACCTCCTTTTATTGGGTTAAATAGTAGAACTCATCTTATTCTCTCAAAATTCTAATCAAAACTCTAATTCAAAGACTCAAAATTCTAATCAAAGTGATCTCATAAATCTATCAAAGGCAAATATTCAAGGGCATTTATCACTTCCATGACTAGGGCATCTTACATTGTTCTTTATTTGAGATAATCCTATGTCACTTCCCTTGAGTTGAAGGTCATTTTTATCATTCACTAATTATTTCACTATCCATCATGAAGCCAGTGATTGGTGTCATATTTTTTTGCACCATATTGTGTTTGCACACAACATGGTACAAAAAGGGGCATCTATAGACACCTAAAAAGTTTCATATTGGCATTGGTTAAATGTTAATATTTAATAAATTGTACAATTATTTTAATTAATACATTGCAACCTTATAAATATTAATGTTGACTATCCTAGCCCCTTTGACCATCCTAAGCACCTTTCTACACCTAACCCACGGTCATCTTGAGACCATACCTCTACTTTAATCTAGGTCCACCTTAATCTAGTTGGAATTTACTCCATTCTATCCTCCACATTCCAAGCTCATTAATGTACATGGGTGAGGATTCAATCCACCTAATCATATTGATAAAGCATACCACTTTGGTGGATGAGGAATATCTCCAACCAAAAGTATTAATGAGGCATGTCATAGCATGTCATAGTGTGTCATAGCTCCAAATAGATAATATTGCACACTTGTCCATCCAAGTAAACAAGTGGAGAAACCTAAGATTCACCCAGGCCACTTTTCCATCATCTTATCATCCCCTCATAATTCTCCCCACCCTTGGAAAATATTATAAGTATGCTCCCATTTTATTTGCTTCAAGAGAGAGCGCAAAAAACACTACCAAAACTCTACCTAGATTTTTTTTGGCCCTCCTTGTGGAATTTTTAGTTTTTAAATGTAGGTACCTCATTCATAGAGCTTGAGAACATCAATCATTGAGTCTCTTTGGAATACATGTTAATATTTTTTTTGCAGTTGTGCTCATCTCCAACAACCAAATAGCACTAGATCTATACCAAAAGCCCCAAACACTTCCAAAAATATCCAAATTTGAATTTTAAGCCCCTACTATAACATATATCCAACCACCTTGGGTGTCTACATAGAGGAAACCACCCTCGATGGCTACACAAAAGCCAATCGCCCTATGCGGTTACACAAAGCCAACCACCCAGGGTGGTTGAGTCTCAAAGGAAAACATAGAACCAAAATCAAAAGTAGGCAGCCAAGTAAGGTAAAAAAAGGTATTTTATAAGGTTTTGTAACCATTTTGTATAGTTTTGTAACTTTTTTTAAAGATTTTGTGAGTTTTTATAAGCTTTTTGTAACCCCTTTTCATGATTTCGGGCCTTATCCTAAAATGCCCAATAGATGTTATTGATTATTTTATTATGGGACTGTGTGTAGGTAATAGTATCCAGATAGAGGCTTGGGAGGTCAAGAAATGATAGTTTATAACCCTCCCTCTAATTTATTGTGTGATCGAGGAGATGATTTGTAGCACCATTGAACTCATTTGCAAAGAAAACCCTCCGTAATTGGAGGTCTGTTGTAATTGAAAGGGTTGATTTGTAACAAAGTCTATGAATGCAATATCAAAATGTATTTTATTTCTTTACATTTTATGATGTGTTTTCTTAGTCACAAAAACTATTAAGAAGCTTCCAGTATAGGTTAGGCTTTTTGAACTTCCATTTCAACTTATAAATAAGGATGTTTTGAAGAATATTAGAAATACATTAGGGGAATTCATCAAGGAAGGACTAACTACTAAGAAGCACAAGCATACTATATATACTTGAATATGTGTTTCTATGGATATTTTAAAACCTTTGCCATAATCCATTAAGATAAAATTTGAATCAAGAGAATAGGATCAACAAGTAGATTGTGAAAATATTGCATTTTGTTACCACAATTGTTATGATATTGGGCACATGGCAAGAGTTTGCAAAGTAAAAAATATGAAGAGAAAAAAATTCTATCCATGAGATAAACTTCAATATGAAGCAAGGAAATCATATAGTAATAGAAGTAGATTATATGAAGGATATTCCACTTTGAAATAAGAGTCAAAGAAAAGCATATATACAATTTCATTTGGTAAGTTTATAAGGAATTAAAGGTGCAAAAGAACATGTGGAGATAAATACTAAAACAAAGACAACTAAAATAGGTCAAGTTTATTCTAGGTAAATCATCTTAATTTTCCTCAAGTAATATAGAATCCTCTCCAAGTATTAAGAGTGAAAGGGATGAAGATGTTAACCCTTGCACTTCAAGGTTTAATGAGAAACATAATAAATAAATGAGGATGGAGGAAACCCATTATAATTTAGGTTTTCTAGAGAAAAATAAGAAGGTAATTGCTATAGAAGAGCATCCATGCACTTTAGTGTTCTAGGGAAACATAAAGAATATTATGCTTTTGAGGTTATTCCTTGCACTTTAGATCCTTCTGAACAAGGAAAACCTAAAGATGATAAGTCTTACTCTGAGTAATGTGAGAAGATTGATGAATATGAGAGTATTGTTAGCAATTATAAAAAAGAGAGGAAGACCCAAGAAGCAAAAATAAATAGTACAAAAACCCTAAGGGATATTGATTTGGAAAAACAAAAGCAAATATCACAAGTGCTAAAAAGAAGTGGGGCTAAACCTACAAATAAAATAAAATAATAATAATAATAATAATAATAATAATATCTTGTAATATGAGGGAAATAGATAAGAAGCCTAAAAAAATATATTAAGAAATTGTGAGGTTGTTATAAACAAGATATTTATAGATATAGAAGTTGGGTAGAAAATATTTTATCCATTACCGGTGTTGAATTAAAATAAACTATTTTATATTTGAGGTTGTTAATTCAATTAATGTCCTTAATTGCAATAACCAAATATAGCAGTGTGCATTAATAACTTAGATAGAAATAGTAAGCAAGAGAACAAGTCACCACACACAATTGAGACACAATATTTAACATGGTTCCCCCAATGTGGGGTACTCCACAAGATAATATCCTTATAATATTTCACACAAAAATAAGGATCATTATCCAATACAATGATTACTTTGATATGCTCAAATATAGACAATACACTGATCTTATTAGGTAGGCAATCCATTGATCTAATCAGCTAGGCAACACACTGATCTGCTAAGGTAGGCAACACATTGATCTGCTTAGGTAGACAATCCATTGATTTGTTCAGCTAGGCAACACACTGATCTGCTCAGGTAGGAAATCCACTGATCTACTCAGCTAGGCAACACACTGATCTTATTAGGTAGGCAACACACTGATCTACTCAATAGGCTCACTTAGAACCTCATAAAATATGCTCAACAAGCTCACCAAGAACTTGTTCAAATATGCTCTAGCAATCTCACTAAGAACTTTCCCAAAATTGCTCAACAAGCTCACTAAGAACTTGCTCAAAAACTGCTCAACAAGCTCACTAAGAACTTGCTCAAAATCTAGTCAACATGCTCACCAAGAAATTTCTCAAAATATGCTCAACAAACTCACTAAGAACTTGCTCAAAATATGCTCAACAAGCTCACTAAGAACTTGCTCAAAATCTGTCCACAAAGCTGTCCAAAAATCTATCCCAAAAGCCTTCTCAAAAGCTCAACCAAACATGCTCAAATATCACTCAAATATCATCTACAAATCAAAGGAAAGGCTTAAATATGAACTCAAAAATTAATGGTAATACACTCTTCAAATAATGACAACTATGATCCACAATGATCTCAACTCAAATAAATCTCATAGAAGCATAAAGAGAATTGTTAGAGACTCAATATGTTCTATGCTCAAAACTCAATCTCTTTCTCAACTCAATCTCATAGAAGCATAAAGAGATTTTTTAAAGACTCAATATGTTCTATACTCAAAACTCAATCTCTTTATCAACTCAATATCATAGAAGCATAAAGAGAATTGTTAGAGACTCAATATGTTCTATACTCAAAAACTCAATCTCAACTCAACTCAATATCAACTCAAATCAGAATATAAAATAGTTTGTTTTATGGAAATTGAACAACCACTTCATACATCCACTTGACTAGGCTCAATCAACTCTACTCAACCAATCACTTCAAGAAACAAATCTTACTCACAAACCCTAGTCCAAGCATGTATCGTCCAACTTAAAATATTTCCAACAATGCTCAACAACAAATCTCGTATAACAATAATACTCATGATCTTTTCAAACCCTAACTCAAGTTCTTTGCAAAACAAATCACTTCAACAACAATGCTCATAAAAAAATATTCACATAACAATGATACTCATGTTATTTTCAAACCCCAACTCAATTTCCTCACACAATCCAATGGCTTCAACAACAATGCTCATAAAACAAGGTTTTAATCACAACACTTAATTCTAGAAAACCTTGAAGCATTAAATCAAACACTTCACTCAACCAATGGTCTCAACAATAATGATTATCAAACAAGGTTTAATCACAACTCTCAATTCAGAAAACCTTGAAGCATCAACTCAAAATATTTCGAAAAGGAAACCCTAATCAAATCTTTTTCACTCCAAACTTAATTTTCAATCAAGCCAATCAACCAACTCAATAAAGAAGAATTTTTCCCATACCTTTTCTTGAAGAGGATTTGATCTCACAAATCTGCCACACTCACAAATATCTCTTTTCCAATATCAATAAGGGTTATAGGATAATTTTCTTCAACAAAACATATCACAAAAATAATATCAAAATTACACCTTATCGCTCCAAATTGAATAATAATAAATATCCTCACAATAGTAACAAAAACTCTTAATTCAAAATAACATACCATTCACAAAGTCTTAACCTTTCAATATTTCACAATTTCAATTTTAAGAATTTAAAGAAATAAAAATAGAATTCTCCTTATAACTCCTAAAGGTAATTCTCAACTACCACACTTTATTACAAAGCAACCTTTCCAAATTTCAACCATCAAACACCTTATACCTCCAACTTAGGTATTCAATAAAATAAAATGTTACCTTCACCTTTGGAGAGTTTCAAACTCTCAATGTAACCCACACAAATGTCTTTCCCATGATGTAATCCACCACATGAGCTACACACTCGTTGGATATGAAGGAGCACCATGTTATTCAAAATGTTATGCCTTCCTTACCTTGAAAATAGGTGTGCCTTACGTTTGGCACTTTCAACACACCCACCAAAGCGCTTCCATCGAGATTCGAACATTATCCTCTTGCACACAAAACGTAAGCTTGCATCCCACTTGCCACTAGGCCAAGGTGCCTTGTTGGCTTCCAATTAATCAATGCTTTTTATTTTGTTTTCATTCGCCATCAAGACAAACACGAAATTTTCACATTCGTTTCACGAGCTCTGCATTAATTCATATGCTATTCTTTTTACAATCGAGCAAGGATAATTTTAATGTTCTTTGGGCATAGGTTTAAATACTATTTTTTCCTCCTTTGCTTATAACATCGGTGCTTCAAAACATAATTAACCCTCATGACATCGGTGAGGATTATCAAGGCCTTTGGTCTTAAACCCAACCTTTGGGTTTATTAAAATATATTTTGACTTTATAAAACCTGCTTTGGCCTTTTAAAACATTATAATAAAAATTATAAATGTTTTATTTGGGTTTTCACCATGGCACAGTTTAATATTATAATTACCATTATTATAATATTAACCTTCGATAATGTACCTTTAATATTTATTTAAAAAATTTAAATTCATACTGTAATTAAATAATTTATAAAATAATATTACAACTCCTTTTTAACTTGTTGTTTGCACTATTTCACTTTATCTTTGGCCTTCTTTCTAGATATCAAATAACCATCTTTGTCCCCTTTATTTCCTGCTAAAATATTTGGTATTAATGTTGACTTCATCTAGTGACATCAATGACAACTTTGACTTCATAAATAAAAATGTCCAACAATCTTCTCCTTTTCATTGATGGCAACCCATATCATTTTACTGAAGCATGATCTTCCTTTTTATTCTGCTCCCCCTGGGACATTGCTCCCCTTGGCTCAATTCTCTCTCAAATATCAAATCTCTCCCAATATCAAAACTCTTTCCAATACACAAATCACACAAATATCTCCCCCTTTGATATCAATGGCAAAGGGTCACCTTTGGGGCTTGAGGCTAAGAATGAGCCTCTTAGCTTAGCCCCTCCCCCACCTCCTTATGAGGTGGTTAATTCTAGGGTGGGAGTATTTCTACTCCTCAAAAGCACTGTTGTTTACCTTTATGTTTTTCCCTTATTTTCCAAGTTTTCTGAATCCTCTAACTATTTCTGTTCAAGTCATCATCCCTGTTATTGACATCATTATTGTTCCCGTTCTTGTTCCTGTTATCATTCATGTTCTTGTTCATGTTCATATTTCTATTCTCATCCATGTTCCCATTCCTATTCATGTTCTTGTTCCTGTTCATATTCATGTTCCTATTTCTATTCATATTCCTATTCATGTTCATGTTTCTGTTCATACTTATTTTTGGAACTACACCATCTTGTTGCGTGACCATATTTATTGCACTTATAACAATTAATTTTATTATTCCTTGGAGGTGCAAATGTCTTAGGATTTCTCCTAGTGAAACCATATCTTCTTCTATCATGAACCCCACAATCCACTGCCTTGTGACAAAACTCATTACATGAGTAGCAATACCCATGGAAAATCTATCTTTTTCCATATTCCTATATTTCATGTGTCTTGCACTATGAAGCCATGTTCCCAAAATTGTGACATGGAAAACATTTTCTATTGAAGAAACCTTGCCTAGACCCCATTGGTCTCTTAGTCTCTTCTACCTGTTTCCTATTCCATATGTTCCTTGTACATTGTTCCTTTCCTTGCTAAAATTTCTATTGCACAACTTATCCTTAGAAGTATCAATCTCTCTTTTAATTACTTCTTTTGACTCTTATTTTTTTCTGGTGTTTGAGCTTGAATCTCCTTTTTATGCTTCCTATTTCCCTTGTTCTTTTTAGAACTAAGTCTTGTTATGGTGACTGATGACCTTTGTGCATTGATGGTCCTTTCCAAGGTCTTTTAATTTTCCTCAAAATTGTGTAGCTTGTCCTTATAAATTTTTACTTTTATCCTTAGTTAAACTATCTCATGCTCTAATCTTTCACACTCTAGATCTTTTGTTTTTATTTTTTCAGCCATACCTTCTTCATTTTTTCTTGTCTCTTCAACTTTGATTTTGAAGTTAGTGAGTTCCTATAGAAACCTTGATTTTTCTTTCTCATCTTCTTGAGCTTGAAACCTTAATCCTGACTTCCCTTTTTTTAATTCTCCAAGAGTAATCATAAGCCTTTCACATTATATCTCTTTTACCTTTAACTGTTTAATCATACCTTCTTCAACTCTTCTTGAATTTTCAACCTTATCTCTCAAGTCAAAGATATCCTGTAGAAGTTGTCTTACATTTCTCATATTCTTGTATTTGAGCCTTCAATTATAAATTCTATCTTTTCAATTCAATAATATCCTTAAGAGTGGCTTTATTTTTTTATTTTTCTGAAGCATCTTCTTTTTCTTCTATTATTGAAAGTAGATTTTTTTCTTCATACCTATTTTGATTGTCCCTGTTATCCTTTCTTGAACCAATCTCTAGAATTTTATTTTTGAGAATATCATATTCATATTCACTACTACTAAACCCATTATAATATCTTGCATCATGACCAAGTTGACCACAAAAAAAAAATTCTTATGGAAAATAAGTTGCATGGTGACTTGTGTTCCCACACTGGTACAAAACTTTATCAGTTTGGATATTTCTCCATTACTTGATTCATCTCTTGAATCTATTTCTATTTGGCCTCCAAAAACAACAATATTAAACTCATATTCCTTTTCTTTCATGATCATAGGTGTTCTTTTCTTCTTGTGTCTCATGCTTCTACTCTTGTCTTTATTTGCCATTTGTGTTCTTGTAGGATCTTCATTCAAGCTATTAAACTTCTTTCGAAGGAATCAAATTTGATAACAATTGAAGAACACAAGCTTATACTAAGAGAGGGGGTGAAAAGTATAAGACCACTTTTTAATTTTATTTCCCAAATAGTATTAATCAATATAATCAATGGCAATATCAATAGCAATAACCAAAGCAATGTACAAATCATCACACACAATAGAAACACAGATTTAACGTGGTTAACCCAAATATGGCTACCTTCATGGAGAAAATCTTCTAAATATTTCTCAAATAATATCATGGGAATCCTTTCCCTATTACAATGTTTATGGACCTTAGTCCAAAGGATATGCTGATCCCCTAAATCTGGTTTGTGTATCTCTATCCATAGGAGAACTCCTTCTCCTCTGCTCTGGATGGTGATCCTCTAGAAGACATTGCCTCCACTACACTGACGGTGGATATCTCTCCACTTGAAGACTCTTATCCTCACTCAGAAGACCTATCCTAAATGTCTTGACTAATGGATATCTATCCACTAGAGTCTATGTCCTCTCTGCTCTGTCACCTCCAAATCTCTATCTCAATATTGTACTAAACATAGTCTAATCAGTCTAGCACAACTCTGCTCAATCTCTTGCACTAAACACAGTACATTCGATCTAGCACAAATCTTCTCAAATATTGCACTAAACACAGTCTAGTCGGTCTAGCACAAGTCCACTCAAATTTGCACTAAATATAGTTCATTCGGTCTAGCACAAATCTTCTCAATAGGTTCACTCAAAACCTTCTCAAATCTGCTCAACAGGTCCACTCAAAACCTACACAACTCTACTCAATAGGTTCACTCAGAACTTTCTCAAATATTCTCAATAGGTCCACATAGAACCTGCACAACTTTGCTCAATAAGTTCACTCAGAACCTGTTCAAATCTGCTCAATAGGTCCACACGGAACCTGCATAACTCTTCTCATTAGGTCCACATAGAACCTGTCCAAATATGCTCAACAAGCTCACATAGAACTTTCTCAACTCTGCTCAATAGGTCCACATAGAACCTATCCAAATCTGCTCAACAGGTCCACACAGAACCTGTCCAAATCTGCTCAACAAGCTCACACAGAACTTGTCCAAATCTGCTCAATCAATTTCTCAACTCAAACCAATCTCATAGAAGCATAAAGAGAATTATTTTTTTGAAAAATAATTTGAAAAAACTTGTATTAAAACAAAGATCATTTACAAGTTGGGATGAGACTTTTCCCAGCCTTAGTCAAAGAGAACACATGTTTACAATAATAAAAGAAGATTTGCATTGGAGCCAAATCTCTTAAACCATATTTCTACAATGACTGTTCACCTGTTTACAACTATAAAAGAAGATCTACATTGAAACACAAATCTCCTAAACAGTATTTCTGGAATGGTTATCCAAATTAGCTAAGCACTCGGATTTGCTCACCAACCTCGCCTAATCCTCTCATCCTCAATAGCCATGTCACTGTGCCACCGAACCCCTACCTCCTTCTCAGTACCCATCTTAGCCAGGAAGTCCGCCACTTTATTTAGATCTCTACTCACATAAACCGGAATCACATCATCTAATTCCCTCCATAATTCCTTAATTTGAGTGACAAGAATCCTCAACCTCCATGTTTTCAAAGCAAAGTTCCTCATGCAATCTAGAGCTCCAACCATTATTTGAGAATCTGATTCTAGGATTATCCTCCTATGACCTTGTTTTACCGCCCAAATAGAAGCAGATTTGATAGCTAAGGCTTCTGCTTCATTGTTTGTGGCTCTTCCCAAGCCTTGCAGTTCCCAATAGAGCACTGTTCCAACATGATTTCGGCAAACCACTCCAATTCCAGCTCTACCCGGATTGCCTTTTGCAGCTCCATCAGTATTAATTTTAATCCAACCTTCTAGGGGTGGTTTCCAACTAGCTCTGTCCTATCCCTCTTGCACTTCAACTTCCTTCTCCATTGCCCCAATAACAACCCGAGTTTCCTCTTTAGCATAGACTGCCACAGTTTCTGTGACTTTGCTCCAAATGACCTGCCAAACTCCATCTAAAGAAGAAAAAGTTTCTCTAAAAATTCTAGCATTTCTCTCCAACCACACTTGCCACCAAATAAAGTTTAATCCAAGCTCCCAACCAATACAAAGAGCTTTAGATTTAAATCTACCCCTCTTCCATATTTCCCAAATATTAATCCGATTCAAATCACCATTAACTTGAATTTTATAATATAAAAACCATCTCTCCCAAATCTGGCACGTGAATGGGCACTCAAACATCAAGTGATCAGCTGTTTCCTCACTCTTGTAGCATAAAACACATTGAGATGGACCAATGATTCCCCTACATCTGAGATTATCAAAAGTAAGAATTCCATTATGCATGAACTGCCAGGCAAAAAGTTTACTTTCGGCCAACCCTTGGACTGCCAAATCTTTCTCCAATCCTCAACCTGATATGTATGAGGAGGAGGCTCTGGAAGGATCTTATCATATCCATCCTTCACTGTGTAGACACCAAGGCTCCCATAGCCCCAAGCTAATTCATCCTCCTCATCTCTACCTGTGAGAAATATTTCTGCCAAGATTTTAGTCATGATGGGTGTCAAATCCGGAGGGATTGAAATTGGCCACTCATCCAACTTCTTAAACCGCTTAAACTTATAATCCCCTAGCCGACTAGTGTTGAAATAACTTTCAATTTGGACCCATCCCTTGGTTTCTATGGCTATTTTTATTGGTTGCAATTCAGGAAATTCAACAATGATAGGTGGGTATTGATCCCATGAATCTATCCAAAATCGTGCCTTCTCCCCTCTCCCCACTTTCCAAAATAATCTATCTTTTACTACCTGAGATCCTAACTTGAGAGCCTGCCACACTAAGGATCCATTACCATCCAAAGGGAAATGACCCACCTCATTTGGGTTTACATGTCCCAAATATTTACTAGTTAAGATTCTACTGAATAAAGAAGTTGGTTGGGAAATCCACCTCCAGAAAAGCTTTCCACCCAAAGCTTTATTATTTAACTTTGATCTTCTCAATCCCAAACCTCCTTTTACCTTGGGCTGGCTTACTTTATCCCAACCTACTAAGGCCCATTTCCTCTCTCCTTTTACTCCTTCCCATAAAAATTTTCTAGCCATCTTGTCCAACTCTTTCCATATGGTATGTGGGGCAACAAGGATAGAAAATTTATAAATTGGCATGGCCTGAATGACTGACTATAAAAAAGTTAATCTACCCCCATAGCTTAACCATTTGTGAGACCAATGATTAATTCTGTCCTTGATACAATCCAAAATATTCCTCCATATATCTATTTTTAGTTTTTTAAAATGCAAAGGGACCCCCAAGTATACCATCGGGAGATAAGTCCTTGTGAATCCCAAGATCTCTAAAATTCTGTCCTCGAAGCCTTTGATCAAGATTGAAAAAGACCACTTTGGATTTTTTATCATTGATGACTTGGTTTGTAGCCCTAAGGTAGACATTAAGTGTATCTCTAATCATTCTTGCTTCCCTAAAGCTAGCCACTCCCACCAATCCTGTGTCATCCACAAACTGTAGGTGAGTCAAAACTTCCTCACCCACCTTGATACCTGTTAGCAAACCTTGTTGTCTTCTCCTCAAGATGAGTCTACCCAATCCTTCAGCCAATATGAGAAAAATATAGGGAGAGCAAGGATCTCCTTGACGAAGGCCTCGAGTAGCTCCAAACGGTTGCGAGGGAAGACCCTTGATTAACACTGAGTATGTCGGAGTAGAAACACAACTCATGACCCATTCTATCCAATCTCGAGAGAAACCAAAGGCTGCCATCATCTTTGACAAGAAGCTCCACTCCACCCTATCATAAGCCTTTGACATATCTAATTTTATGAACATTCCTCTATTACTAGATGTTTGCATTGAATGGATTGCCTCCCGAGCTAGAACCACACCATCCAAGATCTGCCTACCCTCTACAAAACCCCCTTGCTCCGAGGAGATAATGTTATGTAGAAGAGGTTTTAGCCGCTCAACCATTACCTTTGTGATTATTTTATATATGACATTGCATAAGGCAATAGGTCTATAATCTGAAATATGTACCCCCTCCTCCCCTTTTGGAATTAAGGTAATGAAAGTATGATTTAATGCTTTAAGCATTCTTTTACTACCTTTGGACTCCTCTATAACAACCATTATATCCTCCTCCAAGTTATCCCAAAAGGCCTGAAAAACTCAATTGGAAAGCCATCTGGACCTGGTGTTTTTCCGATGCTCATTCCAAAGACTACATTCTTCAGCTCCTCTCTATCAATGGGTTTAAGTAGGGTCTGATTTTCTTCTTCATAGATAATAGAGGGTATGACAACAATAACTTCTTTTTGAGCCTCTTCATCTTGCACCATACTTTCCTTAAATAGTTTAGAAAAATAATCCATTGAATGGAAATGCATACCTGGAATTGTATCAAAGGAGTGTCCGTTCTCATCTTGAAGAGCTTCCATGTTGTTCATCTGTCTCCTAGCACAAGCAGTCCGATGGAAAAATTTGGTATTTTTATCACCTTCTAATAACCAAGTGGTTCTTGCTCTCTATTTCCAATAGGTCTCCTCTTGGTTGTCAATGTCCTCAACCGCTTTACGCAATGCATCATCCTCTTCTTTGAGCTGCTCTGTAATTGTTCCTTCCCTAAAGTGTTTTTGAACCTCATCCCATCTGGCCACCAATGGAGCTCTTTGGACCTCGGAAGTCTGTCTTGTTAGCTCGCCTCCATTGTTTCAGTTGATCTTTGACATAATGAAGTTGTTTGTGGAATCTAAACATTGTTGTCCCATATGTTGGGCGACCTTTTTCCCACCACTATGGAATTTTCTTTCGAAGTTCCTCTTTTGTAACCAAAAGTTTTCAAATTTAAATGGTTTGTGATGCTGCACCTGCCTTGATCCCTCCTTCCAACAAAATGGGAAAGTGATCTGAAACTCGGACCCTCCAAAATCTGAAATTTTATATTCCATTTTACAAATGCCTCCTCTGAAACCAAAAAATGGTCTAACTTCACCTTCCCGCTATGTGGCTCCCTCCTCTTATTAGTCCAAGTATAGTTGGTTCCAGGGCATTTAATATCCACCAAGTGTAATACCCGGACTTGGGCAATCATAAGTCGATCCCCTGGGTCCAAAATTGGGGTTCCCCCTTCCCCGATCTCTAGAGGATAATTTAGCATTAAAATCCCCAAGCAATAATCCAGCCTAAATCTTCCCTTGAGACTCTCATGTTATGCACAACTTTCCATTGATGCATCCGACCATCTAGGTTTTGAGCCCCATAAAAATTTGTGATTAAAACATGTTCAGCCGTGACATTATTTCTAAAATGTGATGTGAGAACACCCCTCCAAGCTATATGTTCTATTGCAGTCCATTCAAGAGAGTTCCAAAGAGTAACTATCCCCCCTGAGGCACCTTGGGCAGCCACTTCCATATGACCAGGACCCCTCCAAATTCTGTTAACTATTTTACACATAAGATCTAACGACATTTTTGTCTCCTGGATAAGCAAAAAATCTGTTTTACATTTTTCTAAGAGTCTTCGAACAGCATATTGATGGGTTCTACTATTTAAACCCCTAACATTCCATGATTGTATAATCATTGGTTACCTTGAGAGCAAGTAAAAATCTATTGGCCTCACCGATCCTCCAGATGATCGCTTTGTCTCCTTGAACTCGCTATCAATTCCTTATTTGATTTTCTACCCACTCCTTGAGAGTTGCTATTTTTTTATCTCTTTTCCACCCGAGTTATCCCTAAAGTTGGCCTTTCTCTGTTCTTTTCTCGCTATGCCCATGCCGACATCCTTAATTATTGGCTGCTCTTGGTTATGCACTATCAATGCCCCCGCACTCTCTCGACTCGCGGTAACTCACCGTACTCAATTACCTCGCTCTATGATGGGGGGAGATGAAAGAGGAGCTTGAACATGGATGTTATTATTTTCATTATTCCCATCCACTCCTTCCATGAATTGTTCTTCTTGGTCCATTAGTGTCTTAAATATCTCATACCTATTGGAGGGCTTGAGTTGGGTTTGCTCTTTACCATATTTTTTCTTTTGCCTTCTCCTTCTTTTGGGCTGTTCAAAACCATCTCCCCGTGCTTCTTTACCCTGAGAAATATTGGTTGGTTCTTTGTTGATTGTTGACTTACCCTCCTTAGGAAGATTTGACATTCCTAGAGGAGCCTCCATTTTTATGTTCATATTATTTGGGCAAGATCGGGCCAAATGCCCATATTTGTGGCAAACTCTGCATCTGAAGGGCAATGCCTCATAATCCAGCTGTTGAATCCAAGATAGTCCTGCAAGTTCAAGTTCCACCTCTACCGGTAGAGGTTGGCTAAGATCCATTTCCACACATAATCTTGCATAAACAATTGTGTTTCCTTCTATTGTGTCTTTGGAAACACCCAAATGTCTTCCAAGGGAATTACCGATAATTTCCAATACCTGCTCACTCCAAAACTCCATTGGAAGTGCATACAAACGGATCCAAACCAGGACAACAGTGGGTTCAATTCGAGGATCAAATCCCACTCTCCAGGGTTGAACAAATAATCCCGCCGGACCATGATTCCTCTTTTCTGATTCGAAAGCCCTATTTCTATCGGCAAGTGAAGAAAAACTAACAATAAAATATCCATTGCTAATAAACCATAAAGAATACTCACCAAGAGGCTCCCAATTTTGTCGGACCCAAGAATGCAAAAAATTTAGGGTAGGGCGAATACCCATGAATTTACAGATCAAATCATGATTGGCTCTATATAAAACTATTTCTTCAACCATCCTTTGCTCAATGACAATCTTTGGCCTTGATTCTCGACTTGTGGCAAGCATCCATTAACTCGTTGAGATGTTGATCTATTTCCAGCAGTCGTAAAGAGCATTTTTAATGCAGTTTTTTGTGCTTCTTCAGTCTTTGATGGAGATTTATCCTTTAACAAATCTGCAAAAGAACTATGTCTCTCTAGAAGAGGATCCGGAGGTGTCCCCATTGGGCCCTCCTGGGGCAGTAATCTTGTCTTCAAATCCACAGTAACCAAAAATCTCTTCGGCTACCCAACTGATGCCCTAGTTTTTCCTTAAGGATTTATATTTAACTCACATCTACTTAGCCTACCTTTAGAGCATAAAGATAATTGTTAGAGACTCAATATTTTCTATAATAAAAACTCAATCTCTTTCTCAACTCAATATCATAGAAGCATAAAGAGAATTGTTAGAGACTCAATATGTTCTATGCTCAAAACTCAATCTCTTTCTCAACTCAATCTCATAGAAGCATAAAGAGAATTGTTAGAGAATCAATATGTTCTATACTCAAAACTCAATCTCTTTCTCAACTCAATCTCATAGAAGCATACAAATAATTTTTGGAGACTCAATATGTTCTATACTCAAAAACTCAATCTCAACTCAAATCAAAATATAAAATAGTTTGTTTTATGGAACTTGAACAACCACTTCATACATCCACTTGACTAGGCTCAATCAACTCTACTCAACCAATCACTTCAAGAAACAACTCTTACTCACAAACCCTAGTCCAAGCATGTATCATCCAACTTAAAATATTTCCAACAATGCTCAACAACAAATCTCATATAACAATGATACTCATGATCTTTTCAAACCCTAACTCAAGTTCTTTGCACAACAACTCACTTCAACAACAATGCTCATAAAACAATCTTCACATAACAATGATACTCATGTTATTTTCAAACCCCAACTCAAGTTCCTCACACAATCCAATGGCTTCAACAACAATGCTCATAAAACAAGGTTTTAATCACAACACTTAATTCTAGAAAACCTTGAAGCATTAACTCAAACACTTCGCTCAACCAATGGTCTCAACAACAATGCTTATCAAACAAGGTTTAATCACAACTCTCAATTAAAAAAACCTTGAAGCATCAACTCAAAATCTTTCAAAAAGGAAACCCTAATCAAATATTTTTCACTCCAAACTTAATTTTCAATCAAGCCAATCAACCAACTCAATAAAGAATAATTTTGTCCATACCATTTCTTGAAGAGGAGTTGATCTCACAAATCTGCCACACTCACAAATTTCTCTTTTCCAATCTCAATAAGGGTTAGAGGATAATTTTATTCAACAAAATATATCACAAAGATAATATCAAAATTACACCTTATCACTCCAACTTGAATAATAATCAATATCCTCACAATAGTCACAAAACCCTTAATTCAAAATAACATACCATTTACAAAGTCTTAACCTTTCAATATTCCACAATTTCAATTTTAAGACTTTAAAGAAATAAAAATTGAATTCTCCTTATAACTCCTAAAGGTAATTCTCAACTACCACACTTTATTACAAAGCAACCTTTCCAAATTTCAACCATTAAACACCTTATACCTCCAACTTAGGTATTCAATAAAATAAAATGTTACCTTTGCCTTTGGAGAGTTTCGAACTCTCAATGTAGCCCACACAAATGTCTTTCCCATGGTGCAAACCACCACATGAGCTACACACTCGTTGGAGATGAAGAAGCACCATGTGCTTCAAAATGTTATACCTTACTTACCTTGCAAAAAAGTATGCCTTACGTTTTGTGCTTTCAACACACCCACCAAAGTTCTTCCGCCGAGATTCGAACGATGTCCTCTTGCACACAAAACGTAAGCTTGTAGCCCACTTGCCACTAGGCCAAGGTGCCTTGTTGGATTCCAATTAATCAATGATTTTTATTTTATTTCCTTTCTCTGTCAAGACAAACACAAAATTTGCACATTCGTTTCATGAGATCTGCATTAATTTGTATTCTATTCTTTTTCCAATTGAGCAAGGATAATTTTAATGTCCTTTGGGCATAGGTTTTAATACTAATTTTTCCTCCTTTGCTTAGAACTTCGATGCTTAAAAACGTAATTAACCCTCATGAAGTTGGAGAGGATTATCAAGGCCTTTGGTCTTAAACCCAACCTGTGGGTTTATTAAAATATTTTTTGACTTTATAAAACCCACTTTTACCTTTTAAAACATTATAATAAAAATTATAAATGTTTTATTTAGGTTTTCACCATGTCACATTTTAATATTATAATAACCATTAATATAATATTAACCTTTGATAATGTACCTTTAATATTTATTTATAAAATTTAAATTCATACCGAATTTAAATAATTTATAAAATAAATATTACAACTCCTTTTTAACTTATGTCTTTTGCACTGTTTCACTTGATCTTTGGCCTTCTTTCTGGATATCAAATAACCATCTTTGTCCCCTTTATTTCCTGTTGAAATATTTGGTATTAATGTTGACTTCATTTGGTGACATCAATGACAACTTTGACTTAGTAACTCAAAATTTCCAACAAACCATAGTCTCATAGTTCTATTGAATAGTGAGAAGTCTTTTAACAAATAACTCCTTGAACCAAATAAGATAATAAGTGACTAACATACCCCCTATATTATATTATTTGGTATACATAACAATTTTCAAAATTCTTTAAATTTACTCAACCAAGAGCTTTTATAAAAATATTTGACACCTATTCTATAGTAGAAATATATTGAAGACTGATATGATGATCTTAAACATGATAACAAATAAAGTGACACTTTTTTTCAATATGTTTGGTTCATTCATGAATGACTAAATTTTTTATCAACTTGAGAACTCCTTTACTATCACAAATTAATATTGTCACATTTTTGAAGGACAAACCCATATTTGATAGAATATATTGTAACCATAGTGCTTCACACATAGTATTTCATGCATCTCTATATTCTACTTCGGTAGATGAGAGTGCTACTTTATGTTGGCTTTTACTATATCATAATATTGGAACATAACCCAAATGAAATACATACCATAAAGTAGATCTTCTATCAATAGTAGATCTATCATAGTTAGAATTTGTATAACCTTGTAGAAAGAAGTTATCATTTTTCTTATATTCTAATCCATATTTAATTGTTCCTTGAATATATTATATAACTTGTTTAGTTGATTTCTAATGAGTTTTTTTAGGTTCTTGCATGAATCTAGAAAGATAATTTGTAGCAAAAATGATATTTGGTCTTGTATTTGTAAGATAAAGTAGACTGTCAATCAATTTATGATAAAAAGTAGCTAATAAAAATGGTGATTTATCATATTTTGAAAATTGTAATCGATGTTCCATAGGTGTTGTTTTTGCTTTATATTGTGTCATTCTATATTTTTGTAACAAGTTTTTAGCATATTTGTTTTATGTCATCACAATATGATTTTTTTTTGCCATACTCGTGAACCAAGATAATAATGTAAGAGTCCAAGATTTGTCATGTCAAAAGCTTTATTTATATCATTTTACCTTGGTTATTATATCATCTAAGCTACTTGTAATAACTACATATACCACAAGAATTACTTTATAAAAACCCACTATATAGGTGTAGATATTTGAGTCTAAAAAGCTTCTATGAAAACCATGTTTCTAAAGATGATTGTTAAATTTTGATATAGCATGCATGTGGAGCTTGTTTTAATACCTATAATATTTTTTTCAAGCTAAAAACCCCTTGCGAAGCTGCCTTTGTCTAAGAGACCATGACCAGAGGGTTCTACACCGTCAAAGTCACCCGGAGTCATGCCCGATCCTGCCTGCACCAACATTATCAATTGGATTTTTGGTACCCAATTTTTGTAGGATGGAGATTCGAACCTGGGACCTCCCTTAGAGGATTGCCCTCTTCTCTCCAACTCACCTACAACACCTGGGTTCTATAATAAGTTTTTAACTTACATTTTTTGTGTTTAATCAGATAACTCAAATCCTTCTGGTTAACTCAAATATACTTCTTCAAAATATCCATTTAGAAAAGTACTTTTAACATACATTTGATGAATTTTCCAATTATATTAGGCTAGTAATGAACAAATTGTATGAATTGTAGTCATTCTAGCAGTTGGTGCAAATATTTCATCATAGTCAATTCCTTCTCTTTGAGAAAAATATTTTGCAACAATATGACCTTTATATTTATCAATTAAATCATTAAATTTTACTTTATTCTATAGATCCATTGGCATTCAATTGGTTTCTCATCTTTAGGAAAATCAATTAGATCTCAGGTTTTATTCTTTATTAGAGTTTGATATTCAATTTCCATTGTTTTCTTCCATTCAGGAGAATTTAGTGCTTCTCAAACTGATTGAGGTTCATTGTTTTCCATTACTAAATCCATTAGATAAAAATTTATTTCTCTTTGTGATTAACTATGAGTACAAGGTCTAGTTGAAGTTATATCTAGATATGTATCTAGTTTTGCATCTTGAAGAGTAGTTGGAGCCCATTTTGTTGCTTTATTGGATTTTGAAGCTATATAGTTGTGTGTGGTTCATCCCTTGATTCATTTATGATTTCATAATTATTTTAATAATTTTTTACATAATCTTATTTGATCTTTATAACATATTTTCTTATATGAATTTGTTTGGTAGTAAAATCTATTAGACAATATGCTTTAGATAACTAATCATATCCTAGAAATATGCAAGGTAAGATTTTTTCATCTAACTTTGTTCTTTTATTTTTTGGGATATGCATATAAGATTTATAACCATATACTCTAAAATTTGTTATGGATAATTTTCTTCCTGACCAAGCTTCTTGTAGTGTTATTCCTTGAAGATATTTGATATGTATTCTATTTTGAATATATACTATAGTGTTAACTACTTTTGCCAAAAAATTTTGTTCAAGTTTAGCTTCTTTTAGCTTACAACAAATTATTTCTATAATAATGCAATTTCAACTTTATTTTTTGGGGAGTGTAAGTAGCAGTTAATTAACATAATTTCGTGTTGTGTAAAATATTCAAAAAATATAGCGTAGGTGGATTTCACCTCCCACATTTACAAATCCTTACAAATAAGTCAAACTATAATTTTTCTTAATTTTTACCATAATTTTTCTAAGGTATAAAAAAAACAGTTAGAATCAAAGCATATTTTAGGCACTACTTAAATATTGGATCAAGTTCCTAGTGAAGATCTAACTACAAAGCAAAAGTAAAAGGCACATCAAAAGATTCTAGTTTAGCTCAATATCAAACAATGCCTAGCCAAAATTAAGAATTTGGCTAAGATAACTTAGTTTGGTACATTACATCAATGATATACTAAGTCAAGGTAAGATAATATTGATGCATGCATGATGACCCAATTGAAATTTTGTCTAAGGCATGGGAATCTGACACATAGAAGGTGGTCAAAATTTTGGACTAGTTGATATTATTAGAGGAGCATAAATGTCCAACATCTGGTATCTGACATTGAACTTACAAGCAGCTAGACTTTTATGAAAGCCAAAATCATCCAATGTAGACCTCTTATCGAATGCAAAATATGGCTAATTATCAAATAACTATAGTATTTTTTAAGAGCTAATATCATAATAAAGAACATAAGAATTCTGGCATAGAGAGAAGCCAAGGCCTGATAAAAAATATTTCTAAGTCTTAAAGTCTATCATGAAAATGTTGAATTTCAAGGTTTATCATTGGCACTCAATAGAGCACATTTCAAAGGTAAGTATAGAGCCAAGGGCTAGACTTATTAGAAATTTGATGTCATCAACAAGGCAAAAAGGTCCAACATTAATATATAGTTTTAAAACTCAAAATTTAGCTAAGGCATAGAGTTTGACATAAAGGAAGCTAAAATTTCAAATACTTGAAAAAACTCTCAAAGTTTTGGCTTTAGAAAAAAGGCTTTTGGACCTGTCCTAATCAATAGAATCAATGCATGTCAACCAACCACTTAGAATTAGTGTTATTATAGACCTTCAAAGTTGAAGGGTCTTCCATAATACACTTATCCCTATGCATTTAGATCAATGCAACATAAAGGAGTGGAAGAAATTAGACCTAAAAAAAGATGTTTAGGATATGATGGTGTAGCATGCACACTAGCTTCTCAAGAGAAATATATACTAGAAAAATTAATAAAACATGCTTATAGATTTCAATCCCATATAAGATAAAATTAATTTCTCCTTATAGCACTCACTCTAACAAGGCTACAGGAAAGCTTCCACATAATCATTCTAAGCTAATAGAATACAATGTAAATCTATATATACTTGAATGTAACCCATTTCAAGGGTTAGTTCTTTAGATTTTACAATTGCATAAGTTGTATGATCGAATTCTATATACCTCTTAATAAAAATTGAATTGTTATTTAGCCTCTATCTAAGAATGTTATGTATGTATGCTAATTTCATCATTAAGAATTTTTGTTAAAATTGGATGAATGGTGTATTCTATTAAATTTATTATGTTATCTAGATATCTCATTGGATTTTTGTTTGTTTAATTCTTGGAATACTTAGTTGTATATGTTCTTATTTGATTAATTCTTTGTAATATTGGATGATAGTTGGTTTGTTAGGTAGTTTAGTTTAGTTAAGGGAATGAGACTCTCATGCTCTTGTCTCTTATTGTGGCTGAATCCCAACCATATTTTATTTCTAGCTTCTAACCCTTTTCATTCCTTCCTTTAGTCTTAAACCCATTGTTAGTTTAGCTAGTACCATAAGAACTGGCCTACTCTAGATGTTGATCCAAAAACATTTTGGGTCTTCCAATCTTGGTCGAGGTCTTGAGGGTGAATCTCATCCACTTAGAAATATTTTAGACCAATATTTTTTGGCATTCTAGGGGGATCTGAATCCCACAATTATATAATTAAGTATAATATTTATAAAACATTTCTCTAATAGATCAAACTTCTAATCACCTAGAAACTCCACTAAGAAAGAAAACATCATCTAGAAACCTACCACTAATTTTCTAGTAAAAGCTCTTAATTTCTCAGACTCAAGATTTTGGTAAATAGTCCTAACCTCATAAGTGAAGAATTTATGTTCACCTAGCAGCTTCGTTAGTGCAAGAATAAAAAAATTAGGCAACTCTACTGATGAAAAAGACTCAAAATCATATGGTTATGAGACCATGAAACCAAGGAATCTCATTGAATACCAATCAAATGGTTTTACTAGTATTGTAGTATATTCATCCCAATCCATGGCAAGGTAGATTTATTTTAGCATGGAACAATGTTAGATTTTTTAACCTTCTATATCTCCATGATATACTTGTAGTTGCACTAAAGGCTTTACCTACTTATGACAGTGGAAAAACTACTTATGAGCATTGTTGTGGGTACTTTTTGAATATTACCCACATGCACTTTGGTGAAAAGTGCAAAGGATCACATTACAAGATCAAACAAACAAATATGGAGGTCAGGCACTTTTGGTTTAGGTATGCTAGCGATGGATTCTAAAAAAAATGATTCTAGAATAAGGATAGAGAAAATAAAATTTGGCTAAGTACAAAGAGCAACGAACATTTTACCCCTAGCAGAAATGGACCAGTATAAGAAACTCATCGCCTAGTGAGAAAATTTGGCTAAGTCCTAAGGGCATCAAATATTTTGTACCTCATATAACAGTAAATAGGTATCAAAAACTCATCGCCCAATAGTCTACAAGATAAAAGGAATAAATGGTTATCCTAAACCTGCTAGAGAAACTACCCAAGAAGTTGAAGCAGATAGGTACCAAAAATATATCACTCAATGGCATATAGTAGACACTGTCAAAGGTTTTACCCCCACATAAGAGAAAATTGGGTATGGAAAATCCATTAGTGCAAAAGGTCCAACAACCTATACAAGTCAAGTGCTAAAATTGGCCAAATCTAGAAAGCACCAAAAATATTATACCATGCATAAGCAGCAACAAGTACAAAATGTTCGTTTCCCAATGAAAAGGGCCAAAAAGAGATAGAAATGTCTAAGTGTCAATACCTCTAGAATATATGTAATGGGAATAGTAATGTATGGGTAGAAAAATTCCATTGTTCAATGATGAAGAATGGAAATTGGCTAAGTTCCTTGACTGATAAAATTTTTATCCTAGTAGTAGAGAAGGATGGGTATAAAAGACTTGTTGTATGCAAAATTCCTAAACCTATCAAACATTAAGTACCTCATCTAGCAGTAGGTGGGTACCAAAATTTCATTTTTTGATAGCCTAAAAGGAAAAAATCCAAGGTTGGGAACAATCGTAGATCTTGCCCCCTTAGCAGATGTGGATGAGTACCAAAATTTTATCACTCATCCATGAAGAGCACATACAAGTATCAGGACTATCAGAAGATATGTATCCAGGCTAGTGATGGATAGGTACATAAATTCTATCACCTACTAAAAGTAGAGATGAAAATTTGACTAAGTCATAAACCCATCAAAGAAGTTGCACCAAAATTTTAATAGACCGATACCAAAAGTTTATCACCTATTAATGAGGAGCAAAAATAGACATAAAATCAGCTAAGTCTCAAGAGTGCCAAAAATTTTGTACTAAACATACACAAGAAGAGGTACCAAAAGCCTATTGATTTTCCATAAAGAGCAATAAGATAAATAAATTGGCAAATTATTGGAAGTGCCAGAGTTCTTTTCTTGGAATTTGACAAGACTAGTACAAAGAGTTCATCACCTATTAGTAGTAGAAAAGAGGGGGTACATAAGATTTGTCATCTTTCAATAGCCATGTTATGCACTCGAAAACCATGGGTTGGAAAAGGTAGGTCAATTTTGATATCCAAAAGTTATTTATCAATATGTGGGTGGTCACCATATCATTTTACCAACAAGGTAGGATTGCATGTCAGATAATCTCAATAATAAGATTTCTACCTGTGTGCTCATGTGAGTATTAATGGCAACTCAACATGTGTCAGATAGGAATCAATGAAACAAATAAAGATAACAATGCCAGTACAAACTAATATGAAGTAAATTTAAGCCATGTTAGTAGGCCATGACCAGGAGGTTACAATAGGCATACATCAAGTAGCTTAAAAAACTAAATCTCACATAACAATAATTCATCTTTGAGGTAATGATGCCCTTGTTAGAAATAGAGTATATTACATCATTTGGATCATGTAAATGTACCTTTCTTGGTACATACTTAGGACATTAGATTACTTTAGGGGGAAGTTATCTAGTTACTTCATGCAATGTAATAAATGCACAAGTGTCAAAGTGCAAGTTGTATATGTGCAAGTTGTCCCTTGCACATCTAGGTAGAGTGTTGGCCAAGGAACCTATTTCCTATATAAAGGGCCATAGGTATAGAGCAATATATAGTAGTAGGAAGTAGTGTAGACCAGAGTGGTGTGATGTAGTAGTGTGATGTAATATGATGGAGTGTGATATGCTCAATGCCCATTCTTGAGTAGTAGCTCTATTCATGGAGTGTTCATTTCCTCCAGAGCTATTTTGTAAACATCTCCATCATTTCTATTTATAGTATTTTCAGTCATCTCGTAGATTTACTTTATTTCATATTATTCTGCATCTTGTGATTGCT
This sequence comes from Wollemia nobilis, assembly GCA_028583015.1. NCBI lineage: Eukaryota > Viridiplantae > Streptophyta > Pinopsida > Araucariales > Araucariaceae > Wollemia > Wollemia nobilis. The sequence goes on along the minus strand of JAQPPZ010016917.1, from coordinate 6,623,853 downwards.
ATCTCCCATTACATGTTGCATCAAAAGCTAACAGTGGTATCAGAGCCACGGTAGGTCAATAGGAAAACCACCATTATCATTGACCCTAAGTTTTTGTCAACCTGACGCGCCATTGGACCAGTCACTATCAAAAATTCTCAGAAGAGTCTAGGTGGTAGAATTAAGGAGAGCCACAAGTTAGGACTGAAAGAAATCTCAGTTTCTGGAATACTGAGATTGCATATGGCTAGAGTCTTTCCATAGAGTTTCAAGGGAAAACTTGTGAAGACTAGGACTCAACATTTGATCCACTAGTTTGATGAATCAACTAGTGAAGCTCATCTAAGAGATCTGGAGAAATTGACCTAAAGTTTCTTTTATTGTAGGGAATTAATTCTCAGATGATTGGGACACCTCCTACAATAGAAATCTAGGAGATTTCAACTTCGTTTCCCGAAGGTCGGAGTGCCTTCATAGTGTAGATATTAGTTACTACAAGAGAAGAATACTATAGAAGAGACTTCTGGAGAAGAATTATGGTGAAGTTGGGAGACAGGAGATCTCCATTGCTAGATTGGAAACTTCACAAGAAGAAAAGGCCATAGAAGCCTTAAAAGGCCATAGAAGCCTTGATCCAGAAGAAAAGGCCATAGAAGCCTTGATCCAGAAGAAAAGGCCATAGAAGCCTTGAAGGAAAGGCCATAGAAGCCTTGAAGAAAAGGCCACAGAAGCCTTGGTACTAAAAAGGCCACATAAGCCTTGATACTAAAAAAGGCCACAGAAGCCTTGATCCTGAAGAAGACTTCAGAAGAGAGTATCTAATTTAGAAGTAGATTTTAGTACTAATATTTTGTTGTAGGAATAGGAAGATTCAGTGAGTTGGGAAAGCTTCCTACAAAAAGGTTAGGAGGAGTATCTTCTTCAGAATCAATCTAGCACCTGAAGCAAAAGAGATCAGGAGAAGATCTCATTGATGAAGAAGGACTAGGAGAGTCCTACTCGAATACAGAGGTAGCAGAATCAGAGATCTAGGAGAAGATCTCACCACCAACACTTCCAGAAGTAGAAGGTTGAAGATAAGGTCTCAAGGAAGACCAGAAGAAGCTGCAAGATCAAAGGCCTTGGAGAGGTCTCTACGAGCATCCAGTAAAAGGCTTGGAGAGCCTTGCTAAAGAATTCATCAAAGGAGTTCCAAGGAGAACTCATTGGAGAAATTCACTATTGGAGATAGTGAAATATTTGGGACAATTATCACCATCCGACAACAAGCCCAAGAAGAAGAATTTGGCAAGGAGTGCCAAATATCAGAAGACCTCAAGACATACAGAATCTTGAGAAGAAGATCCTGTTTGAAGTCAAAATTTGACAAGAAGCTTGAAGGAAGATTCAGATAGAAGAAGCCTACCAAATCTAGGAGACTTGGAGATTACCTCTCACAGCAAGAAGGCACCACTTCAGAATCAAATATCTCTTCATATCTACAACAAAAATGAGGAGACTACAAGAGGAGAACAAGCCACCAAAAATTCTAGGCTCGTGAAAGGGAGACCATATTTTGGTGAAGATAAAGTTGTTCAAGGTAGCCTATAGAGAGCTGCAAGATCTTATTCAAGGTAGCAACTTGGTGATCATAGACACCAAGATCTACATCCTCTACAGAAGTGGTAAAAAGGGCTTTCAAAAAAGGTAAGCAACTATTGGTGCAAGTAGATTCATTAAGTGGATTACTTATCAGATTTGTTTAAGCACCTTAATTGGATTGAAGTTGCAAAAAGGAGAGTTGAATTAGAGTCTTCAAAAGGTGCAAAAAGAAAGGATTCTTTAAGGTTCATTTGCACTTTAGGAGTTGATTAGATTTCAGAATCTCAAACTATCTATCAACTACCTATCATCTACTTTGGAAAAGAAAATGAAGACTAGCTCCTATTACCTTGCTTTTAAAGAAATTGTAGAATAATTCTTGAAGATTCATTTCAGATTATTCTTGATTAGTTGTAGTAGATTGATTAAGTGCATTAGTTTTTGAGAGTTGATTGGAGTGATAAGGTGATATTATTAGTGCATTAAAAGTAAAATATTATTAGATTTGCACTATTATATTGCTCTCAAAAATATTATTGTTTGTGTTCGTGAGAAGGGCACAAAAATAGAATTTGTCAAAGTGTCTAAAGACACTATTAGTGCATAGAGATCTACAACTTTGGGTGGCCTGAGGAAGCCACAAAATAAGCTCAATCCTCCAAGTATTGGAGAAGAAAGTAACCACCAAAATAGCATCAAAGGAAGCATCGAACGAGACTTGGTGAGTCTCAAGTTCAAAGCACAAGAAATAGTGCAAAAAAATACAACAAAAATAAAGCTTCCATCATGTGGTTACAAGCTTGGATCCATTCATAAAACATCCAAGAAAAAATGGGAAGGTGTCTAATCAAAGAGACAACCTCAAAACCCCTATATTGCACTCAAATATTCTACCTCAAAACTAGAAATTTAGATGTAAAAAGAGGAGTGCAAAAGAAGGTGCAATAAGGATATTTTGTGTAAAAACTATTTTACATTATATTGCACTATCTTAATCTGGTTATACAGGGAGAAAAGGCAGATTTAAAGGTGCCCCAAAGGCACTACACTTGCTGGAAAAACCAGCCGAAAGTGGTCGTATGCTAGCAACAATCCAAGCTTAGCTCAAGGAGCCAATCAAAGGGCTCATACTCCTCGCATCCTGGATGGCCGAACCTACAAGATACAACGTGCAAAACAAAAGGAGAAACAATATCAATCAAGAGCAATAGCATCTACGAAAGGAGGACGTAAGCAAGTAAGGAAGAAAGGGAAAATCAAAGCACCATTGGAGTGTCACTTACTCCACATCCATTGGCAAAAATCGGTGCTCAAAGCCTCCATATTGTTGCTCCATATCCCAGCTAAAAATAGTGCAGGTGAACGAAAGAGGAGTTGGGGATTTTTGAAGCTAAAAGGATCTCCAAAAAGGTCCATTTGAACCAACGAAAGGGAGGACGTCCATGCAGAGAAGAAAGTGACACTTGTCACCAAAGGAAAACCCTAACGCTCAAGTCAAGAGAGCGCTCATCTTCAAGAAAGGAGTTACATGAATAGGCTGGTGCATTGAGTGTATGGGATACACTTGTCCATTGGAAGATCAAACATTTTGCTAAAGATTGTAATGCTCATACGTTACAAGAAGGAAGACAAACGTTTCTTTTGCACCAAACTCTCCTCAAGCGCTCGAAAGGAAATGGACGTGCCACTTGGCACTTTAGACAAGAAGCTTCTCCATATTAAGGATGTCAATGATCGAGGTCAAAGGGAAAGCAAAATTTTCATCTTGACATTTATCACTTTGTCGTCTATGCACATAGGGTAGAATTGTAGCATGGAAAGAAGGTGTTAGAGCCTTCAATGCTCAATCCAAGCGAGGTCAAAGGAAGAGTCCAAGAAGCACTAGTTTTGGAATGCTTAAAGCTCCAAGTGATTCCATTGGAGGGTACAATCACAACATTCAAGACGTCTACGTAAATACTGTAGCCCTAGCTTCTCAGAAAACAACATCGTATATTGCTTGGTGAAAGGTAAAGTTTCATTCCCATTCTTATGTGCTTTCTTTCCTCGGGAGTTATAAGGTTATAATTGAAGGAATTTAAATAATTGAAAGCCATTCATCAAAGGGAATACTTTATCAAATAAATATAATATTTGCAATATAAAACCTAGGAGCAATAAGGGTTTCTACTGGAATAAATAATAATTATTTGCAAATATTATTGTGGTCTAATTTATCCAAATATTAGGGAGTCATAAGGGCTACTACATCAAATTAATTAATTGGAAAATTAGATACACTAAACCTAATTCCCAAAGGGTTATTTATAAAGAGAGGTTTATCATAGTTTTCTCAAAGGTTGGATATTCATAATATTATTGTCTCAAACTTCTCAAAAGGAGACAAAAGATCCAACATTATAACCTCTTTAAAATTTGGGAACAGTGCTTAGTTCAATAGGAGCAATAAGGGATAATAGGAATTGATTTTGGCATTCTACAAAACCTTTACAAAATCAATCAAATATTGAACTATAATTTACAAAAGCACTATATCTTATCCATAGCATACTAGGGAGTCATAAGGCATTCTACAAAACTTGGTAATATCAGCATCTATCAAAGATTATCAAGTTACAAAATATAAGCTTTCCTCAAAAACCTAAAAATCCTTAGGAGTATATACTCACATTACTTGGGAGACATAAGGAAGTCTACAAAACAAGGATTAATAAAGGTTTTATCAAATCAAGCTTATATTCTTCAATCAGGAATCATATATCCTAATATAGGGAATCATAAGGTAGACTTCTAAGATTCTTGCAAAATTCAAAAGAAGGATCTATCATGGATGATATCCTGAGAAATGCTTTCAATAATGAAGAACTACTGCATGAAGTAGAATACTACTCCCAAAACTTAATAGATACTCTAGAAGGATACGAGTATCTACCCATTAGTGACAAAGAGAAATTTTCCTTGTTTCTTAAAGAAGCTAAAGAAGGTAACTTTACAACATTGATTGGTTATCTTCACGATATTCTCTTCACAACATGGTGGAATTCACAAAGATTGGTTATATTTTCACCAGAAGAATGTCTGATGGTGTATCTATCACTAATTGTGTTTGTACTTACTCAACACAAGGAACAAGCTAAAGAACAATATTATTGTGATGATAAACTAACTTGTCATGAAGCAAAAATTCTACCAACACCGATGCAGAATCACAAGAGAAGAAGAAGAAGAAAAGGAAGAAAATACATGCTAAAAAGAAACATGGCATCATGAAGACTGAACCAGTTGAACACATACAACAGTCAGAAGAACCTCCAGCTACAACTTACTTTGCATCATATGAAGACACAAATTATCTACTGAACCTGATCTCAGTAAGCAATGAAGGAGAATACAAATTCCATTATCATATGGAAGAAGATCCACATTGAAGACTAAAGTCTTCAATATCCAAATAATGTAATACAGGGGGTGTTAGAAATAGAGTATATTACATCATTTGGATCATGTAAATGTACCTTTCTTGGTACATACTTAGGACATTAGATTACTTTTTTTTTTTATTAAAAGGTAAAAATTTTATTCAAAAAAAAATGATCAACTTATACAAATCCATTTTGATTTCCTGCCTTTCTTGGCAAGGCTCAAAATGTAGTTTTTCAAATTTCTTTTATCTGCCCAGGATCTCTGAATCCCCTATTCTTTAAACTTTACCTCCTTCTTAACTGTATATGTCCTCTTCCAACAAAGATTATTGAAGCCCTATTTGTTATTTTTTCTATTCCTGATAGTTTTCATGTTGCATTTGATTCCATAGTTATGCCCAAATATCTTGTTCTATCTCTTTCATTGAAGATTATTCCTATACTTTGGTCTGCACTATTTCTAATAACTTCCTTAACATAATCCCCCAGGTCCTTTCTTCTAAGCCGAATTTCTCTTTAAAAAAAACATTGTTCCGTTCCAACCATATTTTCCAGCAAATGAAGCCAATCCCTAAATTCTAAGCTATGCTTAGTGTTTTGTATTTGAAGGTGTTATGTGACCAATAGTCCCAGAAATTACTACCGTTAGAAGCATACCATTTTGTTTGGCTAAATATGAAGTACCACTAATTCTAGATTGTGTGAAAATAGAAGCAATAAAAAAGGAGGTAGTTTATAGTTTCTACCTCCTGGAAGCACATTACACATCTACTGGGTCCAATGAATCCCTTTCTCCAAATGTGGTTTTATTATAGGAAACTAAAGAATCACTGGATGCAAACAATATCTAAGACATTAGATTACATTAGGGGGAATTTATCTAGTTACTTCATGCAATGTAATAAATGCACATGTGTCAAAGTGCAAGTTGTATATGTGCAATTTGTCCCTTGTACAGCTACGTAGAGTGTTGGCCAAGGAACCTATTTCCTATATAAATGGCCATAGGTATAGAGAAAGATATAGCATTAGAAAGTAGTGTAGACAAGAGTGGTGTGATGCAGTAGTGTGATGTAATATGATGGAGTTTAATATGCTCAATACCCATTTTTGAGCAGTAGCTCTATTCATGTAGTGTTTATTTCTTCCAGAGCTATTTTGTAAACATCTCCATCATTTCTATTTATAGTATTTTCAGTCATCTCGTAGATTTATTTTATTTCATATTATTCTGGATCTTGTGATTGTTATCTCCCATTACATGCTGCATCAAAATCTAACAGACCTAATAATTGAATGTATTGTAAAAACTATAAATACTAAAACGTAGAAAGTTCAAAAGGTTGGCTCTTAAGCTTTTACAACTTACATGTATGAAATCACATTGCAAATAGAAATACAAGTCAGATTGTTGTTTGGCCTCTGGTTCATTTTCTTGTAGAACATGTATGTATGAATGGCTACTTATTTCTAATATAGGCTAGTTGAATGAGCATAATATTAATTCTTCTCTCTGGATTTCTACATGTGTTCATTTTCTAGTTCTAGAATTCACAATCCATTAGACTGCAAAACATATAAGATATTGTTCTATAATTGATAAAATTGGCTGGTATGTTAGGTAATTTGGTTAAATTATTGATTGCATAGCTTCTATATCTCATGTATTTTGATGTGGCTTAACCTACACCATTTATAAGTTCTAGCTTCAACTTCTTTTGTCTCTTTCAGCACCCTTTTCCCCCTATATTTTAGGAACATCTAGTTAGGACTTCATAGGAACCGGGCTCCTCTAAATATTGACCACTAAAGCCTCATGACTTCTAGGTCATTCAATGTTGGTCAAGGTATTTGGGTACATAATATTACCATAGGTATATTTTTAGACCAATAGTTTTTGGCACGCCTAGTGGGACACAATCCCACTATCTATATAAATTTTTTATGATACTCTATTTTGTAAGATCCTTTTTTATCACCTAGAGACTCTGTGTAAATTCAAACTAGATCTATTTCAAGTTTCCTTTAGAAACCCTACTACATCATCATATTATACAATATATGTTCACAAGATAGGCGACTAGAGGATTGGATGAACCATTAGAATTCCTAAAATTACCTCTCCATCCTCATAAAAAATAAAATTATATTGCTCCCTCCAAATTATCATCTTCTTCAAATCTACCAGAAGAGCAATATCCTTAAGATCATACTTCATCAACCTCAGTAGATACTTCATTACGAATGGCTCAAAATAAAAAACAAAACCCTCAGAACTACCCAACTTGGAACCATATAGTCCCTCTAAACTTTCCCATCCAAATCTAATTCCCCAAGCAAAATTAAAAGCACTGCCAACATATGATGGCACTAGAAATATTGCTTATGAACATTGTCAAGATGTAGCATCACTAGCCACCATACATAATATTCAGGAATAATATGTTATAATAAGGCTATTAGTCATACCATTGAGAGGAAAAATATTGTACTAGTACAAAACCTTACTAGATCAAACTATAACTACATGGGCTCAGCTAGTTGGAAAATTAGGAGAAGAATTCAATGAACAAGTAGACCCATTCTCTCTACTTACACAATTCATCATGATACAAAGGCACCCATAATAAGTGATGGATCTCAACATTAGGTTTAGTCAAATATGGAAAAGAGTGCCCTAGGGTCTTATGCCAACTGATGAACACGCCATATATTATTATTTGAGGGCCTTCCATTAAAAATTGGGTATGGCTATAAAGCAGTCCAATGTGCTTACATTCCCTAAAATATTCCAAGAAGCATTGAAGGTAGAGAAGGGTTTAATTGCTATAGGAAGGTTACCCCTTGTTGAGTGATATTTTTGTCCAATCACAAAAATATACCCACAGTTAGGATTTTTCCTAGATACCCTCTCTTGCAAGGAAATATTTGTAATTTCTCCAAGGTTCTGTTTAAAGTGTTAATATTGATTGAAATGCTTAGTGAAAAATGTGAAATTCTAAAATATAATTGGATACTTCAGTGTTGCATATACCTATTAAAAAGGAGTCTATTTTGGAATTGATTTGATTTGCAATGATTTTGTTGTTCATGAAATTTGTGAAAATGTAAAACTATTGATCAACTAACAACCTTCACAATTTGATAAATATTTGATTTCAACCTTTGAAAATTTGATTTTAATTGATTTTATCTCAAATTGTTAATCAAATTTTATCTTCGTTTGTTAATCAAATTTTATCTTCGTTTGTTAACCAAATTTTATCTTTGTTTGTTAACCAAATTTTATCTTCGTTTGTTAACCAAATTTTATCTTTGATTGTTAATCAATTTTATCTTTGATTGTTAAGAAATTTTATCTTTGTTTGTTAAGATTTGCATGAAAATAAAAATAGAATGATTCAACATAACTTTGCCATGTAAAACTTTGGAATATCATATTAATTGTTCACTTTGATGAAAAATTGGAACTTACTGAAATTTTAATTTTCATAAAATGAAACTAATTGATTATTTGGAAAAATTGTGCAAAGTTTAAAATTTCAAATTTTTGTTTAAAAAATGTGAATTTATGTGAACATGAAAATTTGAAATTTAATTCTTGAAACCGACATATTTATTTTTTGGGGTTTTAATAATTTTTTTTAATTTTTTTGTATTTTGTATTTGATGAAATTAAAAGAAGTAAAAAGGCTAGGGTTAGATAAAATAAAAGAAAAGAACAAATTCTCATAAATTTTTAAAACTTCATCCCAAATCTGCATAATCAAATATACTACACTAAACCAACATTAATCCGATCAATATTCACATAGTACAAAGTTAATGTGGTGCAATCTTCTATGGAATAACACAATATATTAAGAAAAATAAACAAGTCTACCATACGCATGCATAAAACTTATTAAAATTTCTAATATATTGCCAACATGAAATATTTTTAATGAATACACTTGTAGAATACCTTGCTTAAATCAATTACAATGGGTGAAATTTGGTGCAGTCTAGCAACAAGGGAGGAGAGGCTCTTCAAAAAAATCCAACTTCCAACGTGCACTTGCTTTGAAAATTCTCAAACCCTTTTTTTTGTAAGCTTCAATTGATATTAATAGGCAATTTTTAGTTGCTTTAATCATGGAGTTTGTCACTGTCAACGACCTTTAGAAGGTATTGTGCAATTTCTACTTTACCTTTTATAACCATTTTAGGGATGTTAACCTAGTAAATATTCCTCAATTCATCATTAAATTCATTTTCCATTGAAAACATTTGCAAGAAGAAAAATGATGATTTACCCTCCCACCAAGGTCTTTTCAAGGTCCTTTACAAGCATTGGCTTATCCATTGTCCCCAAGGCATCCCCATTCCTGCTACTCATCCCAATAAAGGTAAGCCTAGTTCTCTCCCTACCAAGCCAAGCCAGTCCTAGTCTATCCCCTCTGCTTCCTAATCCTCGATAATGTTGGCTAAGAAAAGAGCTACAGTGGAGGCTATAAAAAGTATGAGAAGCTAGGAACCCAAGAAAATTAAGTTGGAGTCACTAGAAAAACTAGAGGGAGCCAAATCCTTGCTTCGATTGAAAAACCTATTCCATCAGAAGAAAACTCTGGTTATAAAAATCTGAGGAATAATACAATGATACTCCTAACATGTATCTGAAGCAGTATATCATTAATTCCATCGTCAACTACATTTATCAATTCATAGACCTCCGTAATGCCTTAAACATTTTGTTCTTCAACAAAAAGTTTTTTTAGGGTGGAGGTAAGGATACTATCATGGATTTTGTTATGGATGCTGATGGGGACCATGTTGATTTGGTTAATGATGAGGATGACAATGAGAAAAAGTTGAAGGATGAGCTTAAAGATTTATATATTGAAGACAGAGAGCAGGCCTAATTGCCTCCTTGTTGCATGTTTTTTTTTGGTTTAGGGCTTCTTTTCCTTTGCCCATCCTTACTATTTTTAAGGGTGTCTTGGTCACTCTAGTGTGGGGTTGTGTTCCCCTCTCCTTTTGTCCACTGTGTCTATTTGCTCTGTTTTGATGCTGCTTATGTACCCAAGTTTTGGGACCCTTTTAAAACCCATTTTGAATAAATTTTTAAACTTATCAAAAATAAATAGGCAATTTTTAGTTGCTTTGTTTCATATTTGAATCAATGGAAGGTCATTCCTCTTCGTCTTCCTTCTCTTCCTCCACTCGTAACCACAATGTCCATGTATATTTCTTCTTAAGCGCTAAAAGGCCTTGGACACATGATGAAAATGGTTTTTTTGGTAATATTTTTGACATTATTCTAAACAATTTTGGAGGAGTTACATCCGTTAAAGTTACCTTCTCTACTATGTGCCAATGATCTGCCATATCTGCACATTTGTCAACATAGAAATTTTTGCAAAAACAATCATGTGTTGTTCAAATAAGAAAACATATTCTATGATTCATATTGCCAATCCACTGAACTCGGACTCCATTCCAAAGTACCATGTATGTGCCTATGAATACTTTGCCCGAGCGTGTAACATCCAAGCCCATGGGTATGATGACGCTGATTTAAATTATTGTGTGTGAACTCCTTATTTGGCATCAAGAACATAAATATACACATTATACACTATGATGAACCATAAGGGAAATGTATTTAATTGTTTCATGCCAACTATCTAAAAAATTGTCTATAACCACACCTATCAATTCTGTGATAAACATCCATCCAAACGTACATCCATTGGATTAACCAAAGCAACAATGGTATTTTACACCGATTAAAACATACCTTCCAAATATTCAAAGCTTTATTGACTGAATTTCATAGAACCTCATCTCGCTTTGCAGAAAAAAATGTACAGTGAACAATTGTGCCTTCAATAGTGTCAGAGTACCCATTTTCTTTATCCACCTTAACATCTTCAACTTTAACATTATCTTCAGCTTTAAAGTCTTTAGCTTTAACATCATCTTCCTCTGTGAATTTCCTTTGAAAAGTCTCATCTTCTTTGGCACCGACCTAACTTCAAATTGACCATTATACTCGAACCAACACCATATAATCGTCAACACCCATACTACAAAACCTGAAGTAATAATATATGATCTTGTATTATATGTCAATATTATACCCTTTTTGAATATGTAAATAACCTTTATGTTATCATGATTTCATAAAATAAAATTGAGTTTCGATAGCATAAAATTTCATTTCTCTAGATTCACCCTTAGAATAAAACTGCAAATCAATTTTCCTTGCATCTGCTATGGTATGAATGACTATATAGCCATATGAATCACACTTGCTATCATATTATCTACCCCTTATATTGGAATTCCCCCATATTCCGTACACTGCACTAAAGGATATCCACGATGAATTTTAGAGAATAATCTGGTGTAAAGTGATCTGGTGCAAAAATATGGAAGAACTCCATATCTATAGCCCAACGATGAGCAACATTATTTTTATATAACCTCTTCCCAAGTAACCAACAATGATAGATTAAATTTTTTTCTTATTCTCATACATTTCTCATATCCATCAATGTAAAGGTTGAAACAACCACCATGATCTCTAGCAAGTGAATCAACCCCGCAATAGATGTGATCATTCGTTTTGAGCAATTTATTTTCCATGGAAGAAGAGAAAGTGTCATGAGTAGTCTGTATCAATTATCTGCATCATCCTATATCACCTAAAATAGCCTTGCACAAACACACACTATAGACATTGGCAAAAATAATAATGCCCCTTCAAAAATTTGGAAGTATTGGCTTCTATTATGTGCTAGGGATTGGAGTCACTATTGAGGAAAGTAGCAAGGAATCCATTGGAGATGATCTTCCAAGTGATTTGCATCATGATATTACTATAGCCAGTGGATCCCATATTATTATAGTGGATGCAAATGAATTATCATTATCACAATGACTGTCGAAGGGCTCCCATGGAGATAACATAACAATCCATTTCTTTCATAAATATTTAACAAAATGTATACCCTTGCATCATATTGTCAACATTTGATTATGTTGCATGGAGTATTCCATCTCCCTTATATGAGCATTCACTATATCATTTTTTTATTATCCCACATGCATCTCGTGATGACCCTATGGAGGATTTATCAACACAAACACGCTATGCTCAAAGTGACTCAGCTAAGCCTTAGTGGCTCCTTGGTTTGTACCCCCATGTTGACCACACTTCGATGTTACGTCCGCTAGTTTGTTGGGTCAGGGTTCACCTCAAAAAATGTGCCTTAGTAGTACCTTTAAAACCATGTCATTGACCGTGTTGATGTGATCACACGCTACATCTGTTGGTCAACAGTTTCCACATTGTAAATCGTACCACTATTTTTAGTAACCTCTATATATAAACACAAAAATAATTAATTCAACAATAATTTATAAATTAATCTATATTTTATACCATAAAGTAAAAATAAACATTTTATACCATATGGTATTTACCTTTTATTTGATTATATAATTTTTATTATTATTTTATTTATTTTTTATTAATGTGTAGGGATATATAAATAATCAAGGGATTGAGCACAAAATGAATTTAATATTCAAATTGCAATTCAAAATGTAAAATATACAAGTCAGAATTTACCATTAAAAATATGTGATTTAGCTTGTATATGATTTATGCATGGTTTAACAAGGCTTAAACTTTGACCTCTTCCTTAAATATTGTGGAATTTAACCCATTGAGCTTTATGAGGAGCTTCTCCCTGAGTCTCCTAAGGCTTGATAATGAGATCAAGTTAAAAAATTAATGCTAAAATCATGACCATGATCAACCTATTTTTACATCATAAAATCATACTCTCCTTGAACACCTAATCAACCCTACAAAATTGTTTGGTATGAATTAACCCACAAAACATTCAATGTAAACAAAATTCACATAAAAATCAAAATTTCAAGTGGGTCCCCAAATTGAGGTAAATTATGCAATGGCAACAAAAAATTGCAACTCTACTAAAAAATGCTCCTGAGCATTTTGGATAAATAACCCAATCTAAAATCATGGAAACAAAATATTAGCAAAGGATAAATCATCCAATAATATCCAAGAAATATGGGGTTTAAATAGTTTTAACTAAAATAAAATACTTCATTCACTTCAGCATAGTGTGTTTTTTGTGAATTCATTCTCTATTTTGAATCCATCAGAATTTCCTCATCTATTTTGTAGTTAGACTATGAAAAATGTTACTCAATAAAATTTACCTCTACATTGCTCCACTGCCAGTCAAGCATCCATAGCTCCGATGGAGATGACCTTGATCTCTTCTAGACCTTGCTCTACTGCCAACTGGGCATCTATAGCCCTGGTAGAGATTATCTGAACCACCCAAGCATTTGATTGATTTGCATTTTTTTTTTTTTTTATAAGCATTTGATTGCTTTACAAATATCATATGTGCCCCTTGGGTTAGATATCATCTAAGGCTTAATATGGAGTCTAAAATTGTTTGTCTAATAAAAAAAATAGAATGATTTCATCCTTCAGAAGTTAAAAATATCCTTTTAAATGTGATTTTACATGTGAAGTTTTAGCAACATGTCGTATTACTTCTATATCCACTATTTTAATCCATAATTCAATAATAACTACTAAATAATCTAATTTCACTAATTTCAGTTTCACCTAATTTCAAACAGGTAATGTATCTCCCAATACTAATAAATATATTCAAAAAAGTGACAAACTTTTATTGCTCCTACACAACTATACCACAATATGGAAAACAAAAACCCAAACATGTGAAATTGAAGAAGCAAAATGTGAACATAAACCAAAATACAAAATTTGGCATGAACCTGTATTATTGAAAGACCAAAATAGATGCAAAAAAAATTTCAAAAATGAAAACCACAAAACAACTCAACAAGTGATGATTGAATCCAAATGGTATGCGCACACAAAACTATGTGCAATCGAAACCAAAATAAAACACCAAAGTTACATACAAGCAAAACTTGCAAACTAGCAACTATGTACAAGAGATGAATATATACAAGTGATGATTGTCCTTTCTATCTCAAGGATGAAAATAATACTATAAGAACTACCCATTGATAGGTAAAGAAATACTCTCTCCACTCAAATTTTGCAATCTAAATGCATTATCCTCAATAATCTCATAAATTTGGTAGGGTTTTAACCAAATATTGTCTTGGACAGATTCTTGGGATGGTCACAACCCTTTGATAACTCAGTTTCCCGATTGGAGGCCTTGGATGGAAGAGTTTAATTGAGCTAACTGGGTAAAGGTGGCTAATTACTTTCGGTACCATACTGGTAATTCAAAGGTTGGTATATATTGGATCCCTATTGAGGACTAGCCTATTCAAATCCTAGAAAGGCAAATACAAGATATCCAAGGCATCCTTCATATGATATCCCTCTCTTGGTCCCATGAAAAATATTATTTTAGATGGAACAACACTACTAAGAGTGAGTATTCAGTTGCTCAAGGTTATTTGACCTTATGCCATAATAATCCCAACCATTCTTCTAACATATTTTCTCGATTGTGGGCTCAAAAGCTCTGGCCTAAGGTGAGGTTATTTAATTGGCTTTTATTGCATCGTAGGGTGCTTATTGGTGAGCAACTTATGAAGTGTGGTTTTCATAGCCCTTTTAGATGTGAAATGTGTGAAGAGAATTTAGAAACTCTCAACCATATTTTTATTGAGTGTACTTTAGCCTCTGAGCTATGGAGGAGAATGGCCACTTTACTTGGCTTACAGTGGTCCAATTTTTTTACTTTTGAATAGCTTTGGAGGGTTTGGCCTATGTTGATCATTTTATTAGGCAGTTAGTTTGGATGGGTTCTACCATTATTCTTTGGAATATTTGGAATGAAAGGAATAGCTGAATTTTTAATCAAGATAGGAAGGATATTCACTATATTTGGAAAAAGACCATAGCCAACTTAGTTGAATTAGTCCATCAACTCCTTAATCACCCCCAAAACTCCCACCAAAGATGGGATCAAGTGATGCAAATATTGAAGATTAAATCTTCTAAGGGGAACTAACTTAAAGGGAATGTGAGTATTAGTAAGATGGATAGGACAAGAAATTGGCAACCTCATCCTAAGGATTTTGGAAAAGTCAATACTGATGGAGCCTCTAGAGGGAACCCTGGAAAAGTCGGTGTGGGAGGAATTGGTAGACTTTCAGATGGCTCCCTGGTTTTTACTTTTGCTGAGAATTTGGGTATTCTTTCCAATAACCTTGTTGAGGGCTATGGTATCCTTAGAGGCCTTCAAGAGGCTACTAAGGTTGGATGGGAAAAGGTGTTAGTTGAGTCTGACTCTTAACTTATGATTAATCTCTTGAAGACTCCTTCTAAGAATCATAAGGTGGATTGGAGAATAAACAGAATTATTGAGAAGATTCAATTAATCCGGATGGGATTTTTGAAAGTTGATTACAATCATGTGGTCAGAGATCAAAACAAGAGTGTTGATGCTTTAGCTAATTGGGCTTTGGACAAAGGTGATCTTACTTGTTATGGCCACCCTCCTAGATGGTGGGCTTCTCAAATTAGGGCAGCTCTTCTTTCTATCATTTCTTTGGATGGCTCCAGTTCTGGAGGTACCTAGTTTCTTCTTGTTTTTTTTTTTTTGTTTCTCTTTGGTTCATTCAGTTTTTTTAATTCCCTAGATCATTCTATAATTTCTTTTGCTTCCTCTGTTGATTCTTGCCTTAATAGTCTTCTGGTCTAGATAGGTCATTGTTATGTTCAATTTTGTTTTTCTTTTTTATTTTTTATTTTTTATTTTTTTTTGTTTAGTTTTTTAAGGTGGGTGGGTTATTTTGTTTTGTTTTTGTGTTCTTTGTGTTGTTTTTTGTTGTTCTTGTGTTTTTGTTGTTTTGTGTTTTTTTTTATTGTTCTTGTGTTTTTTTCATTCTTGTTCTCGGGTTTCTATTTGTTTATGTTAATTCATTTTTTTTATGTGAGTGTTTTCTATGCCTTTTGTTTTTGTTTATTGTCTGTTGTTGGTTGTTTTTTATTTTTATTTTATTTTTTTAATTTTTTAGGTTTTGGTTGTGTTTATTTTTCATGTTTTTTTTGGGTTGTCTTTGTAGTGTTCTATTGTTTTTGTCTTGTTTGTGTTTTTTTATGTGGTTCTTGTGTTTTTATATGTGGTTCGTGTTGTGGTTTCTTTTATCTTATTGTGCGTGTTTGGTTGTGCTTTTGTTTTTGACACACTCAAGGAGCATGTTTTTTTATTTTATTTTATTATTTTTGTTGTTATTTACTTATTTTTAAATTGGTTTTGTGTGTTTGTTTTCTCCTTGAGTATGTCAAAGGTGGTAGGCCAGGTCCGAGTCCTGGGAATTTTTGGTAGAATGGATACCCCTGCCTCCTTGGGTCTTACTCGAAAGTGACATCCCTTTTGGGATGTTTTCCACAAAAAAAAAAAAAAACCAAAGATTGTCAAATTTATCATGATCACCCTTCTTTTTATGTGTCTTATTGTTGGAAATTTTGAGTACTTATGTTGTCATTGATGTCAAGTGTTAGATGCAAGCAAAGTCCACCTCAATGCAAGGGAATTGATAAAAAAGAGGGTTAAAATATTTATATTTTAAGCCCAAGAGATTTGGAATAAAAGCTCCACATGGTTGGTTAAAAGGTTGAAGGCCATGGTCTAAAAATCCCAAAGGAATAAAATGTCTAGGCTCAAAAAGGAAATAATATTATAATATTTAATATTATAATATTAAAGTTATAAAGTTAAGCCTAAGGTTCAATTATAAAATAATTATAATATTTATATTATATTATTTTATAACCCTAAGTAGGGTTTGGCACCAACTTTGAAAAATAATTTTTAAATTCTTAAGCATTGCCGATGTCCTTAGCATGGTGGTAAATCCATATTTATATGGTAATGTTTGGTGTCCTAAGGTGGAGTGTTCGATGCATATTTCAAGTGATTAATGCAAATTTTTGGCATGCGCAATTGTGAGTAAGGAGGACAATTTTTTATTTTAAAAAGAAGAAAAGACCTTGGACGGTTATAAGGATAAGATCGTGGAATATTATCACCGAACAAGACGGTTGGCCTAGCGACAGACTGGGCAGTGTTAAGACATGAGGCAGACGACAGGTTCTATGTTCAAATTTGGGCGATGACATTTTGTTCACTCTTTTTGTTTGGCAAGGAATTTGAGCAGAGGTCAAATTGTACATTGTGATTGTTCATCCATGTGTGGACGATTGGCCTAGTAGGGGCCCAAAGAGTGCTAGCACGCTGGCAGGCGGTAGGTGTTGTGTTCGAATCTCCTCCATCATTTTTGGTAAGCATTAATCAAATTTTTATTTGCCTAAGGTTGAGAGTTAGGTGCATGTGGTGTATTTGATTATATGAAGCGTTGTTGACTTAGGGAGGTATAAGGAGAAATAATTTTTAATTATTTCTTGCATTTTATTTTGGAGAAAAATATTATAAAATGTCTTTTTGCTGAAAAGTGATTTTATGGAGTAATAAGGATTTTTGATAGTTCTTTGATGATTGGTTTTTGAAATTAAGAGGGAGTTAAAAGGTGTATGAAGTATTTCTATTGCTTGTATTTTGCTTCATTTTGAAGGGCTTGGTTTTATGGTTTAATGCTCTAGTTTGAGAAACCAAGAGAGTTGGTTTGAAATTTAATTGTGCACATTTGTTGAGAGAGGTTTCCAAATATATGAAAAGGTATTGTGCTAACTTTTATAGTTGCAAAAGATATTGTGTGTGAGACATATTTTTGAAGACATATCTCCATAAGAGCAAGCTAAGAGGTATGGGCACATATTTCCTTATTTAAGGTGTTTTGTTGAGTGAATGTTTTTGAACATAAGGTGGAGTGAAAAGGATTGTTTGATAAGCATTGTTGAAAATATTTGAGTTAGGGTTTGAGACCTACATTGTGCTCTTTGTTGGAAGAAGTTTGAAAACACTTGTTTAGGGTTTGTGAGAAAATTGTGCTTCATTGGTTGAATGAGTGTGTGAAGCTTTTGAGCATTGGTTTTGAGTGATATTGAAAGTGAATGTGCAAACATTAGAAATCAGATTTGTGAAAGCAAGTGTGTAAATCAGGAAGATAGGTGTCATGTGCTAGACTAGATCTATCTTTAAAAAGAGCAATAAATGTGAGACATGTGAAAGCGACAGACTTAATTATTGAGTAGAACATATTGAGTTTTTGATAGAGCATATCATTCTCTATATGTTCCAGAGGTTAAACAAATTCTAAGTAGAATTTGTTTGTGTGAAGAAAACTTCTCTGAAAAATATTTAAGTTGTGTTTGTATGCAAATTGAGGACATATTTGAGCAAGTCTTTGAGAAGGCTTGAGGATAGATTTGAGCAAGTCTTTGAGAAGACTTGAAGGTAGATTTGAGCAAGTCTTTGAGAAGACTTGAAGGAAGATTTGAGCAAGTATTTTGAGAAGACTTGAAGGTAGATTTGAGCAAGTCTTTTGAGAAGACTTGAAGATAGATTTGAGCAAGTTTTGAGAGCAGATTTGATTGATGATTTGTTCAAGCTTTGTGTTAAGGCTTGAGATAGATTTGAGAAGTGTTGATAGTAGGTTTATTTGATGATTTGTTCAAGCTTTGTGTTAAGGCTTGAGGAAAGTTTTGAGACAAAATTGAAAGCATGATTTGTTCAAGATTTGTGTTAAGGCTTGGGGTAGATTTGAGATAGAATTAAGAGCATATTTGTGAATAAAGTTAGAGTAGATTTGTGCTAGACTTGGGATAGAGTTTGGTGCAGATTTGAGATAGAGTTGAGAGTAGGATTTGGAGGTGATAAAGCAAAGAGGACAATAGTCTCTAGTGGATAGAGATCCATCAACTAGTGCAGTGGGAATAGAGGTCTCCTATGGAGAGAGATCCATAAGCTAGAGTAGTGAGGGTAGAAGTCTTCTAGAAGATCATCATCTAGAGTAGAGGGGATAGAGTTCTCCTATGGAGAGAGATCCATGAACTAGAGCAAGGGGAAAGAGTTCTCCTATGGATAGATATCCATAAATAGAGGAGGATAGAGTTCTCCTATGGAGAGAGATCCATGAACTAGAGTAGATGGGATAGAGTTCTCCTATGGAGTGAGATTCATGAACTAGCTGGGAAGATAGAGTTCTTCTATGGAGAGAGATCCACGAACCAGTTGAGGAGATAGAGTTCTCCTGGATCAAGTTCCACGAACCAGAGCAAAGGGGATAGAGTTATCTTATGGAGAGAGATCCACAAATCAGAGCATAGGGGATTGGTGTCTCCTTTGGATAGAGGTCCATAAACATTGTAATAGGGAATTGATTCCCAAGAGATTTGTTGAGAAAATTTAGAAGAAATATTTTCTCCGTGGAGTAGCCCACATTGGGTGAACCACGTTAAATTTGTGTCTCTCTTGTGTGTGATGATTTATGCATTGCTTTGATTACTGCTATTGATATTGCCATTGATAATATTGGATAATATTATTTGGGAAATAAAAGTAAAATTTGATCTTATATTATTCACCCCCCTCTCAGTATAAGCCTGTGTTCTTCAATTGGTATCAGAGTGGGTTCCTTCAAAAGAGTCTAACAACTTGAAGGAAGAGGTTACAGGAACACAGATGACATCTTAGAATGGATCTTCATCAAATAAGGCACCATTGTTTGATGGGAACAATTATGCTTTCTGGAGCATAAGAATGAGGACTTACTTGATGGCACAAGGATATGAGACATGGCAAGTAGTTGAGGATGGGTTCACACCTACAACTAATCCTCCCACAGATAAATATGGTAAGCTCTTACATGTGAATAATGCCAAGGCTATGAATGCAATCTTAAGTGGATTACGTGAAGTAGAATTTGTGAAAGTTATGCATTGCAAATCAGCAAAAGAGATATGGGAAAAATTGAAACAAACCTATGAGGGAAATAAAAATGTCAAGATGGAAAAACTACAAAACCACAAGAAAAGGTTTGAATATTTGAATATGGAAGATGAGGAAGACATTTCTACATACTTACTTCATGTGGATGAGATTGTTAATACCATGCGTGGACTTGGATTTGAAATTGAAGAATCCAATGTTGCTCAAAAAGTTTTAAGGTCACTTCCCACAAGGTATGATGGAAAAGTTTTAGCTATAGAAGAGATGAAAGATATTGATCAGTTGACTATGGATGAGTTACATGGAATTCTCACAACTTATGAGATGAGAATAGTAAAGGATCCCAACTCCAAGAAAGAGGTAACTTTCAAAGCATCAAAGAAGACAAAATATAAGAAACTAGAATCAAGTGGTGAGTCAAGCAGTGATGAAGAAGCTAACTATGGTAGAAGAAACAAGGACTCAAGAAAGCACAAAGGTATGAAAATAGTGAAATGTTTCAATTGTGGAAATTTTTGTCACTATGCATCTAATTGTCCAGAATTTGGAAGCAGTAGCAGTGAAGAGAAACATGATCATAAGAAAAAGGAAGGAGGAAAATCTAGGTATGAAAAGAAAAATAGGTATGGTCAAAACAAGCATGAAAATAAGTTCTTTCAAAGGCACAAGAAGAGTTTCTATGTTGATAAGGGAAGCAAGGCTTCAAGTGATAGTGATGAAAGACCCTCAGATAGTGAAGAAGAAGAGATTCTATTTTTGGCAATAGAAGAGGAAGAAAATGCTCTTGTTGAAGATAAAGTTGAAAAGTATGAAGATGCTCTTGAAGACCAAGAAGTAGAACAAGATTCAAAAAATGAAGAGGAAGGCACAGTAGATCTAGAAGCAGAACTTATTGTTGCTCTTAAATAATTGAAAAATGTTAGAAAGCAGAATTCAAAATTCAGGGCTCAAGTTCAAGAATGTGATGAAGAAAAATAAAAGCTTATACAAGACCTGACAAACTCAATAGCTAAGACAAGGATATTTAAAGAAAATTTAGAGGTAAAAGTTTTAGAATGTGAAATATTAGAACATGAGGTAGTTTCACTAAGGATGGAAGTGAAATATTCTAAGGACAAGCTACACAGGTTTGGGAAAAGTTCAAAGACTTTGGATAAGATTATCAATGCACAAAGATCTTCATCTATCAAAACAGGACTTGGTTTTGAAGAAGGACAAGGGAAACAAGAAGAAGGGTCAAGCTCAAGCTCAAAGGAAGAAGTTTCAGAGGAAGAGAGTGAAGGAGAAATTGAGACTTATGAGGATAAGTTGAAGAATAGAAGCTTCACTAAGAAAGGAAACAATGCACAAACAAGGAACAAGGATCATCACAAAGAAGAAAGGACTAAGAGACCAATGGGTTCAAGACAATATTTCTTCAAAGGACATTGTTTTTCATGTAATCGGTTTGGTCACAAGGCTATGCATTGCAGGGTTCATGAAAAGAAGGAATATGGTTTTACTAAGAGGAACTTCAAATATGGACATTTCTTTCAAGGGTATTGCTACTCTTGTAATCGATTTGGTCATAAAGCAATCCACTATAGGGTTCATGATAGAAATGAGTATGGCTTCACCAAGAGGAACTTCAAGATATTTGCACCTTCTAAGAACTACAACATTAAGTGTTACAAGTGCAATAATCTAGGGCATAAGGCCAAGTGGTGCAGAACAGAGTTTCCAGAGCTTCTAGAGATAAGCAAGAATAGGGACACTCAAAAGGATCAAAAGGGTATGTTGAGAAAGAAGGTTGACAAAGAAAAAGAGCATTGTATGTTGGGAGTAGTTTTACTCCCACCCCAAAATTAATCACCTCAAGGAGAGGAGGTGGGGAGGGGGCTGAGCTAAGAGTCTTATATTTAGCCCCAAAGGAGTCCCTTTGCCATTGATGTCAAAGGGGGAGATATTTGAGTAAGGGGGAGAGCATTCAGTCAGGGGGAGCAATTTCTCAGGGGGAGCAAATTTGGAATCAAATGGTTTGAAAAAGGAATTTTTAGAAAAGGGTTGCCATCAATGACAAAGGGGGAGATTGTTGGAAATTTTGAGTAATTATGTTGTCATTGATGTCAAGTGTTAGATGCAAGCAAAGTTCATCTCAGTGCAAGGGAATTGATAAAAAGAGGGTTAAAATATTTATATTTTAAGCCCAAGAGATTTGGGATAAAAGCTCCACATGGTTGGTTAAAAGGTTGAAGGCCCTGGTCTAAAAATCCCAAAGGAAGAAAATGTCTAGGCTCAAAAAGGAAATAATATTATAATATTTAATATTATAATATTAAAGTTATAAAGTTAAGCCTAAGGTTCAATTATAAAATAATTATAATATTTATATTATAATATTTTATAACCCTAAGTGGGTTTGGCGCCAACTTTGAAAAAGAATTTTTAAATTCTTAAGCATCACCGACGTCCTTAGCATGGTGGTAAATCCATATTTATATGGTAATGTTTGATGTCCTAAGGTGGAGAGTTCGATATGCATTTCGAGTGATTAATGCAAATTTTTGGCATGCGCAATCGTGAGTAAGGAGGATGAATTTTTTTTTTTAAAATAATAAAAGACCTTGGATGGGTATAAGGATAAGATCATGGAATCTTATCACCGACCAGGCGGTTGGCCTAGCGGTAGACTAGGCAGTGTTAAGACATGGGGCAGATGACAGGTTCTGTGTTTGAATTCATGTGGCGACATTTTGTTCATTGTTTTTGATTGGAAAGGAATTTGAGTGGAGGTCAAATTGTGCATCATGATTATTTGTCCTTGTGTGGGCGGTTGGCCTAGCGGTGGCCCAAAGAGCGCTAGCGTGTTGGCAAGTGGTAGGTGTTGTGTTCGAATCTCCCACGATAGTTTTGGTAAGCATTAATCAAATTTTTATTTGCCTAAGGTTGAGAGTTAGGCGCATGTGGTGTATTTGATTATATGAAGTGTTGTTGACTTAGGGAGGTATAAGGGGAAATAATTTTTAATTATTTCTTGCATTTTCTTTTGGAGAAAAATATTATAAAATATCTTTTTGCTGAAAAGTGATTTTGTGGAGTAATAAGGATTTTTGATAGTTCTTTGATGATTGGTTTTTGAAATTAAGAGGGAGTTAAAAGGTGTATGAAGTATTTCTATTGCTTGTATTTTTCTTCATTTTGAAGGGCTTGGTTTTATGGTTTAATGCTCTAGTTTGAGAAACCAAGAGAGTTGGTTTGAAATTTAATGGTGCACATTTGTTGAGAGAGGTTTCCAAATATATGAAAAGGTATTGTGCTAACTTTTATAGTTGCAAAATATATTGTGTGTGAGATAGATTTTTGAAGACATATCTCCATAAGAGCAAGCTAAGAGGTATGGGCACATATTTCCTTATTTAAGGTGTTTTGTTGAGTGAATGTTTTTGAACATAAGGTGGAGTGAAAAGGATTGTTTGATAAGCATTGTTGAAAATATTTGAGTTAGGGTTTGAGACCTACATTGTGCTCTTTGTTGGAAGAAGTTTGAAAACACTTGTTTAGGGTTTGTGAGAAAATTGTGCTTCATTGGTTGAATGAGTGTGTGAAGCTTTTGAGCATTGGTTTTGAGTGATATTGAAAGTGAATGTGCAAACATTAGAAATCAGATTTGTGAAAGCAAGTGTGTAAATCAGGAAGATAGGTGTCATGTGCTAGACTAGATCTATCTTTAAAAATAGCAATAAATGTGAGACATGTAAAAGTGACAGACTTAATGATTGAGTAGAACATTGCCTCTATTTTATGATCAGTTTCAAGATTATCTTTCATAAACTAAAGAGTCTGCAATTTCAAGTTAGCAGGAAAAATGGGATCTTGACCATAAAATAAATGATAAGGAGAAGTGTCTATGGATCCTTTTGATCTATTTCTATCCACTCACAAAGTATATTTCAACTTGTTATGCCAGTATCTAGGATTCATTTCCAATAATTTCTTAATTATGGACAATAAGTTTTTGTTAGTAGATTTTGCTAAATAATTATCTTGTGGGTAATAATTTAAAGAAAAATTTATGCTTACATTATTATCTTAAGCTCATTATGTAAACTAAAGTGAGGTGAAAGTAGAACCATTGTCATAAATAATAGAATATGGCATACCAAATCTAGTAACAATGTGTCCTAAAAATTGAATCACCACTTCAAAAGTATAGTTCTTAGTGGGAATGGCCTCATTCCATCTGGTACAATAATTTGTGGTGGTTAAAATATTTTTGTGACCAGGTGAAGAGTTTGGTTTTATAACTCCTATAAAATCTAAACCCCATTGTACAAAAGGTCTAGCCTCAAATACGTATTGTAAAGGCATGGCGGCATTTCATTCTCTATTAGCGATAATATAACATGTATGGCAAGAAAAAACATAGGTATAGGCATATTTGAAAATTTGGGGCCAATAGTAACAAGATATCAAAATTTGGTGCACTGTGGCATTAGATGATCCATGCTCTATCCCATACTTACCATGAAAATCCTTGAGAAGTTGCATAAACATCCTTACTCAAACATCTAAGGAAAATTCCTTCATGATTCTTTCTGTATAACACACCAGTTTTAATCATAAAATTAGATTTTTTTTTAATTGAAGTGCTCATATTTGTGTGGCATTAAAGTGATCAGGATATTTACCATTCAAAATAAAATACACAATGTCACTATACCATTCATCTGTGATGATGCTTTTAGTACTGTATTGCTAACACACGATTTGAGGATTGATTTCAGCTAGATACTTTTTCAAACCTTATCCTCTAACCAGCTTCATCACACAGATCTCTAAATAAAACTCCTACAAAGTAGCAAACTATTTACCTCCCCTTTCTCCCAATTTATTCTACATCAAAATTGTTTTGAGAGCTGGATCAAGTACTATTACCAAAATTCTATTGTGCAAAATGTAATGTCAAAACTTTTTTCAAAATTTTCAAAATATCATATACCTATTTATCAAAAATAATGTATTTCAATTGTGCATATTTTAGTGGTGAACTCAAGAAAGCAATATGGTTTTCTAAATTATCTTCATTCTTTTAAGTCAATACACTAGCAAAAGAATGCTCAAAAGCTAATGAGTAAATATAGAAAGATTTATTGCAATTAGGACTCACAAGCATAGGTGCAGAAGATATTGAATTTTTAGCATCCTAAAAGGTTGCTTTAGATTAACCAATACAATTAATGTTATCATATTTTTTAACATATCATTTAATGGTTTGACTATTTAAACAAATCCTGACATGAATTTCTTGATAAAGTTGATTTTCCCAAAAAATTATCATAATTCTTTCTTATTACCAGGAAAAGTGATTTTTTGGATGTCTTCGATTCTCTCAAGTATCTATGGAAATTGTATATTTTAAGATGACATGGCCTAAAATTTTACCTTCAATTACTTCAAAAATGCACTTTTTGGAATTTAGAGAAATGTCATGCTCTCTACACCTTTGAAGAACTTTTCTCAAATCATTAACGTGGTCAGATTTATTCTTTGAGAAAACAAGAATATCATCAACATAACTGACTATGCATTTACCTATCAAATATTTAAATTCATAGTCCATGGCTCTTAGAAATGTGGCACCTGCGTTAAGAAATCCAAAAGGTATTCTTCTGTAAGAAAAGGTACCCCACTTCGTGGTAAAAGCAATTTGCATTTTGTCTTTTGGGTCAATAATAATTTTGTTATATCTAGAATAACCATCAAGAAAAGACATAATCTTAGAACCATTCACCATTTGCAAACTATGATCAATGAAGGTAAGGGGTAGTCATATTTTTTTGAGGCCTTATTGAAATTCCTAAAATTAGTACACAAAAAAAATTCACCTATTTTCATCCTAACTGGTACAATGTTTGCTGCCCATTTAGAGTGTCTGATTGAAAAATAATCTTAGCATCCAAAATTTTCTTAACCTCCTTTTGTATAAGAGGCTCTAGCAATGGGTTGATTGGTCTTTGTTTTTGTCTAAATGGTTTTGAATCTGGCTTTAAAGGAATATTATGTGTTATGATGTTTTTATTATAAGTCTTTAAATTCTCATAACTCCATGCTATGATGGTTTGGACTCTGGATTTAAAGGAATAGTTTCAAAGCCTAAATTATTCCTTCTTGTTCATTATGAGTGCAAGCCTTTCCTCTGAGTATGATGTGTGGGTCTTTACTAATACCCAGATAAACAGAATTATAAGCATCCTATATGAGTGAGGTTTTAGTACAACTTTTGCTTTTGTAATCAATATCAAAAATCTTTTCGATAGAATATATACCTTTGGGAATCGCATTGATTTTATTTTTTACCTCATGATATTTTTTTCATCTTCTTGCAATCTCTCATCCTCATCAATCACCTGAATTTCAAAAATACCTAAATTAGTTACAAAATAAAAAATGTGAAGTCATGGAAAAATGGAAATGTGAAGGTTCAAAACCTTTTTTTCCAAGTAACAGTGGATATGTTAGCAAAGGTTATGAATTTTTTAGTTGTTGGTCATATCGTTCACAGGGACAAGCACAACTAGGATCCAGAGCTTGAAGGTTTTCCCAACCACTCCAATATTTTCAAATGGAAAGGTATTGCTCTTGAATGTGAATCCCTCCCTCCCCCTTGGTCCTCTTTGTTAGTCCCTATTTTATAGTATGTTACTATAGATGATCCATCCAAGCCCCTCCATAGTTTTCACCTTGCTCTGATAAACCATTTGAGAGGGTTCAAACCCATCAACATTCCTGATTTCCTCTATTTCTTTATTAGGTTTTCCATTCATAATTCTTGCAAGATAAAATCCTCAAACACACCCATCCATCAAGGCTTGTTTGCTATCCTGTTCTATCATGCCTTATCCAAACCCCTACCCATCGTCGTTTCCCCCTTCAATCCAATATGACATAGTCTCCTTCCTAT
Organism: Wollemia nobilis; assembly: GCA_028583015.1. Taxonomy (NCBI): domain Eukaryota; kingdom Viridiplantae; phylum Streptophyta; class Pinopsida; order Araucariales; family Araucariaceae; genus Wollemia; species Wollemia nobilis. The sequence goes on along the minus strand of JAQPPZ010016917.1, from coordinate 6,597,031 downwards.
TTAAGACCTTACCACTCCCTTACTAAGGACCCCATGGAGTCTGAAGTGCCCCCTGAGTTTCAAACCCCTGACAAAATAAAGGTTTCTCTAGTTGCTATCCCTAAGTTATTTCCCTCCAAAAGGAATATTAAATTAGAGGAAAGCACCACCCAGACCTGTATATTAGCTCGTATCAAAAAAGCAAAGAAGGAAACAAGCAAAAAATTACCTGGAGTGCATTTTTGATGATAGTAGCGGTAGTCCAAGTCATGGCTCGAACATCCATAGAAAAATTACCACTACCATCATCAATAGCATCATCAACACCTTGGAGAGCATTAGTGGGAATCTGAAGTAGCTAATCAAGAACACTACAGAGCAACTCAGCGAAGGAGGACATAACTAATGCATGACGGAAGGCCCTGCGTGGGTGTGTTTGGTTTTTTGGGATGTTATCTCTTGGTGAGTTTGGATGTAATTTTATCCTCTACATGGGATTTTTTTGATATATGTTCATGGTTTTCCATGGATGGGTATTAATATTTTCAATATTTGTTGTACATCTAGGAATATTTCCCCTTGCGTAGTATTAGCGGTTTTCCCAGCTAGGGCTAGTTTTTCTTCTTCTATGATGGTGCAATCTAAGTTTTGTAAGTCTCAAAATTCCAGTCTACGGATTCCCTACATGGTTTTCCTGATGGATTCTATGGTTCTGACTACTAGCGCATGCTTCTAAAAATTGATGTATTTATTTTTGGGATCCAGTCAAAACCCACATAATACAAATACACTAATTACAAAAAAAAATGTGTGTCACTTTCAAATACCTGTAAATTTTTCACATTGTTAGGTATAGAAGGACATGGTATCAACTCAATTTAAAACTTATTTAACATCCTATTATCAATAAGCTTAAGAGTACCTACTGTAACAACAAAATAATCAGCTATTTGATTGTTCTTCCCAGATGTTAATGAAATATTGAAAGCATGGAATTCATCAATAAAATCCCTAACTCTATTTTTATATTGAATTAGCCTTTTATCATGACATTGGTATTGGCCTTTCACCTGTTTAACAACCAATTCTGGGTCTCTTAGAACTTTCAAACATTTAATTTTTTTCTTTAAGGCTAACTACAAACTGAATATTAAGGCCTCATATTCTACAATATTACAAGTGCAAGGAAACTATAATCTATAAGCTACCAGAGATGACTTACCTTTAGGACTAATCAATTCCACACTAACTCCACTACCTTATTTGGATTTAGATCCATAAAATTTAAGCATCCAAACAATATTTTCATCCTTAATTGGATTAATAGATGATATTTCATTTTCAAATTCACCTACATCCAATTTTATTTCCAAAGTGTAAACCCCTAACTCAAAATCATTGTAAAAAAAATCATTGGTTTTGTTATATTTAGTAATCAAATCCTTAAGTCTAGGTTCTCTCTCAACCCTAATTTTGTTAGAAATACCCTTCCATGGTAGCCACATATATGAAATATTTGTGGCCATGTATCCTTTTAAGTTCCTAGACCAATCTCTACTTAATAAAATCCCATACTTATCAAGTATATCTACAACATGTATATCGATATACTATTGTATCCTCGATTCTAAGGCTAGCTTTATGTAAACATTCTTAAGTATTCCAACCACATGAATTTCATATTTTTCCAATTGAACAACTATTATGTTGGAAGGGATGGGTTTCAAACCTAATTTTTTGACAAAAAATGTGAGGCATGACAATGTTGGATGCTCCTGAACAAGTTATGTATAAGGGGTCAGCCCCAAAATGTATTTATAAAAAATTGATGAATCAGTTTCAAAATCTAGGCGAATAATTTCCAAACGCATGTAGAAGGTTAACTATTATTAGGGCAATGTTGGAAATTTAAACTTAAAATGGTCAAATTATTATAAAATTGGGACGAATCAACCCCCAAAAAATATTGCACCCAAAATTTTTTGGCTAATGGGCCTTGGTCAAGGGTCCCAAATATTAGCCAATTCCAAATTTCAAAAATCCTAATTTTAACCAATTGGCTATAAATAGCTGCTATGCATAACCCTGCCCCTGAATCAAGAAGACAATTATGCAGGTTACTTCCTACAATTCTAATGGTCAAAAGAAAAGGAGGAGCTTCTACTTTTTCCCTTTTTGAGGTAAATTTTGCATCTATGGACTTTATAGATTTGTTTTTTCTTTTATGACCAAAAGCCTACATCAAAAATTCTTGATGATTAGTCAACTTAGCAACATCAAATAAGGATATATTCACTTTTGTTTTCTTTAAATCCTCCACAATTTTATATGTAATTTTATCATGTGGTGGTTGAGGCAGATTAACTTTAGATTGAGGTATGGGATTGTTACTAGCCCGTGTGTCAGGAGGAATGATGATGTCATTTGGGGAGTAGAAGAAGTAAAAAGAGCTTTAGTCTTACTCCTAAGCTTGTAATTATGATTCCTCTTTTTAAATTTTTTTAAGGCTTGAACTTCCTCTTCTATAGACCCATCATACTCTTATTCATATTCTTAAATTGATTCAAATGCTTCAACTACTAATGTTAATTATTTCTCTTTGATATTACTAGCCTATTGGGAAGGACCTTCATTCAAAACAATTTCTATATTATCCATCTCTTTTTGTAGAATATCTAGTGCTATTTTGAATTCAAGGCACTCATTCTCACTATGTTGTGTCATAGAATGCACCCTACACCAATTATTTAAAGCCAAATCCAAAATATTAAAAATGGTGTTGGTTTTATTGGAACTAGTGATAGCATTGTTTTGATTAACCATGGGACTAGGTACTCCTCCATTGTTCGGACGAGTATTCCATTGTTTTCTCTAAAAATTGAAATTTCTATTTTGATGAGAATTTTGAGGTAATTGTTTTTGCATTTGAACCATGTCACTACTGATTTTTTGGACAACCCTCTTTAGGTCATTTACTTGAGAATTAGATTCATTATTTTATCCTACAGTAGTTTGATTGGTTATGTTACTCGTAGTGGTCGTGGAATTTAGAAAACTTGGCAAAATTTGATTTTTGATAACTTGTGGAAAGGCTATGTTTTTTTGATGAAATTTTGACTCATTTGGAGTGGGTTTTGTATCGAAGAATATAGGTATGACTTGAGAATTTGTTTCAGCCATTTTATAAGTGGTAAATTGATTTTCTAAATATAACAGAGTGGTAGGATAAGTGGGTGTGATAGGTGGATTGTATGGTAAATTGAAATTATTGAATGGCATGGCATTCAACATTTGCAGTTGTTGTGAAAAAGCCTGATTGATCATACGCACTTGATTATAAGTACATATTTATCCTATGGAAGGTAACTATCCTATCCTAAAACTTTGTGGTTTCAACTGTTGTTCTACAGTCAAAGCCTCACTATATGCCATGGGAATATTAGTGATTTGAGGAGTTCTCCTTACAAACATAGATGTTAAAGGGTATAATTCCCTAAATTACATCTATATGGCTGCATCTACCTCAAGATTATAAGGAGTAACTAACTTGTTATACAACTTATGGAAACGAGTATTGAACATAATCAAAGGTTCATTAGGATCTCTCTTGGCTGATGCAAATTGATGATAGATTACAGTAGGATCTATGGGTAGCCTAAATTGATTCACAAAAGCAGTTTCCAATTGAGCCGAAGACGTAATGAAATTGGTATATAAACTAATGTATCAATCATATGCCATTTTGTCTAAGGTGAGAGGAAACCTTATGCAAGAAACATCCTCATGTTCAACTTGTAGTCTAATCAAGGTATTCTCGTAAGCTTAAATATGCTCTTCAACAATTCTAATTCCATCATGTTTATATTTATGTAAATACCTTTCTATATTTTTGGGAATGTCATGGGTATCTCCAACAATGTTTAAAGGACTGCTATGAGCACCTAACCAAGCTGCAACTATTGCAACTTATGCCATAGGAGAAATGTTATGAAAAATAGCATCTTCAGAAGCCTTAGATCTTGTGATTATGACTTTCGATTCTAGCTCTGATAATTAAAACAACAAGTGTTCATTAACAATGCATCAATTAAACCATAACAATAAGGAACATTCTCAAATTTGTAAAAGGTTAGCATCAATGCATCATCAATTAGAGAATTTTCCAATCAATAAATGTGAACAACTTAAAACTAGAAAATTCATGAATCACCTCAATTACCTTTAAGTAGGCCCTCCTTATAGCACCAATTATGTTGAGTGATATTTTTTCCAATCACAAAAATATACCCACATTCAAGATTATGCTTGGATACCCTCTCTTGCAAGAAAATATTTATAATTTCCCTAAGGTTCTGTTTAATGTGTTAATCTTGCTTGCAATGCTTAGTGAAAAATGTGAAATGCTAAAAGCTAATTGGATACCTTAGTGTTGCATATACCTATTAACAAGGGGCCTATTTTGGAATTGATTTGATTTGCAATGATTTTGTTGTTCATGAAATTTGTGAAAATGTGAAATAATTTTTTTTTTGGTAATTATAATAATAGATTAATTGTGGGTTTTTATAAAGGATCCCAAAACCTTATGTACAAAATTAGCCTTGCTAAAAGATATTTCATGTCGGATGGCTGGGTAAATAGAGCAATTCGTAAAAAATACAGGGAAATACAAAATGCCCGATGGCCCCAGAAGACGCGGACAGTCCTAGAAATCTTGATCTTGAAATATATTAAAACAGAATAATAGTCGAAGACAATATATCAACAAACTTTGGGAGAAGACCTATGATACAAATTCTTCATCATGAGGGAATATCTGCCTTGGCCAAACTGTCCACCTCGGTTGGGAAACGAGAACACCAAACAACTGGGCATGTGGTCATCAGTCCTTTGTTGGCCAAGTGATCCGCCACCCGGTTACCTTCTCTGTAGATGTGCCCCACCTCCCACCTGGCATGCTGAGAGAGGAGCATCCTAGCCTCGAGGATGATATTCAAGACCCGCCACGATGGGTCTTTGGAGCCACGAAGGTAGTTGATAATGTTTAGAGAATCACCTTCAATAATTAAAGGCCTAGGATCATTCGATATGACCTGCAACCCTTTCAACACACCACGTGCTTCGAAAAAATGATTGGTCTAAGGGCTTAGATTTTCACAGTAGGCCAAGATCAGCTTCCCATTATGGTCCCTGACAAGCCCCCCGGAACCAGCGGGCCCCGGGTTGCCTTTAGCAGCCCCGTAAAAATTAAGTTTGATCCACCCCAAAGGAGGTTTGGTCCAAGTGACCTCCCTGCGGACATTCACTGAGTCAACTCTGGAAGAGGAGCCAAGGTCCAGTCTTTTGAAAATAATTGCCTCCCAAGGATTGTGAGGGCGGGAGCTGGGAATAGTTTTTGAATTCTCGATAGCAAAGGATAATGCCTACTGGGCAATAGAGGGAGCCATTCTAGGGATCTTGCTGAAGACTCTAGAATTACGCTCCAACCAAATTTGCCAAATGGAATGGTGAAAGGCAGCCTCACAAAGGAATCAGAGCTTAGAATTCTTAAAGGGCTTGGGCCATTGGAGGAAGGCATCTTTAAGGGAGCGAGGGGAGCACCAGGGTACTTGGAAGAAAGACAACACATAGCTTAGGACCAAATGGGAAAAGGGGCAATGCAAAAATAAGTGATCGGATGTTTCACAGTCAGCTAAGCAAAGATAGCACCTGTTGGGAATTGCAAGGCCTCTCTTGTGGATATTGTCTATTGTAAGGGATTTGTTATAAAAGGTAATCCAAGCAAAGTAATTTATCTTAGGAATAATCCCTTTCCTCCAAATTGCTTTCCATCGGGGATCCACAACAACCTCACATGACAGAAGATCATAAGCAGACTTAACAGAAAACCGCCCATCCTGTGTGTTGCTCCAAATAATTCTATCATCTCTTATGATCGAAGGAATTAACACCGATTGGAGGACACTGTACAATAAATTCACCTCATTATCAAACCCATCCACTGTCATAAGTTTCCACTAAGGGGGAAGGGAACTCCGGTCAATGCAATCCGAAACCTTGAGATGACTGTTTGGATCAATCTGGGCCCTCAAGCCAGCCAAGTTCTGATTTACAATGAGAGCTTCATATGTAGCCCACCTGTATCTTCAAAAAAGGATCATGGATCCATCACCCAAGATCCAATGAGCACCCATGTTAATCATCGAATGGCCCTAAAGCACCGTCTTCCAGAAAGCCGAAGCTTCATGAGGAGACTCAGCTTCCAGGAGAGAATTTTCCCCAAGATACTTTCTTTTAACTATATTGACCCATTCAGCCGGTGCATTAATAAGAATTCTCCAAGCATGTTTGGAAATTAAGGTAGTTTTCATGAGCCTGGATCTTCTCAATCCCATGCCCCCTTGGTACTTTCGAAGGCAAACCTTATCCCACGCCACCAGAGGAATTCTAGATTTTTCTTCGCTGCCGAACCAGAGAAAATTCCTTTGAATCTGCTCGATTTTGGAATGGATAAACACAGGAAGCATGAAAACAAACATGAAATAGGTTGGAATTCCTTGAAGACAGGCTTTGGTGAGGGTTGCCTTCCTAGCTTGAGATAGCAATTTGCCTTTCCAAGTGCTGAGTTTCTTATGAAGCCATTCCAAAATTGAATTCCATATGTTCCCATCGCCTCACCCATTGCAAACTAGTGACAACCCCAAATAAGTTGTAGGCAGGGAATCAATAGTGCATTCGAGGATTATGGTAATGCGAATTTGCCTACGTAGAGGGGTATTAACAAAATAAATTTTTCTCGTAAAATAATTAACTTTTTGGCCAGAAGCCTTCTCATACCGGGACATAATGCCCTTGATAGATTTGGCCTGAGTGATAGATGCTCCAGTGGATATGAGCGTGTCATCCACAAACTATTGGTGAGTGACAAGATCAACTCTGGAAGTAGGTAGAATGCCAAAAATATTGCTTCGGCGGAGGGCTTCATTCAAAGACCAGCTAAGGACCTCTGCCAAAAGAATGAATAAAATAAGAGACAGAGGATCACCTTGTCTGAGGCCACGAGCACTCTGGAAGAATCCAGTGGGGGACCCATTGATCAGCACAAAAAAGGATGGAGTGGAAATGCAACTATTCACAAGGTCAATCCAGTGATGATGGAAGCCCAACTTGCAAAGGACAACACAAAGGAACCTCCTGTCCACTCTGTCAAAAGCTTTATTCATGTCTAGTTTAAGGAAAAGTGCAGCATTCTTGGAACATTGGGCAGTATGGAGGGTTTCATGAATAGTAATGACATCGTCAAGGATGTTTCTACCCTTAACGGTGCTCCCCTGAGCTGAACCTACCAAAGAGGGGAGGAGGGATCTCAGACGATTGGCAATGGTCTTGGTAAGAATCTTGTAGAAAAGATTGCAGAGGCTTATGGGACGATAGTTAGAAAAACTTTTGTAGGCAGGCGACATAGGAATGAGAGCTAGGAAGGTAGAGTTGAGCTTCGGATGGATGGATCTTGATGCTTGGATTTCTAAGATAGCCTCATAGACATCAGGCCCCACAACATCTCACATAACTTGAAAGAATCAGGGGGGGAACCCATCAGGCCCGAGGGCCTTATCTGGTTGCATGGAAAAAAGAGCATCCTTAATCTTGGAATGGGAAAAAGGTTCTAGGAGTTTAATACTTGCCTCATGGGGGACTTTGGTAGGGAAATTAGCAAGCAAGGATTTCTAAACTTGGAGGACGCTATCAGGAGGAGCACCCAGCAAATCTTGGAAGAAATCGACTGCTTCGCTTCGAATTTCCTCAATCTCCCTGGTAGTGCGCCCATCCTTACACAACACCTGTCTGATCTTGTTGGCCCCCCTGTGTCTCATGGTAGACGCGTGGAAAAACTTTGAATTTGAATCATCACTCTTCAGCCAGAGATCCCTGGACTTATGATGCCAAAACATTTCCTCACTAGCAAGAATGGAATGATAGTCCACCAGGAGGCTCCGTTCCTCCTCTCTAAGGCCTTCAAAATACCCTTCGACCTCCATATTTTCCTCTAAAATCTTCAAGCACTCAGAGATGGACCTTTTAGACTCAAAAATGTTGCCAAAAACCTCCTTATTCCATGCCTTTAAGTTCTTTTTAATCATCTTAAGATTTAGGGCCAGTATTTTGGACGCTGAACGAACCACCGTCACCTGCCACCATTCTGAAATCAACTATTTGAAATCCTTGTGGGAAATCCACATGGACTCAAATATGAAAGGGATATTAAACATAGGCCTGCCAGTGGCCTCTAATAGAATGGGATTATGGTCCGACCCGATTCTTGGCAAAGCTGAGAGAGTTGCAGCGTCAAGGAAGGGAATAGCTTCATGGGAAATGAGGAACCGGTCGAGCTTGACCTGGATGAGATTGCTCCCAATCCTCCTATTGCTCCAAGTGAAGGATGCCCCCTTAAGTTTGATGTCTAGCAGATTATTGGATGAAACAAAATCTCTGAAATCCTCCATGCTATGGCTGGCCAGCTCAACACCTCCCTTCTTTTCAGAGGGATGAAGAGGGCAATTGAAATCCCCTCCCACAACCCATGGGAAGTCACTAAAACTTTCCCTCATCAGAGAGATGGTTTTCTACAACTCAGCTCGCTCCGAAGCAGAGTTCAAGGCATAAAAATTGGTCAAAATCCATGAAAAATTAACCTTGGAGTGAAACAGGACATTGATAGTCCTGCTGGAAGCCGATAGAAGACTACCCTCGACCTTGTCAGAGTCCCACAACACCATGAGACCACCTGTAGAACCTATTGTAGGGTTGGAAAGGAATTTGGCCTTGGCCCAAATGGCCTTGGCAACCTTGACAGAGGTAGAGGCATCAGACTTAGTCTCTTGCAAAATGAGGATGGATGGGTTAGACTTCTTTCGGAGATCGGCCACCACCCTACATTTGGCCACTCCGTTAAGACCTCTCACATTCCATGAGAGGATTTTCATCTGGACATTTTAAAGACTTTCTTGCCTCCCTTTCCTTGCTAGATGGTAGGTTTTGGGACAGGCAAATCATCCACCAGGGAGTCGAAATCTTCTTGAAAAAGCAATCGCTGGGATCCATTTGCAATGTCTGCTACCATTTCCTTATCCCTTCTTTCTTTGTTAGGAGGTTGCCCCTGTTTTCTTTCACAGCCAAAATCCACCACTTGCTTCTGGCTTCTAGTGTTTCACAGACTAATGTTGCCATGTTGTTCGTCCCTCTTGCCCAATAGATACTCTTCCAACAGGGACTCGGGAGGTTTTTGGTTTTGAAAAATAGGGGAATCATCCTGAGCAGACATACGGGAAGGAGACTGATCCTTTTCCACTTAAGGTTCTGGTTGGGAACTTGCATTGCAAAGAACGGCATCTGACTCGGGGAGAACCCCAGAAGGATCTGGAGACTCAGGAACTGTCGCTACAGGGTGTTTCGGTTGTTTTCCTTCTTGCTTCTGGGGGTTGCCAGAAGCCCCACCCTTCATCCCCAACTTTTGAAGAGGATAATTTGACTGAAGATGCCCCTAGGAACTGCACTGAGGGTAAAATGCCGGTCTATTTTCATAGTTAATGACTTTCTTATGAAGAACGGAGCCTCCAGATCGAAGAGTGATGGAGGATGGAAGGTTCGCCTCCAAATCCGCTAGGACACAAAAGCGAGCTTGGACAAATCTGGTTCGGGCCCGAGTGGGAGGGTCAATGGTGACCAACTCACCAATGGAACGGGTGATACCCCTGATAACATTTTCATGCCAGCAAAAAATGGGAAGGTTCGAAAACCTAACCCATATTGGGGCAATATTAATACTCTGGGTTTCGGGGTTAAAATCCATCCCCCACTTCCTGAGAAAGAGACTCTTGTGTCCTAGAAACCAAGGGCCCCCAGCCAAAATTTTATAGTAATCCTCCACATTATTCAGCCTAATTGTGAAAAAACCTCGGGATAGGGCAGCCAGCTCCATATGACCCGAGGTCCGCCATTTTCCTACCGCCCACCTGCGGATGGTCTCCATATCGGGATGCCCTCCAATAAACTTCCCGATTAGGGTAAATTTTTCAAATTCGATGAAACTTGATAGGATTTCCTCCGAGATGTCCAGTTCATCCCCAGACGAAAAGAGGTCCTTAGTGAAAATACCATTTGGGGTTTTAGAAGCCACTACCTCTGCATACAATTTTTGTTGGTAGTCTCTCCCTTTGTCAGGCGGATCCTTCCCGCATCTGCCTCCATCTTCGAGTAACTTTGTTGAGCCTTCATTCTCTGACTGCCCTCCCTCTGCCTTGCTGCGGCCCTCCAACTTGTCGGTGCCCAGGTTCATAGTGCTGGCGCTCCCGCTCCCGTGCCCTCCCATCACTACCTTCCCGCTCATCTCTCACTCCACCTTCATTCCTTGATTCTCCCCTGAATGAGTATTATTGGTGTTGAAAACGTGAAATAATTGATCAACTAACAATCGTTACAATTTGATAAATATTTAATTTCAACCTTGGAAAATATGATTTTAATTGATTTTATCTCAAATTATTAATCAAGTTTTATCTTCATTTGTTAATCAAATTTTATCTTTGTTTGTTAACCAAATTTTATCTTCATTTGTTAACCAAATTTTATCTTTGATTGTTAATCAATTTTATCTTTGATTGTTAATCAACTTTTATCTTTGATTGTTAATTAATTTTATTTTCGTTTGTTAAGATTTGCATGAAAATGAAAATGGAATGATTCAACCTAACTTTTCCATGTAAAACTTTGGAATATCATATTAATTGTTCACTTTGATGAAAAATTGGAACTTATTGAAATTTCAATTTTCATAAAATGAAACTAATTGATTATTTGGAAAAATTGTGCAAAGTTTAAAATTTCAAATTTTTGTTTAAAAAATGTGAATTTATGTGAACATGAAAATTTGAAATTTAATTCTTGAAACCGACATATTTATTTTTTGGGGTTTTAATAATTTTTTTGTATTTTGTATTTGATGAAATTAAAAGAAGTAAAAAGGTTAGGGTTGGAGAAAATAAAAGAAAAGAACAAGTTGTCATAACTTTTTAAAATTTCATCTCAAATTTGCATAAACAAATATCCTACACTAAACCAAAATTAATCCGACCAGTCTTCACATAGTCCAAATTTAATGTGGTGCAATCTTCTACGGAATAATGCAATATATTAAGAAAAATAAACAAGTCTACCATTTGCATGCATAATTAAATTTCCAATATATTTCCAAAATGAAAGATTTTTAATGAATACACTTGCAGAATACCTTGCTTAAATCAATTACAATGGGTGCAATTTGGTGCAGTCCAACAACAAGGGAGGAGAGGCTCTTAAAAAATCCAACTTCCAATGTGCACTTGCTCTAAAAATTCTTTGACCTTTTTTCTTAAGCTTCAATTGATATTAATAGGCAATATTTAGTTGCTTTGTTTCATATTTGCATCAATGGAAGGCCATTCCTCTTCATCTTCCTTCTCTTCCTCCACTCATAACCACCATGTCCATGTATATCTCTTCTTAAGTGCTAAAAGGCCTTGGACACGTGATGAAAATGGTTTTTTTTAATGCTTTTACCATTATTCTAGACAACTTTGGAGGTGTTACAACCGTTAAAGTTACCTTCTCTACTATGCATCAATGATCTACCATATCTGCACATTTATCAACATAGAAGTTTCTACATAAATAATTGTGTGTTGTTCAAAGAAGAAAGCATATTCTATGATTCATATTTCCAATCCATTGAACTCAAGCTCTATTCCAAAGTACCACATATGTTCCTACAAATGCTTTTCTTGAGTGTGTAACGTCCAAGCCCATGGGTATAATGAAGTTGATTTAAATCATTTTATGTGAACCCCTTATTTTCCATTAGGAATAGAAATGTACACTACCCTATGAGAACCATAAGGGAGATGTATTTAATTGTTTCACGTCAACTATCTAAAATATTATGTATAACCACAACTGCCCATTCTATGATAAACATCTATATGAACGTACATCTGTTGGATTAACCAAAGAAACAATGGTATTTTACATCGATTAAAACATACCTTCTAAATATTCAAAGATTTACTAATTGAATTTCATAGAACCTCGTGTCGCTCTGTGGTAAAAAATGTATAGTGAAATATTGTGCCTTCAATATTGTGCAAGTGCCCATCATCTTTGTCCACCTTAACATCTTCAACTTTAAAATTTTCTTCCACTTTAAATTCTTTAGCTTTAACATCATCTTCCTCCATGAATTTTCTCTGAAAAGTCTCATCTTATTTGGCACTGACCTAACATCAAATTGATCTTTATACTCGAACCAACACCATATAATCATCAGCACCCATACTACAAAAATTGGAGTAAGCATATATGATCTTGGATTATATAACGATGTTATCCCCTTTTTTAATATGTAAATAACATGTGTTATTATGATTTCATAAAATAAAACTGAGTTTCGGCAGCATAATATTTCAATTCTTTGTATTCACCCTTAGAAGAAAATAGCAAAATATTTCTCCTTGCATTTGCTATCGCATGAATGGCTATCTAGTTGTATGAATCACACTTGCTATCATATTTTCTACCCCTCATATTGGAATTCCTCCATATTCCATATCCCACACTGAAGGATATTCATGCTGATTTTTAGAGAATAATCTGGTGCAAAAATACGGAAGAACTTCGTCTCTACAGCCCAATGATGAGCAACATTATTTTTTTTTAACCTCTTCCCAAGTAACCAATAGTGACAATTTAACTTTCTTCCTTATTCTCACACATTATGCATATCCATCAATATAAAGGTTGAAACAGCCAACATGATCTCTAGTGAGTGAATCAACCCTACAATATATGTGATCATTCATTTTGAGCAATTCCTTTGCCATGGCAAAAGATAAAGTGTCATGAGAATTATGTATCAGTCATCTGCATTATTCTCTATCACCTAAAATAGCCTTGCACAAACACACATTGTAGATGCTGGAAAAAACAATAATAGCCCTCCAAATATTTAGAAAAATTGGCTTCCATTATTTGCTAGGGATTGGAGTCACTGTTGAGGAAAGTGGTGAGAAATCCATTAGATATGAGCTTCCAGGCGATTTCCATCATGATATTACCATGTCTAGTGGATGTCATATCGTTATAGTGGATGCAAATGAATTGTCATTGTCACAATAACTATAGGACTCCTATTGAGATAACATAACAATGCCATTTATTTCATTAATATTAACAAAATGTATACCCTTGCATCATATTATCAGTATTTAATTATGTTATGTGGAGTATTCCATCTCCCTTATACTATCATTCACCATATCATTTTTTATTATCCCACATGCATCTCATAATGACACAACGGAGGATTTATCAACACAAATGGGCTATGTTCAAAGTGACTCATCTAAGCCTTAGTGGCTCCTTGGTTTGTACCCCCATGTTGACCATGCTTTGATGTTGCATCCATGGTTGACCGGGTCAGGGTTCACCTCAAAAAATATGCCCTGGTAGTACCTTGAAAATTGTGTCATTGATCGCATTGATGCACTCATGCGCTGCATCCAATGGTCTATATAATGCACCTCATAAAACATACCACCATTTTTAGTAACCTATATACATAAATGCAACAAATAATTAATTCAACAAAAATTTATAAAGTAATCTATGTTTTATACCATAAAGTAAAAATAAACTTTTTATACCATAGGGTAATTACCTTTTATTTTATTATATTTTATTTTTGTATAATTTTATTATTATTATTATTAATGTGTTGGAATCTATAAGTAATCAAGAGGTTGAGCACAAAATAAATTTAATATTCACATTGCAATTCAAAATGTAAAATATGTAAGTCAAAATTTACCATTAAAATATGCGGTTTAGCTTGTATATGATTTATGCATTTTTTAACAAGGCTTAACTTTGACCTCCCCCTTAAATATTACAAAATTTAACCCATTGAGCTTTATGAGGAGTTTCTCCCTGAGTCTCCTAAGGCTTGACAATGAGATCAACTATAAAAAAATTAATGCTAAAATCATGACCATGGTCAACCTCCTTTTGACATCATGAACTTAGACTCTCCTTGAACACCTTGAAACCTTGGTATGTAATTTAAATTTCCCTACAAAAGTGTTTGGTATAAATTAACCCATAAAAAAATCAATGTAAACAAAAGTCACATAAAAATCAAAATTTCAATTGGGTCCCCAAATTGGGATAAGTTGTGTAATGGCAACAACACCCTCAAAAATGATAATCCCAATATTTCTATAATTACCTCAGCAACAAGTGTAAACCTCTATTACACACACTTCCTTTCTAGTTGCCACTCCTCCCATCAACTTCCCAACATGGCCAATTCCATCAATTACTTAGATACTTCTTGCACCTCCTACAATACCATTGTTGCTAGCACCTTCTACTCTTCCTGCATTACCAGCTAATGATCATTATACAATTGTCTTGTAATATATGGTCATAGCCATGAAGAATCTCACCAATGAAGTTACTACCATGAAAATGAGGGATTCTGAGATAATTTTTCAACCAAAAATATTTCCATTTGTCATTAAAGATCAAGCAACTTCTACTAGCAAGCCTATGGAAAATCCAATATAGTATACAACAATCAAGAATTTGAACCTTCTGCCTCAAGTTCTAGGTTAAATTACTGGTGTTCAACTTACAATGACCTGCATGGTGAAAGATCATGCATTATGCACTAACATCACATCCAAAAAATTTCCATTGATAAGGCAGAAAGGGCTTAGAAAGACCAGATAAATATAATGATGTAAATGAACTATAATTTGATGGTACCATATGTTGAATAGGTATCGATCCTAAAAATATTAGGAAAGAAGCCTTTTCTAGTTGATACTAAGGTAATGAATCCTTTTAAAATACCTTTTGAGGAAAAATTCCATCCAAAGAGGGATGTCCCTCAGACTACTCGAATCCAAAATCTAAACAAAAATAGGTGACAAAGGAAGGTGAAACCCAAGAGCAAGTAATATATAAGCTGAGATACCCTTCTTTGACTAAGCATCAAAGGATTGAGGCTACTCAAGAATACAAGAGTAAGTATGATGAACATTGTGAAGGAATTGAAGAAGAAACCATTGAAATCTAGCACGTTTGATGCACTCCTTATTTCAGGATAGATTGACCTATTTCAGGCTTCACTTAAGTCTATCAAGATTCAAGGAAAAAATTAGGTATAGATTAATTTAGCTCAAGGTCATCCTACCTTATTTATAAAAAAAAATAGACCATCACCATTTTATCTATCCATGTAGATGGAGGGATGGGTGGTCCAAAATTGCATGATAGACTTTGGAGCATCTACCACAATAATTCCCAAAGCAGTTTATGAAATCATGGGCATGGAATATACAAGGAGCAGTTCTGGTGTTCTACAGTTGGATGGCACAACAATAAAGATAGTAGATTTAATCAAGGATGTGTCCATATTGTTACATAGATTACCTCATATCACTGTTACTCAGGATATTGTGGTAGTTGATTTGGAACCTTACTTTAGGATGTCTATCAAGATATTTCATTACCAATTTGGGTGGTTACTTATCTCTTGATTACTCTCACATAAATATACCATTTAAGGGCAAAAGAGTCTAGATATTTTTTTGATAAACCATCTTCATTCCATATAGAGAAGCTTGAAGAAGAAAATTAGAAAGCCAACACAGTTGGCATAATGACTAAGCAAGTGGATTTGACGGAGGAAGTACTAGAGAATCTTCAAAATAGAGATCAATTTTCTTTGAATGAATTCAATATTAAGATTGAAATAGGAATTGGAACCCACTCAATCATGAAGCTTAAAGAAAAAAATATGTAGCTTCGATAGGTCAAATTCCCTAGTAAAACCATATATGGAATCTCTTTTTTGATGAAGAAAGATGTAAAAATGGTGTTAGGGAAGGCATAGTGTTGACAACACCTATTGGAGCAGAAAAGGTATCTTCATATAGGTTAACATGGATTTGTACAAAGAATGCAGTAGAATATTGTAGAGACAAAAATACAACACTAAATAACAAGATATAGATTAAACTCAAAAAGACAATATTACACAATGAATGATTTTATATTAATGGGGGGAGCCTCAAAACTCTATTATTACAATAAGAATATTTGAATTCTTTGATACAAATATACATAATGCTAGGGTTCTCTGAAACCCTGGCTACAAAATCGGTGGTGTCTCAAAATGCATCACTGCTCCCAATATAAGTGATTGGGCTTCTAATTATCTGATGTGGGGCCACTCCAGCTTAAACAATTATCCAATGCTAGTGTAATACTACCAGATCTGCACACAAGAAAATAGCAAATGAGTTAGTAATAACAATGAGGGATCCACAGTGTGAGACCCTCAGAAATAAAAACTAAACCCTAGTTGTGCAATAAAATAATGTGAATAGATTATAATAACATAATAGAATACAATAAAATTATTTGGATTTACCTTGATTATCTACCATTTTTTTATTTGGTGTGATTTGTTGTAGGAAGTGGTGCAGTGATGCCATAGCATCACCCGAGGGCTAGGAGGACTATAGAACTTTGGTTTGAAACACCTGTGGGTGCTTTATGGTAATAGGAAACATACATGGGCACTCAAGAATGGTGGAGAGCACCCAAAGGTTCTTGGCGGTGGAGAGGAAGCACCCGAAGGCACTCAACAACTAAGGAGAAATTTGTAGAAGCAGATATGGTTGAGCAAAATAAGTGGCGATGGATGCGGAGGCTATGGCGAGTGAGGATGAATGGCAAGGATGCTTGGGCTTCTCATATGGCTTAGGACTCTCAGGGGTTGAGCCATTAAAATGGCTCCTATTAATAATCCACACTAGGGTATGTTAGAGTTTGAATGATATGAATCACGTGGCTCAGATTAAAACACATCAGAGGGTGGATATTAATTTTGGGTATGAGGCATGGATTAATGTAAATGGATGGCTGGGATTTATTCACATATATAATAATTATATTTATTATATATATATGAAATATAATATTAAAATATTAATATTAAACATAGATTTAATAAATATGCATAAATATATATAAATAAATGTGTAAGATGGTGGGAAGACCTGGATGGACGACAAGTGGCTAGATTTTGATGTCTACAGATGCCCCTTTTTGTACTACATTGCATGAAACACAGTGCAATGCAAAAATACAAGACACCTATTTTGGCCTGATGCAGAAGCAACTTTTTTGAGATTTGGACATGAGCTTGGAGAAAATAATTTTGTTTGCATAGCTTACCCCCTCAATTTGTGAGTGATTTTGCGGATGAATCTCATGAGCCAATTGAAAAATTTGTGCAAATGAATTATGGATAATATGAATTATGTAAATATGATACCATTTTTACCCCAACGGTGAGAAGGAGATTGGTGAAAATGTGAAATGATGTCTATTTTTACCCCAACAGATGAAGGGTTTTGTGAAAAATGTGATGAAAAATGTGTTTGTTTTTGCCCCAACAGATGAAGGGATTTTTGCCAAGTATAGATGCCATGATCATGTAATATGTATCCCATTGTGGGAAAGTCAAAAACCAAATATGGTTACCCCAAATTTGGGATGATTTGATGATGTTGAAGAATGTCCCTTCCAGTGACATTGATATGCAAAGATAAAAATGCAAAGAAAAATAAAAAGAGTCAACTTTGGAGGGCCTGCTAGTGACTGTTGAATAATTCTCTCGATTGGAACCAATCATCCTAGCTAGTGCCTATCTCTGTGATGACTGTCAAGGAATTTGAAATGATGAAATGTGATTTTTGTCCATGTGTTAAGCCCCACAAACTAGGTCATAAATGACAAATTTTGTGCAAATTGATCTTGGCATGGTCTCACTCTAAATATGAGGTACCAAAATTGATTTTTGTTTTTCAAAAATGAAATATGTGATTATGAAAATGGCCTAGTGTCCTTATGGTGGTTTACTCATCTTATTGAATTATATGGATGCAAATCACTGTAATAACCAAAGATATAGAATAAACCACTAGATACGAGGTTCACTTGAAATTGTAGGTGAACTTAGAAAATATTGAATGTAAATACAATTTTTGATGGATTTTATGGTGACATAAAGATGTGATGATAATAAATGTATTTATGGATGCAATGTGGAGTGATTTTGTGGAGGTAAGCTACATTTTTGAATATATGGATTCAAGTGACTGAGTCTATTTTTACCCCAACAGAGAAGGGTTTTTTGACATGTGTAAGATTGATTCTGTTTTTGCCCTAACAAAGAAGGGATTTTGATCATTTAAGTGTCCTTATGGTGATCTATCCATCCTATCAGATTGCATGGATAACCAGTCACTGCAACCACAAAAATTAATAGGATAAACCACTAAATACAAGGTTCACTTATACTTGTGTTTGTTCTTTACCCTAAAAGATGAAGGTTTTTTTTTTAAATGGAAAAAAATGGATAAAATGTGATGAAATGATTGTGTATGTTCTTTGCCCTAACATATGAAGGGGTTTTTGAAATGGGAAAAAAATGTGATGATTGTATTTGTTCTTTGACCTAATATATGAAGGAATTTTTGAAATGGGAAAAATATGATGAATGTGTCTATTCTTTGCCCTAAAATATGAAGGGGGTTTTGCAATGGGAAAAATACGATGAATGTATGTTCTTTGCCCTAACATATGAAGGGGTTTATGAAATGGGGAAAATGTGATGATTGGGTCTGTTCTTTACCCTAATAGATGAAGGGGTTTATGAAATGGGGAAAATGTGATGATTGGGTCTATTCTTTGCCCCAACAGATGAAGGGTTTTTGAAATGGGAAAAATGCGATGAATGTGTCTATTCTTTGCCCTAACAAATGAAGGGATTTTTGAAATGGGAAAAATGTGATGAATTATTTGTTGAATTGGTGGGGAAGGTGTGATACCTTGTGCACCCCCAAGTTGTGTGCTTGTTTGTTTTATTGGGAGGAATATGTGATACCTTGAACACCCCCAAGTTGTGATGTTTTTTCTTGATTGGGGGGAAGGTGTGGTACCTTGAACACCCCCAAGTTTTAATGTTGTTTGAAATTTCTATCAATATTTGCATATATTATATATATATATATATATATATATATATATATTATATATATACATGGCTTTTACTTTTGTGTTATATGTTGGTGTGAATACTTTTTGTGCAATGATTTTATGGAATGCATGTTTATATAGATGATGAATGCATATGATATGTTATTGATGATTAATGCAAGGTGGAATGTATGGATGATTAATGTAGATGTTCTAATGATCATTCATAGTTTAGATCTTGCTTGGCCATGTTTCTAACATTATTGTTTAATCAAGGGCACCAAAATTGGTGGTATATGGGGTGAATGACTCATGAAGTGACATGGATGTTGACATGGAAGAAGATATGGATGTTTATATGGAAGAATATAAGGATGTTGATATGGAAAATTGACTATTTTGCAGAGACTCATACATACTACTGGTATCAAACAAACTCACAAAAATTGCATAATCCCTCTAGGACCAAATGTGTGTGCAGTGAATTCATTTACCGAATCAAGAGCATGGTAATGACTTGAGGCAATCAAGAACCAATGTGTGTGCAAGTGAGTTCAATTTACTCATCTTGAGTAAATTGGGTGTGACATTTTATGGAGAAGACCAAGAAGCTAGATTTTCCTTATGTGTGGTCAGAGGTATCTTTAAAAGAGACGTTTCACCATGCATGAACGTACTCCACTGTCAGTCAAGCATCTATAGTTCTGATGGATGCTAACTCCATAGTCCATGATTTATGTTTTGATATATTAAGTTTTAGGGATGACTACCTAACCGTCTAACTGGAGATGTAGTACAATCCTTACAACCCATTGATAAATGGTGTGTGATGTAAAATAATTAGAGCTTTGGGGAATTGGATTCTCAACCTAAGTGTAATGATAATTTTACCCTATCCTTACTACTCTAAATTTTGAATTTGGAGGCAACTGTGATAGTGATGAAAACCACTATTTTTTGTGGACTCTGTCGCATGATGGAACAAGCAAGGATGACCATTTTCACTTTGAGATTCATACAAAGTATGATGTTATCCCTCTTTGACACAAGATGTTTTTAAGATGTGAAATTGTGTTTGGTTCAAGAACTTTTTGGAGTCAATTCTCAAAACTCAAGATTTTCTTAGTGTATATGTGTGATGGTCCTAAAAGGAACTTGATATGTATTTTGGAGGTTTCTTAAAACACTAGGAGTGTCTGAGTGACCGAAAACACCTAGGTAAGCATTGATAATAACCATTTGTCTTTGTATAAAAATGGATGATGATGTGAAGGTGCCCCTATATAAGGCAACATAATTTTATTGGACCAATTAAAACCTTAAACTGAATAAATAATCCTTATTATGAAATTTGAAATTGGAATGGAATGTGTGAAATGAACTGTATGAAATGCAAAATGAAATGTGTTCTAATATAATGTGTTGGCATGAATTGTATGCAAATGAAGT
This sequence comes from Wollemia nobilis, assembly GCA_028583015.1. Classification (NCBI taxonomy): domain Eukaryota; kingdom Viridiplantae; phylum Streptophyta; class Pinopsida; order Araucariales; family Araucariaceae; genus Wollemia; species Wollemia nobilis. Next base: position 6,576,460 of record JAQPPZ010016917.1, on the reverse strand, counting down.
GTAATGTCTTTGGAATGAAATGTATGCAACTAAAATGAAATGTTTTGGAATGAAACGTATGCAAATAAAATGCAATGTGTTTGTGTATTGGCTATGTATATATATATATCATTATGCATAGAATGCTCTCAAGTGTATAACATTAAGTGGTTTGGGTTCTTCCTCTCCCTCTAGACTGGCAAGCCTATAAGTACTGATACCCACTCTTTGTATGACCATGTATGGACCCAACAAATTAGTTATGAATTTATCATGAAGATGCGGTAATGCATTGGTGTTTTGTTGATTCTCTTTAAGGACAAGATCTCCTAATTGGAATTCATGTAGATGAAATTTGGCATTATAAGCACTTTTTAGGATATCTTGATAAACTCGTAAATGCTCTAAAGCATTGACTCACCTCTCATCAAGAAGTGTGATTTGGTTAAGACGTGCTTGTCTAGCAGTGTCATCATCTATGAATTCCTTCAAAGAAATTTGCAAGGAGGGAATCTCAAGCTCAAGAGGTATGATTTCTTTGGATCCATAGACCAGTGAAAATGGTGTTTCCCCTATAGGCATGTGGATGCTTGTTCGATAAGACCATAATGCGAAGGGAATTTGTGTATGCCAATCTCTATGATTTTCTCTAATAATTTTCTTGAGAATAGCAATTAATGTCTTGTTGGAAGCTTTAGCTTGTCCATTTGCTTGTGGGTAGTAAGGATTAAAGAAACTATGTTGAACATTATGTTTCTCACAAAGTGCTTGAATATCCTTGTTCTTGAAAGACTTGCCATTATCAAAGATTATTTTTGAGGGAATACCAAAATGATAAATGATATGGTGAAGTATGAACTCCACAATACTAGGTCCTGTCATATTGGTTAGAGGAATTGCCTCAACTTACTTTGTGAAGTATTCAGTGGCTATGATGATGAATGTATGTTGTCCCAACGAAGGAGTTAAAATTTTACCAATTAGATCTATATCCCATTGTGAAAAGTACCAAAGGATTTGAATATTTTGTAAGGTTTGTGATGGTATATGAGTTAAATTAGCATGTTCTTGATATTTCTTGCAATATTTGACATAATTGCAACAATCATGTTTCATTGTGGGCAAATAATAACCTATGCATAAGATATGCTTTGCAATGGTCATTTCACTAAAATGACCACCACAAGTACTATCATGGGCTTCAACTATGGCTATTTGTACCTCACTATAATCGAGACAATGAAGGAGGACTCCATCATAACCACATTTATACAACACGTCCTCCAAGAGAATGAAAAGGGCTAATTTTTTCTTGAATGTGTGTTTATCAGTTCAAGACATGTCAAATGGGAGTGTTCCAAACTTCAGATTGGCTACTATCTGGCTTGACCAAGGCTCATATGGATCCAACTGGATAAAGCAAATATCATTTTCATCTTTAGATTAAGCATAGATAATTGCAAATTTAGAGACCATTGAAATTATAAGGAGTTGTACCTTTACAAAGGAGTATTTTGGAATCAATGATCCAAGGGAGGCCATTGCATAGGAAATCTATTAGTTGAACATGGAAAACTATTGATTTCATACCAATAAAAATTAGAGAGCAATTTCATTGTTACTTCATGGTAAATATTAATGGTAGGTTCTTTACATTGGTATTCTCCATTGATTTGCTTAATAAAAAGTTGAGAATCACAAAATATCTTGATGCACTTAATGCTCATAGATATAGCTAATTGAAGACCTAAGATTAAGGCTTCATACTCTATAGAATTTTTTATGTATTGGAAGTCAAGTTTGAATGATAAGGGGATAGGTAACCCCTAGGGTGTATGGAACACGACTTCAACATATTGACTTTTTGTGCATTTAGAGCCATCAAATAATAGTGTGATATCGACGTCTTCCTTCGGAATGAAATCTTCTTCTTGGTCGATGATAGAAAATACCGAATCATCTAGGAGCTCAATAATCAAAGGTTGATCACTAGGCAGTGGAGCTTTCACAAGTTGATCGGTGATTACCTAACCTTTGATGGAATTTTGGCTAATGAATTCCAAGTTGAATTCAATAAGGAACTTTATCCATTTAGTGGTATGGGTGTTTTTGTAAGTGCAAGACATCATATAACACAGAGGATTTTATCTAGATTTGACATATGTTGTGTGACTAAGCATGTAATGTCAAATTTTCTTAGTGGTAAAAACCATTGCTAAGCACAATTTATATACATAAGCGTATCTAGTTTCATAGCTTACCAATGTTCAACTAATGTAGTAGACAACTTGCTCTTGATTTTCTTCATTCTTTTGTGCAAGCATTGTCCCTAATGCAAAGTCCATTACTGAAATATAAAGATAGAATGGGACCCCCAGATGAGAAGGAGCTAAGACTGGTAAAGAAGCTAGGTATTGCTTAATGTTATAAAAGGATTTTTGACACTCATATTTCCAAGAAAATGGCACCCCCTTTTGTAGTAGGTTATTGGAGACCTATATTTTTTAGAAAGTTACGCAATGAAATGATGGATCGATTAAATCTTTCCTTGTAAACTACACAATTCCTTTAAGTTAGTTGGGGGAGGCATCTCCATGATGGCCTTAAACTTGTTTAGGTCCACCTCAATGCCTCTTTTGGAGACAATGAATCCGAGAAGTCTGCCTGAGGTAACACCAAAGACACATTTCTTGGGATTCAACCTTACATTATGTTCTAGAAGTCGATAAAAAAATTTCTCCAATACACCAATGTGCTCTTTTCAAGTTTTAGATTTAGCCAAGAGATCATCCATATAATATTTGATTATCTTATGCATGTAGTCATGTAAAATGTATGTCATGGCACGATGATAAGTGGCACCTTGCATTTTTAATGGCAAAGGGCATCACATTGTAATAAAAAGTTCCCCAAGGTGTAGTAAATGTTGTTTTGTGTTAGTCATCAGGATTTATTTGAATTTGGTTGTATCTTGAAAAATCGTCCATTAGTGAAAGCATTTCATGGTCAATGCAAGTGTCAACAAGAGTATCAATGTTTGGGAGAAAAAATTCATCCTTAGGATATGCTTTGTTAAGATCTTGAAAGTTAGTGCAAATGCATATCACCCTGTTAGGCTTACAAATGGGTACCATGTTTGAATGCCACTTGAGATAATAAATGGGTACAATAAAACCTATATCTAGAAGCTTTTGAAGCTCTAATTTTACCAATATGCAATGGTAGGATGCATCCTTATAAGTTTTTGTTTGATCAGTTTAGCATTAGGATGTAAGGTAAGATTATGGACAACCAAGCTAGATTCAATACCAGACATGTCTTTATGGGACCATGTAAAAATACTCTTCTTCCTCTTGAGGAGAGCAATTAATTGCTCTTGTTCTTCATTAGATAAGATGTTACCATGCTTGAAAATTTAGGTATTATATTTGTCTTAACTAAGGTCCACATCGATGGTATCTTCAATGGATATATGAGAAACTTCCTCAATTTGATGGGATGTAGGGATCAGATGAATGTCATATAATATGTCATCAAACTCTTCTGATCTATCCTCATCTATGTTTACCTGGAAAACCTAAGGATTCAAAGATGAAGGTGAAGGTGAAGGTAGAGGGGATGGAGGAATATAGTTGGTTGAAGCCCTTAATAATTCCTTGGAAAAAACAAACTCAAAAAAGGATGGAGGCAAGGAAAGTTGGTCCATATCAATGAGGCTCATATCAATTGGAATTGGTTTAGCCAAATCATATGGATTATATATGGGGGTGAATAAATAAAAATAACTCATGTTGACTTATGGATAGGGTGGATAAGTGTGGATGGGATGAATAGGGCCTAAGAATCGATGCTAGGAGCTTAGTAAACCTGAACAACAATAAGCAACACAAATAAATGCACTCAACTGATATATACATGCAATGCTAAAAAATAAAACATGTTTTTTTTTTGTTTTTTTTTTTGTATTTTTGGTAGTGGTGAAAACCACTAATTTTTTTTTTATGTACATATATTACAAGCTTGGCTTATGAAATGGATTAATGAGATGGAGGTGGTGGTTCACCAGTAGGGAAGGCTTGCTCTTGTAGATAAGTAAGTGAAATATGGACTCATGTATGGGAAACATTCTAAGATAAAACTCATCATGTTCGGTGTGGGGAATGATGGGTTTCGATTCCTCTTTAGATTCATTCAAAATTATCGACATGAGTTCAAATTCTTCATAGATTTCATCATCTAAATCATCGGGATTGAGGGCTTCTCCTAAATTTAGATTAAGCCTTTGGAATGTTTGTTCAAGATAAGAGGTGGTGGAAAGTGGGTGATAACCTAAACCTGAATGATCATGCCCTTCTTGATAAGGAACATCAATAGGTTGAGACACTTCTTGTTCATGCAATCCTAGGCTATGATCTTACCAATTAACTATGTGAAAATAGTGAGATGGGAATCCTGATATGTTTAGAATATTGGCAAGTTATGGTTCCTTGGGTTCCTTTAAGGAGCTATATTTGATGAAGAATCAATTCCCTCATACACAAAATTTATGTTATTTGAAGTTGAACCTATGTTATATACTACTCCTATGGATAAATGTGGGTCATGTGAGTGACCGAAATACTTAGCATTAGGAATGGTGAGTGGTGTGATGGTGATGTATTGGACCACATATTCACCAATATCAATATTAGTGAGGTGGACCTTGACTTGGGATGATGTGGAAGGATCATGATTGGATAATGGCTCGAGGAATGATGGAGATGAAGATGTATCACAATCTGTCAACTCAACTTGTGAAACATTAGGTTATGGAGATGGATATTATTGGGAAGGTGGTTGGATGGATGATGCTGATGAAGTGGAATGCAAGGATTTGGATTGACTTTGACCACATGTACATGTATTCAATGATGAATACGATGAAGGATTGGTGATAAGGGAGTCCTCATAAATGGGAGCATTTGATGAAGAAATGGGTGGGGAGGTAGATGTATTGGCTGATGGTGATAGAAAAATATGGGTGGAAGGAAGCATGGATTCATAAGGATTTGAAATGAAATTACAATACTTGAATGGTTCGATATCTATTGGTATGCAATGTACTTGTCCCTCATGCACATATTTCAAGAATTGATATAAAATGGAAGGGACACATCTCATTTCCCTCATCCAAGGTCTTACAAGGAGTACATTGTATGCCATGGATCCTTCCAAGATGTGGAACATAGTGTGCAACATTTTGACCCCTACTTCAATGGGCAAAACAATAGTGCCAACTGTGGAACACAAAGCATCGTTGAATGCTTTTAGGATAAAGTATGACTTGGTAATATGAGATGGAGGAAGATTCAAATGATGAAGGGTAGATGTGGTGATGATATTTATGGAGAAACTGGTATCAATAGAACTCTTTTAAATGGCTTCTTATCAATTAGAGTCATGATGTGCAATGGAGGATCTACTAATTTTGATGAGAATGGCTTAATATCAAAGTTATAAAATGTAATGGAAGGCTCCATGAATGTTTGAATGCTCCCTAAAAATTTGTTTAAGGCATTAGAATCTTGAGATTGTAACTCAATGGACTTTTAAATGTCCATTAATGCCTCACGATATGGGGGATATTGTTGAATTAATTCTTAAATTGATAATTTAGTAGAAGCCATCTTTAGGCTTCTGGTTAACTGACTACTCAATGAGATGACTGATCATGGTGGATGATTTATGGATGGAATTGGATGATTTGATTGGCTAGGAATGTGTATTTGCGATGAAGGATTGGGGAAATTTGGATGGGAGGTGATATGGAAGGTTGTGACACATTTGCTTGAGGTAGTTACCTTGCATTTTGTTGATTGTTTCATTGACCTCTAGTGACCACATGAATGGCACCTACAAACATTTTGTATTGTTGGATGTGATTAACTTGGTTAGGAGGCATTCTGGTGTTAGTTCCTCCCATATTTGGTTGCACCTCCTCATGGTGAGGAAGTGGTGTTTGAAAAATACCAAGGTTTTGGTTTTTTTGAGCAAGGGGGTTGTCAAGATTGATGTCCCCCAAGTCAATTAGGTCTTGACCAATGTCGTTGAATACATGGAAATTATTAATATCATGCCCATTTTGTCTATGATAAGGACAAAATAAATTTTCTCGATAATATTTTCCATGTTTAGCGAGATCATCTGGTCTAATTTTAGGAATTGCAAGTTTGTTTGTGTCATACAACCTTCGTAAAATGGAAGCATATGACTCGATCAATGGGTTATATTGGTAATTTTATCAGACAAACTATCATTGGGGATGGTTTTCTATAGCTGGCACTATGTTTTGCATGGCTTGAGTTGTCGAGGGTACCGCATGATAAGCAATTTGTTACGGTGACTATTGCACTAATTGTTGTTGAGCCATTATCAGTTGGATCATGACCACTTTATTAACATGATTAGGCTGACTGGTCAGAGTGGTCTGTGTTGTTTTTGATTGGCCATAATAATTGCTTTTATATTGGCCCTTGTTTTTCCATTACTTTTTCTTAGGCTTAAGTATGCCCTCTTGGATATTTATTTTCTCAATGATACTAACCAATGCTAGAGCTTCTTCAAATTAATGATAAGTTTGTAATTGAAGCATCTAAGAGATATATTTTAAACAAATATTGATGAATAGTTTGATAAGCTCTTCCATTGGTAGGGTGAATGGTAACTTGGTAATGACAACCCTCCAAAATTTTTCAAAATTATAGATAGACTCATCTTCATGTTGTCTTAAAGCATAGAAATCAGACAATGAGACTTTATTTCTAACATTTAGGATGAAAAGCTCAAAGAATTGATCAACCAATTGTTCAAAAGTATAAATACTATGTTTGGGAAATTGATTGTACCACTTTATGGCATCTCCTCTTAATGTTTGAGGAAATATTCTGAGCATGAGAGCATTGTCATTTTGGATTCTAAAACATGAGTGTACAAATGTGCTCACATGCTCTTTGGGATCCTCGGTTTCCTTTAATTTACCAAACTTTGGCACCGTAAAATCCATAAAATATGGTGATGATGGTACCAAAGTATGAATGGGTTGGTTGATCAGCTGATGTAAGGTTATCTTCTGGTTTGTCAAATCATGAGTATGTTGTATCAATTGATAAATTTATTGTTGCATGGCCTCAATTTGAGGGTCTTCCACAAGAATGTGGAAACCCTAAATTACCTGATGATTTTGAGGTGAGGTGGAAAAATGATGTGGGGTTACCAAATGATGATGATATTTGTGATGATGACTAGGTGAATTTGATGGAAATTGATGAATGGGAGATTGATGATGAAGGGATGGAGAATTTTGGAATGGGTTCAATGTATGAGGGTTATGGTTGGGTTGGCCAGTGGGAATAGGATGGGTATTGGCATGACTTGGTGGAGGAATGGGGATAGAAACCATAGAATATTGTGGTGTCCATAATGGACCCTATTTAATTAGGACAGTCTGATTAGAGCTTGGTATAGGCTTAGGGTTCACTTGCACTTGTTTTTGAGCATTTTTATGTTGCTTAAGCAATTTTTTCAAGTGTTCCCATTGTTCATGAATTTCTCTATCAAATATGAAAGGTATAGAACCATATGGTATGGAATATGTGGCTGGGTGTCATGACCCATTACCTTCAAACCCTATCAATAGTAAATTAATTTATCTTTGTATTAAGTAATGTTCAACAAAAAGGGTCATAGACCCTAAAGAATTTAACAAAATTTCAATTAAGGAATTTTTAAGGAATTTAGGAGGGAAAATAATAAAAATAATTAAGCATGTTTAATGTTTAATAATAAGGTTAATTGCATTTAATATTAATGCAATTAAATGTCCAGTTCTTATTGGACCAAATTAGGCACTAGTATTATTTAATACTAAAAGCCTATCTTATTTACCTCATGGCATAATTTGGTTAGTGGAGAGAAAGGTGTGATACTCTCCTCTATTTCTTAATTAGGGATGCTTTGGAGGGATGTGGACCAAAGGAGGACATAAAAAAAAACAAAGGGACCACCTATCTTATCCTTAGTAGGACCCTTTTTGTTTCCTACTTTTGGCTTACACTCCACATGGTAGCTTTAGGATGACTAGAATGGTAGGTGGGATTCTTCCAATTTCAATCTTGCAACGTTCGTCTATCAAATAATAGTAGATAGCCACCCTTTTTATTAAAATAATTAGGTGTCCACAAAGTGGACCCAAATTTTATTGAACTTTAAAGGACTTTAGAATTATTAAAAAATATAAGAATTATCCCATCCTTTTGGAATTATCCATTTGGATTCCCTACATTGGTGGAAATAAAAGGGAAATCTCTCCTATTATCATTAATAGTCCTAGCTTTGTATCTATTATATACCTCAATAGTATTAGTTTTGTATTTGTTCCCATGAAAAGGGAACACAAAACAAGATAAGGTCACCTACATTTTCCTTATTTGGACCCTCTTCTACTTCCTGGATTACCCTTTATGTGACATGATAAGGCTTAAGGAACCCAAGGCATCTTTTAAGAATAAAATAATAAGGCCATTATTTGGCCATAAGTGGGAAATTTTCCTATAAATAGAGGACACCTTGGGAAGAAAGGAGTATCGAGGAAATATTGGAGCTTAGGGAGTATGCTCTCCACTTTAGTGGATCAAAAACCAAAAAGCTTTGGGAGAGTACTAAGATTTAGGTTTAGGCTAGGAAATATTGTACTTAGGGAGTATGCTCTCTACCTTATTGGTATATCAGAAACCAAAAAGTCTTTGGAGAGTACTAAGTCCTAAATTAAGGTCATTTGTACAATATGAATGGACTAGAGTGGTAGATCTGGAAGTAAGCATGGATGGGAGCACAAAAAGGAAGTAGGAGACAAGCTTTGGAGACTAACAAGATTATTCTAGTTCAACCCAACTTGGCTTATGAGGTTGGATATCTCTTTTGTAGAAGTTTTGATTTTGTAGGATAAACAAAATCATGAATATTCATATTTCTAATGTATTGTGGAAATACTTAGATAGTAAACCTTTAAAAGTATTGCGAAAATACTTAGATGATAGTATTTTTAATATATTATGAAAATAATTAGATATTAGTTTTTCTAAAGTATTTTGGAAATACTTAGTAGACTTTTTAAAGTATTGTGGTAATACTTAGGTAATGGAATTTCTAATATATTGTGGAAATATATCGTAGAGATGCATAGATATAGTGTGGAAATTTATATTGATGATATGCATAATTATAGTTGAGGGAATACATTGCTTATTTGCTTGAATAAAAAAAATAAGGAAGCATTGAATAATTTAAGTGGTGTGGGGTCCCTCTGTATGGAAGAAGTAGGAAAGTCTTCCTTGTATACTAACCAACCTAGGGTGAATATTAACCCATGGTAGGTTAAATGGATGGTCACATGGTGGCTAGGAGCTAGAAGTGAGAAGGAGCTTAGGTAGCCAATGGGGGCTATGTGAACAATGAATAGTGTATAGAGAATAGTAAATTATGAATAGTGAATAGTGAATATGAATAGTAACTCTAGCATAAAATGACTAGAATTTGATGTCTACACATGTCAATTATGTGTGTAGGAGGATGAACATAGCATTAATTTTACTGTGAATAGTGAATAGTAACTGGTGAATAGTAAATGAATAGTGGAAATATATAACCAGATGATAGGGAAGGGAAAGTGACACCCTTTTACTATATTTTAATGTAATCAAATGTTTGCAAATCTCAAAAGAATATTTAGAGGAAATTATGGGGTTTTCTCACTATATTCAATCATTTGTTTAATGACCATATATAGTATTTATGGAAATTGGTATGATTTGGAGGTTATAATGGATGAGAGGAGATTGAATCCTCTCAAACCATGAAATCTATAATAAATAATTAAGGATATACTAGACAAGGATCTATTATTGATTTGATGCATAAAAAATGTGAGATAAATACTACCTTAATATGATTAAGGTTCTAAATAAGAGTTGATGGATAATCCATTCTTGAGGAAGTTATAATATTCCTTCTACGTACACTAGTATGGATACTTAGAGAAGAAAAGAATGGATTTATATTCATTCTTGAGGGAATTTTTAAGGTTCCCTCCAAATTCGATGAGACTTATCCAAAATGTGATTCCAATGATTATCATAAACATAAGTAAAATATTAACATTCATATGATGACTTAGATAAAGGAAATAGTAGATTCCATAATTTATTTTAAAGGAATAGGTGGATTCCTTTTTGGTATGAGAAATACCTTAATGTTATAATGATGACTTAGAGAAAGGAATTGGTAAACTTCCTTAATTGCATCATAAACATGATATGGAATAATGGTATTCCTTGACTTGTATTTGATTAAAAGGGATCGGTAGATACCCTTCTATACTTGTAATCTTGGTATCTTAAGTTTATGAATATGAGGAAAGAATACATTTTGGAGGCTGGGTTTTTCCCGTCAAGGTTTTCCCAGGATAAAACATTGTGTCACTGTATTTTGTGGGTTGATGTGTTATTTCTTGTTCCTAATGCTTTTACTTTCAAAATGAAAATGATAATGTGAATGATATGGTTAAATAATATAACGGGTTAGTTATGCATGTTTACAATTAATACTATTCATTTAGTAGTTTCATATATGATGCTAAGAATGTATGCATAATTTCTAACATGTGAATGATTTAATGATATATGATTGTGCCATTTACTTTCTAGGTTAAATTGATTAAATATGAAGGATGTAGATAATTAGTTTTACTTCTTGTATTCAATAGTTGTGTGGAATTCATAGAAGCTATTCATAATGGATTATAATCTCTGCTTAAGTGGATCTCTAATGTGATGTTTCAGATCTATGGTTATAATAAATATAATCTACCATAAAAGGGCTCCATTAGTTTATATTCACCTCATAAACACTCATTATGGATCAAATTAGAACACATTGAAATTCGAAGTGGAATAAAATCCATAGGAAGGCAAATATTGGTCTTGAACTAAAAACAAAAACAAATCTTATATCTACTAAAAGGTAATATGTTGAGTGTGCATGAGGTGGGGTACACCCTTATTGGACAAGTAATGTACTTTTGTAATAAACTCATTGTGTACAACAAAAGGGTTGTCTAAAAAAAGGGTGAACCATTATGTTTCTAAGATATTTAAAGTTATATAATCATACCTAATATGGAATTCCATGGATTCTTATCATGATTTTGATATTTTTGTCTTAGAAATCTCTTCTAGATGAAGAGGATCATATTTAATACCTATGAATAACCGCTAATAAGGTTATTTCAACTATGATGGTTTTCCATTGGTGTGGTTCTCCATATTCAAGGCATTCACCTATGTACTGATCTTGGTGGACAATATGTTTATTGGTGATTTTCATTTTATGGGATGAAACCTTACGCTTGGTTCTCATACCAAAGGGGTATGAGGGTTTTGTAGAAGTTGATCACTTATACCTTAAGAGACTTTGATAAAGTATCAATAGCTTTTGATGCTATATACCTTGATAAGATTTGATTTAAATGGAATGAGTCTATCTTAGGTCATGATTATGTCTCTTTCTTCATGGAAAATGTAAGTGTGGAAAAAAATTGAAGGGTTTAGTAGTGATAACTGGGGTTGTTACACTGGGAAACAAGTTACACTTGGTATGGTAACTTGAGAGGCTAAAAATTGTGAAGCAGCATTTACATGTGCTTCATACAAGGGGTTAGTGTATATGGATTTTTATGAAGTGCTAGGAGCACATGAGGGTTGGGGAATGGACATATGGGAGGAAGGTGTAACTGATGCCTCAAAAAGAGGGTTAGTGTACACCTGGGTAAATCTAGATGGTGGTTGGGAACAAAAAAGTTCTTGTTGTAAAGTAGGATCTTGTCTAGGTAAGTTGGGAGTTGATTCTAAGATAGAGTTAGAATACTTCATAAGATATTCTACTCATGCCATATCTATGTGGGTAATATGGTGATCAATGGTTGGTGAGGTTGATTCTACTTGGAGAACAACCATATGAAAGATTGTGGGTGATAAGAAATATGAGGGACTTGTAGACAAATCTACCTGTGTCACATTTAGGGAATCTACCATAGAAGTGGTGGGAAAGGTGGATGAAGGTTCCATTGAATTGTCTTGATTTAAAGCTTTCTTTTGTTTTCTTGTTAATATCATAAGCAATTAAACCAAAATACAGATTATGCAGTAAAATGAAACACAAAACTATAATTTTACAAGAAAAATAAACAATCAATGCTAAGTTTATTCAACAAGTGTGTCTTACCTCATTCATTGATTATCTCCTTTTAATGTGAATTCATTCTCTTAGGTTTTGATCTTGTGTGTTTAAATGTGCAAATCTAAATTAAATGGGGTGAATCCTATGGCTTGAATGGGGTAATGATATTCTTATTGATGATGAAATCCAACATGTTTGCTTAGGGTAATATAAGGTGTTTAAGGGTAGATATTGGTGGATGGATATGAAAGCCACCATCACCAAAATATCAAGCAATGGCTGGTGATGAAATCCAACCACTACTGTTTAATGTAAAGTGTGAAGTGTGTGATTCTTTTTAAAGTTTCTAGTTCTCTATGTACATACAATCTTAGAAGAATAACTAGTTTTGATAGTCTAAATCAGAATCCACTACTCAAAATACCAATTTTCTAAAGGATGTTAAGTATGCTGCTTAAAACCCACTCTAGATAGTTGGGGGGTTCATCTACTCCTCTGTATAGAATCACCCAAGTACAGGGATAATTTTGGTATCTAAAAAATATTCCTATTTAGACCTAAAAAAATAGAAATCTCTAACCCTAGGATGTAAACTAATGAATGCACTTAACAGTTCAAATGCAAGCAATAATGCATCACACCAAAAAATTGAGAAATATTTAAGCAAAAAATATGTGGATGAATGCAATTATTAATCTAATGTCTAAAATGCAACTAACATGATTTTTTTTACCATATTTATTAATGATGTTCATTTTAATCCCAAAATATGAAAAAAAAAACATAAAAGTGCCAAAAAAAGTAAAAATGAAAAGTTAGGGTTTGACAGTAGACTTACCTAGAAGCCTATGTTTTTGCTCTAATTCTCTGTAAATTCCCTTGGGCACTTTTTAAATGCACCTGGGAATTTTTGGATGTCCCTCAACCATTGTTGGGCATTCACACACCTTCTGCAACCTTCTACAAATTTCCAAAAATCCTAAATGCAATGAAAACTATGAAATATGCGCTTTTGAAAACCCTGCAATATGACATAGAAAACATCAAATTAGTAAACAAGGTAAATCAAAGTAAGAAACCCTTATAGGATCCCACTGTGATCACCATTTATAGAGAAAAAATACAACACCAAATAACAAGATATAGATAGAACTCAAAAAGACAATATTACACAATGAATAATTTTATATTAATGGGGGGGGCCTCAAAACTCCATTGTTATAATAAGAATATTTGAATCCTTTGATACAAATATACACAATGATAGGGTTATTTGAAACCTTGGCTAAAACATTGGTTTTGTCTTAAAATGTGTCTCTACTCCTAATAGAAGTGAGTGGGCTTCTAATTATCCGATGTCGGGCCACTCCAGCTTAAACAGTTGTCCAATGCTAGTGTAATGCTACCAGATCTACACACAATAAAATAGCAAATGAGTTAGTAATAATAATGAGGGATCCACAATGTGAGACCCTCATAAATCAAAATTAAACCCTAGCTATGCAATAAAAATAATGTGAACAAATTCTAATAACATAATAGAATGCAACAAAATGATTTGGATTTACCTTGATTATTTGTTGTTTTTTGATCTGGTGTGATTTATTGTAGGAAGTGGTGTGGTGATGCCCTAGACTCACTCGAGGACTAGGAGGACTATATAAATCTGGTCTAAAACACCCACAGGTACTCAGCAATAGTAGGAAACACTCACAAGCACTCGGGACTGGTGAAGAGCACCCAAAGGTGCTTGGTGGTAGAGAGGAAGTGCCCAGAGGTGCTCAGTAGCTGAGGGGAAATTTGGAGAAGCATATTTGGATAAGAAAAAAAAGTGGTGATGGATGTGGAGGCATGGCAAGTGAGGATGAATGGTGAGGATGCTTGGAGTTCTTATATGGCTTAGGACTCTCAAGGGTTGAGCCATCAAAATGGCTCCTATTAATAATCCACACTAGGGTATGTTAGGGTTTGAGCAACATGAATCATGTGGCTCAGATTAAAACACATTGAAGGGTGGATATTAATATTGGGTATGCGGCATGGATTGATGCAAATGGATGGTTGGTATTTATTCACATATATAATATTTATATTTATTAAATATATATAAAATATAATATTAAACATATATTTAATAAATATGCCTAAATATATATAAATAAATATGTAATATGGCAGGAAGACCTGGATGGAAGACAAGTGGCTAGATTTTGGTGTGTACAAATATAAAGTACTATGATTAGGACTAAAGAAAGCTAAAAATATGGGGATCAAATAGCTACAGATATTTGGTGATTCAGATTTAATAGTCAATCAAATTACAAAAAAGTGCATCAGCAAACAACACTATCTCAAAGCCTACAAAAATAGAGTATGGGACTTACTAGAGGCTTTTGAGGCTCTAAATATCAAGGTCGTCCCCAAAGAGTAAAACACCTATGTTAACATATTAGTATCATTGGGAGCTAACTTCTACCTAGTATCTAATGTCATACATAAGTCCAAAATGGTGAGGCTTGTGTATAGGCCTTATGTGCTTGATAAGGACACCTTTTGGCAAGTGTTTGATAATGATGAATAAGTGATTGATTTCCTAATTCAATAAATAACTTATGTAGGTGACCAACTATTAGAAGAGGATGAGGAAAGTTAATTGATATAGCTTAAGAACAATCATATCCCAAAAGGATTGATAACACTAGAAAGCTTATTTGATGGCAGCGACTGATTGACTACTCATAAAATTGAGGTTGGTAGCCAAAGCTACAAGGATGTACAAATTGAGCCTAGAAAGAACATCAAAATAGGTGTCTATTGCTCAAAATAGGAGGTCAACCAAATTTTATTTTTATGTAAGGAATTCAAAGATATCATAACATGGGCCTATGATGACCTCAAGGTGTACAGTAAAGAGACCATTCAACACACCATTGAGCTTATAATAGATGCAAAAATTTTCTAGCATAATCAATGACTATTCAATCCTAAAATAGAGGTAATGATGAAACATGAGCTACTAAAATTGTTAAATGCTAAGATTATATACCCAATCAAGCATTCTACATGGGTGGCCAACTTGGTCTTGGTAAGACATTCATCTCTTTATGGACTTCAAGAACCTCAATCAAGCTTCTTTTAAGGACCACTATCCTATCCCACAAATTGATTAGATTCTACATATTTTAGCTAGAGCTAAGAGATTCTCCTTACTAGATGGATTCTCTGGTTTTAACAAAATATGGATATGGGATGAAGACTAGTACAAAATTGCATTCACCACCAAATGGGGTATCTTTTCATATCATTAGATTCTTTTTGGCCTAGCCAATGTCAGTGCTACCTTCTAGAGCATTTGAAGAGTTATTTATCAAGATAATAGTCATCTATTTAGATGATATGACTATGTTCTCTCATGACAAGGAGAAACATGCAGAGCACCTACTGTTAGTATATGAAAAATATGAGGAATTTAGGGTTTCATTAAACCCTAAGAAATCAAATTTTGTCATGCATGAAGCTGAAGCAAGATGCAAATTTTAAATGGATGGATGTATAAAAGAATAATTTCAAGAATATTAAAGAATTAATATCTCAAGCCCTTGTTCTTGTTAATCTATACTACTCCAAATACTTCATCCTTTATCTATTTGGGGTAGAATAAAGCTATGTTGTTGTACTTAATCGAAAAAGGGAAGAAAAAAATGAGCAACCAATAGCTTTCCTCAGTAAAACCTTGCATGACCATGAAGAAAGGTATAATTTTATTGAGATGTAGGTTTATGCAGTAATGAAATCTATAAAGAATTTCATGCATTTTGTTTCCTAGAGTTAAACCTTGGTATATGTAATGCATTCACATGTCTAGAACTTTGTAATTCAAGGAGAGTTGGGTAATAAGATAGCTAGTTAGGTATAGCTATAAGCTTACTATAGTGGTAAGCGATTTGGCTTATCTTTGAGAGGTCCAAGGTTTAAACCCCACTCAATATGAGGGGACCATGACCCCTCATAAAAACATGTGTAAATTCATTAAGAAAAGAGAGCTAGTTGGGTAACTAATATTAAAGAATATGACGTTGAATTCAATTCAACCAAGCTAATAAGAGGTAGGGCCCTATGTCAACAATTAGCAAAATCTACATTACAAAATACCAATATGTTGAATGAGGAAGAAAAATATACTAACCTAGAAGAGGTAAAAGTGTAGTCAAATACTTATATTAAGCAATTTATGAACTTTTAAAACTTATATAGATGTTTGGATGGCCTAACTACTTCTCAAAGATAGAGATACATATTACAGTTGAAGGCGTCCTATACCAAAACAATTTGATGAAGTGTTGTTGAGATGTTTGTATCCATATAAAATGGAAGAAGTACTTTAAGAGTTTCATAATGGTTTTTCAAGAGGTCAATACTCCAGACAGACTATTACAGTGAAAATCCTAAGATTCAGATGCTATTGGCCATCAATTTTATCAAATACACTCAAATTGGCCAGAGCATGTGATAATAGCCAAAGGTTTATGGGAAAAATCAAGCATCTGAACATTCCTCTTCAACCAATAATCATAGACGAACCCTTATAGCAATGGAAGATAGATTTTATTAGAATGATCAATCCCAATTCATAAGCCAAACATAAATACATTCTAATAGTGATGGACTATTTCACTAAGTGAATGAAAGCTAAGGCTACCAAGCATATTGATCGGGATATTGTGATTGACTTCTTGGATAGGTTGATCACAAGTTTTGGAATTCTTACCACTATTATTTCAAATAATATCATATCCTTCATATGTGCAAAGACTATTGATTTTGTAAGAAAATATAACATCTACTAAAATGCATCTTCACATTACTACCCCTAGGGGAATGCTCTTGCATAATCTACAAACAAGAATCTGATAAAAATAATTAAGTGTAATATTGAAAATAACCCAGAAGTTGGCACCTATTGTTAGATCAAACATTATAGGTTGATCAGATCACAGTCAAGAAATCACTAAAACATCTCCTTATGCCCTAGTGTATGGAAAAGAGGTTGTATTATCTATTAATTTAGAGCCTTCGATGCTAAAATTTATAAATGAAATATGTCTAGAGAATTTGTATCCAATAGAAAAAGGATGGTAAGATTAATTTAGTTGGAAGAAAGACTTTAGAAAATGTACAAAAATCTTTGCTATCATTAGAAAGTTATCAGACATTGGTTTCACAAGAAGGCTATGCCAAGGGCATTCAATGAAGGTGACTAGGTTCTCAAATGGGATGTGGATAGATCAAAGCCAAGCATACATGATAAATTTAATTTTTTGGTGTGGACCATATATTATTGAGCAAAAAAAGGACTTGAATGCATTCCAAATGCATCACTTGGATGATCACGTATTATTGATTCTAGTAAATGGCCAACACTTATGAAAGGAACAAAAGAAAAATGCAAAATACCAAACCAAGCCACAAGTATCAAGGGGTTGAAGTAACACCACATTAACCAAAATAGAGATACTAAAAAATAGAAATAAGATAATGGAAGCTAACACAAAAACTACAATATCATATCATATGTCATAATTGATTGTTAATACAATGGAGACGTATTGCTTAAATAGGCAAGGAAGATCCACCATAACCATAGGATAAACAAAGAGATAAGTATCAATATCCACCATACAAATATGGAGGTGTGATATGATTCGTGTAGAAAAGATCTCAACCCTCCAAATATAATCAGTGAGTGTAACTCCTTAGGATTTTCAAATATCCCCAATAAAAATAAATATCCATACATAAAGTGGGTGGGGATAATTTAAATAAAATAATATAAAATAAAGTACCTACATGAGCATGAGCTAGATTCTAAACACCTACTCTAAAAACTTAAAGCATTATGCCTAATCCAAGTAGTATTTTTCTTGTACATATTTAAATAAGACACGTATACATTATTTGTATATAAAGAGTTAGTTGGTTGAATGGTTGTTATCATTTTTTTCTTACAACAAAAAATATCAACTATAAAAAAAATTGACATGCCATGCCCTTTTTTTACAAATCCACTAAGCTTCCAATTTTAGATCCGTTTAATGATTAAACCAACCAGTAGGTTTTTGAAAAGGATCTTCTAGTTGGGTTTCAAATCATGCATGCTACCTATTTTTGGTAAATCCTAGATTATAATTGGTCAAAATAGCTACTAAGTTGAGTGTGCATTATTATTGTAATGGTATACAATGATCCCCAATAAGATTTTCCTTGATTCACGTAACGATCCAAGTTCATGAACTGATGGGGCAATAACTAGGCTATTAGTGGTAGTTATTTTAGAAAGTTCCTTGAGTAATGAACTTGACCACCTCCATCCAACATACCTGAAGCATAAATAAATTCCATTGGATAATAGTACAAATCCAAATAAAATGTGCCAAATATCTCTAAAAATGTGATCATTCCTGAGCAAAATCCTCCTAGGCATGTGTGATATTTTGCATGTAAAAAATAATGGTTCTGAACCAACTAGACCCGTAGTTGTATGTTATAAGTAGAGCTCCATCCTCAAAGCTTACCACATTGTTGATATTATATTTATAAAATAGATAAGATGGTTCTAGTAAATTAAGGAGATCAATCAAATGAAACAAAGGTAGAATTCATATAAATGGCCCGAGGAAATAAAAGCACCACAATATAGAAGGCATCAAAAGAGCTACAATAAAATATGGTGGGCATACACAATATAGTAATTACAATCAAGTCACGATAGAAAGGCTTTCAAGAAGGGTTAGAGGCTAAAGGAAAGAGATTCTAAAAAATCATCCAACTAGTGTAGTGTGGAATTTAAAGATAAGCATATTCATGCGCATACCTATGCATTTGTACCTAAAACTCATAGAGGCAATGGTGAAGTATTATAACACCAAAATAGTGTCTATATACAATTTAGCATTGAAGCCATTATTTACCACCAATAGAGAATATGTGGCTAAAGATTTACATTCAAGGAGATCCTTGGAGTTATATTGAAGATAATTAATTTGGAGGAGTAGAGGTTGTATGTATAAAAATACACAATTCAAACTTAGCTCACCGAGGTGGTAGAAAAACTACCAATAGATTACATGACCAAGACTAGGAAGCTAGGGAAATTTAATTTACATGCACAACCAATTATTTCAATATTGGTAATAATATTGGGTTTAAGGATGGATTTCATCATATACCCATATCATATGGGTATAGAAAATGCAGCGATGGTAGATTTCTCCTCCATCACACTAGACTGGACTAAATTTCTATCTAGAAGCGTACACGAACAATTGAAGGCCATGAAGAATGGGCATTGTGAGTTATTCACATACCCATCATACTTGGTCAGGCTTATATTTTTCTACATGACCCCAGATAAACATGACATCGAGGTGTAGATGATGGATGAGAAGAATTTAGCATATCTTGTAGTAAATTGGACTCTTATTTTAAGGGAAAGCTCCTCATATCTGGAGTTTAATAGGTAATTTTTGGGACCTACCCTGATTGTAGTATATGAAAAATGCCCCTACATCATACTCGGAGCCAAAGACACATTAAAAGGAAATAGGTAAGAACTAAGAGATTGGTTTTTCTTTGAGAAAGGCACTATTATCAAGCTATACAATTTCTTGAAATAACCATATTTGCTCCCATATTATGTCACCAAATGGATTTTTAGATTAGAGTATTATAGATAAATTTACCTAATAGAGCAAATTTTTGGCCTAGGTGCTAAGAAGACTGCATTTTTTTGCTTTCCTATAAAATTTGTATGCATTACTATGTCCAAGAGAGAGTCAAAGCAATCTCTTGACTTGGAAGCTAAGCTAGTAGCTCTATAGTTACTAGTGGTGTCGCATATGTGAAACTATGATCTAGATGAAATATTTGAAGATAATTTGTCAAAGATAAATATTAAAGTACCTTCATTTAAGCATGTGTCGCATGTACATATTGAAATGTTCAAAAATCTAGCAGAGGATCAGGTGGTGTCGTTCAATTATATATGGAAATGTAGGAAAGGCTACCATGGAGAAAATATTATGAGTTTAAATAAGTTTTGACCTGGAAATAAATGAGGATCAACTTAGACTTCATTCAAATTATTATGGAAGATAAGGTATGGGAAGAGCACAAAGTAGAATAATGGTGGATATCACGGTATGAGAGCAATCAAATCAAAGATACTTTCTTGGATGATAAAGCTGATAAACAATTCATTACAAATTTTGATAATGAATATATCAGTTGGAAGAAAAAAATATGAAAAGGAAATCTTCCTTAAGATATTTCCAAAATATGATGAAGAAGAGGAATCAGAGACAGAAATCTAGCAACAGCCATAAGCTTCCCCTACCATCAATGATGTTGAAGCTAAAGAATATTCATTCCCTCAGTTACAATAGTTGTTAAAATGATATGTTATAGGTACTTAAGAGGTGTTGCCATCCATATACACCAGAAGGATAAGTACTCCTAGAGAATCCCAAATATCATCAAAAGTGCAACCCAAATCCTTTGAGTAAGAATCTAAATCAAGCAAGAAATAAAAATACCATCCAAATCCAAGAAGTTTAGACATAGAAAATTCTATAGCTATAAGAAAATGAGTGCAACAAAAAATAGAGAGATTTGCACATAAAATACAAGATTTGTAATAGGAGGCATAGAGGTGTGAAGTAGCAGTTGCACTAGAAAAATTTGAGTAGGAAAAATAGAGGGAGTTTAAGGCTAAAGAAGCTAAAATCATCTAGATGGAGGATCCAAAGCAGGAAGCACAAGAGCAAGGTACATTCTCTAAACCCTCTTCACCATCTCTTAAAAGTATCTCATTAGTAAATATTCTATCCCCTCCACCCCCTCAAACCCATTCATCATCAAATATAATTCATGTTATTGTAGAGCTTTTATCAGAAGCACCCCCCTCATCACTCATTCTGCCATTCCTTACATTCACTCCACCATCTCAATAATTCATTTTGCAAGAATCATCATCGCACCCTCGATCACTCACTCTACCATCTATAAGACAAAAATGCTAAGAATTATAGGAAATCATATCTCCTATAAAGGCATTGATTTTTATCCTCTTACTCTGATACCTAAATTTCTTGATACCCATATACTTTCCCTCACTAGTGAAGAACCACTCTTAGAGATATTTTCCACCATTTGGACTATAGAAGAGAACTAATGGAAGTGGAGGAAATAAGAGCAACAATAACAACTACAATTAAAGGAAGAGGAAGTAGTCACCATAGCTTATGACACATTAGACCCAATTAAGATAAAAGTAATAAAGGTGATTGCTCATTAAATGGTCAAGAAGGCAACCTCCCAAATGAGATCAAAAGACTTACAGCTAGAGGAACACAATAGAGATATCTTCAAGATATCCAAAGAAAAAATTCTTTGGGCTATTCATAAAAGGCTCAATCAAGTCAAGAGCCACTATAGGAGAAAGATAAAAGGCTAAATATTATAAGCTTTACCTCCTTTTTGTACTAAACTACGAGAGACTTTTACCATATCCTTGGAAGATAATAAAGAATTTGATAGAGGCAAGAATACTCTCATGGAAAAAATCTAAGAAGCATAGGGAGTGAGAAAAATGTTAAGAAATTCTAAAAAATATCCTATTCATAAAGTATATGGTGCAACCGAGCTGATCTATCAAGAATATGAGCTATTCACTACTTTCATAAAAGAAACAGAGGAAATGAGCAGATTTTCTAAAGAGGTCAAGGCTCTTGGTGCACCAAATTTATGGGATGGCAATGCACACTTCCAAAAGGAAGAAGCGATCAGCCAATTATTTAACTAGTAGATCCAAGATGAAAGTGAGGTTGAGTTGCTATTAGAACCATTGGAATTGGATAAGGTTTTTGCACTCTTCTACAAAATTTATCATATCTTAGCCAAATCAAAGGAAATGGTAGGAAGATATAGCAAGCCCCCTTATGGGAATATTTGCAAATTTAAAAAATATTGTATCTAAACTTAGGGGGATTTTAGAGTCTGCCTTGGAAACTTGGAATAAGATGCGCCAAGAACTCCACATCCCCATGATATCTCATGCAGTCTCACAATAGGGTAAATATTTGAAGGTAGCCTCACAAAGGCAACCCTAGCCACAAGAAGAGCCATAAAACCCACCAAACAAGGGGGATGATCAATAGTAATGTGAAAATAAGATTTTCTTGTACTATAATATTTTCATACTTATACAATTGTATTATAGAACTTTCAACAATTATGACTCTGAAGCCTAATGGATCAGATTGAAATAAGAAGCAAGTGATCGTGACATAAGTGGTACTGATAAACAAACAAAAGGGTAGCTACAACACATTATTTTAGGAGGAATGAGATGAGCCCCAGTACTTAATATCAAATTTGCATCAAACCTGATATTGAGTATTGAATTCGCATCAAACCAAAATAGTTTTTAGTTAGAATTTTCCAAATCATATTTATGATATAATTATCAGTTGGTGAAATTGATACTTAGGGGTTAGTCCTATTTAAGGACACATCTAAAGTGTATCTCTCAGTGCTGATAATTAGCTTTATGGAAAGACATAGGAAGAGTTGGATACTTGAAAGTGGTAGAATGGAGAAGTTCTTACTCTATTAGGTTAAGAAGAAATGAAAAATAAGGAACACAGCAAGAAAAATAATGGTGATTTCCTAAAATGGTTTATGAGTGTGGAACTGTTATCATATTATGTAGTTTTTAATCTAGTTTTAATATTCAAATATAACAAAATTGAATGTGTTTTTATGACTGATATGTCTTATTTACATGATTTGTGATGAATCTGATTCATAAGGAATTAAGTGATATATTCCTATTACTTTATGCAAAATTGTGCAAGAATGTTGTGTTTTCAGGGAGTATATATTGCAAAAATATTCAAGGAGATGTTATAGCTAAATACATGCCAAACATAGATGAACCAGCTGGTGTGGAAGCACATTGAAGATAGGTCATGAAGATGTCTACGGATACTATCTATGGATACCACCTACAAATACTACCTACATAAAGTATCTATGAAAAGGCATTACAGAAAGGTGTTACAGATTGTATTTGACTGTGTAAACCTGTTTGACACATTAGAATTTCTACATATGCTGAAAGATCACCCAACACTACATGGATTACACAATCAGCATGGTTGATTATCACGATGGCATTAACACTTTGCATGTGATATAAATATTTGTTATAAAATTTGTAATCTATTAATTTATTAGTTGTCAAGATTTAAACGTAATATTAATTTATCTCTTCCTATAGGAAGAGGATAAAAATTTATTTTGCCTTATAAGAAAATTATTTAAATTCAGGCTTTTTTTATGTTTGTTTGGCAGTATACCACTTGGATAAATCCATTTGTAATAATTCCAAGGTATTTGTTAGGTTGTTTTAATTTTAGTTTATTTTTGTTATGTAAAATTGGCATTCAATCTTCAAAGTGTTCGAGACGTAACAGAAAGGCATGAAAGACTTCTATTGAAAATGTCAGGTGATATTATAAATTACAACATAAATACCTTTGAAAATGTCTATCATCTAATATTTATCATGTACTGTCTATTTTATATTAGACTATGATCTTCCATAGTCTATCATTTACATTGTATAAATGAAGAATTGAAGTCAAGCAATAAAATAGTAGTATTTTCTCCATGGATTTGGTGACTGTATCTTGTATTTTTGCATGGTTTATTCATTTATATAACTTTTAGCTATTTTCCTGCAAATATGAATTGAATAGTATTAAGTTAGTTTAATTAAATATTCAATGCTGAAATAAAATAGAGTATAAAGGAGAAGAAAATTAAATTGACCTGTAAGAGGCAGGGCCCACTCTAAAAAATCAGTCCCTTGCTCTCTTCCTCCTAAATTATAGTAATATTAGTTAGAATATAGAATAAGTCTTAGAGTATAGAATTAATTAAATTCACATAAGATAGAATCATAAGATATATTAAATAATTACTGCATTATTAGATCATACATGGATCCACACACACATACATAGACTTAGTCATAAATTGCATCTTTAAATTAAACATCAATTTCATTTCAATTTCTTTTATTTCCTACAAACAAAACTAAGAAAATAGAATAAATTCAAATTTTAAGAATTGTGGAATAATATATACAAGATTTATGTTCTTTAAATCTAACCTGGATTGAAAAATTAAATGTGAGAACTACAACTTGACATTTTGGTGTCGTTGTCGAGCATAATAGTGTTGTAATTTTTTATAAAATACTATTGGATCGAGATGGAAGCTTACCTATATGACTGGTAAGAAGTTCCAAGTGCATGCAGTTCAAAGTTTGCATGAGGAGTTCCAAGTTTCTTCATATCAATACTTCTAGGTTCTATTTTCTTAGGTTTAAATTTACTTCTTTTCTAGGTAGCACTTTATTTCAGCATTTTTTATTTTTAGCAAATTTACTTTCAAGCATTGGAATTGATTGTTACCCACTTAGGTTTGGGTTATTTAACTTGTGAAAACAAGGGAGTAGGTGAGACAAAATCAAACTGAAGTGTTCCTTAAAATCAAGTAGTAACAACAATCCAACCTTTATTTCAGCATTTCTATTTTCAGCAAATTTACTTTTTAGCACTGTGTGGTTGTTACCTACTTAGGTCTGGGTTCTTTAACTTGTGAAAACAAGGGAGTAGGTGTGACAAAATCAAACTAAAGTGTTCCTTAAAATCAATTAGTAACAACAACACTTTACTTTTCCTTGTTGTGTTAAAATTGGTTGTTGTAATTCAGACCAAGTTTTAGTGGTAGTAAGATTGTTTTAGAATAATAATTTTACTTTCCCTTGTTGTGTTAAGATTGACTATTGTATTTCATATCTAGTCTTAATAGTAATAAAATTATTCTATTTGATTTTATTTTGTTTCTAAAGATTACATTATGTTCAAAAATAAAAATAAGAGAAAAAAAAAAAGCAAAACTATGAAAACCCAAAAAAAAAAGAAGTAAAAGTTGCTAATGGTGGAAAGTTATATTCAGTCTGCATTAATCAACCTCAGAAACTATTCTTAGAACTAGAAATCAACATAATTTTTGAGCAAAGACATAAATCATCTGGGAAAGAGTGGAACTATAAATGGGAACACCTTGATCTCATTACGGTAAGGTGAAAAGAGATGGACACAATTAAGAGGATTGATATAGCTAAATATGTAGGGCCAGATTATCATTCACCCTATCTTGACCTTGTGAGGAGAGCAAGTGTAAATTCAACTATGTATACTTGTGGTCATTATTTCGAGGATTCCCTTGCTATCCATAATTTCTTAACCAACATATAAAATAGGGAAGTGAGCTTAGAATATAGTAAAATATACAACAAAGCACCTATAATTATGTGCTTTAGAGAGTTGTGTCATCATTTACATTACAAGTTACAGTTTGAGAGTCTTTGTAGCACCCCAAAATTGGCACAGTTAAACATTAATAAAAAGATAAAAATTTGAATTTTAACCCCAAATTGCCTGTTACCCGCTTTCCTTGTTTTTCGTGCCATTTTTAGGATTTGTTTTGACCGTTGGACAATATCGTCGCAGATTAGATGAAATCATCCCAGATCTGATGAATTCATCTGGAACAGAACGTCCAGACGATTTCGTCCCAAAACCGAATTTTCATAATTAGCTTCTGTTTCAACAGCTTCTCTAACTTGGGCAGAAAGTGTGTCTGCATAGTTAGAGTCTCCCCCGTTGGAGATCTCCCAAATTGGGATGATTTCCAACCTCCTAACCTCTCCCTAATCCTATATAAATTGGGATTTTCTCAGTTTATCCCCCTGAACCCCCTAGCTGACGGATTTCCCTGCAAATTCAATTCCTTGTGCCTTAGAACACCTTCATACTTTTGTTTGCATTGCATATTTCAAGTTTTCTTGCAGGAATCTTACTGTTCTTCAACCGAAACAAGCTTGGATCATCGCAGGTGATTATAGACGATTTCAGATGATCCTATCGTAGTTTGACGATGATCTCGTACGATTGGAGGTGATCTCAACTGTAGTCCAGATTGGGGGCAATCAGAGCTTAGAGTTTGCATTTCCTTATTTTTTTCTGCATTTCTTTATGCATTGTCTTAGTTATTGTATTTATGCATCTTGGAGTTCACCTCATTTAATATAAATGCATGATAAAACCAAAATAAATTGTTAAGTTGATGCATTCCCTTTTAATTGCTATTTTGATTTATTATTTAGACAAATTCATTGTTATTTCTATCATTTCCCCTTGCTTTTGCAATTGCATTTTTGGTATTTTGTATCTGTTTCTGTGATTGCAGGTTTCTGATGAATTCGTCTGATGAATTCATCAGATCTACGATGATCTCATCTGATCTCAGATGACCTACTGAGATCTGAGATGATTCTGTGCAATTCCAGATGATTACGTATGATTTGAGATGATTTGGACTGCTACAAGACTCAGAATCTTCATCAGACATCCAAAAATCAAGTATGTTCTATCCTATTTAGCATATTCTCTATGTTTAGCATTTATTCACATTTTTTGTATTCATAAAATCAGCATTGGCATATAGAATAGTTTAGATTCATCTTGGCCAAACCTAGGAATTGAATGATTAAAGCACAAAATGAACACATCAAACCTACTATCAACCTAGGCGTGGAAACTGCCACTCAAAAGTTTCCTGGTGAACCCACCATCCGTCAAAAATTCACCCTTATACCCCTCCCCCGAGAGGCGGGACCTTCAAAGGGCCTCTCAATCCGAGGTATTGTCCCATCCTTCTCGCATCCCCCTTCCGGGCGCGGATCCTATAGCCTGAAGGTAAGGATGCAAAAAATTTGGAGCGATACATTTTGGTGAACCCGACGTGAAAAACTAAAACCTTTTGAAAATAATCCAAAAAAGAAAAAATAATAACAAAAACATAAATGCATTTAGAACCAAAGATTGCATATCACATTTAGATGGTAGATTATAATAAAATACGAGTTGTCACCATTAATGTTGAGAATCAATTAGCAGCTATAGAGATTACTTCTGTACTAAGAGTACCTCAAACAAATAGGGTTCAACCTTTATGGGACGAACTTAATAGGAGATTGGATATCATTGAGTCTAGATCAACCGAACTTAGACAAATCAAGAGGTTTGTTCTAGATAGAATCCTGGATCCTGATCAAGTGACCTTGTATCATGAGCTTCAGAGAGCTTGCCATAGGTGGTTAGCGGATAAAAGAGCCCTTGTGTCTTCTGAATTGTATACTTTTGAGGAATACCTCGACAATGCAGTTGTAGTACATAAATTTCTATCTCGTATAGAGGATCAAGAGGTCGTTCTTATGGATAGAAAGAGATGGAATAGAGTTCCTAGAGTTGTGTTATACCGAGAGTATTGCCATGAGCTCTATTTTTACAAGATAGAGTCAGAAGTAGATAACATCACCATAGCACATTTTGTTAAGTTCCTGAAAAACCATTTCCAATTTGAAGAGGAGCATTTCATGACTCCTGATGAACTTGATCCTATCAATGACATCTATAAACTATTTATAGAAAACTAAGCTATTCTTTTATTATTATTATTTCTTGCATTTAGTGTGTTGTTTGTTGTCTTTATTATCATAAAAACAAAATCATAACAAAAAAAAAAATCAAAACATTTTCTTTTAAAGTATTATAGTAGGTATATAATTAAAATATATACCTCCCAAATTTGTTGCAAATATATTAATATATATTTGCTAAAATCTAAATTTCAACATAATGACTAGACTCAGGAATGGAAAACAAATTGAAGTAGAAGAAGATTGGTTAGGAAAAATAGTAAATAAACCAGATGTCCTTCCTGAAGACCCAATTCAGGAAGAAGGAACTCTAGACCAACAAGAAGAAGATTTTGTTGACGCAAATGAACAAAGAGAAATTGTTAGAGAGGAAGGATCCTCATCTCCTAAAATATCTCCGGAAGGAGCTGTTACTTTTGAGAACATGGAACATTTCTGGAAGTTCCTCAATACTAATATTGGTACTCTTAATAGAGCAGTCCATATGGACAAGGATCAAATTAGTGACACTCAAGCAACCCTAGAAGACATATATCACACACGCACTAATCCCTTGTCCTTCGTTGATCAAGAAAGTGATCAAGCTGGACCATCCAATTTGGATATGGCCGCTATAATCTAGAACATGCAACAACAATAGGTTACCCAACCACCTAGAGAGCCTGTTACCAAGCCTAGGGTTATTCCCACACAAAAGAAACCATCATTCACTGCTTTATTTCATCAAGTTATTGATCAACATACCTCAAATCAACAAAATCCTAAAACAAAACCAAACACCAATTTCCAACAAACTAGGGTACAACATAATGCTACAACAAATCTTCTTCATAATACTCTTCCTACCAACCATTTGCATAACAACAATATAGCATCTAATCCTTACGTCACTCCATCCTACGCTCACAAATCCCATACTCATGTACCACCAAACCAATATGGTGGACAAACTGGTAATCTGGAAGCCATGGTGAAACAATTAGTCTCCCGCATGGACCAGATAGATCCCTACCGTCCCTCGTACAATTATCGAGAGATGTGTAGTCAGCCTTTAGATCCTATAGTTGTAGCACAACCATATCCTAAACACTTTCCTATGCCCGTCCTACCTATATATAAAGGAACAGAAGATCCCATAGAGCATCTTCGTATGTTTAGGATAGCGTGTCATGATATATCCCATGATGATTTGTTATTACTAAAAATGTTCCCAAAAAGTTTAGGAGGGATGGCATTGGAGTGGTATTATCAATTACCCACTCATTCTTTGAGAAATTTTGAAGAGACCATCGAATATTTTGTGCATCAATTTAGTGCCTACATTGAAAGGCATGTAACTATTAAATATTTGTACAACCTAAAACAAGACAAGGAGGAATGTTTTGCTGATTTCCTAGCTCGATGGAGACAGTTGATAGGAAAATTGCACTTTGTGTTACCTTATCGGGAAATGCTGGATATCTTTATCAATAATTTACAAGAACAACTATCCTATGAGTTATCAACCGCTACCTTGACCACCTTCGATCAAGCTATAGATTTAGCTCGAAGAGTGGAGGATGCTCTTGTTAGGAGAGGTCAACTTAAAAAGAAAGATGATGAGAAAACATCCAGAAATCAATATAAAAATAAACAAGTTGTGGGCGATGGAGTCACTGATAGTAGAAATATTGCTACTGTTAATGTTGCAAAAACAATAGAGAAATTTATACTGAAACCTCCTGATAAACCACCCCAAGAATTTACTAGGTTAAATCAACCCTTATCAACCATTCTCCCGTAATTACTAGCATGAGGAATGATCCAATTACCAAATATCCGGGAACCTGATCCAACTATACCCGAATACAGGGCTGATTTACACTGTGATTTCCATAGAGGACCTGGACACGCTACCAATTCTTGTAAAATATTAAAACATAAAATACAAGACCTGATTGATAACAATGAGATGGAGGTGCAAGCCTTTCAACCTAAACAAAATCCTCCTAATAATGCTCAAAATAACATCCCCCAAAATCAGAATCAAAATGCCAATCAATCATTGGACATATTTCAACATCCTTTACCAAAGCATGGTAAAGAGGTGGCTAATAAAATTGAGCATCATAATGTTCCCCCTCCTACTCGATATGTAGGAGCTATTAGTGGACATTTACCTGTTCATGATCCACAAATATTTGACACTACTTTATCCATGGTTACGACCAGACCTCTACATAATATTCGGACACGTGATCTTAGTGATACCGAATATGAGACTGAAAGTGACATGGAAATCACTTCAAATCAATCGAATAGTTCTGAAGATGAATCAGATCCTATTCAACCTATCACAAGTTCTATGATTCCAGAAGAACCATTTCCTAGAAGAGTCACTACTCGACCATCTTCTCACCAATTACTTTCTAATGAACAAGCCATAAACGCTAGACCAAGACCCATTCATCATCCACAAAATAATATTGTAGGTACCATCGGAGTTGTTACTCAAAAACAGGCTCAAAATTCTCAACAAGATCAAACTCAGAACGATGGATCAACTCCATTCATTTTGAAAAATCCCAATAAAGGGAATCATGCACCTAATGTTCAACCTAAACCTCCTTATAATATTAATGAACAATTATCAAATACTACAGCTAGAATTTCCATTTTAGACCTTTTAAGATCTTCTCCTACCCATAGGGATGAATTAATGCTCACATTAAGCCAAATGATGGTACCACAAAATATTCAACCTGAAGCCATGTCCAATACTATCATAACTCGAGAAGTCGATTGTATTGACTTTCGGGATAAAGATATACCACAACATAGTTTACATAAGGATAACCCCTTATATATTACTGCCCTAATTGGAGATGTAGCGGTTAAACGAGTCTTGATTGATAATGGTTCATCTTTAAACATATGCACTTTTGACTTCTACCAAATATTTGGGTTTAGAAGTGATGAAATGAAAAGAACTGATATGATTATAAAAGCCTTCAATGACGAAACACAAGAAACATGTGGAGTTATTACTATCCCATTGCAAGTTGGTCCTCGAACCTTAGACATGACCATGTTTATTGTACATTGCCCTGCATCATACAATATACTCTTGGGTCGCCCTTGGATCAACGCGATGTGAGATGTTCCCTCAACTTTACATCAGTGTGTTAAATTCGAATTTAAAAATCAGTTGGTTACCATTCATGGTGATCCTAGACCCTTTGATATGTGTGCTTTGGCAGAACCTGTTGGAGTTCAATTTTTCCCTGCTCTGTCATCCACACATCCTAATTCTAATCATCCGCTTAAACGTGTGAAACACACACTCATAACATCATCTACTTTTTCCCCACCAACTACACCTCTACATGTAGTTCAACCATCTTTCGAACAAACCACATTAGGACCTCAAAAAGATCCTAAACCCACAACCAATGCTTCTTGTTTTACTCCTATAACTTCCATACCTATAGATCCATCCAAAGACATCTCTACAACATCTACACCTACCAGAGGCATATTTTCCGCATCCAAAAACATAGGAAATGTTCCCTCTACCTCTTACGCTCTTACTGACGAGCTCTTACCCGATTTATCTAAAATTCTTGTATCAGAGAAAAAAAATGTTGCTATGCAAGATTCCCTTATTTTAAATAAATTGCCACCCTCTCCTCGTACTTTGGGCCTCCCATAGCCTATGGGAAGTATCTACCAAGTCGGGAGTTGTGCTTTTATTTATAAGGGATATGACTAGGGAAGAATACCTAGAAACATCAAGACACATTATGATGGATATGCTCGATGTTATTTTACTAATGAGTATATTAAAGCTAAGTCTATAATGCTTAAATTGGGATATAAAGGGAAAGGTTTGGGACCTTTTCAGAATGGTATGAAAGAACCTTTTGAGGTAGAACCATGGCTTGCCCGATGTGGTGTGGGCCTATTTCCTAGTAAAGGTCAGCCCTTCCCATTCGAGGATGATGACCATCTCATATGTTACCAAGATTATTTGGATAAACGCGATGCTTTGCATTTAAGGGATAATCCATTTACATGCAATATGCTATCCATAGCTTACCCTGAGATGATTGCTGAATCCGATGATGAGTTGGAGGGGGATATCTTCCATGATGTCTCCGTTGAGGAATTGTTACATAACGGATTTTATTTCGATGGCTCTATACCTAGTGTAGCCCAGCTTGAGGCCACGGCTCCTCAAGATGAATTATCCAAGCTAACTTTGGAAGAATTACAAGAATTAGGCGTTTCACCCGCCCCATCTAATTTTGAGAGAGATCTACATATGGAAGTTGAAAACGTTATAAAAATTAACATTGGAACCGAAGATAACCCTCACATAATCAACATTGGATCAGAATTGAGCCAAGAAAAACAAGATAAATACATTTCATTCCTAAAAAAATATGAAGACGTTTTTGCTTGGACATATGAAGATATGCCAGGATTAGACCCTTCTGTAGTTATGCATCACCTAGTAGTCCATCCGGATGCTAAACCTGTTAAACAAAAACTTAGAAAAATGCATCCTAAAGTGGCCTTACTAGTCAAAGGAGAATTAGAAAAACTCTTGAAGGTTATTTTTATACAAGCCATTGATTATGCTGAATGGATCTCAAATGTAGTTCCAAGTAACTAAGAAAGAAGCTACCAAAGTTAGGATTTGCATAGACTTTAGAGATATTAATGTTGCATGCCCTAAAGATGATTTTCCTCTTCCCAACATGGATCAGATCATTGATTTTACTGCTGGGAGCGGAATGATATCCCTAATGGATGGATTCTCTGGTTATAATCAAATCAAGATAGCTCCTGAAGATCAGGCTAAAACAACCTTTATTACCCCTTGGGGAACCTTTTGTTGGAAAGTGATGCCATTCGGTTTAAAGAATGCAGGTGCAACATATCAATGAGCCATGACTTATATCTTTCACGATATGATGCATGATATTCTACATGATTATGTAGACGATATTATAGCTCGTTCCATCAAAGAAGATGATCATTTAGATGACTTGAGAAATGTTTTTGATCGGTTAAGGGAATATCTTATCCGACTAAATCCAGCCAAATGTATATTCGAAGTTAAGTCCGATAAATTATTGGGGGTTATAGTTTCTTTATGTGGCATTGAAATTGACTCTCTCAAGATCACGGCTATCACTGACATGCTCGCACCCACAAATATATCTCAATTATGAAGTCTACAAGGTAAACTTCAAGCTATTCGTCGCTTCATCGACAAGTTGGCGGACAAAACCGGACCCTTTCTTAAACTTCTTAAAAAATATGTCTCTTTTCATTGGGACGACGAATTTAAAGAAGCATTCGAACTCCTCAAACAATATCTCCTTCAACCATCGGTGCTTTCCCCACCTAGATTTGATCATCCATTTATCTTGTACATTTTTGCTTCAGATTGTGCCTTAGGAGCTATGTTAGCTCAACTTGACGATGAGAAGAAAGAACGTGCTAATTATTACATCAGTAGAACCTTAATAAGTTATGAAACTCGTTATACGGTATTAGAGAAGTTATGTCTCGCAGTCGTATTTTCTACACAAAAACTACGCCATTATATGCTCAGTCAGAAAACGTATGTTATTGCTAAATTCGATCCTTTGCGGTATCTCATGAGTCGACCATACTTATCTAGTCGCACAGCCAAGTGGGTTCTTGTGCTAAGCGAGTTTGAACTCATGTTTATAGGACAAAATTCTATTAAAGGTCAAGTCATAGCAGACCAATTAGCTACTGCACCCTTAGAGTCTACCCATCCCCTCATCATTGAGTTTCCTAACGAATGCCTTAGATTAGAGGCTGACCATCCTGAGCAATGGTCCCTATACTTTGATGGAGCTCGATGCATGAGTGGGGTTGGTGTAGGTATTATTTTAATATCTCCATAGAAACATCTTATACCTCTGTCCTTCAAATTAACATTTTCTTGTACTAATAATACTGTTGAATATGAGGCTCTAATCCTTGGATTATGAGCTGCCTTGGCCTTGAAAATTAAAAATTTATTGGTTTTCGATGATTCTCAACTTGTCATAAATCAAATCAATGATTTTTATCAGACCAGAGATGATAAATTACGCCCATATAAAGCGTATGTCTTACAATTATTATCTTTATTTG
This sequence comes from Wollemia nobilis, assembly GCA_028583015.1. Lineage (NCBI taxonomy): Eukaryota > Viridiplantae > Streptophyta > Pinopsida > Araucariales > Araucariaceae > Wollemia > Wollemia nobilis. Next base: position 6,542,418 of record JAQPPZ010016917.1, on the reverse strand, counting down.
ATCACATTACCTTGGAAGCTATTCCTCAAACTAGCAACCGTGCGGTTGACGCTATGGCTGCAACTGCATCTCTTTTGCCCTTGGAGTTAGATGATGAATATGCTACCATCATTATTTGTTGACTCCAAGAACCCGATTCAATAAAATCATGCTTAGAACCTTTGGATGTGTTTCTAATCAATGAAACTACTCCTGAACCATGGTACACTGATATATTTAATTTTCTACAAAATAGGGCCTTTCTTGAAGGTTCTAATAGCAACCAGCGTTGATTATTACATAGATGAGCAAGTCACTTTGTAATTATTGGTAATACCTTGTATAGGAGATATTTTGAAGGCATCTTACTAAGATGTTTGAATCTAGTAGAATCTAAATCAGCTTTGCATGAAGCCCACAATGGATCTTGTGGGGGACATTTTAGTGGTAGCGCCATTGCTAAGAAGCTCCTTGGGATAGGATATTTTTGGCCTACCATGGAGAATTATGCACATGATTATGTGCACCATTGCGACAAGTGCCAAAAACACGCTGACCTTGTCCATGCGCCTACACAAGAACTGCAGGCTATTTCATCTCCTTGGCCCTTTTCAAAATGGGGCTTAGACATCATTGGAAAAATCAACCCTGTGTCATCTTATGGACACAAATTCATCATAACCGCCATTGAGTATTTCATGAAATGGGTTGAAGCTATGCCCTTAGCTTCTTGCACTGGAACCCAAGTTTCCAAGTTTATTTTTAATCAAATTATTTGTAGGTTTGGAATTCCTGCAAATCTCATCTCAGATAATGGAACTTGTTTCAAAAATAAATATGTCAAAAAATTATGTCAAAAATATAAAATTCAACATCGATGGTCCACCCCCTATTATCCTCAGGGTAATGGCCAAGCAGAAGCATCTAATAAAACATTAATCAAAATCCTCAAAATATTGGTCAATAAATTTGGTCGAGATTGGCACATCTAATTATATCCTGCTTTGTGGGCCTATTGAACTAGCGTTCGCACCCCCATAGGTACTTCACTTTTGTTTTGATTTATGGCGCTGAAGTAGTTTTTCCCTTTGAACTAGAAGTTCCTTCTTTGGCTCTGCTACTTCAAGATACTGAAGTAGGAGATGAATATCGCGCTGGTAGATTTAGTCAGCTAGAGCTCCTAGATGAAAAGTGCATCAATTATTTAGAGCATCTTCGTGCCTACCAAAACAAGCTTAAGAGAGTATACCTCAAGAAAGTTCATCATTGATCCTTTGAGATCGGCAACCTTGTATTAAAAGAAAAACAAAAAAATACTAACGCAACTAAAGACCTTAAAGGTAAATTTGAGCCCAACTGGCTTGGACCATATGTCATCACTGCTAAATTTGGATCGGGAGCATATCAATTAGCTACCTTAGATGGTAAAGATCTTAAAGAACCTATGAACATTATGCATCTTAAGCGCTATTATGCATAACATTTGGTCATTTCATCATTTGTATATATTGTTATTTTGCATATTGTTTCATTTTAGTCATCCATATAAAAATTTCAAAAAACAATAATCGTATTTCTTCTTTCCATTCATCAATTAAAATCAAAATATAAAAACATCAAAATCCTTAAAATATTCAAAAACATCTTTTATTTTTGCACATATCAATTCTTGAAGTATTGCAGTTATATTTTCAATTATTTTGGATAAAATAGCATTTATTTGGAATCCCACACTTTCACACTCACATACATAAATATCTTGCTTTTATTTGGTATGATTATTACTCTCTCTTATATCAAAGTCCACATTTGAATTAAATAAAGTTTTGAGCATAGAGAATTGATCTGGTTATTTGCTTAAACCAAGCATATATTTTCACATTAAAATGATTTCATTGCAAATTCAATATGATGCTACATAGTAGAAGTGGTTTCTTGAGCGAAAATTTTCCCCTGCTATCCTATCATGCACATGGTCTAGAATCTTTGAGAATTGACAAAAGGACAAGCTCACCCCTACCTAGAATAAAAATACCTTGCTCCACAACCAATCCGAGCAAGTATCCCTAGTATAGGAAGCAAAAGAAAAAGTCAAAGCAAAAGAGAAAAAGTTTAGCATTATCTCAATATCAAGCAAAAATACAAAAAAAAAAAAAAAAAGCAAAAGCAAAAAGCAATAAAATCATTTTCCCTACCCCTTGAAAAGAAAAGAAGGGTGAATGAGCTTGAATCCCTGGAATTCTCAATTATTCAAAAACTATGAGGTAAGCCCCATAACAGGTGGTTTGTGCCCAACCCACTTGGCCTTGGGTAATTCCTAGCGTGGTGATATGTCTGTCACATTAGCGACCTTCTTTTTTATAGACCTATGTCGGCTTATGGATAGCTAGCTCTTAATAACCCGACTTACATAGTAGTCTGGTACAGTTACATGCATATAAATCATGGTCAATGAACCCTTATTTGGTTAAGTCAAATTACTTGTATCAAATTCTCTTGCTCAAAATTGGTGAATGAATAATACAATTGCACACACATTTGTATTTGAGAGATTCTGTATCATTATGATAAAGCAATATCGGTAATGAACTCATATTTGCACATGAGGTTTCCGTATAAATCTATATTTGTCTTTGAGATAATGTAAAATATTTCTGCAACTCTTTTTTAGAATAATTTTATCTTCTTATTTTAGCACATCTGTTTAGTATCAAAACAACTATATACATTGTTTTCAAAAATCACAAAATCCTTTCAAACAACATATGACACAAATATAATAAAAAAATTCATGTTCATATTATTATTTTCTATTTATCAAAATTCAAAAATCAATCATGCCATAAAGCTAAAATAACAATTTCTTCTTTGGATTTCGCGATGATGGTATAAGTCTATGCCTATAATTCTATGCCTAGCGCAAACCATTGTTCTAATTTTAATTTCCCATCCATTTTAAAATTCATAAAAAATTGTGGCTTACATCTTTATGTTACACAATTGTGCTTTAAAAGGAACACAAATTTTTCTATTTCATTTCATTATGTAGAATATTCCATTTTGCAGCCATGGTATAATTTCTAAAGCATTGATCAAAATTTTATCACACTTAGGAATTTATGCCTAGAAAAATCATATTTCTTTAATATGTCATGCATAATATTTTTTATGAAAATCATCACCATCATCACCATCATCACTTCCATCATCACAACACAAAGTCTTAAGACAGTCTCTTAAGCACTCTTTTACTTTTAACAATATTTCTATCCTGGGATTAGCTTGACGACCTAGCGAGCGGCGACTCCATGAAATGGTCTATAACAACGAAAATGTCCTTTGAAATTATTGTTAGAAGTATCTTTTATTTTTCATCAAATCACACCTCAACAAAACAACTAAATTATTCACATCAGATTATTTCATTTACAAAGATTATGCCATGACATAAAAATTATAATTTATTTCCAAAACGACATAATTACATGAATCATTGAAGAACACAAGCTTATACTGAGAGGGGGGGGTGAACAATATAAGACCTCTTTTTACTTTTTACTTTATACTTCAAAATAGTAAAGCAATATACCCAAAGCAATAATAAAGCAATGCATAATATCATCCACAAAGTGACACCAATTTTAACATGGTTCACCCAGAATGGCTAGGCTACGTCCAAAATTTTTTTCTCTAAAAGTTATCTCAAATTTCTTTTGGAATCCTTCCCAATTACAATGTTTATGAGCCTCAGCCCAAAGGAGATACCTTCCCCCAATCAAAATTTATGAGCCTCTGCTCAAAGGAGATACCTTCCCCCAATAAGAATTTATGAGCCTCTGCTCAAAGGAGATACCTTCCCCCAATCAGAATTTATGAGCCTCTGCTCAAAGGAGATACCTTCCCCTCTGATCTGGAAATTATTCCTCAGAAGATCAACTGCATCTACCTCTTGCCAACATGTGGAACTCCTTTCCATCGAAGACCTCATGTCCTTAATGCTTAGTCTAAGAGACCTCTGCCTTCTATGATCACGTCCACAGTAACTTAGCAACCTATACCAAACACAGTCAGTAGGTCTAGTACAAGTCTTCCTCTATCTATCAGATATGTCCAACTCTTGAACAAATCAATCCTCTGCATATAAGCCTTCTCAAAGACTTGCCAACTGTCCTCGGGTTCTTCTCATAGAACCAATGCACCTCTATCCTCAAGTTCTCTGATAGAACTATCAAACTCAGCTCACAAGTCCTCTACTAGGACCTATCCAAATCTTCTCACAAGTCCCCATCGGAACCTGTCCAAAACTGCTCACAAGTCCCCACTAGAACCTGTCCAAAAAATGCTCACAAGTCCCCACTGGAACCTGTCCAAAAATTGCTCACAAGTCCCCACTGGAACCTGTCCAAGAACTACTCACAAGTCCCCACTGGAACCTATCCAAAAACTCAGCAAGCTCACCAAGAAAAACTTTCTTAGTAGGAAATCACAAAGTGAATTGTTAGAGAACCAATGTGATTTGCCAAACTCATAGAAGCATAAAGAGAATTGTTAGAGACTCAATATGTTCTATACTCAAATCCCAATCTCAAAACTCAACTCAAATAAACTCAGCTCAATCTCAATCTTAAATCTAAAAACTCAACTCAATATCTGAAATGGATAGGATAGAATATTTTCTTTCAAGAACATGAAACCCCAAAAATTGCCAACTATGCAAAGAATCACATAACAATGATACTCATGTTCTTTTCACCATCAATTAGGGTTTCAACAACAATGCTCATCAAACAAGGTTTAGTCAACCAACACCATTCAACTCAACATCAACCTTGAAGCATTCAACCAATCATCACAAGAAAAGGAAACAAGTAGAAATCCTTTTCCCTCCAAAGATATTTGAACAAAACAGCCACCAACACAATATCACCAAATGCAAAGAATAACTTGCTCAAATCAACTCAATGGAGTAAGCACAATATCATGAATCAAGTAAAGCAATAACTTGATCAAACAACCTCTATGGAAGCAACTCAACCATCAAACTCAAAACAACCAACCAAGGGTTCCACCAAATCAATGCAAGTAGCTAGACTCACAAATATAAACCCTAGTGCACAAAGCTTCCACTATCTCAAACTAGAAATTATGCATTCACCAAAAACTCTCCTTAAGGATAACAATGCATAAGTAGTCTTCAACAAACTAGAAAATAGGATTTACACCCAACCAAAGGAAACCTAGTTGAAAACCTTTTCACTCCAACCTTATTTTAGAAAAACATACACCAATCATACTCATAAGAAGAATGTGCCCATACCTTATTGGAGTAGAAGAAAATTGATCCTTAAAGTTGTCACCACACACAACCCTCAAACTTCCAACCAAGTTAGGGTTAGAACCAAGATAAATGAGCATATATAAAAACTTTCCTTAATACACCTTTTAGCTCCTCTTCTTTAAAAACAACCACCAAAGAAGACAAAAACACAACAACCAAAACTTACACCTTATATCTCCATTTTTAAATTTAGAATAGCAAAAGACTAATCTCAAAAATACAACCAAAGAAATATCCCCTTATTTCTCCTATGTCTTTTAAACAATGCTAAACAATACCAAAAATCATATCAAGAAAATAATCACACCTTATAATGGCTGCCCTTGAAGAATTCGAAATTCACGGCAATAAACTGCCTTGTGCCCAAACTATTGACAAGAGTAGCAATACCCTTGAAAGTAACTAGCACTTCTAAAACTATCATTTACCTCCTTCACTTGAGCCATGCAATGTGAAGCCATGTGACCAAACCTGTGACAAGCAAAACATCTGCCTTGAAACTTTCCTTTAATTGACCTCTTAGGTTTTGAAAACTTCTTCTTCTCATTCTGAATTCTATTTTCTATGCATCTATCATTCAAGGACTCCTTTTCTGAAATACTTTCCTCATAAGAACTCTCTTTCTTTTGGAGTCTCTTACTAGACTCTCCAACTTGTTCCTTGTGTGGCTTAACAAAACCAAGGCTTGTTTTATCTGTTGTCTTTCTTTGACCTTTGATGAGTGACTTAACCTTTTTGGAGCTATCTTGAAACCTGTAAAGCTTATCCTTGTACTCTTTAGTTTCCTCTTTCAAAGAAGCCATTTTCTGTTCTAACTCACTATACTCAAGAACCTTAGACTCTAACTCATCCTTGAGTTCTTGTGTCTTAGCTATAGAGAAGTCAAGACTTTCTATAAGATCATCTCTCTCCATACAACATTCATCTAACTTATCCTTGAGTCTAGCATTCTTCTTTCTTTCCTTTTCCAAAACACTAAGAGCACTAATAAGTTCACTTTCAAGATCTTTTATTTGTTTGCTTTTTGAATCATCAAAGCCTTTTTTAGATTTCTTATCACTAGAGGTGCTACCCTTTTCAAAAACCATACATGCATCTTCCTTATAGTTTTTTAAAGCATCCTCATACATACTAGAAACCAAATCATTATTTGTGCAATCATCCTCAAGGTGACCAAAATTTCCACATCTAAGACATTTCATGATAATGAATCTATGTTTCGGTTCTTCCTCTTTTTCTGATATGAACAACATCTCATTTTCATTATCACTTGAAGAACTTTCACTATCACTACTAGAACACTTACTTGCTTTGTCTAGGTAGAAACTCTTCTTGTGCTTGTGAGAATACCTCTTTCCTTGATTGTTGTGCTCATCTTTGTTTTTCCTTGTGATGCTTGTGCTTTTCAAAATCCTTGCTCTTAGAATCCTGTTTATCTTCATCACTTTCATTCTTGGGAACAGTATAGTCGGTAGCATAATGACCAAACTTTCCACAATTGAAACATCTTATATTTTTCATACTTTTGTGCTTTCTAGAGAACTTGCCTTTCTTGTTGTAATATGCCTCTTCATCACTAGAAGACTCATCACTATCTTGAAGTTGTTTACCCTTGGAATTCTTGGTAGCCTTGAAAGCTTCCTCTTTCTTGACATCAACCTTCACTTGAGTTCTCAACTCAAATGCTGCAAGTATACTATGGAGCTCATCCTTTTTCAACTTATCCAAATCTTTAGCTTCCTCAATAGCAGAAATATTTTCACTAAATCTATTAGGAAGAGATCTTAAAATCTTATCACAAACATCATTTTCAGCAAGCTCAAGACCTAAGTCTTTCATGGAGTTAACAACCTCATCCATACGAAGCATGTAGTCACTAATATTTTCATCATCATTCATCTTGAGTTGTTCAAACATACCTTTGAAGTGTCTCAACTTGGCCTTTCTAACATTTGTATCACCTGTATGAACCACCTTCAACTGTTTCCACATTTCACTAGTTGTCTTGCAGTGAATCACTTTGGTGAGATCTGCTTTCTGTAAGCCTTTCAGGATTGCATTCATTGCTTTTGAATTGCTGTGATGTAGGAGCCTTTCTTCTTTAGTATTAGGACCATGTTCAGGAATAGTGTACTCATCTTCAATCACTTCCCAAACCTCATTCCCAAGTGCCATTAGATGAACCTTCATCCTTGCACTCCAAAGACCAAAATCTGACCCATCAAGAATAGGTGCTGCATTGCCACTTGAATGATCCATTGTGTTCTTTACTAGCTTTTCCTTCAAGTTGTTAAACTTTCTGAAGGCACCTGCTCTGATACCAATTGAAGAACACAAGCTTATACTGAGAGGGGGGTGAACAAGTATAAGACCTCTTTTTACTTTTTCCTTTATACTTCAAAATAGTAAAGCAATATACCCAAAGCAATATCAAAGCAATGCATAATATCATCCACAAAGTGACACCAATTTTAACGTGGTTCACCCTGAATGGTTGGGCTACGTCCACAAAACTTTTCTCTAAAAGTTATCTCAAAGTTCTTTGGGAATCCTTCCCAATTACAATGTTTATGAGCCTCGGCCCAAAGGAGATACCTTCCCCCAATCAAAATTTATGAGCCTCTGCTCAAAGGAGATACCTTCCCCCAATCAGAATTTATGAGCCTCTGCTCAAAGGAGATACCTTCCCTCTGCTCTAGAAATGATCCCTTAGAAGATCAACTGCCTCTACCTCTTGCCAGACACGTGGAACTCCTTTCCATCGAAGACCTCCTGTCCTCAATGCTTAGCCTAAGAGACCTTCGCCTTCTATGATCACGTCCACAGTAGCTCAGCAACCTGTACCAAACACAGTCAGTCGTTCTAGTACAAGTCTTCCTCTGTCTATCGGATCTGTCCAACTCTTGAACAAATCAATCCTCTACATACAAGCCTTCTCAAAGACTTGCCAAATCTATCCTCAGGTTCTTCTCATAGAACCAATGCACCTCTATCCTCAAGTTCTCTGATAGAACTATCAAACTCAGCTCACAAGTCCTCTGCTAGGACCTGTCCAAATCTGCTCACAAGTCCCCACCGAAACCTGTCCAAAACTTCTCACAAGTCCCCACTGGAACCTGTCCAAAACTCTCACAAGTCCCCACTGGAACCTGTCCAAAATGCTCACAAGTCACTGAAGCAACACAAGTCCCCACTGGAACTTGTCCAAAAACTCAAGCAAGCTCACCAAGAAAAACTTTCTTAGTAGGAAATCACAAAGTGAATTGTTAGAGACCCAATGTGATTTGTCAAACTCATAGAAGCATAAAGAGAATTTTTAGAGACTCAATATGTTCTATACTCAAATCCCAATCTCAAAACTCAACTCAAATCAACTCAGCTCAATCTCAATCTCAAATCTGAAAACTCAACTCAATATCTGAAATGGATAGGATAGAATGTTTTCTTTCAAGAACATGAAACCCCAACAATTGCCAACTATGCAAAGAATCACATAACAATGATACTCATGTTCTTTTCACCATCAATTAGGGTTTCAACAACAATGCTCATCAAACAAGGTTTAGTCAACCAACACCATTCAACTCAACATCAACCTTGAAGCATTCAACCAATCATCACAAGAAAAGGAAACAAGTAGAAATCCTTTTCCCTCCAAAGATATTTGAACAAAATAGCCACCAACACAATATCACCAAATGCAAAGAATAACTTGCTCAAATCAACTCAATGGAGTAAGCCCAATATCATGAATCAAGTAAAGCAATAACTTGATCAAACAACCTCTATGGAAGCAACTCAACCATCAAACTCAAAACAGCCAACCAAGGGTTCCACCAACTCAATGCAAGTAGCTAGACTCACAAATATAAACCCTAGTGCACAAAGCTTCCACTATCTCAAACCAAAAATTATGCATTCACCAAAAACTCTCCTTAAGGATAACAATGCATAAGTAGTCTTCAACAAACCAGAAAATAGGATTTACACCCAACCAAAGGAAACCTAGTTGAAAACCTTTTCACTCCAACCTTATTTCAGAAAAACATACACCAATCATACTCATAAGAAAAATGTGCCCATACCTTTTTGGAGTAGAAGAAAATTGATCCTTAAAGCTGTCACCACACACAACCCTCAAACTTCCAACCAAGTTAGGGTTAGAACCAAGATAAATGAGCATATATAAAAACTTTCCTTAATACACCTTTTAGCTCCTCTTCTTTAAAAACAACCACCAAAGAAGCCAAAAACACAACAACCAAAACTTACACCTTATATCTCCATTTTTAAATTTAGCATAGCAAAAGACTAATCTCAAAAATACAACCAAAGAAATATCCCCTTATTTCTCCTATGTCTTTTAAACAATGCTAAACAATGCCAAAAATCATATCAAGAAAATAATCACACCTTATAATGGCTGCCCTTGAAGAATCCGAAATTCACGGCACAAAACACGTTTTAATAAAAACGTGACTAATCCATGCACAACTCCCTCCATGGGGATCGAAATGTAGACCTCCACCTACGCAAGGCCCAAACGCAGCCTTCGCTGCCACTAGCCCACAAGAGGCTTACGAAGTCCAAGACGGACTTCCTTCCACATGAACGGTCAAGCTTTCCGAAAGCTTTTCAAACCACGAGCTCTCCTCTTTCGCAGCGTAAATAGAACATTCGATCGCAGCCAAACCAATTAATTGCCTTCGATTTTCCAAGTTAGTTTAACCTTAGGAACCTTCTCATATTTATAGTCCATACGTGGACTTTAGAACACGTCGACTGCAAAGAAAAGTAATTTCGAATTTAATCGAAATTTGCTTTCTAAAGGGTTTAAAAACCCTTAAGTATTTTTAATAAATTAAAAATAATTTCTCCCTTAATTAATTAAATAATTAATTAATTAAAACCTTGAAGGGTTTTAAATAATAATTAAATAAATAATAAAGAGAACCTCCATTGGTTTTAATAAAAACCATTTAACTTGGTTTTAATGAAAAACCCTTGCCAATGGAATCTCTCCGGATTCTCTTGGAATCTTCCACCTTTGAAGCCAACACATCCTCTTAACATTAATGCCATTTCCTTTTGACATCAATGACAACTCATAGACAAGAAGCTAGGATCTCAAACCCAAAATTGCCAACAATCTCCCCCTTTGTCATTGATGGCAAACCATGCTTCTCAACAACATAGAAACTCAACATAAATAACTCCCCCTGTCTTGAGGCTCTCCCCTTACTCAAATCTCTCCCCCTTTGTCATCAATGGCAAAGGGTCACCTTTGGGGCTCGGGACTAAGAATGAGCCTCTTAGCTTAGTCCCTCCCCCACCTCCTGATGAGGTGATTAATTCTTGGGTGGGAGTAAAACTCCCATTAGGCACTGATCATCATCAGCATCTATAACTTCCTTGTCGGGCCTTCTCTTGAACTCTTTGTCCATATTCCTATTCCTGTCACTGTTCTTGTTCTTGTTCTCATCCTTGTTCTTGTCCATGCCTTGATCCTTGGACCTGATCATGCCACCTGTTCTTGTTCCTATATTCTAGAATTTTAGCTCTACACTGTCTGATTGTGTGACCTTCATTGTTGCACTTGAAACACTTGAGGATGTTGTTTCTCTGAGGTAAACCTGATCTTTGAATCCACCAGTTCTAACCAAACTTGTTCTGACCAAACCTGTTCTGGCCAAACCTATTCTGACCAAACCTGTTCTGACCAAACCTGTTCTGGCCAAACCTGTTCTGACCAAACTTGTTCCTATTATTTGCCTTGCAATAAACTGCCTTGTGCCCAAACTATTGACAAGAGTAGCAATACCCTTGAAAGTAACTAGCACTTCTGAAACTGTCATTTACCTCCTTCACTTGAGCCATGCAATGTGAAGCCATGTGACCAAACCTGTGACAAGCAAAACATCTGCCTTGAAACTTTCCTTTAATTGACCTCTTAGGTTCTGAAAACTTCTTCTTCTCATTCTGAATTCTATTTTCTATGCATCTATCATTCAAGGACTCCTTTTCTGAAATACTTTCCTCATCAGAACTCTCTTCCTTTTGGAGTCTCTTACTAGACTCTCCAACTTGTTCCTTGTGTGGCTTAACAAAACCAAGGCCTGTTTTATCTGTTGTCTTTCTTTGACCTTTGATGAGTGACTTAACCTTTTTGGAGCTATCTTGAAACCCGTAAAGCTTATCCTTGTACTCTTTAGTTTCCTCTTTCAAAGAAGCCATTTTCTGTTCTAACTCACTATACTCAAGAACCTTAGACTCTAACTCATCCTTGAGTTCTTGTGTCTTAGCTATAGAGAAGTCAAGACTTTCTATAAGATCATCTCTCTCCATACAACATTCATCTAACTTATCCTTGAGTCTAGCATTCTTCTTTCTTTCCTTTTCCAAAACACTAAGAGCACTAATAAGTTCACTTTCAAGATCCTTTATTTGTTTGCTTTTTGAATCATCAAAGCCTTTTTCAGATTTCTTATCACTAGAGGTGCTACCCTTTTCAAAAACCATACATGCATCTTCCTTATAGTTTTCTGAAGCATCCTCATACATACTAGAAACCAAATCATTATTTGTGCAATCATCCTCAAGGTGACCAAAATTTCCACATCTAAGACATTTCATGATAATGAATCTATGTTTCGGTTCTTCCTCTTTTCTCGATATGAACAACATCTCATTTTCATTATCACTTGAAGAACTTTCACTATCACTACTAGAACACTTACTTGCTTTGTCTAGGTAGAAACTCTTCTTGTGCTTGTGAGAATACCTCTTTCCTTGATTGTTGTGCTCATCTTTGTTTTTCCTATGATGCTTGTGCTTTTCAGAATCCTTGCTCTTAGAATCCTATTTATCTTCATCACTTTCATTCTTGGGAATAATATAGTCAGTAGCATAATGACCAAACTTTCCACAATTGAAACATCTTATATTTTTCATACTTTTGTGCTTTCTAGAGAACTTGCCTTTCTTGTTGTAATATGCCTCTTCATCACTAGAAGACTCATCACTATCTTGAAGTTGTTTACCCTTGGAATTCTTGGTAGCCTTGAAAGTCGCCTCTTTCTTGACATCAACCTTCACTTGAGTTCTCAACTCAAATGCTGCAAGTATACTATGGAGCTCATCCTTTTTCAACTTATCCAAATCTTTAGCTTCCTCAATAGCAAAAATATTTTCACTAAATCTATTAGGAAGAGATCTTAAAATCTTATCACAAACATCATTTTCAGCAAGCTCAAGACCTAAGTCTTTCATGGAGTTAACAACCTCATCCATACGAAGCATGTAGTCACTAATATTTTCATCATCATTCATCTTGAGTTGTTCAAACATACCTTTGAAGTGTCTCAACTTGGCCTTTCTGACATTTGTATCACCTGTATGAACCACCTTCAACTGTTTCCACATTTCACTAGTTGTCTTGAGGTGAATCACTTTGGTGAGATCTACTTTCTGTAAGCCTTTCAGGATTGCATTCATTGCTTTTGAATTGCTTGTGATGTAGGAGCCTTTCTTCTTTAGTATTAGGACCATGTTCAGGAATAGTGTACTCATCTTCAATCACTTCCCAAACCTCATTCCCAAGTGCCATTAGATGAACCTTCATCCTTGCACTCCAAAGACCAAAATCTGACCCATCAAGAATAGGTGCTGCATTGCCACTTGAATGATCCATTGTGTTCTTTACTAGCTTTTCCTTCAAGTTGTTAAACTTTTTGAAGGCACCTGCTCTGATACCAATTGAAGAACACAAGCTTATACTGAGAGGGGGGGTGAATAGTATAAGACCTCTTTTTACTTTTTCCTTTATACTTCAAAATAGTAAAGCAATATACCCAAAGCAATATCAAAGCAATGCATAATATCATCCACAAAGTGACACCAATTTTAACGTGGTTCACCTAGAATGGTTGGGCTACGTCCACAAAACTTTTCTCTAAAAGTTATCTCAAAGTTCTTTGGGAATCCTTCCCAATTACAATGTTTATGAGCCTCGGCCCAAAGGAGATACCTTCCCCCAATCAAAATTTATGAGCCTCTGCTCAAAGGAGATACCTTCCCCCAATCAAAATTTATGAGCCTCTGCTCAAAGGAGATACCTTCCCTTCTGCTCTGGAAATGATCCCTCAGAAGATCAACTGCCTCTACCTCTTGCCAACACGTGGAACTCCTTTCCATCGAAGACCTCCTATCCTCAATGCTTAGCCTAAGAGACCTCTGCCTTCTATGATCACGTCCATAGTAGCTCAACAACCTGTACCAAACATAATTAGTCGGTCTAGTACAAGTCTTCCTCTGTCTGTCAGATCTGTCCAACTCTTGAACAAATCAATCCTCTACATACAAGCCTTCTCAAAGACTTGCCAAATATCTCCTCAGGTTCTTCTCATAGAACCAATGCACCTCTATCCTCAAGTTCTCTGATAGAACTATCAAACTCAGCTCACAAGTCCTCTGCTAGGACCTGTCCAAATCTGCTCACAAGTCCCCACCGAAACCTGTCCAAAACTGCTCACAAGTCCCCACTGGAACCTGTCCAAAAATTGCTCACAAGTCCCCACTGGAACCTGTCCAAAAATCTCACAAGTCCCCTAACTGTCCAAAAGAAGTCCCGAACTCCAAAAACTCAGCAAGCTCACCAAGAAAAACTTTCTTAGTAGGAAATCACAAAGTGAATTGTTAGAGACCCAATGTGATTTTTCAAACTCATAGAAGCATAAAGAGAATTGTTAGAGACTCAATATGTTCTATACTCAAATCCCAATCTCAAAACTCAACTCAAATCAACTCAGCTCAATCTCAATCTCAAATCTGAAAACTCAACTCAATATCTGAAATGGATAGGATAGAATGTTTTCTTTCAAGAACATGAAACCCCAACAATTGCCAACTATGCAAAGAATCACATAACAATGATACTCATGTTCTTTTCACCATCAATTAGGGTTTCAACAACAATGCTCATCAAACAAGGTTTAGTCAACCAACACCATTCAACTCAACATCAACCTTGAAGCATTCAACCAATCATCACAAGAAAAGGAAACAAGTAGAAATCCTTTTCCCTCCAAAGATATTTGAACAAAACAACCACCAACACAATATCACCAAATGCAAAGAATAACTTGCTCAAATCAACTCAATGGAGTAAGCCCAATATCATGAATCAAGTAAAGCAATAACTTGATCAAACAACCTCTATGGAAGCAACTCAACCATCAAACTCAAAACAGCCAACCAAGGGTTCCACCAACTCAATGCAAGTAGCTAGACTCACAAATATAAACCCTAGTGCACAAAGCTTCCACTATCTCAAACCAAAAATTATGCATTCACCAAAAACTCTCCTTAAGGATAACAATGCATAAGTAGTCTTCAACAAACCAGAAAATAGGATTTACACCCAACCAAAGGAAACCTAGTTGAAAACCTTTTCACTCCAACCTTATTTCAGAAAAACATACACCAATCATACTCATAAGAAAAATGTGCCCATACCTTTTTGGAGTAGAAGAAAATTGATCCTTAAAGCTGTCACCACACACAACCCTCAAACTTCCAACCAAGTTAGGGTTAGAACCAAGATAAATGAGCATATATAAAAACTTTCCTTAATACACCTTTTAGCTCCTCTTCTTTAAAAACAACCACCAAAGAAGCCAAAAACACAACAACCAAAACTTACACCTTATATCTCCATTTTTAAATTTAGCATAGCAAAAGACTAATCTCAAAAATACAACCAAAGAAATATCCCCTTATTTCTCCTATGTCTTTTAAACAATGCTAAACAATGCCAAAAATCATATCAAGAAAATAATCACACCTTATAATGGCTGCCCTTGAAGAATCCAAAATTCGCGGCACAAAACACGTTTTAATAAAAATGTGACTAATCCATGCACAACTCCCTCCATGGGGATCGAAACGCAGACCTCCGCCTACGCAAGGCCCAAACGCAGCCTTCATTGCCACTAGCCCACAAGAGGCTTACGAAGTCCAAGACGGACTTCCTTCCACATGAACGGTCAAGCTTTCCGAAAGCTTTTCAAACCACGAGCTCTCCTCTTTCGCAGCATAAACAGAACATTCGATCGCAGCCAAACCAATTAATTGCCTTCGATTTTCCAAGAGACTTTAACCTTAGGAACCTTCTCATATTTATAGTCCATACGTGGACTTTAGAACACGTCGACTGCAAAGAAAAGTAATTTCGAATTTAATCGAAATTTGCTTTCTAAAGGGTTTAAAAACCCTTAAGTATTTTTAATAAATTAAAAATAATTTCTCCCTTAATTAATTAAATAATTAATTAATTAAAACCTTGAAGGGTTTTAAATAATAATTAAATAAATAATAAAGAGAACCTCCATTGGTTTTAATAAAAACCATTTAACTTGGTTTTAATGAAAAACCCTTGCCAATGGAATCTCTCCGGATTCTCTTGGAATCTTCCACCTTTGAAGCCAACACATCCTCTTAACATTAATGCCATTTCCTTTTGACATCAATGACAACTCATAGACAAGAAGCTAGGATCTCAAACCCAAAATTGCCAACAATCATCAATCACCAAAATTTAAAACTTAAAGCATCATAATACAACATATATACACAAGTCATATCATCAAAAATACAATCTATATATATCATCAATAAATTATACATCAACTAGATTGGTATGCCACAATCTATTACCTGGCATACTCAATCCTCTCAAAAATATATACAATATCTACAGTCTATAGAAGCTAGCCTCGAGAATCCCTTGAGCTCTCAGCCTCATCTCCTCCCTCGTCCTGGCATGGAGGAGGTGGTCCCATAGAGGTCCGAGCTATATCTTGGGTCCTCATCATTGATCGTGAAGATGTCCTCGATGATTCCATCATGACTGGCTCTACAATGAGGGCTAGCAGTGGTACCCTTTGTCCCTCTTGAACCACATGATAGTATAGCCCTTGGTAGAATGTTGTCTAAGCAATAGACCACGCCAAATCCCGAGTGCTCACCCCTTTGCTCTAAGCCCTGAGCCGTGTAGCCTCATCCTATAGTGTTTGCACCTGAGCTCGGAGGCAGGAAACCTCAACTCGGAGAGCCACCATCTCGCTGCTCTCCCCTACCTCGACACCCTTGCCCTTATCGGGTGATGGTGGTCTCTCCCCCTACTAAGAAGGGACTCCCCTCTCCCTCATCCCTATCTCTTGAGGTCTATGTGGAGCTCGACCCATCCTCTAGTGTCTCTCCTATGGAGACCATCACTACGCTCTCCTGCCATGACCCCATGCTACCTCAATAGTAGCCTGACATTGCCTTCATACTGTCGCACCATAGCGTGCACTGGACCCTGCACCCTTGTAATTCGAGGAGGGTGTATGCCTGTGTACCATGCATCATAGCCGTATGCAACCCCAACATCATCACCATCCACTAGCTAGATAGGGGCATCGCCCACGTCCTAACTCTAGAACCACTTCATGTTTGGAGCCCCACTCAACATGGTACTATCCTAGATAGTCTGGGCGTACTCATAATCCCTAAGAGAAGGGATCCCCTGTTGAAGACCGAACTATCATAGAACTCGGTCGTAGCGGTGGAGCTCTACCTCTCCTCGCTCCATCCTTAGCCAGTAGACTCGCCTGATGCGAGCCAGCTCCTGTCCATCCTCTCCCCACCCTAGGTGCTCCCTCCATGGCCTCTAGGTGATCTGGTTAGGGATGAGCTCGTCTAGCAACCTCTGAGACATTGACATATCTATCCGCCATTGTGACCCTCTCTGGAGCCACCAATAGAAAACCTAGGGTCTCTCCAAGTCAACCCCTATCAATGGGAGCCCTACCAACCTTTGCACTGCAATGTTCTCCCAAAACCAAACCTATAGTAGCGATGTCAAAACCAGACATCGACCTCCCTTGTATACGAACCCATGCAGGATCCTATACAAGCGACATAATACAAAGCTACCCCATGCAAACCTGTATTCGTGGTCTCTCATATCATAGACCACATCTGAGAGGAGCCACGATAGTCTGCACCCACTCTAGTGGCATAGTAGTAAGCCACCTACTACCCTTGCCAAAAATCGAGTTAGCCTAGATGCCCCAGGCATCTACCTTAGAGACTCGATGTTCACTCCACCCTTCTCTAGGGCGAAGCTCGGGTCTCTGATCAATCTCATCATCGCCTAGCCCTGATTGGCCGTAGGAGTCATCAACCGTCCCTATATGGGGATCCTCCATACATCCTCTAGTGTGGGAGCCATCTCCCCTATTGATAGCCAGAAGTAGGATGACCCTGGATACCACCTCTCTGCTAGGGCTGTCAGTAGCACCATGTCTATTGGTACTTGTGGCATCTCTGCCACATGCTGTAAACCAACCTGAGCTAGTCGGTCACACTTCGCCTAATCGAGCACGGATATGTCGTCTCTCAGCCCACCTTATTTTCATTCCTGACTCTTTAGTAATCCCCTCTGCAAAAAAAACAATAAAACCATAAAATTCATTAATAAACCAATCATTAAAATAAAATTAAAAACATTTTAATCAAACTTAATTTCTTAAAAGTGACGAAATCGTCCACCATTGGATGATATCGTCCCAAATTGGGCAAATTCGTCCTTTGTAGGATGAAATCGTCTCCAATTTTGCAACTTGGGGATCACCCCTTGTTGGACGGGATCGCCTCTAGTTTGCCGATTTTGCCCTCCGACGAAATCGATGATCTAGGGATGATTCCGACGAAATCAGGACGATTTCATCCCGACGTCGTCGATGGCCTAAAAACGGCCGTGATGCCCCAAAACAATCAAAATTTTAAACAAAAAATTGCATAAATTAAATTCAAACCTAATTCACTAGGATTAGATCCTTACCCGTAGCCCGCTCCGGACCTCTCTCGATCGGTGTGTTGTTTCAACCATTTTTTTCTACAGAGCTCTCAAACCAGTAAAAATGAACAGTAAAAATGAACTAGGGTTTTACCCTATTTTCTTAATTTTATTTAAAATCAACAAATTTTTTTTTAATTTTGCTTTTCTGTTATTTTACCTCAAACATTCGATTTGGGTAAAAACATGGAGGGGGCACCATAGTAAGTAGTCGTATGATTCGACCTAGAATCGTCGTCTAAAAAATTGAGTAAATTTTTGCTTTCTCGTAAAACGGGAAGAACTCATATTTAACGCATTTTCTTCAAAAAATTCACTAAAGAGGGGGCAAAATGTAACACCCCAAAATTGGCACAGTTAAACATTAATAAAAAGATAAAAATTTGAATTTTAAGCCCAAACCGCCTGTTACCCGCTTTCCTTATTTTTTGTGCCATTTTTAGGATTTGTTTTAACCGTTGGAAAATATCGTCGTAGATTAGATGAGATCATCCTATATCTGACGAATTCATCTGGAATAGAATGTCCAGACGATTTCATCCCAAAACTAAATTTTCATAATTAGCTTATGTTTCAATAGCTTCTCTAACTCGGCGTAAAAGCGTGTCTATGCAGTTAGAGTCTCCCCCGTTGGAGATCTCCAAAATTGGGATTATTTCCAACCTCCTAACCTCTACCTAATCCTATATGATTTTGGATTTTCTCATTTTATCCCCCTGAACCCCCTTCCTGACGGATTTCCTTGTAAATTCAATTCCATGTGCCTTAGAACACCTTCATACTTTTGTTTGCATTGCATATTTCAAGTTTTCTTGCAGTAATATTACTGTTATTCAGCTGGAACAAGCTTAGATCATCGCAAGCAATTACAGACAATTTCGAACGATCCTGTCATATTTTGACGATTATCTCATACGATTGGAGGTGATCTCGACTATAGTCCATATTGGGGGCAATCAGAGCTTAGAGTTTGCATTTCCTTATTGTTTTTTCTGCATTTCTTTATGCATTGTCTTAGTTATTGTATTTATGCATCTTGGAGTTCACCTCATTTAATATAAATGCATGATAAAACCAAAATAAATTGTTAAGTTGATGCATTCCCATTTAATTGCTATTTTGATTTATTATTTAAACAAATTCATTGTTATTTCTATCATTTCCCCTTGCTTTTGCAATTGCATTTTTGGTATTTTGTATCTATTTTTGTGATTGCAGGTTTCTGACGAATTCATCTGACGAATTCATCAGATCTATGATGATATCATCTGATATCAGATGACCTACTGAGATCTTAGGTGATTATGTGCAATTCCAGATGATTACGTATGATTTGAGATGATTTGGACTGCTACAAGACGCAGAATCTTCATCAGACATCTGGAAATCAAGTATGTTCTATTCTATTTAGCATATTTTATGTGTTTAGCATTTATTCACATTTTTTGTATTCATAAAATTATCATTGGCATATAGAATAGTTTAGATTCATCTTGGCCAAACCTAGGAATTGAATGATTAAAGCGCAAAATGAACACATCAAACCTACTATCAACCTAGGCGTGGAAACTGCCACTCAAAAGTTTCCTGGTGAACCCACCATCCGTCAAAAATTCACCCTTATACCACTCCCTCGAGATACGGGACCTTCAAAGGGCCTCTCAGTCCAAGGTATTGTCCCATCCTTCTTGCATCCCCCTTCCGGGCATGGATCCTATAGCCTGAAGGTAAGGATGCAAAAAATTTGGAGCGATATAGTCCTATCTCAAATCAAAAATAAGATTTTATTATTCAACTTATTCTTCTTGTGAAAAAATATTTTGAATTTGAGGAGGAACATTACATGACTCATAAATAGTTAGAACCAATGAATGATATCCATAAACTGTTTAAGGAAGAATGAATTATTTTTGTTGAAAAAATTAAAATCTTTGTAAATTTATGATTAGACCTAGAGATTCAAAAGAAAGATTCATCAAATTCTACAAATAAAAGGAGAACTCTACTGAAAATCTTGATATTTATAGATTAAAAATTTGAGATTTTAGTAAATGAGGAATCTCCAAAAGAGCCAGTTGAACTACCATTGAATCTATTAGATCAAAATCCTAAAACATTTCTATTGCCAAAACCCAAATTTGATAATCATATAGATCCATCAACTATCTTTTCTAAACCCATACCAGGTCCAATTGTAGACACCTAAATCATGTCATGCTTAGGGGATCTACTTACATAGACACACTCATAATATCATAAGATATAATCTTGGACTTTCCAAGCATCAATAGTGGTTCTCACCACTCATTTGGGACCTTTTCAAGCAATTCAAGCTTGGATGCTCAAGCCAAGAGTGACCAGATTCTAGTTGCTCAAGCCTAGAGTGACCAGACCTTAGCCGTTATAGACGATAGTGGCCAGATCTTAGCCACTGCAAACGACAGTGACTAAGCCATAAGAAGCGGTTTACCGACAAACAGGCCCAATCTTGGGTAGAAGTGGCAGTCTACATGCAATAAAGGTGAGCAGGAGTGACTTTACATTCCTTTTCATGACTAGTTCACATGGGAGGTTTGAGTTTGCATTTAGACTTAAGTTAATTGACCTCCAAGCATAAACAAAGGACAAAAGCTTCTCATGCTAACGACTAGTTTGCATAGAAGACTCAAATGGGCAGTTAGATTTCAGTTAACTAGCCTTCAAATATAGACAATGGACAAAATCTACTCATGCTAACTTGCACTACGCATGAGAAATTAATTTCTAGGGCTTGGACATAGACCTAGGGTTTCACACTATAAAAGGTACAAGGCTAAGAGCACGAAAGAGATCTTTTATCACATTAGGGAGAGAGATATCCTTTTAAGGAGAGCTTTTGAGACTTGGAGAGTTCTATTTGAGATCATGTGTACAACAAATATTTGACGAATCGAAAAGCATAATACCTACTTCAACATTAGATCATAGTCTTTAACCCATAGCTTTGGGGAAAATAGGGCAAGGTTTACTTTAGCGGCCGTTGTCTTGGACAATGGTCCGTAGGCTTGGCTTAGATAGACAACATCTTTTATTTTGTTTTCTTATATCATTAGCATAGATTTACATGATTTCATGGCATAGTTTTATCATATTTCTGTTACATTCTTTGATAACTAACAACCTCATCCGGGGAGGCAATCTCGGACACCTAAATGTGTGTTTTTGTTTCATTGCTTACAGGGCCACAAGTACATTGGACAAATATTACAACATACAAGAGCAAAAGGGATCCCTCTAGGAAATAGACCTAGAGAAGGAGGCATTTGTAAGCCCTCATACATTTTTGTGTGCAGAATCGGGAAGCTTTTATAAGTGCACCACCTCTTCATGAAAGGGGCACTCCTTTCCCACTTGTAATTTATAGTATAAAAATGGGTATCCCTAAGAGGGATCGACATGTAACTGAGCTTCAATATCAATAAAGAGATTCGTATTTTATTATTTCATGTTATATGCTTTCTTTTTCCTCTTGTCTTTCCATTTTATCTTTGGTATTTTAAATAGCATTGCAAGTAGGGTTTTCAGAAAAATGATCAATGTGTACGTTCTTGGGGTCGCTACATATGGCTATCACGATGGGACTACCACTAATTTTTCATTTTTTGTCGGAATACTAACTTAATTTTGTGTACAAGTCTAGTCGCTCTAAGCTATAGCAGCCAAAAACTAGCCGCTCTGAGCTACAGTAGCTAGAAACTAGTTGCTCTAAGCTACAGTGACCAAGAACCAACCACTCTGGTCAACAACGGCCAGATTTGGAGTGCAAAAGAGGTCAAAACATAGACTCTCTAAGTTGGATCAAAGGTTGGCATAGCTTCTTTGATATTTTACAGCTTTCTATCTGCTTTTGTGTGTTTAAAATAGAGAACTTAAAGCACATTTATGTTTGGAAATTGAAAGAATAAAGAAGAAAGAATTAAGCATTTTGCATATCTTAGATCTTTTAAAGTTTCCACTAGGCGTTGCTAGGAACAATGGCTTATGCCTAAAAATTTCATCCTAGAATCCAATGTGCTAGACATTGTATGTTGTTTGCTTGCTTTGAGGCCCTACTAGAGGCCATAGTTGAATGTGATAAAGTGCGCTCATACAAATCATAGTAGTTCATGCATATTTCTGAATATTGAAACATATTTTTGCATTTAGGCATATAGAAAAGACTCATTACTGCTATATGATGTACTTTATGTTACGCAAGCTTAAAATGAACACCACACATGCACATCTAATTTAAACATTTGAGATTTGAATTTCATCACCAACCTTCAATTCAGTCCAGTGACGTTGGAATTCATCTCCTTCCACTAGTTTACCCCCTAGAGCTTCCTATAAATGGATTGGGAAACTTACTTATAGTGACACTATGTTACTTGTGTTCAAAATATCTCCCACTATTGGAACAATCATTGGTTCAGAGTGGAAGAGCTAGGCAAACCCCCCATTGGGTCTTCAATGGTGTACCCTATATTCTTTTGATAAAATCATGTTTGGCATGGGTGTACTTGATTGTCACTATGGATGAGTCTTCTCATTCCTAATCCCAAAACAAGAGCAAATAAATCAAGAGAACAACACATCAAAACACACCAAATAGTTTAGGGTAGACTCAAATCAGTAATCAAGCTAAACATTTGTTTGGAATTGTGTGGTCATTCCTAAATTACAAACTCAAAAGATCAAGTCATAAAAAACATGGTCAAAACAAGAAGTAAACACCCTCGATCTGATGTCGAGGTAGATACGAAAGCAATTCACACCCATAGGCAGAGTCATAGTAATATTGAATGACCTACTCATATTACCATGAGACGTAGCTCCACGAGCCTAAGGGGTGATAACTCAACCCTTGGTGGATCTCCTCAAGAAACCCCAAGAAAGGAACCACATCATGGAACAAAGTCACATAAACAAAAAGAGGCTTCACATCCATCCTCATCAAGGAGACATGAGGGGACCTCAAGGGCCTCCTTTAAACACACAGAAACATCTCAAAGACGAGGAAAATTCAAGGGCTTCCTCCTCACATAAAGAAGGTTCTAAAACTCACTCTTCACATAGGGATGACGAGACTTCCACATCTCAATCCACATGGAGGAAGCATGTTACCACCAAGCCCTCTTCATAAAGAAGGCAAACAAGAATTGCAACACCTCAAGACTCAAAAGAAATATATGAAACAGGTTTACCCGATGAAGGGCAGGAAACTAGAGCAACATCTAGTCATGGGAATCATATAGAAAACCCTTCACACAAAAGTAAATATTCCCATAGACTATGACCTCATAGGAGTAAATGGCACCCCACAGGACCATCCATGTAAATGGAGATAGCTAGACAAGTTGGATCAATTTCCTACTCAACCAACCCAAATAATTGTAGCTACTGAGAACTCTGCATCTGGAAGCTCATGAACTATGACTTCTAAATATACCTCCCAATCTGGGGGTACCTCAGAGTGATCCCATAGAAGATGTGTGGAGTCTGATAATAGGGATACTCAACAATACACTAAACAAGTCACATTAACTAGTAAGAGTACAGATACAACAGAAACCCCCTTGAGGAATCTGCAAGTCAATACAATAAGAACAAAGTCAGATAAACATGAGTCTTCTATGATAGCACAAACTAACCAAATGAGGCAGTTAGAAAATGTATTATGCTAAGAGCAAGAGCTAGTGGAAGCTCTCGAACAATAGAAACAAAGAGAAAGACTCTTGCACAAACATGAGCAGCATTTAAGAGAGCAAGCTGAGCGGCTAGCTCTTAAAAATTTATAGACAAATGGTAGTGACCACCAAAGAACAAGACACACTAACTCACCTAAGGAAAGGTGCACTAGACAAGATATCCCACTAATGAACAAAATCCAACTAATGGGGAAGGACAAACATAACAAACCAAGATCACAATCCTGAGTCCCCTCATAGGAGGGAGAAAAATAGAACAAATAAAATGGATAGAGAGTTACCTCCATGGCCAATACGAATAGGTTTATAGGAGGAGGAAATTCGTGCATCAAAGGCATTTCAAGAGATTTTTGAAAAGATGAAAACCTTTGAGAAACAAGAGGAAGCTGGGAACTCACCAACATTGAGCAAGATACACAATCAACCATTGTGCCCATAAATACCTAGCCCTCCATATCCTAAGCACTTTGAGATGCCTACGTTAGAGAAGTTTAAAGGTGAAGAGGATGCACAAGAGCATGTCACCAATTTTATCAATGCATGTTTTTATCTTGAAGACAATGTCGCTCTCATGCTAAGAATATTCATAATGACATTTCTAGGTGCTGCCACTCAATGGTTCAACCAACTACCTAAGCATAGTATAACCAATTTTGAACAACTAGTAAATGCATTCTTAAAGCGTTTCTCCTTTTGTGCTAAGAAGAAGGTGAACCTTTCAGACCTGGCTAATTTGAAACAGTATGATGATGAGCCAGTAATGTATTATGGGAATAGATGGAGAAACTTCATGGTAAAATTATCATTCTCCATTCCCATAGAAGATATCATTCGCATGTTCACCAAAATTTGTTCTAAACACATCTCCCTCTTGCTACAACTCCAACAGTATCCTTCATTTGATGAAGCTTTGGTATAGGCCAAGGTTATCAAAGAAATAAAAGTATATGAGGGAACCATTAAACTCTAAAATAAAAAGGAGTGGTACAAGAATGGTAAGAATGACAAGTACAAGCGGAAGCAGGGAAACCCTGCTCTAGTAAATCAATTTGTATTGGCTACACCCAAGGATGGGGGTGCACAACAACCATAGAACTATCAAGCACATCCCCCGTCGGCCAACTACGACCAAAAGAACAATCAGGGAAGTAACCTAGAATGCAAGCCACCTCGTTATTTTACACCTCTGATAGAATCAATGCAATCAATATTTAATTAATTGAGTGAGGCCAGGAGGATCAGATTTCTTGATATACCTCTTATAGATCCCACCCATCCTAATCCAAAGGGATATAGGGAAGATCAATTTTTTCCTTATCACAGGATACTGGGGTATGACATTGAGGCTTGCATTGGGTTTAAGCATCAAGTTCAAAACATGATTGAGGCAGGAGAACTCAAAGTTGACAACCCACTGGCTCTTGATAATAGAGACATGGTCATATACAGAAACCCATTGCCCAATAATGAAGCCCCTCGAGAGCAAGGGGCCCAAGTCAATCAATTTTGAGCTGACATACCTACCCACGAATGTGTTGGGATGGTTGAGATTGTTAACATAGCAACTAGGACTAGGCGGTATGATCAACCGCAACCGCTTGCAACTCCCATGAACATCCCAGTTGCTCCTAGGTAAAGGCAAGACAACCTTATAGGTCCACTGATGATACCTGTGGTAACTATTCAGAGTAGATTGCAGCAAAACCTACAAATGACTCCAGCTAAGTTATCCATCTATGAGCTCATATAATAGTCACCAAAACATAGAGATACTCTAATGGAGATTTTAAGAACAATTGAGCTTCAACCGCAAGATGTGAATGCATTCACTCACTTTGTGGGACAAGTGCAAATGCTAGGAACTTGTAATATGATTCTATGATCATGAGATTAAGATAGTTTATGTTGCCTTACCAAACCCTTCGCTAAACATTGTAGTGGCCATCAATAACTTACCTTTCAAGAGGGTTTTTGTTGATATAGGTTCATCTATAAACATCATTACAACAACTACAATAGAGCACCTCAAGATACCCAAGACCAATATCGTTCTAGAAGCTTACACATTGAGAGCTTTTAATTATGCTTTATGCAATACTATGGGAATGATAGTCCTACCCATAAAGGTGAGGCACAAGACCATCCTCGTGATGTTTCATATCTTGGAAGGTACTATGAAGTATAATATCCTCTTAGGGTGCCCTTGGATAAGGGCCATGAAGTGTGTGCCTTCGATCTTGCACCAGTGTGTCAAGTATGTGTACGAAAACAAAGTCTATGTGGTTTTGGCCGATGAAGATCCTTTTCAATATGTTAATTAGGTGGACATTCTAGGAGAATTCATGATCCCTTCTACTCACCTATACGTGGCACCTTCATATCCAACCACACAAGTAGATGATGAAGACAAAAGGGTAATAAAATATCCATGCACATAAACACCTCTTGGTGCACTCAAGTTAGGCAAAGTACCATCAATGTTAAAACCAAAAGACAATCAGAAGCTAAAGGCACCCTTAGTTAAGGAATAAAATCCCAAACAAGTGCCAACTATAGCCATTGTTGAAATTCCAAGCCCTATGGAAGAGGAATATCTTCAATATCAAGATGAAGATAGTGATTATCACCCTGCTTCACTAGTATCATCCATGGGGTCATCCACATCGCATGCATCAATAAACTTGGCAAGCATAGGCATAGGGTAGTACCTTGTGCAGAACATCACCTTTAAACCTATGGCCTATTAGGATTGGCTTTCCCAACTACGGGACTTCCTAAAGCTTGGAATAATACCTTAAGGTTTTTCACATACTGAAAGGTGAACGTTCAAACATAGAGCGACAAGATACATTTTGCTAGGAGAAATCCTCTATAGACAAGGATATGATGGAGTATTACTCTGTTGTCTTGAGCCCTAGGAAGCATATTGGGTAATTTTGTAAGCTCACAACAGAACATGTGGAGGCCATTTTAGTGGCATGGCCATCATTAAGTGCATCTTGAGAATGGGTTACTATTGGCCCACAATGGAAAATGATTGCTACGAGTATGTCAAGAAATGTAGTAAGTGCCAACATCATGCAAACCTAAAGCACTTACCATCGCAAGCTTTGCAACCCATCTAGGCAGCATGGCCATTCTCATAGTGGGGACTCGACTTGATTGGGAAGATCTCACCCCCATCCTCAAGATGACATACATTCATCATAACATCCATAAGATACTTCACTAAATGGGTAGAAGTGATATCCTTAACATAAAAAACTGGACCAAGGATTGCGGAGTTTATACTCCACAATATCATAAGTAATTTTGGGGTCCCTTCTAAGATAATATCGGATAATGGGAAATCTCTCAAGAATAAAAATGTGTGTGCTTTTATGAACAAATACCATATTTAGCATAGTTTTTTGATGCCTTATTATCCACAAGCAAACGGGCAAGCAGAAGCCTCAAACAAAACAATAGTCTCCATTTTTAGGAAGACAGTGCAAGAAAATCACAAGGATTGGCAGATGCAATTTCCTCTTGCACTATGGGCATACAGGACTAGTATACCGATGCCCACTAGGGAAACACCATTTTCACTAGTATATGGCTCTGAGGCCATCATGCCTTTAGAGTTAGAAATTTTAACTCTACGCATAGCATTAAAGGACTTCATAGATGATGAAGTTGCACGACAAGGCCACCTTGATCAGTTGATGCTTCTTGATGAACGTTGAGTCAATGCTTTAGAGCATCTCCTTGTCTACCAAGATCATCTTGCGTGAGCTTACAATAGTAAAGTCCACCTGATGGAATTCAAGGTTGGAGATCTAGTGCTCAAAGAAAAGCAGTAGAATTCAAATCTATCGCCGCATCTGCGAGATAAGTTTATGGTAAACTGGATAGGTCCATACATGATTTCAAAGAGAGTTGGGCCTAGAGCATATCACATTATATCATTAGATGGTGTTGAAGAGCCTGAACCTCTTAATATAATTCATTTAAAGGTATTTTACACATAAAACACAAAAACATTCAAATATTTCATAAAATTCAAAAACATGCAAATATGTCAAAAATACAAACAAATCATAAAAACATAAAATTAAAAAATTCAATCAAAGGCGCCAAGGTTAATTCATGCTGCTTGGTCAAAAATCAATACAAAAATCTCCAAGGGTAATTCATATCGCTTGGTCAAAACCAAAATCAATACAAAAATCTCCAAGGGTAATTCATATCGCTTGGTCAAACACCAATTCAAAAGGCTCCACTCAAATCCCATCAAATCAAAGGCTACCAGGGTAATTCAAACCACTTGGTCAAAATAAATAACAAAAGCCCCAAAGGCATAATAAGCTCTTTGGTCAAAATTAATCAAAAAAATGCAAAAACAACATAAAATCAAAAATACAAAAACAATTGCACTTCACATTTTGCATCACACAAGTCAATCATATCCATACCTCCACCCACATGTGTGTAATTGTGTTTTTCAACACAACCATTATTTGTTGCTATACATAATATACTAAGGCTTTTTGGTTAGACAACCACACCTAGTGATCTTATCAACTTTTGAGGAAAACAACTTTGATTAGTAGAAGGTAAGGCCTAGCTATGATAAAGCCTTGGATATTCAATATCCTGTCACTAGTTGAAACACTGAAATCCTAGCTGGTACAAGGAAAATATGAAGTCTGCAAAGAATTCTAGGTTACCTTAAGCGAAAATAATATCCTTGTTTATCCCCCTATGCAACAAGTTTAAAGGTGCTAAGAATTGGCAAAAGGACAAGCTTTACCCTATCAAAATCCCTTGCTTAAATAAAAATAAGCAAAATCCCAAATAAAAGTACAAATTCAAAAGTCCAAGCATACAATCCATATTTTAAAGCAATAATCCGATGCATAAAGCATAAATTCATAAATTACAAAAAAAAATCAAGCACAAAAAAAATCAATCAAAAATAAACAGTGATTTTCATCACTATGAATGAGTAAAATAAAAGGTGATTATCATCACTACAAAAATCCCCGCTCAAATAAAAAATCAAATCAAAATAAACATTGATTTTCATCACTATATATGAGCAAAAATCCAAAGCCAAACATAAGGGAATAAAGCTTGAATCCCTGGAATTCTCAGCATTGTACAAAACTAGAAGGAGAAATCCTTACACATGATGATATTTCTATTACAATTACTTCATCCATTTGTGTAGACCAATGTTTGAATGTGGATGAGCTAGCTTAGGTAACCAAATATTGCCTAGTGGTATAGTCCAACTAATTCCAACATAAGGATGAGATGAACACTTGAGGATCCCTGATCTTAGAAATGGGCTGAAACAAAACCCGCCTGACATCAGAGGAAATGCTTGAGTTCTATCGCAAAATAAACAATCACATGCACATACAGAGATAATGAAAAACCAGCTCCATGGTAAAAGCCTTACTTTTCAAAATTCTAAGTGGTAAGTAGACAGTTGTTGATAGGGGAACTAGAGTGTTTGAATCTTCAAAAAGCCCAAAAAAATTTACATGGCAACAAATCATAACATCATTCACACCATCACTTTCTTTTTAAGATTCTATAAATTAGGGGGTATCAACATAGTAGGATAGATACCGCATATATATTAAAAATAGTATATAGACGACCACTGACTACTTTATATATTTTAATTTACGAAAACTTATTAATAAAATACATTACACACCATTACATCTCACATATGAATACTTAATCAATTCTTATGATAAGAGTGATTATTTAAATTAATGATTATTTTTTTACTTTTTGTGGTATCACCCATTAATATTGTCAGTGCCATATGCATTCCATATGTTTTAAGTGATTAGAGTATACAGGTTCATTTATACCATTCCATCACATAATTTAGATGCATATAATTAAAGAAAAAATTAAACATGCATTTAACAATAACATTTGCATCCACAAAAACAAGTCATTAATCATCCATAAACCACATCATAAAACATATAGGCAATATCCATTTGCATACAATCATAAATTCATCATTCATCATCAAGATACATTGCATCAAAACATATAAGCATTTACAAATCCCTCTAAGCATATTCAAATATCATCTATCATCTAGCATATTCATCAAATCATCATAATACCATCATCGCATCATATCATAAAATAAAATAATAACACAAACATAAGAAATAAACGATACACATAATGAGGTATAAAAAGCAAATCTATCATAAAAGTATGTGTGTCAAGTCCAATGGATATACAAAAATGCCTATGGGCTATAGTCATGTAGGTCATTTGACCTAAAAAATGGATCAAGAACCAAGTAGAGCATCAATCAAATATCGGGCCTGAGCCCCCTGCATCACCTCCTTTGGTGCCACCTCCCTCTATGGTAGTGTCATGAGTCGAGTGGTGTGAGCCTGTCTGTCTCTCTATTCGATTCTGGGTCCACTGGCTAGGATAGGCAGAAGACTGCCTTGAGGTAGATCGCCCACTAACCTACGAACCACCTGCACCTACTGGATACTTAGGGACAATCTTGTGCCTCATGAGCTACATTTGAAGGATGGTAACATGATTTTTGAGTCCTCAGATCCACTCCTCATGCTCATCCAACAAATACTGGAGCCATCCCACATCTGCCCTTAAGCCTGCCACTAGAACCTCCTATGGTGTAGGAGGAACAACAAACTACATCTTGACATCGCCACCCCCAATAGTAGCTTGTAGAGCCTGTATTTGTGTTGTGAGCTTCTCAATCGTACCATATTGTCATTGTACCTAGATCTTAGTATCCTAGAGCTCAGCCTCAACCTCGTGCAACTGTGCTCTCAAAGGAGAGTCTCTCTCCTCGGTCTCTAACTCCTCCTTCTTAGGAACATCAGGATCCTCTGCTGCCACCTACTCTGCTGGCTGGCCCCATACCTTGGTCCTAGCTCGAACCCTACATCCTTCTAGATCTACAACATCACCCCTACCATCATCATCGCACCCTAGGTTACCGATGCCATGCCACATATGATCACCCCACCACTAAGGGTAGGCCTCTGTAACTACCCCAACCACTATAGGGTCTACGGATAGGGCATCCTCCTCATCTGCAAGCTCTGTGATCTGTCGTGGAGGTAGGTCCCTCTCTACTATGAGGCACCAATACAAAAATGGTATAAAGGCACATCTTGTTTTAATCCATACTAACGAAGAACCCGAGAGTAGAAGAAATACTCCTAGATGGCAATCTTATGGCCAATGAGCCATCGCTCACGTCGTGTCCTGGCAGTAAAACTAGTTGGATAATTCCAAGCAGGACACTCATAGTAAGGCTGCCACACGACATCTCTGGCCAACAGTTTGGTGAAAGAAAGTCTTTGTTCTCTCAAGCCCATCTGGTAGCATAGCACTATGTTCGAGCCTCAATAGATGTAATCTCAACTGGGAGCTCCTTAGGGTGATCTACCTTAATGCGCTCCCATCCCCAAACCTATAAGAGCAAACTGTAAGTAATGTTGACGCGTCCCCACCGATGGATGTGGTACAACTCATCATAGCACTAATCCAATATCAATTTACCCCATTCATAGATGATAGGCTCCTTGCTATCCAGTAGGTCCTGCACCATCCCCAGGAGGTTCCAAGGGAACCTCAAACCTGACCAGTCTAGGATAAGAATGTTGTTGATCACCACTAGCTGTGAATCTAAGATTAAGGTAAGCTTAGATTAACATTAGGCCAAGGTAAAAAATTGAAACGAATAAAATATAGCCGAAATAATTCATTAAACTAACAAGTTGAATATTACATTAAAATAAACCTTATATAGGCTTAGAACATGTGAAATAGTAGGGAAGGGAAGGTGGAGGAAGATCGAGGAGATTAGAGAGAACGGAGGAGTAGGAAGTGGAGTGGGAGGTGGCAGTGGGCATGGGGAGAGGAAGGAAGTGGAGTGATAAGGGAAAATGGAAGACAGGAAAGGAGGAAGGACAATGGAGGGATAAGGAGAAAATAGAGGTAAGGGAGAAATAAAAATCATGCCGACCATCCGACAAGATTAGCCGACAAAAGGTAAGTGTGTTCACACTGTGCTTAGAAAAAACTAGATTTTTCTAAGCCATTTCAAGCTAAGTCCTGTTCACACTTGCTACATTCTCCCCCTTAAATTTGAGAGAACTGACTATACAGTCTCTCAGCTTTACAAATTGAGCTTTGGCCAGCGCCTTGGTGAAGATGTCAGTGATGTTCTCCAAAGTGTGGCAATAGTGAAGCTCAACAATGATCAGTTTCCACCATATCGCAGATGAAGTGGTACTTCATATCAAAATGCTTTGATCTACTATGGTGGACAGGATTGTATGCCAACTAAATGGCACTGATGTTGTCATAGAATATTATAGTTGGACCACTTTTCTGCTCTCCAATCTCTTCTAATACCTTTTGTAGCCATAGAGCTTGAGTACTAGCATGAGTAATCGTTATATACTCAGCTTCTGTTGAAGATAGCGCTACTACTGTCTACTTCTTGGAACTCCAAGTTATTAGGCCCGAACCAAGACTAAAATAGTTACCCGATGTGGATTTTCAATCATCAATATTGCTGCCCCAATCACTATCACTAAATCCTTCAAGCTTGATAGTATCACTTTTGTAGTACTGGATTCCAAAATCCAATGTACCCTTCACATATCTCAAAATACTTTTAGCTGCTCGCAAATGCAGCTCGGATGGATTAGACATAAATCTAGAAACAAGAGATACAACATACTTGAATGTCTAGTCCGGTGTTGGTGAGAAACATCAAACTCCCAACAATGCTTCGAAAGTGGTCACATCAACTTTCGGTGCTCCATCATCCTTGCTTAATTGGATCCCATGTCCAATTGGAGTTGCAACCGATTTGCATTGCTCCATAGCAAACTTCTTAATCATATCTCGAGCATACTTAAGTTGAAAGATGAAGATCCCCGAATGCGTCTGATGTACTTCCATTCCAAGAAAGTATTTCATTAAGCCAAGATCCTTCATCTCAAATTCTTGCATCATAGAGTGCTTGAACTCCATGTTAAATTTTTCATTACTACCCATAAAAATGAGATCATCCACATACAAAAAAACTATGAGGATGTCATTTCCTTGATTCAGGTAGTAGAGAGTGGGTTCATTTTTGCTTTTGATGAACCCATAATATTTAAAGTACCAATTAATGCATGAGTACCAAGCTCTCGATGCCTGCTTGAGGCCATAAAGAGCCTTCTTCAATTTGTAAACAATATGTTCCTTGTATTTCTCTTCAAATCCTTGTGGTTGCTCAACATACACTTCTTCTGTCAAGTAACCATTTAGAAATGCACTCTTTACATCCATGTGTTGGACTGTCCATCCCTTGTGTGTAGCTAAGGCAAGAACTGTTTCGATAGTCTCCTGTATGGCTACAGGAGCAAAAGTCTCTTCATAATCAATTCCATATTTCTGAGTAAATCCCTTTGCAAATAATATCGCCTTGTGCCTCTCAATGCTACCATCAGCATTAAACTTGGTCTTGTAGACCCACTTACATCCAACACGTTTCTTTCCTTTAGGAAGCTTCACCAGCTCCCAAGTGTCATTTTTTATAGAGGTGATCTCCTCTTTCATGGCATCTTGCCAAATATTTTGAGTACAAGCCTTCTCATAACTAGAAGGTTCAAGCTGTGTATTAGTTAACAAAGCATAGTTAACTAAATCTCCCCTAGGTTCCTGCTGGGAAACATCATCACCATACAAGTGCATATTTTCTAATCTTTGTAGAACATAATTCATTTCACTAGCTTGACTCATAGTGTATATTTTTGAAAAATTATTATCCAACATCTAATATGATGGATGATTTTGTAGAGTTCTCTTACCTATGGATGGAGAATCGATGTCCATTGGTGAGGAACTTACTGATCTCTACGGAGGACTTGGTGAAGAAGTTGAATCAGAAGATGAATTTGGGTTTATGGGAGGAGATTGTTTACCTTTCTGTGGTGTCTACTATTACACCTGCTTAGAACCTACATCACTAAAAATTTGGGGCTTACCCCATTCTCCCCCTTCATCAAAAATCACATCCCTAGAAAGCACAAAATTTCTAGTCCTGGGATTGTAGAGTCTGTAAGCTTTTGTATTCTCATAATATCCTACAAAGATGCATGCCTGACTCTTTGGATCGAGCTTCTTTCTTATCTCATTAGTAATGTGAGAATATGCCAGCGAGCCAAACACTTTAAAATACTTAACATTTGGATTTTTACCATACCAAGCTTGGTAAGGTGTCTGTCCTTCCAAACTTGCAGTAGGACTTCTGTTCAAGATATGTACGCTGGTCCTGGCTGCATCTGCCCAATATGAATTAGTCAAATGCTTCGTCTGAAGCATAGACCTTGCCATCTCCACAATGGTGTGATTCTTCCTCTCTGCGACACCATTCTGCTATGGAGTGTAGGCAGCTATGAACTGCCTCTTAATGCCATGTTGCTTACAAAAATTCAAGAACTCATTAGAGGAGTATTCTCCTCCCCTATCTGATCTAAGACATTTTACAAAATATCTACTCTCACTTTCAACTCTTGTTTTGAAATCAACAAAGCATTCAAATGCTTCATCCTTATATTTCAAAAAATATATCCAGCACATTCTAGTAAAATCATCAATGAAGGGTAGGAAGTAAGAGTTGTTACCAAGACTCTTGGTCTGCATCAGACCACAAATGTCTGTATGGACTAGCTGGAGTGGATAGCTGGCCCGCCATGCTTGTCCATGAGGAAATTTTGATCTGGCATGCTTCCCAAGAGCACACCCTTCACAGAATTCCTTACTATCTTGAACTTTAGGAAGTCCGGTTACCATCGCTTGTGAAGTTAGCATTTTCAAACTAGCTGAATTCAAATGACCATATCTAAAGTGCCATAGGACACTTGGATTTTAAATAGCAACATTTGCTAACTTATATCCCCTTGGCTGGCAAAAATTTAAAGGAAACAATCTATTCTTTGACATTGGCACTTGTGTAATGATTCTATTATTGTTATTTTTATAAAAAATAGTGCATTTACCCTCATCAAAAAGCAACTTGTAGTTATTTTCTAACATTTGACCAACACTTAAAAGATTGTGTTGAATATGGGGTGTGTAATAGATATCACTTACATGTTTGATGCCTTCTTTAGTTGGAACTACCATGGCTCCAATGCCTTCAACTACCAATGAGTTATCATCTCCCAATTTGATGTTGGATTTGTATGAGGAGTTTAGAGTAGCAAAGAGCTCTTCTTTGCCACTCATATGGTTTGAACACCCAATGTCCAAGATCCATGTATCATTCATGTTCTGATCAGCCTGACCATAAGAGAGAAAGAGATTTGTGGCCTCTTCTTCTTCTCCAAAATTTCTAAACTGACTGCTCTGGCTACTACTAGTTCCTTGTGAAGTCTTTGTCCAATAGTCACAAGCATAATGGCCAAGTTTGCCACAATTGTAGCAATATTTTTTTGACTTATCTCCTCGTTTGCCTCTGCCTGATTGTTTTCCTCTATTTTGTTGTCCACATCTATTCTGTTGTTCACCTCTGTTTGAGAATCCTCCTCTATTATAATTTCCTCCTCTGTTAGGAGTTCCACCTCTCTAATTATTTCTGCTTCTACCTCTATATTGTCCTCTACCATGGCCTCTACCTCTACCTTCTTGTGAAGCAAAGGCTTTATCATCTCCTTCGTAACTTGTGGAAGGATTTTGTTGTAACCTATCTTCATGTGAGATAAGTGAGCCAATTAGGGATTCAAAAGACAAAGAAGTTAGGTCTTTGGATTATTCTATAATTATGGCAACTGAATTCCACTTAGGAAGAAGTGTCCTTAACACTTTCTTCACTATAACTTTAGGCTTTACATATTCTCCTAAAGTGACCATCTTATCTACTACGACTTTCACACACACGCAGTAATCACCAACCTTTTCACTCTCTTGCATTTTAAGAGTCTCAAACTCTCGTTTCAAGGTTTGTAGTTTAACTTGTTTGACTTGGTCACTACCCTTATAACTTTCTTTTAAAGCATTCCAAGTAGATTCAACAGTTATAAAAGAAGCTATTCTAGGGAAAATACTTTTGTCAAGGGCGGCTTGGATATGATAAAGGGCGAAAGAATTATTCTTCTGTGCTTCCTTTCTAGCCCTTTTATCGAAACATTCAAAGCTGCCCAATCAATAGTAGTAGGTTCAGTATATCCCTCTTCAATCACATCCCAAAGACCTTTGCCTATCAAAAGAGTTTTCATTTTAATTGACCAATACTCGTAATCACCACCATTGAACTCAAGGATTGGTAGACTAGTATTGGAAGCCATTTTAGAAAGCAAATTTTATTTCAACTTCAAACAAGTAGTACAAAAAAGTACAAAATAGATCACTAATTTACTGATTTAAATCAAATCTGGCTTTCTTAATATGCTCACTGATTTGGAGTTCTTCTTCTCGAGGATCACCCAAAACTGGAAAGGTGAAATTGTTTGCTTCGTCGTCACTAATTATAATGACTTCTTGTGTTGCTACTGGTTCATAACTTCTTTTGAGAATATTTCATTCTTCAGTTGCAGTTTTCACCTCCACTGGTTCTTCTTCCTCTTCTTCTTCTTCTTCTTCTTCTTCTTCTAGTTTTGAATCAGGAGAGTGTGTTGTATAGCTCTCACTTGTTTCTACTTCAGGCACTGCAGGTGTATAACTCTTACTTGATTGTCCTTCAGGTACTATTTCAACCGTCTCAGATTCAACTATCCTTTTCCCAAAGATATTATCTTCAGAATCCACCTCGTAGCCAGAATCTGGTTTCCTTAGAGGAGCAATCACTTGGTTTTCTAATTGGCAAAACACTGTATGAAGTCCATACTGCTGGACATTCCCATAAAAGAAATCAAGAGTCTCTCTTCTCAACAGAGAGAGTAATGCATTATAGCATCCGGCTGACCGGATCATCTACCCAGAATCACACCGTATGAACTGGGTTACAACTTAATATGATGCCAAAAAAAACTTTTTATCTCAAAATATCTTTGCACCCTTTTATTTTTATAAAAAAAAATTCTAAAATTTGTTTTAATAAAGACCTTTTTTTAAAAAAAATTAACAATTTCCTATATATATTTTAAATTATTATTTTTAAATAAAATGGATATTTAAAAAAAAACATAATAAAAAAAATATATAGAAATTACTAAATTATTTTTTTTAAAACCTTTTTAAAAAAACAAATAATAAAAATTTAAATAAAAAAATAAACCTTTTTTTTTAAATCCCCGGCGAGATTCGATCTGATGACCTCCGTCGTCTACTCGGCAGTATTAGTCACTGCACCACGCGGCTGTTGTGGTAGCACAGTAACAGAAAACAAACTTAAACCCTCTTAATCGGTGAAGTACAATAAAAAATAAAAAAACCTTTTTTTTTTTTTACCCCGACGGGATTCAACCCCGGGTCTCTTCTCTGCAAGGCGGGAGACTTGACTGCTAGACCACTCTAGTTGAATGGGAAAAAGAGGTAAGAGTTTATAATTGAAATGGTCGGCTAAAACATTTAAAAAAAAATAAATAGTCCCACATTCAGTGGGCGATGAGTGTTTCCAGGCTTTATCAAAGCCTGCGAACACTCATTAGGTCGATTGCCTTCAGACAATTGATCTCGCCAACATTTTGTCGATTCCTCGACCTGTGAAACTCCTCCATGTGGCACACTCCTAGTTCGTCCACATCAGCATGATATGCCATGTTAGAACGATATGCCATGTCAGCTCTGCTCATCCATGTCTACTCGTGCCTCTGCCATGTCAGCTTTGATCCACGTGCTACCCAGTCAGCTTTTAGCCAGCTTTGTTCCATGTTAGCTCCTGCCACATCAGCTACCGCCTAGGTCCATTGCCAGTTCTACATCGCCATGTCATCCTGTTGTCTACATCCAGTCAGATCCTCGAGATCCATGCGCTCCTCGAGATCTATGCGATAGCTGCTCCTCAAGATCTGTGTGCTCCTCGGGATCCATGCGACAGCCGCTACTTAGGATCCATGTGCCAGTCTCTCGCCAGTCGCACCTCGAGATTCACTGTGCTCGGCTTTCATGCCTTACCTCGGCCCTCAAGATTCGTTCCCCCTCAACTCTGATACCAGTGTGAATCTAAGATTAAGGTAAGCTTAGATTAATATTAGGCCAAGGTAACAAATTGAAACAAATAAAATATAGCTGAAATAATTCATTAAACTAACAAGTTGAATATTACATTAAAATAAACCTTATATAGGCTTAGAACATGCGAAATAGTAGGGAAGGGAAGGCAGAGGAAGATCGAGGAGATTAGAGAGAACGGAGGATTAGGAAGTGGAGTGGGAGGTGGCAGCGGGCGTGGGGAGAGGAAGGAAGTGGAGTGATAAGGGAAAATGGAAATCAGGAAAGGAGGAAGGACAATGGAGGGATAAGGAGAAAATAGAGGTAAGGGAGAAAGAAAAATCATGCCGACCATCCGACAAGATTAGCTGACAAAAGGTAAGTGTGTTCACACTGTGCTTAGAAAAAACTAGATTTTTCTAAGCCATTTCAAGCTAAGTCCTGTTCACACTTGTTACATCAGCAACACAACATGTCTCACTATGAAAACACAAGCATCATACCAAGTCTTGATAGATACTCCTCCAGACCCAGTCTCTCAGAGGGCCTGTGCAGAGCATGCTCCAAACACCTGAGCATAAACGGTCACTTGATCATTAGTGGTCGATGAAACAATGGGCACCCCATCAAATGGGATCCAAAATATCCTGTAAACATCCTCCAACGTGATAGTCATCTCATCGGGTGGAAGGTGGAAGGTATTGGACCACGGGTCCCAATGATGGGCTAAGTCATAAGATAAGCCTGGTCGGCCATAATGTGGGGCAACCTGATGACATACTATAGCCCATAGGCCTTAAACCACTCCCAGTCAGTATCATCAAATCCAGGAAGTAAATCGAGTAGGATCTTCGGGTCCTGAGCCCAAGCAGTGATGATCTAAACAAAATAGAAGAAATATAAAACATAACTACAGTGCATCTAAGGCATGATTCACAATAAACATGAAGATGGTGCAAAAGAGTATGATTTACTCTAAATATAAGCAAAAGAAGAATAAATTGCACCTAATCAAGCAAAGAAAAAATTCAAAAGTCAAAAAAATCATAAAAATCAATACACAAAATGCAAAAAACAAGGCTTAAGCTTTAGCCAATGTCGCCTACAGTGGCTAAAACTTGGCCCCTGGAGGCTACAGCGGCCAAGGCCCAATGATAAAATTTTTAATCATTAGGATTCAAGCTTGGTGATGTGTAGTTGTTATACACATCATTAATTCTCAATGAATTTGTCAATCCAGGGCAGTGTACAAGGCTATCTGCGAAAGAAGGGGTGAACAAGGTTATAACTTAGGTCAATATGGAGCAACAGGTCTTATTGGTGAAACTGATTGTGTGGGGGATTTAGGACATTCCTATATCTAAATTGCATAAATTAAACCTTAATATAAGTTGCAGAAATGGAAACTAATCATTAACTGCATAAATGAAATCCTAATTACAATTGCAGAATGAGACCTAATTATGTTGCAGAAATAATAGTTGCAAAATTAGAAGTCTGATTATAATTGTAGAAATGAAATCTATTTACTTTTGCAGCAATGGAAACCTACTTATAGCATGGAAATGAAACCCTATCAATGATCTATAATAGAAGGTTGTCAATCTTCTATGCAGGGGTTGACAGCAAACACAAAATGCAGGAAATTATAGAAAACAGTAAATTTTGGAAATGATAGTCTGCAATAAATTGAAAGCTTTGCTGAAAGTGGAGATTACAACCAAACCATTAATCACAAAACATAAAATAAGCTAATATTGCAAATATTATTAGTTGTTTACAAAGAAATGAAATGATAAGTTCTACAACTCATTCTGTTACAACAAAATTAGAATAAAAACCTGTTGTTAGTCCTCCTCCTAGGTCTAGAAGTGGCCAGCCTCCTTGTCTAGAAGAAGGTATGAGTCTCTCTCTCTAGATCTTACTCACACTCATTTACAAGCAATATGAAATAGAAATAGTACACTTTATTGATTCAATAACATGATTACAATAATTCTGCTGAAAACCTGTTACAGGACTGTAACATTCACTTTTTTTTATTATTGCCTATTTTTCTCCTATATTTCTCTACTCTCTGCTTTCTTTATCTCCCTACTTAGCTCAACCTGAATGGGAGCCATATTTATAGATGTCCTAAGATCTACTGACAATTGAGAATATCTTAAAAGATCTAATCCTATTATGTTGCAACAATTTCTGGTTTTATCCTATAAGAAGATCAAACTTGATCTTTCCATAAATATTGGCTTTGGTCGGCAAGGACGACAAAGTCAGATCTGATATATTTTCCCTTACCCTTTTCAATCTTTATTTCCATTTTTCCAGCATCATAAATCGATCAACAAGTCAAAAAGCACATTATTTTTTCATTCCAAAGATAAGTGGCTCATTTCGAAGATACTACAATTCTCATTCCGAAGATCTGCTCATTTCGAAGACACTGTGTTTTCTCATTCCGAAGATATCTGTTCATTCCGAATAGACTTTGGAATGAACAAATGTGTGCTCTTTAAATTATTTCCTCTGCATTTCTCATGTGGGTTATTTCTTAGGATCAAATTCCAATGGTCTTCATCTCTTTCCATATGTGAATTTCATGCCTTGCCATTCATTGGCAGCTGGCTAGAATTTACATGGGAAAAACCAGTTTTTGCTGCACAGTAATAGTTTGCTTGCACTTGTTGCCAGATTTAGGTAAAATAAATGCTTGAGACATATCAAAACATGATTAGTGAAATGCTGCTATCAACCTAAGCATATCTCATTTAGCAAGTCATAACAAAATAACATAAAACTTATGCAAAAAGCTGTAAAAATAAGAATATAGTATTTTAGATACATTTATCATGCAAATAGTTAATACACAACATATTGAATTAACTTAACTAGCATATTAGATTAAACATAAGAGTTTTTAGGCAATTTCAGTGTTCAAAACATGTTATGATTGAGGCATTTCCAGGCCTCATCATTTTACCCCTAACTTATATTAATGCATGTCCTCATGCATTCTGTTGAGCTATGGAATCACATATGTCCATGGTAAAATTCCATGACCTGTAGAACAAATTCTTGCCTATATAATATCCCCTGTTCTCTTGAAGGTTCCTGATCCATTCTTCAAACTATTCATCAGGTTGGGCATCTTCTTCAAAGTAGAATGGAACTGGAGTGATGATGGTTGGAGGCCTAAATCTAAGACCTATCCAATTGTGTTGCATGATTTCAATCAACTGTATTACTCCTTCTGCCCTTCTTCTGGACCATTCTAAGTTGATGGGGGAGATGGGTTCTCTTTTCTGTAAAGACATGAAGAGTTCAACCCATATGTTTCTACAGACTAATAATTGTTGGACATGATGATGTAAAGAAATTTTAGAATCTATTCACACAGTACCTCAAGTTTGTCAAGTACATTCTCTTTATATCATCCATGTTCATCATGGTGAAGTGATGTCTTGTGATAATTAGATGATTTAGCTGAATTGCTCTGACTAACAATTCAGCTCTTATTTCAATTTCTTTATTTTGTCTTTTCTCCTGGTCCCAATAAAATTGATTCTACAAGGTGGACATGAATGCCCTCAATTGAACATCTCCAATGTAGATTTGAGGATGAAATTTTGCTTCTTCTAGAATAAAGAAGCTATGTAAAAATAGTTCACACAGGAGATTTTTCTGCTCAATAGGGTTGTCAAAGTATGCTTCCAAGAAATCTGTAGTTGTGTCCAATTTATATGGGAGACCTAAGCTAATCCTCATAACCTACCATATGAGGTATTTCTACTTCAGAATAAGACTGTATAATTTGGCTGGTCGTATGAATTGAACTAAAAATTCAACAATTTGACATAAATCAGACACTTTTTCTTTCAATGCCTGAATCTTTGTTTCCTTGGCCTCTAGTTATTTTCCTTCTAATTTGATTTTTTTAGTCTTAGTGGCAATCTTCTCATATCTAATCACCCAACTGGATATGTCTTCATTGTATTATTCTAAGGACACAGTATTAGGTGGTCCGACTATAGTTGGAACTCTAGGTAGCAAATCTACCTGAACCCCTTTTTTGCCACTTCTACTG
This sequence comes from Wollemia nobilis, assembly GCA_028583015.1. Taxonomy (NCBI): domain Eukaryota; kingdom Viridiplantae; phylum Streptophyta; class Pinopsida; order Araucariales; family Araucariaceae; genus Wollemia; species Wollemia nobilis. Next base: position 6,500,224 of record JAQPPZ010016917.1, on the reverse strand, counting down.
GTTGATCATCTGTCAATAATTCTATCTGTACACCCTTTTTTTCTATTTCTATTGGGTTGTCATCAGACAGTAATTCCACTTGCACCCCCTTATCTACTATTTCTACTGACGGTGTAATAGTTTGAAATATAGGGACATCAATAGAAGTACTTACTTGAACAATTTCATGCTACTGCTTGGACTGTTCCTGTGCTGGTGACTCATCTCCAATATTTTTTGCTATGCTCTTTGCCAATTCTGAAGCATCTTTAGAATGAGAATGTAATGCTTCAGAATGAGAAGACACTTCTTCAGAATGTGAGGGTGCTTCTTCAAAATGAGCACCTATGTATGCCTCAACAAATTCATCTACCCTAGATAAATCCATAAGTAATTGAGCCAAATCGTCCTCATCAATGGATACAATTGGCTATTTTTCAGACTGTGACAACCTTTCTCTCAATTCTGCCACTTCCTGCTATAACTCTGCAATTTTTCTTTCCTGCATCTCAATGATGTTTTCTCTCTCTGCAATCCATCTGGTTTGTGTTTTGACAACACTCCTTGCGTTGATGTCTTCCTCCTTTGTTTCTGTTTCAGAATCTGATGTAGACAAGTCAACTATAGTTGTCTGCTCAATAGTTGTCTCTTCCTCTACAACATATCTCTACTCTTGTTCAGGAGGCTCTATGAAACTGTTTATAATTGCATCTACCATTTCTGTGGCCTGTTGAACTGTAGACACCTCCAAGCTATCCTGCCCAGCCTCTTCCTTAATTATATGTTCAGGCAATTCTAGAAAATTTTTAGGGGTTGGTTGTATTTCTATGACATCTGGACTGCTTTGGCCACCTTCTTGTTCTATGACCTATTTTGCCATTTCCCTCAAGTGGAGTATTGTAGACCTCCTAGTTCCAGATGCAAACTTCTTCTTTTTGCTTTGTTTTTTGGTGACAGCAGGGGTTGTAGGGACAGTTTCAGATGCTTCTATTTCCCTTGTTGTTTCTTCCCTTGTTGGGCTAGGTGCTTCACTTACATATTCTAAAAAATTAGTTACAACTTCAAAAAAATGGACCTCCTATTTTTTTGTTCTACTGCCAGTTCCAGACCCTCTTTTCTTTTGCTTCTTGGCTCGCGAAGTTGAAGGTTTTGGAGTAAGGTGTTTTGTTGATGCTGCTGTGTGTGTTTCTTTTTTTGTAATAGCTTCTACAATAGTTTCTATTTCATCTTCTACAACAGCCTCTACAACAACTGTTTCTTCTTCTACAATAGCATCAACAGCATCTGTGTCTTCCTCCTCATCCTCATCTCCAAAAATTACATCATTTAAGGTAGAGTAAAACCTATCAAATCTCCTAGGGTTTCCTCTAAAATGGTGTTGGCAAACTAGTTTGGTGAGACCATGGTGGTGAAGGCTCCCTTTTCTTTCCTGATATCTTTTTGCCATGTTTTTCAATTCCTGGTGCAGGTATAGGGGAAGATTTACCCTAACTTCGGCTGTTGCCTACCATGTCTGAGATGGTTTAAAATTTTTAGATGATGCCCTGATAACAGTACATACTGCCCTTCATAGGTTAGAAATTTGATTACCCATGTGGCCACTTCATCCCAGGGTTCCAGTAGGCTAGCCCTTTTTACTCCCTTGCATGTGCTATTGTGTGTTAAATATTTTGGCTCCCTATCGTTTTCTTCCAGAAATTGATTAACTATATTTACCAATGTATTTTTACCAGACCTAGAAATTGGAAGACCTTCTAATGGTAGCTCAATAATTTGACTCAAAACTTCAGGGGTTACCTCAATGGTCATGTTGTTAACATGTGCCCAATTGTTTCTTAATGTGTGGGCGAACATGTCGGCCAAATATTCAAAGGACCCATTAAACTTATCCAAAAATGCCATAAGTCCTCCATCTTCAAAAATCTACAGTACTTCTAGATTCTCCCAGAGGTGGGTGGTATCTGCTGGTTCCATTTTCATTTTTCACCCCATTTTCCTATCTTGGTACATTAAAAACTGCTCACTTCTATTAATATTTCTTTGCTGGATCTCTAGTTTCTGGTGTTTGTAGATTTGCAGGGTTTGGTTCTAAGTTTTCAATTGCCCTATTTTTTTCTTCGGAATGAACCGTAATCTGAGCACTATACCTTGTAGTCATTTTGCACTAGCAAATATGTCTTTGGAAAGAAGGGTTGCACGTGTTTCTATTTTTTATTCGAACACATGTCCATCAATGGTTGTGCAGATGTCCTTGCAGTCAGATCCACCTTACTCATTTTTAGTTTTTTTGTTTTTCTTGCGGACTTTCACGTGCATGTTTATTAGCATCAAAAACAATGGTGGCATACTATTGGTCACGTCCTCCATTATTCTGGTACTTTCTAAATTGGTGCAAAAACAAACCACATCCTAACTGACACGTTTTCATTTATCGTATGTAGCCAAAAGAATTTTTTTTTTATCGTATTTCTTTTCTTCCTTAGATGCCACATGGAGATGTTATATTGAATGTTCTTTCTGAAGATTATGATCTATTGCAAAAACAAAACCTCATTCTGAAGATTATGATTTCATTCCGAAGACAAGTCTTCATTCCGAAGATCATGCTTCTTTGTGAAGTCAAATCTTCATTCCGAAGATAAATCCTCATTCCGAAGACAAATCCTCTTTTCGAAGATAAATCCTCTTTTCGAAGATAAATTCTCATTTCGAAGATAAATCCTCTTTTCGAAGATAAATCCTGCTTCATTCTAAAGATAAAGCTTCATTCCAAAGATAAAGTGCAACATTCATTTGTTGTCATTCTGAAGACAATTTCAATCTGAAGACAATACAACAATTAATTTGAAGAAGATAGCAGGCACTATTTTTGGCATTCTTGTTTCGAAGATTAGGCAGAAATCAATATTCTCATTCTCAAAACATGTTTTAAGTATGCCAACTCTTATGGATACCTTTTATGCTAATGGTTAATTGTTATATACTATATACCAATCACTTACAATGAAGAAATGTAAGAAATATATACCTGATTAAAACAAGTTAATGCAAGTTTTTGAAGAATGACTGCCTTTGTTGATGTTCTACTGAGATTTTTTGTAATATTTCAAAACAAGTGCAGTTGGTGAATTTGTACAATGATGGTTCATAAATTTTCAAGGTTATGCATGCCAGAAAACTGGTTTTCATGCATACCAACCTAGTAGTGCCTTGGAAAAGGTTTTCACTGCTGAGTTATTCATTTTTCTCTCTTTTTTCTTGGTTTTCCTTTCTTCTTCTTTTTTACCTCTCCTTTTCTCTCTTTTTTTTTCTTGATTCCCTTTTTTTATTGATTCTGACTATGCCCATGAAGGAATTCATGATTTCCCTAAAATCATACCCATGAAGGAATTCATAATCAGAATTTTTTCATCTTTTTTTTTTTGTTTTTTTCTGATTTTTTTCTTGAAATCCATGATCATGCTAATTGTTTTGAAGTGGAAGAGGAAATTTCTTCCACCTGTTGTGTATCCAAACTGTCAAGCTGCTGCAAGAATTCCTCTTTAGTCAGAGGTGTATGGTACACCCTGAGGCGATGTCCATTCACTACCAACTTTCTCTATGACCCATCAATAGGATATAAACGAGTTGCACCATTGTCAAATACCTCTTCAATCCGATAAGGTCCAAGCCATCTAGTTCTCAGCTTTCTAGGGAAGTCCTCATAGCGAGAATCAAATAGTAAAGCCCAATCTCCTTGTTGAAGTTTCCTCTGCTAAATGTGACTATCATGCCACATCTTCCTCTGCTCTTGAATTACTTCAGTTTGGTGCAGAGCATCCAACCTAAGTTCATCCAATGCATTCAGCTGTAGAATCCTATCTTTTTGTGCCTGTGATAATTCAATTCCAATTTCCAATGTTGTGCATAGTGTTAGTAGCTCAAATTCAATAGGTAAGAGGGGATTTTTACCAAAGACTAGTTCATAAGGTGTGAATCCAGTAGTGGATTTCCAAGTAGTATTGTAAGCCCACACTACTTCAGGTAATTTATCTAGCTAGTTTCTCCTATGAAAGCTACTATTTTTGTTAATATTCATTCTAGTTCCCTGTTTGTTACCTCAACCTGGCCATTTTCTTGTGGGTGATAAGGTGATGATTTTCTATGTTTTATTTCATATAATTTTGTAAATGCCTCAATGACTTTAGATGTAAATTGGGGTCCTTGGTTTGTGGTGATAGACCAAGGAGCTCCAAATATTTGAAAAATATGAGTATACAAGAAATCAACGACCTTTTCTTCACAAGCATGTTTGAAAGCATGCACCTCTACCCACTTTGTCAAGTAATCAGTGCATACTAGAATATGCACCTTTTATTGAGAAGGTGGATCAATAGGTCCTACAAAATCAAGCCCCCACCTCTCAAATGGATCTAAAACCAATTGAGGCTATAGTGGCATTTCATTTGTATGAGTGGGTTTCCCCATTCTTTGGTATGCATCACAATGTCTGATGTACTTTTTCACATCCTTGTGAATATATGGCCAATAATATCTTGTCCCTAATATTTTCCTAATTGTGCTTTTTATAGAATAGTGTCCACCTGAGGGTTCATCATGACAAGCCATAAGGATATCATACACCTCATCCTTTCGGATGCATCTACATAACACATGGTCAGGACTGCACTTAAAAAGTATACCCTTAATCCATTCAAAAGAAGAACTATGTTTGATCAATTGTTTTTTCTATTTTGAAGTGAAATGTGGAGAAACTTTCCCTATGACCAAATAATTGGCTATATTTGCAAACCAAGGTGATTGGACTGATATAGCAAATAATTTTTCATTAGGAAAGGTGTCTTCAACTAATTCCCCTTCATCTATGTTTTGTAATATGGACAAGAAATCTTCTACAACATTAGCTTTTCCTAGTTTGTTGATTATAGTGATATCAAATTATTGCAACAACAGTAACCAACAAATAATTCTTGCACTTACCATAGGATTATTCATCAAATACTTAATGGTTGTGTGATTTCTGTGAATAAATATTTGATAACATGTGATGTAATGCCTGAATTTGTTGATGGCATAAATTACTGCAAAGAATTCTTTCTCAATTGTGATATAATTTTTCTCACCTCCTATCAAATTCTTGCTAATGTAGTAGATGGCATAATGTTCACCATTGTCAATTTGTCCTAATGTTGCTCCAATTGCATTATTGGAAGCATCATCCTGTATGTGAAATGATAATGTCCAAATAGGTCCTCTTAACACATGTGCAGTTACTAATTTCTCTTTCAGAGCTTCAAATGATTCCTGACACCTTGCAGTCTAGGAAAATTCAAAATCTTTAGTCAATAAGGCAAACATGGGATTGGCTATTGTGCTAAATCTCGGAATAAACTTGCGATAAAAATCAATGTGTCCTAGGAAGCTTCTGACATCAGTTTGAGTTTTAGGAGGAAGAAGGTTCTTGATAATTTCCACCTTCTTTGGATCAACCTGGATCCCTTGAAGAGATATGTGATGACCACGAACTATTCCTTACTTCATCATCATAAAACATTTTTATGGACTCAAGGATAACTGGTATGTTTCACAACGAGTTAAAACTTTGTCAAGGTTTTCTAATGTAAAGTCAAAATTCTGTACACATACTGTGAAATCATCCATGTATATCTCAACACTGTTGGTAGTCAGATCAGAAAAAATTACTAAAATTGCTCGCTGAAATGTTGTTGGGGCATTATACAAACCAAAAGGTAAAACCCTATAGGCAAATGTTCGCCATGGACAGGTAAAGGTTGTTTTCTTTTGATCTTCAAGTGCAATCTGAATTTGATTATATCCACTAAATCCATCAAGAAAACAAAAGTATTTCTTTCCAAAAAGGGTATCTAACACCTGATCTATGAAAGGTAATGGAAAATGGTCTTTGTATGTCACTTTATTCAGATCTCTATAGTCTACACATACTCTCATTTTTCCATTTTTCTTAGGAACTATAACCAATGGAGAGACCCATCGGCTATCAAAAATTGGGTAAGTGAATCCTACCTCCAAAAGTTTTTCAATTTCTTCCTTTACAATATCCCTTAGGGCAGGATTCAGTCTTCTCTGGGGTTGTATTACTAGCTTGACTTCTTCAGTATAAATTTTGTGGGTGCATATATTAGGGTGAACTCCTGACATATCTTTATAGTCCCAAGCAAAAGCATGAACATGCTTCTGCAAGACAACTATAAATTTCTCTTCCTCTTCCCTAGTAAGCCAGTTGTAAATGTTTAGAAATTTGCCTGGATGGACTTCTATTTGTTTTGTATTTGGAAGGACTGAATTCACTTCTTCATACTTGGTGATTAGGGAATTAAGAGGACATTGCTGGGATGGGAGGAAATCAGAAGTTTCTATTTCATTACTTCCTGATGGAAGCATATCCTGTATGGAATAGTGAGAAGGAAAAATCAGGCGATGGTGCCACCCATGTGGTAGTGAAATAGAGTTTTCTTGTGATAGTACAGATGGTTCACATTCAGAATTTTGGTTCTCCTCATTCCTTAAAAATTGATGGATATTTACTGCTTCCTCTTCTAACCCTTGTTCATGTAGAATATTCATTAGGATAGTTTCATTTTCTAAATTTTCTGTGTCATGGAGGTCTTCTGTGTGTTTCCTTACTACCAAGGTGGCTAGTGTGGAAATAACCTCCTCTGATTCTTCATCTGAATCAAGAAACCATAACTGACCTAAAAATTTGCTAGATGGTTTTGTAGGAGGATATAGAGAGATTTGTTTTAGATCAATACCATTTGAAATAGTCATTTTTCTAGACCTACAATCTATGAAGGCTGTTGTAGTTGCAAGCCAAGGTCTTCCAAAAATGATGGGATATCCATGTGCTGAATTTCTTGGCTGTAAAACCAAAAAATCCATAGGGAATTCCCAAGAAGAAACTTCTATAGGAACATCTTCAATGACACCTTCAAGTTTTGCAACTGACCTATCAGCCATTTCTAAAATTGTAAATGTGGGGCTGAGATGTTTGAGCTGTAATTATTTCATTATATCCTTGGTCATGACATTTATTGTAGCTCTTAGATATACTAAGACATTTGATATTGGCATTGAATTTATGGTAACTGTGATAACTGGACTTCTTAGGTCACTATACTTCAGAGGTACTAGTTTTCCAGACAAGAGATCAGCTACCTTTCCTTCAACCTGAACAGTCTTGGGAAATGCTTTCTTTTTTCTTCCTGCTCTTTTAATGCACAAATCTCAGATAGTACTTTTAATCACTGGTATATCCTTAATGGATTGCAATAATGGCAATGATATGCTTAACTTTTTAAGTTCCTTGACCAAGTTTGACTCAGAATTTTTTATTGTGGTATTGAATCTTTTAGGATATGGAATTATCTTTGATGAAGGTAATTGTTCTGCCTATGGTTCTATTTTTTCTTCTTCTTTATCTATTGTTGGTTTAACTTGTTCCAAAGGTTCTTGCTCTTAATTTTCCTTGATTTTAATTGGAGCAGGTTCAGGTATAACTTTTCCTGAATGGATGTTACTACAATCAATAACATTTATTTCAACATTTTCTTCAGCTTCAGCCACATAGACAGGGGATGCCTGTCTCATGTTGTTTGGATTAGTGAATGATTGAGCTGGAAGTTGAGGTTGTTTCATCTGTTGTGTTTGTTGTGGTTGGTTCTATTTTTCTTGAAAATTTTGATTAGGTGCAGGTAGCAAATGCTGATTTTGACCTTGATTTCTTTGCTACCTTGGATAGGACTGGTATTGTTGACTCCATTGTGGTTGATTTTGCATCCAATGTGGATTAGTCTGATTTTGATTATAGGATGGGTTTTTTTGATTCAATGATGGGTTATTCTGATTCTGATTCCAGGCTGAATTACTCCAATTTGTTTGTGGCCATTCTTGGGAATTTGTCCATTGAGGATAATTCCAAGGACGTTGGGGTGGTTCTGATTGTCCCCAAGGCATAGTCCAAGTATTATACCCCCAATTTGTAGGAAAACGAGGGGGATTTTAGTATTGAGAAAAATTTCCCCCTTATTTTGGTCCAACATAGTTGAGTTCCTCAGTCTGATTTTCTAACACAGTTTTGAGTTGTGGTAGCAGGTGGCATTTATCAGTTGAATGCTTCTTTGAACAGATACTACAAATGGCTGAGATAGATGTTTTATTCAAAGGAAATTCCTACAAAGCATGTTTATTTCTACATCTTGGGCAATAAATTGCCAAAGGTTCTATGGTTTTTGCTTTTGCAGACATTTCCCCCAAAGTTGTGTTTAATTGCACTAGGATATCAGTTTTAAAATTTGCAAGTTCCTCTATTAGGTACTTTACATCAGTGTCATTTGTACTATTTTTTCTTCTTCCCTGCTTATTGCGAGAGTAATTTCTATAGAGACCCACAATTTCCTCATTACTGAGAGTATTTACATCCTCTTTTCCCATAAAATCCAATACTTCTCTAGATTCATCTTGTAATCTTCTTAAAAATATGGTTTTACATAACTCTGGTTCTACAAATCCACATCTCCTTTGAACAAAGGAGAACCTATAAACATAGTCTTCTAATGTTTCATCATCTTCCTGTTTAATCTTGAATAACTCACCTTTATTGTTCCTTACATGACAATACTCTTGATATTTGTCTAAAAACATAGTTTCCATTTGATCCCAGGTTCGGATGGAATTTGGCTCTAAGCTCATGAACCAGCATAATGCTGAGTCCTTAAGTGTTGAGGGAAAGACCTTAAGTTTCTAATTTTCATTTACATAATCATAGGTTTGACACACTACCTTGAATTCAAACAAAAACTAATCAGGATCTTCAGATACAACACCTCGGAAGGTTGGAAGTACTGAAGGTGAAATAGTTTTCATGGGAGAGTTTTGTGTAGGATTCAAATGGATAGGATATTCAAATGTTCTGGAAGGTTGGGGCATATCCTAATCATCTCCTTCATTATGGACATAGCCATTTTGGCCATCTCTATCTAGATTGCCTCCCTCTGCCATAGTTTCATGTTCCTTGGGAACAGTTAAACCTATCCAAATTTCACTCTCAAGAGGTCCAAGATCCTCTATTGATGATGAGAGTGATGATTCTTCTTTCTTAGGATGTTCTAATTATGGTGATACTGGTGATTTTCCTTTCTCAGAATGTTCTAATGATGGTGAGACTGGTGATTTTTCTTTCAATATTTCTAGTAATTCAAACATAGGTGATTCACCCCTTAGGCGTGAAGATCTTCTTAATGAAACAAGCCAGGGATACTTTTGGGTAATTATACCTTTTTCATCCCTAGACTTACTCATTCATGTTTACTCTTAAATGACATAAATTATAGGTCAATAGTTGTTACTTTAACTAGCTGTTCTATTCATATTTTATCTTGAATCTTTACAACTCAGTCTAATTAACAACTATTGGACTGTTGTCGCCTTCTAGCAACACAATTCCTCGACAACGGTGTCAAAAGGATGCGCAGTCGTTATACACATCATTAATTATCAATGAATTTGTCAATCCAGGGTAGTGTATAAGGCTATCTGCGAAAGAAGGGGTGAACAGGGTTATAACATAGGTCAATCTGGAGCAACAGGTCTTATTGGTGAAACCGATTGTGTGGGGGATTTAGGACATTCCTATCTCTAAATTGCATAAATTAAACCTTAATCTAAGTTGCAAAAATGGAAAATAATCATTAACTGCATAAATGAAATCCTAATTACAATTGCAGAATGAGACCTAATTATGTTGTAGAAATAACAGTTGCAGAATTAGAAGTCTGATTATAATTGCAGAAAGGAAATCTATTTAATTTTGCAGAAATGGAAACCTACTTATAGCATGGAAATGAAACCTTGTCAAGGATCTATAACAGAAGGTTGTTAATCTTCTATGCAGGGGTTGACAGCAAACACAAAATACAAGAAATTACAAAAAATAGTAAATTCTAGAAATGACAGTCTGCAATAAATTGAAAGTTTTGCTAAAAGTGGAGATTACAACCAAACCATTAATCACAAAACATAAAATAAGCTAATATTGCAAATATTATTAGTTTTTTACAAAGAAATGAAATGAAAAGTTCTACAACTCATTCTGCTACAATAAAATCAGAATAAAAACCTGTTGTTAGTCCTCCTCCTAGGTCTGGAAGTGGCCAACCTCCTTATCCAGAAGAAGATATGAGTCTCTCTCTCTCTAGATCTTACTCACACTCATTTACAAGCAATATGAAATAGAAATAGTACACTTTATTGATTCAAGAACATGATTACAATAATTCTATTGAAAACCTGTTACAGGACTGTAACAGTCACTTTTTTTATTATTGTCTATTTTTCTCCTATATTTCTCTACTCTCTACTTTCTCTATCTCCCTACTTAGATCAACCAAAACGGGAGCCATATTTATAGATGTCCTAAGATCTATTGACAATTGAGAATATATTAAAAGATATAATCCTAATTTGCTGCAAAAATTCTTGGTTTTATCCTATAAGAAGATCAAACTTGATTTTTCCATAAATGGTGGCTTTGGTCGGCAAGGATGGCAAAGTCAGATCTGAGATATTTTCCCTTACCCTTTTCAATATTTATTTCCCTTTTTCCAGTGTCAAAAATTGGTCAACAATTCAAAAAGCACATTTTGTTTTCATTTCAAAGATAAGTGGCTCATTTTGAATATACTGTAATTCTCATTCTGAAGATCCGCTCATTCCGAAGACATTGTGTTTTCTCATTCCGAAGATATCTGTTCATTTCAAAGAGACTTCGAAATGAACAAATGTGTGCTCTTTAAATTATTTCCTCTGCATTTCTCATGTGGGTTATTTCTTAGGATTAGATTCCAATGGTCTTCATCTCTTTCCATATGTGAATTCCATGCCTCACCATTCATTAGCAGCTGGCTGGAATTTACATGGGAAAAACCGGTTTTTGCTGCACAGTAACAGTTTGCTTGCACTGTTGCCATATTTAGGTAAAATAAATGCTTGATACATATCAAAACATGATTAGTGAAATGCTGCTATCAACCTAAGCATATCTCATTTAGCAAGTCATAACAAAATAACATAAAACTTATGCAAAAAGCTATAAAAATCAGAATATAGTATTTCAGATACATTTATCATGCAAATAGTTAATACATAGCATATTGAATTAACTTAACTAGCATATTATATTAAACATAAGAGTTTTTAGGAAATTTTAGTGTTCAAAACATATTATGATTGAGGCATTTCTAGGCCTCATCACTTGGTCGCTCTGAGCGACAATGGCTCAGAGTCGACCACTCTGAGCGATAGTGACCAAGGGGCGACATGAAAAACCCATGAAACCTTGGCCAAAAAATTAAAAAAAATTACAAATTTTAAAAAATAGCTCCAATAAAACAACAAAGGGAGGGAAAGCAAACAAATTGGAAGGCAAATGTTCCTACCCAAGCATCAAAACTAGGCTAAATTCAAAATGCCCAAAATGGCAGCAGCAGGTGAATAATGGAAAATTTTTGAAAAACCCTAGGTTGAAGCCACTGACAAATAGAAAACTTGGGGACTAATCCATCATAGCAAAAGGGAACCTATGCCTAATTACGGAGTTTTTTTGTTGCCAATAGGTTTAGTGAGGTTCGTTTTGCTCATTTCTTAGTGAAGTTTAATTTTACTTAGACAAAGAAATTGGAGCTAGGGTTTTAAAGAGAAATACTTGAGAAGCTCTGGCTCCTCTAGCAGTAGATGTCCTGCCCCATTCAGCCATGTCCTCAACACCAGCAAGTTTTGAAGTTGCAATTGCCATCACTGCACCAGAGCTCTGAAAATAGAATCTTCAATAGTGAAATGATAGGTCAAACTCTAGAATTGCAAATTTTATATTTTTGTAATTATGCCTTGGCCACTATTGATGTCAGCAGCCCAATATTCTTGGTCGCTCAAGGCGATAGTGGCCATAGGAAATAAATCAGAGGCCACTAGACCTAACAACAACTAGGACCACAGATCAAAGTAAAGCAGTTCCTTCAATGAGGGAATAACAAAAATAGAAAATAATCACACTTTGATGGTTTAGGATCATCATAATGTTTAAAATAAAATAAAAAATCACATAAAATCACAATCTCAAGTAGGCCTCGTATCCAGTTATCTACTCTATCCACTCGACGATTACAATGACTTGCACTCCATGTATTTCGGTGAGATGAGTAGGCAACCATAAGGCCACTTGGGGCAAAAGCAACTCATTTTTGAATTACGATATGTCACCCTTCAAACACAAAGAAGATCAAGATGGTCGTACTACTCCATGGGTGTGAAGGGTCATTCTAATTCCCCTATGACATAAAAAACATTAAGTCAAAGTGATACAATCTAGGCATGAACAAAATCACTCATCCTAACTCCCTAAGAAGGCTATTGATAGCCGGACCGCTCCTCGGGATAGGTATGGATGATTATCATAAGCAATTGGAATCACACTTGGATGTGGGATTTCCCATTAAAAGTAGCAAATTCTAGAAATGAACCAGAATAGTCATATTGGTCAAGCGACTTGTCCCTTCAATCATTGTCATTTCTTCACCAATTCATCGTGTGAAGAGGTAGTTCAAAAATTCAACATAATCATAATCAAAATCAACAAAATATCACTCGATCATAGCAAAATAATGTTCATCCTATCAATCATTACATACAACAATCACAAATTTCCCTTGTTTTTTGGGAACGTAAGTAAACATGACATCTTCAATTGTAGCTCTCCTACCAATCATAATTGTTGTAGCAGATGAAGCTACCCGATTGAGTTTGAGGAACGAGTGCAGTTTAACATGCAAAAGCCACTGATTTAAGTCCTCCGAACATTGAGGCATTTATTCAAATGATGCATGCCATATTTCATGATTGGGCCATCCAATGTTGATCAGACCATTGATCACCATACACCCTACAAATAGATCAGTCTACATTTTTGCTCAACATTGTGTTTTCCACACAGCGCGTCACAAAAAGGGGTATCTATAGACACCTAAATCATGTCATGATTAGGGGAGCTACTTACATAAACACACTCATAAGATCATAAGACATAATATTGGACTTTCCAAGCATCAATAGTGGTTCTCACCACTCATTTGGGGCCTTTTCAAGCCATCTCACTCAAGCCAAGAGTGACCAGATTCTAACTGCTCAAGCCTAGAGTAACTAGACCTTAGCCACTATAGATGACAGTGGCTAGATCTTAGTCACTATAGACGATAATGGCTAAGCCATAAGAAATGGTTTATCGACAAATAGGACCAATATTGGGTGGAAGTGGCAGTCTACATGCAATGAAGGTGAGCGGGAGTGACTTTGCATTCCTTTTCATGACCAGTTCACATGGGAGGTTTGAGATTGCATTTAGAATTAAGTTAACTAACCTCCAAGCATAAACAAAGGACAAAATATTCTCATGCTAACTACCAGTTCGCATAGAAGACTCAAGTGGGCAGATATATTTCAATTAACTAGCCTTCAAATATAGACAATGGACAAAAGCTTCTCATGCTAACTTGCACTACGCATGAGAAATTCATTTCTAGGGCTTGTACATATACCTAGCGTTTCACACTATAAAAGGTGCAAGCCTAAGAGCACCAAAGAGATATTTTATCACATCAGGGAGAGACATTATTTTGAGGAGAGCTTTCAAGACTTGGAGAGTTCTATTTGAGATCACGTGTACGATGAAGCTTTGGCGAATCAAAGATCATAATACCTACTTCAATGTCAGATAATAGTCTTTAACCCATAGCTTTAGGGCAAAGAGGGCAAGGTTTGCTTTAGCAGTCGTTGTCTTGGACAGTGGCCTGCAGGCTTGGCTTAGATAGACATAGCATATTTTATTCTATTTTCTTATATCATTAGCATAGATTTACATGATTTCATGGCATATTTTTATCATATTTCCATTACATTATTTGATTACTAACAACCTCATCCGAGGAGGAAATCTCGGACACCTAAATGTATGTTTTTGTTTCATTATTTGCAGGGCCATAGTTACATCGGACAAATATTACAATATACGAGAGAAAGAGGGATCCCTCTAGGAAACATACCTAGAGAAGGAGGCATATGTAAGCCCTCATACATTTCTGTGTGCGGAACCGAGAAGCTTTTATAAGCACACCAAATATTCATGGAAGGGGCACTCCTTTCCCACTTGTAATTTATAGTATCAAAATGGGTATCCCTAAGAGGGACCAACATGTAATCGAGCTTCAATATCAATAAAGAGATCCGTATTTTGTTATTTCATGTTATATGCTTTCTTTTTCCTCTTGTCTTTCCATTTTATCTTTGGTATTTTAAATAGCATTGCAAGTAGGGTTTTCAAAAAAGGGTCTGGTGTGTGCGTTCTCGAGGTCGCTACACCAATCTTAGAATTCATTCAATTGATCATGGATGACTGTGTTAGTGAACATGGTAAAGTAGATAGAAACCAAAGGGGAAGTAGGCAAAGGAATAGTGATCATTGAGAAGAAGAAGAAAACTAGAGAAAATGTAGACAACGAAAAACTTTTACCTTTCCAATTTCTTCTCCAATAGACAGGCTAACAAGAGAACCAAAATTGCTCTCTATTTCTATTTTATATACATTCCATGGAAAACCACATGAAGACCCTAATGATTTTCTATTTGAGTTTTAAATGGTATGCCAAGCCTATTTTTATACCTCTGATGAAAAAAACTAATATTGTTTCCCTCTACACTTAAGGATGCAACTTTAAGGTGGTTCATGGGTCTAGGTGAAAGTGTTTGTAACTGATGGGATGGAGATCATGGATTGAAAGACATATTCCTTGAAATATATTAAGATTAGTGTAGAGTTAGGGATAACAAAGCTGAGGTATTTCATATGAACCAATGAGAAGAAGAATCCCTTAAAGACTATCTTGAAATATTTCAGTTTGTAGGATCTAGAGTGAATATTGATCTAGATGAAGAAATATTAAAAGAGCTTTTTCTAAAAGGAATAAAATAATATGTCCTTGATGTATTAAACCTTATGGCTAAGGGAGATATTAATCTAATGGTATTTGAATATATTGTAAACCTTTGCGGACACTATTCAAGGAATAAGCCTCTTAGGAACAACAAATACTTATCCATAGGAGGAGTAACAAGAGCAAAAATTGGTAACATGTTAGAGAGCCTAAAGACTGATTTGTTAAGCACGTTAACCACATCTCTTGATATCATGGTTAATAAACTAAAAGAACAATATAATGAGGAGATATATTGTCATAAATGTAGTAAAATACACAATTTAATATAATGCCCCCTCAACATTACAAATATCTTCAACATTTCTTCTAGTTGTAAAATCTATGACAAGAATCATAGTACTAAAAATTGCAAGTATATTTCAGCTATGAAATCTGCTATAAAAGAACCTGAAGTTGAGGAGGCACAATATGTTTATTTTTTAGTCCAAATAAGAAGTGGCCCATTCAATGGTCCATCTAATTGGTCAATTTCTAGTTATTCCAACCAGGAAAGACCTAACCAGTGGTCAAATGAATCAAATTGGACAAATTAAAACCCATATTCAAATAATCAAGAATGGAATATACCTCCATGGGTCCAATTTATGGCCAAATCATATGGGATTTCACATCCATGGACTCAAGGAATTTCAAGTTAAAACATATCTAATTGGAATATGAATGGCCAATATAATCAAGGACCTCGCCGGTCTCAAAGTCCACCCCAACAACAAAATTTCCAAGACCAATTTAGGGGACAAGCCCCTCAAAATAGACTTCTCCTACATCCAAATAATATGAACAACCCTCCTAAGAAACCACCCTTACCAACTCAACCAGTACCTAATCCTAATAACAACAAAATAATTCAACAATTCTATGAAACAAATGAAATATGTTCAATATCTATGGTACCTTGCCAACAAATCCATCTAAGATCTGGAAAAGTGTTGGACAATAGTAAAGTGACTTTTGCAAAAATTGAGGAACCCACCCAAAATTTGTTTGAAAAGTAGATGAAAAACCTGAAGATGAGATAGAAACATCATCATAGAGTATTATAGCAAATCAAAAAGAGGTTCAAATCCATCAAATAAAATAAATGGAAATTCCATTTCCTGAAAGACTGACAATATCTAAATAACCTTCCAAGATAGCTTTCGATTTCCTTCAAGAATTATAAAATGTTACCATTAAAATTCATTTTTTACAAGCTATCAAGGATATTCCTATTTATTCTAAATTAATAAATAGTATGTTCATAACAAATTTATGAAAGAAAAATAAGAATGAATCTCAAACCATCCAAGTTATTAGACAATTATCTGAGATAATAACTGGAGGAAAGGTACTACCAAAATATACAGATCCTGGGATACCTATACTCATAGTTTATATTGGAAATATAGCCTTGCATAATATCTTAGTATATTTAGGGGCTGCCATCAATGTTATGACCAAGGAAACAATAGAGTCTTTAGGGGTACACAAATTAAAACCAACCTCTATAGTGCTTCAACTTGCAAATAAATCTACCATTAAACCATAAGGAAATTTAGAAGATGTTATAGTTTATGTAAGTTCATGGGAATATCCTGTAGACTTTTTAGTATTATAGCCAAAGAAGCTAGGGGGAAATCCCTTGATTCTAGGATGCCCATGGCTTGCTATATTTGATTCCTACATTAGTTGTAGATCTAAAAATATGACTATTTCCAATTGTAAGCACACTAAAGACCTTAGCCTATTTCCTGAGTCAACATTAGATGAAGGTTTTTCAAAACAACTTTGGTATAATTTTCCCAATGACTTGGATGATATTTATATTATATCAATCAATGTATTGAGTGAACATTTACAACAAGATATTGAAGGACCACTATCAGTACTGCTAAATGAGCAATAAAAAGACCAAGATCAAAACACTAGTTGTCCACTTGAATTTACCATGTCTAGTGATGAAGCAAGTACAATTCAATCTCATCAATTAGTACTGTATAACTATCAATTAAATGTTCTTGAACATAAAATAATGGGAATATATGCAAATATAAGAAAATTCAAGTACATAGACATCACACTTGGAAAAAAATTAAACATTAATAATGCACTTACAAATATTCAAGAATCACAACTAATAGATGTACTTAGAAAACATCAAACAACATTTGCATGGAGCTATGATGATATGAAAGGAATATATCCAAACATTTTTACCCACCATATATTCATCCAAGAAGGATGACATCCAGTAAGACAACCTCAAAGAAGACTAAATTCAACTATGAAAGATGTAACTTAAGATGAAATCATTAAGCTATTGAATGCAAGATTTATGTATCCAATTTTTGATAACCAATGGGTGTCACCACTTATGATAGTTCCCAAAAAGAATGAAAATTTGAGAATTTGTGTAGATTATAGGGAACTAAATAAGGTAACAAGGAATGAATATTTTCCTTTACTCTTTATTGATCAAGTTCTAGATACCTTGGCTAAAAAGAAATAATTTTGTTTTTTGGATAATTTTAGCAGGTAGAATCAGGTCTCAATCGTAGAAGAAGATCAAGAAAAGATAACTTTTACATGTTCTATAGGTACCTATGGTTACAAAGGTTTACCTTTTGGATTATGCAATGCACCTACTACTTTTGAAAGGGTTGTTTTAGCTATTTTTTTTATTTAATTAATGAATGTGTAGAATTCTATATGGATGACTTCAAAATCTATGGTAACACCTTTGAAGAAACCTTGTTGAGCTTACAAAAAAGTTCTTGTTATATGCTAAGAGCAAACTCTTTCCTTGAGCCATGAAAAGTGTTTTATGATAATGAGAGGAGGAATTATCTTAGGGCATTGTATATATAAGGAAGGTGTTAAAGTAGATCCTACAAAGATCCAAGTTATTAAATCCCTTCAACCTCCAAAGACACAAACTGAGGTAAGAAGCATCTTGGGACATGCAGGATATTACCATAGATTCATTAACGATTTCAATAAAGTTACCTATCTTATGCTTCAATTTTTAAAAAGTAAAGTGAATTTAATTGGATAGAAGGATGTCAAAAATCCTTTGAAATTTTAAAGGATAGATTGACTATCACTCCCATTTTAAGGGGACCAAACTGGGAATTGCCCTTTCATAGACATTGTGATACTTCAGGTTATGCAATAGGAGCAGTTTTTCAGCAAGTTGAGAAAAAAATGCCTTATGTTATCTACTATGTGAGAAAAAAATTGCATGGGGTAGAACTTAACTATACACTTACTAAAAAAGAATTCTTAGCTATAGTTCATGTTATTAATGAGTTCAAACATTATATAACAGGGTATGAAGTATTTGTTCACACTAATCACTCTGCCATCAAATATTTAATGAAAAAAGTTATAGTAGGAGGAAGAGTGGTTAGATGGCTTATTTTATTATAATAATTTAATTTCATAATTATAGGTAAAATAGGTAAATATAATGTTATTGCAGATCACTCGTATGTATATATTTGATGATGATGAGTAAATTCCTGATAATTTTCAAGATGACCATTTGTTTGCTCTTTTTTTTTACCCCTTGGTATGTTGATACTGTAAACTATTTGGTAACAGGAAAAGTACCACAAAATTTCCTGCCATATGAGTGTAGAAAGTTAGTTCATCAAAGTAACCCTCATACATGGATTAATGGAGTTTTATTTAAGTCTTTCCCTAACCATATAATTAGGAGTTGTGTGCAATAATATGATGTATATGATATCATTTGGACAACACATGAAGAACATTGTGGAGGTCATTATGCCACCCAAAGAACAACTAGTAAAATATCTCAAACAGGTTATTCTTGGCCTACCATACATAAATATACCCATATATTTTTTAATATATGTGATGCTTTTCAAAGGACTAGTAAACCTACACCTACCATGGAGATACCTTTGGTACCACAAATAATGTTTGAACCCTTTGAGAAATGGGAAATTGATTTTATTGGATCAATAAATACTCCAAGTAAAGGCAATAAGCATATACTTGTGTGCACATATTATGTCATCAAATGGGCTGAAGTGAAAGCCTTACCACGAGCACAAGTTGATCTTGTAGTCTATTTTCTTTACACACAAATTATGCAATGCTTTGGAGCACCTAGAGAATTGGTTTCAAACCATGGATCTCAATTCTCTCCAAAGTGATTGAGAATTTTGTTAAAATATATCATAAAAAACATAGAAAAACATCACCATATCATCCTCAAGATAATGGACAAGTAGAAGTTACAAATAGAGAACTTGAAAATATTATAACAAAAACTGTAGTTGTTAATAAGGTTGATTGGGCAGAAAAACTAGACGAAGCTACTTGGACATATAATACAATTTGGAAAAATACCATAGGAATATCACCTTATGAGATGGTCTATGGAAAGTAAGTTATCATTCCTATTAAATTTGAGATAGGAACTCTTTGTATGGTGGTCAAACTTAATGTGAATTTGGATCAAACACAAAAAGCTAGATTGGAACAATTAAACATTCTAGATGAAAGAAGACTAGAGGCATTACACAAAACTGAACTAACACAAGTATAAAGAAAAAAATAGTATGACAAACATAGTGTACCATAAACATTTCAACTAGGATATTGGGCCTTGCTATATGACTCCCGCTACCAATATTTACAAGGAAAGCTAAGGACATGATGGCTTAGAACCTATGAGATTAAAAAAATATTTGGGAATGGTACAGTTAAACTTAAGCCTATTGATGATTCAACAAGAAAATTATTATTTAATGAATATAGGCTTAAGATATATAGGAAGCCATTATCTAAAGAAGATTTTATACACCATATTAAGCAACAATTTGATTTGCAATGCTATCAAATTTTGTTAAATAAGAACTTCTCTTTTATATCTTAAGCAAAAAAACACTATCTACTAAATAATTTGTTGCTCTATAATCTAATATATATATTAAAAAATAAGAACAGTTATTAAAAATAATGTAGTCTAATCAGTCCTCTTGTTTGGATGTATAAGTACTAGTAAATAAGATGGATGGCAAAGATCTTTACACTACTTGACTAATGAAAGAAGGTTATTATGGATAAATAATATCTCTTGAAAATAAACTAGGGAAGATCACTCAATGTTCTTTAAAATACGCTTTCTTTTTTTCATGATGGAGTTCTGCCATACCATGTTTTATTCATCTTATCATTCATCACCTTTTTATCACAATATCAGGTTCAAGGAAGAAGTCAAATTCGGTGTGGGAAGACATATTTTCACCCCATGAAAAGGAGGTTATATAGTCATGATGGTATCACAAAATTAATAAAGCAAGGAAGTAAAATACCTTGTTGCAATAAAAGGAAGGAAATGATAGTAAGGATAGAATTACATTTCCATATAGATGGTTATGTAGTTTGAATCCCCAAAATTCTATTTTTTCCCCAATAAAGAGAGGGTAGTAAGGATAGAATTGCATTTCCATCCAGATGGTTATGTAGTCTGATTTTGCAAAGCCTTAACTCTTCTTACTTAAAGGGATAGAGTAGTAAGGATAGGATTACATTTCCATCCAAATGGTTATATAGTCTAATTCCCCAAAGCTTTGCACCCCTAAAACTTAAAATTATATCTATATGTATGTGAGATAAATGGGTAATAAAATGATGAAACAAAATGATACCAGAATGACTATCTTACTTTCTTCTTCTAAAATAGGTTTAAGTATGTCCAACCATTGATGAGACCTATTTTTGCAAACCAAAGTATTTTTTATTGATATCTGTTTAAAATAATTATGATTTTTCACTCACAAAGGACTCGTATAGGATTTCAAGGGAAGTAGAATAAATAAATTGATCTCTCCATAATATTAGAAATATTTCTTATAAAATCCATGAAATATTTTATTAAAATTTAGGGAAAACATCAATAATTTTGCATAACATATTTACTATTGGGAACAGACAATTCCATTCTAAAGAATGTTTATTAGCTTATTGTAGAGAGAAAAAATGATGCACCAAGCAAAAGGAAATGAAAAGTACCTATCTATTTAAGCACTACAAAAAGACATTAAAGTAAGCATAAATATGACAAATAAGTGAAAGAAATGGGGGGTTCTCTTTATATTATTGTATTTTTCAAATACATGGTTACAAAATGTCCCCTTGAGGGCTCTTAATTGATACAATCCATTACAATGTCAAAGGATCCAATCCTTTCAAAAATTCAAGGCATACTTTCAATTTCTTCCTCACACTCACGATTGAAGAGCAGGATTTTGCTACCACTATGATGATCTATCCATATTTGAATATTTAGCTCCTTCCTTGTGTGTTGGGATACCTTTATCTACACACAAGAAACTAAAATTGATTAATAGCATGAGTGGATTAAGATAAAATCAATGAAATACATGCAACATGGAATACAAAAAGTACAATAGATGATGAAAAACTACTCCAAATTGTACCAAAACATAGCATAATATATATTATCTACTTTAATAATTATCTATGTAGAAATCAAAATGAAATTACAATAAAAATCCATGGTCATCCTTGGGTGTTCCAATTGGGACTATCATCACAAAAAACCCTAATTGAAGGTCTAAAACTGCTCCAAATATTACCAAATTCTAGTATGATGTATGGAAACTAAGTTAGAAATGATCTATACTTAAATTGACTCAAAATTTGCAAATTCATGGCCATCCTTGGGTGTGAATGTTAACCATCCCAGGTGGGGACAACCACCAAACCATGTGGTTTTTACCACCAATTCCTCTAGGATCTGGTCTAGAATACTCCTAGGGGTGTTATCGTTAAATTTGGTAATATAACTCATAAAAATAGGTAAGTTTTAGAATGGATGTGCATATTTAAGGATTTCTTTGAAACTCCTTCGATTGATAAATATTCCAAGGGTAAATACGAGGGTAAAAGGAGAGAGTGAATCTCGACAGCACCTTGTGGTAAATTCTTGCAAAGACCTCTCTCCCAAATTGAATGGATTTATATCCCAAAAGGGCCACAAGGCCAAAGGGGCAAGTTAAGGCATGCAAGGCAGGTGTCACCACTTGTCAAAACCCTTACCATGAGTTGGGTGGAAGAGACCTCCAATTTGCAGGTTGGGATTGCTTAGAAAGGCTCTCAATCTATCATAAGTCATTGGGTGGGATAAATGGTAGAATTTGATTGTCATTTTTCCTACCCTTGAATTTTTGAGGGGTCTACACCATGGCCATACCACATAGGTATGGTTGCTAGTGGTTGTCCCTGGGTGGGATGGCCATGAACTATGGTTGTCTTGGGGTGGGATGGCCATGGCTACATGGCCCAAAACTTCCCAAAAGTGGGGTAAACCTTCCCAGAAATTATTAGGATCCCTATTTAACCCCTGAGGGTTTCCCAATGGGGATGGTGTTGATAAGAGTGCATCATTGTAGCATAATCTGATTGACATGATTTTAGTGTCTACAGGTGCCCCTTTTTGGGATGTGTTGTGTGAAACAGAGCATGGAGCAAAAATAGATGACTAAACTATTAAATGATTAAGTTTATTCAGTTTCCTAACCAAATTTAGATGCCTCCATTGTGGAAAGATCATACATTCTTGGAATCCTTACCTTTGACATAATTGAAGGATTAATTTTGGTATACCTTTCAGCCACACTACAATGATAGTCTTAGGGGCTTAGGATATACTTGGTCTTGGTTTTTTATTTGGATTATAAGCCTATTTTAGGATACGTGTCCCAAGGCTTCTAAGGAGACCAATAATTTGTTTTTTTGAATTGGTGCTAAATTATTTACCCCAGCGTAGGCTTAAAATTTAGATTTGGTAACGATTCTTTTGAATGTATGCAGATTGCACTTTTGAGTGTTTGAGTGTTGATTTTGATTATGAATTTGTTATTATGACTACCCCCTCAAATGATGATTCTATGAGGGTATGACCAATGATGAAAGTGATGAGTCACTTGACCAATATGACTTGATTGGGATTACCTTCAACTTTACCCATTGTAGAATTTATCAATTTTTCTAGTATTTTGATGGTTTTGTTGATATTTCATGGAATAAAATGACTGAATACCTCATTCCCATGGAGATATCTGACCACAATGGACTTTTTGGGGAGTTATCATCCATAAAAAATTTGGGTTCAATCTTGATACTTTGTGAATTTTACCAATTTTAACCTATTTTTGGTGGGTTTTAGGCCATTTTCTTTGCTTTTTCATCTATTTTTGTGGTGTTTTTGATGATATTTCATGGAAGAAAAGAACTAAATACCTTATTCTCATGGATTAGTCTGACAAAAATGGCATTATTTAGGATTGAAGTGAGAACATTTCAATTCATCAATGAATAATTTGGTTCAAATGGCCTTTTGGTAATTTACTCAGCCTACTGGATTGCATGGAGCGCAAGTCACTACAACCGCCAAGTGTATAGGGGTTAAATTTTTTGTTGATTTTATGATTTTTTAATATTTTGGACCAGTAGATATGCTTAATTGTCCTTTATGAAGCTCCTTGTGGTGAGAAATTATGTGCATTTATATATGTTGATCAGTTTGTTGATGCATTTATGGATGCAATATCATGGATGTATGTATTGTCATATGATGTTGGTTGATGATATGTACATGCGTGTATGCATAATGAAATGGATGATTTTTTAATATGTATTATGAATTATGAATAATATTTGATACACTATATTCTAGCACCATAGACTGTACAAAATTCATCAACTCATTAATATTTACCATAAGACTATGTAATGGATTGTGAAAATGTAAACTAACAAACATGTGATAAAATTTTATGGAATGATATGCATAGTAAGATGTTATAGAATATCTTTGAGATTTTCATGAGACTCAAACACTCTAGTGATCTAGTCAAAATTTGTATATTAACCATGCAAGACTTTTTGGCAAGGTATAAATCTGCTAGGATGACCAAGATATTCAATATCCCTGTGTGCATGTGATTTTATTGTTATAATAATGCATAAAGTTACCTCAGTGCCAAACATGATTTATGTAGACCATCTATACTGAATAACACCCTGTGAGTATGATGATTCTAATTTTTGTACGTAGTTGGATTAGACCATAGGTAATACAGGCTACCAAAAGCTAGCTCATACGCATGCAAACATTGGTCTGTATACAAGCAGGTTGCTAATGTGATAGATATATCATCATACATATGGATACCACCATTTCCAGGTAGGCTTGACGCCACCCAACCTATAATGAGGATCACCTTATGGTTGTCAAATGTTGATAATTCTAGGGATTCAAGTTCAGTGCTCTCTTCTTTTATTTTATTTTTAAATTACTCCAGGGATTTGCTCATTTTTGTTTTGGTGAGCAAGGGATTTTGGTAGTGATGATAACCACTATTTATTTTACTTTCTGCTTTTGATAGTGGTGAAAACCACTATTTATTTTTCTTTTTCTCTTAATATACTTGCCCATATTTGGCATGGGCAAGGGATTTTGTTTGCTTTAGATAGGGAATAGCTTGTCCTTTTTTCAATTCTCAGTATCTTTGAACCATTCACATAGGGGGATGAGCGAAGGTCACATGGACCACTTTGTAGGTTTCATATTTCTTTGTGCAAAAATTGGATTTATTAGTTTGAAAATGTGTTGGGATTATGATTTATACAAGGTACAATCAAAGCAAGACTCTACCTTCTATAAATCAGGATAGCTTTCTACAAAATTTGAAAATAAAACTAGAGACGACTGAGTTATCAAAAATCCTAATTATGCCTTATAACAAATGACTAGGTGAAGGGAAATAGACACAAATATGAAATATGGGAAATGTGTATGGAAATAATAGTTGAAATGTAGATGGGTGTGAATAATGACTTTTGATAAAGTTTATTTTGAAGGATGGCTAGTGTACATACCTGGTGCTAAACATATATGGTCAACTCTAGAATACAAAATGGTATGATGGGTATGCTTAATGCAAGTGATTGTATAATGCAGCGATATGAAATATAATACAATGCAATATTTTTATATTTTTGATATTTTAATGATGTTTTGGATTTGGATAAATATATATATATATATATATATATATATATATATATATATATATATATATATATATATATATATATAACATGTGACCAATGGGCTTAATGGATGCCATTGGGGCTTTTTTGGGGTGACAAAAGGATTTATAGATACCTTTGGAGATTTTTGGGTGACCAAAGGGTTTATGGGTACCTTTGGAGCTTTTTGGGTGACCAAAGGATTTATAGATACCTTTGGAGCTTTTTGGGTGACCAAAGGGTTTATAGGTACCTTTGGGACATTTTTGGGTGACCAAAGGGTTTATAAGTACCTTTGGAGATTTTTGGGTGACCAAAGGATTTATAGATACCTTTGGAGCTTTTTGGGTGACCAAAGGGTTTATAGGTACCTTTGGGGCGTTTTGGGTGACCAAAGGGTTTATGAGAATCTTTGGGAATTTTTGGGTGACCAAAGGATTTATAGATGCCTTTGGGGCTTTTTAGGTGACCAAATAATTTATAGATACCTTTGGGGCTTTTTGGGTGACCAAAGGGTTTATATATACCTTTGGGGCATTTTGGTTGACCAAAGGGTTTATAGATACCTTTGGGGCATTTTGGGTGATCATATAGATACCTTTGGGGTAGACCCCCTATCTATGGCCAATACTCTGATGGATATGGGAGATAATCTCGCTAATCAAAGTTAATTACCTCAAGGTAAAGGTGCAATGGCTTTGATGGGTTATTTGGATCATGCAAAGGTGTAGTAATATCTATGGAAATCATATTAATGGATGGATTATCTCCATTGGATGGGTGATTGGCTCTAGTGACAAGAGTTTGTCACAAGACTTGCAGGGGTGATTGCGGTGGAGGTTAAATGACCAGTGGTGGTCTATGTGGAAGGCGGTGAGCTTGCTCTTTGAGTGGAAAAATTTATCGCCAGATGGAATGTTGCACTGGGAACATATGTAGATAGAACTCTTCTTCGTCATATAATGGGATGACCTGCTTGTATTCCTCATATAAACTAAGGTAGTTAATGAGTGCTACACTATAATCTAATTCATCATCAGTTGTCCATTCCTCAGGGGGACCTTGATCCTCTTCCTCATTATCAGATGGAAGGGTATGTGAACCTTTACCTTTTTCAAAGGATTAGGTAAAATCATGAGATATCCCTTGATCTATCATATTTATGGAAAAATAATCCCTCAAAGTTTGGACATGATTAGGATTAGCGTAGGGATCACGTGCAAGCTCATCCCTATAGTTCAAACCTAGGCACTCTAAACTCTCTCTAAGGACATCAAGAGGCACATGCTTTTTGTGTCCTAAACCAAATTTATCATATGGTAATTGATATTGTGGTTGGAAAGGAACATGAGTGCCTTTCTCGTACAACCCCAAACCATAGCCATGCCAATGGTAGCGATGGAGATATCACAAGGCATAATTAGGATTTGACATGTAATTGATGCTCAGAGAAAGGTTCCTCATCTTCTTCTAGATAAGGAAATGGTTCTATTCTATACTCAATACACCCATATATGAAATTCATTTGATTGGGAGGTATACCTAGAGGTACAATGGTACCTATAGGAAGATGATATCATCCCATATTCTGCACTGACTCAATGGCTAAAACTATTATGACATTCCTTACTAGGTACTCTCATAAACCTGTAGTAGCCAAATGGACTATGACTTGGTATGGCAAGGATGAAGGAGATGGAAGCGAGGCTTGAGATGACTCAATGCTTACCTCATGATATTTTTTCTCATCTACTAGACTAGGAATCACTTCCATGGAAATGGTGGAGATAATGGGAGGGATCTCATCAATAGACCTCTTCGACATGTTCCTCTATAGAGGATTGGACAATGATGAAGGTGTTTCTGAAGGTGCCAGTGATGATGATGGTATGGACGAAGATGGTAATTTATTAATGGAAGGTGATGGTGAAGGAGTCAAACCTTGAATGGATGTATTTGGTTGAAAGTCCATATTATTTGATGGCAAGATCGACTCAAGGATGTGTTGCACCAAATTACAGTATTTGAAGAGCTTAAGTTCTGCAGAGACAACGTGTACTTGCCCTTCATGAGTATACTTCAAATATTGGTAAGCTATGGATGGCTGTATCGCTCCAAATTTTTTGCATCCCTATATTCAGGCTATTGGATCCGCGCTCGAAAGGAGGATGGATGGGAAAATGATGGTGCGGTACCTCAGACGAGAGGACTTCACAAAGGTCCCGCCTCTCAAGGGAGGTGTATTTTGGTGATTTTTCGACGGATGGTGGGTTCACCAGGAAACATTTGGTGGCAGTTTCGACGCCTAGGTTTTGGGAATGAGTTTTTATGAGTTTGTTTTATTTTTAAACATTCATCCTAGGTTTGGCCGAATGATTCTAACTTAAACTACATGAAAATGCAATTTAAATGAATACAACAAACAGAAAAGAAAGCAGAAACAGAGAATTTGCAGGAGGCCAATGAAGATTACCTGATCCGAAAGTCTGATGAAGTTTCTGATTACTTGTAGCAGTCTAGATCATCTGCAATTCAACAGGATCGCCTTCAATTTGATAAAATCATCTAAACTGATAGGATCGTCTGCAATCTGACAAATTCATCAGACGAATTCATCAGAGACCTGCAAAACAGCAAATAGATGCGAAATACAAGAAATTCTATTTTGTAAACAGGGGCAAACTATATGAAAAAGTAATATGAGTATTGAACAATATACAAGAACAAAAGTAAATGCAAATCAATGTGTTCGGATAGCGAGAATATGATCTTAATATGCAAACTAGACAAAATGGGTGAACTCCGGATGCAATATAGTATAAAAACTGAATAGACAATCTAATTTATAGCATAAAATGACAGAGAAAAGAGAAAGAAAAGCAAACTCTAGGCACTGATTGCCTCGATGTGTGCTGCAGTCGAAATCGTCTCACATCAGAACGAGATCGCCTCGAATTTGATGAGATCGCCTTCGATCTTGACAGGTTCGTCGGCTACGATAGATGCTGGCTCCGGCTGAAAACCAGTGGTGTACCTGCAATAAAATTAATATAGGACTAGTGCAAGAGCAAATTTGAAGTGTTTTAGCGCATAGGGAGTTGATTTACATAAAAATTCAGCCGGGGGTTGGGGAAGGAAAAGTTTTAGAGTTAAATAGGCATAGGATAGTTGTTGGGAGGTTGGATATCATCCCAATTTGGGAGATCTCCAACGGGGGAAGGGTCCCAACGGTGCAGACACGCTTACGCCCGGATTGGAGACCCGTTGGAACGGATTCCAACTATGCAAATTCAGTTTTGTGACAAAATCATCTGGACGTTCTAGTCCAGACGAAATCGTCAAATCTGGGGCGATATCGTCTGATCGGAGATGATATCGTCAAACAGTCAAAACAACTGCTAAAAATGGCGTGGAAAAAGAGGAAATGGGTTTCTCGGCGGTTAACGGGCGGTTTGGGAGGTTAAATTTGAATTTAAATTTATTTACTAAGGTGAATGTAATTATTCCAATTTTACTGCGCTAATTTTAGGGTGCTACATTTTGCCCCCTCTTTAGCGAATTTTCTGAAGAAAATGCGTTAAAGATGAGTTCTTCTCGATCTACGAGAAAGCAAAAAATTATTCCCATTTTTAGGCGACGATTCTTGGTCGAATCGTACGACAACTTACTATGGTGCCCCCTCCGTGTTTTTACCCAAATCGAACGTTTGAGGTAAAAACGCGAAAAAGCAAAATTAATTTGAATTATTTTTGAATGAAATTATGTTTGATATATGATATGTTTTTTATCATATGACTTGTGTTATGTGTATGTTTATGATGCTTTTATGTTTGATTGATTGATTTGATAATTGGATTGATGATTCATGAAATTATGTCGTTGGAAATATTATAATTTGAATGTCATGCTATAACATTACAAATGAAATAATCTGATGTGACAAAGTGGTTGTTTGTGATGCAATAATTTGATAAAAATAAAAGGAGACTTTTAACAATAATTTCAAAGGACATTGTCGCTATTATAGACCATTTCATGGAGTCGCCGCTCACTCGGTCGTCAAGCTAATCCCAGTATAGAAATATTGCGAAAAGTAAAAGAGTGCTTAAGATACTGTCTTAAGACTTTGGTGCAATAGTGCAAATGATGATGATGATGATGATGGTTGGTTTGTTTTCATATTTCCATGAAAATATTACGCATGAAATATTGTGGAATGATTTTTGCTAGGCATAAATTCTTAAGTGTGATAAAATTTGTGAATAATTCCTTAAGAATTATACCATCATTGCAAAATGCAAAGGTGACATAATGACATAACATAGTAAAAATGTATTTGCTTTCGCAAAAGCATAATTTGTGTAAAATGAAGTCATATGTTTTGTATGATCTTTGATAAATCAGGAAATAAAATTGTTACAATGGTTTGCGCTAGGCATAGAATATGTAGGTATAGACTTATACAATCATCGCGAAGATCAAAGAAAGGATAGTTTTATTGCATGATTAATTTTTGATTAACAGAAAATATGATAATGAGGACTTGCGCTAAGCATAAAATTCCCATTTTGGTTTTGGAACTATGCCATCGTCGCGAAAGTCGATAAGATATATATGATATGTTTTGATTGAAATTTTTTATTTTTTCTATTATATAGTTATCTTTGTGGTAAATAATTGTACTTGGTTTATTCCAAACAAGTTTGCAAAAATAATATTTCAAAGTATTTTGAAGACAAAAAGTTAGATTTATAAGGAATCCCATGTGCATAAGTGAATTCATTGTCAATCTTGTTTATCATAATGATAGAAAAAATCTCTCAAATACAAATGTGTGTGCAATTGCATTGTTCATTTACCGGTTTTGAGCAAGATACTATGATACAAGTGATTTGAAGAAACCAAATAAGTGTTCATTAACCATGATGTAGATGCATATAACCATACTAGGCTACTATGTAGATCGGATTATCAAGAGCTAGCTAATCCATAAGCGAGACATAGGTCTGTACAAAAGAAGGTCGCTAATGTGACAGACATATCGCCATGCTAGGAGTTACCCAAGGCCAAGCGGGTTGGGCACAAACCACCTGTTATGGGGCTTACCTCATAGTTTTCGAATAATTGAGAATTCCAGGGATTCAAGCTCATTCACCCTTATTTTCTTTTCAAAGGGTAGGGAAAGGGATTTTATTGCTTTTCTTACTTTCTTTTGAACTTTGCTTATTTTTCTTTTTGTATTTCTTTTGCTTGATAATGCTTGGAACATTGCTGACAACATTTTTCTTTTCTCTTTTTCTTGAATTTTTCTTTTATTTTTCTTTTTTCTAGGGATACTTGCTCAGATTAGCTGTAGAGCAAGGGATTTTTATTCTGGGTAGGGGTGAGCTTGTCCTTTTTCCAATTCTCAAAGATTCTAGACCATGTGCATGATAGGATAGCAAGGGAAACTTTTCACTCAAGAAATCAGTTCTACTATGTAGCAAAACATGGAAATTACAAATATAATCATTTCATTGTGAAAAGATGTGCTTGGTTTAAGTAAATAACAAGATCCATTCTCTATGCTCAAACTTTATTTAATTGAATTTTGTGAACTTTGATATAAGAGAGATTAGTAATCATGCCAGATAAAATCAAGATATTTATTGTGTGAGTGTGCAAGTGAGGGATGCCAAATAAATGCTAGTTTTATCCAAAATAAGTTGAAACATAGAATTGCAATAATTGTAAGAAAATAATGATTTTGAGAAAGTTTTGAGAATGTTGACTCTCTCTTTATTCTGTATATTGTTTTGGTTTCGAAAGAGTCAAGCATATAGCTATTTTTGGATTTTTATGTTGATTTTTGTTTTGGAGCAAAAGGAACTTTACAAGTGCTTTTAAAAAATGCAATAAATATTTTTGAAGATTTTTGAAGATTTTATGAATGTTTTTGAGGTTTTTGAATAAATTGAAAGAAATACACGATAATGATTTTGAACAAATATATACATGGATGAAATGACCAAATTTATGCATAATAACGTTTGAGATGTAAAATATTCATGGGTTCTTTAAGTTCTTTACCATCTAAGGTAGATAATTTATACGCTCCTGATTCAAATTTTGCAGTAATGATGTACGGTCCGAGCCAGTTGGTCTCAAATTTACCTTTAAGTTCTTTGGTTGCATTTGTATTTTTTTTTTTTTCTTGAGGATTTTGATTTTTTTGTATTTTGATTTTAATTTATGAATTGAAATTGGTGGTATATACAAGATGATCTATATACACTATACAAGGTTTATTTGAGTATAGCATGTCTAAGGTTGCTTCAAAATCAAAGGAGGTTTTGAAGGATAAGCTGGTTGTGTTGAAGGTAAGAACAAAAGGTGATGAATAAAAGGTAGTGATAACAAAAGCTTTGTTATAATGTAGAATAATGTAGAAAAAGATTTGACTTTTATATGTGAAAAATTAATCATGTTACAAAATAAAATGTAAGAAGGATAAGAATGTTCTTCATTCTTATTATTATCTTCCAAGTCTTGATAAGATGGAGAAAGTATATGTGAAAGATATGCATGAATGTTATTTTGTAAACAAGGATGATCATATATGAATGAAGAAAAGTGATGGATAGAAGATAATTGTGACAATAGAGAATGTATAAAACTTGATGTTTCAATCATTAAATATTCTTCAAATGGTTTTGGGTCACCATGTATGGTAACAATTTTATTTGTAAGTTCAAACTTCAAACATTGGTGAAGAGTGGAAGGGACAATCCTCATTGTATGAATCCAAGGACTCTGGAGAAATAGGTTGTAATATGAAGGGCAATATGCCACATAAAATAGAGTATCTAGGATATTGGATCCAATATTAAGGGGAAGAATTATAGTACCTTGACAATCTTGAATTTCATTGTTAAAATATTTTATAATAACATTTGATTCATTAAGATCTTGTTCCTTTAATTTGTGTTTTTGAAATAATTGATAAGTGCATAAATTAAGAGAAGAGTCATTATCCACCATGATAGTTCTAACAAGTGTTTCTTTACGAGATCCGATAATGTAAAGATAGGAGTCTTCTTGTGAAGTAGAGGAAGGAATATCCTCATCATAGAATGAAATATGGTTAACCTCAAGAGGGTTTATACCATTAATTATGTTTTTAGAGAAAATATGATGAGGAACAAATTGTTGGCTAGGTATTTTGAACAAAATTTCCTTGTGATAAATTTGTAATACTTCTAAAAGGGATATCTTTGCTTGAGGATTAATCACTTGTTGTTGGCTATCAAAGTGGATTTCAGATTGAAATTTTGATTTTAAATATAAGCTTTCTATGCTTGCATTCCATTTTGTATCATTCTCTATAGCCAAAGATAGTTTTGAAGGTTGGTCAAATGAGGAATCCATCTCTTGAATATCATATTGAGTTGATTGAACTTGAGGTTGCTCATTTGTAGTTACAATATTAATAATATCATCATGATGGGACACATTAACATGCAATATTTGATTGGTTTCTTGTTGTTGATAATTGAGTAGGGGTTCTTGGGAGATCCCCATGTCTTGATTTATTATTGGTATTTGTTGTGTAGGATTTTGATTGTTTACTGGAGGTTTATCATCAGTTGTAGATTGTAATTCCTTTATATTAAAAAGACCTTCATCAATCAAATCTTGAATTGCACATCTTAAATCTTTACAATTTTGTGTCATATGTCCATCTACTCTATGATATTCACAATGTAGCTCAGGTTTAAACCAATTCGATGTGGTATCAGGTTGTCTTATGGAAGGAAGTTCAATCTTATTTGTGTCAAGTAAATACTTGAGAATTATATCCATTAGTTGATTAAGCTTAGTAAATTTACGTGATGAAGGTTTTTGAGAGGTTTTTGATAAATGCCTTAGGAATTTTGTCATAAAAGGACCTAATGGTTTCTCACCTCTTCTTTCTTTATTATGGGTAGAATGATGACAGGAAGATTGCGATGTAGGAGGTGAGTGCACGGTAGAATTGGAAGAATAAGTATTTTCTTGTTGAAATGGATGTGTTGTATTGAAAGAAGAGTATTGAAAAGGTGGTGGAGGATTATATGTGGGTTGATAGACATAATATGGATATATGGGAGAATATATAATATCATTATGAAGAGGATTGGCAAAGGGATTGTTTTGTTGGGTTATGGATGAAAAATAAGAAGAGTGTGATAGAGGTGGTGTTGAATAGGGATGAGGTTGGTCATAATCAACAAATGTATTTGGATGAATTCTTCCAACATTACTAATGGGCTCATATTGATTTGAGTAAAAACTCATGGTTTCTTTAGTACTTCTAAAAGTAATATTTAGCATCTACTATTTAGAATTGAATCTAAAAACATACAAACTTGAAATGATGATTTTGTTATATTTTTTTTTGCACACATATATATTTTTTTGTTTTTGTTTTCAAAAGGTTATGATGCATTCACGTCGGGTTCACCAAAATGTATCGCTCCAAATTTTTCTTATCCCTACCTTCAAGCTATTGGATCCGCGCCCGGAAGGAGGATGGGAAAAGGATGGTGCGGTACCTCGGACGAGAGGACTTTACGAAGGTCCCGCCTCTCAAGGGAGGTGTATTTTGGTGATTTTTCGATGGATGGTGGGTTCACCAGGAAACATTTGGTGGCAGTTTCCACGCCTAGGTTTTGGGAATGATTTTTGATGAGTTTGTTTTATTTTTAAACATTCATCCTAGGTTTGGCCGAATGATTCTAACTTAAACTATATGAAAATGCAATTTAAATGAATACAGCAAACATAAAAGAAAGCAAAAACAGAGAATTTGTAGGAGGCCAATGAAGATTACTTGATCCGAAAGTCTAATGAAGTTTCTGATTACTTGTAGCAGTTCGGATCATCTGCAATTCAACAGGATCGCCTTTAATTTGATAAAATCATCTAAACTGACAAGATCGTCTGCAATCTGACGAATTCGTCAGACAAATTCATCAGAGACCTACAAAACAACAAACAGATGCGAAATACAAGAAATTCTATTTTGTAAACAGGGGCAAACTATATGAAAAAGTAATATGAGTATTGAACAATATACAAGAACAAAAGTAAATGCAAATCAATGTGTTCAGATAGCAGAATATGATCTTAATATGCAAACTAGACAAAATGGGTGAACTCCAGATGCAATATAGTATAAAAACTGAATAGACAATCTAATTTATAGCATAAAATGACAGAGAAAAGAGAAAGAAAAGCAAACTCTAGGCACTGATTGCCTCGATGTGTGCTGCAGTCGAAATCGTCTCGCATCAGAACAAGATCGCCTCGAATTTGATGATATCGCCTCCGATATTGACAGGTTCGTCGGCTACGATAGATGCTGGCTCCGGCTGAAAACCAGTGGTGTACCTATAATAAAATTAATATAGGACTAGTGCAAGAGCAAATTTGAAGTGTTTTAGTGCATAGGGAGTTGATTTACATAAAAATTCAACCAGGGGTTGGGGAAGGAAAAGTTTTAGAGTTAAATAGGCATAGGATAGTTGTTGGGAGGTTGGAGATCATCCCAATTTGGGATATCTCCAATGGGGGAAGGGTCCCAATGGCGCAGACACGCTTCTACCCGGATTGGAGACCCGTTGGAACGGATTACAACTATGCAAATTCAGTTTTGCGACAAAATCATCTGGACATTCTAGTCCAGACGAAATCATCAAATCTGGGGCGATATCGTCTGATCGGAGACGATATCGTCAAACGGTCAAAAAAACTGCTAAAAATGGCACAAAAAAAGAGGAAACGGGTTTCTCGACGGTTAACGGGTGGTTTGGGAGGTTAAATTTGAATTTAAATTTATTTACTAATGTGAATGTAATTATTCCAATTTTACTGCGCCAATTTTAGGGTGCTACAATGGCACACACTTCTTGTCCCTAATCCAAGGTCTGTCCAGCAATATATTGTAGGCCATTGCATCCTCCAAGATATGACACAAATTTGGTATAGTTTTGTGTCCCACCTAGATAGGTAGGACTATAGTGCCAACCATTGAGCATATAGTATCATTGAATGCTCAAAGGGTATATGTGGATGCAACAATATGGGATGCTAGAAGTCCTATATGTTTGATAGCATTGGTGGTGATGATGTTACTTGACAAACTAGTGTCAATTAGAACTTTCTTATAGGGTATTCCATTTACACATGCAATTATGTGTAGAGGAGAATCAACCACATCATTTGCTATCGGTTTGATTTTGTATTCATGAAATGTGATCACTGGTTCTTTGCACTATTGAATATGCCCCACAAAATTAATAAAGTAGTTAGACTCCTGGGGCTACATTTCAATTGACTTAAGGATTTCCATAAGAGCTTCTCGATGAGGTGGAGACTATTGAATAATCTCATATATAGAAAGTCTAGCCAATGTTTTTCATAAGCTTTGAGCAAGCTTACCTTTTATTGTAACCACTATACAAGGTGGAAGGCTTTACACTAGAGGTGGTGGAGGTTGTGACATTGGTAGAATATTTTTGGAAGCTATAGGTGGTGCAACTTGATTTGAATAGCATCGATTCCTTGTCACAATGTTAACCATCCTGATGAACCTTTATTGAGGGGATGTCGTATGGACCTCATTTACCTGTTTGACCTAATTTTCCGGCACCTCGTGAGTGGGCAATGGATCTTTAAAAATGCCCATTTATTGATTTTTTATCATGAGAGGGTTATCCACTTGAAGGTCATTCCTCTTGATCATGTCTTGTACTAGGTTTTTGAAACCATAGCACATTGGTAAGTCATGTCCAATCTGCCTATTG
Organism: Wollemia nobilis; assembly: GCA_028583015.1. NCBI lineage: Eukaryota > Viridiplantae > Streptophyta > Pinopsida > Araucariales > Araucariaceae > Wollemia > Wollemia nobilis. The sequence continues at coordinate 6,464,265 of JAQPPZ010016917.1, read as the reverse complement.
TACCTACAATATAGGTCTTCATGACATCCCATAGGCTTTTCTTTACCCGTATTCAAATATATAGGTTATATATCAATTAGAGTAATCACTTTGGTCACACATAGACTATCGAATAGGGAGTCCATAGACTTAGTAAAGGGTGTAAATTGTCTCTTAGGATGATGTTACTGATTTTACCCCTAATTTGCTTAAGTGTTGTTGTTGTAACTTGCAAGAGGAGGTTGGGCCTAATAATTTGCTTTCTAAGGTAGCATTGGTTGCACAGGCCCTAGAATGCTAATGGTAACTTGATTAACTATTGTTGAATTCGATTGTGTCGGATTGCCCTTTGGGTTCTTATTCCATTCCTTGCAGGGTTTTGTGATTTTTCCCTCTTGAATTTTAATTTCTTCTATTTTTCTAGCCTACGCTAGAGCATATTCAAGAGTTTGATATTGTTGGAGTTGTAGAAATAGTAAAATTAGATTTAAATAACTATTGGAAAATATTCGATTCAACTCTGATGTTGGTAGTAGGTATGGTAATTTAGCGAGAAGTGTTCACCACCTGTTACCATAATATGTGATTGAATCATCTTCATACTACTTCAACCCTATGAGGTCTATTAAAGTCACCTTTTATTTAGTTTTAAAGGAAAAATGTTCTAGGAATGTGTTCATAAATTATTCAAAGCTATGGATGTTGTGCCTTGGAATTTGATTGTACCACTCTATGGTTGGGCCAGAGAGGGTAATGAAAAATATTCTAAAGAGTAAGGCATCATTATCTTGGATACTAAAGCACTGGTTCATGTACCTAGTGATGTGCTCTTGTGCATCTTCCTCTCCTTTAAATCTATTTAACTTGGGTATTTTGAAATGCTCTAGGTATGGAGGGGAAGGTATAGATAAAAATGATGTAGTTGACTATGCAATTGGTGCATAGTGGGCTTTTGAAGCCTAGATCCATTTTCCATGTTTTCTATGGTTTCCATGCATTCAAGCAATGCTTTATATGCATCAAAGGATTTAGTCTCCTCTTATTTGCTTTGGCCCCACGGGGGAGGGTGAGAAATTTCAATAATATGACATGGTGGTTGATTTTCATCAACCATGCCTCCATAAGGTGCTTCTAGGTATTCCTCTTCTAGTTCCAAATCATCATAGGCCCCGTAAGGTGTTTCTTGAATTGGCCTACAAGGAGGAACAAATGCCTACTAAAGGTGATCTATGTTTGGCCTAGGAGATAAGTCCCTATTAGGCCTAGGAGGTCAAGGAGGCAACATTTGGTTAGGCCTAGGAGGTCAAGGAGGCAACATTTTATTAGGCCTAGTAAGCCTATTGTGATCAAAAGTAGATTGCCTCTGATGAACCCCCTATCTATGAGTACTTGGGGTAGGAACCCCATTACATAAGGTCTCTTGAATCTGCTATTAAATCCTTTGTTTTTCTAACTGATGCTAGCAATCCAAGAGATTCAAGCATTGTTTATCTAGCCAAAGTTGATTGAATTGAGCTTGGAAGTCAACATACCTTTTGAAAACTTGGTTTATCTACTTAGTTGTGCAAGGTCTATAAGACCTAGTACTATTTCCATGATTCCTATCTTGTTCAAGAGGATCTGAAAGGTCGACTACGATCTTCCCTCTATTGAGAGAGGTCATGTTCACTTGGGTCTCACTCCTAAACTAATGCTCTTTGTACTCATCTAGTGTAGAAGCACATCATGCTTGCATAATAAAATGTGACCAAGGATAATTAGGATTCTCCTCAGGTCTTCCTTCATAAATGAGGAAGGGAAGGGCATAATTTTCTTGCCCATGGCAAAGAGTATCATACTCATCTTGGTATTTATACTGTTGATACCTATTAGGGTGATCTAAGGGTGTATTTTGATCATTTGACCCTACCCATGGTGAATAGTATTGATCACGTACGTAGGTGTGAGAGGTAGACTGAGAAAGCATGCAGATGTGTGGTATTTCTCTATGTGTTTTCACCTAAAAGCATGGTTTCCATTCTTAAAATGAGGTGTGTGAAGTGTCTATATTTGGAAAGTAATTTCCCTGATTAGTACCACAACCTATAGGGGTGTCCTGCGTAGTGGTCCCTTGTAGGCTAGGTTCCTAATTTAACATTCTAGGACTTGGATGAGTAGGAGGCCATCAGGGAGGTATAATCATATCCTTGGGATTGAATTGGATATGGTCTACGTCTCCTTGCCTACTCTCCATAGTGTCATACCTTGAGTGGTATTGGCTATGAATGCATACCATAATTACTTTCTTCTAAACCCTACGTGACTATCTCCTTTACAAATTTTAATGATTCAACACACAAAAATAGAAATACACAAATAATACAAGTGTTTATCTCTTTTAAATATTTATGTGTTCTTAAAAAATTTTAATGTGTTTTTGATTTGTTGTTTTGCAAAGAGATATTTTTTCACGTGTTTGAAGATTCTTGATGTAAATCTAAATTGGTTTAAATTATTTCACCTGTATACTCATAGCTTGACAACTGGCAATAAAATTCCAATCATGTCAACCAGCCAAAGTATGGAGATGAAGCCCATACCCAATCAAGGAGTATAGGTCCTACCAGTCCTCACCCATATTGACCATGGACAGTGATACACCCTCCGAATAGGAGTGTATGCTATTTTCCTGGCTAAGATAGTTCTTGGAGCCAAATTTAGCCAAAAATAGGTTTTGTATAATGCGATCCAACAAGTGGATAGGAATCTCACCATTTTTGGTCTCTATTAGTGGTTGGATATGAACTTCCAACTCACTAATGTTAAAATATGAGGTGGTGTGTGTGGTTCCTTTTATACTTAAAGAAAGTAAAACAAGAGAGAACTCAATGATACTTCACTAAATGCACAAAGAATGGTTTACTTTTAGAAATATTTGCATGAATAAGGAACCTACAAGATGCTTATCCTATATGGCAACCTAATCGTTAGGTAGGTCGCAAGCAATCGAACCATTCAAATGCATACTTAAATTGTTCTTTTCCTTGTTTTTCTTCTTTTTGTTGTTTTGAAATTTAGGAAATGTGAAATATACCTTTCAATAAAAAATGAAAAGATATGAAAAGCTAATTTAACATTTTTAAAATAATGTTAATGAAAAGTGAAGGTTTGGATGCATACATTGAAAACCTAAGATGCTATAGTTTCTAGAAATTTGAGCTGCAAACCCCCTATTTTGTGGCCATCCCAAGGTGGGACAACTACAAATTTGAGGGACATCCATGGGTGGTATGGATATTGTGGCTATCCTTGGGTGTTCTAATTGGGAATTCAAGGGTGGCTACCATGATCGCCACTGTAGAGCATAAAAATGGTGCACCAAGCAAAGGGAAATGAAAAGCACCTATCTATTTAAGCAATACAAAAAGATATTAAAGTAAGCATAAAGATGAAAAATAAGTGAAATAAATGGGGGGTTCTCTTTATATTATTGCATTTATCAAATACATGGTTACAAAACATCCCCTTAAGGGCTCTTAATTGATACAATCCATTACAATGTCAAAGGATCCAATCCTTTCAGAAATTCAAGGCACGCTTTTAGTGTCTTCCTCGCATTCGCGATTGAAGAGCGAGATTTTGGTACCACTGTGATGATATATCCATATTTGAATCTTTATCTCCTTTCTCATGCACTAGGATACCTATATCCACACACAAGAAACTAAAATTGATTAATAGCATGTGCATATTAAGATGAAATCAATGAAATGCATGCAACATGAAATACAAAAAGTGTAATAGATAATGCAAAACTAATCCAAATTATACTAAAACTTAGAATAATATATATTATCTACTTTAGGAATGATCTATGCATAAATTGAAATTAAATTGCAAGCAGAATCTATGGTTGTCCCTAGGTTTTCCAATTGGGTTTGTCATCACAAAAACCTTAATTGAAGGTCCAAAACCACTTTAAATCTCACCAAATTCTAGTATGATGTATGGAAACTATGTTAGAAAATATCTACATTAAAATTGACTCAAAATTGTATGCCAATTCATGATCATACCTAGGTGTTCCAATTGGGACTATTAACCATCCCAAGTGGGGATGACCACCAATCCAGGTGGTTTTTGCCACCAGTTCCTCTAGGATATAGTCTATAATACTCCTAGGGGTGTTGTCATCAAATTTGGTAATCTAACTCACATAAATAGGTGGGTTTTGGAATGGATGTGCGTATTTTGGGATGTCTTGGAAACTCCTTCAATTGATGAGTATTTCAAGGGCAAATATGAGGGTAAAAGGTGAGAGTGAATCTCGATAGCACTTCATGGCAAATTCTTGCAAAGATCTCTCTCCCTAATTGAGTGGAATCACTCCAATTTATATACCAAGAGGGACACAAGGCCAAAGCTACAAGTTGGGGCATGCAAGGCAGGTGTCACTATAGACACCTAAAATGTGTCATATCGATGGCGACTACTCATATGGGACATGCTACAAGACCATATGGAAGATCTTGGATAGACTCCAAGATAGAGCAGTGGTTTTAACCACTCAATTTGGGCTTCTTGGCCTAATCAGCTCAAATTATTGTTAAGACCTACCATCTACATTCTGAATCACTGCTAACACCTGCGGTTCACAGTCTAGGCCATAGCCATCACCTGTGGTTTAGAACTGAAGTTCAGTTGGCCTTCAATCGAGCCAAATCAATTTGAATGGCCATTTGTTCTAGAAGAAGGTAGTTGAAGGATGAAATATTCTAGAGGCTTCCAATACAACTGTCCCAACCACCTCTTCCTGATCTTGGCTTCTCCATGAAGCCACCCCTAGCCCTTGGGTAATATTATAAGTACCCCTCAAAATTAGGGCAAACAATCAAGTGTGCATCAGAGATTAAAGCAGTGAAGCCCTGTCATATTGAAGACTCACCTGAGTGTACTGATAAAATTTTATTGTCATTCATTTTCCAATTCATCAAGCATCATTTCAATTTGTGTCATGGATGCCCTAGGAGCTAGAATACCAAGAAATATGAATTCGGGTAAATGGAGGCCCAATTGTGCAATTCAACTGCCAAACCAGTCATAGGACATCAAGGCGACCCCTGACCATCTATGTAACAAGGAGGATCAAGCCGATATTTGGAGGGCAAAGCTACTCTATTGCTCGTCATGGCTGATAGCCATGGTGTATAGTGTAGACCGCTCATTTGAGCCACGGTTTGCAATTGGTGAAAGATCTCCTTACTTTTATTTTTGCATTATATTTCACTAGGTTAGATTAAGCATCTTAGTGGTTTATTTAGCAATTTAGAGACTCTAACTAATAGAATTAGGGTTTTCATTAAGTTTACTTCACTATGGCAAATAGGACATAATTAGATCATTTTTATGTTATCATGCTTCATTTCATGTAATCAATCCATTAGATATATAGTTGTGCTTTCCAGTTATATGTTTCAATTAATATTTTTCAAGCATTGCATAGGCTTAACATGCTTTATTTGTTTTCTTGATTTTATTAGTGTTATGGCATCTTTATGTTCATATTCCTTAAAGGGCCTCATAATGAGAGGTTGCCTATGCTTTTAATGCTTTTATGTTGTTTCTTGACCACATGAAAGTAGATTCAAAGGATATTCAACCATCCAATTCCTTCCTCAACGCGAAGAAGAGGGTCAAATCCACCCTAGAGTAGTTCGTGTCACCCCGAAGGGCCTAAAACTCACATTTACCCTTAAGAGGGAACATTGCTTTTTCCTACTATAATAAGAGTATCAAAATGGTATCCCTAAGAGGGACGTAACTGTAACCGGAATTGGCTTCTTTACAATGGAATAAAAGTATTTTTATTTTTCCCATTTTTTGTTAATATTGCATGCATCTATTTTTTTTTTCTTATTTCATTTTATGCAGTAGGAAGCATAGGTGTGAGGCCATTTTGGTGGTCATAGAAGGCGATCACGGTGGAACTCCATATTTTTAGCCTCTAATTTCTAATTTTTTTGTATTTTTGGATATCATGTGCAAACCACGGTTGACAATTATGGTTTCATTGTTGGCCCACAGCTTCAAGACACGGTCTACAGTAGCAACCACATGACAGAGCTACAGTTTATAGTAGACACAGTAGAAAATAGGTAGTCAAATATTTATCATATGAGGATCAGAGGTAGGTCCCATTTTTAACCCTTGTTTCTATTTTTACTGCCTGTGTTTTTCCAGTTTACGTGAAAAGGAGATTTAATTAGGACACATAAAATAAAAAAAATGGATTAGGTCCTAGGGTGTCAATTGTTTTTACATTTTAGCTAGGCACTGCTAGGAATAGTGGACCTCTAAGTGTAGTCTTCCCTAGGATCCAGCGTGCTAGATTAAATTGTGTGTTATTTTGCATGTCTAAGGCCCAATCAGTGGTCATTTGCATCGTAAGGTGCATTGTTGAAAAGAGCATGTAGTATGTAGCTTGCATTTTTTGAATTTGTAAAGTTCTTTCTCAGCATACCACATAGGAAATGAGCATGAATGTTGTATGATGCATTTTCTTTTCATGCAATAATTAAAATGAACCACACACACCACGTATCAATTAAACGCTAGTGAGTTGGAAGTGACATCCAACCACTATTAGGGTTTCAATGACTGTGGACGTGATTTCCATCCAATGGTCCAAATCCCATGTACCTTTGTTCTAGACCAATACCAGATCCAAGAACCTTTTGTAGCCTATAAAATTTTCATATACTCCTCTTCGAAGGGTATGACACTAACTGGGTGAAAATGGGTGAGGATCTGGGAGGACATGTGCTCCATGACCGTGTATGGGCTTCATTACCACACATTATAGGTTGGATTATGTAGCCTAGAGTGCATAGTCGGGTTGTCGAGTTGTGATTATACAGGTGAAAGCCAATTAAACTGAGATTATCATCTAAAAAGTTTTCAAACATGATAAGATTTTCTATACTGATGCAATAAATCATAAAAAAACATCAAACAGTTTAGGGCTCACATTTTAAAAGTTAATTACCTTGTTTGCATAATAAAAGATAATTCTAGACACGAGGTACACCATGGTGGAGACATGAGGAGGTCAAGAAAGGGTTAATCCTGATGAGAATGACCAAGCCCCACCAAATTCACAACAAAATGTGTTGAACCCTCACCCACATGTGCTTCCTAAAAATCGTTCGATGAGCATCAGAGGAGACAATTCGACACTAGGGGACACCATTGAGCGTATCCCCAATAGAGGAGCTTTTGTACACTCTTCTAGACATAGTATAGATCATGGAGCCTCTCATCAAGAGGGTGATCCACTCAAAATCCATTATCGATATCGTAGTGCACGTGCATCCACGGGATCGATCAATGAGTATATCATATAGGGGGCCAAGTTGGTACCTCTATGTACTAGATCTATAGGAGGTTCCACGCCTCCAAATTTAGAGTATAGAAGAAAGTGAGATCCACCCATTCAGGGGTATGCATATATGCCCACTTTTGAGCATATGCCTGTTCACACTCCCACGCATAGTGAACCTCGCAAGATCACTATCGACATATCGAAGGTGGGAGCCAATGGTACGACACCACATGAGCTATGGTGATCCAGATAGTTGTATGGTTTAGGTAGCATCCTCGAGTAGTTAGACTATAAGCCTTCAGCTTTGCCCATTCGTGCCTTGAGTGAGCATAGCGGTAGCATTATTAGGACTACCAAAGAATATGGGGAGGCTTCCAAGCGCCATTATTTTTTGTGTCCACCATCTGCACATGGTGGCACACAGCACAAGACTCAACATGATGCCAATGTTGTCTTCATGGACAAAGGCAAAGGCATAGTGAATTTGCTAGATGGGTACAAAACCCATAAGATCGCTCGTATAGAGCACACATACCAAAGGCCTCTTATGACTAATCACATTGATAGATCGCATAGAATGGTTTTCGAGCAGAGATGACAACTCCTCCAAGATCAATTGTAGGATGCCTTCATAGAGATGCAATGTATTGAATATGAGAATCTTTAGTTGCAAAGGCTCATTAGAAAATATTATATGAGCAGTTTATGCATGAGGAATGCATCCTTTCCCAAAAGGAGCATGTAGAACAAGAGGATAAGCTATCCAGGGCTGGTTTATTCACTCACATTGAGCACAGAGAGTGCATTCATAGGAGGGCTTTTTCACAAGCCAACATGCATCAGGAGCACAGAGATGCTGACACTCATGTTAGTGCCCAAAAAAGAGAACGGTCACCACCATTCAAAGATTAGAGGTAAAGAAAATATGAGGAAGAAGAGGGACATGAAGTTGATGAAGGATATCTTGAAAGCTCCCAAGTTGAGGAGGAGGAATATCAACATCCTCTACCTTGACATAGAAATAATGTACCTCCAAGACCGCCCCACGTCAGCTTAGGGAGGAGGGCTTTCTATCCTTGCAGACGTATAAGATCTTAGCAGAGAAAGTGAAAGCAATCAAGAGGCAAGGCATGACTTTTCAAAATTCAACATTGAGAAATATTCATAACGAGTCTGGACCTATTGGTGCCTACTCTAGCATATCTTGAGCATTTTGACATGCCCAGGCTAGATAAATTCAAAGGTGATGAAGATGCACAAGAGCATGTCACAAGTTTTTTGGACATATGCTTCTAGATTTCAAGTAATGATGTTTTTATTTTGCATACATTCATCACAACCCTCTCATGCCCATCCCAAGAGTGGTTTAATCAGATGAGGAAACATAGTATCACCAGTTTTGAGCAACTGGATGATGCCTTTCTTGAACTCTTTTCTTTTGGCATCAGGAAGCAAGGTAACCTTTTTGATTTGGTTGCTCTAGCTTAGCATGATGATGAGCTAATCCTAGAATATGAAAAGAGGTGGAGGATATTAATGGCAAAGTTTCCATTCCCAATTCTTGCTATAGAATTGACCCAGATGTTCACGAAGAGTTGTACCAAGCACATCTTGTTATTGTTGCAATTGCAATAGTACCAGACATTCAAGGAAGCTTTGAAACAAGCCAAAGTAATTGAGGATATCAAGTTTCAAGAAGGAAATTTGAAGCTCAAAAATGGGAAAGAAGGGCACAATAAGAGCTCCACAAAACATCAGGGCAAGCATGCCCATGTCAATCAGGTGATGTTAAACCTCCAAAGAGATGATAAGGGGCAACAAAAGTAGAACTATAAGGCCCAACCTCCTATGAAATATGAGTAGCACAAGAATAATTACAAGGGAAAAAATAAGGAATAAGGCCCGCCTTGCCAATTAACACCTTTTACAGAATTACTGACATTGATATTCCATCAATTGTGTGAGGCTAAGGCAATCAGGTTGCCCGAGATTAAACTAGTCGATCCTAACTAGCCCAAGTCAAAGGGGTATCAGGATGATCTATTTTACATCTTCCATCGTATGAAATGCCACGATATCGAAGTGTGTTGATACTTCAAACATATAGTTCATAATAGATCTATAAAGGTGAGCTTATAGTTCCGAATAATCTACTAAAGCTCGATAACCAAAACATGGGGATTTATAAAAATCCATTTCCAAACCATGAGGCACTGTACAACAACGTTGGCCAGGTCAACCAAGTGCACATCGAACCACCTACCTAGGGGTTCGTAGGCATGGTTAATGTTGTTACTAGACATGGGAGGTATGAGCAACTACATCAACATCATGCTCCCATCAGGATACAAGTTATGCCGAATCAGCAACCAATTCAAAATATTACAGGCCCACAAACTAGATCGATGGTGATCATACAAAGTAGGTTGGTTCAAAGCCTACTTAAAAATCCTACAAAGTTGTGTATTTATGAGCTGATACAGTAGTCCCCTATCCATAGGGATACTCTCATGGATATTCTTAGGTCCATCGAGGTGTAGTCCCAGGATGCTCAAGGTGGGACACGTAAAACAGTGCCAGGAATATATGATTCAATTCTACAATCATGAAATTAGGATGATTCCTACAGATACAGTTGACCCGTCGTTACATATCATCACGTGTGTTAATCACATGTAATTCAAGAGGGTCTTTATCGATACTGATTCATCGATAAATATTATAATGACCAAGGTGTTAAGTCATTTAAAGCTATACAAGTCACATATTGTACCCATTGTATTCACATTAAGAGAGTTTAATGATGTGTTATGCTCAATAGTTAGAACAATTGTCATACCTATTCAGGTGGGCCTAAAGACCATCCTCGTGATGTGTCACATGATCAAAGGCACCATGCAATATAACATCCTTCTGGGAAGTCCTTATATTCAAGAAATGCATTGAGTTCCCTCCATACTACATCAATGTGTAAAATACATTCATGAGGGACGGGTTCATGTGGTGTCATCAAACAAAGAACCCTTCAAATTCATGAACCTAGCTGATTTGCCAAGGGGTTTCATACTCCCATCAATGCACCTAGACATCCAGCCAACATCGTTGATTAAGAATCCAGGAGGCAAACAAAAAGGGTGTGCTCAACCATCAACATCTATATTGCTCATATATGAGCACACTAGAGCAACTTATTTGAAACTGACTTCATCAAAAATGCTTCGGGATGAAAGGAATCTAAAGGTGAAAATGGAAAAAATGAAAAAGAAGCATGTTCCCGAACCAGTCGCCAATGAGCCTCCCACTCCCATGGAAGTGGAATAAGCCCAGGACAAAGTCGATGAGGTACCTCAGCCTGCCTTACCTGCATCATTAGTAGGGTCATTTACATCATGGATGACTATTCATTTGGCCAACATAGGGTTAAGTGAATATATTGTGTAGAATGTTACCTTTGGACCAATCCTAGAGACTACACAAGAGATGGGTCAACCACATTCTCATCATTTTTGGATTGGATTAGTAGTGCCATTTGTAGAACCACCCAATCAAATGAACTTCATCTACGCTAGGATGGATCAGATTCCTACTGGAACACCCATGGATGAATATTATGATGAACCATTCATAGTGAATGTTCATTACCTATCCAACCCTGAATATTCCATGTGCATTTTTTAATTATATCATTGGCATGGGTATCGCCTTGGTCTTTTTGAGCAAGGATGTAGGACTCTACTTGATCTGCATTATTAGTTGGCAACTAATAGGTTCGGGCTAGGGTTACAAATACAAGGACAGGATGATTTGCTTGCAGCATCTTTAGATCACTTGTACCTTAGTTTAGAGGGTGAAGTAGACTTCAATCCATATCACCCTAATCCTTTTGCATTCTAGAGGGATAACCAGATGGTATCTTATGTCACCATAGCACCACCCAAGACATATCATGATGATATCTTTGTGGATAGTGATTCCTCACTTGACGATCAGTCGAGGGATGAGGCTATGCTGGTTTATTTGATAGTATCATATTTACGATGCTTGTACCCATTTTTACCGGATAATGATGATAGTGATCAAGAGATAGCCTATATAGGGCCACATTTTTAAGAACATCCCATTCTAGTGGGGCAAATGAGGGCTTGTATTACAATAGGGATGAAGAATATGAGATAGAGAGAGCCTACTTAGGACCTCCCTACTTATGTTATCACAATGCACCATATACGATTGAGGATATGCATAGAGAGATCAATCTCCATTCTTCCCTTAGAGGGAGACAACCAAATCTTAATATGATTTATCATATAGTGTTTCTCGATTCGCTGATGTACATGGAGCTCTGTGAGCATAGTGACCTCATTTGACAGTATATTCATAGACAGGATTTGGAGATACCTATAATCATAGAACAACATCTCATGGTTGGTAGTTTGGATAATTATGAGTCACTTGCACATGGTCCTGGAGACATGATCCATTTCATAAATATGGTCTCAATTTATTTGACCAATCCACTCCATAATCCAGTTGTTCCATCCAAACCGTTGCATTTAAATATAGATGCTTCGACTAGGATTGCGCTGACTCACCTATTGAGCCTCAAGATTTATTTCCTAATGAGGAAATGCTGCAACCATTTCATTTTTCTCCATTTTTTGCTTATGATGTCTATCATGCTGAGGATGCTTCCAATGCAGAACCTATAAACCCATCAGATGACATCCACCTGATCCCTATGCCTCATTAGCTTGAGGATGGATCACACATTTCAATAGAGGAAATCTTCGATGTGGATATCAGTTATGATTCCACTAATCCAAGGAAGGTTAAATTTAGAGATTTTCTCACTCCCGATGAGCATTCCACCCTCATCCCTCTACTAAAAGAGAGACCTAATAATTTTGCTTGGACTTAAAAAGATATTTCATGTCTAGATCTAAAACTGGTTACCCATAACCTTTCGCTAGATATGTCAAAGAAACCAGTTAAGCAAAAGCTTAGAAATATGCATCCAACAATAGCCTTAATGGTGAAGGACAAATTGCAAAAGTTGTACATAGATTTTGTCATCTCTATTGACTATCTGGAATGGGTATCCAATATGGTGCTTGTAGAAAAACCTGATGGAAGGATCCGTATTTGTATGGATTTTAGAGACCTGAATAAGGAAACACCAAAGGCTTCATTTTCATTGTCAAATATTGCTCTTGTAGATGCAACCATAGGTCATGATATGCTCTCCTTAATGGATGGTTTTTCTAGTTACAATCAAATTCAGATTAAGCCTAAATACCAACATAAAACCACGTTTATAACACCATGGGGAACATTTTGTTATAAAGTTATGTCATTTTGCCTTAAAAATATTGGTGCCACATATCAGAGGGCCATGAAATATATCTTTCATGACTACATGCAAAAAATCCTAGAGGATTACATCAATGAATTATTGGCTAAGTCATTGCTACATGCAGAGCATGCTAAGGTCCTAAAGAATGTCTTCGATTTCCTGATAGAGCATAATGTTAGGTTGAATCCTAAGAAGTGTGTATTTGGAATAACTTCAAGAAATCTCTTAGGATTCTTTGTTTCAAAACAAGGCATTGAAGTCAACCCGAAAAAGGTTAAGGCTATTCTAGAGATGCATCCTCCCTCAAACATCAAGGAATTAAGAAGCCTTTAGGGCAAAGTAGCATCCATAAAGTGATTTATCATTCAATTATCGGATAAATATCAACCCATGAATCGACTACTACACAAGGGGGTCCCATTCAACTGGGATGAGGACTATCAAACCGCCTTTGCTAAAATCAAGCAATATCTGGTGATGCTGCTAGTGCTAGATCCACCAAGGCCAGATGTGCCATTTATGCTATATATCGGCAACCGACTTTACATTAGGGACCATGTTAGCCCAAAATAATGTGTAAGGCAAAGAGCAAGCCATATATTATATTATCCAAACCTTGGTGAGTTATGAGCTAGGATATGTATATGTGGAGAAGTTGTGTTTAGCAGTAGTATTCACTACAAAGAAATTTTGGTACTATATGCTAAGTCATACGACATATGTAATATCAAAACAAAACCCTTTACAGTATATGATGAGTAAAACATATCATAATACATGTACTACAAAGTGGATCATGCTACTGATAGAATTCAACTTGGAATTCATAATCCAAAATTCCATTAAGGAACAAGTCATAGCTAATCAACTGGATGAGGCACCACTGTAAAATAGTAGGCCTCTTACCATTGAGCTTCTGGATGATGCGGTCTTCATCATATCTGAAGCTCTTGAACCTAAAGAACCATAAAATAATGTCGATATGACCTTTTTCTTCAACGGTTTGAACTGTGAGCAAGGGGGTGGTGCATGAATAGTGTTTGTCATGCCACAAGGAGCTCCAATGCCCTTGTCATTCAAATTAGACTTCACTTGCACCAACAACAATGCTGAATACGAAGACCTACTATTGGACCTCCACACATCCGTCACCATGAACATTAAAATATTAAACATCTTTGGTGACTCCTTGCTCATAGTCAACCAAGTTAAGGGACTCTTTCAGTGTCGATGTCCCATGTTAAAAGCTTATAAATATCTTGTTGTTACATATTTGGCTAAGTTGGAATGGTATGACATTGAGGCAATCTCTCATTCATCAAATAGGTTCACAAACACCATGGCATATTTCGTATCCTTAATCCCTCAAAATCCATCTGCCTATTTTACTACCATTCATGTTAAAACACTCTTGCATCATGTGGTAGAGCATGAAGCCTTTGATAATAAAGAGTCAATCAACATGATTAGCATAGAACCAAAAGCTAAATCATTCTGCAGAGCTGAAGACCTCCTAAAGAAGGTGCCCTGGGGGTCATTAATCTCTTAGAGTCTGATGGGGAGTGGCACTACCATTCACCACAAGGTTGTTTCCAAGTTTACATTTGCACATGTAGATACGTAGGGAGAGTAAGTCATCTTGGCAGTTAAATTTGAAGCTTACCAGAGTTGGATGTTGCAAATCCAAGACTTTTTAAAACTTGGTTTGATCCTAGATGGATTGTCACATGCCACAAAATGCACATTCAAGAAAAAATCAACTAAATATGTCTTGCTAGGAGATATTTTGTACTGACAAAGTTATGATGGAGTTCTCCTTCATTGTCTAGAGCCCCAAGAGACATCTTGGACGATTTCACAATCTCATGATGGTACGTGTGGTGGCCATTTTAGTGTCATGGCTATTGTTAAGCACATCCTTTGAATGGATTACTATTGGCCCACTATGGAGAAGTATTGTAATGTGTATGTCAAGAAATGCATCAAATATCAACATCATGCTAATCTTACGCACTTGCCATCATAGGCCTTATAGCCCATCCAAGTGGCTTGGCCATTTGCTTAGTGGGGATTAGATCTTATTAGTAAGATATCTCCTCCATCATCGAGATGGCATACTTTTATTAATACAGCTATTGAGTACTTTACTAAATGGGTGGAAGAAATACCCTTAACAACAATGACTAGAGCTCGCATAGCAGAGTTTATACTCGAGCATATCATGTCATTTTGGGATTCCATCCAAGATAATTTTGGATAAAGGAACATCATTTAAGAACAAAACTATGAGAGCTTTGACTTCTAAGTATAGAATCAAGCACAATTTTGTGACTCCATATTATCCACAAGTAAACAGGCAAGCTGAGGCATCAAACAAGATAGTGGTGGTTATCTTGAAAAAGATGGTCCATGAAAACAAAAAATATTGGCATATCTAGTTGCCCCTTGCATTATGGGCTTACAGGACTAGCATTTGGACACCCACTGGGGCAACTCTATTTTCACTAGTATATGGCACTGAGGCCATTATGCCCTTAGAGTTGGAAATTCCAATGTTGTGCGTCACATTGAAAGAGTTCATCGATGATGACACCACGCGACAAGCTCACCTAGATCAATTGACTCTACTTGATGAATGTCGCATGAATGCCCTGGAGAATCTTTGTGTTTATCAGGAGCGATTAAAATGAGCTTACAATAACAAAGTCCATCAGAAAAACTTTGAAGTTTGGGATATTGTGTTGAAAGAGAACCAACATAACTCTAATTTGCCACCTGATATGCAAGACAAATTCATGACTAATTGGTTAGGACCCTATATTATATCTAAAAATATTGGTTTGGGTACCTATCACCTAACATCGCTAGGGGGTGTTGAAGAGCCTAAATCTCTCAACATCATCCATATTAAGGCATTCTATGCTTGAGAGCATAGAAAAAGGCACCAAGGGTTCCTAAAATTGCTTGGTCATGTTATTTAAAGGCCCCTAGGGTTTGCTTAAAATTGTTCGGTCATCCCAAAAGGCTCCAAGGGTTCCTAAGAACTACTTGGTCATCCCTAAAAGTTCCAAAGGTTCCCATAATCGCTTTGGTCAACCCAAAAGTCCCAAGGGTTTTCTAAATAATTTCTTGATCAATTTAAAGGCTCCAAATGCATTTCCTCGTCGTTTGGTCACTCCTAAAGGCTCCAAGGGTATGTACTCACCGTTTGGTCAAATATAAAGGCTCAAAAATTTATAAAATTTTAAAAAATCAATAAAATCCATAAAAATTGGTAAAGCATAAAATCCTAGAACATTTATATTTGCATTATGTATTTTCATTTACACATTCATTTACTTCATCACATTGCATATAGGCATTCTACATCTGTTGTATTTTGTAGTAGGATGGATTGTGTTTGTCAATATTGCAAATGATGTCACGTTGTATTTCAATCATGCACTTCTACATTTATCATAATCTATCATTCATGTGAGTAATTATGTTTTTCAACACAACCTATTTTGTTGCTATGAATAATATACTAGGGTTTTTTGGTCATTCAACCATACCTAGAGGTCTTCTCAAGAGCTGATAGAAAGCTTGCTTTGCTTTTGTAGTTGAGGTCTAGTCATTATAGCCCTTAGCATATTAGAATCCTATCACTAATCAACAAATTAAATAGTCCTAGTAAGGACTAGGGGAATATGAAAGCCATGAAGCAGGACCATGTATCTTGAGGTGAAAAGAATTATGTGGATGGTATGAGAAATGTTGGCAATTGGAAAAAGGACAATTTTATTCCTTACCTAGAATCCCTTGCTTACGATAAAATGAGCAATATCCCAAAGTGATATCCCACATCAATCCTCAATATTGATACCCCCTATTGATATCATAGATCGACATCCCAAATTGATATCCCATATTGATATCATAGATCGATATCCTAAAATCAATATCCCAGAAACAGTTCTCCAAAGTAAAATCCCCAAAGGAATTTTCTGAAGAAAATCATCAAATGTAAATTACAAAAATCAAGTCAAATGAAGACAAATTATACAAAGGAAGTTAAATCAATATCAAATCCCTTGCTCAAAAAAAATATAAAATAAACAGTGTTTTTTATCACTATAGTACAAAAATAAACAATTATTTTTATCACTATACATGAGCAAGTATCCTAAAAATTTGAAGAAAATAAGGGAGCAAACTTGAATCCCTAGAATTGTCAGCACTACAGTACTTATGCATGACAATATGTCTGATGCATTAGCACCTCGCTTATGTACAGACCAATTTTTGAATGTGGAAGAGCTAGCTTCAAGTGTCCTGTATTGCCTAGTGGTCTAGTCCAACTAAAATCTGAACCTAGGATTGGATAAACATATGAGGATCCCCTATCTTAGAAATGGGTTGAAAGAATCCCGCTTGACATCGAGGTGTGCTTATGCTTTATCTTAATATACTTATTTGTACACATAGAAATAATGAACAGTTAGGGCCTATCCTAGCAAAAGCCTTACATTTCAGAAGTCTAGTTTGGTCAGTATACAACTTTTGATAAGTCTACTAGGGTGTTTGAGTCTCATGGAAAACCTCAAAAATTTCTCTAATAGCAACAAAATACCAAAGATCATAAACCATAAAAAATAAAGTCATTCATTCATCAAATTGCAAAATATTGAATCCGTGATACATCATTACATTGAGCACAATCAAGATATAGGATAGATACCGGATGAATATCAGAAATGATATTTATATGGTCATCGACTATATTGTGCATATCTTTCAAATTTCAAAAGGAATATAGAGTGACATATTATATCATTCACATCATACCACTTCATATCATTGCATTTCATATATGGGTGATTAATTGATTAAATTCTTGTAATGACGATTTTCAATTACATTCATGATTTTTACACATTCTGCGGTGTCATCTATTATATTGTTAAACATATATCACATTCATTCTTTATGTTTTAAGTGATTAAAGTATACAGGTTCATTTATATTATATTACTATCATGTAAATAATGCATTACATACATTACACCAACATATCGTGACATCGTCATAAATTAAATACATACAATAAAGCAAAATTAAATATACGTTTAAAATTAAACATTGCATCCATATGCATTCATCATAAATTGAACATCTAAACATCTATATCACTACATACCATCATCATCATAAATTAAATAGCTATCTAGTGCATGTCATCCATACATCACATCATATAAGCATAGCATTAATATGAACATCTGCATCCATGTGCATAACATAAACATAAAATCAAAAAAAAAAAAGTACACACAATGAGCCAAAATGACCAATCTCATATATATATGTGTGTGTGTGTGCGTGTGTTTTCAAAATGAGTACATCAAGGGTATATCAAAAATACCCATAGGCTACAACTGTGTAGGTCCTCGACCTTACATTCAAAAATGGTACAAAGTATCTCTACGATCTATACTAATCAGGGCCTATACCCCCAGTCTATGAGGCACATCCATCGTCTCTGCCATACCTATGAGTCCTCTGTGATCTAGTGCCATGAGTACTCGAGGACCTATGATTCCTCTCAGTCCTATGTGTCATGTATCTAGAGTTGGAAGAACACTACCTTATCTCCCTGGTCCTGGACCTAGTCCGTTGGGACCCTGTAGTGTGGGTGTCCTCTGGTACCTCCCCACCTATTATTTTGATGTGGGCCTCTAGCTGGAAGATGCGATCCACTTGCACTTTATCTCATTCATTACCCTCCTCCATGAGGGAATGAATCCTCCTGATCTCTACCATGGGATCACAACCTACTGGCAGTAAATAATATGGTGCTACCAAAGGTGGCATCACAGCCTATGTAGTAGAGGGGAGCTTGTTGCTACCATCGGTAGGTCCCTCTTAGTAGTCATGGCACTCAGCTATGACTATGCCACATCTTGCTCGCTAATGAGTTGTGTGATCTGGGTGCCTACGGTGATATCCTGTGCATGGAGAGCTATCCTCTCCTCCTCGTATCCCTATCGCTACCTTTTTTCCCTATGCTAGCTTCACCTCTAAAGTGGTGATAGATGTATCCTACTACAAAATATGAGTTTGTAGTCTCCTAACCTATCTCTGGAGGTTGGCAATATGGGCTATCAACTGCACAATCTTGTTTTCAATAGGTGCCTTGTCCTCCTCAGTTGTGTCCTTATCTACCTCAACCTAAGGATCCTCCTCAATGGTAGCCTCTACATCCCATCCACCCTCGATATGTTGGTACACATTACACCCATCTGGATTAGCCTCTACTTCATCATCTATCTGGCTGAGGGGCCCCTCTCCCTACCACTATAGCAGTGACCACCAAGTATCATACGTTGCGATGGTTCCAACCCTATCCATGCCTAACTCCTAGAATTCCTTAGCCTCATCCCCTAGCAGTGCCAGCTGGACCCATGGTAGATATCTCTCTAGTAGGCACCTGTAGATAATAGGAAGCACCAAAATATCCTGAGCAATCACAAACTAGTGTAGGACGCATGAGTAGTACTGGTACTCATGAATTTTGACCTTACAACTGAGTAACCACCTATCCCTCCTCATCTGGTGTAGCTGCTTGCCAGCATCCTACCACACGGGGTAATCCATGTATGGGTGCCACTCTATCTCATCTACCCAAAGCTATGCAAATCTAGTAATATAGTGGTTTAGGTCCCTAGTGTGAGACCTGCTTTGAAACCCCTCCTCCTCGTGGGATCAGCATGTCGCATAGCACTATCGTGTGGCAAGAATAATAGTAATCCTGAGAGGTAGGTTTGTGGGTCACTCAATTCGAATGTGTTGCCAACCCTAGATTTGAAGTAGTAGGTTGTGGCTAATGCTGACCTAACTCCTACAGGTAATCTGATACAACTCATGGTATAACTAAGCTAGCAGTGTGCTATCCCAATCTAAGAACAAAGGTCACCGCATAGAACTCTAAGTAACTCTCCTGATGATGGCCAGGAGTTTCAAGGAGATCCTCATTCCCGAGGAGTTTGGAAGCATAATCTGAATGACTAAGTGCATGAAAATAGCCTCTTAGACTGAGAAGATGTCCTTCTCCTACCAATATCCGACATGGATGCCTCCATGATAAATCCTAGTCTAAGCATCCTCATTGTACCCATAAAATATGGCATTGAAGATAGCTCCTCTGTTGGTTAATGGAGTGGAGGTGATGGGCTCCCCATCGATCGGGATCCTAAAGATCTAGTACACATCCTCCAATGTCATGGTCATTTCACTTGTGGGCAGGTGAAATGTGTTGGTCCACGCATCCCAACTCTAGGCCAATGTATCATGTAGGCCTGGTATACCTTAATCATGGGTAGATCAAGCATGTATCTGAGCCAACCACACCAAACCACTCTCACTCCTGGATAGTAATATGTCTGTGGAGGGTGCGAAGGAGATCCGACTCCCTGGCTCTAGAGGTCAATTTTTGAAATGAAGTAATTCATAAGGGAAAAAGGTAATTAAAAATAACTAAAAATAGTTAAAATTGACCTTAAAAAAATTTCAAACAAATAAAAAAAATGCTAAAAAAATCAAATAAAATTAATTTTTTTTCAAAAGTCTTAGAACTGCGAGTCAAATCTGTGATCCGTGTGACGGTCAAAATTTGACCATTGGGATTTGAATCCTGCCATAGCTGACAACCACGGTTTCCAATCTAATAATTGAGAGCCACGTATGCCAACTATGGTCTAGGAATGTAACCCTTTTAAGATCACTTCCTAGCCTGGAACCCAAAAATTAAAGCCCTAATCTAGCCTAAACTAATGTGAGGTTCTTTACCAGTAGTTTAGTGAAGTTAATTTGACCCATTACTTAATGTGGTTCATTTTTTAAGTTGGTAAGGAGTGCAAGGACTCAATTTTGACTTACCTTTCCTGCACCAATACCTCTGCTAGATGAAGGTTGCATAGGGTCTACCATCGGGATGTGTGAGAGGTCGTAGGTAGTTGTTTCAGTAGCGTTTCACATCAATATTGCTTCCACACCTCTCAGAGCTCTCTAGTTGCAAATTCTTTCAAGGAATAATAATAAAATTTTCAAATGGGAAAATATTTTATACTTTTCTTAATTGCAATGGACCATAGCTACCAATCGCAATCCCAAAATTAGGGTTTGTCGACCGCAACTCTAAGCCATAGTTCTCAAATTTGATATTTCAAACTGCTACCTATGCGTGCGGTTTGCAACTGGCATTAAATGTACCAAAATCCCACTATGGGAAGGTTTTAAATGATAGATATGATTCCTAACAGATCATAATCTCAATAAGAGCAATCAATTTAGCAAATTTGGTGATTTTCAAGCACCAGGATCAATTAAAAAACTTAAAAAGTCAAAAATATATATTTTTTAAAAAATCAAAAGCCAAATGCACCTCGTATTTAGTTATTTACCCTAGAAACTTGGTGGTTGTAGTGACTAACACTCCATGCAATCCGACAAGATGAGTAAATAACCATAAGGACATTTGGGGTAAAATTGTCATCGTTGATTTGATATGCTTCTTTTCAATCCTAAAGAAGGCCTTAGAGGCTGGACCGCTCCATAGGAATGAGGTGTTTCATGTCATTTCTCCTTTGACATATTTTAAGCAGATCATCAACAAATTCATTCAACATAAATCTAATTGGCATTGTATTATTTTGATTCCCTAAGAAGGCTATTGTAGCCTGACCGCTCCATGGGATAGAAATGTGCAATTAATATTAACAGTTGTAATCATAAGCTGAACTAGGTCTAGCCAAGTAATTAAATACTAAATTCTAAGTTTTTCATATCATTCATTATGGTCAAGCGACCTCATCGCTTCATTCATTATCATTACCCTCATCGACTCATCATTTGAGGGGGTAGTCATACTTTCATAATCATAATCAAAATCAACATAAGATCCCTTGATCTTGTCAAAATTGTGTTCGTCCTTGTGAATCATTATCAACAACTATCATAAGCTTACCCCTCTTCTTGGGAAAAATGACATATATGACAGTTTATTTTTAGCTCTCCTCCTTTTGGTTATATAGGCCTAACTCCTATTGTAGCACCAAAGCTACCCGAATGCCTGATGACGAGTGCAAACCCTTTCAAATTAAGCCTCCAATGAGTTGGAAGCAATGATTCCAAGATGCGCATCCTTTTGCAGGACCTGGGGCATCTAATGTTGATCAGATCAATGATCATCATGCAACCTTCAATATCATTTTAGGTGGTGTATTTTTTCTCATGCATTGTTTGATCTCACAATGCATCACAAAAGGGCCATCTGTAGACACCTAAAATACGTCATGTTAATGGCGACTACTCATATGGGACATGCTACAAGACCATATGGAAGATCTTGGATAGACTCCAAGATAGAGTAGTGGTTTTAACCACTCAATTTGGGCTCCTTGGCCTAATCAGATCAAACCATTGTTGAGACCTACGGTCTATAGTCTAAACTGCTATTGACACCCACGGTTCACATTTTAGGCTGCATCTATCACCTGTGGTTTAGAACTGAAGTTTAGTTGGCCTTCATCCAAGCCAAATTTGTTTGAACAACCATTTGTTCTAGAAGAAGGTAGTTGAATGACAAAAAATTCCAAAGGCTTCCAATCCAACTGTCCCAACCACCTTTGCTTAATCTTGGATTCTCCATGAAGCCACCCCTAGCCCTTAGGTAATCCTATAAGTACCCCTCAAAATTAGGGCAAACAATCAAGTGTGTATCAAAGATTAAATTAGTGAATCCCTGTCAGATTGTAGACTCACCTGAGTGTACTGAGAGAGTTTTGTTGCCATTCATTTTCCAATTCATCAAGCATCATGTCAAATTGTGTCATGGATGTCCTAGGAGCTAGAACACCAAGAAATATGAATTCAGGCAAACATAGGCCCAATTGTGCAATTCAACCGCCAAACTAGTCAGAGGACATCAAGGCGACCCTTGACCATCATTTTGACAAGGAAGATCAAGCCCACAGTCTTGGATTTGGAGGGCAAAGCTACTCTATTACTTGTCATGGATGACAATCAGTGCAGACCACTCATTTGAGCCACGGTTTGCAATTGATGAAATATCTCCTTACTGTTCTTTTTGTATTATATTTTACCAGGTTAGATTAGGCATCTTAGTGGTTTATTTAGCAATTTAGAGACTCTGACTGATAGAATTAGGATTTTCATTAAGTTTACTTTATTATGGCAAATAGGACATAATTAGCTCATTTTTATGTTATCATGCTTCATTTCATGTAATCAATCCATTAGATAGATAGTTGTGCTTTCCAGTTATATGTTTCAATTAATAATTTCAAGAACTACATAGTATTAACATGATTTATTCATTTTCTTGATTTTATTAGTGTTATAAAGAGCCTCATCATGAGAGGTTGCCTATGATTTTAATGTTTTTATGTTGTTTCTTGACCGTAGGAAAGCATATTCAAAGGAGATTCAACCATCCAATTCCTTCCTCAATGTGGAGAAGAGGGTCAACTCCATCCTAGAGTAATTCGTGTCACCCCGAAGGGCCTAAAACTCACATTTACCCTTAAGATGGAATATTGTTTTTTCCTACTATAATAAGAGTATCAAAATGGTATCCCTAAGAGGGACGTCACTACAACCGAAATTGGCTTCTTTACAATGGAATAAAAGTTTTTTTCTTCTTCCATTTGTTGTCAATTTCTCATGAGTCTATTTTATTTCTCTTATTTCATTTTACACAGTAGGAAGCATAGGTGTGAGACCATTTTGGTGGTCACAGTCACCACTTTTCAAAACCCTTGCCATGCATTGGGTGGAAGAGGCCTCCAATTTGTAGGTTGTGATGGCTTAGATAGGCTCTCAATCTATCATAAGTCATTGGGTGAGATAAATGGTAGAATTTGATTGTCATTTGTCCTACCCTTGACTTTTTGAGGGGTCTAGACCATGTCCGTCCCACCCAAGGATGGTTGCTGGTGGTCATACCTGGGTGGGATGGCTATGAACTATGGTCGTCCTAGGGTGGTACGACCGTGGCTACATGGCCCTAAACTTCCCAAAAGTGGGGTAAACCTCCCCAAAAGTGGTTAGGACCCCTATTTAACCCTTGAGGGTTGCCCAATGGGGCCATATGATGTTGATAAGAATGTGTCATTACAGTCTAATTTGATTGATGTAATTTTAGTGTCTACACTTACAATATTATTTGATGACCGAGCTTAAAAATAAATAATTGATAAATAAGTAAAAACCCCCATATTCCTAATATATATAATAAGAGATTATAAAATATATATATATATATATATATATATATATATATATATATATATATATATATATATATATATATACATTTTTATTATAAATACCTTCATGAATAAAAATCTCTTGTTAGTCTTATTTTGGCTATATAGCCAAAAATTCAATTTGGGGGATAAGCAATATTATTACGATAATTTCTATAATATAGTTTGGGGGAAAAAAAAAGAGAAAAAAATAAGTGGAAGGGAATCAAGTAAAGTATTCCTATGTTTCTATAACTTTTCGTAGCTATTTTCTATAGTTGTTTTTGTAGTTATTTTTTGTAATCATTTTCTGTAGTTATGTTCCATAGTTGTGATCTGTAGTTATTTTCCATAGCTATTTTCTATAGTTATTTTGTAGCTATTTTCTGTAGTTATTTTCCATAGTTGTTTTCTGTAGTTATTTCTTAGCTATTTTCTGTAGTTATTTTTTGTAGTTGTTTTTGGGAATTATTTTCCATAGTTGTTTTTTGTAGTTATTTTTTGTCTTTTGTAGTTACTTTATGTAGATGTTTCAGTAGCTTATTTCCGTAGACACGACTTCATAAAAAAATTTATAAGTGTATAGTTCGTCTCTAATTCATGCATGATTGAGGACGCGTATCAAGGCAGGATAAAAATGCTATAATATGATTATAATCGGTCCTTATCAACAAAGATTTGGCTTAAAATAAAATGCATGCAAATGTTTAAATTACACAAGCATTTGAACCTCATGAGCTATGGTATAGGTTTGACCTCAAAAACCATGTGCATTGGACTTAGATGCTAGGTAAGCATGGGTCAACAAGCCAATAGAAAAATAACCCATGCACAAAGTTAACTTGGAAATCATCGAGAGCGCAACCTAGATCATGGGCGATTATGTGGATCCTTGTGATCGACATATGGGTGTATGAATTTATTTGAAAATTTCATGCGTATGGCCAATTGTGCACCACAGGTATTTGGACACAAGAGGAAGGAACACAAAGATATTGTACAAGGTAAGTCATGGATCTACTGCACATTGAAGCTAGAGAGAATGGGTAATGAGTGAATCAAACTCGAATTGCAATAATTATTGGGAGCTAACAGCAACGATATATCAATGCAAAACTACAAAGGGAGCATATCAAAGGTAGAGAGGAAGTGAAGGATTTAAATTACATATCGAGGCAAATTAATTAAATTTTTAATCGACCACCATTCCAAACCATGAAATAAACTTATTAAATATTATATAAAGGATGAAAACACAATTGAAAGTCCTCGAAAGGTGATTAGAATTAAAATTTAAATTTCATCCAGAAGATGAAGTAATGTGGAATTATCATGATTTAGCATTGCAAATCAATGAAAGGTAAAAAATTATGGGTATGTCTCAAAAACATGTCATATTTAGCACAAATGAAGGTAGCCACCCCACACGGATGACAAAAATTGCTAACACTTGATCGCATGGTGTAATAGGAAGAAACATCACAGATCGAACATGAAGACCATAGATCGAAATGGGATCAAAGATTGAAAATTATTCAACCACTTGCATAATGAAAACATAATAAAAATACCCTAATTTTGGATTATCTCCTCTATAATTACGACAAAAATTTGGTAGTCTTGTGATCGACCTCAGTTGTGAATGTAACCAAAAAATGGCAAACCATAGGTGAACAATGAAAGAAAAGTAGATGATGGATATTTAATTCTGGAGAACAGTTAATTATAGTTCAAATACCAAGGAAGAAGTAGAAAATTCAAGTTTCAACAAAGGGGTATGATAAAAATTGAAAACGTTTACCAAAGCGAAGATGCGAAACCAATTGTAAGTAACATTGTTTCAAAAGTTTAAATAATTTACTAGAAAAATATAACAATAATATCTACAATTTTTTTATGAAATGGGATAAATGTAATGAATTGATCTATTTGATAAAATGCTTATATAAAATGATGCATTTCTAAAGGGATTTCTCTGTGTAAATTCAGTTTTATAAGATAGTAATGAATATATGTATACATTCATATTTGTTGTAGGGTTTTCAGTTATAGTAAAACTAAAATATAACTAGTCCATAATTCATAATTCCCCTCCATATACCATACCCCTATCACCATGCTAAAACCCACTTTCCACAAATGAAGTGAGTCATATTCTGTAAATATCCAAAACCCAAGTGATTTCATCAAGATATTATTCCATGAGGTGATATGGTGGGAAGCTCTAACAAAATCTCAAGGGCATGACCAGGGTGTGGCTAAATAGTTTATCTTGAACTGTGACCTCACAACCATTGTCACCTATGTGTTTTGGGTAAAAATTGAATTCACCCCTAGCTTGATTTTAGAAGTCTTGCATTTTTCCAAAGTCATCTAAAGCTAATTTAAGTCTACTTATAAATGAGTCAATCAGGTGGTCGAGAAATTAAGGGAAAAGTGTGTTGTTGTTAGATACTAAGAAGGTTGTATTAAGGGGGTGGCAACCTCTTTCCTTACCTTGAAGTAGCACGAGGCCACCAACTTATTAATAAAATTCTTCACATTGGAACAAAGAATATCTATATGTAGAGGATACCATTTGAAAATTATGCTTAACTTGAAATATCTCGAACAAGAGGACTGTGTCATAAACCTTCCCTATTTTCTCTATTAAAAGTCATAATTTCTAGAGTGCAACCTAGGAAGCCTGGATATGAACCCAAGCTACATTTGATTTCCCATCATGAACTCATAAAACTGCTTGTCCTACACAAAGAATCCAAAACTAAAATTTCATGGGAAAAAGTGGTGGAGGTAAACCTCAATCAGAACAGAGTCAATTTGAATCTAGTGAGAACACTGCATTTGAGGTAAACCATGAGTCTTATAGTCAAGAATAATAGGAAGAAGAGTTTCTTGTGCATAAATGACCTACCCTTACCAAATCTGCTAAAACCTCCAAGCACCCTTCACCTACAAGAAAAATGAGATATGAGGAATATAACCTAGGAAATGAGGAAAAAGGAGAAACGTCCAACCCTCAAATGAACCCACTTACCTCAAATATTTTTATTGAAACCTTAGCCTAGATCCAAACCCAACAAATTTTGCTATAAATCAAGTTGTATGGCCTTAGGAGGGAATTTTTAGAGCATGCAGCCTTGGTACAGAGGGCCTTTACCACCTAGTTTGACCTCCTAAAGTAGATAGCGATAGAAAGTATGACCAAACCGATTCAACCAGTGTCTCAACCGATAATTATCGATGCATCCCCAAATAAATGCTTCACATCAAGGAAGAAAATGAAAAAGTTGGTAAATTTTGGTAAATACTTTAATATGACCAAGATGCTTATTGAAGATAGCTCACTTAACTTATCCATATTTATATATCAGAAGCACCCTACGTGTAGCTCTCAAAAACCAAAGTCATCGGTTGAGATAGAGATTCTCCTTGAGGTAGAGAAGGTGATCAACAACATCACCGTATCTATAGGGTAGTTGACCCTAACTGCATGGTAAGGATCACCACCTAGCATAAAAGACATGGGAGGAAAACCTAAAGAAGTCACTTATTTGAAGACTGTGGCTGTTGAACAACCACCAAAGGTAAAGGTGCAAAAGGTGAAACATGAGAAGAGGCCTGCAATAGATCCTTCTATCCCTACTAGAGTTTTAGCCCAGATCAAATTTAATAAAATTTAAACTTTAAAAATTGAAAATTGTCAAATTTTTGTTCATAAACTTGCATATTTTATTGGTGTTATGTCATAATTTGTAGTATTAATTTTGCATGCATGGGGATATGCATTCCCTATAGTTTGAAGGTAAATGATGAGTGTGGAACTGTTATCATATTATGCAATTTTTAGTTTGGTTTTTATATGCAAATATGTTAAATATGGACGTGTTTTAATGACTAATACATATTATTTACATGATTTATGATGAGTATGATTCATAAGTAATTAAGTGATATATAACTGTTACTTTATGCAAAACTATGCAAGAATGTTGTATTTTTAGGGAGTGTATATTGCAGGAATATTCAGAGAGACGTTATAGCCAAATACATGCCAAACATAGATAAACCAGCTAAAGTGGAAGCGTGTTGAAGATAGGTTACAAATATATCTATGGATACTATCTACGAATACCACCTACAGATACTATTTACGAAAAATATCTATAGAAAGGCATTACATAAAGGTGTTATGAAAATCAGTTGATTGTGCAAACCTATTTGACACATCAAAATTTCTACGTATGTTGATAGCTCAACCAGCACCACGTGGGTTACATAGTTAGTATAGCTGATTGTCATGATGGTATTAATACTTGGAATGTGATCTAAATATTTTTTATATGATTTGTTATCAAATTTGTAATCTATTAATTTATTATTTGTCAAGATTTAAATATAATCTTAATTTATCTCTTTCCATAGGAAGAGGACAAAAAGTTGTTTTGTCTTGTCAACAAATTATTTAAATTTAGGTCTTTGTTACGTTTATTTGGTATTATGCCACTTGAAGAAATCCATTTGTAATAATTCCAAGGTAGTTGTTAGGTTTTTTTAATTTTATATTATTTTTATTATGTAAAATTGACATTCAATCTTCAAAGTGTTCGAGATGTAACAGAAAGGTATGAAAGTCTTCTATATAAAATGACAGGTGACATTATAAATTACAATGTAAAGACCTTGGAAAAGGTCTACCATATAATATCTATCATCTACCATCTATTTTATATTAGACTATGATCTACCATAGTCTATAATTTACATTGTACAAATGAAGAATTGAAGTCAAGCAATAAAATAGCAGTATTTTTCTCCATGGATTTGGTAATTGTATCTTGTATTTCTACATGATTTATTCATTTCTATAATTTTAGTTATTTTCCTACAAATATGAATTGAATAGTATTAAGTTAGTTTAATGAAATATTAATTGTTGAAATAAAATAGAGTAGAAAGGAGAAGAGAATTACACTGACTTGTAAGAGGCAAGGCCCACTCTAAACAATCAGTCCCTTGCTCTCTTCCTCCTAAACTATAGTAGGATTAGTTAGAATATAGAATAAGTCTTAGAGTATAGAATTAATTAAATTAACATAAGATAGAATCATAAAATATATTAAGTAATAGTTGCATTATTAGATCATACATGGATCCACACACACATGCATAGACTTGGTCATAAATTGCATCTTTAAATTAAGCATCAATTTTATTGTAATTTCTTTTATTGAGAACCTTTATTTTCTACAAACAAAACTAAGAAAATAGAATAAAGTCAAATATTAAGAATTGTGGAATAATCTATATGGGATTTTGTTTCTTTAAATCTAACCTAGATTGAAAAATTAAATGTGAGAACTACAACTCAACAATAGTTGACCTAGATCTAAAGCAAATATTAGCCACAACCAGAATTACTCATGGAGCTTCAATTTTTTGGGGGTGTCCCTTTTTTTAGGTATCCTATTTTCCATTTCTAATTCATTTTTTTTGTTTATGTTCATATTTATACCTATAAATTATGCCACAAACTCTATTTTTTGCATCTTCGCTTAGGTTTTCTAAGAGTGTGCCATTCCCCAAGCATCCCCACGCACCATTTTTGTTTCATCTCTAACATTTTCTCTTGTGTTACCACCTATAAAATTTACTGCAAACTCCACCATCCATCTCGTTGTTAGTTTTTTGTTTCATATTTTCTCTACAAATATTTTGGTTTTTAAATCATGAATATCCTATGTAGTACCTTTTTTGTGCTTTATTTTTTCCAGACTACTTATATTAGTGTAAGCATCTCATATTTTCTTTTACTACGACACAAAATTAAAGCTCGTCTAAATTCTCATTTTCCACTAAGTAAAATACCTTATGGGTTGCCAAGAATATGGGTACTTTTTGAACATTACCCACGTGTACTTTGATGAAAAGTGTAAAGGATCACATTATAGGCTATTGGAGCAGGCCAGACACTTTTGGATTAGGCATGCTAGCGATGGATCCTAAAATAATTTGATGTTATAAGGATGGAGAAAATGAAATTTGGCAAAGTATGGAGAGTGAAAAACACTTTGCTCCCTTAGTCGAAATGGACTAGTACAAAAAACCAATCACCCAATGAGAAAATTTTGTTAAGTCCTAAGGGTGCCATACATTTTGTACCACATATAACAACAAATGGGTACCAAAACTTGTCACCCAATAGTTTGCAAGAGAAAAGGAAGGAATGGCTAAGTATTTAACCTACTGAAGAAACTATCCCAAAATTTGAAGTGTGTGGGTACCAAAAATCCATCACTCAATGGCATATAGTGGACCCAAAGGTTTTGTCCTCAGAGAACAAAGAACTAGGTACAAAAAAACTATCAATGTAAAAGGTTTAATAGCTTGCACAAGTCAAGTGCTAAAACCAGCCAAGTCTAGATAATGTCAAAAATATTATACCATGCATAAGCAAGAATGGGTACAAAAAGTTCATCACCCAACAAAAAAGGACAAAAAGAGATAAAAATGTCTAAGTATCAAGACCTTTGGAAGATATATACTAGGACTAGTAGCAGACATGTACAAATATTTCATCACCCGATGATGAAGATGAAAGGAATGATAATCAGATCATTCCAAGCTGCAAGGATCTTAGGTGTTAACAAAAAACCACATTCAACCAAAAATAAGAATCTAAAATCAAATTGATAGCATAAGCTTATAAATAGATATGCAAAATATGAGCAGAAATATCATATATTATACCTAAAAAATGAACACAAAGTACAATGAAGGTGCCTTGCTTATATAGGTAAGGATGATCAACCATAGTTGTAGGATCAAGCTAAGGATAAATATACACCGTACAAAAGGAATATGTGATATGGTCCATATATTTGTAACCTCTATGGAAGAAAGAATTCCAACCCTCCAAATATACCTAAAAATATCCCTATAACCCCTAGGAATAGTCAAACCTAAAAACATCCCCATAATATCTAAGAAAAAAATATGTGACATCTCATAATATCTAAATAAGATAAATGAAATATCCACACATAAGTAGGTGGAGAAAATACATGGAATAACTAAATAAAAAGGAAATAAATTACCTATGTGAACATGATATGAGGTAAACAACCTACTCTAACACCCCCATCAAGTGAATCTAGGGATCAAAAAATAAATGGCATATCCACAGTTTAAGTCCCAGCAATAAGGCCTGATCAGGTACTCATGTACAATATATCCATGAAGAAATCTCAAACTAGAATAAGGAAACAAACCACATGGGAAAAATACCATCCTACTAGAAAGAGAGAAGAAGTAAGAATGGAGCCAAGGAGTGCTCCCAACACCCCCCTAGAATTATGAGCTCCATGAAGAAGTACTATGAATAAATGGATGCCTCTACAATGAACAATGTCTCCCACAAGGAAGAGAGTAGTCATGAAGCATCTATCGAATGTCTTCCCACTCCAAGTGAGTGTGAGAATAAGGGAACAAAATATAGAATGATGACGTAGATCCTTCAAATAGAGCTGAAGTGAATAAGATGTCACCAATAAATTATGAAATCAATATCCAAGAATGTAGAAGCCCAAACCAACACCAAAATGGAGCAAAATATAGTCCCAATAAACATCCAAAATTTCAATGTGCATGAAAAGTGGAAGAGAGGTATGAATAGCATCCATCAAGGAAGAATCATCAATGTCCTGCTACATAAGTGATGAAGAATCGATGGAAGCAGCAAGAGAAATAAGTGGAGGCTTAAAAGCCTCAAAAGAATCAACATGGTCTTCAATATCTCCAAGTGAGATTACAAATGAAGACAAAATATTTGTATTCAACTCTTGTAGGAGTACATCATCCAATGTGAAAGAAAGAGGAGAATAAAATAGTAGACAAGGTGTCTCACTCAAAGAAGGAGGGCACATCAAAAAAAGGTCCTCAAAGGAAGAATTACATGGAGAAGATACAATGTATACATCATCATAAAATAAATGAGTGAGCTCCTCATACATGTCAATAAAATCATAGTGTGACACTCAATGAAGAGAGGCAAAACCATCCAAGAAGTCATCTATATGTAATGATGTAACATGACATGAAATCTCTATTGTATATTCTACAACATCAACATGATCATCCACATAAAACAAGTGTAAATATGTATCTTGTAAAATATATGAAGTAGGTACTATAGCATCAATCTCATCATCCAAAAAATCATGAGATAGTGACTCTAGAAACAAAGATGAAATGCCACAAATGATGCCCTCCATGCAAGCAATTGTAAGAGAAGATACATTGGGTAAAAACTTTCTTCTCAACATATGATAAGCAAGGTAAGGCGTGTTCTTATGAACTCCAATAAATTTTTGAAGCTCTTCACAAACTGAATAATAAAGCATGCTAGAGATCCTTAAATTGTCCATGAACCATGTCCTATACTCCTTACCCTTCACCATTTGTTTGGGTTGGAGTTATGAACAAAGGATCCAAACTTTCACTTTTACATAATGAAAAAAGTACCTTAAACCATGCTTCAAAAGTTTCAGCATTTACCTCTATGTTGAGTTTAAAAAAATAAGTAAAGTAGAAGAGCCCCCTAAAATAAATTGCCATTATAAAATGAGAGGTCTAGTGTGATGTCACAAGGTCGTACAAAATTCCACAAAATCACACCAATGCATAAATGAAGCCTATAAACTATAAAAAAGCTCCAAAGGAATTTCCAAAATAATCTCCTTCTTCAAAATAAGTACCTCAATGAGGAATATTGGCACAAGAGGATGCACCACAAAAAAACAAGCGAAGTCAAGTACAAAGGACTTCTCAAGCACAAAAATATGTAGGCTCTTCCAATAATTGAACACCAAGTAAGCTTATCATAGAGATCCAAACTAAGTGGAAAAATAGTAAATGAAGGAAGATGGGACTTTAGAACAATAGTCCATATACAAGGTTCAAGTGCAAAAAATAAAAATACCTTTTTTTTTACAATACAATATAATGAGAGTGCATCATAAAATCATTATTAATGTCTAAATATAGATCCAAATGATCTGAAATTTTAGAGACATCAAAAACATGATTTTACAGTCTTTGAAAAAATTTCACTGAGCAACTTCAAGTATTTCGCCCAAAAGAACGAGTTTATTAAAAATAGTAAAATCATTGTAACGATCTAAATATAGCTTCAAATTATTTGAAATTTTATGGGTAGGTCTATTAGCCTGTTTTATGAATTCTATAAAAACATCTACAAAAACATTGAATCTTTGATGAAGACATATATAGATTACTAAATCTAGATAGGTTTCCATAAAATTGTGATATATGGAAGAATACTTATACAAATGATCTAAAATATTATACACATATCACATGAATGCATCTACATACCTCTATATTTTTTTGTGTAAAAAAACACATTCTATCATAAGATATATGCAAAATACAAAAATAGGTTGTATTGGTGACCCTGTCAAAAAAGGGAAATGCTCAAAAAAACATTGCTTAGGATAGATCCAAGGGTATGAGGCTATTTTTGTATGGGTATAAGATTTTTCAAGAGGTAAATTATGATCTAACAATGGAAGGAGAGACACAAAACTAGACAAAAACTCCACCAAGGACCTGATCACAAAAATCAAAGCTTCTACACCAATCCTTGAATCTGCAAGAGAAAAAACTGGACAACACTCACAAATGGATGACTGCAACACCTATTACTTTTATGCCATGAAAGGAATTATAATCAGATTATTTCAAGATATAAGGATCTTAGGTGTTAACATAACACCACATTTAACAAAAATAATAATTTGAAAGCAAATTTATAGCATAAGCTTATAAATGGTGTATCGCTCCAATTTTTTCGCATCCCTACCTTTAGGCTATAAGATCCGCGCCCGAAAGGAGGATGGGAAAAGGATGTTGCAGTACCTCGGACTGAGAGGACTTTGTGAAGGTCCCGCCTCTCAAGGGAGGTGTATTTTGGTGATTCTTCGATGGATGGTGGGTTCACCAGGAAACATTTAGCGGCAGTTTCCACGCCTAGGTTTTGGATTGTGTTTTGATGTGTTCGTTTTAACCTTAAGCATTCATATCCTAGGTTTGGCCGAATGAATCTAGATTAATCTACATGAAGATGCAAATTCCATGAATACAAAAAACATATTAAAAGCAGAAAACAAAGAATTTACAGAAGGCGAATGAAGAATACCTGATCCGGATGTCTGAAGAAGATTCTGATGTTTGAAGCAGTCTGGATCGTCTGAAATCTGACAGAATCGTCTGTAATCTGACAGAATCGTCTGGGACTGACATAATTGTCCGAGATCTGACGAATTCGTCAGAGACCTGCAAGACAAAAAACAGATGCAAAATACAAGAAATAATACTATGCTAACAGAGGCAAATTACACCAAATGATAGTATGAATACTGAGCAATAATTAAGAATAGAAATTCAAGCAAATTACTATATTTTAATGACAAATCATGATCTTAATATGCAATCTAAGCTAAATGGGTGAACTCCAAGTGCAAAATAACATAAAAATTGAATAGAGCATCTAATTTGCAGAATAAAATGACAAAAATAGAGTTGAGAAAAGCAAACTTCAGGCACTGATTACCTCGATGCGGGCTGCAGTCGAGATCGTCTCGCATCAGTACGAAATCGTCAATAATTCGACAAGATCGCCTCCAATCTGAACAGGTTCATCGGCGACGATGGGTGCTGGCTTCGGTTGAAAAACAGTGATGTACCTGCAACAAAAATGGCATAGGACTAGTGCAAATACAAAATTAGGATGTTCTAGCACAGAGGGAGTCAATTTGCAGATAATTTCAGCCAGGGGTTGGGGAGGGAAAATCCTAGAGGTTAAATAGGTTTAGGGGGAGTAGTTAGGAGGTTGGAGATCATCCCAATTTGGGAGATCTCCAATGGGGGGAGGGTCCCAATGGTGCAGACACGCTTCTGCCCGGATTGGAGACCCGTTGGAACAGATTCCAACTTTGCAAATTCAGTTTTGCGACAAGATCGTCCGGACGTCCTAGTCCAGACGAAATCGTCAAATCTGGGGCGATATCGTCTGATCGGCGACGATATCATCAAACGGTCAAAAAAACCTCTAAAATTTGTGCAGAAAAGGGGGAAACGGATTTCCCGAAGGTTAACGGGCGGTTTGGGAGGTTAAATTTGATTTTTAAATTATTTACTGAGGTGAATGTAATTTTTATAATTTTACTGCGCCAATTTTAGGGTGCTACATTTTGCCCCCTCTTTAGCGAATTTTTTGAAGAAAATGCGTTAAATATGAGTTCTTCTCGATCTACGAGAAAGCAAAAAATTATACCCATTTTTAGGCGACGATTCTTGGTCGAATCGTACGACAGCTTACTATGGTGCCCCCTCCGTGTTTTTACCCAAATCGAACGTTTGAGGTAAAAACGCGGAAAAGCAAAATTATTTTTGAATTATTTTGAATAAAATTAAGAAAAATAGGGTAAAACCCTAATTCATTGTTACTGTTCATTTTTACTGTTTTTAGAGCTCTGAAGCAAAAAAATGGTGGAGACGACGCACAGATCGGCAGAGGTCCGACGCGGTCTACGGGTAAGAGTCTAGACTTAACTAGAACTGATTTAATTTGAATTTACATGCTTTGTAGGTAGATTTTTAGGTGAATTTTGAGCATCGCGGCAATTTTTGGCCGTCGACATCGTCGGGACGATTTCGATAATTTCGTCAATTTAGAGACGATTTCGGCTTGCGAAATCGGAGACGATTATGCTCAAATTTGGGACGATATCGTCCAATAGTGGGCGATATCATCAATTACATGAAATTGAACTTTAAGTTGCATTATTAATTACTGAAATTGTTATTAATGATTGTTTGTGGTTTATTGTTTATGTTGTAGAGAGGATTGCTAAAAAGTAGAGAATGGAAATAGGAGGTTTGAGAGATGACTTGGCCGCTCTGACATAGGCAGAGCGAGATCTGTTGGCACAGGCTGGCTTGCAGCATGTGGTAGAGATGCCACAAATATCCACAGATATGGGGCTTCTAACAGCCCTAGCAGAGAGATGGTATCCGGGGTCTTCCTGTTTCCGGCTACCGATAGGGGAGATGGCTCCCACACTAGAGGACGTATGGAGGATTCTGAGAATCCCCATACAAGGATGGATGATCACTCCTATGGCCAATCAGGGCCACACTATGGGATGACTGTGTGGTGACCCGAGCTTCACCCTGGAGAAGGGCGGAGTTAATATCGAGGCACTACACCAGATGCCTGGGGCATCCAGACTCACACGAGTTCTAGTGGAGTGGTTGGTGGACTTCTGTTATGCCACCAAAGCGGGTGCAGGGTACCATGGATGCTCACAGATGTGATCTACGATATGCGGGACCATGGGTACAAGTTTTGTTGGGGCAGTTTTGTGCTTTGCCGATTATACAGGATCCTGTATGGGGTCGTGTACAAGGGCGGCCGATGTCTGGTGATGACATCGCTACTACAGGTTTGGTGTTGGGAGCACATTGCAGTGCGAAGGCCGATAGGGCTTCCTCTGACAGGGGTAGATGGGGAGAGGCCCCGAGTCTTCTACTGGTGGCTCCGAAGAGGGTCACAGCGGTGTATCGACCTACCAATGTCGTGGAGGCTACTGGATGATCTGGTCCCAGACCAGATCACCTGGAGACCATGGAGAGGGCACCCAGGGTGGGCTGAGGATGGACAAGAGTTGGCTCGCATCAGGCGAGTCTGCTAGCTATGGATGGAGAGAGGAGAGGTGGAGCTCCACCGCTATGACCGAGTTTTGAGACAGTTCGGTCTACAGCAGGGGATCCCATCTCTGAGGGATTACGAGTTTTCTCGGACTATCCGGGATAACACCACGGTTAGCGAGGCTCCCGACATGTAGCGCTTCTGGAGCCAAGACGCGGATGATGCCCCCATTCAGCCAGTGGATGGGGACAACGTAGGGGTAGCCAATGGCTATGATGCTTGGTACACAGGCATCCACCCTCCTTGAATGATGAGGGCATAGGGTCTGATTCACGCGATTATGCATCGAATAGGGAGACGGTGCCAGGCAGCGATGGAGGCGGCCCAGGGTCACGACGGGAGAGAGTTGAGGAGGCCACAAGCACAGCAGAGGCCACAGCATCAGGAGAGGAGGGAGGAGATACCCCCATCTCCACAGAGAGAGAGGCCACCATCGCCCAATAAGGGCAAGGGCATTGACACAGGAGAGAGCAACGAGACAGCAACTCTTCGAACGAAGAATATCCATCTCCAGGCACAGGTGCAGACTCTGTAGGACAAGGCTACACGACATCGAGCTGAGGTGACACAGCTCAAAGATGAGTTTGCATGCCTCAGGGCACGGGGCAGAGGGGCGAGCACTCAGGAGCTGATGCAGTCAGTTGCTCAGACCACATTCTACCAGGGGATCTATTTTTCGATGGTGCCCGAGGGCTAGAGGGTACAGCTGTCAGTTGCTATTGCAGATTCGATCAAGACAGGTCGTCGAGGAGCTCATCCCGATCGACAATGAGGACTCGTAGTACCACACATACTACGATGGGGCCACCTCATCCTCCATAGGGCGGGGGAGGAGATGAGGCTGAGAGCTCTAGGGGCTCTCGAGACACTGCTCGGAGGACATTTGATTGAGTATGCCAAGATATGGATTGTGGCATACCAATCTAGCTGATATGATGTACATATATATTTTTAAGATATATAAGATGATATATTTTTGATCATATGACTTGTGTCTTGAGTATGTTTATGATGATTTTATGTTTGATTGATTGATTTGAAAATTCATGTAATTATGTCGTTGGAAATATTATAATTTGAATGTCATGCTATAAAATTTTAAATGAAATAATCTGATGTAACAAAGTGGTTGTATGTGATGCAATAATTTGATAAAAATAAAAGGGGACTTTTAACAATAATTTCAAAGGACATTGTCGCTATTATAGACCATTTCATGGAGTCGCCGCTCACTCGATCGTCAAGCTAATCCCAGTATAGAAATATTGCGAAAAGTAAAAGGGTGCTTAAGAGACTGTCTTAAGACTTTGTTGTGATGATGCAAATGATGATGATGATGATGATTTGTTTTCATATTTCCATGAAAATATTATGCATAAAATATTTTAAAATGATTTTTGCTAGGCATAAATTCCTAAGTGTGATAAAATTTGTGAATAATTCCTTAGGAATTATACCATCATTGCAAAGTTGAAGGTTGACATAATGACATAAAATAGTGAAAAAATGGGTTTGCTTTTGAAAAGCATAATTTGTGTAACATAATAAATGAAGTCATATGGTTTTTTGATAAATGGGGAATAAAAATTGTTACAATGGTTTGCGCTAGGCATAGAATATGTAGGTATAGACTTATACCATCATCACGAAAATCCAAAAAAAATAGTTTTATTGCATGATTGATTTTTGATGAACAAAAAAGATGAACATGAGGACTTGCGCTAGGCATACAATTCCAATTTTGGTTTTTGAAACTATACCATCGTCGCGAAATTCAATCAGATATATATGTTTTAATTGTATATTTTTGAAAGAAATTTTTGATTTTTTGTTATATAGTTGTCTTTGTGGTAAACAACTGTACTTGATTATTCCAAACAAGTTGCAAAAATAATATTTCAAAGTATTTTGAAGACAAAAGTTAGATTTATAAGGAATCCCATGTGCATATGTGAATTCATTTCCAATATTGGTTTATCATAATGATACACAAAATCTCTCAAATACAAATGTGTGTGCAATTGTTATGTTCATTTACCAAATTTGAGCAAGATACTATGATACAAGTGATTTGAAGAAACCAAATAAGTGTTCATTAACCATGATGTAGATGCATATAACCATATTAGACTACTATGTAGGTCAGATTATCAAGATCTAGCTAATCCAGAAGCAGACATAGGTCTGTACAAAAGAAGGTCGCTAATGTGACAGACATATCGCCATGCTAGGAGTTACCCAAGGCCAAGCAGGTTGGGGA
Source organism: Wollemia nobilis (assembly GCA_028583015.1). NCBI lineage: Eukaryota > Viridiplantae > Streptophyta > Pinopsida > Araucariales > Araucariaceae > Wollemia > Wollemia nobilis. Next base: position 6,425,214 of record JAQPPZ010016917.1, on the reverse strand, counting down.
CAAACCACCTGTTATGGGGCTTACCTCACAGTTTTTGAATAATTGAGAATTCCAGGGATTCAAGCTCATCAACCCTTCTTTTCTTTTCTAAGGGTATGGAAAGGGATTTTATTGCTTTCTTGCTTTCTTCTGAACTTTGCTTATTTTTCTTTTTGTATTTCTTTTGCTTGATAATGCTTGGAACATTGCGGAAATAACATTTTTCTTTTCTCTTTTTCTTTTTCTTGAACTTTTCTTTTATTTTTCTTTTTCTGTGCTAGGGATACTTGCTCGGATTAGCTGTAGAGCAAGGGATTTTTATTCTGGGTAGGGGTGAGCTTGTCCTTTTTCCAATTCTCAAAGATTCTAGACCATGTGCATGATAGGATAGCAGGGGAAACTTTTCGCTCAAGAAATTAGTTCTACTATGTAGCAAAACATGGAAATTACAAATATAATCATTTTATTGTGAAAATATGTGCTTGGTTTAAGTAAATAACAAGATCAATTCTCTATGCTCAAACTTTATTTAATTGAATTTTGTGGACTTTGATATAAGAGATATTAGTAATCATGCCAGATAAAATCAAGATATTTATTTTTGTGAGTGTGCAAGTGAGGGATTCAAAATAAATGCTAATTTATCCAAAATAAGTTGAAACATATAACTGCAATAATTATAAGAAAATATATATAAATGATTTTTGAAATTTTTTTGAGAATGTTGACTCTCGCGTTCTTCTTTATTTTATTTTGGTTTCGAAAGGGTCAAGCATATAGCTGTTTTTGTATTTTTATCATTATTTTGATTTTTGTTGTGATTTTTGATTTTGAGCAGAAAGAACTTAACAAGTGCTTTAAATAAATGCAATAGATAATTTTTGAAGATTTTTGGAGATTTATGAATGTTTTTGATGTTTTTGAATAAATTGAAAGAAATACAAGATAGTAATTTTGAACAAATATATACATGGATGAAATGACCAAATTTAGGCATAGTAACGTTTAAGATGCAAAATATTCATGGGTTCTTTAAGTTCTTTACCATCTAAGGTAGATAATTTGTATGCTCCCGATTCAAATTTAGCAGTCATAATGTATGGTCCAAGCCAGTTGGGCTCAAATTTACCTTTAAGGTCCTTAGTTGCATTTGTATTTTTTTTTTAGATTTTGAGGATTTTGATTTTTTTGTATTTTGATTGTAATTTATGAATTGAAATTGGTGGTATATACAAGATGATCTATATACACTATACAAGGTTTATTTGAGTATAGCATGTCTAAGGTTGCTTCAAAATCAAAGGAGGTTTTGAAGGATAATCTAGTTGAGGTGAAGGTAAGAACAAATGGTGATGAATAAAAGGTAGTGATAACAAAAGATTTTTTATAATGTAGAATAATGTAGCAAAATATTTGACTTTTATATGTGTAAAATTGATCATATTACAAAATAAAATATAAGAAGAATAATTCCAAATCTTGATAAGATGGAAGGAGCAGATGTAGATGTAAAATATATACATGGATGTTATTTGGTAAACAAGAATGATCATATATGGATGAAGAAAAGTGATGGATAGAAGATAATTGTGACAATGGAGAATGTATAGAACTTGATGTTTCAACCGTTAAATATTCTTTAAATGGTGTTGGGTCACCATGTATGGTAACAATTTTATTTGCAAGTTCAAACTTCAAACATTGGTGAAGAGTGGAAGGGAAAACCCTAATCGTATGAATCCAAGGACTCTGGAGAAGTAGTTTGTAAGGTGAAGGACAATATCCTACATAGAATAAAGTATCCAGGATCTTGGATCCAATATTGAGGGGAAACATTATAGTACCTTGAGCTTCTTGAATTTCATTGTTAAAAGATTTTATAATAACATTTGATTCATTAATATCTTGTTCCTTTAATTCGAGTTTTTGGAATAATTGATAAGTGCATAAATTAAGAGAGGAGTCATTATCTGCCCTGATAGTTCTAACAAGTGTTTCTTTACTAGATCCTGTAATGTAAAGATAGGATTCTTCTTGTGAAGTAGAGGAAGGAATATCCTCATCATAGAATGAAATATGGTTAACCTCAAGAGCGTTTACACCATTAATTATGTTCTTAGAGAAGATATGATGAGGAACAAATTGTTGGCTAGGTATTTTGAACAAAATTTCCTTGTGATAAATTTGTAATACTTCTAAAAGGGATATCTTTGTTTGAGGATTAATCACTTGTTGTTGACTATCAAAGTGGATTTCAGATTGAGATTTTTATTTTAAATATGATCTTTCTATGCTTACATTCCATTTTGGATCATTATCTAGATTCAAAGATAATTTTGAAGGCTGGTCAAATGAGGAATCCATATCTTGAATATCAGATTGAGTTGATTGAACTTGAGGTTGCTCATTTGTAGTTTCTATTACAATATTAATAATATCATCATGATGGGACACATTAACATGCAATATTTGATTGGTTTCTTGTTGTTGATAATTGAATAGGGGTTCTTGGGAGATCTCCATGTCTTGATTGATTATTGGTATTTGTTGTGTAGGAGTTTGATTGTTTACTGAAGATTTATAATCAGTTGTAGATTGTAATTCCTTTATATTAAAAAGACCCTCATCAATCAAATCTTGAATTGCACCTCTTAAATATTTACATTTTTGTGTCATATGTCCATCCACTCTATGATATTCACAATGTAGCTCAGGTTTAAACCAATCTGCTATGGTATCAAGTTGTCTTATGGAAGGGAGTTCAATCTTATTTGTATCAAGTAAATGCTTGAGAATTTTATCCATTGGTTGATTAAGCTTAGTAAATTTACGTGATGAAGGTTTTTGAGAGGTTTTTGATAAATGCATTAGGAATTTCGTCATAAAAGGACCTAATGGTTTCTCACCTCTACTTTCTTTGTTATGGGTAGAATGATGACAGGAAGATTGTGAAGCATGAGGTGAGTGCATGGTAGGATTGGAAGAATGAGTATTTTCTTGTTGAAATTAATGTGTTGTATGGAAAGAAGAATATTGAAAGGGTGGAGGAGGATTATATGTGGGTTGATACACATAATATGGATATATGGGAGAATAGATAATATCATTATGAAGAGGATTGGCAAAGGGATTGTCCTATTGGGGTAAGGATGAAAAATGAGAAAAGTGTGATGGAGGTGGTGTTGAATAGGGATGAGGTTGGTCATAATCAACAAATGTATTTGGCTGAATTCTTCCAACATTACTGATGGGCTCAAATGGATTTGAGTAAAAACTCATGGTTTCTTTAGTACTTCTAAAAGTAATATTTAATATTTACTATTTAGAATTGAATCTAAAACATACAAACTTGAAATGATGATTTTGTTTTTGTTTTTCTTGTATACATACATATATATTTTTTTGTTTGTTTTTGTTTTCAAAAGGTTTACAATGCATTTCACGTCGGGTTCACCAAAATGTATCGCTCCAAATTTTTCGCATCCCTACCTTCAGGCTATAGGATCCGCACCCAGAAGGAGGATGGGAAAAGGATGTCGCGGTACCTCGGACTGAGAGGACTTTGCGAAGGTCCCGCCTCTCAAGGGAGGTGTATTTTTATGATTTTTCGATGGATGGTGGGTTCACCAGGAAACATTTAGCGGCAGTTTCCACGCCTAGGTTTTGGAATGTGTTTTGATGTGTTCGTTTTAACCTTAAGCATTCATATCCTAGGTTTGGCCGAATGAATCTAGATTAATCTACATGAAGATGCAAATTCCATGAATACAGAAAATAGATTAAAAGTAGAAAATAGAGAATTTACAGAAGGCGAATGAAGAATACCTGATCCGGATGTCTGAAGAAGATTCTGATGTTTGAAGCAGTCTAGATCGTCTAAAATCTGACAAAATCATCTGTAATCTAACAGAATCGTCTGGGACTGACAGAATCGTCCGAGATCAGACGAATTCATCAGATGAATTCGTCAGAGACCTGCAAGACAAAAAACAGATGCAAAATACAAGAAATAATACTATGCTAATAGAGGCAAATTACACCAAATGATAGTATGAATACTGAGCAATAATTAAGAATAGGAATTCAAGCAAATTACTGTATTTTAATGACAAATCATGATCTAAATATGCAATCTAAGCTAAATGGGTGAACTCCAAGTGCAAAATAACATAAAAACTGAATAGAGCATCTAATTTGCAGAATAAAATGACAGAAATAGAGTTGAGAAAAGCAAACTTCAGGCACTGATTGTCTCGATGTGGGCTGCAGTTGAGATCATCTCGCATCAGTACGAAATTGTCTTGAATTCGACAGGATCGCCTCCGATCTGAACAAGTTCATCGACGACGATGGGTGCTGGCTTCGATTGAAAAACAGTGATGTACCTGCAACAAAAATGGTATGGGACTAGTGCAAATACAAAATTAGGATGTTCTAGCGCGGAGGTAGTCAATTTGCAGATAATTTTAGCCAGGGGTTGGGGAGGGAAAATCCTAGAGGTTAAATAGGTTTAGGGGGAGTAGTTAGGAGGTTAGAGATCATCCCAATTTGGGAGATCTCCAACGGGGGGAGGGTCCCAACGGTGCAGACATGCTTCTGCCCAGATTAGAGACCCGTTGGAATAGATTCCAACTTTGCAAATTTAGTTTTGTGACAAGATCGTCTGGACGTCCTAGTCCAGACGAAATCATCAAATCTGGGGCGATATCGTCTGATTTGCGACGATATCGTCAAACGGTCAAAACAACCTCTAAAATTGGCACAAAAAATGGGGAAACGGATTTCCCGACGGTTAATAGGCGGTTTGGGAGGTTAAATTTGATTTTTAAATTATTTACTGAGGTGAATGTAATTTTTATAATTTTACTGCGCCAATTTTAGGGTGCTACAAATGGATATGCAAAATAATGAGTAATAATATCATATATTATACCTAAAAAATGAATACAAAGTACAATGAAGGTGCCTTGCTTATATAGGCAAGGATGATCAACCATAGCCATAGGATCAAGCTAAAGATAAATATCCACCATACAAAAGGAATATGTGATATGGTTCATAGATTTGTAACCATTATGGGAGAAAGAATCTCAACCCTCCAAATATACCTAAAAATATCCCCATAACCCCTAAGAATAGTCAAACCTAAAAATATCTCCATAATATCTAAGAAATAAATATGTAACATCTCATAATATCTAAATAAGATAAATGAAATATCCACACATAAGTGGGTGGGAAAAATACATTGAATAACTAAATAAAAGGAAATAAATTACCTAGGTGAACATGAGCTAAGGTAAACAACCTACTCTAACAGAAGAATGAAAATTTTCTAAGTTTCTCAATTGACAAAATTTTTGTCCCAGTAGTAGAGAATGACGATTACAAAAGATCCATCGCATATAAAATTCTTAGACCTATCAGATATTATGTACCTCATATAGCAGTATATGGGTACCAAAATTTTATCACCTAGTAGCCTACAAAGAAAAATCTAAGGTTGGGAACAACCAAAGATCTTGCCCCCTTAGTAGACTCGGATGAGTACCAAAAGTTTGTCACACATCCATCAAGAGCACATACATATAATTATGAGGATTATCAAAATATATGTACCCAAGCTAGTGATGTACAAGTACATAAAGTCTATTGCCTACTAAAAGTAGAGATGACAAACTGACTAAGTCCTGAACCCATCGAAGAAGTTGCTCTTGAAGTTGAATAGACCGGTACCGAAAGTCCAACACCCATTGATGAGGAGCAAAAATACACATAAAATCAGCTAAGTCTTTGGAGTTCTAGAAATTTTATACCAAACATAGGTAGGGAGAGGTACTAAAAACCCGTCGGGTGTCCATAAAGAGCAATAAGAGGAAGAAATCAACTAAGTCTTGGAAGCATCGAATATTTTATCCCAGAAGTTGACTAGATTGGTACAAAGAGTTTATTGTTTTTCAATAGTAGGAAAGAAGGGGTACATAAGATCCATCATCTATAAATAACCCCATTATGCACCTAGCAGCCATGGGTTGGCAAAGGTAGGTCAAGTTTGATATCCACTGGTTTTTAATCAGTAGGTGTGTGATCGCCATCTTATTTCATCAAGGTAGGATCACATGTCAAATTATCTCAACAATAATATTTCCACATTTATGCTTGTATGAATGTTAATGATGGCTCAAAAGAAGTATCAGATAGATATCAAAAAACTAGATGCAAACAACAAGGTTAATACAACCTAAGATGAAACAAATTTTAGCCACATCAGTAGGTCATGACCAGAAGGTTACAATAGGTATACCATTGAGTAGCTTAACAAACTAGTTCTAACATAATGGAAATCCACCTTTGGGGTAATGATGCCCTGATAACTGAATATATTGTAAAAACTATAAATACTAGAACGTAGAAAGTTCAAAAGGTTGGCTTTTAAGATTTTACAACTTACATGTATGAAAGCACATTGCAAATAGAAATACAAGTCGAATTGTTGTTTGGCCTCTGGTTCATTTTCTTGCAAAACATGTATGTATGAATGGTTACTTATTTCTAATATAGTCTAGTTGAATTAGCATAGTATTTATTCTTCTCTTTGGATTTCTACATGTGTTCATTTTATAGTGCTAGAATTCACAATCCATTAGACTGTAAAACATATAAGATATTATTTTGTAATTGATAAAATTGGTTGGTTTGTTAGGTAATTTGATTAAATTCTTATTTGCATAGTTTCTATATCTCATGTATTTTGATGTGGCTTAACCTACATCATTTACAAGTTCTAGCTTCAACTTCTTTTGTCTCTTTCAATGCCCTTTCCCCTCTATATTTTAGGAATAACTACATACAACTTCATAGTAACCAACCTCCTCTAGAGATTGACCATTGAAGTCTCATGAATTCTAAGTAATTCAAAATTGGTCAAGGTCTTTGGGCACATAATCTTACCATAGGTGGATTTTCAAACCAATAATTATCTAGAAGTTTCTCTGGACACTTTATATAATATTTTATTTTAATATGTAATGGTTAGACTTCTTATATTATCCTTTTGAGGTAAGGTGCTACAATGGTATTACTCCTTGGAGGATAATAGTGTAAGGACCTGGGTAGACCTAGTTGAACCCCTCATTTTAGAGCATGATGACCCAAGGGATACCTTCCTAATACTCATTCCATTTTCTTCTATACAAAGGCTTCCTTAGAAAAATAACATTAAATTCAATATAGTATTCAAAAGGGTTTGGAAAAGAATTCTTCAAGGAATAAGTCCTTCACATGCCCAAGAACATATAAACTACCTTCGTGTGATGATCCTTGACTTGATTTTTTTATCCAATAGTCTAATGAGAGGGAATTTTCATCAATCTTCCAAGTGGCTATCAGGGTGGAAAACATGCGCATCATATTGGAGCACTCAAATATTATCTAGCTTTGTTTTATTGCATAGGTTAAATAATGCACTTGAGGCTAAATATAGCCCAAGGATAGCGATGAATATAATCATCTAAAAATAGCCCAAAATTAAATCTAACGATTAACAAATATCAACTAACCTAGTATGCTAACAAATATCCTTTCCGACAATAAATGTTGGTAAATTAATAAACTAACCTAGATAAAGTAAATGTAAACTAATCTACCTAGGTAATTACCCAAGTAATGGGATAACTACTCTAACATCCCCCCTTATTACATTATTTGGGTAATACATATATATCCTTCTATACAATAATATTTGGGTAAAGTATAATACAGTGAAGAAGAAGAAGAGAAATGAAAGAATGGTGACTCATGCTTTGTCTTCGGCTCTGGCTCTGGCTAATGGCTCTAGCTTTGGCTGTAAGCATACCTCTAGATTTGTACTTCTAGGTCTATCTCTAGATCTACCTGTGAATCTACCTCTTGATCTGCCTATAGATCTGCCTCTAGAACTTTGTCTCTGGGTCTATCTTTAGGTTTGTCTCTGGTTCATTATCTCTAGGACTGCCACTCGATCTATCATTGGATTTGCCTCGGGGTCTACCATAGGTTTTACTTTTTTGGTAGAAGCCATACAAAATTTCTTTCATCATAGTCCATTGTGTGAGATATGTCCATCCACAATAAATATGAACCTTGTTGGCCATTTTCACTTTGTACCAACAACTGGAAGAAGAGTGATTCGTACATCCACATGAATCACAAGGATGTAATTTCCAACATCTAGCTGCAATATGTCCTATATTTCCACAATGACTGCAATAATGCTTTTTAGGAGTTGGAGGAGATTTAGGTTTTACAAACATGGTATTACTGGTACTTGCATGTCCATTATAACCAAGGCCTTCATTTTTTGCCCTGACATTTAGCATTATAGGAGTTTTAATGCCTTGTTCCTATTTACCTAATCTCTCACCATTGAATCCCATTTTCTTCATAAATTTAGAACCAAATCCTTTGGTGTGTTGTTCAAAACACCCAATTTTATCATCTTCATCAATGCTTTTAACAATATTGCATTTGTTGCTATTGATGAGATTATGGAGCTCTTTTTGAGGAGGTTCAATTTTTAAGTCACAAGTGTCACAAGAAAAATTTGCTACTGAAATGAGATCACTTGTGCAACAACTGATATCTACCATTCAAGGTAGGAGGTCGCCTGTATCACAACAAGCATTGGCCATCTTGGGCTCAAGGTCACATGTGTCACAACAAGCATTCGCCACAATGGGCTAAAGGTCACTTGTGTCACAACAAGTGTCGACCATTAAGGGTTTGACCTTTGTTTCCTCACTAATGTTCCTTTTTTACGTTGTGCAATGTCAAGAGAAACAAATGACATGTATATTGCCATTACAGTGCCAATAGGGATTAGAACACCATTTTTCTGCATGTCTTCACAAGACGCAGAATCATTGATTATGGCATCTACACCATTTCATAGTGTGATAAATGTGCCATATTCATAAAAATCTATCCCGTCCATGCATGGGGAAAAGTATGGGCCTTTAACTGATTTAGCAACATTAGTTTGTTTTGGGGCTTGCTTTTTATTTGATCTGCCCATTTTTAAAGGTGTTGGTCTCTATAAAAAATGCACCTTTTACAATGAAATTTTGAAAAAATAAATATCTAAGGTGTCGGTCGCTACCGAAAATGCACCTTTACAAGGTTATCCCCCCTTCTTTTTACAAAATTATATCTCCCTTTGGCTGAGAATAAATTTTATTGAAATGTTTCCCCCCTTAGTGCAGATAATTGCTAAAGTCTTGCCTCTTGGGTTTTGATAAAATTTTACCTCTTAGGCAATGTTGCAAATATTGTATCATAAAATTCCCCCTTTAGATGCAACTTATAAAAGGCACAAATACTTTTGACAAAGGATGTTTCCAAATTTATAAATTGCAATAAAAAAAATATTATGTAAATAACTTTAAATCAATAATTAAATATGTCTTAAAGAAAATCAATTAACAAAAGTATAATTGATTTTAACAAAACATTTATGAAATTATGAATTTAAGTTATTCAAATAATAAAAAATATGCAATGATAAAAAATGGTATACCTTACTTCTTCGCAGCAAAATAGTAGCTTTGGTCTGGAAGGGGTTTGAACCATGTAACCTCCACGTGAGTGCCTTCGCACTGGCTGCTCGACCATTTCTAGCTACATCATTGGATGGAAAATAAGGGGGAGTACACCCCCTTTTGTTATTTGTCCTCCTTATCAATGAGGTTGTCATGCCTAATGACGACTATGCTCAGGGGATAGATGGCGTGCTACTCTCTTCCTCTCACAACGATGCTGCCTCCACCTCGTCGGTACTCAATGCTTTCTCCACAGTGGCAACAAGCTATGATCGTCCTCCATTAGCAAGTTACCTTCAAGGCTCCTCCATCGAGAATCAATCAAATTAGATCCTTCGCTGCAATGACTCCTTACTCCATTGTCGACTTTATAGCACACTCTTTCTTGGCGACGATGGTGTTGGTGGCACGTTTCTCTGCATAAGATCTTCGTGACTACCACATTTTTTGCACATGCAACCAAAACTCATACAACAAGTGGTGGCCTCTTATCCTCCAATTTTTATGACTCGATTCCCCGCATAATCGTTGTCCCTTCTGTGTAGAGCACCTAGCTTGATGATGCGTGATCAAAAATCTACAACAAATTCAGCAGCACTGATCCAGTCACTTGAAGGTTGGCCTTCTATCTGCAATCCAATTCAATTTTCATAGCGGCGTCTTGATTCATTTTATCGACATCAATTCTCTCCACCTACAAGGGATGTATCCCTGCAATTTGTTTTGTGTATCGACTTAAACCACACCACCACTGCTGTAAAGCTTGCCAAACTATGAATGAATCATAGGAGTTGTCGATAAAATTTCATCATCAATGAAGTCAGGTGGACCGTGTATTATTTTCATGTCCTTCGAATTGTAAAAAAAAATAATGACTCTATTGTTCATCGCCTGATTTGGTCTCCATCCAAGGTTGTTACGTCCTGGATCTGGTCATCTGGGTCATGATCTATGACATGATCGTCAAGGATCCCTTAATGCACAGCAATCAAGCTCCTGCTTTGTTCTCTATAAACATGTCTCGACTGCATGTTGTGCTACAACAAAAAATCATAGTAAAAAAATGGTGAATTTTGCCTACGTTATATGCCTCCTTTGCTCAGATTGATTTCTTCCAAGCCACCGGCATAGACAAATCGCATCAATTTTACCAAAGCTTTTCATTGTTGGAGGGGGGTCGTCTGCAATGAATTTTTCCTGGGCCGTCATATTTTCCAGGTTCTTCCTTCGGTGATCATCATTATATAGTGTATTGGGAAGCTCTTACACACGCAGGCATAGAGTGACCATACTTATATCATCCAATAGCAATCCACAAAGTCAAAGACACCATATTAGCGTGACTATTATAAGGTAACAATCAAATCAGGCTATCACGGGGAAAATACATGAGACTGCGTTCAATTTGATCTTTGGATTTCAAAGAACTTGGGATATAAATCCCACATGGAGCAGATAGGAGGATTTGAGGGGTTTAAAAAGAAAACCACACTATAAGGTAAATTATTACCTTTGGGTAGTCAAGTAGACTACCCACACCCTTTTGTCACCCACTACACGTCTCTTGTATCTGGTCAACTCGTCCTCTATCCAGGTAGGTTTTTGCCCACTTTAGAGCTTGGGTCACCATTTGAGGCCGTGTCCTAGCTAGGTTTCCAGTGAGGTCTCGTCTCCGTCCAGCTGCTGTTATTATGGTCTACACTATTGAGTCAACATCTTAGGTTTAGCATCCCCACACATTCAGGTAGTCCACTAATCGATGTCGGTTATCTATGTAGTCACATCCTGTGTGTGCTGTCAGTACAACCGTCACCCTGACATCTAGTCAGTTCAGTTTAGATCGAGTCAAATCCATCATTTGGGTGTCAGATCCAACTTTAGAGATATCCTCAGATCTCGACAGGGCATATCATGTCCAATCCAACTTTAGATATATCCTCAGATATCAGTAGGTGTGCCTAGGTTACACAGATCTTGGGAGCTATGAGATGAGCTCTGTGAGTGGAGTTCTAATACCATATTGGAGCACTCAAAGATTATCTAGATTTTTTTTATTGCATAGGTTAAATAATACACTTGAGGCTAAATATAGCCCAAGGATAGCGATGAATATAATCATCTAACAATAGCCCAAAATTAAAGCTAACGATTAACAAATATCAACTAACCTAATATGCTAACAAATATCCTTTCCGACAATAAATGTTGGTAAATTAATAAAATAACATAGATAAAGTAAATGTAAACTAATATACCTAGGTAATTACCCAAGTAATGGGATAACTACTCTAACACATCTTAGCCAAAAAGCTACCACCCAGAGCCACCATATTAGAAATCCCTCAGATTCATAATAAAAACCCACAGGTCCTATTTTTAGCAATATCTCTCCCATATTTAGATAGGTTACATGTACCATATCCCTCAATTATTACTCTAACAAACAACATATCCATTGTCTTCACTCTAAAGTCCTAGATAGGTTAGAAGTTGAGAGATATGATTTAGTGCTTGACCAATCAATTAAATATAATGGATCAATAAAACACCAAATATGGGTTCCAAGTATATCCTTAGATGGAATTGCCCTCAAAAATATAAGCTATGTACATTAGAAAGGTAAGTGAAGAACATTTTTAGGTAACCATAGATAAAAAGCAGGAAATATTTTCCAATTTAGTCAAAATTAGATACCTGATATTTGATAGACATTACAATGGTAGCACCTGCCAACACTATCAACCATATTTTCACTCAATGGGATCTCAATAATCATATGATTTTGTAGCCATTACAATGGACCAAATCATCTTTTTACAATAGAATATCACTGCACAATGTGTTTGAACAATCCAAATGAGAAATTAGGTCATTAGATTTGGCCAACATACACTCAATAAATCAAAGGGATAGAAAATATGAATTAGGAAGTGGAGCTAGAAAAGGAAGAATCTAAATAATATGAGTTAGATGGTGTCTAATGTTCACAAGGGGATCACCCAAAATAGAATAAACCAAAATGTTAGCGTACTTAACTCCTTTTATCTGTATTACGCTATTTAGCTATTAGTTAGCTATTAGTATAGCTATCTGTTGTACTGTTACAACTACGTAACAGAGTGCAGTTGCCTGTGTGCTATTCACGGAACTGTCACATGTATTTAAACTCGCAGAGAATATACAATTTCTCGTTCGTTGAATCTAACATGGTACCGAGAGCTGTGGGCGAGGTGAGGAGCAGAGCGCGATTTTTTGATCCGGACGAGTTTTTTTTTTTCTCGCAGTCCGTGCGTTTAAAAAAAAAAAAAAAGGGGACGTCCAGGACCTCGCGCAGAGCGGGGAGGAGCCGAACGCGCGTCCAGTTCGTGACGATCGAGCACTGGACGCACGACAGAGGAGCCGAGCGCGGCAGTCGAGGAGGGGAGAACAGCGCAAACGTTGCGTTGGAGGGAGGTCGCGCCACGCGTCAGCCGTACGCGCGCGCCCCGAGGTGGCCCCGCCCCCTCCCCACCGCCCCCGACTCCCCCCCGCGGCGGGAATTTAAATTCCCGCCCGCGCGGGAACCCCGAGGAGGCGCCCCCCGGCCCGCCTCCCCACCACGCCCCGCCCCCACCCACGCGCGACGCGCACTTGCGCGCGCGCGCTCCCCGAGGAGGCGCCCCCGGCCCGCGGAGCGGGAATTTAAAATCCCGCCCGCGCGGGAACCCCGAGGAGGCGCCCCCCCCCCTCCCCCCGCCCGCCTCGCGGAGCGGGAATCAAATTCCCGCCCGCGCGGGAAATCGGAGGGGGTATAAACCCCCCCCGGCCGCTGGGCGGGGTCGCGGGGCGCGGCGGTCCGGCGCCCCGCGGACGCCCCCGCGCGGATCGCGGCCCGCGAGACGCCCCCCCACCGCGGGATCGCGTCGCGCCCGTCCGCGCAAACCCCCCCGCGGGACTGCGTCCGGGAGACGCAGTGTCTGCGCAAACCCCCCGGTGATTGCGCAGAGAAGCCGAGGGCCCTCTAGCGCGCGGGGCTGGCCCTGGAATTTTTTTTGAAAAAAAAAAAAAAAAAAAAAACCCCTGTTCGGAACGCAGGGAGGGACGCGGACGGGAAACAGAGGCAGGCAACGGGAGACAGAAGCCTGCGGAGGACGGGAAACAGAGGCAGCAGGAAACGGAAGAGCTCGACGGAGCAACATACCGGAACTTGCAGAGGAGGTGGCAGAGGGCTTGGGCAGACCGAGAAGGGACAAAGGAGAGGTGCTCCATTGTTTCTTCCGGATCGACCCGCCGGCTCACGTGGTCGTGAGCCGTGCGGTAAGGCTCGGGGAGCCTACAGGTCGGGGGTTCGAATCCCGCCGACTCCCCCAAGGTATATTTTTTTTTTTAAAGTTATTTTTTTATTATTATTATTTTTAATTAAAATTTTTAATTTTAATTTTTTTTAATATAGTTTTTAAACTTTAATAAATTAAATTTAATTTTAATTTATTTTTTCTAAAAGTTTAAAACTATAGAAATTAAAATTTTTTATTTTAATTTTAAAATTGATAATAATTATAAAAATGCTTTGTTAAAGAAAGCCTTTTAAGGGGGGATTTTTTTTCAAAAAAATCAAAGGGGGATTGAGAGTAATTTTTTATGAAAAATAGCAATTTGGCATTGTAAAAGGTGCATTTTCGGTCGTGGACCGACACCTAGTGGGTTATTCTAGTGGGCATTTTTTTTGTTGTATGTTGCATATTTCATTTTTGCACTATAACATTAAAAATTAAAATCAAACACTCCCTAAAGTCCCCGGAATATAAAACCCATCTCGTGCAATTTATTTGCACTCGCAGATGCTCGGTATTTGCGATACCTCCGGCCAGCACTTACAGTGTAAAGCCGTCGTGATTTGGCTACCGTATCCGCCGCCTAATATAGCCGCTATAACGACGTCCGAGCTTGTTCTCTATAAATCGTCTGGGAGGAATAAGTACGCCATTTTTTTGCATTTTTTACTCCATCCACTACCCTTTATCGCACTTGTGTTTAGGCGTAAATCCCGACGTAAGTATTCTTCATAGTGTTTAGGGGAAGTTACGCCCCACGCATGAGAAGAATCTTCTATGGTAGGTGCCATCAACAAGGCGATTCCCTTTTAGCACCGCTTATGTTCCACGTATCGTATGATCTCTAAAATTCACCTATAGTCTCCCTCACGTAAGGGCGGGTGATTTTTTGTTGATCTTTCTAAATACCTATAGTTTCCCTCACGTAAGGGCGGGTATTTTGTACGGTATATTGGCCTAGCAAAAGGTATATCGAAAGGGGGACCAATTTGGTGATATAAGGAACCTTCACTATGGCCGCCGTTGCAAAATTGATGACCGATCCGCATCGGCTATTGAAAGGTCCAAATTATACACCATGGAAACATAAGATGAAGGCTATTCTCCAAATGGAAGATTTGTGGGATATTGTTACCGGAGTAGCAACAAGGCCTTCACCAACAAGCAGGATCCACGAGTCCTTCAAGCAGATCAGATTGCTTTTGACAAGAAAGACAGGAGAGCAAAGGTGCTCATTTTGTTTGTCAGTTTCCGATGAAGTGCAACCTCATATAGCCGATAAAGCAAGTGGTAAAGAGGCATGGGATGCCCTTAGAACCATCTATGAGGGGAAGAATGAATCCACCATTCTTCATCTTCAACAACAACTTCATAACCCGAGTTTGAGACAGGGTGAAACAGCTTGAACTCTTTCTCGTGCAGAGTGTCCGAGTTGAAAGAGAAATTGAGTTCTCTAGGAGATACCGTGGATGAAAAGCTTCTCATTTCACTTGTGATGAGAGCTTTACCTTCTTCATTTGACATGTTGATAACCTCCATCCAGGTGTCCCAACGACAAATTACCTACATCGAGTTGGTCAATCTGGCTTCAACAACAGGAGGCACGCCAACTTCACAAGGATGATTCTTCCAATACAGCCCTATACACCAACAGCAGTGGTTCTAGGAAGAAAGGTAATGGGCAAAAAGGAGGCAACTTTCGTAAAGGAGGAAATTCTCAACAGGATACGAAAGGAAAAGGCAAGCAACCTCAACGTAAGAAGAGGTGGTGCAAGATCCGTGAGAAAGACAACCATGACACCAACAAAGTGTTGGCATAAGAAAAAGCAAAAAGGCCAAAACAAACCACAAAATAAAAACAAGCAACCCCAGTGCGAATGTTGTCGTGGAAGAATCTGACTCGTATTCTGAATGGGCACACAAGGTGCTCATGACTACCACAGATTCCACTCATAGGGATCCTATTTGGTATGTCGATTCTGGAGCTAGTAAACATATGACTGGCGACATATCGTGGTTTGAATCATTTGTGGCCAAGGAGGGCAAACCTGTCACCATTGCCGATGATAAAACCTACAGTGGTTCAGTGGAGAGGGTACAGCTCAGCCACTCTTCCCGATGGCAAGTGTCAGATTGACAAGGTCCTCTATGTTCCGGGATTGGCCAACAATTTGTTGTCAGTGACACAAATCCTGGACAGAAATATGGTTGTCAACTTTCGTGTTGAGAATGGAAAGAAGTGTTGTACAATTACCAGGAAGGGTAAGCAGATTGCAACAGACTTCATATAAGCATGGCTTATTTGCACTAGATGCTATCTCTATTCCACATGTTGCCATGACTGTCTCTACCAAGGAGGCAACTTCCCTATGGCACAAGAGATATGGGCATCTTAGTTCTTGCTACTTACTTGAGCTCAGCAAGTATGAGATGGTAAAGGGTCTTCCTTCCCTTCTCGCCACATTGCCAGCAGTGCTCGACCGCTAGCAGAAAGCAAAGATAGAGTACCATTTGAGAAGAGCTCTACAAGAGCAAGAAAACCTCCGGAGCTAATTCACACCGATCTATGCGGTCCTTTCACACCCAACAAGTTGTTGGAGGGAAGAGGTACTTTCAGCTATTCGTAGATGACTACTCACGAAAGATGTGGGTTTTCTTTCTCAAACTGAAATCAAGCTTTCGCATTCTTCCAACAGCTCAAGAAATCCGTTGAGAAGGAGTCATGGGCTTCTATTAAAACCCTCCGCTCAGATCGAGGGGGAGAGTTTACCTCTAATGAATTTTCTGCATTCCTAGATAAACATGGGATCAAGAGACAGTTAACAACTGCCTATACTCCTCAGCAGAATGGAGTTGCTGAGAGAAGGAACCGTTCTATCATGGAAATGGTTCGTTGTATGCTCACAGGTGCAACTCTTGGGCAACAATATTGGGCATAAGCCGTCACCACTCGCAGTTGTATCTTTTGAATAGGGCACCCACAAAGGCCCTAAAAGGAATGACTCCACAGGAAGCATGGAGTGGTCGAAACCCTCCATATCTCATCTACGTATTTTCGGGTGTCAAGCTTTCATGCACATACCGAAAGAGAAAAGGAAGAAGCTAGATGAGAAAACACTGAGATGTATTTTTCTTGGATATTCTCGAGCACTCTAAAGGATATCGGTTGATAGATCCTTTGACCAAGAAAATTCATATCAGCAGAGATGTTGTCTTTGATGAAGCTTTCACATCACAGAGCACATCTACAAGACACCAGGATATTGTGGAACCAAAGGAAGAGGAGATTCCTTCGTCAACACAGACATGTGAGGTCCTTCTACATCTTCTTCACCACCACCGAGCGTAATCCTAAATGGTGTACAAATACAATCGGAGATGCAAATTTATCCACTCCTCCCAATTTGAATTTGGATAGACCTCGTACACGCAGTATGGCTCAAAAGGAAAGAGAAGCCGAGAAACCGGTGAGGTTGATGATCTTTGTCAATCTTTTGAGGAACTTTCTGTGACTCCAAGTAGAGAAGTTGAGGATATGGATATTGATGATGACAGGGCATTCATGTCTACCATAGATAGTCTTGGACTCGCATCGCTGCAAGATGCTCTTAGTGAGCCTCATGGAAGGCCGCTATGGATACAGTAGTATGAGTCTCTCGATGAAGAATAAAACTTGGAAGCTTGTTGATCCGCCTCATGGAAAGAAACCTATTGGCTGCAAATGGGTATACAAAGTCAAGTACAAGGCAGATGGAACAATTGATAAGCATAAAGCCCGTCTTGTTGCAAAGGGCTATGCTCAAAAGGAAGGCATCGACTATGAAGAAACTTTTGCACCTACCGCTCGGATGACCACAATTCGGGTTATGTGTGCTATGGCAGCACAATATGGGTGGAAAGTTCACCAAATGGATGTCAAAAGTGCCTTTCTTAATGGTGATCTCCAAGAAGAAGTCTATATGACTCACCTCAAGGATTTGAAGTGGAAGGCCAACAAGCAGAAAGTTTGCAAATTGGTTAAATCCTTGTATGGTCCGAAACAAGCTCCTCGAGCTTGGTATATAAAAATGGACAATCACCTAATGCAAGCATGGATTTAAGAGATGTCCGTCGATGCAAACCTCTATTTCAAGAAACAGTGGTTCTGAGATAGTGTTGCTTGTACTCTATGTGGATGATCTGCTCATTACAGGGAGTTCATAAGATTTGATCTCTACTGTCAAAAGAAACTTGTGCAAATCTTTTGAGATGACAGATCTTGGACTTCTCCATTACTGTCTTGGTCTGGAATTCAGCCATAAGGAGCACACCATCAAAGTGTCTCAGAAAAAGTATGCCAAGACATTGCTCGATAAATATCGCATGACTGACTGCAAGCCAATGGCAACTCCTATGGAGAATGGACTTCAGTTATCGCGACATGATGACTCACCCTGTAGATGGCACTCTCTATCGACAGTTGATTGGGAGTCTCATATATCTGACCAATACTAGGCCGCATCTCGTATTTGCCGTAAACTATCTTTCGAGGTTCATGCAGGAGCCTAAGATTACTCATTGGAAAGCAAAGAAACGTGTTCTTCACTATGTCCGTGGTACTATAGAATATGGCCTAGAATACAAGAGGAACAACAAATTCTTCTTGCAAGGATACACGGACTCCGACTATGCCGGATCATTTGATGATCGCAAGTCAACTTCTTGGATACATTTTTCATCTGGGATCCGGTCCTGTCTCTTGGCACAGCAAGAAGCAACAGGTGGTTGCTATTTCTTCAACAGAGGCAGAATATCGCGCCGCACGTGAAGCTGTGTGCGAAGTGATATGGTTACGTCGCATTCTAACAAGTATGGGCCATCCATCAAAATCTCCAATACACTTGTTTTGCGACAATCGTGGTGTTCTAACCTCGTCAAGAATCCACCCATCATGAAAAAACAAAGCACATTGACACACAATGTCATTTCATTCGAGAGGAAGTTCCAAAGCACCGAATTCAGCTTCAAACACATTCCCACCGATGCTCAAGTTGCAGACATTTTCACTAAGGCACTTGGACGTGTCAAATTTGAATTGTTTCGCAGCTCACTTTGTATTGCAAAATAATGTAAGGGGATGTTAGTATAGCTATTAATTATTACATTACCCAAATAATGTAATAAAGGGGGATGTTAGCGTACTTAACTCCTTTTATCTGTATTACGCTATTTAGCTATTAGTTAGCTATTAGTATAGCTATCTGTTGTACTGTTACAACTACGTAACAGAGTGCAGTTGCCTGTGTGCTATTCACGGCACTGTCACATGTATTTAAACTCTGCAGCAATATACAATTTCTGTTCGTTGAATCTAACACAAAAATGTGTGCAAAACAATATGGTTGAGAAATATTGTGTTTATACTGCACAATATTACTAAAAATTATATTACCCAACTATAACTAGAAAACAAAGGGAAGATATGGTGGAAGTATATCAAAGACTAGGTCAAAAGTTGACAAAGCTGGTGCATAATCCAAGAGGCAATATTGTGAGAGAAGTGAGATATTTAGAGGAAAATTTTTTGGTCTCTGAACAAGTTAATTTGGTTAAAGCAGCTCTAGATAGCTCATTGACCAAAATAATTCCACATCGAGATCTCAAATTGACATACAAACAATCATATCTTAATATGGTAAAAATTAACTCTTTGTCGTATTACTCATTTGTGTATTTATAAGGATCGGTGCTACATAATTGCATAGTGGACTCAAAAACTGATGTAACCATCATGTTTGGCAATCTATGATATCGTAGGCTTGAATTACACTAGAATTGATTTTAGGAGCCTATATTAAATGGAATATCGATCCAGATAGTAGGGGTCATAAAAAATATTCCAATATTGCTATGTAGATTTCCAAACTTAGTATTAATTCAAGAGGTGGTAGTCATCAATGTGCCACCATTATTTAGGATGAGTCTATTTTTAGAGTATATTACATTATTGAGTACATGCTAATATACCACCTTGGGTACATCTTTAGATTATGAGTGTATCTTAGATTAGAGTGTGAGTATTTACTTTATGCAATATCATAAATGGACAAGTATTATTAGAAAGTGTAAAGTATTCAATAATGTAAATGTACATAATAGTCCATGTGCACATGAGTCCATAGAGTAACAAAGTGAAGAGTCTCAATAAGAGTGAATACCAAGAGTAATCCATATGAAGTCACATTCCATTATATATGTGTCTATGTGTGTGTGAGAGAGATAATGTAGAGTGAGTGTGTGGAAATATGGTGTATTTGATAACTTTCTATATCAAGATACTATTTTCATGAGCATTTGTTAATGGTCATTTTATGAGTTGTTGCAAAAGTTATTTATGAGTTTTATATGATTTATATATTACCATTTAAAAAATGTAGACACCAAATTACAGCCACTAATCCTCCATCCTAACCATTCCACCACCCACTTGTCTTCCATTCTACGTTCCCACCAATTATTTGGCCCAATTCCACCTTCCCGCCATTTCCTAGCCTAATTGGGATTATTTTAATAATATTTTATAATATTTTATATTTTATATAATATTTTATTATATTTTAATATATTTATTATAAAATATATATAAATAAACTCAATTAACCTCAGCCGTCCGATCAGATTTAATCTCCACCCTCCATCTTCATTAATCCATGCCACATTCAAAAAGCAATCTCAACCTTAGGATTCAATTTAATTTCAATCGCATGATTAAAAAGTGTCAAGTCAAAAATCTAAGAGAACCCTAAGTTGAATTATAAGTAAGAGCATTTGTAAATGCTCAAAACCTGGAACCCTAGAACTTGGAGATGAGATTTTGCATTATGAAGGAATTATTGGTGAAGCCCTAGCATAGAATCCTAAAGATCTAAAGCCCTAGTCTGCCAATAATACTTTTGCTATTCTAGCTACCATCCATCCATCCTCACTCATCGCCACAACCATCCTTCATCCACCACCTTCGTCACCATCCCTTCGATCTGCTTCTATAGATTTACCCTACCCTGCAAGTGATGTTTCGAGCTTGCAAAGCTCACTACAGAGACTGTTGAGCGCTCTCTAGAGCCTGCCCTGTCTACATGTGCATGCAAGAGCCTTCCAAGCTCGATGCAGAGATTTCTAGGTGCTCTCCAGAGCCTACCACATCACCAGGTGTGAACCAGAGCCTGCGAAGCTCACGTTCGAGTCTACCAAGTGCGCACCAGATCCTGTTGCCATCTACAAACCTCAAATCTAAATTTGTTGCATCAATAGATCTGCGATGTCGTCTACAATAACTGATCAATAGAAAGGTAAATCTCATTTTTGTATATCTTATTTAGTAATTTGTTGATCTTGCATGCTCTCTGATTTTATTATTAAAATAGGGTTTTATTAATTTTTGAGGGCCTCACATTGTGGAGCCTTCACATGTATTACTAACTCTCTTTGTTTTGTTTTTTGTATGCAAATCTATGAATTCCACACCTTATTTGATGGTTTTTGAAGCTGGAGTGGCCCAACCTTGGATATCCGAAGCCCACTTAACCTATTGGGCTCAAGAACACACCTGAATATGAAGACACTTCCATTGCTACTAGTTAGGGTTTCGAATAACCCTAGTGTGACAATAATATATATTGTATCAAATATTGGCATTGAACATTGATTGTAATAAAATGAGTTTATCGGCTCCCCCAATATTATTGAATACATTCTTTTGTGCAATATTTGTGTCTCACTGCATTATTTTATTTTCTGGTATTTTATTTTAAGTGTCATGTTTTTGTATTCATAAATGGCGATCATGGTGGGAGCCCATAAGGGTTTCACTATTTGATAGATCTACCTTGCTAATTTACTGTTATTGTTGTCTGTTGATTGTTTTTTAAAAAACATAAAAGTCATCACGTTTGTTTTTAGGGTTTTTGAAGCATTCTGTAGCAGTTCCAAAGATCGCGCAGGCACTCTTCTACGTTACGTAGGTGTCCTTCCACATTACATAGGTGTTATTTCATGTTACGTAGGTGCTCTCCTACACCTGCACAGGCACTCGACTGTGCTTGGCATTAATTTGAAGCAAAGCTAAGGCTTTTGGTAAGACCTCAAGGTCTTATTATAAAATTATTAACAAATTAATATAAATGTAATCGCAGGCCACTCAAAGGGGAATCCCTTGTAATCGTTTTGCCACTATAGGGGGCTCCCTCTTTAGAATCTATGCTTATTATTCTTCTTCTTGGATGATTTGATATGGATGGCCAACCTAATATATATATCTACCCTAAAGCTATGTTGGTGAAGAGACATGATAGTTCATGTATGAAGAGACGTGATGGTTCACGTTATGAATGCTTGTGATGGTTCACTTTATAAGTTAATAATATAATAATTAAATGATTACTAATACTAACTAATACTAACTAATAATGTTAGGATTGGGGATCCTAACATTGCCACCCTCATTAAAAAGAGTTTTGTCCTCAAAGCTCAAAGTGAGAAGCTTTGTCCTTTGTTTTCCAAGAAGGATTTATGTAAGTTCTTGGACTCTTTTAATGGCATCCTTTCGTAGGCAGGGATATCGAGAAGGATGAAGCATTAGCGGGGGGTTGCTAAGAACAATAGTAGAATCTTCCTTAGGAAAATCATGATGAGGATGGGAGGGCAACCCTTGGGGTTCCTCAAATACTTCAGAATGATGCATCAAAAGTGATGGTAATGATTTCATATCATTTTTTGGTTCCTTGGTAGAGCCAACGGGGAAGGAGTGTGTAGTCACTCTGCATTGGTTCCAAATAGGTTTGGTCATATGGGAAGAACTCACTATTGATGAGGAAGGTATGTGTAGGTCTTATAGAGTGCATTTGGATAGCATTGATCACTTTGGGTATGTCTACCTCATCCTTGCTTGGTACATCAATCACTTCTTGCACATCGACCTCATTGTCTTCATTGCGGTGAGTAGATGCACTAGTCGCTTTAGACACAACTACCTCATCTACTTGCTCTATGGAGAGATAGGGATCAACTTCATTCACAAAATACAATATTAGTGTAGCACATTTATGGTGGGGTCCAAATTGTTCATCACAATTATCACAGAGTCCTTTTGCTCGTCGTTCCTTCATATCCTCAAAGATAAGATGTTTAATTTGTAAAGTTTGTGATGAGGCCAGGAATTGCCTCATCCATGAACACTCTTTGATACATTTTTGACTATTTGACTTACCCTTTTTACTATGATTTTTATGTTAATTATGGAAAAATGCATTATATAATGATGTTTGCAAATTCTGGAATGACAAAGTGCATATGCTCTGTTTTACTATTTTTACTGCAATTTCACCTATTTTTTAGTTAATTAATCAGTAGTGTTATAGCAATTCAGAACTTGTTTGAATATCTGATGCTTGGTAATATTGTGTTCCTTTGGTTAAACTAATTCAAATGGAAAAGGGTACCAAGAATTTGTCCACTGTAGCTGACTGTGCAAGAAAATAGGTTGTAACTGTGATAGTTCCAGCCAGCTGTACATATACAACAGGGCTTGGAATTAGTCACTCCAGCACATGCCACCGATGCAGAAGGGTGTGCAAGAGAGTGGAGAAGTCAACACGTTACTTCCTATGCATTTGGACCATAGATCAGCAACAAATGGTCACCTGCCTATTGTTTCGGAGCAGTGCAGGAATAAGCGATGCAAGAATAGGGAATAGCGCAAGAACAACTGAAGGTGGTCAAAAAGTGATAAACCGATGGAGGAAATTATTGGAAATTGACCAGGAGGTTGTCCCAACTCATATTAACGTGATTTCCTCAATAGATGCAGCCCAAAAATAATGAATGGATAAAGTTTTGACAAAGTAAATTCCTGTAGTCTAGGAAACAGTTATGTAATTAGTTGTAAATCCCTACAAAGCAGTAACCAAGCATATCAGTGTTATATTATAAATAATAAAGCTCCCATATGGTCGAGCATATAGATATATAGATAGACATATAGATAGATAGGCAATAGAATACCGAAATTAGCATAGAGTAAAGTTTTCCTGTAGCAGAACAGTAATTTGCAGGTTTTTCCTGCATTACTGTAATGCATTTTTAGATTGAATAAAAAGGTGCAATCTTCAGTTTTCAATTGGCATGTTGAGGTTGATGATTAACAACTAGATTCTCTTAGCATAACTCCTCACCTTCTTCTGGTTCTGGAAGCAAGGGCCACTTGCAGGCGAGAGGAAGGCATTTGATAGAATTTCTTGTTGAATTCTTCTTCAGAGTTAGCAAATTCTGCATTTCATTTCTTTAGTAGTTTTCAATACGTTTTTAGTAGTGGACAACATTTTCTTGTATTTACAGCAATTCCTAGATATTTTGTCATTTTGCAGTTTTAGTAATTATTGATTCAATTTTGCATTACACAACAATTTCCAGATATCTTGTCATTTTGCAATTTGGCAGTTTTTGTTGATTCAATTTTGCAGTAGTTGAAATTCTATTTTGACATTCTCTAGTTGATTTACTTTCATGCAAGAGTGTGTGTGTTTTAAATTCTGCACTTTACTTTTCTGTCATTTCAATTTAGCAACATTTCATTTTCTGTCATTTTTAGATTCTGTAATTTCATTTCCTGCAATTTTGTTTCTGCAAAAGTAAATAGGAGTTAATTTCAATTCTTAGGAGTTAAAGGTCACAACAAAACCCCCAATTGCTAACTGATCCACCAATAAAACCTGTTCTTGGATAAACTGAACCTACAACTGTGACACTTCCTATCGTATACAGCCTCTGGACACCGCCCTGGATTGACACACATAATGATTAAATGATGAATGATCAACGACCCTCATCATTTTTGGCATCGTTGTCGGGGAACAATCGGTGTTGTTAGGAAAAGTGACACAGGTCAAGAATTGTGTTACAATTTTTGAAATATTGTATTTCAGTTTATTTATTGAATAGGCATGAATGCATAGGCCAAGAGACGAAAGAGGGAGGTTTATCAGAACTAGTTCTGAACCACCAAGGCGTTCTTCATGATCAGATGAAGAATTGCTAGAGCAAGAAATACCTTCTTCACCAACTGAAGCTTTGGACAGATTAGAACAAGAACTTTTGGTAGCACTTTCTGCTAAACATTCCCTTAAGACTGAACCATCCACATCAAACTCAAGAAAGAAAGCAACTATGGCAGCACCACTACCACCACTAGGTGGGTATGCTGATGATCCTCCTAAGACTTTTGAATATCCCATACGGTTGGATCCAGCTCTAGATGCTCCCATGAAAACTATTTCTCCATCCATATTGCCAATTTTTAGGGGAACTATTTTAGAAGATCCTGATCAATTTTTGTTTGAATTCAAAGTGTTATGTCAGACTTATGACTACATAAATGATAATCAAAAATTGAAATTATTTCCTTCTACGCTTAAGGATGCTGCTCTCCGATGGTTTATGAGTAATCTTGAACCTAATTCAATCCGTACTTGGGATGACATGGAGACTGCATTCTTACATAAATATCAAGATTATTATCGAGTACGAAACAGAAAAGATGAGTTGTTTCGGATCAAGCAAGAAGAAGATGAGAGTTTAGAGGATTACCTTGATCGCTTTGCCTTTGTCCAAAAGAGATGTGGTCCTGTAGAACCTGATTTCTTAAAGCCTATCTTCTTAAGAGGATTGCAGGATGAATCTAGGGAAGTGTTAGATTTAATGGGAAAAGGAGACATAGATCAACTTGACCTTGAAGATATTGTGGAGTTATGTAGAAACTATTCCCGTACTCACCATCGGAGAAAGAAAAGGAATTCTGGCAATAATGACATAAAGGAGTTGATGGAGGAAATGGCTAATTTAAAAACTGATATCCTTGTTCAACTTAATTCTGCATTAGGTGAGAGAAACATAAAATCCAATTCTACACCACCTTTGGCAATTTATTGCCCGAGATGCAGGAATAAGCATGCCTTGCAGGATTGCCCTTTAAACAAAACTTCTATTTGTGGAATTTGTTCCAAGGAACATTCAACAAGATAGATGTCCTTTGTTGCCTCATCTAAAATCTGTCTTAGGCACCCAAACAGAAGAACTTAATGCTATTGGGCAGAGATCCGGTGGTGGCTATACACAATATCCCAATGCTCCTCGGTTTCCAAACTGGGGACAATCTCCTTGGAATATGAACATGCCATGGGGACATGCAGAAGTCCCTGCACAACCTTGGAACCAACCTTGGATAGCTCCTCCAGATTGGTCACATCTTGGATGGATGAACCCACCTTGGAATGCAACTCATCCATAATGGACACAACAAGGACAAAGATGGGGACAACAATATCCACCATATCAAGGACAACAAAGGTATCAAGGGCAAGCTCAAAACTTGCTGCCAGCTCCTAATCCAAATTTTTAGGGAAGAACACAACATCAACAAATGCAACCAATGAAACAACCTCCACTCCCAGCTCAGCCTGTGACTAACCCAAATAATACCAGACAAACAACCCCTGTTTATGAGGCTGAGTCTAAAGATTCTATTGTAGTTCATGTACTTGACTGTAGTAACATCCAACTACGTTCAGGGAAGGTTTTACCTGAACCTGTTCCACCCACCATTGAAGAAATAAGTGAGAAACAAGAACCTCCAAATCAGGAGACAATGCAACAAAAACAAAAAGATGAAGTAACAGAAAAAATGCAGGAATCTTCTCCAGTAGCATTACCATACCCTGAAAGGTTTGATCATATTGATACTGCCCCTGAATCAGAATTAGTGACAGAACTTAAAAAGATGTCAATTTCTCTCCCTTTGTTGCAGGCAATAAGGGATGTGCCTTCACTCAAAAAAACTATTCAGGAGTTATGTATCAAGAAACCTGGTAAAAAGAAGGCCTTTCCTAAAACCGTTCAGGTAGAAGGAAAATTAGCTGATTTATTATCCGGGAAACTAGTTCCTCCCAAATATAGTGACCCCGGTAGTCCAATAGTTACAATTACTATTGGATTA
Organism: Wollemia nobilis; assembly: GCA_028583015.1. NCBI lineage: Eukaryota > Viridiplantae > Streptophyta > Pinopsida > Araucariales > Araucariaceae > Wollemia > Wollemia nobilis. Next base: position 6,398,323 of record JAQPPZ010016917.1, on the reverse strand, counting down.
ATGCAAATTCCTAATGTGCTAATTGATCTTGGAGCTGCAATTAATGTTATGACTAAGGACACAATGCAAAAATTGCAGCTCAAGAATCTCAGTCCTACTACCACAGTTTTGGAAATGGCAGATAGGTCCGTTGCTAAACCTGAAGGTATCCTAGAAGATGTAGCCATTGAAGTCTCTTCTTGGGAATATCCTGTAGACTTCTTAGTGTTGCAGCCTAGAAAATCAGTCAATGGATACCCTATCATTCTAGGACGACCTTGGTTGGCTACTGCAGCTGCTTTTATAGACTGCAGGTCAGGGGAAATGACCATTTCTAATGGTGTTGACCTAAAGAAAATTTATTTGTATCCACCAACTCAACCTTCAACTAAATTTTTTGGACAAATTTGGTATCCTGAATCTGATGAAGAACAGGAAACCATTGCCACTTTGGCTACAGTTGTAGTAAAAGAACATATTGAGGAAATCACTACACCTAAGAGAGAAATATTCGAGAATGAAACTATCCTAATTGAAACATTACAATCGGAAGGACTAACTGATGATCAAACTCTTGTTCATCGGTTGTTGTGGCAAGAGGAGGAACAAAATTCAGAACTTCTGTCATCCATGCCTAATCAGGAAAGATCATTCATTCTACCACATGGATGGCATCATCATCTCCTTAACACCTTCAAATGTCCTCTGATTCCACCAGGTATCATTTTTGAGATAGATTCTAGAGTATTTCATACTCTACAACCACATCATTGTCCATTAAATGCATTAATCAGTAACTATGAAGCAACTAGTTCTATCTATCCAGGGATCAAACAAATTGAAATCCAGCCAAGTAAATTTTTGAACATTAATAGCTGGCTAACTGAGGACCAGGAAACCAAATTATTTGCAGTCTTACAAAGACATGTTCAAGCTTTTGCATGGAATTATAAAGACATGACTGGCATTCATCCTGAGGTATGTACACATAGGATATACATAGAAAACGTAAAACCAGTAAGGCAACCTCAGAGACGCTTGAATCCTGCTCTAAAGGAAATTGTGAAAGAGGAAATTGAAAAACTCTTAGATGTTGGATTCATTTATCCAATTTCAGATAGTAAATGGGTTTCACCACTGGTCATTGTTCCAAAGAAAAATGGTAAAATGAGAGTATGTGTGGATTATAGGGAGTTAAATAAGGCCACACATAAGGATCATTTCCCATTACCATTCATAGACCAAGTATTGGATACCCTTGTTGGAAAGAAATTTTTCTGTTTTCTTGATGGTTTCAGCGGGTATAACCAGATACAAGTTGCCCTAGAAGATCAAGAAAAGACTACCTTTACATGTCCTTGGGGAACCTTTGCTTACAGGGTTTTACCCTTTGGTTTATGTAATGCTCCAGCAACATTTCAGAGAGCTGTTTTAGCAATTTTTTCTGATTTAACCAATGAAAGTGTTGAAATTTATATGGATGATTTCACGGTGTTTGGAAATAGTTTTGAATATGCATTAGAACAGCTTGAAAAAGTGTTGATTCATTGTGAAACATACCACCTCTCTCTGAATCTTGAGAAATGCTTCTTAATGATGGAGGAAGGAATTGTCCTTGGACATCATATCTCTTCTTATGGAATCAAAGTTGATCCTAAGAAGGTTGAAGTCATCAAAAACCTCCCTCCTCCACAAACTCAAACTGATGTACGCAGTTTCTTAGGGCACATTGGTTTTTATCGTAGATTCATTGCTAACTTCAGTACTATAGCAAATCCTATGTTTGCTCTACTCATGAAGGATTCTGAATTTGTTTGGTCTTCTGAATGTCAAACTTCTTTTGAAGACTTAAAGGAAAAGTTAACCACTCCACCTGTATTAAGAGGTCCTAATTGGGAGTTACCTTTTCATATTCAAACTGATGCTTCCAATACTGCTATTGGAGCTGTGTTAGGACAGATTGAAAATGGGGAACATTATGCTATTTATTATATCAGTAAAAACTTGATAGGAGCTGAGAAAAACTACACTACCATTGAAAAAGAATTCTTGGCTGTAATCTATGCTATTAACAAATTCTGACACTATATCACTGGGTACCAAGTATTCATCCATACGGATCATACTGCAATCAAATATTTGATGAATAAACCATTGGTTAGTGCAAGAATTATTCGTTGGTTGATTCTGTTGCAGGAATTTGATGTTACCATAGTAAACAAGCCTGGGAAATCTAATGTAGTTGCAGATTTCTTGTCAAGAATACCAAATGCGGATACAGGGGAAGTTGTGGAAGATACCTTTCCAGATGAAAAGTTGTTTGCTGTCTCTGTACAATCTCCATGGTTTGCAGACATAGCTAATTACTTAGCTATAGGGAAGATTCCTCTTCACTTTACCCCCAAACAAAAGAAATAGTTAATCAAGCAAAGTTCTTCTTTTCAATGGATAGAGGGCTTATTGTTTAAATGCAGTCCTGATCATGTTTTACGTAGGTGTATCCGCCAGGATGAAGTATATGATATCCTATGGGCATGCCATGATGAACCATCAGGAGGGCATTATTCAGTCAAAAGCACTATTCACAAAATCTTGGGAACCAGATATTATTGGCCATCTTTGCATAAAGATGTAAAGAGGTACATTAGACATTGTGATGCTTGCCAGAGAATGGGAAAACCTACCTTTACTAATGAAATGCCATTACAACCTCAAATAGGAATAGAACCATTTGAAATATGGGGTTTAGATTTTGTAGGACCCATTAATCCTCCTTCCCAAGGCAAAGTGCATATCTTGGTATGTACTGATTATGTTACCAAATGGGTAGAAGCTCGTGCCTTTAAACATGCTAGAGAAGAAAAAGTTGCTGATTTTCTGTATTCACAGATTTTTCTGCATTTTGGAGCCCCACAATCTATCACCACAGATCACGGACCCCAATTTACTTCCAAAGTTATTGAAGCCTTCACTCACCTCTATCAAGTCAAACACAGAAAATCCTCACCTTATCATCCACAAGCCAATGGCCAAGTTGAAGTGACCAATAGGGAATTAGAACGAATTCTGACCAAAATCGTAGCAGTTCATAAAAGAAATTGGCTGGACAAATTACCAGAAGCTATTTGGGCTTATAATACCACTTGGAAATCTACCACTGGATTTACGCCCTATGAATTGGTCTATGGAAAAAAACCGCTTTTGCCTATTGAGTTTGAATTACTAACTCTTCGAACTGCTTTGGAAGTAGGTATTGATCTGTCACAGGCACAAGAAGATCGTATTCTGCAACTTGATGCATTGGATGAACTGTGCATGGATGCGCTACATCAGACGGAGATAATCCAAGCACAACGAAAGATGTGGCATGATAGTCACATAAAGCAGCAAAAATTTTAGCAAGGTGACTGGGCCTTGTTGTTTGATTCACAATACAAGGATTTCCCTGGAAAGTTGCAGACCAGATGGCTTGGACCTTATCAAATTGAGGAAGTGTTTGACAATGGAGTTGTTCGTCTTACACCTATTGATGACTCACAATGCAAGTTGGTGGTGAATGGACATCGTCTTCGTATGTACCACAAACCATACAACAAGGCAGAATTTCTCAAGCAAGTGGAAAGTTTGGATGTACACATTTGGGAAGAAAACACTTCTTCCATACCAAATTCAGCAGATTGACACAAGAATTTGATTTAAAAAAAAAAAAAAAAAAAAATAAATAAAAATTCAGGAAGTGAAAACCTCTTTGAGGCACTCCTGAGTTGGGTTTACATGAAAACCGGTTTTCCGGCATGTTTACCTAGTTGGTTTCACTATCATTGTTCGGTCTTGTCTCATGACCGTGGTTTCATCTATTTTCAGATTGCACCTACCTAAGTTCAAAGATTGATTAGCTGGAAATCTCAGCAGGAGCACCTCGAAATGTAGATAAAATGGTTATAACAGGTATGTGTCTTTTTCATTCTCTGAATAATGTAAATCATTAGTATATAGTGTATATATCCTTGATTAGTATAAAAGCATGTAAAAAGGGGGAATCAAACATGGAAAGTCCTTGTCAGTAATGCCTCTGCCTAATTCTGCTCTAGAATGAAAAAAAATAGAAGTGCGCTGGAATAGGGAAGCGTAGGAATAACCTGTTATATTCCAAAGCGCAGGAATAATCCATAAAGCGCAGGAATAAACTGTTTATATCCCAGAGCGCAGGAATGATTTAACAAGCGTAGGAATAAACTGTTTATATTCTAGAGAGAATGATTGATTAAGCGTAGGAATAAATCACTAAGCGCAGGAATGAAATTATGTGTAAAAATTATTTATGACACGTGGCCTACGGTGAGTTAATTGGTTTAGAAGGAAAAATATAGGTCACCGACTCACGGTTGCATGTGACAGCTGGCGTCCATAACAAAAATGAGCGAAGTTACGGGTGGTAACTTCACATGCGCTGCCACGTCATTATGCTGCAAGTTTCGAAGCAGTTCTTGTGCTGCTATTATTCTTGCTACGATGATTGAAACCCTAAACCAGATGCACGCTCGTATTGTCCACCAATTTATAGAAACTACAGAATAGAAGGCAGGAAATTACGCCATGGGGGGAAAGAAAATCAGAGCCAAACCTAAAAATATTAGCTACCTGGAAAGTGACCCTGCATCCCTGCAAATATTCGTTGATGGAGGATTTCTGCCGTTCCTACAAAAATTTGATGGCTATTCCGAGGGCTTGGCGGCAGAATTTGCACGCACCTTCCGCAACAATCGAGTGCACATTAATGGGATGACTATCTAGGTAACTCCTGAAATACTCAGCCAAATCACTGAATTACCTCTTCAAGGCTTGCAGATTGTAAAAACTAGGAGAAATATTTTAAATGACCTAGTTAATCAGTTTAAGGAAGAAGGGGATGGAGAAATTGAGTTCTTAATGCATAGAAATGTTTGTAAGGGGGTAAAAAGACTTAGTTTACCAGTCCCTTGGAATGAAGTTGCAATGTGGGTTATGAGGTACATCACTTGTGATGGCCAATTTCCTGTTGTATCTGGCCCACACCTTCGTATCCTCAACCATCTGCGCCATGGAGCAGTTAAACCAGAATGTAGGGTTAATGTGCCCTTATACCTTTTTCAGGAGTTAAAGGCTATGGCCATCAAATACCAAGCAGGGAAGGGAAGCCCTAAGCACCATGGGCTCATCAAATTGATTTGTCAGTATCACTTTAGGGGCAACCCTAGAAATTTTGACCGCTTCTTTGCCCCTTGGGCAGAAACAAATGACTCTAATCCTGCATCAGAGGAAGAGGAAGTAGAGGAAGAAGCAGAGGAAGAATCTGTAGGAAACCCTAGTCCAGAACCCTCTAAAATTAGAATTTCTCCTTCTCCAGATGGTCCCCCATCTTCACGAACTTAGAAACAGCAAGCGTCCACATCTGGTTCTCAGTCAAAAAGAAAAAGGGTAACATTTGCAGATACGGTACAATCCAATGGAGAAATTGGAAGTGCAAGTGAACATGCACCTGCTCTAAAATCTGCTCCTGAAATAATAGCAACATCTGCAGTTGCTCTAGAACATCCAAAACCTGCACCTGCTAAGAAGTATCCAGGGTCTACAGGGTTAAGAAGGTCTGCTAGACTTCAGAAAACTAAAACCCTACCAGAAGAACTAATAGATATCATAGACCCAAATGAAGGAGAAATCAGAATAGAGGATGCACAGGAACCAAATATTGAAATAGAAATGATAGACACAGGGATACAGACAATGGAACTGGATACAACTATGGATGAAACTTCAATAAGCCCTGTATGTCCATTAGTTGATTATACTGACTCTGATTCTGAGGAGCCGCTAAAATTTGATTCTGAACCAGTTGAGGATGATGTGAATGTTTTAATGCATGATGATTCTGAGCAGTATTCTGAGTCTGAGTCTGAAGAGGAAATCGATATCCACACTCAATTGCATGCTGCAAAGAGTGTTATTAAAACCCAGACCCATTGGATTGAGCAAGCTGAAGAGACCATAAAACAAAAGGATCAACAAATTGATCTGCTTCAGCAAAAAATTCAAGATTTGCAGAACCAGTTGTCTCAACTGGAATATCAGTCTACAGAGTTACCAGAAGCATCACAGGATGAATGGGCCCAGATTCTCTTAGATTTAGCTGAACATTCTGAGGCAAACATAGCACCTGCATAGAGATCACCTGACAGAGAGGAAGCAGGAATGGCAATATCTGATGATGAGAGTCCATCAAGAATTCTGTTGACAAATGATACTGCACTTCAGCAGGAAACACAGACACCTTCTGTAGAGGAACAAGAAGTTGCAGCACAAGATCAGGTATCCACACCCTCTCCTCTCATTGCTATTACAATAGAACAAGGAACACAAATAGATTTGCCTATTGTAATACCAACTGTGGAAGTTGGTGTACAAGTGAATATAGTGGCACAAATGCAACCTATTGTAAGACCCCTAGACACAGTGCCTTTAACTAGGTACAATGAAGACCTGGCATATTGGATGACTCAGTGTCACCAGTTAGAGGGCAAGGTTGCCACTTTAAACTCTGAAGCAGCCAAAGTAGCAGAGAAGGAAACAGAGGTGAATAGGTTAAAAACATAGGTGCAGGATGTATGTCAGATTGCAGAATATGCAATACAGTGCAGAAGACCACCTAGGTTTTATAGCCTCCTACTCAAGGAGAGATACCTTCACTGGCAAATCATGAGACTTGCTTCTGAGCTGCCTCATCAGTTGAACACTCCTGAAGAATTCATAGAGGCATTTATGCAGAGTCCAACAGAGCAACAAAACCTGTTATGTGAGTTATTCTTGCATAATTTCTTTTTGCCCATAGAAAGTATGTTTCTGCCTCACATTTATACAGGTGATTTACAGCTTAGAGCTTTCATGTCCACTCTACAAAATCAGATTTACTGGGACACAAAAAAGAAGTTCACCAAGGAATTGGAATCATAGGTTATTTTGCTTATCAGACCTGCTCCCCTAAATCATAGAGATTGTACAAATGTTCATTATACCTTCATGAGGGATATCAGAATGAAACAACTCTATCTAGGGAACCTTCAAAAATGTATAATCCAGTTTCAAAATTTTTGTGCAGATTTCTTTGATGATGTTGTGGCAACTTGTAAAAATAGATGGGGTGAGTTATCTATCTCTCTCCAGAAAAGAGAGCCAATTTCTCCCACTAATTTGTTGTGGTCAAGGAGAAGGGCAGAAGGCATTGTCCTAATTATATCATAAATCAAGGAGCTTTGGATAGGTCTGAGATATAGGATGCCCATAATTATTACTCCTGTCCCCTACTTCTTTGATACTGACCCACAACCTGATATGCACTTCCAATAGTGGTTTCAGTCCATCAAAGCAGTCAGTGGATTCTATAAAATTGGTGGCGCATTACTCAAATTTCATGAAAGATGTCTAGACCTGGATCTGTGTGCTGTTGTCGCTGTACAAAATGCATGAGGACATGCATTACCATAAGTTGGGGGGAATGATGAGGCCAGGAATTGCCTCATCCATGAACACTCTTTGATACATTTTTGACTATTTGACTTACCCTTTTTACTATGATTTTTATGTTAATTATGGAAAAATGCATTATATAATGATGTTTGCAAATTCTGGAATGACAAAGTGCATATACTCTGTTTTACTATTTTTACTGCAATTTCACCTATTTTTCAGTTAATTAATCAGTAGTGTTATAGCAATTCAGACCTTGTTTGAATATCTGATGCTTGGTAATATTGTGTTCCTTTGGTTAAACTAATTCAAATGGAAAAGGGCACCAAGAATTTGTCCACTGTAGCTGACTATGCAGGAAAATAGGCTGTAACTGTGATAGTTCCAGCCAGTTGTACATATACAACAGGGCTTGGAATTAGTCACTCTAGCACATGCCACCGATGCAGAAGGGTGTGCAAGAGAGTGGAGAAGTCAACACGTTACTTCCTACGCGTTTGGACCATAGATCAGCAACAAATGGTCACCTGCCTGTTGTTCCGGAGTAGTGCAGGAATAAGCGACGCAGGAATAGGGAATAGCGCAGGAACAACTGAAGGTGGTCAAAAAGTGATAAACCGATGGAGGAAAGTATTGGAAATTGACCAGGAGGTTGTCCCAACTCACATTAATATGATTTCCTCAATAGATGCAGCCCAACAATAATGAATGGATAAAGTTTTGACAAAGTAAATTCCTGTAGTCTAGGAAACAGTTATGTAATTAGTTGTAAATCCCTACAAAGCAGTAACCAAGCATATCAGTGTTATCTTATAAATAATAAAGCTCCCATATGGTCGAGCATATAGATAGACATATAGATAGATAGGCAATAGAATACCAAAATTAGCATAGAGTAAAGTTTTCCTGTAGCAGAACAGTAATTTGCAGGTTTTTCCTGCATTACTGTAATGCATTTTCAGATTGAATAAAAAGGTGCAATCTTCAGTTTTCAATTGGCATGTTGAGGTTGATGAGTAACAGCTAGATTCTCTTAGCATAACTCCTCACCTTCTTCTGGTTCTGGAAGCAAGGGCCACTTGCAGGCCAGAGGAAGGCAGTTTCTGACAGAATTTCTTGCTGAATTCTTGCTGCAGCAGGTTAGCAGAATTCTGCCAGTTTTCATTTCTTTAGTAGTTTTCAATACAGTTTTCAGCAGTGGACAACATTTCCTTGTATTTACAGCAATTCCCAGATATTTTGTCATTTTGCAGTTTTACAGTAATTATTGATTCAATTTTGCATTACACAACAATTTCCAGATATCTTGTCATTTTGCAATTTGGCAGTTTTTGTTGATTCAATTTTGCAGTAGTTGAAATTCTATTTTGACATTCTCTAGTTGATTTACTTTCATGCAAGAGTGTGTGTGTTTTAAATTCTGCACTTTACTTTTCTGTCATTTCAATTTAGCAACATTTCATTTTCTGTCATTTCCAGATTCTGTAATTTCATTTCCTGCAATTCTATTTCTGCAAAAGTAAATAGGAGTTAATTTCAATTCTTAGGAGTTAAAGGTCACAACAAAACCCCCAAATGCTAACTGATCCACCAATAAAACCTGTTCTTGGATAAACTGAACCTGCAACTGTGACACCTCCTATCGTATACAGCCTCTGGACACCGCCCTGGATTGACACACATAATGATTAAATGATGAATGATCAACGACCCTCATTAGTTTGGTTAGATTTGGGGGTTTTGTAAGTGCTTTGTGCCCTTCCATTATGCATAGGTTTGGGAACGATGTAAGTGGTCAACAATTTTTCCATAAGCAGTTTCCCTAATTGTTATTGTGCATTGATTTTATCTTCAGCTAATTTTGTCAATCCATAGGTTTGCATCATGGTATAGGGATTGAACCTTGTCACCTCCATTCTAATTTCCTCTTTTAATCCCCTAATGAAGCCATTGATGAGAATTGATTCATCCAATATTATGTTGTGTTTGGTGATATCCTCAAACCAATTTTGATACTCACACACAGAAGTGATTTGATGAAGATCTTTGAGCAATTCCCACATGACTAGGTCCCACATGGCTTTGATACCAAATGGTAAGACCCCAAGGTCTTACTATAAAATTATTAACAAATTAATGTAAATGTAATCGCAAGACACTCAAAGGGGGCTCCCTTGTAATCGCTTTGCCACTATAGGGGGCTCCCTCCTTAGAATCTATGATTATTATTCTTCTTCTTGGATGATTTGATATGGATGGCCAACCTAATATATATATCTACCCTAAAGCTACGTTGGTGAAGAGACATGATGGTTCACGTATGAAGAGACGTGATGGTTCACGTTATGAAGGGTTGTGATGGTTCACTTTATAAGTTAATAATATAATAATTAAATTATTAATAATAATAACTAATAATGTTAGGATTGAGGATCCTAACAGCCTTCCAAGTGAGTTTCGTAACCCTAGTTGGTCATTTAACAATTTACATATTCTATTTTTTGCTACGGTTTTTCATTGTTTCTGGGTTTAACATTAAGTAATCTGAGAAAGAATCTACAGCAAGTCATATCTAGGTTTTATGTGTGTTTCAATATTTCAAATTTATTTATTATACTAAAAATTGTAGATCTAGGTGATTGTTTGCATTTTTGAGTGTATGTGAAGTAGAAAAGCATCCTAGATTTTGCATTTTAGGGTTAAAGATCGCTTAAATTTCACGTATCTAAATAGGAACAACATTTGTACACTTAAATTAATCTTGCCCTAGTCTGGCTCCTTTGGCAGAGAGGTGGACGAACCCTCTGATGCTCTTTTGATATCTTTGGGTATCATTTGTAGGCATGGATTTTAAAGGTGTACTCTACGCTCTTTAGATGAAATTTGTGTCATTGTGTTGGATTATGATTTATATTAGTGAAATTAGTCATCTTTAACATTGTCTACATGCCATAAAGAAAAAGAAACATAAAATTAACATCACACACTACACGCTCCACTTTTTAACAGTAGTAGTTGGATTTCATCACCAACTATTGCTTGAGGTTTGGTGACGGTGGCATTCATCTCCATCCATAAAAACTCTACCCTTATACACCATAGGACTACCCCCAAGTAAACTTGTTGGAGGTCATTACCAACAAGAATCTCGTTGCCTCGGCCAACCATAGCTTATACATTTTTTTTATTAAACAATATTAAGTTACATCAAAACACACAAACTCACAATTTTAAAAGGAACTTCACATTAAGGGAATAAAATAGTTAATGAACCTAAGGTAAGCCACACAAGGTGAAACTTAGGATTGGTTGCTTTAAATTTTGAAAAAAAATTGTTAATTTGTGTGGTTTAGATAAGCTTTGAATATTTGGTTTTATTACTTTATGGTGCTAACATGACAACAAAAGAAAATGATAAACCAAATTAGTTTAATGGAAAACAATTCTCATGAGCCTGCTACTTCGGTAGCCCCATCCAATATAGTTCATACCACTTTGTCTGGAGCATCCCATCCACCCCACTCTCAATATGAGTCCCATTCACTTGATGTGGAGACAACCACCACCTACATAGATATGGATAGAGTTCAGGCCATTTACAAGGCCTCTAACTATATCTTAGAGCCCCTTAGCCAAGATGGTTTTGAAGAAGTTGAATTGGCTACCACCTACATTACCCCAGGATATCCTAATTCGAGATATGAATATGGTATGCCTTCCTCCACAAGCCAACCACCCCAAAGCCCAAATGTTCAAAACACTTATTTCACATCCACCTATACCAACCCCTTGTATGAGAAGCATGTCAATGTTGCCTCGCAAGTCCCTAATCTTCAAGTTGCAACATCAAATGCAACTTGCACTATATCCATGTCCTCTCATCCATCATCATACACACCTCCATCATCTCACTTATCCAATATCACCATGTCATCCATTCCTCCATCATCTCACTTAGCCAACATGACCATGTCTAATCATCCATCATCATCAACCCAACCATCATCTCATCCAACCTTAACCCCATCATTCAACACATGGTCAAATCAAGAACTTATGGATACATTAGGGCTCATCACTAGATTGCTTTCACAATGAACAAAAGGAAAGCAACCAGTTAACACAAACCCTATGACCCAAGGAGTTCCAAATCAACCTCCAATCATCAATCAAAATTTGGCATGGGTCCCTTAATCTTCCATAGTGACCATTCCTAATCCACCACCACTCCACACATCCACCATACCAATCAACATTGCCACCAATAAACAATCCAATCCATTACTCCATCATCATCATCAATCATCCCCATCCTTCAACCATCCATCTTCTCCACATACCCAATCCATTCATTCCATAACACCATATTGGTCACACCCCAACATCTATCATCCAACCCATCAACCAACCACCACCTAATCTAGGGTCCTCACATTCCAGTAGAAGATCTTAGACTTCAGGCAATGCAAATGCAAATTGATCATTTGATACAAAATTCATCAGGAACAACGAGCCAAAAACTCACATTAATCCAACTGATCCATCAACCAATCCATCCATTGGTACCATCACCGCCATATCCAACAGATTTTATGGTACCAAAATTTGACAAGTTTAGGGGAACTGAGGATCCCAAGGAATATGTGAGCTCATTTTTCCATGTATGTTTTTGGATTAGCGATGATAACACTCTCATGCTCCGAACGTTTCCTCAAACACTAGGAGGAGATGCCATGGAATGGTACAATCTATTGCCCACACAATATATACACTTTTGATCAATTGATAGATCTATTATTGGAATGCTTCACCCTAAATATTAAAAAGGTGTCCTGATCAGATATATACTATTTGAAACAATGGAATGAGGAACCTATCTATGAATTTGGAAACTGTTGGAGGGCAGTCATAATGAAGTTGCCATTCTCCCTACCAATGGAAGAAATTATAAAAAAAATTACCAAGAGTTGCTTAAAACCCATCTCTTGGATGCTATAGCTAAACATTTATAGAACATTTGAAGAAGCTTTAGTGCAGGCTAGTGTCATTGAGGAGATAAAAATCCAAGAGGGTGTCATTAAGCCTAAAAAGAAAGAATGGCAAAATAGGGGCCAATACCAAAATAATCAATCTAGCCAAAATAAATCCACACAAGCCTCAACGGCTAACACAACAAACCAATTCAATCAAGTGGTGATGAGCCAGCCCGTAGTGGCTCAAAAATCGATGCAACAACAAATATCCTATCATGCAGTCCCATCAGTAACCCAAGCACCAACGATACAAAATACATTGCCAACTATGGAACAACCTATCCACCGCAAATTAAATCTCTCACAAAGACAATACACTCCGGTAAACGAGTCGTACTCATCCCTATTTCGAAGGTTGTATGAAACCAAAAAATTAGCCTGGCTAGACATTAGGCCTGATGATCCCACCAAATGGCCTAAGGGTTATAGAGATCACTTGTTTTACCCATACCATTGACAAAATGGGCATGATATCAATTCCTACCACATGTTCAAAAACATAGTGCAAGACCTTATAGACTTAGGGGCCATTAACGTGGATAACCCCTTAGATCCACAAAATTAAAATTTGGGCATATATCAGATTCCTCTACCTAACCATGGGGAGGTCCAGTATAATGTAGGGGGTAACAATCAACAAGCACCCCCTAACCAAGTAAATCATGTTCAATAATATCAAAACTTTGTAGGAGCGATTCATGTGGTCACTAGAGGGAAAATTCAAAATCAACAAAATGATCAACAACCTTCAAACCCACCTCCCATCCAAACATCACCAAATCCATCTCTACCTATCAATCTATACAATTCATCCAATCCACCTATCCTTCATCTAATAAGGCCAGCGGTAACCTTAAACAACCGGTTAACCACTAGTTTGAAAATGGCATCGACCAAACTTTTTGTATATGAGCTTATCCAACAATCCCCTAGGCATAGAGAAGCTTTAATGGAAATACTTAAGTCAATTGAGTTATAATCCCAAGACTCTAATGCCTTCAACAATTTTTTAGGGAGTGTTAGAACGTGCATGGAACCATCAATTACCTTCTATGACTTTGATATAAAACCAATGAGTTCAGAATTGGTGGACCCTCCATTGCACATAATGGCCTTAATAGACAGAAAGCCATTCAAAAGAGTATTAATCTATACCAGCTTGTCAATCAATATCATTACTACAGTTGCCCTTATCCATCTCAACTTACCTCCATCCCACATTTCCAAATCATCATTCACCCTCAAAGCATTTACGATGCTTTGTGTACCATAGTTGGCACTGTTGTTTTACCTATAGAAGTAGGGGCCAAAATATTGCACATAATGTTTCACATATTGGAAGGAACCATGGCATATAATATACTCCTTGGTAGACCTTAGATGAGTGAAATAAAATGTGTCCCATCAATTCTCCACCAATGCTTGAAATATGTTCAAGATGGACAAATCCATTTCATCCCCACAGATGTTGAACCTTTTAAGTATTGTAATTTCATTTCAAATCCTTATGAATCCATGTTACCTTCCACCCATTTATTCTTGGCACCATCATCAAATACATCCATGTTATCTCTCAATCCACCTCCTTCTAATTCATCTCCATATTCTTCTAAGGCTCCCATCATAGAGGAGCTACCCATCACATCATCTTCTCAAACATCCATTTCTTCTTGTACATGTAATTGCGTTCAATCTTCTGTTAACACATCGTACATCAGCAAAAGTCATACTACAACCACTTCTTCTACTCCATCTCATAACTCCACATCGCCATCCAATCTAACTCCATCAGTCGATGTGTCACAAGTCAAACTTTTCTATTGTGATAGATTTAACTCCCCACCTTCCACAACCAATCCAGAGCCATCATAACCTTCACCATCCACCTCATCAACCCAAGTCAAAGTTCACATCACCAATCCTGGTATAGGTGAGTATGTGATCCAAGACGTAACCATCACTCCCTTAGCCATTCCAACAGCCAAGGATTTTGGATGCCCCAAAGACCGTTCTTTATCCATAGGTGTTGTCTATGACATGATTGCCACTCCAAATAGCATTAACTTTGTTTATGGAGGGTTGGATTTCTCAACTAGGGAAAACCCACCTGAAGAACCAAAAGAGCCTAGGCGTACCAATATACCTAACGTAGAAGAGTATCCAGCTAGATAATTTAATATGTTCCATTGGCAAGGTCAAGGTCTAGGTTCCCATGAACAAGGAATACATGATATCCTAGATGTCCCATATAGAGTCACCCATGATTGTTTTGGATTAGGCTATACCCCATTGTCCTCCACCGCTTCTCTTGAGCAAGCCTTCAAAAAGCTTAGCCTCAATGATGAAGAGCCCTCCATCCATCCATTGCCATTGACATCCTCTCTTGAACAAGCCCTTCAAGAACTTTGCATTGATGAAGTAGATGAGAATGATCCCATCAATTTATCCTATCCCATATTCAATTCCGATGATGAAAGTTATGAATATTTTGAGGTTATGTCAAATGCTTCTGATGATTCTGAAGAGGAGTCACATCCCATTGTCCCCATAACCCAACAGGAAGAGTTTTACCTCTGAATTTTCCCCATCCATCATCCCATTTTTTGCTTGCTTCTTCCATAAGAGCAAGAGGATCCACCTGGAAATTCACCTTGAGCCCCACATAAGCCAAGAATTGTAACATATGTACATACTCCAATATATATATATATATATATATATATAAACACAAATTGCATGCTTTTACATAGGCATTTTTCACATTGCATACATTTCATTTGCATTTAGGCATTTAACTTGCATCGTAATTCTAATCCATACATACATATTCCACTTTCCATTTGCATATTAACCTTCATTGCACTAGGCATATACATTTGCATTCATCCCATCCCATGTTCAATGATCTGGCATAGTAATGATGATATGGCCATAAACAAAAAGTCAAGTTATAGAAATTGGGGGTACCTAATTTGATACAATCATGCACCTTTCACAAACCTCATAATCCAAAAATACCACATGTCAAAATCACAAAGCCTAGATTTTCAGTCACTCAGCCATTACTAGTGTAGCAAGCAACCTCCAAGCGGATGTCCAATTTTCTTTAGGACCAACAACACACTTTACACACTAAGAAAGTCTTGAGCATTATCAATTGATTCCAAACACAATCTTGAACCAATCACATTCTATCACATCTTAAAAACATTATGAGTCAAGGAGGGTTAGTTCCATACTTGGATAGTACCTTGAAGTGAAAAGGGATAATCCTCGCTTGTCCCATCATGCAACATAGTCCAAAGCAAAAATAGTGGTTTTCACCACTACCTCAATTACTCTTCAAACATAAGCATAAAAACATAGAGTAGTAAGGATAGGGTCAAAATTCTCATCACACTTCGATTGAGAATCCGATTCCCCAAAGCTCTATACAAAATTAACAAATAAAATCCCAAACACCCTTGATCCCTCAAGTCATAAGGATTCATACTTCACGTCCCTAGCACGGATGGGTAGTCATCCCCAAGGCCTAAAATATCAAATCCCATTGGACTATGGAGTGAATCTTCATCGGGGCTATAGACGCCTGGCTGGCAGTGGAGTAAGCTCATGCGGGGTGACATGTCTCCTTGGCAAATAGGAAGACCTCTGATCGCACATAAGGACAGGCTAGCTTCAGGTCATCTCCATAATAGGTCATGCCCAATTTACTCATAGTGGGTCAATGAACTTCACATGCACACACACTGGTTCTTGATTAGATAGGGTCATTGTCACACTCAAGATTTGGTAATTGAACCTCACTTGCACACACATTGGTCCTAAAGAAAGTTAGACAACCCAAGTGAGTTTGGTTGATAATACTAGTATGTTTGAGTTTTTGAAAATGCTGCAGTACTCATTCCATATCAACATCCATATCTTCTTCCATATCAACATCCACATCTTCTGTCATGCCAACACCCATGTCTTCATAGTGAGTCAAGTTGCATAGCACCACCAAATTTGGTACTCCCGATTGTCAAAACAATGGACAGCAAAAGTGGCCAATAACATTTCTGAACTATAAAATATCATTTGAACAACATGCATTTCTCTCATATATATCACAATCAATTACTTGCATTAATCATACATAACACATCATCATTAGATTACATATACATTACATTCTTCATACATTTACTTGCATTAATCATCCATAACTCATAATAATTAATAACACATCATTAGATTGCATCATCCATATACACCTTAGGCACATCACATAGTTAGCTTGCATACATAATTCAAATAAATCTTAGGCATACACATCATGGTTAACTTGCATTCATCATCACAAACATTAAATAAAGCATTGCATAACACATAAAAACATCCACACAAAAATATAACACACATATCTAAAAAAAAAGGCCATGTATATATATAAAGTGTCCAATGTACAATCAGATGCCAAGAAGGCTACAAAAGGGAGCACCAAGGCTCACATGTACAAAATAGTGCATCTAAGCACTACATCATCTATCCATGAGAAGACCCCTGAGACCTAGTAGGAGCCCTCGGCCTAGTACTCTGCCTCGACTCCATGTGCCTCGATGACTCAGCCATAGACGATGAAGGAGGATCTGGCAAAGTGATGTGATGCTGCATACACACATCCTCCAAGGAATGTGCATATGCCTCACTAGCACAAAGTCACCGTAGGTCCTTCTAATGTTATCGCTCCTTCACCAAAATCTCTGCTTGGAGCCTCGTCACTGTCTCTTGATCCCCAGCTACAACCATTGCCCACTCTACCTCTAGCCGAGCTATAGTTACCCTGGCCTCCCTCTGAGACTCTAGCATAGTCTCTCGCTCCTCTCGTAGCTACTCCAACTCTGCCCATAGCCTAGCCACCTCGGATATCTCACCCATATCCTCATCATCCTCCCTCTCCCCCTCTACCAAGTCCACCTCTGGAGCCTACTGGGCTGCTCCCCTTGACTGCCTTTGACCCATCGACCACTGAGGCCTCATCCTCTTTAGAGTCAACCTCGACCCCGTAGCTACCGCATCCACACCAACAACCTTTGGCACCCATACTGGTTGGGCACCAAACCACTCCACATACTCCGGAGTCACCTCGACATCATCCACATCGGGTACCTCTAGCTACTCGTCATCCTCTAGTTGCACACGCCATGGCTCGAGGCAGGGAAGTGTCCCCTCATCCCTTCGACGTTGATATAGCATCGGCTCATCCGAAACACCCTGAGGCAAACCAAATTGCCTCAACACCCATGAGTACTAAAAGTACTCCACCTCCTCATCCCTTCGTCCAATCAACCATTGAGCCTACCTCACCCGACGTAGCTGCCTCCTATCTCCATCCCATATGGCTCCTCGCCATGGCCTCCACATCACATCTACCCAAGTCACACCCAACCACATGTCCCAGTACCACTACCCAGTGTGTACCTCTTGACTAGGTTAAACCTCCTCAGCCACCGCCCATCACCTCGCATAAGGCTCACCCATCTACCATGACTCACATGGCAACCCCTCGAGTCGAGCTACCACAAAATACTCCCAAGCCCAGCACTATAGGAGGAAGCTACACCTAATCCCCTTCCTCTCCCTCTGCACCACCTCATATAGCTCCTAGTATAACTATGCCAATAAGGTCTAGTGCCCACGCATACTCTCGAGGATCTGTCAATAGATCGCTCACCAAACCCAATAGGTTCCAAGGGAACCTATAGTCAGTGCTATTTGGTAGCACTATGTTCGCTAACATGAACATGATCAAAGTGGGGAGCGCATCTAACTCCTTCGCCTTATACATGCTCGGGTAGCATATCCCTCCATCCCCCATCCGAGCCTCCCGCCATCGATCCCCAAACATTTTCTCCATCTTCGCCTTCTTATCCCTCCCAACCACCACCTTCTCTCCTTCTACTAGCACCTTGAGAATGTGATACACATCCTCAAGAGTGACAGTAGCCTCCCTAGTCGATATTTGGAATGTCCCTCTATCCAGGTCCCACCTCTCTATCAAAGCAGAAAGGTACCCCTCATTAGCCCTCACCACATCCAGTCTCGCCACTCCCTCTAAGCCCACTCTACCCAACAACCTCCAATATTCCTCCGACAACTTCTTCCTCATCCCCAAAATGAGAGGAGAGAAGCGATGTCGAGGCTCAATATCCCTCAGCTGCAACAAACAAAAACACTTTGTTAGTTTTAAAAAATTCAAAAAAAAAAAGAAAGCAACAAAATAAAAACAATTTTTTGCACAAAGGAAACAAATGGTCTTACCGGGACAAACGACGCCTCTACTCCACCAGTAGCACCAAGCCCTTCCATCACCATCGCTTCTGCACACACACCCACTAGCCTCACTTAGCTCACCAAATCACTCCACCCCTTAGACGCAGCTTCTCGAAGTCAACAACGCACGAATGAGCCTAAAAGTTTACTCAAAAATATTTTTATAGCTTTCACTAGCGCATTCAGGTGTAGACCCATGCCTAAAAATTGTGGGCACTGTTGTGCATCTACAGGTGCACGTAGGCGCACGCGGGCACCTACAGAACACACCAGGTGTAGGCACGCACCTGGAAACAAAGGAGTAAGAAGACAAAAGCCCTCAAAATGGTAGCTCCACTCATCCAATATGCACCAAATTTCATCCACACATCATACACACCATAAATGTTGATTTTGTGAGATCACAAATAGTTTTGCATGCGTATTTTTTGAGAACCAGCCAAATTCATCAAAATCATGTATCACATTACAAAACACATCCAACAAAGTCCAATTTTCACAAAATCAACATTCCACAATTCTTCATCATCTACTGCATCATCCCACCCAATTTTATGTATAGTGGAGTTGATTTGATTGCTCATTCACTCATTTCTAACATAATAAATCAACTCCATAATCAACAAAATCATCATTGCATAAATCCATTAGGCATTCTTCCGCAATCATCGTGCATATATCATTCATCATTTTTATCTTGTCCAGTTCATTCAAGCGAACCTCGTATCTAGTATGTTATTCTATAAACTTGGCAATTGCAGCGATAATAATCCATGCAATTTGGTAAGATGAATAATCTACAATAAGGACACTTGATCATGATCATAATCAATTATCTCATCATCAAAAATCACAATCACATTTGGCACCTCACATTTTGAATGCAACCTTGCCAAGAACAATTTGCTCGCAATCAATCATTGATGTCCTTGTCTATGGGGCAAGAAAACACAGATAACCTACAATCACAAACACTCATTCACTTGACAACAATCATAATATAGGACACCGATAAGTTTGATTGGTTCCATCATGGAATTGGCGAAGAAATTTCCACAGTCAATACCCAACCCCTGCATTGACTTAGTCAGCCTGCATCTTCATACCTTGCATACTCAATGACGCCATTGCGACAACTTGTCCAACACGCATCAAATCATCCCAAATTTTGGGGCAACCACATTACATTATGCTTTCCCATGACGAGATACATCTCACATGATCATAACATCTACACTGGACAAATACCCCTATCAACCGTTGGGGCAAAAATGGTATCACATTTTACATCATTCATATCATCCACAATCATTTGCATCTCACATCTTTCATTCATCAATTGCACAAATTCATTACATCATTCATTTTTCAATTGGCTTGTGAGATACATTCATAACTCATTCACCAATTGAGGGGGTAAGCTACACAAATTCCAAAAATTCTTTAGTCTTCAACTTCAGTGCGCAAATCCAATGATAGAGAGAAGTTGCTTTTGTGCCCATAGCCCAAGAAGGTGTCTCGTGTTTTTGCACCATATTGTGTTTCATGCAACATGGTACAAAAAGGGGCATCTGTAGACACCAAATTACAGCCACTAAACCTCCATCCTAACCATCCCACCACCCACTTGTCTTCCATTCTACTCTCCCGCCAATTATTTGGCCCAATTCCACCTTCCCGCCATTTCCTAGCCTAATTGGGATTATTTTAATAATATTTTATATTTTATATAATATTTTATTATATTTTAATATATTTATTATAAAATATATATAAATAAACTCAATTAACCTCAGTCGTCCGATCAGATTTAATCTCCACCCTCCATCTTCATTAATCCATGCCACATTCAAAAAGCAATCTCAACCTTAGGATTCAATTTAATTTCAACCGCACGATTAAAAAGTGTCAAGTCAAAACCCTAAGAGAACCCTAAGTTGAATTATAAGTAAGAGCATTTGTAAATGCTCAAACCCTGAACCCTAGAACCCTGGAACTTGGAGATGAGATTTTGCATTCTGAAGGAATTATTGGTGAAGCCCTAGCATAGAATCCTAAAGATCTGAAGCCCTAGTCCGTCGATAATACTTCTGTTATTCCAGCTACCATCCATCCATCCTCACTCATCGCCACAACCATCCTCCATCCACCACCTTCATCGCCATCCCTTCGATTTGCTTCTACAGATTCACCCTACCCTATAGGCGTTGTTCCAAGCTTGCAAAGCTCACTGTAGAGCCTATCGAGCGCTCTCTAGAGCCTGCCCTATCTGTAGGTGCATGCCAGAGCCTGCCAAGCTCATTGTAGAGCTTTCTAAGTGCTCTCCAGAGCCTGCCACATCACCAGGTGTGAACCAGAGCCTACGAAGCTCGCGTTCGAGCCTACCAAGTGCGTGCCAGAGCCTGTCGCCATCCACAAACCTCAAATCTAAAGTTGTTGCATCAATAGATCTGCGATGTCGTCTACAATAACTGATCAATAGCAAGGTAAATCTCATTTTTGTATATCCTATTTAGTAATTTTTTGATCTTGCATGCTCTCTAATTTTATTATTAAACTAGGGTTTTATTAATGTCTGAGGGCCTCACACTGTGGAGCCCTCATAGGTATTACTAACTCTCTTTGTTTTATTTTGTGTATGCAAATCTATGAATTCCACACCTTATTTGATGCCTATTGAAGCTGGAGTGGCCCAACCTTGGATATCCAAAGCCCACTCAACCTGTTGGGATCAAGAACACACCCAAATCTGAAGACACTTCCATTGCTACTAGCTAGGGTTTCGGAGAACCCTAGCACCACTGTAATATATATTGTATCAAATATTGGTATTGAACATTGATTGTAATAAAAGGAGTTTATCGGCTCCCCCCATCTTATTGAATACATTCTTTTGTGCAATATTTGTGTCTCACTGCATTATTTGATTTTTTGCTATTTTATTTTAAGTGTCATGTTCTTGCATTCACACATATATTTCATATAGCAACTTTATTTTAGATCTTGTTCTTATTTGTTTTAAGTATTAAGCATCAAAATTTAATTGTGGCATTAGAGCCACAAGGAATATTGATAGGATATAGGAATATTTATTGTATAGAATTTGAAAGTTTCTATTTGGATAGAATATTTCCACAGGGTTACATAAAAACTCTTGAAGACTAGGACTCAACATAGATTTCTTTCCACTAGATTGAAGAACAACTAGTGAATATTATTGATTTCAAATTTTTAGATATTTGAATGTATTTGATTGTTGGTGTCTAAG
The DNA here is from genome assembly GCA_028583015.1 of Wollemia nobilis. Lineage (NCBI taxonomy): Eukaryota > Viridiplantae > Streptophyta > Pinopsida > Araucariales > Araucariaceae > Wollemia > Wollemia nobilis. Next base: position 6,376,228 of record JAQPPZ010016917.1, on the reverse strand, counting down.
ATTTTGTTGCAAAAACTTAATTTTCAAAATTTGAGGAGATTCCTCTAATAGATAGAGAATAATTTCACCTTTGATTCCCTAAAATTCTACGTGCTTTCCTCGTGCAAGGATTAGTTTTTGAGTTGCAAAAAAAGAGTATACATTGAAGATTGAGAAAACCCAAGAAAGAGATCCCAAAATAAGATTGAAGAAAGAATATTAAGAATACCTAAGAAATATGTCCCCATTGTATATTTGAGAAATAATATAGGTGAATTGAGAAAGAGGCCAGATAAAACCTATTGAAGATTGAAGAAAGAGGAGACCCAAGAGAAGAGGTTTGTTTTACATATTTGAGAAAGAAGATAGGAGATTTGAGAAAGAGGAAAAAGAAGCCATATTGAATATTGAAGAAAGAGGATACCCAAGAGAAGAGTTCCTCATTACATATTTGAGAGAGGAGATAGAATATTGAAGAATTTGGAAACCCAAGAGAAGAGGTTTCAAGCAAATTTGGAAGGAGAAAGAAGAAGAATAGAGAAACCCTATTGAGAAATCGAAGAAGTGGCCATTAGATAATATTTGAAGCAAGTTTGAGGTAGAATATTGTAATAAGAAGAAGCTCCTAAAAAGAGGTAACCACATCAAAATTGGGACAGTTGTTGGCATTCAACAACAATCCCAAAAGGATTTGTGAAACTGATTCAAGGAGAAGGATTTTGGCAAGATGTTTGCCAAATTTGAGAAAGTTTTTTTGAAGACTTCAAGACATTTAGATTCTTGAAGAAAATTCCAGTAAAGAGGCCAAATTTGAAGACAAAATTCAGCAAAAGCTAATTAGGAGAAAGAATACTGAAAGAGGCCACATTTGATATTTTCGGAGACAGCCATTAAAGTTTTGAAGGTTGTTTTTTGAAGAAGAAGATTGCAGTTTTTTGGGACAGATTTTGAAGAGTTTCATGACAGCAAGATAGAGGAGGAGAAATCAGAATTTTGGAGCAGCATTTGAAGAGTTTTGGACTGCAAATTTGGGAAGAATTAGAAGAAGATAAAAGAGCTGCAATTTGGAGAAAATTGGGGTATATTTGGAAGCTTTTTGGATATTTGATTAAAGAAAGAATTGACAGCCATTTAAGTCAGAGAATTGAAGGAGATAGAGGCAGATTTTTAGACAGCAAAAATTCAGCATATTGGCAGTATTTGGAGCTGCAAAAATATAGAGTTTGCGGACAGAAAAAATGTATCAAATTGAAGGAGTTAGAGGCAGCATATTGGACTGCATTTGGTGCTGTAAATTTCAGATAATTTGGACAGCAAGTTGAAGGAGATAGAGTTGTATTTAAAACAGCATTTGAAGAAGATTTTGAGCTGAAAATTTCAGAGTTTCTTGGCAGTTGTTTAGAAGGAGAAAGGAGAAGTTTTGAGACATCAAATTAAAACTAAGGAAACAGATTTTTGGTCAGATTTAGGAGCTGTAAATTTTAGCAGATTTGGGCAGCATTTCAAGAAGCAAAAGAGTTGCAAATTTTATGGTATTTAGGCAGCAAGTTTGAATATTGAAAGGTGAGCAAATATAGCTAGAAAGCAAGCTTGAAAGAAAGCACAAATAAATTTAGAGAATTAATATTTTATTATGGAGTTATAAGTTTATTATTATTAGATTTTTTGCAAGTATTACTCCTAGTTTAAAACAACAAGAAAAGTAGTTGGAAATCAATACAAAGCACTAAAAGGTGTGCATATTATATATTTCTAAAAAGGAAAGTTAAGTGCATGTTCTTGAAGGAACAATAGTCTCTTTGAACCTGCAAAATTTTAAAAAATATAAATCAATAAAGTAAGTGGAAAATAAGTAAAAGTATTGAAAAATAAAGCTTTCAAGCTCACCCATTGAAGTTGAGTTGTGGAGAAGCCAAGCTACATCAAAATAGGTTAAAATCTACAAAAGCAATGCAATAGAAGTGGCAACCAAAAAAATCATCGTACGTTGAAGGAGGAGCCACCATTTTAGAAAGGAAAATCCACCCAAGTTGTGGTTGCACCACTGTGAGAGGAGAAACCATTGGAAGAGCCACCACATCACACAAAGAAGAACTTAAATATCTAAATGCCAAAGTAGAACGTAGACGGCCATGCGCTATTGTATGTTCGAATATGTTGGAAATAATATCAAACGTACTACAAAGAATAAGTGGAGCATTATCAAAGGAAGAGTGCTCATTTGAGGAGTTGTAGAGTTCATTTTCCACTTGGTATTGCAAGAAATGTAACACCTAGGACATTATAGAATCGTTAAATGTAATCAAACAAAGTTTGAAATTGTTTTTAGCCAAGTGTTATGATAATAACAGTAACTTGAAGCACTAAATAAATTCTATAGAAGAAGACAAGCATTTATGTGCCACTTGGAACTTGAAATAGTGAGTGCCAAATGTCTTAGAAGGGAGTCAAAGCATTTTTAAATCTTCATTTATTGCATGGGCCAAAATTAGCAAAGGAGAGATTCATTTTGGAAGAAGTTTGGGTTGCAAAATCAGGAGAGCACCTTGTAGCAAGAAGACTGTTGACTATTCAATAGTGAAGATCTAGCATTTCACCTAGAATAGTGCATGCCCATATTATTGAGGTAAATCTCAAATTATTATTTGATTTTTAAAAGGTTGGAGTAATAAGGAGTGTTTATAATTGATTTATGAAAAGTTGAAGTTGATTAATATATTTTCACATTGATTAATTATTGCTATTGGAGGAATAAGGTTTATAAGTTGTAAATAAAATATTAGATACTTTATTATTGCTATTTGGAAATTTTTATGAATATTTGAAAAGTTGATTAGAATATTTAATAAATTAGTTTGAAGTTTTGTAATTGGTTTATTGAAATATTTACAAATTGATAATTTTGGAGAAATAAGGATTTCAACGTCAACTTAGGAATACAAAACTTGCAATTATCTTTTATAGAATTTCTAAATTTCTAATTGGGAAGTTATAAGGAATTCAACACCAACATAGGTTTTTGAAATTTAGAATTAAAAATCATACATTTGAAATTTGGGAGATAAAAGTATTTCCACCTAAAGATTTGAAGAATTGAAACCTTTGTCAAAATTATTGTTTGATCATTATCCAAACATTAGAAAATACAAAGTATACTACAAGATTTAAAGAATTGAAAGTTAGTATTTGATCATATACTCAAATTCAAATTAAAATTTAGAAGTTGAAAATGTTTTATCAAGGTGGGATAATACATTCAAAACTAGGGAGACATAAGGTAGTCAACCTCAAAGGTTTAGAGATTTGAAAATTAAAATTCTTTATCAAAGCTATTTTACATTCAAAATACTAGGGAGCTATAAGGAATTCTACTTCAAAGGTTTAAAATATTAAGTTAAAAGAAACATGGATGAAATAGTGAAGAATGCATTTAATAATGAAGAACTATTTCATGAACTGAAGTTTTATTCACAAAACTTAATAGATACTTTTGATGGATACAAATATTTGCCTACTAGTTTAAAAGAAAGATTTTCTTTGTTTCTCAAGGAAGAAAAATAAGAGAATTTTATGACATTGATTGGTTATATTCATGAAGTACTTTTCAAGACTTGGTGGAATGCTCAAAACATAGTTATACTTTCTTTAGAAGCATGTTTGATGATACATTTGTCATTAATTACTTTTGAATTCTTTCAAGGGTTGAAACAAAAGAAAGATGAACATACTAGCAATAAAGTACTAAATTCTGATCAATACTATTATGTTGATATACTAAATCACTACATTGAAATATATATCACTAGTAAAGGTTAGGAATGAAGAAGGAAAAGAAACAAGAAAAGAAGTCAGATCAAGAAAGGTAAAATGAAGACTGAACCTAAAGAAGACATTAATTTGAAGAATCCAAGACATAAATAAGAATACAAGACATAAATAAAATTTGTATTATTATGATGATTTGCCAACACAATTCTTAGAAGGTGAATAATCAATGAAGATACAAAAGCAAAGAAATAAAAAGAAGAATAGAGGTCACATTAGAAATATTAAATAGGAACTATTTTGTGCAAGTTCATAAATTGATCTTAAAGAGATAGATTGAAGACAAAATATAAATATCCATATTGAAGACTAAAGTCTTCAATAACCAAATAATGTAATATTGGGGGTGTTAGAGTATATTAAATTATTTGGTACATTATTTTAGATCTTGTGGTTATATCTTTTAACTATTAAGCATCAAAGTTAATATCTATCTAAGGAGTTCTTGACACAAATGGGAGGACACTTGGCATAAGATCATGCTCATGTGGTATTCAAAAAATGATATGTATTTATGGTGAGAAAATCAAACCATATCATATTCAAATATATGAAGAACGGACAAATATGGTTGAAGTCATAGAGCTAGCTAAGGTGGAAACAAATGATTGGTCAAAAGGAGATAAAAAGATAACCAGTGGTAACCCTTTCTATAGAAATCCAAATGTATTGCTTTCTTCAAACTTGGAAAATAGGTATAATTTATATATCAGTGATGGATTCTCACAACACATGGACATTCACATGTTCCAACAAGCAAACCCGATAATCCTAGGATAAATATCAGGGGAGTGGCTCTCGGTCAAAGAATGTTCCAGGTTGTATCCAAAGATAAATATATTCATACACCATGGGAATATTCAATTATTGATAGGTGATTTGGATAAATGCACACAAGGAAGATGAATAGTAACTTAAATATGCAAGAAGAATTACCAGTGTTAATTCCCAGTGTTGCTTCTCAAATAAGCTTAGGATTTGATCTAAGCTCAAATTCAATCCCATGGTAAAAATATAGTGGGACAAGCTATGCATCCCAAGAAATATATCAAATAAGCAAGTTCAAATTTGGTATTATATGGTCAGGCCATTGTAGGTTCCAAGGATGAAGTAAATCTTACTATTGCTAGGCATGAGGGGAGATGGCACAATTTTATGTAAATAAGATAACAAATAAATAAAATTTGAATGCATATGGAGAATAAGGTAGTTATCTAAGAATATAGCTAAAGAGTGAAAGCAAAATTTTGGAGAGTGCACTAGGCAAATTGCATGTGGTAAAAAATTAGATAGATTGTTGATTCAATTGTATTGAGAAATTTTCTATCTTAGAAACTAGCAATGGTTGAGCTAAGAAAAATAGGACTGGCATGGCAATCCAAGCGGTAACTTCTCTAGTTTGAATAGCCTATATAAGGAAGCCATCCTTTAGCATTGCATCACTTGTGAGGAATAGTTTTTTCTCAAAATTCACAAGCTAATGGTGTTATAAGGATGATGAGAATGAGTAGAAGGAATAGCCTTAGATAGAAATTATAGGTGGGTCTAAATATTCCCACACTAAGGGGAACTTCTAAAGCATCAGAGGTAAAATATGATCAAACTTAACCTTTCAGATGTTAGATAATGTTGACATTTTAATTGATGGCATCCCAATACAAATACTAGTGTTAGCTAAAAGCATCTTGTTGTTTGCTAAATATGCTCCTCCATTGACAATGTTTGTACTCCTCTTGGCCTATGATGAAGCCTAACAAAGGTAGCCATAATATTTTGGTAATTGAATTTCATAATTTCTCAAGAACACCAGAATTATACCAAAAGAGTGAAATCCAAGGATAAAAGAAAAAGAAAAGAAGAAGGATAACTTGGGAAGCTAGTAGGGTTGACAAGCCTATGACTATTGAATTATCAGTAATATTTTCAAGTGAAAGTGATTGATTACATACCCTTATTTAATTTTTGGAGTATATCAAGATAGAGCATGGATAAGAAAGAAGAAAAAATTCAAAATAAATCCCTCAGTTAGGAGGAAGATGCTTCACCTTTTTTTTTCCTATTTTATGTTTGAATTCAATTTAGTAAACAACGAGGTAAAAAGGAGAAGCAAGTTTTGAAGTACAATGTTAGGTAAAACCAATATAATATAGAGATGACCATTATATGGGTATTACTTCTCTCATATTTCCTTCTCTTCTTTCCATATCCTTCCACTACCCTTCATATTTAATTAATATTCATCTTTCTACTCATCTCGCTACCTCCAATAGTCCCATACTCTCATTCATTCTTCACCCTTCTCCAAGGGCCTCCTAAATTCCTTTTGTCCTATAACTTATTCATGACTTTGTAGCCCAATGGAAATGCGGGTTAAATTCTTCCATGGTGAGTGAGTAAAACTTCTCTAGCTAATTAAAGAGTTTTATAGAAATGATGCAAAAAGATGAATGAAGCCTGTAATATGACACCTTAGTTGGCAAAAGCAAATGTAATTTTTCATCATAAGAAGGAAAAAGCTGATAGAAGGTGTTGAAACATAATTCCTTGAAATCAATAGATTATTATTTCCAAATCTGATGAGTGACAAGTGGCATCAACCAATAAGAAAATATAAGGTAGACAATATGCTAGGCCATCAACCATATGCCCTAATGATTAAACCATAACAGAAAGCATGTACATTAATAACGCAAAATTTTGTGGTGGCAAGAAGCAATTGGCTTAACATAACAAAGAGGTTGATTTCCAGATCTTCATATGGGGGACCACAATTTGTTAAAGCAATGCCAGCTCTGACACAGTCTAGTTCAATTAGTGTTGACATCATCATCTGCAAAGGCTATAAAGAGAAATTCAAGGCCAAATCTATACATGAAGTCTTATTTAATGTTAAATCCTTAATATTAAGTAGCCATGCATACCTCTAAGGCACCAAATCACTTCATAGCTATTTTCAATCCTAAAGAAAAGTATTTGCATAGTTTTGCAAAGAAAAAGGTAGTAGAAAGCAAAAAATACCAAAGTGCTTGGAATATTACCTAAAGTAGTTTGCATGGATAAACATTTACCTAAGGCTACTTGTATGGATCTAAAGTAGCTGTCAATTGTGGTCGATTATGCTCATGTAAGATTCAATTTTTCTAGAGATACTTGTAGTTAGGTATCTCCTCATATTTTTCTTTCTCTTCCTATTCTCATATTTCCTCCTATTTTTGTTTCTACACCCTATCTACCTGTATATATCTCCACCATTACCAACCTATCATCTTATTTTTCCTTACCCCATATACTAAGGGTTATGATAGACATTGTACCTAAATGATATATAAGCTAAGCAAGGTCATTTTTGTGGTTTTTAGCATCAACATATAACAAATGCCCAATCAAATCCTTAGAATTCTCACCCACCACACCTCTGGTTCTAAAATTATTTTATATCCCATAGTTTTAATATTTGCCTACTCTCATACCTTTGTTTCCCATCAGCTTATCTCCTAGCTCCCTTTCCTCTCATTGTTCTATTACCCCATATATATGGCTTACTAGGTTCTCTATTTTTGCAAGAAATAATCCCCAAAAGTCATCAATAATATAGGTAGATTTTACCACCCACATTTATAAATTCTTTCAAATAAGTTGGACTATGAATTTGCTTAAATTTTACCATCATTTTGCTAAGGAATCAACATAGTAGTTAGAATCCAAGCATCTTTTGGGCACTAGTTGAATACTAGATCAAGTTCTTGTTGAAGATTTAAGTATAAATAAAAAATAAAAGGTACATCAAAAGATTGCAGATCAACTCAATATCAAACAGTGCCTAGCCAAAATTGATAATTTGGCTAAGGTAGGATAGTTTGACACATTATGTCAATGTTGGAATAAAATTTTGGTTAAGGTAAGATAGTCCTGATGTATACATGATGACTAGATTAAAATTTTAGCTAAGGCATGGAAATTTGGCACACAAAAGGTGGTCAAATTTTAGACTAGTTGATGTCATCAAAGGAGCATTAAATATTCAATGTCTGGTATCTAGCATTCACAATGGTGGACCCAAAATTTGGCTAAGTATAGACACTAAACTTGCAAGTAGCTAGAATTTCACAAAAGCTAATGTCACCCACTATAGATAAATTTTTAGCATCTAGCATCAAGGAAGACCCTTACCAAATGCAAAATATGGCTAAGTATCAAAGAATTACCAAAATTTTGGGAGTTGAAATCATCATAAAATGCATAAGAAGTTTAACATAGAGAGAAGCCAAGGCAAGATAAAAAATATATCTCTAAGTCCTAAAGCCTAGCATGAAATCATTGAATTATAAGGTTAATATTTGGCACCCAACATTGCACATTTCAAAGGCAACTAAGTGTAAAGCCAAGGGTCAAACTTATTAGAAATTTGACATCATCAACAAGGAAAAAGGTCTAGAATTAAGATACAATTGTTGGACTCAAAATTTAGCTAAGGCATGGAGTCCAACATAAATGGAGTTGAACTTTCAAATGCCCAATAAAGCTTTGACTTTAGGAAAAGGGCTTTTGGACCTATCCTAATCAATAAAATTGACACATGTTGACCAGTCACTTAGAATCATCATTGTTAAAAACCTTAATGGTTGAAGGCTCCTCCATCACACACATGTCCTTGCACAGTTGGTTCAATGCAACAAAAAATAGTGGAAGAAACTGGACCTGTCAAAAGATGCTCAGAATCTGATGGTGTAGCATGTGCACCATCTTCTTAAGAGAAATTTGTACTAGATATATCAATGAAATATGATTGAATAGGTAAGCCCAACTAAGCTAAAAGCAATACCTACTTCCTACACTTTTCCTAATAGGCCTACAAGAAAGCTTCCATATAATCATCCCAATCTAACTAAATGCAATGTAAATCTATATATTACTTTAATGTAACCCATTTCAAGGGTCGACTCTTTAGCTTTTACAATTGCATAAGTTGTATGATTGAATGCTATACACCTCTTAATAAAAATTGAAGTGTTGTTTGACCTCTATCTAAGAATATTGTAGAACATGTATGTATTCTAATTTCATCGTTAAGCATTTTTATTAAAATTAGATGAATAAGTATTTAGTTGAATTTATTTCACAGTTAATTTCTAGAATGCTTAGTTGTATATGTGTTTATTTGATTAATATTCTATAATATTGGATGATATTTGGTATGCTAGGAAGTTTAGTTTAGTTAAGTGAATGAGGATCTCATGTTATTATGTCTCTTGTTGTGGCTAAATCCTGGCCATATATCATTTCTAACTTCTAACCCTTTCCATTCCTTACTTTAGTCTTAACCCCATTGTTAGTTTAGCTAGTACCATAGGAACTGGCCTACTCTAGAGGCTGATCCAAAAGCTTTTTTTGGGTCTTCTTGGTCAAGGTCTTGAGGGCACATCTCATCCACTTAGGCATATTTTGGACCAAGATATAGTAGAGGTATATTCTACACCTTGATCTAATTGAAGTAACTCTAATTGAATTTCCAATTTTTTTCTCAACAAGTTGCTTGTGAAGAACACAAGCTTATATTGAGAGGGGGGGGAACAGTATAAGACCTCTTTTTAATTTTTCCTTTATACTTCAAAATAGTAAAGCAATATACCCAAAGCAATATCAAAACAATCCACAAAGTGACACCAATTTTAACATGGTTCACCCAGAATGGCTGGGCTACGTCTACAAAACTTTTCTCTAAAATTTATCTCAAAGTTATTTGGGAATCCTTCCCAATTACAATGTTTATGAGCCTTGGACCAAAGGAGATACCTTCCCCCAATCTGAATTTATGAGCCTCTACTCAAAGGAGATACCTTCCCCTCAATCTGAATTTATGAGCCTCTGCTCAAAGGAGATACCTTCCCCCAATCTGAATTTATGAGCCTCTTCTCAAAGGAGATACCTTCCCCCAATCTAAATTTATGAGCCTCTGCTCAAAGGAGATACCTTCCCCTCTACTCTGGAAATGATCCCTCAGAAGATCAACTGCCTCTACCTCTTTCCAACACATGGAACTCCTTTCCACCGAATACCTCTTGTCCTCAATGCTTAGCCTAAGAGACCTCTACCTTCTATGATCACGTCCACAGCAGCTCTGCAACCTGTACCAAACACAATCAGTCAGTCTAGTATAAGTCTTCCTCTGTTTGTCAGATTTGTTCAACACTTGAACAAATCAATCCTCTACACACAAGCCTTCTCAAAGACTTTCCAAATATATCCTTAGGTTCTTCTCAAAGAACCAATGCTCCTCTATCCTCAAGTTCTCTGATAGAACTAACAAACTCAGCTCACAAGTCCTCTTCTAGGACCTGTCCAAATCTGCTCACAAGTCCCCACCGAACCTGTCCAAAACTGCTCACAAGTCCCCACCGGAACCTATCCAAAACCTGCTCACAAGTCCCCATCGGAACCTGTCCAAAACCTGCTCACAAGTCCCCACCGAAACCTGTCCAAAACCTACTCACAAGTCCCCACCGGAACCTGTCCAAAACCTCAACAAGCTCACCAAGAAAAACTTTCTTAGTAGGAAATCACAAGGTGAATTGTTAGAGACCCAATGTGATTTTTCAAACTCATAGAAGCATAAAGAGAATTTTTAGAGACTCAATATGTTCTATACTCAAATCCCAATATCAAAAATCAACTCAAATCAACTCAGCTCAATCTCAATCTCAAATCTGAAAACTCAACTCAATATTTGAAATGGATAGGATAGAATGCTTTCTTTCAAGAACATGAAACCCCAACAATTGCCAACTATTCAAAGAACCACATAACAATGATACTCATGTTCTTTTCACCATCAATAAGGGCTTCAACAATAATTCTCATCAAACAAGGTTCAATCAACACCATTCACCTCAAAACATAACCTTGAAGCATTTCACAATCAACATTAGAAAAGGAAAAAAGTAGAACTCCTTTTCTCTCCAATATTGTTTGAACAAAAGCATCCACCAACTCAACTCACAATAGCATAAAACAACTTTTCAATTCATCAACAAAGGAGTAAGCCCAACACTTTAATCAAGTAAATAATAGCTTGATTATAACCAACTTAATGAAAGCAAATTTCAATCTCAAAGTTGTCCACTTAAGGTTTCATACTTTCACACAAGAAGCAATTAACCTTAACACATCATGCTTTCATTTCCATAATCAACAAAAAGCACTCTCAACATTACAAGAAAAATTTATCCATTATACACCTTATTTCTCCCTTATAGTCTTATCAAAAAATAAACTTTATCTCTCATAAGAATGCAATAGGATATTTCAACAACACTTTCAAAATAATATTTTATCAAAATAACAACAAGCTTTGAAACTCCTTATAACTCCTAAGTTGTTTTTCTTTTAACAAACTTCCTCCATCCGCAACATACACTTAGCAAAAGATTAATTTCAAAAATACCTTAGCCAACATCAAAAATCGCTTTGGAGAAATTTACGCCCGAAATCTAACATCACCCGCTGCGTCCATGATGAAAAACCCTTCTGCATGATTCGAACGCGAAACCTCCCATTCGGGTAGCACGCCAACAACCTAGCCGCTACTGGTGTGCCAAAGGCACCCCATGAGGTTAAAACCTCATGTTGTTACACTTGTCCCTTATGCATCAGGAAAAATAAAACATAGTCCTCTCTTCCTTCTGTCATGAACTCACAGACAACAAGCTATACGGTGGATTCGATAAACGACGAGACAAACGAACGAACAGCGGATTACAAAAAATGGCAAAGACACAAAAATGATTAGCGAGTTACAAAAACCGGTGAAGACACACAATGATCAGTGGATTACGAAAACTGGTGAAGACACACAATGATCAGCGGATTACGAAAATTGGCAAAGACACAGTCGAAATTACAGTGAGCAACTCTTCAAAAATCGGATGGGATTCATCTTAGTTTTCACCAAGGGGTATTAATATGAATCCTTGCCATGAGCTCTTTGACGTCGACGAGTATTTTACCATGTCCACGAAAGTCTTGGTCTAGCGCCCACCAAGTTTAAAACATAGTGCCCACCTAGACATTTGCACCATGGATTAGGAGAACCCATTGCAAACCATAAATTAATATTTATTTAAAAATAATTAAAGGGAACCTTAACAAGGTTTTTAATTATTTAAATAAATATTTCCTCCTGGACCCAATTGCATTAAATTAATGCATCCACCTGAAATATTTAAACATGCCAACTTGGGGTTAACAAAAGACCTTTGAAACTATCATGCCGAACCTTCATCAAAACAAATTATTTGACATCAAACCAAATTCCTTCAAGAGCTTCTTGACATCAATGACAACTTATACACTTGAGCAAGGGCAATGTACCTAAAGTACCCAAAATTGCTAACAATCTCCCCCTTTGTCATTGATGGCAAACCTTTACTGAAAACACATCTCAAGAGCCAAAACTAAAACCAAATGTGCTAACAACTAACCAACTGTGCCCACAACTGAGAATCTTCCTTTGAAGTTTTGCTCCCCTTGACTTGACGCTTTCCTCTTCACTTTGAAGCTCTCCCCCTTACTCATATCTCTCCCCCTTTGTCATCAATGGCAAAGGGCCACCTTTGGGGCTCGGGACTAAGAATGAGCCTCTTAGCTTAGTCCCTCCCCCACCTCCTGATGAGATGATTAATTATTGGGTGGGAGTAAAACTCCCACTAGGCATTGATCATCATTAGCATCTATAACTTCCTTGTCGGGCCTTCTCTTTAACTCTTTGTCCATATTCCTATTCTTGTCACTGTTCTTGTTCTTGTTCTCATCCCTGTTCTTGTCCATGCCTTGATATTTGGACCTGATCATGCCACTGTTCCTGTTCCTGTATTTTGGAATTTCATCTCTACACTGTCTGATTATGTGACTTTCATTGTTGCACTTGAAACACTTGATGAAGTTGTTTCTTAGAGGTAAACCTGATATTTGAATCCACCAGTTCTGACCAAACCTGTTATGACCAAACCTGTTCTGACTAAACCTGTTCTGACCAAACCTGTTCTGGCCAAACCTGTTCTGACCAAACCTGTTCTGACCAAACCTATTCTGGCCAAACCTGTTCTGACCAAACCTATTCTTGTTATTTACCTTGCAATAGACTGCCTTGTGCCCAAACTATTGACAAGAGTAGCAATACCCTTGAAAGTAACTAGCACTTCTGAAATTGTCATTTACCTCCTTCACTTGAGCCATGCAATGTGAAGCCATGTGACCAAACCTGTGACAAGAAAAACATCTACCTTGTAACTTTCCTTTAATTGACCTCTAAGGTTCTAAAAACTTCTTCTCATTCTGAATTCTGTTTTCTGTTTCTGTGCATCTATCATTCAAGGACTCCTGATCTGAAATACTTTCCTCATAAGAACTCTCTTCCTTTTGGAGTCTCTTACTAGACTCTCCAACTTGTTCCTTGTGTGGCTTAACAAAACCAAGGCCTATTTTATCTGTTGTCTTTCTTTGACCTTTGATGAGTGACTTAACCTTTTTGGAGCTATCTTGAAACCCTGTAAAGCTTATTCTTGTACTCTTTAGTTTCCTCTTTCAAAGAAGCCATATTCTGTTCTAACTCACTATACTCAAGAACCTTAGACTCTAACTCATCCTTGAGTTATTGTGTCTTAGCTATAGAGAAATCAAGATTTTCTATAAGATCATCTCTCTCCATACAACATTCATCTAACTTATCCTTGAGTCTAGCATTCTTCTTTCTTTCCTTTTTCAAAGCACTAAGAGCACTAATAAGTTCACTTTCAAGATCCTTTATTTGTTTGCTTTTTGAATCATCAAAGCCTTTTTCAGATTTCTTATCACTAGAGGTGCTACCTTTTTCAAAAACCATACATGCATCTTCCTTATAGTTTTCTAAAGCATCCTCATACATACTAGAAACCAAATCATTATTTGTACAATCATCCTCAAGGTGACAAAAATTTCCACATCTAAGACATTTCATGATAATGAATCTATGTTTCGGTTCTTCCTCTTTTTTCTGATATGAACAACATCTCATTTTCATTATCACTTGAAGAACTCTCACTATCACTACTAGAACACTTACTTGCTTTGTCTAGGTAGAAACTCTTCTTGTGCTTGTGAGAATACCTCTTTCCTTGATTGTTGTGCTCATCTTTGTTCTTCCTGTGATGCTTGTGCTTTTCAAAATTCTTGCTCTTAGAATCCTATTTATCTTCATCACTTTCATTCTTGGGAATAGTACAGTTAGTAGCATAATGACCAAACTTTCCACAATTGAAACATCTTACATTTTTCATACTTTTGTGCTTTCTAGAGAACTTGCCTTTCTTGCTATAATATGCCTCTTCATCACTAGAAGACTCATCACTATCTTGAAGCTGTTTACCCTTGGATTCCTTGGTAGCCTTGAAAGCTGCCTCTTTCTTGACATCAACCTTCACTTGAGTTCTCAACTCAAATGTTGCAAGTATACTATGGAGCTCATCCTTTTTTAACTTATCCAAATCTTTAGCTTCCTCAATAGCAAAAATCTTTTCACTAAATCTATTAGGAAGAGATCTTAAAATCTTATCACAAACATCATTTTTAGCAAGCTCAAGACCTAAGTCTTTCATGGAGTTAACAACCTCATCCATACAAAGCATGTAGTCACTAATCTTTTCATCATCATTCATCTTGAGTTGTTCAAACATACCTTTGAAGTGTCTCAACTTGGCCTTTATGACATTTGTATCACCTGTATGAACCACCTTCAATTGTTTCCACATTTCACTAGCTATCTTGCAGTGAATAACTTTGGTGAGATCTGCTTTCTGTAAGCCTTTCAGGATTGCTTTCATTGCTTTTGAATTGTTGTGATGTAGGAGCCTTTCTTCTTTAGTATTAGGACAATGTATAGGAATAGTGTACTCATATTCAATCACTTCCCATACCTCATTACCAAGTGCCATTAGATGAACCTTCATCATTGCACTCCAAAGACCAAATTTTGACCCATCAAGAATAGGTGCTGCATTGCCACTTGAATGATCCATTGTGTTTTTTACTAGCTTTTCCTTCAAGCTGTTAAACTTTTTGAAGGCACCTGCTCTGATACCAATTGAAGAACACAAGCTTATACTGAGAGGGGGGGAATAGTATAAGACCTCTTTTTACTTTTTCCTTTATACTTCAAAATAGTAAAGCAATATACCCAAAGTAATATCAAAACAATGCACAATATCATCCACAAAGTGACACCAATTTTAACGTGGTTCACCCAGAATTGTTGGGCTACGTCCACAAAACTTTTCTCTAAAAGTTATCTCAAAGTTCTTTGGGAATCCTTCCCAATTACAATGTTTATGAGCCTCTGCCCAAAGGATATACCTTCCCCCAATATAAATTTATGAGCCTCTGCTCAAAGGAGATACCTTCCCCTCAATCTAAATTTATGAGCCTCTGCTCAAAGGAGATACCTTCCCCCAATCTAAATTTATGAGCCCCTGCTCAAAGGAGATACCTTCCCCTCTACTCTAGAAATGGTCTCTCAGAATATCAACTGCCTCTACCTCTTGCCAGCACATGGAACTCCTTTCCATCGAAGACCTCTTGTCCTCAATGCTTAGCCTAAGAGACCTCTGCCTTCTATGATCATGTCCACAGCAGCTCTGCAACCTGTACCAAACATAGTTAGTCGATCTAGTACAAGTCTTCCTCTGTCTATCAGATCTATTCAACACTTGAACAAATAAATCCTCTGCACACAAGCCATCTCAAAGACTTGCCAAATCTGTCCTCAAGTTCTTCTCAAAGAACCAATGCTCCTCTGTCCTCAATTTCTCTGATAGAACTAACAAACTTAGCTCACAAGTCCTCTGCTAGGACCTGTCCAAATCTGCTCACAAGTCCCCACCGGAACCTATCCAAAAATGCTCACAAGTCCCCACCGGAACCTATCCAAAACCTGCTCACAAGTCCCCATAGGAACCTATCCAAAATTTTCTCACAAGTCCCCACCGAAACCTGTCCAAAACCTACTCACAAGTCCCCACCGAAACCTGTCCAAAACCTACTCACAAGTCCCCACCGAAACCTGTCCAAAACCTTAGCAAGATCACCAAGAAAAACTTTCTTAGTAGGAAATCACAAGGTGAATTGTTAGAGACCCAATGTGATTTGTCAAATTCATATAAGCATAAAGAGAATTTTTAGAGACTCAATATGTTCTATACTCAAATCCCAATCTCAAAACTCAACTCAAATCAACTCAGCTCAATCTCAATCTCAAATCTAAAAACTCAACTCAATATCTGAAATGGATAGGATAGAATGCTTTCTTTCAAGAACATGAAACCCCAACAATTGCCAACTATGCAAATAACCACATAACAATGATACTCATGTTCTTTTCACCATCAAAAAGGGCTTCAACAATAATGCTCATCAAACAAGGTTCAATCAACACCATTCAGCTCAAAACATAACCTTGAAGCATTTCACAATCAACATCAGAAAAGGAAACAAGTAGAACTCCTTTTCTCTCCAATATTGTTTGAACAAAAGCATCCACCAACTCAACTCACAATAGCATAAAACAACTTTTCAATTCATCAACAAAGGAGTAAGCCCAACACTTTAATCAAGTAAAGAATAGCTTGATTATAACCAACTTAATGAAAGCAAATGTCAATATCAAAGCTTTCCACTTAAGGTTTCATACTTTCACACAAGAAGCAATTAACCTTAACACATCATGCTTTCATTTCCATAATCAACAAAAAGCACTCTCAACATTACAAGAAAAATTTATCCATTATACACCTTATTTCTCCCTTATAGTCTTATCAAAAAATAAACTTTATCTCTCATAAGAATGCAATAGGATATTTCAACAACACTTTCAAAATAATCTTTTATCAAAATAACAAGCTTTGAAACTCCTTATAACTCCTAAGTTGTTTTTCTTTTAACAAACTTCCTCCATCCGCAACATACACTTAGAAAAATATTAATTTCGAAAATACCTTAGCCAACATCAAAAATTGCTTTGGATAAATTTGCGCTCGAAATCTAACATCACCCGCTGCGTCCACGACGAAAAACCCTTCTACGTGATTCGAACGCGAAACCTACCGTTCGGGTAGTGCGCCAATAGCCTAGCTGCTACCGATGCACCAAAGGCACCCGATGAGGTTAAAACCTCATGTTGTTACACTTGTCCCTTCTACGTCAGGAAAAATAGAATACAGTCCTCTCTTCCTTCTGTCACGAACTCGTAGATGACAAGCTATATGACGGATTCGATAAACGGTGAGACAAACGAACGAACAACAGATTACAAAAAATGGCGAAGACACCGAAATGATTAGCGAGTTACGAAAACCGGCGAAGACACACAACGATCAGTGGATTACAAAAACCAGCAAAGACACACAACGATCAGCGGATTACAAAAATTTGTGAAGACACAGTCGAAATTACAGTGAGCAACTCTTCAAAAATTGGATGGGATTCATCTTAGTTTTCACCGAGGGGTATTAATATGAATCCTTGCCATGAGCTCTTTGACATCAACGGGGATTTTACCACGTCGACGAAAGTCTTGGGCTAGCACCCATCGAGTTTAAAACATAGTGCCCACCTAGACATTTGCACCATGGATTAGGAGAACCCATTGCAAACCATAAATTAATATTTATTTAAAAATAATTAAAGGGAACCTTAACAAGGTTTTTAATTATTTAAATAAATATTTCCTCCTGGACCCAATTACATTAAATTAATGCATCCACCGAAATCTTTAAACTTGCCAACTTGGGGTTAACAAAAGACCTTTGAAACTGTCATGCCGAACCTTCATCAAAACAAATTATTTGACATCAAACCAAATTCCTTCAAGAGCTTCTTGACATCAATGACAACTTATACACTTGAGCAAGGGCAATGTACCCAAAGTACCCAAAATTGCCAACAGCTTGAACTACTTAAAAAGTGTGAAAGTGTTTGACTTTAAGGATATAAAATAGACCCACATTTTTATGAATAATAATCAAAAAATAGTTTAAAGTATTTATGACCTCCAAAACAAACTACCATGGGACCACATAAATTTATATGAATAACCTCCAAAGGTTTAGTTGCTCGATGTGAAATAAACTCAAATGGAATATGATGTTGTTTACAAACTAAATAACTAGGACATGTTAACAAATTTGAAGAGAGATTAGATAAGCCTATAACGATTTGTTATTTATGAAGTTCTAAAAGTGATGCAGATCTAATATAACCAAATCTTTTATGCCAAGGAAATTTTGTATTTGTTGCAACTGTTGATAGTCATTTGAGATGGAGACCTAACATCAAAGGAAAATAATCCATTCTTAAATGAACTAGATGTAATAAGTGTTTGGTATTTTGTAATAGAACATTTTTTCTTTCCTTTAAGTGTTTTGGATTCTACTATTAGCTCTTTGTCTAACATTTGTGAAACTGAAAGCATATTGTTTGTTAAACCTAGAACAAAAAAAGCATTCTTTGGTGTACATTTTCCATCTAAAATTTTAAGATGAATACAACCAAAATCTTTCATCTGATAAGTTTTATCATCCATAATTGTCACATGTTTTCCATAATTTTTATCAAGATAATTGAACCATTGACTATCTCTTATCATATTTTTATCCGCATCAATCAATGTACCATATTTTATCCTTAGTTTTAGTATGTGTCATGATGGATATTTCTTATAACTTCCTAAGTAGAATCTTCACCAAAAATAATAACTTGTTTCCTTATAGTTCCCATTGTATTCTTGAAATTTCAGAAGTTTCTTTTCAAAATATTTCTCTAGGACTTTCCAATAACATTTATTCTTATGACTCTTTATGTTATCTTAAAATGCACATATGTTTGTTTTTTTAATTCTTCTTTCAATATATATTTCTATAGTTTAAATTTTTAACTATAGAAAAATTCTTTCAATATATTTCTATAGTTTAAAAATTTAACTATAAAAAACATTTCAATATATTTCTATAGTTTAAAGGTTTGACTATAGAAATAAATATTTCAATATATTTGTATATTTTTTTAAGGTTTAACTATAGAAAAATTATTCTAAAAAATTATTCTACACATTAAAGTTTACAGTTTTAACTACGAAATAGATTTTGAATTTTCAAAAAATTTTAAAAATATATTTTTTAAATAGTTAAGGAAGATGTAACATGGAAGCCTTAGGTATAATAGGTGGTGCCTTAGTATTTAAATTTGAAATTCTAGCATTTTGCCTCCTTTATATTTTACTTGAAACTTGAGACTTTTGCTTCCTGTGCCTTGAAACTTTGTAAAAAAAAATTAACTTCACTCATAAAAACTTACATGTCATTCTCTTGCATAGTCAAAGTGTAGACACCAAAACAGCACCAATCCGATTATGTGACAACAAGCACTGATCTCACTAACACACACAGCCCCCAGGGCAGCCTTCAGAGGTTAAACAATGGTTCTAACCACTCACACAGCAGTTTTGCAAGTCAGAAATCAGTTTGGCATCTTTTAGACACTCAGCTACTTATTCGTCCCACCCAGGGATGAGTGCAGATTTGTACTCGTCCTATCCATGGACAAGTGTGGATTGATACTCGTCTTACCCAGAGACGATTACCAGCGCTCGCTTCGGGGTGGGACGAACACCAGGTTTGACCGACAAAAAGTCAGATCTCGACGTATGAAAACTCAGAACTGCCACTTAGCTTTGCCTGCATGACATAGGAGTGTGAGTGAGTTCTTTTGACAACACATATCTGCCAATTGACTTTCCCTTCACTGCATGGGAATGAGAGTAAGCTTTTTAAGACAACTCAGATTTGCCACTTAGCTATCCCTTCATTGCATGGGAGTGCAAGTGAGCTTTTCTAAAACACACAAAGACATGCATAGAGGCAGTTAAGAAGCCCTTGATCAAGAAGAAGTCTTATCTTCACACAAAAAGCATTCATGCAAAGAAAAACTTTTGCATGTTAATTCAAAGAGACCCCTTGGGTCTATAAAATGGTGAGTTTTCTCACCCAAAAGGGATACAGAGAAGGAGCATTTTGAGCGACGAAGTGCTGCTAATTCACTTACTTGAAATTTGTGCTTTTGAAATCCATAATCTCTTAATCGAAAGAGAGGTTATTGGGTGACTTTTGAAGGCACGAATCAAGAACCAACCCCAATTTTTTTGACCACAATATCCTACCAATTTTCCAACAACACATCACATCAGGTTTCGGACCCATCCCAAGTGGATTGGTGTCGAAGCAAAGTTTCACCCGTGGGTGGTTTGCCTTCGAGCACCCCCCCGCTTTATTGCTTTTGGTGACTATTTCCTTTGTAGTTTTTAGCTAGTTTCATGTTTATGCTTTTGTCAAGTTTTCAGTTCATTTAGACTCATTTTAGCCATCGTTAGATTTATCTTTTATTTTTCATACACAGGTGTTACTGATTCTTTGTTTGTTTCTTTGAACGTAGATTTGCAGCATTAGAGGAGCAGTGAGGAATCTACCTTTACCAACACAAGCGACGACAACTTTTTGGTTCGCCCATCTTATATGTGGGCATGCGAAAGAAGGAATTCTGAAACAAGTTGTAAAAGACCAACATTTAACGCTCCTATCCCCTAAAAAGGAAGGAGACGCATTGTAACACGAATTTGAAAAGCATATCAATGAAAAGGCCAATTTTTATATTGCTTTGATATCTTGTGTTCATGTTCTTTCTTTTTACGCATTTTTCAATAACATAGGGTTTAAGCGTTATTTTAGTTTCGTTTACATTGCATTTTTAGTTTATCCTTTTTGTTTTTGGAATCTCGTGTTTTCACAAAGATGTCCAAACTTAGGTATGGATGACCAAATTCAATACACGAGCAATGTTACCATTAATTCAATGCATAGGCAATGTTCTAAAAAACTTGGATTGTCTTCTCAAAATACTTTGAATTTCTAACCTGAATTTGTTTGAATTTATTTTATAGGCAATAACATTGCTTTCATTCATAATTTTGCATGTCAAAACATTGCTTTCACTAAGGCTTTTATAGGCAATAATATTGCTTTCACTCAAGTGTCTTCCAATGTCTCACATTAACATTGCTTTCATGCAGACATTTTTCAAGTGTCTTCCAGCATAGATGTTGCTTTCAATATTAAAGTAATATCAATGTCTCCAACATACCTTTATTGGGCTTTTTTTTCAGCATTAAAAAAATAGAAAAAATGTGTGTCATATACCTCTTCTAAAAGGACACTATCTACTCTATCTGCACCTCTATGTGAACTTTTGAATGGAAGTGACTTCATGTCTTTGAGCCTTTGTGAGAGCTTTCTATACAATACTTTTTATAGAATTTTAGAAAATTTGACCTTAAAAATATTTCAAAAATAAATTATTATCTCCACTCATGGCTCATGATCTTTAGCTTTGATACCACATGTAGATTTCAAGGTGAAACTAGAGAAATAATATTCTTTATATTCAACTATCTAAAAACTTCTTCTTAAGACCTGTAGCCTCATAGTTCATTTGAATAACAAGAAGTATTTTAACAAATAACTCCCAAACCAAATAAGGTAATAAGTGACTAACACTTTTGAGATAATAAAATCCATATTCATGTTCCTTTTAATTTTTTATACACATAATAATTATTATATAATTTTAATGTTATTTTCCACATCAATATAAATTATCCAATTGATATCATTAGAAGCAATCAATATGCATGTAAAATTCATGACACTAACTTTTATATCAACTCAATAAAATTATGGTATATACTAATATTATAAATACATTTTTATTCATTCCTTTACCATTATTTTTTTTGGATTTGAATAGTGTGAGAAACCCCTATGACCAATGCTTAGGGCTTAGCATTCCCATCCCCTCCATGATCCCTTGTAATATCGAGAGCTTATCTTGTCAATAGGGGAGTAATACAAACACGTCATGGTTTGAACCTTGAACCTCTTGAAGAAGAGCCAAATTCCAAACCGTTGTATTGTCCCCCTAGGACAAAACTCTTGGATAGAGAGAAACCTCCAGAGCCACTCTTAGGCGGTCAGTAGTGTCATCCCATCTAGATATACCACTATCTACAAGGAAGCCACAAGTTATTTTTTATTGCATTTAATGATGTTACACAAAAACAAAAACATGAGACCAAAACTATTTAAAAAACATAAATTTATTAAATGTAAAGCTATCAATTAATTTTAGCAAAAAAAACATAAACCCTTAAACAAATAACTAATAAACTTGATAAAAAATATCAAGATATATTTAGACATCAATTATTTAGTAAATTCTAATCATTAGATTTCTTGCATCAAATGGTGCTTTCAAGAAAGATTCAAGCTTATATTGAATTAACTAGGGTATGTGTGATACATGGTAGGAACAATCTTCTATGTTTTTTTAATGCTTTTTTCTCTTTCTAACATGAGAATCCTTAAAGATATATAAGGCACCTGTTATTATGTGTTAGTTTTAAGTACGATTAACAATGTATATATTTAAAACAATTAGATTTATAATTATTTTGTAAAGGGTAAAATTAGTTTAACCTAATTTATTTTTTTATTTTTTTATTTTTTGAGTTTAACCTAATTTAATTTAGTGTTAAAATTAATTAAACTTAAATTAAATTTGAATGTCACTAAAGATAAAGATAGAAAAAAAAATTGATTAGGTGAAAGAAGGGGGTTTTGAAAGGAACCCCAAACCTTTTACAAAGAGAAAATAACTACCTTCCCATGGGAGAACCCAAAGAAAATAGAGGATAAAATAGGATACACCAAAAGACCCACCACCAAGTAGCTGAACAACTCACCCCGTTGACCCACAAAATGGTCAAATGGCGGAGAACGACAACAATTGAGAACACCAAAAAAACTAACTCCCCTATAGGGAAGGACCCAAACGAAGGCACATCCCAGTACCACTAACACCAAAAAGCAAATGAGGATCCCAATCCTCAATTCTTCAAGCCACTTACTTTATCTTCTTCCTTCTCAAGATCCTGGTCCTTTAGGTCCCACTATTCCAAACCCATCATAACCTTAATTTCTTTGATGTAATATATGGTCGCATGCATGGAGTCAATGAGAGAGTTTTACAAGTTCAATAACATCTTTTGAAGGACTTTGGCATGTAAGGAGGGTCCTAGGGATGAGTTATTTTACCTTTTCTTCTATTGGTCGAACCAAATGAAAGTTTAGCTTATTTTCTAGAGGGGGCAGAGTCATCAAACTCAAAATTGTCAATGCAAAGCAGTGACTTATTAGTACTTGCCAAATTCACCACCAAGTGTTTGGAACGTTTTGTTCTCTCCTCACTACCCCCAACACCTTTAGAGGAAGAATATTCTATACCCTTATAATTTTCCAAGGTCTTATCACCTGAAGTTGAGGTAGGGGTTGTCAAAATAACCTCTTGATTCTAGGAATTACTCTACTCAGACTAATATGAATCAAGGAACCCAACAATCGAATGTGTTACCACCCAATTAGCCAAATATTTTAGAATATCTTCCCTTGATAAACCTCTAATTTTGACAACATGGTCAAAGATTAATTTTTTCAATCCCTAGTGGATGGGATTTGACAAACTCTCTTTCTTGACCTAACTCATAGACTTTTTCATAGATTAGAGTAGGAAGGACAAAATATTCATGTGTCTCTTGTGGCATAACTTATTCAAGAACATGAAATAGAAGCTCCTAAGGATATCCTAGTTCTCATCCAAAATCAAGTACTTCATTATAATCGGAGCCACTTTGTTCCAAGGTGCCTTGAGGGATGATCTTTTAAAATCATTTTAAAATTTGACAAGCCCCTCCTCTTCACCCAAAAATAGTTTGGATTATAACCAAGGAGTGCTTCTTCCTATTATGAACAACCCCGTCCATGTTAAGGTTGGTAACTTCTGTGATAAGAGGAATGAAAACCTCAAACTCTAGGTTCCCCACTCTAACCATCTTGTTGCACCAAGAATACTCTATATTCTTCACCATCTCCTTGTTATGACCATTAAACTTCATCATACATTGTAGGAGGTTACCTTTCCTCATAATCTTCCTCACATTCTCATTGGCATTGAGAGAACTCAGCTCAAGGACTACCCCTTCCATATTTCCAAGAATCCTTCTAAGCAAAAACCACCTAAGCAGGAATGTGAACATGAATCTTCCAAATATAATCCAATGGACACCAAAAGAACCAAAAATTTCCTAATAAGATACTATGATTACATATATTCAAAGCTTTTGAGACCCATAATATATGTACAACCAACACCATTTTCAACCTGAACTAATAATCAATGGCCTCGAGACCCAATGAGAAGCATAAAAAAATTATAGGATAAAAACCTCAAATTTCAATCGAAGAGTTGATCCAAATCATAAAATTGATACCGGTCAACCCACCCTCCAAAGGGACACATCATTGCCAACTTTCACTCTGGAACTTGCACCAAGAAAAAATTGATTGAATTATAAAATCAAGCCATAGCATGATCGTCTTAAAAATGAATTGACCGTTGTAGAGCCCTAGCTCCCATATCTAGAAGGATTTAGGGTGATTTCAAGGGATATGGAAAAAGGAATCCTACACATGCTCACAAGATGCTAACTGGTAAATATAACTTTTCGCATGCCAAATAACCACCTCAGCCCATGCACAACCATCATGAGGGAAAACCCAAGTGCTCAATCAATCACAAGCGTCCATGACTGAATGAGATCAACCCCTTTTCTAAACCAATATTTCCACCTAAAAAATGTCATACTGTGAATTATGCTCGAACAGGGAGCATTGACTCGGCTTGCTACCCCTAGCCAAACTTTTTTATGATGATCAACTCAATTCGCTACCCTTGGCCAATCATTTTTATGTGACCGACTTGACTTGCTATCCCTACCCAATCAATTTGATGATGATCCAACACCCCCAAAAACAACCACAAATACCTCCACACCCTCTAAATACCTCATGTTTTCTACACATTAACTGAATTGAGAAATTTACTAGCCTAGACTTGATAGCTAAGCCACCGCTAAGGGAGAGCCTATGAGCCAAGTTGTTGGCATTAAAGGTCCCAAGCTCTAGGTTTGAAATTTCAAAAAAACTCAAAGCTTTGGTCCAATGGAAAGAGTTGAAGGGTCCCAACTCAACAATGACAATTATACCCATACCATAGCCATGAAACACTCTCAGCAAATCAACTTCCCTCGTAAAATTAAAACCAAAAATACTAAAAGGATATAATGGTATTGTCTAACTGGTTGAGACCTTTGGGGAAATATTCCCGCTAGATTATGATCTCTCCTTGGCACAGGCCTATATTAGCAAGGAAGTTCACATATTTGTTTTCTTCCTTGAAAATATTTTTGACTTAAACCTCTTCCAAAGTTTGGATGATTCTTTTGGATTTTGAGATTAATTTTTCTATGGTCCATCTGAGTGTTTTAAGACCATTCACTAAACTGATGATGTCTAGGGAGTCTTCCTTAATAATAACTTTCTTGCAGTCTATAGCTTCCAATTGGAAATTACCTTGGAACAACGCTTTGGCCTCCGCAAAGTGGCTAGTTTAGACCCCCATATTTTTTGAGAAGGCTAGCAACATCTCATCTCTAAAATTTCTAATGATTCCCCCCACACCAGATTTCTTTGGGTTTCCTTTAGAAGCTTCGTCAAAGTTAAGTTTAATCCAACCAGAGGGGGGGCTCCCATTTAGTTAGCTCTCTCAAGCTCGACCCTAGCTACAATGAATTTCCAAATCTGAGCTAGAAACCTAAAACCAATTCTAAGTTCTCCTTACAAAATCCAATAGTTTTGAAGGGAATAATTGAGGCATTCTCTACCACAATAAAAATGGCTCTGTAATAGACAAACTCCACATATATTGAGGAGTTCTTGAAGGCATGAAGGTTCCTTTTCTTCCAAATGCACCACAAAAGGTGGGCTAGACAAAAATACCAAAACACACACATATGGGGTGTAAAAAATGGGGTATCTCAATGCTCAACAAGATTGGACAAACTATATGGGAAAATCCAATAGACTCCCATGGAGAGAAGCAAACAAGAGAACACATCACGGGTTAAGGGGTAATGATAAAATATATGAGAGGAGGATTTTGCATCCATCTCGCATACGTAGCACCTATTAGGAACGTACAAACCTCTCTTTTAGATATTATCTAAGGTGAGGATTTTGTTCTGAGTGTCAAGCCAAAGGAAAAAAACACCTTAGGGGTGAGGCCTTTGAGCCAAAAATTTTGGATAGGGAAAACCCAACAAAATTCCACAAAGATAAGGAAATAAGAGAACACATCACGGGTGAAGGAGCAATGATAAAATAGATGAGAGGAGGATTTTACATCTGTCTTGCACAGGTAGCACCTATTAGGGACGTACAAATCTCTCTTCTAGAGGTGATCTAAGGTGAGGATTTTATTCTAAGCAGCAAACCAAAGAAAAAATTTCACCTTGGGGGTGAGGCCTCTCAGCCAAATTTTTTGGATGGGGAACCAAGGGTTAGAGACACCTTCCAAAATAAAATATGTAGATTTCACTAAATATAGTCTATTGTTCTTTTTTTTCCACAACTTATTCACATCCTAATTATTATTGATAAGATCCAATTTTAATAAGTTAGAGATATGGTTCAAAGGTTCCTTCTCAACTTGGGATAGGCCCAAGAAAGTGAGAGATTCTCACTTCTTTCGACTGTTGAAGGATTTCATAAATCCAACCACTTTAGGATTGAAACCCTACCTTGTAATTCATTCCACCATCAACAATTTTGGGTAAGAGACTAGAGGGTACTCCAATGGGCACTTATCCCTCCAAAATTCTATACACTATCCATTTCTCAGAATCCATCTACCTCCCTTCAAAATTGTGGATCGGGATTTGATGATGTTAAGCCAAAATGTTGATCCTTGGGAAGGTATTGGGTCCAAAAGAAATTTCCATTGAATTTTAAATATTTTACCATCAAAATGTGAACCCATCCAACATTATATTTTTGCACTAACCTCCAACCTTGTTTGGCTATAAGTGCTTTATTCATTTGGCTTAGTTTTTTGATACGTAGTCCCTCATTTATTTCCTGCTACAAACCTACTCCCAAGCAACCAAAGGAAACATTTTTCTTTCCTTTGATCTTGACCAAAGGAAGGTTTTCTAGATGTGTTCAATTTTTGTAAAAATGTTTCTAAGCAAATTGAAAAGAGACATGAAGTAAATAGGAACACTCTATAGAGTAGATTTAATTAGTAGGGCCTTTCCAACTTGACTCAAAAGGACACCTTTCTAACTTAAAGGGCACCTTTACAACTAGCTAAATTTATCTGAACTCTTTTCACCATAGGATCCCAAAGCTTCACCTTAATGCATCCTTTAAACAGGGGCATCCCAAGATAGACAGGGGAGAGCATGGCAATATCACAACCCAAAAAAATTTCCATTAAATATAATTGACTTATGGAACAAGACCTTGATTTACTTAGACAATAGTCTTGACAATGAGATAAAAGACTAACTAATGCTAAAGTGATATTTAGAAGACAATGACAACCAAAATGATACTTGGATTTATATAGATAATTTTTAGTGAAACAAAACACATGTTAGGATTGTCAACATTATCACAAAATTCCTTAATTAAAAGTAGTGTTAAAATATATTTTAAGCACTACTTTTAAAATACTTCAAAATATGAAACTTTATTTAGATTTTGAAAAAAATCTAAAATCAATAAAGATAATTCCAAGAGAAACCTAAATTCTTATATTCCATACTTTTTCACATCAACATCATTATTCTAATCTCTAGCTTGGAAAACCAGTAACTTGGCAAAAACTCAACACCATAATTATGAAAAGTTTCTCAGCAACTTGGAAAACTCAACAAAAACTCGGTTTCAATCCCCACGGTGGATGCGTATAAGAAGTATTACTAAAACAAAAACTTAGAAAACAAGATAGTAAACAAATAAACTAATTTTTAAAAATATATTTAAAACAAAAATTATCCCTCTTGGGATGTCATAGTGGTATGTCTTTGAATTCTCATCTAAGAGACCCAAGTTCAAACCACTGCACAAGGGATCGAAACCCTTTCAAAAAAACCTATGTTTTACCCTAAAAAATGTATTCCTATTGGGATACCATAGTGGTATGTCTTTGGGTTCTCATGTATGAAGAACATGGACTTATACTGAGAGGGGGGGTGAACAGTATAAGACTTAACCATTTAATATTTTTAACTTTAGATAGCAGTAGCATCAACACAACATTAATCAAGACAGAAAGCATCACACATTGGAACCCCATTTTTAACGTGGTTCACCCAGAAGGCTCTGGCTACGTCCACAAAACTTTTCTCTAAAAGTTATCTCAAAGTTCTTTGGGAAACCTTCCCAATTACAATGTTTATGAGCCTCGGCCCAAAGGAGACACCTTCCCCTGATCTGAATTTATGAGCCTCTGCTCAAAGGAGATACCTTCCCCTCTGCTCTGGAAATGATCCCTCGGAAGATCAACTGCCTCTACCTCTTGCCAACACGTGGAACTCCTTTCCACCGAAGACCTCCTATCCTCAATGCTTAGCCTAAGAGACCTTCGCCTTCTATGATCACGTCCACAGTAGCTCAGCTACCTGTACCAAACATAGTCAGTCGGTCTAGTACAAGTCTTCCTCTATCTATCAGATCTGTCCAACTCTATGAACAAATCAATCCTCTGCACACAAGCCTTCTCAAAGACTTGCCAAATCTGTCCTCAGGTTCTCTCGATAGAACCAATGTACCTCTGTCCTCAAGTTCTCCGATAGAACTATCAATCTCAGCTCACAAGTCCTCTCGCTAGGACCTGTCCAAATCTGCTCACAAGTCCCCACCGAACCTCGTCCAAAACCTCGCTCACAAGTCCCCACTGGAACCTCGTCCAAAACCTCAACAAGCTCACCAAGAAAAACTTGCTTAGCATGAACCCACAAAGAGAATTGTTAGAGACCCAATGTGATTCATAAACCTCATAGAAGCATAAAGAGAATTGTTAGAGACTCAATATGTTCTATACTTAACTCCCAATCTCAATCTCAAATCTCATAGAAACATAAAGAGAATTGTTAGAGACCCAATATGTTCTATACTTAACTCCCAATCTCAATCTCAACTCAATCTCAACTCAAACTCAATCTCAAAAGAATAAGATAGATGTAGTATGCTTTTCTCAAGAATATGAAACACAACCCAACAATTGCCAACCATGCAATATCTCATATAACAATGATGCTTATATTCTTTTTACCAACAACTAGGGTTTCATCATCTCAATGCAAGTAGCAAGACTTACTAACATAAACCCTAGTGCAAAAATGCTTCCTCTTACTCAACCAGAATTATGCATTTACCCAAAAATTCATCAAAGACTTTAATGCATAACCAATCTTCAATATCCAGAAAATAATACCTAGTAGACAACCTTTTCACTCCAAACTCAATTTCAGAAAATATACCATAAACAACATACATGGAAGAAGTTGCCCATACCTTTACTTTGATGAAGAAGGAGAACTCAAAATCTGTCACAACACTAACTCTCAATTTGCCACCAATTAGAGTTAGCAACTATACAATAATACACAATAATAAAGATCCAAATATAACACCTTATTTCTCCAACTTAGTAAAAACACCAAAGTACAATAACATACAAAGTAAAATCTCTTTACACCTTATTACTCCACATAAACATTAACCATCAATAAACCAATGTCAAAATAAAAAATGATACCTTAACCTTATACCTCCCGCGCAATCACAGCCACCATTCTTTGCACACCGCGACCAAAAGGAAATTCCCAACGAAGAGAATCGAACTCGGCACCTCTGTCGTCTAGCGCTTTCGCTTAAATGCCACCGCCGTTGGGTCACAAGTGCCCAACGAAATAAAACACCGCTGCCCTCTCTTTTATCTTCCTTTGACGCCAAGAACCTGGAAAACGTAAACGTCTTCCACAAACCGCATGCAACAATCCACTGCCGTCAAGCCAAAAGGTAAGGATGCAGCCCAAGCTCAAATCTGAGTTTGCCAAGCATAGTCTCCAAGACACAGAACAAGCACGATATCAAAGACGTCAACGGAGATCGAAAACATAGAGCAAGCTCAACTCGAATATACCAAGCGTTGTTCGAAGGAAATAGAGCAAATGCAAATTAGAAATGCAAATGCAAATCACGGATGCCAAGCGCAAATCAAACGAAATAGTGCAAATGCAAATCACGGATGCCAAGCGCAAATCGAACGAAACAGTGCAAATGCAAATCACGGATGCCAAGTGCAAATCGAACAAAATAGAGTAGCCACAAATCGCAGATGTCAACATTAATCGGAGGTACTCACTTTTGAAAATCATGCCACCTTATATAGCAATTTTTCCTTCACTGTTTGACGTCGGCGCTCTTCCAACGATGGCAACAAATCGGCGAAAGAATTCTTGTTTCTTCCGTCGCTTAAGGGTTGAAAGACCCTTTAATAATAATTAAAATAATAATAATTATTATTTTATTAATAATAAATTAAACTTGGACCTTTGACAAAGGTTTGAGTTAATTTAATTATTAATAATACACATGGACCTTTGCATTAAGTTAAGCTTGGTTTTAATAAAAACCCTTAATGAGTCCAAATGGTTTTAAGAAAAACCTTTAGCCTTGCCACCATGGTTTTAATAAAAACCCTTTATTCTTGACATCACACTCTTTTGAAATCAACACAAAAATGCCTTTTGACATCAATGACAACTTATACATTTGAGCAAAGGCAATGTACCCAAGGTACCCAAAATTGCCAACAATCTCCCCCTTTGTCATTGATGGCAAACCTTTATCGACAACACTTCTCAAGAGCCAAAACTGAAACCAACTGAAACCAACTGTGCTAACAATCGAGAATCTTCCTTTGAAGTTTTGCTCCCCCTGACTTGAAGCTTTCCTCTTCACTTTGAAGCTCTCCCCCTTACTTATATCTCTCCCCCTTTGTCATCAATGGCAAAGGGCCACCTTTGGGGCTCGGGACTAAGAATTAGCCTCTTAGCTTAGTCCCTCCCCCACCTCCTGATGAGGTGATTAATTCTGGGGTGGGAGTACAACTCCCAATTTCTCCCTTAGATACTCAAACGTATCCCTTGGAAGAGGTTTGGTGAAGATATCTGCAATCTGCTCTTTAGTAGACACATACTCTACCTTGACCTGTTTCTCTTGCACTTTTTCCCTTAGAAAATGATACTTGATGGAAATATGCTTTGTCCTTGAGTGCATTACCGGATTTTTGGAAATACTTATGGCACTTGTATTATCACAAAGTATGGAGATGGGTTGTTCATGTTTGACTTTGAAATCCTCTAGGGTGGTTTTCATCCATAAAACTTGTGTACACCCAGCCACTGCTGCTATGTATTCAGCCTCTACTGTAGATAAGGAAACTGAAGGTTGTTTCTTACTTAGCCAAGAAACCAAACTCTTTCCCAAAAAGAATGCTCCACCACTAGTGCTTTTCCTGTCATCAATACCACCTGCCCAATCTGCATCTGTATAAGCTGTGAGGGTGAAATCATCACCTTTGGGATACCAAAGCCCAAAGTCCATAGTGCCCTTCAGATATCTGAATATCCTCTTAACTGCCATAACATGAGAATCTTTAGGAGCTGCCCGAAATCTAGCTACTAACCCAACCGCTGCATGATATCTGGTCTGGTAGCTGTAACATATAATAAACTGCCAATCATTGATCTGTACAACCTCTGATCTGCTGCTGGAGATTCATCATCTTTACTCATCTTGCATCCTGTAATCATTGGAGTACATACTGGTTTGCTATCTATCATCCCAAATTTTTTCAACATTTCTTTGATATATTTTCCTTGAGAGAGAAATACACCATCTTTTGATTGAGAAATCTGAAGACCTAAAAAGAATGACAGCTCTCCAATCATAGACATCTCAAATTCCTTCTGCATGGTGTTAGCAAAATCTTTGCACATCTGAGTATTGTTTCCCCCAAAAATAATATCATCAACATAGACAACCATAATCAGCATATCATCACCTTCATCTTTAATATACAAATTGCTATCTACCACACCTTTCCTGAAGCCTTGCTCATGAAGATACCTGTCAAGTCTTGAGTACCAAGCCCTAGGTGCTTGCTTTAACCCATACAAAGCCTTTTTCAGTTTACACACATAGTCTGACTGTTCTGAGAGAGACACTCCTTCTGGTTGTTCTATGTAGACTTCTTCTTCCAACACCCCATTTAGAAAAGCTGACTTTACATCCATTTGATACACCTTGAAATATTTGAAGCTTGAAAGGGCCAAAAACATTCTGATAGCTTCAAGACGAGCAATAGGAGCAAACGTCTCTTCGAAATCAACACCTTCTACTTGAGCATAACCTTTGCAGACTAACCTTGCTTTGTTTCCGACAATATTTCCATCCTCATTGAGTTTATTTCTGAATATCCATTTTGTGCCAATGACATTCTTGTCCTTAGGTCTTGGAACCAATTCCCAAGTTTCACTTTTCTCTATTTGATTTAGCTCTTCATCCATTGCTTTTACCCAAAACTTATCTGCACATGCTTCATCGAAATATTTTGGCTCAATTTGAGATAATAATGAAACATTTGTAGAATCATGTGAGGGAATGACTCTTCTTCTTGTTTGCCTCCTATTTGGATCACCAATGATCAAATCTTTGGGATGATGTTTCTGAACATATCGTGAAGGAGTTTTGGGAAGCAGTTGTTGTCTTTCCTCTTCTTCATCTGAAACCTCTCTGAATTCTTCTTGACAAATTTCATCACTGAGTTCCTGGATTGGTTCTCTTATCCCTATCTTTTCATCAACAGTTACATTTATGCTCTCTACAACTGTATGAGTTCTTTTGTTGAAGCATCTATAGGCCTTACTTTTGTTGGAGTACCCAAGAAAGATTCCCTCATCACATCTAGGATCAAACTTACCCAAATTTTGATCTTCCCTTCTGATGAAGCACTTACTCCCAAACACTTTGAAGTATTTTACTGTAGCTGGTCTTCCTTTCCACAACTCATAAGGAGTTTTATGATGATTGACTCTAAGTTGGGCCCTGGTGATAATGTAGACTACTGTACTGACTGCCTCTTTCCAAAAGCCATCTGAAAGTTTTGACTCATTCAACATAGCTCTAGCCATATTTTCAATAGTTCTATTTTTCCTTTCAACTACTCCATTTTGTTGAGGAGTTCTTGCTGCTGAATATTCTCTTTTGATTCCTTGCTGCTCACAGTAATCCACAAATTCATTTGAAGTGAACTCTCCTCCTCTATCTGATCTTAAACATTTGATTCTCTTGTCAGTCTCATTTTCAACCATTTCTTTGAAAGCTTTAAATTTTTCAAAAGCTTCAGATTTTTCTTTGAGAAAAGTAACCCAAGTCATTCTAGAATAATCATCTATAAAAAGCATGAAGTAGCTTTCTCCCTGAATGCTCTGAGTTCGGTAGGGCCACATAAATCAGTATGAATAAGATCCAATGGTTTTGAAGAAGTATACCCTTTTGATTTGAAACTGGTTCTGGTCTATTTTCCATGTTGACAAGGACCGCAAATGATGTTATGGGGCCTTTTTATTTTGGGCAAGTCTCTAACCGCTTCCTTGTTACTAATATTGACAAGATTATCAAAACTCAAATGCCCCAATATTTTATGCCATAACCAACTCTCATCTTCTTGAGTTAGAAAACACTTTTCCTTTTTTATCTCACTTAGCATGTAAAGATTGTTTGGAGTCCTTGTAGCACTAGCAATGAGTTTTCCATTTTTTTCTTTACTTATCTCACATCTATCCGAAAAGAAAGATACTATGTGCCCTTGATCACAAAGTTGACTCACACTTAGAAGATTATGTCTTAGGCCTTCTACATAAAGCACATTTTCTATTTTGGATTTCCCATCCAAACTAAGAGTCCCTTTACCACAGATTTTAGCCGACTCTTATCTCCAAAACTGACTGTTCCTCTGTTTGTTTCTTTTAAGATCAAAAACTTTTCCTTTTCACCAGTCATATGTTTTGAACAACCACTATCAAGATACCATTTTTCTACTTTGTCTAGAGCATGAAAAGCAGTTTGAGCTATCATTGACTTAGATTTGATCTCATTTTTCTTTTTAGTGAACTCAAAGCTAGATCTATCCAAACTGCACATCCTAGCAATATGCCCAAAATTATTGCACTTGTAACACATGACATCTTTATTCATAAGAGGTGCAAAAGAGTTACCATTTTCTTTACTATGTTTATTCATGGACTTATTGCAATGCATAGCTTTGTGACCAAATTTCTTGCAGGAAAAACAATAGCCATGGAAAGTATTATGTAACCTGTTTTGATGCCTTGGATGATTGTTCTTCTTGTGACCAACTGGAATCCACTGCTCTTCAGGATGAAGATTGATTTTGCTCGAAGACCCTATTTCTTGAATGGTGATACCATCCTTCTTTTGCTTTTCACATGGAGTATTCTGTCTGAGAGCCAACTGTTCCAACTTCACTCTAAGAGACATAACTTCTTCTTCTAGTTTCTCGCAATCGACCTTCCTTTCCTTTGATAACCTCTCGTCGAACCTGTTCAACCTTCTTCCCTTCTTCAGCTAGAATTTTGAAGTCTATAACACTTTGAACCAATTCTGATCTTGCTATCTTTTCTTCCTGATATTGATGCTTGAGAACAGAATTCTCTTCCCTAAATTTCTCAAGCTTTCTCAAAGCCAAGAAGAATTCACCTTTGAGATCGAACTCAACCTCTTCATCTCTTTCTGAATCTGTATGATCCTCTGATAGATCCTTCTCCAAGTTGTTAGGCTCTTTCTGGAGAGACCCGCTCTGATACCAATTGAAGAACATGGACTTATACTGAGAGGGGGGGTGAACAGTATAAGACTTAACCATTTAATATTTTTAACTTTAGATAGCAGTAGCATCAACACAACATTAATCAAGATAGAAAGCATCACACATTGGAACCCCATTTTTAACGTGGTTCACCCAGAAGGCCTGGGCTACGTCCACAAAACTTTTCTCTAAAAGTTATCTCAAAGTTCTTTGGGAAACCTTCCCAATTACAATGTTTATGAGCCTCGGCCCAAAGGAGACACCTTCCCCCAATCTAAATTTATGAGCCTCTACTCAAAGGAGATACCTTCCCCTCTGCTCTGGAAATGATCCCTCAGAAGATCAACTGCCTCTACCTCTTGCCAACACGTGGAACTCCTTTCCACTGAAGACCTCCTGTCCTCAATGCTTAGCCTAAGAGACCTCTGCCTTCTATGATCACGTCCACAGTAGCTCAGCTACCTGTACCAAACACAATCGATCGGTCTAGTACAAGTCTTCCTCTCTCTGTCGGATCTGTCCAACTCTATGAACAAATCAATCCTCTACACACAAGCCTTCTCAAAGACTTGCCAAATCTGTCCTCAGGTTCTCTCGATAGAACCAATGTACCTCTGTCCTCAAGTTCTCTGATAGAACTATCAATCTCAGCTCACAAGTCCTCTCGCTAGGACCTGTCCAAATCTGCTCACAAGTCCCCACCGAAACCTCGTCCAAAACCTCGCTCACAAGTCCCCACTGGAACCTCGTCCAAAACCTCAACAAGCTCACCAAGAAAAACTTGCTTAGCATGAACCCACAAAGAGAATTGTTAGAGACCCAATGTGATTCATAAACCTCATAGAAGCATAAAGAGAATTGTTAGAGACTCAATATGTTCTATACTTAACTCCCAATCTCAATCTCAAATCTCATAGAAACATAAAGAGAATTGTTAGAGACCCAATATGTTCTATACTTAACTCCCAATCTCAATCTCAACTCAATCTCAACTCAAACTCAATCTCAAAAGAATAAGATAGATGTAGTATGCTTTTCTCAAGAATATGAAACACAACCCAACAATTGCCAACCATGCAATATCTCATATAACAATGATGCTTATATTCTTTTTACCAACAACTAGGGTTTCATCATCTCAATGCAAGTAGCAAGACTTACTAACATAAACCCTAGTGCAAAAATGCTTCCTCTTACTCAACCAGAATTATGCATTCACCCAAAAATTCATCAATGACTTTAATGCATAACCAATCTTCAATATCCAAAAAATAATACCTAGTAGACAACCTTTTCACTCCAAACTCAATTTCAGAAAATATACCATAAACAACATACATGGAAGAAGTTGCCCATACCTTTACTTTGATGAAGAAGGAGAACTCAAAATCTGTCACAACACTAACTCTCAATTTGCCACCAATTAGAGTTAGCAACTATACAATAATACACAATAATAAAGATCCAAATATAACACCTTATTTCTCCAACTTAGTAAAAACACCAAAGTACAATAACATACAAAGTAAAACCTCTTTACACCTTATTACTCCACATAAACATTAACCATCAATAAACCAATGTCAAAATAAAAAATGATACCTTAACCTTATACCTCCCGCGCAATCACAACCACCATTCTTTGCACACCGCGACCAAAAGGAAATTCCCAACGAAGAGAATCGAACTCGGCACCTCTGCCATCTAGCGCTTTCGCTTAAACGCCACCGCCATTGGGTCACAAGTGCCCAACGAAATAAAACACCGCTGCCCTCTCTTTTATCTTCCTTTGACGCCAAGAACCTGGAAAACGTAAACGTCTTCCACAAACCGCATGCAACAATCCACTGCCGTCAAGCCAAAAGGTAAGGATGCAGCCCAAGCTCAAATCTGAGTTTGCCAAGCACAGTCTCCAAGACACAGAACAAGCACGATATCAAAGACGTCAACGGAGATCAAAAACACAGAGCAAGCTCAACTCGAATATACCAAGCGCTGTTCGAAGGAAATAGAGCAAATGCAAATTGTGGACGCCAAGCGCAAATCGAACGAAACAGTGCAAATGCAAATCACGGATGCCAAGCGCAAATCGAACGAAACAGTGCAAATGCAAATCACGGATGCCAAGCGCAAATCGAACGAAAACAGAGTAGCCACAAATCGTAGATGTCAACATTAATCGGAGGTACTCACTTTTGAAAATCATGCCACCTTATATAGCAATTTTTCCTTCACTGTTTGACGTCGGCGCTCTTCCAACGATGGCAACAAATCGGCGAAAGAATTCTTGTTTCTTCCATCGCTTAAGGGTTGAAAGACCCTTTAATAATAATTAAAATAATAATTATTATTATTTTATTAATAATAAATTAAACTTGGACCTTTGACAAAGGTTTGAGTTAATTTAATTATTAATAATACACATGGACCTTTGCATTAAGTTAAGCTTGGTTTTAATAAAAACCCTTAATGAGTCCAAATGGTTTTAAGAAAAACCTTTAGCCTTGCCACCATGGTTTTAATAAAAACCCTTTATTCTTGACATCACACTCTTTTGAAATCAACACAAAAATGCCTTTTGACATCAATGACAACTTATACATTTGAGCAAAAGCAATGTACCCAAGGTACCCAAAATTGCCAACAATGTAGGAGACCCAAGTTCAAACCATTGCACAAGGGACTAGGACCCTTTCCAAAACCTATGTTTTACCATAAAAATTTTGATCGAAAAGGATAGGTCAGTTGGTAGCGGTCAAGTGCTTGTTGAATAGTCATGATCCATTGATTTCGTCTTTAACTAGCACACTAGGGTTTATAGAGGTTCCCTACCCAAAAAAATTAAAGAGGTAGAAAATTAAAGTTTTTATTATATTTTTATAAAATAGTTAAATTACAATTTGTAATCATCAATGATCATCATAAACCTATAAAATAGTTAAATACAACTCAAGCGAGGTCTAGATCCCATAAACACTATATCATAACTTTTGAATGATATTACAGAGGTTGGGTTGTCCATGATAAAATTCTCTAATCTTGTGACCCAATAATTTAATACTTACATATTGTTCTTAAAGAACTTTAAGTTCAAAATATTTTTTTTTATAACATATGCTTCAAATTATTCTAGAGTTAATTCACGAATTAAGTGTACTTTGTATATGGTTAGTTCAATTCAAATTATTTAATTACAAATTTAAAAAATTAAATGTCATTTTTTATTTTTTAAGTGAACTTCTCATGGATTTCTTACATATTTCTAAGTTCTACCTTGATTACCATGAAAAATTTAACTAAATTTAAAATGATAGTGCTTTTCATTGATTCAAACCTCAATCTATTGTTTATGTAGTTGTAATTTTTTTTTAAATAATCAATTTTTTTGTACATAGGGAATAAAAAATATTCCTTTATTTTTAACTTCTGGTTATAGGTCGAATCCTTGGGGAAGATACCGTCGATCATAGGTTAAATCCTTGGAGCTGCCACTATAACCCCTATATCATCTCGATAAATGTGACATAGAGTGAGGGAGTGAAGTAAAACCCCAATGGCCCAGGGTTGGTACCATCATAGTCAGGCTTGTGCACACTCAGCAAAGTCAGGTCAAACTACTACCTTTACCCCCAACAAGGCTTACCTCCAAGGTTTGAACCTGGGTCTCTTCTTGGTAAGCACCCATAACTTATTAATCCACCCAACCCTTGGGACTAAAAATAATCAATTATTATTACAAACAAAAAAATTAAAAACTAATTAACTAGAAATTTTACCTTTTAATCTACACATGCAAATCTAGTTGAATTTTTAAGAAGAAATCTAAGAGTTTTTATGAGAAAATCGTTTAGGCTACAAAACAAAACAAAAATTGCTCATCAAATTTATTGGAAAAATGAGATTAAGGAAAAACCAATGAAAAATGGAATTAAATGCAAAAGTAGAGCACTATGCTAATATATTGAAGATTTGACCATGAGTTGTTCATTCTAGAAACTTATCAATAAAGAATTTTTTTTGTGAGTTCATCGTTTTCCTAAGAACGAATTTATATTATTGAACTGGAATTTTATGATGGCTTTTGCATAAATTGTTTGATCAGTCTAATGTGTATGTTTTTCTTATCCAAACTCATAGTAACTCATTTTAGACACTTATAGACAATGAACTTACATTTAAATATTCATTCATTGCATCTTATAAATAAGGAAATTGTGATAAAAAAAATTGATTAGATAAGAGAAGGGGTTTTGGAAGGGACCCCAAACCTTTTTACAAAAGGAACTAAAAGAGCTCAAGGACAAGCCCCAAATCTCAATCAAGAAGAACACCAAACCAAAAAGTAAAACCGCCTAACAAATGGTCACCCACCACCAACTACCCAAAAAGGGGGAGCACACAACCCCGCAGGCCAAGAACTAGAAAACAAACTAAATAAAATAGGACTTGGATCATAGCCTACAAAGGACCAAACACCAACAAGGTCCCCACAGACTACATGGGATACAAATGTCCTTTTGATGTTGTCATACCACAAATCTTGTTAATGAAAGAGATCACAACTTTGAGAGAACCTAGCAACACTTGATGTTTTTCATAAAGCTCACTTATGAAAGGCTAGTTGTCAAGGGATTTAGGTCCTAGAGAGGGGGACATCTCTTTGGCATCCTCTGAATCCTTTAACCACTTTGATATTTTCTTTGTTGGTAGACTTTCTTCGAATCAATCACTTCCATTGAAATCGATGAGTTTTTAGTCTTCAAAGCCTTCAAAGAGAGGTGTTTAAAAAGATGTGCTCGGCCCCCGTGATGCTACTGGAGGAAGCTGTCACCTTAACCATAGCCTTTGCCTTCCCTTTTGAATAGGAGAAGGGAGTCTTGAACCCGTCTAACTCAAACTTAGAAGAATCATTTGATGACCCAAAAGACATCATAAGTAGGTCAACGGTTGAGAGAATTTTATGGAATTTAATCGTCGTCAATGCCTCTTCCACTGCAATACCTCTAGACTTGGCCACGTATTCAAACATAAGCAATATCAAGCCTTGATGGATTGGATCCAACCCTTTCCCTCCCCTTACGTCCTTTAGATATTTCACAAGAGAGTGGTACAAAAATGAGGGGATGTTCATGAGTCTTTTCCTCCTAATCTGGTTCAAAAATATTATATGATAGTTGTGAATCACCTCCCTATTTGTATCCAAAGTAAAATAGTCCATTATCACCAAAATGGCATGATTCCAGGGAGTCTTGAGAGCCTTGGCATCATAGCCTTTCTGCAATTTTGATAGATATTTCCCATTATCCAAGAAAAAATATTATTCCCTCTTTAAAGAATGCTTAGTATGATTGTGGCAACCACCGTCGACTGGCAAACTGATCACCTCGCCCATCAAGGCCACCAAAAACTGAAACTCAAGCCCGTCGACTTGAACCCAACCCTTTCTCCAAGAGTGCGCCAGCATTTTGGAAAGGCCTCTATGATGCCTATGGAAGTATTGAAGGCAATCCAATAATTTACCTTTATGTAGAATTTTTGTCACCTCATCATATACCACTAACTCATTTGGCTCTAATGGGATCTTCATCTCCTTTTGTGCAAATCTCTACCCATTAAGCACCACCACACACCAAGAGAATGGGAAAACAAAATCACAATCCCACAACACCTAGAGCTGAGAGTTGTCCCCTTAAGACGAAATTGTGATAATTTTGACATATTAGCTTGATCATCCTATTAACCAAACTCATAGTAACTCATTTTAGACAAGGAGCTTACATTTATATATTTGTTTCATTCATTGCATC
Organism: Wollemia nobilis; assembly: GCA_028583015.1. Taxonomy (NCBI): domain Eukaryota; kingdom Viridiplantae; phylum Streptophyta; class Pinopsida; order Araucariales; family Araucariaceae; genus Wollemia; species Wollemia nobilis. The sequence continues at coordinate 6,335,630 of JAQPPZ010016917.1, read as the reverse complement.
ATATAAACAAGGAAATTTGTGATAATTTTGACATATTAGCTTGATCATCCTAACATGTATTTTGTCTAATTATCATATCACTCTCATATTCATTTTCTTCTAAGTATCTCTTCCTTGTTTGATCTTTCATCTCATTGTTTACAAATGTCTAAGTAAATCAAGGTGTTACTCCATAAGTCATTTATTTTTAGTGGCATTAAACTTCAACTTAAGTTTAATAAATTTTAACACGAAATTAAATTACTAGATTAAACTAAATTAACCCTTTACAAAAAAAACTGAGTCTAATTCTTTCAAAAATATACATTAATCATATTTAAAACTACCATATGACTAGGCATGGCATTTCTAAGACACATTAAATATCTTTAAGGATATTCGTTGTAGGAGAAAAAACATAACTTCTCATGGTCACAATGGAACAAAAGCGCATCCAACAACATCCTAATATCAAGGTGCATGTGTTACAATATGTAGAGAAGCATGGCTTACCTTAATAATGTTAATGTTAATTCCACTTATTTATTTCTATTTGTATTAGCTTGTGTTGATTGTAACCATGGAAATCTTGATATTTATAGCCATTGATTTAACTCTAAATTTCAAAATTTATGATATTAGTTGATGGATGATCACATGGCGGCCATGCTACAAGTTTGTTGTATGGATTATATCTCTTTTTTACATGGAATTTATAATTTAAGAAAAAAACTAAATTCAACCAAAACATCAAAAAAATAAAATAAAATACCTACATTGATCATTCCTCACTCTTTTCACATTTCACTTCCATTTTCAAGGACAACTTTTTCAAACCTAAGTTGTGGTTCTAACTCATTCTAGAAACTTGTACATAAGGAATTTGTTTTTATATGTTATTCATATGTTATAAATAAGAATTTTTGTGATAATTCTGAGATATGAATCATTAAGTTTTTTGCTTGATTATCTCAAATTGTATTTTTCTCCTCAACAAGATCCATAGTAACTCATTCTTGATATTTGTGGGTAAGAAATTAATGTTTAGGCATGCACTATACATTAAACCAATGAACGTGGTAATGTTGTCATATAATTTTTTAAGGATCTCGATTTTAGTCATCTCAAAATGTATTTTGTCTCATATTTAAGACTATTGTCTAAGTCAATTTGAAAGTGTAATCCTTCCTTATTATCTTTTATCTCTATTAACATTAAATTTAAATTTTGTTTAATTAATTTTGACACTACAACTAATTTAACCCTGTACAAACAATTATCTAACTAATTTTTCCAAAAATCCTTAATCATCAAGCCTATCTAAAATTATTCAAAATTGCATTGTATTGCTTTAAGAATTCTCTTCTCAGAAAATTGGACAAATAAAAAGAAAATTGAAAATACAATTTTAAACATGTATCAATCTCATCAAGATACTAATGATGGTCCAATTTTCTCATCAAAAGTTCCATTGAGCTTCTTTGTATAACTAATGATGATCAAGTTAATGATTTAAGATTTTATAGCTTTGTTTTAATTAAAATTATTTTACCAAAATTTATTTTCCACATATTAATACAATATAATAAAATGCTTATTTATTTAGGTATATGTATTTGCTTATTGTGTAAAAGCACAAGATTAATGTGGTGGACATTTTGAACAATAAAATAGCTTTTATATTCTCAAATTAGATCTTCACAAATACATTCAAAGACAAAACTCTCTTTGAAGCATGAAAAACACTTAGATTGCTTCCGATTATTATAAAAAGTATCTTTTCATACTCATGGAGTTTTCCATGAAACTCCCTTCAAGTGCTTCATTCTTTTCCTTTACATAGGTAACTTCAATTTTTAATTTTCATGATGGGTTTCAATAAAATTAAATGCACAAGCAAAACAAATGTCAAACTATATGACCTTCATTTGTCATTGCAATTCATTTGAAACACTTTTAGACAAGAAAATTGCTTTTACACTTTCACCTCATGTTTTAGATTTTGTAAAGATTTTCATATATTATGGGGAGCCAAAATCGCTCACGCCAAATTCTCAATTCTCATTCATTAAACTTGGTAAAATTTAGAATAGTGGCAACAATCTGCCAAATGAACTCCTTTATCCTGAAATATAGTGTATTTTTTTTCTATTACATTATAGCATTTCCAACTCTGGAAGAAAAACAGCCTAAAAGGGTCCATAATGGACCTCTTGCCTTCACGTCTGCAACACTGTCTCGACAGTTTTTCGACCCTTGTGCATGCCTTCACTTCCCCTTTTAAAATCTTTGGTGTGACTCTCTATTTCCCTTTTCTGACCCTTCGTTTCATTTCCCGTGCCTCTTCGTTGTCTTGGCTTTTGAAACATCTTTCTTTTTTACTCTTGATCTTCATCTGCTTTCATTGCACCTTGGTGCCACGTGTTTGTTCAGTGCTGCCACTGTAGACTCTGTCCGCCTGTCAACCAATGATGACGTTCGGTATACCCACCGCTCGACAATTTCCTCTGTAATGGCCCCTATAACTGCCTGCCTTTTCTTTTCTTTTGTTTGGTCGCGAAAATGTGACATGTCACGATATCGTGACATTTTTGCTTCTCTGCCTTCCTGCCCCTTTTCGAGTCGTGAAAATGCGACATGTCGCGATATCGTGACACTTTTGTTTTTCGGCCTTCCTGCCCTTTACGAGTTGCAAAAATGTGACATGTCGCGATATCGCGACACTTTTGTTTTTTGGCCTTCCTGTCCTTTGCGAGTCGCGAAAATGCGACATGTCACGATATCGTGACACTTTTTCTCTCCTACGCCTCCTCTCGTCTTTTGGTCGCAATAATGCGACATGTCACGATATCGTGACACTTTTTCTCCCTTGCGCCTTCTCTCGTCCTTTGGTCATGAAAATGTGACATGTCGCGATATCGCGACACTTTTTCTCTCCTACGCCTTCCCTCGCCTTTTGGTCACGAAAATGCAACATGTCGCGATATCGTAACACTTTTTTTCCTTCGTGCTTTCTCTCGTCCTTTGGTCGCGATAATGCGACATGTTGTGATATTGGTAAGACCCCAAGGTCTTACTATTAAAATTATTAACAAATTAATGTAAATGTAATCGCAGGCCACTCAAAGGGGGCTCCCTTGTAATCGCTTTGCCACTATAGGGGGCTCCCTCATTTAGAATCTATATTCTTATTCTTCTTCTGGGATGATTTGATATGGATGGCCAACCTAATATATATATCTACCCTAAAGCTACGTTGGTGAAGAGACATGATGGTTCACGAATTATGAGACGTCATGGTTCACGTTATGAAGGGTTGTGATGGTTCACTTTATAAGTTAATAATATAATAATTAAATGATTAATAATACTAACTAATATTAACTAATAATGTTAGGATTGAGGATCCTAACATGCCACCCTCCTTAAAAAGAGCTTTGTCCTCAAAGCTCAAAGTGAGAAGCTTTGTCCTTTGTTTTCCAAGAAGGATTTGTGTAAGTTCTTGGACTCTTTTAATGGCATCCTTTTGTAGGCAAGGATATCGAGAAGGATGAAGCATTAGCGGGGGTTGCCAAGAATAATAGTAGAATTTTCCTTAGGAAAATCATGATGACGATGGGAGGGAAACCCTTGGGGTTCCTCAAATACTTCATAATGATGCATCAAAAGTGATGGTAATGATTTCATATCATTTTTTGGTTCCTTGGTAGAGCCAACGGAGAAGGAGTGTGTAGTCACTCTGCGTTGGTTCCGAATAGGTTTGGTCATATGGCAAGAACTCACTATTGGTGAGGAAGGTATGTGTAGGTCTTGTAGAGTGCATGTTTGGCTAGCATTGATCACTTTGGGTATGTCTACCTCATCCTTGCTTGGTACATCAATCACTTCTTGCACATCGACCTCATTGTCTTCATTGCGGTGAGTAGGTGCACTGGTCGCTTTAGACACAACTACCTCATCTGCTTGCTCTATGGAGAGACATGGATCAACTTCCTTCAATAAATACAATGTTAGTGTAGCACATTTATGGTGGGGTCCAAATTGTTCATCACAATTATCACAGAGTCCTTTTGCTCGTCGTTCCTTTATCTCCTCAAAGCTAAGATGTTTAATTTGTAAAGTTTGATTAGATTTGGGGGTTGTGTAAGTGCTTTGTGCCCTTCCATTATGCATAGGTTTGGGAGCGATGTAAGTGGTCAACGATTTTTCCATAAGTGGTTTCCCTAATTGTTGTTGTGCATTGATTTTATCTTTATCTAATTTTGCCAATCCATAGGTCTGCATCATGGTATAGGGATTGAACCTTGTCACCTCCATTCTAATTTCCTCTTTTAATCCCCTAATGAAGCCATTGATGAGAATTGATTCATCCAATATTGTGTTGTGTTTGGTGATATCCTCAAACCGAGTTTGATACTCACGCACAAAAGTGATTTGATGAAGATCTTTGAGCAATTCCCACATGATTGGGTCCCACATGGCTCTGATACCAAATGGTAAGACCCCAAGGTCTTACTATAAAAATTATTAACAAATTAATGTAAATGTAATCGTAGGCCACTCAAAAGGGACTCCCTTGTAATCGCTTTGCCACTATAGGGGTCTCCCTCATTTAGAATCTATATTCTTATTCTTCTTCTGGGATGATTTGATATGGATGGCCAACCTAATATATATATCTACCCTAAAGCTACGTTGGTGAAGAGACATGATGGTTCACGAATTAAGAGACGTGATGGTTCACGTTATGAAGGGTTGTGATGGTTCACTTTATAAGTTAATAATATAATAATTAAATGATTAATAATACTAACTAATATTAACTAATAATGTTAGGATTGAGGATCCTAACAGATATCGTGACACTTTTTTCTCTTGCGCCTCCTCTCGTCTTCTGGTCACGAAAATGCGACATGTCGCGATATCGCGACACTTTTCTCTCTTGCGCCTCCTCTCGTCTTCTAGTCGCAAAAATGCGACATGTCGTGATATCATGACACTTTTCTCTCTTGCGCCTTCTCTCGTCTTCTAGTCGCAAAAATGCGACATGTCGTGATATCATGACACTTTTCTCTCTTGCGCCTTCTCTCATCTTCTGGTCGTGAAAATGCGACATGTCGTGATATCGTGACACTTTTCTTTCTCTCTCCTTCTCTCATCTTCTGGTTGCAAAAATGCAACATGACGCAAAATTGTGACACTTTTCTCTCTCTCGCCTTCTCTCGTCTTTACATTGCAAAAATGCGACATGTCGTGATATCACGACACTTTTTCTTCTTTGCCGACATGTTGTGATATCGCGACACTTTTTCTACTTTGCGGTATTTTGCCTTTCGTTGGATGCTCCTACATCAGACAACTGGGGTGGATTGAGAAGTGACCTTCACTTCTATACTGTTCTGTCACCTTCTTTTTCAACATCTCAGTACTTGCAAAATCTTCAGCCTCAGCACTGCTCTTTTCTCCTTTATCCATCGTTCTCAACTCAGAAGCATTCATTGGACTACTCTTCGCAACTCCTCTTGCAGGGCTTGCACTTGCCTCTGCAAAGCTCTAAAATCTTCTTCAGGTACCACATTTCTCCCACCACCATGGTTTCTTTGTGGAGGCATTCTTCCTCACTCTCTTCTCACAAACCTTGACCACAGATCCTGGTGCAAACTGCCTCACTTTTGGCAATTTGCTCACACACTCAAGAACCCTAAGCTCTTCCACAGATCTTGGTGCAAAATGCCTCACTTTCGACGATCTGTTCACACACTCAGGAACCCTAAGCTCTTCCACAGATCCTGGTGCAAACTGCCTCACTTTCGACGATCTGCTCACACACTCAAGAACTTTCGCTCTTCCACAAATATTGGTGCAAACTGCCTCACTTTCGATGATCTACTCACACACTCAGGAACTTTCGCTCTTCCATAGATCCTGGTGCAAACTACCTCACTTTCGATGATATGTTTACACACTCAGGAACTCCCACTCTTCCATAGATCTTGGTGCAAACTGCCTCACTTTCAGTGATCTTTTTACACACTCAGGAACTCCCACTCTTCCACAGATCCTGGTGCAAACTGCCTCACTTTCGACGATCTGTTTACACACTCAGGAACTCCCGCTCTTCCATAGATCCTGGTGCAAACTGCCTCACTTTCGATGATTTGTTTACACACTCAGGAACTCCCGCTCTTCCACAGATCTTGGTGCAAACTGCCTCACTTTCGATGATCTGTTTACACACTCAGGAACTCCCGCTCTAATACCACTTGATGGGGAGCCAAAATCGCTCATGCCAAATTCTCAATTCTCATTCATTAAACTTGGAAAAATTTACAATAATGGCAGCAGTCTGCCAAATAAACTCCTTTATCCCGAAAGATAGTTTATTTTTTTTTCTATTACATTACAAAGATTTCCAACTCTGGAAGAAAAATAGCCTAAACAGGTCTAGATGGCCCTCTTGCCTTCACGTCTGCAACACTGTCTCGACAGTTTTTTGACCCTTATGCATGCCTTCGCTTCCCCTTTTAAAATCTTTGGCATGACTCTCTGTTTCCCTTTTATGACCCTTCGTTTCATTTCCCATGCCTCTTTGTTGTCTTGGCTTTCGAAATGTCTTTCTTTCCGACTCTTGATCTTCGTCTGCTTTCATTGCACCTTGGTGCCACGTGTTGTTCAGTGCTGCCACTGTAGACTCTGTCCGCCTGTCAACCAATGATGACGTTCGGTATACCCACCGCTCGACAATTTCCTCTATAACGGCCCCTGTAACAGCCTGCCTTTTCTTTTCTTTTGTTTGGTCGCAAAAATGCGACATGTCGCGATATCATGACATTTTTGCTTCTCTGCATTCATGCCCCTTTTTGAGTCACGAAAATGCTACATGTCGCAATATCATGACACTTTTGTTTTTTGGCCTTCCTGCCCTTTGCGAGTTGCGAAAATGCGACATGTCACGATATCACAACACTTTTGTTTTTCGGCCTTCCTGCCCTTTGCGAGTTGTGAAAATGCGACATGTCGTGATATCGCGACACTTTTTCTCTCTTGCGCCTCCTCTCGTATTTTGGTCACGATAATGCGACATGTCGTGATATCGCGACACTTTTTCTCCCTTGTGCCTTCTCTCGTCCTTTGGTCACAAAAATGCGACATGTCACGATATCGCGACACTTTTTCTCTCTTGTGCCTTCCCTTGCCTTTTGGTCGCTAAAATGCGACATGTCGTGATATCGCGACACTTTTTCTCCTTCGCGCTTTCTCTCGTCCTTTGGTCGTGATATCGCGACACTTTTCTCTCTTGCGCCTCCTCTCGTCTTCTGGTCGCGAAAATGCGACATGTCATGATATCGCGACACTTTTCTCTCTTGTGCCTTCTCTCGTCTTCTGGTCACGAAAATGCGACATGTCGTCATATCGTGACACTTTTCTCTCTTGCATCTTCTCTCGTCTTCTGGTTGCGAAAATACGACATGTCGCGATATCGCGACACTTTTCTCTCTTGCACCTTTTCTCGTCTTCTGGTTGCGAAAATGCGACATGTCACGATATCGCAACACTTTTCTTTCTCTCGCCTTCTCTCATCTTTTGGTCGCGAAAATGCGACATGTCGCGAAATCGAGACACTTTTCTCTCTCTCGCCTTCTCTCGTCTTTACATCGCAAAAATGCGACATGTCGTGATATCGCGACACTTTTTCTTCTTTGCCGACATGTCGTGATATCGCGACACTTTTTCTACTCTGTGGTATTTTGCCTTTCGTTGGATGCTCCTGCATCAATATATAATTTTTTTCTTGATTGAAATTTTGTTCCACATTAATACCTATCTATCTATATTGAATCTTGTTTGGTCATATCAATGTGTTTTGCTTCACCTCAAACACTTGCTTAAGTTCAATATCACTCCACTTGTAATATCTAGTTTAATCATCAAAGATTATTTTGTTGGCAATTTTGGGTACTTTGGGTACATTGCATTTGCTCAAGTGTATAAGTTGTCATTGATGTCAAGAAGCTTTTGAAGGAATTTGATTTGATGTCAAATAATTTGTTTTGATGAAGGTTACGGCATGACACTTTCAAAGGTCTTTTGCAAACCCCAAGCTAACGAGTTCGAGAGAAAAGCGCTAAGGAGAAAAAGTGTCACGATATCGTGAAGTTTTCGTGACCCAAAGAAAAGAAAAGCGCTAAGGAGAAAAAGTGTCACGATATCGTGACATGTCGGGTTTTCATGACCTGAAGAAAAGAAAAGCGCTAAGGAGAAAAAGTGTCGCGATATCGCGACATGTCGGGTTTTCGCGACCCGAAGAACAGAAAAGAGCTAAGGGGGAGAAATGTCACGATTTCGCGACATGTCGCATTTTCGCGACCAAGAGGCGAGCGAAGGAGCCGAAGGAAAAGATGTCACGATTTCGTGACGTGTCGCATTTTCATGACCCGAAGGAGCGAGAGGAAGCAGAGAGGAAAATATGTCATGATTTCATGACAGGTTGCAAAGAAAACGTACAAAAAGTTGATAGCATCACGATTTCATGACGGTTTACAAGGAAAGCGTACGAAAGCTGAAAGCGTCACGATTTCACGATGGGTTGCAAAGAATGCGTACGGATGCAAAAAGTGTCATGATTTTGCGATAGGCAGAAGAGGAAGGTTATGAAGACAGAAGTGTCACGATTTTATGATAAAAGTGAAGACGAAGTCTGCAGAGGCAGAAGTGTCACGATTTCGCGACAAAAGCAGAAAGGAGGTCGACGAAGGGAGAAGTGTCACGATATCATGACAAAAGCAAAGTTGATGCTGACAAAGATAGAAGTGTCATGATATCGTGACAAGAGCTTAGTTGAAGTCGACAAAGGCTGAAGTGTCACGATATCATGACAAAAGCCAAAAGAAAGTGTACGGTTGCAAAGGTGTCACGATATCGTGACATGTTGTAGTTTCGCGGCAAAAGCTACAGAAGAGTTACAGAGGTAGTTGAAGCCGACAAAGTTAAATGTGAGCCGATGAAGATTAGGGTTTGTAGCCGATGAAGTTTAGGGTTGTGCAGCCGACTAAAGATCAGGGTTACAGCCGACTAAGATTAGGGTTTTGATCTTGAAAGTGTTATTATAAAAGGTAGACTATTTTGAAGAGTTTGGGTGTTGTTAGTTGCGGCGTTCGTAGATGGAGCGCAGAGTGAGAAGTTCGATCGTCGAGAGCAGAGTGCAAAATTTGATCGAAGTGCGTAGTGTGCGAAGACAGTGCAGAGTGTGTGCAGAGAGACGACTGAGAGAAGACGAAGTGCGGTTGTAAGAGCGCAGAAGATGTGTATGTTTCTTGAGCAGATTTGGACAGGTCCTAGCAGAGGACTTGTGAGCTGAGTTTGATAGTTCTATCAGAGAACTTGAGGACAGAGGTGCATTGGTTCTATGAGAAGAACCTGAGGATAGATTTGGCAAGTCTTTGAGAAGGCTTGTATACAGAGGATTGATTTGTTCAAGAGTTGGACAGATCTGACAGACAGAGGAAGACTTGTGCTAGACCGATTGACTATGTTTGGTACAGGTTGCTGAGCTATTGTGGACGTGATCATAGAAGGCAAAGGTCTCTTAGGCTAAGCATTGAAGACAGGAGGTCTTCGGTGGAAAGGAGTTCCACGTGCTGGCAAGAGGTAGAGGCGGTTGATCTTCTGAGGGATCATTTCCAGAGCGAGAGGGGAAGGTATCTCCTTTGAGCAGAGGCTCATAAATTCTGATTAGGGGAAGGTATCTCCTTTGGGCCGAGGCTCATAAACATTGTATTTGGGAAGGATTCCCAAAGAACTTTGAGATAATTTTTAGAGAAAAGTTTTTGTGGACGTAGCCCAACCATTTTGGGTGAACCACGTTAAAAATGGGTCTTCAATGTGTGATGCTTTCTGTCTTGATTAATGTTGTGTTGATGCCACTTGCTATCTAAAGTTAAAATTATTAATTGGTTAAGTCTTATCCTGTTCACCCCCCCTCTCAGTATAAGCTTGTGTTCTTCAATTGGTATCATAGCGGGTCTCTCCAGAAAGAGCCTAACAGCTTGGAGAAGGATCTATCAGAGGAACATACAGATTCAGAAAGAGATGAAGAGGTTGAGTTCGATCTCAAAGGTGAATTCTTCTTGGCTTTAAGAAAGCTTGAGAAATTTAGGGAAGAGAATTATGTTCTCAAGCATCAATGTCAGGAAGAAGAGATAGCAAGATCAGAATTGTCTCAAAGTGTTATAGACTTCAAAATTCTAGCTGAAGAAGGGAAGAAGGTTGAACAAGTTCTGACAGAGGCTCTAAAAGGAAAGGAAGCTGATTGCGAGAAACTAGAAGAAGAGGTTATGTCTCTTAGAGTGAAGTTGGAACAGTTGGCTCTCAGACGTAATACTCCGTGTGAAAAGCAAAAGAAGGATGGTATCACCATTCATGAAACAGGGTCTTCGAGCAAGATCAATCTTCATCCTAAAGAGCGGTGGATTCCAGTTGGTCACGAGAAGAACAATCATCCAAGGCATCAAAACAGGTTACATAATACTTTCCATGGCTATTGTTTTTCCTGCAAGAAATTTGGTCACAAAGCTATGCATTGCAATAAGTCTTTGAATAGCCATAGTAAGGAAAATGTTAACTCTTTTGCACCTCTTATGAATAAAAATGTCATGTGTTACAAGTGCAAGAATTTTGGGCATATAGCAAGGATGTGCAGTTTGGATAGATCTAGCCTTGAGTTCACTAAAAAGAGAAATGAGATCAAATCTAAGTCAATGATAGTTCAAACTGCTTTTCATGCTCAAGACAAAGTAGAAAAATGGTATCTTGATAGTGGTTGTTCAAAACATATGACTGGTGAAAAGGAAAAGTTTTTGGTCTTAAAAGAAACAAACAGAGGAACAATCAGTTTTGGAGATAACAGGTCAACTAAAATCTGTGGTAAAGGGACTCTTAGTTTGGATGGGAAATCCAAAACAGAAAATGTGCTTTATGTAGAAGGCCTAAGACATAATCTTCTAAGTGTGAGTCAACTTTGTGATCAAGGGCACATAGTATCTTTCTTTTCGGATAGATGTGAGATAAGTAAAGAAAAAAATGGAAAACTCATTGCTAGTGCTACAAGGACTCCAAACAATCTTTACATGCTAAGTGAGATAAAAAAGGAAAAGTGTTTTCTAACTCAAGAAGATGAGAGTTGGTTATGGCATAAAATATTGGGGCATTTGAGCTTTGATAATCTTGTCAATATTAGTAACAAGGAAGCAGTTAGAGACTTGCCCAAAATAAAAAGGCCCCATAACATCATTTGCGGTCCTTGTCAACATGGAAAACAGACCAGAACCCGTTTCAAATCAAAAGGGTATACTTCTTCAAAACCATTGGATCTTATTCATACTGATTTATGTGGCCCTACTAGAACTCAGAGCATTCAGGGAGAAAGCTACTTCATGTTGTTTATAGATGATTATTCTAGAATGACTTGGGTTACTTTTCTCAAAGAAAAATCTAAAGCTTTTGAAAAATTTAAAGCTTTCAAAGAAATGATTGAAAATGAGACCGACAAGAGAATCAAATGCTTAAGATCAGATAGAGGAGGAGAGTTCACTTCAAATGAATTTGTGGAATACTGTGAGCAACAAGGAATCAAAAGAGAATATTCAACAACAAGAACTCCTCAACAAAATGGAGTAGTTGAAAGGAAAAACATAGAACTATTGAAAATATGGCTAGAGCTATGTTAAATGAGTCAAAAATTTCAGATGGCTTTTGGAAAGAGGCAGTCAGTACAACAGTCTACATTATCACCAGGGCCCAACTTAGAGTCAATCATCATAAAACTCCTTATGAGTTGTGGAAAGGAAGACCAGCTATAGTAAAACACTTCAAAGTGTTTGGGAGTAAGTGCTTCATCAGAAGGGAAGATCAGAATTTGGGTAAGTTTGATCCTAGGTGTGATGAGGGAATCTTTCTTGGATATTCTAGCAGAAGCAAGGCCTACAGATGCTTCAACAAAAGAACTCATACAGTTGTAGAGAGCATAAATGTAACAGTTGATGAAAAAATAGGGATAAGAGAACCAGTCAAGGAACTCAATGATGAAATTTGTCAAGAAGAATTCAGAGAGGTTTCAGATGAAGAAGAGGAAAGACAACAATTGCTTCCCAAAACTCCTTCACGATATGTTTCGAAACATCATCCCAAATATTTGATCATTGGTGATCCAAATAGCGAGGCAAACAAGAAGAAGAGTCATTCCTTCACATGATTCTACAAATGTTTCATTATTATCTCCGATTGAGCCAAAATATTTCAGTGAAGCATGTGCAGATAAGTTTTGGGTAAAAGCAATGGATGAAGAGCTAAATCAAATAGAGAAAAGTGAAACTTGGGAATTGGTTCCAAGACCTAAGGACAAGAATGTCATTGGCACAAAATGGATATTCAAAAATAAACTCAATGAGGATGGAAAGATTGTCGAAACAAAGCTAGGTTAGTCTCGCAAAGGTTATGCTCAAGTAGAAGGTGTTGATTTCGAAGAGACGTTTGCTCCTAGTTGCTCGTCTTGAAGCAATCGAATGTTTTTGGCCCTTTCGAGCTTCAAATCATTCAAGGTATATCAAATGGATGTAAAGTTAGCTTTTCTAAATGGGGTGTTGGTAGAAGAAGTCTACATAGAACAGACGGAAGGAGTGTCTCTCTCAGAATAGTCGGACTATGTGTGTAAACTAAAAAAGGCTTTGTATGGGTTGAAGCAAGCACCTAGGGCTTGGTACTCAAGACTTGACAGGTATCTTCATGAGCAAGGTTTCAGGAAAGGTGTGGCAGATAGCAATTTGTATATTAAGGATGAAGGTGATGATATGTTGATTATGGTTGTCTATGTTGATGATATTATTTTTGGGGGAAATAATACTCAGATGAGCAAAGATTTTGCTAACACCATGCAAAAGGAATTTGAGATGTCTATGATTGGAGAGTTGTCATTCTTTTTAGGTCTTCAGATTGCTCAATCAAAAGATGGTGTATTTCTCTCTCAAGGGAAGTATATCAAAGAAATGTTGAAGAAATTTGGGATGATGGACAACAAACCAAGATGTACTCCAATGATTACAGGGTGCAAGATGAGTAAAGATGATGAATCTCCAGCGACAGATCAAAAGTTGTACAGATCAATGATTGGCAGTTTATTATATGTTACAGCTACTAGACCAGATATCATGCAGGCAGTTGGGTTAGTAGCAAGATTTTAGGCAGCTCCAAAAGATTCTCATGTTATAGCAGTTAAGAGGATATTCAGATATCTAAAGGGCACTATGGACTTTGGGCTTTGGTATCCCAAAGGTAATGATTTCACCCTCACAGCTTATACAGATGCAGATTGGGCAGGCAGTATTGATGACAGGAAAAGCACTAGTGGTGGAGCATTCTTTCTTGGGAAAGAGTTTGGTTTCTTGGCTAAGTAAGAAACAACCTTCGCTTTCCTTATCTACAACGGAGGCTGAATACATAGCAGCAAGTGGTCGGGTGTACACAGGTTTTATGGATGAAAACCACCTTGGAGGATTTCAAAGTCAAGCATGAACAACCCATCTCCATACTTTGTGATAATACAAGTGCCATAAGTATTTCCAAAAATCCGGTAATGCACTCAAGGACAAAGCATATTTCCATCAAGTATCACTTTCTAAGGGAGAAAGTGCAAGACAAGCAGGTCAAGCTAGAGTATGTGTCTACTAAAGAGCAGATTGCAGATATCTTCACCAAACCTCTTCCAAGAGATACGTTTGAGTATCTAAGGGAGAAATTGGGAGTTTTACTCCCACCCCAGAATTAATCACCTCATCAGGAAGTGGGGGAGGGACTAAGCTAAGAGACTCATTCTTAGTCCCGAGCCCCAAAGGTGGCCCTTTGCCATTGATGACAAAGGGGGAGAGATATGAGTAAGGGGGAGAGCTTCAAGTGAAGAGGAAAGCTTCAAGTCAGGGGGAGCAAAAATTCAAAGGAAGATTCTCAAGTTGTGGGCACAGTTTGTCAGTTGTTAGCACAGTTGGTTTCAGTTTTGGCTCTTGAGAAGTGTTTTCAGTAAAGGTTTGCCATCAATGACAAAGGGGGAGATTGTTGGCAATTTTGGGTACTTTGGGTACATTGCATTTGCTCAAGTGTATAAGTTGTCATTGATGTCAAGAAGCTTTTGAAGGAATTTGATTTGATGTCAAATAATTTGTTTTGATGAAGGTTACGGCATGACAGTTTCAAAGGTCTTTTGCAAACCCCAAGCTAATAGGTTCGAGAGAAAAGCGCTAAGGAGAAAAAGTGTCGCGATATCACGACATGTCGGGTTTTCGTGACCCAAAGAAAAGAAAAGCGCTAAGGAGAAAAAGTGTCGCGATATCGCGACATGTCGGGTTTTCGTGACCCGAAGAAAAGAAAAGCGCTAAGGAGAAAAAGTGTCACGATATCGTGACATGTCGGGTTTTCGTGACCCGAAGAACAGAAAAGAGCTAAGGGGGAGAAATGTCGCAATTTCGCGACATGTCGCATTTTCGCGACCAAGAGGCGAGCGAAGGAGCCGGAGGAAAAGATGTCACGATTTCATGACGTGTCACATTTTCATGACCCGAAGGAGCGAGAGGAAGCAGAGAGGAAAAGATGTCACGATTTCATGACAGGTTGCAAAGAAAACGTATGAAAAGTTGATAGCATCACGATTTCACGACGGTTTACAAGGAAAGCGTACGGAAGCTGAAAGCGTCATGATTTCGTGACGGGTTGCAAAGAATGCGTACGGATGCAGAAAGTGTCACGATTTCATGACAAGCAGAAGAGGAAGGTTATGAAGACAGAAGTGTCACGATTTCATGATAGAAGTGAAGACGAAGTCTGCAGAGGCAGAAGTGTCACGATTTCATGACAAAAGCAGAAAGGAGGTCGACGAAGGGAGAAGTGTCACGATATCGTGACAAAAGCAAAGTTGATGCTGACAAAGATAGAAGTGTCATGATATCGCGACAAGAGCTTAGTTGAAGTCGACAAAGGCTGAAGTGTCATGATATCACGACAAAAGCCAAAAGAAAGTGTACGGTTGCAAAGGTGTCGTGATATCGTGACATGTTGTAGTTTCATGGCAAAAGCTACAGAAGAGTTACAGAGGCAGTTGAAGCCGACAAAGTTAAATGTGAGCCGACGAAGATTAGGGTTTGTAGCCGATGAAGTTTAGGGTTGTGCAACTGACTAAAGATCAGGGTTACAGCCGACTAAGATTAGGGTTTTGATCTTGAAAGTGTTATTATAAAAGGTAGACTATTTTGAAGAGTTTGGGTGTTGTTAGTTGCGGCGTTCGTAGATGGAGTGCAGAGTGAGAAGTTCGATCGTCGAGAGCAGAGTGTAAAATTTGATCGAAGTGCGTAGAGTGTGCGAAGACAATGCAGAGTGTGTGCAGAGAGACGACTGAGAGAAGACGAAGAGCGGCTGTAAGAGCGCAGAAGATGTGTATGTTTCTTGAGCAGATTTGGACAGGTCCTAGCAGAGGACTTGTGAGTTGAGTTTGATAGTTCTATCAGAGAACTTGAGGACAGAGGTGCATTGGTTCTATGAGAAGAACCTGAGGACAGATTTGGCAAGTCTTTGAGAAGGCTTGTATACAGAGGATTGATTTGTTCAAGAGTTGGACAGATCTGACAGACAGAGGAAGACTTGTGCTAGACCGACCGACCGTGTTTGGTACAGGTTGTTGAGCCGTTGTGGACGTGATCATAGAAGGCAGAGGTCTCTTAGGCTAAGCATTGAAGACAGGAGGTCTTCGGTGGAAAGGAGTTCCACGTGCTGGCAAGAGGTAGAGGCAGTTGATCTTTTGAGGGATCATTTCCAGAGCAGAGGGGAAGGTATCTCCTTTGAGCAGAGGCTCATAAATTCTGATTAGGGGAAGGTATCTCCTTTGGGCCGAGGCTCATAAACATTGTATTTGGGAAGGATTCCCAAAGAACTTTGAGATAATTTTTAGAGAAAAGTTTTTGTGGACGTAGCCCAACCATTTTGGGTGAACCACGTTAAAAATGGGTCTTCAATGTGTGATGCTTTCTGTCTTGATTAATGTTGTGTTGATGCCACTGCTATCTAAAGTTAAAATTATTAATTGGTTAAGTCTTATACTGTTCACCCCCCCTCTCAGTATAAGCTTGTGTTCTTCATATTTTGTATCTAACTTCAATTTTCCAATGGAAGGTAGATTAAGTGAAACTGAATGCACAATAAAAACTTTCAAAACATGTCAAACTAT
Organism: Wollemia nobilis; assembly: GCA_028583015.1. Lineage (NCBI taxonomy): Eukaryota > Viridiplantae > Streptophyta > Pinopsida > Araucariales > Araucariaceae > Wollemia > Wollemia nobilis. The sequence continues at coordinate 6,319,390 of JAQPPZ010016917.1, read as the reverse complement.
CTTGTTGTCGTTGGTAATTTAGTTTAGACATTTTTATATAACATTTTTACTTGTACAAAATTACCACATGCTAGAAACAAGAATTTATTTTGATGCATTTGTTGCATGTTGCAAATAAATTTTATGACAATTTTGACATGTAATTTGCTATAGTCTTATATGATCATCTTAACATTTATTGTCTTATTCTCAAACTAGTTTTACTCCACTTGTCATCCTTATATAATCATCAAAGACTATTGACTATAATTTCAATTTGAAAGCTTTAAGAATATTCAAACGAAAATGAATGCATGACTCGAACATCCCAAATTATGTGGTCATTAATTGTTGCTTATAATTTATTATAGACATTTCCTAGACAAGAAATTTATTTTCAATTATTGTTGTCTACTTAACTTCACTTTTCAATCTTTGAAGAAGATTTAAATAAAATTAAATGTACAAATGGGACATCTCAACCTATCTAACCTAATGAAAATGTTTTTAGTATTTGATTTTAGATACTTTTTACATAAGAAATTTGTTTTTACACACTCCATTAGATTGTTTCACATAAAGTTGCAATAGTAATACAGTTTAGGCACTTCATGACAAGCAGATCAATTTCACATTCATTGCATGCTGTAAACAAAAATTTGTGATGATTTTGACGTGTAAATTACTCTCTTGTTTGATCAATTTCACATTCATTGCATGTTGTAAACAAAATTTTGTGATGATTCTAACATGTAAATTGCTAAGTCTTGTTTGATCATTTAAGCATGTATGGTGTCTCATCCTTCTTGTTTATTATTTTACTTGTCATCTTTAGTTTAATCCAAATGTTATTGTATATATAACTTCCACTTTCAAATCTTGAGGATGACTTGAATGAAATTGAATGTACAAGTAGATCTTGAACAATGTCATATTTATTTATAAGCACTATAAATTGGTGTGTATCTAACTTTATTTTTTCAAAATCTATAATAAAATGAAACAAACTAAGAAAAATATTTGAAATATATCAAACTAACCTCATTATTCATTGTAGACATTTCTAAATAAAATATTTAATGAATCTAAACTTCAAACTTACATTATATGAAAAGAAATTTATGATATTTATGATAATTTAACATGTAATCTAGTAAAAAAAAATCAAAAATACATTAAAATCCCATCGCTTGTTATCTTAAAAATTATTATGTATCATTTCACTAGTCATCATAAAATTTATTATGTATCATTTCACTAGTCATCTTATCATAACCTGAGTAAGACCAATAATTATTTCGTTAATTATCTTAATTATATCAATTTTATTATTAATAAAAACTTTCCCGTGATCAATAATTCTTTTATTAATTATCTTAATTAAATCAATTTTACTATTAAAAATTAAACAAAATTAGCTGTATGAAGCCTCGGAGATTCTTAAATAAAAATAAGATAACTAAGGTATACAAATATTACAATTCTTATCCTATTCTACTCCAAATACACTATAAAGCATCTTGGTGAAAGAAATTTAGGTTTCATTTGTCTAGAGAAAATTATTTACTAGAATCAACTTAGCGAAAGAAATTTAGATTCTATTTTATTAAAAAAATTTACTTATTACACTCTTGTTTCAAGATGTACGCTGATATACTAGATAATATTGTTTTCCAAACCGTATCCCTGTTAGAGAATGCATACTATTGTTCTTGTTCCATGGCATGTTTGTTACTTCGGAAGTTATGGTCTTTTACAGAGATTTTACTATAATTTGCTTTATCCCTGTTAGAGAATGCATACTATTGTTCTTGTTCCATGGCATGTTTGTTACTTCGGAAGTTATGGTCTTTTACAGAGATTTTACTATAATTTGCTTTGAATATTTCTAAATATTAGGGCCCATGCAATAAAAACCAGAATCCTAACATCCAAAGTTACCTGAAAACGGGAGGATTAAGGACTATCCCCACAAGTATTAGGGCATTACGCAGCTCATGCAAAAGTTCGTATGGTTTTATTTCTTCTAATATTCAATTTCAATTAAAAATTAAACTCGACGATAAGGAAAAAACCATACAACACCAGATGCTTCATAGATTCCTTTCTGACATTAAAAAAAACTGCTTACCCCCGCCGTCGTAAATTCCATTGAACATAGAAAATTCATGATTCCAAGCTCTCCCATTCACAAAAACACAAAGGAAAAGACACCATAGCATCAAAAATTCCTTTTGTTACATATTACTATGTCATGTTCGGTAGCTTGAATACAGACAGCAAGAATGATGCTGCAACAGGGTTTCCATTATTCCTCTCTGTCCACCTACAAGAGTTTTCTATTCCCTCCTGGGCCGTCCCAACCGTCTCATTCTAAATAAATTAATGCATCTTTTGTTCTATATCATGTACGTATACATTCAGAAATTACTTAATTTCTTGCCCAACATACATCTAAAGCCAAAATCCATCTCCTATCACAATTATTGCAGATTCATCCATTCCCGCCAGCACCTTCTGAAACAGTCTAGCGGTAGTTAATACAAAAGGACAACGTTATTTATTTAAAAATTAAGACATATGGTTGGCTCAATAGATGCCCTTACAGTACGAAACTAAGAGGTCATCCTTGCTTTGATGAATCTTCAACACTTCCATAAGAACAGGAAGAGAGTATAGTTAAAAAGCATTCATATTCTGTAGAAGTTGTGCATAATACATAATTTTTCATTAAAGATCCATCTTTACATGCCCACAAAATTATTGGTGACAAATTAAAATTGAACCCCTATGACCCTTTTGTCCGTGGAATTCTCTTCCACATAGAGATACAAAAATTCCATTATTGTCTGTCTGCTCAGTAGTCTATACAGTTGGATGCTAAAAACATCCAAAGGTGATCTACATCCTAAATACTGTTCAGCAAATAGGCCGTCTGACAGGACCATCGTCTCTATTCTAGAGGAGATCCCTGAAACAAAACGTTTTCATGAGGTGGGTTTTCATGCTAACACAAGCCCATAAGATATCGCCATCAACAACCTTGCTGCCTCTTCCTCCTCACGGGCAAATCTTCTCTGAATTGTAGCAGAAGATGGGCCCTTGTGAAAGTTACCATACACGTCCTGGCACAAAGCCAAGAACTTGTGCTGAAGTGGGTGCCCAGATCTTTTTTGTTTCTTCACTGCACTTTTTGCATCCAAAGAATTGTTTCTCTTCTTGGGACGCACAGATTCAGCAGCATCCGATACCATAGACGCAAACAATGCCCTCCTCTTCTTTCTGTAACGAATCCCACATGCGTTGCACAGTGACTGCTCCACCCAAACAAAAAAAAAAAAAAACAAAAACAAAAACAAAATTTAACTGGTTAAGAGTGGATACCCACTGTATATCTATCTATCTATAAACTCCAATCTATATTCTCCACAAACGATCCAAGCAAGATTCTAAATATAGAGCGAATTTAGCATGGGATTCGCCATCACCTTGGGGCCTTGTGGGCCGCTTCTCCAGAGCGGTGTTTTGGTTGTATTGCAGTCCACACAAACCCTGAGGGCATTGTTCCTCGGACTATGAACACCACCAGTATTTGTATCTGTATTAGTATTGTTGACATGATCTGGCGTCTTTGATTCTGAATCTTCTTCATGTGCTATAAATTTCCTGCGGATCTTGCTGGGAAGCCTCCACTTGGGGAAATACATCTCATCTTTCCCATGACCCGCCGCCATGGATGCGGGGCTGTTCACCTCAAAACCATCAGCATAAGGCACCTCCGTTTCCCTCGTCTGCACACAAGCCCACACCCCATGAATACCAAAAAAAAAAATCTCAAAACCAACTTAAAACAAATGCCACCCACCTGAATATTTTCTCCGCTGCTTTCAGAGAAGGCCCTGGAAGAACTCAACAGGGTTGTTCTCCTCTGATCCCCATCATAAAAACTGGAGAACTCATCATGAGCCCCGGCAGCAGTTTCTTCATAATTATTGCTCGAATCCCTTGAGCTTTCTTTGGCGGCGCCAGCCATGTTCCTCTCTCGTAGATCTTCAGGCCCAGGGCCACTGTAGCAAGCAACAACAGTACTACTAGATCCACACACATACATCATGTCCATATCTATATCGTTCCATGTACGCACATCATATCCATATCATTTCCGAGACAAAGATTATGCCTGGTATCGCCAGCAATCATAACGCCTGCACCGTGGAGATACTCACGCTAACAGCCATATATCATTACCGAGGACAAACAAACAAACTATCGCTAAAGTCGCACTTTTAACATCCAACCCAAATAATAAAGTTAACCAAAAAGAATAGCAAAAGTCAGAAAGCGTATAGCTAGGGATCACAACACAATACAAAGCCAACGTGTACCAGTGGCTACCAATATATAGGTATATATACATATGTATATATACCAGTGGCTATATATATACATATGTGTATATACCGTGCAGAGGAATTTGAAAGGCGGAGTCGCCGGGTGGAGGGTAGTGTGTGAGTAGGCATAGACGGTGACGGGCACGTGAGCTGAAGGTCAAAGACAAATTTTATCAGAGGGGTTGCCAGATACGTTAAGGGCTTATTAGGGCAGGCAAGGCGAGACAAGAGAGGCCAGACATTCCAAGTAATACTCGCCGCTCGAGGCCATAAACGCTTCAAAAGAGACGGGGGAGTTATTGGAAGGAGAGAAAAAGCCTTCCCACAACATTTAAGGCGCTTCTGGTACATTCAACACTCCACAGGGTACGAAGTTGGAGCGCGATATTTCACGCCCCCACTCCCGTGTGTCGCCTTTCCCACATGCCAACTTCGGGACAGTGGAGCATGCCTTGCCTTATTGCCCGTCTCGGAAACAAGCGCAATAAATATATTTCGTCTTACCGCTGCAACCGCAGACGTTTAGGTATATTTTATGGATATATATCCATCGATGTGTATCCATCCACAAGGGCTTATCGAAATGCAAGGCTCGAGGCGAGCCGGTGCGCTAGGGCCTTCGTGTCTTGCCACGAAGGCGATCGCGAACACCACACCTGACCCGACTCACCTGACTAGTATTTACGGGGATTGTCACCGTGCATCCCACTAATCCCGCCTCCACCGGATTTTTATCGTGTGGAGCAATTTTTTTATTTTTTATTTTTTATTTTTTATTTTTTATTTTTTTAATGCGTGTGGATCGGTATAATGCGATATTCTCATGCTTCCTGTTCTTTTCTCTTTTAATAGCTTGGTTCAGGTTGACCAATTTTGTGTGGCGCATTTAATCCGTATACCATGTTTACGGACTTAATACAGCTCGTGTATTGCTAGGCTATACCTTCATACGAAATAAAACTCAAAAATATATATATATATAATATAAAAGCAACTGTCTGTCACGCTTTTCATCCTCTAATATAATAGTAAGATAGACTTACAAGCTACAGCCATATCAGCCAAAGTACCGACTGTAGAGTGATAAGGGAGGCGTATTAGTTGCGAAGATTTTAATGGTTCGAATTTAAACAATAATAAAATTTCAATGTTAGTTCTTATTATTTATTTTTAGGTTAGTGTAAGAAATTACTATCGACAGGGTTAGGCATCTCCATCCAACCATGACCTGAGGGTGAAAGCTGAGCGACCAAACACCCACTCCCTCACACTTAACTGCAGTTTGAACCTTGGACCTCCTAAGAAGAACCAAAACCCGATACATTGCATTGTTCCCCTTTTTATTATTAAATTCATTCTTATGAATAAAAATTTGAAGTTCCATTTGAATTGTGATATATTTAAAGGTAACAAGGGCAAAAGATAAGGCTAGAACTTAGCTTAAAAATATTTTTTTTATAAAACTTTTTTAATTAATGTATATGTTGAAAGTTTTAATTATGTTGTTTTTTATAATTATTAAGATTGTTATTTGAGTGAGATCAAATATTACGCACAGGGTTGAATAGTCTCCTCCCAACCATAACCCTTCCTAAAATCCTAACCATGAACCTTAGAATTGTATCCGATGCAGAACGCCAGGTTTGAACCATGAATCTCTTTTAGAGGATTGGAGAAATTTGCCAGCGAGATACAATTGAAATATAATTTGTATTAATAAACAAGAAAAAGTAATATAAATTAAATTATATATAGAGAGGTACCCAAGGCAGAAGATAAAACTAAAACTGGTTTTAAAAATAATTTGCTAATTATTTTTTTTATAGAACTCTTTTAATTAAAATATTTGTTGATAGTTTTAATGTTGGAGGGGAGGGGTTTTTAGTCATACATTAAACCATGCAGGAGAGGTAACCTTTGAAGTTCGAAAAAAATTTGGCATGTTTAAAAATTTGAAATAAAATTCCACATAAAATTCGATTATTATATATATATATATATATATATATATATATATATATATATTATATATGTCAATGATTACAACAACTATTAGAGAAGGCCTTCGCCAACCGCGACGCTTGGCATAACAACGTGGTCTCGTCTGTCGTTCCACACGGCGGATTTCGGGTGGGGGGAGCCTATACAGACGGAGTCGGTGATGTTGTCGTTGAGGGAGGTGGTCTTGTTTCTCTCGCATGGCAAGGAAAGGAAGAGCATCAACGTTCTCCTTGGTCTTCCTCCTCCTGCCATGGACCGCTTCAAGGAGTATGTACAATGAGTATATATCATACGCCCTGAAATCAATAGTTGTCTGTAATCGTCGCTATATATTATGAGTTTTCTCTCTAAAATCCTTCTATGGTGAACCTTTATTTAAAGTTTATTCGTCAAATTTATTCGTTAAAGTTTTGAGTTCGACGAATTTTGAATTTTATCTAAAAATTCGACAAATTTGGTAACTAAGCTTAGAAGAATAAGGCTTGCAAAAAAGACGAATGTTAAGAAACTTATAGTGGAAGGGGATTTTATGAATATTTGAATGTCAAGCCAATTGTTAGAGCATTGAAAGTATTATTCAAACTGCAATGAATATACTATTAGGCATGGAGTCATGTGTGATCTAGCACATCTACAAGTAATGATGCGGCTAATGTTATGGCAAACATGGGAGTTCAAATAGATAGATCCAAGGAATAGAATGATGTTTTTACGAAAGCTTTGATGATTATAATTTTAAAAGAGAAAAAAACTTATGTTGAGTTAGAAGTTTAAAGCCTTAGGAGAATTGATCACTAAAAAAGATTTATTAACTTGGGTCATTTTTCAAAGAAACTAAACTAAATTGAGATTCAAGAACTGATTCAAAAAAGACTACAGTTTGAATGAAGACTCAGTAGAAGCTTTTGAAGTTTTAGGAAAGGTAGAATTGGAGAAAGCTAATAGAGAATTGATTAAAGCTCGTGAAGATTCTAAAGAAACTAGGTGGATTGAATTTAAGAAATACTTAATTTTCATGGAATAGAGTTAAATCAAAATTGTTGTATCTAAGTATGCAATATGCTCCTTTTTAATCCAAATTTTGTAATATGTAGGTGTTGGAAGTGATTTTTCTCTTCTCCAATTATAAAAGGTTTGGGGCCCTTTCTCATTTACCATAATAAAAATAATAAAAATAAAAATTGTTGTAAAACATTATATTAGCCTTATGATTTCTATATTTTTTAAGATTAACTTAAATTTATGTGAAATCAAATTAAATAAATGTTATAAATTGAAATATCACTTATATTAATAAACATATAGAGAGATACCAAGCACTCAAGAAAAGACTAGAACTCAGCTCAAAAATAATTTTCCTATATTTTTTTATGGAACTTTTTTAATTAATGTATTTGTTGAAAGTTTTAATTATGTTATATAACATTCTAAAATTTTTATGATTACTATAGTTGTTAATATTGAGACTACTTAAATTTATGTGAAATCAAATATTAAATAAATGTTATAATTGAAATCTCACTTGTATCGATAAATAACAAAAGAAAAAGTTATATAGAGAGAGACAAACATACAAGGGATGAAGATAAGACTAAAACTAAGCTCAAAAATATTTTTCTTATAATTTTTTAATGAAACTTTTTTTAATGAATGTATTTGTTGAAAATTTTAACTATGTTGTCCAACATTCTAATAGTCTTATGATTTTTATAGTTTTTAATATTACCATTTAAATAAATGCTATAAATTGAAATATTGATGTATTGATAAACAACAAAAGAAGAATTGGAAAAATAAACTTTTCCTATATTAATTTTTTCCCTTTGTTAACAAAACACAGTGAATTACACTTTATAGGATAAATCATCTTTTACCAAGAAATGAATCGTAATTCTTGTCGTTGGGAAAATTTTTCTTTTTTGGAAAAAGGGAGAGTGAATTGCACTTTTCTAAGTTTGAATTTTTTTATATTTTAAAAACTTGCAAAACTTGTTATTAAAAAATGAATTGCAACGATCCTATGAAGTCAACCATTCGGAACAAGGGCAGTGATGATTTTTCAAGTCACGAAAAATAAATTTGCAAAGTGCGAAGGATTAGGGTTTTTTTTAAAAAAATATCTCATCTTTTAGGAGCCATATCTTCGCGAAGAGTTATCCGATTCAGCTGATTCTTGGACCAACTTGTGCAGAATTTGAATAGCTTTAAAATGAGTGGTCATATGCAAAAATCCAAGCAATATTGAGGGAGATACGACCCTGTGAAGTCAACCATTCGGAACAAGGGTAGTGACGATTTTTCAAGTCACGAAAAACAAATTTGCAAAGTGCGAAGGATTAGGGTTTTTTCCTGAAAAATATCTCATCTTTTAGGAGCCATATCTTCACGAAGAGTTATCCGATTCAGTTGATTCTTGGACCAACTTGTGCAGAATTTGAATAGCTTTAAAATGAGTGGTCATATGCAAAAATCCAAGCAATATTGAGGGAGATACGACCCTGTGAAGTCAACCATTCGGAACAAGGGCAATGATGATTTTTCAAGTCACGAAAAATGAAATTGCAAATATTTGCCAACTAGGGTTCGAATGATGGGAAGAGCAATGAAGGGCTAGGACTTCAGCGAGGCAAGATATTCTATCTGGACAAAGAATTTTTTAGCTAAGTTCTTTTTCCCTTTCTTTATCTTAGAAATTGTGCATGAAAAATTTATAAAGTTTTTATCAAATATTATATTTGCTATAGGACTTTCAGATAAATTTCATTAGATTTTGAGTTTCCTTTCCATGGATCGATTTATAGTTAAATCCTTAGAATCATCCCTAGTGGTAGAGGTTAGTGAGCGCACCTCAGAGAGATCCTCATTGCTCCAAGATAGGGTAGTTTTTGGTAAATTTAATGGGTATTGGCTAGGGGCTTCAACCTTGAGAAAATGGATTGATAGGAGTTGGAAGTCTCCAGGAGTGATTCTATCATTTCTTCCCAAAGGTTTCTTCCTAGCCATTTTTTGTTCTAGGGAAGAAAGAGAAAGAATCCTAAAAGGGGGTCCTTGGTTTATGGGAAGAGCAGGGCTCTTCCTTACCCATTGGTATGAAGGCTTTTCACCTAAAAATGTTAATCTATCCCTAGTACCAGTCTGGGTTAGGATGTTTGGGTTACCCATTGAATTTTGGGAAATAGATACCTTCAAGGCAATAGGCAACACTCTAGGAGAATTCCTTGAGATTTCAGATACAACAAAAGATGGATTTTTGGCTATTTATGCTCGAATATTGGTCATGATTGATATAAGTAAAGCTTTACCAGAATCAATCATTCTTAAGTATGGGGATAAGATGTGGACCCAAACTATAGATTATGAAAACATATCTTTTAGATGTAGAATATGTCATAAGGTGGGGCATATTGAGAGATCATGCCCTAAGAAGAGCCCAACAGAATCATTTGTAGAAAATCGTAAGAGAAATTTACAAATGGTTATGGATAAAGATGGTTTTCAACTTCCAAAAAATAGATCTAGAAAAATAAAAGAAAATGAACAATGGAGACCAATAAGGAAGGATACTGGAAGAAATTCCAATTCTTTTGAGGCTTTAGCCAATGAAGAAAATGTAGATCAAAACTTAGAGGACATAATACAACAATTTCAACATATTAGCAAGGAATCATCTATTCAGTATGATCCTAATTTAAGGAAGAACATTCTCGATGAATCTAAGGAATGTGTCTCATCAGATTTTGAAGACTCTCTTGAAGTACCATGCACCATTTAGGAGAAAATAATTGGTAAAGAAAATGCAGTTTTAGAAGTTAATACCTCTGCCATTAATAAGGAAATACCATAAAATGAGCAGGATAAGTCAAAAGCTTCTATAATAGAGCTAGGAGAGGATAAATATGTTGAAAAATAAAATTGTGAAAGAATATTGAGGAATAGAATAATAAGACCTACTCCTGATATAGGCAAGGCAAAAAGAGGAAAACCCTCAAATTATCAAGCAAGATCCAGGGAAGCAAGAGCTAACATAGAGAAAGGAACACAAACTAAGTTGGTTGAACTTCTCTTTACCAAACAACAAAATGATATTGGTAATACGCAAGAGGGGCCAAAAGCCCCTAATGAGACATGATTATCATCTCATGGAATATAAGGGGTGCTAATGCCCCCTCAAAGCATAGGTGTATTAGGGACCTATGTTTAAGTAATAAACCTGATATTCTCTGTATCCAGGAAACTAAAATGACAAAAGAAGAAGTTTCAAAAACTATGAAAGCAGTTTGGGCAAGATGTGAATGGGATGCTATGGATTCTGAAGGAGCAGCAAGGGGAATTCTAACTTGTTGGAATCCTTCTAGAACCTCTTGTGTAACCATTCATAAAACTAGGCATTGGATAGCCTCTTTAGTCACTTGCTACTTTGCAGATATTCACTTCATCCTTATCAATGTCTATGGACCTACAACTCAGTCAGGTAGATTAGAAGTTTGGAGTGGGATTGAAGCCTTTATGAGAAGTAAAGACCAAGTAACCCGATTCATGATCATTGGAGATTTTAATGCCATAACCAAGCTGAATGAAAAATTTGGGGGAATTAGGAAATTGACCCAAAGTATGAAAGATTTCTCAGCTTTTATTCAAAACAACAATCTATGGGAAGTTGAGTTTGAAGAAGACAACTATACTTGGACCAACAATAGGAGAGGCCAGAACCTAATAGCAAAAAAATTAGATAGATGCATTCTCTCAGATCATTGGCTTGATGAAGGAACTTGTGCTAAAATTAATACCTTAACAAGGATTGGTTCAGATCATTGGCCAATAAGAGTTAAAATGGTGGTAAGTGAATTCAAAAAAATATCATATTTTAAATATGAGCAGATGTGGGAAGACCATCCTCAATTTGTTGATATGATAGCTCAAACATGGAATTATTTAGGTAATGGTGGGTTGTATGCTCTTCCAAACCAAATTAAAGCTATGACATCTAGATTAAAAGAATGGAACAAGAACACCTTTGGAAATATTTTTGAGAAGAAAGAAGAACTAAAAGATAAACTTTCAAAATTCTAAAAAGGTGATGAAAATAATACAAGCTCAGAGGAAAGGGAGTTGCTTAGTGAATATCATAATATTTTGAGTAAGGAAGAGAAATTTTGGAGATTAAAATCAAGATAGACTTGGTTAAAAGAAGGAGATAAGAATACAAAGTTTTTTCATAGGATGGCTATAGTACAAAGATCATCTTCTAGAATTAATAGAATTAAATCAATAGAAGGGGTTTGGATTGAAGATCAGAGTGAAATTAGAAAAGAGGTAAAGTCATTTTATCAAAATATTCTAGGTTCAGAGGAGACCGAAGTTCTTAATGATAAACTTCTTCAAGATGTTCCTTCAGTTATAACAAATGAAGACAATAGGAAATTGATGGAGCCTATTACTCTAGAAGAAGTTCATTTAGCTCTTTTCTCTTTTAATAAGGATAAATCCCCAGGTCCAGATGGGCTCTCTACAGCTTTTTACCAACATAATTGGGATATAGTGAAGGATTCTTTATTGGTGGTTGTGGAATAGTCTAGGGTAAAACAATACATTCCTTATAAAATAAATGCAACTTATCTTACCCTAATTCCAAAAAATAAGGATGTTGAATTGTTTGATTCTTTTAGACCCATAAGCCTATGTAATATGGCATATAAGATTATTTCCAAAGTGATGGTGAATAGATTAAGGCCATTGTTAGACAAAATCATTTCAGAAGAGCAAGGAGGATTTGTGAAAGGGAGACAAATTCTAGATGGGATCATAGTAGCTCATGAAGTTATACATTCAACAACTTCAAGAAAAGAGAAAGCTATGATCTTAAAACTTGATATGAGTAAAGCCTATGATAGGGTTAAATGGGATTTTCTTTTTGTAGTTTTAGATAAGTTTGGTTTTGGGAAGAAATGGGTTAGATGGATTAAAGCTTGTGTCTCTATAGTTTCTTATTCAGTGTTGGTCAATGGGTTAGTGATAAAATATTTTAAAGCCAAGAGAGGCCTTAGACAAGGAGATCCTCTATCTCCTTATTTGTTCATTATTATGGTAGAAGTTTTGAGTAGGAACTTAAAGAAGGCTTACAAATATGGGTTTATTAATGGACTTAAGGTTAGTAATAACATCGATAACATCACCCATCAATAGTTTGTAGATGATACAACCCTTTTGGAAGGGCAAGGATAAATGAGGCCAGAGCTTTGAATAAATTTTTAAAAGAGTACGAAAGAGCTTCAGGGCAAAAAATTAATAGGACTAAATCCAAAATTTACTTCCTTAACACTCCTAATATCAAAGCAAGAATTTGTAGGTTGCTTCAAATGGAGGAGGCAAATTTACCAACAACTTATCTAGGGATGCCTTTATTTGAGGGGAGAATGAGGATAGATTTATGGAATCCAGTTATTAGTAAAGTTCAAAATAAACTTCCAGCTTGGAAAGGTAGATGGTTATCATTAGCAGGAAGAGTGTAGTTAATTAAGTCAGTCTTACAAGCCATTCCAACATATTATATGTCATTGTTTTCTATGCCAAAATCAGTTGAAAAAAGTTTAATCTTTATTATGCGATCCTTTTTATGGTCAGGTTTACATGATAAAAGGAAATTTCCTTTGGTGAAATGGAGCAAGTTGTGTGATGACAAAACTAGGGGAGGTCTTGGTTTAAGAGCTCTTACAGATGCAAACTTAGCTCTTAGGGGAAAAGTTATCTAGAGATTGTACAAAGAGATTCAAAGACAATGGGCAAGAATTCTTCTAAGTATGTTGATCCCAATGACCCAAGTTTAATATTTACTGCATTCTCTCTCCCAAATGGTTCTGCTCTTTGGAATGGTTTAAAAAATCTATTGATCTTATGATTAAAGGTTTAATATGGGTGGTGGGAATTGGAGAAAAAATTCTATTTGGATGGATACTTGGTGTGATAAAAAACCACTCAATTTAGATCCAGTTTTGAAACCTTGGATGAGATTGCTTCAAGACAAATATGGTGATAGGGTTTCAAACATTTTGTACAAGGATCGAGAAGGAAGATACAAATGGAAAGAAGATTTTTTATAAGTATACAAGACATTGATGCTAGGAGGCAATTGAGTAGAAAGATAACAATTGTGATTATTTCGAGGGGTGCCAAGGATAAATTGATTTGGGAGTTGAATAGCTCAGGAGAATACACAACAAGAAGTGGATATAATGTTCAACACCAACATAATAATAATGTCACTAGAATATGGAGAGATATTTGGGATAGCCCAAGCATTCCTAAAGTCAAAATGTTTGTTTGGCTAGTAGGTCATAGAAGAATTTTATCCTGGGATAACCTTATGAAAAGGGGTTTTCATGGCCCCTCTCAATGTGTTTTCTGTAATAAGGAGGAGGAGAGTATTGACCATCTCTTGGGACATTGCTCAATAGTTTGGAATCTATGGCAATGGATTCTTAATATGTTTGGTAAATGCATGGTGATGAATAGCATAATTGAAGATTGGTTAAAGCAATGGTAGAGCACTTATAAAAGTGAGGCTTTACAGACAATATGGGATATATCAAAAGATACAATACTTTGGACTATATGGCTAGAAAGGAATAGAAGAATATTTAAAGGAAAGGAAAGTAGTTTAGAGGTAATGAAAAAGAAGATATGTTTAGCCATAGAGGAGTCTAAACCAACTCTATCAACTTACCCAATTCCTAATTTGGAAGCAGAGAGTCTTGATAGATGGAGTCAAGTCATTAAATGGAATTATGATGTTGGGTACAAGAGAAGCAAAAATAAGGTAAAGAATATAAAGTGGAAACCACCAGATATGGAGTGGGTTAAATTGAATTTTGATGGAGCATCTAAAGGAAATCTAGGACCAGTAGGAGGAGGAGGAATAATTAGAAATAATAGAGGAGATATTTTGTCTCATTATGCTTTCAATAGTGGATTTAAGACAAATAATGAAGTTGAAGCTTGGGCAGCTTTAGAAGGGTTAAAAATATGTAAACAAATGAAATGGAATAGAGTATGGATGGAAGGTGATTCTCTCATAGTAATAAATGCAATTTTGAGGAAAGCAAAGGCTCCATGGAACATACAAGAGATAATTATGGAAATTCAAGATCTTGCTAAAGAGTTTGAAGAAATCAGGTTTACACATATATTAAGGGAAGGAAACAAATGTGCAGATAAGCTAGCCAATAGAGGGGTTTTGATTGAGGATCGTGAAGTTAAATTCTCCTTTCCATGGTTAGAGGAAGTAGAAAGTTTAGTTGAAGTTGACAAAAAATGTTGATTGCCTAAATCAATTAATGATTAAGTTTTACTTTAATGTTTTCCATTGGTAATATCTGTTTTATTTTGTAACAATAATGTGTTTTCATTTAGACTATTTATTATAATTTTTGTGGTTGCACTTGTGTTTCAGGAAGGAAACTAGCAATCTAGATTTGGTAAAGCAGACTATGATAGTGCGATGTTTTGGAAATATTACTCTACTAAGATGCAAGGCATAGATAGTAGAGGTGAAGTTTTGGCATTGTGAAGGCTGCTATAGGAAAATGTCAAGAAAGATGCTAAATTCTGGAGTAATTGTATTCAAACAGAGATTTGAAAAGATCCAAAAAATGAAAATCAAGAATTCAGACATTTTATGTAAAATGATGTAGGTTTCTAGCTATAGCATCTCAATTGAGATGAGAAGTGTATCTATTTGTAAACTCTCAAGCTCTAAATAAGAGAGATGTAATTTGTCAAGGGTGGGGGACCCGAGTACAACCCCTTATTAATAATAAAAAAATAAACAGAAAAAGAAAAAGTTCTATAGATTAAATTGTTTGTATATAAAGAGAGGTACAAGGGCTAAAGATAAGACTAGAATGGTGGATTCTTAAGCAGAAAAAGGGGGAGGGGGAGGGACCTGGACCTACTCCCTCTCCCTGCTCCCATTTCCCTAGTTCTTGCCCAGTCCCTGATTCATCCCAGGTCATCCCACTCTGGGAATGGTTTGTAGCAGATGATCTCCTTGGGGGGAGATCCTTACCCACTTTCTGCTCCTTTCCCAATAGTTTTTGGGGTTTCCTCGTTTGAATCCCGGGCCTGGTGCTTCCCAGGGATCCTCTAGGGTTTCTTGCATGTTCCTAGGATCTTGTCCCTGATCTCCCTTAGGATTTTTCTTGGGGGTTTTTTGCAGGTTGTTACTAGGATCCGATTCCTAGGGCTTTCTCGATCTGTGGTGGTTGCAGGTTGGGTTCTCGTCTGCTTCCTAGTGCATCCCATGAGGTTCTCTCTTCATCGAGGTTGGTTTGGGGGGGCCAGTTTCCTCTTTGCTCATGTTTCCTCTCTGGGATGCCATTGGTTGCTGGTGGTCTCATCCCTTTGGGTGGGACCATGTTCGTTTTCCTGTTTGAAGGCTTATTTTTGTTGGATCTACTGCTTGGTGGACGCTTTGAGCATTTGCATGGCCTTAGAGGGGGCCTCTTCCTGTTCTTGAGTTGTTCTCAGCCCTAGTCCCAGTTCTCTGAAGCTGTTCATGTGTAAGTATGGGAATTCTGGGTCCTTTCTATGGGGTGCTTTGGGTTTTCTGTTGCATGTCTCGATCTTGGGGGGGATCGGTGATCTATGCATGCAGACCCCTGGATCCCTCAGTTTAGGTTTTCATGGATCCCATATTTGTGTCTGTTGTCGCTTTCTGCCTGGGCTTCACAGGTTTTCATTTCAGTTTTTGTTCGAGGGATTTTGCTTTCTGGTCCTACTTCTTGGTGGACTCTTAGAGCTTGTTCTTGGTCTTGGGGGAGGGGCTTTTCTTGTTCCTGAGTTGTTCCCAGTCCCAGTTCCTCTTCCCTAGAACTATTCGTGAGCAAATATGGTGGGTCCTTGGTCCTTTTGTGGCTTTCAGGATCCTTTCTTTGTGTTTACATTGTTTTCCCTGGATCCTTTCGGCTTCCTTGTACTCCTATTGGTGGGATTCCAGTGTTGCAGTTTCCCAAACCCGTTCTTCTGCTAGTTCTCCTGTTGGGCGAGATTTTCCATTCCTGCTGGTTTTCCCATTGGGCGGGATTTTTCAATCCTATTTTTTTGCTAGTTTTCCTACTGGGTGGGACAAGATTTTTCGCTGGGCAGGATTTTCAAATCTTCTGGTTTTCCCGCTGGGCAGGATTTTTCAATCCCATTTTTTTGGCTGGTTTTCCTGCGGGGCGGGACGGGATTTCCTACAGGGCAGGATTTTCAAATCTTTTGGTTTTCCCGTTGGGCAGGATTTCCAATCTAGTGGTTTTTAGTTGCTTCCTGCTGGGCGAGATTTTCAAATTCATCATCCTACATGTTTTCCCGTTAGGCGAGATTTTTCAAAACTGGTGGTTTCCCGCTGGACGAGATTTTTCAAAATTGGTGGTTTTCCACTGGGCCTGATTTTCCAATCTACTGGTTTTCCCGTTGGGTGGGATTTCCAACCTGGTGGTTTTTGGTTGCTTCCCACTAGGCAGGATTTTTCAGAACTGGTGGTTTCCCGCTGGGCAGAATTTTTTCAAAATTGTTGGTTTCCCGCTAAGCGGGATTTGTGGTTTCCCATTAGGCAAGATTTTTCAAAATTGTTTTTTCCCGCTGGGTGGGTTTTTCCAAACTATCTATTTTCTGTTGGGCGAGATTCTTCAAATTGATTGTTCTTGACCTTTGGTTTGGTCGATTGACCTATTGTAAAAAGGTTTTGGGGTCCTTTCAAAACCCACTTTTAATATAATTTTTATCTACAAAAAAAAAAGAAAGATAAGACTAGAACTCGACTCAAAAATAATTTTATTTTAATTTTTTATGGAACTATTAAAATTAATGTATTTGTTGAAAGTTTTAATTATGTTGTGCAACATTTTAATAGTCTTATGATTTTTGTAATTGTTAAAGCTGCAACTTAAATTTATGTGAAATAAAATATTAAATAAATGTTAAAAATTGAAATATTGTTTGTTGTAACAAAACAAAAAGTTATATAGATTAAATTATATATATTTATAGGTACCAAGGGCTAAAGATAAGACTAGAATTAAACTCAAAAATAATTTTCTTATAATTTTTTTTTGAAACTTTTTTATTTAATGTATTTGTTGAAAGTTTTAATTATGTTGCACACCATTTTAATAGTCTTATCGTGTCCAGAGAGGGGAGGGCTCTGGTCCCTCCCCTGCTCCCCCTCCCATGGCTCCTGGTTCCTGCCCAGTTCCTGGCTCAACCCAGGTCATCCCTCCCGGGGAGTGGTTGTTTGCAGATGATCTCCTGGGGGGAGATCCTTCTCCACTATCTGTGCCCCTCCCGACCGGCTAGGGTTTCCTTGGTTGTTTTTTCGGACTGGTGCTTCCCAAGGATCCCTGTTTGGTTGGGGATCCCTTCCCTTTTTCCCTCAGGCTTCCCCCTGGGGTTTTTTGCAGGTTATTCGCATGGATCTGGTCCCTTGCGTTTCTCGGTGCGGTGGAGGTGATGGTTTAGGGTTTGGACAGCTTCCCATTTTTCTTGTGAATCCTCGGCGGGCTCTGTGCTTGGATGGGATTCTTGGTCCCTGCTGTTGGGATCCTCTTCTGTTTTCTCGAGGCGGGTTCTTTGTGGTGCAACTCTTTGGTCACTTCCTGATGGGCTGGATCCTCTCTGTGCTGGCTGTCGGCTTCCTGCAGGATGGCTCTCGCTGAACGGAATGTTTTCCCGATGGGCGGGATGGTTTCTCCACAGGGCGGGATCCGCCAAATCCGCCAGTTTTCCCGCGAGGCAGGATCCTTTCTTTTCTACTGGTTTCCGGATGGCGGGATTTCCCTGTTGCTTCCCGCTAGGCGGGACTGTTTGTGGTGGTTTTGACTACTTCCCGCGAGGCGGGATTTTATTGTAACGGTTTTTCTTTGCTTCCTGCTGGGCGGGATCTTCTCGATGGTGGTTTTTGGCTACTCCCCGTTGGGCGGGATCTCCAAAACTACTTCCTTTCTTATTTGTCTGTTTCCCGCTGACAGGGATTGTTTCATGCTTACTGTTACGCTGGGCGGGATTTCTGTTTTGGTGTTCAGTTTCAAGGGATTGATGCCCTAGGCCCATTACTTATGTAATCAGGTTTTTTTAGGGGTTACGTTTTCTGTAATAGGCTTATACATAAAGCCAGGAGGCATGATGCAAGGCTGATTTTGTACATAAGGTTTTGGGATCCTCTATAAAAACCCTTTTTTAATCTACTATAATAATTACCAAAAAAAAAAAATAGTCTTATCGTGTCTATAATTGTTAAAATTGCAACTTACATTTATGTGAAACTAAATATTAAATAAATCTTATAAATTGAAATATCACATGTCTTGATAAACAAAAAAAAAACTATATGTATAATTATTAAGATTGTGACTTAAATTTATGTGAAATCAAATATTAAATAAGTGTTATAAAATTGAAATATCGCTTGCTTTTATATATATATATATATATAATCCATGCCAGGGTTTGAACCCCGACGAAAAGCCAAAGCCCGAACCCTTGCATTGTCTATATATATATATATATATATATATATATATATATATATATATATATATATATATATATATATATAAATATATAAAACAAACCCATGCCAAGGTTTGAACCCCGACGAAGAGCCAAAGCCCGAACCCTTGCATTGTCTCCCTTAGGACTGATATCACTTGTATTCATGAACAACAAAAGTTATATAGATTAAATTATATAGAGAGAGGTGCCAAGGGTTGAAGATAAGACTAAAAAACTACTCAAAATAATTTTCTTATAATTTTTTTATAAAACTTTCCAAAATAATGTATTTGTTGAAAAGTTAATTATGTTCCACAACATTCTAATAGTTTTATGATTTCTATAGTTTTTAAGATTATCATTTAAATCTATGCATATTTTTTTTTACTAAATAACATCAATAGGTGTTGTCATTGGATGAAATCAAATATTAAATAAAGACAAAGTCAACATGACCAACCCTTAGGGAATCAAACCAAGGCAACACACCAGCAAGAATTAAATATTGTTGTATTGATAAAAAAAAAAAAAAAATTATATAAATTAAATTATATACATTTAGAGGTACCAAGGGCTAAAGGTAAGACTAGAACTTATCTCAAAAATATTTTTTTTATAATTAATATATTTTTTGAAAGTTTTAATTATGTTGTAAAACATTCTAATGTTTTTATGATTTTTATAATTGTTAAGATAATTAAAATATTAAATAAATATTAAATTAATTGGGATGTGCCTATCCACCACCATTTTTTTGTGTAAAGACTTGTATTTTAAAATTAATTAAATGTTAAGCCTTTACATTAAAAAATATTAAATAAATGTTATAAATTGAAATCTCACATGGTAAAAAAAAGAAGTTATATAGATTAAATTGTATATATATTTAGAGGTGTTAAGGGTTAAAGACGGGACTAAAACTCAGCTCAAAAATAATGTTCTTATAATTTTTTTATAATTTGTTTTAATTAATGTCTTTGTTAAAAGTTTTAACTATTTTGTACAAAATTTTAATAGTCATATGATATTAATTTTCTTATAAATTGTTTATGAAACTTTTTTTTTTTGGTAGGTAAAAAATATTTTATTGCTTTACGGGTTGAAGGGTCCCGTCCCTATTACATCAGTAGCAAAATGAGACACCTGAGGCCTCCATTGGCAACAACCAAAAACCAGCTTACCAAATACAATTCCACCACATACAACATATCTTATATTCGAAAGACAACCCTTAAGATAAGGGACACAAAACAAAAAGATACAGCTGAAGGACATACACCAGACAGTCCACCTGTCTATCAGACATCCTCTCAGGTTACTGGGATTTCTTGTTCTTTTTCTGTCGAGCAGCGTCATCTTGATTAACAGAGTCAACTTTCCACATCTTGATTCGCTTGGGAGATAACTTCTTGAGGGAAATCTTCTTCCCAGACGATCAAGTTTGACTGATTAACAACTTTGTTAGCGAGAATGTCAGCCACTTTGTTGGCTTCCCTAAGAACATGGTTGATCTGACTTTGGGGGTTGTTGTTGAGGAGTAATTGGCACTCCTGAATTATATTCTGAATGTTCTTCCCCCCTGAGCTGTTGTTGGTAATGTGGCCAATAATCACAGATGAGTCACCTTCAAAGATGATTGGCTTGGGAAAGGTTCTACTTTCCACGATGCTCCTCCATAGGGCTCTAGCTTCTGCATAATTATTGGTTTGGGTCCCCAAATTTTTTGAGAATGCTTTGATTATGCTTCCTGTGTGGTCTCTGATGACACCTCCTGCCCCAACTCTCCCTGGATTTCCCTTTGAAGCACCATCAAAGTTGACTTTGAGCCATCCCTACGGGGGAGGGGTCCATTTAGCCAGGGTTCGGGAGTTACCAGTCTTCTGGATTCTGCTACAGTCTGTGGGAATCTTAAGGGAAGCAAAAAGAAGGGATTCCAACCCATAGTTGGGAACCTCTTCGCACGAAATCAGACTACTATTTTTGATAGCTAGGGATAGTGCTCTGTTGACAACATCTTCCGGATTCTTGGTATCCTCTTTGAATATGCGGTTATTACGTTCCAACCAAATTTTCCAGACCGCATGGTGAAGCATGGAACTCCATAGGAATCGAAGTCTAGAGTTTTTGAAAATTCTTGGCCATTGAATGAACATTTCAGCAACAGTCTTGGGCCGGGTCCAGCAGACCTGGAATTTGTTGATCAAAATGGATAACACATTATCGGCAAAGGGGCAGTCCAGGAGGAGATGTTGTGTGGATTCCCAAGCTTTAGTACAGAGGTAGCACCTATTGGGGACTATAATTCCTCTACGAATCAAGTTGTCAGTGGTCAAAATTTTGTTATGAGCAGCAAGCCAGCAAAAATGTGCCACTTTTGGGATCAACAGCTTGAGCCACACACTCTTGGCTAGAGTCTGGCTGTCATCTTTCTTGGTGCCAATAAAAGTGTTTTCTAACATCTGGGCAGCAGTTTTGACCGTGAATTCCCCATCACTCGACCCCTTCCAACAACGTTCATCCTCCTTCAGGGTCTGGGGTATGAAGTTAGCTTTGAAGATGTCCATGAGAGTGGCGAGGCCTTTGTTAATCACATCATTCTTAATTCTAAACTGAACCTTTTTCCAACCGCGGGATCCTTGGTCAGAAGTGATGAAATCGGCAACATGAGCTCCATACTTCCTATCGATGAGGTGCTTAATGGGGGCTAAGTTGGGATCACTGATGAGTGGTTCTTTTTTGGCCCACGCATCTTCCCAAAAATTGATGGTCTTACCATCTCCTAGTTGCCACCAAGATCCCTGTTGAACCAGCTGCTTAGTGTGGCTGATGGATTTCCAAAAGTGGGACCCATAGCGAGGGGTCTCTGTTTCAAGGAATGAGTGTTGTTGCAGGTATTTCCTTTTGACAATGGTCACCCACTCTATTTTAGCATTTGTAACCACCTTCCAAGCTTGCTTAGCCAGGAGGGCTTGATTTGTGATGGTTATACGTCGCAATCCCAGACCTCCCATGTCTTTAGGAGAGCAGACTTTGTTCCAGGCTACTAAGTGAAACTTCTTGTGATTAGCATTACCCGACCACAGGAACTATTTTTGGAGTTTTTCAATAGCTTCTCCTACCGCAGCAGGGATTTTGAACACTGACAAAAAGTAGGTGGGGATGCTCTGTAGGACCGACTTGACCAAAGTCGCTTTGCCTGCACTGGAGAGTAGGGCCCCCTTCCATCCTGCCAACTTCTTATGAATCTTGTCAGTGACATTGTTCCACATTTTTTGTTGAGGCCTCCCCTTGAACATGGGTAGGCCCAGATAAGATGTTGGAAAATCAGCAATGGAGCACCCCAATATGCTCGCAATCTTGGCCTGTCGTCTAGCAGGGGTGCTGATGAAATGAAGCTTACTTTTGGTGTAGTTGATCTTTTGCCCAGTTGCTTCCTCATACAGATTGAGAATACCCTTGATGTTTTTGGCTTCAGAGACTGAAGCTTTAGTTGTCAGCAAGGTGTCATCCACAAATTGTTGGTGGGTGATGGGATTTAAACCTGAGGCTGCCTTGATACCAGAAATCAAGTTTCTGTGACAAGCATTCTTAATGGTTATGTTGAGACTCTCCACCAGGATGATAAAGAGGATGGGGGAAAGAGGGTCCCCCTGTCTTAGCCCCTTGGTGCTAGGAAAATATCCGGCAACGGACCCATTCACCAGGACCGAGAACCAAGAAGAAGAGACACAATTAGAAATCAGATTTACCCAAGATTCATGGAAACCAAATTTGAGGAGGATTTTGAACAAAAATTCTCGATTCACTCGATCAAAGGCCTTATTCATATCAAGTTTCAGAAAGAAGGAAGCAGAGTTAGCATTGTAGGCAGAGTGGATCAGCTCGTGGATGGTGATAACCCCGTCCAAGATGTTTTTGCCTTTGACAGTACTTCCCTGGCAGTGGTCAATGATGGTAGGAAGGATCCCAGTGAATCTATTGGCCAGGGCTTTGGACAGAACTTTGTAGATTACATTGCAGAGACTGATGGGCCGATAATCAGACAGAGACTAGGAATTGGACCCCTTGGGGATGAGGACCAGGAAAGTGGAATTAATGTCTCTGGGAATGGATCTAGAATTCTGCATGTCAGAGATGGCCAGGCACAGGTCAGGTCCCACAATGTCCCAGAAGGTTTGGAAGAACCTTGGGGAAAAGCCATCGGGTCCGGGAGCTTTGTCAGGCTGCATTGAGAAGAGGGCTTGGTGGATTTCTTTGTGGGATAGGGGGCTGAGGAGGAACTCATTGGTTTCATCGAGAATGGTATTGGAAATGTTCTCAAGTAGGGAATCCATGGCCACGGGGAGGAAGTGGGGGGGAGGCAAGGAGGTCTTTAAAGTGGCTGACGGCTTCATCCCTGATGTGGTGGATATTAGAGATAAGGGTCCCATCCTGCTTAGTAAGGCTTTTAATCCTGTTACAGCCCCTATGCCTTAGAGTGGATATGTGAAAAAACTTGGAGTTGGAGTCTCCTTCCCTGAGCCAGAGTTGTCTCGACTTTTGGCGCCAAAAGGTTTCTTCCTTACTCAGGGTGTTGTGGTATTCAGAGAGCAGTATCCTCTCTTCACTTCTGAGATTGTCATCACCCTGGCCTCTTTGAAAACTATCCTCAATTTGCCCTAATCTGGTTTTGATGTTCTGCTTGGTTTCAAAGATGTTTTGGAAGGTTTCTCTATTCCAGACTTTGAGATTCTCTTTGACCCATCTGAGTTTCTGCATAAACTGGTTAGAGGTTGTCCCTGGAAAGCTTACCTGCCACCATTCTGCTATTCGATTTTTGAGATCCGGGTGGTGAGTCCACATGGATTCAAACCGAAAAGGGGTCTTGAACTGAGGCTTGCTACCAGTCTCGAAGAGGAGCGGGCTGTGATCAGACCCAATCTTCGGGAGAGCCTGCAGACTGGCATCATCGAAGAGGGGGAGGGCTTCTTGGGAGAGCAACACCCGATCAAGGTGCTCTTGGATAAGATTGTTTCCCATCCGTCTGTTACTCCAAGTGAACCTGAGGCCTTGAATCGGAACATCCATAAGGGCATTACTGTCAACAAACTGTCTCAAGTCCTTTATATCCCTGTTAGTAACTGCATTTCCTCCCTTCTTGTCATAGAATTGAAGAGGGGAGTTAAAATCCCCTGCTAGAACCCATGGAATATTGGCAAAGGCCTGTCTCATCTGGGTGAGGGTGTTCCACAACATCGTTCTTCCCGGAGCAGTATTGGGAGCATAGATGTTGGACATAATCCAAGAAGTCTGGGAGCTGAGGTCGTGAAACAGGATATTAGACAGCCTGTCATGACCAGAAATAAATCTACCCTCGACTACGGATGGGTTCCAAAGGCACAAGAGCCCACCTGCAGTGCCAGAAGCTGGGGAGTAGACAAAATCACAATTTTTCCAGATGATTTTGGCTATCCTAGGCGAAAGTTGATTGTCCAATTTAGTTTCTTGAATGAGAAAAATTGTGGGGTTGTAATCTCTTCGCATGGCTGCAACCAATCTCTGCTTGGCTGCCCCATTCAGTCCTCTCGCATTCCAGGAGAGGACTTTCATTTGGAACTTTTGGAGGTTTTCTTGCCCCCTTTGCCTTGTTGTGCAGGGGGTTTGGGTCTTTGGTTTTCATCCTTGATAGAACTGACATTTTCTTGGAACAGGGTTCTCTGCGTACCATTTGCTATATCCTCGGTTGTGTCCCGATTTCGGCGTTCAGCGTCGGAAGGCCTACCTTTCTTTCTGTCTGCTCCCACATCCATTTGGGACCTTCTGAAGCTACGAGTTTGTTTGGGACTTCGATGGTCAGGGGATTCTGGGGCGGCCTGATCGCTATCAAAATTGACATCGATAGAGGAGGATAGGGAAGTCAGAAAGCTAGACTCTTCAAGGGGTTGGTACAGGGCTGTGGATAACGATGACCGGAGGGGTTTTTGTGATGGGCTCTGGGGGACATTGTTGGACTTGGGGATCTGCTCCTGAAGGGGGGAACATGGAATATTCTGAATGGGCATGGGGTCAGGGGGCCCCGGAGGGGAATTGATATGTTTTGGGGATGGAGGGACAGGAATTTCACCTTGTTCAAAGACCTCATTGGTTCCAGAATCTTTAAGTAAATCAAATTTATTAGCAGTGGTGAAAGAGGAACTTGCCTTTTGGAGAGCTTGAGCTTGATCTTGAAGCGGTTGGTTCTGCTGCGCATTCCTCCTGGCTTGCCATTGACTGCTAGTTTCCTTCTGACTGGTTCTTAGCTGCGGACGCCCACTTGGCTGGGAATCTTCATTAGGGTTTCTACGCTTAGGGCATTGAGAAGGGAGGTGCCCTTGTGACTGACAATATGGACAAAAAGTAGGTTTGTTTTCGAAGATCAATGGTTGCCTTCGCCTGAAATCCTCGTATATAAGATTGAGGTGATCTAGAAGTTGCGATTCCAGATTCACATTTACACAGATGCGGGCCTAGGTTAGGCGCGTTCTGGCATGGGTAGCTGGGTCAATAGCTACCAAATCTCCAAAAGCCCTAGCCAGACCTCGGAGAGCATCCTCGTAGAAAAAATGTGCAGGGAGGTTGGGGAGGCGGACCCAAATGGGAGCGAAATTGATGTTCTGAGAGTCGGGGTCAAAATTTGGTTCCCATTTTTTGAGGAACAGGCTTCGTCTTCCGAAGAACCAAGGACCTCCAAAAATAATACGCTCTGCATCCTCCCGGGTATTCAGCTGAATCATAAAAAAACCTCTGGTCATTGCCGAAAGACCCAAATTTCCCATAACTTTCCATTTCGAAGTAGCCCACCGTCGAATCGCATCCATGTCTGGGCGCCCTCCTACGAACTTTCCCACTAATGAGAAGGAATCGCGAGATGCATAATCTTCCATGAGGTGTTTAGGGCACAACACATCGCTGCCTTGCAGAATGAAATCCATCGATCCGCTAGGGGGCAGTCTAGGATTTTGTTGCAAACATTCTACGTAAGATTTTTTCGTCCGCCCAATTTATCGGGAGGTTTTTTCCCCGTTCAATGTCGTTGTGGGAGGCTCCATTTTTAGCTGCACTCCAGTCAAACCCTGTCGTCGTCGTGGCGTTGCGGGCTTCTTCCTCCTGCGAAACCTGCTTCTCAGGGTTTCGGTCTTCGATCGCCGAAACCATCGCTCGCTCCTCCTTCCACCAGTATCCATTTTCCCGTCATCAGTTTCAAATGTGATCCTTTATGAAATTTTTTAATTTATGTATTTGTTGAAAGTTTTAACTATTTTGTACAACATTGTGACAATTTTATGATATTTATAATTGTTAATATTGCCACTTAAATTTAAGTGAAACCAAATATTAAATAAATGTTATAAATGGTTCTGGTCCCTTGTACATGTTTGAACGAGATGAGAACCCAAAGCTATACCACTATGTTGTTCCAATAAGGACTAAAATTCTAGAGAATAGGTTTTGAAAGGGTCTTAGTTCTTGTATTAAGGTTTGAACTTGGACCTCCTAAATGAAAACCCAAAGACATACCACTTCATTATCCCTCACGTTTGAACTAGGGTCTCTTACATGAAAACCCAAAGTATCCCTCACGTTTGAACTTAGTTCTCCTACATGAAAACCCAAAGAACACCTAAAGACATACCACTACAATATCCCAAGGCTAAATTTTGAGTTAAAAACGAGGAGTACTGGTCCCCTTTACCAAGGTTTGAACTTGGATCTCCTAAGTGAAAACCCAAAGGCATACCACTATGGTATGCCTTACCAGACTTTAAATTGTATCGTCCCAAATGAAAACCCAAAGACATACCACTAAGGTATACCTTACGAGATTTAAATTTTTATGGTAAATCATGGACATTTGAAAGGGTCTAGATCCATTCTTACCAGTGGGTTGTCTCAATTAGATTCCCTAGGCAGTTGGCTCTTTTTTGACTTTGTCTTTATCCAATAGGCTAGGGTTTGTGACGACAATTCCTATCTCGTATTTACCCAATAGGTTAGGATTTATAATGGCAAAGTTTGAGTTCAGTCCAAAATCATGTCCTACATTCAACAAAAGGTGTTACTAATTCTCCTATATTTAAATTAAAATATCACTTATATCAATTTTTTTTTTAATTTATTAAATATTATAAAAATTAAAATAAACTATTAAAAATGTATTGAAAAAGAATAAAAATATAGTGGTTTTATTTTTTGCTAAGACATAGTTCGTAAGTTATATAAAATAATCTTCATGGAATATATCTAAACCTTTAACTTATTTAAAACTTCAAAGCCTTCATCCTTAAGCCCATTCATACTACATAAGTATTTGACTCAAAAAATAAAAAAAAATTCATCCCATGGGGACAACACAACGATTTAGGCTTTGGTTCTTCTTCAAGAGGTCTAAGATTCAAATCGTGATGTGGGTGAGTGTGTGAGGGGGTAGATGTGTGTTCATATTTAAAAAAAAAAAAATCTAATATTTTTAATGTGGATTTAAGTAATTATATGGATGTGGTTGAAAGTTATGTTATTTAGTCATCTAATATTTTTTAGTGGATTTATTTATATTTACATATATTTTGACAATTTTAGCTATGTTACACAATTTAATAATATTAATATTGTGACCTAATTTTATATGAAGTCATTATTCAATAAATGTTATTTTTGTTGGGGTTGAATTTTTCTTCCTTGATTTTAAATAACTTTCCTCGTTTATATAATGACTATAATCTAAATTTATATGAAGCTAATATTTAGTGGATTTATTTAAGTTTACATGTATTCAATTTTAGCTATGTTGCACAATCTTATAATAATATTAATATTGTAATCTAATTTTATATAAAGTTATTATTCAATAAATATATGTATTTAATAATATTAAGATTGTTCTTCTTTAGATTGTTCCTCTTGAAGTTTGATGTAATCAAGTTTTGGGATCCTTGATAAAAACCCACTTTTAATTCAACTTAACTTACCAAAAAAATAGGTCCGAGGTGTAGACCAATTGGTTCATCCAAACCCCATAAGGGGGGCGGAGGTCCAAGGTTCAAATCTCGGGCCTCGCCGGACTGAACGCTTGTCCCTTTCCTGGTGCTTTCAGCGGCGTAAAAGGTTTAAAATGATTGTGGCATGGTGGTTATAGGGGCGAACTGTGCGAAGATCTATGTGGCGGCTTTTGGGACGGACAACGCAGAATACTGTGGTGGCCATAAAAAGCTGGACAACCTGCTCGGATTCGTGGCGACTATCGATTCCACCATGTAAATTCAAAAAAAAAAAAATTACCAAAAAAATAATGTTATTTTGTTGGATTTAAATTTTCTTGTTTGATTTTAAATAACTAATATATATATATATATATATATATATATATATATATATATATATATATATATATATATAGTTGAAAGTATAAGTTTCCTCATTTATATAATAATGTTAAGACTTTGATTTAAATTTATATGAATTTAATATTAAATAAATATTATATGTGGAAGTGTCATACTTATATAAGTAACGAAGAAAATTGTATAAATTAAACTATAAATATTTTTTAATAGGTTATACAATATTTTTAACATATTACACTTTATTATATCATACAACACATGGTGGTATTATAACATCTTGACAATTATGTATATATTGTTTGGTAAGATTTAAACTTGAATTTTTTTATAAGGTGAAGAATATAATTGGTTGAGCTAATTAAATTAAGTTATAAATATTTTTTATTAGGGTAAAATCTCAGTTTTTGAAAGGGTCCAAACCCTTTTACATTTTTATATTGGTCTGTTCAGTCTTGTCAACCAAAATGTGTCATCTCCAACAGATTTACATTCATTTCTAGTCCATTTATAATTTATATCTTTGATGAGTTCTTTGATTTATTCTATTTGGAACTTTACCTAGTGAATTGAATTTCTATATTTCCTTCCTCCTTTGTTACTAACTGAAGAATATCTAGATGGATCCCATCTGGTGATATCCATATTTTATCTTCCTCTCTAATAACTCCTCAATTAGCTAGTCAATTCTCTACCTTTCCTTCTCTATACACATGTACCACCTCAAATTCTTCCAATGAATTTAGGGATCTTAGTGCATTTATTATTATGTTTGTTACTCTCTAGCTTTCCACCACCATTTTATTGAGGAAATTATCAATATTTAATGAATCCCCCTCAAATATTAGTTTCCTAGCCCCCAACTGAACCACCATATTTCCTCATACCTGCTCTAGCTTCAATTTGATAACTAGTCATAATACCCAAGTACTCACTCATTGCTTCAATCAACATTTCTTAGCTATCCCTTAGCACTCCTCCAACCTTCCCTAGGTTTCCTTTAGAGGCCCCATCAAAATTTAGTTTCATCCATCCTTGTTTGGGTGGCTACCACTCAGTCATGCTCCTAAAGTCTCCTTGGGGATTATCATTCACCCCAATTGGACTTAGATTCTAATGTTCATTTAATTTTGTCTCCTTCATTGACTCTGGGTCCTCATGCACTTTCATTTTTTTAACATTCTCCACTATGAATGCTATGATGTGTTCTATGTTATTGGTTGTAGAACTCTTCTCCCCTTTCAAGATCTTTTTATTTCTCTCCAACCAAACTCCCCACGTATAATGAAATGGAATCATATTCTAAATTTGATTTAATCTTGCGCTCTTAAATTATTTCTCCTATTGTTCTATCCAACATGTCATGTTATTAGGCAACACCCGCACTACCCCCATCTTCTTTATTATATCCTACAATATTTTGAGGGAGTATTTACATTCCAATATGATGTGACTTATTGATTCCTTATGAGCTTCACAAAAGTAACATCTATTAAGGAATTGAAAACACCTCTCATGCAGATTATAAATTGTTAAAATATTGTTTTGGACTGCTATCCACAAGAAAATTATTAACTTTAATATTGCTTTCATTCCCCATAAACAATCCCATTGAAACCCCCCTAGGTACTACAAGTAAAATATCATGCGATGATTTAACAATGAACGACCCTTCTTGAGTAGCTCCCCATACTATTGAATCCTCAACCAATTTTGAGCTTACATAATATACTTTTAATTTAGCTATTAGCTTTTGTAGCTCTTCCTCATACTGATCATGGGGTCTCATATCTTTCCATATTACCTCTTCTAAAGCTAAATAATCACTCACCATATTCTCATAATTATGGTCTAGCTCTATTCTAATTCTTGCTAACTCTTCATCCTTCACTAATGGGTACTCCATCCACACAACTTTCCAGAAGTGAACATACCTACCATTCCCTACCCTCCATTAGATACCTTTCCATAACATATTTCTACCTTTTACTAAGTGATTCCACATTGAACATCCCTGGTAGGACTC
Source organism: Wollemia nobilis (assembly GCA_028583015.1). Lineage (NCBI taxonomy): Eukaryota > Viridiplantae > Streptophyta > Pinopsida > Araucariales > Araucariaceae > Wollemia > Wollemia nobilis. The sequence continues at coordinate 6,289,109 of JAQPPZ010016917.1, read as the reverse complement.
TAGTATGCTAAAAAATCTACTATCATCCTAGTTGTCAAGGTATTTATCTCTTAGAATTATTGACCATAAGGCATGACCCTCCTTCACTAACCTCCATCCTACCTTTGCTACCAAAGCCTTGTTCAAGTTCTTTATTCTTCTAAGCTCAAGTCCCCTACTTGATTTATCATTGCATGCTCTCTCCCATGATACAAGTAAAATTATGCTCTTCTCCTCTAGTATTGACCATAAGAATTGTATTTGAATACTTTCTATTGTATTAGTTGCTTTAAGTGGGATCATAAACATTGATAATAAATAGAGAGGGATTGCTTGGAGAGTACTCTTAAGTAGTTGTAACTTACCTTCTAACTCGTAAAATTCTCCTTCCATCCAATAATTTTACTCTCGACCCTATCAATTAGCACATTCCACATATGATCCTTGCATTCCCTTATGAACATTGGTATTCCTAAGTACACAAAAGGGAGAGTTGAAAAACTACACCCAAGATATGTTGTAATTCTTCCTTGTCGATTCTTTGTAGTGTTTATAAAAAATACCTTACTCTTGTCCATATATATCATTTGTTGAAATTCTTTTTCATAAAGATTTAATATCCTCATAAATTCCTTTGTCTCAATTACAAATGATCTCCCCAATAAAGTTGTGTCATCCACAAATTATTGATGAATAATACCTTCTATATGTTGGACATTTTGAGTCCCTAAGCTAATATGTTGTCATTGATGTCAAAAGATCATTTAATGTCAAAAGGATCAATGAAGGGTTTTTGTGAAAACCAAGACAAAAAATAAAAGGTTTTATTTAAAACCATGGACAACAGATTTGAACTGGATTTTTCTTAAAACCCAAGTTGGGCTTTTGTTTCATCGAAAAATGTGCCTCGGTGATGGAGATATTTAAGTTTTAATATTTGGTTTAAATTTTAATTATTTAAAATTTGAATTCAAATTTAAAACTAAATACGCAAGATTTCCACCGACGTCATCAAGCAAATAAAAAGTCATATTTCCATCGACGTCTTCTATATGATTAAAGGACTATATAAAGGGGGCTTCAATTGATTATTATTTTATCCTTGCTCGTGTAATAAAAGTGTTGGCTATCAAATCATTTATGAGCTCGTGCAAAATTCTTGAAAAGTGTGGCAGTGAATAACACAGATTGCATTTGAATAAACAAACATCATGAGCAGCATGGCACATTGGTAAGTGGGCCTTGGCTAAGGCACGAGGCAAACGAAAACATTGAGGATCGAATCCCCTTGACTACATTTTTTTGAAAAGCGTGAGAGAAGCACTTCAGCACCTTTGGTTTTGCAAAAGGTGGAGACGAGCATAAGGCACATTGTGTCTTTCCATTTCCAATGAGCGACTAGCTCATGTGGAATCTTAGTCGTGGCTAAGACGCTCACGGTGTGGGCAAGTCGGGGGTTTGAATCCCCTTGAGGACGTAATTACATTTTGCATTAATTTAATTTTATTTAGCCCTAAGGTTAGAGTTATAAGGTGGTTAGTGGAAATTAAAGTTTTAATTAAGCTTTGTTATTGGGTTGTATTGATTATTGCAAAACTTGAGGGGTTTAATGATTTATTTGATGGTTATTAAGAATTGAATTTAGGAGAAATAATGAGTTGTTTTAAAGTATTTTTGAAAGGCTTATTGATTGTTATTTTGATAAGGGTTTTATTAAAAAGGGACATTGGTGAATGTGTTTATTTAGTTGGAGTAAAAAGGGTGTAAATTGAGTTATGCTTTATATTGTGATTATTTGAAGTCCACTAACCCTTATTGAGATTGGAAAGGAAAGTTGTGTTTAAGTGTGGCAAATTTTGTGGACAACTCCTTGGCATCAAAAAGGCATGGGCACATTCTCCTATTGATTGCTTATGGTGGTTTATTTTTGAAATATCTTTGGAGAGAAAAGGATTGATTGTGGTTTCCGTTTTTGAGAGTTGTTGGTTTAATTGTTAGCGTACTTAATTTTGTTGGTATTACATCATTTAGCATACTGTTACAACCATGTAACAGTTCTGTTACAGCCGGTGACTATTCCCGGCATTGTAATCTCTTTTTAATCCGCAGATGAATAATAAACAGATGTTTCGCATTTCTACATGGCATCAGAGCCAGATTGCAGGAGCAGTGAGAGGAGGCTGAAGGCGGAAGCTGGTTGCAGGGAGCGCTATTTTTTTTTCTTGAAAGTTGCTGGGAGCAGGTTGCATTGCGTGATTTTTTTTAATTCACGCAATCGCGTGATTAAATTAAAAAAAAAAAAATACGCAGTGCTTTGGACGCAGACGCAGACTGAACGCAGCCGCGCCCCACCGCTACGTCCGCGTAGATCGAACGCAGCCGCGCGCAGTCGCGTCCGAATCTCAAGACGCAGTGCCGCTACGCGGGAGCGTCCATGCAGGCTGCTATGCAGGAGCGTCCGCGCAGGCTATGTCCAGCCCCAGCGCGTAGGACGCTCAGGCTGCGATGAACGCAGCCACGTAGGCTACGACGCGGGAGCGTCCGTGCAGTCCAGCCGCGTAGGCGAAAGGGCGCAGTCCAGCTGCGCGGGCTACGACGAATGCAGCCGCACAGGTGGGAGGACGCAGTCCAGCCGCGTAGGCTGCGACGAACGCAGTCGCGCAGGCGGGAGGACGTAGTCCAGCCGCGGCCCCCCCCCGTTGAAAAAAAAAAAAAAAATTCTCCCCCCCCGTCGTTGAACGCGCTGCGTCGCGGGGGTGAAAAGAAGAAGAAGGGAGAACGCGAGACCGAGGAGGAGGAAGCAGCGGAGGAGCACGCAAGCCGAGGCCGCTGCAGAGGAGGAGGCAGAAGGAGGGGTTGAAAGACGAGGGGCTCCACAGATCCTTCCGGATCAGCCCGCTAGCTCACTTGGCAGTGAGCTGTGCGGTAAGGCTCAGGGAGCCTACAGGTCGGGGGTTCAAATCCCGCCGACTCCCCCCTAAGGTATAAATTTTTTTTTCAAAGTTTTTTTTAATTATTATTTTTTAATTAAAATTTTTAATTTTAATTTATTTTTTTATAGTTTTTTAAACTTTATAAATTAAAATTTAATTTTAATTTATTTTTTCATAAGTTTTAAAACTATATAAATTAAAATTATTTATTTTAATTTTAAATATATAATAATTATTAAAATGCTTTGTTAAAGCGATTTTTTTTAGGGGGGATATTTTTTCAAAAAAATCAAAGGGGGATTGTGAGTAATTTTCTGAAAAGGCAATTTGGCGAATTGTAAAAGGTGCATTTTCGGCTGCGCCCGACACCTAGTGGGTTATTCTTGTGGGCATTTTTTTTGTTGTATGTTGCATATTTCATTTTTTCACTATAACATTAAAAATTAAAATCAAAACACTCCCTAAGTCCCCGGAATAATTAAAACCCATCTGTGCAATTTATTGCACCGTCAGTGCTCGGTATTTGTGATACCTCCGCCAGCACTTACGGTAAAGTTGTCATGATTGGGCTACTGTATCCGTCGCCTAATATAGCTGCTACAACAACGTCTGAGCTTGTTCTCTATAAATCGTCGGGGAGAGATAAGTTAGCCATTTTTTGCATTTTTTTACTCCATCCACTACCCTTTATCGCGCTTGTGTTTAGGCGTAAATCCTGACGAAGTATTCTTCATAGATTTTAGGGGAAGTTACTCCCCACGCATGAGAAGAATCTTCTATGGTAGGTGCCATCAACAAGGCGATTCCCTTTCAGTACCGCTTATGTTCCACGTATCGTATGATCTCTAAAACTCACCTATAGTCTCCCTCACGTAAGGGCGGGTGATTTTTGTTGATCTTTCTAAATACCTATAATTTCCCTCACATAAGGGCGGGTATTTTGTACGATATAACGGCCTAGCAAAAGGTATATCGAAAGGGGGACCAATTGGTGATATAAGGAACCTTCACTATGGCCACTGTTGCAAAGTTGATGACTGATCCTCATCAGTTATTGAAAGGTCCAAATTATACACCATGGAAACATAATATGAAGGCAATTCTCCAAATGGAAGATTTGTGGGATATTTTTACTGGAGCAACAACTAGGCCTTCACCAATAGCAGGATCCACAGGTCCTTCCGCAGATCAGATAGCTTTTGACAAGAAAGACAGTCGAGCAAAGGTGCTCATTTTGTTTGCTGTTTCAGATGAAGTGCAACCTCATATAGCTAAAAAAGCAAGTGGTAAAGAGGCATGGGATGCCCTTAGAACCATCTATGATGGAAAGAATGATTCAACCATTCTTCATCTTCAACAACAACTTCATAACCTGAGTTTGAGACAGGGTGAAACAGTTTGAACTCTTTTCATGCAGAGTGTCTGAATTGAAAGAGAAATTGAATTCTTCGGGAGATACTGTGGACGAAAAGCTTCTCATTTCACTTGTGATGAGAGCTTTACCTTCTTCATTTGATATGTTGATAACCTCCATCCAGGTGTCTCAACGACAAATTACCTACATCGAGTTGGTCAATCTGCTTCAACAACAAGAGGCACACCAACTTCACAAGGATGATTCTTCCAATACAACCCTATACACCAACAGGCAGGGTTCTAGGAAGAAAGGTAATGGGCAAAAAGGAGGCAAATTTCAGAAAGGAGGAAATTCTCAACAAGATACGAAAGGAAAAGGCAAATAACCTCAACAGAAGAAGAGGTGGTGCAAGATCTGTGAGAAAGACAACCATGACACCAACAGGTGTTGGCATAAGAACAAGCAGAAAGGCCAAAACAAACCACAAAATAAAAACAAGCAACCCCAGGTGAATGTTGCTATTGAAGAATCTGACTCAGATTTTGAATGGGCACATAAGGTGCTCATGACTACCACAGATTCCACATAGAGGGATCCCATTTGGTATGTCGATTCTGGAGCTAGCAAACATATGACTGGCGACAGATCGTGGTTTGAATCATTTGTGGCCAAGGAGGGCAAACCTGTCACCATTGTCGATGATAAAACCTACGGGGTTCAGGGAGAGGGTACGGTTTCGGTCACTCTTCCTGATGGCAAGTGTCAGATTGACAAAGTCCTCTATGTTCCGGGATTGGCCAACAATTTGTTGTCAGTGACACAAATCCTGGATAGAAATATGGTTGTCAACTTTCATGTTGAGAATGGCAAGAAGTGTTGTACTATTACCAGGAAGGGTAAGCAGATTGCAACAGCTTCATATAAGCACGACTTATTTGCACTAGATGCTATCTCTACTCCACATGTTGCCATGACTGTCTCTACCAAGGAGGCAACTTCCCTATGGCACAAGAGATATGGGCATCTTAGTTCTGGCTACTTACTTGAGCTCAGTAAGTATGAGATGGTAAAGGGTATTCCTTCCCTTTCGCCACATTGCCGCAGTGCTCGATCGCTTAGCGGGAAAGCAAAGATAAAGTACCATTTGAGAAGAGCTCAACAAGAGCACGAAAACCTTCGGAGTTAATTCACACCGATCAGTGCGGTCCTTTCACACCCAACACTTGTGGAGGGAAGAGGTACTTTCAGTTATTCGTAGATGACTACTCACGAAAGATGTGGGTTTTCTTTCTCCAACTGAAATCTGAAGCTTTCGCATTATTCCAGCAGTTCAAGAAATCCGTTGAGAAGGAGTCAAGAGCTTCTATTAAAACCCTTCGCTCAGATCGAGGGGGGGAGTTTACCTCTAATGAATTTTTTGCATTCTTAGATAAGCATGGAATCAAGATACAGTTAACAATCGCCTATACTCCTCAAAGAAATGGAGTTGTTTGAGATAAGGAACCGTTCTATCATGGAAATGGTTCGTTGTATGCTCACGGGAGCTACTCTTGGGCAACAATATTGGGCAGAATCTGTCACCACTGCAATATATCTATTGAATAGGGCACCCACAAAGGCCCTAAAAGGAATGACTCCACAGGAAGCATGGAGTGGTCGAAAACCCTCCATATCTCATCTACATATTTTCGGATGTCATGCTTTCATGCACATATCGAAAGAGAAAAGGAAGAAGCTAGATGAGAAAACTTTGAGATGTATTTTTCTTGGGTATGATGAGCACTCTAAAGGATATCGTTTGATAGATCCTTTGACCAAGAAAATTCATATCAGCAGAGATGTTGTCTTTGATGAAGCTTTCACATCACAGAGCACATCTAAAGTACACCTAGATCTTGTGGAATCTAAGGAAGAGAAGATTCCTTCGTCAACACAGACAGGAGGTCCTTCTACATCTTCTTCACCACCACCGAAGAAGAACCCAAAATGGTGTACAAATACAATCAGAGACGCAAATTTATCCACTCCTCCCAATTTGAACTTGGATAGACCTCGTACACGCAGTATGGCTCAAAAGGAAAAAGAAGCCAAAGAAACTGGTGAGGTTGATGATCTTTGTCAATATTTTAAGGAACTTTCTGTAACTCCAAGTACAGAAGTAGAGGATATGGATATTGATGATGACAGGGCATTCATGTCTACCATAGATGATCTTGAACCTGCATCAGTGCAAGATGCTCTCAGTGAGCCTCAGTGGAAGGCCGCTATGGATACAGAGTATGAGTCTTTGATGAAAAATAAAACTTGGAAGCTTGTTGATTTGCCGCATGGAAAGAAACCCATTGGCTGCAAATGGGTATATAAGGTCAAGTACAAGGCATATGGAACAATTGATAAGCATAAGGCCCGTCTTGTTGCAAAGGGCTATGCTCAAAAGGAAGACATTGACTACGAGGAAACTTTTGCACCTACTGCTCGGATGACCACAATTCAGGTTATGTTTGCTATGGCGAACACAATATGGGTGGAAAGTTCACCGGATGGATGTCAAAAGTGCCTTTCTAAATGGTGATCTCCAAGAAGAAGTCTACATGACACATCCAGAAGGATTTGAAGTGGAAGGCCAAGAGCAGAAGGTTTGCAAATTGGTCAAATCCTTATATGGTCTGAAACAAGCTCCTCGAGCTTGGTATATAAAAATGGACAATCACCTTATGCAGCATGGATTTAAGAGATGTCCGTCAGATGCAAACCTCTATTTCAAGAAATAGGGTTCTGAGATAGTGTTGCTTGTACTCTATGTGGATGATATGCTCATTACAGGGAGTTCGAAACTATGATCTCTAATCGTCAAAAGAAACTTGTGCAAATATTTTGAGATGACAGATCTCGGACTTCTCCATTACTGTCTTGGTCTGGAATTCAGCCAGAAGGAGCACTCCATCAAAGTGTCTCAAAAAAAATATGCCAAGACATTGCTGGAAAAATATCGCATGATTGATTGCAAGCCAATGGCAACTCCGATGGAGAATGGACTTCAGTTATCGCGATATGATGGTTCACCTCAGGTAGATGGTACTCTCTATCGACAGTTGATTGGGAGTCTCATATATCTGACCAATACTAGGCCAAATATCATATTTGTTGTCAACTATCTTTCGAGGTTCATGCAGGAGCCTAAGACCACTCATTGGAAAGCAGAAAAACGTGTTCTTCACTATGTCCGTGGTACTATGGAATATGGCCTAGAATTCAAGAGGAACAACAAATTCTTCTTGCAAGGATACACGGACTCTGACTATGCCGGATCATTTGATGATCGCAAATCAACTTTTGGATACATTTTTCATCTGGGATCTGGTCCTGTCTCTTGGCACAGCAAGAAGCAACAGGTGGTTGCTATTTCATTAACAGAGGCAGAGTATCGCGCCGCATGTGAAGTGTGCGAAGTGATATGGTTACGTCGCATTCTGACAAGTATGGGCCATCCATCAAAATCTCCAATACACTTGTTTTGCGATAATCAGGGTGTTCTGAACCTCGTCAAGAATCCAGTCCATCATGAAAGAACAAAGCACATTGACACACAATGTCATTTCATTCGAGATGAAGTTCCAAAGCACCAAATTTAGCTTCAAAACATTCCCACTGATGCTCAAGTTGTAGACATTTTCACTAAGGCACTTGGACGTGTCAAATTTGAATTGTTTCGCAGCTCTCTTTGTATTGCAAAATGATGTAAGGGGATGTTAGTATAGCTATTAGTTATTACATTACCCAAATAATGTAATAAAGGGGGATGTTAGCGTACTTAATTTTGTTGGTATTACATCATTTAGTATACTGTTACAACCATGTAACAGTTCTGTTACAGCCGGTGACTATTCCCGGCATTGTAATCTCTTTTTAATCCACGACTGAATAATAAACAGATGTTCCGCATTTCTACATTAATGCTTCAAGATTTTCTGGTTTGTGAGTTGTAATTAAACCTTGTTTTAGAAGCATTATTGTTGAAGCCCATTGATTGTGAAATTAACTTGAACTTGAGTTAGAGAATAACATGAGTATAATTGTTATGTGAGATTTGTGATTGAGCATTGTTAGAAACATTTTGAGTTGGTTAAATACATGCTTGGATCAGGGTTTGTGAGAAAGAATTGTTCCTTGAGGCGATTGGTTGAGTTGAGTTGATTTAAGCCTAGTCAAGTGGATGCATGTGGTTGTTAAAGCTCCTAGAAATAAACTATTTCATATTATGATTTGATTTGATATTGAGATTTAAGAATAGAACATATTGAGTCTCTAAAAATTCTCTTTATGCTTATATTGAGTTGAGATTGGGATTTGAGTATAGAACATATAGAGTCTCTAACAATTCTCTTTATGCTTCTATTGAGTTGAGATTGGGTTTTGAGTATAGAACATATAGAGTCTCTAACAATTCTCTTTATGCTTCTATGAGATTGATTTGCTTTGAGATTGGAATTTGAGTATAGAACTGTATCGTTCCAAATTTTTTGCACCCTTACCTTCAGGCTAAAGGATCCGTGCCCGGAAGGGGGATGCAAGAAGGATGGGATGATACCTCGGACTGAGAGGCCCTTTGAAAGTCCCGCATCTCGGGGGAGGGGTATTAAGGTGATTTTTTGACGGATGGTGGGGTTAACCAGGAAACGTTTAGTGGCAGTCTCCACGCCTAGGTTGGGAATGTGTTTGACGTGTTCAATTTTACCTTTAATCATTCAAATCCTAGGTTTGGCCAAATGAATCTAAACTATTCTATTAGGAAATACAGATTTAAATGAATACAAAAACAAAATTAAACAAAGAATACAAGAAATATACTAGATTAGAAAAAAGTCATACTTGATCCGGATGTCTGATGGAGGTTTTGATTTTTGAAGCAATCAAGATCGCCTCTGATCTGACAGGATCGTCTGAAATCAGACAGGATCGTCTGAGATCTGACGAATTCGTCAGACGAATTCATTAGGGACTTGCAATCAGAGAAATAGACATAGAACACAGAAAATGCAGCAATACTAACAGAGGAAAATGGTGTAAAATAACAATATAGATACTAAAACGATAATTACGAATATAAATTCAAGTAAATTATAGTATTCTAATGAAAAATTATGATCTTATCATGCACTTAAGCTATATGGGTGAACTCCAAAATGCAAGATAGAAAAAAATAACAATAAACTGATCTAAATGCAAAATGAAACAGCAGAGGAAAAGAGAAAAGTGCAAACTCTGGGCACTAATTGCCCCCAATGTTGACTACAGTCGAAATTGTCTGTAGAGTGCGAAATCATCTCGAATTGGGGCGTGATCATATGAGATTTTACAAGATCATCTGCGATGATCTGAGCTTGCTTCGACTGAAGAATAACAGAGTTCCTGCAAGAAAACTTAAAAAGGCACAAATGCAAATAAGAATTCAGGGTATTCTAACGCACACAAAGATCAAACTACAGGGGAATTCAGCCAGCCAGGGGTAGGTCAAGGGGGTCCTAAGGTTTAAATAGGCTTAGGAGGGAGGTTAAGAGGTTGGGGATCATCCCAATTTGGAAGATCTCCAATGGGGGAGACTCTAACGGTGCAGACGCGTCTCTGCTCGAGTTAGAGAAGTTGTTGAAACATAAGCTAATTTTGAAAAATCAGTTTTGGGACGAAATCATCTGGACGTTCTGCTCCAGATGAATTCATCCGATCTGAGGTGATATCGTCTGATCGGCAACGATATCGTCCAACGGTCACAAAAAATCCTAAAAATGGCACGAAAAACAAGGAAAGCGATTTAACAGGGATTCGGGGTTAAAATTTAAATTTTGAATTATTACTAAGGTTTACTGCGCCAATTTTAGGGTGCTACATTTTGCCCCCTCTTTAGCGAATTTTCCAAAGAAAATGCGTTAAAGACGAGTTCTTCTCAATTTACGAGAAAGCAAAAGTTTATTCCCATTTTTAGGCGACGATTCTAGGTCGAATCGTACAACTTACTATGGTGCCCCCTCCGTGTTTTTACCCAAATCGAACGTTTGAGGTAAAAACGCAAAAAAGCAAAATTAAAATGTTGTTAATTTGTTTTTTAAATAAAATTAAGAAAATAGGGTAAAACCCTAATTCATTTTTACTGTTCATTTTCCTGGTTTCTAGAGCTCTGCAGACAAGATGGTCGAGACAACGCACAGATCGATAGAGGTCCAGCGTGGGCTACGGGTAAGGGTCCAAACTTAATTTAGAATGCTTTATTTTTTAATTTCATGCTTTTTAGATTAATTTTGAATGATTTTTGAGCATCGCGACCATTTTTGGGCCGTCGACGTCGTCGGGATGAAATCGTCTCAATTTTGTCGAAATCGTCTCGATATCGCCGATTTCGTCCAAGGGCAAAATCGGTGATATGGGGACGATTTCGTCCAATAAGGGACGATTCCATCTTGCGAAATTGAAGATGAGCTTGCTCAAATTTTGGATGATATCATCCAATAGTGGACGATATCATCATTTGTATGAGATTGAACTTGTTTTACTTGCATTTTTAATCACTGTTTTATTAATGATTTTTATTGTTTTGTTGTTTATGTTGCAGAGAGGATTACTAAAGAGCCGAGAATGGAAATACGATGGGCTGAGGGATGACTTGGCCGCTCTATCTCAAGTAGAGCGAGATCAATTGGCTCAAGTCAGCTTGCAGCATATGGCAGATATGCCACAGGTTTCTACAGATATGTGGCTATTGACAGCGCTAGCAGAGAGGTGGTATCCGGGTTCTTCTTGTTTCCGATTATCGACAAGGGAGATGACTCCCACATTGGAGGATGTATGGAGGATTTTGAGGATCCCCATACAAAGACGACTAATAACTCCTACGGCCAATCAAGGCCATGTGATGATGCGACTGTGCAGAGATCCGAGCTTCGCCTTGGAGAAGGGTGGAGTGAACATCGAGTCGCTACGCCAGATGCCTGGGGCATCTAGACTGACATACGTTTTGGCTAGGGTGGTAGGTGGTTTGCTGCTATGCCATTAGAGTGGATGCAGACTACCATGGCGTACAGGTTTTCTTGGGGGAGCTTTGTACTATGTCGATTGTATAGGATCCTGCATGGGGTCGTATACAAGGGTGGTCGATGTCTGGTCATGACATCACTACTGTAGGTTTAGTGTTGGGAGCACATCACAGTGCGAAGGCCGATAGGGCTCCCATTGACAGGGATTGATGGGGATAGGCCCCGAGTTTTCTACTGGTGGCTCCGAAGAAGGTCACAGCGGTAGATAGATCTGCCAATGTCTTGGAGACTACTTGACAACCTTGTCTCCGACCAGATCACCTAGAGGCCTTAGAGAGATCATCCAGGGTGGGTCAAGGATGGATAGGAGCTGGCTTGTGTTAGGCAAACCTGCTGGTTGAGGATGGAGAGGAGAGAGGTGGAGCTCCACCGCTATGACCGAGTTTTGAGGCAGTTTGGTCTACAGCAGGGGATCCCATCTCTCAGGGACTACAAGTTTTCTCAGACAGTCTGGGATAACACTATAGTCAATGGGGCTCCAGATATGTAGCGCTTTTGAAGTGAGGACACAAATGATGCCCCCATTCAACCAATGGATGGGGACGACGCAGGGGTTGTTGACGGCTATGATGCCTGGTACGTAGGCATCCGCCCTCCTCGGATGACGAGGGCTTAGGGTTCGATTCATGCAGTTGTGCATCGGATGGGGAGGCGATTCCAGGTGACCATTGAGGTAGCACAGGGTCACAGCGGGAGAGAGTAGAGGAGGCCACAAGCTCAGTAGAGGCCGCGACAATGGGAGAGGAGGGAGGAGAGACCCCCTTCTCCACGGAGAGAGAGGTCACCATCATCCGATAAAGGCAAGGGTGTCGAGGTAGGAGAGAGTAACGAGATGGCTACTATCTGGGTGAAGACTATCCATCTCCAGGCTCAGGTGCAGTCCTTGTAAGATGAGGCTGCACGACACCGAGAGGAGGCCACACAACTTAGAGATGAGGTCGCACGCCTCAGAGCACGGAGCGGAGGGGCGAGCACTCGGGACCTAGCACGGGCTATTGCCCAGATCACATTCTATCAGACGCTATACCACCATATGGTGCCAGAGGAGCAGAGGTTACCGCTTTCAGCCCCCATTACGGAGCCTGTCGTGATGAGGTCATCGAGGACATCATCACGATTAGAGTCCAGGACTCATAGCACCACATGGACTGCGATGGGGCCACCTCGTCCACCTCAGGGTGGGGGAGGAGATGAGGCTGAGAGCTCGAGGGGTTCTTGAGGCTAGCTTCTACAGACCGCACTGCATAGATTGATACATAGTGTTTATTATTTTTGATAGGGGATTGAGTATGTCGAGGTACAGATTGTGGCATACCGATCTAGTTTTGAGATGATGTATATATTGTTGATATATATATATATATATATATATATATAGATGAGATATTTTTGATCATATGACTTGTCTTATGTGTTTGTATGATGCTTTAATGTTTTGATGTGATTGATTTGATGATTCATGTAATTATGTCGTTTGGAAATATTATGGTTTGAATGTCATGCTTTTAAAATTTAAATGGAATAATCTGATGTAAACAAATTGGTTGTTTGTGGGATAATTTGATAAAAATAAAAGGGACTTTTAACAATAATTTCAAAGGACATTGTCGCTATTTATGACCATTTCATGGAGTCGCCGCTCGCTAGGTCGTCAAGCTAATCCTAGTATAGAAATATTGCTAAAAGTAAAAGAGTGTTTAAGAGACTGTCTTAAGACTTTTTTGTGATGATGCAAATGATGATGATGATGGTGATTTGTTTTCAGATTTCCATGAAAATATTATGCATGAAATATTTTTTAAAAAATGATTTTTGCTAGGCATAAATTCCTAAGTGTGATAAAATTTTTGAATAATTCCCTAGGAATTATACCATCATTGTAAAATTGAAGTTTGACATAATAACATGAAATAGTAACAATGTGCATTGTTTTAAAGCATAATTGTGTAACATAATGATTTAAGTCATATGTTTTTATGATTTTAAAGTACAATGGTTTGCGCTAGGCATAGAATATTTAGATATAAACTTATACCATCATCGCGAAATCCAAAGAAGAAAATAATAGTTTTATTGCATGGTTGATTTTTAATTTTTGGATATAAACAGAAAATATAAAGATGAGGACTTGCGCTAGGCATAAAATTCCAATTTTGGTTTTGGAACTATACCATCATCGCGAAAGTCAAAAAGTTATATATAAATGTAACTTTATTGCATGTTTTTTGAAAATGATTTTGATTTTTTTGATAATGCATGTAGTTGTCTTTATACTAAACAACTGTTCTCAGATAAGAAAATGAAATTATTCCAGACAATTTGCAAAAATATTTCAAAGTATCTTAAAGACAAAAGTTAGATTTATAAGGAATCTCATGTGCGTATGTGAGTTCATTTCCGATCTTGATTTATCATAATGATACACAAAATATCTCAAATACAAATGTGTGTGCAATTGCTTTGTGCATTTACCAGTTTTGAGCAAGATAATTTGATACAAGTGATTTGAATTAACCAAATAAGTGTTCATTAACCATGATTTAGACGCATATAACCATACCGGACTACTATGTAAGTCGGGTTATCAAGAGCTAGCTAATCCATAAGCGGACATAGGTCCATACAAAAGAAGGTCGCTAATGTGACAGACATATCACCATGCTAGGAGTTACCCAAGGCCAAGCGGGTTGGGCACAAACCACCTGTTATGGGGCTTACCTCACAGTTTTCGAATAATTGAGAATTCCATGGATTCAAGCTCATCAACCCTTCTTTTCTTTTCAATGGGTAGGGAAAGGGATTTTATTGCTTTTGCTTTTGCTTGTTTTGCTTTCTTTGCTTTATTTTTCTTTTCTCTTTTTTTTTTTGTATTTTTCTTTTTCGTATCTTTTGCTTTGATATTTGAGATAATGCTGAAATAGTGCTAAGAGAGTACAAAATGATTCTGAAATAATTCTTCTTTTTCTCATGATTTTGCTTGATTTTTCTTTTTCTTTTGCTTCCTATTCTAGGGATACTTGCTCGGATTAAGCTGTAGAGCAAGGGATTTTTATTCTGGGTAGGGGTGAGCTTGTCCTTTTGTCAATTCTCAAAGATTCTAGACCATGTGCATGATAGGATAGCAGGGGAAACTTTTCGCTCAAGAAACCACTTCTACTATGTAGCATAGCATGGACATTACAAATATAATCATTTATTGTGAAAGGATATGCTTGGTTTAAGTAAATAACAAGATTAATTCTCTGTGCTCAAACTTTATTTAATTGAATTTTGTGGACTTTGATATAAGAGAGATTAGTAATCATGCCAGATAAAATCAAGATATTTATTTTTGTGTTTGCAAAAGTGAGAGATTCCAAATAAATGCTAATTTATCCAAAATAATTTGAAAATATAACTGCAATAATTTAAGAATAAATATATACAACAAATATTTTTGAGGAGTTTGATAATTTTGACTCTCTCTTTCTTCTTTTTTTTTGGTTTCGAAAGAGTCAATAATATTGTTGTTTGTTTTTGTTTAAACAGTTTTATACATTTTTAAAATGAGACAACATGCAAAATATATACAAATGATGAAATGACCAAATTTTATGCATAATATCGCTTAAGATGCATAATATTCATAGGTTCTTTTAAATATTTACCATCTAAGGTAGCTAATTTGTATGCTCTTGATTCAAATTTAGCAATGATAATATATGGTCCAAGCCAATTGGGTTTAAATTTACCTTTAAGGTCTTTAGTTGCATTAGTATTTTTTTGATTTTCTTTTAAAACAAGGTCGTCGACCTCAAAGGATCGATGATGAACTTTCTTAGCATATGATATTTTAAGCTTGTTTTGGTAGGCACGAAGATGCTCCAAAGCATTGATGCACTTTTCATCTAGGAGTTCCAGCTGACTGAGTCTGCCAGCTCGATATTCATCTCCTACTTCGGTATCTTGAAGTAGTAGAGCCAAATAAGGAACTTCTAATTCAAAGGGAAAAATAGCTTCAGCGCCATAAACCAAAACAAAAGGTGAAGTACCTGTGGGAGTACGAACGCTAGTGCGATATGCCCACAAAGCTGGATATAATTGAATGTGCCAGTCGCGGCCAGATTTATTGACCAATCTTTTAAGTATTTTAATTAATGTTTTATTAGATGCTTCTACTTGGCCATTACCCCGAGGATAATAGGGAGTGGACTAGCAATGTTGAATCTTATATTTTTGGCATAATTTCTTAACATCTTTATTTTTGAAACAAGTTCCATTATATGAGATGAGATTTGTAGGAATTCCAAACCTAAAAATGATTTGATTAAAAATAAATTTAGAGACTTGTGTTCCAGTGCAGGAAGCTAAAGGCATAGCTTCAACCCACTTCGTAAAATACTTAGTGGCGGTTATGATGAATTTGTGTCCATCAGATGATACAAGATTAATTTTGCCAATAATGTCTAAGCCCCATTTTGAAAAGGGCCAAGGAGATGAAATAGCCTGCAGTTCTTATGCAGGGGCATGGACAAGGTCAGCATGTTTTTGGCACTTGCTGTAATGGCGCACATAATCATGGGCATCAGTTTCCATGGTAGGCCAAAAGTAGCCTATCCTAAGGAGCTTTTTAGAAATGACACTACCATTGAAGTGTCCTCCACAATATCCATCGTGGGCTTCACTCAAAGCTGATTTGGATTCTTCTAGATTCAAACATCTCAATAGGATACCTTCAAAAGATCTCCTATATAAAGTATTACCAATTATTACAAATCGACTTGCTCGTCTACGTAATAACCGACGCTGGTTCCTATTAGAACTGGTAGGGAAAATCCCATTGTGAATAAAATCAAATATATCCGTATAGCAAGGTTCAGGAGTAGTTTCATTGATTAGAAACACATCCAAAGGTTCTAAGCATGACTTATTTGAAGTGGGTTCCTAGAGTCGACAAATAATGATGGTGGCATATTTGTCATCTAACTCCAAGGGCAGAAGAGATGTAGCTGCGGCCATAGCGTCAGCCGCACGGTTGCTAGTTTGAGGAATAGCTTCCAAGGTAACTTGATCAAATAGAGATATTAATTGTAAAACATATGCTTTATATGGGCATAATTTATCATATCTGGTTTGATAAACATCATTGATTTGATTTATGACAAGTTGTGAGTCACCAAAAACCAATAAACTTTTGATTTTCAATGCCAAAGTAGCTCGTAATCCAAGGATAAGAGCTTTATATTCAGCAATGTTATTGGTGCAAGCAAATATTAATTTGAAGGACAAAGGTATAAGATGTTTTTGTGAAGATATTAAAATAATACCCGCACCAGCCCCACTCATGCATCGGGCTCTATCAAAGTATAAGGACCATTGCTCTGAATGGTCTGCATCTAGTTTAAGGCATTCATCACGAAACTCAATGATGAGGGGATGAGTAGATTCTAAGGGTGCAGCAGCTAATTGATCAGCTATGATTTGACCTTTAATAGACTTTTGTCCTATGAAGGTGAGGTCAAATTCGCTTAGCACAAGAACCCACTTGGCTGTGCGACCAGATAAATATGGTCGACTCATGAGATATCGCAAAGGGTCGAATTTGGCAATAACATACGTTTTTTTAACTAAGCATATAATGTCATAGTTTTTGTGTAGAAAATATGACTGCTAGACATAGTTTTTCTAATGTTGTGTGGCAGGTTTCATAACTATTTAAAGTTCGGCTAATATAATAATTATCACGTTCTCTTTTCTCATCATCAAGTTGAGCTAACATAGCTCCTACAGCAAAATCTGAAGCTGAAATATACAGGATAAATGGGAGATCAGGTCTAGGCGATGAAAGCACAGGTGGGTTAATGAGGTATTTTTTGAGAAGTTCAAAAGCTTCCTTACATTCGTCGTCCTAATTAAAAGGGACATCCTTCTTAAGAAGCTTAAGAAAGGGACTTGTTTTGTCTGCCAGCTTATCGATGAAGCGACGGATAGCTTGAATCTTACCTTGTAAACTTCGTAACTCAAATATATTGGTAGGTGCGGGCATATCAGTGATAGCTACAATCTTGAGAGGGTCGATTTTGATACCACATAAAGAAACTAAAACCCCTAATAGTTTACCGGACTTGACTTCGAATATACATTTAGTTGGATTTAATCGAATAAGATATTCTCTTAATCGATTAAATACTTTTCTCAAATCATCTAAATGATCATTTTCATAAATAGAGCGAGCTATAATATCATCTACATAATCATGTAGGATATCATGCATCATATCATGAAAGATATAAGTCATGGCTCGTTGATATGTTGTGCCTGCATTCTTTAAACCAAATGGCATCACTTTCCAACAAAAGACACCCTAGGGGGTAATAAAGGCTATTTTAGCCTGATCTTCAAGAGCTATCCTGATCTGATTATAACCAAAAAATCCATCCATTAGGGACATCATTTCACTTCCCGCAGTAAAATCAATGATTTGATCCATATTGGGAAGAGGAAAATCATCTTTAGGGCATGCAACGTTAATATTTCTAAAGTCTCAGGCAAACCCTAACTTTGGTAGCTTCTTTCTTGGTGACTTGGAACTACATTCGAGATCCATTTAGCATAATCAATAGCTTGTATAAAAACAACATTCAGGATTTTTTCTAACTCCCCTTTGACTAGCAAGGCCACTTTGGGATGCATTTTTCTAAGTTTCTGTTTAACAGGTTTAGCATCCGGATGGACTACTAGGTGATGCATGACTATAGAAGGATCTAAACCTAGCATATCTTCATATGTCCAAGCGAAGACATCTTCATATTCTTTAAGGAATGCAATGTATTGCTCTTGTTTTTCTTGACTTAATTCTGATCCAATACTGATGATGTGAGGATTATCCTTAGTTCCAATGTTAACCTTAATGACGTTTTCTACTTCCATGTGTAGATCTCTTTCAAAATTAGGTGGGGCAGGTGAAACGCCCAATTCTTGTAACTCCTTTAAGGTTAACTTGGATAATTCATCTTGAGGAGTCATGGCCTTAAGCTGGGCTATAGTAGGTATAGAACCATCAAAATAAAAACCATTATGTAACAACTCTTCAACGGAGACATCATGGAAAATATCTCCTTCCAACTCATCGTCGGATTCGACAATCATTTCAGGATAGGCTATGGATAGCATATTGCAGGTAGAAGAATTATTATTGGGATACAAAGAATCTTGTTTATCTAGATAATCTTGATAACATATGAGTTGATCATCATCTTCAAAAGGGAAGGGTTGACCTTTACTAGGAAATAGGCCCACACCACATCGGGTGGGCCATGGTTCTACCTCAAAGGGTTCTTTCATACCATATTGGAGAGGTCCCAAGCCTTTCCCTTTATATACCAATTTAAGCATTATGGGTTTAGCTTTAATATATTCATTAGAAAAATAGCATCGAGCATATCCATCATAATGTGTCTTGATGTTTCGAGGTATTCTTCCCCAATCATATCCTTTATAAATAAAAGCACAACTCCCGACTTGGTAGATACTTCCCATAGGTTGTGGGAGGCCCAAGGTACAAGGAGAAGGCGACAAATTACTTAAGATAATGGAATCTTGCATAGAAGCATTTGTTTTTTTTGATATAAGAATTTTAGATAAATTAGGTAAGAGTTCATCAGAAAGAGCATAAGAGGTAGAAGGATCATTCCCTATATCTTTAAATGTGGAAGGAATGATAGATGTAGATAATGTGGAGGTGTTAATAAATGGGTCTATAGGTTTTGAAATTATAGGGATAGAACATGAAGGATTGGTTGTGGATTTAAGATCTTTTTGAGGTTCTAGTGTGGTTTGTTTAGAAGATTTTTGAGCTATATATGAGGCTGAAATTAATGGAGGAGAAATAGATGAATTTTGTTGAGCAAAGTGTAGCAAATAGTATTGTCATTGTTGTCAACACAGTCAGACATATTTATTGATGCAATGGACAAGAGTTTATTGAACAGCAAGGTGCAGCCAAAGTACAATGGATAGGAGTTCAGTGTTGAGCAAGGTGTTACAGGAGGATTGTCATTGTTGTCAATACAGTCAGTTAGATCTAATGATGCAATGGACAAGTAGTTCAGAAGTCACTCAGATGTAGAGGATAAAGTTTAGAAGTTAGTCAGATCATGAGTCCTTAAATGATAGATGCATAGAAACAGAAAACATAATTCAAAATGAGAAGAAGAAGTCTTCAGATCCTGAGATGTCAAGAAGCGGAAAGGTTTTTTGTGAAAACCAAGGCAGTCAAAATAAAAAGTTTTATTTAAAACCATGGATAACATATTTGAAATGGGTTTTTCTTAAAACCCAAGTTGGCTCTTCGTTTTGTTGAAAAATATGCCCCGATGATAAAGATATTTAATTTTAAATATTTAGTTTAAATTTTAAAGGTTTTTTGTGAAAACCAAGGCAGTCAAAATAAAAAGTTTTATTTAAAACCATGGATAATATATTTGAAATGGGTTTTTCTTAAAACCCAAGTTGGCTCTTTGTTTCGTTGAAAAAGATGCCCCGGTGATGAAGATATTTAATTTTAAATATTTAGTTTAAATTTTATTTTATTTAAAATTTAAATTAAAATATTAAATTAAATTAAAAGGGCCGACATGTTACTATTTCGTGGCAATAAGCTATAGAAAAGTGATGAAGGTGGAAGAAGTGTTTGAGACCGACAAAGTTAAATCTGGGCCGATGGATTTTAGGGTTTGGCAGCTGACAAATTCTAGGGTTTCTCAACCAACGTTCTTTTAGGGTTTGTTCCTAAAACTTCTTCTATAAAAGCAAGGGTACTTCAAGTTTGAAAAGGGGGGTGTAAAGATAAAGTGCGAATGTGAGCATAGTGTTTGTGAAAGTGAAGTTCGTGTTGAGCAGAGAGTAGAATGTGAAACGACACAGAGTGTGCGAAGCGTGTGCGCAGAGAAAGTAGAGTGTGCAGAGAAGCGCGAAGGGCAAAGTTGATTGCAAAGTCCAGCTATAGCAAGGCAAAGAACCGTGGTGAAGTGATTGTGTAAGAGAGAGCAGAGTGCACAGAGATTGCAAAGGTGATGTAGACCAGTTAGATTCTTGCAATAACAAAGGTATATGTCAAACATTTTTTTTTATTCAATATTGAAGTCCAGTTGGTGCTGGAAAATTAAGGGGTTGGTGCCTCTTTCCAGTTGGTGCTGGTAAACAATTTTTCCAGTTGGTGCTGGCAAATTAAGGGGTTGGTGCCTCTTTCTAGTATGTGCTGGTAAAATAGGAGTTGGTGCTCCATTCTGTTGAAGCAGATAAAGTTAAGGGGTTGGTGCTCCTTCTAGTTGGTGCTGGTAAAGGATTATGTAAAGTTGTAACTTTGCATTGACTGGATTTGGATGGTAGTCCAAGCAGTATTTTTGAGGAGTAGCCACATTGGTGAACCTCGTTAAAATGCTATGTTATGTGTGATGCTTTCTTGATGCATTTAGTATCTCTTTTATCTGCTTTAAACTGCGCTGGTTTTATAATCTAATTGTTTTAGAAGTTTTTAAAGAACACACTGATTCACCCCCCCTCTCAGTGTCATTGTGATTACAACAATTGGTATCAGAGCCAAGTTCCCAATTTTGGCTAAATCAGTTAGGGTTGATCTTGGATTAGTACACAATGGCTAAGAAGAATAGATCCTCATCCAAAAAGGCATCCCAATCAGTTTCGGTTCCTGTAGAAGAGAAATTTGAACCGAAAAAGGTAGAAGAAGTGAATCCTGAAGTTTGTGAAGAAGCTTGAGGCTAAGTAAGGTGCACTACGGTTGGCCATAAAGTGTTTGACAAAATGTCTTCTTCCGACATGCATAGTTGAAAGTAAGAGTTGGCAGCAAAATTGCAGTGCTGGACAAAAATTGGTACAGATGTGAGTCACTTGTCAATTCTGTTGACAAAAGTGAAATCAGCATGTTGAATGGGAAGATTGAAAAAAAATTTTTTTTTAATGAGCAGCCAGATGATTTCTAGTCTAGTGATGAATAGTTGAGTTGCTTTCATAGTGGTTGTTTTGATCAAGTTAATGCTTTTCTTGATACATGATTTGGGCTTACTCCATTGAGTTTGATTTGAGCAAGTTATTCTTTGCCTTGGTGATTTATGTTGGTGGTCGTCTTGTTCAAATACCTTTGGAAGGAAAAGGATGTCTACTAGTTTCCTTTTCATGTAGTGATTGGTTGAATGCTTCAAAGTTAATCTTGAGTTGAATGATGTTGGTTAAACCTTGTCTATAAGCATTGTTGCTAAAGCCCTAATTGGTTGAGAAAAGATGTTGGTTGTGCTGTGGTACAGTGTTTGGTACCTGCATAGAGTTGAAAGTGGATTGAGGTAGCCTGTTGGATTCTCACTACAGAGAGAGACAAACAACTGTCATTGGGTTCAAGCTTGTTGAGAATATATCCAAGATGCATGGTGAAGTTGTATGCAGATGTTGTCGGCATTGCGAGAACAAAAAGTTGGCTATATAAGATTATTGTATGCCTTCACTAACAGTGGACAAGTTTGAGTTTGCAAAACAACAGAGGGTAGTTTCATAGAAGACAGTGGTTCAGTCATGTTCTTACACATGTTATATTGGTGAAGTTGACGGTGATGGTGTCATTCACTGGTTATTGCTGCTATTCACATTGTTGATTTTATTGATGCCTATTATGCTTATCATGATGTTGTCAATCAGTGAAATGAAGTGGTCTTGGACTCATGGGGAGCATTTGTGTACTTGTTTTTCTTCTTGTTCATGCTTGGAATATTTGCTAATTGTAATAATTTGTGTCTAAGAATATTGTGCATAGACTCAGGGGGAGTCTGCAGCAGCCCTTTGGTATTATTGTCAAAGGGGGAGAAGATTTACAGGAAAATTGCACATGTGTTGCCAACAATTCCAAAGGGGGAGATTGTTGAGCAAAGTGCAGAAAATAGTATTGTCATTATTGTCAACACAGTCAGACATATTTATTGATGCAATGGACAAGAGTTTATTGAACAGCAAGGTGCAACCAAAGTACAATGGATAGGAGTTCAGTGTTGAGCAAGGTGTTGCAGGAGGATTGTCATTGTTGTCAATACAGTCAGTTAGATCTAATGATGCAATGGACAGGCAGTTCAAAAGTCACTCAGATGTAGAGGATAAAGTTCAAAAGTTAGTCAGATCATGAGTCCTTAAATGATAGATGCACAGAAATAGAAAACATAATTCAGAATGAGAAGTCTTCAGAACCTGAGATGTCAAGAAGCGAAAAGGTTTTTTGTGAAAACCAAGGCAGTCAGAATAAAAAGTTTTATTTAAAACCATGGATAACAGATTTGAAATGGGTTTTTCTTAAAACCCAAGTTGGCTCTTCGTTTCGTTGAAAAAGATGCCCCGATGAATTGATATTTAATTTTAAATATTTAGTTTAAATTTTAAAGGTTTTTTGTGAAAACCAAGGCAGTCAAAATAAAAAGTTTTATTTAAAACCATGGATAACAGATTTGAAATGGGTTTTTCTTAAAACCCAAGTTGGCTCTTCGTTTCGTTGAAAAAGATGCCCCGGTGATGAAGATATTTAATTTTAAATATTTAGTTTAAATTTTATTTTATTTAAAATTTAAATTAAAATATTAAATTAAATTAAAAGGGCCGACATGTTACTATTTCGCGGCAATAAGCTACAGGGAAAGTGACGAAGGTGGAAGAAGTGTTTGAGACCGACAAAGTTAAATCTGGGCCGACGGATTTTAGGGTTTGGTAGTTGACAAATTCTAGGGTTTCTCAACCGACGTTATTTTAGGGTTTGTTCCTAAAACTTCTTCTATAAAAGCAAGGGTACTTCGAGTTTGAAAAGGGGGGTGTAAAGATAAAGTGCGAATGCGAGCATAGTGTTTGTGAAAGTGAAGTTCATGTTGAGCAGAGAGAAGAATGTGAAACGACACAGAGTGTGCGAAGCGTGTGCATAGAGAAAGCAGAGTGTGTAGAGAAGCGCGAAGGGCAAAGTTGATTGCAAAGTCTGGTTGTAGCAGTGCAGCAAACGTGTGAAGTGATTGTGCAAGAGAGAGTAGAGTGCACAGAGATTGCAAAGGTGATGTAGACCAGTTAGAGTCTTGCAATAACAAAGGTATATGTCAAACATTTTTTTTTATTCAATATTGAAGTCCAGCTTGGTGCCGGCAAATTAAGGGGTTGGTGCCTCTTTCCAGCTTGGTGCTGGTAAACAATTTTTCCAGCTTGGTGCTGGCAAATTAAGGGGTTGGTGCCTCTTTCTAGTAGGTGCTGGTAAAATAGGAGTTGGTGCTCCATTCTGTTGAAGCAGATAAAGTTAAGGGGTTGGTGCTCCTTCCAGTTGGTGCTGGTAAAGGATTATGTAAAGTTGTAGCTTTGCATTGACTGGATTTGGATGGTAGTCCAAGCAGCTCTTTTGAGGAGTAGCCACATTGGTGAACCTCGTTAAAATGTCGTGTTATGTGTGATGCTTTCTTGATGCATTTAGTATCTCTTTTATCCGCTTTAAACTGCTGCTGGTTTTATAATCTAATTGTTTTAGAAGTTTTTAAAGAACACACTGATTCACCCCCCCTCTCAGTGTCATTGTGATTACAACAATTGGTATCAGAGCCAAGTTCCCAATTTTGGCTAAATCAGTCAGGGTTGATCTTGGATTAGTACACAATGGCTAAGAAGAATAGATCCTCATCCAAAAAGGCATCCCAGTCAGTTTCGGTTCCTATAGAAGAGAAATTTGAACCGAAAAAGGTAGAAGAAGTGAATCCTGAAGTTTGTGAAGAAGCTTGAGGCTGAGTAAGGTGCACTACGGTTGGCCATAAAGTGTTTGACAAAATGTCTTCTTCCAACATGCATAGTTGAAAGTAAGAGTTGGCAACAGAAATTGCAGTCATTGGACAAAAATTGGCATGAGATGTGAGTCACTTGTCAATTTCGTTGACAAAAGTGAAATCAGCATGTTGAATGGGAAGATTGAAAAAAAAAAAAGTTTTTTAATGAGCAGCCAGATGATTTCCAGTCTAGTGATGAATAGTTGAGTTGCTTTCATAGTGGTTGTTTTGATCAAGTTAATGCTTTTATTGATATATGATTTGGGCTTACTCCATTGAGTTTGATTTGAGCAAGTTATTCTTTGCCTTGGTGATTTATGTTGGTGGTTGTCTTGTTCAAATACCTTTGGAAGGAAAAGGATGTCTACTAGTTTCCTTTTCATGTAGTGATTGGTTGAATGCTTCAAAGTTAATCTTGAGTTGAATGATGTTGGTTAAACCTTGTCTATAAGCATTGTTGCTAAAGCCCTAATTGGTTGAGAAAAGATGTTGGTTGTGCTGTGGTACAGTGTTTGGTACCTGCATAGAGTTGAAAGTGGATTGAGGTAGCCTGTTGGATTCTCACTGCAGAGAGAGACAAACAACTGTCATTGGGTTCAAGCTTGTTGAGAATATATCCAAGATGCATGGTGAAGTTGTATGCAGATGTTGTTGGCATTGCGGAACAAAAAGTTGGCTATATAAGATTATTGTATGCCTTCACTAAAAGTGGACAAGTTTGAGTTTGCAAAGCAACAGAGGGTAGTTGCATAGAAGACAATGGTTCAGTCATGTTCTTACACATGTTATATTGGTGAAGTTGACGGTGATGGTGTCATTCACTCGTTTATTGTCTGCTATTCACATTGTTGATTTTATTGATGCCTATTATGCTTATCATGATGTTGTCAATCAGTGAAATGAAGTGGTCTTGGACTCAGGGGGAGCATTTGTGTACTTGTTTTTCTTCTTGTTCATGCTTGGAATATTTGCAAATTGTAATAATTTGTGTCTAAGAATATTGTGCATAGACTCAGGGGGAGTCTGCAGCAGCCCTTTGGTATTATTGTCAAAGGGGGAGAAGATTTACGGAGAAAATTGCACATGTGTTGCCAACAATTCCAAAGGGGGAGATTGTTGAGAAAAGTGCAGCAAATAGTATTGTCATTGTTGTCAACATAGTCAGACAGATTTATTGATGCAATGGACAAGAGTTTATTGAACAACAAGGTGCAACCAAAGTACAATGGATAGGAGTTCAGTGTTGAGCAAGGTGTTGCAGGAGGATTGTCATTGTTGTCAATATAGTCAGTTAGATCTAATGATGCAATGGACAGGCAGTTCAAAAGTCACTCAGATGCAGAGGATAAAGTTCAGAAGTTAGTCAGATCATGAGTCCTTAAATGATAGATGCACAGAAACAGAAAACATAATTCAGAATGAGAAGAAGAAGTCTTCAGATCCTAAGATGTCAAGAAGTGGAAAGGTTTTTTGTGAAAACCAAGGCAATCAGAATAAAAAGTTTTATTTAAAATCATGGATAACATATTTGAAATGGGTTTTTCTTAAAACCCAAGTTGGCTCTTCGTTTCGTTGAAAAAGATGCCCCGATGATAAAGATATTTAATTTTAAATATTTAGTTTAAATTTTAAAGGTTTTTTGTGAAAACCAAGGCAAGTCAAAATAAAAAGTTTTATTTAAAACCATGGATAACAGATTTGAAATGGGTTTTTCTTAAAACCCAAGTTGGCTCTTCGTTTCGTTGAAAAAGATGCCCCGGTGATGAAGATATTTAATTTTAAATATTTAGTTTAAATTTTATTTTATTTAAAATTTAAATTAAAATATTAAATTAAATTAAAAGGGCCGACATGTTACTATTTCACGGAAATAAGCTACAGGAAAGTGACGAATGTGGAAGAAGTGTTTGAGACCGACAAAGTTAAATCTGGGCCGACGGATTTTAGGGTTTGGCAGCTGACAAATTCTAGGGTTTCTCAACCGACGTTCTTTTAGGGTTTGTTCCTAAAACTTCTTCTATAAAAGCAAGGGTACTTCGAGTTTGAAAAGGGGGTGTAAAGATAAAGTGCGAATGCGAGCATAGTGTTTGTGAAAGTGAAGTTCGTGTTGAGCAGAGAGCAGAATGTGAAACGACACAGAGTGTGTGAAGCGTGTGCGCAGAGAAAGCAGAGTGTGCAGAGAAGCACGAAGGGCAAAGTTGATTGCAAAGTCTGGCTGTAGCAGTGCAGCAAACTGTGTGAAGTGATTGTGCAAGAGAGAGTAGAGTGCACAGAGATTGCAAAGGTGATGTAGACCAGTTAGAGTCTTGCAATAACAAAGGTATATGTCAAACATTTTTTTTATTCAATATTGAAGTCCAGTTGGTGCTGGCAAATTAAGGGGTTGGTGCCTCTTTCCAGTTGGTGCTGGTAAACAATTTGTCCAATTGGTGCTGGAAAATTAAGGGGTTGGTGCCTCTTTCCAGTAGGTGTTGGTAAAATAGGAGTTGGTGCTCCATTCTATTGAAGCAGATAAAGTTAAGGGGTTGGTGCTCCTTCTAGTTGGTGTTGGTAAAGGATTATGTAAAGTTGTAGCTTTGCATTGATCGGATTTGGATGGTAGTCCAAGCAGTCTTTTTGAGGAGTAGCCACATTGGTCAACCTTGTTAAAATGCTGTGTTATGTGTGATGCTTTCTTGATGCATTTAGTATCTCTTTTATCTTCTTTAAACTGCTGCTGGTTTTATAATCTAATTGTTTTAGAAGTTTTTAAAGAACACACTGATTCACCCCCCCTCTCAGTGTCATTGTGATTACAACAAATTTATGGGTGTGTGTTTCACACGTTTAGATGAAAAATAAGAATTAGGATGTGTGGTGACATAGCAGGGCAAAATTGAACTCCAACAGGTTCTGCCAAAGCACACATATCAAAGGGTCTATGATCACCATGGATAGTGACCAACTGATTTTTAAATTTGAATTTAACACATTGGTGTAAAGTTGATGGGACAGCCCACATTGCATTGATCCAAGGATGACCCAAGAGTATATTGTATGATGTGGGGCAATGTAAAATAAACACGATCGTGTCTAAGGTTCTCGGACCAACTTGCAATGGGATGGTGATAACTCCACATGTTTCTTGTGTTTCGTCATTGAAAGTTTTTATGATCATGTTAGTTGTCTTCATTTCATCACTTCTAAACCCAAATCTTTGGTAGAAGTCAAAAGTGCAAATGTTTAGAGATGAACCATTATCAATCAAGACCCTTTTGACTGCTACATCTCCTATTAGGGCAGTAATATATAAGGGGTTATCCTTATGTAAACTATGTTGTGGGATATCTTTATCTCGAAAGTCAATACAATCGACTTCTCGAGTGATGATAGTATTGGACATGGCTTCAGGTTGAATATTTTGAGGTACCATCATCTGGCTTAATGTGAGCATTAATTCATCCCTATGGGTAGGAGAAGATCTTAACGAGTCCAAAAGGGAAATTCTGGCTGTAGTATTGGATAATTGTTCATTAATATTGTAATGAGGTTTTGGTTGAACATTAGACATATGATTGCCTTTATTGGGATTTTTCAAAATAAATGGAGCTGATCCATCATTCTGAGTTTGATCTTGTTGAGAATTGTGAGCCTGTTGTTTGGTAACAACTCCGATGGTACCTACAATGTTATATTGAAGACGCTGAATTGGTCTCGGTCTAGCGTTTATGGCTTGTTCATTAGGAAGGAACTAATTAGAAGAGGGTCGAGTAGTAACTCTTCTAGGAAATGGTTCTTTCGAAACCATAGAATCTGTGATAGGTTGAATAGGATCTGATTCATTTTTAGAACTATTCGATTGATTTGAGGTGATGTCTATTTCACTTTCAATATCCGATTCTACATCACTAGGATCCGGTGTTTGAGTATTATATAGGGGTCTGGACGTAACCATGGATAAAGTTGTGTCAAATTTTTATAAATCATGATTAGGTAAATGTCCGCTAATAGTTCCTACATATCGGGTAGGAGGAGGGACATTATGATGCTCAATTTGATTGGCCACCTCTTTATCGTGTTTTGGTAAAGGATGTTGAAATATATCTAATGATTGATTAGCATTTTGATTTTGATTTTTGGGAATGTTCTTTTGAGCTTTATTAGGAGGATTTTGTTTAGGTTGAAAGGTTTGCACCTCCATTTCATTATTATCAATCAAGTCTTGTATTTTATGTTTTAATCTTTTGCAAGAGTTTGTAGCATGTCCAGGTCCTTTATGAAAATCACAATGTAAATCAGCTCTGTATTCGGGTATAGTTGGATCAGGTTCCCAGATAGCTGGTAATTGAATCAAACCTCTTTCAAGTAATTGGGGTAGAATAGTTGATAATGGTTGTTTCAATCTAGTAAACTCTCGAGGTGGTTTATCAGGAGGTTTTAATATAATTTTTTTGGTTGTTTTCGTAGTATTAACATTAGCAATGTTTCTACTATCAGTGACTCCGTCACCTACAACTTGTTTGTTTTTATATTGATTTTTGGATGTTTTCTCATCATCTTTCTTTTTGATCTGACCTCTTCTAATGAGAGCATCTTCCACCCTTCGAGCTAAGTCTATAGCCTAAGCGAGGGTGGTTAAGGTAGCAGTTGATAATTCATAGGATATTTGTTCTTGCAAATTATTAATAAAAATGTTCACATTTCCCTATAAGGTAGCACAAAGTGCAGTTTTCCTATCAACTGCCTCCATATAGCTAAGAAATCAACAAAATATTCATCTTTGTCTTGTTTTAAGTTGTATAAATCTTTAATGGTCACATGTCTCTCGATGTAGGCACTAAATTGATGGACAAAAGATTCAGTTGTTTCTTCAAAATTCCTCAAAGAATGAGTGGGCAATTGATAGTACCACTCTAATGCCATTCCTCCTAAAATTTTTAGGAACATTTTTAGTAATAGCAAGTCATCATGTGATATATCATGACATGCTATCCTAAACATGCGAAGATGCTCTATGGGATCTTCAGTTCCTTTATATATAGGCAGGACGGGCATGGAAAAGTGCTTAGGGTATGGCTATGCTACAACTATGGGATCCAAATGCTGACTACACATCTCTCGATAATTGTACGAGGGACGGTAGGGATATATCTGGTCCATGCGGGAAGCTAACTATTTCACCATGGCATTCAGATTACTGGTTTGCCCACCATATTAGTTCGATAGGGTATTAATATGGGATTTGTGAGAAAATGATGGAGGGACATGAAGATTAGATGCTATATTGCTATTGTGTAAATCGTTGGTACGAAGGGTGTTATGAAGAAGTTTTGAAGTTGTATTATGTTGTATCCCAGATTGGTGAAAATTGGTGTTTGGCTTCATTTTATGTTTTTGTCGATTTGAAGCATATTGATCAATAGTTTGGCAAAATAAAGCAGTGAATGAAGGTCTCTTTTGTGTGGGAATGATTTTAGGCTCAATAAAAGGTTCCTTAGGGGGTTGGGTAACTCGTTGTTTTTGCATGTTCTGAATCATAGTGACCATATCTATATTGGATGGTCCAACTTTATCACTTTCTTGATCGATAAAAGACAAAGGATTAGTGTGCATATTAAACATATGTTCCATGGCTGCTTGAGTGTCACTAATTTGTCCTCTATCAATACGAACTACCATATTAAGAGCACCAATGTTATTACTGAGAAATTTCTAGAAATGATCTATATTATCAAAAGCAACAGTTTCATCTGGAGCCATTCTAAGGGATGAGGATCCTTCCTCTTTAACATTTTCTTCTTGTCCATCTACAACAAGCTCATCTTTTGGCTGTTCTAGAGTTCCTCATTTCGAAATTGAATCCTTAGGAAGGACATTTGGGTTTTTTGTTTTGTTTCCTAGCCAATCTTCTTCTTCTTCTTCTTCAGTTTGTTTACCATTCCTAAGTCTAGGCATTGTGCTTAAGTTTAGATTTCAGCAAATATATATATATATATATATATATATATATATATATATATATATATATATATATATAAGTGGATCTTCCCTATCTACATGAAAACAACTGCTTCTGATAGTAGGGGCCTCTAATCAATAGTAGGGGAAGTTGTGACTAAAGCAAAGTAGCTGGTTTCTATCGGTTGGGGGACCCCTACTATTATAATAAGGGGTTCGTCGACTCAGAAACACAATCAGCGGTTGGGACAAATCGTATTTTAGAGGTGGTTTTATATCATTCAAGTCGAGTGGGCTATTCGACTGATCCTTCTCCTCGACCTCGCCCTACTATTATAATAAGGGTGGCTATAGCGTAAGTAATGTCCATTGAATCCTGCTCCACCAACCGTAGCTAAGGCCAGTGAGGGGTAGAGCTTCGGACGGAAGGACATGACCGGATAGATTCAAGTGAGGAGTCAATCCTGGAACACTTCTCAATTCCATAGTTGAAACGGCTACACTGATTCGACTCGGGCACTTCACACGATTGTGACTAAAGCGGGACCGTTATGATCGAATCTGCTAATTGGTTTCGGAATCATCACCCGCTTCCATGGGCTTGGGGTTGAATGGTTTTTGATTGGTCCATGCACGCGGATCGGAGTGATTCCCACCTCTTCCAACTAGTTCTATATAGAAGAGGCCCTACTATTATTGATTCCCTACTATTAGAATAAGGGTTTTGACCCCTTTTCCTGAAGTTGTTAATACGTAGATAATAAACTCGTCTCATCTCTATTTATTGTGAGAAAGCGGTCCCCAAAATAGTAATAAATAGGGGGCCCTATATATATATATATATATATATATATATATATATATATATATATATACAACAAGCTTAAGAGGTATATATTTTAATTATATACCTACTATAGTATTTAACATAAAATGTTTTGGTTTTGTTATGTTTTTGGTTGTTCTTGTTTTTTTTTGTTTTATGTGTTTTTATAACAATATTATAAAGATAACAAACAACACACTAAATGCAAGAAATAATAATAATGAAAGCAATGATCTAGTTTTCTATAAAAAAATTATAAATATCATTAACGGGCTCAAGTTCTTCAGGATTCATGAAATGTTTTTCTTCAAATTGAAAATTTTCTTTCAAGAATTTGACAAAAAGTGCTATAGTGATATTATCTGTCTCAGAATCTGTTTGGTAGAAATAAAGTTCGTGGAAATACTCTCGATATAACACAGCTCTAGGAACTCTTCTCCACCTTTCCCTATCTATAAGA
This sequence comes from Wollemia nobilis, assembly GCA_028583015.1. Lineage (NCBI taxonomy): Eukaryota > Viridiplantae > Streptophyta > Pinopsida > Araucariales > Araucariaceae > Wollemia > Wollemia nobilis. The sequence goes on along the minus strand of JAQPPZ010016917.1, from coordinate 6,257,714 downwards.
ATGACCTCTTGGTCTTCTACACGACCTAGGAATTGGTGTATAACAGTTGTGTTCTCGAGGTATTTCTTGAAGGTGAAAAATTCTGAAGACACAAGAGCTCTCCTATAAGCTAACCACCTATGGCAAGCTCTCTGAAGTTCATGATAAAAAATGAGTTGATGAGGATCCAGGATTCTATCTAGGGCAAACCTCTTGATTTGTCTAAGTTCTGTCGACCTAGATGAAATGATACCTAGTCTCCTATCAAGTTCGTCCCACAAAAGTTGGTTTCTATCTATTTCAGGCACACTAAGCACAAAATTAATTTCTATGGTTGCTAATTGGTTTTCAACATTTATAGTGACAACTAGTCTTTTCTTAGGAGCTACCATCTAAACATGATATGCAACTTAACGATTTTAAATGCATCTATGTTTTTTTTTCAAAAGGTTTTAGTTTCGCGTCAAGTTCACCAAAATGTATCGTTCCAAATTTTTTGCACCCTTACCTTCAGGATAAAGGATCCGCGCCCGAAAGGGGGATGCAAGAAGGATGGGATGGTACCTCGGACTGAGAGGCCCTTTGAAGGTCTTGCCTCTCAAGGGAGGGGTATTAAGGTGATTTTTTGACAAATGGTGGGGTTCACCAGGAAACGTTTAGTGGCAGTCTCCACGCCTAGGTTGGGAATGTGTTTGATGTGTTCAGTTTTACCTTTAATCATTCAAATCCTAGGTTTGGCCAAATGAATCTAAACTATTCTATTAGGAAATGCAGATTTAAATGAATACAAAAATAGAATTAAACAGAGAATATAGGAAATATACTAGATTAGAAAAAAGTCATACCTGATCCGGATGTCTGATGGAGGTTTTGATTTTTGAAGCAGTCAAGATCGCCTCTGATCTGACAGGATTGTCTAAAATTAGACAGGATCATCTGAGATCTGATGAATTCATCAGAGACCTGCAATCAGAGAAATAGACATAGAACACAAAAAATGCAGCAATACTAACAGAGGAAAATGATGTAAAATGACAATATAGATACTAAAATGATAATTATGAATAAAAATTCAAGTAAATTATAGTATTCTAATGATAAATTATGATCTTATCATGCACTTAAGCTATATGGGTGAACTCCAAAATACAGAATAGCAAAAAATAACAATAAAATGATCTAAATGCAGAATGAAACAAAAGACGAAAAGAGAAAAGTGTAAACTCTGGGCACTAATTGCCCCCAATGTTGACTGCAGTCGAAATCGTCTGTAGAGTGCGAAATCATCTCAAATTCGGGCGTGATCATCCGAGATTGTACAAGATCATCTGCGATGATCTGAGCTTGCTCCGACTGAAGAATAACAAAGTTCCTGCAAGAAAAATTAGAAAGGCACAAATGCAAATAAGAATTCAGGGTATTCTAACACACACAAAGATCAAACTACAGGGGAATTCAGCCAGCTAGGGGTAGGTCAAGGGGGGTCCTAAGGTTTAAATAGGCTTAGGAGGGAGGTTAGGAGGTTGGGGATCATCCCAATTTGGGATATATCCAACGGGGGAGACTCTAACGGTGTAGATGCGTCTCTGCCCGAGTTAGAGAAGTTGTTGGAACATAAGCTAATTTTGAAAAATCAATTTTGGGATGAAATCGTCTAGACATTCTGCGCTAGACAAATTCATCCGATCTAAGGTGATATCGTTTGATCGGCGATGATATCGTCCAACGGTCACAACAAATCCTAAAAATGGTGCAAAAAACAAGGAAAGTAGTTTAACAGGTGGTTCGGGGTTAAAATTTAAATTTTGAATTATTACTAAGGTTTACTGCACCAATTTTAGGGTGCTACAAGAACATATTGAGTCTCTAACAATTCTCTTTATGCTTCTATGAGATTGAATTGAGATATTGATTGAACATTGAGCTTAGAACATATTGAGTCTCTAACAATTCTCTTTATGATTCTATGTGATTTGAGACAAGTCTTTGAGAAGGCTTGTGGACTGATTTGAGTTAAGCTTTTGTGAAAGCTTGCTATGCAGATTTGAGCAAGTCCTAGAGAGGACTTGTTGAGAAGATTTGAGAAAGTCCTAGAGAGGACTTATTGAGTAGATTTGGACAGGTTCTATGTGGACCTATTGAGCAAATTTGAGCAGGTTTTGTGTGGACCTGTTGAGCAGATTTGAGCAGGTTCTGTGTGGACCTATTGAGCAGATTTGAGCAAGTTCTATGTGGACCTATTGAGAAAATTTGAGCAGGTTCTATGTGAACCTATTGAGCAAAATTATACTAGACCAACTGTACTATGTTTAGTACAAGAGATTGAGCAGAACTATGCTAGACTGATTAAACTATGTTTGGTACAGTATTGAGACAGAGATTTGGAGGTGACAGAGTATAGAGGATAGAGTCTTAGTGGATAGAGATCCAACACCAAGAATAATTGAAGAAATATCTGAGTGAGGAGTCTTCAAGTGGAAAGAGATCCACCAGTCGGTGCAGCATAGAGATAAAGTCTTCTAGAAGATCACTAGCTAGAGTAGAAGGGGAAAGAGTTCTCCTGTGGAAGAGATCCATGAACTTGAGATTAGGGGATCAACATCTCCTTTGGATAGAGATCCATAAACATTGTAATTTGGGAAGGAGTCCCAAGAGATTATTTGAGAAATATTTAGAAGAAATATTTTCTCTGTGGAGGTAGCCCACATTGGGTGAACCACGTTAAAATGATGTCTCTATTGTGTGTGATGTTTTGTGGATTGTTTTTATTGTTTCTATTAATATTGCTAAATGGTACTATTTGGAAAAAAGTTTTATGTTATACTGTTCACCCCCCTCTCAGTATAAGCATATGTTCTTCAATTGGTATCAGAGCGGGTCTCTCCACGAAGAGTTTAACAACTTGGAGAAGGATCCATAAGTAACACACATGTGCTCAGGAGGTGAAGAAAGTATAGACTTTGAAGAAGCACTCTTCAACTGTCTCCAAGATCTTGAAAGGATTCAAGAAGAGAATGCACAACTAAAGGAACAAATTCAAAACTATGAATCAACAAGATTTGAGCTTCTACAAAGGCTAATAGAACTCAAAATAGAAGTGAAAGAAATAAGAGAGATTGAACATCAGTTGAGAGATATGTTGGAAGCCAAAGAAGCAGGACTTGAGAAAGTGGCAGCAAAAATTGTTATGCTAAGATGCAGAACTGAAATAAACAAGAGATTACAACAAGAGGCAGGAACATCAAGAAAAAAGGAGGTATCTTACCATATCTCAAGGAAATAAGACCACAAAAGGAAGAATACCATATCGAGTCCTCAACAAAATAGGTTACAAAATTCCTTCCATGGACATTGTTTTTCTTGCAATAAATATGGTCATAGAGCTATGCAATGTACTAGCAGAGACAATGATAGTAGTAGTATAGATTCTCTTGCCCCACATGTGGATGATGATGTTAAGTGTTACAAATGCAATAATTTTGGGCATACAACTAGAAGGTGCAAACTAGAAATCTCTAAGTCTAGTAGAAAGTCCACAACTCAAACTACTAGAAAAGAAGAAAAAGGGAAAGGAAAATTAAAATCCTTGCTAGTTCAAATAGCTTTGCATGCTCAGGATAAAGAAGAAAAATGGTTTCTGGATAGCGGATGCTCTAGACACATGACAGGAGAAAAGGACAAGTTTATAGTTTTGAAAGAAGGAAATAGAGGGTCAGTAAATTTTGGGGACAATGGCTCAACAAAGATTTGTGGAAAAGGAACTCTAAGTATAGGCAATGGAAAAGCAAAAGCTGAAAATGTTCTATATGTGGAAGGTCTAAAACATAATATTTTGAGCATTAGTCAACTTTGTGATCAAGGCCATATGGTAACTTTTCATCAAGATAGATGTGAAGTAAGAAAATCTGAATCTGGGAAACTAGTAGCTAGTGCTATAAGAGAAAGAAATATTTATGTACTCAATGAGATCAAAAAGGAAAAATGTCTCTTATCCAAAGAAAATGAGATCCGGTCTCAACATATAATATTGGGACCAAATGAGAATCTTCTAATGGCTTTGGAAGATAAATAATTGAGTGCTCCTATAGAAGACAAGTCAAAAGAAAGAAATGACATGGACAAAGGCAAACAAATAGAGGACTATTCAATAGAGAATGGTTATGATCTCAAGGGAGAACTCATCTATGCTCTTGACACAGTAAAGAAGGTAAGAAAGTAACACTCTAAGCTTGAAAGTCAGTTTCAAGAATGTGATGAAGAAATATTATTGCTCATAGAGGACTTAGAGAAGTCCAAGGCTAAGGCAAGTAAGTTCAAAGAAAAGTTAGAAGCAAAGATTTTGGAATGTGAGAAGTTAGCACAAGAAGTGGCTACTCTAAAGGAATATTTAAAGGACTCCAAGATCAAGATGAAGAGTTTCACAAATAGCTCTAAGAACTTGGATAAGTTCATTTGTGGACAACAAAGAACATCATGTTCAACAGGTCTTGGCTTTGGAAAGAAATAGGAAAAAGAAAAGTCTACTTCAAGTCTTGAAGAAGAAGGAACTTCAGAAGAAGACACTTCAGAAGAGGGATTCTCAGATGAAAGTGAAAGTGAAAGTGAAACTTCTAAGGATGAGTCAGATTGCAGTGAGTCCAACAGGGACAATGGGCAAAGAAGATTCAGATGGAACAACAATCAGAATAGGAGACCAATGAGGTCTAGACAAGGAAGCTTCAATGGGAGATGCTTCTCATGTCACAAGTTTGGGCACATGGCTTCACAGTGTAGGTCACATGAAAGATAGGTATATGGAAGAGAACAAATTTTCCAAGGATATTGCTATTCGTGTAATGAGTTTGGTCACAAGGCAATGAATTGCATGATTCATGACAGAAGAGGATATGGCTTCACTAGGAGAAATCCTAAGATAGTTGCACATCCAAGGAATAATAACATTAAGTGTTATAAGTGCAATAATGATGGTCACATAGCAAGATGGTGTAGAGAAAATATTCCAGAATCAAGCATGAACAGGAACAAGAATGTGAACAGGAACAAAAATATGAACAAGAACAGGAACATGGGCAGGAACAAGAACATGAACAGAAACAAGAAGATGAACAGGAACACAAACTCAAAAAGAAAAGAGACTCAAAAAATAATGAGGACAAGAGCAGGTACAAGAATAGGAACATGGATAAAAACAAGAACAAGAACATGGATGAGAACAAGAACAGGAATAGGAATAGGGATGATGACTTGGAAAGAAATAGTGAGAGGATTCAACAAAAAGAAAGAGGAAAAGACAAAGGTAGAGAACAATGCTTTTGGGGAGTAGAAATACTCCCACCCCAAAATTAACCACCTCATGTGGAGGTGGGGGAGGGGCTAAGCTAAGAGGCTTAATTCTTAGCCCCGAGCCCCAAAGGTGACCCTTTGCCATTGATGTCAAAGGGGGAGAGATTTGTGTATTTTGGGGAGAGTTTTTGATATGAGGAGAGTTTTGATATCTGAGAGAGCATTGAGCCAGGGGGGAGCAAAGTCCTAGGGGGAGCAGAAAAGAAGGTCAGATTTTAGTAAAAGGATTTGGGTTGCCATCAATGACAAAGGGGGAGATTGTTGGACATTTTGAGTCCCTAAGCTAATATGTTGTCATTGATGTCAAAAGATCATTTAATGTCAAAAGGATCAATGAAGGGTTTTTGTGAAAACCAAGATAGGAAAAATAAAAGGTTTTATTTAAAACCATGGACAGCATATTTGATCTGGGTTTTTCTTAAAACCCAAGTTGGGCTTTCGTTTCATCGAAAAAGGTGCCCCGGTGATGGAGATATTTAAGTTTTAATATTTGGTTTAAATTTTAATTATTTAAAATTTGAATTCAAATTTAAAACTAAATACGCAAGATTTCCATCGACGTCATCAAGCAAATAAAAAGTCATATTTCCATCGACGTCTTCGATATGATTAAAGGACTATATAAAGGGGGCTTCAATTGATTATTATTTTATCCTTGCTCGTGTAATAAAAGTGTTGGCTATCGAATCATTTATGAGCTCATGCGAAATTCTTGAAAAGTGTGGCAGCGAATAACATAGACTACGTTCGGAGAAACAAACATCATGGGCAGCATGGCGCATTGGCAAGTGGGCCTTGGCTAAGGCATGGGGCAGACAAAAACGTCGAGGATCGAATCCCCTTGACTGCATTTTTGGAAAGCGTGAGAGAAGCGCTTCGACGCCTTTGGTTTTGCGGAAGGTGGAGACGGGCATAAGGCACGTTGTGCCTTTCCCTTTCCAACGAGTGGCTAGCTCATGTGGAATCTTAGCCATGGCTAAGACGCTCGCGGTGTGGGCAAGTCGGGGGTTCGAATCCCCTTGAGGAGGTAATTACGTTTTGCATTAATTTAATTTTATTTAGCCCTAAGGTTGGAGTTATAAGGTGGTTAGTGGAAATTAAAGTTTTAATTAAGCTTTGTTATTTGGGCTGTATTGATTATTGCAAAACTTGAGGGGTTTAATGATTTATTTGATGGTTATTAAGAATTGAATTTAGGAGAAATAAGGAGTTGTTTTAAAGTATTTTTGAAAGGCTTATTGATTGTTATTTTGATAAGGGTTTTATTAAAAAGGGACTTTGGTGGATGTGTTTATTTAGTTGGAGTAAAAAGGGTGTAAATTGAGTTATGCTTTATATTGTGATTATTTGAAGTCCACTAACCCTTATTGAGATTGGAAAGGAAAGTTGTGTTTAAGTGTGGCAGATTTTGTGGACAACTCCTTGGCATCAAAAAGGTATGGGCACATTCTCCTATTGATTGTTTATGGTGGTTGATTTCTGAAATATCTTTGGAGAGAAAAGGATTGATTGTGGTTTCCATTTTTGAGAGTTGTTGGTTTAATGCTTCAAGGTTTTCTGGTTTGTGAGTTGTAATTAAACCTTGTTTTAGAAGCATTGTTGTTGAAGCCCATTGATTGTGAAATGAACTTGAACTTGAGTTAGAGAAGAACATGAGTATAATTGTTATGTGAGATTTGTGATTGAGCATTGTTGGAAACATTTTGAGTTGGTTAAATACATGCTTGGACTAGGGTTTGTGAGAAAGGATTGTTCCTTGAGGTGATTGGTTGAGTTGAGTTGATTTAAGCCTAGTCAAGTGGATGCATGTGGTTGTTCAAGTTCCTAGAAATAAACTATTTCATATTCTGATTTGAGTTGAGATTGAGATTTAAGAATAGAAATATAGTCTTAAATTTTTACTATTGAGTTGAGATTGGGATTTGAGTATAGAACATATTGAGTCTCTAACAATTCTCTTTATGCTTCTATTGAGTTGAGATTGGGATTTGAGTATAGAACATATAGAGTCTCTAACAATTCTCTTTATGCTTCTATGAGATTGATTTGAGTTGAGATTGGGATTTGAGTATAGAACATATTGAGTCTCTAACAATTCTCTTTATGCTTCTATGAGATTGAATTGAGATATTGATTGAACATTGAGCTTAGAACATATTGAGTCTCTAACAATTCTCTTTATGATTCTATGTGATTTGAGACAAGTCTTTGAGAAGGCTTGTGGACTGATTTGAGTAAGCTTTTGTGAAAGCTTGCTATGCAGATTTGAGCAAGTCCTAGAGAGGACTTATTGAGATGATTTGAGCAAGTTCTAGAGTGGACTTGTTGAGCAGATTTGGATAGGTTTTGTGTGGACTTGTTGAGCAGATTTGAGCAGGTTCTATGTGGACTTGTTGAGCATATTTGAGTAGGTTTTGTGTGGACCTGTTGAGCAGATTTGAGCAGGTTCTATGTGGACCTATTGAGCATATTTGAGCAGGTTCTATGTGAACCTATTGAGCAAAATTGTACTAGACTGATTGTACTGTGTTTAGTACAAGAGATTGAGCAGAACTATGCTAGACCGACTGAACTATGTTTGGTACAATATTGAGATAGAGCTTTGGAGGTGACAGAGTATAGAGGATAGAGTCTCAGTGGATAGAGATCCAACAGCCAGGACAATTGAAGATAGATCTGAGTGAGGAGTCTTCAAGTGGAAAGAGATCCACCAGTCAGTGCAGCATAGAGATAGAGTCTTCTAGAAGATCACTAGCCAGAGTAGAAGGGGAAAGAGTTCTCTTATGGAAGAGATCCATGAACTTGAGATTAGGGGATCAACATCTCCTTTGGATAGAGATCCATAAACATTGTAATTTGGGAAGGAGTCCCAAGAGATTATTTGAGAAATATTTAGAAGAAATATTTTTCTATGGAGGTAGCCCACATTGGGTGAACCACGTTAAAATGATGTCTCTCATGTGTGTGATGTTTTGTGTGATGTTTATTGTTTCATTAATGTTGATGGTACTATTTGGGAAAAAATTTTATGTTATACTGTTCACCCCCCTCTCAGTATAAGCACATGTTCTTCAATTGGTATCAGAGCAGGTCTCTCCATGAAGAGTTTAACAACTTGGAGAAGGATCCATCAGTAACACACATGTGCTCAGGAGGTGAAGAAAGTATAGACTTTGAAGAAGCACTCTTCAACTGTCTCCAAGATCTTGAAAGGATTCAAGAAGAGAATGCACAACTAAAGGAACAAATTCGAAACTATGAATCAACAAGATTTGAGCTTCTACAAAGGCTAATAGAACTTGAAATAGAAGTGAAAGAAATAAGAGAGATTGAACATCAGTTGAGAGATATGTTGGAAGCCAAAGAAGCAGGACTTGAGAAAGTGGCAACAAAAATTGTTATGCTAAGATGCAGAACTGAAATAAACAAGAGATTACAACAAGAGGTAGGAACATCAAGCAAAAAGGAGGTATCTTACCATATCTCAAGGAAAGAAGACCACAAAAGGAAGAATACCAGATCGAGTCCTCAACAAAATAGGTTACAAAATTCCTTCCATGGACATTGTTTTTCTTGCAATAAATATGGTCATAGAGCTATGCAATGTACTAGCAGAGACAATGATAGTAGTAGTATAGATTCTCTTGCCCCACATGTGGATGATGATGTTAAGTGTTACAAATGCAATAATTTTGGGCATACAGCTAGAAGGTGCAAACTAGAAATCTCTAAGTCTAGTAGAAAGTCCACAACTCAAACTACTAGAAAAGAAGAAAAAGGGAAAGGAAAATTAAAATCCTTGCTAGTTCAAATAGCTTTGCATGCTCAGGATAAAGAAGAAAAATGGTTTCTGGATAGCGGATGCTCTAGACACATGACAGGAGAAAAGGACAAGTTTATAGTTTTGAAAGAAGGAAATAGAGGGTCAATAAATTTTGGGGACAATGGCTCAACAAATATTTGTGGAAAAGGAACTCTAAGTATAGGCAATGGAAAAGCAAAAGCTGAAAATGTTCTATATGTGGAAGGTCTAAAACATAATATTTTGAGCATTAGTCAACTTTGTGATCAAGGCCATATGGTAACTTTTCATCAAGATAGATGTGAAGTAAGAAAATCTGAATCTGGGAAACTAGTAGCTAGTGCTATAAGAGAAAGAAATCTTTATGTACTCAATGAGATCAAAAAGGAAAAATGTCTCTTATCCAAAGAAAATGAGATCCGGTCTCAACATATAAGATTGGGACCAAATGAGAATCTTCTAATGGCTTTGGAAGATAAAGAATTGAGTGCTCCTATAGAAGACAAGTCAAAAGAAAGAAATGACATGGACAAAGGCAAAAAAATAGAGGACTATTCAATAGAGAATGGTTATGATCTCAAGGGAGAACTCATCTATGCTCTTGACACAGTAAAGAAGGTAAGAAAGCAACACTCTAAGCTTGAAAGTCAGTTTCAAGAATGTGATGAAGAAAGATTATTGCTCATAGAGGACTTAGAGAAGTCCAAGGCTAAGGCAAGTAAGTTCAAAGAAAAGTTAGAAGCAAATATTTTGGAATGTGAGAAGTTAGCACAAGAAGTGGCTACTCTAAAGGAAGATTTAAAGGACTCCAAGATCAAGATGAAGAGTTTCACAAATAGCTCTAAGAACTTGGATAAGTTCATTTGTGGACAACAAAGAACATCATGTTCAACAGGTCTTGGCTTTGGAAAGAAATAGGAAAAAGAAAAGTCTACTTCAAGTCTTGAAGAAGAAGGAACTTCAGAAGAAGACACTTCAGAAGAGGGATTCTCAGATGAAAGTGGAAGTGAAAGTGAAACTTCTAAGGATGAGTCAGATTGCAGTGAGTCCAACAGGGACAATGGGCAAAGAAGATTCAGATGGAACAACAATCATAATAGGAGACCAATGAGGTCTAGACAAGGAAGCTTCAATGGGAGATGCTTCTCATGTCACAGGTTTGGGCACATGGCTTCACAGTGCAGGTCACATGAAAGATAGGTATATGGAAGATAATAACTTTTCCAAGGATATTGCTATTCGTGTAATGAGTTTGGTCACAAGGCAATGAATTGCAGGATTCATGACAGAAGAGGATATGGCTTCACTAGGAGAAATCCTAAGATAGTTGCACATCCAAGGAATAATAACATTAAGTGTTATAAGTGCAATAATGATGGTCACATAGCAAGATGGTGTAGAACAAATATTCTAGAATCAAGCATGAACAGGAACAAGAATGTGAACAAGAACATAAATATGAACAGGAACATGAACATGGGCAGGAACAAGAACATGAACAGAAACAAGAAGATGAATAGGAACACAGACTCAGAAAAGAAAAGAGACTCAAAAAATAATGAGAACAAGAGCAGGTACAAGAATAGGAACATGGATAAAAACAAGAACAGGAACATGGATGAGAACAAGAATAGGAACAGGAATAGGGATGATGACTTGGAAAGAAATAGTGAGAGGATTCAACAAAAAGAAAGAGGAAAAGACAAAGGTAGAGAACAGTGCTTTCGAGGAGTAGAAATACTCCCACCCCAAAATTAACCACCTCATGTGGAGGTGGGGGAGGGGCTAAGCTAAGAGGCTTAATTCTTAGCCCCGAGCCCCAAAGGTGACCCTTTGCCATTGATGTCAAAGGGGGAGAGATTTGTGTATTTTGGGGAGAGTTTTTGATATGAGGAGAGTTTTGATATCTGAGAGAGCATTGAGCCAGGGGGAGCAGAAAAGAAGGTCAGATTTTAGTAAAAGGATTTGGGTTGCCATCAATGACAAAGGGGGAGATTGTTGGACATTTTGAGTCCCTAAGCTAATATGTTGTCATTGATGTCAAAAGATCATTTAATGTCAAAAGGATCAATGAAGGGTTTTTGTGAAAACCAAGATAGGAAAAATAAAAGGTTTTATTTAAAACCATGGATAACAGATTTGATCTGGGTTTTTCTTAAAACCCAAGTTGGGCTTTCGTTTCATCGAAAAAGGTGCCCCGGTGATGGAGATATTTAAGTTTTAATATTTAGTTTAAATTTTAATTATTTAAAATTTGAATTCAAATTTAAAACTAAATATGCAAGATTTCCGTCGACATCATCAAGCAAATAAAAAGTCATATTTTCATCGACGTCTTCGATATGATTAAAGGACTATATAAAGGGGGCTTCAATTGATTATTATTTTATCCTTGCTCGTGTAATCAAATTGTTGGCTATCGAATCGTTTATGAGCTCATGCAAAATTCTTGAAAAGTGAGGTAGCGAATAAGACAGACTGCATTCGGAGAAACAAACATCGTGGGCAGCGTGGCGCATTGGCAAGTGGGCCTTGGCTAAGGTGCGGGGTAGAAGAAAACGTCAAGGATCGAATCCCCTTGACTGCATTTTTTGGAAAGCGTGAGAGAAGCGCTTCGATGCCTTTGGTTTTGCGGAAGGTGGAGAAGGGCATAAGGCACGTTGTGCCTTTCCCTTTCCAATGAGTGGCTAGCTCGTGTGGAATCTTAGCCATGGCTAAGACGCTCGTGGTGTGGGCAAGTCGGGGGTTCGAATCCCCTTGAGGAGGTAATTACGTTTTGCATTAATTTAATTTTATTTAGCCCTAAGGTTGGAGTTATAAGGTGGTTAGTGGAAATTAAAGTTTTAATTAAGCTTTGTTATTTGGGTTATGATTGATTATTGCAAAATTGGAGGGGTTTAATGATTTATTTGATGGTTATTAAGAATTGAATTTAGGAGAAATAAGGAGTTGTTTTAAAGTATTTTTGAAAGGCTTATTGATTGTTATTTTGATAAGGGTTTTATTAAAAAGGGACTTTGGTGGATGTGTTTATTTAGTTGGAGTAAAAAGGGTGTAAATTGAGTTATGCTTTATATTGTGATTATTTGAAGTCCACTAACCCTTATTGAGATTGGAAAGGAAAGTTGTGTTTAAGTGTGGCAGATTTTGTGGACAACTCCTTGGCATCAAAAAGGTATGGGCACATTCTCCTATTGATTGTTTATGGTGGTTGATTTCTGAAATATCTTTGGAGAGAAAAGGATTGATTGTGGTTTCCATTTTTGAGAGTTGTTGGTTTAATGCTTCAAGGTTTTCTGGTTTGTGAGTTGTAATTAAACCTTGTTTTAGAAGCATTGTTGTTGAAGCCCATTGATTGTGAAATGAACTTGAACTTGAGTTAGAGAAGAACATGAGTATAATTGTTATGTGAGATTTGTGATTGAGCATTGTTGGAAACATTTTGAGTTGGTTAAATACATGCTTGGACTAGGGTTTGTGAGAAAGGATTGTTCCTTGAGGTGATTGGTTGAGTTGAGTTGATTTAAGCCTAGTCAAGTGGATGCATGTGGTTGTTCAAGTTCCTAGAAACAAACTATTTCATATTCTTATTTGAGTTGAGATTGAGATTTAAGAATAGAACATATTGAGTCTCTAACAATTCTCTTAATGCTTCTATTGAGTTGAGATTGGGATTTGAGTATAGAACATATAGAGTCTCTAACAATTCTCTTTATGCTTCTATGAGATTGATTTGAGTTGAGATTGGGATTTGAGTATAGAACATATTGAGTCTCTAACAATTCTCTTTATGCTTCTATGAGATTGAATTGAGATATTGATTGAACATTGAGCTTAGAACATATTGAGTCTCTAACAATTCTCTTTATGATTCTATGTGATTTGAGACAAGTCTTTGAGAAGGCTTGTGGACTGATTTGAGTAAGCTTTTGTGAAAGCTTGCTATGCAGATTTGAGCAAGTCCTAGAGAGGACTTATTGAGCTGATTTGAGCAAGTCCTAGAGAGGACTTGTTGAGCATATTTGGACAAGTTTGTGTGGAGCTTGTTGAGTAGATTTGAGCAGGTTCTGTGTGGACCTGTTGAGCATATTTGAGCAGGTTCTGTGTGGACCTATTGAGCAGATTTGAGCAGGTTCTGTGTGGACCTATTGAGCATATTTGAGCAGGTTCTATGTGAACCTATTGAGCAAAATTGTACTAGACCGATTGTACTATGTTTAGTACAAGAGATTGAGCAGAACTGTGCTAGACCGACTGAACTATGTTTGGTACAGTATTGAGACAGAGCTTTGGAGGTGATAGAGTATAGAGGATAGAGTCTCAGTGGATAGAGATCCAACAACCAGGACAATTGAAGACAGATCTGAGTGAGGAGTCTTCAAGTGGAAAGAGATCCACCAGTCAGTGCAACATAGAGACAGAGTCTTCTAGAAGATCACTAGCCAGAGTAGAAGGGGAAAGAGTTCTCCTGTGGAAGAGATCCACGAACTTGAGATTAGGGGATCAACATCTCCTTTGGACAGAGATCCATAAACATTGTAATTTGGGAAGGAGTCCCAAGAGATTATTTGAGAAATATTTAGAAGAAATATTTTTTTTGTGGAGGTAGCCCACATTGGGTGAACCACGTTAAAATGATGTCTCTCATGTGTGTGATGTTTTTTTATGCATTGCTTTGATTACTACTATTGATACTGCTATCTATACACTACATAATATTGATTTGAGAAGAAAAGTAAAAAGTGGTCTTATACTGTTCACCCCCCCTCTCAGTATTAGCTTGTGTTCTTCACTATAGATATAGATGGTTTCAAGCCACTTAATACTCTTGTTTGTTTGAATGATCCAATGCACCTTCCTAATTCTTGTACCATTATTATGAAGAGATACAAGGATAATGGTTCCCTTTGCCTTAATCCCTACCACTTCCAAAGAATCTGGTTGAAAAATTATTCACTATAACCTAGAATTTGGGTTATCCATAGCAACTATTGACCCATATTCTCCAACATCTACTAAAGCTAAACTTCTCTAGGACTCTATCTAGGAAACACCATGAGCATTGATCATAGGCTTTATTCATGTTCAACTTTAAAACCATTTCCTCCCTCTTAATATGTTTAATTGAATGCATGGTCTCATGGAGTGTGATTATTCCATCCAAAATATGCCTACCCTTCATAAATCCCCCTTGTTGCTCTGTAATGATCTTTGGGAGAATAAACTTTAGTCTTAACACAATTACTATTAATATTATCTTGTGAATGGTGTTACACAAACTAATTGGATTAAAGTATTTATATTCCTTTAGCTCAAGCTTATTTGTAATGAGCACTAGGAAAGTATTATTGTATTCTCTTCACTTTATCTAAGTGGTATGACTTTATTACTATTGCAAATACATCCTTACTCATTATGTTCTAAAAATCTAGAAGAAACCCACTTGAAATTTATTAGGCTCTAGAGATTTATCTTTTCCTAATGAGAAGACCTCTTCCCTAACCTCCTCCTCAATCATCTCTTTGACAATTTTTGCATTCATGTATCTAGATATAATCCTTGGGTTTTGTTTGATTATTTCTTCCATAACCTCTGGATCATCCTCCCTATACTTTTTTAGAAATAATTTGAAGTTCACCACTCCTTGTCTGATTTAATATTCATCTCTTATTAATTCTCAATCCTCTTTTTGAATTTTAGTTATCCTTTCTATACTCTAGTGTCTGATGGTAGAGATATGAAAGATTATCGTGTTCCTATATCCTTCCATTAATCATTTGTTCCTTGAATTATGTGTCTAGTACGTCTCCTCCCTTACCATTATTGTATATAATTATGACTAGATAACTTTATCTCTACTAAAGTGGACCTAGTCCATCTAGTTTCTACTTATTTACTTTGCAATTCAACTCAATCTTACCTTAATCAATCCTTTTGCAAGATGTTTTCAAAGACCTCCTTGTTCCACTTTTTTACTTCCCCTTCACATGTTTCAATTTCTCAGCAACCATGTATATCTTGGATCCTTAGATTAGATGCATCTACCATATTTCCATCTCCTCATAATTGCTTGGGTGTTGTAGCCACATGAATTCAAATTTGAAGGGGCTATTTTTCTTTCTATCCTCCATACTACACCATAATACAAGAGGGTTATGATTTGAACCTGTTCTTGGAAATGGTGCCAATTTATGCTCATAATTTTCCTCAAACCACTCCAAGGATAGAAAATCCTATCCAATATCACTTGGATCAATTCCATATCTAACCTCTTATTAGTCCACATGAATGCATTGCCACTCAAGTCAACATCATAAAAACTCGATGTTGATGTAAAATTTCTAAGGTCGTCCATACTCTTGATGAATCCCTAGGGGCCCCCATTCTTCTCACCTAGCCTTAATTAAGTATTGAAATATCCTACCATTATCCATATTATCCCATTGACTTGTTTTCCCATCTATTAGTGATATTATATTATTTTGTACCCTTGAGTACCAATGTAAATATTTAGTTTAGAAGTATGTTTATTATTTATGTTAAAAGTATGTGTTAAAATGTAAAGTGTGTGAAAGGTTTCAAGTGTGCAAGTGTGAGTTATGTGTGCAAGTGAAGAGTCATGAGTGTTAGGTGTCAAGTGTGTAAGTGAAGAGTCATGTGAGATGTGTCAAGATTAGAAGTAAGAAGTTATGTAATCATGAGAAGCTTTGTCATAATATAAGAAAGGCATATGAAATTTTGTATCTCCCATAGTTAGAGGAGAGAAAAAATCAAGAGTATTGAAGAATTTTTTGTAAATTTATTTATGGTTTTTTAAGCCTTAACGTACCACAAAAATCACAAGATCGAATATAATATAGCCACAATACAATAAGGTAAAGATAATAATATGAGTAGAGTAATATGAGAAAATTTATATGTATATTAAGGCTAATAATATATCAAATAACATTCATTTTTTTCAATGAGTATAACAAATAACATTCATAAATAAGAAAAAATATGAATGTAAATAGCCCAAATCATACATTTATTGATCAGGTAGAACAACTTAAAAAATTAATTGCTCCAAATATATGTAATATTTATTACTCCACTTTCTCTTACAAATATGATAATAAATTACTCTTTTCTCTATAATGTGATTATATGCTTATGGAGTATTATCTCCATTATATAGCCATAGTAATATGACTCTTTGAATACTTGACTATCCCTTTCCATATGCCAAGTCTCATGATTCTTTGCTTCTCTAATTTACACTTGCATACTTGATGAACACTTGACTCTATATTGTATGCACACCTAAATGTGACTCTTACACTTTTATAACTTGCACACTCTAACCTAAGACACTTGTGAATATCTTTAAATTACATATTTTTATTATTACATATAAGAAACTTGTGCACATAAAATCAACTTACACTTGCACACTAACTTACATGACACTTGTGCATATCCTGCAAATCCACACTTACATAAAAGGGGAAATATAACTCACACTCTAAACTATGGCTCAAACCTAATCTATTATTTACAATTGTACCATAAATATACCATGGGGGTACATTAGCATGTACTAAATAATGTAATATACTCCAATAGTTACATGTTGAAGATAAATCTCCATGCAATGTGATGAATGAGTGTGAACAAGTTTTGTAATAGATATTGAAGATTAAATTATTATCAATAAATATTATATTTTGTGCTATATTATAGTTATTGTGATTAAATAAGATCCTAGGAAATATTGGACCTATAATTTTTGGGCCCACTTTCTTACAGTGGTATTAGAGCCACTTTAGTAAGCCCTATCTAGGGTGGAGAGTGAAAGGAAGATATAATGAGATGAGAGTTTGAAGAAAGCTAGCACCAAAATATTTTGGTGTAAATACTTGAATGTGGAGATTGATATTGAAGTGATGGAAGATTGGAGATTGAATATTGAAGAATTACAACGAAAGAAATATAGAACCATAACATCTGATGTGAATATTGTCATGTGAATTGGACGTGTACACATGAGAGATTGGATAATAGTTAGCACACAATTTTGGTGTGAATATTGGATTGGTGGTCCACAAAGATTGAATATTGGATGAGTGAATTTAAGAAGATGGAGATTGAATATTGAATAGGTGGCCCACATGATATTTGGAGAAGAATATATTATTGAAGGTATTAGATGAGCAATTGAATGTTGGATGTTTGTTGTCGAAAAATATATTTGCTAGAAATAATATCTATGATTGGATTTATGATGTTGGAAAATATAGTTTTCTAGATAAATATGCGATGAAGAAGATGTTTTAATAGAACATGAGGTTGACGAAACTTGAGCGCAACCTAAAATATAGTGAAGTCATGAGGTCAAAGAAACCTGAGCATAATCTAAAGCAGAATGGAGCTTGCATATCAACTAGAACTTCATCCCTCATCCCGTATACATCCAGTATTTCATGTTTTCTATCTCAAAAATGTGATAAGACAAAAAGTACATTCTCAGTCAAAATTATCAGTACTTGATCAAGGACGTATATATCTCCATCCTGAAGCAATTTTACAAAGAAAAACATGTATGCTGAGATCCTGTCACATCAAAGAATTTCTCATAAAATGGCAGGACCTACTAGAAGAAGATGCTACATGGGAACCAGAAAGTATTTTCCAGTCATTTCTAGCTTTGAGGACAAAGCTTTCCGAGGAGGGGAGCCATGTTACAACCCTAATATAGCTAGTCAACTATATTTATATCACTATTATTTGTTCATTTATTTACTTTTAAATAGATTAGGGTGATTTAATTTTGACCATCTATCATCATTAATTTCAATTTGCATTATTTGCAAAGCCCTCCCTAGTGGCGAAGGACTTAGCCCTCCTAAAGTGGCAATATTCCTTTACTTCCATCTCAATTATCTCTTTGCATTCAATTTTTGATTTATATTGCTCCACAAGAGGATGTTGGATGATGATACGAGCATGTGTCCTTATGGTTATCTACTCATCCTATCAAATTGCATGGATAATCGATCACTGCAATCTCTAGGTGGATAGAATAAACCACTAGATATGAGGTTCACTTGAAAATGTAAGTGGATGTGCAAAATTTTGAATGGTAATGCAATGATAAATGTAATTGGTAAAGTGGAATGATGATGTATGATGTGGAATGGATATGGAGATGCATTGATGAGTGAATTTTGATGTTTTTATGAAATTTGAAATTGTTTTGGGGTATTTTATAGCAGTTTGGGTCATGTTTTGTGACTTTTTGTCGCAATTGAAAATTGAATGCCTAAATCAATCCATTAGTCAAAAAATGTGATGCAATGATGTGGTGAATGATAAAAATAATGAATATGGTCATTTTGTGAATTTTTGGACCGTTTTGAGGTATTTTGAAGATTGTTGAGAAATTTCGTGACTTTGGTCATAAACAAAAATTAATCACCCAAATCAGTTTATGCTTTCACAAAATATGATGTAATGATGAAATGGATGCATGGATGAATTTTGAGATGATTCTATGGGGTTTTGCTATAGTTTTAGCTTCTTTGAGTCCTTTTGCAATATTTTGGGACCAAACAATGACTAACATCCACATCATACATAGACACGGGAGAGTGTTCACCACTTTGTAGATGTTGGGCAGCATTTGAGTGCACCAAGTAGATTCCCATGTGTGTTTGAACATTCCAAAATCAGCTATAAAAGGGCTGTAAAGGTAAAATAGTATTTATTCTTGCGTTCAAATTTTCAAGAAGCAGCATCTAAAGGAGAGTGAGTATGTGAGTGAAGGAGTGTGGAGGAGTGAAGTGATGGCGATGGAGGGCATGGATGAGGTAGTAGGTGTGGAGGCATAGGTGGCTAAGGTAAGTGCCCTTGGCATTCTTGTTTGGATTTTGATAATATTTTTTTGTGCAATAAATGTGCTAGTAATGTTTATGTTGTTGTGTTGTGTTGTAGTTGAGGATCTTAGAGGCTCGACACTGATTCTCACCTATCATATCAAGGGTGAGAAAGGCCTTCCAGAAGGCCCATTGGGATAAGTTAGAGTGGATGGGATTGGAAAGGTGTGCTCGAATAGAGGTGGTGAGGGTTGATGAGGGGTACCTCTCTACATTATCAGAGAGGTGGGATATAGATAGGGGGACATTCTAGCTTCTGATAGGGAAGGTAACAGTGACACTGGAGGATGTATATCATATCTTCTAAGTTCTAGTGGAGGGGTTGAATGTCCAAGTTGGGTATGATAAGGAGTATGAGCTGAGGTATATTTTTTGGATATGTATGGAGGGATGTGAGTGTGAGAGGTGGAGGGATAAGGTATTTGACCATGTATGCAAAGGAGTTGGAGGTATTTCCCACCTTGATCATTTTCCTGTTGGCTAATATATTAGTGCCTAACAACACCATCTACCGGTTCCCATGGAACATGACTAGGCTGATGTAGGATATGATCAATGAGCATCAGGTATATGCATGAACACCTATGCTACTAGCATAGATGTATCTAGAGTTGTATGAGGTGATGAGGAAGAGGTAGAAGGGATTGGGCTACAATGTATTATTGTAATGTTGGGGCCAGGAGTACTTTTATGTGGCTCATATCATGGGCCTACCTTGTATAGAGTGGGATAGGGATCAACCCTATGCTTTGAGGTGGAGGGTAGTTGAGGAGGTTTAGTCGAGTTATCCTAGTCATAGTGGATAGGAGTATAGGGATCTATGGGTAGGATTGATGCATAATCAGGTGTGCTAAAGGCCATGGAGGTATGCTAGGTGGCCTAGTGATAGAGAGTAGCTACAATAGATTAGGCACACCAGATGGGTGGTTGGATGGTATGGGAAGAAGGTGGAGTTGATCTAGTTCTCATAGGTATTATGATAGTTTGGGTTGAGGCAAGGAGTACCTAAGACTCTTGTGCTTTATAAGCATCGGGTAGATGAGTCAAGCCTTCCATGTATGGACGAGTGGCAGGTGGAGTATGAGGATGATGAGGAGATAGGTATCTCTTATCTGGATGATGTTAGGACCACCATGGAATATGATGTATGGTTCACTTCATAGCCACCATGGGTATTGATTCAAGTGGTTGAGGAGGGTAGAAAATATGAGGAGGAGGTAGTAGAGGGGGTAGATGAGGCTCCCTAATATTTGAGATATTATTGATCTAGCAGTCGAGGGATGTGAGTGAGGGACGCAATAGAGCAACCTCTAAATATTAGAGATGATGGCAATGGGGGATATGAGATGGAGTAAGTTCTAGAGGGACCTCCTAGTTAGAGTGAGGATGAGTGGATGAGGATCAAGGATGAGTGGGAACAACTCTACCAAATGGTGGTAGAGGAGGATGGAGAGATAGGTCAGCTACATATGGAGTTAGAGGTATGAGTGCTGATAGGTGGAGGAGAGGATACGATAGCAAGGCTCTATGCAAAGCTAGAATAGAGGGACTCTCGTTAGAGGTATTATGTACTATGATTTTAATCCTAGGAGAGATATATCTTTTTTTAGAGGATCTACTCATGCAACACCACATTGGGTTCTAGATCAACCTTATTTCTTTGTAGTGGGTTTTGTTAGGCATAGTGACTCTAGGTATAGCAACTTTAGGTCTAGGTCTCCTTTAGGGTCATAGGGGTCTACTTTTGGGTATTAGCTAGTACCTTGGTGTACTTTTGTATATGAGCCTTGGTGCTTCATTGTATGTGGCCTTCGAGCATTCATTATACATGAAATTATATATATACATGGATTTTACTTTTGTGTTATAAATTTGTTTGGATGTTTGTGTGAATGCATGTGTATATGTGATGAATGACAATGTAGTGATGATGTGTATCAATGCAAATGAACTAAGGCTCTAATAATAATTCATAGTTTAGATTTTACTTTGACCATATTGATCATTGTTGTTTAATTAGGGAAACCAAAATGGTGGTGTGTGAAATTAAAAACTCATGTAATGAAATGATATTGCTATGGATGTTGTGTTGGCTTTATGGATGGCTGATTTGAAATTGTTTTGTAGAGACTCAAACATCCTAGTGATTGCAAAAAAACTCACTAAGTTCTATTTAATTTTTCCAAGACCAAATGTGTGTGCAATGAAATATTCATTTACCAATCATGAGCATGGTAGTGACTCAAGGTAATCAAGAACCAATGTGTGTGCAAGTGAGTTCATTAACCCATATTGAGTAAATTGAGATGAAACCTATCATGGAGGAGACCAAGAAACTAGCTTGTCCTTATGTACAATCAGATATATCTTCAAGAAAGACATGTCACCATGCATGAGTGTACTCCACTATGAGTCAATCATCTATAGCCCTAGTGGATATTAGCTCCATAGTCTAATTATATTATCTCTAGATTTGGGTATTTAGACTACCTAACCATTTGGATGGAAATGTAGTTCTATCCTTATGACTTGAGGATTTGTGGTGTATGATTTGTAAAAATATTTAGAGTTTTGAAAATTATATTCTCAACCAAGGTATGATGAGAATTTAACCCTATACTTACTACTCATTCTTTTATATGGAAGTGTTGATAGTGGTAAAAACCACCATTTTTTTATTTTGGACTATGTGCATAATGGGACAAGCGAAGATGAATTTTTCACTTTGAGGTTCAACCCAACCATGATATTATATCTCTTTGACAAAATATGTTCTTAATATGTGTGAAATGTGTTTGTTTAAATATTGTTAGAGTCAACTCCAAAAACTCAATATTTTCTTTAGTGAAAATGTGTCTTGGTCCTAGAGAAATCTTGACATGTATTGGAGGTTGCTTGAAACACTAGGAGTGGTTGAGTGAATGAAAACACCTAGATATGATGGTAATTTATTTTTGCAAATGATGACTCAACTTATGAAATGGTGCAATGAGATTGATGTGAACTTGAGCGTGCCCCTGATTAAGGCAACAAGCCTTGGATCAATTATTGTCTAAACTTAACAAATGACCCCTAATATGATGGATGGAATGTGTAGGAGTGATAATGAATGTGATTGTGTAATGCAATGTGTGAAATACAATGTGTATGAATGCAATGTGTATGAATGATTTTTTTTTGTGTATTAGTCATGTATATATATACATATGTAAAACATATTAATCATAGAACTCTCTCAAGTGGATAATGCTTAGTGCTTCAGGCTCTTCTACTACCTCTAGACTAGCAAGCCTATAAGTTCCCTGACCTACCTTTTGTTTGAAAATATATGGACCTAACCAATTAGCCACAAATTTATTGCAAATATGCGGTAATGCATTGGTGTTTTGCTGATTCTCTTTAAGGACAAGATATCCTACTTGGAATTCATGTAGATGGACTTTAAAATTATAAGCATGCTTTAAGCGATCTTGATATACTCATAAGTGCTCCAAGGAATTGATTTTCCTTTCATAAAGGAGCATGAGTTGGTTGATATGTGCTTTTCTATCGGTATTATCATCTATGAATTCTTGCAATGAAATGCGTAGTGAGGGGATCTCGAGCTTAAGAGTCATGATTACTTTGGCACCATAGACTAGTGAGAATGGTGTTGCCCAAATAGGCATGTGTATGCTTATTCAATAAGCCCATAATGCCAAGGGAATCTAAGTATGCCAATATCAATAATTTTAATTGACTAATTTCTTGAGAATAGCGATCAAGGTCTTATTGGTTGGCTCAACTTATCCATTTGTTTATGGGTAGTAACGAGTCGAGCAACCATGTTGGGTATTATATTTCTTGCAAAGTGCTCAAATATCCTTGATTTTAAAATATTTTCCATTATCAAAGATTATTTTTGAGGGGATACCAAAATGATAGATGATATGTTGAAGTATAAACTCCATAATTTGAGGTCATATTATACTGGTTAGAGGAATTGCCTTGAACCACTTTGTGAAGTATTCAATGGTAGTTATGATGAATGTATGTTATCCTAAGGAAGGAGGTAAGATTTTACCAATCAAGTCCAAACCCCATTGTGAAAAGGGCAAAAGACTCTGAATAGGTTGTAAGGCTTGTGATGGTACATGAGTTGAATTAGCATGTTGCTAACATTGTTGACATTTATTGACATAAGTGCAATAATCATGTTCCATTTTGGGCCAATAGTAACCCATGCATAAAATACATTTTGTGATGGCCATTCCACTAAAGTGACCACCACAAGTACCATCGTGAGCTTTAGATACTCTTTGGTCCTCTGTAGGCTCAAGATAATGAAGGAGGACTTCATCATAACCACGTCTATACAACACGTCCCCTAAGAGAGTGAAACAAGCTACCTTTTGTTTGAAAGTTCATTTGGAAGTCCATGACATGTTATATGGGAGTGTACCAAATTTGAGAAAGGCTTTTATGTAGCTAGACAAAGGCTCATATGGATATGCATAAAGGAATAAAAAATCCTTATAATCCTTAGATTCAGCATGAGAAATTATAGATTTAGAGATCATTGTGACAATTAATGGTTGTACCTCTCCTTTGGGGTTCTTTGGAATTAGTGATCCTAGAGAGGCCATAACATCTACAAATCTATTAGTCAATCTAGGTAAGCTATAAATCTCATACTAGTAAAATTGTGTAAGCAATTTCATTGCTACTTCATGATAAAGTTTTAATATTGGTTCTTTGCATTGGTATTCTTCATTTACTTGATGAACGACAAGTTGGGAATCACCAAATATATTAATACTATTTATGCTCATAGCTATGGTTTTTTGAAGACCTAAGATTAATGCTTCATACTCTACATTATTGTTTGTGCATGGGAAATTGAGTTTGAACGATAAATGAATAGGTATTCCTTATGGTGTATGAAATATGACTCCTGCACATTGTCCTTTTGTGTACTTAGAACTGTCAAATAATAGTGTGATATCAACATATTCTTTAGGAATGATATCTTCTCATTCAATGACCATAAATACCAAGTCATCTAGGAGCTCAATAATCAAGGGTTGATCACTAGGAAGTGAAGCTTCCACAAATTGATTGACTATTACCTGAACTTTAATGGATTTTTACTGATGAACTCAAGATCAAATTCAGTTAGGATCATTATGTATTTTGTGGTGCAGGTGTTGTTGTAGGTGTGAGACATAATGTAACGTAGAGGATTTTATTTAGCTATGATATAGGTAGTGTGACTTAGTATGTAATGTTTGAGTTTCTTAGTGGAAAAAACCATTGCTAGACATAATTTTTGAAGAACACAAGCTTATACTGAGAGGGGGGGTGAACAGTATAAGACCTCTTTTTATTTTTTCCTTTATACTTCAAAATAGTAAAGCAATATACCCAAAGCAATATCAAAGCAATGCACAATATCATCCACAAAGTGACACCAATTTTAACGTGGTTCACCCAAAATGGTTAGGCTACGTCCACAAAACTTTTCTCTAAAAGTTATCTCAAAGTTCTTTGGGAATCCTTCCCAATTACAATGTTTATGAGCCTCGGCCCAAAGGAGATACCTTCCCCTAATCAAAATTTATGAGCCTCTCGCTCAAAGGAGATACCTTCCCCTCTGCTCTGGAAATGATCCCTCGGAAGATCAATCGCCTCTACCTCTTGCCAGCACGTGGAACTCCTTTCCACCGAAGACCTCCTGTCCTCAATGCTTAGCCTAAGAGACCTTCGCCTTCTATGATCACGTCCACAGCAGCTCAAGCAACCTGTACCAAACACAGTCAGTCGGTCTAGTACAAGTCTTCCTCTGTCTGTCAGATCTGTCCAATGCTTAAGCTTGAACAAATCAATCCTCTGCACACAAGCCTTCTCAAAGACTTGCCAAATCTATCCTCAGGTTCTTCTCAAAGAACCAGTGCACCTCTGTCCTCAAGTTCTCTGATAGAACTATCAAACTCAGCTCACAAGTCCTCTGCTAGGACCTGTCCAAATCTGCTCACAAGTCCCCACCGAAACCTGTCCAAGACTGCTCACAAGTCCCCATCGAAACCTGTCCAAAACTCAGCAAGCTCACCAAGAAAAAAAACTTTCTTAGTAGGAAATCACAAGGTGAATTGTTAGAGACCCAATGTGATTTGTCAAACTCATAGAAGCATAAAGAGAATTGTTAGAGACTCAATATGTTCTATACTCAACTCCCAATCTCAAAACTCAACTCAAATCAACTCAGCTCAAACTCAATCTCAAATCTAAAAACTCAACTCAATATCTGAAATGGATAGGATAGAATGCTTTCTTTCAAGAACATGAAACCCCAACAATTGCCAACTATGCAAAGAATCACATAACAATGATACTCATGTTCTTTTCACCATCAATTAGGGCTTCAACAACAATGCTCATCAAACAAGGTTCAATCAACACCATTCAACTCAAAACACAACCTTGAAGCATTTCACAATCAACATCAGAAAAGGAAACAAGTAGAACTCCTTTTCTCTCCAATATTGTTTGAACAAAAAGCATCCACCAACTCAAATCACAATAGCACAAAACAACTTTTCAAATCATCAACAAAGGAGTAAGCCCAACACTTTAACCAAGTAAAGAATAGCTTGATTATTACCAATTTAATGAAAGCAAATGTCAATCTCAAAGCTGCCCACTTAAGGTTTCACAACTTCACACAAGAAGCAATTTTAACCTTAAAACATCATGCTTTCATTTCCATAATCAACCAAAAGCACTCTCAACATTACAAGAAAAATTTATCCCTTATACACCTTATTTCTCCCTTATAGTCTTATCAAAAATAAAATTTATCTCTCATAAGAATGCAATAAGATATTTCAAACAACACCTTCAAAAGAATATTTTATCAAAATAAAACAAGCTTTAAACTCCTTATAACTCCTAAGCTATTTTTCCCTCTAATAAACTTCCTCCATCCGCAAAATACACTTAGCAAAAATTAATTTCGAAAATACCTTGGCCAACATCAAAAATCGTGCTATGGAGAAATTGTGCACAAATTCTAACACCACCCGCTGCATCCACTTCACGATGAAAAACCCTTTCACGTTATTCGAACGCGAAACCTCCCGTTCGGGTAGCGCGCCAACAGCCTAGCCGCTATCGGTGCGCCAAAGGCGCCCGGTGAGGTTTAAACCTCACGCTGTTAGCCTTGTTCCTTCTGCGCCAGGGATTAAATAAAACAATAGTGCCTCCCTTTCTTCTGACGTGAACACGAAGATGAAAACCTTACGACGGATTTACGACAAACGATGAGTACAAAAAATGAACAGCGGATTCACGAAAACGGCGAAGACACAGTCGAACAGTAGATCACGAATTCACAGTGAGCAACTCTTTTCAAAATGCGGATGGGATAATTCTTGATTTTCATCGAGGGAGATTTATATGCATTTTTACCATAAGCTCTTGACGTCGGTGAGGAGTTTAACACGTCGACGGAGGTCTTGGCTAGCGCCCACAATCTTAAAACATAGCGCCATGGGTTAGGAGAACCCATTGCAAACAATAATTTAATATTTATTTAAAAATAATTAAAGGGAACCTTAACAAGGTTTTTAATTATTTAAATAAATACTTCCTCCTAGACCCAAATGCATTAAACTAATGCATCCACCGTAATCTTTAAACTCTGCCAACTTGGGGTTTACAAAAGACCTTTGAAACTGTCATGTCGTAACCTTCATCAAAACAAATTATTTGACATCAAATCAAATTCCTTCAAGAGCTTCTTGACATCAATGACAACTTATACACTTGAGCAAAGGCAATGTACCCAAAGTACCCAAAATTGCCAACAATCTCCCCCTTTGTCATTGATGGCAAACCTTTACTAAAAACACTTCTCAAGAGCCAAAACTGAAACCAACTGTGCTAACAACTGACCAACTGTGCCCACAACTAAGAATCTTCCTTTGAAGTTTTGCTCCCCCTGACTTGAAGCTCTCCTCTTCACTTTGAAGCTCTCCCCCTTACTCATATCTCTCCCCCTTTGTCATCAATGGCAAAGGGTCACCTTTGGGGCTCGGGACTAAGAATGAGCCTCTTAGCTTAGTCCCTCCCCCACCTCCTGATGAGGTGATTAATTCTGGGGTGGGAGTAAAACTCCCATTAGGCACTGATCATCATCAGTGTCTATAACTTCCTTGCCGGGCCTTCTCTTGAACTCTTTGTCCATATTCCTATTCTTGTCACTTGTTCTTGTTCTTGTTCTCATCCCTGTTCTTGTCCATGCCTTGATCCTTGGACCTGATCATGCCACTGTTCTTGTTCCTGTATTCTGGAATTTCAGCTCTACACTGTCTGATTATGTGACCTTCATTGTTGCACTTGAAACACTTGACGATGTTGTTTCTCTGAGGTAAACCTGATCTTTGAATCCACCAGTTCTGTACCAAACCTGTTCTGACCAAACCTGTTCTGACCAAACCTGTTCTGGCCAAACCTGTTCTGACCAAACCTGTTCTGACCAAACCTATTCTGACCAAACCTGTTCTGATCAAACTTGTTCCTGTTATTTACCTTGCAATAAACTGCCTTGTGCCCAAACTATTGACAAGAGTAGCAATACCCTTGAAAGAAACTAGCACTTCTAAAATTGTCATTTACCTTCTTCACTTGAGCCATGCAATGTGAAGCCATGTGACCAAACCTATGACAAGCAAAACATCTGCCTTGAAACTTTCCTTTATTTGACCTCTTAGGTTCTGAAAACTTCTTCTTCTCATTCTGAATTCTGTTTTCTATTTCGTGCATCTATCATTCAAGGACTCCTTTTTTAAATACTTTCCTCATCGGAACTCTCTTCCTTTTGGAGTCTCTTACTAGACTCTCCAACTTGTTCCTTGTGTGGTTTAACAAAACCAAGGCCTGTTTTATCTTTTGTCTTTCTTTGACCTTTGATGAGTGACTTAACCTTTTTGGAGCTATCTTGAAACTGTAAAGCTTATCCTTGTACTCTTTAGTTTCCTCTTTCAAAGAAGCCATTTTTTTCTAACTCACTATACTCAAGAACCTTAGACTCTAACTCATCCTTGATTTGAGCTATAGAGAAGTCAGTTTCTATAAGATCATTTCTCCCATACAACATTCATCTAACTTATCCTTGAGTCTAGCATCTTCTTTCTTTCATTGAGTTAACATCCTCATTACATACGTAGCATTAGTCATTAATATTTTCATCATCATTCATCTTGAGTTGTTCAAACATATCTTTGGAGTGTCTCAACTTGGCCTTTCTAACATTTGTATCACTTGTATGAACCACCTTCAACTGTTTCCACATTTCACTAGCTGTCTTGCGGTGAATCACTTTGGTGAGATCTACTTCTGTAAGCCTTTCAGGATTGCATTCATTGCTTTTGAATTGTTGTGATGTAGGAGCCTTTCTTCTTTAGTATTAGGACCATGTTCAGGAATAGTGTACTCATCTTCAATCACTTCCCAAACCTCATTCCCAAGTGCCATTAGATGAACCTTCATCCTTGCACTCCAAAGACCAAAATCTGACCCATCAAGAATAGGTGCTGCATTGCCACTTGAATGATCCATTGTGTTCTTTACTAGCTTTTCCTTCAAGTTGTTAAACTTTTCGAAGGCACCGGCTCTGATACCAATTGAAGAACACAAGCTTATACTGAGAGGGGGGGTGAACAAGTATAAGACCTCTTTTACTTTTTCCTTTATACTTCAAAATAGTAAAGCAATATACCCAAAGCAATATCAAAGCAATGCACAATATCATCCACAAAGTGACACCAATTTTAACGTGGTTCACCCAAAATGGTTGGGCTACGTCCACAAAACTTTTCTCTAAAAGTTATCTCAAAGTTCTTTGGGAATCCTTCCCAATTACAATGTTTATGAGCCTCGGCCCAAAGGAGATACCTTCCCCTAATCAAAATTTATGAGCCTCTGCTCAAAGGAGATACCTTCCCCTCTGCTCTGGAAATGATCCCTCAGAAGATCAACTGCCTCTACCTCTTGCCAGCACGTGGAACTCCTTTCCATCGAAGACCTCCTGTCCTCAATGCTTAGCCTAAGAGACCTCTGCCTTCTATGATCACGTCCACAGCAGCTCAACAACCTGTACCAAACATAGTCAGTCGGTCTAGTACAAGTCTTCCTCTATCTGTCAGATCTGTCCAACTAAGCTTGAACAAATCAATCCTCTACACACAAGCCTTCTCAAAGACTTGCCAAATCTGTCCTCGGGTTCTTCTCAAAGAACCAGTGCACCTCTGTCCTCAAGTTCTCTGATAGAACTATCAAACTCAGCTCACAAGTCCTCTGCTAGGACCTGTCCAAATCTGCTCACAAGTCCCCATCGGAACCTGTCCAAGACTGCTCACAAGTCCCCACTAGAACCTGTCCAAAACTCAGCAAGCTCACCAAGAAAAAAACTTTCTTAGTAGGAAATCACAAGGTGAATTGTTAGAGACCCAATGTGATTTTTCAAACTCATAGAAGCATAAAGAGAATTGTTAGAGACTCAATATGTTCTATACTCAACTCCCAATCTCAAAACTCAACTCAAATCAACTCAGCTCAAACTCAATCTCAAATCTGAAAACTCAACTCAATATCTGAAATGGATAGGATAGAATGCTTTCTTTCAAGAACATGAAACCCCAACAATTGCCAACTATGCAAAGAATCACATAACAATGATACTCATGTTCTTTTCACCATCAATTAGGGCTTCAACAACAATGCTCATCAAACAAGGTTCAATCAACACCATTCAACTCAAAACACAACCTTGAAGCATTTCACAATCAACATTAGAAAAGGAAACAAGTAGAACTCCTTTTCTCTCCAATATTGTTTGAACAAAAAGCATCCACCAACTCAAATCACAATAGCACAAAACAACTTTTCAAATCATCAACAAAGGAGTAAGCCCAACACTTTAACCAAGTAAAGAATAGCTTGATTATTACCAATTTAATGAAAGCAAATGTCAATCTCAAAGCTGCCCACTTAAGGTTTCACAACTTCACACAAGAAGCAATTTTAACCTTAAAACATCATGCTTTCATTTCCATAATCAACCAAAAGCACTCTCAACATTACAAGAAAAATTTATCCCTTATACACCTTATTTCTCCCTTATAGTCTTATCAAAAATAAAATTTATCTCTCATAAGAATGCAATAAGATATTTCAAACAACACCTTCAAAAGAATATTTTATCAAAATAAAACAAGCTTTAAACTCCTTATAACTCCTAAGTTGTTTTTCCCTCTAATAAACTTCCTCCATCCGCAAAATACACTTAGCAAAAATTAATTTTGAAAATACCTTGGCCAACATCAAAAATCGTGCTATGGAGAAATTGCGCACAAATTCTAACACCACCCGCTGCGTCCACTTCACGATGAAAAACCCTTTCACGTTATTCGAATGCGGAACCTCCCGTTCGGGTAGCGCGCCAATAGCCTAGCCGCTACCGATGCGCCAAAGGCGCCCGATGAGGTTTAAACCTCATGTTGTTAGCCTTGTTCCTTCTGCGCCAGGGATTAAATAAAACAACAGTGCCTCCCTTTCTTCTGATGCGAACACGAAGACGAAAACCTTACGACGGATTTACGACAAACGGCGAGTACAAAAAAATGAACAACGGATTCACGAAAATGGCGAAGACACAGTCGAACAGTAGATCACGAATTCACAGCGAGCAACTCTTTTCAAAATGCGGATGGGATAATTCTTGATTTTCATCGAGGGAGATTTATATGCATTTTTACCATAAGCTCTTGACGTCGGCGAGGAGTTTAACACGTCGACGGAGGTCTTGGCTAGCGCCCACAATCTTAAAACATAGCGCCATGGGTTAGGATAACCCATTGCAAACAATAATTTAATATTTATTTAAAAATAATTAAAGGGAACCTTAACAAGGTTTTTAATTATTTAAATAAATACTTCCTCCTGGACCCAAATGCATTAAACTAATGCATCCACCTGTAATCTTTAAACCTGCCAACTTGGGGTTTACAAAAGACCTTTGAAACTGTCATGCCGTAACCTTCATCAAAACAAATTATTTGACATCAAATCAAATTCCTTCAAGAGCTTCTTGACATCAATGACAACTTATACACTTGAGCAAAGGCAATGTACCCAAAGTACCCAAAATTGCCAACAATCTCCCCCTTTGTCATTGATGGCAAACCTTTACTGAAAACACTTCTCAAGAGCCAAAACTGAAACCAACTGTGCTAACAAGTGACCAACTGTGCCCACAACTGAGAATCTTCCTTTGAAGTTTTGCTCCCCCCGACTTGAAGCTCTCCTCTTCACTTTGAAGCTCTCCCCCTTACTCATATCTCTCCCCCTTTGTCATCAATGGCAAAGGGTCACCTTTGGGGCTCGGGACTAAGAATGAGCCTCTTAGCTTAGTCCCTCCCCCACCTCTCGATGAGGTGATTAATTCTGGGGTGGGAGTAAAACTCCCATTAGGCACTGATCATCATCAGTGTCTATAACTTCCTTGTCGGGCCTTCTCTTGAACTCTTTGTCCATATTCCTGTTCTTGTCACTTTCTTGTTCTTGTTCTCATCCCTGTTCTTGTCCATGCCTTGATCCTTGGACCTGATCATGCCACTATTCCTGTTCTTGTATTCTAGAATTTTAGCTCTACACTGTCTGATTATGTGACCTTCATTGTTGCACTTGAAACACTTGACGATGTTGTTTCTCTGAGGTAAACCTGATCTTTGAATCCACCAGTTTGACCAAACTGTTAAAAAAAAACTGACCAAACCTATTCTGACCAAACCTATTCTGACCAAACCTATTCTGACCAAACCTGTTCTGAGTCAAACCTGTTCCTGTTATTTGCCTTGCAATAAACTGCCTTGTGCCCAAACTATTGACAAGAGTAGCAATACCCTTGAAAGAAACTAGCACTTCTAAAATTGTCATTTACCTTCTTCACTTGAGCCATGCAATGTGAAGCCATGTGACCAAACTTGTGACAAGCAAAACATCTGCCTTGAAACTTTCCTTTATTTGACCTCTTAGGTTATGAAAACTTCTTCTTCTCATTCTGAATTCTGTTTTCTATTTCTGTGCATCTATCATTCAAGGACTCCTTTTCTGAAATACTTTCCTCATCAGAACTCTCTTCCTTTTGGAGTCTCTTACTAGACTCTCCAACTTGTTCCTTGTGTGGCTTAACAAAACCAAGGCCTGTTTTATCTGTTGTCTTTCTTTGACCTTTGATGAGTGACTTAACCTTTTTGGAGCTATCTTGAAACCTGTAAAGCTTATCCTTGTACTCTTTAGTTTCCTCTTTCAAAGAAGCCATTTTCTGTTCTAACTCACTATACTCAAGAACCTTAGACTCTAACTCATCCTTGAGTTCTTGTGTCTTAGCTATAGAGAAGTCAAGACTTTCTATAAGATCATCTCTCTCCATACAACATTCATCTAACTTATCCTTGAGTCTAGCATTCTTCTTTCTTTCCTTTTTCAAAGCACTAAGAGCACTAATAAGTTCACCTTCAAGATCTACTTCACCTTCCTCTATATCTTCCTCTATTTGTTTGCTTTTTGAATCATCAAAGCCTTTTTCAGATTTCTTATCACTAGAGGTGCTACCCTTTTCAAAAACCATACATGCATCTTCCTTATAGTTTTCTGAAGCATCCTCATACATACTAGAAACCAAATCATTATTTGTGCAATCATCCTCAAGGTGACCAAAGTTTCCACATCTAAGACATTTCATGATAATGAATCTATGTTTCGGTTCTTCCTCTTTTTCTGATATGAACAACATCTCATTTTCATCATCACTTGAAGAACTTTCACTATCACTACTAGAACACTTACTTGCTTTGTCTAGGTAGAAACTCTTCTTGTGCTTGTGAGAATACCTCTTTCCTTGATTGTTGTGCTCATCTTTGTTCTTCCTGTGATGCTTGTGCTTTTCAGAATCCTTGCTCTTAGAATCCTGTTTATCTTCATCACTTTCATTCTTGGGAACAGTACTATCAGTAGCATAATGACCAAACTTTCCACAATTGAAACATCTTATATTTTTCATACTTTTGTGCTTTCTAGAGAACTTGCCTTTCTTGTTGTAATATGCCTCTTCATCACTAGAAGACTCATCACTATCTTGAAGTTGTTTACCCTTGGATTTCTTGGTAGCCTTGAAAGTTGCCTCTTTCTTGACATCAACCTTCACTTGAGTTCTCAACTCAAATGCTGCAAGTATACTATGGAGCTCATCCTTTTTCAACTTATCCAAATCTTTAGCTTCCTCAATAGCAGAAATATTTTCACTAAATCTATTAGGAAGAGATCTTAAAATCTTATCACAAACATCATTTTCAGCAAGCTCAAGACCTAAGTCTTTCATGGAGTTAACAACCTCATCCATACGAAGCATGTAGTCACTAATATTTTCATCATTATTCATCTTGAGTTGTTCAAACATACCTTTGAAGTGTCTCAACTTGGCCTTTCTGACATTTGTATCACCTGTATGAACCACCTTCAACTGTTTCCACATTTCACTAGTTGTCTTGCAGTGAATCACTTTGGTGAGATCTCGCTTTCTGTAAGCCTTTCGGGATTGCATTCATTGCTTTTGAATTGTTGTGATGTAGGAGCCTTTCTTCTTTAGTATTAGGACCATGTTCAGGAATAGTGTACTCATCTTCAATCACTTCCCAAACCTCATTCCCAAGTGCCATTAGATGAACCTTCATCCTTGCACTCCAAAGACCAAAATCTGACCCATCAAGAATAGGTGCTGCATTGCCACTTGAATGATCCATTGTGTTCTTTACTAGCTTTTCCTTCAAGTTGTTAAACTTTTCGAAGGCACCGGCTCTGATACCAATTGAAGAACACAAGCTTATCCTGAGAGGGGGGTGAACAGGTATAAGACCTCTTTTTACTTTTCCTTTATACTTCAAAATAGTAAAGCAATATACCCAAAGCAATATCAAAGCAATGCACAATATCATCCACAAAGTGACACCAATTTTAACGTGGTTCACCCAAAATGGCTGGGCTACGTCCACAAAACTTTTCTCTAAAAGTTATCTCAAAGTTCTTTGGGAATCCTTCCCAATTACAATGTTTATGAGCCTCGGCCCAAAGGAGATACCTTCCCCTAATCAAAATTTATGAGCCTCTGCTCAAAGGAGATACCTTCCCCTCTACTCTGGAAATGATCCCTCAGGAAGATCAACTGCCTCTACCTCTTGCCAACACGTGGAACTCCTTTCCATCGAAGACCTCCTGTCCTCAATGCTTAGCCTAAGAGACCTCTGCCTTCTATGATCACGTCCACAGCAGCTCAGCAACCTGTACCAAACACAGTCAGTCGGTCTAGTACAAGTCTTCCTCTGTCTGTCAGATCTGTCCAACACTTAAGCTTGAACAAATCAATCCTCTACACACAAGCCTTCTCAAAGACTTGCCAAATCTATCCTCAGGTTCTTCTCAAAGAACCAGTGCACCTCTGTCCTCAAGTTCTCTGATAGAACTATCAAACTCAGCTCACAAGTCCTCTGCTAGGACCTGTCCAAATCTGCTCACAAGTCCCCATCGAAACCTGTCCAAGACTGCTCACAAGTCCCCATCGAAACCTGTCCAAAACTCAGCAAGCTCACCAAGAAAAAAAACTTTCTTAGTAGGAAATCACAAGGTGAATTGTTAGAGACCCAATGTGATTTGTCAAACTCATAGAAGCATAAAGAGAATTGTTAGAGACTCAATATGTTCTATACTCAACTCCCAATCTCAAAACTCAACTCAAATCAACTCAGCTCAAACTCAATCTCAAATCTGAAAACTCAACTCAATATCTGAAATGGATAGGATAGAATGCTTTCTTTCAAGAACATGAAACCCCAACAATTGCCAACTATGCAAAGAATCACATAACAATGATACTCATGTTCTTTTCACCATCAATTAGGGCTTCAACAACAATGCTCATCAAACAAGGTTCAATCAACACCATTCAACTCAAAACACAACCTTGAAGCATTTCACAATCAACATTAGAAAAGGAAACAAGTAGAACTCCTTTTCTCTCCAATATTGTTTGAACAAAAAGCATCCACCAACTCAAATCACAATAGCACAAAACAACTTTTCAAATCATCAACAAAGGAGTAAGCCCAACACTTTAACCAAGTAAAGAATAGCTTGATTATTACCAATTTAATGAAAGCAAATGTCAATCTCAAAGCTGCCCACTTAAGGTTTCACAACTTCACACAAGAAGCAATTTTAACCTTAAAACATCATGCTTTCATTTCCATAATCAACCAAAAGCACTCTCAACATTACAAGAAAAATTTATCCCTTATACACCTTATTTCTCCCTTATAGTCTTATCAAAAATAAAATTTATCTCTCATAAGAATGCAATAAGATATTTCAAACAACACCTTCAAAAGAATATTTTATCAAAATAAAACAAGCTTTAAACTCCTTATAACTCCTAAGCTGTTTTTCCCTCTAATAAACTTCCTCCATCCGCAAAATACACTTAGCAAAAATTAATTTTGAAAATACCTTGGCCAACATCAAAAATCGTGCTATGGAGAAATTGCGCACAAATTCTAACACCACCCACTGCGTCCACTTCACGATGAAAAACCCTTTCGCGTTATTCGAATGCGGAACCTCCCGTTCGGGTAGCGCGCCAATGACCTAGCCGCTACCGGTGCGCCAAAGGCGCCCGGTGAGGTTTAAACCTCACGTTGTTAGCCTTGTTCCTTATATGCCAGGGATTAAATAAAACAATAGTGCCTCCCTTTCTTCTAACGTGAACACGAAGACGAAAACCTTACGACGGATTTACGACAAACGGCGAGTACAAAAAAATGAACAACGGATTCACGAAAACGGCGAAGACACAGTCGAACAGTAGATCACGAATTCACAGCGAGCAACTCTTTTCAAAATGCGGATGGGATAATTCTTGATTTTCATCGAGGGAGATTTATATGCATTTTTACCATAAGCTCTTGACGTCGGCGAGGAGTTTAACACGTCGGCGGAGGTCTTGGCTAGCGCCCACAATCTTAAAACATAGCGCCATGGGTTAGGATAACCCATTGCAAACAATAATTTAATATTTATTTAAAAATAATTAAAGGGAACCTTAACAAGGTTTTTAATTATTTAAATAAATACTTCCTCCTGGACCCAAATGCATTAAACTAATGCATCCACCGGTAATCTTTAAACCTGCCAACTTGGGGTTTACAAAAGACCTTTGAAGCTGTCATGCCGTAACCTTCATCAAAACAAATTATTTGACATCAAATCAAATTCCTTCAAGAGCTTCTTGACATCAATGACAACTTATACACTTGAGCAAAGGCAATGTACCCAAAGTACCCAAAATTGCCAACAATTTTTCCACATAAGCGTATCTAGTTTCATAGCTTACCAATATTTGACTAATGTAATAAACTGCTTGATCTTGATTGTTTTCATTTTACTGTGCAAGCATTGTCCCTAATGCAAAGTCCATTTCTGAAACATAAAGATGGAATGGGACTGCCAAGTGAAGAGGAGTTAATACTGGTGGAGAAGCCAGGTATTGCTTAATGTCATTAAAACCTTATTGGCATTCTTCTATCCATGAAAATGTCACCCCCTTTTGTAGTAGGTGATTGAAAGGCTTGCATTTGTCTAAGATTTGCATGATAAAGAAATGGATCAATTAAATATTTCCTTGTAAACTATGCAACTCTTTCAAGTTTTTTGGAGGAGGCATCTCCATAATATCCTTGATCTTGTTTTGGTCCACTTCAATGCTTATTTTGGACATAATGAATTCTAGTAGTTTTCTTGAGGTGACACCAAAGATACACTTTTTGGGATTCAACCTTACATTATGCTCTAGAAGTTTATCAAAGACCTTTTCTAAGATACCAATGTGCTCTTGTCGAGTTTTAGATTTTGCCAATAAATAATCCACATAGTCTTTAATGATCTTATGCATGTAATCATGGAAGATGTATGTCATGGCACGTTGATAAGTGACACCTACATTTTTGAAGTCGAAGAGCATCACCTTTTCACAAAAATTCCCCCAAGGTGTTGTGAATGTTGTTTTGTGTTGGTCATCAAGATTAATTCAAATCTAGTTGTATCCTAAAAAACCATCCATTAAAGAAAGTATTTCATGTTCAAAGCAAGTGTCAACAAGAGTATCAATGTTTGAGAGAGGAAAGTCATCCTTAGGATACACTTTGTTAAGATCTTGAAAGTTAGTGCAAATGTGTATCACCTCGTTAGGTTTGTAAATGGGTACCATGTTTGAAAGCCACTCAGGATAGTCAATGGGTATAATGAATCCCACATCTAATAGATTTTGAATCTGTTCTTTGACCATGAGGGCAATGGTAGGATGCATCTTTCTCAGTTTTTGTTTGATCAACTTGGCATCAAGATGCAAGGTTAAATTGTGTAAAACCAAGTGTAGACACTAAAATCTGGTCAATCCGATTATGCTACCCAAAGCAATGGCTAAATTGGCATACCAAGGCCCCTAGGGCAGCCCTCAAGAGGTATACAGTGGTTCTAACCACTCAGTGCAAGGTTTTGGAAGGTTTCAGGCCACTTTTGAGACCTTTTTAACACCCTGTTTCTATTTGTCCCACCATGGGATGAATACAAATTCTATTCATCCCACCCTAAAGTAATAGCAGCATTCATCCCAGGGTGGGACGAATAGGAGGTTTGACCAACAAAAATTCAAATCTGGATAAATGGTGCCTAGTAACTTTCATATTCCTACCTATTATTGCATGCAATTTAGAGCACACAATATATTTATGCCTTACTCCATGAATGAGGCCAAATTGGGAGATTCTCTTCCCCCTCCAATGCATGTCACCCTGGTGGCCAAGTGGCGCCTCTTGCCCTGCATGCCCTTGTATGCATTTTGACCCATGAGCCTCATTTTGTATTTTCCACACAAAGGATAGGGAGGAGTTTTTTAGGACAAATCAACAGAGTGCTGCTAAGATTTCCTTTCACCTTTTGTGCCAATTTTTACCTCAAAATATCTACCTAGTGAAGGAGGTTTGTGAGTGAACTAGTAAGCATAATTTATCACATAACTAAACCACATGAGTTATTTTCCTCACCAAATTTGATGACAATACCCTCCATAGTTTTTTACATCAATCCCCAGTAGAATTGGTGGTAAAATTTAGGTAGAATTTGTGGGCATCCCACCCCCGGGCACCCCCCAATTTATGACAGTCCTATTCGTCCCACCCTATGATGAATAGAAATATATCATCAATTTTTTTGACTATTTTTAATTATTTATTTTCTACATGTTCATATTATGCTTTAGTTCAAATTTTATGTCATTCTAAGTTATATTGGACGAGCCATCACAATTTTAGTGTTTTGTAGGGTCTCATGCAGGTCTACGATGGTCATATGGAGAAATGCCTAAAATGTCATTGATTTTGTAAATCTTATCATATGGGTTTTCATAAAATGTTTTTTTATGCACACTGTCCAAGTTTCAAGTGTTTTGGATATGTTTAGATTTGTAAATTGCTTGCTTTGGGTTTTGTAGATTGGAAAAGCGCCCCGCAACTACGCCACACCTAAAGATGTAATTTCCATGCAATTTTTGGTGATATCTTTCCAAAAAAACTTACTTCACATCCCTCTACAATTTCATATTATTTGGATTTTTTTGATACAAAATCTATGCATATGCCCATTACTAGTCTTTTAGTGCCTATGGGGATTGCATGTTTTACATCATACACATTTGATATTTGACACTTTTTGGTTTCCTTACATGTAGGTGGAGGTCTCTACATCACATTATTAAGGATCATAGGACATCAATACTTGAGATACAAGTGACAGAAACCTTGGGCCGCCCACTTCGATTGTGGGTACAAGGAAAGACATTAGATGTGCACCCCAGATACTTGAAGGATTTTGATTCTTGGGCACCCAATTTGTAAAAAGTTATATCAATTATTTGAATACTCAAAGGGGAAATTTTGTAACCTAGATTTTATCTACCTAATTAATAAGAAGTTGATTTACTTTGCTCCATTTCTTGTTATTTGCTATCTTTTCCATCTTACTTGCATGCTTTCATTTTGTATCGCTCCAAATTTTTTGCACCCTTACCTTCAGGCTATAGGATCCGTGCCCGGAAGGAGGATGGGAAAAGGATGTCGCGGTACCTCAGACTGAGAGGACTTGCGAAGGTCCCGCCTCTCAAGGGAGGTGTATATTGATGATTTTTCGACGGATGGTGGGTTCACCAGGAAACATTTAATGGCAGTTTCCACGCCTAGGTTTGGAATGTGTTTTTATGTGTTCGTTTTTAGCCTTAAGCATTCATATCCTAGGTTTGGCCAAATGAATCTAAATTAATCTATATGAAAGTGCAGATTTAATGAATACAAAAAGCAGAATTAAGACAAAAAAAGAGAAATTACAGAATATTAAAAGCAGAATACCTGATCCGGATGTCTGATGGAGATTCTGATGTTTGAAGCAGTCAGGATCGCCTCTGATTTGACAAGATCATCTGAGATCAGACAAGATCGTCTGAGATCTGACGAATTCGTCAGAGACCTGCAAACAAAAAAATAGATGCAAAATACAGAGAATGCAACTATGATGACAGAGGGAAACAACACAAAATAACAATATGAATACTAAACAATAGTTATGAATAGAAATTCAAACAAATTATGATATTCTAATGACAAATTATGATCTTATCATGCAACTTAAGCTATATGGGTGAACTCCAAATGCAAAATAGTAAGAAATAAGGATAAAACTAACTAAAATGCAGAATAAAACAACAAAAGGAATAAGAGAAAGCGCAAACTCTGGGCACTGATTGCCCCCAATGCAGATTGCAGTCAAAATCATCTGGAAGCAATGAAATCGTCTCGAATTGCGACAGGATCGTCCGAGATTTGAACGAGATCGTCTACGACGATCTGAGCTTGCTCCGACTGAAAATCAATGAGGTCCCTGCAAGAAAACTTCAAAATAACAAATGCAAAATGATGCTCTAGGTATTCTAATGCACGCAAAATCAAGTTACAGGGAAATTCAGCCAGGGGTTGGGAAGGGAAGGTCCTAAGGATTAAATAGGCTTAGGGGAGTAGTTAGGAGGTTGGAGATCATCCCTATTTGGGAGATCTCCAATGGGGGAGGGTCTCTAACGGCGCAGACACGCTTCTGCCCGGATTAGAGACCCGTTGGAACAGAAGCTAATTGTGCAAAATCAGTTTTGCGACAAGATCGTCTGGACGTCCTAGCCCAGACGAAATCGTCAGATCTGGGGCGATATCGTCTGATCGGCGACGATATCGTCAAACGGTCAAAACAACCTCTAAAAATGGCACGAAAAAGGGGGAAACGGATTACCCGACGGTTAACGGGCGGTTTGGGAGGTTAAAATTTGAATTTAAATTATTTACTAGGATGAATGTAATTATTAGAATTTCACTGCGCCAATTTTAGGGTGCTACATTTTGCCCCCTCTTTAGCGAATTTTTCGAAGAAAATGCGTTAAAGATGAGTTCTTCTCGATCTACGAGAAAGCAAAAATTATTCCCATTTTTAGGCGATGATTCTTGGTCGAATCGTACGACAACTTACTATGGTGCCCCCTCCGTGTTTTTACCCAAATCGAACGTTTGAGGTAAAAACACGGAAAAGCAAAATTATTTTTGAATTATTTTTGAATAAAATTAAGAAAAATAGGGTAAAACCCTAATTCATTTTTACTGTTCATTTTTACTGGTTTTAGAGCTCTGGAAGCAAAAATGGTGGAGACGACGCACAGATCAACAGAGGTCCGACGCGGTCTACGGGTAAGAGTCTAGACTTAACTTAGAATGCTTTAATTTGATTTTACATGCTTTTTAGGTAAATTTTAATCAATTTTTGAGCATCACGGCCATTTTTGGGCCGTCGACGTCGTCGGGACGAAATCGTCCCGATTTCGACGAAATCGTCTCAATTTCGCCAATTTCGTCCAAGGGCGAAATCGACGAAAGGGGGACGATTTCATCAAATTAGGGACGATTTCGGCTTGCGAAATCGGAGACGATTATGCTCAAATTTGGGACGATATCGTCCAATAGTGGACGATATCATCAATTGCATAAAATTGAACTTATTTTACTTGCATTTTTAATTACTTGAATTGTTATTAATGATTGTTTGTTGTTTTGTTGTTTATGTTGCAGAGAGGTTTGCTAAAAAGCAGGGAATGGAAGTATGGAGGTTTGAGAGATGACTTGGCCGCTCTTACATAGGCAGAGCGGGATCAGCTGGCACAGGCCAACTTACAACATGTGGCAGAGATGCCACAAGTGTCTACAGATATGGGGCTACTGACAGCCCTAGCAGAGAGATGGTATCCGGGTTCTTCATGTTTTTGGCTACCGATAGGGGAGATGACTCCCACTCTAGAGGATGTATGGAGGATTCTAAGAATCCCCATACAAGGACGGTTGATCACTCCTACGGCCAATCAAGGCCATGCTATGGGACGATTGTGTGGTGACCCGAGCTTCACCCTGGAGAAGGGGGAAGTTAATATCGAGGCACTACGTCAGATGCCTGGGGCATCTAGACTCACACGGGTTCTAGCTGGAGTAGTTGGTGGACTTCTGCTGTGCCACCAGAGCGGGTGCAGGGTGCCATGGATGCTCGCAGATGTGATCTACGATATGCGGGACCATGGCTATAGGTTTTCTTGGGGCAGCTATGTGCTATGCCGATTGTACAGGATCCTATATGGGGTCGTGTACAAGGGCGACCGATGTCTGGTGATGACATCGCTCCTACAGGTTTGGTGCTGGGAGCACATTGCAGTGCGAAGGCCGGTAGGGCTTCCTCTGATAGGGATTGATGGGGAGAGGCCCCGAGTTTTCTACTGGTGGCTCCGAAGAGGGTCACAATGGCGGATCGACCTTTCGATGTCCCGGAGACTATTAGATGACCTAGTCCTGGACCAGATTACCTGGAGGCCATGGCGCGAGCACCCAGGGTGGGCCGAGGATGGACAGGAGCTAGCTCACGTTAGGCGAGTGTGCTGGCTATGGATGGAGAGGGGAGAGGTGGAGCTCCACCGCTATGACCGAGTTTTGCGATAGTTCGGTCTGCAGTAGGGGATCCCATCTCTCAGGGATTATGAGTTTTCTTGGACTGTCCGGGATAACACTACAGTGAGCGGGGCTCCAGACATGCAGCGCTTCTGGAGCCAGGACTCGGATGATGCCCCCATTCAGCCAGTGGATGGGGACGACGCAAGGGTAGCCGATGGCTACGATGCCTGGTACGTAGGCATCCGCCCTCCTCGGATGACGAGGGCTCAGGGTTCGATACACGTAGTTGTGCATCGGATAGGGAGGCGGTGCCAGGCGGCTATGGAGGCGGCCCAGGGTCACGGCGGAGAGAGCTGAGGAGGCCGCATGCACAGGAGAGGCCACGATAGAGGGAGAGGAGGGAGGCGAGACCCCCTTCTCCATAGAGAGAGAGGCCACCATCGCCCGATAAGGGCAAGGGTGTTGACATAGGGGAGAGTAGCGAGACAGCTACTCTTCGAGCGAAGAGAGATCGTCTCCGGGCATAGGTGCAGACATTGCAGGACGAGGCTGCACGCCACCGAGCTGAGGTTACCCAGCTCAGAGACGAGATTGCACGCCTCAGGGCACGGCGGAGGGGCGAGCACTGGGGAGCTAACACGGGCTATTGCCCAAATTACTTTCTACCAGACTTTGTACTATCAATTGGTGCCAGAGGAGGATAGACTACCCCTGCCAGCTAACATCGCAGAGCCGATCAGGATTGGGTCGTCTAGGACTTCATCCCGATCGAGGACTAGGACTCACAGTACTACTCAGACTACGATGGGGCCACCTCGTCCACCTCAGGGCGGGGAGGAGATGAGGCTGAGAGCTCGAGGGGCTCTCGAGGCTAGAGGACTGCATTACACTGTACAGATTGATATGTAGGTTTATTATTTTTTGATAGAGGATTGAGTATGCCGAGGTACAGATTGTGGCATACCGATCCAGTTTTGATGATGTATATATACTGTTGATATATATATGAGATGAGATAGTTTTGATCATATGACTTGTGTTATGTGTATGTTTATGATGCTTTTATGTTTGATTGATTGATTTGATAATTGGATTGAGGATTCATGAAATTATGTCATTTTGAAAATTTATAATTTTGATGTCATGCGGTAATATTTTAAATGAAATAATCTGATGTAACAAATTGGTTGTTTGTAATGTGATGTGGTAAAAAATAAAAAGAGACTTCTAACAATAATTTCAAAGGACATTGTCGCTATTATAGACCATTTCATGGAGTCGCTGCTCACTCGGTCGTCAAGCTAATCCCAGTATAGAAATATTGTTAAAAGTAAAAGAGTGCTTAAGAGACTGTCTTAAGACTTTGGTGCAA
Organism: Wollemia nobilis; assembly: GCA_028583015.1. Lineage (NCBI taxonomy): Eukaryota > Viridiplantae > Streptophyta > Pinopsida > Araucariales > Araucariaceae > Wollemia > Wollemia nobilis. Next base: position 6,214,139 of record JAQPPZ010016917.1, on the reverse strand, counting down.
TGGTGAAAATGATGATGATGATGGTTTGTTTTTCAGATTTTCATAAAAATAGTATGCATGAAATAATGTTAAAATGATTTTGCTAGGCATAAATTCCTAAGTGTGATAAATTTTTTGGATAATTCCTTAGGAATTATACCATCGTTGCAAATTTGAAGGTTGACATAATGACATGAAATAATGAAAATGTGCATGCTTTTTAAAAGCATAATTTGTGTAACATAATGAATTAAGTCATATGGTTTTCATGATTTTTAAATAAATGGGGAATAAAAATTGTTACAATGATTTGCGCTAGGCATAGAATATGTAGGTATAGACTTATACCATCATCGCGAAAATCCAAAAAAAAGATAGTTTTATTGCATGGTTGATTTTTTAATAAATAGAAAATATGAAGATGAGGACTTGCGCTAGGCATAAAATTCCAATTTTGGTTTTGGAACTATACCATCGTCGCGAAAGTCAACAAAAGTTATATATATATATATATGTTTTGATTGTATATTTTTGAAAGAAATTTTTGATTTTTCTATTATATAGTTGTCTTTATGGTAAACAACTGTACTTGAATTATTCCAAACAAGTTGCAAAAATAATATTTCAAAGTATTTTGAAGACAAAAGTTAGATTTATAAGGAATCCCATGTGCATATGTGAATTCATTTCCGATCTTGATTTATCATAATGATACACAAAATCTCTCAAATACAAATGTGTGTGCAATTGCTTTGTGCATTTACCAGTTTTGAGCAAGATAATATGATACAAGTGATTTGAAGAAACCAAATAAGTGTTCATTAACCATGATGTAGATGCATATAACCATACTAGACTACTATGTAGGTCGGATTATCAAGAGCTAGCTAATCCATAAGCGGACATAGGTCTATACAAAAGAAGGTCGCTAATGTGACAGACATATCACCACGCTAGGAGTTACCCAAGGCCAAGCAGGTTGGGCACAAACCACTTGTTATGGGGCTTACCTCACAGTTTTCGAATAATTGAGAATTCCAGGGATTCAAGCTCATCAACCCTTCTTTTCTTTTCAAAGGGTAGGGAAAGGGATTTTATTGCTTTCTTGCTTTCTGCTTTCTTTTGCTTTTCTTTTGAACTTTGCTTCTTTTTCTTTTTGTATTTTTTTGCTTGATTTTTGAGATAGTGCTTGAAATATTGCTGTAATGATATAAAATAACATTTTTCTTTTCTCTTTTTTCTTGAACTTTTCTTTTCTTTTTCTTTGCTAGGGATACTTGCTCGGATTAGTCTGTAGAGCAAGGGATTTTTATTCTGGGTAGGGGTGAGCTTGTCCTTTTGCCAATTCTCAAAGATTCTAGACCATGTGCATGATAGGATAGCAGGGGAAACTTTTCGCTCAAGAAATCACTTCTACTATGTAGCAAAACATGGAAATTACAAATATAATCATTTTATTGTGAAAAGATGTGCTTGGTTTAAGTAAATAACAAGATCAATTCTCTATGCTCAAACTTTATTTAATTGAATTTTGTGGACTTTGATATAAGAGAGATTAGTAATCATGCCGGATAAAATCAAGATATTTATTTTTGTGAGTGTGCAAGTGAGGGATTCCAAATAAATGTTAATTTATCAAAAATAATTTGAAACATATAACCGCAACATTTGTAAGAAAATATATATAAATACTTTTTGAGAAGTTTTGAGAATATTGACTCTCTCTTTCTTCTTTATATTGTTTTGGTTTCGAAAGAGTCAAGCATATTGTTGTTTTTATATTTTTATCATTATTTTGTTTTTTGGTTTTATTTTTGTTTTTGAACAAAAAATTTAACAAGTGCCATAAATAAATGCAACAAATAGTTTTGAAGATTTTGATGATTATGAATGTTTTTGGTGTTTTTGAATTTATAAATTTGAAAGAAATACAAGATAGTGATTTTGAACAAATATATACATGGATGAAATGACCAAATTTATACATAGTAACGTTTAAGATGCAAAATATTCATGGGTTCTTTAAGTTCTTTACCATCTAAGGTAGATAATTTGTATGCTCCTGATTCGAATTTAGCAAGTAATAATGTATGGTCCAAGCCAGTTGGGCTCAAATTTACCTTTAAGGTCCTTAGTTGCATTTGTATTTTTTTGATTTTCTTTTAAAACAAGGTCGCCGATCTCAAAGGATCGATGACGCACTTTTTTAGCATATGATCTTTTAAGCTTGTTTTGGTAGGCACGGAGATGCTCCAAAGCATTGATGCATTTTTCATCTAGGAGTTCCAACTGACTGAGTCTGCCAACTCGATATTCATCTCCTACTTCGGTATCTTGAAGTAGCAGAGCCAAAGAAGGAACTTCTAATTCAAAGGGAAAAACTGCTTCAGCACCATAAACCAAAACAAATGGTGAAGTTCCCATGGGGGTTCGAACACTAGTTCGATAGGCCCACAAGGCTGGATATAATTGAATGTGCCAGTCACGGCCAGTTTTATTGACCAATATTTTGAGGATTTTGATTAAGGTTTTGTTAGATGCTTCTGCTTGACCATTACCCTGAGGATAATAGGGAGTGGACCAACGATGTTGAATCTTATATTTTTGGCATAATTTTTTAACATCTTTATTTTTGAAACAAGTTCCATTGTCAGAGATGAGATTTGCAGGAATTCCGAACCTACAAATGATTTGATTAAAAATAAATTTAGAGACTTGTGTGCCAGTGCAGGAAGCTAAAGGCATAGCTTCAACCCACTTCGTGAAATACTCAATGGCGGTTATGATGAACTTGTGTCCATCAGATGACACAGGATTGATTTTGCCAATAATATCTAAGCCCCATTTTGAAAAGGGCCAAGGAGATGAAATAGCCTGCAGCTCTTGTGCAGGCGCATGGACAAGGTCAGCATGTTTTTGACACTTGTCGCAATGGCGCACATACTCATGTGCATCCGTTTCCATGGTAGGCCAAAAGTATCCTATCCGAAGGAGCTTTTTAGCAATGACACTACCACTAAAGTGTCCTCCACAAGATCCATCGTGGGCTTCACTCAAGGCTGATTTAGACTCTTCTAAGTTTAAACATCTTAATAGGATACCTTCAAAAGATCTCCTATATAAAGTATTGCCAATTATTACAAATCGACTTGCTCGTCTACGTAATAACCGACGCTGGTTTCTATTAGAATTGGCAGGGAAAGTCCCATTTTGGAGAAAATCAAATATGTCCGTATACCAAGGTTCAGGAGTAGTTTCATTGATTAGAAACACATCCAAAGGCTCTAAGCATGACTTATTTGAAGCGGGTTCCTGGAGTCGACGAATAATGATAGTGGCATATTCGTCATCTAACTCCAAGGGCAGGAGAGATGCAGCTGCGGCCATAGCATCAGCTGCACGGTTGCTAGTTCGAGGAATAGCTTCCAAGGTAACTTGATCAAATAGGGACATTAATTGTAAAACATAGGCCTTATATGGGCACAGTTTATCATCTCTGGTCTGATAAACTTCATTAATTTGGTTTATAACCAGTTGAGAATCACCAAAAACTAAAAGATGTTTAATTTTTAGCGCTAAGGCAGCTCGTAATCCAAGGATTAGAGCTTCATACTCAGCAGTATTGTTGGTGCAAGCAAATGTCAATTTGAAGGACAGAGGAATAAGATGTTTTTGTGGGGATATTAAAATAATACCCGCACCAGCCCCACTCATGCATCGGGCTCCATCAAAGTATAAGGACCATTGTTCAATATGGTCTGCCTCTAATTGAAGGCATTCATCCGAAAACTCGATGATGAGGGGATGGGTAGACTCTAAGGGTGCAACAACTAATTGATCTGCTATGATTTGACCCTTAACAGACTTCTGTCCTATGAATGTGAGATCAAACTCGCTTAGAGCAAGAACCCACTTGGCTGTGCGACCCGATAAATAAGGTCGACTCATGAGATACCTTAAGGGATCGTATTTGGCAATGACATAAGTTTTTTGACTAAGCATATAATGTCATAATTTTTGCGTAGCAAAAATGACTGCTAGACATAGTTTTTCTAATGTTGTGTAGCGGGTTTCATAACTGATGAAGGTTCGGCTAATATAATAATTAGCACGTTCTCTCTTTTCATCATCAAGCTGAGCTAACATAGCCCCTAAGGGAGAATCTGAAGCTGAAATATATAGGAGGAATGGGCGATCAGGTTTAGGTGGTGAAAGCACAGGTGGATTAAGGAGGTATTGTTTGAGAAGTTCAAAAGCTTCTCTACATTCGGTGTCCCAATTAAAAGGGACATCCTTCTTAAGGAGTTTAAGAAAGGGACCGGTTTTGTCCGCCGACTTATCGATGAAGCGACGGATAGCTTGAAGCTTACCTTGTAAACTTCGTAACTCAGATATATTAGTAGGTGCGGGCATATCAGTGATGGCCGCAATCTTGAGAGGGTCGATTTCGATACCACGTAAAGAAACTAAAACCCCTAATAGTTTGCCGGACTTAACTCCGAATATGCATTTTGCTGGATTTAATCGAATGAGATATTCTCGTAATCGATTAAAAACTTTTCTCAAATCATCTAAATGATTATCTTCAATAATAGAGCGAGCTATAATATCATCTACATAATCATGTAGGATATCATGCATCATATCATGAAAAATATAGGTCATAGCTCGTTGATAAGTTGCACCTGCGTTCTTTAAGCCAAATGGCATCACTTTCCAAAGAAAAGGTACCCCAGGGGGTAATAAAGGCTGTTTTAGCCTGATCTTCAGGAGCTATCCTGATCTGATTATAACCGGAGAATCCATCCATTAAGGACATCATCCCACTCTCGGCAGTAAAGTCAATGATTTGATCCATGTTTGGAAGAGGAAAGTCATCTTTAGGGCATGCAACGTTAATATCTCTAAAATCTATGCAAACCCTAACTTTGGTAGCTTCTTTCTTGGTGACTGGAACTACATTTGAGATCCATTCAGCATAATCAATAGCTTGTATAAAGACAACATTCAGGAGTTTTTCTAACTCCCCTTTGACTAGCAGAGCCACTTTGGGATGCATTTTTCTAAGTTTTTGTTTAACAGGTTTAGCATCCGGATGGACCACTAGATGATGCATGACTACAAAAGGGTCTAGACCTGGCATATCTTCATATGTCCAAGCGAAGACATCTTCATACTCTTTAAGGAATGCAATGTATTGTTCTTGTTTTTCTTGACTTAATTCTGATCCAATATTGATTATGTGAGGATTATCCTCGGTTCCAATATTAATTTTAATGACGTTTTCTACCTCCATGTGTAGATCTCTTTCAAAATTAGGTGGGGCGGGTGAAACGCCCAATTCTTGTAATTCTTGTAAGGTTAATTTGGATAATTCATCTTGAGGATTAGTGGCCTCAAGTTGGGCTATAGTTGGTATAGAACCATCAAAATAAAATCCATTGTGTAACATCTCTTCAACAGAGACATCATGGAAGATATCTCCTTCCAACTCTTCATCGGGGTCAGCAATCATTTCAGGGTAAGCTATGGATAGCATGTTACATGAAAATGACTAATTTTTAAGAGGCAAATCATCACACCTATCCAAATAATCTTGATAACATATGAGATGATCATCATCTTCAAAAGGAAAGGGTTGACCCTTACTAGGAAATAGGCCCACACCACAGCAAGCGTGCCACGGTTCTACCTCGAAAGGTTCTTTCATGCCATTTTGGAAAGGTCCCAAGCCTTTCCCTTTATATCCCATTTTAAGCATCATGGGTTTAGCTTTAATATATTCATTGGTAAAATAACACCGAGCGTATCCCTCATGATGAGTTTTGATATTCCGAGGGATTCTTCCCCAGTCATATCCTTTATAAATGAAGGCACAACTCCCGACTTGGTAAGTACTTCCCATAGGTTGTGGGAGGCCCAAAGTACGAGGAGATGGCGGTAAGTTATTTAAAAGAATTGAATCTCGCATGAAAGCATTTGTCTTTTCTGATATTAAGGTTGTGGATAAATCTGGTAAAAGTTCATCAGAAAGGGCATAAGATGTAGAAGGATTATTCCCTATATCTTGAGATGTGGAAGGTATGATAGTTGTTTCTGTAGGTTTTGAATTTATAGGGATAGAACATGAAGGATTGGTTGTAGATTTAAGATCTTTTTGAGGTTCTAGAGTGATTTGTTTAGAAGATTGTTGATCTATATAGGAGGATGAAATTAATGGAGGGGAAATAGGTGAAGTTATGGGTGTGTGTTTCACAGGTTTAGATGAAAAATAAGAACTAGGATGTGTGGATGACAGAGCAGGGCAAAATTGCACTCCAACAGGTTCTGCCAAAGCACACATATCAAAGGGTCTAGGGTCACCATGGATAGTGACCAACTGATTTTTAAATTCAAATTTAACACATTGGTGTAAAGTTGATGGGACCGCTCGCATCGCATTGATCCAAGGGCGACCCAAAAGTATATTGTACGATGTTGGGCAATGTACAATAAACACGGTTGTTTCTAGGGTTCTAGGACCAACTTGCAATGGGATGGTAATAACTCCACACGTTTCTTGTGTTTCATCATTGAAAGCTTTGATAATCATATCAGTTTTCTTCATTTCATCACTTCTAAAGCCAAATCTTTGGTAGAAGTCAAAAGTGCAAATGTTTAGAGATGAGCCATTATCAATCAAGACTCGTTTGACAACTACATCTCCAATTAGAGCAATAATGTATAAGGGATTATCCTTATGTAAACTGTGTTGTGGGATATCTTTATCCCGAAAGTCAATACAATCAACCTCTCGAGTGATGATAGTATTGGCCATAGCTTCAGGTTGGATGTTTTGAGGTACCATCATTTGGCTTAATGTAAGCATCAACTCATCCCTATGGGTGGGAGAAGATCTTAATAAATCCAAAAGGGAAATTCTGGTTGTAGTATTGGATAATTGCTCATTAATATTGTAAGGGGGTTTAGGTTGAACATTAGGAGCATGATTCCCTTTATTGGGATTTTTCAAAATGAATGGAGCCGATCCATCATTCTGATTTGATTCTTGTTGAGAATTTTGAGCCTGTTGTCGGGTAACGACTCCAATGGTACCTACAATGTTATATTGAAGACGTTGAACTGGTCTCGGTCGAGCATTTATGGCTTGTTCATTAGGAAGGAATTGATTAGAAGAAGGTCGAGTAGTAACTCTTCTAGGAAATGGTTCTTCTGGAACCATAGCATCTGTGATGGGTTGAATAGGATCTGATTCATTTTTAGAACTATTCGATTGGTTTGAAGTAATGTCTAGTTCACTTTCACTATCTGATTCTATATCACTAGAATCAGAAGTTTGAAAATTATGTAAGGGCCTGGTCGTAACCAGGGATAAGGTTGTGTCAAATATTTGAGGATCCTGAATAGGTAATTGTCCGCTAATGGTTCCTACATATCGGGTAGGAGGGGGAACATTATGATGTTCGATTTGATTGGCTACCTCTTTACCATGTCTTGGTAAAGGGTGTTGAAATATGTCTAATGTTTGATTAGCATTTTGATTTTGATTTTGGGGAATGGTCTTTTGAGTATTATTAGGAGGGTTTTGTTTAGGTTGGAAGGCTTGCACTTCCATTTCATTATTATCAATCAAATCTTGTATTTTATGTTTCAACCTTTTACAAGCATTGGTAGAGTGTCCAGGTCCTCTATGGAAATCACAGTGTAAGTCAGCTCTGTATCCGGGTATAGTTGGATCAGGTTCCTGGATAGCTGGTAATTGGATCAAACCTCTTTCGAGTAATTGAGGTAAAATAGTTGATAAGGGTTGATTTAATCTAGTAAATTCTCGAGGAGGCTTATCAGGAGGTTTCAATATAAATTTTTCTGTTGTCTTCGTTGCATTGATATTAGCAACATTTCTGCTGTCACTGACTCCATCACCGACAACTTGTTTGTTTTTATATTGATTTCTGGATGTTTTCTCATCATCCTTCTTCCTAAGTTGGCCTCTCCTAATGAGGGCATCTTCTACTCTTCGAGCTAAATCTATAGCTTGATCGAAGGTAGTTAAAGTAGCAGTTGATAGCTCATAAGATATTTGTTCTTGTAAATTATTGATAAAAATGTCCAACATTTCCCTATAAGGTAGCACAAAGTGCAGTTTTCCTATCAATTGCCTCCATCTAGCTAAGAAATCGGCAAAACATTCATCCTTGTCTTGTTTTAAGTTGTATAGATCTTTAATGGTTACATGCCTCTCGATGTAGGCACTAAATTGATGGACAAATGATTCAGTTGTTTCTTCAAAGTTTCTCAAAGAATGAGTGGGCAATTGATAGTACCACTCTAATGCCATTCCACCTAAACTTTTCGGGAACATTTTTAGTAATAGCAAGTCATCATGTGATATATCATGACATGCTATCCTAAACATGCGAAGATGCTCTATGGGATCTTCGGTTCCTTTATATATAGGCAAGATAGGCATGGGAAAATGCTTAGGGTATGGTTGAGCTACAACTATGGGATCCAAAGGTTGACTACAGATCTCTCGATAATTGTACGAGGGACGGTAGGGATCTATCTGGTCCATACGTGAAGCTAATTGTTTCACCATGGCTTCCAGATTACTAGTTTGCCCCCCATATTGGTTTGGTAGGGCATTGACATGGGTTTTATGGGCATATGATGGAGGGACATGAAGATTAGATGCCATGTTACTATTGTGTAAATTATTGGTAGGAAAAGTGTTATGAAGGAATTTTGAAGTTGTATTATGTTGTATTCCAGATTGTTGAAAATTGGTGTTTGGCTTCGTTTTAGGTTTTTGTTTACTTGAAGCATATTGCTCAATAGTTTGGCGAAATAAAGTAGTGAAGGAAGGTTTCTTTTGTGTGGGAATGATTTTAGGTTGAATAACAGGTTCCTTAGGAGGTTGGGTAACCTGTTGTTTTGACATGTTTTGAATCATAGTGACCATGTCTGTATTGGATGGCCCAGCCTTGTCACTTTCTTGATCAATGAAAGACAAGGGATTAGTGCGCACATCATACATATATTCCATGGCTGCTTGAGTGTTACTAATTTGCCCTTTATCAATACGAACTGCCACATTAAGGGCATCAATGTTATCATCAAGAAATTTCTTGAAATGATCTATGTTGTCAAAAGCAATAGTTCCATCTGGAGCTACTCTAGGGGATGAGGATCCATCCTCTTTAACACTTCCTTCTTGTTCATTATCTTCACCTAGGTCATGTTCTGATTGATCTAGAGTTTTTCCTTCCGGAATTGGATCTCCAGGAAGGACATTTGGGTCTCTAGTTGTATCTTGTAACCAATCTTCTTCTTCTCCTAAAGTTTCTTTACCATTCCTAAGTTTAGGCATGGTGCTTTAATTTTGATTTCAGCAAATATATATATATATATATATATATATATATATATATATATATATATATATATATATATATGCAACAAGATTAAGAGGTATATATTAATTATATACCTACTACAATATTTGAAATGAAATGTTTAAGTTTTTGCTATGTTTTTAGTTTTTTTTTTTTTTGTTTTTTTTTTTTTAAATAATATTGTAAAGACAACAAATAACACAATAAATGCAAGAAATAAGACTGAAAGTAATAATCTAGTTTTCTATAAACAATTTATAAATATCATTAATAGGCTCGAGTTGTTCAGGAGTCATGAAGTGTTCTTCTTCAAATTGAAAGTTTTCTTTTAAAAATTTAATGAAAAGAGCTATAGTGATATTATCTGTCTCAGATGTTGGTTGATAGAAGTAAAGCTCGTGGCAATACTCTCGATATAACACAGCTCGAGGAACTCTATTCCATCTTTCCCTATCTGTAAGAACAACCTCTTGGTCTTCTACAAGACCTAGGAACTGGTGTACAATGGCTGCGTTCTCGAGGTATTCCTCGAAGGTGAATAATTCTGAAGATACAAGAGCTCTCCTATAAGCTAACCATCTATGGCAAGCTCTCTGAAGTTCATGATAAAAGACTAGTTGATGAGGATCCAGGATTCTATCTAGGACTAGCCTCTTGATTTGTTTAAGTTGTGTTGACCTAGATGAGATGACACTAAGTCTTCTATCAAGTTCGTCCCACAAGAGTTGATTTCTATCTGTTTCAGGCACACTAAGTACATAATTGACTTCTATGGCTGCCAATTGGTTTTCTACATTTATAGTAACTGCTAATATTTTCTTAGGAGCTACCATCTAAACATGATATTAAACTTAAATGATTTAAAATGCATCTATGTTTTAGTTGTTCTATTTTTTTTTTTTGTTTTTGTTTTCAAAAGGTTTATGATGCATTCACGTCGGGTTCACCAAAATGTATCGCTCCAAATTTTTCGCACCCTTACCTTCAGGCTATAGGATCCGTGCCCGAAAGGAGGATGGGAAAAGGATGTCGCGGTACCTCGGACTGAGAGGACTTGCGAAGGTCCCGCCTCTCAAGGGAGGTGTATTTTGATGATTTTTTGATGGATGGTGGGTTCACCAGGAAACATTTAATGGCAGTTTCCACGCCTAGGTTTGGAATGTGTTTTTATGTGTTCATTTTTAGCCTTAAGCATTCATATCCTAGGTTTGGCCAAATGAATCTAAATTAGTCTATATGAAAGTGCAGATTTAATGAATACAGAAAACAGAATTAAGACAAAAAAAGAGAAATTATAGAATATTAAAAGAAGAATACCTGATCCGGATGTCTGATGGAGATTCTGATGTTTGAAGCAGTCAGGATCGCCTCTGATTTGACAAGATCATCTGAGATCAGACAAGATCGTCTGAGATCTGACGAATTCGTCAGAGACCTGCAAATAGAAAAATAGATGCAAAATACAGAGAATGCAACTATGATGACAGAGGGAAACAACACAAAATAACAATATGAATACTAAACAATAGTTATGAATAGAAATTCAAACAAATTATGATATTCTAATGACAAATTATGATCTTATCATGCAACTTAAGCTATATGGGTGAACTCCAAATGTAAAATAGTAAGAAATAAGGATAAAACTAACTAAAATGCAGAATAAAATAACAAAAGGTATAAGAGAAAGCGCAAACTCTAGGCACTGATTGCCCCCAATGCAGATTGCAATCAAAATCGTCTGGAAGTAATGAAATCATCTCGAATTGTGATAGGATCGTCCGAGATTTGAACGAGATCATCTGCGATGATCTGAGCTTGCTCCGACTGAAAATCAATGAGGTCCCTGCAAGAAAACTTCAAAATAACAAATGCAAAATGATGCTCTAGGTATTCTAATGCACGCAAAATCAAGTTACAGGGAAATTCAGCCAGGGGTTGGGAAGGGAAGGTCCTAAGGATTAAATAGGCTTAGGGGAGTAGTTAGGAGGTTGGAGATCATCCCTATTTGGGAGATCTCCAATGGGGGAGGGTCTCTAATGGTGCAGACACGCTTCTGCCCGGATTAGAGACCCGTTGGAATAGAAGCTAATTGTGCAAAATTAGTTTTGCGACAAGATCGTCTGGACGTCCTAGCCTAGACGAAATCGTCAGATCTGGGGCGATATCGTCTGATCGACGACGATATCGTCAAACGGTCAAAACAACCTCTAAAAATGGCATGAAAAAGGGGGAAACGGATTACCCGACGGTTAACGGCGGTTTGGGAGGTTAAAATTTGAATTTAAATTATTTACTAGGATGAATGTAATTATTAGAATTTACTGCGCCAATTTTAGGGTGCTACACGTTTGATGCTCTTAAGCAGTAGGACATAGATACACATATTTTTTATCATAATTTGGTGCACTATTTTTCCCTACTTCAGTGGTGATCATGGTGGGACCTAGTCCCTTTTGATTTAGATGAATTTTGGAGCTCATTATTCATCTTCCTATGTTGAAGGTGCTATTCGTTCTGGACTGAAACGGACCCTGACCTGCTATTTGTGCCACCTTGGGATGAATGCGAATTCATCCCACCCTGGAATGAATATAGACCTGCTATTCATCCCACCCTAGAGTGAATAGAAACTAGAGAGTTTTCTGAGCAGAATTCTAGAAATAGCAAGTTTTGGCAGTGATGAGGTAGGCATTTGAATCTTCCATCTCTGTTTTGCACTTTCAAAAACTATTTTTATTTGGTTTTTCTCGCATATTTTGCTTGTTTAGAAATGTTAAAAGTTAGTTTTCCTTTTTATTAAACACAAAATAACAAAAAATATAAAAGGAGAAAAATCAAAAGAAATTAGAAGTAGGAATGCATCTCTTTGGATTGCTTGCTTGTAGCCTACCCAATGGGTAGGCTAACATTTAGGGTTTTGTATTTCTAGATACATTTGTGAGTTCTTTTTATACTAAATTTATGAAAGTAAAATGCACCTTTTGCATGCATCTAGTGAATGATCATCGAATGCTTCTTTTCTTACTTTATTTGGATTAAAAAGAACCACACACACCACGATTCACTTAAACGCTAGTGAGGTGGATTTCATCACCATCCACTAGTAGAGTTCAATGAGGTGGCTTTCATCTCCACCCATTGTCTCAAATCCCATGAACCTTGTTATTTTCCAAGGCTGGTTCCAAGATCCATCATAGCCCATGGGTTATAGCATGTATCTCTCTTCGGAGAGGTATATCACAGACTATGGGTGAACTAGGTGAGGAACTGGTAGGACCTGTGCTCCCTGGCCATGTGTGGACTTCATTACCACACATTATAGGTGGGATAACATGACCTAGAGTTCATATCCAGGTTTTCGAGCTACGAGTATATAGGTGAAATCCAATTAAACACAAGATTATCATCCAAAAAGATTTCAAACATGCGACACAAGGTCATTCTTTACAAACAACACATCTGAAACACACAAAATAGTTTAGGGATTCACATCTAAAACTTAAAAGAGATAATCATCTATCTTATTGAGTGTTTCCTTTTTATGTTTACTATTTCATTAAGAATTTGTAAAGAAGATAATCACTTAGGGTTTGGTAGAGAGTTACAATGGTGTGCACCCGTAGCCAAGCCCAATCATGGGTGAAAGCTACGGAGAGTGGACTAGGAGACATGAGTCATCTCCGCTATAGCCCTAGGGACCTGGTCATACCTCCCTGGTGAGCCTCTACTCAACCTAGCCCCAAGATAGTAGGGCATGAGCCACATCTATGAGGGAGCCCTATGCGGGACACCCCGAGGGGTGATGGAATTTACTTGGGAGAGTGTTCCCGGTATTTAGATACATCACATGCCTTCTTTGATGAAAGGCAATAATGCATTGAGGCGCTAGTAGATAGAGTGGTGCCACACATCCGCGTACCTATTAGGGCTGACACACCTATTCATAGGCTAGAGCATGACTTCACACACTGGGTAGAGCAGGTTGATATGACCTTGCCTACACATCACCTTGATAGGGTATAACAGCATAGGCAACCTGATGGGTATGATACTCATCGCTCGAGGTGAGCCAACTCCGCCCTGCCCTTCCTCGTCCATGAAGGAAGGCATGAGGAAATCCTAGATTTTCCTCAAGAGTAGTATTCCATGCATGCACGATGTGCCTTTGCACCCATTGAGTATAATGAGCATATGCTCTGGCCCGAACCTCAAGTCAATGTGGTGGCCCTTGATCGAGGGAAGCACACGATGGATATCACAGATTATATTGAACGAGGTTGGCCTCAAGGTGAGACTCATAGGCCTCCTAGGCCCCACACTATGGAACAAGTCAATCAAGCAGTTGCAAGATATGTAGAACACCAAGCTCAGTTCAAGCAACTTCAACGAGACAAGGAACAACTAGACCGCTTGCATCAGCTTGAGAAAGAGAGAATCAAATGGTAGACCAACGAGTTGTTCTAGAAGACTTTACGAGAGAGGGTTCCTACCCCTAAGACACATAGATAGGAAGTCCACCCGAGGCAACCCACACTCATTCGAGATAGGTCTCCTAGGCCTTATCCAATGTTGCCTCCATGACCTCCTAGGCTAGATCGAGACGTGCCTCCCAGGCCAAACATAGGGCACCCACAGCGGGAAGATACCCCTCTTTATAGACCAGCTCGAGAAATGCCCTATGGGGCCTACACTGAGCATGAGCCGGAGGTAGAGTATTTGGAGATGCCTTACCAAGGTAGGGGGTGACATGCCACCACCCCGTAATAGGTTGGAGGATCCTAGACCTCCATCACAGGATGTGAGCAAGGACGAGGAGATCAAATCCTCAGGCCTGTATAGAGCATTGCTAGAGCACCTAGAGTTAGTAGAGAACAAGACCTCTGGGTCTGGATCTCAAAAGCCCACTATGCACCAGTTGCGTAGTCAACCCCTCCATCCTTCGGTTCCTGCGCCTCCCTATCCAGAGCAATTTAAGTTACCTCAATTGGCTACCTTTAAGGGAGAGGAAGATGCGTAGGAACATGTCACCAGATTCTTGGGCCAATGCTTTGGCATTCATGATGATGATGCTTTGCTATTGCGGATATTCATGACTACCCTCTCTGGCCCAGCCTCAGAATGGTTTTACCAACTCCCTAAGCATAGCATCCACAACTTGGACCAACTTGTAGATGCGTTCCTAGAATGCTTCACCTTCAATACCAAGAGGAAGGTGATGTTGGCCGATCTAGTTGGGTTGAAATAGTATGACGATGAGTCAATAACAAACTATGGCAATAGGTGGTGAGCCCTACTCACCAAGCTACCTTATCTTCTCCCCATGTCGGAGTTGACTCAGATGTTTTCCAAGAGCTGCCTGAAGCTGATCTCCTTGTTGTTGCAGCTACAATAGTATGCGACTCTTGAAGATGCCCTAGCATAGGCTAGGATCATCGAAGAAATCAAGATTCAAGAGGGTGAGATTGCGAAGCCTCACAAGGAGTGGAACAAGAATGCTAAAAGCACCCCAATGTAGCCTAAGCCAACAATAGTGAATCAGGTTGCCATTAGTGTCCCAGGGCCAACGCAAGCTACGCCACCTCAAAAGCCTAATTATCAGGCCACTCTTAGGAACTATGCCAAGGACAACTAGAATAATCAAGGGAAAAATCAACAACGTCACCCCAAGTGATAGTTCACACCCATTGTAGAGTCTATGGACTCATTGTTTGAGTGCCTCTTAGTGGCCAATGCAATCCACCTTCTTGAGAGTCGACCCATCGACCCAAATGCACCAAAGCCCAAAGGATACAGAGAAGACCTATATTGCAAGTTTCATAGGCAAAATGGGTATGATGTGCAAATGTGCTACAAGTTCAAGCACTTGGTGTAGGACATGATCGATAGGAATGCCCTTCAGGTGGACAACCCTATCATGCCAAACAACCAATAGATGGAGGTCTTTAAAGACCCTTTGCCCGCCCATGCGGAGCAGGCCACACTATGTCCCCAGGTGAATGAGGTTCACCATGCCCCCCTAAGTAGGGGTATGTCAGCATGATCAACATTGTAATGAGGAATAGGTGGTACCCAAGTCCAACCATGCCACCCATGGCTCAGAGTGATGTCCCTTCGACGTCATAGCCTTTACCACCTCCTATGCTGAGCCTCCCACCTAGGCCTATGGTCACAATTAAGAGTAAGCTCGCTCAGAGCTTAAGAATGACATCTGCCTAGCTCTCCATCTATGAGCTCATCCAACAATCACCTCCTCATAGAGAAGCCTTGATGGAGATCCTTAAGGCAATCGAGCTTCCACCTCAGGAGTCCAACTCCTTCAACAACTTTGTGGGGCATGTGCGACAATGCATGAAACCGGTGATTACCTTTCGAGAAGATGAGCTTAAACTGGTTCCAAATGATATGGTAGATCCTCCCTTGCACATCATCGCATGTGTGAATGGAACACCATACAAGAGAGTGTTGATAGACACTAGGTCTTCTAGCAACATCATCACTACAATAACTCTCAAGCACTTGAAGCTCCCAACATCCCACATTGTCGCATCTACCTACACCCTCTGAGCATTCAATGATGCCATATGCTCAATGGTTGGTATGATCATCCTGCCTATTCAGGTAGGGGAAAAGATCATCCCGATGTTGTGCCACATCCTGGAGGGTGAGATGGCATACAATATCCTGTTAGGCAGACCATGGATTAGGGACATGAAGTGTGTCCCTTCCATCGCTCACCAGTGCCTCAAGTACACTCATGAAGGGTAAGTTCATGTCGTCCCTATGGACCTAGAGCCCTTCAAGTATTGCAATATGGTGCAACAGCTCCCCAAGTCAACCTTGCCATCAACCCATCTAGATTTCCAACCAAATAAATCCAGCCAAGGTTTGACTCCATCGCCATCGCATGTCGTACCATCCTCATCATCGACACCCCCTAGATGCCTATTGCACCTATGGATCCTTTGCCTAGGAACCCAAGGAAGTGACCTATTGATGAGGTCCAACCAACCATATCCACCATCTCCATCGAGGAGATACCTAGCCCAGATGATGAGGAGCTACCACATGAGACAAATGATGAATCATATCAGGTCTCGCTCTCATCCCTCTTCTATCCGTAGCCTCAGGTCATAGTGCACCTAGCTTCCACCAGATTGGGAGAGTACATGGTTAGGAATGTTACAACCACCCCTGCTATAGAGTCAGTGCAAGACATGGGTCGACCTCATCTTCCCATAGGCACTATCGTACCTCTTGGCCTCCCCCTAATCAAATGAATTTCATCTATGGGGGCCTTGACTATGGCATCAAACCTTATCAATAGTAGGAGGAGGATGAAGAGCCCTTCTTGGAAGACGTCAACTACCTGTCTAATCCTGACTTCGCCCTGAAGTACCTCGACCTTTGCAATTGGCATGGTTATGGGTTGGGCTGGTATGAGCAGGGCACTCGAGTTCCTTACCAACCATAATATCAAATGCCTTATGATAAGTCTGGCTTGGGACTCAACAAGCCTATGTCCTTAGATGTCCTCATAGATAGCTTAGAGCGCATGACTCTAGACTGTAGAGATGAGCTCACACGAGATCCTTTCACCAACCCCAATCATGTCTACTCACTGGGGGACTACTTCCCTATGCCCTTGGGAGATGATGACCCACCTCATGATGATATCCGATCCTACGAGAGAGGTGAAGGTTCATGCACCCTTCCCCATGATAGTGAGGAAGAAGATCAGGGGTCTCCTTATGAGTGGACATCTGATGATGAGTCGGATTATGAAGTAGCACCTATGAACTCTGATAGTTTAGATGGTGAAGGCCCATGGGTCATCCCTGTAGATGATGAGGATGAGTTCTATCTATGCATGTTCCCATTACACCATCCCATCTGGTGACAAATTCTACCTTTAGAGGAGCAAGCTCACCCATAGCCACACCGACCACCTTCGATCATTCCACCGCCTCCGCAGCCACCTCCTCAGGTCTTGCGACATCCTGATGTCCATGAACACCACCAGCCACATAGGGGAAATCATCCATCCATAAATATGATTTCCATAGATCTGTTCGAGCCCTTGCGAGATCTGAATAACCCGTTGGAGCCATTGCACCTTGACTTGGGGGTAATTGACTTTGATCGAGGAGATTCAAACCCCTCACCCTCTGAGTACTGGCCTTGCGATGAGATGCTACAACCATTTCATTTCTCTCCAGGGCCAACTCATGATGTCTTCCATGCTGAGGAGGAACCTGAGGTTCCCATTGATGATCTAAATCCAGCTGATGACATCCATTTGATCCCTACCCCCCACCAGTTGGAGGAGGGGTCGCATATGTCAATCGAGCCTACGATTGACAAAGATATCGACTCAGATCCTGAGATTCCACAATGTATCAAGCTAGGGGAAAGTCTATCCCCCGAAGAGCAAGTCGATTACATAGCCCTTCTCATAGAGAAGAAGGCAACTTTTGCATGGTCTTACAAAGACATGCCGGGACTGGATCCAAATCTAGTCACCCACAATCTGATGCTTGACCCCAAGGCCAAGCCTATCAAGAAAAAGCTGAGAAAGATGCATCCAATAGTGGCCTTAATGGTCAAATATGAGCTACAAAAGTTGTTGGATGCTAGGTTCATCATTTCTATAGACTATCCACCATGGTTGTCCAACATGGTTCCCATCAAGAAGCCTGATGGGAGGATTCACATTTGCATCAATTTTTGAGACCTAAACAAAGTGAGTCCTAAGGATGATTTTCCTTTGTTGAGCATCGATGCCCTAGTAGATGCCATAATGGGCCATGAAATGTTATCCCTTATGGATGGTTTCTCTGGGTACAATCAGATTCGTATCAACCTGGAGGACCAGCTCAAAATGGCGTTCACAATGCCTTGGGGAACATTTTGCTATAAGGTCATGCCCTTTGGCCTTAAAAATGTCGATGCTACCTACCAACGTGCCATGACATACATCTTCCATGACTACATGCATAAGATTTTGGAAGATTACATGGATGACTTACTAGCTAAATATTTGTTACGCCATGAGCATCTCGATGTCCTGCACAAAGTCCTCGATCGCCTTATTGAGCATAATGTGAGACTGAACCCCAAGAAGTGCATCTTCGGCGTCACATCTAGAAAACTCTTGGGATTTATAGTTTCTAAATGAGGCATCGAAGTGGACCCCAACAAGGTCAAGGCCATCCTCGAGATGCCTCCCCCGACTACCATCAAGCAACTTTGGAGTCTGTAGGGCAAGATCACATCCATCAAATGCTTCATAGCATAATTGTCGGACAAGTGTCGACCCATGAACAAGTTATTGCACAAGGGGGTCGCATTCCATTGGGATGACGAGTGTCAGGAGGCCTTTGATGCAATAAAGTAGTACCTGGCTTCACCACTAGTGTTGGCTCCACCTAGACCAGGAGTGTCATTCCGCTTATACATCTCAGCCACTGAGATTGCATTGGGTGCCATGTTAGCCCAAAATAATGAACTGCATAAGGAACATGCTACTTACTATCTCAGCCGCACCCTGGTCAGCTATGAGATCAAGTACGCATACATTGAGAAGTTATGCCTAGCGGTGGTTTTCACCACTAAGAAGCTATGACATTACATGCTTAGCCATACCACGTATGTTGTATCTAAAGAGAATCCATTATGATACATGATGAGCCACACTTATCATAATAGTCGCACGGTGAAATGGATCATGTTGTTGATGGAGTTTGACCTAGAATTTATTGGACAAAAATCAATTAAGGGTCAGGTCATCATCGATCAACTCGTAGAGGCTCCTCTCTAGGATGATCAACCTCTTAGCATGGAGCTTCCCGATGATGGAGTCTTCCAAATATCAGAATCGCCTGATTCTGATGAGCCTGAGCCGTAGGCAGATATGACTCTATTTTTTGATGGCTCCAAATGCGAGCAAGGGGGTGGCGTAGGGATCATGTTTTTCACACCACATGGGGCTCCCATACCCCTATCATTTAAACTTGATTTCCCATGCACCAACAACAATGTCGAGTATGAAGCCTTGCTCATAGGTCTTCAAATGACTATCGCCATGAAAATCACCAAGCTTAACATTTTTGGTGACTCCTTGCTCATTGTTAACCAGGTCAAAGGGATCTACCAATGCAAGTGCCCAGTTCTGCAAGCCTACAAAGCCCTTGTGGATAAATTCTTGGTAAAGTTTGAATGGTATGACATCGAGGCACTCCCTCGATCATCTAATCATTTTGTAGATACGATGGCCTCCCTAGGGTCCTTGATCCCATAGAACCCTACTGATGAGATGACAACCATTCAGGTCAAAATGCTCTCACAGTCTATGGTTGAGCGTGAGAACACTCAAGCCATGCCAGAAGTCCACTTGATTCAAATTGAACCTCATCAAGAGAGATTCTCGCACATTCATGAGCGCTTGAACCATGCCGATTAGGGGACTCTATTCCCTCAAGCCCCTTTTGATAGTAGTACGATGCTATTCTTACAAGTTCTTTCCCACTCAACATTTTCTCAGGATGAATTTCAAGAGGGACAGGCAGTTCATGCGATCGAGGCTTCCTCACAATAGGACTGGTCCACACAAGTTAGGGAGTATCTAAAGCTGGGTAATCTCCCTCCTGGATTATCACACACCGCTAAAAGAACATTCAAATGGAAGGTGACAAAATATGTCTTGCTAGGAGATATTCTGTATCGTCGAAGCTATGAAGGGATCCTCCTTCATTGCTTAGAGCATCAAGAGTCGGCTTGGGCAATCGCCCAAGCACACGATGGTACATGCGGTGGCCATTTTAGCGGCATGGCCATCACAAAGTGCATTCTTTGCATGGGCTATTATTGGCCAACTTTAGAGTAAGATTATTGCGCATATGTGAAGAAGTGCATAAAGTGTCAGCACCATGCTAACTTGACACACGTACCTTCTCAGGCCTTACAACCGATCCAATCAGCTTGGCCATTTTTGCAATGGGGGTTGGATTTAATCAAGAAAATCTCCCCCGCATCCTTGGGCCATCACACGTTTATCATTACGGCTACCGAGTATTTTACAAAGTGGGTGGAAGCGATCCCCCTTACCACTACGATCGGACCCCGCATCGTGGAGTTCATATTGCACAATATCATTTGTCATTTTGGTATTCCATCCAAGATCATTTTGGATAATGGGACATCATTTAAGAATAAGGATGTGCATGCTTTAATAGCTAAGTATAATATCCAGCATAGCTTTTTGATGCCCTACTATCCGCAAGAAAATGGGCAAGCAGAGGCTTCCAACAAAACATTGATTGCCATTCTCAAGAAAATTGTTAAAGAGAATCACACCGATTGGCACACGCAAATACCCCTTGCTCTATGGGCCTATCGCACTAGCATTCGGACGCCCACTAGGGCTACTCCATTTTCACTAGTGTATGGCACCGAGGCAGTCATGCCTCTAGAGCTAGAAATCCCATCGCTACGCATATCCATGCAGGAGTTCATCGATGATGACACCACATGATAGGCTCACCTAGATCAGCTTACGTTGCTTGATGAACGTCGTGTTAATGCTCTTGAGCACTTACGCATCTATCAAGAGTGACTTAAGAGAGCCTACAATATGAAAGTCCATCTTAGATATTTTTAGGTTGGTGACCTCGTTCTGAAAGAGAACCAACAGAATTCTAATTTTCCACCCCATATGAGGGATAAGTTTACGATAAACTGGTTAGGTCCTTTTGTCATTACTAGTCAGATAGGACCCAGAACTTACCGCCTAGCCTCCCTTGAAGGAACCGAGGATCTTGAACCCTTGAACATCCTTCATTTGTGGCCTTTCCATGCTTAGAGTGTTGTGGCTCAACCTAAAATGCTCCTAGGTGGTCTATGACCATCTAGGTCACCCCAAAATGCTCCAAGGGTGTCTACAACCCGCTTGGTCAACCTAAAATGCTCCTAGGTGGTCTATGACCATCTAGGTCACCCCAAAATGCTCCAAGGGTGTCTACAACCCTTGGTCAACCTAAAATGCTCCTAGGTAGTCTATGACCATCTAGGTCACCCCAAAATGCTCCAAGGGTGTCTATAACCTACTTGGTCAACCTAAAATGCTCCTAGGTAGTCTATGACCATCTAGGTCACCCCAAAATGCTCCAAGGGTGTCTACAACCTGCTTGGTCAACCTAAAATGCTCCTAGGTGGTCTATGACCATCTAGGTCACCCCAAACACCAAGGGTGTCCTTGGTCAACCTAAAATGCTCCTAGGGTCTATATAGGTCACCCCAAAATGCTCAAGCTTACCTCAACTCTAGGTCTATGACCGTCTAGGTCACCCAAAAGCCCCAAAGGCATCCATAAGCCCTTTGGTCACCCCAAATGCCCCAATGGCCCCCAATAAGCCCATTGGTCACATGTATATACATATATAAATTAAAATCCAAAACATCATATATCAATCCTCAAAAACACAAAAATATCATATTGCATTTCATTACATTGCATCTCGTTGCATTATCAAAATCATCTGCATTAGGCATACTCATCATTGCACTTTGCATTTTAGGGTTGCTCATACGTGTCTAGCACTAAGACTGTACATTATTCATTATTCCAAAAATAATTATGTCAAAATCATTATCTGCATCATTTCAGTTTTCCACTTATCATGTTCACTTACATTTCACACTGGTCATAGTAGTGTCTGTTCCCATCACCTAGTCATTTGTTCTAGAATGTCCTTAGGGTTTTTAGTCACTCAGCCATCTCTAGTTTTCTTTTCAGATTTTGTAGAAAGCTATCATGATTTTTAGGAGGTAGAGTCTTGCTTAGATTATACCTTGTATACAACAAATCCCAACACATTTACACACTAATAAATCCAAGTTTTGCACAAGGAAAGATGAAACCCACAAAGTGGTCTAGGTTGCTTTAAGCGAAAAGGTTATCCTACTCATCCCCCTGTGCGAATGGTTCAAGAATGCTAAGAATTGGCAAAAGGACAAGCTCTTCCCTACCCAATTCCCTAAAATAAATAGTGGTTTTCACCACTATCAAAAATCCCAATTCCCAAAAATCCCAAAAGTTCAAAAATCAAAATCCTCAAAAAGCAAAAATCAAAATCAAAATAAATAGTGGTTATCACCACTCCCCAAATCCCTTGCTCAAAGAAAAAAAAATACAAAATAAATAGTGATTATCATCACTCCATATGAGCAAGTATCCCAATAAAATTGAAGAAAAGAAGGGAGTTGAACTTGAATCCCTGGAATTCTCAGCATTTGGACAACCATAAGGTGATCCTCATTATAGGTTTGGTGGATAGCCTATCTATCAATGGTGGTATCCTTACGCATGATGATATGTCTGTCACATTAGCTTTTTTGTGTGTGCAGACCAATGTTTGCATGTGGATGAGCTAGCTTTTGGTAGCCTATACTACCTAGTGGTCTAATCCTACTAAGTACAAAACCTAGGATCATGACATTCATAGGGTGATCCTCATTACAGGTTTGGTGGATAGCCTATCTGGCAATGGCGGTATCTTTATGCGTCTCACAAGAATGAACTCACTTGCACACACAGGGATATGAAGTATCTTGGTCATCCTAGCAGATTCATACCTTGTCAAAAAGTCTTGCATAGTTAGTATACAACCTTTGATCAAGTTAGCTAGAGTGTTTGAGTCTCATGAAAACCTCATCAACATTCTATAACATTTCACTTCATTCATTCCATTTTATCACATTGCAATAATACATTTCCATATATCCATTACACAAAAATAATACAAAAAGGAATTAATGCATTTTATACAGTCTATGGTGCTAACATAGTGTGTCAAATCATTAGTCACAATTCATCATATCAAAGCACTCAAGTCATCCATCTCATTGTGCATCCATGCATATACATAGCATCAAATTACACCATATTAAAACATATGCATCCATAATAAACATCCATCAATATGCATACATGGTAAGCATCAATAAAAATTGCATCATATCATAAAAGCATCCATATACATCCATCATTAAAATTTAACATATCATCATAAATCAAATACATACATTGCATCCATCTCACAAAACAATAATCAAGACATATGATGACCATAAAAAAATCTCATATGATGTGTGAACGATATATTTGGCACGGGCGCCTCGCGGGGGTTTCATCGGTGTTGAGTGAGTGCCGGGTTGGTGTTGGGGTTTTTTGCAAGAAATGTCCTGTAGCGGCCCGGGCCAATATTTCAAGAGGGTTGTGAAATTTGTGTTGAATATCTGGCAAGCAGAATGACTCGGCTGCTGGGAGGGGGGGAGGACCCCCGCGCGGGGGGAGGGGAGAGAGCACGAAGGGGTGAAAAGCCCGGGGGGGGCAAGGTGCACGGGGGGCCACAAAATAATTCTACTACTGAAAACTATGAAAAACCCGTCGCCAAGGGATAAAAAATTTGAAGACTAGACTCACCTAAAAATGAATTTTAGGGATGCCCTTCCTGGTGGCCTCCCGGATGCCCAGCCCAATGCTAATATCAATACTACGAGGATTCTCATAAACCTCTAAGAATGCCTAAGATTGAATCCCAGGAAAAAGAGGAAAATCAGGATGGATGTCTTAAAGCGGCTGATGGAACTCCTATTAGTTAAGCTTATGGGTAACATGGGTAACCTTCGGACTAGCATGGGACTAGCATTGAAGATTTGGAAAAAAGAGGACTAATTTATCGGTTCATGGGTTTTCGTACGAGTCCTATCTTCTTTCAAAGTTTGGGCTGCAAAAAGCTGGGAAAACTAAAGGTGAGTTACAAATCTCCTATTTATCCAAATGGTTATTTTCCTTGTTTTATTTGCGGTAATAATGAAGATAGAGAGAAAACCTTTCCAGGGGGTCCTTGGTTTTTGGGAAGGGGAAGGAGGCCTTTTCATGAATCCCTAGCACTACTAAATTTAAAAGCCGAGGAAGAGATGCTTTCTATAGCTCCCATCCCTCGGGTGGGTAGACTCTTTGGCCTCCCTATTGAATTTTGGAATCCTACTATTTTTTCTTCAATTGGAAACTCTTTAGAAACTTTTATGGGGCGCGCCGATTGTACTCAAAATTTTGAACATACTCAAAAATTAATTTATGCTCGAATTTGTGTTTTAATGGATTTTGACAAACCCCTACCTAAAAATATCACATTACAATTTGGGAAGAAGACACTTGGGAGCAAGTAGTGGACTATGAGAACATTCCTTTTCATTGTAGAATTTGCCATGAATATGGTCATTTGGCCGCTGCTTGCCCAAATAAAATTCTTGATCAAAAGAAAGAAGTTATAAACCCCGGGGGTTTCCAAATACCTAAGAAGAGGAGCCCTCGGGAAAAAACCGGAAGACCGAAAGAATGAAGGATCAATCAAATTCATTTGCTAATATGTTTGAAATCATTTCCACAAATGATGTCCCAAGAGGGAGGAAATAAAGGGGAGAAACTAATCTTTGAAACACGGTTTAAATGAAGGAAAGAACGCGGAGCCAACCCATCAAAGCAGGTTTTCCCAGGAAAAAAAAGGAGAAAATTTACACAAGAAAAAATAATATTTCAAATGTCAAAACTTCAAATAATGCCGGTCCCAATATAGACTCCATTGAACCATCTAGTAAAATTTTGGCCGTGTGTATGAGCATTCTTCAAGTTTAGACGCCATATCCGATTCAATTGGAATAAGTCAAGAAAGAGGGGAAAAAAATTGAATATGGATTCTAATCAAAAAGTATGTCGCAAGACCAATCAATATCATATGGTAAAAGAAGGTGAAAAGCTTGTAGAGGAAGGTAAGATTAATGCCCTTCCCAACATTTTTAGCCCTGGTATTAATGCAGTATTAAACACTTGGGACTAAAGGGGTCTTTATAGTAGAATGGTTTAGATGGGGCCCGGAGTCTTTCAAAACAAAATGAAATTAGAAGAATGATTTAGATAAATCATCCACATCTTGTTTTCCTTCAAGAAACAAAAATGTCAATGGAGGATATGGACTTAATTGTCCGGAAATTTGGCAAGTGGAAAAGTGGTTTCCCTCGGTTCCCAAGGGACTTCGGGTGGCATTGCTTGTCTTTGGGACCCAAAAGAGGTAGTTATTCACCATATGGTTGGCGGTTGGGGTTTGTTGGCTATAGCTATTCAAAGTAGACATTCCAACGATTATCTGCATTACTAATTATGCCCCGACTTCTTTGGAGGAAAAAAGAAAGAAAAAGAGGGAAGAAGGAAATTACTCATATTATCTCTCATTTTCCTAAATCTTGGATCTTGATCGGAGGAGATTTCAATACCATCCTCTCTCTAGATGAGAAAAAGGGAGGAAATAGAAATTTGTACAAAAGTACTGACCTCATGAGCAAATATATTGCAAACTTCCATCTTGTGGATATCCAGGACGGATAATGGCCTTATGACTTGGTCTAACAGAAGGCAAGGCTTAGCTTGTATAATTGAGAGATTGGATAGGTTTTTGCTCTCTAAAAATTTCTTAATCCATGGTCACATTCCTCAAGTGAAGACTCTTAATAACGTTGGTTCGGATCATTGGACGAGCCATGGTGGAAATGTGGAAAACCAATGTGAGTTTCTCTCCCTTTTCATTTTCAATTAATGTGGCTTAGAGACATTTCCTTGGACCTCGTGCGGTGCAACAATGGTGGAAGGAAGGTAAACCTAGGCATGGGACTAAGATGTTATGGTTTGCGCGAGCGAAAGCCAAAAACAAGAAATCCAAAATAAGACTTTGGAAAAGGCGCCGAACAAAAAAAACAAAAACAAAGAGTGGGGCCCGGAAAGAGTTTGGGGATGTTCATAAAAAAACATGAAGTTATTGCTCATATTAAAAATAAAAAAAAAAAAAAGCCAAAAGAAAAAAAAACAAAAAAAAAAACACAACGGGGGGAAAGGGAACAAAGAGAAGAAATGAAAATTTGATGTAAGCAAAAATCTAGAATTCAATGGCTCAAAGAAGGAGATCAAAACACAAATTTCTTCCACAAATCCCTTTTAGCTCGAAGATCTCACAACTTTATTTCTTCCTTAAAATCATATTCTGGAGATGTTTTTTATACTTGGGATGGCATGAAATCTATTGTTGTTGATTAGTTTTCCAATCAACAACAATAGATGTTGATTCTACGAATTTCTAGAATGTTGTTAGTTATTGCTCTTTATTTCATAGAATCCAATAGATGTCCTCTAGTGTCACCGTCATCTCCCCCATGGGAAGGTGGAAGGTGTTAGTGTGTGAGTCCCATAGGCTAATAAGAGCGGTTAAATACGCTCGGTCACCTATCACAGGCTCCAATCGGGTAACCTGCTTGAGCTCCATGGCATCAAGCCACTCCTAGTCAGCCTCAATAAATACATCTCGGGTGGTCTCAAAGAGCTTAATTGTATGGTACTGAATCTTCACCTCCTGGTAAAAACAATAAAACAAATATATATATATATAAGTCGACATTCGCCATGCTTCAAAAATGGCCTCCAAAAGGTAAAAAAAAACATAAAATTATAGTATATTACATATACATTAGGTTTAATTACCTATATGGTAATTTTATATGCCTAAAAAATAAAACAATTCAAAAGTACAATGTCTTCCAATTAAACTAGGGCTAATTATCTATTATACAAACAAAAATCAAATAACAACAAAACAAAATTGCAATTTTAAAAGCAAAAATAATGAGGTAGTTGAGTTAGCACATACCCATCGAGCATTGTCTCCTCCACTGGATGCCTCTAATTGCTAACTCATGGTGGTCGCAGGGTGATTTCGACAACACGACAACACTTTGCTATGGAAAAATCACTCTCCTCCTCCTCACCTCTCAAATCACCAAAGAAAACATGCAATAATGAGCCCAAAACTCACATTTGAGGTTTATATAGGTTTTCGGTAGTTCTATTCATCCTAGGGTGGTATGAATGCACTTTTGGCCATTCATACCACCCTAGGATGAATACAAAATTTGCACTCATCCAACCCTAGGACGAATACAAAATTTGTAGGTTAAAACAACTTAAAAAGCACCAAAACGGGTCCAAAACCCCCCAAAAATAGCTACATTTTGGTCAAATTTTTGCATAAGTCAAGAGGTAAATCATAATACTCCTGGATGCTCAGAAATGACCTTACTTCAATCCCTAAGAAGGCTAGTATGGCCGGACCACCCGTGAGAATGATGTTTTCCATTCCTTTCCTCCAGGAAGCACCAAAGAAAAGGGTCCAAAAACCCACCAAAAATAAGTCAAATCTGATGGAATTCATTCAGGGTCAATATGGAATGCAAAATTCTCATGGATGCATGGACAAGTTACTACTTCACTCTCTAAGAAGGCCATTGTGGCTGGACCGCCCCACGGAAATATAGTTTTTAACTCTTTGCTTCCAAGAAACCTCCATAGCATCATCAAAATCTTTTCAAAACTATGCCATGTTTTAATGGATACAACTAAAGGTAACCTTAACACAATTCATTTGGGTCAATAGACTTGTCACTTTTCTCATGATTCATTCCCTCATCAACTCATCACTTAAGGGAGTAGTAATACTCAGTTAAAAATCAACAAGCACACACTCAATTAGGCAAATTGCATTTGTTCAACGAATCATTGACAAAGACAATCATGCTCCTGCTTGGGGCAGAAAACAAGCACAAAATATCAAATCAAAATGCTTGGCATCTAGTAAGTTTAACATCAGGAATCCTCGCATCATGACTGGATGACAACCAAGATAAAGCAAGTTCCTTAGCTCATTGAAAGAAAGGATTCAAAAACGCATGCTCTTTCCAAGATTGGGGCATCTAAATTTGGTTAGGTTTTTGAGTAAACCTAATCATTGAAAATTTTAGTCATCTATTTTTGCTTAGTACTATGTTGCACACAATGCATCCCAAAAAGGGGCATCTGTAGAAACTAAAGTCTGGTCAATCCGATTATGCTACCCAAAGCAACAACTAAATTGGCATACCAAGGCCCCTAGGGCAGCCCTCAAGAGGTATACAGTGGTTCTATCCACTATGTGCAAGGTTTTGGAAGGTTTCAACCACTTTTGAGACCTTTTTGATATCATGTTTCTATTTGTCCCACCCTTGGATGAATACAGATTCTATTCGTCCCACCCTGGAGTGAATAGCAGCATTTGTCCTAGGGTGGGATGAATAGCAAGTTTGACCAGTAAAAAGTCAAATATGGACAAATGGTGCCTAGTAATGGTTAGATTCCTACCTATTCTTGCATGCAAGTTAGAGCATGTAGCATATTTATACCTTGCTCTATGAATGAGACCAAATTGAGAGATTCTCTTCCCCCTCCAATGCATGCCACCCTGGTGGCCAAGTGGCACCTCTTGCCCTGCATGCCCTTGCATGCCTTTTGACCCATGAGCCTCCTTAGGCTATAAAGTGGATGCATTTTCCACACAAATAATAGGGAGGAGTTTTTTAGGACAAAGCAAAAGAGTGCTGCTAATATTTCCTTTCACCTTTTGTGCCCATTTTTACCTCAAAATATCTATCTAGCGAAGGAGGTTTACGAGTGAACTAGTAGGTGCAATTTGTCATATAACCGAACCATATGAGTGAATTTACTCACCAAATTTGATGACAATACTACCCATAGTGTTTTTCATCAATCCCCAATGGAATTGGTGGTAAAATTTAGGTAGAATCGGTGGGTGTTCCACCCATAGGCGCCCCTAATTTGTGACAATCCTATTTGTCCCACCCTGGGATGAATAGAAATATGTCAACAATTTTTTGACTATTTTTAATTAGTTATTTTCTACATGTTCATATTATACTGTAGTTCAAATTTTAGGTCATTTTGAGTTATATTGGCCGAGATATCACAATTTTAGTGTTTTATAGGGTCTCATGTAGGTCCACGGTGGTCATCTGAAGAAACACCTAAAATATTACTTATTTTTCAAATATGATCATTTGGGTTTTCTTAAAATTTTATGTTATGCATTCTATCGAATGTTCATGTGTTTTGGATATATGTAGGGGTAGAAATAAGTTTCTTTGGGTTTTGTAGGTTGTGAACGATCATTGCAATTACGAGGCACCATTAGACTCAATTTTGGTGATACCTTCCCAAAATATTTTATTTATCATTACTCTACAATTTCAAGTCATTTGGAGTTGATTTGATATAATATCTAGGCATATGCCCATTACTAGTCTTTTAGTACCTGTGGGGATTGCATGTTTTACATCATATGCACTTGATATTTGATGCTTTTGGTTTCCTTGTGTGTAGGTGAAGGTCTCTAAAGTGCATTAGGAAGGAGCACAAGACATCAATATCTGAGATACAAGTGGCAGAAGCATTGGCCCACCCACCTCGATTGTGGGTACGAGGAAAGACACTAGATGTGCACCCGAGTTACTTGAAGGATTTTTATCCTTGGGCACCCGATTTGTAAATAGTTGTATCAATAATTTGAGCCCTCAAAGGGGATATTCTATAACCTAGATTTGATCCATTTTATTAATAAGAAAGCAATTTACCTCACCTCATTTCTTGTTATTTGATGTTTTTTCCATATTACTTGCATGTTGTCGTTTGATGCTCATAGGTGATAGGACATAGATACATATATTGTTTATTATCATTTGGTGCACCATTTTTTCCTAATTCACCAAGTTAGGGTCAAGACCAAGCATATCTTTATAGGACCATGCAAATATGTCCTTCTTCTTCTTGAGGAGAGCTATCAATTGCCCTTGTTCATATATGGATAAACTTTTCCAAGTTTAACAATTTGTGGATTGTTTGCATATGTACTAAGGTTCACATCTATAGTATATTTAATGGCCATGTGTGAACCTTTCTCAATTTTATGAGAAATTGGGATCAGATGAATGTCATCAATGATATTATAAAACTCCTCTAGCTTAGTCTCTTCCATGTCTCTTAGGATCCGAGGGTGAAGGCGAAGGTGAAGGCGAGGGTGACGAAGGAATGTAAGTGGTGAAAGCTCTTAAAAATTTCTTAGAAAGGATAAATTTTGCAAAGGATGGTGACAATGAAATCCATTCCATATCAATGAGGCTAATGTCAATTGGAATTGGTTTTGCCAAATCATATGGATTATGGAGTGGGGTGAATAAGTAAAAAAAATTGATGATGACTTAGTGGAAAAATGGTGATTAGCAATGTGAAGAGTGGGCTGACCCTGTCTCCTGAAATCGACGAAGGAACCTTGGGAACCTAAATAAAAATTTACAACATGTATAAATGTGAACGACAAGGCTAGGCAAATTCAATGCAAATATTTTTATTTTTATTTTATTTATTTTATATTTTTATGTTTTTGAATTTTTTTTGTACATATGTTACATGATTTTCTGGTGAAGTGGATGAGGTGGAGGTGGTGGTTCACCAGTTGGTTCATCTTGCTCCATTTGGAGAAGCAAATAGAAAATGGGTTGATGGATGGGGAATAATTTGAGGTAGTGCTCATCCTATTCGATGAATGGAATAATGGGTGTTTATTCCTTTTCAGATTCATCTGAAGCTATTGACCTGATATTGTATTCTTCATATAAATCCTCAAAGTCATTGTTGTGATTGGTTTCCTCTTCTAAATATAAATGGAGGTATTAAAAAGCTTATACAAAAGAGGAAGTAGAAAAATGTGAATGGTAATCCAAACCTAAATGGTCATGCGCTTCTCGATAAGAAGTTTTGATAATGTCGTGAATGCCCTATTCATGTTTTCCTAGACCATATCCTTGCCAATTGACTCGATGAATGTATCATTATGGGAAACCTGACATGTTTTTGATATTGGCAACGATCGATTTATCGGGTTCATCTAGGGGAAGTGGATCAAAAAATGAATCAAACCCCCCATACACAAAATTGATTCTATTAGGCACTGAGCCCATATTATGCATTGCTCCTATGGATAATGGTGGGTCACATGGGTGACCATAATTCCTAATAATTTGGATGCTTAGTAGTGTAACTATGATATCTTGGACCATAAATTCTCCAATGCCAATATTGGTGAGGTAGACTAAAACTTGTGAGAATGTGGATGAGGTGGATGGAGTGGATGTGGAAGGCTCATGGATGATTGATGAATCAAATAATGGGAGGAATGTGTACTAGAATGGTATCTCACAATCCATTAAATTGACTTGTGAGACATCAGCTGGTGGATATGAAGATAGATTTGGTTAAAGGGTTTTATATATAGTTGATGATGCTGATGTGGATGGAATGGTAATAGTTGTAGGTTGTATGGGTGATGATGAATGTGTGGTGATAATGGATGATGTTTATGTTGATGATGTGGATTGGGTTCAACCACATGTACATGTAGCTAACTATGATGAGGGTGGGGGTGTGGAATTGGAGGCTTGATGTAGAGTAGTGATGGGAAGCTCCTTAAGAATATGAGCTTTGGATGAAGAAGTGGTAAATGGTGTGGTTGATGGGGTAAGGAATAAGTGACTAGATGGAATTATGAATTTGTAGGGATTTGAAATGAAGTTGTGGTATTTAAACAGATCGATATATGGTGGTATACAATGTATCTTTCCCTCATATACATATTTTAAGCATTGA
Source organism: Wollemia nobilis (assembly GCA_028583015.1). NCBI lineage: Eukaryota > Viridiplantae > Streptophyta > Pinopsida > Araucariales > Araucariaceae > Wollemia > Wollemia nobilis. Next base: position 6,182,135 of record JAQPPZ010016917.1, on the reverse strand, counting down.
TGTAGCATGGAAGGGACAAATATCATATCCCTAATCTAGGGGTATCCAAGGAGTACATTATAATCCATGGACCTCTCTAGGATGTGGAATATGGTATGCAATGTTTTTACCCCCACTTCTATGGGTAAAATGATAGTGCCAACAATGGAACAAAGAGCATCATTGAATTGGAGTCAAACAATTATACAAAACATACGAAAGATATGTGTACAAAATTAGAATGAATAATAGTCATCACTTTAGGAGGGCTAAGTCCTTCATCACTAAGGAAGGCTTAGTCCTTATGATTATGCAAATGAATTTTGAAAAGATGATATATCCATAATAATAAATCAACCTACACTATATATAATGATAAATCAATAAAGTAAATGTCAATTGGAAATATAGCCGACTTGGCTATATTGGTATTGTAACATGTCTCCCCTCCTCGGAAAGCTTTGTCCTCAAAGCTAGAAATGTTTCAAAGATACTTTCTATTTCCTAGGTAGCATCTTCAACTGGTAGGTCATACCATTTGATTATAAATTCTTTGATGTGATAGAATCGAAGAATACGTGATTTGCTTTGCAAAATTGCTTTTGGTTTAATATATATATGTCCTTCTTCATCAAAAACTGGCAGTTCTGATTGAGAATGTACTTTTTTCTAATCACATTCTAGAGACATGAAACATGAAATACTAGATGTATACAGGATGAGAGAGGAAGCTCTAATTGATATGCCACTTTGCCTATACAGTGCACTATCTTGTAAGGACCATAAAATCTTGGAGCCAAATTTTGACTAGTCTTAATGTTCAATGATAGTTGTTTGTAGGGTTGTAGATGCAGGAACACCATATAAAATTTATTAAATTATATTTTAGAATGGTGTAAGTCTTGTTGCTGATTCATGTGATTTTGTGCTTGGACCAAATTGTCTTTGAGAATATTGAGCATTGACTATCAGTGTTGGAATCAATCGTCTACTTGGGCCACCTTGGAATATCCTAGAATGTAATCTACTATTGCAGGTGGTTTTATCCCATACAATGCTTTAAATGGAGACATCTGGATGGAATAATGGTATGAAGTATTGTACCACCATTCTGCTAATGAAATCCAATGGCTCTATTGATACTTTTTATCTTGAGCAAAACATCTAAGATAGGTTCCCAGACATTTGTTAACTACTTTCATTTGGTCATTTGTTTGAGGATGGTATGCAGATGACATATTTAACTTTGTACCACTAAGACAAAATAATTCTTTCCAAAAATTTCTAGTAAAAATGGGATCATGATCACTTACAATATTTTTTGGCATTCCATGCAACTTAAAAATTGAGTCCATAAATACCTTAGCCACTTTACTTGCTGAAAATGGATGTTGTAGAGCATTGAAGTGAGCATATTTGGAGAGGCGATCCACTACCATAAAAATTACTTTTTTACCTTTTTATTTAGGAAGACCTTCAATATAATCCATTGAAATATGTTCCCATTGGCAATCCAATATAGTTAGTGGTTGAAAAAATCCTGGAGATTTGACTATTTCACCCTTATTGTGCTGACATACTTCACATTCTACCACCAAAGTTTTGACCTCAGATTTTAATCCTTTCCAATAAAATGATTGTTTCACCCGCATATATGTCTTCAAAAAACTGGAATGTTCAGTTGATGGAGAAACATGTGACTCTTCAAGAATCCTAGATTTTATGGTAGAATTGTGTGGAATGTAAATGTGGTTCTTTCTTCTTAATACCTTGTCATCGTAAGAAAAATGAGAATTCTTGGATGATCCTAGTATCAAATATTGAATTATTTAAGCAGTTTCTAAATTTGACAACCATTCCTCTTGGAGCTAAGAACCCCATTGGGAACAAGGGCCTGAAATGGTGTTGATAACCACTTCATCTTCAAATTTATGAGATAATGCATCTGCTACCACATTTTCTTTTCCTATATTATACTCGATAGCAAAATAATATCCCAATAATTTTGTTAACCACTTGTTTTGTTTTGGATAAGAAAAATATTTGTTCTAAAAAGTGCTTGAGATTACTATGATTAGTTTTTATGATAAAATGACTACTAATTAAGTAGTGTCACCATTTATCAACTGCATATAGAATAGCCAACATTTCTTTCTCATATGTGGACCTTCCCAAATTCTTACCCAGATTTTTTTTACTCTAAAATGCCAAGGGATGCCATTCTTGCATTAGTACTACCCAATACCTATTCCCGAAGCATCACATTCAATCACAAATGGTTTGTGAAAATTTGGGGTTGCCAAAATTAGAGTAGTACACATTGCTTCCCTAAGAGCCATGAATGCTTGAGTGGCTACTTCATGTTGGAAATTTGAGTTATTTTATGTTTTAATTGATGTGACATGAATCATTGATGTCATATGGATCACATTAAGTTTTGGTGGGCAATTGATATTTTGGAAAGCATGGATAAATTCAGGTTTTTTGTGAAAACCAAGGCAGACAAAATAAAAGGTTTTATTTAAAACCATGGATGGCAGATTTGAAATGGGTTTTTCTTAAAACCCAGGTTGGCCTTTTGTTTCGTCGAAAAGGTACCCCGGTGATGGAGATATTTAATTTTAAATATTTAGTTTTAAATTTTAATTATTTAAAATTTAAATTTTAATTTTAAAATTAAAATTAAAGTTAGCGTCGATGTCTAAAGAAAGAGGGAAAATCATTAATGCATCGACATCATCAAAAATGAGGAGAAGACTATATAAAGGGGGATCCTAAGGTTCATTTGAAATTCATCCTTGCTCGTGTTAATCGTTGTTTAAGCATCCAAAGAGAGCTTATGTGAAAATCATTTTGAAAAGAGAGACAACGAATAAATCCAAGGTTGGTCGAAAGCCCAAGATATTGTGGGTAGAGTGGCGCATTGGAAATTGGATTTTTGTTAAGGTGTGTGGCAACACTTTTGGTTTCGAAGGAATTTGAAGGAAAGTGCTCGAAGCACTTTTAGTTTGCATGGAAGGGAGGAAGGGCTTAAGGCATATCGTGCCTTTTCCTTTTGAATGAGCGGCTAGCTCGTGTGGCAACCTTAGCTGCGGCTAAGGCATTCGCGATGTGTGCAAGTTGGGGGTTTGAATCCCCTTGAGGAGGTAATTACATTTTGCTCTAATTAATTTCATTGATGCCCTAGGATAGGAGTTATAAGGTGGTTAAGGAATAATTAAAGTTTTTAATTAAACTTTATTTTTATAAGGGCTGTGATTATTATTTTAGAGGTGGATGAGTTGTTGACTTATTTTGATATTCATGAAATTGAAAATTAAGATTTAGGAGAAATAAGGAGTTGTTATAAAATATTTTTGAGAGCCTTGTTGATTATTATTTTTGATAAGGATTTTATTAAAAAGGAATTTGGTGGGTGTGTTTATTAAGTTGGAGTAAAAAGGTGTAAATTGAGTTATGCTTATCTTGTGATTATTATTTGAAGTCCACTAACCCTTATTGAGATTGGAAAGGAAAGTTGTATTTAGTGTGGCAAATTTTGTGGACAACTTCTTGGCATAAAAAAGGTATGGGCACATTCTCCTATTGATTGTTTATGGTGGTTGATTTCTGAAATATCATTGGAGTGAAAAGGATTGATTCTGGTTTCCTTTTCGAAAGTGGTTGGTTGAATGATTCAAGGTTTTTTGGTTTGAGAGTTGTGTTAAAACCTTGTTTTATAAGAATAGTTGTTGAAGCCCATTGGTTGTGAAAGAACTTGAAAAGAACATGAGTATCATTTTTATGTGAGATTTGTGGTTGAGCATTGTTGGAAAAATTTGAGTTGGTAGATACATTCTTGGACTAGGGTTTTTGTGAGAAAGAGTAGTCCCTTGTGGTGATTGGTTGAGTTGAGTTGATTGAGCCTAGTCAAGTGATTGTGTAAGGTGATTGGTCAAGTTCCATGAAACAAAATAATTCCATAATTCTAATTTGAGTTGATATTGAGATTAGAACATATTGAGTCTCTAACAATTCTCTTTATGCTTCTATGAGTTGATTTGAGTTGAGTTGAGTTGAGATCATTGTGGATCATTGTTGTCATGCATTGAAGAGTATATTGCCATTCATTGTTGAGTTCATATTTGAAGATTTGCCTTGATATATTTGTGGATGAGATTTGAGTGCTACTTGTGCATGATTGATTGAGACTTTGAGAAGGCCTTTGTGGACAATTTTGGGACAGCTTTGTGGATAGTTTTGAGAAAACTTTGTGGATAGTTTTGGGATAGCTTTGTGGACAATTTTGGGACATATTTGTGGATAGATTTCAGCAAGTTCTTGGTGAGATTTCTAGAGTAGATTTTGGCAACTTTTTGGTGATATTGCTAGAGCATATTTGGAGAAGTTCTTAGTGAGCTTGTTGGAGCAGATTTGGGCAAGTTCTTGGTGAGCTTGCTAGAGCAGATTTGGATAAGTTCTTGGTGAGCTTGTTGGAGAAAATTTGGACAAGTTTTATGTGAGCTTGTTATTCAGTTTTGGACAAGTTCTATGTGAAATTTTTATTCAATTTTGGACAAGTTCTATGTGAACTTGTTATTCAAATTTAGACAAGTTCTGTGTGAACTTGTTATTGCCTATCTTTGAGCAGATCAATGAAATAATTATATTGGATAAGGATCCTTATTTATGTGTGAAATATTATAAGGATATTATCTGGTGGAGTACCCCACATTGGGGGAACCACATTAAATATTGTGTCTCAATTGTGTGTGGTGATTTGTGCTCTTTCTTACTACTGCTATCAAAGTTATTAATGCACATTATTATATTTGGTTATTACAATTAAGGACATTAATTGATATTGATTTTGAAAGAAAGTAAAAAGTGGTATTATACTTTTCACACCCCCTTCTAAGTATAAGCTTGTGTTCTTCACTTTGGACCAATGAAAAGCATCCTTCTTTGTGAGAGCTATGAGATGAGCTACAATTTTACCATAATTGCACACAAACTTGAGATAGTAACCGGTAAGACCCAAACAACCATGAATTTTCTTGATGGTTTTAGGTAAAGGCCAGTCTTGAATGACCTTAATATTATTAGGATCCAATTTAACACCTTCATGAGAAAAAATATGACCCAAATACTCAACTTCTTGAACACCAAAAGAGCATTTGGAGTGTTTGACAAATTTTTTTCCTTATGTAATATATGAAGAACCTTTCCCACATGCATCAAATGATCCTTCCATGTTTTACTATATACTAGAATGTCATCGAAGAAGAATAAGATAAATTTATGAAGGAATGGATGAACTACATGGTTAATGAGACTTTGGAATGTGAATGGGGTATTAGTGAGACCAAAAGGCATGACTAAGAATTTATAATGAAATTCATGTGTACGAAAGGTAATTTTAGGAATGTCCTCATCCCTTACTCTGATTTGATAAAAACCTGAGCGTAGATCCAATTTTGTGAAAAAATTTGCACCATGCAATTCATCTAATAAATCATCTATGACAAGAATAGGGAACTTATCATTGATGGTTATTTTATTGAGAGGATGAAAATCAGGACAAATACACCAAGAATTATGCTTACGACGGGCCAAAACCACTAGTTAAGAGTAAGGACTACTACTATGATGAATGACTTCATGTTCTAAAAGTTCTTGGATAATTTTTTTAATTTCTATTTTTTTGAGGCTGAAGGTATCAATAAGGATGGACATTAGGAGGAAGGCTTCTTGGAACAAGGTGTATGGCATGGTCATGATATCATTTGAGAGGTAGTCCCTTTAGTTCTTGGAAAACTTCATCATAGTTAGCCACAATATCTTGAAGATCCTTTGAGTGAATTTTAGGAATATCACGTGCTTGCTTTTCCAAACAATTTATCTGAGCTATGAATCCATAACCCCCTTTCCTCGATATTTTTTCCATGTTGTGAGAAATCACTATCTTTGATGGAGGAGTTGGAATTCCTTAGAGGCGAATGGTCCTTCCATTTTCTTTTCATTCCACAAATAATTTTCTGAAATTAAAACTAATTGTATCCAATTTTTCTAACCATTCAAATCCCAAAATAACCTTTGAATTCCCTAAACTCATAACAAAGAGAGTTTCGTGCCAAGTATAACTTCCCATTTGTATCGCAACTGAAGATGTTCTAGTAATACATTGAGCATTTCCTCCATTTGTAACTAAAACTTGAAACTTATCTTGATTGGATGAGTGAATGTGTATGTTCAATGTGTTGGGCAAAACATTGGTTAATTTTCTATAGTTCAATTAATTACCTCCATTTAATTTGTCAACCCGGGGTAGCTCGTAAACTTGTGAGTATCACGCATAGTATATGCCTGTAGTGCGAGGAATGAGTCCCTTTGTACCTATTGGTTTGGTGGGGGTGTTCTTTGTGTATTTTCAATTCATCCAAACTCAATAGAATTAAGTGCAAAAAAATAAATAATGAATTAAAAATAAACACGACTGAAAATAAACCTATGAAAATTAAAACACGCACTTGCTGGAAAATTACAGAAAATAGGGGAAACTACAGGAATTAAATAATCTAAAAAAAATAGTAAATAAATTAACTACAGAAAGCAAGGTAAAAGGGGGAGGAGTACTATTTAGAGTGGGCCCAAGCTCCAACAGTCTTCCGCCCGATCAATTCATTCACCGGACGCTAGTTTGAGATTAATAAAAACACTCAAATGAATATATTGCAACTTCAAAAAATTATACAACAAATCTGAAATCCGAGATTATCTTTATCAGGGGTGGCCTACATATTTATAAGATATGCGACCATGCCCTATTACATTTGAGAGCAAATAAATTCCTGATTTTATGGTTACAACAAATACGTAGAAATAGGGAGATAAAGCAAAAATATTTAATTCAGACTGATTTAACGTATTCTATTTTTATCAGAACAGAATACGTCTGATTTTATGCTTTATCTATTTGCATTGATATTTACGTATTTGCTAGAAAATAGATGCCATATGGTTTTTGACTTTGTTTTTCATCCACATCCCTTGCTGAAATATCATCCGCATCCATCATTGAAATCTATGTTCTGTTCTACCGACAATAGGAGTCGCGCTATAATTTTACGTCAACGGGAGTCGGGCTATAATTCTGCATCAACGGGAAGCAGGCGCCTAATGGGAAGCAGACGCCTACGGGAAGTAGGTGCCTAACGGGAAGCAAGCGCCCATCAGTTAAGCACCAAATGGAAGTCGGGCACTTCAAAGGGAATCGAGTGCCTGACTTAGCACTTCTCATCGGTGTACTACGAATGTTTTTTCTTCATGAAATTGAAAGTGCCAGGTCCAAGTGGGACCTTGATGTAAACATGCTAAAATACCATAAAAACCACTAAATCTGCACACAATTCACTTAAAAACAAATATTAGATAATATACATAATTTACTATTAAATATATATAAAACTTTCATAAAACATACATTCTATAATAATAATGTCGTATAATATGTTAGAAATCCATGTAAAAATATGAGCATTTTTGGTGCTCATCATCCCCCCATGCTTAAAAGAGTGGCACGTCCTCGTGACACCCCCATGCTTAAAGAGTGGCATGCCCTTGTGACACCCGATGCTTATAATTTCTATTTTTAGCAATGGTTGTCCAATAGGCTCTATTTTTCTTTCTCCTCTTTCTGGTTGTGGTAGCTCATTCTTTTTTAACAAATGATTTGTGGATTTCCCCCATGGTAAATCTCTTTGTTCTTTCCACTTTCTGATTTTTTTTTTAATCTGACAACTCTATTATTTTGTAAAGCGTGTGCTAGATTTTTAAGTGGATGATGACCATGAGTGTTCTCCCAATAGAATATTTGCATGTGGAAAAAATACCAAATGGGGCTAAATGGTTGGATGGACAATTTAATGGGGATTGTGTTGGCACTATTTTATAAAAATATATTTCTATGAAAATTATATATATACAAAACAAAAAATTAAGTACACACCTATATTATGTTTTGTGCATGTATAATGCACAAACATTCATGGTGCACTTGTATTAGTTGTTTGATGATGACCATGTGTACTGGAACAAATAATGATGGGCACTTTTCCCATGTGATAAAATTTTTCCTCTGCATGACTGGTTCTCGGTTGCTGCAATTTATTCATTTGAGGTTTCCTACAAAAATTCAAGAAAATATTAAAAAAAACATGTCTTCATGGGATGACAAACATCCCCTCCTCGAAAGTTGTTTGTTGATAACTTTTCTTTTTGGAATGTGCACAAATCTCTTTAATGGATAAAATTAAAATAATTTTATCCATGATAGATTTGACTTTGTGCATATGAGCGATCAGTTGACGTGGCACGGGCCATTTCCTGAATGATGAAGATTATTCACACGTGGCACAAGCATCCATTGAACTATAAAGGAGGTGCCTTTTACATGGGAATCAGGCACCTTATTTTGGTTCACGGGACGTGCTTGCTAAAATAGGATGCAGACACCTTTTGCTTGCAATCGGCACCACGCTTTATAATGGAAATAGGGTGCTTCTTCTTGAAATATGGGTACTTTAGTAAAACATACTTTATACATACTTTTTTTTAGGAGATTAGGTGTCGCTTTTCCAAAAATGGAAGTCGGGCACCACTCCTTGGAAAAACTAGGAATCAGGTGTCGATCTGCCAAAAAATGGGATGTAGGCACCATCTCCTTGACATGCTGGGAGTTAGGTGCCTTGTACCGTATAAATGGGAATTGGGTGTTGCCTTCTCGAAATATAGGAATCAAGCACCTTCTTTCGTAAAATAGGAATAGGGATTTTCTAAAAATTTTTAAAAATGGGAATCAGGTGCCTTTTCATCAAAAAATAGAAAATAGGCACTTCTTCCTTATTTCAACGTCTGCTTGATATGCCCACTTATGTACACTTAAGGTTGATCAAGCCTTTAACACTCTGGTTGAAGAATAAGGATAAAATCAACATCCACTACCTGAACCAACAGTTGAGTGTTTTATTATCCATAAAGACCAATCCAAACACTCTTGTATGTATTCAGGTATAGTATTCCCCCTCTGAGTGGGGATGAGCTACTCCTACTCCTAGAAAGCTAGAAATGCACAGGTTCATGGATCCTGTGCTCGTTAGGCCTAGGTTTCCCAAGTTGCCTAACGATTGCACTCAAGGCATCATTCCTGCAAAATAAAACTTTAAAGTAGTAAAAAATGCAAGCTCATGGAGTCTATGCCTGATAGGCCTAGGTTTCCCAGGATACCTACAGATTGCATTCAGAGTACGATACCTACAAAATAAAAACACAAATAAAAGAAAATTTATGTTAAGAAAAATAGGTTCCATGTCATCTTTCCTTTTTTTTATGATGAATATGTGAACATTCATCAAATGGTTGGTATGGATTTAAAAATATGGAGTCTCCCCCATGCTTGCATTTGATTCAATATCACAAATGTGAGGTGCATGGCAAGGTTGTAAATGGAGCCCATTGACTATTACTCATATTGTTTCATCATGTGTTATTATGGACTCCTCGTAAAAATCCCTCACTTTGTGAAATCTTCATAGCCAATTTTTTTTATGAGCGGAGATGTGCTGCTCAACAGAGTTCTATGAACCATCTGAGCTCATATTTTGTCTGCCACAATTGGTGTTGCCATGGTCAAGTGTTGCACATCTACCCGTAGTGCCAAACCGTATGCAACATATGTGTTTTATTGAGCGCTTGGTAGCAGATCCCATAAAAACTCTAAAGTTAAGCATTATGGCATGGAGTAGAACTAGGATGGGTGACCACCTGGGAAGTCCCATGGACTGCACCCTTTTTTTTAGGAAAATAGAATGGAGCGACACATGTTGGTAGGTCGGATTGCCTTGGATGCCTATGATCTGCACTGAGCCTCTTGCTATCTGCAAAACATAACAAAATAAAAAGAAAAACCTAAACTAATGGCGTTAAAGAAAACTCTAATTAATTTTTTTATTGAACATTGTAATAGCGTTCATCGTGTTGTGGGTGATAACATTGAAGGTGGGGTCTCCCCCATGCCTACAATCGAGCAAGCCTCTGGAATTTGGGGCTTGTGATAAGATCTTAATTTGTGTCTAAAATTTGATACAATTAAGACTTCATTTGTCCCATCCCCTTCTTTATTCAGTTCTATGATACATTGCAACATGGGAAGAGAATCTTCCTGGATGACCTCAAAACTAGATTCTTCCAACTCATTGGCAGATTGTGCAGGTAGGTGGATGACTATTGTTTTTACAATTTTTCATTAACTATCATTTTTCTTGTTCTACATCTAATGTCAGCATTAAATTTTACCAAAGTGTTGGGAAATGTTAAATTTACAGTTTTTACCATTTATTCTGGTTTCTTGAGGCATACCTCCCTAATGGCTTCAGTGTAAATAGGCACATCCCTGATAGTTTGAGGAATGATATCAGTAAGATTTCTTAACTATTCCATAATATCAAACTTAGGTGGTGTCATTTCTCTGGTTTTCCATAACCTTTCGGGATACGGTGGAAGTCCTTCATTACTTGATTGTTTAGTAGCATGATTTATTTCTACACTATTATGGCACATTGGGTTTATTCCCATAATTCCTTGATAAGCTAGTGAATTTAAATAGTTGTTATTGGGATTCGACTCTGGTTGTGCCAACAACTATTTTGGCCTGGTAGAAGGTGAAACTAGTAAGCTAGGATTTTTTGATAGTTGTGTCTATGGAGGTAGATCCATGAAGTAAGTTTCTACTTCTTCTGGATTTTCTTTTATTATTTTTGGACACAACCTGGTCTGATGATCCAGGTGATAGTTTTCATAAACTTCTATTGTATTCTTCGAATATTTATTTTTTTCATGATTTTCTCTACACCTTGAACATAAAAAGGTAGACATTGCTTCAGATTCTTGCTTCTTCTTCGGTAATGTGTCTGACTGTAAAGCAAGAGATAAAATTTCACTCTTCACACCATTAAACAATGTTCCTATTTCTATTTTAATTGTGGAGGCTATTCCTCGTATTGGCAGTTTTTCCTTTTTGTTGGAATACTTTTGGAATAATTGTTGAATTTTCCCCATCCTAGTCACTAAAATATTTCGTATAATAAGTTTTTGTGATGACTCAAATGGATGGGATTTTCTCTTTAATAAATATTTCCAGAATATTCTAAGCTTGAGGTGTTTTCTATTTTTTTTAATAAATGATCTGTTGGATTTTTTTAGGCTCTTGGTGGACTCATGCTTCGCAGGTAGATGATCTACAGGCAAGGAAATCTGAAATTAATTTTCAAACTAACTGACCTATGGATCATACACTATAGTTGTGACACTCCCCGACAATGATGCCAAAATGTTGGGCAAAACATTGGTTAATTTTCTATAGTTCAATTAATTACCTCCATTTAATTTTTCAACCTAGGGTAGCTCGTAAACTTGTGAGTATCACACATAGTATATGCCTGTAGTGCGAGGAATGAGTCCCTCTGTGCCTATTGGTTTGGTGGGGGTGTTCTTTGTGTATTTTCAATTCATCCAAACTCAATAGAATTAAGTGCAAAAAAATAAATAATGAATTAAAAATAAACACGACTGAAAATAAACCTATGAAAATTAAAACATGCACTTGCTAGAAAATTACAAAAAATAGGGGAAACTACAAGAATTAAATAATCTAAAAAAATAGTAAATAAATTAACTACAGAAAGCAAGGTAAAAGGGGGAGGAGTACTGTTTAGAGTGGGCCCAAGCTCCAACAGTCTTCCACCCGATCAATTCATTCACCGGATGCTAGTTTGAGATTAATAAAAACACTCAAATGAATATATTGCAACTTCAAAAAATTATACAGCAAATCTGAAATTCAGGATTATCTTTATCAGGGGTGGCCTGCATATTTATAAGATATGCAACCATGCCCTATTACATTTGAGAGCAAATAAATTCCTGATTTTATGGTTACAACAAATATGCAGAAATAGTGGAGATAAAGCAAAAATATTTAATTTCAGATTGATTTAACGTATTCTATTTTTATCAGAATAGAATACGTCTGATTTTATGCTTTATCTATTTGCATTGATATTTACGTATTTGCTAGAAAATAGATGCCATATGGTTTTTGACTTTGTTTTTCATCCACATCCCTTGCTGAAATATCATCCGCATCCATCGCTGAAATCCATGTTCTGTTCTACCGACAACAGGAGTCGCACTGTAATTTTACGTCAACGGGAGTCAGGCTGTAATTCTGCATCAACGAGAAGCAGGCGCCATAATGGGAAGCAGGTGCCTAACGAGAAGTAGGTGCCTAATGGGAAGCAGGCACCTAACGGGAAGCAGGCGCCCATCAGTTAAGCGCCAAATGGAAGTCGGGCGCTTCAAAGGGAATCGAGCGCCTGACTTAGCACTTCTCATCGGTGTACTACAGATGTTTTTCCTTCATGAAATTGAAAGTGCCAGGTCCAAGTGGGACCTTGACGTAAACATGCTAAAATACCGTAAAAACCACTAAATCTGCACACAATTCACTTAAAAACAAATATTAGATAATATACATAATTTACTATTAAATATATATAAAACTTTCATAAAACATACATTCTATAATAATAATGCCACATAATATGTTAGAAATCCATGTAAAAATATGAGCATTTTTTGTGCTCATCATAATGCCTTAACAGTTTTAATGTCAATAAAGTTATGAGTACTACCTAAATCGATTAACACATTTATCCTCTTCTGTCGAATGAATCCTGGTACCTTGATTGTATGGTGAGTTGTTAATCCCATAAGAGTATGTATTGAGATAGCCATAGTTTCTTCATCATAGGTTGCTTCATCTTGATCTATTTGTTCATCAGGAATAGGTGACTTGTGTGAATTGATATCCTCGACTTCCTCTTTGTCTTCCTTGTTATCATATTCTATTTGAAATTTTTGTCTTGGTACACATGATTGATCTTTTGGATGATGTTTACGACATTTAAGGGAGTAATATCTTTATGGTTGGTCATTTCTACAATAGGAATTGTTACAAAATTGAGGACGACTATAGGAGTCACATCTGAAAGATGTCAAAATTTTCACCTTTTTCTTAGCCAGCTTAGCAATCCTTATAGTGTCATCCAAAGAGTATGGATCCTATAAGTCTACTTCAATTTGAATATTCTCTTTCAACCCATGTCTAAAGGCCGAAACCACCACATCAATTTGTAAATATCATGTATATGCAAGAAGACTTGTGAATTCTAAAACATAATCTCTTATTAAGCCAGTTTGTTTAAGTGCCAACAAACGAACTATGTATGAGGATGAATTTCCTTCATCAAATCTCTTGAGAAAAAGCTTCTTGAATTTAAGCCACAAGAGGGGTCTACTATGTTGACGTTTTTTCCAGGTGAACCATTGGTATGCTTATGTGCCTAGTTTGGAGGAGGCATAAGGAACTTTTTCAGATTTAGGCACACGATATAGTTGTAAGATGCCTTCCATTTTAGCTATCCAACCTCGTGGATCACCACCCTCAAATGTAGGTATATCAAAACATGGAATATTAACACCTATAGGCCATATTTCTTATTCATAATGTTCTTATATATCTTGATCCTTATTATCATTCCTTCTATGGTAGTTATATGGGGAATGAGGAGCTTCTTGTTTTTATTTCCTCAATAATTACTCCAACATTAAATTCATGGTGCTCATACTAGTCATTAGTTGAGTTATACATGATTGGATGTTTTGGTTACTTGCATTGGTGTTTTACATTTCCTCATGTATGAAATTTTAATGGGATGAGTTGGAAGGAGCCATAGGGTTAATAGTAGAATGGTTGGAATCAAATTTGTTAATGCATAAAGGAGAGTTGTATTGTGTACCTTTGTTTCGCAAAGGTCTTCTTGGTGACTTCTAAGGTCCTTCATTTATGCTATATAATATTTCATTTGGTCCTTTACTCCACATACCACTCATGCACTTGCTTTATAGGATTAGCAAATATTTTGAACCAAGTAAAAAAAATGGAATAGGTTAATCGAAAGTTGTGGTAATTTCCTTGCAAAAAATGTATTTTTTTGTCAAATTTCACTTCCACTATGAAACCTTTGCTCCAACTACAAAGTTATTTTTGAATTCCCATGGTTATATTATCCCAATGGATACTTTTTAAGGAGTGACTTGCAATGGATAGATTACAGGGTTAAATTGACCATTAATGACAAGTAGGAAGGAGTGACTTGCAATGAATAGTTTGATGCGATCAACCCGACCCATTACATGACAAGACCCAACAACTACACGAACAGTCTTGAGGGTTACATGACTTACTGATCCAACCCACCACATGACACACACATGATACACAACAACACAACAAGACCCAAGGACTATATGATAACATGACACACACACTATACAACAAAGAGGAGCCAATGACGTAGGGAGACCAATGACTTGACTGTGACCTTGGAAAAGGATATCAAAGTCAAGACGTAATACAATGGATGGATAAGGAGGGACCCATGTTATATTGTTTAGAGGAGGTGAACCCAAACTAGATATGATGAAATGGAGGTACCATGACATGACACAACCAACTAACAATAAACACGAGGACAAGACATGTCAACCACCTGATAGATTAGCTACGCATGGGAGAGGCTTGTGTGACCGAAGCCATGACTATAACCGTGCACCTTTGTGAGTATAAACAAGATTCTATGTATTCCCTACTGAATGTGGGATAATACCAAATTCTCAATATAATGATTTTGATGGGGATATAATGTAAACTTTATAAAATCTAATGCTTAAATGGTATACCTTGACTATTGATTGGTTGTCACCTCGTGAAATAATATATTTAGGTTTCAAAAACACTTACTCGATTTGGTTTCTTCTTATATCATTATGCTACCCAATGTTTCAAATTGGTAAGCACTTAGAAGGTTGCTCATCCCATTATGCAGGTGTTTCTTAGATGCAAGATCTTAGTATCTGCTCTGAATCATGGATTGCTTAACAACTCTTCTTAAACCCCAAATCATGTGTGTCTTCCTATTTGCCTTCTATGTACCAAAAATTGAAATTTAAGTGGTATCTCTTCACATGATTGGTCATTGTAATTATAGCAAAATTTTGGGTGAGGCTTTTAATCCTAAAATGTTTTGACCCGGTTGGAATTTCCTTCCATGTACCGAAGCGCTACGCACAACTCAAGATGATTGCATAATTTTGGCTGGTTCCCAGAATGAAACATCATGAGCTAGAGTTGAATCATTTTTACCCTATCACTCTTGTTTGGGTAACCATAACCCATCGTATGAAAACCGCTTTAGAATTTCATGTTATCTATGAACATAGTTTTAGGATAATATTTCTTTGGGACTCTAGGAAAGAGAAGGTATTTAACTTGTGCATGACCTATTTTTCCCATGTCCTCCAACTCGCTTTAGAGTATGATTATTCCATGCATTTCAAACATTGATTCTAGCTATGATGCTTCCACACTTTTGAACGACTGTTGCTTATAGTTGTACTGCACCAGCTTGGATTTTTTCCATCAAGATCCTCCATTTGGGAAAAAAATTTCGTAGACATTCAATTAATTTTTTTTATCAACCATATTGGATGCTTGAACTTAAATGATGAATGCTGGTCTTGGAAAGTGCTCTGATACCACTTGGAGCCAAATAATTATACAAAACATGTGAAAGAGATATATACAAAATGATAATGAATAATAGTCACCACTTTAGGAGGGCTAAGTCCTTCGCCACTAAGGAGGGCTTAGTCCTTGCGATTACACAAATGAATTTTGAAAATATGATAGATCCATAATAATAAATCAACCTACACTATATAATGATAAATCAATAAATTAAATATCAATTGGAAATATAGCTGACTTGGCTATATTGGTATTGTAACATGAATGCTCTTAAGGTGAAGGTAGATTTGGTTATGTGTGATGGTGGAAGATTGAGATGTTGAAGGATGAATGTAGTGATGATGTTGATGGAGGAGACAATGTCAATTAGTACTCGTTTAAATGGCTTCCTATCAACTTGAGCCATAATATGTAGTGGAGGGTCCATCGATTCTGATGAAATTGATTTAATTTTAAATTCATAAGGAAGGCTCCATGCACGTTTGAATACTCCTCATGAAATATTTTTTGGACATTTTGAGTCCCTAAGTCAAAGTTGTCATTGATGTCAAGATGCCAGTGATAGCTCTTCTCCAGTTCGAGTGCAAAGTTTAATGGAAGTCATAATGGGTCAAAATATCTTTAGTGAACACCCAAGAGCATGGGTCAGAAAGTGGTTTTACTTCTTCCAAAGAAGCATTTATCCGAGATAGCGAAAAGGTATAATATTATAATTATTATTATAATATTATTAAAGTGACTTTGAGAAAACCCAAATAAAATATTTATAATTTCGATTATAATATTTTATAAATAAAAGGGTTTAAGTATTCTTTATAAAACCCAAGGTTGGGTTTAAGGCAAACGTTTCAAAGCTTGATGGCAATTTTATTTACCCAAACCTAAAGTTGGGTTGGTTTTAATTAAAGGCATTCGAAGCCTTTACCGTCGACGTCTTATTCCATGCTCGTGCACCGACGTTGAAAGCCATGAAGGCTTGTGTATATATACACCAAAGTTTGCATTCAAAAAATGATAATCGCTCCTAATATTTTTTGAAATAGCTCTGTGCCCGGTTTATTCATTCGTGCATGCGATTTGAGGAGAGGACAAAGTGTTTTGTCCTTTAGCGCCAAGTGGAAGGTTACACGTGGAAGTTGAAAGCTCATTCTCATTGGGCACGGTGGCTCGGTGGTAGCGCTTGGCTTGCGAAAGCGTGGAGGCAGGAAGGTCCTACGTTCGATCCATGTGAGGCATGGTTCATGCTTGGTTTTTGAGCGCCAAAGGAGGCACCATTTTGTTCATCGAACATTGCGCGTGGAGGAAGTTTTGGAGCACGTGGTGCTCGTGGGTTTCAAACGTGTGCCTAGCGCACATGGTTGGAAGCCATGGCTAGGGCACGCGAAGGGAGGTTGACGTGGGTTCAAGCCCCACTTGAGGCTAAGGTACTTAGAATTAAATTAAATTTTTATTTTCCCTAAGTTTATTTCCTAAGGTGAAAAGGGTAGAAAGAGGGGCATTTGTGATATTTACTTGCATAGTAAAAGTGTCTTAATTGTGGGAGAAATAAGGATTGTTAAGTTATTTTTCTGAAGTACCTTATGCCATTAATTAATTTTGGAGGTATTGATATTTGAGATTTATTATTTTAGGAGTAATAAGGAGTTTGAGTAAAGTCTTAGTTAAATTTCTATTAAGACTTTTAAGCATTATTTTTGTATAAGGGTTTTTCTATTAAAAGAAGACTATGGTGAATGTTATTTTTGAGTTGGAGTAATAAGGTGTATTTTGGGTCATCATTTTGCATTGTGTTATTATTAAAGTCTTCTAACCCTTATTGAGATTGGAAAAGAGAAATTTGTGAGTGTGGCAGATTTGTGAGATCAACTCCTTGTCAAGCAAAAAGGTATGAGCAAATTCTTCTTTGGTTGTGTTGGTTGATTGGCTTTCTTGAAAATTAAGATTGGAGTGAAAAGGATTTGATTAGGGTTTCCTTTTCAAAAGTGTATGAGTTAATGCTTCAAGGTTTTCTGAAATTAAGAGTTGTGATTAAAACCTTGTTTTATTAGCATTGTTGTTGAAGCCATTGGATTGTGCAAAGAACTTGAACTAGAGTTTGAAAATATCATGAGTATCATTGTTATGTGAGATTTGTTGTTGAGCATTGTTGGAAATATTTTGAGTTGGATGCTACATGCTTGGACTAGGGTTTGTGAGCAAGAGTTGTTTCTTGAGTGATTGGTTGAGTAGAGTTGATTGGGCCTAGTCAAGTGGATGAATGAAGTGATTGTTCAAGTTCCATAAAACAAACTATTCTATATTCTGATTTGAGTTGTGAAAGAGAATTGAGTTGTGTGAAAGAATATATTATATAACTAATTATTTTTTTTAATCTTCTCTTTTTTTTTGTTTAGAATGGGATTGAGAAGTAGATTTGAGTATAGAACATATTGAGTCTCTAACAAATTCTCTTTATGCTTCTATGATATTGATTTGAGTTGAGAAAGTGATTGAGCATTGAGTATAGAACATATTGAGTCTCTAACAATTCTCTCTATGTTTCTATGAGATTGGACAAGTTCTGTGTGGACTTGTTAAGCTGATTTGAGGTAAGTCTTTGAGAAGACTTGTGGACTGATTTTGTGTGAGCTTTTGTGGAAGCTTACAATATAGATTTGGTTAAGTCCTAGAGAGGACTTATTGAGCATATTTGGACAAGTTCTGTGTGAGCTTGTTGAGCATATTTGAGCAGGTTCTGAGTGGACCTATTGAGCATATTTGAGTAGGTTCTGAGTGGACCTATTGAGCAGATTTGAGCAGGTTTTGAGTGGACCTATTGAGTATATTTGAGCAGGTTTTGAGTGGACCTATTGAGCAGATTTGAGTGCTAGACCGACTAGACTATGTTTAGTACAAGAGTTGAGTAGAGTTGTGCTAGACCGATTGGACTATGTTTAGTATATAATTGAGATAGAGCTTTGGAGGTGATAGAGCATAGAGGACAATAGTCTCTAGTGGATAGAGATCCATCAGCCAGGGTAGTGAGGATAGGTCTTCTGAGTGGGGACAAGAGTCTTCAGTGGAGAGAGATCCACAAGCTAGTGTAGTGGAGGCAGTAGTCTTCTAGAGGATCACCAACCAGAGTAGAGGAGAAGGAGTTCTCTTATGGATAGAGATCCACAAACTAGATTTAGGGGATCAACATCTCCTTTGGATAGAGGTCCATAAACATTGTAATAGGGAAAGGATTCCCAAGAGATTAACTGAGAAAGTTTTAGTAAAATATTTTCTCCGTGGAGTAGCCCGCATTGGGTGAACCACGTAAATTATGGTGTCTCTATTGTGTGTGGTGTTGTGTACATTGATTTGATTACTATATTGATATTGCTATATTTACATTACATATATTGGTTTGAGAGAAAAATTAAAAAGTGATCTTATATTGTTCACCCCCCTCTTAGTATAAGCTTGTGTTCTTCAATTGGTATCAGAGTGGGTTCCTTCAGAAGAGTTTGATAGCTTGAAGGAAAAGTGGTCAAGAACACAATGGATCAAAAGGATCAAAGGGATGGTTCCTCATATAATACAACACCAGTATTTGATGGAAGTGACTTCTTGTATTGGTGTATGTTGATGAGATTTCACCTGATGGCACTTGGAAATGAAGTTTGGGATGTAGTGGAATTTGGATATGATCCAACAATCAATCCTCCTGTAGATAAGGAAGGTAAGCTTCTAATGCATGCAAATTCAAGAGCTATGAATGCAATTATAAAAGGGTTGTGTAGATCAGAATCTATGAAGGTTATGGATTGTAAAACAACAAAAGAAATGTGGGAACTACTACATAACATATATGAAGGAGATAAAGGTGTCAAGAAAGCTAAGATCAAAAATCTCAAAGGAGAATTTGAAAACTTAAGAATGCGGGATGATGAAAACATTCATGACTATCTCAGTAATATTGATGAACTTGTACATGAGATGAGAGGACTTGGAATGAAGGTCGATGAATCTGATGCTTGTGATAAGATCTTGAGAACTCTTCCAAAAAGGTACAATGAAAAAGTCTCTGCTATAGAAACATCAATTGATAGTGATTGTCTGACAAGAAATTCTTTTCTTGGCATGCTTACAACCTTTGAGATAAGAACAAAATATCCTATCCCTCCAAAGGAGGTTGCATTCAAAGCAAACAAGGAAACAAAGGGTAAGAAGTCAGAATCAAGCAATGAGTCTTCTAGTGATGAAGAAGCCAATTATGGTAGAAGAGATAAAGGTTCCAGAAGACCCATAGATCTAAGATCTATTAAGTGTTTCAATTGTGGAAAGTATGGATATTTTGCAACAGATTGTAAAGAACCAAAGAACAACAATGGTGAAGAAAAATAGGATCACAGGTACAGGGAATCAAAAAGATATAGGCATCAAAAGAAAAGCAAGGATGGACAAAACAGACAAGGAAAGAAGTTCTTCCAAAGACAAAAGAGGAGCTACTATGCGGATAATGCAAGTAAGTACTCAAATGATAGTGATGCTAGTTCTTCAGAAAATGATAGAGATGAAGTCCTATTTATGATTGAAGAAAAAGAACCAGTTAAGAAAAAGACTCCAGTTATTCTCAAATGTTTTAGATGTGGTAACTTTGGACATCTTGAAGATGATTGTACAAGGGATGGTTATAGTTTCAGTGATGATGAATATGAGAATGCACTTGAAGGACCAGATGAAAATCTTCTAATGGCTTTAGAAGAAGAAGTAAGTGATCCTATAGAAGACAAGCCAAAAGAAATTAATGATGTGGACAAAGGCAAACAAATAGAAGAATATTCAGAAGAGAATGGATATGATCTCAAGGGAGAACTTATCTATGCCCTTGACATGGTAAAGAAGGTAAGGAAGCAACACTCTAAACTTGAAATTCAGTTTCAAGAATGTGATGAAGAGAGAAGATTGCTCATAGAGGATTTAGAAAAATCAAAGGCTAAGGCAAAAAGGTTCAAAGATAAGTTAGAAGCAAAGATCTTGGAATGTGAGAAGTTAGCACAAGAAGTGGCACTACTAAAAGAATATTTAGAGGACTCCAAGATCAAGATGAAAGGATTCAAGAATAGCTCAAATATTATGGATAAGATAGTCAAGGTACAAAGAAGGTCAACAAACAAAATAGGTCTTGGTTTTGAACAAACTCAAAAGAAATAGGAAGGAGAGTCAACTTCAAGTTCTGAAGAGGAAACTTCAGATGAAGATACTTCAGAAGAAGACAGTGTAAAAGAAATTCAGACATCAGAGGAAGAGTTGGACAATAGAGAGTTCAACGAAGATAGGAACAATGCACAGAGAAGATACATATGGAACAACAATCAGAACAGGAGACCAATGAGGTCAAAACAAGGAAGCTTCAATGGAAGATGTTTTTCATGTCACAGGTTTGGGCACATGGCTTCACAATGCAGGACACATGAAAGATAGGAATATGGGAATGGACAACTTTTCCATGGGTATTGCTACTCATGTAATCAGTTTGGTCACAAGGCAATGAATTGCAGGGTTCATGAAAGAAGAGGATATGACTTCACTAGGAAAAATCCTAAGACATTTGCACCTCCAAGGAATAATATCATTAAGTGTTATAAGTGCAATAATAATGGTCACACAACAAAGTGGTGTAGAGCAGACATTCCAAAAATAGGTATGAGCAGGAACAAGAACATGAACATGAACAGGAATAGGAACAAAAATAGGAACATGGATATGAATAGGAAAATGAATAGGAATAGGAATATGGATGTGAACAAGAATAGGAATAGGAACAAGAATATGGATGTGAACAGGAATAGGAATAGGAACAAGAACATGGATGTGAACAAGAATAGGAACATGAATGATAACACAGATAGAAATAGTCAGAGGAATCAAAAAATTTAAAAAATAAGGGAAGAGGATAAAGGTAAAGAACAATGCCTTTTGGGAGTAGAAATACTCCCACCCCAGAATTAACCACCTCAAAAGGAGGTGGGGGAGGGGCTAAGCTAAGAGGCTCATTCTTAGCCCCGAGCCCCAAAGGTGACCCTTTGCCATTGATGTCAAAGGGGGAGAGATTTGTGTAATGGGGAGAGATTTGATATTTGAGAGAGCATTGAGCCAGGGGGAGCAATGTCCTAGGGGGAGCAAAATAAAAAGAAAGGTCAAAGTTTTAGTAAAAATAATATGGGTTGCCATCAATGACAAAGGGGGAGATTGTTGGACATTTTGAGTCCCTAAGTCAAAGTTGTCATTGATGTCAAGATGCTAGTGATAGCTCTTCTCCAGTTCGAGTGCAAAGTTTAATGGAAGTCATAATGGGTCAAAATATCTTCAGTGAACACCCAAGAGCATGGGTCAGAAAGTGGTTTTACTTCTTCCAAAGAAGCATTTATCCGAGATAGCGAAAAGGTATAATATTATAATTATTATTATAATATTATTAAAGTGACTTTGAGAAATAAAATATTTATAATTTTGATTATAATATTTTATAAATAAAAGGGTTTAAGTATTCTTTATAAAACCCAAGGTTGGGTTTAAGGCAAACGTTTCAAAGCTTGATGGCAATTTTATTTACCCAAACCTAAAGTTGGGTTGGTTTTAATTAAAGGCATTCGAAGCCTTTACCGTCGACGTCTTATTCCATGCTCGTGTGCCGATGTTGAAAGCCATGAAGGCTTGTGTATATATACACCAAAGTTTGCATTCAAAAAATGATAATCGCTCCTAATGTTTTTGAAATAGCTCTGCGCCCGGTTTATTCGTTCGTGCATGCGATTTGAGGAGAGGACAAAGTGTTTTGTCCTTTAGCGCCAAGTGGAAGGTTACACGTGGAAGTTGAAAGCTCATTCTCATTGGGCACGGTGGCTCGGTGGTAGCGCTTGGCTTGCGAAAGCGTGGAGGCAGGAAGGTCCTACGTTCGATCCACGTGAGGCATGGTTCATGCTTGGTTTTTGAGCACCAAAGGAGGCACCATTTTGTTCGTCGAACATTGCATGTGGAGGAAGTTTTGGAGCACGTGGTGCTCATGGGTTTCAAACGTGTGCCTAGCGCACATGGCTGGCAGCCGCGGCTAGGGCACGCGAAGGGAGGTTGACGTGGGTTCAAGCCCCACTTGAGGCTAAGGTACTTAGAATTAAATTAAATTTTTATTTGCCCTAAGTTTATTTCCTAAGGTGAAAAGGGTAGAAAGAGGGGCATTTGTGATATTTACTTGCATAGTAAAAGTGTCTTAATTGTGGGAGAAATAAGGATTGTTAAGTTATTTTTCTGAAGTACCTTATGCCATTAATTAATTTTGGAGGTATTGATATTTGAGATTTATTATTTTAGGAGTAATAAGGAGTTTGAGTAAAGTCTTAGTTAAATTTCTATTAAGACTTTTAAGCATTATTTTTGTATAAGGGTTTTTCTATTAAAAGAAGACTATGGTGAATGTTATTTTTGAGTTGGAGTAATAAGGTGTATTTTGGGTCATCATTTTGCATTGTGTTATTATTAAAGTCTTCTAACCCTTATTGAGATTGGAAAAGAGAAATTTGTGAGTGTGGCAGATTTGTGAGATCAACTCCTTGTCAAGCAAAAAGGTATGAGCAAATTCTTCTTTGGTTGTGTTGGTTGATTGGCTTTCTTGAAAATTAATATTGGAGTGAAAAGGATTTGATTAGGGTTTCCTTTTTGAAAGTGTATGAGTTAATGCTTCAAGGTTTTCTGAAATTAAGAGTTGTGGTTAAAACCTTGTTTTTAAGATATTAGCATTGTTGTTGAAGCCATTGGATTGTGCAAAGAACTTGAACTAGAGTTTGAAAAGATCATGAGTATCATTGTTATGTGAGATTTGTTGTTGAGCATTGTTGGAAATATTTTGAGTTGGGGATACATGCTTGGACTAGGGTTTGTGAGTGAGAGTTGGTTCTTGAGTGATTGGTTGAGTAGAGTTGATTGAACCTAGTCAAGTGGATGAATGAAGTGATTGTTCAAGTTCCATAAAATAAACTATTCTATATTCTGATTTGAGTTGTGAAAGAGATTGAGTTGTGTGAATAGAACATATTGAGTCTCTAACAATTCTCTTTATGCTTCTATGATATTGAGTTGAGAAAGTGATTGAGTTTTGAGTATAGAACATATTGAGTCTCTAAAAATTATCTTTATGCTTCTATGAGATTGATTTGAGTTGAGAAAGTGATTGAGCATTGAGTATAGAACATATTGAGTCTCTAACAATTCTCTCTATGTTTCTATGAGATTGGACAAGTTCTGTGTGGACTTGTTAAGCTGATTTGAGGTAAGTCTTTGAGAAGACTTGTGGACTGATTTTGTGTGAGCTTTTGTGGAAGCTTACAATACAGATTTTGTTAAGTCCTAGAGAGGACTTATTGAGCATATTTGGACAAGTTCTGTGTGAGCTTGTTGAGCATATTTGAGAGGTTCTGAGTGGACCTATTGAGAATATTTGAGTAGGTTTTGAGTGGACCTATTGAGCATATTTGAGCAGGTTTTGAGTGGACCTATTGAGCAGATTTGAGTAGGTTCTGAGTGGACCTATTGAGAATATTTGAGTAGGTTTTGAGTGGACCTATTGAGCATATTTGAGTAGGTTCTGAGTGGACCTGTTGAGATATTTGAGTAGGTTCTGAGTGGACCTATTGAGAGATTTGTGCTAGACCGACTAGACTGTGTTTAGTACAAGAGTTGAGCAGAGTTGTGCTAGACCGACTAGACTGTGTTTAGTACAGAATTGAGATAGAGCTTTGGAGGTGACAGAGCAGAGAGGATAGTAGTCTCCAGTGGATAGAGATCCATCAGCCAGGGTAGTGAGGATAGGTCCTTCTGAGTGGGGACAAGAGTCTTCAGTGGAGAGAGATCCACAAGCCAGTGTAGTGGAGGCAGTAGTCTTCTAGAGGATCACCAGCCAAAGTAGAGGAGAAGGAGTTCTCCTGTGGATAGAGATCCACAAACCAGATTTAGGGGATCAACATCTCCTTTGGATAGAGGTCCATAAACATTGTAATAGGGAAAGGATTCCCAAGAGATTAACTGAGAAAGTTTTAGTAAAATATTTTCTCCATGGAGTAGCCCGCATTGGGTGAACCACGTAAATTGTGGTGTCTCTATTGTGTGTGGTGTTGTGTACATTGCTTTGATTATTGTTGTTGATATTGCTATCTTTACATTGCATATATTGGTTTGAGAGAAAAAGTAAAAAGTGGTCTTATACTGTTCACCCCCCTCTCAGTATAAGCTTGTGTTCTTCAATTTTTGAAGGCATTAGTGTCTTAGGATTGAAGTTTAATAGATTTTAAAATTTCCATTAATACATCATGGTGTGGGGGAGATTGTTGTATTAACTCATAAATAATTTGGTTGAAGCCATTTTAAGGCTAGTTATCAGATAGCTACTTAGTGAGATGATGGGTCTTTATGGAAGGTTTGGTAGATGAGTGGATTGAGATGGATGACTTGGAAGGTGAATTGATTAGGATGAATTGGCAAAAAAATGGATAGGTGATGATGAATTGGTAGATTATGGAGACACACTTGCTTGAGGTGCTATAGGAGGTTGAACTGTCTATTGTTGTTTATTTTGTCAATTGGTGCTTCTTTGTCCTTGGGTGACTATGTGAATAGCCCCCATAAAACCTTGGTACTATTGCACATGGTTGACTTGGTTAGAAGGAATCATAGTATTTGGTCCCCCTATTGTCTGTTGTTGTTCCTCATGATAAGAAAGTGGAGTTTGATATATATGAAGGTTTTGGTTTTGTTGGGCCAAAGGACTATCAAACTTGATGGCCTCTAACTCTATCAAATCTTGCACCATGTATTTAAATGTAAAGCATATGTTAATGCCATACCCTTTATGTCAAGGAAAAGGATAAAACAAGTGCTCCTTATAGTTCTTATCATGTTTAACTTGATAGTTGGGTATGATTTTGGGTAAGGCAATAGCGTTAGTTTTATACAACCTAAAAAAGAGGGAAGCATATGATTTAGGAAAAGGTGTGAAGATATGGTCTTGTTGAGCAGATTCTCGATGTTGATGATTTTCCATATTTGGCACTTTGTGATGAAGTTGTTGGGGTGGGGAAACTTCTTGATAGAACACTTGCAATTGTTGTTGCACTGGTTGTTGTTGAATAATTATCGACTGACTTAGGACCACTTGATTTAGTTGACTTGGTTTTGAATGGCTAGGATAATTTCCTTTAGGTTGGCCCTTATTTTTCCATTCTTTTTTCTTTGGTTTTATCTTTCCTTCTTGGATTTTTATCTCTTCGATTACATGAGCCTGAGCTAAAGCTTTGTATAACGTTCTATATTACTGAAGTTGCAAAAACAAGAAGATGGAATCTTGGTGATAACTACCCTTCAACGGTTTCTAAAATTATAGACTGACTCTTCTTTGAATTTTCTATGATTGTATAGGTCAGTCAATGTGGTTTTCTTGCAAAAATTGAGGGAAAACCTCTCCAATAATTTATCTACCAATTGTTCAAATGTGTAAATGTTGTAGTGTGGCAAATGATTATACTAGTATAAAGCATCTTCCCCCAATGTTTGAGGAAATGTTTTGAGCATCAAAGCATCTTGATATTGAATCCAAAAGCATGAGTGGATCAATGTGTTGATGTGCTCTCTAGGATTCTCAATCCCTTTAATTTGTCAAATTTTAGTATTGTGAAATTTTCTAGATAAGGTAGTGATGGTACCAAAAAATGGATAGGTTGATTGATTAGTTGTCTCAGGGTAGGCTTCTAGTGCATCATACCAAGAGTATGTAGAATCAAGCTATCAATATGTTATTGCATTTCTTAGATTTTAGGATCCCCCTTGTGTGTGTGAAAGCCCTAAATATTTTGATGATTGTGCTGAGATGGGGTGTGTGGAGTGGTGAATTGTTGGGATGGAATGTGGTGTTGATGGTTGAATGGATTGAAGGGTACTTGATGATGTTGGGAATGTTTTTGAACTTGGTGATGTAATTATTGTTGTTGATAAAATGGAGATGATGTTTGGGGAATATGATTGTGTTGGGTTGTGGGAGTGGAATGGATGTGGATTAATTGAGGTGTGGATATGGAGATCATAGAATATTTCGATACCCAATATGGATTTGAGGTGAAGAAATTTTGTTGGCTTAGAATGGAATGTAGTATAAAATATCCTACTTGTGTTTGTTGTTGGGGGTAAAAATGAGCATCTTTTTGGCTCATGAGCAATTGGTTGAGGTGTTGTCATGCTTGTTATATTACAATTTCTAAAGTAAATTATGTGGGCATGATGGATGTAGATGTAGGTGAGGTGTAGCTATTTGCAATGTTGGTGTATGTTGGTGGAGGGTAAGTTGCAAAAGGAATCACAATATAATTAGGGGTAGTGGATGGAATAGTAGATGGAATTTGTGAAGTTGCATTGACATGTGCTTCATAGAGTGGGTTGAATAGGTGGTGGTGTAGGTATATGGGATGTAGGTTATTTGCCTATGTTTTTGTGGATACATGTGATGTAAAGGTACGAATGATGCCTCAAAAAGAGGGTTGGTGTAAATTTGACTAAAACTGTTAGGATGTGAGTGAAATAGTTCTTGATGATAAGAAGAAATATGTTTGTATGGAATGTGAATTGGTTTTAGAACATGATTGGTTGGTATTAGATAAGATCCAACTTTGTCCATGTATATGTAGGTGGTGCAATGGTCATTTTTTGTATAAGGATATATCTCTAGGATGGAGGTATTGATGACTATGTGCATCACATCAACATTCAAAGTGAATATTGTATGAGAAGAACCTGCAGGCAGACCAAAATAGCTTGTTTGTGCTGGGTTGGTTGGGTTAGCCACAAAAGTGACTAGAGAAGAAGTGGAACATTCCATGGATAAAGTGGGCTAGTCGGTAGATACTTGAATCATAATTTTGGCTTGGCTTTGAGTTAAAAACATAATCTAATGAGCCAAATGGGATAGTGAGTGTATGAGATGTGTGTGAAAAGTGATATGGAAATAAAAAGTACACAGAATCAAACAAATAATTGAATCCTATGTCTTGTAACAATGTTTTTTTTGTGGTTCATGTGTTTTGATGTGCAGACCCTAAGCCTAGACTACTATGCAGGATGGATTCCTAAGGTGGATGGCAAGTGGAGATTTTTTTGGTGATAAAATCCAAAAAAATCACTCACAGGCTACTAAGGTGTCTATGGGGTGCACAAATGGATGGAGGTAAAGCCCACCATCACTGGTCTTGATCAGTGGTTGGTGATGAAATCTAACTCACTGATGTTGAATGTGAAACATACAATTGTGTGTGATTATTTTTAAATATTTGTTTTCTATGGTGTTTATACAATGCCAAGAAACCCTCTTTCACTCAACCAAGTTGGTGATCAATAAAACTAATACCAAGTTCCTCAAAAGAATATAGGGTAAAACTCTTAATATTCACCCTAAATCATCAAGTGATTCCAATAGTGGAGGGCTTGCCTAGCTCTTCCACCCTTAATCAGCAAGTGATTCCAAAAATGGGTGTAAGCTCAAGTACCAACTACTTGTTTCAAATTAGAAAAGTAAAATGTGAGAGAATTTAGACTAAAGTGTAGCTACTTATGCTTTTTCATTTTATTGTAAACAACACACAAGGTAAAAAAATAAAAACACCACAAAATAGCAAAAAACTAAAATCTAGTGTAAAGAATGTTCTAATGCAACTAAGATAAATGCACAAGTGCAGATCTATCCTATGTGCAAACTATATGAAGAAATTTTTGTGAATGCCTAAGATGCAGGATGTGTTGCTTTTAAAACAAAAAGTAGATATCTTCTTTTCAATCTCTCTTTAAAAAGCACAAAAAAATGGAGGTGGGGTTTGAAAAAGACTTGCTAGGAAACCACAGTATTTCTTCCCAACTCTCCTGGATGTGGTGCATAGTCTCTTGGATGTGGTGGGGCATCCCTCAAACATGGTAGGGTATTCGTGTGACCATAGATAAAATTCTACTACTCCAAATTGTACAATATATTTACCCCAAATATAGGGTTAAAATACACTCTATTGCTTTTGATACAATATTACAATGCTAGGGTTGTAAAACCCTCATTGAAATGAATGTTGGTGTACTCTAAAATTATCTTCACTCCAAAAAATTTATGGGTAGCGTTGCATATCTCTATGGGACCACCCAAGCTACAATAGCCATCAAGTAAGATGTCTCCATTACCTATAAACAAATCACTACACAAAGAATTTAATAGCATATGCGAGGGCTCCACTATGTGAGACCCTTTGAATAACAAATCTACAAACCCTAGATGCAACAATGATGAAATGTGAGCTAAATATAGAAAATGTAAGTTGCAAAGAAAATGATACATGTTACCTTATCATATTATACCTGATATGTGTGATATATGTCTCTGCTTCTACAATATTGTGATGCGTGAAAACCCGAGAGCATCTGAGGGTTTGTTGACTTCAAATCGATTGATAAGAAACACCCTAAAGTATTTTGGGAGGGCTATCAATGCCATGTAGAATTCTTGGAAAGCTCAGCTTTGTTTTAGGAATGCTCGATAGCATTTAGGGGTTCTTGGAAGGTGTACTACAAAACCAAATCTGGTTCATAGGAGTTTTAGAAACAAAAATAGAGGATGCAGAGGTGGCGAGGAGGAGGATGTTAGTAAAATGCTAGGGTTTGGATGATGATGGATGCTCTCAGGAATCAATGATCAACTTTCAAATCAACTAACCACTTAACCTCATTCACTAAAGTAAAATATTTTTTATAACTTACCTTCAACATATTAGGGTTTCAATGACACCAATAGGCAACCATGATTAAATCATGATGAAAGGCTAAGATTTGTGCATTGATAAGTGACATGGATCAAGTTAGTTGGATGGTTGAGATTAATTTGTGATGAGTGGCTTATATTTATTCACACACACATATATATAAATATATTATATAAATATATAAATATAAATATATAAAATATTTATATTTATATAAATATAAATATATAAATAAATAAATATATATAAATAAATATTGAATGGCTATGATTGTATTGTGTGCAGATGACAAGTGGCTGTGATTTGGTGTCTACACTTCTATTTAGGTATAAATACCCCATCATACCAACCATTTTGTTATCAGTTATAGGATACTTCTATTCATAGA
The DNA here is from genome assembly GCA_028583015.1 of Wollemia nobilis. Classification (NCBI taxonomy): domain Eukaryota; kingdom Viridiplantae; phylum Streptophyta; class Pinopsida; order Araucariales; family Araucariaceae; genus Wollemia; species Wollemia nobilis. The sequence continues at coordinate 6,152,284 of JAQPPZ010016917.1, read as the reverse complement.
TACTGATATTATTTGGTGTTCATGGACACCCCCTATATTATATGTTATTTGCTTTGCATATATTTTTCTTCAACAATACTAGTTAATGTGTTGATTCCATTCAATTTTTAAAATTGTTGTGAAATCCAACATGGTATTAGAGCACGTGTAAATATTGATTACTTTATTGCTTCTATAGTAGTTTGGCTTATTCAACTTCTTCCAAAGGTAACTATGAGAAACTAAGAAATTGTATTGAAAGCTAATGGTAGGATTGGATAAAAGGGCTTTGAACAAAAAAACCTAGGTGGACTTGGATCATGGGTATCTCATTAGATTTGGTAGATTTTCTCAAGGATAAATATTCATTGACAAGTTTCTTCTCATTGACCCTCAATATTTTTTTTTCCTTTAATTTTTGACTAGATGGATGCCCTAGTTTTAGGATTGAGTTTTTTGAGGTTTTTGAAAACTTCATTTTTCTTTTATGGACTTTTAAAAAATCAATTTCCTTTTCTCCTTTGGCTTATTCTATCCAATAATAACACAAATAAAAGGAAATATTACTTGTCCACCATGGAAGAATAAAATAAGAGGCTAAATATATTCGCATAGACACATAATCCAAAGAAGCCATTGGTGGGTTTTTGTACTTGGTAAATATCTCTAGGCCACTTGACAAAGCTGCTAAAATGGTCTAACAACATTTTATTGCATAGGTTTGAGAGAGTGTCTTGACTAGTTACATTTGAAAAAAAGGTTATATATGGCAAACTATGATTGAAATGTATGAACTATTAATGTTAACATATTCTTTACAAAAATTTTAGGGAAGGGTCCTTGTTTAGGACTTTTGCTCATTTTGTCTCCAAGTATCACTTTTTTCACATTGTAAAGTTCATAATTTTCCCTCCAAAATGGAAAATTTTGAAATTAAAAAAAGAAATATATTAGGGAATATTTCCTAGAATGTCATGGCTTAAAATGCACATAGGAATTCACTTTTATCACAATGATATAGGCCTACATCACCAAAGAAATGGAATATGTGTTTTGTTTACTTTTTTAAACATATGACTTCTCTTTTATCTCCCAATAGGAGTGCTTGAGAAGATGGTTAGCAAAGCTTATGATAGAGCTTCACATAGTGGAGGTCCTTGGTTTGAACCTCCAATTCCATTATATCTTAACAACAAAAGGCATGTTGCATGATGATATATGAATGATTCAATGCGATGACATAGTGAAGTATTTTGACATCGCACTTGATAACATCACCCATTTTCAATCTACATGTAGTGAATTCTCACTACATCGAGCAAATCCTGCCATAAGAGAAAGCTCTAAGCAAGGTTGCTACTTGGGATAGATCAAGGTGAGGGGCTCAAAATATTCCTCCACCTATCAATTAGTTGATGCAAGGAAAATATTGAAGGTCCAATAAGGAGGAGCCTATGCCAAAGGTTATTAGCAAGCTTGAAGCTCCCCATGCCATAAGGTAAGGTTAATCACCCAAACTAGATAGATGAAGAGTATTAGCCTTTTTAATTATAACTAAGTTGATTACCACCATGATCAAAGGCCTCAGAGCCTTTACAGTGGTTACTAATGGGTCTCTATTAATAACAATGCCTATACCCTCCCAATAGCCTTTGGTCTACCCCTCAAATAGGAGGATGAGTCTAGGAACCAAAATACCCTCTCTAGGAAATTAGGATTCAAAGAGACATGTATCATAGGTCTATTATGAAATAATACCAAAAACATGCCCATGAAGCATAACCCAAATACCAGATATGAATAGAAGAAAGAGGACAATGTTTATAGGATTGAGGTTGGTGAGCTTGTCAAGGCTTTCCTAACCATATAGAGGTCCTCCAAAATTTCATGGAAAAATATAGGAGAGGATAAAGGGGTTAAATTAGACAAAGAGAATATCTTAGAGCACAATAACCAAATGAAAAGTCTAGTAGCCTTGATGAAGAAACAACGCTAGGCATCAATAATGAATTAGGAAGTAGGGCAGTAGCAAGGTAACACCAACCACATAAATAAGTCATCTAGAAGCTAGTAATTGGGACCTTGATCATAGATGCTTAGTCCTAATACTTTGGTGTATATGGGATGTTACCAAAGTGATTAGGTTACCAGAGGTAGTCCCATGCCCAAGGCTATTTTTAGAACCCAGTGGTTTAGTACCAAAAGAAAATAATTGGGTAGCACAAACATCAATTATACTCAAGGATGATTTAGGTAAATTAGTGGCTCAACAACCAAGGTAATAGCAACGGGTGGATACACGTAATCTCAAACTAATAGCAAGACTTTTCCCAAGCTAGAAAATGTTAACCATGATTAGTCTTGAGTTTCCATGAAGAAGAGTGTTTATTAATGACATCTCCAAAGGACACCACTCTGTCTAGTGATCATTTATGATTATTGGACCCTATACTTGCTTTGGATCTACTAGAAATAAATGTAACAAGATACCTTGAACATGGAAACCAAAGTAGATGGACTTTCCCACCTAGGGTAATCTTGGAGGTATTTTTTAATTTTAAACTTAGGATATGCCTATATAAATAGTCAATTGTGTATCTAATTAAGGTAGAAAAGATAATGCTAGTTATCCCTACCTAGTATCTAGCTCAATTAGTTTTATTTTCTCATTTTATCTTGTGTATTGATCTAGACTCGAGTCTCCAGTCATTCTATGTATAGGCCCCTTTGAGCCCTTTCATTGCAATATATGTAATTTGTTGATTTTTAGAATATATATGAGAATTATGACTCCTTGCTTTCTACCCTATTATTTGTATGAATGCAAGTTTGTATGGGAACCTTGTGACTAGTATTTGTCCCTTCCTTATGCAATATTCATAAGAAATATAAATATATGTTTTAATTATACATGTTCATTTCCTAGCATGGGTGGCTGATGTGTTCACTAATCCCATCAATGCATAGAGGACTTTTATTCTTGGCACATCACCACATTTAGTTTAGAATAGATAAATTTTACCACTTTCTTTTACTACTTTACCCTCTTATTCTTTTTCCACACAAAACTTGGTAGGCTAGGCTAGAGTAGGATCCAACCTTGGTAAAACAAACTTTGGAGGTTTTCCCTAAATTTGCATCCCATGCTCCTCAAACTTCCAAAATTATATGCTCAATGCGAGGCATAGGTACCAAATGCACTCAACAACCATAGCAGGTGGTCACCATGTCAAAGCATGGAATAGAGAATATATTGTCCCTAATAGTTAAATTAGCATGCTTGATGGGACCAATAATATCAAAAGAAGCTTAATCTAAGATCTTAGTGAAAGTCTCCATTTTTCACTTGTTGAAGCATTGAAAATATTCACTCGGTGACTCCATTCAAGAATGAACACCCGAAAACACGAGGAGATGGAGAAGGAAGAAAGTAGAGAGGGGAGGGCTCTGGTCCCTCCCCTGCTCCCCCTCCCATGGCTCCTGGTTCTTGCCCAGTCCCTGGCTCAACCCAGGTCATCCCTCCCGGGGAGTGGTTGTTTGTAGATGATCTCCTGGGGGGAGATCCTTCTCCACTATTTGTGCCCCTCCCGGCCGGCTAGGTTTTCCTTGGTTGTTTTTTCGGACTGGTGCTTCCCAGGGATCCCTGTTTGGTTGGGGATCCCTTCCCTTTTTCCCTCAGGCTTCCCCCTGGGGTTTTTTTGTAGGTTATTCGCGTGGATCTGGTCCCCTGCGTTTCTCGATGCGGTGGAGGTGACGATTTAGGGTTTGGACAGCTTCCCCCTTTTTCTTGTGAATCCTCGGCGGGCTCTATGCTTGGACGGGATTCTTGGTCCCTCGGCGGGCTTTGTGCTTGGACGGGATTCTTGGTCCCTGCTGCTGGGATCCTCTTTTGTTTTCCCGAGGTGGGTTCCTTGTGGTGCAACTCTCTGGTCACTTCTTGATGGGTTGGATCCTCTCTGTGCTGGCTGTCAGCTTCCTACAGGATGGCTCTCGCTGAACTGAATGTTTTACCGGTGGGCGGGATGGTTTCTCCACAAGGCGGGATCCACCAAATCCACCAATTTTCCTGCGAGGTGGGATCCTTTCTTTTCTGCTGGTTTCCCGGATGGCGGGATTTTCCTGTTGCTTCCCGCTAGGCGGGACTGTTTGTGGTGGTTTTGACTGCTTCCCGCGAGGCGAGATTTTATTGTAACGGTTTTTCTGTGCTTCCTGCTGGGTGGGATCTTCTCGATGGTGGTTTTTGGCTACTACCCGCTGGGCGGGATCTCCAAAACTACTTTATTTCTTATTTGTTTGTTTCCCGCTAAGAGGGATTGTTTCATGCTTACTGTTACCACTAGGCGGGATTTTTGTTTTGGTATTCAGTTTCAAGGGATTGATGCCCTAGGCCCATTGCTTATGTAATCAGGTTTTGGGATCCTTGTTAAAACCCGCTATAAATACAAACACTTATAACTATCAAAAAAAAAGAATGAACACCCAAAATAAGCCATTTTAAAACATACCAAATTGGGATTTTGATGAAGATCTTAGTTTATCGACTAAAGAAAAAATATCATATTCACCTAGTGACTCCACCATCCAAAGAACCTATGACATGGTGATTTTATTGTCTAAAATTGAACCCAATGATGCATGGAATTTGAGGGGTAGGTGATGCAAAATATGGTTGTCTAGAACCAACAGTAAAGGTGACTACCAGCATGGAACAACTAAGGCCCATTACAACCACTAACCCCATCTAGTATATGTGACAAGATTCTAGTCTCAAAATTAAGATCTCTATTATTATTTACTAGGAAATGTATGGTAACCCCCATAGAAAACCTTCAACATGTGGTCAACCTATGTGCTCTATACAATTTTGACCACCAGAACATGACACTCATGCTCCTAAAAGCTTTATTTATAGGAAAGGAAAGATATTGGTATATATTCCTTCCTCCACACTCCATCACCAACTAGAATCAACTTACAAATCTATTGCAAGTTTGATTTAGAGAAAATTCATAAGGGGTATCCATATTAGAGTAGTTAAAAACCATCAAAAAATCCCCCATGGAAGCTATGGATAATTTTAATAGTAGGTTCCACAAGACCTAGCATAGGAACCCTAATGAGATAAGGCCCCATCTTGGTATGGAGTTCATTAACTATATAAAAGTGTTTCATTTAGACATTGCTATGATGGTGAAATCTAGAGGAGGGAATACCATACCAAAAGCCTATTAGATGGCCTATCAATATAAAAGATATCTAATCCAAATTGGAAGGCTACCCCCAAGACTCCCCATCCATTTCTTCCCAAATACCCAACCACTCTATTATTTTCCATCCACTATGTATCCCATGTTTTATCCACTTCCTTATAAACCCATTCTTGGTATAGAATACCTCTTTGCCCTTAATTCAATATAGTAATGAATTCTATGGGATGGAGATAAAGGAGTTATATAACAAGGTTAGGTAATTTATGAATGAAATTATGATGCTTAATCACCAAAAAAATACCCCAATGTTCCTATACCAAGTCTAGGATTCAAGTCCAACCCAAGTCTTAATGCCACAAATTACCCCCATATTGGTCCCCTTGTAGTAATTAATGCATAATATGATCAAGAATGTAATGCTAGCATAGAATAACTATATTCAAGACCTGTATGCTTGACAATATTAATATCTTGATCCTGGTTGTTCTAACTATAGAAAACATCTAGGAGTCAAGAGTCAGGTCCAACAAACATCTAGGAGTCAGGTCCAACCCAAGTCTCAACACCACCAATTACCTCCATATTAGTCCCCTTGTAGTCATTAATGCATAATCTAATTAGGAATGTCACTCTAGCATAGAAGAACTATATTCAAGACCTATATGCTTGATAATATTCATATCTTTATCCTAGTTCTAACTATAGCAAATCCTATTAGATCACCTCCCAAATGGCCTAGTCAACCTACCACCAACTTAACCCCTCCATCTCAAAATATATTACTCAATACCCTACCTTTGACATAACCCTAGGCCTCAATACTAAACCACCAAAAAAAATATTGGTAATCGATATCTACATCAATTTTGGTAGGATAGAAGATCCAACAAGCAACAAAGCCTAAGCACAATCCAATACCCCCACCAAAGAATCAAAAGAGGTAGTTAAGCAGTGTCATAGGAAAATTGAGAAACTAGTCCAAGAGGGTAGAAGTCTGTTGAAAGCCACTAAATCTTGTATTACCATAGAACTAAAGGAAACTTCCTTAGAATTTTTTAGATGTAATACTCTGTAAATCCCCAAACATGCCCTAAAGTAATCACTTACAAGTATAACAGGATGTGTGATCTAAGATTTAGCTCAAAGAAAATGAGTCCCCATGGTAGGCAAGACCCTAATTAATCTTACAAGAGTGATGAAGGGCTCTGGTGATTTCACATGGGCTCCCAAGAGGCCCAATGGCCAGGTGGGTGATAGCAACATTATTTGGGATACACCCACGAAGGTATTCTAGGAGATAAACCCTAGAGAAACTATCTCTAAACCAAAATCATAAGGAAATCCCTTACTATGGAGAGGAGGTCCAACTAAGCAAGGAGCACCCTTGTCACAAGGGGAATAGAAAAAACATGGTATCTACTTGGATGATGGTATTTACAATGACTTTCCCCTAGTTATCAAGCATCATCTATAACATTGGGACAAGATGATAAGAAAATTACTAATGGACAATGAATTTCCTGTGCTTTATTTTGGTACAAAATTTATCATATATTAGGAAACTTGTCATCCACCAAGGACAACTACTCATCAACTCCTGGCCACGACTAGTCATGTGTTCAAGGCAACAAACATGCAAGAATGATGAAATTTTAGATTGATATGGTTTTGAAATTATAGGTTTCAATGAAGGAGCCTCATGTGAAATACTTGGCATGTAAAGTGCATCAAAATCATGTACTATATTGTAATTATGTGGCATGTAAAATAATATAGGTGAAAATCAAGTGTTGTTAAGATTATTGGTTGGGCTAAGTAACAATGTATAAAAGTGGAAAATAGGCTAGGGCTCTCAACTGAAGTAAATTTTGGGAAGAAATCCATCATATATGTGTTTGAGGAATGTTACACGAACTAAGGGACCTATATCCTACATAGTGGTATGAGAAAATATAGTTACCATGAATGAATACAATGAAAAACAAAAAAAAATAATGTCTCTACTAATTAAGCCATATGAAGGGGACTATTTCCCATTGACCCACCAAGCAATACCAGGTAATGTGAATGACTTTATGTGACCTTCTCCCAGTATGAGAAGTCTACAAAAGAGAATATTCCTCTTTGCTAAATCCATAAGCTCCAAATCTTAACTATCCTTTGAAAGATTTTTTTCTCATATCTTAATCAAAAAGTTCCCTAGATTTGCCTATAAATATTCCATGCCCAATAGATAAGGTTATATCTTCTAAGTTCTTCACATCCTACATGCAAAATCCCCCTATGAGTTATCAAATTTTATTGAATTCTCATTGCATTGGGAAAATATTATCATAGAAGAGATCTCTAAGCAAGTTTGCTACCCGTGATCAAGTAATATGTGGGATGTAAAAGTCCCCTCTATCTATCAAGTAGTTGATGTAAGGAAGATACTGAAGTGCTAGTAAGGAAGAGTTTTTTTTTAAGATTATTATCAAGATCAAATATCCCCATGCCATGATACAAGGTTAGATATCCAAACTAGACAAACAAAGAGTATTAGCCTTTTTTTATGGTAACTAAGCCAAGACCCATCCTGATCAAAGATTTCAAATCCTTTTCAATGGTAAATAATAGGGCTCCATTTTTGAGAAGACCTCTACCCTCCTGATAACATCAGGTTCACACTCAAATAAGAAGACAAGTCTAAGAAATAAAATGCCCTCTTTGGGAAACTGATATTCAAAGAGACATATATCTTGGGTCTATTATAAAATAGTACCAACAACATACCCATGAAGCTTAACCTAAAGACTAGATAGGAAAAAACAAAGGGGGATAACGTTTACATGAATGAGGTCTAAAAGGTTGTCAAGACTTGCCTAACCATATAGAGGTCCCTCCAAAGTTCATGGTGAAAGGAAAACAGAAGACAAAGGGGCTAAATCAAACAAAGAGAATATTCAGGATGCACTCACCAAATGAAAAGTCTAGTAGCCTTGATGAAGAAACAAATTTATGCATCAATAATGAATCAAGAATTAGGGCAACAACAAGGCAACACTAACTAGATAAAGATGTCATCTATAATCCAATAACTAGGACCTTAATTAGATAGGATTACCCTTAAGACTTTGGTGTATAGGAAGATGTTACTGGAGATAATTCTAGGCCCAAGGCTATTTCCAAAACCTGGTCATCTAGTCCCAAATGAAAATAATTAGGTAGCACAAATGCCAATTACACTCAAGTATGATTCAAGAAAAGTACTGGCTCAATAGACAAGGCAACAGTTTGGGGTAGGGTAAACATCATCTCAGATTAACAACAAGAATTTACTTGAGCTATCAATAGTTGACTATTCCCAAGCTTAAGTTTCCATTAAGAAGAGTAACTATTAATGACATCTCCAAAGGACAACATTTTTATTGGTGAGCATTTATAGTAATTAGACCCCAATTCAACTCTAGATCTACCAAAAATAAATGTAGTGAGGTACCTCAAATATAATGACCAAAGCAGGTAGACTTTCCTACTTAGGTTAGTCTTGGAGGGAATTTTGAATTTTAAACGTAGGATATGGCTATACAAATAGACAATTTTATATCTAATTAAGGTAGAAAATATAATGTTAGTTCCTCATGCCTAATATCTAGCCCAATTAATTTTCTTTTCTCATTTTCTCTTGTGTGTAGATCTAGAATTGAGGCTTGAGTCATTCTATGTATAGGTCCCTTCAATTCCTTTCATTGAAATATATTTTTTTGAGCATATATATGAGAGTTGTAGCTACTTTCTTTCTACCTCATTATTTGTGTGTATGCAAGTTTGTATTCGAACCTCGTGACTAGGATATATTTCTTCTTTGTGCAAGATTCATAAGAAAGATATATATACATTGTAATAAGATGTGTTCACTAATACCATCAATGCATGGAGGACTTTTATTCTTGATGCATCACCACCTTTAGTTTAGGCTAGATAGGTTTTACCAATTTATTTTTCTACTTTTATCTCTAATCCTTTTTGCATGTAGAACTCAATATGCTAGGCTAGAGTAGGAACGAGTGTGCCAAGAAGACATCTAGAAAAGTACTCGTCCTTGTAAAATACCCTAGAGGTTGTCCCTAGAGCTACATCCCATACTTTCCAAACTTCTAAAAATGTACACTTCATGAGAGACGCAAGCACTAGATGCACCCAGTAACTACAACAGGTGGTCACCTTGTCAAAGTATGGACTAGAGCAGATATGATCGCCAACACTACATCTACTAACATGTTTTATATAGTTCACCTTGATGATATGATACATGATGTGGAATAATAGATGATGATTTGTATAGGTGATGTGATATTCCATACAATTGATGTAGTAGGATAGGCAAAGTTACACATGGAAGATGAGGAGGTCATTTGCATAATTTATGTGGTAGTTCATATAGCTAACATGGAGGAGAAGGTGGTATGATACATGGAATATAATCGGTAAACTGATGTGGTAGAAAAACACCAGGTCAATATGGAAGGCTATGTAACACTTGGAACATATAAATACAACATCGAATAATCAAATCCTTCTAACTCATCAAACTTGATAAGTAGCTTACACAATCACCAATAGACTTGACAAAGCATGGATGAGAAAATTAATATGCAACAAGTGGTGCAATGTATTAGAATTATAATCTAATTCATGGTAAAGAGTCAACATTGTGTAATGTATTGGATAGACCTAATGGCATTTCATTGTACAATGTATTAATTATTTTATAATATTCTATTATGTAAGCCCTATGGGATGTGGTTAATCTTGTTATGGTTAATCCCTATTTATGACTTGTAATTAACCTAAATATCTCTTGTTATGTTATCTTAGTTTAAAATTTATGATGTAATTGGGGTTTGGTATTGCTATAAATACCCGATCACACTCCTCATTTGATTATCAAAGTGTTGATATAATATATGGATAGTGATTATTTATGGTACCTACAAGCACGCTCCATATCTTTCTATTTTTTGTTATTTTTTATGTTTTTTATATAAGATTTGAATGGATGGATTGCTTCTATTTACTTCTAACAAATATTATAAATTATAACATGGTATTAGAGCAGGCATGGAGCTACCTCACTTGGTCATGCAAAATATTATTTAGAGCCTCGAATTATGCTTCTAAATTCAAAGATGATCTTCTTCTCAAGTCTTTACAAGCATTTTTATCCCAAGAAGCAAAGATGATTTTTTACTTCACAAATTGCCAATTTTTCTTCAAGATTATTGTATAATTCATGCCTTATCGATCTTCTAATTCATGAGGTATACTTACAATTTTTAATTTTCTACTTTCCAATCTGTGCTTTTATGGTTGCTATAGTGTAAAGGCATATGGTAGAAAATTTTAAATTAAAATATATTCCCTTTCCTACATATGTGCTCCTTAGCTCTATGCTATTGGGGTAGAGCATATTTCTTCAAGAAGAAAGCATCCTCCCAAGAATATCCATTAAATATGCCATGATGGTTTGAATAGGGGAGTTGTGGGTGCTTTCTTTCCTATTTTTTATGGGTTCAAATCCATGTATTTATATTGGATGGATCTAGGATGAAGATAATATAAGGAGATTAGTCTGATATTTTGGTCATAAACTTGGATAGTAGTGAACTAGCTAGGTAAAAAAGAGATAGTGCATTGGATGGAGATAGGATAGTGTATCAAACCTATCATTTTCCTTTTGCTTGATCTTAGAGAAATTGATGAATTTTGGTCTATGGGAGTGATATCAACTTCGTGATAAGGTACTCTAGTTGATTTTCTATAGTCAGTTAGTTGAAGGCACATTCCACATTTAACCCCCCATCAAGCTTTTGTGTATTCTATTCTATCTTGAAGGCAATGGTGTTGATGTCTTTACAAATAAGGTTGCTTTTGAGTCCTAAGGGATATCTCTCTATCATGGATAGCATACTATTTTTAGATCAATGGAGACTTGGATTCAAATCTCTCTAGCACTATTTATTGAAGGAAAGTGGCTTTAGGCCAATAGGGTGGCCCTTCAAATTCCTTGTTTATGTATTTAAAGTTTTTCAATCAATAAAATCAAAGCATGTAGTGGCAATCTAGTGATATAGACAAGTTGAGGTGGAAAAAGTGGATTGGAGCACTCTAGAAAAATTAGGGCTCACCAAGTGGTAGGTCAAGATTGGATCCTACTTTTATAAGGTTAGAGGCTTTAATTTTTATTTTTTGAGGTCCATTAGGGAAAATATTCTAAATATGATAGCTTTTGCATACATAATATTGTTGAGCCTATTTTCTAAATCATTTAGTTTTTTGAGCTCTACGCGCTAGTGGCATTAGTTCATGGACTTGTTATGGTATTAAGGGTAAAATTTGTATAAGATGAACCATGAAGCCCTAGTTTCTCACCTTAATGGGTGAAATTATAGTGTTTTGTCACCTCAAATATTTTGTCTTATTTTTTGGAGATATAGATGAATTTGTGAGAGTTGCATTAGACTTTGAGTCTTTTGGAGGCTTGTAAGAAAAGGATTTAGGATGTGCTTTAGTCAATCCCTCCTAATCTAGGTGATTGCTTCAACTTATTTATGAAGATATAATATTTTATAATCTTTTTTCTTATATTTTTTGTCTATATTCTCTTGGAAGTTTGTTACATCCATTTTTTAAGCAGGTTCATAAAAAGCCTCTTTTGATGATTGAAATCAGGTGGCTCACAAGCAAGAGGAAGTCTTCAAATAAGATGATGTATGTTATGAATGGAATAAATGTTCCTCCAACACATACCTTATATGGTATTGGAAGATTGAAAGAGGTTATCTATAAATAATATGGTGATTTTAACTTTTTGTCTTCATTTGAAGTCTTTGTAGAAGTGTTTTTTTAGATGTGTGTTAGAATATCTAATAGTGGTAATGTTGACTATAATCAATCCTAAGGAGACTCTTGTATAGAAAATATTTTTGTAGCAACATATTTCAAATTATGGGGGGAATCTAGATGAGTCTACCTAAAAATGAAGAGACCTACTAAAGCATCCATTATGTGGTTGATATTATTGTTACTAATGTCTCCTCTCTTTGGCCCCTCATTTTAGATTATGGGGGTGTTGAAATTATAATCTTATTTATGGCCAAGATCCAATATTATGTGGATTATTGGATAGGCCTAAAGACATTTCATTGTGCAATATATTAAATTTTTTGTAATATTTTATTATGTAATCCCTATGGGCCATGGTTAACCTTGTTATGGTTAAACCCTATTTATGACTTGTAATTAACCTAAATCCCTCTTGTTATGTTAGCTTAGGTTAAAATTTATGATGTAATTAGGGTTTTGGTATTGCTATAAATAACTCCCTCACACTCCTCATTTGATTATCAAAAATTTATGCAATATAATATATGGATAGCAATTATTTATGGTGCCTACGGGCACCAACTATATCTTTATTTTTTCTTTTCTATACTTCCTATATAATATTTGAGTGGATGGGTTACTTTTATTTATTTTTAAAAAATATTGTGAATTCCAACACAGTGTGGTTCATAAATAAATTATCCAATAAAAGTGTGACAAGTGGCACATTCTAGTTTGTTAGTACCATGTTTAGTGGCCTACATAGTCAATACATATGTGGTGGCATTTTGATAATGAGACATGGTGTTGTATGATTCATCGATATACTATCTAGTCAACATATTCTTGGCACCCTCACACCCACACATGCAATAGATGCTATTTTTTTAGATGTTTGAAGCTATTTTTTGTAATTTTAATGTCAAACTTCCAAGGGCCATAATTTGGCATATGGAAGCATTTTGATCCTTTTTTACAAACTGCATAATTTTTCATGATCTCTACATTGGTGGTATTTTTTTTTCTATATATACATGTAGGATTTTGTATTTTGGTAGGGTATTCATGTAGCACCATGTTCTCTTGTTGAGTAGTCTAGACTATGCTACCTAGAAAATTAAGATTGAAGTTATTCTTTGAAGCAAGGGGTTACTCAAGTATGTGAATGAGTAGTCTCATGATAATGATATTGAATAAATAAAGCAAATTTATAGGGATAAGAAGGATGAGGCTTGTGGTTTCATATCCCTTCATGTTGATAATACTTATGGTACACATGTTAGTAGCACCATAGACCATAAATTGTTCATTGAAAATTTTTAGGGATTGTGTGATTGCATTGATTCTAGATAAATTATTAGGTTGGATGCTAAGCTTACAATTTTTTCCATGGACTCATTTAACTTTGTTGAGAAATACATTATCCATTTCAAGAAACTACAAGAAGATGTTTGAACTACAAGAGGACTACCTAATAAGAGAGGAGAAGCACAAGAAAGCTTTAGATAAGGAAAGGAACATTAAACTGTTGAATATTATCTTTAACAATGTTTCATACATGTATGAGATACTTGTTATCTTTTAGATGCTTCATATATACTTCCCATATTCTCCTACACCATCAATTAATGAGTTATTCAAGTACTTCTTGCATCACCGAGCTAAAATACAAAGGTATAAGGGTAATTTTATCTTTAATTAGACACCCAAATGAAGCTATTTCTAAAACACAAAATGATAAGAAGCCAAAATAAAATTATAAGAAGAATAAGAAGCCTACATCTAGTTTTTTCAAAAAGGAAGGTCACACAACATAATATTATCAAATTAGCATCAAAAAATTTAATTAAGAAAAAAGAAAGGGGGTTCTTAATGTGGCTCTCTTCTGTGCACGATGTGAGGATATTTTTGATGGAGAAACCTCACAATCACATGTGGTTGTTCATTCAATTTATTGGACATCCACATTTTTAGATTATTTAATTATAGATTTATGGGCAACTCGACACATGATAAAGAACAAACATCTCTTATAGGATTACAACAAATTGCATTCAGTGGAGGGTGTTATTATTGGAGATGACTTTTCATTTCAGGTTCTAGGATTTGGAGGAACTAGCATTGGATCTTCTTCTTTTAATGAGGTACTTTATGTTCCTAATGTTAGTACTAAGAATACTATAAATAAGAAGGTAGAATTCTAGTTTGATCAATGGGTGACGAAGGATTAATATACAATGGGTTTAAAATTGTTGCTTTTGGTTATAATGATGAGTTTGACTAAATGGATGTTGGAGAATATTACATTATTTGGTACATGCCAATGTACCATCTTGGTGCATTATTGTAAATATTAGAATAGGGTTGGCTTAGATTAGTGAGTGAGTAAATATTTTATGTAATTTAATAATGTGTAGGAAATGCACAAGTGTCATGTAAATATGTGTGCAAGTGTTATGAGTGTAAATGTGCACAAGTGTCTAATATGTAAGTGTGCACATGTGTCCTTAGAATAGGAAAGTGAAGAGTTATAAAGAAGAGTGAAGTTCAAGAGTGCAGCATATGAAGAGTCACATACAATTATATATTTGTGACAAAGCATTGTAATATTCATCGAACATGCATAGCTTTATGCTTGCATTAGTAGACCTTTATTCAATAGTATTTTTAGTATTTTATGTGCAATATTGTGAGCATGTCTATATGATTATTATGTGAGTATTCTTATGAGTTATTCTATTTTGATATTATATTTTGAGTTATTATTTGATTCATTATATTGCAACTTCATTATATTAGATCCTGTGATTATTTTCCTATGATATTTACATTAGTATTAAAGCTTCAAAAGCTAACAATGGATAATGGCCAAACAATTTTATTGCCTCTTCTAGGAAGAGAAATTTTTTTTCTATGGTTGCAAATGCATATAATTAAATTCAAAATTGGAATCATTTGCATGGGATAGCCATGGATCATTGAGTTACATGAATCACCATTAGATGGCCATTGAACTTCTACACATATCCCCTTTGAGAGGTGAGTGTGAGGGATGTATTCTAGGGAAACATCATAAATATACTTTTTCCAAAGGAAATTTTGATATGGAACTCTTACCCCTTGGAGATCATACATAGTGATATTTGTGGACCTATGGATACACCATCTCTTTCAAGAAATAGATACTTCCTTCTTTTCATTGATGATTTTTCTAAATATGTGTGGTTGTAAACTATTTACACTAAGAATGAGATCTTTAAGAAATTCAAGACCTTCAAGGCTCTTATTGTGAATTAGTTGGATAAATTATTAAATATCTAAGGAAAAATTGAGGAGGTGATTACATTAATCATGCATTTCATGATTTTTGAACTTCTCATGGTATTGCATATCAGTGGATTGTTCAGTATACTCCTAAGCAAAATGGTATGGCTAAAAGAATGACTAGGGTGATCATGAAGATGGCATAATGTATGATTCATGCCAAGGGGATGAAACATAAATTTTGGGGTGAGGATTTTACTTGTGTAACATACATCATCAATAGGATTCCCACCAAGATAGTTCAATTTATGACACTTCTTGAGAGGCTAATTTGATATAAGCCTAAGCATGATCTTACATACCCAAGGATATTTAGAAGGAGGCACCGAAGAGTTACAAGTGTATCTTTGTGGGGTATTTAGATACCTTAAAGGGATATTGTCTTTATGGCTCTCAAAGGCATGATATTTTAATTCAAAGGGATGCCAATTTTATGAGGTCCTTCTAGGTACTCCTTCCATTTCACCACTTGATATTTTGGTAAATTACCCTTTTGATGCTTTTATTATATCATATAGCTATTTGTTTTAATTATTTAGTTGGGTCTATTACCTATAAAGCATATTCTGCATATTCATATTCTATTGGAGGTCCATTTCCTACTAATTTAACTCCATCATAGGCAACACCATAGATAGTATCTTCTTTACTAGATTCAACGTATTTTAACAAGGATACATTAAATCAAAGTTCTTCACCCTTACATGATGAGGTGAGTGGTGCTTTTAAATTGGATTTTTAAACTTTTTCATAGAGTTCACATGACTCCTAAATATATCAAACATCCAAATGGGTTAAGACACTTTTGAAAGATAGTCAACCAATTATGTCTCAAGAGTAATATCAAAAAGGTTTTTTCTTAAGGTTTGCTCTTAAAGAATGCTAATTCTCAAGATCTTCTTATATATTCTTAGGATAAGGGTAAATTGGGATGAAAATAGACTATGCTAACAGAATATGGGCTTTCATGAAGAATATGACTTGGGGGTTGGTTCCTCTTCTAGAAGGGAATAATGTAGTTGGCTCAAAATGGGTCCATAAGACCAATTATATTTGGATGGTCAAGTGAAGAAGCATAAAAATGACTTGTTGCTAAAGGATTCCCTCAACAAGAGGAAGTAGACTATTCTAAGATATTTACAAATATGGATAGAATGGAATTCATTAGGATGATTCTCTCTATTACTATCTCATATGGATCGAAGGTTTGCTAGATAGATATGAAGAGTGCCTTCCTATGTGGAGAGATTTAGGAGTAAATCTAAATGTGGCATCCCCTTGGATTTAAGCTTGAAGGCCCTACATTATTGGTTTATCATCTAAATAGGTCCTTATATAGACTTGTTGAGTGGTAATTTTGTCCAATTACAAAATCACCATCACAGTCAAAAGAAATAGAAATTTCTCCAAGGTTCCTTTTACTTAATATGTGCTTGTAATCTTGTGAAGATGTGTCAAATAAGTTCTAGGAATACCTTAGTGATTTGCAAGTAACTATTAACAAGGGGCTTGTGTTGGTTTATTTTACCATGCTATGCTAGAGATTGTTCATGAAATTTAAAGAGGAAAACAAAATGTGATTGGCCCTCATATGACCACAATGTAAAGCCTTAGTTCATTTTATCTTGGAATATTTTAGGTAGATTTTATATTTTATTGTTAAGCAGATTTTAGATAAGTTTTATCTTCCTTAAACCCTGCTTTGAACATGAAAATAAATATTAAAATCTATCTCTAAATGTGAATGTGCAATGAAGATTGAATTCCTTTTATTGTTGCTTGATGAATAAAAAGGAAATAAATATGCATGAATAGCTATGAAATTTAAAGGCCTTAAAATATCATTATAAATTACCCCTATTTAATGAAATCATAATTTTCATAAAGAAAAATAATTTAATACTCTAAAACAATAGCCTTTGATGTAATGTATAAATTACTTCTCTTTAATGAAATTAGAAATTTCATAAAAAGAAGTTAATTTATTGCTCTAAAAACAATGGCCTTTGAAATGTCATATAAATCACTCCCCTTTAATGAAATTGTGATTTTCATAAATGGAAGCTCATGTATTGCTTGCGAATAAAAATACAAAGCTTAAAAAATCAATTTGCCTTCAAAATATGAAGTAATGTAAAATTCCAAAATTATAAAAATCCCCTTAAAACAACAATTTTCAATCATTTTTATAATTTCAAAATAGCTTTAGAATGGGATTGAAATTGTTTCAGATGAAAGATTGAAGCTCATTCTTCACACCCATGTATTTATTTTTGGAATTTTATTTTTTTCAATTTTTATTTTAATCATTGAAGTTTTAAAAAAAAATGCAAAAGGAAGGGTTAGAAAAAATAAAAATGAAATAAAAGAAATGAAATAAATTGCTGCAACTCAAAATTTTCCCACAAACCCTGCAATCATTAGTATTCTGTACAAAACCATCATTAGTGTGACCCGAATTCACGCAATCAAACATATAATGCGGTGCAATCTCCTAAGGAAATGGTGCAATATATCAAAAATGACACAAATAAACCATTAACATGCATAAACTTTATATATTTCCAATATATTACAGAAAAAGATCTTCAACATCAAACAAAAGTGCAAAAAATCATACCCCAAATTGGCATCATGTGGTGAACTCCAGTCTAGTAGTATGGCTTTCCTAAAAAATCCAGCATGTGGCCTCCAAAAAAGTCCAACCCCATATTTCACCTTTTCATGGATATTTAAAGTTTTCACAAATGATATTCTATTTTAATTTTCTTGTTAGGCCCTCGTAACATTTCCATTCTGGCCTCGAAATGCTTCCCCTTCGTATATACACTTCTTATTTGTAACTAAAATGCACTTTAAATAGTTATTTTAATAATACTTTTGAAATGGCCAAAAGATGACATTTGATCTAATAACACATTAAAGACACATGCTATTCAGAAAAATATATTTTATTCATGATAAGATTTGCATAGGTTACAAATAGGGAGAATTCCCCTTTTTCCTTTCTTTTCACAAATGTTACAATAGGCCTGATGCCTTCTTTTTATGTTCCTCAGTGTAGATGGGCTTGCTTACCACCGCAGGGTTGTAGTTGTTTGTTGTTTCCCTCCTTGGTTATGTGATAAACCTCCAAAAAGGGGTTAGTGAGTTGAGAGGCTTGCCTCAGTCAAGCCCCATAGTAAGAAAGACAAATCGACTCATAAAACATAATAAAAACTGAAATAAATGATGCAAAACCTCATAAAAATACCAAATGAAGCTTACCTCCAAGATTTGAGTTGATTTGAGACCTATAGATCCAATTCGCCACCCGAGGGGCAAACTGGTGCTAGATTCGTGGGGCGAGGGGTGAATTCAACTATAACTGTTGTTCTTTAGAAATCCTTCGATGAAGATATTTCTTTGCTATTGTATTGTTGATGTGCATGTTCAGATATACTTTTTTGTGCTTCTGTACGTATTTTGGCAGAGTTTCTGTGCTTTGGACATAAGTGGAGAGAGATATAAATGAAGGTTTTGGGCCCACTATTTATAAGAAAACCCAAGGTGTAGGGGGGTAGTTAGGAGAACTAAGCCCTAGGGTGAGATCCCATGAAGGTTAAGTTAGGGTTTGTGAAGTGGCATCCTCACATTCCTTTGAGGAAATATCTCATCCTCACACATGTGTGAGGAGAGATTAGGGTTAACTAGGATTAGTCAACTCTAGGTTAGGTCTGGGGTTAGGTTAGGGTTTCCTAAGAAATATCCTAAATAACCTAGTGCACACACATGTGGGAGGGAGCAATTAGGGATAATTAGGGATTAAGGACCTAATTAACCTTTTTAGCCCTAAAAGTGAACTTAAGTGAAGTCACTTTAAAATTAGATTTAACAATTGACTCAATTAATATTTTTGCCAATTAATAGCCCCGTGGGGGCCTCAATTAAGCATAAAGGAGTCTTGTATCACCTTAGGAGGCTAGTGGATGGTTTTTTGATGCATGGAAGATGTTCATGATGTGATTCAGGTAGTTTATTAGGGTTTTGAACCTAAAAACTAGTGAAGTGGTGTGTGGAAGTCTACGCAATCCTACGATAATCTAGAATGATCTACTAGTCTACACATTTCTACGATAGTGTACGTATATCTACGCATATCTATAGTAGTCTACACAGGTCTAGGAGGATCTACAATAGTCTACATTGGTCTATGATATCCTAAGGGTATCTAAGATCACCTATGTAAACCTACAAGTTTCCAAAAGGATCTACAAGTACATAGGTATAGCAATGTGTGACTTTTTGGTGTCTACATTTTGCCCCTTTTTGTACTATACTATGTGAAATATAGTTTAATATAAAAATGTGAAGGGTTTGTGTAAATGAAAAGGGATAGAAGGAGAATGGAATACAACCAAAGGTATATAGCCGCTCGAAGCGTGACCATATAACATTGACTAGGAATCCAGGGTAAGAAATAAAAATAATGAGATCTAATCAAAGATATGTAGTCGCTCGAAGCATGACCATACAACATTGATCGATATCCAAGGACGAGAGGGAAAATATGAGAAGAAGAAAGAAATAAAATGAAATGAAACAATGTCAGTGAATGGAGATTGATGATTGCGGATGCAATGCAATGGTTTTGCTGAGCCTGTATGACATTTTTGATGTCATACTAGTTGCTTGGGGAGGCAAATTTTGATTGCTTTGCTTTTGTGACTAGTTCAACATGTTCCAAAAGTATGAATAGAATAAATGCCCATTCAAATATTTGTTGTCGATTGATTTATGAGCACATGGCGACAAGTGTCAAACCATTTGAGCTAAAGGGACATTTGGATTATTCAAACGTGTCATTCATTATGCATCATGAATGCCAAAAATCCTTTTCCAAATGTTGTGCTAGGATTACGTCAAATGTATCATTCATTTTATATTCGACATACATGAATGGTAGATTGAATTCTCTATAAAAATGCATATCCCTTGTGATATAACAAATATCTGGTTGGGATTGAGATTATTTCATAAGATAATATTCAACAAAAAAATCCGTAGATAGATGTGATATTCATGCTTTTGGATGTTTGGTTGGTTGGTTGCATGCAAAGCTAACTTTGGATATGAATACCCCCTCAAACAAGGAATCAACAATGAGGTGAATGGAATATGGTGATTTGGTGATGCAACGATTGATAGAATACCAATGCATGATAAAAATGATGAAAAAGTAGATTAGAGGACAATTTGGGAGATTTCCTAGGTCTTTGGAAGAAAGTTGCATGATTTCCTAGGGATTTGGAAGCAATTTGATTGATTTTGAGGGTCATAGGCTCAATTTGTGGGGCGGGGGTGAATTAGGGTTTTAGGTATATTTAAGCCAATTTTTGAGTTGGGATGGCTCATTTTGACGACGATGACCTTTGGAGAGCGCGTGGAAGGAGAATTCGATGATGCGTGGACATTACGATCAAATATTTTGGATGAGAGAATGATGAGAGGATGACCTGGAGTTGGCAGCAAGTATGGGGATCCATCATTAAGTGCTTCTACTTACCTTGTTTTACATTTTTTAATTTTCCAGAGAAACGTGAATTAGGGGGGGAGGTTTTCATCTTATTTTAAAATTTTTTGCAAATTTTAATTGAAATTGGAACACATAGTGTAAAACTAGCCAAATGGGTACCCAAAAATGTAATTTATTTTTAGGTTTGACTTGTTTTTGCGTCAGTTTGACCGGGTGATGGGTAGAGTAGGCTTACAGTTTGATCGTCTATTTTTGGAGCGATGGTGCACTGTTTTTAGAATGTGGTTGAATTTTATCCATAAAAGTAGGAAATGGGTATCCATTTGTGCGACTGTTATTTTTTTTGCCTTCGTTTGGCGTGTTTTCTGAATGTGTGGTTTTAAGGTGTAAATTAGAAAACTTTGACTGTTAAGTTTTCCATCGTAGATAGATTATTTTTGGAAATCAATGATACTTTCACTATAAAAGGGCAAAATGGGTATCCAAAAATGTTACTTGTTTTGGTAGATGATTGCATTTGGTGTGTGTTTGATTTACGTGCCAAGATGTAGATAGTGTTAAATTTAAAATTGGCTGTGGGGAGCCCGGTTTACCCTGTTTTCAACATTTGTTTGAACTTTGACCGTGAAGTGGGTAAATGGGTGTTCAAAAATGCAATTGTGTTTTTGATATTGTGTGTTTTGGTGTATGTACCATTTGGATGTATTTGTGGTACGATTGACCTTGAAATCCGTGTTGATTTGCATATTGTTTTTTAATTTTATCGATATTTTCACCATGAAATGGGCAATGGGTATTCAAAAATGTATTTTGTTTTTGTATGTCTGATGGAATGATGTAGTTTTGAATTTTGTGCCACAGTGGGTATGTGGGTAATCTTATATTTAATTGTTGGGAGCCAAATATGTATTGTTTTTTGCATATGTTCAAACTTTTACCATGAAATGGCAAAATGGGTATCCAAATATGTGACTATTTTATTGATATGTAAATTATGCACTGTTTGATGTCTCGAAGTGCATGTCAAATTAAATAGTTTAATTTGTATATTTGATTCATTGAGTTTTATTGGATTGCATCATTACGTTGATGGCTAATGTATATTTCGTTATTTTTATTTGTGGATGAACAGGTGAAAATACTCGAGCCTCGTCATCATGTACGTAAGATGAAGAGTGATTTTGATGAACTAATGAACAATGCTGATGATCTGACATGGTTGGATGCCATATGGTTTAGAGGCATGTGGGAGTGTAAGAGTATCCATGCCAACAGGGCATACATATCTGCCTTATGTGAGCAATGGGATGCAGATCGGAATACTTTTCATTTTCCTACAAGGGAAATGATGATTACACTAGAGGACATGTATCAGATTTATAAGTTACCTATTGAGGATGTTTCGGTTAGAGCAGTACTGGATGATTCTAAGGATCCTATACTAGAGTGCTTCTTTGGTGAGAGGTGGAGGGATATAGATGTTGGAAAGATGGAATATGAGTGTTTGTTGCTTAATAAGAAGATATCTAATTGCCAGTGCACAACGATGATGATGATATCTACCTATGCATTACTTGACACTTCTAGGGTGTTGTTTACCTGGAACATGTTGGATGTGGTGAACGACATGATAGAGTGAATGGTTGTGTTTGCATGGGTGCCTACACTATTAGCCCAGGTATATAGAGAGTTGCATGATGTTGTGCATGTTGGACGAAAGGGTCTAAGCTGGATTCCCTTGCTGTAGGTATGGGCATGGGAGCACATATCCATTGAGAAGTCATCGCTATTGCCTCACCCTACCCATGTTGAGGGTAAGGATTATTTACCCTATGCTTTGAGATGGAGGACATCAATTAGAGACTAAGATTCATGAGTAGGAGGAGAGTCACAAGGTATAGGTTGAGTAGATGAGGTTAGAGATGGAGTAGATGAGGGTGGAGATGACTAGCTAGCAGCAGGCATGAGAGGAGGCATCACGAGCCAATGAGAGGGTGACTGATCTATTGGCTGTAGAGTCTGCTAAGAAGTCTCTATATAAGACTTCTATGACAGTGCATGGGATTTCACTCCTAGATTATGATCAGTTAGTGTCTCAATCTAGATCACAAGAATTAGTATAGGCACCTTTACATCATAGCCAACGTAGTGCTTCTTTGGTGGAGCATATGGGTGTCAGGGCTAAGTTAGGAGGTCCACCTATCAGGGTTCAAGCTTCAAGGACCAGGACAAAGTCCAAAAGAGCTGTAGATGTTTGAGCAAGCCAAGAGGGGCATGGGGAGACTCTGAGTGGTAGTTAGGGTTGCTTATGATTGTAGCCTATAGGTATTTTGGATGATAGATGATGGGCATGGTCCCAATTTGTAGCCTACAAGTATTTTTGATCTATGACATATATATACCATTTGGTTTCAAATGTTACCTATACATGTGTTATGGTTATGGTTTTGAATGTGTTCTTTTTATGTTTGCATGGATAGCATAACATAATTTGTTGGTATGTATAATGGATGGATATACATGTGTGTTATGGTGTAAATTTGTGATCATACTGTAGTATGAATATACTGTAGAATAGAGATGCATGATTGTATTTTGAATGCCATGTGATGTGATGTAATATGAAATGCCATTTGTAGTGAATGCATGTAGTATGGATGTAGTGATACGATGTGCTAGAAATGTATGTAGGAAAAATGCACAAATGTAATATGTGATAACTGTATATGACATAGATGCATGGATGCATGTATGAAAGGACTGAAATGCACCAAGGAAGCACTTGTATCGTTACATGTACCTATGTGGATGTGATCCATTCCATGATCTCAAAAATGTAGGATGGTATGAGGCATCTGTAATTGCTTTGACCAATGTAGTTTTAGCAATTACATCTCGAACCCAAAACTTTGCAAGTGTTTATAACAACTTATAACTAATCGGACTAGTTCAAAATCTATCATGGACTTGTGTGTGTAAATGAGTGAGGTTTATTTATCCATTTTGAAGGAGGTAGGATTAATCTATTATAGGCATTACTGAACTAGCTAACTCATCCATAAGCAAATAGTGATCAATACAAAAGTGGGTAGCTAATATAATAGATATATCATCGCTTGTAAGACTATTCCACTAGTAGGCATGCTCTTGGAGCCTATTGCTAGTGATGGAAATCATCCCATGGTGTTATGTTAAACCTAAGGACCAAAGATGATGAAGCATAACATGGGTGATATCTGGAGGCTTTTCCTTTTGTTTTCTACCCCTCATTTATTTTTTATCTATTTATTGTGGTGCTTTTTTTCTTTTCTTTTTCTTTTCTATTTTATTTTATTTTTTATTTTTTTGTATGGGCGGTGGCTTTTGTTTTCTGCCCCATTATTTTACTTTTGCTTATGCTTATCCCTTTGTTTATCCCCAGGCCATATGTTGACCATGCAAGTGATAGGACAAGCATAGAAAACCATTTGCTAGATGGCGATATCTACTCAAGGTGTCATCTTTTTTAGACTCAAAATTCATTTAATATGTAACCTGTTGTGAATGGTCTATGAAAGAAGTTGAACCAACCTAAAGAACCATAAGGAGTATGTAAAAACCTATTAGCTAGGGGTGACATTTGATTGACTAAACTAGTAAGTAGTCAAATCTTAACATGACACCTATGTATACCCTAATCCTGAGAAGGGGGAATGGACATCCAGGTGGTGATGCTAACAAGTGCATGTATTACTCCTGTTGAAGGCACAATTTTGGAGGAAGAATGTACAAACTTAAAAGAAATTAACTTGAAAAACATATGGATATATGCAATGGAGGTAATGTAAATGATGCAAGTGGGGGAATGCAATATCTACAAGATGAAGCTCATGAAATGTAGAATGAGAAGTGTGGAAAACTTATCTACATATGAGTATAGTGTATCGTAATGGCAAAAAGTATGATGTTATGATAAGGGTTTCCCCAGCGTGTGGGGTATGTGTGTAGTAGGTGAATAGACTGTGAGTTGTACAAATATATGTAATAATAAGAAAAAGAAAAAGGAAGTGATAGTAGGAAGTACAGATGGAAGAAGTAAGAAGAAATAGGCTTTTGTAACCAGTACTATAAGGGGATTACCAAAATCTAAAGGAATATATAATAAAAATATATCAATTTAGGTATGTAGTTGCTCGAAGCGTGACCATACAACTACACGGGGAAGTAAGAAGAAGAAGAATAAGGAATGAAGAAGAAGATAACTACTAATGGGTGAAGATACGTGGGTCAGGTTGAGAATGGGCTAGCGAAGTGATGGTATGACTGGGACTTTGGTGGTTCGTGTAGTTTGAAATGTTGTGAATATAGCAAGTTGGCACTGTCAAATTTTCATGTGGTGGCAAGGTTCTAGGGACGATGCAGTGTGGAAGACTCAACAGTTGGCTAAATGGGATGGAGCATTCAGGTTATGGAGTGCAATCACCATGCAAACATGTTGTGCACCAAGTTTGTGAATGATCGGTATTCTTCAATTTCATGACCTATTTGATGATGATAAATACAATATTAGCTCTCATGGTAATTACATGCTTTAGGATGCGATGGGTCTATGGGCTGAATCTTAGGTAATTCAAGAAGGCATTAATGCATGAGGTGATAAAAAATTTCCGATAATGGAGTAAATGGAATAGGCATGGGGTAAATGGAATGTTCTACTAGAGGTGAACAGGGTGTGGACAAAGGGAGGTCCAATGATAGTGATGTAGGTCGAGAGTCAAATGTGGGTCAAATCCAAGGTCGGGGAATATATCTACATGGAGGCAAGGATGCACGGGTCATGGGATACTGGCGTGGATGAACGTGGAAATGGTAATGGTTTATCTGTAGCTGAAGAGCCTCGATATGGGAAAGGAAATTTTGTATGTCATGGCATGGAGGTGATAGAATCAAGGAAGGTGGTGATTGGGACTCCAATGTGTATGGAGTGGCCTAGTATGCATGAGAAAATGGATGAGGTCATGATGATAAGGAGGAGTGGAATGACCTTGGGGATTGTGAGGATTGCTAAAATGGTAAGCCTCATAGTGGTGAGGGTGGTGTCTAGAAGACATATGGCATAGTAGATGGCTATGGATGGCAATGCATGTGAGATGGAGGTATGTGTGCATGGGAGGCTTGGGTAGCTTGAGCTGCATGGGCTTACAAGGCTTGGGTGTAAGACGAATCTCCACTAGAAATTGGGGCCAGTAAGCATAAATGATGGATTGTATGGGGAGTGTATCCTTTGTTAGGAGGGTAGTAAGCTCCTAGAGGATGGTGGGAGGAATTAGTTGGTGAATATGGGTTCTTGGTATATTTAGGCATATTAGAGGGAGACCCTTGTGTTTGGTGATGGGATGTTTTCTCCTTGTCATCAAAAGAGGATTGGGAGACATGTCTGTCTCTATAACAGGGTGAGTAAGATGAAACTTGGTGGTGAGGGGAAAGGCATCGAGGTGGGGTGTAATGGTCTGAGTGTGAGGAATGTGAAGACCACCTAGTATGAAGGGTGATTGGTGGTCAGGCTAGGTCAATTGGTGTGATCCGTATAGGTGGTGGCAGTGGAGGGTACTGCATAATGATGTGTGTGGATGCTATCGTATCTCACTGCTAACGATGTGGTTGTAGATGATGTAAATCTTACAAAAAGGAAAACAGATACCAACAACATAAAAATGATATAAAAGGGGAAAGTACATGCAAAATATTTAAAGTAAAAAGACATGAATTTATCATGATGTGCCTAGTAAGTGATGTGTTTGTGCATAATGATGTGTACTATTTGTGATGGTTAATGCCTGTGTATGTTAGGCATTGAATGTACGAAGGTGTAAAATGTTAATGGGCTTAGGTTCATCAAGATCTATGAGATTAGCCAAGCGATAGGCACTTGAACCATATTTGTGTGTGACGATGAATGGGACCAGCTAGTTTGGGGTAAACTTGTCTCATTGGTAGTGAGGATGACTTGTGATCTATTGGTTTAATTTGAGAACCAAATTGCCATTTTGGAATTCGCATTGATGTACCTTACTATTGTAGGCATGATGAAGATGATCTTGGTAAACTCATGTGTGCTTGATGGCATGGATCTTACATTCATTGAGGAGTATAGGTTGATCTAAGCAGGCTTGGAAAGCAGTGTTGTCATCAATGAATTATTTCATGGACTCTTAGGGAAAGTATCTCAAGTTTAATGGGCATGATAGCTTTCGCCTCATAGACAAGTAAAAATGGGGTTGCCCCAGTGGGGGTACGGATGCTTGTATGGTATGCCCACAAGGCAAGGGGTATTTGGTTGTGCCAGTCATGATGCAATTCTACTACAATTTTGCATAGGATGGAGCAAATTATTTTGTTTGTGGCCTCTACCTGGACATTACCCTATGGGTAGTATGGGGTAGAGAAACTATGTTGAATGTTGAACTTGCTGCAAAGAGCTCGGATGGTTTTATTTTTAAAATATTTCCCATTGTTAGAGATGATTTTGGAAGGAATTCTGAAGTGACATATGATATGATCTATTATGAATGTTGCTATCTTTGCTCCTGTGGTTTGGACAAGTGGGATGGCTTTGACCCACTTTGTAAAGTATTCTATAGTAGTGATTATGAACTTATTATTACCTAAGGAGGTAGGTGTAATTTATCCAATAAGATCTAAGCCCCATTGGAAGAAATGCCACATGGATTGAATAGGTTGGAGTGCTTGAGATGGAAGGTGTGTAAGATTTGTGTGTTGTTGGCACTTGATACAACATCTCACATACTCACAACATTCATGTTCTATTTTTTGCTAATAGTATCCCCTACGAAGGATACATTTCGTGATTGCCATGCCATTGAAGTGGCCACCATAAGTACCATCGTGGGTTTCTTGTACAACCCGTTGAGATTCATGAGGTTATAAGCAATGTAAGAACATACCATCATAGCTGTGATGATAGAGGATGTCCCCCAACAATGTGTAGCAGATTGCTCTTTGTTTAAATGCTTGGTGTTGCTATTCATACAAGGGAAGTCCAAATTGAATGAAAAGGGGAGTGGTTCACCTTCAGGTATGAAGAATACAATACCTACACCCCCAACATACATGCATTGGGAGCCATCAAAGGATAGAGTCAAGCTGGCTATCATCTCGGGTTCAACATATTCTTCATCTTTTGTTACATGGAATATGGATTCATCAAGGAGTTGAATGAGGAGAGGTTGGTAATTGAACAAGGGAGCTTCTTCAAGTTGATCTGCTATGACCTGTCCTTTGATGGAATTTTGTGAAATGAATTCAAGGTCGAATTCTATTAGAAGCATGATCCATTTAGTTGTGCAGGAATTGTGATAGCTTTTGTTCATCATGTAATGGATGGGGTTGTCTCGGGTGATGACAAAGGTTGTATGGTTGAGCATATAATGGCATATTTTTTGGATGGCAAATACTACGGCTAGGCATAGTTTCTCCATGTACCTGTATCTAGCTTTATAGCTAACTAGCATGCGACTTATGTAGTAAATGGCTTGCTCTTTGTCGAGCACATTCTTTTGGGCTAGAAGTGTACCTAGCACAAAATCTATAGTAGAAATGTACATGATGAGTGGTAGCTATGGGTGAGGGGGTAATATAACTGGTGGTGAAGTAAGATAAGTTTTTATGTCATCAAAATATTATTGGCAGTTATCATCCCATTTTAAATTTACTCCCTTTTGTAATAGGTGGTTGAATGGTTTGCACTTATCTAATATTTGTGCTATGAATCAACGGATAGAAGTTATTTTTCCTTGGAGGCTACACAATTGTTTCAGGGTAGTCGGTGGGGGCATCTTGGTGATGGAATTTACTTTACTAGGATTAAATTCAATGCCTCATTGAGAGACAATGAATCCTAAAATTTTGTCAGAAGTAACACCAAAGACACACTTCTTTGGGTTAAGGCGGACGTTATTTTCTAACAAGCGGTCAAAGATACGATAGAGATCTTCAAGGTGTTCTGAGTATTTCTTAGATTTAGCAATGATGTCATCTACATAGTCTTCCATGAATTTGTGCATGTAATCATGGAATATGTAGGTCATTACACGATGGTATGCTGCCCCAAAATTTTTAAGGCCAAATGGCATGACCTTGTAGCAAAAGGTCCCCCAAGGGTTTGTGAATGACATCTTGTGTTGATCGGCAGGGTTGATTTTGATTTGGTTATAGCCTAAGACTCCATCCATGAGGGATATCATCTCATGGCCTATGATGGAATTGAAGAGTGATTCAATGTTAGGTAGGGGTAAGTTGTCTTTGGGACAAGATTTGTTTAAGTTGCAAAAATTTGTGCAGATGCAAACTTCACTGGATGGCTTGGGTACGGGGACCATGTTAGAGACCCATTCAAGATAGTCTATGGGTACTATGAAGTCTACATATAAGAGCTTTTAGAGATCGATTTTTACTAGTAATGCAATGGTTGGGTGCATGCATCGCAACTTTTGGCTTACTGGTTTGGCATTTTAATCAAGTGTGAGGTTGTGAACTACTAGGGTAGGATCGAGTCCTGGCATATCTTTCTATGACCACTCGAAGACTCATATGTACTTGCAAAGGAAATTTATGAATAGAATGTGCTCCTCGGGTGAGAGGCTAGTGGCTAATTTAACTATGTGAGGGGTTTCAATATTGTCACCTATGTCAACATCAATGGTTTCCTTGATAAGCATGTGGGAACCATAGCATAATTATTTTGGAATTGGAATAATATGGAGGTCATCGGTGGCCTTGGTAAATTCATATTCATCATCTAAGTAAATGTTTATGTGGTGCACCTATGATGTGTGAGGTGGTGCATATGATGAAGGGGCATTCATAGCGTGCAAGACATGTGGTGAGAGTAGAAAATCTTGGGGTGATGGTATGGGTGAAATGTACATGAGATC
This sequence comes from Wollemia nobilis, assembly GCA_028583015.1. Lineage (NCBI taxonomy): Eukaryota > Viridiplantae > Streptophyta > Pinopsida > Araucariales > Araucariaceae > Wollemia > Wollemia nobilis. Next base: position 6,122,459 of record JAQPPZ010016917.1, on the reverse strand, counting down.
GATGAAGTTGGGGTTTAGTGTATCATCTTGTGTTGGGTGGTGTGTATATCGTAGTGGAGAGAAAAGGTCCAACTCAACCATATTAACTAATTTTATTGGTGATGTGGTTGGTGAAGAGTATGGTGATGCCGAATCGACAACCTGTGAGCATCCTAAAAGGCTTAAAGGAGGGCGCAAGATGACTGGTGGGTATCATGGTCAAGTAGCAGCTCATTGAATTTGTTGATGTATTGGCGAGAATAGAGCTAAACATATTGATGATGGTAGTGGGGATGTCATTCTCTATCTGGGGGAATGAGGATTCAATGATAAGGTCAAAAATTGGCTCATCAATTCATCAACACAACATGAGGATGTGTTGTTGATATCGGGTGATTCTTTGAAGAAATTACATGGGATTGTAATGGTAGATTGGGGTGACAGAGTGTCTTCTAGGATGTCCATGTCAATGTATTCTTCCAAAGTGTGCATTGGAAGAGGGGAAGGATGTAGGGAAATATCCTGAAGTTCATCCTCTAACATATGGACGACGGTTGGGCGATAACCTAAGCCAGATTTATCGATAGGGTATTGGACATGAGGGTTAATGGGTGTATGCAACTGAAAGCATGAGATTTCGGAAGTAAAAGAAACACTATGCACAAAACAGAGAAAAGAGATAAATAAAAGAAAGACGTATTAAAGCACAGCCCTCTTTATTCAAACTTCTTATCCTCGGTTACAAAGACGTCTCCTCCCTTTTTAGAGGCTAGGAACGTTAAATGGATCTCTGTTACAAATGTACACAGTCTTCTTCCTTCCGCATGCCCACATGCAAAATGGGCGGGCCAAAGTGTTGCCGCCGCTGATGTTAATGAGCCCTTGCTTGCTGCTGCTTATCCTGCGTTCACAGAAACAATAAACTGTTTAGTAGCACCTGCAACAAGAGGATAGAACGTTTGTCTTTGGGAAATAATGAAAAATGCATGTGAAGGATTGTTTATATGCGTGAATGAAATGACTCTACGTAAACATGTAACTTTTACAGAGAACAGAAAATAGCATGCATTCGAAACAACATGTATTCGAAAACATAAAACGTAAACTGTTATTTCAACATATTCGAAAACGACATATATTATAAAACGTAAACTGTCATTAAAACAGTCGGCCGATTCTAACGCTGTTGCCTGTAAGTTAGTATTTCATCGTGTTGCATGCTAATATTCAATAAGACGTACTGCAAGATACATTCGGACGTATAGCGTATTGCAAGATATGTTCTAACGTAAAGCTTGAGTTATTTAGACAACATAAAACGTAAACCTTTTAAATACAGCGTATGACGTAATAAGAAAACTACGTGATAGCAGGATAGTTTAAGATGAATTTAAAGCTTGCGGGGCACCCGAGCGGGCTGCCCACTGTGAGAATCTGATTTCGGCACCAATCCACTGGGAATGGGCCCGAAATCTCAAAGAAAAGAATTGTCGTCGAATTAGTGGGATATAGTGATCCACTGTCGGGTATGAAGGTTCAGATTCACCTTCTGGAAAACCACCCACCAACCTCTCTTTGCAAGAGATTCTGGATGTGAAGAAGGAGAAACCCAAACTGATGCAGTCGGGTATCGAGTTCAACAGCACTTCGTTGTATTTCGAAAATGCTTCGTGGTCTTCTTTACATTGCATTGAGCTAGTTTTTATAGAGGATTTCGCCTCTGAAACATTAATGTCAAAACCCTAAGTCCGCAGGGGCCGCTGAGGTTTGACCGTTGTCAGATGATTATGAGGCATGGCTCGTACTGAGATTATCGCTAAGAACTCACATCAGTAGTTATGAAGCATGGCCTCGGACCGGATTTGTTGTTGAGACTGCTCGTCTCATTACTGCAGTTGGTGAAGTCCACCATTTTTATAGACCCACGGGGTCTCTTATAAAAATGGCATGTAGTGACGCCACGTGTCGGCCATACCTTATTGCATTGAAGTATGCAGCGACGCCACGTGTCTATTTTTAATTGGTCGAATTCGCCCTGATTAGTCGCAAGTCTGTTAAAGCACAAAATGCCGAAGTGTCACGATATCGTGACGTCACGATATCGCGACACTTCGGCCGAGCCTTCCCTTTGGGCCTTAGGTGTCGCGATATCGCGACGTCGCGATATCGCGACACCCTCGGCCGAAGCTTCCTTCGGGCCTTAGGTGTCACGATTTCATGACGCGCGAAATCGCGACATCTAAGGCCAAGGCTCCCCTTGGGACCTTAGGTGTCACGATTTCGCGACGTGCGAAATCGCGACATCCAAGGCCAAGGCTCCCCTTGGGACCTTAGGTGTCACGATTTCGCGACGTGCGAAATCACGACATCCAAGGCCAAGGCTCCCCTTGGGACCTTAGGTGTCGCGATTTCGCGACGCGCGAAATCGCGACATCTAAGGCCAAGGCTCCCCTTGGGCCTTAGGTGTCGCGATTTCGTGACGTGCAAAATCGCGACATCTAAGGCCAAGGCTCCCCTTGGGGCCTTAGGTGTCATGATTTCGCGACGCGCGAAATCACGACATCTAAGGCCAAGGCTCCCCTTGGGACCTTAGGTGTCACGATTTCACGACGTCACGAAATCGCGACATCCAAGGCCAAGGCTCCCCTTGGGACCTTAGGTGTCACGATTTCACGACGTGCGAAATCGCGACATCTAAGGCCAAGGCTCCCCTTTGGGCCTTAGGTGTCGCGATTTCGTGACGACGCAAAATCGCGACGTCGCGATTTCGCGACGTCTAAGGCCAAGGTTCCCCTTTGGGCCTTAGGTGTCACGAAATCGTGACGTCGCGATTTCACGACGTCCAAGGCCAAGGTTCCCCTTTGATTAAGGCTTGCCTGCATTTGAAGTTTTGCTCTTGATTGAGGCTTTCTTGCATTTGAAGTTTTGCTCTTGATTGAGGCTTTCTTGCTTAAGGCTTAACGTTTGTTAAAGGCTCGCTTTAGATTAAAGGCTTTAAAATGACCAACTTTGCTCTGCCATTTTTTGACCTTCCAAACTGCTGTGTGAGTGGCTAGGACCACTGTTTGACCTCTAAGGGCTGCCCTGAAAGCTGTGTATGTCAATGCGATCAGTGTTTGTAGTCACTTAATCGGATTGGTGCCATTTTGGTGTCTACAGATGCCCCTTTTTGGGAAGCGCTGCGGGTGACGCAGTGCTGAGCAAAAATAGACGACCAAAGCACTAATGATTAGGGTTTCTTGGTAACCTAACCAACTTTTGATGCCCCAAGTATGGAAAGGGCATGCATTCTTGAATCCTTGCTTCTGACGAGCTAAGGAATTTGATTTCAAGTGTTAACCTATTTTGGTGAGGTGTGACTTGAGCTTGGACATTGATCAGTCATGATTAGGCAAAGGGCGTAACCTTTTATCCACAAGGGAACCTTGTGTTCATGCTTCGGGAATGCCAAGTGTTTGATCAATTTAATGATTGCTTGTTTATTGCCCCAAGCAGGAGCGTGATTGTCTTTGTCAATGATTCTTTGAATGCATGTCATTGCCTTGATTGGGTGTGTGCTTGTTGATTGGTGACTAAGTGTGACTACCCCCTCAAGCGACGAATCGATGAGGGAATGACCTTCGTGAGAAAAGCGACGAGTCGCTTGACCCAAGATGACTTAGGTTAGGGTGCCTTTAGATGTTTTACCATTTAAGCACATGCAGTTTCCCGACATTTGGACCTATTTTTGGTGGGTGTTAACCCTTTTGGTGATGCCATAATGGGGTGAAATTATCAAAAACCCGTCTTCCCGTGGAGCGGTCCGGCTATGGTAGCCTTCTTGGGGAAGTAGGAGAGTGACAATTTGAGCCCCGACATCGATTTTTTTTATGCCAAGAGGTTAAGTGCAAGAGCACTTGTGTCTGGCAATGCTTATTGCAATGTTTTTGTGTTGCATTTTTGTGATGTTTTGGCTGTTTTGATTTTCTTTCTTTGTGTATATGTCATGATATTATGGTATGCATAATGATTGATGTTGATGAATGCATGCTACTTTATATTGATGGATGCATATGGTATGATTATTACGAGTGTTGTATGTTGATTGATTTTGATGGATGCATATGGTATGATAAATGCGAATGTATGTGATGTGCAGAAATGAAATGGATGGATGGACTTTTTGGTGTTTGGCTATGGCACCATAGACTGTTTAGAACTCTATTATTTTGTTTTTTAGGCGATTGCTGTGATGCACGACTTTGTATGTATACATGGTATTGTAAGGATGAAAAATAGCGCGGCTGGTTTAGAAATGTAACTAAAGTTTTCTGAGACTCAGACGGTTTTAACTTACTAGCCATGACTGTACTTTATCTTACAAGATTTTTGAACAAGGTATGAATCGTACTTGTTTTTGACCAAGTTATTTCACATCCCTGTGTGTGCAATTGAGTTCATTTATGTGGTATTTGTCAGGATACCGCCAGTGCCAGATGGGCTTTCAACCGAACCTGTACTGAGGATCACCTAATTAGCTCCACTAACTCCTTTGTTGTATTTAGTTAGATTAATCTGCAGTGTTATCCAGGATACCATAAGCTAGCTCATCCTTATGCAAACATTGGTCTGTACACACGCAAAGCGAATGTGACAGACATATCGTCATGCGGGTAGGATACCACCATTGCTAGATAGGCTATCAACCAAACCTGTAATGAGGATCACCTAGATGGTTTTTCGAATGCTGAGAATTCCAGGGATTCAAGTTTAGGAGGTTTGTTGGCTGAATGATTTTAGAGGGTTGCTCGTCTATATAGTGATGAAAATCACTGTTTATTTTCTATTAATTCTTTTTGAGCAAGGATTTTGAATAGTGGCGATGACCACTGTTATTTGATTTTGTGTTTTGAGTATTGTGAATGGCTTTGATCCTTGTGGCCTTGGGGATGACTACCCATCCTGGTTAGGGGCGGATAGTACGAATCCTTACAACGTTGGGGACCAAGGGGATGATGGAGGTTATGGAGTAAGGGCATTGATCTGTTAGGCCTTGGGGATGACTACCCATCCTGGTTAGGGGCGGATAGTACGAATCCTTACGACTTGGAGACCAAAGGTGAATGGAAAATGTTAGGATGATGATTTGTTGGAATTTTGTTTGTGAATGGTGTTGATCCCTGTGGTCTTGGGGATGACTACCCATCCTTGGCAGGGACGTGTAGTACAAATCCTTACAACTTTGGGAACCAACTATGATTGGGATTTGGTAGTGGTGAAAACCACTGTATTTGGAGGTGAATGGATAGGAAAGAGCTCGTCCTTTTGTCAATTCTCAGCATTCTAGAACCATTCGCACGGGGGGATGAGCAAGATAACCGTTTCGCTTATGGTGACTCGGGTTACTGTGCAGGTTTCATCTTTCGTTCACACAACTTGGGAATCTTTATGTGTTTTAATTTGTGTTGGGATGTTACGTAACAAGGTGTATTTCAAGTGTAACTCTACCTCCATAAAATCTGTTTGACTTGATACATTACATGGCTAAAGAGCAAAATGATGACTGAATCATGAAAAACCCTTGATACATTAAAAGACCACTGACTCTAGTATGGTAAAAGCAATGCATGGTGTTTTTGTTGTTTTTGTAAAATGGAACAGTGTGGAACAAGATGGACTAGCAGATTTATTACAGCCTATGGTGCCCTTGACCTGTACGACCACAAATATGCAATGTATGGATGCAATGCTTTAATGCAGCTATGTATTTTTGTATTTTTGATGGATTGATTTTTGTGAATATGAAGATGAAGTGCGAGAAGAACTCTCTTATTGATGAATTTGAGTATGCCTAGAAATGAGATGCAAATTTTTGTTGTTTTTGATGATTTTTTTTGTTTTTGAATTTTCTTGATTTTTGACCAAGCGATTGTGGAAATCCTTGGAGCATTTTGGGATTGACCAAGCGATTGCAGGAATCCTTGGAGCCTTTTGGGATTGACCAAGCGATTGCAAGAATCCTTGGAGCATTTTGGGATTGACCAAGCGATTGCAAGAATCCTTGGAGCATTTTGGGATTGACCAAGCGATTGCAAGAATCCTTGGAGCATTTTGGGATTGACCAAGCGATTGCAAGAATCCTTGGAGCATTTTGGGATTGACCAAGCGATTTCAAGAATCCTTGGAGCCTTTTGGGATTGACCAAGCGATTGCAAGAATCCTTGGAGCCTTTTGGGATTGACCAAGCGATTGCAAGAATCCTTGGAGCCTTTTGGGATTGACCATGAATCCTTGGAGCTTTTGGTTTTGACCAAGCGATTGTAAGAATCCTTGGAGCATTTTGGGATTGACCAAGATATCTTGGAGCTTTTGGATTGACGTTTTCATAGCGTTTGCAAGAATCCTTGGAGCATTTTGGGATTGACCAAGCGATTGCAAGAATCCTTGGAGCCTTTTGGGATTGACCAAGCGATTGCAAGAATCCTTGGAGCCTTTTTGGGATTTGGCTCTCTTAGATATGAAATGGTCGCAAATGACTGATATTCAAGGGTTCTGTTTCCTTGATACCATCAAGAGAAGCTAGCCGGTATGTCCCGGGTCCTATTTTGCTATCAATGATATATGGACCTAACCAATTTGCCACAAACTTGTCCCTTAGGTGGGACGGCAAACTAGAATTTTGCTGGTTTTCCTTCAAAACCAAATCACCAACCCGAAAGTCCCTCAGGTGAACTTTCATGTTGTAAGCTTTCTTAAGTCGCTCTTGATAAATACGTAAATGCTCGAGAGCATTAACGCGTCGTTCGTCAAGCAACGTAAGCTGGTCTAACCGGGCCTGCCACGTAGAATCATCATCGATGAACTCTTGCATGGATATGCGTAGGGAAGGAATCTCCAACTCGAGAGGCATGACTGCCTCGAAGCCATACACAAGCAAAAATGGAGTGGCCCCAGTGGGTGTCCGAATGCTAGTGCGATAGGCCCATAGGGCAAGTGGGATTTGAATGTGCCAATCTTTATGACTATCTGTGATGGTCTTTTTAAGGATGGCAACTAGCATTTTGTTTGACGCTTCTGCTTGCCCATTCGCCTACGGATAATAGGGTGTTGAAAAGTTGTGCTGAATCTTGTACTTTGTGGTCAAAGCACGCACGTCTTTGTTCTTGAAAGGCGTCCCATTATCCGAGACTATTTTGGATGGAATACCAAAATGACATATGATGTTATGCAAAATGAACTCCACAATGCGGGGTCCTGTCGTAGAGGTAAGCGGAATTGCTTCCACCCACTTGGTAAAATACTCTGTGGCCATTATGATAAACGTGTGATGGCCTCGACGATGCAGGGGAGATCTTTCCAATTAGATCAAAGCCCCACTGCGAGAACGGCCAATCAAACTGGACTGTCTGCAAGGCCCGAGAAGGTACGTGCATCAAATTGGCATGATGTTGACACTTCACGCACTTCTTGACATAGGTGCAACAATCTCGCTCTAAAGATGGCCAATAATAGCCCATGCGAAGAATGCGCTTTGCGATAGCCATACCACTAAAGTGGCCACCACATGTACCATCGTGCGCTTGGGCGACCGCCCAAGTGGACTCTTGCTGGTCCAAGCAACGAAGGAGGATTCCTTCATAGTTGCGACGATACAAAATGTCTCCTATCAAGACATACTTAGCCGCTTTCTGCTTGAGTGCTCGTTTGGCGGCATGAGTCAATCCAAGTGGGAGATTACCTAACTTGAGGTAGTCTCCGATGGGTAAATACCGACCTTGTTGATCAGAAACCTCGACAGTATGAACAACCAATCTCTCTTGAAGTTCCTCCCTAGCAAACGCTGAATGGGATAGAACCTGTAAGAAGAGCGTTGTGTTGCTATTAATGGGAGTAGGGGAGAACAAGGACCCCCAGTTGGCACGTTTCAGACGATCTCGGATTCGAGAGAACTTATCCGAGGATGGTTCAATCTGGATCATGTGGATTCCTGGCGTCAAGTCTGAGCTTGCACGCTCCATCGCGGATTGCGATAAGGTTTTGACTTGAATGGTTGTCATATCACCGGAAAGGTCTTGCGGAATTAGTGACCCCAAGGAGGCCATTGTGTCCGCAAAATGATTCGATGATCGAGGGAGTGCCTCGATGTCATACCACTCAAGTTTTGCCAGGAATTTGTCCACGAGGGCTTTATAAGCCTGCAGGACTGGGCATTTGCATTGATATACCCCTTTGACTTGATTGACTATTAACAGCGAATCACCAAAGATATTCAGTCTTTTGATGTTCATGGCGATTGTTGTCTGAAGACCTAGGAGCAAGGCTTCATACTCTGCATTATTGTTGGTGCACGGGAAGTTTAATTTAAATGACAGGGGCATTGGAGCACCCTGCGGTGTGAAGAATACAATTCCCGTGCCACCACCTTGCTCACATTTAGAACCATCGAAGAATAGGGTTATGTCGGCTTGTGACTCAGGCTCATCAGAATCTGGCGATTCTGAGACGTGGAAGACCCCATCATCGGGTAGTTCTATGACCAGAGGCTGATCGTCTTCAAGAGGAGCCTCTGCTAGTTGATCGGCTATGACTTGTCCTTTGATAGATTTCTGTCCAATAAACTCTATGTCAAATTCCGTCAACAACATGATCCATTTCGCCGTGCGACTACTATGATAAGTACGACTCATCATGTATCGCAATGGATTCTCCTTAGACACAACATACGTAGTGTTGCTCAACATGTAGTGGCATAGCTTTTTGGTAGCAAACACCACCGCCGAGCGAGTTTCTCAACGTATGCATAGTTAAGTTCATAACCGACCAGGGTGCGGCTAAGATAGTAAGTAGCCTGTTCCTTGTGAAGTTCATTCTTCTGGGCTAGCATGGCGCCCAGTGCCACCTCAGTAGCTGAGATGTATAAGTAGAACGACACTCCTGGTCGAGGTGGTGCCAATACTGGCGACGAAACCAGGTATTGTTTGATCTCGTCAAAGGTCGACTGGCACTCGTCATCCCAATGAAATGTAACCCCCTTGTGCAATAATTTGTTCATGGGTCGGCACTTGTCAGATAATTGCGCTATGAAGCGTTTAATCGATGCGACCTTGCCCTGCAGACTTCTGAGCTGCTTGATTGTGGTTGGGGGAACCATTTCAAGGATTGCCTTGACTTTCTTTGGGTCCACCTCGATTCCTCGCTTTGAGACTATGAAACCCAAGAGTTTTCCAGATGTGACGCCAAAGACGCATTTCTTGGGGTTTAGTCTGACTTTATGCTCCATGAGGCGATCGAGGATCTTGCTTAAGTCATCGATATGATTTGAGCGCAAGAGAGACTTGGCTAACAAATCATCCATGTAATCTTCCAAAGTTTTGTGCATGTAATCATGGAAGATATATGTCATGGCACGTTGGTAGGTGGCGCCAACATTTTTAAGGCCAAAAGGCATGACCTTATAACAAAATGTCCCCCAAGGTGTTGTGAACGCCGTTTTTAGTTGGTCTTCAGGATTGATACGAATTTGATTATATCCCGAGAAGCCATCCATTAGGGAGAGCATTTCGTGACCTGCTGTAGCGTCCACCAATGCGTCGATGCTCGGCAAGGGGAAATCATCCTTAGGACTCGCTTTGTTTAGATCTCAAAAATCGGTGCATATGCGAATCCTCCCGTCGGGCTTCTTGATGGGAACCATGTTGGACAGCCATGGCGGATAATCCACGCAGATGACAAACTGTGCGTCCAACAATTTTTGCAATTCGTCTTTGACCATTAAGGCCACTGTTGGATGCATCTTACGTAGTTTTTGCTTTACGTGCTTGATTGTCGGATCAAGCGTTAAATTATGCGTGACTAGTCGCGGGTCTAGTCCCGGCATATCTTTGTACGACCATGCAAAAACCTCCTTCTTCTCTTTGAGAAGGGCAATGTAGTCGGCTTGCTCTTCGGGGGAAAGACTTACCCCCAGCTTGAGAATCTATGGATTCATTGGATCTGTGCCGATATCTACATCAGTCGTTTCCTCGACTGACATGTGGGATCCGTCCTCCAACCGATGTGGAGTCGGGATCAAATGGATATCATTAGCTGAATTTAGATCTGCATTGGGAACCTCAGGTTCCTCTTCAGCCTAAAAAATATCCTGAGTTGTCCCTGGGGTAAAATGATTCATTTCACCGAAAGGCCAGTATGCTGATGGTGACAAAGGTGAATTGACGCGATCCCGGCCGATGGCATCTATGTCTAGATGCAATGACCTTGCTGGATCGGCCGGATTGCGGATGGGTGCGGTCAAATCAATGGAGATCATGTGGATGGAATGAATTTGGTCTCCATTACCACGGGTGTGATAACTTGATTCTTCTAGATGCTCCCTATACTCTGGATCTGGCTCTAGGGGAACGGGCACGAATGGATCGGCCCTATGTGCTGATAGGAGGACAGGGTCTTCCCTCGGCACTATTGTCATGATAGGGTCTCGGGGTGGACGTTGTTCATCGTGAATTTGGAGCCATGGATCCAACACTTGGTCCCACCCGGCTGGGTCGACCCACCATTCATGCCCTAACCTTATGCCCATCTGTCCCATTAGATCTTCATGAGTTAAAGGGCGATAATTCCATCGCGCATGTCTGAGATAGATCATCTCAGTCTCATCTTCTGAATCACTTTCGGAGATCCAAAAATGTTCATTCTCTTCAAGAATCTGTTACTTGCGACATTGAGGGTTCTCCTTGTTCCAGTAAGTTAATCTGGTCCCATTGCGGTTGTTCCACTCTTGGTGGAGGGACCCGATTCTCTTGACATGGTATTGACTCAACTGGAACCTCTAAGGGGAATAGCTTCAAAAAGATGTCTGGACATCGTTGATGTTCTCTTTGAGGATTAATGTCCGAACTTTCACCTCTTGCTAGCAAAGGAAAGGGATTACTGCTGTTGCCAAGGGTGTTTGTTGACCATGGGAGGTAGTCTCCCAATGTATATTCTGTATTCGGGTTGGCATAAAGATCTAGTGCCAATCCCCCCTTGTTGCCTATTTCTAGGCCTTGCATATTTTCTACCAAGATGTCTAAGGGCAGGGGGTGGTGGAACCCTACTCCTGACTTATCATATGGCATCTGATATCTTGGTTGGCAAAGGACCCGCATCCCTTGCTCATATCTGCCTAGCTCGTATCCATGCCAATTGCATTGGCCGAGATATTTTAGGGCGAAGTCCGGGTTTGACGAGATAGTTGATGTTTTCAACAAAAGGCTCTTCGTCCGCTTCCTTTTGCTTGGCATGGTTCAAGACCATGATCAAGGCCCCCATACACAAAATTTGTCCGGTTGGGTGGGTGACCTAGAGGAACAACTGTTCCTATGGGAAGGCGAGGTCTCCCCATATCCCGTACTCGATTCTACCGTAGGCGTTGCCACAACATTCTGCACTAAGTACTCCCCCGTGCCTCGTATTGGCCATTTCAACAGTGATTGTTGATGCTTGGGAGGGAGGGAACGGGAGTCCTTCCTGAGTCCATTCCATGTTTGGTGTTTTAGGAATCTCAGCTTTCGTAGTGCTAGGTGTTTCCTCTCGTTGATACCATTGATATTGTGGGCAAACCCTCTTCTAGGGGCCGAGCCTCTTCCATGATCTCGTTTTCCCTTGTCCTTCTGTTTAGCCATGACAGGTGGCGTTGGTAATGAAGGAGCAGATGATGAGGATTCACCCGGTTGGGATTTTGGTGATTTGGTCACCAGTGGTGCCTACGGTATTGGACCCTGTTTAGATGGATTTAACTGGAAATCCAAATGCGTTGAAGGGAGGGTCGATTGAGGCATTAGTTGTACCGCATTGCAATACTTGAAGGGTTCTAAGTCCATCGGGACTACATGTATTTCTCCTTCAAAAGCATACTTTAAGCACTGGTGAGCGATGGAAGGGACACACTTCATGTCCCCCGATCCAAGGCCGCCCTAGCAGTATATTGTAAGCCATCTCGCCTTCCAACACATGGCACAATGTTGGTATTGTCTTTTGTCCTACCTGGATAGGTAGAACAACCGTGCCGACTGTCGAGCATATTGCATCATTGAAAGCTCGCAGTGTGTACGTGGAGGTTGTGATATGAGAGGCTGGCGACTTTAAATGTTTTAGTGCTCGCAGTGGTAATGATGTTACCGGACGAGCCGGTATCTACCAACGACTCTCTTGTACGGGATCCCGTTGACCCGTGCGATAACGTGCAGGGGTGGATCTGCCGTGTCATTCGATATTGCTTTGACTTCATCCTCTCTCGAAGGTGATGACCGGCTTCGTACATCGCTTCACATGTCCCACGAAGTTGTTGAAAGAATTTGCTTCGTGAGGTTGTAATTCGATGGCTTTTAATATTTCCATAAGAGCTTCTCTATGAGGTGTTGATTGTTGAATAAGCTCGTAAATGGAAAGCCTAGCCGATGTGGTCCGCAAACTCTGCGTGAGTTTGGTTCGTATCGTGACCTCGGGTCTAGGCGGAGGCAACTAGCGTTGGGCGTTGCTGAGGCTACGATGTTGTCGGGACTTCCCTCGTAGCTACCTCGGGGGCGACTGCTGGGTACTTTTTGTTCCTTGTCACTATGCTGATCATTCCCACAAATCCTTGCATGGGAAGATTCTGTCGCACCTCGTTAATCTGGAGAGGTTTTGCCTGTGCCTCGTGAGCAGGCAAAGGGTCCTTGAATACCCCCATTTGTTGATTATTTGGCGCTATGGGGTTGTCCACGGCCAATGTTTTATTGTCGATTAAATCTTGGATTAATCCTTTGAATTTCCAGCATCCATTTAAATCATGTCCCCTGCGCCTATGGAATCTACAATACAATTCCTCTCTGTATCCCTTAGGCTTGGGGGCGTTAGGGTCTATAGTTTGGATTTCTGGAAGGGTGACTAAATTTGTCGCTGACAAGCGGTCAAATAGGGAGTCCCTGGACTCCGTGTAAGGGGTGAATTGTCGCCTAGGGCGACGCTGCTGATTCTGCTCCTGTTTCTTATTATCTTTTTCATAACTAGGAGGCACTGCCTGGTAATTAGCCTTTTGGGGCTGCATTTCTTGCACAGGCTTGGGAACATTTATCGCAACTTGGTTAACCGCAGCGGGTTGTGATTGCGTAGTCCCGGTCTTAGTGGTTTTATTCCACTCTTTCTTTTTAGGCTTGGCGATTGCGCCTTCGCCTATCTTAATCTCTTCTATAACTCGGCTTGCACCAAAGCTTCTTCTAAGTCGTCGTATTGCTGCAGCTGCAATAGACCAGAGATTGATTTTAAGCAACTCCATGCAAACATCTGTGTAAGATCAGACATAGGGGGACGGTAGGGTAGCTTAGAAAGCAAAGCCCTCCATCGATTCCCGTATGCTGTCATTGTTTCTTCCTCATATTGCCTGAGGCTGGCCAGATCACTCAGTGATGCCTTCTTCTTTGTGTTGAAGGCAAAGCGTTCAAGAAACGCATCTACTAATTGATCTAGGTTGTTTATGTTGTGTTTGGGTAATTGTGTGAACCAATCCGAGGCAGGGCCTGCGAATGTGGTTATGAAAGTTCGAAGCAACAATGCATCATTATCTTGGATGCCGAAGCATTGACTTAGGAACCTTGTGACATGTTCTTGTGCGTCCTCTTCACCTTTAAAGACCGCCAATTGAGGCAACTTGAAGTGTTCGGGGTAAAGAGGTGTAGGCACCGAGGGATGCACTCGGATGACTCGCGGAGTTGACGTAATGTGGGTTTTTGATGCCCGAAGCTTTTGTCTCCATAGACTCCAAACGCTCTAATAGCGCTTTGTATGCATCGAAAGATTTTATTTCTTCCTCTTTTGTTTGCTCCCGTTGTGAGTTATGGGAGACTGGAGGCCTATGGGGGGGTGGCCGAGTGGCAGCCCTCCCGCCTTGATGGGGCGTTTCGGCCCGTTCTATTTCTGGTTCGTACTCCTCATAAACTTCTTGAGGAGTCTTTGGGCGAGACCTATGACCTTGATTGAGTCCCCGTTGAGGGTACCCATCATTGTTTCGGGGAGTGGCCTCCCTCTCGGGTCTATAAGGTCTCGGAGGCAAAGCTTGACGAGGTCGCGGAGACTTGTCCCGGCCCAAAGGATTGTGCCTCTCATATTGTTCTTCTCCGTGGGTGCGAGGGGTTGGCACCTTCTCAGGTAGTTTATAGCGCAACTCATCCACTTCGCGCTGCATGCGCTCTTTATTCAAGCGGTATAAGTACTCTAACTCCCCGATGACCCTGCTCAAGCCGCGTGATTCGAGCTTGGCGAGCGGATGTTCCGGGGCCCCGCGGGCCACTGGTCCCCCCTCTTTTGTTGAGGAGGCTTGAATGTTTTTCCTATGTGTTTGCCTCGATCTTGATGGTCTAAAATTTCAATGGGTTGCTTCCCTTTGTCGAGGTAGGCGACATTTACTTGAGGCTCTAGCCTTGATGTGTGATCATGATACCTAGGTAGGTGCGGAAACACAAGGTTCCCGCGCTATATGTTGTCCTCGAGGAATGCGATGACTTTCCTCGTACTCCCTTTCATGGGTGTGAAAGGGGCGGGCGGAGTTAGCTCGCCCTGTGTAAAGAGCCCTGCGCTCTGGATTTTGTCTTTCTATTCTGATGGGAGGTAAAGAAGAGATGCCATATCCACGTTGTCTCTCCAAATGGACAGTATGCCTCTCTAGCGCTTCATCGCGCTGTGGCCACTCAAATCTAGCCTCAAGAGGCGGTTGTCTATTTACATTGAAATCTACATGTAAAGCTTCTTCCCGAAAGGGACTGTGTTGAATGGGCATACCCCACAGAGGGGGTTCCCAATAAGTTCTTTTTGATGGGGCCTGATATGGACTCTCTTGTAGGCCTGGACCGCCAAGGCAGTATGGCCAAGTCCTCGTGGCTAAAGCGAAGGCGACTAGCGCCCTCTCTTTGTGCACCTTCCATAGCGTCCGCCCTTGATTGGGCTTGGCTACGGGTGTACACCATTGTGGTGCTTCTCTACTATCTAAGCAGATTTTATCTCGTTTATGGTGATTTGTCTTTTTGTCTACACTAAGCAAAAATGAACACACTCATACACAAACCGTGATTATCTCTTTTAAGGATTAATAGTGTGTCCTAAACTGGTTTAGTGCATTTTGATGTTTTGTTTTGTTTTTGCAAGTTTTGAAGAACGTTTAAATGCATAATGTTGGCTCATATGACTCCCATAAATGGTCGCCCCTTCAATATACCATTGTCGGACCGATATACCAACCTCTCTATATACCCGCCCTTACGAGAGGGAAACTATAGGTACGTGAGAGCAGATGGTACGTGGAACATAGGCGGTACGAAAGGGGGGATTGTCCTGTTAATGACACCTACCATAGAAGACTTATCCTCGCGTGCATGGGAATCACCCCAGCAACACTCGGTCAGCTTTCGTCAAGATTTACGCCTAACAACAAGTGACAATCGGGGAAATGGATGCAAAGCTAAGCCAAGGTGGTGATGAACCCACCGTTGGTCTTGCTCAAGGGCTGGGGTTTTACGACCAGCTCCTTGGTTCAAATTTACCACGTGAAGTGTGTGGAGTTCATTTTATTTAATAAAAATGAAACAAGCAGCGAAAAAGAAACCTTTCCCTATGCCATACAAACACTACAAACCGGAAAACAACAAGTAGAAATTAATTATTTTTTTTTTTTTTTTTAAAGCAAGAAAAATTTACGGAAAATTTCTCTACCTTTCTTTAATAATTAAAAAATAATAATTATTAAATAAATAAATAAATAATTTAAATAAAGCAAGAAAAATTTATGAAAAATTTCTCTACGTTTCTTTAATAATTAAAAAAAATGAAAGTAAAAGTTTAAACAAATAAAATAAACAAAAATTTCTCAGCAGAAAATGACACGGACAGTTAGAAACCGTTACCTCTTTTCTGCCTGGATTTGCTGTTTCTGACCTTCGGCTAAAAAGGTACCTGTTAAGCACAAAACACAACAAATCGGATTAGTTTCTGTGATTTAAAAATCTGGGAACGGTCCCACCGTGATCGCCACTGAAAGCATGAGATTCCGGAAGTAAAAGAAACACTATGCACAAAACAAAGAAAAGAGATAAATAAAAGAAAGACGTATTAAAGCACAACCCTCTTTATTCAAACTTCTTATCCTCGGTTACAAAGACGTCTCCTCCCTTTTTAGAGGCCAGGAACGTTAAATGGATCTCTGTTACAAATGTACATAGTCTTCTTCCTTCCGCATGCCCACATGCAAAATGGGCGGGCCAAAGTGTTGCCGCCGCTGATGTTAATGAGCCCTTGCTTGCTGCTGCTTATCCTGCGTTCACAGAAACAATAGACTGTTTAGTAGCACCTGCAACAAGAGGATAGAACGTTTGTCTTTGGGAAATAATGAAAAATGCATGTGAAGGATTGTTTATATGCGTGAATGAAATAACTCTACGTAAACATGTAACTTTTACAGAGAACAGAAAACAACATGCATTCGAAACAACATGTATTCGAAAACATAAAACGTAAACTGTTATTTCAACATATTCGAAAATGACATATATTATAAAACGTAAACTGTCATTAAAACAGTCGGCCGATTCTAACGCTGTTGCCTGTAAGTTAGTATTTCATCGTGTTGCATGCTAATATTCAATAAGACGTACTGCAAGATACATTCAGACGTATAGCGTATTGCAAGATATGTTCTAACGTAAAGCTTGAGTTATTTAGACAACATAAAACGTAAACCTTTTAAATACAACATATGACGTAATAAGAAAACTACGTGATAGCAGGATAGTTTAAGATGAATTTAAAGCTTGCGGGGCACCCGAGCGGGCTGCCCACTGTGAGAATCTGATTTCGGCGCCAATCCACTGGGAATGGGCCCGAAATCTCAAAGAAAAGAATTGTCGTCGAATTAATGGATATAGTGATCCACTGTCGGGTATGAAGGTTCAGATTCACCTTCTGGAAAACCACCCACCAACCTCTCTTTGCAAGAGATTCTAGATGTGAAGAAGGAGAAATCCCAAACTGATGCAGTCAGGTATCGAGTTCAACAGCACTTCGTTGTATTTCGAAAATGCTTCGTGGTCTTCTTTACATTGCATTGAGCTAGTTTTTATAGAGGATTTTCGCCTCTGAAATATTAATGTCAAAACCCTAAGTCCGCAGGGGCCGCTGAGGTTTGACCGTTGTCAGATGATTATGAGGCATGGCTCGTACTGAGATTATCGCTAAGAACTCACGTCAGTAGTTATGGAGCATGGCCTCGGACCGGATTTGTTGTTGAGACTGATCGTCTCATTACTGCAGTTGGTGAAGTCCGCCATTTTTATAGACCCACGGGGTCTCTTATAAAAAAAAAAATGGCGTGTAGTGACGCCACGTGTCGGCCATACCTTATTGCATTGAAGTATGCAGCGACGCCACGTGTCTATTTTTAATTGGTCGAATTCGCCCTGATTAGTCGCAAGTCTGTTAAAGCATAAAATGCCGAAGTGTCACGATATCGTGACACTTCGGCCGAGCCTTCCCTTTGGGCCTTAGGTGTCACGATATCGCGACGTCGCGATATCGCGACACCCTCGGCCGAAGCTTCCTTCGGGCCTTAGGTGTCACGATTTTGCGACGTCGCGAAATCGCGACATCTAAGGCCAAGGCTCCCCTTGGGACCTTAGGTGTCACGATTTCACGATGCGCGAAATCGCGACATCTAAGGCCAAGGCTCCCCTTGGGACCTTAGGTGTCGCGATTTTGCGACGCGCGAAATCGCGACATCTAAGGCCAAGGCTCCCCTTGGGACCTTAGGTGTCGCGATTTCGCGACGCGCGAAATCGTGACATCTAAGGCCAAGGCTCCCCTTGGGACCTTAGGTGTCGCGATTTTGCGACGCGCGAAATCGCGACATCTAAGGCCAAGGCTCCCCTTGGGACCTTAGGTGTCGCGATTTCGCGACGCGCGAAATCGCGACATCTAAGGCCAAGGCTCCCCTTGGGACCTTAGGTGTCACGATTTTGCGACGCGCGAAATCACGACATCTAAGGCCAAGGCTCCCCTTTGGGCCTTAGGTGTCATGATTTCGACGCACGAAATCATGACATCTAAGGCCAAGGCTCCCCTTTGGGCCTTAGGTGTCGCGATTTCGCGACGTCTAATGCCAAGATTCCTCTTTGGGCCTTAGGTGTCACGAAATCGTGATGTCGCGAAATTGTGACGTCGCGATTTTACGACGTCTAAGGCCAAGGTTCCCCTTTGATTAAGGCTTGCCTGCATTTGAAGTTTTTCTCTTGATTGAGGCTTTCTTGCATTTGAAGTTTTGCTCTTGATTGAGGCTTTCTTGCTTAAGGCTTAACGTTTGTTAAAGGCTCGCTTTAGATTAAAGGCTTTAAAACGACCAACTTTGCTCTGCCATTTTTCGACCTTCCAAACTGTTGTGTGAGTGGCTAGGACCACTGTTTGACCTCTAAGGGCTGCCCTGAAAGCTGTGTATGTCAATGCGATCAGTGTTTGTAGTCACTTAATCGGATTGGTGCTATTTTGGTGTCTATAGCAACCCTTGCTCATAATGGCCTAATACAAACCCACACCAATAGAAACACTGAATTTAGTGTAAGGAAAAATAAGGATTAGCCAGATGATCAATTGTACCAAATAAGCTAGATTGTGGTGGTGGAGATACTACGGGTGGGAGCGAGGAATCGACTTTGACGTAGATAAAATTGGTATGATTATCGAGAGATCCTAGTTGTATGAAGGTTCCAATAGTAAACCCTGAGGCTAAAGTGTGGCTAAATTCTCATATGGATTGGATGGTAGGTGGACGTACATGGGCATCATGCACATTGTAATACGCTAGACCTGAGTTTGACATGAAAATAGATATGCATAGTATTGCATGCTCTGGTGAATGAGGTGGTGAATCTGACTCAGATGATGATGGTGATATTTAAGAGTCTCTAATGGTAGTAGTGGAAGGGTGTAGCAATTGGTCATCTAAGAGAGATGCTTGTTTCTCCCCCTCATGGCATTCGACTATGGTAGTTGGTTAGGATGATTGGCCTATGGGAATTGCAAAGGAGGAGTAGTTGCTAGACTACATGAGGAAGTAAATGATCTAGGCCATGGATGAAAAGGTAGAGGAGGTGTGCATGGTGTAGGGAGGATAGGTTCTTCCATAGGGTAGGATGATTGAGGTGGAGTGATAGGGTGTAATGTGGGTGGCAATGGCAGTTGCGGCACTGGTGGTGAGTTTGTAGAGGATGAAGGTTGGGATTGTAGTGGTGGCCATAATATGGGAGATGATAATGGTATGGTAGTGGGATTAGGTACTATAGATGATGGCACTAAAGGTGCTGACACTAAAGTATGTGTCCTTGATGAGGATTGGGATAAAAATGTGGATGTAGGAGAGGATGTCAATGCTCCAATTGATTGAAGGGAAGAAATAGGGAATAGTTGTGTGGATGAGAAGGAAGGAGTAGGTGGGAGATCTACGATGTTGTAGAACTTAAAGGGGTCCCCATCAGCCAATATGCAATGGACAAGTCCATTGAGGATACACTTGATACAATGGTGGAGTGTGGAAGGGACACATTGCATATCCCTGATCCATGGGTGACCGAGGAGGATATTGTACTGCATCTCCCATTGGATTATATGTAAGAGGATGGAAATGGTACAAAAACCTACTCGGATAGGCAATACTATGAATCCTATCGTAGGTCTCATAGAGCCATCAAACATGCATAAGTCCAACGAAGGCGTAGCAAAGTGGGTCAGTGGAATATGTAAATGATGTAGGGCTACCATAGATATGATACTAATGTATGAGCCCGTATCAACGAGGACCCACTTTTAGGTGATGTCATTGATAGTGGCTTGTATGTGGAGAGGGGGATCCACTCCTTCTCCTACAAGTTATGTTATCTCATGTTCATGGAAACTAATGGATGGTTGGAGGCATCACGGAATGTTTCCTACAAATTTTACAAATGAATTTGTATCATGCATTTCTAAATCTATAAAACGTAAAATGTCATTCAACGCATCACGATGGGGTTGAGATTATTGTAAGAGGTCAAAAATGGATAATCATACAAGGGTGTTATGCAATTGATGGGTGAGGTTGCCATGTATTGTGATCACTAGGAGTTTGGGAGACCTATGGTGATGTGAATTGGGTAGGTGGGGATACAATAGGTGTGGTCTGCCATGATGGATATCATTGTTTTTGTGTGGTAATATTTATTATGCTAACCACACCACGTGATGGAGGATCACATTGTACACTATTCACTTGGTGAGGCAATCCCAGAGGATTAGTTGGAGGTCTTTGGGTATTGGTTCCTCTATGGTCAGGTAGAATATTCTAGAAGATCCCTAGGTTTTGGTTTTATGGAACCAAAGTATTTGATACCTGAATGGTACCCCTATCGATTAGGTCTTGCACTTGAGCATGGAAAGAGCGATATGACTTGATGTCATGGCCACGTTGTCTATGGTATGGATAATAGGATTGCTCATTGTATCCATGAGGCTTAGGTATATTTGGATCTAGTGGTTGAATCTCGGGTAGAAGGAGATGTTCACCCTCATGTAACCTATGGAAAAGGGCTAGTAAGGGTTTAGACAGTGGTGTGAGGTTACATTGTGGACCTTCTGGATGCATGCTATGAGACTGTTGAGGCCTAGGTGGGGAAGGTGCATTGGTTTGAAATACTTGTTGTTGTGGGATGTAAGGTGGCAGGATTGGTGCAGGTGCTAGGGTAGCAACTACCACTTGGTTGGGTGTCTTTTTTTAAAGAAAAAGTTTGAACTGTAGTTAGGCTTTGCTCTTAACTTAATTTTGTTGGATTGGACTTTAATGTCTTCGATAACCTTTGCCTATGAAATGGCTTCCTCGAAGGTGTAGCTTTGGTGGAGTTTTAGAGAGGTAGAAATGTGTTTGTGGAAGCTCTTGGAAAATAGTGTCACTAGCTTTGTGGTAGGGAGGCTATGGGTGATATCATGGATGATCGCTCTCCATCTAGATACAAACTCAGTGATAGGTTCATCATCAGCCTGTCGTAATGCGTAGACATCATAGAAGGTAGTCTTTTTATTGCTATTGATGGAGAAGTGTTATAAAAATGTGTTTGCTAATTTATCAAAGGTATAAAGGCTATGCCATGGTATCATGTTATACCAATCTAAGGCTTGTACTACAAGGGAGAGGGAGAAGATACACAACATAAGGGTATTGCTACTATGAAGCTAGTAGCAAGTTGAACGATAGTTACTGACATGCTCTCTGGGATTTTCCTTTCCTTTATGCTTATAAAAATTTGGGATCTCAAAGTAGTAGGCGTAAGGTGGAATAGAGATGGATGTATGAACCAACTAATGTAGAGTTTATTGTAGGATGGTTTTTGTGGCTTGTAGCTTGTGGTGCATAGGTTTAACGTCTTGACTTCATCTCGTAAGAACTGAATTTTAGGTTTTAAGGGTGAGGAGGATTGCGCTAGGGTTGTCTGGGTTTGGGAATGTGATGGATAGTGAAGTTGTTGTTTTTATTCCTTGTATTGCATAGGGAATTGTTCCAGTTGGTCTTTGTATGATGGGTATTGGGTAGCATATGATGTAGGGGCTAGTGGGATACTAGGCTACATAATAGATATTTATTGGGGGTAGTAATATTGGGATTCGGATGTGTGTTGTTGTGGTAGGGATTCTTGCTAAGTAGGAGCCTACTATAATGGGTGGGCTATAGGATGTGATGACCATGAAGGAGGAGGTGTGAAAAATATAGTACCAGTAGATGGAAGTGGGGGTATCGATGGTATTGGTACTAGGGATGGTCAAGATAAGGTATCAAAAGTTGGGACCTATCTCTGTCCTAAGGGATGGACGATGGTGAAGCTAAACTGTGTGGAATAGCCTAGGGAAGTGGGTGTATAGGCTATGGGTTTTTATCTATAGGTGGGGATAGGATCAGTGGTAGGCACTTTGAAAGGAGGAGGAGGAGGTATCTTGAAGGTCACTAAAGGTGAGGGTATAGTAAAGGGTTGGGCATTGTACACTCTGGGCACCTAAGATATAGGCAGGAATGTAGTGGAAAAATATGGGTAAGCTTTCGAAGTAGGAGCTTGAGAAGAGGAGGTGGTGCTTGTGTCCACTCTTGAATGAATTTGGGTTGTTGGTTGTTGTTATTGAAATTTGGTGTTTTGGGTTTGGAGAGGTTTATATTATAAGTCCTCAACCATTATGAATAATATCTACTGAGATGTCGATGGTCGAGACTCTTGAGAAGAATATGGGTATGATGTTTGAGGTGGTGTTTTTTGTTCTTGTATAGGAGGTTGTTGTTGCATAGTTTAGAATACTAACCTATGGGTACCTGTGGTAGAAGAGGAAGGGTCAAAAATCATTCATATTGTAGGGGCAAATGAGGTGACCTCTGGGCGAGTGTGATTCAAGAGGGAGGATTCATTCTCAAAATGGATTGAGATAGACTCTAGAAAAGGGGTGTGCAAATGTAGGGGAAGTAGGTGTGACCTCCTCATGTATGGTAAAGAATGGATGAGGTTGTCCTAGCACTGTGTAGATCATATGGTCATAGAACATGGTCGGTGGATTAGGTGAGGATGGGGATGAAAGAAGTGGATAATATTCTACAAATGAAATAGCAAGGGCTTCACTCAAAGTGGATGGCTCATCTTGAGGCATTGTGTGTGTATACAGTACATCAGACCCTGTGAGTAAATCATGTGTATGGCCTTCCCCTTCATGATCGAAGTAGGAGGGGACTGACTAGAAGAGATAGTAGGTGCTTCCTCTATAAGGTGTTCTTGCTCATGCACTAAACTACGGGTGACAACATGCATGGTAGTATGTGACGTGTCATGAAGTTTTAGGACTATGCAAGAATTATAGTCTATAGTTCTAAGTGTGTTGTGTGAAGAGGTTTGGGATGAACCATGTATGGTGTAGACTCAACTATGTCTAATGTATAAATAAAGCAATTAACTATTGTATATAGCTAAAAAACAAGTGGTGTAATGTGATAAAACCAGTATGTGATCATGCAAACAATGCTAACTAGATTCAGTTCTAAATACTAGAAAGAAAAGTGTTTTTTTTTTGTGTTTTGATGTTGGTATCTCCTAGGTAGTATCATAGGTAGTGGAGTGGATACTCTAGTAAATTTGGGATGTCATTGGTACCGAACCTCCTGCAACATCCAAAGATGTACAAAATAGAACAATATCGCAACGTGCAAATGGTGACCTGTATGGAAGGTGGAGTAAAATGATATCCTAAAAGGGGGAACTCACTATGTTGAAGTGAGTTCACTATATCCTCTCATAAGAAGAGGTGGTACTGTCTGAGACCTGCTACCAGCATACCCATACTTTCGCTTCACCCTCGAGCAGGATTAGTCAATAATGATAATTATCGTGTTCACTAATTATGTAAGCCTTGTGAACGAAGGCATCTAATCCTATCCCACTCTGAAGGTAACTTCTAGTGATGAATTCTAGAAGCCCAATCTCAAAAGTGGGGGGTTTTTCGATGATGAGGCCTAGAAAACCACTCATATGGGGATACTAGGTGTCTAGGGAGGTGATTTGGTGGAGGGTAAAACACCTACCACACCAATATCTAGTTATGTATTGGGGATGAAGTCCAATCTCACCACTTGTTTAAATACCATGTGAGTATGTATGGGTTTGTGTTTTTCTATTGATGTTCTGTAAAATAGGAAATCTAACTAATTGCCTTTTCGAATTAAAAGCTAGCCCTATATGCATTTTTTAAAGCAAAATACTAGAATGGAATGCTTTTTGTGAAAAAAGAATCTATTCCTAGATGCCTATAGGAAAAGAAAATTACTCTACTTTTTAAAGTGTAGAAACATACAATACGAGGGAGTGAAGAAAGGGGTTTATGTGACCCTAAATATGTGTAAAAACATGTAGTAATTACAATGAATATTTATAAAAGTATAGACAAAAAATCACAAGAAATTTATACATGCAAATTAGAAGAAAAGAAAATTAAAATTTACATGAAATTTTAGAATTTAAAGTTGCTGGAAATTTGATAGGTTTTGTAATTACAGTAAAATTTACACTAAATGCAAATGCAAAAAGGGAGGAAATTTGCTACTAGCTATTGCACTTTAACTAGTAAACATCTTATACATACAAAAATTAGAAAACATAGCATGTATAAAGAATAATACCTAGACTTTGATGTTGTAGGTGGTCTGGTTGACCCCTCTGTTGCTCACCCCTACAATTTTAGGGGTTTTTGAGGCTACCCGGTTGAATTCACCACTTGAGGGGTAAATTGAGATCTGGTTTGTGAGGTGGGGGGAAAATTAGGTTTGGAGACTTTAGATCTGGTTTCTGAAGGCCTAAGGTGGTTCTCAAGGCTTTTAAGGTCTATGTAGTAGTTAGATCTAGTACCTACAAGACATAGAAACAGAGAATAATGTCATATTCATAAAACTAGTTAAACTGAAACTATCCGTTGTGGGGGTCCCACCAGGCATGCCAAAATAAAATGGCTAAAATATGATATTTGATATAATAACATATTAAATACACATGTTATTTAAAAAATGTATTTTATTCATGATAAGATTTGCATAGGTTACAAATAGGGATAATTCCTCAGTTTTCTTTCTTTTCACAAATGTTACAATAGGCTTAATGCCTTCTCTTCATGTTCCTCAATGTATATGGGCTTGCATACCACTACGAGGTTGTAGTTGTTTGTTGTTTCCCTCCTTGGTTCTTTGATAAACCTGCAAAAAGGGGTTAGTGAGTTGGGGGGCTTGCCTCAGTCATGCCCCATAGTAAGAAAGATAAATCGACTCATAAAACATAATAAAAACAAAATAAATGATGTGAAACCTTATAAAAACACCAAATTAAGCTTACCTCCAATATTTGGGTTGATTTGGGACATATAGACGCAATTCACCTCCCGAGGGGCAAATTGGTGCCAGATTCACGGAGCGAGGGGCGAATTCGATTGTAACTGTTGTTCTTCAAAAATCCTTTGGTGGAGAGATGCCTTTGCTATTGTATTATTGATGTGCAAGTTTAGATCTACTTTTTTTTGCTTCTATACATATTTTAGCAGAGTTTCTATGCTTTGGATATAAGTAGAGAGATATAAATGAAGGTTTTTTACTCACTATTTATAAGAAAATCCAAGGTGTAGGGGGGTATTTAGGAGAACTAAGCCCTAGGGTGAGATCCCATGAAGGTTAAGTTAGGGTTTGTGAAGTGGCATCCTCACATTCCCTTGATGAAATATCTCATCCTCACACATGTATGAGGAGATATTAGGGTTAACTAGGATTAGTCAACTCTAGGTTAGGTCTGGGGTTAGGTTAGGGTTTCCTAAGAAATATTCTAACTAACCTAGTACACACACGTGGGAGGGAGCAATTAGGGATAATTAGGGATTAAGGACCTAATTAACCTTTTTAGCCCTAAAAGTGAACTTAAGTGAAGTCATTTTAAAATTAGATTTAACAATTGACTCAATTAATACTTTTGCCAATTAATAGCCCCATGGGGGCCTCAATTAAGCATAAAGGAGTCTTGTATCACCTTAGGAGGTTGGTGGATGGTTTTTCAATGCATGGAATATGTTCATGATGTGATTCAGGTAGTTTATTAGGGTTTTGAACCTACAAACAAGTGAAGTGGTGTGGAAGTCTACGCAATGCTATGATAATCTAGAGTGATCTACACTAGTCTACGCATTTCAACGGTCGTCTACGCATTTCTATGTATATCTACAGTAGTCTACGTAGGTCTAGGAGGATCTACAATAGTCTACATTGGTCTATGATAGCCTAGGGGTATCTAGGATCACCTATGTAAACCTATAAGTGTCCAAAAGGATCTACAAGTACATAGGTATAGCAATGTGCAACTTTTAGGTGTCTACAGCTTTATCAAAGTATTAGATGCATTTCTATTTTTGTTCTAGAATGGCCTCCATCCACCCTATTAATGATTTTTTAACCTATGAACACCCCACATTAGATGCCCAATGGATAAGATGCCCATACATGTCTGCATGTTCTAGCTTTCATATCTATTTTTGAATAGTCATGTTTTAGTCGTTACAACATCACCACTCTTAATTTTTAAAATCATCAACAATTTTTATGTAGAGCATGGGCTATGGTCATGCCAAATTTCCTCACTATCACAATAACCACTTGGATCCAAGCCTACGTCTTACACCTCCTATCATGTCCATGAAACTGGTGTTAACACTATAGGTGAAACTAAATCAGTTGACATGGCCACTGGTTTCTTGTCAAAAAATTTATCAAACCTGCCCCGTGCATGGTAGCTTGAAGGAACCTATATCGACAACATCACTTTTGCTACCTTTTACCAGTGCTTGGGTGAAATTACAATGACCATAATATGTTACAAGCACCTGGGACCTGGTTGAATCTTCCAACCAATATCACTACTGTATTTCATCAATACCTTAGTCATAATGGATGACCTTGATGGCACCAAGCGATGGTATAATGGTCGAAGAAGGAATTGGAATTTTCTTTATTGAATTTCCAAGCCACACAAGCACACCTTAGGTTACTATTACGAATATGTTGTCTCATTTATTTAAAATCCTACTTAGATAGTGGTTGGTTATTGTACACCATTCCCTCAAACATTGGTTGTACGTAACCCCCAACATTTAATTTTATTATGATCACGGTACTTTACCAACACTTGGTTGAAGCCTTTATTTTTTTATACATCGATGACCAAGTCCTATGCAGGTATGGTGTCTCCATGATTCATTTTATGGATAGTGAACTATTCACCAAATCTTCTCCTATGCCATGGCATTGAGATTCTTCTACCCATAAAATTATCTGCCACTCTCGAGCCTGTTGAAACTCCACCTTGATCACTGGTTCTTTCAAACATTCTACCATGGTGCTACGTGTTCGTCATCACCATGGTCATGAATATTTTTGTGGTATCCTTGTATACCAAGCTGGAATATCATTATTGCCTCATTGTATCTAAACCTTCTACATATTTTGCTTCCTGAATGTGCTAGATATCCTTTTTATATATTGTGTTCATACCCCAATAGATTTGCTATAAACACCACTATAATTTCATCACCTACGATGATAGTCTGATATTTTACTACCAATTTATCATGTTCTCTCCTTAAATGAGCTCTACTAGTCTGCGTATGCTATGTCAAATATGTCCACATCATTTGGTCTATCCATTATCCACATCTACACTACGCATGGTGAATAATCAGCTAGGTATCCATCATGTAGCTTGATAGAGGTCCACGGTCTCAAGAATCGCTCCAACAGTTTTCATCCCTCATGAGAACATGTTAGTTGTATCATTGATCCTTATGTGTGCATCCATGTATTAGCAATCATTGCCACATTTTCCATCATTGATTCCCTTGCACGACATCCTTTATGTTGTTTGTGAGCCACGATCATTTCCTATGCTCCTAGTTTCATCCACACATCCATGGTATCGATAATTTTTTTTGGTTGTCATCCACATGCTTCAATCCTGGTGCAACATCCCACCAATCATGGATGCCTAGATAGTTGTCTGGTGTAATGACATACACTTGTTGCAAAAAAGACCATCAACATCTATTGGACCACGTCCACCTCGGTAATTCATGTTTACCATGTTTTATACTTGTTTTCCATCGAGTCACCTCATTTTTATCACTTGGTAGGGTTCATGTTCACTTTCAAGTTTCCCTATCATAGGTCTATCCACACTCGGATTGGTCCATTTCATCATTATCGGGCCACATAAGCATGAGCACGTCTGAGTGGCCTATGTCATCCCATCTTCCGAGTTGATTTTGTTGTAGGTCAGTAGGATTGAGGCTCCTTTGAACCTATGTAGATTAAAAGTTATTAATATAACATGGTAAAGGGGGACACAATAAATAAATCACTTTTATTTTATTTTTTATATATATAATATATGTTAAATATTTATTTTACTTTTCTATTCTTTATTTATTTAATTATATATATAATATGAGAGTATATATTATATATTTATTTATTTATTTATTTGTATTTTTAACATTCATTTTTATTTTAACCTTAATAAAAGAATATTAAAGTGTGAAAATAAAAATGAACATTTTTATTATTTTTTCTTTATTTTATTCATTACTAGATTTAATTAATTTAAAATGATTAAATTGACTTAATTCAAAATATTTTAAAGTAACAAATCATTATAAACCAAACCAACACTAAGCACACGAAAATAAATTAAGCAAATTAAACCTAACCAAACACTAGACATATTCAAAGGAAAACCAGAAGACACTACTCCACGAAGGACCTTGTAAGTTGCACTACAACTCATGGGTACGAATATCTCAAACTTATCGCTCGAAAAAGACCAAAATACCAAGAAAAAAAAATTAAAGGTGGGTCCCCAATTTTGGGGCTAGTTGTGCGATAGTCACAACAAATGGTGACTCTGTTGGGAAATGCTCCTAAGCATTTTGGGTGAAGAACCCAATCTGAAATGAGAACACAAAATATCATTGAAATAAACATTATTTAGCGATGTCTCGAGAAGGTGGGGGTAGACAGCTTCGAATAAAGACAATTAATCCATATGCCTTTACTCAGTGTGTGCAAAGTGATTCATTTTTTTAATCCTTGAAAACCATACAGATTCCCTCATCTATTTACCTTTAGGCTATGAAATGTTGCTCATAATATTTCATTTTTGAATAATATTTTTGTAAAGTCTCTTTTGAGCATAATTAATTCAGACAAAGCCCCACTACCAGTCAGGCATCCATAGCCCCGGTGGAGATTTTTTGAACTAGGTGATTGATTTGATCAAGCTTTTCAATCCTCATTTTTTATATCAAGCTTTGTCTAGATAGAGCCCCACTATCATTCAAGTTTTTATAGCACCGATGGAGTTTATCTAAACTTGGTGATAGATTTGATCAATATTTGCATTGCTTGTTGTTGGACATTTTGAGTGATAAGTTGTCATTGATGTCAAGAGTGAGTGGTCATTGATGTCAAACTTTCAGCACCAGTCAGTGGTAGTTTCAGTTGGCAACATCCGTTTCGGTTTCAGTTTCAAGACCTAGTTCAAGGAAGTCGGATGAGGTCCAAAGTGCAAGAAAAAGCCCAAATAAATAATATTATAATATTATTTTATAATATTATGCAAAGGAAGTTTAAAATTAATTATAAATTAATTTATTAGTTAATTTACTTAACTTATAAAGTTATTTAAATTAATTATTAATTAATTTAAATTAATTTAAGCTAAGGTTAAATAACCCTAAGGTGGGTTATCAAAATTAAAATTCGAAATTTGATTTCGAATAAAGCGCCACCGATGTGAGGAGAAATTAAAACATGTGTATATAAGGGGGAACTCCCACCCTACCAAACCTTACCATGCCTTCGAATATTATTGCGAGCTTTAAGAATTGTGAGCCTTACGAATTGCGCTGCGTCCAAAGCAAGGAAAGGGTGTGCAAGTTTCGTGAGAAATAGATGACGAGTGGAGGCATAAGAGGAAGGGGCTCTACCTTCCTTCACGTGGGCATTAGTAGCCCACGCGGTGGGCTCCCAAGCGCTAAGGCGCTTAGGCTAGAGGAGACGACGGATCGAATCTCGCCGAATCCCCTTTTGGGGAAGAAAGAGGTATGCTTGTAAATTGGTCATCGAAAATTTTGGGAATATAGTTTGGGCATTTAAAAATTAATTTTTGCATATTTAAATTGGTTCTAAGGTTGCTAAAGGAGTTATAAGGGTTTTTGCAAAATTAAATTTTTAATGTTGTTTGCTCAAATGTTTTGAAAAGATTGTAAGGTGTTTGGTTGATATTTTTATGGTGTTGGATATTATTTTAAGTTGGAGTTTATAAGGTGTATCAAGGAAATTATCTTTATGTATGGTATGATGAGTGTTATTTTAAAAGGGAGCAATAAGGCATAAATTGAGTTGTGATTGTTTTATGTCCAAGGAATATTTTTGGAAAGTGTTGAAGTAATATTGTTGTGTCTAACCATTGGAATTGGAAAGAAGAAAATTGTGATTAAGACAAGTTTTCTAAAGGCACTTCTACATCCAACAAAAGGTATGGGCATATTCTTCCTAGTGAGTGATTGTTGAAAATTGTGAATGGAAAGTTGGAGTGAAAAGGATTGTTTGGTTTGCATTGTTGAGAGTGTTTTGAATTAATGCTTCAAGGTTTTCTGGAATTAAGAGTTGTTGATAAAACCTTGTTTTATAAGCATTGTTGTTGAAGTGTGTTGAGTTGAGTGAAGAACTTGAACTAGGGTTTGCAAAGAACATGAGTATCATTGTTATGTGAAGTTATTTTAATAAGATTGTGAGTTGTTGAGTGAAGAACTTGAACTAGGGTTTGGAAAGAACATGAGTATCATTGTTATGTGAGATTGGTTGATAAAGCATTGTTGGAAATATTTGAGTGAGTATTCATATGCTTGGACTAGGGTTTGTGAGCAAGGATTATTTCATTGAGTGATTGGTTGAGTAGAGTTGGTTGAGCCTAGTCAAGTGAATGTGTGAAGTGATTGTTCAAGTTCTATGAAACAAATTATTCTATATTCTGAATTGATTTGAGAAAGAGGTTGAGTATTGATGAGTGTGAAACATATTGAGTCTCTAACAATTCTCTATATGTTTATAAAAGAGTGATTGAAAGTGATTGAGTATTGAGGTGAATGTGAAGCATATTGAGTCTCTAACAATTCTCTATATGTTTCTAAGAGAGTGATTGAAAGTGATTGAGCATTGTGATGAATGTGAAGCATATTGAGTCTCTAACAATTCTCTTTATGTTTCTATGAGATTGGACAAGTTCTAGTGTGGACTTGTTGAGCAGATTTGAGGTAAGTCTTTGAGAAGACTTGTGGATATATTTGTGTGAGCTTTTGTGGAAGCTTACAATACATATTGAGAGTAGATTTGGATAAGTTCTAGTGAGGACTTATTGAGCAGATTTGGACAAGTTCTAGTGAGGACTTATTGAGATATTTGGACAAGTTCTAGAGAGGACTTGTGGATAGATTAGTGTGAGATTTTGTGGAAGCTTACAAGGTAGATTTGAGATAAGTCTTTGAGAAGACTTGTGAGCAGAGTTGATTGATTGATTTGTTCAAACCTTGAGTTAAGGTTTGGGGCAGATCTAGCAGAGTTGATTTGAGATTGAGTCAAGCTTTGTGTTAAGGCTTGAGGATAGAGATTGAGGATAGATTTGTGCTAGACCGAAGGACTATGTTTAGTGTAGATTAGAGGATAGATATTGAGGATATATTTGTGCTAGATCGAAGGACTGTGTTTAGTGTAGATTTGAGGATAGATTTTGGTGATATTTGAGGATAGGTTTGTGCTAGACTAGAGATAGAGATTGAGCAAATTTGTGCTAGACCGAAGGACTGTGTTTAGTGTAGATTTGAGATAGAGCTTTGAAGGTGATAGAGTATAGAGGATGATAGTCTCTAGTGGATAGAGATCCATTAGCCAAGGTAGTGAGGATATGTGTCTTCAGTGGATAGAGATCCATTAGCCAGAGTAGTGGGGGTAATAGTTCTTCTAGAAGATCACTAGTCAGAGCTTAGGAGAAAGGAGTTCTCCTATGGATAGAGATCCATGAACTTGATTAGGGGATTGGTGTCTCCTTTGGATAGAGATCCATAAACATTGTAATAGGGAAAGGATTCCCAAGAGATTGATTGAGAAAATTTTAGTGAAATATTTTCTCCGTGGAGTAGCCCACATTGGGTGAACCACGTAAATTTGGTGTCTCTATTGTGTGTGGTGATTTGTGCATTGCTTTGATTACTATTATTGATATTGCTATCTATACATTGCATAATATTGATTGGGAAAGAAAAGTAAAAAGTGGTCTTATACTGTTCACCCCCCTCTCAGTATAAGCTTGTGTTCTTCAATTGGTATCAGAGCGGGTTCCTTCGGAAGAGTTTAACAACTTGAAGGAAAAGCTTTCAAGAACACAATGGATTCTAAGAATGTGTCCTCAGATAATTCAACACCAATATTTGATGGAAGTGATTATATATATTGGAGTATGAGAATGAAGGTTCACCTGATGGCACTTGGCAATGAAATTTGGGAAGCAGTTGAAAATGGATACATACCACCAGTTGATCCACCTACAGATAAGGAAGGTAAGCTTCTACAACATTACAATTCAAAAGCAATGAATGCACTTTTGAGAGGTTTGCATAGAATAGAATCAATAAAAGTTATGCATTGTAAAGATGCAAAAGGAATTTGGGATAAGTTGCAAAGCATATATGAAGGAGATAAAAGTGTCAAAAAGGCAAAGATATAAAATCTCAAAGGACAATTTGAAGAATTAAGAATGAAGAATGAGGAAGATATTAGTTCTTATCTACTTTGGGTAGATGAGGTTGTTAATGCTATGCAAGGACTTGGACTTAATGTGGATGAATCGGATGTTTGTGATAAGATCTTAAGATCTCTTCCAACAAGGTTTAGTGAAAATATTTCAGCTATAGAAGAAGCAAAGGATGGTGATTCTTTGACAAGAGATATGTTGCTTGGTATTCTTACAACTTTTGAGTTAAGAACAAAAGAACCTAATCCCCAGAAGGAAGCAACCTTCAAAGCAATTAAGAAGACAAAGGGTAAGAAGTCAGAATCAAGCAATGAGTCATCCAGTGATGAAGAAGCAAATTATGGCAGAAGGAATAAGGATTCAAGAAGATTCAAAGATGCAAAATCTGTTAGATGTTTCAATTGTGGAAAGTATGGTCACTATGCAACTGATTGTCAAGAAGCTAAAAATAACAATGATGAAGAAAAATAGGATCACAAGAACAGGGAATCAAAAAAATACAGGTACCAAAAGAAAGGTAAGGATGGACAAAGCAGACAAGGGAAGAAGTTCTTTCAAAGACAAAAGAGGAGCTACTATGCAGACAAGGCAAGTAAGTACTCAAGTGATAGTGATGCTAGTTTTTCAGATAATGATAGAGATGAAGTCCTATTTATGATTGAAGAAAAATAAGAAGTCAAGAAAAGGTCACCAATAATTCTCAAGTGTTTTAGATGTGGTAACTTTGGACATCTTGAAGATAGTTGTACAAGGAATGGTTATAGTTTCAGTGATGATGAATATGAGGATGCACTTGAAGGACCAAAAGAAAATCTTCTAATGGCACTAGAAGAAGAAGAAGGTGATCCTATAGAAGACAAGTCAAAAGAAAATGAAGATGTAGACAAAGGCAAACAAATAGAGGAAGAATCAGATAAAGAAGGATTTGATCTTAAGGTAGAACTTATTTATGCTCTTGACATAGTAAAGAAGGTAAGAAAGCAAAACTCTAAACTTGAGTTTCAGTTTCAAGAATGTGATGAAGAGAGAAGAAAGCTTATAGAGGATCTAAACAAGTCAATGGCTAAGACAAATAAGTTCAAGGATAAGTTAGAAGCAAAGGTCTTAGAATGTGAAAGGTTAGAACAAGAAGTAGCTCTACTAAGGGAAGATTTAGAAAAATCCAAGGATAAGCTACACAAGTTTGGAAAGAGTTCAAATATTATGGATAAGATGATCAAGGTACAAATAAGGTCAACAAACAAAATAGGTCTTGGTTTTGAACAGGCTCAAAAGAAACAAGAAGAAGAGTCAAGAGGAGGAACCTGAAGTAAGAAAGTGTAAGAGAAAGTGAGACATCTGAGGATGAGTTGGACAATAAAAATTTCAACAAGGAAAGGAACAATGCACAAAGAAGAAATAGATGGAACAACAATCAGAATAGGTTAAGAGAGACTAAGAGACCAATGAGGTCAAGACAAGGAAATTTCAATGGAAGATGTTTCTCATGTCACAGATTTGGACACATGGCTTCACAGTGCAGGACACATGAAAGACAAGAAAATGGGAATTTCAAAAATAGGTAGCTTTTCCATGGGTATTGCTACTCATGTAATCAGTTTGGTCACAAGGCAATGAATTGCAGGGTTCATGATAGAAAAGGATATGGCTTCACTAGGAGAAATCCTAAGATATTTGCACCTCCAAGGAATAATAACATTAAGTGTTATAAGTGCAATAATGATGGACATACAACAAAATGGTGTAGAGCAGACATTCCAGAATCAAGCATGAACATGAATAGGAATAGGAATATGGAATGGACAGGAACATGAACAAGAATATGGATATGAACATGAACAAGAACATGAATATGGATATGGATATAAATAGGAATAGGAATATGGACATGGATAGGAATAGGAACATGAACATTCAAAAGGATCAGATGAGAAGGAAAGAGGATAAAGGTAAAGACCAGTGCTTGTTGGGAGTAGAAATACTCCCACCCTAGAATTAACCACCTCAAGAGGAGGTGGGGGAGGGGCTAAGCTAAGAGATTCATTCTTAGCCCTGAGCCCCAAAGGTGACCCTTTGCCATTGATTTCAAAGGGGGAGAGATTTGAGTAAGGGGGAGAGATTTGGTTTAAGGAGAGAGCATTGAGTCAAGGGGAGCAGTTTCCTAGGGGAGCAGAATAGGAAAAAGGTCAAGATTTGGTAAAAAGAATTTGGGTTGCCATCAATGACAAAGGGGGAGATTGTTGGACATTTTGAGTGATAAGTTGTCATTGATGTCAAGAGTGAGTGGTCATTGATGTCAAACTTTCAGCACCAGTCAGTGGCAGTTTCAGTTGGCAACATCCGTTTCGGTTTCAGTTTCAAGACCCGGTTCAAGGAAGTCATATGAGGTCCAAAGTGCAAGAAAAAGCCCAAGTAAATAATATTATAATATTATTTTATAATATTATGCAAAGGAAGTTTAAAATTAATTATAAATTAATTTATTAGTTAATTTACTTAACTTATAAAGTTATTTAAATTAATTATTAATTAATTTAATTATTAATTATAAATTAATTTAAGCTAAGGTTAAATAACCCTAAGGTGGGTTATTAAATTTAAAATTCAAAATTTGATTTTGAATTATAAGCACCGACGTGAGGAGAAATTAAAAATGTGTATATAAGGGGGGAACTCCCACCCTACCAAACCTTACCATGCCTTCGAATATTATTGTGAGCTTTAAGAATTGTGAGCCTTATGAATTGTGTTGCATCCAAAGCAAGGAAAGGGTGTGCAAGTTTCATGAGAAATAGATGATGAGTGGAGGCATAAGAGGAAGGGGCTCTACCTTCCTTCACGTGGGCATTAGTAGCCCATGCGGTGGGCTCCCAAGCGCTAAGGCGCTTAGGCTAGAGGAGACGACGGATCGAATCTCGCCGAATCCCCTTTTGGGGAAGAAAGAGGTATGCTTGTAAATTGGTCACCAAAAATTTTGGGAATATAGTTTGGGCATTTAAAAATTAATTTTTGCATATTTAAATTGGTTCTAAGGTTGCTAAAGGAGTTATAAGGGTTTTTGCAAAATTAAATTTTTAATGTTGTTTGCTCAAATGTTTTGAAAAGATTGTAAGGTGTTTGGTTGATATTTTTATGGTGTTGGATATTATTTTAAGTTGGAGTTTATAAGGTGTATCAAGGAAATTATCTTTATGTATGGTATGATGAGTGTTATTTTAAAAGGGAGCAATAAGGCATAAATTGAGTTGTGATTGTTTTATGTCCAAGGAATATTTTTGGAAAGTGTTGAAGTAATATTGTTGTGTCTAACCATTGGAATTGGAAAGAAGAAAATTGTGATTAAGACAGGTTTTCTAAAGGCACTTCTACATCCAACAAAAGGTATGGGCATATTCTTCCTAGTGAGTGATTGTTGAAAATTGTGAATGGAAAGTTGGAGTGAAAAGGATTGTTTGGTTTGCATTGTTGAGAGTGTTTTGAATTAATGCTTCAAGGTTTTCTGGAATTAAGAGTTGTTGATAAAACCTTGTTTTATAAGCATTGTTGTTGAAGTGTTTGAGTTGAGTGAAGAACTTGAACTAGGGTTTGGAAAGAACATGAGTATCATTGTTATGTGAAGATTGTCTTATAAGCATTGTTGTTGAAGTGAGTTGTTGAGTGAAGAACTTGAACTAGGGTTTGGAAAGAACATGAGTATCATTGTTATGTGAGATTGGTTGATAAAGCATTGTTGGAAATATTTGAGTGAGTATTCATATGCTTGGACTAGGGTTTGTGAGCAAGGATTATTTCATTGAGTGATTGGTTGAGTAGAGTTGGTTGAGCCTAGTCAAGTGAATGTGTTGAAGTGATTGTTCAAGTTCTATGAAACAAATTATTCTATATTCTGAATTGATTTGAGAAAGAGGTTGAGTATTGATGAGTGTGAAACATATTGAGTCTCTAACAATTCTCTATATGTTTATAAGAGAGTGATTGAAAGTGATTGAGTATTGAGGTGAATGTGAAGCATATTGAGTCTCTAACAATTCTCTATATGTTTCTAAAAGAGTGATTGAAAGTGATTGAGCATTGTGATGAATGTGAAGCATATTGAGTCTCTAACAATTCTCTTTATGTTTCTATGAGATTGGACAAGTTCTAGTGTGGACTTGTTGAGCAGATTTGAGGTAAGTCTTTGAGAAGACTTGTGGACAGATTTGTGTGAGCTTTTGTGGAAGCTTACAATATAGATTGAGAGCAGATTTGGATAAGTTCTAGTGAGGACTTATTGAGCAGATTTGGATAAGTTCTAGTGAGGACTTATTGAGAATTGGACAAGTTCTAGAGAGGACTTGTGGATAGATTAGTGTGAGCTTTTGTGGAAGCTTACAAGGCAGATTTGAGATAAGTCTTTGAGAAGACTTGAGAGCAGAGTTGATTGATTGATTTGTTCAAACCTTGAGTTAAGGTTTGGGGCAGATCTAGCAGAGTTGATTTGAGATTGAGTCAAGCTTTGTGTTAAGGCTTGAGGATAGAGATTGAGGATAGATTTGTGCTAGACCGAAGGACTATGTTTAGTGCATATCAGAGGATAGATATTGAGGATAGATTTGTGCTAGACCGAAGGACTATGTTTAGTGCAGATTTGAGGATAGAGTTTGGTGTAGATTTGAGGATAGGTTTGTGCCAGACCAGAGATAGAGATTGAGCAGATTTGTGCTAGACCGAAGGACTGTGTTTAGTGCAGATTTGAGATAGAGCTTTGAAGGTGATAGAGTATAGAGGATGATAGTCTCTAGTGGATAGAGATCCATTAGCCAGGGTAGTGAGGATAGGTGTCTTCAGTGGATAGAGATCCATTAGCTAGAGTAGTGGGGGTAATAGTTCTTCTAGAAGATCACCAGTCAGAGCTAAGGAGAAAGGAGTTCTCCTATGGATAGAGATCCATGAACTTGATTAGGGGATTGGTGTCTCCTTTGGATAGAGATCCATAAACATTGTAATAGGGAAAGGATTCCCAAGAGATTGATTGAGAAAATTTTAGTGAAATATTTTCTCCGTGGAGTAGCCCACATTGGGTGAACCACGTAAAATTGGTGTCTCTATTGTGTGTGGTGATTTGTGCATTGCTTTGATTACTGTTGTTGATATTGCTATCTATACATTGCATAATATTGATTGGGAAAGAAAAGTAAAAAGTGGTCTTATACTGTTCACCCCCCTCTCAGTATAAGCTTGTGTTCTTCACTTGTAGTCTTCTTTTATAGAGAACTTTGCAAACCTCTATGTAACACTTGAATTTGAGCATGTTAGAATTTAGCCTTAATCAGTTTACCAAAATTATTTCACCCTTCAAAATCCCAAGAAATGCCTCTTTAATTATGTGGGTTACATGTGGAGCTTTGGAGAAATGGTTCATTGTTCTACTCTCCACAATTTTAGTCCAAAAATCAAAGCATGATCATAAAATAATTCATCCCCTTTTTCACAGGTTCACCTACTTTTAGATTAGGTATTCCAACCTACTTAACACATGAACACAAAAAATAGACAAGAGGCCATAACTTAGTGACCAAGAAACATTACCTCAAATCAAAGGAACAACCCAAAAAATAAATTAAATCCTAACCTAATGCAAACCTATTAGAAATAAACAACAAAAATTTACCAAACCAGGAACCCCAACAACAACACTAAAAACAAGAGCAAGAAAACCGAAACTCTATACAAAAATATACATATGGTACAAAAGGATGTTAAGTTTGAGCTATCATTTCCCTAGATCCCAAACATGATTAGCATGCTTTAAAATATATATATCATAATATGTATGCCAAAATTTACAAGAATCTAACGACAATGATATTAGGCCACATAATGCAACAATTTTCATCTTGCCTCTCTCACCCCACCAATTTGATTCCATGGCATTAGCAATTCCATTTTGAAGCTTCAAATCATTAAAATGATAAGACAATAATTGATTTTCAATTATTTCTTGCTCATTCAAAGAGGTGTAAATTTCAAAACATGATTCATCACTTTGAATTAAGTTCTCATTTTCACAAGCATATAAGATTTTCTTTAAATATGAGGCTATTTCTAAAATTTTGAAACCAAATCATCATTTATATCTTTAGGCCAATCATGACTATGCAATAATTTACAAGCATCTAGAATATCTATCAAATGAGGATCATCATAAGTTTATATCCTAGATTCAATTGTTACTTGTTGATGCACTTGATTCAATAACTCAAGCCTATCTACTTCTATTTCATTCGACAAAGAAATATCATTAGTGGTATGAGGAGAAATTGACTCAAATTCTTTATCAACCACAAATGGTATTTCATCATTAATAGCATTTGAATCCAAAAACCAATTAGGAAGACCTTCACCTGGATTTCAAATGGTAGAATACAAAATGTGAGATTTTATCTTTGATACATTTCCATTTACCAATACTTGGAGAGGATTTGTCATATTTCCTTTTTCTTCATGACTTTCATCATCATCAAACACCTATTCAAAAATACCAAATTTAGGTACCCAATCAAACATATGCCCATCATTTTCAAAATAAGAACCTAGCTTCTCAAGATATGTGTCACATAACACCTTTCCATGATCAATGTCTTGAGCTATTTCAAAATCCACATTTTTGTTAGGATCATTAATAATATCAAACCCAAACCACTCAGGTTCTAGAATTTCCTTATTTTGAGATGGCATAGACATTGTAGAGCCAATAGGTGGATCAAGATTTTTAATTTCTTGCCCCTCAAAGGGGACCAAATAAAGTGGTTATCCTTATTTATCCATGATAGTAGAATCATTATCATTTTCCAACACTTGATGATATTCCAACCCTTATTCCAAAATGTTTTTAGATTGTACGGATTTGTAGTATCCTCATGTGAGAAAGCAATTGTATTATCCTACATATCAATTAACACAAAAATTTTATTAGAAGGTTTGGAATGAGCACATTCTTCCCATTTCTCCAAAGAATCATAGTAATCATCTTCCAAAATCAAGTTGTGATGCTCAACAACTTCTTCACCATCTTCCAATTCATCAATTTTTTTCTCATCAACTTCGCCTAAATTAGAAACCCAATTAAAAACATGCCCATCCTTTTCAAACCATAATTCTTGTCTATTTAGGGATGTGTCAAATAACACATCTCCCTGACTAATCACTTGAGTTATTTCAAATAAAGCAACATTTTCATCATTTGGTTCCAATTCCTTGTTAACCATCCATACTATTTCTTCCTTAGAATCTTTAAGAAAATTTTCTTCAAATTCTTCCTGGTCATT
Organism: Wollemia nobilis; assembly: GCA_028583015.1. Classification (NCBI taxonomy): domain Eukaryota; kingdom Viridiplantae; phylum Streptophyta; class Pinopsida; order Araucariales; family Araucariaceae; genus Wollemia; species Wollemia nobilis. The sequence goes on along the minus strand of JAQPPZ010016917.1, from coordinate 6,082,762 downwards.
ATCTCGAGGATGTTGAAGGCTTTGATCATCAATTTTAACCACCTCATCCAACTTTATGGAAGGTCCTAATTTATCATGTGTTTCAAAATTAGTCCACTCTAGGACCACTCCATTGTCCGAAATAATATCACTTTTAGTATCTTTGACCTCTATCTCATAAGGATGATTTGGAGCATCATCAAGATATGCATCTTGAGGCATTTTTTCCTATAGTTGAGCGATGTTTTATTTAATATGTAGAACTAGCCTTTGCAACTTATCCTGCATATCAAGTAAAGTAAGTGCTTCTTTAGAAAGAGCGGAAAAGTTATCCCATCTATTCCACCAACAACAATCATCTTTTAGAATTGGGATGCGATGTTCAACCACTTCTTCACCATATTCCAAATCATCAATGTGTTGTCTTTCAAACTCGCCTTCACATTCCTTAGATGGATATATTATTTCAAAAGTGGATTACTCTTTGTCTTCAAGCTTTCAAGATCACAATCCACATTTGTAACCCATGATTCAATTTTATCACAATTTGGAAGGTATGGATTTTCTTGACCATCAATTTCAACAGTCTCATCCAAAGTGTCTTCTAAGAACAAGTGGTGAAATTCTATTATGTCTTTGAATTCATTTATTGATTTTATTTCAACCTCACTTTCAACCACTTTTTATGGCTTAGGGATTTCTATAATGGAATCAATTTTTGTATTTTGCTTCCATGATTGTCCCAATCTTCATTTGTGAATAAACATAAAACAATATCCATATCTTGATGGGTTTTTTTACCCCAATCCTCATTAATGGACATTGGCTTTGAGACTTGTACATCCTCTTGGATGAAATCTAAGGTGGTTGTAATATTTGGACATTCAAATTTATCCCATTGATTGCTAAAATTAGACCTTATTTTATTCAAGGGTGCTATATTGGATGGTTGGTATTGGTTGGAATCTATAGCTCCTAAAAAACATAGTATCTAATTTTGGGCCTTAGGATTAAGTAATTATAGCTTACCCATATTAGCATTTCTCAAATTCCACCATCGTTCTACCATAATTGCCTCATTGTAGGCCTTAGGAAAGGATGAATTTTCAAGAAGCTTCCTTAGAGACTTGGATATTAAGGGGTCTAAGGATCCCATGTAAATTTGAAAGGCTATCTCTTCTGAAATTATGAAATGGGGCACCACTTCGATATACAACTTATGAAACCTATCATTGAATTTTCTCATGGATTCATTAGGTTCCTTATAAATAGAGATAAATTGATTTAGCATCAAAACTGGGTCAACTTGTTTTCCAAAATGGCTAGTAAATGTTGCTTCTAGTTGAGCCCAAGAAGTGATGGAACCTATAGGTAGGTATAGGTACCACTCAAATGCAACCTCATCCAATGTGTATGAAAATAATCTACAAGGAACATCTCCATGCCATATTTGCAAATGACTTAAAATATCCTTGTACCTCTGAATATATTCCTCAGTCACTATCACATCATGCTTAAACATGGGTAAATAATTTTCTACACCTTCAGGAATTTGATGAGTAGGCATGTCTAACTAACTATAATAGTCACCTATCCAAGATGCAATTCTTGCCCTGGTTGGAATAACCGATGCCATTAGTGAACCTTAAATAATATAACTTTAATACCAAATTTGTTAGTCAAATAAATATCTTGCAAAGAAACATGAAATGACTAACAAATTTCAAATGAACAAATCATCACATTCATAAATTATAATGCATGAATTAAACCATAGCAATAAATAACATTCTCCAATTTATAAAATGTTAGTATCAATGCATCATCAATTGAAGAACTTTTAAATCAACGAATGTGATCAACAAAATCTCCTTAGTCAAGACCAATGCTTTCAAATAAACCTTTCAAGTAAACATGAACAATATAGCATTAAAAATCACAATAAAATGAACCACTTCAGGCCCTCCTTCTAGTGCCAATATCTTGAGTGGCAATTTTTTCCAATTACAAAATCACCATCCTAGTAAGGATTTTGATTAGAAAACCCTCTCTTACAAAAAAAAAGAAATTTCTCCAAGGTTCCTTTTACTTAATGTGTGCTTGTAATATTGTGAAGATGTGTCAAATAAGTGCTAGGAATACCTTAGTTATTTGCAAGTAACTGTTTACAAGGGGCTTGTGTTGGTTTATTTTATTATGTTATGCTAGAGATTGTTCATGAAACTTAAAGAGGAAAACAAAATGTGATTGGACCTCATATGACCACAATGTGAAGCCTTAGTTCATTTTATCTTGGAATGTTTTAAGTAGATTTTATCTTCTATTGTTAAGCATATTTTAGATAAGTTTTATCTTCCTTAAACCCTGCTTTGAACATGAAAATAAAGATTAAAATCTATCTCTAAATGTGAATGTGCAATGAAGATTGAATTCCTTTTATTGTTGCTTGATGAATAAAAAGGAAATAAATATGCATGAATAGCTATGAAATGTAAAGGCCTTAAAATATCATTATAAATTACCCCTCTTTAATGAAATCATAATTTTCATAAAGAAGAAATAATTTAATACTTTAAAACAATAGTCTTTGATATAATGTATAAATTACCTCTCTTTAATGAAATCAAAATTTCATAAAAAGAAGTTAATCTATTGATCTAAAAACAATGGCCTTTGAAATGACATATAAATCACTCCCCTTCAATGATATTATGATTTTCATAAAGGGAAGCTCATTTATTACTTTCGAATAAAAATGCAAAGCTTAAAAAATCAATTTGCCTTCAAAATATGAAGTAATGTAAAATTCCAAAAATATAAAAATCCCCATAAAACAATCATTTTCAATAATTCTTATAATTTTTAAATGGCTTCAAAATGGGATCAAAATTATTTTAGATGAAATATTGAAGCTCATTCTTCACACCCATGCATTTGTTTTTGGAATTTAATTTTTTTAAATTTTTATTTTAATCACCGAAGTTTTAAAAAAATGCAAAATGAAGGGTTAGAAAAATAAAAATAAAATAAAAGAAACAAAATGAATTGCTGCAACTCAAAAGTTTCCCACAGACCCTGAAAGCATTATTATTCTACACAAAACCAGCATTAGTGTGAGCTTCTAAGAAAAGGTGCAATATATCAAAAATGACACACAAATAAACCATTAACATGCATAAACTTGATGTATTTCCAATATATTGTAGAAAAATATCTTCAACATCAAACATAAGTGCATAAAATCATACCCCAAATTGACATCATGTGGTGAACTCCAATCCAGCAGTATGGCTTTCCTAAAAAATCCACCATGTGGCCTCCAAAAAGGTCTAGCCCCGTATTCTGTCTTTTCATGGATATTTAAAGTTTTCACAAGTGATCTTTTGTTTCAGTTTCCTTGTTAGGCCCTCGTAAAATTTCCATTTTGGCCTCAAAATGCTTCCCCTTCATACATACGCTTCTACTTTGTAACAAAAATACGCTTTAAAATAATGCTTTGTCAAAGTATTAGATGCATTTCTCTTTTTTCCTAGATTGGCCTCCATCCACCCTATTAATAATTTCTTAACCTATGAACGCCCCATATTGGATGCCCAATGGATAAGTTTTCCGCACATGTTTGCGTGTTCTGGATTTCATACCTATTTTTGAATACTTGTGTTTTAGATGTTACAACATCTCCACTCCTTTAATTTTGAAAACCGTCAGCAAGTTTGATGCAGAGCATGGGCTACGGTCATGCCAAATTTCCTTGCTATCATGGAAACCACTTGGATTCGAGCCAATGTCTTACACCTCCTATCACGTCCATGAAACTGGTTTTGATACTACGGGTGAAACTAAATCAGTTGACATGGCCGTTGGTTTTATGTCAAAAAATTTCTCGAACCTGCCCCATGCATGCTAGCTTGAAGGAACCTATATCGACGACATCACTTTTGCTACCTTTCATTAGTGCTTGGGCAAAATTTTGATGACCATAATATGTTGCAAGTGATTGGGACCTAGTCGAATATTCTAACTAATACTGCTACTATATTTCATCAATGCCTTAGTCATAGCGGATGACCTTTATGGTGCCAAGTGATGGTATAATGGTCAAAGAAGGAATTGGATTTTTCTTTACAGAATTATTAAGCCATGCGAGTACACCTTGGGTTACTATTATGAATGCGTTGTCTCATTTATTTAAAATATTGCTTGGGTAGAGGTTGATCATTGTACACCATTCCCTCAAACACTGGTTGTACATGACTCCAACATTTACTTTTATTGTGATCATGGTACTAGACAAACACTTGGTTGAAGCCTTTCTTCTTTTGTACATTTATGACCAAGTCTTACATAGGGATGGTGTCTCCATGATTCATTTTGTGAATAGTGAACTATTTACCAAATTGTCTCCTACACCATGACACTAAGATGCTTCTGTCCACACAAAATTATGTGCCTTTCTCGAGCCTATTGAAACTCCACCTTGATTGCTAGCTCTTTCAGATATTCTACCATGATGTTGTCTGTTCGTCGTCATCGTGATCATGAATATTTTCATGGCATCCTTGTATGCCAAGATAAAATACTGCTACTAACCCATTGTCTCTAAATATTCTGTGTGTTGCTTTCCAAATGTGTTGGATATCATTTTTACATACCACATCCATACCCCTATATATTCGTTGCAAATACCACTATAATTTTACTATTTGTAATGATAGTCTAATATTTCACTACCAATATATCATGTGCTCTCCCTGAATGAGCTCTACTGGTCTACGTATGTTGTGTCGAAGACATCCACATAATTCAGTCTATCCATTATCCACGTCTACACTATACATGGTGAAGAATATACTAGGTATCCATCGTGTAGCTTGATAGAGGTCCATGATCTCAGGAATCTCTCTAACAATGTTCATCCTTCACAAGAAAATGTTAGCTGTCTCATTGATCCATATGTGTGCATCCACGTATTAGCAATAATTGCCATGTCTTTTGTTGTTGATTCCATTGCATGATGTCCTCTACACTATTTGTGAGCCATGATTGTTGGTAAATTCAATATGCAATGATAATTAAGCTTGAATCATTAGTAAAATATTGATATGCAAATGAGTTTAAATAACAATAGATTTAGGCTATGAATAGCCTAATAGGTTGTCCCCCCCTAAAGGTAGCTAACAGCGTAAATAGGTAGCCTTCCCCTAAAGGTAGCTAACAACTTAGGAAATAACACTAACTACTAACAATATATTATTCACTTAACAATGTGAATAATATATCACGTCATAACAATAAATTATTGTTAAGACATTTACAATAGTAAAATAAAGTAACTAATGTAATAACCTAATGGTAAAAGTAAATACTACTTTTTACCCTAACATCCCCCCTTTATTACATTATTTTGAAATACAAAGTGTACTTTTGAATAGCTCAAATTTGACACATCCAAGTGCCTTTTTGAAGATGTTTGCAACCTGTTCATCAGTGGGAATGAATTGGAGCTTGATGTTGTGTTTAGGAACTTCATCATGAATGAAATGACACTGTGTCAATATGTTTGGTGCACTCATGGTGAACTAGATTCTTCACTAAGTTCAAAACACCCTGGTTGTCGTTGTACAAGTGAATTAGAAGTTTCTTGGGTAAACTCATACTTGCTATGATGCAACTCAACCATATCTCTTCGCACATTGCATATCGTGTTGCATGATATTCTACCTCTTTTGAAGATATAGTAACCACCTGTTGCTTCTTGCTATGCCATGAGACAAGTTCGGATCCTAGATGAAAAACATATCTAGATGTTGACTTTTGATCATCTAATGATCTAGCATAGTCAGAGTCCATGAAACCTTGTAAGAAGAATTTATCATTCTTCCTATACTCTAAACCATACTCCACATTACCATGGATATAGTGGAGAACATGCTTTGCTACTTTCTAGTGAGTAAATTTTGGTTCTTGCATGAACCGAGAAAGATAATTCATAGAAAATGTGATATCTGGTCTAGTGTTTTTTAGGTATATAAGGCTCCCAATCATTTTATGATAAAGAGTGCCATCTACCTAAGGTGAATCATCTTATCGTGACAACTAAAGATCTTTTTCCATCGATGTTGCTTTTGGCTTACAATCAGTCATACGATACTTTTCGATTAGTTTTTTGGCATACTTCTTTTGAGTCACCCTTAGGTAATTCTTTTTTGTTCAATCTCTAGACCAAGACAATAGTGGAGAAGTACCAAATCTATCATATCAAATGACTCTCTCAAGTCATTCTTCATGGCATTTATCAATATCTTTGAGTTATCGATTATGATCAAATCATCCACATAGAGTACAAGGATCACTATCTCAAAACCAATGTTCTTAACATAGAGATTTGCATCTAAAGGACTTCTCTTAAATCCATGATGTAGAAGGTGATTATCTATCTTTATATACCATGCTCTAGGGGCTTGTTTCAACCCATACAAGGATTTAACCAATTTACAAACTTGTTGCTCATGGCCTTCCTCAAAAAATATTTGTGGTTAAGTCATGTATACTTCCTCATTCAAATCACCATTTAGGAAGGCATTGTCTACATCCATTTGATGAAGTTTCCATCCGTACTATGCTACCATAGCACAAATAACATGAATGGTGGTCATCCTTGCAGTGGGTGGAAAGATATCTTCATAATAAATGCCTTTATTTTGAGCATAGCCCTTTGCCACAAGGCAGGCCTTATGCTTGTCAATGGTTCCATTTGCCTTGTATTTCATTTTGTAAACCTATTTACAGCCAATGGGTTTCTTACTTGAAGGTAAATTAACCAAATTCCATGTGTTGTTCTTGATGAGAGTTTTATATTTAGCATCCATAGCTGCCCTCCACTATGGCTCACTAAGTGCTTATTTGACCATGGTGGGTTCATGTTCATCATATGAAGACATATAAACCCTCTCATCATCAATCTCCATGTCTTCTCCACTATCAATCTCTCTCTATATATAAAGCTCTTTGAAATGTTGGCAAAGGTCATCAACTATTGGTGATGCTTCTGCTCTCTTCTATCGAGACATGCTACGAGTTCGAGGATGATTTAGAGTAAGATCATGAGGTGAGGTCAACTTTGAATCTTTCACCATACTTGTATACCATTTTGGCACCTTTTTCTAAGGTGGAGGAATTTATTTATGTGGCTCCTCATCTTCTAGGTATACAAATATTGTGATGTCAAGTGTAAAAGCCTCATAGAACACCACATATCTACTTACATCTATTTTCTTTGTTCTAGGATCATACAATCGATACCCTTTAGACTATTCATCATAGCCAAGGAAAATGAATATAAGGTTTTCTCATCTAGTTTCTTTATCTTTTATTTAGGTATATGCATAAATGCCTTACACCCAAAAACTCTTAGATGAGATGTGGAGGGCTTCCTGCCACTCCATGCTTCTTGTGGAGTTATATCTTTAAGGGCCTTTGTGGGTGCCCTATTCAAAATATATATTATCATTGTGATAGCTTCTACCCAGTAGAATTGCTCAATATTTGCACCCTTAAGCATATTGCAAATTGTTTCCATGATGGAACGATTTCTCCTTTCAAAAACTCCATTTTGTTGTGGAGAATAGGTTGTGGTTAGTTGTCTTTTGATCCCATGTGTTTTCAAAAATGAATAGAATTCATTTGAGGTATATTCCCCCCCTCGATCTGAGTAGAGGGTCTTTATGGAGCATCCATACTCTTTCTCAACTAGTTTCTTGAACTACTGAAAGTAGGAAAATGCTTCTGATTTTAGTTGAAGAAAGAAGACCCACATATTTCATGAGTGATCATCTACAAACAACTGATAATACCTTTTGCCTCCAAAACTTGGTGGTATCGGACCGCATAAATCAGTGTGCATTAACTACATATTGGTAATGTACATGAAAGGATGGGAAGTCCCTTCACCATTTGAGATTTACTTAGCTCAAGTAAATACCCTTTACTAAGATGCCCAAATATCTTATACCAAAGAGAAGTGGCCTCCTTTGTGTTGACCGCCATGGAAATATGAGGCGTTGAAATAGCATCTAGTGTAAACAAGCCATGCTTGTAAGAACCGATTGCTATGTGTTTATCCTACTTGGTGATATAGCAACATTTCAGTCCATTTTCCACTTTGAAATTGACAACCATGTTTTTATCCAGGATTTGTGGAACTGACAACAAGTTATTTGTCAATCCTGGAACATAAAGGATATTATGAATATGAAACTTTCCATATGGAAGGGAAACAGTGACACTACATTCTCCTTGGCTATGATAGGTCTTGTTATCAGCAATTGTTACTAGTTTGCCTTCTCTTTCCATAAATGTCTCAAACCACTACTTGTCACTAGTCATGTGTTTGTTGGTGCCTAAATCAATGTACCAAACAAAATCCTTCTGTGTAGAAGTTGTATGGGTCATGAGCACTTTGTGTGCTCTTTTTGAATTAGAATTAGAATTTTCAATAGCAACATGTCCTCGTTGTTGTCTATTGTTCTTCTATGGCTTGTTTTTGCCTTTTTTGTCTTGTTTGTTCTTAAACCAACACCGGTTGGTGTCATGGTTGTCCATTTTGCAATGTGTGCAATACTTCCCTTGAGATTGAGGTTGCTTGCCCTTATCTCTTGATGATGATCTTGAAGATGATCCTCCCTTTTGAAAGTTATCTTTCTTCTTTCCACCTTGTTTGTTTGTGTAAAGTGCATTGTTTGACACTTCATCACTTTGGAGTTGATTTGCTTCTTTTGTTTGAAGAAAATTGACTAACTCCACAAAGGTGACTATTCTTTGAGATACATTAAGGGATGTTATTAACATATTATAGGATTTTGGAAGAGCCCTCAATATTACTAAAGTTAGAATAGTATCTTCTACTTTGGCTCCTAAAGCTTTGCTTTGACTTCAGTTCTACCACTCTGCAAAGGAATAGCTCTACTGATTCTCCTCACTTCATATGGAGTGTATGAATTTGTGTTTGAAGGTGTAGAATAGTCTATTGATTCTTACCTTCAAAAATGGTACAAAGTGCATCCCATGCATCTTTACCATTTTTAGCTTCACTTATGTGAGGTTGGATCTCATCACTAGTAGCTAGGAGAATCAACATGAGAAGACGATTGTTCTTTTTATCCCATGCTTTCTGATCTGCTCCTGGTGATGTGGGTCTTGTATCAGTTCCATCCACTAAATCCCACATTTCCTCTATAGTAAGTATTACTTTCATCTTGGTTTTCCATGCTGAAAAATTAGAACCTTTAAGCAATTGTGTATCATTTAGGCATTTGTTGATAGTTGCCATGATGAAGGTTCTAGAATGGTTCCAATATGGTCTCTATTTTTCTCTTTACTTGATATTTAATGGCACCTACTTGAAAAATATTTGTGAAGGATTTATCAGTTTGAGGATATTTAAGCCAAACAAGAAGAAATTAGAGATAATTCACTCTTATTGGTATTTAATGGCACCTGCCTAAAAATCCTCCCGAAGAAGGATAGTTAGTTTGAGGGAATTAAGCCAAACAAAAAAGAGTGAATTAGGGATTTTGATTTAGGAGAGAATATCAAGAAAATTTGGCTTTAAACCTGAGCAATGAGTTTACACAAATTATTGTGAAATTTTGGGGTTTTGAGTGCTCTTGATTTTGATGACTTATAATTGCAGAAAACAAGAAAGTAAATGCAATAATCAATCAAAGAGTGCCCACAAAATTTTTATCACATAGGTGTCGGATGCAACTAAAAATGCACCTAATTTAGGAATGCCAATTTTTAATTAAGGTGTCGAGTAATATCGAAAATGCACCTAATTATAAGTTTTTGCAACAAAATATGGATTTGTGTTTTGCAAAAAAATAAATTTGATGTTCAAATTCTCCCCCCTTTGTGTTACAATTTTTGCAAAAAGACAATTTATCAAAGATCAATTATCCCCCCTTGGTTTTGCAAAAATAACAAAGTAGCTCACCTTTCAAGACAAGTTGACACACGACAAGCTTTTGAAAGGCTTTCCAGAACCAATCGACACACGACTTGGTTTTAGTGGACCCTTAAGGCTTCAATACTCAAAAATTGGAGGTGCATCAGGATTAAAAGGTTCTCTAATCCTCATGGGACCATAACTTCGATCCAAATCCTTCCAAGGATCTGTGTAAGTATTGAAACGAGGTAAACTTCTTCTATGCTCTTGAAGCATACGACGAAAAAGAGATCTTGTTGTTTGTCGTTGAAGTTCGTTCCTCTTTCTAATAACTCTTAGACGACGAAGAGATTTTTGTATCCAAGGCCTCTTCTTCATGAGACAAAACTTGTACTCTCAAAAAATGATTAGAAAAAATTGGAGCAAAGTGTTACAAATCTCAATTTGTTCAAAAAAAAATGTGCTTTGGTTTTTGTCTCTTATCCCCTCTTTTGGAGAAAACAAAAAAACATCATTTCTTACTATTTTGCAAAAAAAATGGCCTTGTATTTTTCAAATTTTATTGCATAAATTTAATTTAATCTAGCATAATAAATTAATAAAATACATATTTGAAAAAAATCACTTAATTTGTTAAAAAAATGAATTTTAATTCAAAATATTATTAATTTATTAATTTAAAATACTAAAAGAAATAAAAAATACAAAAAAAAAAATTAAAAAATTCTTTATCTTTTGGGAAACTTAATATTTGATGTTTTTATGCACCAAAATTATATATTCAAGGCTCGATAGGTTTCGAAACCACAACCGCAACCTTCAAGCCTTATTTTTGGGCCATCAACTGGTTGGGCCAGGCCCTTCCTTGGAAGGGAAGGCCTAGCTCCTTCAATTTATTCCTTCGTGCACCCCATGCAAGGAAAAAAATACTTGGGACAATGTCCCACATGCACCCGGTGGGTGCAATTTAGGGTTTAAAAATGGGAATATGCCTTCAAGCAATCGTTTAGCCATATTTTGCCACACAAACAAGAGGATTAACCCCCTTGAACTACCACGTGGACTAATGCATGGTTTGCCTTGAACATCGTGTCTCTTCCATGCCATGTGGATTACCTTAAAATTTGTGTCCCTTCCACATCACTACCTTGAACTTCATGTCCCTTCCACATCACTGCCTTAAACTTTGTGTCCCTGTTACATCAATGAATAACCACATGTGCTTCAAGGCTGAGCCTCTGCTATGTTAACCAAAAACATCTCGATCCACACATTACCTTGTTTTTAGTGCCCTGCATCAGTTTGGTCAGATCTACATACCATCTCGATGTCAATGCAGTCATATCCACACATCGTCTCAATGTTAGTGCCCTACATTAGTCTGGTTAGATATGCTTGTTCTAGTTTTTAATGACTTGTTGGATTATGTTAGGGCCATATGTCAAGTTGTGTGGTGATAGGGTGATCTTACCCTCGCTTCAAGGTAATCCACCACGTACCGATCACCAAAGACTAGTTTCTAGTCATCAATCAAAGGGTAGTCCGACCCTCGCTTAGAGGTGGTCCACTGTAGGTCGATCATCGGTCTCCATAGTGGAGATCGGTTGCATGTAGTGGGTAGCTTGCCTCCCTTCATGGAGGTGGGATGTAAAGCCTATCCACGTGGGCCACCTGCTCACATGGATGGACTATGAGCTGGCAATCAGGTCCAATGTTTCAATGGAAATAAAATAAACTTTAGGGTTAAAAATAATTTCAAACAAAACAACACAACCTTTGATAAATTCAACCCCAAACAAGATATTTCCTATTGATTTCATCTTGAAACACGTTATTTTCTAGGGGATCTTACTCCTCAAGAATTAAGCCCCTTGGTCCAACTGGAACGAGAAGAACACTTCCCACATTTCCTAGTGATGTGCCTTGCTGCTTCGTAGCTTTGATGCCAATGTTGGCAAATTCAATATGCAATGATAATTAGGCTTGAATCATTAGTGAAATATTGATATGCAAATGAGTTTAAATAACAATAGATTTAGGCTATGAATAGCCTAATCGGTTGTCCCCCCTAAAGGTAGCTAACAACATAAATAGGTAGCCTTCCCCTAAAGGTAGCTAACAGCTTAGGAAATAATGCTAACTACTAACAATATATTATTCACTTAACAATGTGAATAATATATATCATGTCATAACAATAAATCATTGTTAAGACATTTACAATAGTAAAAAAAAAAACAACTAATGTAATAACCTAATGGTAAAAGTAAATACTACTTTTTACCCTAACAACAACCATTTCCTCATATATTCCTAGTTTCGTCCACATGCCCATGGTATCGGTAGTGCTTGTTGGCTGCCATCCACATGCTTCATCCTAGTGCAACAACCCACTAATCATGGATGCCTAGATAGTTGTCTGGTGTAATGACATACACTTGTCACACACATGACCATCAACGTCCACTAGACCGTGTCCACCTCAGGAATTCATGTATACCATATTGTATCCTTGTTGTCCACCAAGTCACCTCACTTTTTATCACTTGGTAGGATTCGCGTTTGCTTTTTAGTTGCCCTGTCATAGGCCTGTCCATGCTTGTATTGGTCCATTTCATCGTTATTAAGCCACATAAGCGTGAGCACATCCAGGTGGTCTATGTCATCCCCATCTGTCGGGTTGACCACACTGCAAGTCAGTAGGCTTGAGGCTTCTTTAAACCTGCACAGATTAAAAGTTATTAATATAACATAGTAAAGGGGGACACAATAAACAAATTACTTTTATTTTATTATATATATAATATATATGCTAATTATTTATTTTACTTTTCTATTCTTTATTTATCTATTTATATATATAATATATGAGTATATATATATATATATATATATATATATATTTATTTATTTATTTATTTATTTATTTTTATTTTTAACATTCATTTTTATTTTAGCCTTAATAAAAGAATATTAAAGTGTGAAAATAAAAATGAAAAATTTTATTATTTTTTATTTATTTTATTCTTTACTATATTTAATAAATTTTAAATGATTGAATTGACTTAATTCAATACATTTTAAATTAACAAATCATCATAAACCAAACCAACACTAATCACATGAAAAGAAATTAAGCAAAATAAACCTAACCAAACAGCAAACATATTCAAAGGAAAACGAAAAGACACTACTCCATGAAGGACCTTGGAATTCACATTGTAACTCATGGGTACGGATATCTCAAACTTATCGCTCGAAGAAGACCAAAATCCCAACAAAAATAAAAATTAAAGGTGGGTCCCCAATTTTGGGGCTAGTTGTGTGACAGTCACAACAGGACTAAAGTAGTTCCTTGTGCATGGTATAAGAAGATTCAATTGTGGGTTTTTGTGATGTGAGGTTGAGGATGATGTTTACATTAGACATCAGGATGAGAAATATTGGTGATTATTTTGTGTGTTGATGATCTTCTCATCACTATTAATTCTCTTAATTTTATCTAGGATATTCATGACTTAGGTCTTTGATATGGTAGATTTATGACTTTTGCATTACTTTTTAGTAATTTACATTGATCAAACAAATTATAGCATCACCATATCACAACCCAAGTATTCTAGTGATTCAAGATGGAGGTGTTGTGGTTCATCCACAACACACCCCAGAAGTGGGGACCCACCTTTGTTTTTGCAGGTTTTAGGGAAGATCTCAAAGACCCGGATGCTAAAAATGAAGAAAAGAAGAAAAATGCCTAAGTGTTGAAAGGGTCGCGAAATCGTGACATGTCGCGATATCGCGACATGTCGCGAAATCGCGACCTGTCTCTCCATCACTGCAAAAAAAAAATTGAAATCTATCGCGAAATCGTGACGTGTCGGCAGCAGGACAGAAAGGATGTCGCGAAATCGCGACGTGTCGACGGCAAAGAAAAGAGGTGTTGCGAAATCGCGACGCATTTTTTGGAAGCGTACGGAAAGTTGAGAATGGTAGCGATTTCGCTACAAGTTGCCGAGAGGAAGCACAAGGTTGAAAGTGGTAATCATTTCACTACTTTTTGTGAAGTGGAGGCTCGAAAGAAAAGTGGTAGCGAATCGCTACCACTTCGTGAAGCGGAGGCTCGAAAGAAAAGTGGTAGCGAATCGCTACCACTTCGTGAAGCGGAGGCTCGAAAGAAAGGTGGTAGCGAATCGCTACCACTTCGTGAAGCGGAGGCTCGAAGGAAAAGTGGTAGCGAATCGCTACCACTTCGTGAAGCAAAGGCTCGAGACCAAAGTGGTAGCGATATCGCTACCACTTCATCGAAGGAAGGCTCGAAACCAAAGTGGTAGCGATATCGCTACCACTTTTTGAAAGGAAGGCTCGGAACCAAAGTGGTAGCGATATCGCTACCACTTTTTGAAAGGAAGGCTCGGAACCAAAGTGGTAGCGATATCGCTACCACTTTTTGAAAAGAAGGCAAAGCAAAGTCGGTAGCGATATCGCTACAACGAGCTACTGCGGGCGTACGGACCAAGAACATGTCGCGATATCGCGACATGTCACGATTTCGCGACATGTCGCGTTATCGCGGCTAGGAAACGGAAGAGGCCAAATGCAAATTCTGTCGGGATTTCCATGGGAAAGCGTTACGAAAGGTGCAGGAGACGCAGGACACGTGGCAAAAATGACAGAACCAGAGTAACGTTTCATAACAACGATTCTCGGCCGCAGAGATCGAGCGTTACGATTGCACGCAAGGGTTAGAATACCAAAAGGCGGGAATTGAAGCGAAGGGTCCCGGGAGTCGAAACGAAGCGTCATGGAGCAGCCGAGAACGCGCGACAAAAAGGTTAAATAGCAGAAATGTAGATGGATACTGGGCTGGAGACTATAACAAAAAGCATTACTTATTGAAATAAAGGATTTTTCTTTGGTAACACGACTTTTGTGTGTAAAATCAAAAGGAGATCGAAGCCAAAACTATTGTTTTACTGTCAATCTTTCCGTTGCATCATTTTGTCTTGTATCTATTTCGTTTACGCCATGGGATGGGTTACGATAGGTGAATGGTAGAATGATGCGATTATATTCTTTTCCTTAGAGTCTTGCATCTGATCCGATTAGATTGTGTGTTAGTACGGATCTGATCGGTTGGGTTGTTTTGGGGACTTCATCTCTTAACTTGGGATTTTGCAGGGAGGAGATCGTTAACCATTTTAATATCCTTCATTATTTTCCAGTTGACTCAAAAATAACAGTTTCTATTTTATTCCTTGATATGCTTAATTTCATGTCAGAGACTAACATTGAAATAACAGAACTATTGAATAGAGATAAAACGAACAGGTTAACCTTAGAATAAATTGTGAATATTAGAACATCAAAAGGATTTTTGTTTATTTTTGATTAATCAAACAAGTCAAGATTATAAAGTTCATTGAGAATCAACAAAGGCCCCTTGTTAACAACTATCTGCAGGATTTTGAGTTATTCTGGGATATATCAGCTGTATGTATTAAATTGAAATTCATTTTTATATACGTAAAAGTCTGTTTCACAAAGAAGCTTGGAGAAATAATAAAAGGAAGGAAAATAAAATAAATTATTTCTTTGCAAGAAAGAGTCTTTTGTTCGAGACTCTAAGTTGCGTGTTATTATTTGTAATATGACAAATTAACACTCAACATTTTGGCGCTAGAAGGAGGGCCTTCGTATTGCTTTGCAATTTTGATTTGTTCTAACAATTAACGTGGGTAGTTTTGTTTCCACCTATTGTGCTTGCAGGTGTAACATTTAGACATTTTATCTAGCAGCAGAGTTGAGAAATCTTTTAGAGTCCTAGAGTTTCCAAGCTGGCCCAACCTGAGTACATTGCTACTAGGTCTAAAACCACAGGGGAAACTATCTTCCAAAGCCTTTCTCCCACTGCTAGGAGGCCGAAAAACAAAACATTAGAAGTTGAAATACCACCCAGTATACTTGAGTTAGGGATTTCTTTGGACTCAAGTACCTCTAGTGGGCCTGAACCCTTAAGTTCAAGTGGGATAGTAACACCAGTTGTATCTGTCTCCACAGTTCCAGGAGTTCCAATTGTTCCCACAGGGTTGACACCTTTGAATAACATGGCCCAACAACAACAACAACAACGACCACCTGCCCTTTGGTATGGTGCTCAGAGTTCCCCTTTAGATATTCCCGGGGCAGTCCACGACTTGCCTAGAAACATTGAAAGGGGATTACCCAAATTCATTCATGATGGTCCAACAACAGCAGAAGATCATGTCCAAATCTATAAAGATTACATGTTTAGGCAGGGGGTTACTCACGAGGATGTTGCCTGTCGAGTTTTCCCTGCTAGTCTAGACCACATTGCTAACGAATGGTATCAAAATTTGCCAACAGGGTCCATAACTTCATGGGCCCAGCTAGAAACTGCGTTCATAGGTCAATTCAGACAGTTAGTAGATCCCTCCATGACATACAATTTCTTCGTATCTTGCAAAAGACAAACCAATGAACCCATTCGAGCGTTCAATCAGAGATTTCAAAAGCTATATACGAATGTGACTCGTCACTTTGCGGTAGACCCTGCAATTGCCTTGCAGCTATACTTCGGAGCCTTAGATCCTTTAACATCTTTGTTGACTAGAAGGAACCCTCAGGTTACAACCCTTCCTTTGGCTTATGCAGAAACAATGACTCTCGAACAGCAGATGAACCTGCCAGGCGCAGGATTGTCTCAATTGACTGGGATGGGACAATATGGCCCATACAGCCAATTTGCCATGATGAACCAGGTAGTAGCACCACAGGCTCCGATGTTGAACAACTTCCAAACACCCACCCAAGTTACGCCATTGTCAGGTTATCCGAATGCCGTTGTTCAAACACAGAGTTTGATTCAAAATAACTCGATGGGTTTGCATGGGTTCGGTATGGGCAATAATCTGTTGACCATGTCGGGGTTTGCTCCAATTAACACGCCAAGCTCAGCGACTTATCCAACAATCACTCCCATTCAAAGTGTGAATCCAGGATGGAATCCACCTGCCCAAACTCAAGCCATTCAAAATGGGAATCCAGGATGGAATCCACCTGCCCAAACCCAAGCCATTGTACCCAATCCAGAGGTGGCTAATGCAGCCAACACAGCTGGACCTGCAATTGCAGTGCCTCAACCACAAGGGTCCGAAGCAACCATAGAAAATATGAAAGAAACGTTGGCCAAGGTGTTGGTAACAGTGGGGAATGTCAATAAAAAAGTTGATCAGGCCATGGGCCATAACCGACCTCACAATCATAGAGGAAAAGGAATGTATAACACGCAACCTAACAACGGGCGGGTACCCAATCCCGTTGCCAACCAGGTAGACATTTCGGAAGACTGTGGAGATGCAGGATCTTGTGATAATGATTGCCCGCACCGTGGCCACGTGAAACCGGAGTCTATGCTAACGGAGGTCATACATTCCCATGAAAGTGAAGAAGAGGAGGATGTAGAATTTTTTGGAAGCGAAGATGAAGAAGCTTTGGAAGTTCATGCAAACAAACGTTTTGGGAAAGCAAATCACAAATATTACACTAGGAGTTCTAAAGAGCCCAAAACTTCCTCCGCTCCTCCTAATAATCAATTACTCCCTCCTGACCCTAAAGGAGATGTCAATCCCCCTCCTCCATCGAAGGTCGAAAAGTCTAAGATGATGCAAAACTTGCCAAATCCAGAAAAGCTCACTTACGATTTGGTGGAAGATATGAAGAAGAATAGGGCCAATGTATCGATGTATGACATGGCCCGATTATTAGGCCAAGAAGTGAGTTCACCAAAAGGATTAAATCCATTCGCACAAGTTCATGAAGCTAAAAGTGCTTGAGTCCCAAGTGGTTGTACAAAAAGAAAAACGAGATATACCTCCCTTTTTGGTAACCATTAGAATTGCGGTAAAAACTTGCACAATTGTTTAATAGACTCAGGGGCCTCGGCTACTATCATGCCCTTAGAAATCTGTAAAATATTGGGACTTACACCAAAGCCTTCTAGGAGCAGGGTGGTGCAGTTGGACAGGTCAACCATGGAGGCAGTAGGAGAGTTGGGTGATGTGCATATTCAAGTCAATTCAGAACCCAGAGTTCAACAGCGCATAGACATATTGGTGCTCGATATTCCTATCAAATATGGCATGGTATTGGGAAGAGATTGGAGTAAGAACCTAAATGGTTACATTGTGACAGACTCTTCACACATGTGGCTGCCTTGGAGGGGAGTGGCCAATCAAATTCGAATTGACAGTGAACCCCGACTCAAAGAGATGATCACAGATTACAACAAGCCGAACGAGATCCAGTACATTGAAGCTGAGTTGGGAGCATACTGTTTGGACATAGAAGCACTCGAAAATACCCATGATGAAAGGATTGGGCACAACTTTACTGAAGGACATCAAGACATTTGGACCTTAAGATTTGATGGATCCAGGTCCAGACAAGGAGCAGGAGCCGGTGTTGAATTGTCATGTTCGGACCAGGAGCCTATATTCGCTGCATACAGACTACAGTTCCCTGCCACCAACAATATGGCAGAATATGAGGCTTTGATTCTTGGACTACAGCTGGCCATTCGGAAGAAAATTAAATATATCAAAGTCCTTGGTGATTCGAAACTGGTGGTGAAACAAGTGAGGGGACAATACATATGCAAGGACAGGCGGCTCAGGCTTTACCGAACTAGGGTCAGAGATTTAATAGATGAGTTTGACGCCTTTAACATTTCTCTGATCTCGAGAAAGGGCAATCGTCTGGCAGACTCCCTAGCAGTAGCAGCGAGTATGTTGAAGCCAGTGGACCATAAGAAATGCAAGAAGTTCTCTATAGAGTTGGTCCCTTGTCCCTCGATACCAGATAATGTTACGAACTTCCAAGTATTTGATAGTGACAGGCACATATTTCATTTTGTCACTAATTCTGGTATATTTGAAAAGCAGTACATAGATGAAGAAGAAAGGGACGTAGAGGAGGTAGTTTCGAAAGATAAAAATCCTGTAAAAAACAACAGGATGCCTGATGAGATAGCTTCATTAGAAAAAATCTTTGATATCGGATGCAAACCAAGAAAAGGTAAAAGGGTTCCATCTCCTGGAGAGGCCTGTGATTTGGTTAACATTGGAAGTGCAAAAAATCCCCGGGAGGTATTCATAGCAAAAGCATGTACCAAGCAGGAGAAGGATTCCATAGCAAATGCATTAAAAGAATACATAGATTGCATTGCTTGGAGTTATAAGGAGTTGAAAACCTATGATCGAAATGTCATAATGCACACGATTCCACTGAAGCCAGAGTCCAAGCCCTTCGAGGCAAAGACAAAGGCGAGTTAATCCATTATTAGAACCCTTGATAGAGAAAGAGGTGAAGCGACTGTTAGAAGCTAAGATCATCTTTCCCGTTAGGCATTCCACGTGGGTTGCTAACCTAGTCCCCGTGAGGAAAAAGAGTGGAGAAATAAGGTTGTGCATTGATTTCAGAAATCTCAATAAGGCATCCCAAAAGGACAACTACCCGTTACCCACCATCGATGAAATACTCCAAAAGGTAAACGGGTCGGAGATGATGTCATTCCTGGATGGTTATTCGGGATATAATCAGGTCCTTATCCATCCTAGTGATAGGATGAAGACTGCTTTTACGACAAAATGGGGCACCTTTGCATACAGGAGAATGCCCTTCGGACTATTGAACGCAGGTGCCACTTTCCAGCGAGCTATGGATTTTGCTTTTAAAGGGCTTATTGGTAAGTGCATCATTGTTTACGTCGATGACATTCCTGTATTTTCTAAGAACAGGGAAAACCATGTCAGGGATCTTAAGAAAGTCTTTCAAAGATGCAGGGAACATGGTATATCTCTCAACCCAAAGAAGTGCATCTTCGGGGTAACAGAAGGAAAACTGTTGGGGCATATAATATCTAAGGATGGAATTTCCATTGACCCTGAGAGAATAGAAGCCATACAACAAATTCCTCGTCCCAATAGCAAGAAGGGGTTGAGATCATTTTTCGGAAAGATCAATTTTGTCAGAAAATTTATCGTAGATTTTGCAGAGATAGCAAGACCTTTGAACGACATGCTAAAGAAAGAGGTCCAGATCATTTGGACAGATGAAAGGATAGAGGCTTTTGATAATATCAAGGATGCGATTTCTAAAGCCCCGGTTTTGGTGAGTCCCGATTATACGAAGCCTTTCTATATCTACACATTTGCTTCAGATCACTCCTTTGCGAGTGTTTTAACTCGAAGAGTGAAGGCAGCATTGAAAATCCCATTGCTTTCCTGAGTAGTCCTCTCAAAGATGCGAAACTGAGATATTCTACCCTAGACAAGCAAATGTATGCGCTGGTTAAGACTGTAAAAAATTTCAGGCACTACATAGTCCACAATAGGGTCTTTGCTATCGTCCCAGATCCTGCTGTCAAAGCCATGTTCGTTCAGAATGAATTAGGTGAGAAGCGTGGTAAGTGGGTTTCAACTTTGCAGGAATTTGATCTGGAGATTCAATCGATGAAGATAGTGCGGGGGCAAGGGTTAGCTAAGGCAATCGCAGAACAGGATCTCACAATTCCTTGTCAACATTATGAAGTCGCTGATGTAACTAAGGAGGAGTGGTATGCAGATGTGGTGTACTATCTACTAAATGGTAGGTGTCCATCATTTTTGAATGCTACTCAACGCAGAGCCTTGCGTTTGAAGTCTGCTAATTTTCTAGTTAGATCTGGCACATTATACAAAAAGAACCATGAAGGTATTTACCTTCGTTGCGTTGATCAAGAGGAGGCGGTGTGAATACTCGAAGAGTTTCATGGTAAACATGGGACAGGGCATGGGTCCGCTAATGCCACAGCCCATCAAATCCTCAGAGCCGGTTATTATTGGCCTCAACTATTCAAGGATGCCCATTCTCATGTGAGGTCATGTCACATATGTCAAACTGCAGCCAATAGAGATAGAAACGCTTCCATGCCTTTACAGTCCGTAATCGAGTCCAGACCTTTCGCGCAATGGGGCCTGGATTTTATTGGGATTATCAGCCCCAATTCATCCGATGCTCACAAATATATTCTGACGGCTACGGATTATTGCACGAGATGGACCGAAGCTATCCCCACAAAGAATGCTACTGCAGAGGTGGTCATTAAATTTTTAGAAGATAACATTGT
This sequence comes from Wollemia nobilis, assembly GCA_028583015.1. NCBI lineage: Eukaryota > Viridiplantae > Streptophyta > Pinopsida > Araucariales > Araucariaceae > Wollemia > Wollemia nobilis. The sequence continues at coordinate 6,061,652 of JAQPPZ010016917.1, read as the reverse complement.
CACTAGATTCGGGATGCCTAACTCCATCGTAAGTGATAATGGTTCGGCCTTTTCCTCTCTAGAGTTTGCTAATTGGGCATTTGATAACAGCGTGAGTTTAAAGTTCTCCTCCAATTATTACCCGCAAGGTAACGGATTGGCCGAGTCATCCAATAAGAATCTGTTGACTGTCATAAAAAAATTGTTGGAAAGGAATCCGCGGGACTGGCACAATAAGCTTAAGTTGGCCCTTTGGGCTGACAGAATCAGAGTCAAAGAAGCAATAGGGACATCTCCTTACCATCCGGTTTATGGACAAGATCCCATTTTTCCTGCAAATCTCGGATTACAAACGCCGCACTTCATGAAAGATTATTTTGGAACTAATGATAAACTTGAGTCTAGACTAACGCAATTAATGCGCTTGGATGAAAAAAGGGATGAAGCTATGCTTCATTTTAGTAAACACCAAGACATTGTAAAAATATGGTTTGACAAAAGGTCTAAGGCCAAGGCGTTTAAAATTTCAGATTTAGTGTTGTTATGGGACAAAAGACATGAGAAGAAGGGGGAACATGATAAATTTGATTACCTTTGGTTAGGTCCCTACCAGATTTCGGAGATCCTAGGGGAAAATAGTTTTAGACTAAAAACCTTGGATGGAAAGGATTTGGCACTACCTATCAATGGGTTGCACTTGAAGCATTACTTTCAAGCATGAGGTAGTTGGGCTTTGTATTATATGTAATAACGCTGTAATTTCTTGCTTTCATTTTTCATGTTTAGGTGTGTATTATTTTTTTTTTTGACATGTCTAAGCTTTGTATTAATGTTGTGATCTGTTTCTTTGTGTGCAGATTTGATACTTAAGTGTGTGTTTCAGGAGATATCTAGTTTTGTGTCAATGCTGTAATTTAGTTTCTTGATGTGCAGATTTGATATGTTAGTATGTATTCTTTTTTTTATTTCAGGTTTTTCTTGTATTAATGTTGGGTTTTTTGCGTTTGTGTGCAGGTTGGACATTTAGGCGGTGGTGTTCCTTTGATTTCCTTTTCATTGCTTTAAAAAAAAAAAAAAAAGGGGAATAAAAGCTTGATGTTGAACACATGCCTAAGATTGGGAGAATATGAAACATTGGAATCATGTTGTAAAAGCTCCACATGTAATACAAACAGTTAATTTAGATCATTTGAAGCTTGTGATGCATGAAAAAGTCAGTTTTGCATGACAAATCATCTCATTTGCAATTCAAGAAATAATGCATTCATGTTCCATCTCACTTTTCATACATTTCACCGTAGTGGCATATGCATCTTAGGTGCAATTCATTTGAGTATGTTGAATCCTCTTAGGGTTATGTTATAACATAAATCTAAGTAAATCCTAAGGTTGGAAACCGAGTCTTGAAGTATCTAGGACCAAGCACGTTTCATACATTAAAAGGGATCTTGAGCAAAATGATCAAAACCTAACTTGGAGGAAAAGGTTGGGCGAAAATGGTTTTCATGTCTATCCTATTATGCAACATGATCCTAAAAACAGTGGTTTTGACCACTTCCATAGAGCTTAAAGCCTAAAATCGGAGTAGTAAGGATAGGGTTAAATTCTCATCTCGGTTGGTTGAGAATCTAATTCCCCAAAGCTTTGATTGGACCCACATGGAGTAGTAAGGATAGGGCATAAATTCTCATCTCGGTTGGTTGAGAATCTGATTCCCCAAAGCTCTTATGTTTCATTTCGTATTAAGTCTTAGATTGTAAGGATCGTACTATTTGTCCTCTCGCAAAGGATGGGTAGTCATCCCCAAGGTCTAAGTAACAAGATTAATATTTTCCATTTACATTTAAAATCTTGGGTTGTAAGGATCGTACTATTTGTCCCTAACCAGGATGGGTAGTCATCCCCAAGGTCCAAGAAGTAAAATAAATAAATTTTTCCCATCTCATCCTTATATTGGATTGTAAGGATCGTACTACTTGTCCTCTCGCAAGGGATGGGTAGTCATCCCCAAGGTCCAAAGAAATGAAGATAAGTTTTGGATTATGGGGTTAGATAGGCCCATGCATGGCATCATGTCTTGCCTAAAAAATAAGACCACCGATTGTCTAGAGGGTTAGACTAGCATGACCATTTCTTCCATAATTGGTTTAGTTATTTTGCTCAAAGTGAGGTAAAGAATTCTAAATCAGAATAGTAAGGATAGGGTTAAACTCTCATCTCGGTTGGTTGGGAGTCTGATTCCCCAAAGTTCTGATTTCACATCCACTTGCACATGGGTTCAAGATAGTAGGGACTCATAACCAACTTTGGGATATAATGAACCGTTCACTAGTGGATCCTAAGAGGGTTTGGCAGTCTTGAATGTTTGCACATAATACTACAAGAGTGACTATGCATTTTCTCATGGCATATTCAGTAGGATACACAAATCATTCACAATTTCGCATATGCATTCATGCAAAACCGATGATGGAATGTGGATCAAATTCAAATGATAAGGAAAGGAATTCATTGCACACACCGAGCTAGTACTTGATGATTCTGATAATTCATGTACTTCTGATTTTGGGCATTAGTTATATTGATTATGGGCTAACCCATGTTTTCAAATTTGTGATTTGTGTTAGGTTGGGTTCTTACTAAAATGCTCAAGAGCATTTGACAGTAGAGTCGCCATTTGTTGTGGTTCATCCACAACACACCCTAGAAGTGGGGACCCACCTTTGTTTTTGCAGGTTTTAGGGAAGATCTCAAAGACCCGGATGCTAAAAATGAAGAAAAGAAGAAAAATGCCTAAGTGTTGAAAGGGTCGTGAAATCGCGACATGTCGCGATATCGACATGTCGCGAAATCGCGACCTGTCTCTCCATCACTGCAAAAAAAAATTGAAATCTGTCATGAAATCGCGACGTGTCGACAGCAGGACAGAAAGGATGTCGCGAAATCGCGACGTGTCGACGGCAAAGAAAAGAGGTGTTGCGAAATCGCGACGCATTTTTTGGAAGCGTACGAAAAGTTGAGAATGGTAGCGATTTCGCTACAAGTTGCCGAGAGGAAGCACAAGGTTGAAAGTGGTAATCATTTCACTACCTTTTTGTGAAGCGGAGGCTCGAAAGAAAAGTGGTAGCGAATCGCTACCACTTCGTGAAGCGGAGGCTCGAAAGAAAAGTGGTAGCGAATCGCTACCACTTCGTGAAGCGGAGGCTCGAAAGAAAAGTGGTAGCGAATCGCTACCACTTCGTGAAGCGGAGGCTCGAAGGAAAAGTGGTAGCGATATCGCTACCACTTCGTGAAGCAAAGGCTCGAGACAAAAGTGGTAGCGATATCGCTACCACTTCATCAAAGGAAGGCTCAGAACCAAAGTGGTAGCGATATCGCTACCACTTCATGAAAGGAAGGCTCGGAACCAAAGTGGTAGCGATATCGCTACCACTTTTTGAAAGGAAGGCTCGGAACCAAAGTGGTAGCGATATCGCTACCACTTTTTGAAAAGAAGGCAAAGCAAAGTCGGTAGCGATATCGCTACAACGAGCTACTATGGGCGTACGGACCAAGAACATGTCGCGATATCGCGACATGTCACGATTTCGACATGTCGCGTTATCGCGGCTAGGAAACGGAAGAGGCCAAATGCAAATTCTGTCGGGATTTCCATGGGAAAGCGTTACGAAAGGTGCAGGAGACGCAGGACACGTGGCAGAAATGACAGAACCAGAGTAACGTTTCATAACAACAGTTACTGGCCGCAGAGATCGAGCGTTACGATTGCACGCAAAGGTTAGAATACCAAAAGGCGGGAATTGAAGCGAAGGGTCCCGGGAGTCGAAACGAAGCGTCATGGAGCAGCCGAGAACGCACGATAGAAAGGTTAAATAGCAGAAATGTAGATGGATACTGGGCTGGAGACTGTAACAAAAAGCATTATTTATTGAAATAAAGGATTTTTCTTTGGTAACACGACTTTTGTGTGTAAAATCAAAAGGAGATCGAAGCCAAAACTATTGTTTTACTGTCAATCTTTCCGTTGCATCATTTTGTCTTGTATCTATTTCGTTTACGCCATGGGATGGGTTACGATAGGTGAATGGTAGAATGATGCAGTTATATTCTTTTCCTTAGAGTCTTGCATCTGATCTGATTAGATTGTGTGTTAGTACAGATCTGATCGGTTGGGTTGTTTTGGGGACTTCATCTCTTAACTTGGGATTTTGCAGGGAGGAGATCGTGAACCATTTTAATATCCTTCATTATTTTCCAGCTGACTCAAAAATAACAGTTTCTATTTTATTCCTTGATATGCTTAATTTCATGTCAGAGACTAACATTGAAATAACAGAACTATTGAATAGAGATAAAACGAACAGGTTAACCTTAGAATAAATTGTGAATATTAGAACATCAAAAGGATTTTTGTTTATTTTTGATTAATCAAACAAGTCAAGATTATAAAGTTCATTGAGAATCAACAAAGGCCCCTTGTTAACAGCTATCTGCAGGATTTGAGTTATTCTGGGATATATCAGTTGTATGTATTAAATTGAAATTCATTTTTATATACGTAAAAGTTGTTTCACAAAGAAGCTTGGAGAAATAATAAAAGGAAGGAAAATAAAATAAATTATTTCTTTGCAAGAAAGAGTCTTTTGTTCGAGACTCTAAGTTGCGTGTTATTATTTGTAATATGACAAATTAACACTCAACAGGAGGATTGCAAGTTTTCTTGGATTTCTTTCATTTTATGTTTGAATATTAGGGTTGATTATACTACTCCTTTGGTGGATGCTATGTTGCATCGATCTCTAGTGGTAGGTCTTCTATATCTTATACTAGACCTTATATAGCTTTCATTATTAGATATTATTCTAGGTATATGTAGGCACCCTGAGAGATTCACTGGACAATAGCTAATAGGATTCTTTGATATGTTCAAGGGACTTATCAAATGGGTTTGCACTAATCTATTAACCCTCCTACAATTTTGATAAGATTTAAAAATTCTAATTAGGCTAATAATTTGGATGAGTGAGTTTCATCCTTAGGCTTTGTGTTCTATTTGGAATTTAGTCTTGTTTATTGGTATTCCAAACACTAATCCACTGTATCTTAGTCTTCTATAAAATCTTAATATTTTGCTACTAATAATGCAACCAAAAATATTAGGTGGATGCTCATGATTTTAGAGGAGATTGACATTCCTCGAATTTTTTAATTCACTATTTAATGTAATAATTAGAGCACCATCCAGGTTGTTAGTAATCTAGTGTTAATCATAGAACAAAGCACATAAATATTTGGATACACTTTATGATATGGATTTATGCACATGGGATTCTTGATATAGTTCTGTGTCTTCATAAAAATAGGTAATACACATCCTAACCAAGATCATGTCCAAGGTCACTTTTATGTGCATGTAAAAGCTACTTAGAGTAGGAGAGTGTCCCTTAAGGCAAATGACAAGTAATGGTCTCTCTCTATACCCCCATTTAGTTTAATGGGGATGTTGTAATATGTCGTGTTTAAGCTTATATTGAGGAGATGACTAATTTTATATTGTATTGTTCATATTAGCCCTTTGGACCCTTATAAATCATGAAAAAGTTTTTTTTGTAAATTTTTATTATTTTATTCCTAAAGGCTAATCTCACTTCTGACCTAAGGGTGACTTGTATTTGGGTATAAATACCTAATCATATCAACCTTTTTGTTATTAATTGGAGTGTAATTCTAGTCATTGATAGTGATATTATTTGGTCTCCATGGACACCCATATATTTTGTGTTATTTGGTTTGCATGTATTTCTCTTCAACAATACTAGGTATATGTTTTGATTCCACTCATTTTTAGAAACTAGTGTAAAATCTAATAAATAGACCATATCAATGCATAGTAAAGAAATTGACTAGTCAATCAAGTAAATGATAGAAATTAATCTTGTATAATTGTAAAAGTAAAGATAAAGAAGTAAGAAAATTTATGTACTAACATTGGGTTAGTGTACCTTGGATGATTGAATAAGACCTTGTTGAAGACATTATATGGTGACTTCTCCTTATCCTCTTTGCTTCTTCTACATTTGTTGTTGATGTTGCACTTACAAACTATTGTTTGATTAAGGGTGCACATCCAATGACCTTGAGCTAAGATCTCCTCCAAGAGGAACACTTGCCTAGGAACAAAGTTTATTTCATTTTTTGATAGTTTAATAAATAATAGTGAGTGTGATTCCTATTGCCTTTCTTATAACACCTAAAGGATTTGGATAGATTTATAAAGGATGGAAAATTGGATTGACTAGGAAGAAGAAAGCACAAATGAAGGAAAAAGAAGGGATGATGGAAGAAGAGGAATTTGCCTATTGTGAATATTTTTTCTACTTCAGATTTAGAATTGGATGCAAAGTAACTTAATTTATGCCTTATTTATGGGGATTTTATAATTTTTCTTTGACTAGGGAATCGATTGACGTGGGGCACTCACATCAACCAAAAAGACTTTCATAAAATTCATGGTTAAAGACACCTTTAGAGGCCCTGTTTAATCTCATTATATAGTCAAGGTTGATATATCCTTAATTAATGATGAGTATTCCACCTAATTACAAAATAAATACTCTAGAGAGGCACTCTAGTCAAATAGATATTGCTCTCATAATTTTTATGAATTATGGCCAAATTGAGTGTTAACTCCAAATAGTCATAACTTTCTCAATGCGTATTAAAATATTTAATTTTTTGTAGTACTCAAACCAAGGAATCTAATGGTATCATTAGTTTCTAAACATAACCAATTTATAAGTAGATTTGATGAAATATGAGAAAAACATGGTAAAATAGGGTCTAATTTGGTCAAATCAAGCACAACTGAAGGTATAGAAGGATGTATACATATATGAGAAAATTTCTAGAGTTATGCACAAGTGTTAGATGTATAACTAAATGATTGGGGATGACATAGTCATATTTGGAATGACATTGTAAGTTCAATTAGGTCAATCCGTGTAATATTATAATGGTTTCCATATGTGGTCTATGATGCTTATGGGATTTATATTGTAACATAGAAAAATGAACCTTTCATGAAAACAAATGAAATAATTGATAATATTTCAAATGAGACCTTTTTGTACAATAGAACCCTTTGTAGGGTGTATTTACAACAATGTGATCAAAGGAAGGGAATGATCCCTTTTACAAAGCAAATGTGGTGTCATCATCTTTTCCATGCTACAAGAAATATGTGGTGGGTTTGTAGTGACCACTAATTTGGATTGAACCTTTCATTTACTTACACACATGTAAAAAAAAATGTTGTTAGTAACACCTACCAAAATATTGAGCAAACTAAGGAAGACAACAAATTTAAAATGTGAACATATATACTTGAGTCTAGTGCAATTTTGGCAGCATCTGGATATGTGTCACTATGTCTTCATGCTCTCTCTATATATCTTTCTCTATCTAATGAAGGAAAAATAGGGGAATATATATAGAGTCTGTGAAAGGGAAATGGGGATAAAGAGGTAGTGGTGTGAACAAGATCCGGTTGCCTATGAAGTCCACCAATATTTAATGGCTGAGGGAAGAGCGAGGAAGAGGCCCAACATGTGCGCATTGGAAATATAAATTCAGATTTAAAATTTGAAAATATTGCAACAAAGGTTAAAGAGGGCCTTAAAATTTAATATGGGTATTTAATGTGTGTGGACTTGGACTACAAAAAAATATTATTAAATTCAATACTAGCAATGTGGCAGCGTGATCGAGACTGAATATTAAATATTAAATATTAAATGTGTATGAGATTAGGGTATTAGTGGGAGATATTTAATGAATGTAGATTTTAGACCTCCCGTGTGAATTTTAAATTCAAATAAATTTGAATTTAAATCACATGGAGGTGTGAAAGGGGGTTTATGCATTTAAGGTGGGTGTTAGGTGGAATATTAGGAGGAAATGTGAGTTTAATTAGTGGGTAAGCGATATTATGGGAGGATTAGGGATTGAGAAGAATAAATGAGGGATTAAGTGGGAATTAGAGGATTAGGAAGGGGATAAGAAAGGATTAAGATAATTATACAGAGTAGGAGAAAATTAGAGAGAGATTAGGAAATTCAGAGGAATTTTAGAAAATTGAAGGAATTAGATGAATTTGGGAAATTAGTGAGTCGATTGGGATATGGGATCATGTGCATGAAAAATGACTAATTTTAGGTGTCTACATATATTATGTTTAGAAGCATTCTAAATTATTTTTGACCTAGGATTGTCTATATAGTGGAAGAATCCTAAAGGCTATCTAGGTCTTTTGAACCTAAATGCCTTGAGTGGGACCTTGATTTTCCCACTCAAGATCCATGCCCTTCCATATCTTGAACACCATTAATCAAAAAGGTAGGGAAGGAGACTTACCTTTTACATTTGAAATTGATTTTGAGAATTTCCATAGTATACAAAATATGATTAGTGTTATTTTAGTTTCATTAATATTGATGATAAATCTAATATTTATGTATAAATTCTTTAGGAAGTTGAATTATCCATGATGTGTATCCCACTACATATTTCCTTCTAAGAATACTACTCAAGTGTATTTACAAAGATTTTAAAAAATATAAAAATGGGGATCTTTGATTTATCCAATATTATAATTAATACTTAATCAATCATTCATTATTGTATTTTGGCCTCATAATTATTTTTTATTAAATAATAAATAATAAAAATTAGTTTCTAAAAAACTTGTCTCAACCTTCTTAAATCCATGTTCATTTTTATAAGTATATCAACATTGATATATTTTCCTTGTTCGTTTCCTAAATAAAACAAAAGTGTCAGTATATCAACTACCTATATTAATGAGAAACTTGTGACAAGTATACAAACTAAACACGATGATGTATACATTGGTATATTCAAATTTTCCATGCACATTAGGAGGTGTAGATTTCTATAATGAAAATGTTAATTGATAAGCATTGGAGGGTATTCCATAGTCACACCTCTTGAAAAATATTTCTTCATAATATTATTTGAGTTAAGGATAAGTTGTATGTTCTAACTATAAGACTTTTTATTGTTGATGACACTTGTTTATTTATTGAAGATTGTATTCAAGATTCATTGCAATAAATAAGTAACTAAAAAATCCAATTTAGGTAAGTGTTGATTCGAGAAATTGGACTAACTTCTATTTTAGTTATTGTGCCCCCAAATCCAAGTCTCAACAAGGTTGAAAGGGTTTTCCATATGCTTCATCCAACCTTTAGATTTAGGTTGGTTCCTTGGTATCCTTTTTTTAGATCTAATCTAGACAAACTATTTGTATAAAGTAAAATGCACACGTGAAATTATATGCAAAAATTTAAAGTGCAGATACTAAACGTATAAAGTTTAAAGTGCAAGAGATGAAAGAAAATATGGTTGTTACATCATATTAAGGATACCATGTGATTAATTAACATATGAGAGTTTAATTAACATTATTTTTTTCCCCATTCATTTGATTATGAAATTGATAAATGAATGACAAGATGCACTAGAACGGAAGTACCCTACCATCGTGCACTTAACAAACCACAAGGCCATACCTCTAATGGGATGCAAAGGATTTGAAAATTTTTACAACCTCATGAGTACAAAGAACAATATGGGTTTCATAGAGTGTAGCTTTAAATTCTTATGACGAATACAATGAGAGCCCTAGGACCCTATTTATAGTAAGATTTTACCCCTAGGTTACAAGGGGTGAAGCATTTGCTTCTATTAAAAGTGAATATTTGAATTAACTTTAGAAAAATTTTGTACCTCCAATTTTTACATAGCTCCAAATATACATCTGACAAACTTAGAAGGCTCTAAGCATGCTTAGTGCACTATAAATGACAACAATGTTGTTTTTTGGGATATATTCCTTGAAATTTGTGTGGATTTTTACTTTGGCATCCCAACTAAGTTAATTTTTCATTATGTCGAATAATTATCTTTCTATGTCAAGAAAATAGCTCATATTAGCAAGTGGAGTGAATCACTCCTTGAGTGAATTGGTGCCTTTGTTGAACAAATCCATCTTTTGAGCCATTATATCCATTTAGCAAATGAATTTCTCCTTTGAGCCAGTCGGTTCATTTTTGTGAGTGGATTACTCCTTTTATCCAATCAGTCCCTTTTGTGAATGAATCACTCCATTTTATGAGGGAATTACTCTATTTTGGAGACAGTCAAATTTTGTCAATTTTTACAAGTTTTGTTGTTTTACATGTTATTCCTAGGTTTACAACATCTATTTTTTATGTCTAATTTCTCATAATTAGAAGGTAGTATTTGAGATATTATATTTATGGTGATTTCACAAGGTTCCAAGCTCGATTGGAAAGATATCCTAGATATTGTCTTTATTCTTTGGCATGGAGTCTTCAAACATGGAATCCCTGTTAAAAAATGGTAAAACTACAAGTCACCTTTGTTTATCTCTAGGGTAGTATGTTCAAAATTGCATGCCAATTAGTGCATGTGGGTGCACCTTGATCATTTGCATTTTGATATTTGACTCCAAATCCTCATAGTAATTGTACAAGGGGCTCTTCCCTTGATCCTCTTCAATTTCTTCCTTAATTGTATTTGTAGTTCAATGATATCCTTTGAAGCACTAGGAGATACTATCTATGGATATTTCCAATTTGGTTTTCTCCAAAATCCCTTATTTAGCAATTCTTGCATCTCCTTTCTCAATCCTCAATTGCTATTCCAAGGGCATCATAGGTAGGTTGTATCGTTAGGGTCTCCCTTGCATGTAGGATATATCCTTCAATTGTGTGATTAGCATCTTCTTATCTTACCTATCCAACTACTTCATTTGTTTTATTGGATGGGAATTTATTTAGTGTAATTTACCTTGGATGTTAGATCTTCTTCTATATTCTTAATTTTCTTTAAAAATCAAGGTCTCACACTTATTAGGATAAGTGAGGTGTGCCTTTGATGATATAATAATCAGTAACCAAATGTATTCGATGAATAATGTTTAAATACAAAATGCTATAGACTATAGATAGCTTTAGGAAATATTCACGGTAACCACTAACCTATTAACCTAAATCAATTTGCCTACTACTTGTCGTCCATAATATCGGTCAAATAGATAACTTAACCTAGGTGAATAGTAAATAAAGATTTACCTAGTGGTAAAAAGTAATTAATTACTTTTTACCATGTGGTAACTAAAAACTACCTAATGTAGGAGATGGGAAAATATCCCAAATGATGGAATATTATTCTAACATCCCCCCTTATTACATTATTTGGGTAATACATACATATCCTCCTATACAACAAATATTTGGGTAAAGTATATAACTGCCCCAATACAGTGAAGAAGATGTTGATCTGCTAGTTCTTTGCTCTATCACAGTGCTTTGGCTGCTCCTAAGCAAAAATTGGGTTATTCCTCACTTTGTCTTCATGCCAACAAATGTCCTTATGGTAATCACATCATCCAACAAAATTGCATGGGTAACCAGCTACTGCAATCGCTAGGTGCAGTAGAATAGATCACTTCATACAAGGTTCATTCATTTACAATATGAATTTGCAAAAGATAAGGTAGCTAAGGTGTCGATCGCTGTCGAAAATGCACCCTTATAATTTCCCGCCTTCTCGTTGCAAAACATAGTGTAATTAATTTCTAAAGGAAGTGTGACTAAGGTGTCGGTCAAAGCCGAAAATGCACCTTTATAAGCCATCTTCCCTTTTTACAAAAATTGTGAAGAAAAGAAATGTATATCCCCCTTCAATTGCAAAAAGTATGCAACTCAAGAGTGTTGTGAAGGATTTTACAAATATTGCCTCCTAGACAATTTTACATCACAAAAAGTCGCTCCTCTTGTTACAAGTACTTCAAACACCTAGAATTTGCTATTTATGAAGCCTAAAAGAGGTACAAGCACCCCTTATTTGTAAGGTCTTCAAAAAATATACTTATGCTATTTATGAAGCCAAAAAAAAGGAGAGAGAGAAAATGGTGCTTTTGCCCAAGGGACACGTGTTTTCCATCTACAAAATCATTCTAGCAATTAGCACTCTGTGTGCTTTCTCTGAACCAGAATCAGAATTTGTATTAGACATCTCATTTGCAACATTGCCTTGGTTTTTCATTTGACCTTTCTCTTTGGGAGGCTTGTTCTTAAACCAACATCTCTTGGTTTGATGAGTGTCTTTATCACAGATTTTACAATACTGCTTTTTCTTCTTAGGGTCTTGGCCTTGACCTTTGTTTTTGTTAGAAGAAGAGCCTTGTTGTTGAATCCACTTTTTATTTCCTTGTTGTTTGTGTGAGAAAAGTGCATTGTTGGATGCATCATCTCTTTGAAATTGATTAGCTTCTTCAATTTGAAGAATGTTCACCAACTCTACAAAAGTCACTGTCCTACCAAATACTTGAAGGGATGTAATCAACATTTGATAGGAGTCTGGAAGAGCTCTCAAAATAATTGAGATTAATACTTTGTCTTCCATAGTTTCTCCTAGGGCTTGCAGTTTTGTTTTCAAATCGGCCACTCTGCAGAGGAATAGCTCTATTGTTTCTCCAGATTTCATGTGAAGTGTATGAAGCTGTGTTTGAAGGTTAAGAATTGTTGATTGATTCTTTCCCTCAAAGATGGTAGTTAAGGCATCCCATGCCTCCTTTCCAATTTTAGCTTCACTTATATGAGGTTGGATATCATCAGTAATAGCTAGCAATATCATTAAGGATAGTTTTTTATCCTTTTTATCAAAGTCTCTTTGATCTTGTCCTGGTGATTGAGGTCTAGTGACACTTCCATCCACTATTGACCACAATTCCTCTACAGTTAAGATAGCTTTCATCTTAGTCTTCCAAGCTGAGTAATTTGAACCTTTGAGCAGTTGGCTCTTAGTGAGATACTTGTGTATCATGGCCATGGTTTAGGATTCAAATTTGATATGACTAAGATGGTGATATCTTGCACTATACCCTCAAAAGAGTATTTGGAAGTGGTTTTCATCTATAAGATATTTAATGGCACCTGCCTTAACACCCTTACCAAGGGATGAAAATTTGGAGGAGTTTTAAGCCAAACAAAATAGAGCAAATGAAACAGGGGTAGGTTTTGAAAACTTGTGATTTTTCCCTCTAGGATATTTAATGGCACCTGCTTTAACACCCTTGAAAGAAGGATGAAAAATTTGAGGTTATTAAGCCAAACAAAGAGAGTGAATCAAGGTGTTTTGAAGTTTTGACCTTTTGATGGGGAGAAATTACTTGTTTTGAACCTATGCAAAGTTTAGCATGGTTTGTGAGTGAAGTTTGGGTTTTGTGAAATGCTTCTTGGAATGTTTATATTTGACTTTTTAATTGCACACAAAAAACATGAGTGTTTAGTGCAATAATCAAAACATGAGAGCAACCCAAATTTGTATCACTCTAGGTGTCGGATGCAACCGAAAATGCACCTAGTACAAGCAATTTTTAAGAGAAGGTGTCGAGTAAAATTGAAAATGCACCTTTCTTATTCTGAAGTATCCCCCCTTAATCGTTACAATTTTGCAAACTATAGAATCAATAAAAAAAAATGAATTCTATCCCCCCTTAATGTTTACAAAATGTAGAATTTAGAGCACTCCTTTCAAGACAAGTCGACACATGACCCGCTTTTGAAAGGCTTCCAAAACTAGTCGACACATGACTTAGTTTTGATATAACCCGTAATTATTCAATACTCAAAAATTGGAGGTGCATCAGGATTAAAAGGTTCTCTAATCCTAATGGGACCATAACTTCGATCCAAACCCTTCCAAGGATCAGTGTAAGTATTGAAACGGGGTAAGCTCCTTCTGTGCTCTCTAAGCATACGATGAAAATGAGATCTTGTTGTCTGTCGTCTAAGTTCGTTCCTCTTTCGAATAACTCTTAGACGACGAAGAGCTTTTGTGATCCAAGGCTTTTTCTTCATGAGACAAATTTGTTCTCTCAAAACAATGGATTAGAAAATTTTGGAGAATTAAAAATATTAGGAGTCTCAATTTGCAAAAGAAAGTTTTTAAGGATTGTCTCTTATCTCCCTTTTTTTTTTTTGATTTAGGAGAAAACAACACAAAAAAAAAATTGCCTTTTAAATTTTAATGCATAAATTTAATTGAATTTAGCATAATTTAATTAAGAAAAAAAAATTGATAAAAAAATCACTTAGTTTTAAAAAAAAATGATTTATAATCAAAATTATTGATTCATTAATTAAAAAATAACTAAAAAAAATTTAAAAAATATAAAAAAAATAAAAATTACCTTTTTTTTAAATGTTGTTGCACCTTGAAAAAAATCCTTTGTTTTTCTCCCCGTCGGGAGTCGAACTCCCGACTCCATGGCTGTTAGCCCAACGACTGGCACTCTTGCCAGTCGGGCTATGCCGCCCGATGACAAAGGAAGGGAAATGTCTTCCCTTTCTTCCCGTTCCCATTCTGAAGCGGGAAAAAAAAAATGTTTGTGGGATTAATCCCACGTCGCCCCTGTGGGTGATCCTTCACCACTTTAAAAGGGCAAACTCACCCTTTAATTTTTGATTGCCTGCGGGCAATCGGATGTCCCACCGTGGCTTTTTTGCTATGGCCAGGTGGCGAATGGCCAGTCCACCATGTGTCGCATCCGCTGGCACATGGCCAGTCTGCCATGTGTCACCTCATCGTCAGTCTGGGTGGCGCATGGCTAGTCCACCATGTGTTGCCTTGTTCGTCTACCTCAGGTTCCATGCCCGAGGTTGAGTCATGTCTGGTCCTGTCAGCCTCCATGTGTTGCCTCATCGGTCCACCTCGATATCTGTGCCCAAGGTCAAGTCTGCCAGTCATCAACCTGTAAGATCCGTCTCGTCGGTCCGCCTCAGGATCTGTTCCTAGACCAGCTCCTATGAGCCACCTCAATATTCGTGCAAACAAAATGGGATGTCACACCCATCTTGTCCAGATGCCTCAGTCTCCTCGGGATGTACCAGGTAGAACCCAGCGAATGATACCAATGATGATATAATAATCAGTAACCAAATGTATTCGATGAATAATGTTTAAATACAAAATGCTATAGACTATAGATAGCTTTAGGAAATATTCATGGTAACCACTAACCTACTAACCTAAATCAATTTGCCTACTACTTGTCATCCATAATATTGGTCAAATAGATAACTTAACCTAGGTGAATAGTAAATAAAGATTTACCTAGTGGTAAAAAGTAATTAATTACTTTTTACCATGTGGTAACTAAAAACTACCTAATGTAGGAGATGGGAAAATATCCCAAATGATGGAATATTATTCTAACAACCTTAACACACATGATCCCAAAGGAGCATTGCTTATCCCACCATTGTGATCTTGAATTTAATATTCTGCATTGAAAGTGCCCTAATGACCAATAACTCCCAAGTTCATTTCATTGGACAAAATCTATGGATCATAGATGTAGTAGATGTCGAAGCCCTTTTCAATGATGTTGTCTTGATCAATATGCTTTCTTGCATTGCATGGCACCTAGTATTTAAGCCTTACCTTTTTTTATCAGGAGATCCATTTTTACCAGATGAGGGAACAATTAGTGGATGTCAATGCTAAGATTTTTCTTCATACTTTGAATTACCTTGAAAAGCTTTGATATTATGGAGTATCATTGTAACTATATAGACTAATGGACCAACGAAGACAAGGATACCAATTTGACATCATGGCATAGATGATGGTGTGAATTGAGTCTTGATGAATGATGAGAGGGATTTAAATATAACACATGGAGTGACATAATTACACTTGCAATGTGGAGGATTAAGTATGGGTGCATGGTGTATGAAATAGTAGGTGACAATATGAAATATGATAGTAAAAATTGGAGTGGATATGATATATAAAAAAACCATACATTTTGAATAGAAAAAAATATTGGTGACCTTAAGACTAGGGTTATACTTATTTGAGGATGGGATGGGTGCAACATAATGAATTAAGGGGATTTAAAAAAGTGATATTAGAAGGAATATGAATGAAAGAGAAAATAGACAGGGGAGTAGAAGTAACAAGGGTGAAAGTGAAGTGAAGATGGTTGTGAGAAATATGGTAGAAAAAATTTGTACTTCTAGATTGGTAGTTTCTATTCCTTCCACTCATTTCCTTGTAAATGTTCAAAGTCCTTATATTTAGGTTTATCCATCATTCATTTTTATCTGTATCCTTATTTTCCCTAAGTCATCAAAGTTCTTGTGTACTGAGCCATCTCTAAGACTAAATTGTTAACAATATTTGTATTAGATTATGCCTTATCCATTGGGTTGTAGGGTCAGAAGGAAGAAAAATCCTACTTACCCTAAAATAATTTGGATCTTAGATATTGCCTTGCTATCATTGCATTCCTATCTTAGAATTTTATCTTAATTTGTGGGATAACCACTGATCTTAGGAATATCTTCAACCAAATATTAGATGAAAGGAATATAAAGAAATGGGGACCTAGGTGTCTCTTGTGAGATTTTTTTTGAGGTGAGATGGGATTTTATTTATTTTTTCTTATTATTCTTTTTTCTATGGGAGGAGGGAATTTATAGAAACAAGCAATTATCTTTCTAAGTGAAAGATAGCCCAAATCATTGGTTCATGAAAATAATTGTTGTCTCTTTTGATGCTAATGTTCTAGCTCAAGATTGTTGGAAAATATGGCTATTACATCATTTGGTTATTTCCTAATGTACCCTTATGGATGCATATTTAGTTTAGGATTATACTAGGAGTTATTTATTTATTAGAGTAATAGAATAAATTCACAAGGGTTAGAATGTGTAATAATGTAAATGGGCATGTAGTCCACATGTACATGAGTCTTAGGGTCGAGTGAGAGGAAAGTAACCTATCTTTCTATATAAAGGTTTCATTGTGAGTGATTGTGAGAGAGTCAAAGTAGTGCAAAGGTGTGAGTATTAGTAGGCATAATGTAGCTTCATTTTTCTATCATGGAGGAATTGCAAAATCCATGAGAGGAGCATTGTAATTTTCATGAGCTTTCTATATGAGCATTTCTAAAGCATTGTATCAAGTCTTCTATCATATTTTCATGCATGGTTTTTAGCTATTATCATAGTTGTGTCATTGCATGTTTATTTCTATAATTGTGAATGCATTTCTTTTATGTTTAAGGCTCCAAAAGCTAACAGTGGTATCAGAGACATGGTGGATCAAAGGAAAGCCGCAAGTACTATTGTTGAGTATTTGCAAACCAAATCATTCATAGTGCGCCACTGCATGCAAATACCATAATAATAGTTTTTTTTATAGAAGTAGCTCTAGGTAGAAGAATAGAAAATAGAGAAAGCCACATGATATATTTAGCTAGATTTTTTCCACAAGAGTTGTAATGCTTGTGAAGACTAGAACTCGGAATTGTTTCACTAGATTGGCAATCCAACTAGTGAAGTTTATTTCTCATAGAGTCGTAGAAATTTTTATTATCTCTAATATTTTATTGCAAGAGAGAAAATAAGTTTTCAAGAGAACCATCTGGTTAGTATCATCTAAGTTTTTCTTGTTGCAAAAAATTAACTCTCAGAAGGTGGGAAGCTTCCTACAACATATAGAGAAGAACTTCATCTTCGTTGCCTGAAATTCAAAGTTACTTTCCTCGTGTAGGGATTGATTCTTTGTTGCAAAAAAATGAGGATTGAATATTTGGAGGCCTAAGGAGAAAGGTCCCATTGAAATATTTGTAGATTGAAGACTCCTAGTTGATATATTGAGGAGAGATTTAGTGGCCAAGGAAGCCACATTGAAGATTGTAAATCTAGGAAGGTCCTAGAAAGAAGACCCCATTGAATATTGAAGAGACTCAAGGAGAATATTCCTAGAAAAATATTGGAGATTGGTGATCTCCATTGAATATTGAAAACTTATAATTGAATAAGAGGTCCATTAAATGTATGATTGAAGAAGAAGTCCATTGAAGGCCCTATTGAATAAGAAGTCCATTGAAGGCCCTATTGAAGAAAAAATCCATTGAAGACTCTATTGAAGAAGAGGTCCATTGAAGGCCCTATTGAAGAAGATATTACAACAATAGCAGATTCAGGAGATCCTAGAAGAAGATATCATTTTCATAGTTGAAGGTTGAAGAGGCCAAGGAAGGTCTCATTGAATATTTATAAGTTGTAATATTGATAACCTTGGAGAGGTCTCATGGAGAAACAAAAAGAAGGCTTGGTGAGCCTAATTGAAGGAGTTTATAGGACTCATTGAAGAAATTACTACCAAAGAAGAAACTAAGGAATTGGGACAATGGTCGCCATTCATTGACAAGTCTAGAGGAGAAATTTTGGCAAGAATATTATCAAATCAAAAAGGTAGTATTGAATAGATATCAACATTGATAGATTATTTGAGGAGGATATCTACTTTGAAGTCATAATTTGGCAAGTGAAAAGAGATATAAGAACCACCAAATTTATGAGATTTCGGGGCCATCAATGAAGGAGGTTCTTGAGAAACATCTCAACTATGATTTAGGGAGATTCCTACAAAATTTTTGGGATTCAAGGATAGCGTTTTAGTGACGGTATCGATTGCCTTACAATCTGGAAAATTTTCATATTTGAAGACAAAGAAAAGGGAAATATTTTAGCAGTACTTAGAGCTACAAAATATAGAGTTCGTGGACAACTAAAAAGGTAGAAAATAAAAGAAATTAAAAGCAACAGTGAAGATTGCTTTGTTGGCAATTTGAGTTATTTTATATTTTCATTGATGTCACATTAATGTCACAAGGTAACATTGAGTTTTGATGACCAAATCATTCATATTTCGGAGAGCATGGATATATACAGGGTTTTTGTGAAAACCAAGGTAGGTAAAATAAAATGTTTTATTTAAAACCATGGATGGCAGATTTGAAATGGGTTTTTCTTAAAACCTAGGTTGGCTTTTCATTTCATCGAAAAAGGTGCCTCGGAGATGGATATATTCAATTTTGAAAAATTAAAATTACCTCAGTGCCGACGTCATCATCAAAAATAAATTAATTTAAAAGTGCCATCGACGTTTACAAAATTAAAGGTAAGTTGCATATAAATGCAAAGGCTTTTATTTCAAAGCCTTGGAATCGAATGCAAAGAAGATAAGACGAAAAACGCTGAAATCTTCGTGTGATAGCATGGTCCAACGACAAGCGAGGGGAGTGCAAAGGTTTTTTCTTGTGAAAGAGACGAGGTTTGATTCCCATGGGTTAGAGTTTTGAGCAAGAGAATTGGCCCACATTTTTGTTGACGTGAGCAAGGGGATAAGGACAAAAGTGCATTCTGCGCTCTTCGTCCTATGCGAGCGCGTAGCTCACGTGGTCTTTGGCACCATGGTTGAGGAATTTTTGGACAGATATGAGGGTTTGATTCCCTCTAAGAGGCAAGTAACGTTTTTATTAATAATTTTTTTATTATTGCCTAATGTTGGAGGAATAAGGTGATGAGGGTTGATTTGATTTTTTTATTGGAAGGCAAGTTTAAAAGCACTTTTAGAAAAGAAGATATTTTTGATATTTTGCTTTTATAAAAGTATATCATATTATATATCGTTGGAAAGATTATTTCGAGGGCTATTTGACTAAATTATTTAGAAGGATAAATAAGGTGTATGTATAGAGATATTTATGTTTTTGTAAAGAGGTTTCAAAAGTGAATTTTGCCTTGTTCTTTTTCAAGAGGACTAATTCTTCCATAAGGTGACAAGGTATGCAATATTGTGATTTATTTTATTTTAAGGTATAAGTGGTTTTGGGAGTGATAAGGTTATGCAATATTTTGATTTATTTTATTTTATCATACAAGTGGTTTTATGAGAGATAAGGAAGTTGTGAAATTAAAAGCCTTGGTGATTAATATTAATAAGTGGAGTAATGTTGATTGTTTTGTGATCTACTAACCCTTGTGAAGATTGGTAAAGGAAAGTTGTGTTTAGTGTGGCAGATTTTATAGAAAACTTCTTGGCATTAAAAAGTTATGGGCACATTATCCTATTGATTTTTTATGATGGTTTATATATGAAATATCATTGGAGTGAAAATGATTGTTTGTGGTTTTCTTTTCGAAAGTAGTTGGTTGAATGCATCAAGGTTTTATTAATTGAGAGTTGTGTTTAAACCTTGTGTTATAAGCATAGTTTTTGAAGCCCATTGGTTGTGAAATAACTTGAGTTAGAAAAGAACATGAGTATCATTGTTATGTGAGATTTGTGGTTGAGCATTGTTGGAAATATTTGAGTTGGTTGATACATACTTGGACTAGGGTTGTGTGAGACAGAGTTGTCCCTTGTGATGATTGGTTGAGTTGAGTTTATTGAGCCTAGTCAAGTGATGTGTGAAGTTATTGTTCAAGTTTTAGGAAACAAACTATTCCATCATTCTATGTTGAGTTGAGATTGAGGTTAGAACATATTGAGCCCCTAACAATTATCTATATGGTTCTATAATACTTGAGTTGAGTTGAGATTGATGTGGGTTGAGAGTGAGATTAGAACATATTGAGTCTCTAACAATTATCTTTATGCTTCTATGAAGTCGATTTGAGTTGAGATTGACATTCATTGTTGAGTTCATTTTGAGTACTACTTGAGCATTATTGATTGAGCCTTTGAGAAGGCCTTTGGGACAAAGTTGAGGACAGTGTTGGGACAAACTTGCTAGAGTAGATTTGGGCAAGTTTTTTGTGAGCTTGCTAGAGCATATTTGGGCAAGTTCTTGGTGAACTTGCTAGAACAAATTTGGATAAGTTCTTAGTGAGCTTGTTGGAGCAAATTTGGATAGGTTCTGTGTGAGCTTGTTATTCAGCATTGGACAGGTTCTATGTGAGCTTGTTATTCAACATTGGACAGGTTTTGTGTGAGCTTGTTATTCAGCATTGGACAAGTTCTATGTGAGCTTGTTATTCAACATTGGACAAGTTCTGTGTGAGCTTGTTAAGCAGGTTCTGTGTGAGCCTATTGAGCAGGTTCTTAGTAAGCCTATTGACAGAGTTTTGGAGGTGACAGAGTACAAAGGATAGAGTCTCACTGGATAGAGATCCATTAGCCAACATAGTTTAAGATAGATCTGAGTGAGGAGTCTTCAAGTGGAGATAGGTCCACCAATAAGTGCAACAGAGAGACAGAGTCTTCTAGAAGATCACATAGCCAGAGCATAAGGGGAAAGAGTTATCCTTTGGACAGAGATCCATAAACATTGTAATTGGGAGTGATTACCAAAGAGATTTATTGAGAAAGTTTTAGTAAAATATTTTCTCCATGGAGTAGCCCACATTGGGTGAACCACGTAAATTGTTGTGTCTCAATTGTGTGGTGACTTGTGCTCTTGCTTACTACTGCTATCTAAGTTATTAATGCACACTGCTATATTTGGTTATTGCAATTAAGGAAATTAATTGATATAGGTTTGGAAATAAAGTAAAAATTGGTCTTATACTGTTCACCCTCCCTCTCAGTATAAGCTTGTATTCTTCAATTGGTATTAGAGCGGGTTCCTTCGAAAAAGGCTAACAGCTTGAGGGCAGATTCTATAAGAACAAAAATGACAAAGAAAGGCAAGAGTAGAAGCATGAGACACAAGAAGAAAATAACAACTATGGTTATGAAAGAAAAGGAAGAACATATATTCCTATGAATAGAAGGTGAAAGAGAACAATACTTTGTGTGTGGTCAAAGAGATCACAGATCAGGATATTGCAATGGTTTTAGTGATAGTGAAGATAAAATGATACATCAAGGAAACAAGCATGGTCAAAGAAATCTTGAGAATTTGTTTGCTATAGAATATTATAATGACAGTGAATATGAAGAAGGTTTTTTATGGGATAAAAGAAGTAGAAGAAGAACTTCCACTCCAAATAGAACACCTATTCCTAGGTATTGAAGTTAAATAAGAGGATATATCTATCAAAGAACGACATGAAGAGCTTACTATAGCCATTGAGCAAGAAAACAGGTACAAGAAGGGTCTCAGAATACTAAAATGTTTCATATATAGAGACTTTGGGCATTTAGATGATGATTGCACGTACTACAACAATTGCAACAAGAAAAATTTATTTGTGGAAAAAGAAAGCAACAGTTATAGTGACAATCTCAGTGACAGTGAAAATAAATAAGTCTCTTTTTTGGTAATAGAAAAAGAAGATGATGAGCTAAGTAAACAAAAATTATAAATCAAAATGCTAAAATAAGAATACAAGAATCTTGAAAACAAGATTCGAACAGATGTCAAAATCAGAGAAGAACTACTTCAAACAATTAGTAATCTTAGATAAGAGCTTCAAAATGCAAAAAGGATAGAAGAGAGGATGAATGAAGAACTAGCACCGAAATCTTCGTGTGGTAGCATGGTCCAATGAAGAGCGAGGGGAGTGAAAAGGTTTTTGCTTATGAAAGATACGAGGTTCGATTCCCATGGGTTAGAGTTTTGAGCAAGAGAATTAGCCCATGTTTTTTTTGACATGAGCAAGGGGAGAAGGACAGAAGCACATTCTGCGCTCTTCGTCCGATGCGAGTGTATAGCTCGTGTGGTCTTTGGTGCCGCGTTTGAGGATTTTTTGGACAGAGACAAGGGTTTGATTCCCTCTAAGAGGAAAGTAACATTTTTATTAACAATTTTTTATTATTGCCTAATGTTGGAGGAATAAGGTGACGAGGGTTGATTTGATTTTTTTATTGGAAGGCAATTTTAAAAGCACTTTTAGAAAAGAAGATATTTCTGATATTTTCCTTTTATAAAAGTATATCATATTATATATCGTTGGAAATCTTATTTCGAGGGATATTTGACTAACTCATTTAGAAGGAGAAATAAGGTTTATGTAGAGAGATATTTATGTTTTTGTAAAGAGGTTTCAAAAGTGAAGTTTGCCTTGTTATTTTTCAAGAGGACTAATTCTTCCATGAGGTGACAAGGTATGCAATATTGTGATTTATTTTATTTTAAGGTATAAGTGGTTTTGGGAGTGATAAGGTTATGAAATATTTTGATTTATTTTATTTTATCATACAAGTGGTTTTAGGAGAGATAAGGAAGTTGTTAAATTAAAATCCTTGGTGATTATTATTGAGAAGTGGAGTAATGTTGATTGTTTTGTGATCTACTAACCCTTGTGAATATTGGTAAAGAAAATTTATGTTTAGTGTGGTATATTTTGTGGATAACTTCTTGGTATTAAAAAGGTATGGGCACATTCTCCTATTGATTGTTTATGGTGGTTGATTTTTGAAATATCATTGGAGTGAAAAGGATTGTTTGTGGTTTCCTTTTCGAAAGTAGTTGGTTGAATGCATCAAGGTTTTATGAATTGAGAGTTGTGTTTAAACCTTGTGTTATAAGCATAGTGGTTGAAGCCCATTGGTTGTGAAATAACTTGAGTTAGAAAAGAACATGAGTATCATTGTTATGTGAGATTTGTGGTTGAGCATTGTTGAAAATATTTGAGTTGGTTGATACATACTTGGACTATGGTTGTGTGAGAGAGAGTTGTCCCTTGTGAATATTGATTGAGTTGAGTTGATTGAGCCTAGTCAAGTGATGTGTGAAGTGATTGTTCAAGTTCTATGAAACAAACTATTCCATAATTCTATGTTGAGTTGATATTGAGGTTAGAACATATTGAGTCCCTAAAAATTCTCTATATGGTTCTATAAGACTTGAGTTGAGTTGAGATTGATGTGGGTTGAGAGTGATATTAGAACATATTGAGTCTCTAACAATTCTCTTTATGCTTCTATGAAGTGGATTTGAGTTGAGATTGCCATTCATTGTTGAGTTCATTTTGAATACTACTTGAGCATGATTGATTGAGCCTTTGAGAAGGCCTTTGGAAAAAAGTTGAGGACAGTTTTGGGACAGAATTGCTAGAGCATATTTGGGCAAGTTCTTGGTGAACTTGCTAGAGCATATTTGGGCAAGTTCTTGGTGAACTTGCTAAAGTTGATTTGGAAAAGTTCTTAGTGAGCTTGTTGGAGTAGATTTGGATAGGTTTTGTGTGAGCTTGTTATTCAGCATTGGACAGAATCTGTGTGAGCTTGTTATTCAGCATTGGGCAGGTTCTATGTGAGCTTGTTATTTAGCATTGGACAAGTTCTATGTGAGCTTGTTATTCAGCATTGAACAAGTTTTGTGTGAGCTTGTTAAGCAGGTTCTGTGTGAGCCTATTGAGCAGGTTCTTAGTGAGCCTATTGATAGAGATTTGGAGGTGATAGAGTACAGAGTACAGAGTATCAGTGGATAGAGATCCAGCAGCCAACATAGTTGAAGACAGATCTGAGTGAGGAGTCTTCAAGTGGAGAGAGGTCCACCAATAAGTGCAACAGAGAGACAGAGTCTTCTAGAAGATCACATAGCTAGAGCATAAGGGGAAAGAGTTCTAATTTGGATAGAGATACATAAACATTGAAATTAGGAGTGATTCCCAAAGAGATTTATTGAAAAAGTTTTAGTAAAATATTTTCTGCATGGAGTAGCCCAAATTGGGTGAACCACGTAAATTGTTGTGTCTCAATTGTGTGGTGACTTGTGCTCTTTATTACTACTACTATCAGAGTTATTAATGTACACTACTATATTTGGTTATTGTAATTAAGGAAATTAATTGATATTGGTTTGGAAAGAAAGTAAAAAGTGGTCTTATACTATTCACCCTCCCTCTCAGTATAAGCTTGTGTTCTTCAATTGGTATTAGAGCGAGTTCCTTCGAAAAATGCTAACAACTTGAGGGCAGATTCTATAAGAACACAAATAACAAAGAAATGCAAGAGTAGAAGAAAGAGACACAAGAAGAAAAGAACACCTATGGTTATGAAAGAAAAGGAAGAACATATATTCCTAGGAATAGAAGGTGAAAGAGAACAATGCTTTGTGTGTGGTCAAAGAGATCACAAATCAGGATATTGCAATGGTTTCAGTGATAGTGAAGATGAAATGATACATCAAGGAAACAAGCATGGTCAAATAAATCTTGAGAATTTTTTTGCTATAGAAGATTATGATGATAGTGAATATGAAGAAGGTTTTTTATGGTATAAAAGAAGTAGAAGAAGAACTTCCACTCCAAATAGAACACCTATTCCTAGGTATTGAAGTTAAATAAGAGGATATATCTATCGAAGAACGACATGAAGAGCTTACTATAGCCATTGAGCAATAAAAAAGGTACAAGAAGGGTCTAAGAATACTAAAATACTTCATATACGAAGACTTTGGGCATTTAGATGATGATTGCACGTACTACAACAATTGCAACAAGAAAAGTTTATTTGTGGAAAAAGAAAGCAGCAATTCTAGTGACAATCTCAGTGACAGTGAAAATAAAGAAGTCTCACTTTTGGTAATAGAAAAATAAGAGGATGAGCTAAGTAAACAAAAATTAGAAATCAAAACGCTAAAAGAAGAATACAAGAATCTTGAAAACAAGATTCGAATAGATGTCAACATCAGAGAAGAACTACTTCAAACAATCAGTAATCTCATATAAGAGCTTCAAAATGCAAAAAGGATAGAAGAGAGGATGAATGAAGAACTAAGGGTAACCATGGAAAGACATGATACATTAGATGAAAAGGTTCAAAAAGGAGTGGAAACTTATTTTAAGGTTGTATCTTACTTCCAAGAAAAGTCACACTCAAAAGGAAAGGAAGTTCTAAAAGATGAAAGCAAAGAAGCACCTAAGATTTGTGAGGAAAGTTCCAAAGTTCCTATGGCTCCAAATATTCAGTTTGGTTCTTGTTTTGAGATATGTGAATCAATTTCAAAGGGAAAATAAAATCTTGAAAAGGAATGCAAGGAAGAAACTAAAGAAGAGGTTTTAGATGCTACAAAGAAGGTTCAATAATGCAATGCACAAGTTGAAGATTATCATAAGGATAATTGTCAAGAAAGGTATGAGGAACCAAGGCATGAACAAAGGGATTTTCAAGGATATTTTTTCTCTTGTGATGGATTTGAACACAGGGCTATACATTGCAGAATCCATGGATCAAAGAAGTTTGTTTTTGCTAGAAGAAACTTCAAAGGAAGAAGGTATGATTTTTAGGGACATTGCTTCTCATGAAACAGGATTGGTCATAGATCTTCTCAGTGCAAATGAAATGAGCAATATGATTTTGGTTTTAGATCTACACAATTTCAGAAGTCATGGTCATAATGGTCATGAAAACAAAACTTTCACAATACAGGGTTCAAGAAAGGAATGGATATGGAAATTATTTCAAGAAATATTTTAGGATATGGGCACAATCCAAAGGCTACAATATCAAGTGTTTTAATTGCAATAACTTTGGGCATATTGCACCCATAAATAAAATAAGAACTAATGTTATAGATTCGAGGAATGGAGGAGAGGAGCAGCGGAGGAAGTTTAAAAGTTTCGGGCAGGAATAGCAGAGAAGGCACGGAGGGTTTGGGAAGGAACCTTGAGAAGGAATCAGGCAAGGATCCAGAGGAAGGGAGGCCTTCGATGATAGGTGGGGCTGCCCAAAGAGGGCTTGACCCTCCTCAAAAATATCCGGACAAAGGGACCCAGAAGGGCGATGCGGGTCCTAGAGGAGGTCGGTCCTTTGCAAAAACTGTTAAGGGGAGAAAGAGTGATTTCCTTTCACTCCCGCCCCTCATTTCGGTGAATAATAGGATAATGGCTCCTACTGCTTCGATGGGTTCTTTTTTATCCATGGAAGAGTTTTCTTTAGTGGGTAAGTTTCTGGGTGGAATGCCGGATATAGAGACTATACGATCCTGGGCTCTATCCAAATGGAGAACGGTGGGGAGTATGGAGGTTGTTGCCTTGTCCAGGGGGTTTTTCATCATAAGATTTAATAACAAGGAGGATGTGAATCGTGTTCTAACTGGAGGGCCCTAGTTTTTAGGGAAACGCAATCTATTCCTCAGGAAGTGGGGGAGGATTTCGACCCTGAAAAATAGAATATCAATACTTCCCCTATTTGGGTTCGACTTCCTAACCTACCAGCTCAGTTTTTCAATGAGTATTGGATGCAAGGCATCACCAAAGTGATTGGAGAACTGGTTTCCATAGATCATGCAACCTTGGCTAGGACAAGGATGACACATGCAAGAATATGCATCAACGCTAATTTAGACTCTGAGCTACCAAATATTGTGGAGCTAGGGTATGACAACTACCTAAGAAAATAGGTGGTGGAATATGAAAACATGCTAGATTTTTCCCTGAGTGCAAAACCCAAGGCCATTTGCAAAATCAATGCCCTAATCTAGTAGCTAGCAAAGAAAATCAAAGGACGAAAGGCAAACGAGCAAATGAGAAAGGGTTTTCTAGGAACCTCCCTCTAAAAGGAGGCCCTGTGGGCAAAGGAGGGTTTAGGCCATCTAAAAATAACCACATTTATCACGATAAGACAAAATAGGGGGCAGGGCAAGGTCAGAGAAAATACAAGCAGTATCTCACCGACGAACAGGAAAATCAGGTAAGCCCTAAAATTCCAAGCTCAAATAAGTTCAAAATTTTAGATGGTCTAATGGTAGAAGGGGAGAGTGAGGAATTAGAGGAAGGAAACCTACAAGGTGAAATACCTAAAACCCTAGAATCCCCATCAAGTGCGGGTCCTACAAACCCCATAACCAAGAACCCCTCAAGCCCCCAAGGAGGGATAATGCAAAATGCCAGAGAATATAGAAAATGGGTGGAGGAGATAGAGTCCTCAAAAATAGACCTTCCCAACATCATAGCCAGAAGCCTGTCAAACCATTTAGAAGGTTCAATACAAAAATCAGGAGAATACAGGAAACAGATGGAGGAGTTATAATCAAGGATTGAGGTGGTAGAAATGAATGATTTTGAGGAATGCGTTAGTCCTATTCTACAACAGATAGTTCATCCACATTTTAGCCCCAAGCAGACCAGGAGTACTACTAAGTCATCTATTGACTATGGCAATGAGATAAAGAAGAGGAGGATGTCAAATGCAGAGCACAATAGAATGAGGACTGACAATGAGATTGCCAGTGGCAAACAGAAATCATTGATACAACAAGTTATCCCAGGGCATGAAGATAACAAATCAGGAAAACCTCCTCAAGGGAGGGGGAAGAGGAAAAAATCTAAACAATATAAATGAAGGTTCTCTCATGGAATGTGAGAGGCCTCAATGGCCGACCCACTCAGAGGGTGGTTAGCTCGTTAAGAAGGCAATACAATCCAACAATTTTGATGTTGCAAGAAAAAAAATTAGAAGAAGCCCAATCAAAAACAATAGCAAAAAATATGTGGAGTCAAGGGGACATGGTGTACAAAATGGCTAGAGGAACTTCATGGGGGCTCATGGTTCTTTGGGATCCTTGGGTGGTGGAAGGCAGCATTATCCAAGATGATGACAGGGTGTTGAGTGTTTTTTTCCATGATATTGACAATAATAGATCGTGGATCTTCTCAAATGTCTATGCTCTCAATTCTATTCAATGGAGAGCTTCTTTATGGGAGTACCTGGGTAAACTGAGTGATGCTTTCCATGACATCCCATGGGTGGTGGCAGGCGACTTCAACATGCCATTATACCCCTCAAACAAAAAGGGTGGAACAGGGCTCCCAACCAGAAGTATGGAAGACTTCAATGACTTTGCAAACTCAAACCAACTGATGGATGTGAGGCCAAGAGGAGCTAAGTATACTTGGAGCAATAGGTGAACAAGAAGCCAACTTATCCAGGAAAGGCTTGACAGGTTTTTCTTATCAAAAGAGGTAGTTGCTGGGTTTGGAGACTCTACTCTGCAAACTCTTCCCAAAATTTCCTCTGATCACAATCCCATCCTTTTGGAGGTTCCAAAGTCAATCTCCTTCAAAAAACCTTTTTGATTCTAGTCAATGTGGATCAGGCACCCGAAGTTAAAAGAAAATATTTCCAGATGGTGGCAGCAACCCTTTCAGGGAATTTCAGGTTTCAAACTTGCTCAAAAGCTGAAATTAGTAAAGGATAATCTTAGAACTTGGAATAAGGAGGTTTTTGGGAACCTGTTTGAGAACAAGAATCAAGTGGTAGAAAGGCTTTAGGTCATTGACAACTTGATACAAAATGGTATCGATGATGAAGCTACTAGGAAGGAGGAGCAAGCCAAGCTTTCAGAATATCATAATATTTTGTCTTGTGAAGAGATATACTGAAGACATAAATCCAGGGCGTTATGGCTAAAGGATGGTGACGTGAACTCAAAGTTCTTCCATGTCACAACCTTGAGGAACAGAAGTGATAACAATATCAGAGAGTTGACCAAAGTTGATGGATCCAAAACCCAAGATTTGATTGAGATCAGAGAGGAAGCAATTGCTTATTTCAGCTCCCTTCTCGGGGATGAATCCTAGTGTATAGAGGAAGCCAAGGACACTCTCCTCCAATTCATTCCTAGCTTGGTTGATGAGGCCATTAATGGTAAGCTTCTTGCTCCCTTCACTGATGAAGAAATCAGAAATGCTTTTTTTAGTATGGAACCTGAGAAGGCCCCTGGCCCTGATGGGTTCCTTCCTCGGTTCTTCCAAGTTTTATGGGATATTGTGGGAGAGGATGTCATTTCTGCTATCAAAGAGTTTCAGGCTTCAAAACATATCCCGAGAGGGTTCAAGTCCACATTTTTAGCCCTGATTCCTAAGGGCCCAACATCGAAGACAATGGCAGATTTTAGACCGGTTAGTTTATGTAACGTATCCTACAAGATCTTAACAAAAGCCATTGCTAACAGGATGAAAGAAATATTTCCCCTCATTATTGACCCTGGTCAAGGAAGCTCAGTTCAAGGGAGATCAATTGTGGATGGTGTGATCACAGTCCATGAAGCTCTGCACTTTGCTAGGTAAACCAACAAGGAGGTCTTTGCCCTAAAGCTTGATATGAATAAAGCTTTTGATCACATTAACTAGGATTTTTTGATGGCTGTTCTTTTGAAGTTTGGCTTTCATCCTCAATGGGTCAAGCTGATAAAAGAGTGCATATCCGAACCTTGGTTCTTATTTTTGGTCAATGGCATGACAGTTGGGTATTTCTAGAGCCATAGGGGGCTTAGACAAGGAGATCTGATTAGCCCAATGTTGTTCATTATAGTAGCAGAGGCATTAGGTAGAACTATTAAAGCAGCTTGCACCGTTGGTTTAATTTTGGGGATTAAATCCACCTCTCTCACCAACCCAGTTACTCACCAACAATTTGTTGATGACACTCTGATGTTGACCCAGTCGTTAGTGGTTGAATCCATAAGGATTAAGCACATTCTCCAACTCTACGAGGATGCGACGAGACAGAAGGTGAACTTCAACAAGAGTAAGCTTTACTTCCTCAACACCCCAATTTAGAGATAATCTAGAATAGCAAAGATTTTGGGATGTTCGATAGCGACTCTTCCTACATCTTATTTAGACCTTCCCTTTTTCTATGGTTCTCTGAGATAATCTATGTGGGATAGAGTGGTAGAAAGAATCCAAAAGAAATTGGCTGGATAGAAAGGACATTTTTTATCTCAAGTCGAGAAACTTACTCTCACTAAGGCATCCTTACAGAGCATTCCAGTTTATTTTCTATCTGTGTTTAAGGCCCCAACCAGAGTATACCAAAAAATTGAACAGCTCCAAAAGAATTTTCTCTGGTCTGGGTCAGAGGAAAAACAGAGGATCCACCTTGTGGGTTGGGGCAAGGTGTGCAGGCCAAAATAAAATGGGGAGCTAGGACTGAGAAGAGTTGCTCACCTAAACATAGCCTTGCTAGCAAAACAAGCTTTGCGTCTCATTAATAATGAGGAGAATGAGTGGACTGCCATAATTAAAATAAAATATCTTCAAGATACCGAATTCCTAAATGACATAGTGCACAGTAGAGGTTCGGCGTTCTAGAATGCAATCTTAACAAGCAGAGAGGTCATAAATAAATGCCTAAGATGGGTTCTAGGTAACGGGCATAAGATCAGGTTTTGGGATGACAAGTGGGCCAAGGATGAAGCTTTATCTCAGGTTCCTCACCTAGCAAGGATCAAAAGAATCACAGAGGATCTCATAGGAAGGAAAGTAGTTGATTTCATGAGACAGGACAGAGGAAGGCTTTTTTGGAAATAGATAAGGATTCAAGGATTTGAAGCTAAATCAAAAGAAATCCAAAGCATCCTGCATCAACAATTCATTTCTATGAGACCTAAGCAGGATCATGTAATATGGGTAGCTACCAAAAATGGGCAGTTCTCAGTCAAATCTACATACATGCTAATGTTAGATACTAAGGACCCCACACTCCAAACTCAATTGGTGTGGGTCAAAAATCTTAATCCTAAAGTTGCAATGTTCTTGTGGCTAGTGATCCAAGGTAGGACTCTTACTATTGACAACTTGATAAGGAAATGTGTGATAGTTGCTAACCGCTATTTTTTGTGCAGGGCCAACTGGGAGTCCACCCTCCATATTTTCCTTGAATGCCTGGTCTCTCTGAGTATCCTCAATGGGTTATTTCAAGCCTTTAGCATTTGCTGGGTTAGACCAGCCACCATCATTGACCTCTTCCACCAATGGCCAAATCCCTTTGTTAGCCTTAGGTTGAGGTTTTTTTAGAAGATTTGTCTCCATCATTTTCTTTGGTAGGTTTGGCTAGAAATAAACCATAGAGATTTCCATGAGTCGAGCCATGATGTCACCTCCATCACCAATAATATTCTTACCTTCGCCCGTGAAAACGTCAGCCTTATTCCTCATGAAGCTCAAAATCCTTCCCCCTGGGAGATGTTATTCGCTCAATCCTTAAATATTACTCTGGGCGAGAAACTTGTGTCTACTAAGGTCAATTCCATATTATATGTCAAGTGGAAACTGCCCTCGATTGGTTGGTTCAAGCTCAACTTCGATGGGGCCTCTAAAGGTAACCCTGGCAAAGCAAGGGCTGGAGGAGCAGTGAGAGACCATCAAGGAAAGTTGGTGATGGCCTTTTATGAGCAGCTGGGAACAAGGACTAACAATGAGGTGGAAGTAAGAGCGTTATGGAGGGGTCTTCAGTTGGCTCAGGAGATTGAAGATAAACTAATTATCGAAGGAGATTCGATGCATGTCATAAACCTTCTTAGAAATGGGAAAAATCCTCCATGGCGGATTAAGACTATCATCGAAGAGGCTAGGATCCTCTACCAAGCCAGGAATGATTGGAAGGCCCCATACGTGTTTAGGGAAGCAAATAAAATAGCTGATATCTTGGCCAATATAGGAGTGGAAGCCGATGGGCTGGTCACTTGGGAACATGGGGTCCCAAGTAATGTGGACAAATTTATTCAAAATGATCGCCAATGATGATGAAACTGTGGGGTTCAGAAAAAGGGAGAGGAGCTTCATTTTTGTTTTGTCAGTATTGCTTCGGTCCTTCTTGTGATGGCTTTAGTTTTATGTGCAATGGGGAAAGGATCCAGGTGGCATGGTGGCCTCATGTTATGGGGTTAGGTGCAAATGCAGCTACCAAGGACCGATGTCATGATTTCGCGACATGTCGTAGTTTAAGGAAAAGCAAAATACAACAAGAAAGAAAAAGTGTCGCGATATCATGACAAGTTGAGCAAGAAAGAAAAAGGGTCGCAATATCGCGACATGTTAAGCAAGAAGGAAAAAGGGTCATGATATCGTGACATGTTGAGCAAGAAGGAAAAAGGGTCATGATTTCGCGACATGTTGAGCAAGAAAGAAAAAGTGTCACGATTTTGCGACATGTAGAGTAAGAAATGAAAAGTGTCGCGATATCACGACATGTTGAGCAAGAAATAAAAAGTGTCGCGATATAACGACATGTTGAGAAAGAAGGAAAAAGTGTCACGTTTTGGCAACATGTTGAGCAAGATGGAAAAAGTGTCACGATTTCACGACATGTCGCAGTTTCACAACCAAAAGAGAAGAGAAAGAGCAAGAAGGAAAAAGTGTCACGATATCGCGACATGTCGCATTTTCATGACCAAAAGAGAAGAGAAAGAGTAAGAAGGAAAAATGTCACGATATCGCGACATGTTGAGCAAGAAGGAAAAAGTGTCACATTTTGGCGACATGTTGAGCAAGACGGAAAAAGTGTCGCGATATCGCGACATGTCGCAGTTTCGCAACCAAAAGAGAAGAGAAAGAGCAAGAGGGAAAAAGTGTCATGATATCGCAACATGTCGCATTTTCGTGACCAAAAGAGAAGAGAAAGAGTAAGAAGGAAAAATGTCATGATATCGCGACATGTCGCATTTTCGTGACCAAAAGAGAAGAGAAAGAGTAGGAAGGAAAAAGTGTCGCGATATCGCGACATGTTGCATTTTCATGACCAAAAGAGAAGAGAAAGAGTAAGGAGGCGAAAGTGTCGCGATATCGCGACATGTTGGATTTTCGTAGGCAAAAGCCAAGAAAAGGAGCACGGAGGCGATTGTGTCGTGATATCGCAACATGTTGCCTTTTCGTGTCCAAATGCAACAAAAGAGGACAAAGAGGCATAATTGTTGCGATGTTGCGACATGTCGCATTTTTGACATGTCATAGTTTCAACATGTCGCAGTTTCACGAAGATCCAGAGCAAATGAAGGAAAAGACTCAAGGACGACGCGATTTCGTGACTTGTCGATTCTTCACGACTGAAAGCGGCAAGAGAACATAATGGGAAACGAATGTCATGATTTTGCGACATGTCTTAGTTTCACGATAGGCAGTGGCAAAGGAGCAGAATGAAGGCAGATTGTTGTGATTTCATGATAGGCATCATTGTCGTGACATGTCACATTTTCACGACTATCCAGAGCAAATGAAGGAAAAGACTTAAGGACATCGCGATTTCGTGACATGTCGCATTTTCATGGATGGAAGCAGCAAGAGTGCAAAAATGGGAGACGAATATTGCGATTTCATGACATGTCTCATTGTCGCGACATGTCACATTTTCGCGACATGCAGCGGCAAAGGAGCGGAACGAAGGCAGAATGTCGTGATTTCACGACATGTCTCTTTTTCGCGATAGGTCACATTTTTGCAACTATCCAAAGTAAAATATGGAAATGACTTAAGGACGTCGCGATTTCGTGACATGTCATATTTTCGCGGCTGGAAGCAGAAAGAGTGCAAAATGGGAGACGAATGTTACGATTTCTCGATATGGCTCATTTTCGTGACATGTCACATTTACGCAACTTATAGCGGCAAAGGAGCAGAATGAAGGTAGAATGTCGCGATTTCATGACATGTCTCATTTTCATGACATGTCACCGTTTCATGACTCTCCAGAGCAAATGAAGGAGAAGACTTAAGAACGTCACGATTTTGCGACAGGTCACATTTTTGCGGCTGGGGCAGCAAGAAAGCAATGCGGTGGGCCGCTGCCTGTGTTCTAAGGTGTTTGTAAATATGGGTAATGGGTTGTGCTCTTTCTTGGTAGGGTGGCCTCAGAAGGGTACTCGTAGCAAATGATAGATTTTCCCTATTGAGTTTTTGATCCGTAATAGCATAGTGCTAATTTTTGTAAAAGGTTTTGGGTCAACCTGGAAAACCCGGATGTAATGAAATTGTTCCTTAATTACCAAAAAAAAACTTTGGGCATATTGCAAGATGGTGTAGGACTCAATTCCAAACAGGTTCAAGGCAAGAAGGTCAAATAGGTTCAAAGCAAGAAGGTCAAATAGGTTCTATACAAGAAGATAAATTAATTCATCAAGAGAAGGATATCAGAAAAACATGGAAGGAAGTTGATAGAGGAAAGAATCAATGTAAGGTGGGAGTAAAGGTACTCCCACCCCAAAATTAATCACCTCAATAGAGAAGGTGATGAGGGGGCTATGCTTAAGAGTCATATCTTTTAGCCCCATAGGTGTTCCTTTTGCCATTGATGTCAAAGGGGGAGAGATTTGAGGAGAGCATTGAGTTAGGGGGAGCAGCCTCAAAAGAGAGCATTGAGTTAGGGGGAGCAGCCTCCAAAGAGATTATTGAGTCAGGGGGAATAACTTTGATTCTCAAAGATGGTTTTTGTAGTGATTGTGGTTTTTTCTTTAGAGGTGTTGCCATCAATGACAAAGGGGGATATTGTTGGCAATTTGAGTTGTTTTATTTTGTCATTGATTTCACATTAATGTCACAAGGTAACATTGAGTTTTGATGACCAAAGCATTCATATTTCGGAGAGCATGGATATATACAGGGTTTTTGTGAAAACCAAGGTAGGTAAAATAAAAGGTTTTATTTAAAACCATGGATGGCAGATTTTAAATGGATTTTTTTTAAACCCAGGTTGGCTTTTCGTTTCATCGAAAAAGGTGCCCCGGAGATAGAAATATTCAATTTTGAATATTTGGTTTAAATTTTAATATTTAAAATTTAATTTTAAATTTTAAAATTAAAATTACCTCAGCACCGACATCATCATCAAAAAGAAATTAATTTAAAAGCACCACCGACGTTTGTAAAATTAAAGGGAAGTTGCATATAAATGCAAAGGCTTTTATTTCAAAAGCCTTGGAATCGAATGCAGAGGAGATAAGACGAAAAGCGCCGAAATCTTCGTGTGGTAGCGTGGTCCAACGACGAGCGAGGGGAGTGAAAAGGTTTTTGCTTGTGAAAGAGACGAGGTTCGATTCCCATGGGTTAGAGTTTCGAGCAAGAGAATTGGCCCATGTTTTTGTTGACATGAGCAAGGGGAGAAGGACAAAAGCACATTCTGCGCTCTTCGTCCTATGCAAGTGCGTAGCTCGCTTGGTCTTTGGTGCCACGTTTGAGGATTTTTTGGACAGAGATGAGGATTCGATTCCGTCTAAGAGGCAAGTAATGTTTTTATTAACATTTTTTTATTATTGCCTAATGTTGGAGGAATAAGGTGACGAGGGTTGATTTGATTTTTTTATTGGAAGGCAAGTTTAAAAGCACTTTTAGAAAAGAAGATATTTCTGATATTTTCCTTTTATAAAAGTATATCATATTATATATCGTTGGAAAGCTTATTTCGAGGGCTATTTGACTAACTCATTTAGAAGGAGAAATAAGGTATATGTAGAGAGATATTTATGTTTTTTTAAAGAGGTTTCAAAAGTGAAGTTTGCCTTGTTCTTTTTCAAGAGGACTAATTCTTCCATGAGGTGACAAGGTATGCAATATTGTGATTTATTTTATTTTAAGGTATAAGTGGTTTTGGGAGTGATAAGGTTATGCAATATTTTGATTTATTTTATTTTATGGTACAAGTGGTTTTAGGAGAGATAAGGAAGTTGTGAAATTAAAATCCTTGGTGATTATTATTGAGAAGTGGAGTAATGTTGATTTTTTTGTGATCTACTAACCCTTGTGAATATTGGTAAAGGAAAGTTGTGTTTAGTGTGGCAGATTTTGTGGACAACTTCTTGGCATTAAAAAGGTATGGGCACATTCTCCTATTGATTGTTTATGGTGGTTGATTTTTGAAATATCATTGGAGTGAAAATGATTGTTTGTGGTTTCCTTTTCGAAAGTGGTTGGTTGAATGCATCAAGGTTTTATGAATTGAGAGTTGTGTTTAAACCTTGTGTTATAAGCATAGTGGTTGAAGCCCATTGGTTGTGAAATAACTTGAGTTATAAAATAACATGAATATCTTTGTTATGTGATATTTGTGGTTGAGCATTGTTGCAAACATTTGAGTTGGTTGATACATACTTGGACTAGGGTTGTGTGAGAGAGAGTTGTCCCTTGTGATGATTGGTTGAGTTGAGTTGATTGAGCCTAGTCAAGTGATGTGCGAAGTGATTGTTCAAGTTCTATGAAATAAACTATTCCATCATTCTATGTTGAGTTGAGATTGAGGTTAGAACATATTGAGTCCCTAACAATTCTCTATATGGTTCTATAATACTTGAGTTGAGATTGATGTGGGTTGAGAGTGATATTAGAACATATTGAGTCTCTAACAATTCTCTTTATGCTTCTATGAAGTGGATTTGAGTTGATATTGCCATTCATTGTTGAGTTCATTTTGAGTACTACTTGAGCATGATTTATTGAGCCTTTGAGAAGGCCTTTGGTACAAAGTTGAGTACAATGTTGGGATAGACTTGCTAGAGCATATTTTGGCAAGTTATTGGTGAGCTTGCTAGAGCAAATTTGGGCAAGTTCTTGGTGAGCTTGCTAGAGCAGATTTGGACAAGTTCTTAGTGAGCTTGTTGGAGCAGATTTGGACAAGTTTTGTGTGAGCTTGTTATTCAGCATTGGATAGGTTCTATGTGAGCTTGTTATTCAGCATTGGATAGGTTCTATGTGAGCTTGTTATTAAGCATTGGATAAGTTTTGTGTGAGCTTGTTATTCAGCATTGAACAAGTTCTGTGTGAGCTTGTTAAGCAGGTTCTTTGTGAGCCTATTGAGCAGGTTCTTAGTGAGCCTATTGACAAAGCTTTAGAGGTGACAAAGTACAGAGGACAGAGTCTCAGTGGATAGAGATCCAGCATCCAACACAGTTGAATACATATTTGAGTGAGAAGTCTTCAAGTGGAGAGAGGTCCACCAGTAAGTGCAACAGAGAGACAAAGTCTTCTAGAAGATCACATAGCCAGAGTATAAGGGGAAATAGTTCTCCTTTGTATAGAGATCCATAAAAATTGTAATTGGAAGTTATTTCCAAAGATATTTATTGAGAAATTTTTAGTAAAAGATTTTCATCGTGGAGTAGCCCGCATTGGGTGAACCACGTAAATTGTTGTGTCTCAATTGTGTGGTGACTTGTGCTCTTGCTTACTATTGCTATATGAGTTATTAATGCACACTGCTATATTTGGTTATTGTAATTAAGGACATTAATTTATATTAGTTTGGAAAGAAAGTAAAAATTTGTCTTATACTGTTCACCCCCCTCTTAGTATAAGCTTGTGTTCTTCATGCTTAGTGCTAAAAAATTTAGAAATTATGGGTAGCATTAGTGACTGCTAAAATTCAGATTCTAGAAGCACATTCTAAAGAAGTTTTGAAGCCACCAAATCATAGTTTAGAGCAGCAAGTTGATAAGGTATTGAAGCTACAAAAAGGTGAGTGAAGAGATATTTTTGGATAACATAGAAGAGCTGCAAAATCATCCACAAAAGGCAGCCATTGAGGTGACTTGAATCACCACTATCTCCATCATCTACGAGAGAAAAAGGTATGCAACAATAAGGTGCAAAATTTCATGAGTTGAGCTTTCATATATGGTTTTATATTAATGTTTATTAAGCACCATTTTTTCAAAGGATCAAAAGTTGCATAGAATAGTTTTCATTCCAAGTCTTCAAAATAGTGCAGAAGTTATAGTTTACAAGGAGAAAACCTGCACATAAAAAAAATAAAATTTAGGAAGACTATATTTGCATCAGAAAGAATGCAAAATATTACATTGAGTAGCTTGGGTTAATAAGTTAAAGAATAGCCAAGCAAGAAAAATATTGTCAAGAGTTAAAGGCAATATTCTAGTTCAACCAAACTAGTCATAGAAAGAAGATTTTACAAGATAATTCTACAAGAGATAAGGTATATTTTTCAGAGCTCAATTTAAGGAATTGAAGGCAAAAATTAGTGGTAAGGAATAGCCACCATAAGGAGTGATATTAGCTCCAAAATTGGAGAAGCAAATCAGCATACTGCAACAAGAAAAGAGCTCAAAAAGAAGAAGTAACTCCAAGAGATTTTATAGGTAGATTTGTAGAAGAGCAAAACAATTTTTTAAGATACTCTTGGACAAAAAAAACAAAGAGCCAATACATCCCATTGAAGCCCACATTCGGAGTAAGGTAAAGGATAGATTTTTAAGCACAGAGGGCAGTCATAGTATACGTTTGTGAGTCATCCAAAGGACTCCACAAGGACAACAAAAGGGTAGGTTTTACAAAGGAAAAGGAAGTGTTAAGAACTCCTAAAAAATGGCACTCTACAAAACCTTACGAAAAGAGCCTTAGAAAAGCAATAGAAGGTGCATTCAAGAGGTTGAAATTCTAGATTATCTAAGGTGTCAAAAGACTCCTAAAGAAGTATCATAGCCATTAAAATTTCCGCCCATATAAAGCACAAAAATGAACATGCAAAAAGAGATAAGACAAGTGGAAAATACAAAGGTGAAGCTAAATTCATATTGCAAATAAATTATCATCAACAAATGAGGCACCATCATCATTGAAGCAAGCTAAAAATAACAGGTTTTCCACATCCAAGAGCACCATTGAAGATAGAACAAACATTCTTCCAAAGAGAAAACATTTACAACAAGATAATTCATAGGAATAGAGCATTGGAGAGTGCTAGAATATTCAAAGGAAGATATAAATCATTGGCCACATAGAAGAGTTGTTCTAAGCACTCAAGGAGAAGACTGCCATATTGCAAAAGGAGTTTGGAGAACCCAACATTATAGTTTAACATCTTCTAAGCAAGGATAATACAAAGGAGCACCCAACATCATAAAGTAACGCTCCTCCAAGCCAAGATAAGACAAAAGAGCGCCCAACGTGGAAGTAGAAGGTAAGAGCATCTATAATAGCCATCAACCACCAAGGAGTAAGAATATGAGTGTCACTTGTCACAGGCATTGAAAGGAGGAGCTAAACAAATATTTTCAAAGGACAAGCACCACATGTCATAAGCGCTACAAGGAGGTGCAATTATAAATGTTTTCAAGAAGGTGAAGAGGATAAGTGCCATTTGGCACTTCCATATTAGTTTGCATCAAGTAAAGAAGGCTCTTGCATACGTAAAAAAAGGAGAAGAGCCCAAGGCTACATTGAAGACATTGAAGGAATACGTTGCAATTCTGAAAGTACATAGAAACCAGTCGTACAAGTGCACGTAGAACTAGCAAGTGATAGATGACTACGTATCAGAAGAAGATCATTTTTAAAGAGAGAGTTCAAGCCCAAAATAGTGCACATATTAGCCAAGTTGAAGTGTGAAGAGTAGAGCACGTATCCAATCAGTATTCGATTGAAGAGAGAAAAGGAAAACAATCCTTCTACAAGGAGGAAAACATTGACAAGCAAGGTGAAGAGAAACAAGGAAATCAGCCCTTGCAAACCGCATACAAACAACTTGCAAATCATAAGTAAGAAGGTGAGAAACATTCATCATTATATTGCAAGTTTGATATCAAGTTTTATTAAACATTCTAGAGAATTTAATAGGAGCAATAAGGTGTTAAAAAGATCTCTAGAACAGAATATTGGTTTTATAAGACGTAGAGTAAAACTAGAAGCATTTATATCATTTCCATTGCTTCTAAAGAATAGTTGCAAACTCTTAACATAGGGAGATATAAGGAGTAGTAAACAAAAATTAGTTTACAAAAAATTAATATTTCTAAAACTTCTAACTAGGGAGACATAAGGAATCCTACTTCAAATTGAATTTATATAAGTTTAGAACCTATCATTGCATCAAGTTTTGAATCCATATTATTGAAGATTGAATTTCTAATAGCTTTCTACAAGTAATTGATTATAAGTGATAGAGGTGAATCATATTTATAGCATATCTCATTACTAGGGAGTTATAAGGAAGACTACTACAAAGGTTAATACTACAAGACCCAAACAAAAAGAGGGAAAATAAAGATGTCAACCTCAAATAATGAAATAAACAATAGCATGAACAACACCATTAGAAGGGAAAAGATTAATGTTATTAAATCAGGAATCAAGAATCTTTTGAATAAAACCAAGAACTTAGATCTTGGTTCAAGATTGATCTATAATGAGGTACTAAAAGAATATTTCACTACTATGGAATTTTACCTTCATGCTAGACTTACTGAATCATTTGAGAATGAAAATAAATATATTCTAGTTACCTTAGTATTTGGGAGCATTCTTTACATGGAATTACTCTCACTTCAAATTCACAAAGTAGTGGTTGCAAAGAAAAAAGAACTGATTGAGCTACTAAAAGTAAAAACAAAGATAGATGAATCATTCTTAGAGAAAATGTTTCAAGCATCATGTAGTACTAATACTTCAAGTTCTACCTAACACAAAATTTTATCATAATGTTTGTTCAAAAGTTTCTATAATCAGCAAGGATAGTGTTGAGTGGTATTTTCACCCGATTGTGAAAACACACTCTCCGATAGGATTTGGGTTCTAAATCCTCTGCTTG
This sequence comes from Wollemia nobilis, assembly GCA_028583015.1. Classification (NCBI taxonomy): domain Eukaryota; kingdom Viridiplantae; phylum Streptophyta; class Pinopsida; order Araucariales; family Araucariaceae; genus Wollemia; species Wollemia nobilis. The sequence continues at coordinate 6,020,564 of JAQPPZ010016917.1, read as the reverse complement.
CAAAGAAATTAAACAAGTAACTTCTCCAAGGTTCCTGTTATGTTAGCATTTTGCATCCGTGTATTAATAATCTCAAATAAAGATATTTAATTAAAATGCTTGGAACACCTTAGTGGTTGCAAGTAACTGAAAACAAGGGGCACTGTGGTTTATTTTATTGTGAAAATTTAATGATTGTTCATTGAACCCGAATAAAGCAAATGTGATTTGATCTTTATATGACCATGCTGTAACTTCAAAATGAAATTTAATGAAATGCCATAAATGAAGGAATTATTTATGGATTTTGAAGTTTTTTAATTTTTTTATTTTATTTTAATGCTTGAAAAATTAAAGTTGGAACTTCTGAAAAATAAAGTGCAGCAAAAAGAAAATAAAATGCAAAAGAAAAAGAAATTAAAATTGCATTCAGTTTGATGCTATCCCGTCTTGGCAAAACCGAAGATGTGAGGTTTCCATGCATGCAACCTAACCTATTGAACCTGCAAAACACGCACAATCCAAATAAGTTAAGTGCTGGTCTCTGGGGTTTTATTGTGATCTTTCAGATTTAGACATTCGCATGAAGCAACCAAGAGAACTTGCATTCAACTTCACCTATAAGCCTAGAAATCTGAAAAAGGGAAAGATAAACATTAAAACATGCATGCAGAAAATAACTCCTTCTTTCTTGCCAACAAGATGCAAATTTCTGAACACTCCTGCATTAAAGATAAATCCTGTTACAATAGCAGAACATCTGGTTTTCTCAAAACCAGAAAAAGGGGAAGGAAAACAGCCCCAAACAGGCCCAAAATGGCTTCTCGCCTTAGGCACTGCAACTCTGCCCGCAGCGGTTTCGACCCTTGTGCCAATCTGTGCTTCTGCTTTTATACTTTCTGGCAATGCTCTCTGTTTCGCCCTGTGACGCTTCGCTTCATCTTCCAGATCGCTTCGTTTCACCTTCCCCGCCTTTTCATTGTTTTTAACTTTATGCTCGACATTGAAATGCTTGATCTTCTCAATGAACTGTAATGCTTCTACAGCCTTTACACATGTATGCCACGTGTTCCGCACTTTTTTGCATGTTCTATAATGGCTCCATGAAAATCATGACAAAAAATAGCATGCAGCTTTGCTCCTCTACTTTCATCGAGGATGTCTTTTTGTGAATTTTTCTCTTCTCCTTCATGCATGGCGACATGTCGTGATATCGCGACAACTTTTCATTTCGTACACTTTGTTGTTTTTCTGTCGTGAAATCGTGACACTTTTCTCTTCGTACCCTTTTGTCGTGAAATCGTGACGCTTTTCACCTTGGCCTCTTGTGAAATCGTGATGCTTTTCATTGCTTTCCCTCTTGGAAATCACGATGCTTTTCGTTCGTACCCTTTGCTTGTCGTGATATCGTGATGCTTTTCTTCGTGCCCTTTGCTCTTCTTGTCGTGAAATCGTGATGCTTTTCTGCTTTGCCTTGTTTGACTGGTTTGACCTACGATTTTGTGACATGTCATGATTTTGTGACAATTTTCATTTGCCTTTATCTCTCCTCTATAGGTCGCGACGGAGCAACATGTCGCGATATCGTGACACTTTTCATTTTTGGCCGCGATCGCGCAACATGTCGCGATATCGCGACACTTTTCATTTTTGGTCGTGATAGTGTAACATGTCGCGATATCGCGACACTTTTTATCCTTGTGCAATTTTGCCCCTTTTTCTTGATTTTTAGCATCTGGGTCACTGAGATCTTCTTTGAAAGCATGCAAAAAAGGTGGGTCCCCAATTTTGGGGTGTGTTGTGGATCAGCCACAACAAATGGCGACTCTGTTGTCAAATGCTCTTGAGCATTTTCTTGAGAACCCTACCTGGAAGTATATAAACTCGAAAACATGTGTTAGCACATAATAAATATAAACAAATGCCCATAGATCAAAAATACATGAATCATCAGAATCATCAAGTATCAGCTCGGTGTGTGCAATGTGTTTTCATTCCCTATCGTTTGAAATTGATCAACATTCCATCGTCAGTTTTACATGAATGCATATGTGAGATTGTGAATGATTTGTGTAACCTAATAAATATGCTAAGAGATTTTGCTTTTATAAAAGGCATAGTCTTTCTTCTAGTATCATACACAAACATTCAAGATTATCAAACCCTCTTAGGATCAACTATATGTATAATGAATTGCTTTATTAGATCCCAAAGTTGGTTATGAGTCCCTACTATCTTGAACCCATGTGTAAGTGAAAGTGAAATCAGAGCTTTGGGAAATCAGACTCCCAACCTAATCGAGATGGGAGTTTAACCCTATTCTTACTACTCTGATTTGGAATTCATTACCTCACTTTGAGCAAAATAATTTAACCAATTATGGAAGAAATGGTCATGCTAGTCTAACCCTTTGAACAATCAGTGGTCTTGTTTTTAAGACAAGACATGTTGCCATGCATGGGCATACTTAACCCCATAATCCAAGACTTATCTTCATTTCTTTGGACCTTGGGGATGACTACCCATCCTTTGCAGAGGACAAGTAGTACGATCCTTCCAATCCAATATAAAGATGAGATGGGAAAAATTAATTTTTTACTTCTTGGACCTTGGGGATGACTACCCATCCTTGCTAGGGACATGTAGTACGATCCTTCCAATCCAAGCTTTGGATAAAAATGGAAAATATTAATTTTATTGCTTAGACCTTGGGGATGACTACCCATCCTTTGTAGAGGACAAGTAGTACGATCCTTCCAATCCAAGATTTATCATGAAATGAGACATAGGAGCTTTGGGGAATCAGATTCTCAACCTAAGCGAGATGAGAATTTATGCCCTATCCTTACTACTCCATGTAGGTCAAATCAAAGCTTTGGGGAGTTGGATCCTCAACCTAAGTTCGATGAGGATTTAGCCCTATCCTTACTACTCTAATTTTAGGCTTTAAGCTTTATGGAAGTGGTCAAAACCACTGTCTTAAGGATCATGTTGCATAAATAGGATAGACATGAAATACTTCTTTCGCCCAACCCTTTCTTCTAAGCAAGGTTTTGATCATTTTGCTCAAGATCCTTTTTAATGTGTATAAAATGTGCTTGGTTCTAGATATCTCAAGACTCAGTTCCCAACCTTAGGATTTTCTTCTTATTTATGTGATAGCATAACCTTAAGAGGATTTGACACACTTTAATGATTTGTATTTGAAATGCATTTGCAACTAAGATGGCATGTATGTGCAAAGTGAGATGTAATATGAATGCATTGTCTTTTGAATTGCAGATGAAATATTGCCATATAAAACTGACTACTTCATGCATCACAAGTTTCAAACGATATTATTAAAATGTTTGTATTACTTGTGGAGCTTTCTACAACACAATTCCAATGTTCCATATTTCCCCGATCTAGAACATAAGTTAGCATCTCAAGGCAACTTTTTCATCATCATTTTTTTTTTATTATAGACAAACAAAACATGTCAAATAAACACACAACTTTAAATTAAAACTTATTCAATCCAAAACCAAACTGCAATCCCAAAAATGAAAATTTGAAAACACAAACCAAAACCAAACCCAAAGTAACTTCACAAAAGATCTTGAAAACACAAACCAAAACCCAAAAACCAAAATCTATATACAAATGTACACTATAATACAAGATGATGCAAAGCTTGGATTATCACTTTCCTGGATCCCAAACATGATTAGAACATTTCAACAAAAATATAACATGATATGCATGCCAAATGTTGTGGGAATCCAACAAAAACAAGACTAGACCAAACAATGCAACAAATTTCCACTTGCCATGCTCACCATACCAATTTGATTTAGTTCCAATAATACTCCCATAGGTGAGCATCAAATTACTAAAATGATTAGACAATAAATGATTTTCAATTTTATCATGTCTATTCTTTAAAATGTAAACTTCATAATTCCCTCCTTGATTTAGAATTAGGCTATCCTTTTCAAATATGCAATTTTGTAAGTAGGAGCCTATTTCTACAAATTTCAAAGCCAAATCATTTTCCAAATTTGTAGGCCAATCAAATTTGTGTAACAATTTACAAGCATCTAGGATATTTACTAAATTAGGATCATTAAAAGTTTTTATCCTAGATTCAATTAGTAATTGTTGATGAATTTGATTTAACAATTCAAGTGCATCAACTTCTTTTCCATTCATTAAAACAATGTTATTAAAGGTGTGATTAAAAATTATACCTTGTTTTTCATTTACCTTTAATGACATTTCATCATTCAAATTCAAAACATGGTCATGCAAATTTTCAATCCTCAAATATTCTTGGTCAAAGTGCATGTCCCATGACTCATCTTGATGATCACTTCATTTGAGTTGCTTCCAATTGATCAATCTCTTTGTCATTTGGTTCTAATTCTTTGTTCACTATCCATGGTATCTCTTCATTTGAATCCTCAAAATCATCATGCAAACTTGCATCCACACTTTCAATGAATTTATATTCAACATGATCAAATTTTGTCACCTTTTCAAATCTTGTGAATATGAGATCTTCGTATGATGTAGAAGGTTCAACATCCTGCATATCAAGTGAAATATGAGTTTCATCTATAGGGATGTGAGAAAAGAATGCATTATCATATCTCCCCCAACCATTGTAAAAATCGTCATCCAAATCCATGGAATGAAATTCCATGATGTTTGTGACATGATCTTTTGATTCATTCATCAATTCTTTTTCTTCTTTGTCCTTGGTAATAGAATCATTATAATCTTCCAAAATTTGATGAGATTTGAAACCCTCTTCCAAAACATCCTCAAATTGTACAGGAGTTGTAATATCTTCCTTTGAGTAGGCGATTATGTTGTCCCGTATATCAATTGGCACACAAGTTTCATTAGTAGTTTTGGAATGAGTGAAGTCTTCCCACTTCTTCCAAGCATCATAATAATCATCTTTCAAAATCAAGTGGTGACGTTCAACTACTTCTTCAACATCTTCCAATTCATCAATGTGTTTCTCATCAAATTCATCTTCACCTTCCTTAGATGGTTCAATTATTTCCAAAAGTGGGTTATTTCTTGAATTCAAATTTATAAGGCTATCATCGTCCAAATTAGTAACCCATGATTCAATTTTATCATAATTTGGAGGGTGAAGAATTTCTTGATCTTTAATTTTACACATCTCATCAATAGTATCTTCCAAGAACAAGTGGTGAAATTCTATCATATCTTCAAATTTATTTATTGATTTTCTTTCCAATTTCACTTTCAACCACTTCATTCAATTCTATGGTGGGTTCCATCCTATCACATATATCAAACATTGTTGAATTTAGAACCCCTTCATCCGGATAATCGTGTATCTCTATGAATGAGATCATTTCTGCATAATCCTCACTAGTGGATGTTGGCTTATCAATTTGCACCTCCTCGTGGACTACATCTAAGGTGGTTGTAAGATTTGGATATTCAAATTCATCCCCTTGATCATTCACCTTAGGTATCATTGGAGTGGAGGGTGCTATGTTTGATGGTTGGTGTAGGTTGGCATCAAAAGAACAATCTCTCATGTGAACATGTTGTGCCTTTTCTTCTTCAAGACCTTGTCGTTCTATCTCTTCTAAGACCTCATGGATTTTCTCTAGGGACAAACCACTCAGTTTTTCCTCAATGAGTGAAGCAAGTGTGGGGTGTATGGCTCCTAGGTATACTTCCATGGCTTCCTCTTCCAATGTGTTAAAATTTTCCCACATTTGGGAGTGCAACTCACGAAATCTTCCATTGAATTGACTCAAGGATTCATTAGGCTCTTTACATATGGAGGTAAACTGATTTTTCAAGATTTCTAAGTCAACTTGATTACCAAAATGATAAAGATAGGCTGCTTCTAGTTGTATCCAAGAAGTCCTAACCTCCATGGGTAGTTGGCTGTACCAAAAGAATGGTTTATCATCCAAAATGTATGCAAATAACTTACAAGCCACCTCCTCATAGAAAATCTGGAATTTACATAATGTATCCTTGTAGACATGCAGTTTTTGCAAGTATCCTAGTGGCACCTCTTGATTAAAACACCGTAAAAAATCCAATAACATTTTAGGAATTTGATAGGGTACCACAGGTATAGATAAACCCTCATAATGATCCTCTATCATTGATACCATTCTTTCTCTTAGAGACACTATTTCAGCTCTCAGGGATACCATTTGCTCCTCAAGTGTTGCCATTAGTGAAACTTAAAATGTAATTTTAGAACCAAATCTGTTGAATATTCAACCTGCAAGGTAAAAAAAAATCAAGTTAGCATCAACCAAGAGATGTACTTATTAAAATCAAATGTCAAGTAATTGCATGAGACCAAAATTTTCAAAATTAAATCAAATCACATATTTCTGTATGAACAATCAAAAAGTGTTAGAATAATATACAACATACCTGAATTGCTTAAAATAGAACAAGTAAATAAATTCAGGCCGTCCTTTTTACAATCCGCTGAGTGTTAGAGGACTAAAGCATAAAAAATTTAAATTTAAATAACACTAAAATAAACCCGTTCGGCCCTCCTAGCACCAATCCGTTGAGTGGTGTTAGAGGCCGAAGATGCTAATCAAATGGACTTGAAATATTTAGCAATGTAAAGCTCTTAAACAATTATAAACCCGTAGCATCTAAAATCATGATAAAATAAACCTCTTCATGCCCTCCTTCTAGCGCCAATCTGTTGAGTGGTATTTTCACCCGATTGTGAAAACACACTCTCCGATAGGATTTGGGTTCTAAATCCTCTGCTTGCAAAGAAATTAAACAAGTAACTTCTCCAAGGTTCCTGTTATGTTAGCATTTTGCATCTCGTGTATTAATAATCTCAAATAAAGATATTCAATTAAAATGCTTGGAACACCTTAGTGGTTGCAAGTAACTGAAAACAAGGGGCACTGTGGTTTATTTTACTATGAAAATTTAATGATTGTTCATTGAACCCTAATAAAGCAAATATGATTTGATCTTTATATGACCATGTTGTAACTTCAAAATGAAATTTAATGAAATGCCATAAATGAAGGAATTATTTATGGATTTTGAAGTTTTTTAATTTTTTATTTTATTTTAATGCTTGAAAAATAAATTTGGAACTTCTGAAAAATAAAGTGCAGCAAAAAGAAAATAAAATGTAAAAGAAAAAGAAATTAAAAATTGCATTCAGTTTGATGCTATCCCGTCCTGGCAAAACCGAAGATGTGAGGTTTCCATGCATGCAACCTAACCTATTGAACCTGCAAAACACGCACAATCCAAATAAGTTAAGTGCTGGTCTCTGGGGTTTTATTGTGATCTTTCAGATTTAGACATTCGCATGAAGCAACCAAGAGAACTTGCATTCAACTTCACCTATAAGCCTAGAAATCTGAAAAAGGGAAAGATAAACATTAAAACATGCATGCAAAAAATAACTCCTTCTTTCTTGCCAACAAGATGCAAATTTTTGAACACTCCTGCATTAAAGATAAATCCTGTTACAATAGCAGAACATCTGGTTTTCTCAAAACCAGAAAAAGGAAGGAAAACACCCCCAAGCAGGCCCAGAATGGCTTCTCGCCTTAGGCACTGCAACTCTGCCCACAACGGTTTCCGACCCTTGTGCCAATCTGTGCTTCTGCTTTTATACTTTCTGGCAATGCTCTCTATTTTGCCCTGTGACGCTTCGCTTCATCTTCCAGATCGCTTCGTTTCACCTTCCCCGCCTTTTCGTTGTTTTTAACTTTATGCTCGACATTGAAATGCTTGATCTTCTTAGTGAACTGTAACGCCCCTACAGCCTTTACACATGTACGCCACGTGTTCCACACTTTTTTGCATGTTCTGTAACGGCCCCATGAAAATCGCGACAAAAAATAGCATGCAACTTTGCTCCTTTACTTTCACCGCGAAAACGCGACATGTCGCGATATCGCGACATTTTTTTGCCAACCCTTTCTTGCCTTCATGCACAGCGAAATGGCGACATGTCACGATATCGCGACAACTTTTCATTCCGTACACTTTGCTATTTTTCTGTCGCGAAATCGTGACACTTTTCTCTTCGTACACCTCGGCTGCTTCCTGTCGCGAAATCGTGACGCTTTTCATCCTTGGCATGTATTGCGGCTTCTATGGAAATCATGACGTTTTCATTCTCTTCAATTTGGCCGCTACATGTCGTGAAATCGCGACGCTTTTCATTTCGTACCACTTTGCCAGTTTTTCGTCATGAAATCGTGACGCTTTTCTATCTCGGGCTCCTTTGCTGCTTCCTGTCGCGAAATCGTGACGCTTTTCTGCTTTGCCCTGTTTGACTGGTTTGACCCACGATTTTGTGACATGTCATGATTTCACGACAATTTTACAATCTGCCTTTCTCTCTCCTCTCTGGACCGCGACGGAGCAACATGTCACGATTTCGTGACACTTTTCATTTTCTGGCAGTGACCGCGCAACACGTCGCGATATCGTGACACTTTTCATTTTCTGGCAGCGACAGCGCAACATGTCGCGATATCGCGACACTTTTCCATCCTTGTGCAATTTTGCCTTTTTCTTGATTTTTAGCATCTGGGTCACTGAGATCTTCTTTGAAAGCATGCAAAAAGGTGGGTCCCCAATTTTGGGGTGTGTTGTGGATCAGCCACAACAGATAGTAACGAAAAAGACAAAGGCAACAGGAAAATTTTGTTGCTGGAATCAAGTGATAGTGCAACCACATATGAAAGTTCAATAAATGGAACCAACGAAAAGAAAGAATAAGAAGAAGAGGAGGCATTAAATCAAGGAGGAATACAACAACAAGGAACCACATCAAGATGAATACTACTCAAGAGTCAAAGATCCATATTGAAGACTAATGTCTTCCAACCAAATAATGTAATACAGGGGGTGTTGGAAAATATGGCTATTACATCATTTGGTTATTTTCTAATGTACCCTTATGGGTGCATATTTAGTTCAGGATTATATTAAGAGTTATTGCTTTATTAGTGTAATAGAATAAATACACAAGTGTTAGAATGTGCAATGATGTAAATGTGCATGTAGTCCACATGTATATGTCTTAGGGTTGAGTGAGAGGCAAGTAACCTATATTTCTATATAAAGGTCTCATTGTGAGTGATTGTGAGAGATTCGAAGTAGTGCAAAGGTGTGAGTAGTAGTAGGCACAATGTAGCTCCATTTTGCTATCATGGAGGAGTTGCAAACTCCATGAGAGGAGCATTGTAATTTTCATAATCTTTCTATATGAGCATTATATCAAGTCTTCTATCTTATTTTCATGCATGGTTTTTTGCTATTATCATAGTTGTATCATTGCATGCTTATTTCTATACTTGTGAATGCATTTCCTTTATGTTTAAGGCTCTAAAAGCTAACAAATATTTTCCAACACCTATGTAAACATAGTAATTCAGATATTATGAGTGATGCATATGGAGGCCTTTACCATAGGGGCTTCCCCAATTTAGAGTCTTATGAGGATATTCTAGACAATGGTATATTTCTTCACCATAATAATCAAAACCCTATGTGGGTGTCATAATCAAGGAAGTTAAAATGACATTTTCTCTTATCATTCCCTCATGATCTACCTTCTGGTGTCAAATATCTTGTAACTAATATCTCCCTTTAATTCTAAAGTGATGGGAAGTACAGGTGAGAATTTACATTTCTACAAATTTGGTAGCCTCTCTACCTTTTATCTCATTCCATGATTAAAATTGATGGTGATCTTCTATTTGGATAACTAGCTTTATGCAACTAGGTAGTATAACATCAATCAATAATGATGGTCCATTTTTTTTTTTTAATTTACATGGTGGAATCGGTACCCGCCACGAATCCGGGCAGGTTGTCCAGCTTTTATGGCCACCACAGTATTCTGCGTTGTTCGCCCCGAAGCCACCACACAGATCTTCGTGCAGTCCGCCTCTATAACCACCATGCCACAATCATTTTAAACCTTTTACGCCGCTGAAAGCACTAGGAAAGGGACAAGCATTCAATCCGACGAGGCTCGAGATTTGAACCTTGGACCTCCGCCCCCCTTATGGGGTTTGGATGAACCAATTGGTCTACATCTCGGACCTAAAAAAATAAAAAAATAAAAAAAAATAATGATGGTCCATTTTCTTGTTGTCTCCATATCATCCTTTAGAGCATCATACTGTTGGGGTACAATTTTTACCCTAGCTATACTTCCCAATATTGTAGAAAAATACCCCATTTTTAGGATGTTGGCTTCTTTATCACTCAATGTAGCCCAATTGTGTAGACTTACTTAGATAGTCATAGGAGTCCTAGGTGAATTCTTCTCCATTTGTTGAATGAAGTCAGTTTCCTAGATTTCATCTCCAAAGAGGGATACTTCTTTATAAAAGGGTTCCCTCAAGGTTTCTCCGCACCCTTCAAGCTTAGCTTTCTTCAAGACAAAATTATGTCTCATGTTTTTGGTTAGCTTCTTCTATTTCATCTTCATCCTCCAATAGAAATATAACATATACATATCTCCTCTATTTTTGCTATATGATTCTCTCCCCCTAAAGAGAAATAAAAAGTCTCATATTTTGGGAGAGCAAACATTTCAACACCCTTTGATGAATTGTGAATATCATACATGACATCTTAGATAGGAAATGACTTTCAACAACCTTAGGTGCCTCAAGTGTCATAGCTAATTGAATCTCACATGGAATCTCATGAACTTTATAGTCTTCTAAAATTCTTCACTGAGGAAGTAAAATGCTTTCATGAAAGTGATTTATATGCTAATTATTTAGACTTTGTAGTGTCTCCTTCTTCTTCATATTCTACCCCAATTCTTTTTTTGTTGCTCTTGCACACTCAAATTCATCATTTGAGGGAGACATTGATGCTTGATAACCTGATTATATACTTTCCCTTGTTATCTCCATAGGTAGGACGTTCTCAAAATGGGACTTAAACCACTTCCATCTTGGTTTAATTTATGCTTCCATCATAGACTCTTCTACTTCCAAGGAAAAAGCAAATACACACTCTTCTACAAACTTTGATTTTGTATGAGTAAGGATCAATTGATTCATGATCTTCTTCATCCTTTGATTCCTTTTCCATGTTCTCCCTCTCCTTTTGTTTCTCCTATTGTGCTACAATAAGTCCTTTATCCCTTTAATTATAAAGTAGCCTTCCCCTTCTAAGGACTATTGTACCCTCCCTAGTTTCAACTTGGTTATTAGCAAATTGCTCTTCATAGGCTTTTATCTTATCTCTAGTCTCAATCCCTTGTTGATTAGTGCAAGTAGCATCATCTTCAAATATTAACTCCTCATTTGTTTCTATAGAACTAAAATTTTCTAGGATTACATCAATAAGATTAGGTGGGATAGGTGTTGATGGAGGATTCTATGGTTTTTGGTGAATTGCTCCGTTTTGCAAGCAAATTGCTCTTTTGATCCAATCAATACATTTTGCAAGTGAATCACTCTTTTAAGCTAATCGATCATTTTTACAAGCAAATTGCTCCTGTAAACCAATCGATCTATTTTAAAGATAACCAAATTTTATTAATTTTTATAAGTTTTACTATTATTGGGTTCACAACATTTATTTTCTATGGGTAATTCCTTAGGATCAGAAGGTTGTCTATAACATACTTTATTTTCCATCAGGATCTCAACGCAATAAATTTCTGTACAGGAAAGTTCAAGGACAGGCTTGAACAACCCATAAAGGTGATGAAAAGACTGGCTGCTAAAGATTTAAGTCCTACCAACTTAAAAAAATGTTTATACATAGCAAACGTTAAAGTCCCATCGACTTACAAAAGTGTCTCTACACAACAATTGGAAAAGAAGTGACATCACGCTTGTGTCCGCTCATGACTTTCCAGAAAATGCTTCCAAAATTTACATGGCGAAAAGCTTTCCTTGACAAGATTGATGTAATGCTTTACATTCTCCAATCTCAAATGTGGATCCCAATTTCACACGTAATTAGAGGTACCCCTCACCCCTTAGGGCTTAACATGTGCTAAGCCTCACAAACACGTGTAAGCCAGGACATTTTTGTAGGTATATCAACTTCAAAGAATACCTACAAAGATCAATTATTTGTGGGCCCCACACAAAATATCGCCGTTTCATTGCCGCCTTATCTGATCGGGTTTGAAATCCCTCTTTTGCGCCACGTCACCCACACGATACCCTGCCACGTCGGAAAAATCCAAAGCAAACCGCCCCGAAAGGGATGGTTTGGATGAGATTAGGGATGCCAAATTTGTGGCCAAAAACACACCTAACCTGTCGACAACTATGCCAGAATTCCAATTTCATATGCCGGGGAAACAGCCAAAGCTGTCTCCAAATTATCCACCCACCCAAAGTTAGCGGCGCCCTGCCCAGACCTAATTTCATTGGCTCCTGTTTGTCGGAAGCTTGTTACGTCATTTTCTGCGCTGGACCTCAATGAAAAAAACAGCTTAAAAAACGCTACCGACGCTAAATTAGCCAGAGGGAAAATTTGTCGGAAAGCGGAGACATCTAGAGGTGGCGACAAAGTCTGGACCATTCCATATAAAAAGAATACAATAAACTTTATGACTGTCCTAGCATGGGTGAAATCATTCTGCCGCTGCCATCTGGCAATTCAGTCATCTTTAAAGGAAAGGAAGCTTCGTTGGCACGTGTGCATTCCGTACTATTGGCTTTTTCTTGAAAATGTTTAAATAAATAAAATAAATTGGATTGTCTGCACATTGGCCCCCGATAAAGTACTATGGCGGCGAATAATTAATGGTCACACATTCCATTGTCATTATTAAATTGACTGAGCCGTAACTTACTATGTTTAATATTTTTTATTTTATTTACTCCGCGGCGCCCGACAACTTTATATTTAATATTCGTAAAATTCTTCGATCAACTATTTAAAAAATTAAAATAAAATTTTCAAAGGTACGTAGTGCTTGCCGTAGGACATTAAACACTGGGAATATGTATTAGTGTACGCAATGAGAGTACGGTCAGATATCACCGATACTTCTGTCGATTTCGTTTTCCCGACTTTCACGGTGCTCATAGATTTTTTTTTTATTTTAATTAAAAACATTTACAACTAGTATTAATCTTTTGAATTTTTGTGGTTTAATATATTTTTGCGAAGTTGGAGATTTGAAGGTGGGTAATCCTCCTTATATGTTGTGCGTTTTCCTTCTACGCCAACCCCGATTAGGTCGAATTGTTTTGAGAGTTAATGTTTATAGAATAAAAATATTTAGGTTAAATTATTTATTTATTTATTGTTACCATTAAGACCATGAGGTAGGTAAAACTATAGAAACATATGATGCAGATAAGAGAAAGGAGTCTTCATATGGACGACAACATAAGTTTTCTTTCTATTCACAACTTTAAGATACATAGTAATCACACGTGCAATCTACAAGGTTCAAGACAATAAGACCAATTCAAAGTCTTTTGTGAATCTTCTTATGACGTCGTTTAATTGTACAATAATAGCTTTGTATTGTCATTTGCATTCCTTGTACAACATCTTTAGTCATACGACAATAACCTTCTCATTGTATGATCATGTTCTTTGTATGGTTGATAGTGTTTAATTATATAGTGGTTAATTTGTATTGCAATCTAACCGTCGTCATTGAACAATGACGTGCATTGTATGACAACTTTCGTCAATTGTATAGCACGATCATATGACGACTCAACTCCTCCTAAGATGATAAAGTCCCAAATGGTAACCCTTCGACGATACTCTCTTGAAGCTTTTCTCGATAATCAATTTACCAATTGAATGATGAACCCTTTCTTACTTAGGTGGTTCTTCCAAGCCCGAACGGTAACAATTAGGACTTCAATGATTTGAATGCTAGCAATCTCCAATTCTACTTGAGCTCAACCACTTTTTACCTTACCTATAGTCTTGTAATCCTACATTCCCATCTATAGTATACACAACCAAGAATATAGAGTAGTTATCATTCATATATGCACATAGAGATAGGAAAGGAATATTATTTTATTGCTAATATGTTGAAAGACTTCTTAGGACATGTTACAAGGTATCACACAACATATCGCTCCTATTCGCCATTGGATACGTACCCTCCTAAGATTACTTTTATCTCTGAATCTACCAAGCTTCTTTTCCAAGTCATTGCAAACCTTCCTTTCCTCTTATTTCTCTTCACTTTTCTTTTTTCTTTCTCTACATGATACACTTCACATGTCGTATCTCCCTCTTCGAGTATTTAAACCTATACATTATTTTCTCCCCCTACTTCATGGTTCTTCACTGCTATCATTTATTTATACATATCGTTCTCTCTTCTCTCTAGGTGTCATTCATTTTTTCTTCCTTACCTCTTCGTTTTCTATACTCCCTTTTTCTCTCCTATTGGTCATTTTGCCTCCTGCCCAATTTTGTTTCTTTCCTGGATGCTCTTGTGTCCATTCCACTTCCTCTCCTCACATCACTTCCTCTTCCACTTCTCTTTTTCTCTCTTATGTTGCATTGTTTCCCTTGCCTTTCGATAATTATAGAAACGACCAACATTCTGTTGGATGCTCTTGCATCATACTCGTTGGGTAAGATAAAATATTCCATGAGCTCCAACTCATGAACATGAATTGCTCTTCCAAGCTATTATCATTTTAGCTTGGTTGTCTCCACAAGGTAAACTTTATTGTCTTGTCTTGGCCTTCCTCCAAGAACTAAACTTTCTCTTATAGAATGCACTTAGCATCTGTTTCACTTTGTCCCATTCCATTGCATCCATCCAACCACAATCAACAAGTATTTTGTTGGCTACTTTCTCTTGATGCCAATACCTTTTTTTGGAGTGATCATGTCCTTCACAACTTCTACAAATATGCTGTTTCCAACACCTAGTTGCAACATATCCAAATCTTCCACATTAACTGCAACAACCCATCCTAGGAACTTCATCCCTTCTATTATTCTCTCTACTCATAAATTTGGTCTTACTGCTTCTTGCTTGACTTGTATATCCAAAGCCTTCATACTTTGGTCTTATTTTTGGGATTATGGACATTTTCATACCTTACCCATATCTTCCCAATATTTTACCATTGTACTCCATTCTTATCATCAACTTGGAGCCAATGCCTTTGGTGTAGCTTTCAAAGCACCCAAAATATTCATACCCACTCTAAACTCTACCATCATTACAATGTCCTTCACCATACTTTGAAGTACCATTGACACTATCAACTCTGACAATATGACCTTTATTATGGCCAACATGACAATCAATGTCATAATGGCATTCATCTCCCTCTTCTATCTCTTCATGCTTATTTTTCTTTCTTTATCTACAACAGAAGTTGTACTATTATCTTCTATTAGAAATAGCTTATATTACATTATTTGGGTCATGTAAATGTACCTTCCTTGGCACATACTTAGGACATTAGATTACTTTAGAGGGAAGTTATGTAGTTACTTCATGTAGTGTAATAAATGCAAAAGTATCAATATGCAAGTTGTAATGTGCAAGGTGTCCACTTGTACAACTAGGTAGAGTGTTGGCAAAGAAACTTATCTTCCTATATAAAGGGCCGTAGATGTAGAAGAGAACACAGTAGTGTAGAATTATAATAGTGTAGGATAAGTAGTAGTGTAGTGTGTATGAGCTATAAGCTCAGATCTCATTCATTAAGCAGTATCTTGTATCATGGAGTGTTTATTTCCTCCATAGCTACTATTGTACTAATTTTTGTCATTTCTATTTATAGCATATTTCAGTCATCTTACAGTGTTACTTTCTTTCTTATTATTCAACATCTTGTGAATGCTATCTCCCATTGCATGTTGTATCAAAATCTAATAGTGGTATCAGAGCTACAATAGATCAATAGGAAAATCACCATTATCATTGACCCTGATTTTTTTGTCAACCTGATGCACCATTGGACCAATCACTATCAAAATTTCTCATAAGAGTCTAGGTGATAGAATTAGGGAGATCCACAAGTGAGGACTGAATGAAATCTTAGTTTCAGAAATACTGAGATTGCATATGGCTAGAGTCTTTCCACAGGGTTGCAAAAAAACTCGTGAAGACTAGGACTCAATGTTTGATCCACTAGTTTGATGAAACAACTAGTGAAGCTCATCTAAGAGATTTGGAAATATTTACTTGAAGTTTCTTTTATTGCAGGGAATTAATTCTCAGATGATTGGGATACCTCATACAATAGAAATCTAGGAGACATCAACTTCATTGTCCGAAGGTTAGAATACCTTCATAGTGCAAATATTATTTGTTGCAAAAAGGAGAATACTTCAGAAGAAACTTATGGAAAAGAATCATGGTGAAGTCAGGAGATAGGAGATCTCCATTGCTAGATTGAATAAATTCACAAAAATAAAAAAGCCATAGAATCCTTGATTTAGAATAAAAGGCCATATAAGCCTTGATCCAGAAGAAAAGACCACAGAAGACTAGAAAAGGCCATAGAAGCCTTGATATAAAAGAAAAGGCTACAAAAGCCTAGAAAAGGCCATAGAAGCCCTAATATTAAAGAAAAGGCCACAAGAGCCTTGATACTGAAACATGCCACATATGCCTTTATCTTGAAGAAGACTCCAAAAGGGAGTACTTAATTCAGAAGCATATTTTAGTACTAATATTTTTGTTGCAAGTAAAGGAGATCCAGTAAGTCGAGAAAGCTTCCTACAAGAAAGTTCAGAAGAGCAACCTCTTTAGAATCAATCCAACACCTCAAGCAAAAGAGATCAAGAGAAGATCTCATTGAAGAACTTCCAGACAAGGAAGAAGAAGGACTAGAAGAGTCCTACTCAAATCCAAAAGCAACAGAATAAGATATCCAAGAGAAGATCTCACCACCAACACTTCCATAAGTAGAAGGTTGAAGATAAGGTCTCAAGGAAGACCAAAATAAGCCGCAAGATCAAAGACCTTGGTGAGGTCTCAACGAGCATCCAACAAAAGGCTAGGAGAGCCTTGTTGAATAAATTATCAAAGAACTCATTGGAGATATCCGCAACCAAGGAGAAGCCCATGATAGTGAAGGACTTGGGGCAATTATCGCCATCTGACAACAAGCCCAAGATGAGGAGAATTTGGTAAGGAGTGACAAATTTGAGCGAAAGAAGAATCTAGTTAAGACCTCAAGATATTAAAAATCTTGAGAAGAAGATCCTGCTTGAAGTCATAATTCAACAAGAAGACTTGAATATAGAAGAATCTGGCCAAAACCCAAAAAATAAAGATTACCTCCCACAGTAAGAGGACATCGCTTTAGGCCTTATTTTTTTTAATTGTAGCTTTTAAACAAGACTAGAGAGGGCTCTGCTAGGGTTTGATGAGGAAAAACTACTATGCTAGGGTTTGATGAAGAAAAACTACTCTGTGGGGATGGCAGTAGCTTTCGAAGGAGGTCTAAAAAATTGGAGGAATATCGTGATGGCATCGGGTCCGACACAGAGAGTGCATGCTCGTGATGTTTTTTCATCTAAAAATGACTGGAAGGAATAGGATTTTCCAATGCATGTCGAGAACTACTTGTTAAAGAACAATGGATATTTGGAACGATGTGAATACAGGCCAGTTCTAGTGGTTCAACCAGAATCTGTGGTAGAAGATGTGAAGTATCTAACCAAACATGCCCTTATTGGCAAATTTTTGGGCATCCAAATTTCTCTCCCCTTTGTGGAGGCTTGGGTCAGGAAGACTTGGAATCTTGAAGGCAATGTGGAGGTGATGTTGAGTGCGAACAACTATTTTATGGTGGTTTTCTCTTGTATTGCAGATCATAACAAAGCATTTGAAGGGGGTCCTTATTTCTATAACCAAGTGGGACTCTTTCTTAAACCCTGGCATGTGGGTTTCAACCCATAAAATGAGCAGTCATCGCGGGTTCTAGTATGGGTGCGGCTTCCATGGCTCCCATTGGAATTTTGGAGAACTGATATCTTGCATAATATTACCCTTCTTCTTGGGAAGTCGGTTGGACCGTCACAAAAGACAATGGATAAAAAGGAAATCTCTGTTGCTCGTATTTGTGTTGAAATTGACGTAAATAATCCTATTACAGATTCTATTGAAATACAATTTGGATCAACTACATGGGTTCAAAAACTTGACTATGAAGCTCTTCCATTTCGTTGCCGAATTTGTCGTGAATATGGCCACCTGCAAAGAAAATGCCCTAAGTTTGTCTCGTCTGTGGCTTCAAATCTTGGGCCCTCTCAGTTTGGACAAAGTTTAGATAAAGGAAAAGCCCCGATAAAGGAAGGGGAACAAGATAAGGAAGGTTTTGTTTTGGTAAAAGCCCAAAATAGAGGACGAAGGGCAAACAAAGACCTTAAGGATAGCTAGCCAGATGCTCTACTCAACCGTTTTGAAATATTAGATGATCTTGATCAGTGCGTGGAGATACCTGAAACGTCGCTATCTGATTCAAATATAACAAGGCCAAATCAAATGTCTCTTCTTGAGGAGGAACTTAAGGAATCAGATCTAGGGCATTTAAATGAAGAACAAAGGGCTTTGGATCTGAGTATAGGGGACATGGTTGGGTCTAGCCCTATAAGGGAAACTATTTTAGAAAGTGGTACATATTTAGTTATGCCCTCTCCTCCTCAGGCAATGATGCAGTCACCTTGGACTGCAAAACTCCTACGGTGTTGGGATTGCAGCAGAAAATAATAAAAAAAGTTTTTTCGGATAAGAATATGAAGGTGGGTCAGAAGAAGGACCAGTATAAAATTAAGTTAATGGGGTAGACTTTGGTGGAGTCAGGCTTGGTGAGAACATTGGACTCCCATTTTCATAACAATTAAAAATGATTATCCTCTCATGGAATGTAAGGGGGTTGAATATCATCCCCAGACAAAAAGTTGTTCGTGATTTGGTTCATGTGCATTCTTCAGATGTTTTTATTCAGGAGACTAAATTGGCTATTGATAGTATGTTCAATATTGCTCCTAATTTGTGGAGAATGGGGTAATGCTAGTGTATTGGTGCATGTGGATATGCTGGTGGTATCGCTTGTTTATGGGATCCGGTTAAGATATCCCATCTTACTTGGATTTCCAACAGATGGTCTATTTCAATGGTCGGGCATGATAATGAATCTGGTGAAACCATCCTACTTACAAATGTGTATGCTCCTGTTGATTACAATGGTAAAGTGAATTTGTGGGAGCACATTTGCTTTGTGAGAAGTTTGGTTCCCCTGTACCCATGGATTTTGGCTGGAGACTTCAACTCTACCACTTGTCTGGAGGAGAAATGTGGTGGGGTGGACTGGCTCGAGCCTTTTTCTTCTGTCTTCGGTGCTCATATCCATGCCCTAAACTTAGTTGACATCAATATAGATAATGAGATCTTTACTTGGCACAATAGAAGGATTGGAGAAGCTTCCATATCAAAGAGACTAGATAGGTTTTTGATATCCAGTTATTGGATGGGTAATAACATAAGTGCTAGTTCTATGATTCTGGAGGGTAGGGGATCTGATCATTGGCCTATCAAACTCTTTGCTTTGGAGTTAGGGCTAAAAAATAATCCCTCCTTTAAGTTTCAACTTATGTGGCTTCATGATCCTAAGCTTCATGATTTCATGCAAGGCTGGTGGACCATTGACAAACCTCCTCATGACACCGCTATGTATTCCTTTATGAAGCGACTACAATTTGTAAAACATAAATTGAAGATATGGTGTAGACACCTAAAACATGCCATGCCGAGGGCGACTACTCATATGGACATGCTACAAAACCATATGAAGGATCTTGGACAGACTCCAAGATAGAGCAGTGGTTCTAACCACTCAATTTAGGCATTTTGGCCTAAGCAGTCTGAACCGCAGCCCAGACCTGTGGTCTCTAGTCTAAACCATGGTTGACACCTCCGGTATGTAGTCTGGACCGTAGCTGTGACCTACGGTCTTAACTGGAGTTCAGTTAGGCCTTCCATCCAAGCCAAATCGGTTGGAACGACCAAGAGATCTAGAAGGAGGTAGTTGAAGGACGAAAGATTCCAGAGGCTTCCATCCCAAATGTCCTAACCAACCTTCTTGGTCTTGGCTTCTCCATGAATCCACCCCTAGCCCTAGGGGCATGCTATAAATACCCCCTCCAAATGGGGAGAAAAGAGAGAGTTAATTGATCAAGAGAGCAGTGAAGCCCTATCAAATTGCATACTGACTTTGTGCATTTGAGAGCCCCTTTGCTATCCACCTAAAGACCAATTAGCCATGGATGCCCTAGGTGCCTAGGAGGATCAAGAAATACAAATCTAGGCAAATGAAGGCCCTTCACAATGATTTGACCGCCAAATATGTCATAGGACAACAAAGGTGACCCTTGAACATCAATTTGGACAAGGAGATCAAGCCCACTACCCCTAATTCTGAGGGTAAACATATCAGAGGTCAAATCGCCCATCACAGTTGCTATGGTTTGCAATAGGTTAATGATCACCTTACTTGCTTTGCTTTTGATCGCATAGATTAGTTATATTAGTCTTTTCATAGGTTTAATTGCATTTTAGAGAAACTTTGACCGTAGAAATTAGACATTTCATGCATTGTATTAAGTAGGATTACATTGGATCTTTTATGCCCTTTATTGTTCCTAATTTGATATTTGATCCATGCATCATTTGCTTATTCATGTCCTTCATGTTGTAGCATAATTCTTGATTTAATTAGAATAGTTTAAAGTCTTTCTTTATGCTTTCTTGTTTTACTAGTTTAATGGCACTTACATGCATATTCCCTTAAAGGGCCTCATCACGAGAGGCTATCAATATTTTTAATCGTGTGTTGTTGTTTCTTGTTCACAGAGAGACAGGTGCAAGAGGAGCTTATGTCATAATCCTTCCACATCGCGGAGAAGGGGGTTAGCTCCACCCCAAGGAAGTTTGTGACTAATCAATAGAGCACCATAAGTGCGCCTACCCTATTGAGGGCATTGGCAATTGTAATATCAGTATCATCTTTCAAGTGACCCTAAGAGGGCATTTTTGTAATCAAAACTCATTCAAATATTAATACGAGAAACCTTACATACTTTGTTTCTGTTCAATTTATGTACTTGTGTGAATATTTATGCTTTTATGATGGTATAGATCAATGCAGTAGCTAGGTGCATGCTCCGTGGTTAGGTCAGATGGTGATCATGGTGGGACCCCACAATTTTAGCCCCGAGTTCTGACTTTTCTTGGCTTTTTCTTATCTCAGGTGCTAACCGCAGCTTTCAACTGCAGTTATTTTTTGGCCCGCGGTTGTAACCTACGGTCACCACTGTAGCCCTCAGATCGGACCTACGGTTCACAGAGGAAAATGCAGACAACAGGAAACTCAGTGGGCAGTAGAGCAGGAGCTAAGGTAGGCCCCAATTTCACTATCTATTTTGAATATTCTGCTCTGTATCTTTCTAGAAAGCATCGAACCATTGCAAACTAGGAACTCAAATAAAAAAGGGTCAATGAACAAGTCCTAGTTTGTTTCCATTTTCCTTTCATTAGAAAGGTGTTGTTGGGAATAGCGGACCTCTAAGTGTAGTCCGCCCCTAAATACAATGACCTTGATAGAGATGGTGTGTCGTTTGCATGCTTGAGGCCCAATTAGTGGCCATGTCATTGTAATTGCATCATCAAAATATCATATAGGACATTAGCATGCATTCTTTCTAAATTTGAAACGTTCCTTTCTTTTCATGCATATCATGTAGGAATGATCATTATGCTCTTTTATGCATTTGTCATTTTTGCAAAGTAAAAGGAACCACACACACCACCTGGCACTTAAACGCTAGTGAGTTGGGCTTCATATCCAACCACTAGTAGGGTTCAACGACGGTGGGCGTAACTTCCATCCGTTGGCCCAAATCCCACGTACCATGTGTTACTAGACCATACCGGGTCCAAGATCCTTTCGTACCCTAAAAAATTTGCATATACTCCTCTTCGAAGGGTATGACACTGATTGGGGGAAAATGGGTGAGGAACTGGGAGGACCTGTGCCCCCTGACCGTGTGTGGGCTTCACTTCCACACATTATAGGTTGGTTTACATGACTTGGGTTTCATCGCCAAGTTGTCGAGCTATGGGTATACAGGTGAAAGCCAATTTAACTGAGTATAAAATCCAACAATATTTCAAAACATGCGAGAGTTTCTAACACTGATACAACACATCTGAAAACAACATCAAACAGTTTAGGGCTCACAATAAAAATTTAAAAGGAGATAATCATCATTTGTATACTTTGTTTGCATAATAAAACACATCTAGATGTTAGGTACACAAATGGTGAACACACGGGGTGATCGACAAAGGTCTAGGACCGATGCCCATGATCAACCCCCAACTGGTTCACAGCAACATGTGTCGAGTCCTCACACACATGAGCAAACCGAATGACGTTCGACGAGCATTAGAGGTGACAACTCGACACGGGGAGATCCCGTTGAGCGGACCCCCGATAGAGGAGCTTCAGTACACTCCTCTAGGCACAGGACTGAGCGTGGAGCTTCTCAGCATGAGGATGCTCTACTCCAAAGCCATTACCGAGACCGCATTGCACGTGCATCCATGGGATCGATCGAGGAATATGTTGTGCAGGGGACCAAGTTGGTTCCCATACGTACTAGGTCCATAGGAGGTTCTAACCCTCCACAGTCAGAGTATAGATAGACCAGAGATCCACCCATTCAGGGGCAAGAGGATAGGCTCGCTTTTGAGCATAGGTCCACCCATACTCCCACGCGTGGCTCACCATGCAAGATCACCATTGATATATCAAAGGTGGGAGCTAATGGAACACCACCGCATGAGTGGTGGAGGTCTAGATAGTTAGATGGTCTAGGTAGTGTTCTTGAGCAGCTAGGCTGCAAGCCTATAGCTCCGCCCACTCGTGCTCCGAGTGAGCATAGCGGTAGTTGTATCAAGATCACTAGAGAGCATGGAGAGGCTTCTAAGCACCCTCATGTCACACGTCCACCATCCACACATTTGTATGATGGGTATAGAACCCATAAGGTAGCTCACACAGAGCACACACACCGGAGGCCTCCCACGGCCGACCAGATCGATAGATCACATAGACTGGTGTCTGAGCAAAGATGTCAACTCCTCCAAGATCAATTGGATGATGCTCGCCTAGAGAGGCAGCATATTGAAGATGAAAATATTCAAGCGCAAAGGCTCCTACGATAGAGATTATATGAGCAGCGCATGCGCGAGGAGCGTATTTTAGCTCAAAAGGAGCGCATAGAGTAGGAGGATCGGCTAGCCAGGGCTGGCCTATACCCTCCCAAGGAGCATAGAGAGCATGTGCATAGGAGGGTTGTGTCCCTAGCCGATATGCATGAGGAGCGCAGAGACTCTCGTACTCATGTCAGTGCCCAACAGAGGGAGCGACTGTCGTCACTCAATGATCTTAGACAGAGGCAGCATGAACATGTAGATGTAGATGGATACGATCAGGGGTATCCTGAGAGTTATCGAGTTGAGGAGGAGGAAGAGCCACGTCCTCCACCTCCCCCGAAGAAGACATTACCTCCTAGACCACCTCCACGTCAGCTTAGGGAGGAGGAATTTTTATCTTCTAAGGTGTACAAGGTTTTGGTCGATAAGGTCAAAGCAATGGAGAGGCAAGGCACGGCTATGCAAAAGCCGACACTGAGGAAGATACACAATGAACCTCTAGACCCCTCGGTGCCTATGCCTCCATATCCTGAGCATTTTGATATGCCCAGGTTAGAAAAATTCAAGGGTGATGAGGATGCCCAAGAGCATGTCACAAGTTTTCTGGATGCTTATTTCCAGATAGAGAGTCAGGATGCCTTGTTGTTGCGCACTTTCATTACGACACTCTCCGGCCCGACCCGAGAGTGGTTCAACCAGCTGAAGAAACATAGTATTACTGGTTTTGAGCAGTTAGTTGATGCATTTCTTGAATGCTATTCATTTGGCATCAAGAAATAGGCCAACCTTTCTGATTTGGCTGCGCTAGCTCAGCACGACGATGAGCCCATCGAGCAATACGAAAAGAGATGGCATAGAATAATGGCAAAGCTGCCATTCCCTATTCCTACAGCCGAACTGACCCGAATGTTCACAAAGAGTTGTGCCAAGCACATCTCGCTACTATTGCAGCTGTAGTAGTACCCTACATTTGAGGAAGCTGTGGTGCAAGCCAAGGTGATCGAGGACATCAAGTTGCAAGAAGGCAACTTGAAGCTCAAGACCAAGAAAGAGGGGTTTAAAAAGAGTACTACGAAGCAACAGGGCAAGCAGGCCCACGTGAATCAAGTAGTACTAAATCTTGGAGGAGAGGACAAGGGACAACAAAAGCCTAATTATCAGGCTCAACCTCCTCCTGCGCATTATGAGACATGCAAGAACAACTATAAGGGCAAAAATAGAGAAGAGCGCCCACCTCGCCAGTTCACACCTCTGACGGAATCGATGACTTCGATTTTCCATCAACTGTGCGAGGCCAAGGCCATACGATTGCTCGAGGTCAAATTAGTAGATCCGAATGTGCCAAAGTCGAAGTGGCATCAAGACGATCTGTTCTGCATATTCCACAGAGTGAAAGGCCACGACATCGAGACATGTTGGTCCTTCAAACACATTGTGCAGAACATGATAGAAAAAGGAGAGCTTGTCATACCAGGCAATCCACAGGCGCCGACAACAATAGAAACATGGGGATTTTCAAGAATCCACTACCTAATCATGAGGCACCTCATAACAATGCCGGCCAGGTCAATCAAGTGAGAATCAAACCACCTACCCAGGGGTTCGTAGGCATGGTCAATGTTGTTACTAGACACGGGAGGTACGATCAACCGAATCAACCTCGTGCTCCCATTAGAGTACAAGCTACACCGGATCAACGACCAGCTCAGAACATTCTAGGCCCACCAGCTAGACCGGTGGTGACCATAAGGAGCAGGTTAGTTCAGAACTTGCAGACAACTCCTACGAAGTTGTCAATATATGAGCTTATTCAGCAGTCCCCTAGACACAGGGAGACTCTTATGGACATTCTGAGGTCCATTGAGGTATAGTCCCAAGATGCGCACGCATTTACAAATTTTATGGGACATGTACAATAGTGTCAAGAACCCACGATACAATTTTATGATCATGAAGTGAAGATGGTTCCTACTATTACGGTTGACCCATCGTGGCATATTATCACGTGTGTTAACCACATGCCTTTCAAAAGGGTCTTGATCGACACTGGGTCCTCGATCAATATAATTATGACCAAGGCACTGAGCCATCTCAAGTTACCCAAATCACACATTGTGCCTACCACCTTTACGTTGAGAGCATTTAACGATGCACTATGCTCGATGGTTGGTACAATTGTTCTACCTGTTCAGGTGGGACTCAAGACCATCTCTGTGATGTGTCACATGATAGAGGGTGCCATGCAGTACAACATTCTACTCGAAAGGCCTTGGATTCATGAAATGCATTGCGTCCCCTCTATCTTGCATCAATGCGTGAAGTACATTCATGAGGGACAGGTTCACGTAGTGTCCTCGGATGAAGAACCATTCAAGTTCATGAACCTAGCAGATTTGCTTGGGGGTTTTGTACTCCCATCGACGCACTTGGATATCCGACCTGTTTCATCGGTTAAGATTCCAATAGGTAAACCAACAGCCCGTGCTCAACCATCGACATCTGTGTCACACATATCTGAGCATACGACTGCAACTTCTCTAAAATCAACTGCATTGACAAGTCAAGAAGCTAAAGGTGAAATTGGGTGAGAAAGTAGAAAATCATATGCCCAGACCAGTCACCAATGAGACTCCCACTCCCATGGATGTGGAAGAACCTCAAGACAAAGTCGAGGAGGCACCTCAGCCTGCTTCACCTGCATCTTCAATAGGGTCATCTGCACCGCAGGTGACCATTCATCTGGCTAGCACAGGGTTGGGTGAGTATCTTGTGCAAAATGTTACTTTTGGACCTATCCTGAAAACTGCACAAGAGATGGGCCGACCGCATGCCCATCGATTTTTGATTGGATCTGTAGTGCCGTTGGGTGAGCCACCCAACCAAACAAACTTTATCTACGTAGGGCTGGATCAAGCGCCCACCAGAATGTCCATATATGAGGATGATGACGAGCCATTCGCTATGAATGTGCGCTATCTATCCAACCCAGAATATGCCATGCACATTTTTGAGTCGTATCATTGGCATGGACACGGCCTTGGTCTTTTCGAACAAGGACGTAGGACTCCGCTCGAACCTCATTATCAGTTAGCTACTGATAGGTTTGGGTTAGGGTTACAGGTACAGGATCATGATGATTTTCTTATCGCATCCTTAGATCGCATGTACCTGAGTCTAGGGGATGATGTGGATTTTAATCCATATCACCCTAATCCTTCCAGCTATTGGAGGACTCGCTAGATGGTATCGTTTGTTACCATAGGGCCACCCGATTCATATCATGATGGGCCCTTAGAGGACAACCCCAGAGGCAACCTAGGTAACCAAATCCATAGTGCTACCGACGACACCGGTATGCAGGGGCATAACCCCACTACTATAGGCGATCTCAAGTTAGGAGATCTTTGTGATGATGATGGAGAGGAGTCCACCTCCGAAATGAGTGGACCTAGTTATGATGCAGATGATGAGTCCTCAAATGATGATCAATCTGAGGAGGAAATCAAGCCGACCTTTCCAGGTTTGGTGTTTATACGCCATCTGCTGCCTATGGAACAAGTGGAAGAGACGAATGAGCACTTCATAGTCGATAGTGATTATAAATATGAAACAGAGGAGGCTTACTTAAAGCCTCATCCAGCTAACCTCCCACTATGCATAGACACAATAGAGTGGCCCATCCATGGTAGTGACCATAGTGATGAAGATGAGAGGACCGATTCTAGGCTCGTGTATCCATAATATCTATTGCCTAGGGAATCGAAGCATGTTATGGAGGAAGTCCCTCCCAACACTGAGTGCTCTGAGGAAGAAGCAACACCAGTTTACGTGGTAGTATCATATATACGATCGTTCTATCGGATTTATCCGGATAGTGATGATAGTGATCATAGAATCAGATACATGGGGCCACATCTGGTAGATCGCCCCTTAGAGGAGGGGGGAAATGACGGATTGTATTTGTATAGTGATGATGAGGATTCAGTGGAGATGGCCTATTTGGGACCTCATCACTTACGTAATAGACCTCCACCTCGAGGTCCCCCACCTATTATAGCTGCAGGTTTGCATCGAGAGATCAATCTCCATCACAGCCTGAGGGAAAGAAGAGAGCTCGAAGAGAGGTATCAGGAACTCTTTCCCCATCCGCCTACGTACATGGAGCTCCTTGAGCCGAGAGATCCCATTTTGTAGCTAGTGCATCAAGAGGATCCAGTTATACGGGCATCCCATAGAGAGGATCCGTTTGTGCCCGTACCATTCGAACCAGATCTTGGGTACAGAAGCTACGCTTCAGATATAGAGTTTTGTCTATGTGGTTCCGGAGATCAATTCCATTCCATCAATATGGTCTCCATTGATTTGACCACTCCACTCCGCAATCCAGTAGATCCATCCAAACCACTGCATCTGAACATGGATGCTATCGATTGGGATCACGCTGACTCATCGGTCCAGCCTGAATATTTCTTCCCTAATGAAGAAATGCTGCAACCATTTCATTTTATGCCAGGCTATGCTCATGATGTTTATCATGCTGAGGGTGCTTCCCATGAGGAACATGTGAACCCGACTGATGACATCCATATGATTCCTATGCCTCACCATCTTGAGGAGGGATCACATATGTTAGTAGAGAAAACCTTCGATGTGGATATCAGTAAAGATCCCACCAATCCAAAGAAGGTTATATTTGGAGAGAGTCTCACTCTGGATGAGCATGATAGCATCATCCCTC
This sequence comes from Wollemia nobilis, assembly GCA_028583015.1. Taxonomy (NCBI): domain Eukaryota; kingdom Viridiplantae; phylum Streptophyta; class Pinopsida; order Araucariales; family Araucariaceae; genus Wollemia; species Wollemia nobilis. The sequence continues at coordinate 5,992,620 of JAQPPZ010016917.1, read as the reverse complement.
TACTGAAAGAGAGACCTGATCTCTTTGCTTGGACTTACAAAGATATGTCGGGTCTAGATCCAAAATTGGTTACTCATAACCTTTCGCTAGATCTGTCGAAGAAGCCAATCAAGCAAAAACTTAGAAAAATGCATCCAATAGTAGCCTTAATGGTGAAAGATGAGTTGCAAAAGTTGTTGGATGTAGAGTTCGTCATCTCCATCGACTATCCAGAATGGGTGTCCAATATGGTGCCCATAGGAAAGCCAGATGGAAGGGTCCATATTTGTACGGATTTTAGAGATCTCAATAAGGCAACACCCAAAGATTCATTTTCGTTGCCAAATATCGATGCTCTGGTAGACTGTTCACAATCTTCCTTATATTTTTCATACAATTATATTCGATTAAACTAAGATCAGCATAAAACACGTTTATAAGCCATGGGGAATTTTGCTACAAATTTATGCCATTCGTCTTAAAATGTCGGTGCCACATATCTGGTATGACATATATTTTTCATGACTACATGCATAAAATCTTAGAATATTATATCGATGACTTACTAGTTAAGTCGTTGCTATGAGTAGACATGTAGAGTCTTAAGGAAGGTCTTCAATTGTCGATAGAGCATAATGTTATTGAATCTTAATAAGTGTGTATTTGGTGTAACTTGGGTAAACTCTTGGGATTCATCATTTCTAAATGAGGCATCGAAGTAGACCTAGAAAAGGTCACGGCTATTCTAGAGATGCGTCCTCCCACTAATATCAAAGAACTAAGAAGCCTTCAGGGCAAAGTAGCGTCCATAAAGTGATTCATCGCTCAATTATCGGATAAATGTCGACCTATGAATCGACTGCAGGAATAGTGTTTTTCATGCCACAAGGAGCTCCAATGCCCTTGTCGTTCAAGTTAGATTTTTGTGCACCAATAATAATGTTGAGTACAAAGCCCTACTTTTGGGCCTCCACATAGCCATCGCCATGGGTATTAAAATATTGAACATTTTTGGTGATTCTCTGCTCATAGTTAACCAGGTTAAGGGGCTCTTTTAGTGTCGATGTCTCATACTAAAAGCCTACAAAGATCTTGTTGCCACTTATCTAGCTAAATTTGAATGGTATGACATCAAGGCAATCCCTCGTTTGTCAAATAGGTTTGCAGACACCATGGCATATTTGGGGTCCTTGATCCCTCAAAATCTGTTTGTTGATTTTACTACCATCCATGTTAGAATGCTCTCGCACCTAGCAGTGGAGCGTGCAGCCTTTGATAACAAAGAGTCAGTCAACATGATTGTCATGGAACCAACAACTGATTGGTTCCATAGAGTGAAAGACTTTCTTAAGCAGGCACCCTGGGAGTCATTGACTTCTCAGAGTCCTATAGGGAGTGGTACTACCATTCACCATAAGGTTGTTTCCTAGTCTGCATTTGCAAAGTTAAATATACAGGGGAGCAGGTCATCTTAGCATTCAAAGCTGAGGCTTGTCAAAGCTGGATGTTGCAAATCCAAGACTTCCTAAAACTTGGTATGATCCCATAGGGATTGTCGCGTACCACAAGATGCACATTCAAATAGAAAGTGACTAAGTATGTCTTGATAGGAGATATTTTGTACCGACGCAGCTATGAAGGAGTTCTCCTTCGATGTCTTGAGCCCCAGGAGTCATCTTGGGCAATTTTAGAAGCTCACGATGGTACGTGCGGTGGCCATTTCAGCGGCATGGCTATCATCAAACGCATCCTTCGCATGGGTTATTATTGGCCCACTATGGAGAAGGATTGCAATGTGTATGTCAAGAAATGCGTTAAATGTCAGCATCATGCTAATCTTACGCACTTGCCATCACAGGCCTTACAACCCATTCAGGCGGCTTGGCCATTTGCTCAGTGGGGACTAGATCTTATTGGCAAGATTTCTCCTCCATCGTCAGGCCGACATACATTCATTATCATGGCTACTAAGTATTTTACAAAGTGGGTGGAAGCCATTCCCCTTACAATGACCACTGGAGCTCGCATCGTAGAATTTATTCTCGAGCATATCATATGTCATTTTGGGATACCATCCAAAATAATTTTGGATAATGGAACTTCTTTTAAGAAAAAAACTGTGTGGGCTTTAACATCTAAATACCGCATTAAACACAGTTTTGCAACTCCATACTATCCACAAGCAAACGGGCAAGTTGAGGCCTCAAACAAGACTGTGGTAGCCATCTTGAAAAATATAGTGCAAGAACACCACAAGGATTGGCATATACAACTGCCCCTTGCATTATGGGCTTACAGGACTAGCATTCGGATGCCCATTGGGGCAATGCCATTTTCACTAGTATATGGCGCTGAGGCCATTATGCCCTTAGAGTTGGAAATTCCAACGTTGCGCGTCACATTGAAAGAGTTCATCGATGATGACACCACGCGGCAAGCTCACCTCGATCAATTGATGTTGCTTGATGAACATCACGTGAATGCCCTCGAGCATCTCCATGTTTATCAGGAGTGATTAAAATGAGCTTACAATGTCAAAGTCCACCAGAGAGACTTTGAAGTTGGGGATCTTGTGTTGAAAGAGAACCAATAGAACTTGAATTTGCCACCTGATATGCGAGACAAATTTACGGCTAACTAGCTAGGGCCTTACATCATATCTAAAAATATTGGTCCAGGTACCTATCACCTAACATCGCTAGAGGGTGTGGAAGAGCTTGAGCCTCTCAATATCATCCATATTAAGGTGTTCTATGCTTGAGAGTGTAGTAAAGGCACCAAAGGCATCTGTAAGCCCTTTGGTCAACCCAAAAGCTCTGAGGGTTTTATCTCAACCGCTCGGTCATCCCAAAATGCCCCAAGCTCTCTGATTAAGAAGCTTGGTCAAGTAAAGGCACCAAAGGCATCTGTAAGCCCTTTGGTCAACCCAAAAGCTTTGAGGGTTTTGTCTCAACCGCTCGGTCATCCCAAAATGCCCCAAGCTCTCTATTGAGTAGCTTGGTCAAGTAAAAGCTCCAAAGGTAGTTCCTCATCATTTGGTCATCCTTAAAAGCTCCAAGGACATGTACTCATCGTTTGGTCAAATATGAAAGCTCAAAAATCTATAAAAATCAAGAAAAATATATAAGTAAAAAAAAAAATTGGTAAAGCTTAAAATCCAAAAACATTTGCATTTGCATTTTGCATTTTCATTTGCATTCACACATGCATTCACATCATCATATTGCATTTAGGCATTTGTCATCCATTGCATTCCACAGTAGAGTGTAATGCGTCTATCAAAATTTTACAAATGATCACACGTTTGTATGTCAATCATGCACCCTTGCATTTATCATAATTCATTGCATTCATACACGATACTTGTTGCGGAGAAATATGTATGTATATTAAGTTTTCCAGTCACTCAGCCATACCTAGTGGGTTCTTCAGATATTGTAGAAAGCTTGCTTTGTTGTTATAGACAAGGTCATTAGTTGGGATAGTGCTTCAACATATCAGAATCCTGTCACTAAGCAAAACAATATAAAATCCTGCTAAGACGAGAGAGGATGAAAGCTGCGAAAGCAGTCTTAGGTATCTAGAGAGATGGGTTTCACGACCTACTTATCTTGCAAATAGTCGGTCTAGAAAGGTGTACTTTGGCAAAAGGACAAGAATTTCCCCTATAAATCCCAAAGTCACAAAGTTTAAATCCCAAGATTACAAAGTGCAAAAGTACAAATTTCAAGTTCAAAATGTAAAGTGACATAGTGAATCAAAAGCACTATAAAAATCCCTTGCTCAAAGAAAATGGTAACACGTGGACTAACAGTGATTTTTATCACTACACATGAGCAAGTAAGAAGGGTGAGAACTTGAATCCCTAGATTGTCCACCTTTTGAAAGCCATAGAGTGATCCTCGATCGCAACAATGGGTTGGAAGAGTCTCACCTGCAATCGGAGGGGTAGTTCTATTGGGTGATCCCCAAACGTAGCAATGGGTTGAAAGAGTCTCACCTACATTTGGAGGGGTAGCCCTGATCAATTTGCAAGATGAGCTAGCTCTAGGTACCTAGGATTGTCTAGTTGTATAAGTCTAATCAAAGCTGAAACAAGGATGGTACGATCGTATGAGGAACCCTATCTCACATATGGGTTGAAAGAGTCTCGACTGACATACGGGGTATGCTTACGATCTATCTAAAAATACTCACATGCACACATAGGGATAATGAATAGTTGGGTCTATCACAAAAAAAGCCTTGTCCAATATAAGCCTTGTACAGTTAGTATGTGATTTTTGGAGAAATCTACTAGGGTGTTTGAGTCTCAAGGAAAACCCCAAAAGGTGCTCCAATAGCAACAAGATACCAAATATCATTAGACTTCCGAAATATGAGTCATTCATTCATCAGAATGCATTTTACAAAGCACAATCAAACATATAGGATAGATACCGCATGAATATCAAAAATGATGTTTAGACGACCACTGACTATATAGTGCAACAAAGAAGAAATATACAAAATGACATATTCATTCATTAGCATTATACCAATCCATTTCACTGCATTTCATATATGGGTGATTAATTGATTAAGTTCTTGTAATGAGAATTATCAATTATTTTGCATGATTGTTATACATTCTGTGGTGTCATATTTTAAAAATTGATATACATAGTTTACATTCATTCCTTATGTTTTAAGTGATTAAAGCATACAGGTTCATTTCCATTAGATTATGATTATGTACATAATGCATTACCATACATTGCATAGCATACCATAAACTGCATAAAATAAATGCATGCCCACAAAGCAAAAATAAATATGCGTTCAAAAATAAACATCGCATCCATATACATACATCATATATCGCACATCTAATCATCTAGATCACTGCATATCATCATCATAAAGTAAAATAGCTATCTAGTGCATGTCATCCATACATCGCATCATATAAACATAGCATTTACATAAGCCTTGCATCCATGTGCATCAAATAAACATAAAATCAAAAAAATAAATAAACATGTACACATAATGAGCCATAAAAGATCATATCATATATATATGTATCCAAAAGAGTACATAAGGAGTACAAAATGCCCACAGGCTACAACTGTGTAGGTCCTCGACCTTACACACAAAATAGTATATCAAAACTATAGTCGACAGCTGCTATAACGTAGATCTAGGCTGCTCCCCTATACTGGAGCTCTCGCCACCTCCCTCTGCACTGTGCTCTGGAGCCTGCTCTCTTGGCTGACCTGGCACCTATGGTGGATCCTGCTATGGATCCTGCCTACCTCCAAAGCCTAAAGCACCCAGCACATAGGAAATTGGTAACTGCAATAGGCTAGTCCTCTGACTGGAGGTCCCTGATGTCTGCCTTGGATCTCTAGTCCTGGCCTGCGACCTTGTTGTGTGTGTACTAGAGGACCTGTGCATCCTCTCAGTCCTGTGAGTCCTGTGACTCGAGCTCACTGTCGACTGCCCTGAGGTCCTAGACCTAGTACACTGAGACTCTGATGCAAAAGGATCCTCAAGAACCTATAGCCCGTGCATCTCTATGTAACCGACTAGCTGATCAACGCGAGCAAGCCGAGCTACATGCATCTCATTGGTCCTCATGACCATACCATGCAGTCACTCTACCTCCATAGTCGGATCTTGTGCAGCTACTATACCTACTATTGGTGCTATAGGAGGCCCCATAGTAGCCTGAGGAGGTGGCATAGCCCCCCTCGATGATCGTGCAAGATCTCACTCTACCTCTGCTATAGTCCATTATGCCTATGCCAACTCTAGGGCAGTCTACAGTCTCTACACCTGGGCCTCTACATCGGTAGCTCGAGTCATGAGCTCCTGTACCTGGTCCTGCACCTCAGTCAGGCGTCGCTCCCTATCAGCCACCTTCACCTCTAGAGTGGTGATGGTAGTATCTCTCTCGAGTTGTTGAGTGTGAAATCGCCCAATTTGACTCTGCAAGTCAGCAACCTGAGCCAACAACCATCCCTCTGTGCTATCAGGAGGGACCTCACCCTCCTCTGGAGCATCCTCCTTAGGGTCGATCTCTAGAATATCCTCAGTGGCGACCTCTATGCCCCAACCACCCTTAGTACGCTGGCGCACCCTACGCCCGTCAGGATCTGCCTCTACCTTTGCCTCAGCTGGCTCTCGACCCAGAGGCCCTATCCCATGCCATATGAATAGAGACCACCACCCATCATAGTCGAGCGTGGTCCCAGCTATCTCTACCCCCGACTCTTGGAAGTCATCGGGTGCATCTCCTAATGGCAGAGGAACTATCAATGGGAGATCCCTCTCTAGAGCCAGGCGTCTATACCTCAGTGGCATCTCTGGTATGTCCTACACCATGCCGAACTATCATAGGACATGAGAGAAGAACTGATACTCTCGGACCTCTAGCTTACGCCAGATAAGCCATCTATCTCGATGGGCCCATCATAGCCACTCGTCCGCCTCTGGCCATGCAGGGCAATCCATGTAGGGGCGCCAGGTGACATCCCCTGGCCCAAGTGATGCAAACCTGATAATATAATGCTCAGTGTTCCCAGCATGAGCCTAGTTATGGATACCCTCCTCAGCACGAGGCTAGCATGCGATGTAACACTGATGGTCGATATCTATGGCGGTGATGCATAGTGGTAGCTCCGTAGGATGCTCGATCTGGATGTGCTGCCACCCCCATATCTGTAACAATAGACTACAACTGATGCCCTTACGACTATGCTCTGTAATCTGGTATAGCTCCCTGTAGAGCTGGCATAATAGGGTGCTCCCCCAAGCTAATAATAGTGGCTCCTCTATCGAGCTCTGAAGCACCCTCCAAGTAGGGGCTAGCATGTTCCAGGGAATCCTCATGCCCGAGGAGTCTAGAAGGACAATATGTATGATAAGATGTATGAAGAGGTACCAATCATCGATGTGCACCCCTCCATGGTCTGCATCATCCTGTGCATCGATGCTCTGGTCATCAAAGATGGCATCAAAGACAGCATCCTTTGCCATGTAGGTAGAGGAAATGATAGCCTCACCATCGATGGGGATCCTAAAGATCCTGTAGACATCCTCTAGGGTGATGGTCATCTCACCGGGAGGAAGGTGGAATGTGTTGGTCCACGCATTCCAGCATCGGGCCAATGTAGTCAGATAGGCTTGATCTACCCTAATGGTGGGTAGATCCATGATGTAACCGAACCCGATGGCTCGAAACCATGCTCGGTCATCATCCGATAAAGCCTCATGGAGAGTCTTCATAAGGTCAGGCTCCCACGCTCTAGAAGTTAACTTTTAAAAGCAAAAATCATAATGTAAGCTAAATCTAGCTAAGCAGAGCTAAAGAAAATTAAAAATTTCTTAATTAGACAACCTAAAAAAAAAAAAAACCAACAATCGCAAACCGCAACTGCAACTTGCGGTCCCCAATTTGCAAATTGGGAACCATAGCTGAAACCTACGGTCCCCAATTTCCAAATTGGGAACCGTAGCTGAAACCTACGGTTCCCAATTTGCCAACTGGGAACCATAGCTACCAGTTACGGTTTAGGAGTGGCACCCATTTTGGGTACCCTCCTAGACCACTCAAACATGAAATTAAATCCTAAAGCTAACCTAGACTAGTGGGGTTCATTACCAATAGTTTAGTGAGGTTAATTTTCTGCATTTCTTAGTGTGGTTCATTTTATTGGTATTGAGTGCATGGTCTCAGTTTTGAGTTACCTTGCCCACACCCTGCCCTCGGCTAGTCGATGGCTGATCAGGATCCGCCATCAGGGTAGATGAGTGTAAATGTGGTAGATTTTGGCAACGTTTCATATCAAAGAATGTTCTATCTCTCTCAGAGCTCTCAAATTGCTAGTGGTTGCAAGAAAATAATGAAAATTTCAAATGGGAATTCAATTTATAGGTCCTCCTAGTCTCTGCGGACCGTAGCTGACACCTGCGGTTCCGGAACTAGGGTTTTTTGCCCATAGGTCTGACCCATGGTCCCCAAAATTTGGAAATGTAAACCGTCGACCATACCTATGGTCCGCAACTAGCAATAAATGCACTCAAAACCCACCGTGGGAAGGTCTAAAAAGACAAATTACTGACTTCCATCGGATAAAAATTCAAAATCAATGATTAAAATTGCAAATTTGGTGATGTTAAAAGCACCAGGATCAATCAAATAAATGCAAAATTAAACAAAAAAATCAAATAATTAAAAAACCAAATGCGCCTCGTATTCAGTGATTTATCCTATAAAATTGGTGGTTGCAGCGACTTGCGATCCATGCAATCCGGCAAGATGAGTAAATCACCATAAGGACATTTGGGGCAAACTTGTCATTTCTTTTATGACATCTTTCAGCAAATCATCGACAATATGATTCAACACAAGTCTTCTTGCATTTGTATTATTTTGACTCCCTAAGATGGCTATCATAGCCTGACTGCTCCATGGGATAGAGATGTGCAAATACTACTAAGCATTGCAATCATAAGCTGAACTAGGCCTAGCCAAGGTATTAAAAGGCTCAAATCTAAAGTTGTTCAGGATCATTCATTATGGTCAAGCGACTTCGTCGCTTCATACATTGTCATTACCCTCATCGACTCATCGCTTGAGGGGGTAGTCATAATTTCATGTCATAATCAAAATCAACAGAAGATCCCGGAGATCGTAGATCCCTTGATCTTGTCAAAATTGTGTTTGTTCTTGCGAATCATTGCTAACAACTATCATAAGCTTCCCCCTTTGCTTGGGGTAAATAGCAAATATGAAATTTTGTTTGTAGCTCTCATCCTTCGGTTATATAGGCCTAACTCCTATTGTAGCACCAAAGCTACCCGAATGTCTGATGGCGAGTGCAGACTTTTCAAATGTAAGCCTTCCCAAGTTGGAAGCAATGATTCCAAGATGCGCATCCTTTTGCTGGACCTAGGGCATCTAATGTTGATCAGACTAATGATCATCATAGAACCTTCGACATCATTTTAGGAGGTCTATTTTTGCTCAACGTTGTTCGATCTCACAATGCATCTCAAAAGGGGCATCTGTAGACACCTAAAATGCGTCATGTCGAGGGCGACTACTCATATGGACATGCTACAAAACCATATGGAGGATCTTGGATAGACTCCAAGATAGAGCAGTGGTTCTAACCACTCAATTTAGGCATTTTGGCCTAAGCAGTCTAAATCGTAGCCTAGACCTGCGGTCTCCAGTCTAAACCATGGTTGACACCTACGGTCTATAGTCTGGACCGCAGCTGTGACCTGCGGTCTTAACTAGAGTTCAGTTAGGCCTTCCATCCAAGCCAAATCGGTTGGAATGGCCAAGAGATCTAGAAGGAGGTAGTTGAAGGACGAAAGATTCCAGAGGCTTCCATCCCAACTGTCCTAACCACCCTTCTTGGTCTTGGCTTCTCCATGAAGCCACCCCTAGCCCTAGGGGGCATGCTATAAATACCCCCTCCAAATGGGGAGAAGAAAGAGAGAATTATGAGAGAGAGTTAATTGATCAAGAGAGCAGCGAAGCCCTATCAAATTGCATACTAACTTTGTGCATTTGAGAGCCCCTTTGCTATCCACCTAAAGACCAATTAGCCATGGATGCCCTAGGTGCCTAGGAGGATCAAGAAACACAAATCCAGGCAAACGAAGGCCCTTCACAGTGATTTGACCGCCAAATCTGTCAGAGGACAACAAAGGCGACCCTTGAACATCAATTTGGACAAGGAGATCAAGCCCACTGCCCCTAATTCTGAGGGTAAACATATCAGAGGTCAAACCATGGCTGTCAACCATGGTTCACAGTGCAGACCGCCCATCACAGCTATGGTTTGCAATAGGTTAATGATCACCTTACTTTCTTTGCTTTTGACCGCATAGATTAGTTATATTAGTCTTTTCATAGGTTTAATTGCATTTTAGAGAAACTCTGACCATAGAAATTAGACATTTCATGCATTGTATTAAGTAGGATTACATTGGATCTTTTATGCCCTTTATTGTTCCTAATTTGATATTTGATCCATGCATCATTTGCTTATTCATGTCCTTCATGTTGTAGCATAATTCTTGATTTAATTAGAATAGTTTAAAGTCTTTCTTTATGCTTTCTTGTTTTACTAGTTTAATGGCACTTACATGCATATTCCCTTAAAGGGCCTCATCACGAGAGGCTATCAATATTTTTAATCATGTGCTATTGTTTCTTGTTCGCAGAGAGACAGGTGCAAGAGGAGCTTATGTCATAATCCTTCCACATCGTGGAGAAGGGGGTTAGCTCCACCCCAAGGCAGTTTGTGACTAATCAACAGAGCACCATAAGTGCGCCTACCCTATTGAGGGCATTGGCAATTGTAATATCAGTATCATCTTTCAAGTGACCCTAAGAGGGCATTTTTGTAATCAAAACTCATTCAAATATTAATACGAGAAACCTTACATACTTTGTTTCTGTTCAATTTATGTACTTGTGTGAATATTTATGCTTTTATGATGGTATAGATCAATGCAGTAGCTAGGTGCACGCTCCGTGGTTAGGTTAGATGGAATAGATTAAATTTTGGGAACCTTTCCTTGGCTAATCTGACAACTCTTAGGAGGATGGAAGAAGCTTCAAGGAAGATTAGAGATCAGGGATTCATGAAGGAGCTTCTTATTGAGGAATCTGAGGCTGCAAAAGACCTTGCTGAATGGGAACTAAGGGAAGAATTTTTTTGGAAACAAAAAGCTCGAGTAGATTGGCTTTAGGAAGGGGATAGGAACACAACATTATTTTATAACTTAGTTAAGGCTCACCGTAATGGTAACCTGATTACCTCTCTTGTGAATTCTTAGGGTGCCAGACTAAGAGGTATTTTTCCTCTCTCTTCAAGGAGGACTCCCTATCAGATGATGAGAATGAAAATCTTATTCTAAACTGTATTCTAGCGATTGTTTCTAGAGAGATGAATGAGCACTTGATGGGTCCAATTTCCCTTGAGGAGTTGGAAAATGTTGTATTCAATATGAAAAAAGGAAATCCCTAGGCCCAAATGGATTCTCGATTGAGTTTTATCAGGAGTTTTGGGATTTAATCAAATTTGATCTTTTGGAGGTAGTCCATGAGTCCCAAAAGAACAAACAGATGCTAAGGGACCTAAATGCTACCTTTGTGGTGCTTATACCCAAAAAAGAGGAAGCAAATTCCTTGGATATGATCAGGCATATTGCTCTCTACAATGTTGTGTATAAGATCATGACAAAAATTATTGCTGAGAGGTTGAAGATATGGTTGAGAAAAATCATATCTGAGGAGCAAGGAGGGTTTGTTGCTAGCCGACAAATATTGGATGGGGTTTTTATTGCTATAGAAGCTATTCACTCGACAAAAACTTCTAAGGAGAAAACTATGTTCATTAATTTGGACATGGCCAAAGCCTATGATCGGGTTAGATGGTCCTTTCTTCAAAAAGTTCTTGCTGCTTTTGGATTTGAGGAGGAATGGATTAGATGGGTGATGAGCTGTGTTTCTTATTTCTCATTCTCCATTCTTGTTAATAATGAGCCATCGGAGCTATTTGAGGCCTCAAGGGAATTGAGGCAAGGAGATCCTTTATATCCTTATTTGTTTATCATTATGGCGGAAGGGTTGGAAATATTTCTCAAGTCTCAAGTCATGCAGGGTCTCATTCAGGGGTGGAAGTGGAATAGTAGTTTACCACCTCTTTCCCACCTTCAATTTGTTGATGATACTGCTTTTTTGGGAGTTGCCACTATCAGGGAAGCTGGAAAAATTAGATAGTATCTTAATATATATCTTAGTGCTTTTGGACAGTTGATTAATGAGGACAAGTCTTCTATTTTCTTCTTTAATACCCCTCCTATTATTCAAGCTAGGATTGCTCGTATTCTAAGATTCCATGTTGGGACTCCCCCCTTCATTTATCTTGGTATTCCAATTTCATCTCATCCTCTACCTAGATCTTCTTGGCAGTCTATGCTTGATAATTTTAGAAGGAAGGTGAATCATTGGACTTTCAGATGGCTATCCACTGTAGGTAGAGTGTTGCTTTTAAAATATGTTGTTCAAGCTTTACCCATTTATAGATGTTTTGTACAAATAGCTCCCTCTCACTTCATAAAGGATATACAATTTTTATGGTCTGGAAAACTTGATCAATCCAAATGGATTTTGGTTAGGTAAGATTCTATATGTAGGTCGGTGCAAGAGGGAGGCCTTGGGTTGTGACAGACAACTCTTTGTGGGCAGGATTTGGTTGCAAAACTTTATTGGAGATGGTGTACCTCTCAAGATCATATTTGGGCTAAAATATTATCTTGTAAATACTTGAGAGGCATTTTTGAGGCTGAGATCCCTAGAGTTAGCTTGGTTGGGAAAGGTTCAGTTATCTAGGACACTCTGAAAAGAGGAACTAATTAATCAAGCAGGGTTTGTTCTGGATTTGCAATTAGGGATCAAATGCTCTTTTTTGGGAGGATTCTTGGGATGGTCACCCTCCTATATTGAATCAATATCCTAGGTTACGTTCCCTAAGAATTTTTTTCTTGGAATCAGGCTGGTCTCGTGTGGAGGACTTTAAAAAAATATAGTATTTTGTAAATATGGAGATGTACAGGTGGAAAGATCCACAAGAAAGGACCCAGGGGGGACTGGCCAAGGACAGAGAGGTGCTTGCTCTTATTCTTATGGGGAGGCTTTGTTCTTCATTGAGGGGTAAATATATTCTAGCTTGGAACCCTGATCCTAAGGGAACCTACTTGGTAGCCTATGGTTATCAGGTTCTTGATAAGCAAAAGTATGAGAGTATTCCTATCACTTGGAGGAAAAAGGTGTGGAACAAATTTTCCTGGCCATAATGTAACTTCTTTCTCGGGTTGGTAGCTCGTAATAAATGTCTCACTTGGGATAATGTGAGGAAGAGGGGATTTCACGGTCCCTCTTTTTGTGTCCTTTGCAGTAAGAATGAGGATGACTCTTCTCATTTATTTTTCCAATGCTCCTTTTCCAGAGACATTTGGCACCATTGGTGGAGCACTTGGAACCATCCATGTTTTCATGTGTTGTCCTTGGTGGAGTTTTGGAGTAGTCTAGGTAGACCTTCGGCCAAGGCCCCCTTCCTTCGGGTGGCTTGGAATTTGGGCCCTTCTTGCATCATCTGGAAAATTTGGCTTGAAGAAAATTGATGCATATTTTAGGGCAATTATTTGGTTATTCAATAGATCTGGCAAAGGATAATGTATATAGTTCAGGAAACCATCCATAGCAAATTTGATTTGGACCCTCTTTTGGATTCTATGGAGGAGAAGGTACAACAAGCCCTTGGTCTCTTTAGGGATGGTGTGAACTCTTCTAGCCCTAGTAGGGTTCCTCAGTTCAGTAAGAAGGTTATGAGAGATGGTAGGTTGAGGCCACCCCCTAGAGGAGTTTTAAAAATTAATACTGATGGATCATCCAGGGGTAATCCTGGACATGCTGGCATTTGCGGTGTTGGGAGAGATTCTACTGGTGGTGTCAATTTTTTCTTTTCCATTTATAAAGGTGTTCACTCCAACAATTTTATGGAAGCTCTTGCAATTCTTGAGGCCTTGAGGAGGGGGTTTTCCTTGGCTGGCATAGGATTATCTCGAGTCTGACTCTCAAATTGTGGTTAATATTTTAAACAGTAAAAGGGTGGAGGAAGTTAATTGGAAGTTGGCTTCTTTAGCCATTCAGATTCTCAAAATGAGTGAGAGTTTGAATTTATATCCTTTGTGCACATTCCAAGGGAATGGAATGTGGTTGCTGATTACCTGGCCAAAAGGGCTCCTGAGCTGCTAGATCCTTGGAGTATCAATAATTGGGAGTCTCCCATCTGGGGAATCTCAATACCTATGGAAGTAGATCCACAAGGATGTACAAACTTAATGTGGTTTGTTCTTGTTGTATTTTTTGGGTGTCATTCTAGTCTAGTGATTTTAGCCTGTTTGGCTATTTACTTGAGTCTTGGTTGGAAGCTCAGTTGTAATCTGTAATCCAGACTTTTTATCAATAAATTTTTACCCCTTTATTTAAAAAAAAAAAGAGGACATCGCTTCAAAGACACAAACTTCTCCAAATCTACAACACAAGGAGGAGACCACAAGAGGAGAACAAAGTCACCAAATATTAGGTTTGTGAAATAATGTTTGAGACTACAATTTGGTGAAGGAGGATTTGTTCAAAATAGTCTACAAAGAGCTGCAAGATCTTACTCAAGGTAGCAACTTGGTGATCTAATACACCAAGATCTACATCCTCTATAGAAGCGACAAAGAAGCTACAAAATCTTTTAGAAAAATGTAAGAAACTATTGGTGCAAGTAGATTCATTAATTGGATTAATTTTTAGATTTGTTAAAGCACCTTAATCTAGATTAAAGTTGCAACCTAAATTATAGTCTTCAAAAGTGCAAAATAAAAAGGTTCATTTTAGAGGTTGATTTGACACTAGGAATTGATTAGATTCCAAATATTAATTATTTATCAACTAACTATTATCTACTTTGGAACACAAAAAGAAGACTGAATCCTATAATACTAACTGTAGTGAATTTGTAGAATATTTAAAGGTTCATTTCAAATTATTCTTAATTAGTTACAGTGAATTGATTAAGTGCATTTTCTTGAGAGTATATTGGAGTGATAAGGTGTAATTGTTTAGTGCATTAAAAAGTAGAATTTTTTAGATTCATTTGCACTATTATTACTCTCATAAGAAATTAGTTTTGTGCAGTAAAAAAAGTACAAAATCTATTATGCATCAAGTTTCCAAAGACACTCTTAAAGTACAAGAACATGCAACTCTTAGTGGCCAATAGAAGCCACCAAAATTGGTTAGTATAAGCAAAGAAAATCTAACCAAAAAGAATCTTCAAAGATTGAGACTTGGTGAGTCTCAAATACAAAGCACTAAAGAGGTTAGTACAAGTAAAATAAAGCTTCTATTTTACAAAATTTACAAGGCTTGGATCCGCCATCAAATATCCAAGCAAAGAGGGTAAGGAGTCTAGCCAAAGAGACATCCTCAAAACCCTCATAATGCACTCATAAAATCTGCTACAAAATCAGAATCTCAGGCCTACAAAAGAGTGCAATAAAAGGTGCAATAAAAAAGGGTTTTATATACATATAAAGGTTACATAGTATTGCACTTCTACAATACATCATATGTAGGGAAAGAAGCATATTTTAAGGTGCCTCGAAAGGTAAAAAAAGTATAGGAAAATCCAACCAAAGAAGGGTCAAAAGATTAGCACTCTTCAACCATATAAAGGGTATACTCTCCGCAGATGAACCTGCAAGACAAAGGAAGCTCATACAAGTTATTTACGTAACAAGCTTATCAAGGACATCTAAAAAGAAAAAAAGAAGAAGCTTATTTACGTAGATAGAAGAGAGCTCATCCACAAAGAAAGAGCATCAAGCTTCCACTCCTACCAAGTGAACAAGCAACATAACAGGGAGCATATTAAAGGTAATAAGAAAAAAGAGAAGGAAAAATTCTATGTTGAGAGTAATATCCACAAAAGGAAGCACTATCATATACGATCGAAGCTCCAAGATGCCTCACAAAGTCACTTGCAAAAGAATAGGTTACTTGCTGCCCAAGAAAACAAAACAAGCTAAGGAGGAAGATAATTGAAGGAGTTACAATCTCCTTCTTGAAGGTATTACATCAAAAGTCTCATGTAAGAAGACTGAATGCCACTTGGCATAATATTCTCTAGCACCTCTCATTTCCTAACACTCAAGAGACCATTGAAGGGGAGTTACAAACACCAGAGCAAATTCTCATACATTACAAAGGTGTAACGTGCATCACAAAAGTGTTACAAGAAGACATTGGCATTACACAAGAGACAACGCTCTCAAGAAATGAAAAATAAACTTGGGCACCCTTGACCTCCAATAAATGTAGTCTAATTTTGAAGCAAGAAAAAGGTGAAGAGGAGAGCAAATTACAATCAAAATAAAGGAGGAAATATCACAGTTAAATTGGTTCTAGCGCAGTGTGGAAGAAAGGGAGCAAGGAGCATTTAAAGCTCCATAGAAGGACATATTACCAACATCATACTCTCCAGCATCAAAGAACAAGCCTAGTCATTTATCACTTAGCCATACCACACTTGGCCCATCCAGATTCATCAACTCAAGCACCACAAAAAGGGTACATAAGAGGAATGTTATACTCAATCAAAACCAATGCTATTCAAGTGTGAAGACAAGGATCCAAGGTAAGTTTAATTATCTCATTTAATTTTTCTTTCTAACATTGGAGAAATAAGGTTTTAAATAAAGGATAAATCTTAATATTATGAAAGCAAATTATATAGGAGATAACTTACCTAGATCAAAATAATATTTGCAAAACAACCTTGGAGATATAAGGAATTCTACTTTAAGTTTAACTATTTAATATTTTGCAAATATTATTATCTTTTCTAATTTTCCAAATTTGGGAGTCATAAGGTCTACTACATCAAATTGATTTATTGGAAATTAGAAAAATTAATATCAAATTTCAAAAGCCATTATAAGAGGTTTATTAAAAAATTTTAAAGGTTGGAAATTTATAATATTTACTTGTCTCAAATATTCTCAAATCGAGACAAAAGATCCAACATTAAAACCTCTTGAAATTTGGAAAAAAGTGCTTAGTTCAATAGGAGCAATAAGGATAATAGAAGTTGATTTTTGTATTTACAAAACTACAAAATCAACCAAAATTGAACTAAAATGTACAAAATCACTTTATATCTTATCCAAAATATACTAGGAAGTCATAAGACATTCTACAAAACCTAAGAATTGGTATTAGAGAACTTAAATGGCTTCAAAAAAATTATTCCTAGCAGAATATCAACTACTCAAGGGTCCTAATTATTTCTCCTAGAAGAATAAAGTGAAAGTTATTTTGGTATATGAAATTTTTTGGGATATTATCAAAGGGAAAGCTCAAATACCTACTTTAGATGATATTGAATCCTAAAGTTTGTAGAAAATTATTCAAAGGCTCTAATGATAATAACCTTTGATATCACTGATGAGATACAACCCTATATCAATTTAGAAAAATCATCTTCAGATGCATGGATAAGCCTAGAGAAAATTTTTGAAGGAAAGAATAAGGCAACTATTCTTCATCTTCAAAGTCAACTTCATTCATTAAATATGAACAATGGAGAAAACATAGAATTGTTCATGAGGAAAGTAGAAGATATCAAAAGAAAATTATTTACCTTAGGAGAAATAGTTAAGGATGAAATTATTACTCAAGTAACCATGAGAGCACTTCCAAACAACTATAAACATTTGGTAACATCTTTACAAGTTCTAAGTAAAGATACTTATTTTTATGACTTAGTCAATATTCTACAAGAATATGAAGTAGAAAATACAGTTAAATATGAGATGTCTAACACTGCATTGGCATCTAAAGATAATCCACAAGGAAACATTGCTTCTTCATAAAAAGGATGAAAACTATGGTACAACAGGTATTGTGAGATATGTAAGAGAAAATGCCACAGTACCAACTATTATAGGTTCAATCCCAATAATCAAAATCAAGAAAATAAAAAAGGACATCTAGCTTAGATGATAGAAGAAATTGAAGAACTGGGAGAATAGACAGATGTTTATGAAATCAAAGCTCTTTCAACAAGAATGATAGATTTTTAAGATACTAAAAACTTGCTTGAACAAGTTACAGAAATCAAAGAAGAAGAATCAGAATTCTAGATTCAAGAGAAAGATCCACATTGAAGACTAAAGTCTTTAATACCCAAATATTGTAATACAAGGGGTGTTAAAAATAGCTTATATTACATTATTTGGGTCATGTAAATGTACCTTCCTTGGTACATACTTAGGACATTAGATTACTTTAGGGGTAAGTTATCTAGTTACTTCATGCAATGTAATAAATACACAAGTTTCAATGTGCAAGTTGTAATGTGCAAGGTATCCACTTGTACAACTAGGTAGAGTGTTGTCCAAGGAACTTATCTTCCTATATAAATGGCCATAGATATAGAAGAGATAACACAATAGTGTAGGATTATAGTAGTGTAGGATAGATAGTAGTGTAGTGAGTGTGAGCTATAAGCTTAGAGATCATTCATTGAGTAGTAACTTGTATCATGGAGTGTTCATTTCCTCCATAGGTACTATTGTACTCATTTTCATCATTTATATTTATATCATATTTCATTCATCTTGCAGTTTTACTTACTTTATTATTATTTTGCATCTTGTGAATTATATCTCCCATTGCATATTGTATCAAAAGCTAACATCTTCATCACCACTACTATTGGTGACTTGGACCAACTGCCTCTTCCCCATGATTATACTCTTGCTTGTTCCTATTTTTCCTCCTCATTCTTCATTTGTTTCATCCTATAAGTTGACTTATTGCATAAGATCAATCTAGAATTGAAATCTCTATGATGACCAATGCTCTTCATGGGTGGTAACTCATCTTTTGAAATAATATTTGCATATTCTTCCAACAAATCCTTCATGTCATGTGGGATTTCATTCATCTTGTCCACTATCCCTTATTCCATGGGTTTAGCAATGAAAGTAAAACATTTTTCCTTCTTATTCATTCCCTTTAAGGATTGCTTTTTTGTACCCAAGCACATTGTAGGACTATTTTACACATTTTCTCCGTTTTCCTTCAATGGACTTAATTTGTACCTCTTGCCATCCTTCTCAATAGTGTAGGTGCTCATCCTACCATCATGCACTGCTTTTCTATAAAATTACCATGGCCTTCTCAACAAAACATGATGAACATCTATCGACATAACATCACATAATATCCCATCCCTGTAAGAACCAATTTGAAATTTCACCATACATTGTTCAATTACTAAAATTTGATACCCCTTTTGCAACCATAAGACTCTATACAAATTTAGGTGGTCAATTTTCTTCAACCCAATATTTTTTACCATCTTTGTAGACACTAAATTACATGTATTCCCTCTATCCACAATCACATTGTAACATTTACCTCCTGATTTGCAAATTGTTCTAGATAGGATCCTTCTTTGCTCAAGCCCATACACCTCCTTTGGTTTCAATAATATTCTTTCTATTATAAGAGATTCACCTTGTTCTCATTCTTCCATGCGCTTTAGTGAAGCAATACTATCTTCATTTGCTTGTACAATTTGATTATTGGTTTTCTTTCCACGTCTTCTAATATATTGTGCTTGAGGATACTCAAATGCCCTATTTCCTTCTTCTAAGAACCTATAACACTTACCAATATAACCATGTCCTATACCTCTTCCAAATCCACCTTGTCCTCTTGATGATTTACCCTTTTATTAGGTACTTTAGTCAGTAAAATATCAATATTATATCTTAATATAAATCCATAGGATCTTACCATAACATGCATAAATAAATAATCAAGTGGAATTAGCTCAATGGGTTAAATTCCTCAACATTTTAAGGAGGAGACCCAGGTTCAAATATTGCCAAATGATACATGGATAATATCCAAGATTTATCATAATACCACTATGTGGTGATGATGTAACATGTGTGGGCTTATTTCAATCCCATATAACCCATTTAAAAAACATGCATAAATCAATGAACATCAAACTCATAAAAAACTTTATTGAAAATACATCTACTATAAGCAATGTATAAATGCAATGCTTCTTTGATACATATTATATGGCTTTGTCTTCAATAAATACATACATGAGACTCTTCATATTACATGACTCTTGACCTTTGCTCTCCTCAAACTCACAGGAGATCCAACTCTTCACATTTTTCTTTTACATAATAAATATCATATATTTACATAAAGACATAGTAATCACCAAAAATGTTTATTTTATATACACTTTTAAGGGGCATCATTATTGGTTTAATTATAATTAGAGATGTATTTTTATATAACTTATGCATATAATTGATAGAAAATCTAGTATTATGCTTGACTAGTGTTTTTAGTGGAAACTGTGTATAAATGCAGGTTTTGCTACTAATTTGGTGTTTTCTAGTCTACATCCCACTTGGACCTAGCATTGAGCAATAAGGTGCCTTGATCCCATACATTTGGAGGCACCTTGATGTGCAAGAAGGTGCCTTGATACCATACATTTGGAGGCACCTTAATTTGCAAGAAGGCACCTTGATACCCTACATTGGAGGCGTATTGATCTAACCAAGTCAATAGAAGTCGGCGCCTTGATGGCACCATGATGAGGAAGTAGACACCTACTTGATGGCACCTTGATGAAAAAGTAGGCACCTTGATGGCGCGTTGATGAGGAAGTAGATGCCTTGATGGCGCCTTGATGAGGAAGGCGCCTTGATATGACGAAGTCCACATTGATAGGTTGACCAATGGGCTAAGGAGGTTGTTGCATGTAAAGACAAAGGAAAAATATTCTAATAATGCATTATTATTAAAATAGAATAAAAAACTTTTATTATTGATCGATTGGCCAATTGACTTTGTAAGGTTTTTAAAAAATTATTTTTAGGATGCATTAATTTAGGATTTGTTTGTTACATACACCTAAGGATTATTATATTTATCCTTTCGATGAACGGACATACTTGTTAATTGGAGAATAAAATCTGTGTATAAACCAATTGTAACTAATCACGTTATGTGATTAAAAATAGACTGATTTGTTATTGTAACGAGATTTGGATGCACTTTATATAAAGATGCAAACCAGATGAATGAAGACAATGATCAACTACACAAAAATTATTTTATTTTATTTTCTGTATAATTTATTAAGAGTGCAAATACTCTTATTTGCTTAAGGCAACTATTATGTGATTAGCCGGGCGAAATATCTGCAGGAGCATGGGCCCACTTCCTATAGTAGTCCTCTCTTATTTTATTTCTATTATTTGTTTTCAGTAGATTATATTTAATGCTTTATTTCATGCTTTATTTAATTTAGTTGTGTGTTTCATTTTCTTGCACATTTAATTTCCTGTACTTTTATTTTCAATATTTTTATTTCTAGCATTTTAATTTTCTACACTTTGTTTTATTTGGTTTGGTTGAAATAAAAATGCATAAACATTCCCCACCAAATTAAATAGGTATAGAAGGATTTATTTACCCACACTACAGGGGAAATAAATTTCAACCCAGGTGTTGTAGGTGAGTTGGAGAGGAGAGGGCAATCCTTCAAGGAGGTTCAAATATCAACCCTACCAAAAAGCTGAATTGGGTATCCAAAATCCAATTGATAATGTTGGTGCGGGTCCCTTTCGTTATCGTGTTCTCGAAGGCGGCCCCACAAGGGGTTTTTGCTTAAAAAAAACATAATTTTTGCTCACCATTTTGGTGCCATTTCCAGGGAGTGTCAAAACTGTATTGTTAGGATCCTCAGGTTAGTTAAAAAGTCCATTTAAAATTACCTGTAGATATTTTATCTGATAAGCATAAGTCCACCAAGGGCCTTTTTATAGGGCCAAAATAATTGTTGGAATAGTCAGAGCCAAATACCATAGGCAACAATTTAAATTTACCAGCTTCTCAGGTAAATATGGGAATGAACCTGATGTACCATATTAAGTGTAGAAGTAGGAATAAATTGTGTTGTTGAAAAAATTAGAAAATTAGGCAATGAAGGATTTCCATCATATTTTGAATGGTTTCAAGATATCAAAGAAATAGCACAACCTAGGTTTGATATAGTTGAAAATATTTAGGGATGTATTTTTATACAGAAACCATTGGGGAATTATGCCTCAAGAAGCCCAGTTTTAATGATTAAAAAAAATGTGCAGGCTTAACAATTCTCAACATATTGGTAAATTTTTAATGATGACATTAATAGCAAGAAAAATGACAGAGCAAAATTTAAAAAGAACATCTTGTTATGGAGTATGCTCTTCACTTGTGCTTAAGGCGACCTGGTGAATCAGAAACTAGCACATGTTTTTAAAATATTGCTATGCCATATTTTCTCCAAATTGCTAGTCCATAGATAGTCATTTGCCAACCTGCACATTTTTTCCAATAAGTTGAATTTTTTTTGTTTTGAGGCCATGGAGGAAGATGCTCTTCTCATGCTACAACATACCAAACTAGTTGATAAATAAAAGGATGATTTTGAGAGACTAGTTTAGTTGTAGGTATGGGGGGAGATCCCACCTTCACTATTGCCACCAACAACACAATGAATGTTGTTCACAGTGTTCACAAAAAAAAGAATCTCTTCTGTTGAAAAGGCTCCAAGTTAAAGTGCAAATTAGAAATAGAGCTTTATTTTTTGCTACTTGTTGGAAGAGAGTATCCTCTTTCCCTAGGACCAGCTTGGTCCATAAGGGGAATGATAAATCTCCAATCGGTAGCTAAATAAAGTAAGGGAGGAGCCTAAAAGTAATCAGATGTCAAATATTTGCAAGAAGGCCACATGGTGCCTGAGCATGATAAATCATATGAATGGAGCTCGTAGTGGCCAAAAATAACAACACATAAGTCTCAACGATGTGTCTCATGAAAACATCACACCTGAACACCCGACACATGCCATGGATGATGATGGGTAGATTTATTTCATTTTCACCCTCACTCTAGGAAACAGACTAGAGGATCACAGTGTAGATGGGATCCAACTTTATTGTTGATCTATAGAGGAATTCCCATCGAATTTGACCAAGAATCATGCTGATGAAGAAACATGCAGACAAATGTTTTTGGCACAACATGTATGGTCTGCAATAGTAAAATGCAATTG
This sequence comes from Wollemia nobilis, assembly GCA_028583015.1. Taxonomy (NCBI): domain Eukaryota; kingdom Viridiplantae; phylum Streptophyta; class Pinopsida; order Araucariales; family Araucariaceae; genus Wollemia; species Wollemia nobilis. Next base: position 5,969,866 of record JAQPPZ010016917.1, on the reverse strand, counting down.
GTTCTTGCTACTTTAATTCTGCCTACGAAGGAAATAATTCAGAGCGGGAGATCATTTTGATTCGAACACATGTGTATCAGGGCTGTATAAAGTCTAATCAATTGAAAAAAAGGGTGACATGTTTAGGAGCACACGGTGAGAAAATAATGATGCACAAAGGTTAATCCTTGTGATGCATTCAAAGAGTTCAATGCTCTTGAGATACGTCAAAGAAGGATTAAAATATTTTTTATATGTGTTGTTGATGATGAGCTTGGTGTTTCAAAAGTTTGGAGCTATTGGTTATCATAAATCCTCTAATAGTGGTATATGGGACGTAAAATTTTTGCACACCAGGCTACATAGTTACCTGGTTGGACCCTTCAAAGATATCAATTACGGCCTACGTGGCCTCCACTTTTTAATGCATAGTGCCAATATTACAATTTTTTTATGATAGCATTTCATTATGTTAAAATATATGGGAAAATAAAATACAGAGAAGATAGAATCTCACTATGGTGGAGGAGAACACCAAATTTGCAAAGATATGGTGAGGATCTGAAATCATGGAGAAGTTTGCTATCATAGTGAAAAGAGTTCATTATTTCTCACAAACAGTTTGGTGGAGAAGACGTTCCAGTACACAACACATTCAACCAAATTCCTAAGATGGATCATTGACAATCCTCCAGCTTGGCCACCTAATTTTAAAGTCACCAGCTCTAATTATTGTAGTTGAATTTCTATTCTCTGATGTAGATGATGAAAAAAATAGTTAGAATTTTATTTTAATACCTTTAGTTTAGATTTTTCTTTTATGTTTTGCAAGACAACATGAAGTGCGATATAGATGAATAAGGAGATGTCAGTGAAGATTTTGTGAAGTGATATTTATACGTGGAGTGACATCAGCATGGGGGAGACCCCATACCATACCAATAGTTTTGACGAATGTTCACACATTCGTTAAATAAAGAAAAAAAAGAGGAGGATACATGAAAAAAAATTGATGAGGCACCTTGACACCTTGATCAAGGGTGCCTTGATCCACAAGTAGGTGCCTTGGTCAAGGGCACCTTGATCCACAAGTAGGTGCCTTGGTCAAGGGCACCTTGATCCACAAGTAGGCACCTTGGTCAAGGGTGCCTTGATCCACAAGTAGGCGCCTTGGTCAAGGGTGCCTTGATCCACAAGTAGGTACCTTGGTAAAAAAGTAGGCACCCTGATCCACAAGTAGGTGCCTTGGTCAAGGACACCTTGATCCACAAGTTGGAACCTTGGTAAAAAAATATGCTCCTTGATCCACAAGCAGGCACCTTAGTCAAGAGTGCCTTGATCCACAAGTAGGCACCTTGGTCAAGGGCGCCTTGATCCACAAGTAGGCACCTTGGTCAAAGGTGCCTTGATCCACAAGTAGGCACCTTGATGCCATACATCAAGGGCACCTTGATCTATAGGAAGGTGCCTAGATGTCATATATTTTAGATGTGCCTTGATCCATTTCTAGCACCTGTGTGGTTCGATGGCACAGAGGAGCGAATAAAAAAAACCGCATGGAATCTATGTTGCTTAACATAAATTTTCTTTTTATTTTTGCTTTTGCAGGTATGATACCCACATGCAAGCTGTAGGTATCCTAAGAGCCAGGGCCTAATAGGTACGAATTGCACCAAACTATATTTTATTGCTTTCTAGTTTATAGTGTGTTTTGTAGGGACAACACCCACATGCAAGCTATAGGTATCCTAAGAGTGAGGGCCTAACAAGCACAGATTGCACTTAACTGCACTTTACTTTTAGTTTTTTTTCATTTTATTTTGCAGGTGAAATGGCCTGATTATACGAAAAATAGGCATCTTGGGAGACAAGGCCTAAACTAGCTCAACATCCATGAACCTGCACATTTTTTAGGAGGTAGAAATTTGACTATTTTCATCCAGAGGAGATAGTCCTTATCCGAGCATGGACGTGGGCATTAATTCCTCACAAAGGAAAAGATACCCATATTTGTGCTTGGATGAAGCAGACGCTGATGCAACATGAGAAAAGTTTTGGAGGACCTGATCAACCCTGCACCAATGAACACATCAGCTACTGCTGACTTTTCAACACTAAGAGAGTGCCTTGATTCATAGGAGGGTGCCTTGATATTCAAGTAGATGTCTTGACCGAAGGCACCTTACTCTACAAGTAGGTGCATGGGTCAAAAGTGCATTACTCTACAAGTAGGCGCTTGGGTCAGAAGCACCTTACTCTACAAGTATGTGCATTAATGTCCATCAATGGGAGTGCTTGAATTCTATTGAGAAGTTCTCAAAAAAAAAAAACCTTGTGGAGAATCTAACAGTTGGGAAGAAGAAGCTAAAAAGAAGCTGTAGGCCTTCCTTGAGAAGAGAGTTGCAGACCCACTTTATACCCAAAAGTGCTCAAACTTCTTCTCCCTAGGATGGGGGTGCTTGTTGTTCAGTGTGGGACCTGATGTTCAGAGGGCTGCAGACCTGTTGCACAGAGGGACCTATTACTGGCGATGAGGGCATCATCAACTTAAGTGGGGGAGGATATGGGTGAACCTGAATCTCCTGCAAATAAAAATCTTCTATTGATAAGACTCCTAGTTGAAATGCAAATAAAAAATAGAGCTCTATTTTCTACTATTTGTTGGAAGAGAGTATCCTCTTTCCCTAGGACCAGCTTGGTCCAGAAGGGAAATGAGAAATATCCAACTAGTAATAGCAAAATAAAATAGGGGAGGAGCATGAGCTAGTGTCCATATTTTATGGTAGCATGCTCACCCTCAAATGGAGAACTATCATTGCATGACAACACCAACAGAAGAGGGCTCAGGTTGAAGCTTAAAAAAAAATAGTGGTAAATTATGGCTACGATGTTGGACTTGTTAAAGTCCACACCTACAAAAAGAATGCCTCAATGGGTAAAATTGAATACAATGCAGCCGTATGTGCAACAAAGTTCCCCTACCTATTTTCATCAAGGATATGGCACTTACTTTCATAAAAAATAATTCCCCTATTTTCTAGACATAATTTCCACTAAAAGGTGGTGCATGACCCATGCAGAATAACTAGACCTCATCATTATTTGCTTGAGGAGAACACCACAGAAATAATTCCATGGTTTATTTACTGTTCTCTGTTAGCAATACAGATGGGCACAAAATTTTATATTTTCTATTTTACCTTTTGGAAGCTACGTAGAAAAGATCCATCGATGGAAATTCAAAACTGCATCATTTTCCAGATTTTCATGCTCATGAAAAATGACATCTTCATTGATTGTTGAGGGCCATTGAGATGAAAACTAGTTCAGTTTATACTTTATTTTGAGTTGAGTAAATTGGTTGCGATGGTGGGATCCATGTAGCTACAGTGAGAATTTAAACGGACCACAAACATCGTTGCACAAACACTGTCATCGTAGTTTTTAGTATACACACTACTAGCTATGTTTTGGGTGAGCATTACGAGTTTGACTCCTGAAGGAGAAAGAGACCTCATGATTTTTTGTGGTGGCTATGATTTGGTTGTTTACCCATAGTTTAATGGCTGATCATGATGTGTTCAATTTATTGGCTTCACTGCTGGAGCAACAATGCTCAAAGGAAGAACAACAATGATGATTAGTGGTGTGGATGATGAAGGCAGCCAGAGAAAAAAATAATAATAAAAAAAATAAAATAAAATTCTCCAAGATGCACCAATGTCACAACAATCGCATTTTCGAGTACACCATGATTACAGGAAACATGAAGATATTTCACATCATCAACATTATACACATCAGGTTCTACGAAATTCACCTAGGTATGTACTGAGTTTTTCATTGATTATGTGTATAGTTATTTTAAAAATCATGTCTATGTTAATACCAGTAGATGCCCCCATAAATTATTTTTGTCAAAATCTCCCAGCCACATGATATGCCTCGGATATGAAAAAAATTCATTACCCCAAGAACAATTAAAAAAAAAACTATGGCATTTGTGTGAATAAATTTGGCATTGTTTCATTGCTGCATCGTGACAATGGCGATCAACTTGTGCGAATACATGTAGATGATGCTACTCCATCCCACAAAGGAGGTTCTAGAGATGGGTCAAACATGTTTTAGATGTGGGAAAAAGTAGTGGTAGATGACCACACTCATCTTAAAATTTGGTCTCACCAAATTTGATCACTGTGCAAAACTGGAACATGCGACCCTTTGATAGATGCATAAAGGCTTGGATGGACAATTACATGGCAATGTTTATCAGAATTAGTGCAGTGGTGATTTGATCTTAGTGTTTGAACAATGTGGTCACGATGGTCGATCATGATGTATTTCCAAATTTTACTGGTGCAGTTGTGCTCAATGAAAGAAAGAAAGAGACATTGAAGGCCACTATTAAAAATAAAAAAAAAATTCTAGGGGGTTGTTGTCACGAGGATGTGACAATATTTAGGCATGGGGGGATGATGAGCACCAAAAATGCTCATTTTATATACACTTTTAATGGGCATAATTATTGGTTTAATTAGCATTAGAGATGTATTTTTATATAACTTATGCATATAATTGATAGAAAATCCAGTATTATGCTTGATTGGTGTTTTTAGTGGAAACTGTGTATAAATGCAGGTTTTGCTACTAATCTGGTATTTTCTAGTCTACATCCCACTTGGACCTAGCATTGTGAAAGAAGGTGCCTTGATCCCATATATTTGGAGGTGCCTTGATGTGCAAGAAGGTGCCTTGATCCCATACATTTGGAGGTGCCTTGATGTGCAAGAAGGTGCCTTGATACCATACATTGGAGGCACCTTGATCTGACCAAGTCAACAAAAGGAGGCGCCTTGATGGTGCCTTGATGAGGAAGTAGGTGCCTACTTGATGGCACCTTGATGAAGAAGTAGGTGCCTTGATGAGGAAGTAGGTGCCTTGATGGCACCTTGATGAGGAAGGCACCTTGATCTCAAGTAGGCGCCTTGATATGACCAAGTCCACATTGACAGGTTGACCAATGGGCTAAGGAGGTTGTTGCACGTAAAGACAAAGGAGAAATATTCTAATCATGCATTTTTATTAAAATAGAATACAACAATTTTATTATTGATCGATTGGTCGGTTGACTTTGTAAGGTTTTTAAAAACATTATTTTTAAGATGCATTAATTTAAGATTTGTTTGTTACGTACACCTAAGGATTATTATATTTATCCTTCCGATGAACGGATGTGTTGTTAATTGAAGAATAAAATTTGTTTATAAACCAATTGTAACTAATCACATTATCTGATTAAAAATAGACTGATTTGTTATTGTAACGAGATCTGGCTACGCTTTATATAAATATGCAGGCCATATGAATGAAGGCAATGATCAATTACACATAAATTATTTTATTTTATTTTTTGTATAATTTCTTAAGAGTGCAAATACTCTTATTTTCTTAAAGCAACTATTATGTGATTAGTCGGGCGGACTATCTATGGGAGCCTGGGCCCACTCCCTATAGTAGTCCTCCCCTATTTTATTTATGTTATTTATTTTCAGTAGATTAGATTTACTGCTTTATTTCCTGCTTTATTTTAATTTAGTTGTGTTTCATTTTCTTGCACATTTAATTTCTTGTACTTTTATTTTTAGTATTTTTATTTCCAACATTTTAATTTTTTGCACTTTGTTTTATTTGGTTTGGTTGAAATCAAAATGCATAAAAATTCCCCACAAAATTAAATAGGTACAAAAGGATTCATTCCCCCACACTACAGGCATATACTATGCGTGACACTCGTAAGTTTAAGGACTTACTGGATTGATAATTTATGGAAGAGAAATGATTGTTTTCTAAAACATAATTTTTACTCACCATCTCTCATGATTGCTCATAATTCCCTGCTTCTAAACTTGACACTTTATACACATAAATATGAACTTATTTACATGAGACATATTCACACTTAATAACTTAACACACATTATGGAATCAAATATAACACACGCTCTAATCTAAATATTTACAAGGGACAAAATATTTTAATACCATTAACTTCTATTTCTTGTCGATATTGCCCTGTACCATTATTTGATTGTTCTCTTCCTCTAAAGAATTGCCCTCTTCCTTTGGAATTTTTTTTTTTACTTGCGAGTTAACTTCTCTTCCGCCTTGAGTGCATATTGGTATACCTTTTCAACCCAATCTCATCTTGTATGGACAATATTTGTCCATTTATGTATCTTACCACCTTTTCCTCATCATCTTTGATATAACAGAACCTTATGGTTATTTTATTAAACTCTTTCATATACTCCACTCATATCTCCTTTTGCTTGAGGTTTTGTAGTCTTTTAAACAACCCTATTTGGTAATCAATAAGAAAAAATTTAGACTTCAATCTGATTACAAACTTATCCCAGGTTTGAATTTTATCCTTTCCTTTTCATTGTCTTTTTGTTGGAACAATACCCCACCATAAGGACATATGCCCTTTTAGCTTGGTGCAGGCAAATTTCACCTTTTTGGGATCTTCTATTAATTCAAAATCAAAACATTTCTCCATCTCCACATTTAATAAATGAGTTTCTTGAGACCTAAACTTCCATTATATGAAAGGGTTTTTGACTTTGACTTCCTACCCATGTTTCAAATTTTCTAGATTAGTTGTTCTTTTGGATCTTCTTCTTGTCCATCATTGCGAGATTTTGGTTGGTCCACTTTCTCCTCTTCACTGTGACTTATGTCCTCTACTTGAATACCACTCCTTTGGGTAGTTTCAAGTGCATCTAATCAAGTGGTGATTCCTCTTAGCATATCAACTATATTTGTGGCTTGAGGGCCTTACCATATTTCTCTTCCTCATTATGTCATCTTACTCCAATACTTATCACAATCAACTTTGATATCGAAAGGTGCAGACGAGACAAGGGATTTCTCCTATAGATAGCCTTATTGAAAAACACAAGTTCCCCTTCTATCCATGAACTTAAGGTGTATGGTAATCACATTTACAATCTATAAGGTTCAGGACAATAAGACCAATTTAAAGTTTTTTGTCTCCTCATACGACATCATTTGGTTGTACACAAATATATTTGTATGGCCATATGCATTCCTTGTACAACGTATTCAATTGTACAAAAATAACCTTCTTATTATACGATCATGTTCTTTGTATGGTTGACAACGTTCAATTATATGATGGTTAATTTGTATGGTACGTTGACTAACTTTATTGTATGGTGATATGCATTACATGACAACTTCCATCAATTGGATGATGCAATCCTACGGTGATTCAACTCCTCTTAAGATGGCAAAGTCCTAAATGGTAATTCTTTGATGACACTCTTCTTGCATGATGAATTTTTCTTGATGATAAATTTACCAGTTAAACTACAAACCCTTCCTCACTTAGATGGGTCTTCTAAGACTGAACAATAGTATTTAGGGATTTAATGATTTGAATAGTAGAAATCTCCAATTTTTTTGAGCTCAACCATTTTAACCTTACCTATAGTCCTACAATATTGTATTCCCATCTATAGTATACAAAACCAAGAATATAAAGAATTTATCATTCAATATGCACACATAGATAGTAAGGAAAATAATATTATTTTATTGCTAATATGCCTAGAGGCTTCACAAGACATGTTACAAGGTATCACACAACATCTACCTCCCGTTTGTCATTGGATACACACCCTTCTAAGTTTTTTCTCTCTAAATATACCAGGCTTCTTGTCTAGGCTATTGCAAACCTCACTTTTCTCCTCTTATTTTTCTTCACCTTCGTTTTTATTTCTCTACATGCCATTGTCTCTCCCTCTTTGAGTCTTCAAACATCTACATTGCTAACTACTATTTTTTTCTCCTCCTAGTTTATGGTTCTTCTCTACTATATTTTATTCAGACATGCTATTATCTCTTCTCTCTCTAGACATCATTAATTTCTTCCATGCCTCTTCGTTTCCTCTACCCCTTTATTTTCCTTTATTTTTTTCTCTTGTTGATCACTTTACCTCCTTCCCAATTCCGCTTCCTTCTTGGACATTTATGCATCCATTCCACTTCATATCTTCATGTCGTTTCCTATTCCACTTCTCTTATTTTCCTCTCTTCTTTTGCATTGTTTCCCTTATCTTTCGACAATTATGGAAATGACCCATGTTCAATTGGATGTTCTTGCATCAATATATAATTTACTTCTCTTTAAATGTGAGGTTTAACGAAATAGAAATCTTAACGAGGGTTTTATGCGATATAAATTATTTATTTTGGTATTATAAATTATTTTAGTCTTCTAAACTTAATTACAATTATTTCATTTTATTCGATGTAAGAAAAAAATTGTTCTTTGCTATTATAAACTTTCAACAACAACATAGTTCTATGTATTGAAAAAATTACAATTAAAAGAGTTTAGAGATTTTTTAGCAAAAAAATATTAATGATTAGAATGAAAAAATTTTAAAAGGAATGGTGTGAATTGTATCATGTGGTAAGATGAAATCTCTAGCACATACTTATATCTACTTGTTTCTTCTTGGTTTCCTTGTGGGCGTCGAGTTGATGTTTTCTATATTGAAAAGTGGTGCTTCGTATTTTTAGTGGAAGATTTTATTTTTTTACATAGAAATGATTTTTTTGTAGGGAACCTATCATAGAGCATTATGTGTTATTGTAGCCTCCTTGTTATAACTCCATGTGAATTTTCTTAAGTTACAACATCAAATTCAAACGATATTGTTGAGCTACAAAGGAGAAAATAGTAGTGCTAGGATTTTGAATTCTAGGATTGTCCTTCTAAATTATTATCAATTTTATAAGCAATTTCCATTTAAAATAAGTATAATGTTCTCATTATAAGAGGTACTTAATTTTAAGCTATATCCACAACTAAAAATAATTGAAATTGTTATATAAGTCAACGACACCTAAATAAGCTCAAAAAATAATTCTTAAGTTGTTTGACTACGTAGTGATTATATAACATTAAGTTAATATTTGTATAAATTTGAAACCATTAGGTTCCTTTTACATGTCAATGTTATAATAACTTATAGTATTTAATTGTATTCATTGAAAGTGGAAGTGTATTGAGAACATGGGTTAAACATAGCTCATTTGCTTTGTAAAATTGAAATGATTAAGGTCAAGAACATGATAAAAATAAGATATTTCAAAGGAAGTTCTTAACTTACATCAAGGTTATAGAGATATACAAGTGCAAGGGCATGCAGGTTGTGGGTATGAATACTTGGTGAGAACCTTTAAAATTGGGGTACATGGATGCAAGAGTGCGAGCGTACTTTGACCTTTACAAGCTAACCCTTTTATTAGTATTATAGTTTCATAATTTAGTTTGGGGACCTATTTGTATGTAGCTTCCTTGAGCACTAGGGTTAGGATTAGTTAGCTTGGATTTCTATTTTGAGTCTTTGGTCAACCTTAGAGTATGAGGGTTTGAATTTAGTTGATTATATATTAAAATTATAAGGAAAAGGATCATCATCTTGAATCTTATACTTTATGATAACGTTGTTGTTGAGAATGTTATTCCCTCAAATAGGCCAATAATACATTGTAATAAATTATTGAAATATAAGTATATTTTATAGTTATTCTTGTGTTAATTTCAACATTCTCTCTTTTTCTATATTATGGTTTCTATTTAGGTAATATTTTGTAGGTAATGCCATAACATATAATATCATAGCCCTTTCCAATATTGTCATTTATTATGGCAACAAGAGTTTTTTATTGTAATTTTTTCTTATAGTAATTTTGTAGATTTGAAACCCTATGTTGGAGGTTTTAAGCTATTATAAATAGTTATTTTTAACTAAGTATATTTTGACATATGAAGTGATATGGAACTTAACCCACCAAAATTGAGGACTTAGGTAAAATCTATATATGGCCTTGAGCTTTCACATACCTTTGGGTATCTTAGAAGACCCTTTAGGTTTAAGAGAAACTTTACCATAAGAATCCATCGATTGTCTAAAAATGTGGTGCATAAATAAGCAATTAGCACTAAGAAGTTGCTCACTTTGTACTTCAAAGTTAAAATTATATGACTATGAGAATGATAGAACCCTTTATAGTTAGAGCTTTGAAATATTGTTTTGGATTATTAATTATGAATGAGATAAGTATATCTATGAGCCAATAAACCATACACACCCTAGCCTAGAAAAATATTGTATAATCCTATCCATGAACACATCTACACATACATATGATAGATTGTAACACATAGATTTCACCATTCCAAAACTAATGAAATAATAGTTGAATGCTCTTTTATTGATTAAAAAGGGGGGTTACAACATAAACTTCTCTCAAGAAGGGTTTTTCTCTTTTCTCAATGTAAATATGGTGCATTCGTTGGTGTCTTTCGATGCCCTCAATGTAGATGGGCTTCTTGCATGCGTGTCATTGCTTGGGTTCTTGAAAATGTCCTTTGTGCTTGTTTGGGCCTACAAAATGGATTAGTATGTTTTGGGACCTGTCATTGATCAAATACCATATTTATGAAGATAAAATGATGTTGAAATGAAAGGAAACATGATAAAAATAGGAAATAAAGTTGTAGAAATGATCTAGAACTGATACTTACTTGATCTGTAGCTATAGGGTTGCTATAAACTAGGTTTGCATGGTAGTGTGAAAACCTCTATGTCGGGTTCGCACGGTAGTGTGAAAACCTTACTGTTGATCGATTTTGTAGATTTTTGTTTGAATGAGATCTAGGTATTTTTGCTTGATGTATGATGGATGTTGAAGTGATAAAGAATAGTTTGGAGTGATTTCTACAGAGTTTTGGTAAGTAAACCAAAAGGGTAAGAGTTATTTCATGGTGAAAATGGCCATCTATTTATAGAGTGGGCTAAGGCTAGGGAGTGAGGTGGCATGAACCTTAGGTTAGGTCTCAACCATGGTGAGGTTAAAAGGATGAAGTGGAAGGTGAGTCATTCCTTCATATACCCTGAAGAGGAATCTAGAAATATCCTATGTGCACACATGTGTGAGCAAGGGTTAAGGTTAACCTTGATTAGGTAAATCCTAGGTTAGGTTGTGATTAAGTTAAGCATCTTTTAAATATCTTAACTAAGTGATGGGTGCACACATGTGTGAGGATAAGATTAGGGTTAATCTTGATTATCCCTAATTAATCATGTTTAAGTCATAAAGTACACTTTAATGATAAAGTGATATTTTTAACTAAGATTAGGGTTACCATGATTAGGCTTTTTGAAGGTGGTCACATGGGGACCATGATTAGATGTAGGAAAGGGCTTATATGGCCTAAAGGGGCTTATGGATAGCCCTTTTGTGATTTGGATCAATTAGTGCAATTTTGTAAGGTTTGTGACTTAATTAATTATGAAGGATGAAATTACGACCAAATGTGACTTTTGCCCCTTTTTGTACTATGTTGTGTAAACATGATTTAGTACAAAAATTATGATGGAGGAAGGTGATGATGTGATTGGAAAGATAAAGAATTTTTGGGTGGATGAATGTCTGTAGCACCCTAAAATTGGCGCAGTGAAATTATAATAATTACATTCACCTTAGTAAATAATTTAAATTCAAAATTTAACCTCCCAAACCGCCCGTTAACCGTCGGGTAATCCGTTTCCCCCTTTTCTGTGCCATTTTTAGAGGTTGTTTTGACCGTTTGACAATATCGTCGCCGATCAGACGATATCGCCCCAGATCTGACAATTTCGTCTAGGCTAGGACGTCTAGACGATCTTGTCACAAAACTGATTTTGCACAATTAGCTTTTGTTCCAATGGGCCTCTAATCCGGGTAGAAGCGTATCTGTGCCATTAGAGACCCTACCCCATTGGAGATCTCCCAAATAGGGATGATCTCCAACCTCCTAACTACTCCCCTAAGCCTATTTAATCCTTAGGACCTTCCCTTCCCAACCCTTGGCTAAAATTCTTTGTAACTTAACTTCATACATGTTAAATCATCCCAAATTCACACTTGTAGTAGTCCTATACCAATTTTATTGCAGGTACATTACTATTTTTCAACCGGAGCAAGCTTACATCGTCATCGACGAACCTGTTCAGATCGGAGGCGATCCTGTCGAATCAGAGATGATTTTGTACCAATGTGGGATGATTTTGACTGCAATCAACATTGAGGCAATCAGTGCTTGAAGTTTGCATTTCTTCTCCCATTTTTTTGTTGTTTTATGTTGTAATTAGCAATTTTATTCAATATTTTATGTTATTTTGCATTTGGAGTTCACCCATATAGCTTAAGTTGCATGATAAGATCATACTTTCTTATTAGAATATCATAATTTGTTCGAATTTCCATTCATAACTATTGTTCAGTATTCATACTGTTATTTTGTGTCGTTTCCCTCTGTTATCATATTTGCATTCTCTGTATTTTGCATCTGTTTTTTTGTTTGCAGGTCTCTGACGAATTTGTCAGATCTCAGATGATCTTGTCTGATCTCAGACGATTCTGTCGAATTCCAGATGATCCAGACTGCTTCAAACATTAGAATCTCCATCAGACATCCGGATCAGGTATTCTGCTTTTAATATTCTATATTTCTCTTTTTATGTCTTAATTCTGCTTTTTGTATTCATTAAATCTGCACTTTCATATAGATTAATTTAGATTCATTTGGCCAAACCTAGGATATGAATGCTTAAGGCTAAAAATGAACACATAAAAACACATTCCAAACCTAGGCGTGGAAACTGCCATTAAATGTTTCTTGGTGAACCCACCATCCGTCAAAAAATCACCAATATACACCTCCCTTGAGAGGCGGGACCTTTGCAAGTCCTCTCAGTCCGAGGTACCGCGACATCCTTTTCCCATCCTCCTTTCGGGCATGGATCCTATAGCCTGAAGGTAAGGATGCAAAAAATTTGGAGCGATACATTTTGGTGAACCCGACGTGAATGCATCATAACCTTTTGTAAAGAAAAAAAAAAAAAAAAAAAAAAAAATAGAACAACTAAAACATAGATGCATTTTAAAACATTAAAGTTTAAAATCATGTTTAGATGGTAGCTCCTAAGAAAATATTAGCAGTTACTATAAATGTAGAAAACCAATTGGCAGCCATAGAAATCAATTCTATGCTTAATGTGCCTGAAACAAGTAGAAATCAATTCTTGTGGAACGAACTTGATAGAAGATTTAGTGTCATTTCATCTAGGTCAACAGAACTTAAGCAAATCAAGAGGCTAGTCCTAGATAGAATCATGGATCCTCATCAACTTGTCTTTTATCATGAACTTTAGAGAGCCTGCCATAGATGGTTAGCTTATAGGAGAGCTCTAGTATCTTCAAAATTGTTCACCTTCGAGGAATACCTCGAGAACGTAGCCATTGTACACCAGTTCCTAGGTCTTGTAGAAGACCAAGAGGTTGTTCTTACAAATAGGGAAATATGGAATAGAGTTCCTCGAGCTGTGTTATATCGAGAGTATTGCCACGAGCTTTACTTCTATCAACCAGCATCTGAGATAGATAATATCACTATAGCTCTTTTCATCAAATTTTTAAAAGAAAAATTTCAATTTGAAGAACACTTCATGACTCCTGAACAAATCGAGCCTAGTAATGATATTTATAAATTATTTATAGAAAAATAGATTATTACTTTCAGTCTTATTTCTTGCAATTATTGTGTTGATTGTCTTTACAATATTTCAAAAACAAAGAAAAACTAAAAATTAAAAACTAAAAAAAAAAAACTAAAAAACATAGCAAAAAATTAAACATTTCATTTCAAATATTGTAGTAGGTATATAATTAATATATACCTCTTAAAATTGTTGCATATATATATATATATATATATATATATATATTTGCTGAAATCAAAATTTAGCACCATGCCTAAAATTAGGAATGGTAAAGACACTTTAGGAGAGGAAGAAGATTGGGTACAAGATACAACTAGAGACCCAAATGTCCTTCCTGGAGATCCAATTCCAGAAGGAAAAACTCTAGATCAGTCAGAACATGACCTAGGTGAAGATAATGAACAAGAAGGAAGTGTTAAAGAGGATGGATCCTCATCCCCTAGAGTAGCTCCAAACGAAACTATTGCTTTTGACAACATAGATCATTTCAAGAAATTTCTTGATGATAACATTGATGCCATTAATGTGGCAGGTTCAGTATTGATAAAGGGCAAATTAGTGACACTCAGGCAGCCATGGAACATATGTATGATGTGTGCATTAATCCCTTGTCGTTCATTGATCAAGAAAGTGATAAGGCTGGACCATCCAATACGGATATGATCACTATGATGCAAAACATGTCAAAACAACAGGCTATCCAACCTCCTAAGGAACCTGTTATTCAACCTAAAATAATTCCCACACAAAAGAAACCTTCCTTCACTACTTTATTTCGCCAAACTATTGAGCAATATGCTTCAAGTAAACAAAAACCTAAAACGAAGCCAAATACCAATTTTCAACAATCTGGAATACATCATAATACAACTTCGAAGTTCCTTCATAACACTTTTCCTACCAACAATTTACACAATAGTAACATGGCATCTAATCTTCATGTTCCTCCATCATATGCTCACAAAACCCATGTCAATGCCCTACCGAACCAATATGGTGGACAAACTAGTAATCTGGAAGCCATGGTGAAACAGTTAGCTTCACGTATGGACCAGATAGATTCCTACCGTCCCTCGTATAATTATCAAGAGATATGTAGTCAACCTTTGGATCCCATAGTTGTAGCTCAACCATACCCTAAGCATTTTCCCATGCCTATCCTGCCTATATATAAAGGAACCGAAGATCCCATAGAGCATCTTCGCATGTTTAGGATAGCATGTCATGATATATCACATGATGACTTGCTATTATTAAAAATGTTCTTGAAAAGTTTAGGTGGAATGGCATTAGAGTGGTACTATCAATTGCCCACTCATTCTTTGAGAAACTTCGAAGAAACAGCTGAATCATTTTTCCATCAATTTAGTGCCTACATCGAGAGGCATGTAACTATTAAAGATTTATACAATTTAAAACAAGACAAGGATGAATGCTTTGTCGATTTCTTAGCTAGATGGAGGCAATTGAAAGGAAAACTACACTTTGTGCTACCTTATAGGGAAATGTTGGACATTTTTATCAATAATTTGCAAGAACAAATATCTTATGAGCTATCAATTGCTACCTTAACTACCTTCGATCAAGCTATAGATTTAGCTCGAAGAGTAGAAGATGCCCTCATTAGGAGAGGCCAACTTAGGAAGAAGGATGATGAGAAAAAATCCAGAAATCAATATAAAAACAAACAAGTTGTTGGTGACGGAGTCACTGACAACAAAAATGTTGCTAATATCAGTGCAACAAAGACAATAGAAAAATTTATATTGAAACCTCCTGACAAGCCTCCTCGAGAATTTACTAGATTAAATCAACCCTTATCAACTATTTTACCTCAATTACTTGAAAGAGGTTTGATCCAATTACTAGCTATCCGGGAACCTGATCCAACTATACCCGGATACAGAGTTGACTTACACTGTGATTTCCACAGAGGACCTGGACATTCTACCAACGCTTGTAAAAGGTTGAAACATAAAATACAAGATTTGATTGATAATAATGAAATGGAAGTGCAAGCCTTCCAACCTAAACAAAATGCTCCTAATAATACTCAAAAGACTATTCCCCAAAATCAAAATCAAAATGCTAATCAAACATTAGACATATTTCAACACCCTTTACCAAGACATGGTAAAGAAGTAGCCAATCAAATCGAACATCATAATGTTCCCCCTCCTACCCGATATGTAGGAACCATTAGCGGACAATTACCTATTCAGGATCCTCAAATATTTGACACAACCTTATCCTTGGTTACGACCAAGCCCTTACATAATTTTCAAACTTCTGATTCTAGTGATATAGAATCAGATACTGAAAGTGAAGTGGACATCACTTCAAACCAATCGAATAGTTCTGAAAATGAATCAGATCCTATTCAACCCGTCACAGATGCTATGGTTCTAGAAGAACCATTTCCTAGAAGAGTTACTACTCGACCTTCTTCTAATATATTCCTTTCTAATGAACAAGCCATCAATGCTAGACCGAGACCAGTTCAACGTCCTCATTATAACATTGTAGGTACCATTGGAGTCGTCACCCGACAACAAGCTCAAAATTCCCAACAAGAACCAAACCAGAACGATGGATCAACTCCATTCGTTCTGAAAAACCCCAATAAAGGGAATCATGCTACTAATGTTCAACCTAAACCCCCTTACAATATTAATGAGCAATTGTCCAATACTACGGCCAGAATTTACCTTTTGGATTTATTAAGATCCTCTCCCACCCATAGGGATGAGTTGATGCTTACATTAAGCCAAATGATGGTACCTAAAAAAATTCAACTTGAAGCTATGGCCAATACTATCATCACTCGAGAGATTGATTGTATTGACTTTCAAGATAAAGATATCCCACAACACAGCTTTACATAAGGATAATCCCTTATACATTACTGCTCTAATTGGGGATGTAGCTGTCAAACGAGTCTTGATTGATAATGGTTCATCTCTAAACTGTTGCACTTTTTACTTCTACCAAAGATTTGGCTTTAGAAGTGATGAAATGAAGAAAACTGATATGATTATCAAAGCCTTTAATGACGAAACACAAGAAACGTGTGGAGTTATTAGCCTCCCATTGCAAGTTGGTCCTAGAACCCTAGAAACAACCGTGTTTATTGTACATTGCCCAGCATCGTACAATATACTTTTGGGTCGACCTTGGATCAATGCGATGAGAGTGGTCCCATAAACCTTACACCAATGTGTTAAATTTGAATTCAAAAATCAGTTGGTCACTATCCATGGTGACCCTAGACCCTTTGATATGTGTGCTTTGGTAGAACCTGTTGGAGTGCAATTTTGCCCTACTCTGTCATCCACACATCCTAGTTCTTATTTTTCATCTAAATGTGTGAAACACACACCCATAACTTCACCTATTTCCCCTCCATTAATTTCATCCTCCTATATAGATCAACAATCCTCTAAACAAATCACTCTAGAACCTCAAAAAGATCTTAAATCTACAACCAATCCTTCAAGTTCAATCCCTATAAATTCAAAACTTACAATACAACTATCATACATTCCACATCTCAAGATATAGGGAATAAGCCTTCTACATCTTATGCCCTTTCTGATGAACTTTTACCAGATTTATCCACAACCTTAATATCAGAAAAAATAAATGCTTTCATGCAAGATTCAATTCTTTTAAATAAATTGCCGCCATCTCCTCGTACTTTGGGCCTCCCACAACCTATGGGAAGTACTTACCAAGTCGAGAGTTGTGCCTTCATTTATAAAGGATATGACTGGGGAAGAATCCCTTGAAATATCAAAACTCATCATGAGGGATACGCTCGGTGTTATTTTACCAATGATTATATTAAAGCTAAACCCATGATGCTTAAAATGGGATATAAAGGGAAAGGCTTGGGACCTTTCCAAAATGGCATGAAAGAACCTTTCGAGGTAGAACCGTGGCCTGCCCACTGTGGTATGGGCCTATTTCCTAGTAAGGGTCAACCCTTTCCTTTTGAGGATGATGATCAACTCATATGTTATCAAGATTATTTGGATAGGCATGTTGATTTGCCTCTTAAAAATCAGTCGTTTTCATGCAACATGCTATCCATAGCTTACCCTGAAATGATTGCTGACCTCGATGAAGAGTTGGAAGGAGATATCTTCCATGATGTCTCTGTTGAAGAGATGTTACACAATGGATTTTATTTTGATGGTTCTATACCAACTATAGCCCAACTTGAGGCCACTAATCCTCAATATGAATTATCTAAATTAACCTTACAATAATTACAAGAATTGGGTGTTTCACTCGCCCCACCTAATTTTGAAAGAGATCTACACATGGAGGTAGAAAACGTCATTAAAATTAACATTGGAACTGAGGATAATCCTCACATAATCAATATTGGATCAGAATTAAGTCAAGAAAAACAAGAACAATACATTGCATTTCTTAAAAATTATGAAGATGTCTTCGCTTGGACATATGAAGATATGCCAGGTCTAGACCCTTCTGTAGTCATGCATCATCTAGTGGTCCATCCGGATGCTAAACCTATTAAACAAAAACTTAGAAAAATGCATCCCAAAGTGGCTCTGCTTAGTCAAAGGGGAGTTAGAAAAACTCCTGAATGTTATCTTTATACAAGCTATTGATTATGCTTGAATGGATCTCAAATGTAGTTCCAAGTCACCAAGAAAGAAGCTACCAAAGTTATGGTTTGCACAGATTTTAGAGATATTAACGCTGCATGCCCTAAAGATGACTTTCCTCTTCCAAACATGGATCAAATCAGACTTTACTGCCGGGAGTGGGATGATGTCCTTAATGGATGGATTCTCTGGTTATAATCGGATCGGGATAGCCCCTGAAGATCAGGCTAAAACAGCCTTTATTACCCCCTAGGGTACCTTTTCGTCGGAAAGTGATGCCATTTGGCTTAAAGAACACAGGTGCAACTTATCAACGAGCTATGACCTACATTTTTCATGATATGATGCATGATATCCTACATGATTATGTAGATGATATTATAGCTCGCTCTATTATTGAAGAAAATCATTTAGATGATTTGAGAAAAGTTTTTAATTGATTACGAGAATATCTTATTCGATTAAATCCAAAGAAAATGCATATTCGAGTTAAGTCCAAACAAACTATTAGGGGTTTTAGTTTCTTTACGTGGTATTGAAATTGACCCTCTCAAGATTGCGGCCATCACTGATATGCCCGCACCTACTAATATATCTGAGTTACAAAGTTTACAAGGTAAACTTCAAGCTATCCGTCGCTTCATTGATAAGTTGGCGGACAAAACCGGTCCCTTTCTTAAACTCCTTAAGAAGGATGTCCCTTTTAATTGGGACACCGAATGTAGAGAAGCTTTTGAACTTCTCAAACAATACCTCCTTAATCCACCTGTGCTTTCACCACCTAAACTTGATCGCCCATTTCTCCTATATATTTTAGCTTCAGATTCTGCCTTAGGAGCTATGTTAGCTCAGCTTGATGATGAAAAGAGAGAACGTGCTAATTATTATATTAGCCAAACCTTCATCAGTTATGAAACTCGCTATACAACGCTAGAAAAACTATGTCTAGAAGTCGTGTTTGCTACGCAAAAATTACGACACTATATGCTTAGTCAAAAAACTTATGTCATTTGTTAGCGTATTTTTGATTCTATTACATTATTTAGATATGTTGTTGTTCTGTTACAACCAGTTCGTAACAGTTTAGTTACGCCGGTGCTATTCCCGGCTATGTAACTCATTATTTAAACTGTGCAATACAATAATAAACTTGTTGCACAATCTTACATGGCATCAGAGCCAGGGGCGTGAAGGGAGCAGCGCAGCGGCAGCAGAGAAGCCTGGACAGCAGACGGATTTTTTTTTTAATTTGCCAGACGGGAATTTTTTTTCTCTGGGTTTGTTGTAGCAGAGGATTCCTCCGACGAGAAAAAAAAAAAAAAGACGCGCAGAGCTGTGCGCGTCGTGACACGGGCCCCGTGCGCAGACGCCCGGGAGTCCGGTCGACGGCCAGGACGTCACGCAGACGTCCATTGGCGCTGCGTCCGAGGAGGCGCGTCCCCAGAAGAGGATGCAGCCAGGTCGCAGTCCCCCAGGCAGGACGCGTCGGCAGGAGGAGAGAGCGCCCGCGCGGGATTTTTTTTAAATTCCCGCCGCGCAGGAGGTGGCCCCCCCCTCCCCACTCCCCACTCCCCGTGCGACGTGCGCGCTCCCCGAGGGCACCACCCCCCTCTCCCGGTCGGCGGAGCGGGAATTCAAATTCCCGCCGGCGCGGGAAATCGGAGGGGGTATAAACCCCCCCCGCCGTTTGCGCACAGACGCACGGCCCCCTCGCCGTGCAGCCCTCCCCCCCCCCCCGGCGTTTGCGCACAGTCGCGCAGGCCCTCGACGGATTTTTTTTCAAACGAAAAAAAAAAAAAAAATTGCCAGTTTTTTTTTTAAATCGCCGGATTTTTTTTAAACGTGAAAAAAAAAAAATCGAACGCCTTTTTTTTTTTTTTTTTTTTTTGAGTGCCGATCCGATCTGGAAAAGAAGGCAGCGGTGGATTTTTTTTTCGAAAACGCCGGGAGCAGTGGGAGCAGGGCTGTGGTCGCAAGCCGAGGCCGAATTTTTTTTCCGAGCAGTGCTGCGGTCGCAAGCCGAGGCCGTTGCAGAGGAGGAGACAGAAGGAGGGGTTGAAAGAGGAGCAGGTCCACTGTTCCTTTCGGATCAGCCCGCTGGCTCACGTGGTCGTGAGCCGTGCGGTAAGGCTCAGGGAGCCTGCAGGTCGGGGGTTCAAATCCCGCCGACCCCCCCAAGGTATATTTTTTTTTTCAAAGTTTTTTTTTATAATTATTAATTTTTAATTAAAATTTTTAATTTTAATTTATTTTTAATAGTTTTAAACTTTATAAATTAAAATTTAATTTTAATTTATTTTTCCTAAAGTTTTAAAACTATATAAATTAAAATTATTTATTTTAATTTTAAATATATAATAGTTATTAAAAATGCTTTGTTAAAAGAATTTTTTTAAGGGGGGATATTTTTTTCAAAAAATCAAAGGGGGATGTTGAGTAATTTTTTGAAATAGCAATTTGGCATTGTAAAAGGTGCATTTTCGGCTGTGACCGACACCTTATGGGTTATTCTAGTGGGCATTTTTTTTGTTGTATGTTGCATATTTCAATTTTGCACTATAACATTAAAAATTAAAATCAAACACTCCCTAAGTCCCCGGAATATAAAACCCATCTGTGCAATTTATTTGCACTGCAGCTGTTCGGTATTTGCGATACCTCCGCCAGCACTTACGGGTAAAGCCGTCGTGATTTGGCTATCGTATCCGCCGCCTAACATAGCCGCTATAACGACGTCCGAGCTTGTTCTCTATAAATCGTCGGGGAGGAATAAGTACGCCATTTTTGCATTTTTTTACTCCATCCACTACCCTTTATCGCACTTGTGTTTAGGCGTAAATCCCGACGAAGTATTCTTCATAGTGTTTAGGGGAAGTTACGCCCCACGCATGAGAAGAATCTTCTATGGTAGGTGCCATCAACAAGGCGATTCCCTTTTAGCACCGCTTATGTTCCACGTATCGTATGATCTCTAAAATTCACCTATAGTCTCCCTCACGTAAGGGCGGGTGATTTTTGTTGATCTTTCTAAATACCTATAGTTTCCCTCACGTAAGGGCGGGTATTTTGTACGGTATATTGGCCTAGCAAAAGGTATATCGAAAGGGGGACCAATTTGGTGATATAAGGAACCTTCACTATGGCCGTCGTTGCAAAATTGATGACCGATCCGCATCGGTTATTGAAAGGTCCAAATTATACACCATGGAAACATAAGATGAAGGCTATTCTCCAAATGGAAGATTTGTGGGATATTGTTACCGGAGTAGCAACAAGGCCTTCACCAACAAGCAGGATCCACGAGTCCTTCAACGAGATCGATTGCTTTTGACAAGAAAGACAGGAGAGCAAAGGTGCTCATTTTGTTTGCTGTTTCAGATGAAGTGCAACCTCATATAGCCGATAAAGCAAGTGGTAAAGAGGCATGGGATGCCCTTAGAACCATCTATGAGGGGAAGAATGAATCCACCATTCTTCATCTTCAACAACAACTTCATAACCCGAGTTTGAGACAGGGTGAAACAGCTTGAACTCTTCTTGTGCAGAGTGTCTGAGTTGAAAGAGAAATTGAGTTCTCTAGGAGATACTGTGGACGAAAAGCTTCTCATTTCACTTGTGATGAGAGCTTTACCTTCTTCATTTGACATGTTGATAACCTCCATCCAGGTGTCCCAACGACAAATTACCTACATCGAGTTGGTCAATCTGCTTCAACAACAGGAGGCACGCCAACTTCACAAGGATGATTCTTCCAATACAGTCCTATACACCAACAGGCAGGGTTCTAGGAAGAAAGGTAATGGGCAAAAAGGAGGCAACTTTCAGAAAGGAGGAAATTCTCAACAAGATACGAAAGGAAAAGGCAAGCAACCTCAACAGAAGAAGAGGTGGTGCAAGATCTGTGAGAAAGACAACCATGACACCAACAGGTGTTGGCATAAGAACAAGCAAAAAGGCCAAAACAAACCACAAAATAAGAACAAGCAACCCCAGGTGAATGTTGTCGTTGAAGAATCCGACTCAGATTCTGAATGGGCACACAAGGTGCTCATGACTACCACAGATTCCACTCGGAGGGATCCTATTTGGTATGTCGATTCCGGAGCTAGTAAACATATGATCGGCGACGGATCGTGGTTTGAATCATTTGTGGCCAAGGAGGGCAAACCCGTCACCATTGCCGATGATAAAACCTACAGTGGTTCAGGGAGAGGGTACGAGTTTCGGTCACTCTTCCTGATGGCAAGTGTCAGATTGACAAGGTCCTCTATGTTCCGGGATTGGCCAACAATTTGTTGTCAATGACACAAATCCTGGATAGAAATATGGTTGTCAACTTTCGTGTTGAGAATGGAAAGAAGTGTTGTACAATTACCAGGAAGGGTAAGCAGATTGCAACGGCTTCATATAAGCATGGCTTATTTGCACTAGATGCTATCTCTACTCCACATGTTGCCATGACTGTCTCTACCAAAGAGGCAACTTCCCTATGGCACAAGAGATATGGGCATCTTAGTTCTGGCTACTTACTTGAGCTCAACAAGTATGAGATGGTAAAGGGTCTTCCTTCCCTTTCTACCACATTGCCACAGTGCTCGATCGCTTGGCAGGAAAGCAAAGATAGAGTACCATTTGAGAAGAGCTCTACAAGAGCACGAAAACCTCTCGGAGCTAATTCACACCGATCTATGCGGTCCTTTCACACCCAACAGTGTTGGAGGGAAGAGGTACTTTCGAGTTATTCGTAGATGACTACTCACGAAAGATGTGGGTTTTCTTTCTCAAACCGAAATCGAAGCTTTCGCATTCTTCCAGACAGCTTCAAGAAATCCGTTGAGAAGGAGTCGGAGCTTCTATTAAAACCCTCCGCTCGGATCGAGGGGGAGAGTTTACCTCTAATGAATTTTTTGCATTCCTAGATAAGCATGGGATCAAGAGACAGCTTAACAATCGCCTATACTCCTCAACAAAATGGAGTTGCTGAGAGAAGGAACCGTTCTATCATGGAAATGGTTCGTTGTATGCTCACAGGAGCTACTCTTGGGCAACAATATTGGGCAGTAAGCCGTCACCACCGCGAGTGTATCTTTTGAATAGGGCACCCACAAAGGCCCTAAAAGGAATGACTCCACAAGAAGCATGGAGTGGTCGAAAACCCTCCATATCTCATCTACGTATTTTCGGGTGTCAAGCTTTCATGCACATACCGAAAGAGAAAAGGAAGAAGCTAGATGAGAAAACACTGAGATGTATTTTTCTTGGATATTCTGAGCACTCTAAAGGATATCGGTTGATAGATCCTTTGACCAAGAAAATTCATATCAGCAGAGATGTTGTCTTTGATGAAGCTTTCACATCACAGAGCACATCTACAGTACACCAGGATATTGTGGAACCAAAGGAAGAGGAGATTCCTTCGTCAACACAGACAGGAGGTCCTTCTACATCTTCTTCACCACCACCGAAGCGGAATCCTAAATGGTGTACAAATACAATCAGAGATGCAAATTTATCCACTCCTCCCAATTTGAATTTGGATAGACCTCGTACACGCAGTATGGCTCAAAAGGAAAGAGAAGCCCGAGAAACTGGTGAGGTTGATGATCTTTGTCAATCTTTTGAGGAACTTTCTGTGACTCCAAGTAGAGAAGTTGAGGATATGGATATTGATGATGACAGGGCATTCATGTCTACCATAGATAGTCTTGAACCTGCATCAGTGCAAGATGCTCTTAGTGAGCCTCAGTGGAAGGCCGCTATGGATACAGAGTATGAGTCTCTGATGAAGAATAAAACTTGGAAGCTTGTTGATCTGCCGAATGGAAAGAAACCTATTGGCTGCAAATGGGTATACAAAGTCAAGTACAAGGCAGATGGAACAATTGATAAGCATAAGGCCCGTCTTGTTGCAAAGGGCTATGCTCAAAAGGAAGGCATCGACTATGAGGAAACTTTTGCACCTACTGCTCGGATGACCACAATTCGGGTTATGTGTGCTATGGCAGCACAATATGGGTGGAAAGTTCACCAAATGGATGTCAAAAGTGCCTTTCTTAATGGTGATCTCCAAGAAGAAGTCTATATGACTCAGCCTAAAGGATTTGAAGTGGAAGGCCAACAGCAGAAAGTTTGCAAATTGGTCAAATCCTTGTATGGTCTGAAACAAGCTCCTCGAGCTTGGTATATAAAAATGGACAATCACCTAATGCAGCATGGATTTAAGAGATGTCCGTCAGATGCAAACCTCTATTTCAAGAAACAGGGTTCTGAGATAGTGTTGCTTGTACTCTATGTGGATGATCTGCTCATTACAGGGAGTTCAGAAGATATGATCTCTACTGTCAAAAGAAACTTGTGCAAATCTTTTGAGATGACAGATCTCGGACTTCTCCATTACTGTCTTGGTCTGGAATTCAGCCAGAAGGAGCACACCATCAAAGTGTCTCAGAAAAAGTATGCCAAGACATTGCTCGATAAATATCGCATGACTGACTGCAAGCCAATGGCAACTCCAATGGAGAATGGACTTCACTTATCGCGATATGATGACTCACCTCGGGTAGATGGCACTCTCTATCGACGCTTGATTGGGAGTCTCATATATCCGACCAATACTAGGCCGGATCTCGTATTTGCTCGTAAACTATCTTTCGAGGTTCATGCGAGAGCCTAAGACTACTCATTGGAAAGCAACAAAACGTGTTCTTCACTATGTCCGTGGTACTATAGAATATGGCCTAGAATACAAGAGGAACAACAAATTCTTCTTGCAAGGATACACGGACTCCGACTATGCCGGATCATTTGATGATCGCAAGTCAACTTCTCGGATACATTTTTCATCTGGGATCCGGTCCTGTCTCTTGGCACAGCAAGAAGCAATAGGTGGTTGCTATTTCTTCAACAGAGGCAGAATATCGCGCCGCACGTGAAGCTGTGTGCGAAGTGATATGGTTACGTCGCATTCTGACAAGTATGGGCCATCCATCAAAATCTCCAATACACTTGTTTTGCGACAATCGTGGTGTTCGAACCTCGTCAAGAATCCAGTCCATCATGAAAAAACAAAGCACATTGACACACAATGTCATTTCATTCGAGAGGAAGTTCCAAAGCACCGAATTCAGCTTCAAACACATTCCCACCGATGCTCAAGTTGCAGACATTTTCACTAAGGCACTTGGACGTGTCAAATTTGAATTGTTTCGCAGCTCACTTTGTATTGCAAAATAATGTAAGGGGATGTTAGTATAGCTATTAGTTATTACATTACCCAAATAATGTAATAAAGGGGGATGTTAGCGTATTTTTGATTCTATTACATTATTTAGATATGTTGTTCTGTTACAACCAGTTCGTAACAGTTTAGTTACGCCGATGCTATTCCCGGCTATGTAACTCATTATTTAAACTGTGCAATACAATAATAAACTTGTTGCACAATCTTACATCATTGCTAAATACGATCCCTTAAGGTATCTCATGAGTCGACCTTATTTATCGGGTCGCACAGCCAAGTGGGTTCTTGCTCTAAGCGAGTTTGATCTCACATTCATAGGACAAAAGTTTGTTAAGGGTCAAATCATAGCAGATCAATTAGCTGCTGCACCCTTAGAGTCTACCCATCCCCTCGTCATCGAGTTTCCTGATGAATGCCTTCAATTAAAGGCAGACCACACTGAACAATGGTCCTTATACTTTGATGGAGCCCGATGCATGAGTGGTGCTGGTGCGGGTATTATTTTAATATCCCCACAAAAACATATTATTCCTCTATCCTTCAAATTGACATTTGCTTGCACCAACAATACTGTTGAGTATGAAGCTCTAATCATTGGATTATGAGCTGCTTTAGCACTCAAAATTAAACATCTATTAGTTTTTGGTGATTCTCAACTGGTTATAAACCAAATTAATGAAGTTTATCAGACCAAAGATGATAAAATGCACCCATATAAGGCCTATGTTTTACAATTAATGTCCCTATTTGATCAAGTTACCTTAGAAGCTATTCCTTGAACTAGCAACCGTGCAGCTGATGCTATGGTCGCAGCTGCATCTCTCCTGCCTTTGGAGTTAGATGATGAATATGCCACTATCATTATTCGT
Organism: Wollemia nobilis; assembly: GCA_028583015.1. Taxonomy (NCBI): domain Eukaryota; kingdom Viridiplantae; phylum Streptophyta; class Pinopsida; order Araucariales; family Araucariaceae; genus Wollemia; species Wollemia nobilis. The sequence goes on along the minus strand of JAQPPZ010016917.1, from coordinate 5,943,495 downwards.
CGACTCCAAGAACCCTCTTCAAATAAGTCATGTTTAGAGCCTTTGGATGTGTTTCTAATCAATGAAACTACTCCTGAACCTTGGTATACAGACATATTTGATTTTCTCCAAAATGGGACTTTCCCTGCCAATTCTAATAGAAACCAGACGTCGGTTATTACGTAGACGAGCAAGTCGATTTGTAATAATTGGCAATACTTTATATAGGAGATCTTTTGAAGGTATCCTATTAAGATGTTTAAACTTAGAAGAGTCTAAATCAGCCTTGAGTGAAGCCCATAATGGATCTTGTGGAGGACACTTTAGTGGTAGTGTCATTGCTAAAAAGATTCTTCGGATAGGATACTTTTGGCCTACCATGGAAACGGATGCACATGAGTATGTGCGCCATTGCGACAAGTGCCGAAAACATGCTGACCTTGTCCATGCGCCTGCACAAGAGCTGCAGGCTATTTCATCTCCTTGGCCCTTTTCTAAATGGGGCTTAGATATTATTAGCAAAATCAATCATGTGTCATCTGATGGACACAAGTTCATCATAACTGCCACTGAGTATTTCACGAAGTGGGTCGAAGCTATGCCTTTAGCTTCTTGCACTGGCACACAAGTCTCTAAATTTATTTTTAATCAAATCATTTGTAGGTTCGAAATTCCTACAAATCTCATCTCTGACAATGGAACTTGTTTCAAAAATAAAGATGTTAAAAAATTATGTCAAAAATATAAGATTCAACATCGTTGGTCCACTCCCTATTATCCTCAGGGTAATGGTCAAGCATAAGCATCTAACAAAACCTTAATCAAAATTCTCAAAAGATTGGTCAATAAAACTGGCCGTGACTGGCACATTCAATTATATCCAGCCTTGTGGGCTTATCGAACTAGTGTTCGAACCCCCACTGGAACTTCACCATTTGTTTTGGTTTACGGTGCTGAAGTAGTTTTTCCCTTTGAATTGGAAGTTCCTTCTTTGGCTTTGCTACTTCAAGATACCGAAGTAGGAGATGAATATCGATCTGGAAGACTCAGTCAGCTGGAACTCCTAGATGAAAAATGCATCAATGCTTTGGAGAATCTCTGTGCCTACCAAAACAAGCTTAAAAGATCATATGCTAAGAAAGTTCGTCATCGATCCTTTGAGATCGACGACCTTGTTTTAAAAGAAAATCAAAAAAATACAAATGCAACTAAGGACCTTAAAGGTAAATTTGAGCCCAACTGGCTTGGACCATACATTATTACTCGCTAAATTTGAATCAGGAGCATACAAATTGTCTACATTAGATGGTAAAGAACTTAAAGAACCCATGAATATTTTGCATCTTAAACGTTACTATGTATAAATTTGGTCACTTCATCCATGTATATATTTGTTTAAAATAATTCAAAATCACTATCTTGTATTGCTTTCAAATTTATATATTCAAAAACACCAAAAACATTCATAATTATCAAAATCTTCAAAACTATTTATTGCATTTATTTATGGCACTTGTTAAATTTTTTGTTCAAAAACAAAAATAAAACCAAAAAACAAAATACTGATAAAAACATAAAAATAGCAATATGCTTGACTCTTTCGAAACCAAAACAAAATAAAGAAGAAAGAGAGAGTCAATATTCTCAAAACTTCTCAAAAAGTATTTATATATATTTTCTTACAAATGTTGCAGTTATATGTTTCAAATTATTTTGGATAAATTAGCATTTATTTGGAATCCCTCACTTGCACACTCAAAAAAATAAACAAAAATAAAGATCTTGATTTTATCTGGCATGATTACTAATCTATCTTATATCAAAGTCCACAAAATTCAATTAAATAAAGTTTGAGCATAGAGAATTGATCTTGTTATTTACTTAAACCAAACACATCTTTTCACAATAAAATGATTATATTTGTAATTTCCATGTTTTGCTACATAGTAGACGTGGTTTCTTGAGCGAAAAGTTTCCCTTGCTATCCTATCATGCACATGGTCTAGAATCTTTGAGAGTTGGCAAAAGGACAAGCTCACCCCTACCCAGAATAAAAATCCCTTGCTCTACAGCTAATCCGAGCAAGTATCCCTAGAAAATAAAAAGAAAAGAAAAGTTCAAGAAAAAAGAGAAAAGAAAACAAATGTTCTTTTATATCATTACAACAATATTTCAAGCACTATCTCAAAAATCAAGCACACAAAAATACAAAAAGAAAAATAAGCAAAGTTCAAAAGAAAGCAGAAAGCAAGAATGCAATAAAATCCCTTTCCCTACCCTTTGAAAAGAAAGGAAGGGTTGATGAGCTTGAATCCTTGGAATTCTCAATTATTCGAAAACTGTGAGGTAAGCCCCATAACAGGTGGTTTGTGCCCAACCTGCTTGGCCTTGGGTAACTCCTAGCATGGTGATATGTCTGTCACATTAGCGACCTTCTTTTGTATAGACCTATGTCTAGCTTATGGATTAGCTAGCTCTTGATAATCCGACCTACATAGTAGTCTAGTATGGTTATATGCATCTACATCATGGTTAATGAACACTTATTTGGTTTCTTCAAATCACTTGTATCATATTATCTTGCTCAAAATCGGTAAATGCACAAAGCAATTGCACACACATTTGTATTTGAGAGATTTTGTGTATCATTATGATAAATCAAGATCGGAAATGAATTCACATATGCACATGGGATTCCTTATAAATCTAACTTTTGTCTTCAAAATACTTTGAAATATTCTTTTTGCAACTTGTTTGGAATAATTCATTTTCTTATTTCAAGTACAGTTGTTTAGCATAAAGACAACTATATAATAGAAAATCAAAAATTTCTTTCAAAACTATACAATCAAAATATATATATCTGGTTGACTTTCGCGACGATGGTATAGTTCCAAAACCAAAATTGGAATTTTATGCCTAGCGCAAGTCCTCATATTCATATTTTTTGTTTATTACAAAATCAACCATGCAATAAAACTATCTCTTTTTGATTTTCGCGATGATGGTATAAGTCTATACCTACATATTCTATGCCTAGCGCAAATCATTGTAACAATTTTTATTCCCCATTTATTAAAAATCATGAAAACCATATGACTTAATCCATTATGTTACACAAATTATGCTTTTAAAAAGCAAACACATTATCACTATTTCATGTCATTATGTCAACCTTCAATTTTGCAATGATGGTATAATTCCTAAGGAATTATCCAAAATTTTTATCACACTTAGGAATTTATACCTAGCAAAAAACATTATTTCATGCATACTATTTTTATGAAAATCTGAAAACAAACCATCATCACCATCATTTTCATCATTGCACCAAAGTCTTAAGACAGTCTCTTAAGAACTCTTTTACTTTTAACAATATTTCTATAACTGGGATTAGCTTGACGACCGAGTGAGCAGCGACTCCATGAAATGGTCTATAATAGCGACAATGTCCTTTGAAGTTATTGTTAGAAGTCTATTTTTTATTACATCACATTACAAACAATCAATTTGTTACATCAGATTATTTCATTTAAAATATTACCGCATGACATCAAAGTTATAAATTTTCAAAATGACATAATTTCATGAATCTTCAATCCAATTATCAAATCAATCAATCAAACATAAAAGCATCATAAACATACACATAACACAAGTCATATGATCAAAACTATCTCATCTCATATATATATCAACGGTATATATACATCATATCAAACCCTGGATCGGTATGCCACAATATATATCTTGGCATACTCAATCCCCTCTCAATCAAATGTCTCTCATCGTAATGCAGTCTAGTCTCGAGAGCCCCTCGAGCTCTCAGCCTCATCTCCTACCCCGCCCTGAGGTGGACGAGGTGGCCCCATTGCAGTTTGAGTAGTACTGTGAGTCTTAGTCCTCGATCGGGACGAGGTCATCGACGACCCGGTCTTGATCGGATCTGTAATGGCAGCCGGTAGCTGTATCCTCTGGCCCTCTGGCACCATATGAAAATAAATACCCTGGTAGAATGCGGTCTGACCAATCGATCGCATCAGCTCCTGAGTGCTCGCCCATCTGCCCTGTGCTCTGAGGCATGCAACCTCGTCTTTGAGCTACGTAGACTCAGCTCGATGGCGTGCAGCCTCATCCTGTAGAGTCTACACCTATGCCTGGAGACAGATATTCTCTGCCCGAAGAGTAGCCATCTCGCTACTCTCTCCTGTGTCAACACCCTTGCCCTTGTCGGGCGATGGTGGCCTCTCCCTCTATGGATATGGGGGTCTCGCCTCCCTCCTCTCCCTCTGTCGTGGCCTCTCCTGTGCCTGTGGCTTCCTCGGCTCTCTCCTGTCGTGACTCTGGGCCACCTCCATAGCCTCCTAGCGTCGCCTCCCAATCCGATGCACAACTACATGAATCGGACCCTGTGCCCTCATCATTCGAGGAGGGCAGATGCCTACGTACCAGGCATCATAGCCATCGGCTACCCCTGCATTGTCCCCATCCATTGGCTGAATGGGGGCATCGTCTATGTCCTGACTCTAGAATCGCTGCATGTCTGGAGCCCCGCTCACCGTGGTGTTATCACGGACAGTCCGGGAAAACTCATAATCCCTTAGAGATGGGATCCCCTGCTATAGACCGAACTGACGCAAAACTCGATCATAGCGGTGGAGCTCCACCTCTCCCCTCTCCATCCGTAGCCAGCAAACTCGCCTGACGCGAGCCAACTCCTGTCCGTCCTCGGCCCACCTTGGATGCTCCCTCCATGGCCTCCAAGTAATCTGGTCTGGGACTAAGTCATCTAGTAGTCTCCGGGACATAGGAAGGTCGATCCGCCGCTGTGACCCTCTTCGGAGCCACCAGTAGAAGACTCGGGGCCTCTCCCCATCAACCCCTATCAGAGGAAGCCCTACCGGCCTCCGCACTACAATGTGCTCCTAGCACCAAACCTGTAGAAGCGATGTCATCACTAGACATCGACCGCCCTTGTACACGACCCCATACAGGATCCTGTACAACCGACATAGTACATAACTGCCCCAAGAGAATCTGTAGCCATGATCTCGCATGTCACAGATCACATCTCCTAGCATCCACGGCACCCTGCACTCCCTCTGGTGGCACAGAAGAAGTCCACCAACTACTCCAGCTAGAACCCATGTGAGTCTAGATGCCCCAGGCATCTGACGCAGTGCCTCGATATTAACTCCGCCCTTCTCCAGGGTGAAGCTCGGGTCACCACACAATCGTCCCATAGCATGGCCCTGATTGGCCGCAGGAGTGATCAATCGTCCTTGTATGGGGATTCTTAGAATCCTCCATACATCCTCTAGAGTGGGAGTCATCTCCCCTGTCGGTAGCCAAAAATAGGAAGAACCCGGATACCATCTCTCTACTAGGGCCGTTAGTAGCCCCATATCTGTAGACACTTGTGGCATCTCTGCCACATGCTGTAAGCCGGCCTGTGCCAGCTGATCCCGCTCTGCCTGTGTAAGAGCGGCCAAGTCATCCATCAAACCTCCATACTTCCATTCCCTGCTCTTTAGCAAACCTCTCTGCAACATAAACAACAAAACAAAAAACAATCATTAATAAACAATTCAAGTATGTAAAAATACAAGTAAAATGAGTTCAATTTTATGCAATTGATGATATCACCCACTATTGGACGATATCGTCCCAAATTTGAGTAGAATCGTCTCCGATTTTGCAAGCCAAAATCGTCTCTAATTTGATGAAATCATCCCCCTTTCGTCGATTTCGCCCTTGGACGAAATTGACGAAATTGAGACGATTTCGTCGAAATCGGGACGATTTTGTCCCGACGACGTCGACGGCCCAAAAATGGTCGCGATGCTCAAAATTCATCTAAAATTTACCTAAAAAGCATGTAAAATCAAATTAAAGCATTCTAGTTAAGTCTAGACTCTTACCCGTAGACCGCGCCGGACCTCTATTGATCTGTGCGTCGTCTCCACCATTTTTGCTTCTAGAGCTCTATAAACCAGAAAATGAACAGTTAAAATGAATTAGGGTTTTACCCTATTTTTTTCTTAATTTTATTCAAAAATAATTTTGCTTTTTCACGTTTTTACCTCAAACGTTCGATTTGGGTAAAAACACGGAGGGGGCACCATAGTAAGCTGTCGTACGATTCGACCAAGAATCGTCACCTAAAAATGGGAATAATTTTTTGCTTTTTCATAGATCGAGAAATCATCTTTAATGCATTTTCTTCGGAAAATTTGCTAAAGAGGGGGCAAAATGTAGCACCCTAAAATTGGCGCAATGAAATTATAATAATTACATTCACCTTAGTAAATAATTTAAATTCAAAATTTAACCTCCCAAACCGCCCGTTAACCGTCGGGTAATCCATTTCCCCCTTTTTCGTGCCATTTTTAGAGGTTGTTTTGACCGTTTGATGATATCATCGCCGATCAGACGATATCGCCCCAGATCTGACGATTTCGTCTAGGCTAGGACGTCCAGACGATCTTGTCGCAAAACTGATTTTGCACAATTAGCTTCTATTCCAACGGGCCTCTAATCCGGGAAGAAGAGTGTCTGTGCCGTTAGAGACCCTCCCCCATTGGAGATCTCCCAAATAGGGATGATCTCCAACCTCCTAACTACTCCCCTAAGCCTATTTAATCCTTAGGACCTTCCCTTCCCAACCCCTGGCTAAAATTCTCTGTAACTTAACTTCATACACGTTAAATCATCCCAAATTCACACTAGCAGTAGTCCTATACCAATTTTGTTGCAGGTACATTACTGTTTTTCAGCCGGAGCAAGCTTACATCGTCGTTGACGAACCTGTTCAGATTGAAGGCGATCCTGTCGAATCAGAGATGATTTCGTACCAATGTGGGACGATTTCGACTACAGTCAACATTGAGGCAATCAGTTCCTGAAGTTTGCATTTCTTCTCTCCTTTTTCTGTTGTTTTATGTTGTAATTAGCAATTTTATTCAGTATTTTATGTTATTTTGCATTTGGAGTTCACCCATATAGCTTAAGTTGCATGATAAGATCATACTTTCTTATTAGAATATCATAATTTGTTCGAATTTCCATTCATAACTATTGTTCAGTATTCATACTGTTATTTTGTGTCGTTTCCTCTCTGTTATCATAGTTGCATTCTCTGTATTTTGCATCTGTTTTTCTATTTGTAGGTCTCTGACGAATTCGTCTGACGAATTCGTCAGATCTCAGACGATCTTGTCTGATCTCAGATGATTCTGTCGAATTCCAAACGATCCTGACTGCTTCAAACATCAGAATCTCCATCAGACATCCGGATCAGGTATTCTGCTTTTAATATTTTGTAATTTATCTATTTCTGTTTTTAAATCTATTTTCTATATTCATTAAATCTGCACTTTCATTTAGATTAATTTAGATTCATTTGGCCAAACCTAGGATATGAATGCTTAAGGCTAAAAATGAACACATAAAAACACATTCCAAACCTAGGCATGGAAACTGCCATTAAATGTTTCCTGGTGAACCCACCATCCGTCGAAAAATCACCAATATACACCTCCCTTGAGAGGTGGGACCTTCGCAAGTCCTCTCAGTCCGAGGTACCACGACATCCTTTTCCCATCCTCCTTTCGGGCACGGATCCTATAGCCTGAAGGTAAGGATGCGAAAAATTTGGAGCGATACAAATGCGAATGATTACAAAAGAAACACGATGATATAATAGATGATTTATGATTTAGTACAATACTTTGCAGTATCATGCTGGTTGCTTTTGAGGAAAATTTAAGATTACCTTTTTCTTGTGATCAATACAAGATGTTTCAATTGTGAAAAGAATAAATGCCTTTTCAAATGTTTACCTTTAATTGATTGATGAGTGCATGATGATATTTGTTAAACCATTAAAGTCACGAGGTAAGGACATATCAAGTGCAACATTCAGAAAGTGGTCTTATGCGTGCCACTATAAAGAATGGAATCAAGACATGTCTGTTAGGCACATGGTGTTCATGGCTTAGCAAATATTTTATTGGGATTGAATTTATGTTGAGATAATCTTCAGCAAAAAAAATCTTAGACAAATGTAATACCGGTGATTAGATGTTTACTTGTTTGATCACATACAAAGTAATTTTTTGATTTTATTGTATGAATACCCCCTCAAGAAATGAATCAACAATGGAGTGGATAAAAAGTGGTGGTGAGTCTATTGAAAGAAAACGATGGTAAAAAAAAGTAGAAAAATAAGGAAAACATGGATGGAAGCGAAAATGAATCTAGAAAAATAAAAAAACTAATGAATATGACATGGCGGGGGTTGGTTCGTGCAGTAGTGTGCAAACTAGGTTTGCACGTGTGGGTGCGAAGATGTAAAATTTGAGGGATAAAACTCTATTTTGTGCATGCGAGCATCATTTATGTTGTGCAAACTTTGGAGGAGAGGAGTGAGAGAGAAATTGTGAAATGGAGTGCTATCAAGATATCAAACCAGAGCTTAGATATGACGAGTAAATGTGCTAGCACAAGTGGCGGGGGTGGTATATCACCGATAAGTGCACAAAAACCCTAGATGTTTGATTTGTGTAAATATTTGAAAAGTATGAGAATGTGTGTTTGAGTGTGTATGGATGATTGCATGTATTTTTTGATTGAAATGTGTGTACAAAGTGTAAAAATGGCCAAATGGGTATCCATATGTGGTGTTTGTTTTCTGTTTTGAATGTTGTATTGTGATGTGTGACGTATGTGTCATGTTGAGTGTGTGTGAGAGTTGAATTTATTTTTTTGCATGTATACTGTGTTGTTTTTGACATCTGAGTAAATTTTTACCGTAAAATGGCATAATGGGTATCCAGAAATACCATTTTTTTTATCATTTTGATGGTTGAATTACGATGTTGTATGCTTCAGATTATGTGTATTTGAGGGTGTCGTGACTGTCACACAAATAACCCCAAAGCTTGGGGACCCACCTTATAATTTTGGTTTTTGAAAGTCTTACTCGTTCTTGAGGGAGAGTTTTGATGTTTGTTCTAAATTTCAATCGATCAAGTTTTGAAAATTGATGGTTTCACATTTTATTGGTTAGTTCTTATTTGTTTGTTTGGGTTGTAATGTTTGGTCATTTTTGATGTTTAAATTAAATTAATTTAAACTTTTAAAATTGATCAAATCATTAAACTAATAAATTATATATATATATATATATATAAATAAAATAATATCTATATATATTTATATATATGATGTTATAAAAATATTTCATAAAAATAAATAAAAATAAAATATGTCTATATATATTTATATATAGATAACTTAGAATAAAGCTACAAAGCTATTTTATGTTATTAATGTGTGGTGCATTTATTTTATTAAGAGACTCTATCTTATTTTATTTTGAGGAACTAACTCATATCTCCATCGATTGCAGGGAGCGATGAAGAGGAAATATGACGGGTTCAAGACACCGAGCGACATGTAGGGAGTGATGAAGAAGATCGTGGCTAGCTTGTTTGATGGGTCAACGTGTCTGGTGGACATGATTGTCAAGGTTGATATACATGCGGATCTCGACAAAATTGGTTATGTGACAGTCTAGATGGAAGATGATAGGGTCGTGCAAATGTGGCATGATAGCCAACATACAAACACTATGGTAGACCTTTCTACAGACTAGATGATGATTGCACTGATTTAGTGGTAGTTTAGTGTGTAAAAGAACCCCGATGACCAAAAATAGAACAAAGACAAAGACCAAGGGCCTACATAGGACATGTAGTGGAAGACATAGAGGTGATTACTGATACCACGGAGGGGCACCAAGATAGAGGTGTAATTCAAACGTACATGACTCGTAGTGATGATGTGATACTCAGTGGCCACTTTGGATAATATATACATGGATTCGATGAAAGTGGAGATTTGGATGGCAGGCTAACATTTGTAGAACTAGTCACCACATGGACCCGAATGAATAACAAGCAGTGGGGAAGAAAATTATCTGACCAAACATGGGGTAGTTGCGATAACTTGGCAAACAAATAGATGGGTTTATATCCCTATTGATGACATATTTGGTCGACGTGGATTGTGGATGCAAAAATATTTTCATCCACGGTACCACAATATTTTAGACATACAAGCAATACTGTAAATGTGAGGGTGTCGAGTCAGCGGTAGTAAACATTGGATGATGATGTATATCCTTGAAGGTGGATAGTACAAACAATGATAGTATGGAGGATAGAAAGACACATCAAATTACGTGACTTGATAAGACATTGACAATGGGATGTCTTTTACATTATAGCAATGGAGTAGATCATCCAGGTGATGAAATTTTAAATTTTATTATCATTTCGAGCGATGCATGGAAAACATAACAAGCAGGATATACACAGAGGATGACGTTCTGAAGACTTCAACCAATGACAAATGTTGAGAGTGCTCTTAGCGTGAAGAAGTGATCCATGCTACATTGGTGGTATGGGTTGCTTAGTTTATAAAAGGTGGCCTACCTGGTATTGATAGTTGTGCATGATTCGTACACACTATGGCCTCAAAGTGAAGAGAATATTACCATATGAATGGGAATCACACCTAACGAGTGAGGAGGTCAGTTTCATCATAGCTTCATGTTAATAAGAAAAATAGGGGCCATAATCGAAGCACCAAGTGGCACTATGCTTTGGTATGCTATAAGGTGTAACATATATACCAGTGAGTTATAACTTCAAGTTCCAGGGATAGAATTTTTATTAACATCGAGTGATGTCGTGAGGGTCGATGTAGTCACTGATAATTTCAAAAGCAACATCTTCTAATGTTCAGATGTTTTCTTGTACCCTCGATATATTTGCATGGCAAAAAGCATGATGATAGGAGGATTCCATGTTCAAACAATAGTACAAGATTGCTATGATGCAACGTGGTGAGGTCTTCATATTTATCGGTGCTGACAGGGCAAAGGATTTGGTGACCACATCGAAAGCGGGTGACCCACAATGTGCCTCATTTTTGAAAACCTCAACAATAAAATCCATAAGCTTAGGGATATTACGTGTATTAAGATAGTGATAAATGTATTGTTAGCATGAGAGTCACTGGCCACACTTTTAGTTTGGCACATAATTCATAACGTAAAGGAAAATACTAAAAACATTAGGTTTATCCATTTGAAATCCCATGTGGTACGCGTGTAAGGGAAGAACTAAAGCATGGTCCAAAATAAAGTCATTATTAATATAATAAATATTGGTGAAGGGATATATGAGGTAGTGTGAGCCCTAGGACATAGGAGATAAAGTGATCTACAATTATGATTGGGGCTTATATAAGGAAGAGGCCAAAATCATATGTGCCATTCGGCACTTTACCATGGATACATCAACGCCTTCTTAAGCGGTTATTTTTTATGTTTATGAAAATTACCTTAATGTGGAGATGCCAGTTATATTGGTTGAAGAATGGACAAACAGGTAGAATATGTCATAGTCATATTATGAAGAAGCAAAAACGAAGCGTTTGGAGAACGAAATGAAGATAAAAAGGAAATGAAAGGATGAATTTTTAGAAAAATTTAAAATATCCATTGAAACACGATGGAGGGGTTGGACCTTATGGGAGGCCACATCCTATTGAAAATTCTTTGTAAAACAGAGACATTAGTTTTAATACAAATGTGCCAGAAACTTGCATTTTATTAGCAATATAGGAGGAGTTTATTTCTGCATGCTTGTTTTAACTGCTTATTTTCCCCTTTCATGTTTTAGATTTGTAGATGATGTTGAATGCATTTTAATGGTTGCATCATTGAATATCTTAAAGCATGAAATTTATTTTCGTTTTCCTTAGAAGCTTGCACCTAGATTATTGCGAGTTGTGCAAATGCAGGTCTGGATAAACTAGGTTGCATGTAGGAATTTCTCACATCTTCGGTTTTGCAGGAATAGGGTGGCATTATACTGGCTGTAGTGTGTTCTGATATTTTCAGCATTCTGGTTCATTTCCATATTTTATTTTTGTTTTTCTAACCCTTCATTTTGCAAATTTCTTTTAAAACTTCGGTGATTAAAATAAAAATTGAAAAAAATAAAACTCAAAAAATAATTGCACAGGTGTGAAGAATGAGATTCAATATTTCATCTAAAATAATTTTGATCCCATTTTGAAGCCATTTCAAAATTATAAGAATTATTGAAAGTTGTTGTTTTTACAAGCATTTTTTATAATTTTGAAATTTTACATTATTTCATATTTTGAAGGGAAATCAATTTTTTAGTTTTGTATTTTTATTTGCAAGCAATAAATTAACTTTCCTTTATAAAAATTCCAATTTAAATAAAGGAGAGTGATTTATATGGCAATTTAAAAGGCCATTATTTTAAAGCAATAAATTGTCATCTCTTTATGAAAATTATTTCAGCAAAGAGAGGTAATTTATTTATTATATCAAAGGCTATTTCTATCTTCACGTTAGAAGAAAAATTGAATGAATCCAATTACCATTTAAGGTTCACACCTAAGGATAGATTTTAGTCTTCTTCTTCATGTTCAAAGCAGGGTTTAATAATGCAAGATAGAACTTGTTTGAAATTTGCTTAATCAAAGGAAGATAATTTCTACCTAAAATACTTCAAGATAAAATGAATTAAGGATTTACATCGTGTTCATATGAGGGCCAATCACATTTTACTTTTCTTCTAATTTCATGAACAATTACTAGCATAGCATAATAAAATAAACCAATACAGACCTCTTGTTAACAGTTACTTGCAAATCACTAAGGTATTCCTAGCACTCATTTAACACATCTTTACAAGATTAAAAATACACATGTGCAATGCTTATATAGCGGAACCTTGGAGAAGTTGTTTTTGTTTTTTAATTCTTTGCAAGGGAGGATTTTATGATCAAAATCCTAATTGTGAGTGTGGTTTACAACTCAAAATTTTGGTGCTAGGAGGGCTTGAATTGGTTTACTTTATTGCTATTTAGATACTAAATTGTTCACGTTACTTGAAAGATTTATTTTGGTCTTTACTAATGAGGTTTTGTTTCCATATGATTACTTTCATCGATTCTAACATTCTGTATTTGATGATGCATTAATGCTAACCTTCTTAAAAATTGGAGAATATTATTTAATGTTATGATTTAATTGATACATATATTTTGGTTGATATACATGATGATTTATATATTAAAAATTTGAGATTTGTTAGTCGTTGCATGCTTCTTTGCAAGATATATTTATTTGACTAAAAAATTGGTACTAAAGTTATATCTCCTTGACTATTGCAAGATTTACTCCAATGATGACAGGTAGTCCTTTAAACATACCTGGGCCTTCACATGAGGTGCCTATGGACTTGGTGTCTTATCTACCTCAATTTAGGCATGATGGAACTAGGTCATATGAAGCACACATTCGTGCATTCGTAAATATGATGAGTTGTTTACACATAATGCATGAAGATGTTGGATGTGAAATGTTTTCATACACGTTGGATAAGATTGCGCATGACTGGTTTATTAATCTTCCTGCAACTTCTATCACTTCATGGGCTCAATTAGAAGCAATGTTTCTCAACCATTTTGGAACATTAGATGATTGGGATATGATATCAAATCAATTTACCTCTATATGTAAAGAACCTAATGAATCCATGAGTCAATTCAATGATAGGTTCCATAGGTTGTATATCAAAATGGATACGCATTACACCATTTCAGAAGAAGAAGCCATTGAAATATACATGGGAGCCTTAGACCCCTTAATTGATACATTTATAGGGGAGAATATTGAAGATTCATCCTTACCTAGAGCCTACAATGCTGCAATAATATTAGAACAATGGCAAGTTGAGGCACAACTTCCTCCCATGATGAATTTTTTCTAGGATTTAGTGAAGCCAACCTACACCAACCATATAATCTAACATCCTCGAATCAAAATATGTCTAAAGTGAACAATAAATGGGATGAATTTGAAGGTCCAAATGTTACAACCATCTTAGATATTGTTCAAGAGGAGGTACGAGTTTCAAAGCCAATATCCAACAATGAAGATCGTGTAGAGATGGGTTTATTCTAGAAATGCATGAATATTCGGACAATGGAAGAGTCCTAGATCTAACTAGTTTTGAAATATGTGATAGGTTGGAACCTTCCATATAATGGAATGAAATGGTGGAAACACATGATCAAGAAGGCCAATGTGTTCCAAATGAGGGCCTAGTCTTGGAGTCAGTGTTTACGAAGGAGGATTGGGATGATCATGAAAAAGATAATATAAAAACTAATCCCATTATAGAAACCCCTAAGCCATCAAAAGTGGTTGAAAGTGAGGTTGAAGGAAAATCAATAAACAAATTTGAAGATATAATATAATTTCACCACTTGTTCTCGAAAGACAATTTGGATGAGATTGTTGAAACTAATGGTCAAGAAAATGCACACCTTCCAAATGGTGATAAAATAAAATTTTGGGTTACAAATGTGGATTGTGATCTGGAAAGCTTGAATGCAAAGAGTAGCCCAATTTTAAAAATAATTGAATCATCTAAGGAAGGTGAAGGTGAATTTGATGAGAAACACATTGATGAATTGGAAGATGTTGAAGAAGTAGTTGAGCATCACCACATGATTTTGGAATATGATTACTATGATTCTTGGAAGAAGTGGGAATAATACTCTCACTCCAAACCTTCTAATGAAACTTTTGTGTCAATTGATAGGTAGGATAATACAATTGCTTTCTCGCATGAGGACATTACAAGTCCTGTACAATCTGAGAATGTTTTATAATAAGGGTTGGAATCTCATCAAGTGCTGGAAAATGATAGTGATTCTACTACCATGGATAAAGAAGAAAAAATTGATAGATGAATCTAAGGATCATGCCAAATATACAATAGATTTTCATCCCATAGATTTAGATGAAAAGTTTTATAATGGATGGGAAAGATATGAAGAATCATTGGTTTTGTACACCCCTATTGATGAAATTTCTATTAATATGCAGGATGCTAAAAAAACTCTCACATGAATATTTTGTAATTCTTGTACAAGCAAAAAATGACATACCCATTTTAGGAATAGAGAAGGTCCTAGATTTTGATCATATTGAATATGAGTTTATGGAACACCTTACTAAAATGAAGAGGAAGAAATGATAAATATATCCTATGATTCAATTGTTTGGGATCAGGAAGAAGTAAAGTCTCCTCTTTCATTTTGAAACACTGAAAACTTGGGTACAAATTCACATGATTGTCTTGAAGATTTTGAGGAAGAAATACCATGGATGGTTAACAAGGAATTGGAATTTTCTACTCATCCAAAAGAAAACATTGCTCTATTTGATCAACAAAAGTTATGTTTTGAAAAATATGGACATATGTTTAATTGGGTCTCTAATCTTGGTGTTTTTGATAAAAAGGTCATGGATGAAGAAGAAGCGCTACAAGAGGATGATGAAGGTAAAGACCAAGAGGAAATCATAAAGGTTCATCAATTTTTGGTAAATGAAAGTGCACAAAAGGTAGAAAATCATATTTTATGTTCAACCATGCGAACTCCAGGTGAAAGCTTACCTAATAATTCATTAGATTCAAATATTATGTATGATAAAATGCCATTGGAGGTTAACAAAGAACTATAATTAATTTCTACTCACACCTCTGATAAGATTGCTTTGCTAAACAAAACAAAAGTAGATATGTTTGAATTATTGAATCAAATTTATCAATAAGTTATAATTGAATCTAGGATACAAACTTGTAATGATCCTCATTTAGTAGACATCTTAGATACTTGTAAATTATTACATAAGTTTGATTGGCCTACAAAAATAAAAAATAAATTGGCTTTAAAGTTTTTAGAAATAGGCTTTTGTTTGCAAGATCTCATATTTGAAAAGGAAGGCCTAATTCTAAATCATAAAATGAATTGTGAAATTGACATCTTAAGGAAAAGTAAGAAAGAATTAAAAATTAGTTATTTTCTAATAAATTTAATTATTTGAAGCTCACGTATGGGATTGTTAATATAACTAAATCAAATTGGTGGGGTGAAAGAGACGAGATGAAAATTGTTGCATTGTGTGGCTCAATATTACTTTGGTTGGATTCCGTAAAGCTTGACGTGCGTATCATGTTGTATGTCTTTTGAAATATGCTAATAATGTTTGGTATCTAGGGAAGTGATGGCTCAAATATTTACATCACATTGTATATAGTGTATATTATTGTATATAATTTTGGTTTTCATGCTTTTTTTTAGCTTTGCTATTTTTGCATTTTGTCCTTAATTTTTGGATTTTATTTTGCTTTCTTGTTTAGTTTGCATTAGGTTAGGTTTTGGTTTGTGTTTTGGTTTATTCCCTCATTTTGAGGTGATGTTTCATGGTCACTAATTTATGGCCTCTTGCCCATTTTTTGTGTTCCTTGGTTAAGTAGGTTGGAATACCTAATTTGAAAATAGGTGAACCTGAGAAAAGGGGGAGGAATTATTTTTTTGATCATGCTCATATTTTGGGACTAAAATGGTGGAGAGTGGAACAATGAAACATTTCGCTAAAGCTCCACATGTAACTTACTAATTAAAGGGTATTTTTGGAAGTCCTGAAGGATGAAGTCATCTTGATTTACAAATTAAGGCTAAATTTTAACATGCTCAAATTCAAATATTACACAGAGGTTTGCAAAGTTCTCTATAAAAGAAGAATACAAGCAATGCAAATATTGATCAAATCTATCACCAAGTTTAGATAAGCTCCACTGGGGCTATAGATGATTGACTGAAAATGGGGCTCTGTCTAGAAAAATATTGATATAAAGAAAACAAGCATTGAAAAGCTTGATCAAATCAGTCACCTAGTTCAAAAAATCTCCACTAAGGCTATTGACGCTTGACTGGTAGTGGGGCTCTGTTTGAAAAATTATGTTCAAAAGATACTTTGCAAAATATTATTCGAAATGAAAAATTATGAGCAATATTTTATAGCCTAATGTAAGTCAAGTGATAGAATCTGAAGGGTTTTCAAGGACACAAAATGAATCACTTTGTCACACACTGAGCAAAGGTATATGAATTAATTATTTTTATTCAAATCCATTTACCCCCATATTCTCGGGACATCGCTAAATAATTCATATTTCGTTGATCTTTTGTGTTCTCATTTCATATTGGGTTCTTCACCCAAAATGCTCAGGAGCATTTCCCAACAGAGTCACCATTTGTTGTGATTGTCCCACAACTAACCCAAAGCTTGGGGACCCGCATTATAATTTTAGTTTTTGGGAGTCTTACTCGTTCTTGAGGGAGAGTTTTGATGTTTATTTATTCTAAATTTCAATCGATAAAGTTCTGGAAATTGATTGTTCAATATTTTATTGGTTAGTTCTTATCTGTTTGTTTAGGTTGTAATGTTTGGTCATTTTGATGTTTAAATTAAATTAGTTCAAACTTTTAAAGTTGATAAAATAATTAAAATAATAAATAATATATATATATATATATATATATATATATATATAAATAAAATATAAATAAATAAATATACATATCTTTATATATATGATGTTATAAAAATATTTCATAAAAATAAATAAAAATAAAATATGTCTATATTTATTTATATAGATAACCTAGAATAAAGCCCCAAGGCTATTTTATGTTATTAATGTGTGGTGCATTTATTTTATTAAGAGACTCTTATTTTATTTTGAGGAACTAACTCATATCTTCATCGATTGCAGAGAGCGATGAAGAGGAAATATGACGGGTTGAAGACGCCAAGCAATGCGTAGGGAGCGATGAAGAAGATCATTTCTAGCTTGTTCGACGGGTCAAAATGGCCGAGCAAACATGATTTTTAAGGTTGATATACATACGGGTCTAGAAAACATTGATTATGTGGTAGTCCAGATGGAAGATGATAGGGTCATGCAATCGTGGCACTATAGCCAACATACGGATCCTATGGCAGACCCTTCTGTAGACTACACAACGATCACACCAATTTAGTGGTAGTTTAGTGTGTAAAAGCACCCTGATGATCAAAAATAGAACAGAGACAAAGATCGAGGTCTTGCATAGGACACATAGTGGAAGACATAGAGGTGATGACTCATACCACGAAGGGGCACCGAGATAGAGGTGTAACTTGAACGTACATGGCTCACAGTGATGATGTGGTACTTGGTGGCCACTTTGGAGAATGTCTACACAAATTCAATGAAAGTGGAGACTCAGATGATAGGCTAACATTTGCAAAATAGCCAGTCACCACATGGACCCGAACGAATAACAAACAATGGAGAAGCAAATTATCTGACCAGACACGGTCAGTTGCAATAATTCGATAGATGAATAGATGGGTTTACAACCCTATTGATGACATATTTGATGGGTGTGGATCATGAACATGAAAATATTTTTGTCCATGATACCATAAGGTTTCAAACATACAGGTAAGATTACAAATGTGAGGGTGCCGAGTCGACGGTAGAAAATGCCGAACGATGACGTATATCCTTGGAAGTGGATAGTGCAAACATAGGTAGTGTGGAGGATAGAAAGACATACGAGAGCATGGATGATGTGGCAAATAGCGAACACTTGGTGGTTTTAGTTACTAAATCATCACATGATAAAATGAGGGAAGTATTGGACATTTTTGTCGACATAAAATATAGTACGTAGATGACAGGATATCACGGATACATGGAGGTGAATTCACCTATTGTGCAACATAGACACCCTGGACGACATTGATTCAGTGGTTTGGACCAATGATCTGTGGTATGTCTATTTATCTGGTAGGCTATGGATAGGGTCATGAGGTTGAATGACACGGGTTCACCTAATTACGTGGTGTTGATGATACATCGAAAGAGAATTCAATTATGGGATGTATTTTGCATTGTAACGACGGAGTGGATCATCAAGGTGATGAAATTTTAAAATTTCATTTTTAAGTGATGCATGGAAAATATAATTGGTGGGATATACATAGAGGATGACATTCCGAAGACTTCAACCAATGAAAAATGCTGAGAGTGCTCTTAGCATGGAGAAGTGATCCATGATATACTAGTGCTATGGGTTGCTTAGTTTAGCAAAGGTGGCCTACCTAGTATTGATAGTTGTACATGATCCATACACACTATGGCCTTGGAGTGAAGAGAATGTTACCATATGCATGGGAATCACACCTAACGAGTGAGGAGGCCAATTTCCTCAAAGCTTCACATTAATAAGAAAACAATGGGCTATAATCGAAGCACCAAGTGGCACTATGCTTTAGCATGTTGTAAGGTGTAACATATATACCAGTGAGTTATAACTTTTAAGTTCCAAGGACAAAATATTTATTAACATCGAGAGATGTCGTGAGGGGTGATGTAGTCATAGACCGTTTCAAAAGCAATATCTTCTAATGTTCGAATGTTTTCCTGTACCCTCTATAGATTTATGTGGTAGAAATAACAATTATAGGAGGATGCCATGTTTGAACAACAGTGCAAGGTTGTTGTGATGCAGCATGGTGAGGTCTTCATATTTACCAACACTGACAAGGCAGAGGATTTGGTGACCACATAGAAAGCGGGTGACCGACACTGTACTTCATTTTTGAAAACCTCACCAATAACCTCCATAAGCTCGGGGATATTATATGTATTAATATAGTGAGCAATGCATTGTCAGCATGAGAGTCATCGACCACACTTTTGGTTTGATACAAAAATTAACCATGTAAAGAAAAACACTTAAAACACATTGGGTTTATCCGTTTGAAATCCCATGTGTACGCGTGTAAGGAAAGAACTAAGCATGGTCCAAAACAGAGTAATTATTAATATAATAAATATTGGTGAAAGGGTGTAAGGAAAGAACTAAGCATGGTCCAAAACAGAGTAATTATTAATATAATCAATATTGGTGAAAGGATATATGGGGTAGAGTGATCCCTAGGACATAGGATATAAAGTGACCTATGATTATGATTGGCTCTTATATAAGGAAGAGGCCAAAATTAGAAGTGCCATTCGACACTTTACCATGGATACATCAATACCTTCTTAAGCGGTTATTTTTTATGTTTATGAAAATTGCCTTAATGTGGAGACATTGGTTACATTGCTCGAAAAATGGACAAATAGGTAGAATATGCCACAATCATATTAAAAAAAGCCAAAACGAAGCGTTTCGAGAACGAAACAAATATAGAAAGGAAATAAAGGGACAACTTTTTGGAAAACTTTAAAATCTCCATTGAAATATAATGGAGGGGCTGGACCTTCTGGGAGGTCACATTCTATTGAAAATTCTTTGTAAAATAGAGACATTAGTTTTAATACAAATGTGCTAGAAAATTGCATCCTATTAGCAATATAGGAGTTTATTTTTGCATGCTTGTTTTAACTGCTTATTTTTATCCTTTCATGTTTTAGATTTGTAGATGATATTGAATGTATTTTAATGGTTGTATCATTGAATATCTTAAAGCATGAAATTTATTTTTATTTTCCTTAGAATATCGTACCTATATTATTGCAGGTTGTGCAAATGCAGGTTCTGATAAACTAGGTTGCATGTAGGAATTTTTCACATCTTCGGTTTTGCAGGAGCAGGTTGGCATTATACTGTCTATTATGTGTTTTGACATTTTCAATATTCTGGTTTGTTTCCATAATTTATTTTGTTTTTATAACCTTTCCTTTTGCAAACTTCTTTTAAAACTTCGATGATTAAAATAAAAATTGAAAAAAATAAAACTCCAAAAATAATTGCATGGGTGTGAAGAATGAGCTTCAATATTTCATCCGAAACAATTTCGATCCCATTTTGAAGCCATTTCGAAATTATAAAAATTATTGAAAGTTGTTTTTACAGGCATTTTTTATAATTTTAAAAATTTTACATTATTTCATATTTTGAAGGAAAATCAATTTTTTATTTTTGTATTTTTATTTGCAAGCAATAAATTAACTTTCCTTTATGAAAATTCCAATTTCATTAAAGGAGAGTGATTTATATGGCAATTTAAAAGGTCATTATTTTAAAGCAATAAATTATCGTCTCTTTAAAAATTAATTTAAGCAAAGAGAGGTAATTTATTTATTATATCAAATGCTATTTCTATCTTCATGATAGAAGCGAAATTGAATGAATCCAATCACCATTTAAGGTTCACACCTAAGGATATATTTTAATGTTATTCTTCATGTTCAAAGCAGGGTTTAATAATACAAGATAAAACTTGTTTGAAATCTGCTTAATCAAAGGAAGATAAAATCTACCTAAAATACTTCAAGATAAAAGGAATTAAGGCTTTACATCATGGTCATATGAGGGCCAATCACATTTTACTTTTCTTCTAAGTTTCATGAACAATTACTAGCATAACATAATAAAATAAACCAACATAGGCCCCTTGTTAACAGTTACTTGCAAATCACTAAGGTATTCCTAGCACTCATTTAACACATCTTTACAAGATTACAAATATACATGTGCAATGCTTATATAGCAGAACCTTGGAGAAGTTGTTTTTATTTTTGACTTCTTTGCAAGAGAGGATTTTATGATCAAAATCCAAAGTGCGAGTGTGGTTTTGCAATTGGGCAAAATTACCACTCAACAAAAGGTTGATTGTGTGTTTATGAATGTTAGATAAACTTTTTGTTGGATGTTGAGCAAAGTTTCACCATGAGAAGACATTATGGGTATCTAGAAATACCCTTTATGGAAGGTTCGTGCAACAGTGTGCAAACCAGGTTCGCACATGTGGGTGCGAACTAGTTTTTTTTTTTTGTTTTTTAATGAATGACATGTGCATGTGGTGAATGTTTCTATGTAAAAATGATGATGAATTTATATACATGTAAAAATAATGAGGAATTCGTGTGATGTGTTGAAATGAATGCAGGTGAAAAATATTGAGCCGCAACATCACATACAAACATTGAGAGGTACCTTAGAGGAGATGTTGATAGAGGCAAATGGGAAGTGGATGGGTATTGTGGTATTTAAGGGCCTATGGGAGTTGCAGAGTGTGCATGCAAATAGGGCTTATATATCAACTTTGTGTGAGATATGGGATCCAGATAGGAACACCTTCCATATCCCAACAAGGGAGATGATGATCACACTAGAGGACATATACCAGATATATCAATTATCGATAGATGGCATTACAGTGAGAGCAATAGTAGATGGTGCATTGGCTAAGATATTATAGTGAACATTTGGTGCTAGGTGGGGGAGGTATAGCATGAGAAGAGGGTGGATTATGAGCATTATTGGAAGGGTAAGATATTGTCCAAATACCATTGCATGGCGATGCTCATGATAGGTAGCTTGCTCTTCTAGATAGTTTAGGGGTGAAATTCCCCTATAATATGATGGGTATTATTTATGATATGGTGGAGCAGGAGGTAGTGTTTGTATGGGCATCCATATTACTAGCATAGTTGTATAAAGAGTTGTATGAGATTTTGAATGCAGGGCGATCTGGCGTGAGCTTTAGTTCATTGTTGTAGGTGTGGGTGTGGGAGCATATCATGATGGAGTGGCCCATGAGATTGCCTTATGAGGTGCATGCATTTATGGGAGATTTTGTACCTTATACCTTGAAGTGATACACGAATATGGAGATATGAGTGAAGTGAGGGCATGAGGGAGATGGCCTATTTTGGAGAGGTATCTCAGATAGGTTACATCTTGAGCATATCCTATGGAGACCTTGGAGGGGAGATGTTGTATAGGACGAGGATGAGGAGTAGTTAGTGAAGATTCACTAAGGGATATGGTTAGTGGGGAAGTATTAGTGATAGGTTGAGTATTTTACATTAAGTAGAGTGATGCACTAGTTTGGATTATGGCAGGGGCAACCAGATCCACCTATCATGATATAGAGAAGGGATGGAAATCAGGGAGTATGATTTGTAGTGCCTGCCTTAAATGTGTCAAGGGATCCACCGATGGTTATCCCTAATGTGAATTATGCAAACATGACTTAAAAGTATGATATATGGTGGGCAATGTAGAGGTGGAAGCTAAGAATCAGGATAGTGTATGGATGGGTGGATCTAGTGGGAGGATTTACTATAATTAGTGTATAGGTACTAGGAGGAGTTGTACATGTGCTAGATGCAAAGTTAGAGGATAAAGTGGAGGAGCCTCTTTAACAATCAACACTAGGATGATGTGGGAGGATCTCCTAGAGTTGGGTCACTAGAGCAATAAGAGGGTAGAGGAGGTCAACCATTGGACGAGGCTATGCTAATGAAGGAGGATATGGGAGGATTGGCACTAGATGATGTGGTTGGATCTCTTGGAGTTAGGTCGCTAGAGCGATAGGAGGGTGGTGAGGTCCAGCCACTGGATGAAGGTATGGTGATGGAGGAGCGAGGGGGATTTATGTCATATGTGACATTTGATATTCATGATGTATTAGATACCCAGGATAAGGTGGTGCTACTATGAGAGATAGTGTGATATTTGGAGGGGAGGTTGATTGAGTGTAAGATGGATTGGGCTGCTGACAAAGTAGGATTAGTGAAGGAGAGGCAAAATATAGAGAAGAGACTGGTGACAGTAATGAGGGAGGTGGGGGAGTTGACCATAGAGAGATATGGATTGAGGGTAGAGTGAGATGAGGTTATGTCACAACTTGTAGTTGAGCAAGTGATCCACATAGAGAGGGATGTACAACTACAATTCTAGATGGATGTGGCTATGAGAGATGCAATGCAGTTGGTCATGGATAGGGATGTATTGCATAGAGAGTGTGAGGAGATGAGATCATAACTTGTAATGGAGTAGGCGAGTCATGTAGAGTGCATGCGATAGCTATGGTGCTAGGTATAGGATACTATGGCCTTAGAGGAAAGGGTGATATCAGATATTGTAGTGCTACAAGAGAGTGTGCAATAAGAACAAAGGCACAAGTAGATATTGGGGTGGTGTGAGTTGCACATGAGATGGAGGTAGCACGTCTACATGAGAAGATAGAGAGATATCAACAAATTTAGGAGGAGGTAGAGAGAGTTAGGATGGATGATGAGCAATCAAATATTGAGGTGATATGCTTACAAGCTAAGATAGATTATTTACGATGAGAAAACAATTATTTATCTAGGATGTATATAGATGAGGCATAAATGAGGGCATAGTGTGAGGTGTAGTTGATGTTGTATGGCAATGGGATACTAAAGTATGTAGGATCATGATCATGATATTGTATACACTCATAGTAGAGTCAACGAAGTGCCCCTTCTATGGTGCTAGTAGAGTAGAGGATGGTGGTACGAATAGCCTCATAGGTGATGGGAGGTATCCTAGGGTTGATTAGGGCAATCAAAGAGTAGAGAGTAGAGGTGATATTGATGATGCAAGAGGAGAGTGGGGAGACTCCTAGTGGGCAACAAGGATGATATGTATTACTAGTGTTGTTGATTGAGGTGGTGGCTAGGTGGCCAACCACATATGTATATTATGTACACTTGATTTTTGTAGCCCGAGGGAATTTTTTTCATGATATATATATATATATATATGGTTCTGTTTACGACTTGATTTATGTGTTATGACTTGTGTGGATGAATGAATAGCTTAGGATTATGTGTATGTATAATGTAAGAAATGGTAAATGTAAGTGAATGTAATATGGAAGAATATGTAGTAGTAGGTATGAATGCATATAAGAAATGATGTCAATGTAGATTTAGAGTAGTAGAAAATAATTTAAATGTATATGTATGAATCTGAGTATATGTAGAGTAAATAATGCATGAGGAGCAAATGAAATGACTAATATGCAGATGAAGTGTATGATATGGACGAAATGCATGTAGGAAGCACTTGTATCATTGCAAAACTAGTGGCAATGTGATCTGTTTCATTATCTCAAAGATGTAGGATGGTAAAGGAGTTTTATGTAGTGAATTTGACTAACATAGTTGTAGCAATCAAACCTCATGAAAATTTTAACAAGGTTCAACAACAACTCATAACTATCCTGATTGAATGGAAGTCTATCATGGACTAGTGTGTGCGATGAGTGATGTTCATTTATCCATTTTGAGGGAGGTGGGACTAACCTATTACAAAATTAGCCAAAATAACTAGCTCATCCATAAGCACGTAGGTATATGTACACGAGAAAATCGCTAATGTGACAGATGTGTCACCACTTGTAAGACTATTCCACTACCAAGGAGGTGGGATGCTCTAAAATCTAATGCTCTAAAATATTATGGGAGAGGTGGTATACTTGAAATGTGATGAATCTTTCCCATCCACCATGTTGTGGACAAGGTGTTCAAAAATATGATATTTGTTGATGTCATGTCCTTGCTGATGGTGGTAGACACAAAACTGATTTTAATTGTATCCCCTTAGTTTAGGGTGATGTGGATCGTTTGGTTTGATCTCAAGTAGAACAAGGAGCCCTATGTGAAGCAATTGGTGAAAGGTGTGAGAGACAAACTTTGATAGGATAGGCATGGGGTATATGTAAGGTGTGGGAGGTAATGATCATAGGAGAGGTGGGTTAGGCGAGGGTGGGGTGACTACCAGCCTTGACTCTAGTGAATTCTATGTGCGAGGATGAGGGACATGTATGTAAGGAGGTAATGGATTATTATTCATAAAGGAATGATGAGTGGGTGATTGACATCGATAATGAATTAAGTGTAACTCAAGGTTTTCAAGTCATGCAAGAATCTGTTACATGTCACTGGGTGAAGGAGATGGTATCAAAGTGAGAGGAGAATGAGAACCTAGTGGGATGGGTGAAGTCAGATATGAGTGTAGGTATGGAGATGAATAGGGTAAGGAAGGTGAAGATGGATGATGGTGTTGTGGTGGTGGGTTTTAATGGTAAGTACCATAGAACAGGATTGGAGGTGTCATGAGAAGAGGTGGGGCTCGTGATGACTATGGGAATGTACACAAAGGGGTAGAATGGGAAATATGCTGACAAAGATCTTGGTCATAAGGTGACATCCCATTGGCTAGAGGTAAAGGTAACCCTAAGGAGTGGGAGAAAGTAGGTGGTTTCCCCTTATTGGGGGGACGAGATAAAGGAAGTGTGTTGAGCCAAAGAAGCAGACATAGATTTATATCATCGACAAAGGTGGGAGAATATGGGTTTCTTATGTTTGGGTAGGGGGAGGGGGGACATTCCCTCACATTGAAAAAGGAGGATATGGTAGCATTAATATTATCAGAGTGAGGAGAGATAGGTGAATCTCTATATTGGGAGGAGGGAGGATTGGAGTGTCATGGTCTATGTGGGAAGAGAAAGATGAATTATGAGCATGGATAGAATCAGGTGGCTTTGTATGTTTGGGTGGGGTGTTTGGTGAAGGGAGGAGCATTGAGAAGTCCTACATTATGGTTTGAAGGTATATTGTGATGTAATTTTGAAGTGATGTGTCCCAACAAAGGTGGTGTAGCTAGTAATAATGAACCTGCAAGACAAAAGACAAACAATATAAAAATAACATATAAAATACAAATTTTCTATTGTGTAACAGAAAGTGAGAGGTGTATGTTTGGTGTAATGTGCATCGTGAGTGTGCTAGTGAGATGATATATACAACATAACTATGATGGTATGTACAATGACTAGTGAATTATACCTAAAAATTATTTGGCATTAAATGCTTAGATATGAATGATATTGATGGGTTTAGGCTCTGTAATATCTTCAATATTAACCAGTTGATAGGCCCCAAAACCAAATTTGTGGATGATAATGTAAGGACCTAGCCAATTGGGCATGAATTTGTCACACAACTGGTGGGGTTGGCTAGTTATTTATTGGTTCTATTTAAGAACCAATTAACCAATCTAGAATTATTGTTGGTGTAACCTAATATTGTAGGTACAGGGGAGATGATATTGGTAAACATGAGTGTGTTCGATGGTATGAATGCAATTTTCATTCAAGAGGGTCAATTGGTCAAGTCTGGATTGACGACCAATATCATCATCAATGAAGTCTTGCATGGATATGCGTAAGAAAGGTTTTTGGAGTTTGAGGGGCATAATGGCTTCAACACCAAAAACCAGTGAGAATGGTGTTGCCCTAGTGGGGATGCAAATGCTCATTTGATAGGCCCATAAGGCCACTGATATTTGATTATGCCAATCACGATGATACTCCACAATAATTTTACAAAGGATGGCATAGATGGTTTTGTTGGTAGCTTCTGCTTAACCGTTATCCTAAGGGTAGTATGGGGTAGAGAAGCTATGATGGATGTTGAAATTGGCACACAATGTATGGAAATTATTATTTTAAATAGTGTACCATGTCATAAATGATCTGTGAAGGGATTTCAAAGTAGTATATGATGTGTTTAGTGATGAACGTCATGATTTTGACTCCTATGGTTTGAACAAGCAAGATGGATTTGACCCACTTTATGAAATATTCGATAGCAATGATGATGAACTTATGGTTTCTGGATGAAGTCAGTGTAATTTGTCCAATAAGATCTAAATCCTATTACGAGAAGGACCACATGGATTGGATAGGCTATAGTGCTTGTGAAGGTAAGTGTGTGAGATTAGCATGTTGATATTTGATGCATCATCTAACATACTCACAACAATCATGCTCCATTTTGAGCCAATAGTATCCCATGCACAAGATTCACTTGGTAATAGCCATGCCACTGAAGTGGCCACCATAAGTTCTATTATGGATTTCTTGAAATACTCACTGAGCCTCATGTGGTTTGAGGTAATGTAGAAGGATGCTATCATGACTATGGTGGTAGAGGATGTCCTCCATTAACATGTAGTGAATTTACCTTTGCTTGAATGCTCATCAATGAGCATAAGGTAAATTGTAAGGGACAAAGCCTAACTTGATGTAATCCTTAATTTGAGAAAACCAAGGATCATGTGGCTCGACATAGATGACATGGATGCTATTGATGAGGCCTAAAAATACCTCATTTTTACACTATGTTTGACATATAAAAAATTGTCATATTATTAAGTTTAATGCCAAATAGTTTATTAGAATATATATATGTTAAGTGTTTGCATAATTTTATGTTAGGATCATTATATCTCTGTTTTTGACTATTTTTAGCATTTTATGACTGCTTTTGCTTGATTAAGTAGCAAATAAAAATATGCATTTCAAACAGCCAAATGTTGTATGCTGATATCCATTAAATTCACAATGGTTTATGAATGTTTTCCTACCCTTAAACTTGTTTGAAGTCCACATTGAAGCCAAATTATTAGGACTATCATAAATTTGAAAATATGAAAAAAATAGCCATATAAAAATTAGCAAGCTGTCACTTTATAGGAACACCTTGAAGTTGTCAAGCAAAGCATGAGTATATGGATGGAATGAGTTCAGAAGGACTATAGAAGGCATCTGACCTATTTAGAAGCATTCCCACATTGTCTAAATAGGCAACAACATGGTATAATAGAGGAGGGACAATTGTGCAACACTATTGCACTATTTCAGCATGGTTACTTGGTGAATAAAGTGTATAAATTCAGTAGCAACTTGATGTACTCCTTCATGTTGATATTTGAATAATTTTTCAATGTTCTAATTTGTTTGAATTTGCAAGAAATACCAATATTTTACAACTGTGCAATAGAGTTGGAAAATGCAGTAATTTACCATGTAAATTCCAACAATCTACCAATGAATGGCAAGGCATGGAATTCACACATGGAGAGAGATGAAGGCTATTGCAATCTGATCCTAAGAGCTAACTCACCTGAGAAATACAGATGAAATCACTTGAAGAGCACACAGTTGTTCATTTCGAAGATCTTCGAAATGAGCAGACATCTTCAGAATGAGAAATATAGTCTCTTCGAAATGAGCGGACATCTTCAGAATGAGAAATACAATCTCTTTGGAATGAGCCACTTATCTTCGAAATGAGAACAAAAAGTGATTTTTGACTTGTTGACTAATTTTTTATGATGGAAAAATGGAAAGAAGGTTGAAAAGGTTAAAGGAAAATATCTCCCATCTAACTTTGATGTCCTTGTCGTCCAAAGCCACCATTCATGGAAAAGATCAATTTTGATCATCTTCTAAGATAAACCTAAAAAAAATTGTAGCATAATAGAAAGTTGTTTTCAAGATAGAAATGGCATATTCTGAAGTGAAGAAATATGTATGAGATATTTCTAGACTCCTCCCACGTACTCCCACCACTAAAGATGCTTTCTAAAGGCCAATGATTACTACTACAACATAAACTGTCCAGATTTGCATTTATTTTAGATCCAAAATTATTGGCAAATCACTGTAAAGTAGCACATAGGCTGATTTTAGCATGGGATATGTTGTAAATATTTATATAAATAACACATCTCCCTCCTTGGTTGAGCTAGTTAGGAATTAGAATAGAGGAGAGTTTTCAATAGCAACAATTAGGACTATACAATAATTTTTTGTAACAATTTTCAGCATGTTTTGTCATCAATAAAAGTGCATTTATTTTATCATTTTCTATTTTGAGTGTTAATTAGTTAAGAAGTGCTTTTCATATCCTTCTATATCAAGAAGTATGGGCCCACTCTCATATCTAGAAGGAGGATTTTTATGGCAGGTTTTAATCTATAATTTTGCTACAGTAGAATTAATAGATTACTTGTCAAGTTTACTTTTCTTGTTTTAAGTTTGTATAATGTTCTTTATATTTTCTATTATGTTTGTGTACAACATTTGTGTGTGTGTGTCAGCTGACAAATTATATTAAACATTTTTCCTTTGCTTTCCATGTTTTCTCTGCTTTCTATTTTAGCAACTTTTCATTTTCAATATATTTCATTTTGCTGTCAATTCCTGTAGCAGAAGCTTGACGACCTTTTGTGGTAGGACATTGACAGGTGTTTTTAGAATAAGTTTCATTTACAAGTATAATTTCAATTTTGCAAGTGTAATTTAGGATTTTATTTTAGCAACATTTCAATTTAGCAATTTCAATTCTGTAAAAGTAGATTATATTTCAATTCAACAATTTCAATTCATGCAATTGTAGTTAAATTTAATTTTCTGAATGATGAGCACCAAAAATGCTCATTTTATATACACGGTTAAGGAGAATTATCACTGGTTCAATTAGCATATGAAATGTATTTTATATAACTTATGCATATAATTGATAGAAAATCCGGTATTATGCTTGATTGGTGTTTTTAGTGGGAAATGTGTATAAATGCAGGTATTGGTACTAATATGGTGTTTTCCAGTCTACATCCACTTGGACCCGACATACTTCTGCTTACAGAGACTAAGGCAAGAGAGTAGGCACCTTCCTCTTCAAGGAAGGCGCCCAACAGAAGTAGGCACCTTCCTACAACCGGAAGGCACCCACGGAAGACGAGCGCCTCCCTACAACCGGAAGGCGCCAACGGAAGACGAGCGCCTCCCTGCAACCGAAAGGCGCCAACGAAAGAAGAGCGCCTCCCTACAACCAGAAGGCACCGATAGAAAATGAGCGCCTCCCTACAACCGAAAGGCACCCACAGAAGATGAGCGCCTCCCTACAACCGAAAGGCGCCAATGGAAGACGAGCGCCTCCCTACAACCGAAAGGCGCCAATGGAAGAAGAGCGCCTCCCTACAACCGGAAGGCGCCTCCATGCCTTCATACTTTGCAAGATTTACCAAGTCAACTTTGACTGGTTGACCAAGGACTATGGAGGAGGTTGCACGTGAAGACAAAGGAGATCTATTTTAATCATGCATTTATTAAATAGAATAAAGTGTTTGTTATTATTATCAACCGATTGGCCGGTTGACCTTGTAAAGCTCTTAAAGCATATTATTATTTTTAGGATGCATTAGTTTAGGATTTGTTGTTACGTACACCTAAGGATGTTTATATTTATCCTTCTGGTGAACGAACATACTTTAAAATAGAAGAATAAAATATGTGTAGAATCAATTGTAACTAAATCACATCACGTGATTAAAATAGACCGATTTGTTATTGTAATGAGATCTGGTTGCGCTTTATATAAAGACGCAGGCCAGATGAACAGAGGGGATCAGAGATCAATGATTAATTTTACACAGAACTTATTTTATTTTATTGTTTAATTAATTAAGAGTGCAACTCCTCTTATTCGAGCAAGCTCTACGTAGCTAGCCGGGCGGACTATCTGCGGGAGCTTGGGCCCACTCCCTGCAGTAGTCCTCCCCTATTTAATTTGTGCATTTGCTTTCTGTAGATTAGTTTATTGCTTTATTTAATTTCAGTTGTGTGTGTTTATTTCCTCGCATTTTATTTCCAGCACTTTACTTTTTGTTTAATAATTTATTTATTTCATTTCCCGCACTTAGTTTATTTGGTTTGGCTGGAATCCAATTACACAAACCTCCCCACCAAACTAAATAAGGTACAACCAGATTTGTTCCCCAACACTGCAGGCATATACTGTGCGTGACACTCATAAGTTTACGAACTTACCGGATTGATAATTTATGGAAGAGAAATGAATGTTTTTCGGGACATGAATTTCTGCTCACCATTTTGGCGCCGTTGTCGGGGAGTGTCTAAACTGTAGTGTTCTGATTTACAAGTCAGATAAAAAGTCTATTTAAAATTACCTGTAGATATTTTACCTGAGAAGTGTGAGTCCACCATGGGCCTTTTTATAAGGCCAAAAATAGTTGCCGGCACAGTCAGAGCTAAATTCCATTGGCAACTTTTTGCATTTTATAGCTTCTCAGATAAACGTGGGAATGAACCTGATGTACCAAATTAAGTGTAGAAGTAGGAATAAAATGTGTTGTTGAAAAAAATTAAAAAAAAAAAATCTGGCATTGAAGGATTTCCATCATGTTCTAAATGGTTTCAAGAAATCAAAAGAAAAAGCACAACCCAAGTCTGATTGAAAATTTTTAGGGACATGTTTTTATACGGAAACCATTGAAAAATTGTGCCTCTAGAAGCTTGGTTTTAAATTAAAAATTTTTACAGGCTTGAAATTTTTGCAACGTATTGGTAAATGTTTTTTTATGATGAAATTAATAATGCAGGGAAAATGACAGAGCATAATTTAAAGAGAACGCCTTGTTATGGAGTATGCTCTTCACTTGCGCTTAAGGCGACCTGGTGAATCCGAAACTAGCATGTGTTTTTAACAGACTGCTATGCCATGTTTTCTTCAGGTTGCTAACTCACGGATAGTCATTTGCTGGCCTGCACACTTTGCCATTACGTTGAAAGAAGTTTGGTTGCGAGGCCATGAAGGAAAATACTCTTCTCATGCTACAACATATCAGACTAGTTGAAAAAAAAAAAAGATTTCGAGAAGACTAGTTCAGATGTAGGCATGGGGGAGACCCCACCTTCATCAAATGCCGCCAACAACACAATGAACGCTATTTATAGTGTTCATGAAAAAAAAAAAAAAAAGAGAAAAAATAAATCATCTGCTGAAAAGGCTCCAAGTTAATGAAGCAATTCAAAAATAGAGTTTTATTTTGTTGCTTGTTGAAAGAGAGTATCCTCTTTCCCGAGGACCGACTTGGTCCAGAAGGGAAATGAGAAATCTCCAACCGGTAGCTAAATAAAACAAGGAAAAATCTTGGAGGAGATCAGATTTCAAATGTCTGCACAAAGGCCACAGGATTAACATTTTTTTTTTTATGTGCTAATTGAGGAGGAGCTTGGTGTTTCAAAAATGTGAGTTGTTGGTTGTCATATGAAAAAAATATACAAAAGAGAGGCAGAATCTCACTATGGTGGAAGATAACATCAACTTTGAGAGGATCTGAAACCATGGAGAAATCTGCTTTTCACAAAAAGTGTGAGGGCAAAGATGTTTCAGTACATGGTACATTTTGCCAAATTCTTAGGATGGATCATTGACAAACCTCCAGATGTGAAAATCACCAGCTCAAATGGTTGAAGTAGACATCCTATTCTTTGATGCAGATGATGAAAAAAAAAATGATAATCCAAGATCTGTTCTGGTCAAGGCAGAATAGACCGAAAAAAAAATACAAAAAAAAAAAACAGAGAAAAAAAAATTAGTTAGAATTTTATTTTAACGTCTTTAGTTTAGATTTTTCTTTTATGTTTTGCAGGACAACGTGAAGTGCGAAGTAGAAAAATAAGGAGGTGTCTGTGAAGATCTCATGAATTGAGATTCATACATGGAGTTCGTAATAGCACTATACGAACTGTCTCGGGTACTTGATCGTATAGCATCCAATCTAACAGGTGAAAGCCAGCGAAGTTTTGCCTTGGAAACATTGGCACTTGAAGGCAGGCTAAGTAACCTTGATCAAGCGAAAGGCTTCCAGCCCAAGGTGCTTGTGGAATTTGGGGGAAAATTTTTCTGGAAAGTGCATGACTTGTTATAGCCTGGATGATAAACAAAGTCGGATATGCTACACCAAGTGCAAGAGAAGAGTTTCGAGACAACGTTCAAGTAACGGTCAACGAGCTCCATTAACCACTGCCTCACATTCACAAGAGTGGATCAGACATCGGCATGGGGGAGACCCCATACCATACCAGTAGCTTGGACGAATGTTCAAACATTCGTCGAAAAAAAAAAAAAAAGAAGAAAAAAAAAGAGAGAAAGAAAAAGAAAAAAAAAAAAAAAAAAAGAGAGAAAAAGAAAAAGAAAAAAAAAAAGAGGGAGGATACGTAAAAAAAAAAAAAATGAAGTGAAAGACGCCTTGTTTATCAAGAAGGCGCCTTCCGCATCAAGAAGGCGCCATACATTGGAGGCGCCTTCCACAGGAAGAAGGTGCCATACATTAGAGGTGCCTTTCGCATGAAGAAGGCGCCATACATTAGGGGCACCTTCCGCATCAAGAAGGCGCCATACATTGAAGACGCCTTCCACCAAAAAATAATATATATATATATATATATATATATATATATATATATATATATATATATATATGCGAATCCTCCTAGTGAAAAAAAAAAAAAGCATAGAACATGTCTTGCTTAGCATAAAAATTGCTTTCTTATTGCTTTGCAGGAAATCATGAACCGAATGCAAGCTGCAGGCATCCTGAGAGCCAGGGCCTAACAGGCACGGAGTCATGACTCCTGTTTTACTGCTTTCATGTGTGCAGTTTTTGTAGGTGTAGTTTCGCAGTACACAACCATGAGCATGATCTGTAGGTGGAGCCGGCTTAAACTAGGCCTAACAGATGTGACATTTTGTGCCCTGCAATTAGGAGTGCGGCGAAGCGGAAAAGGCACTTACTTCCCACTAGGAAGAGAGTGCCTACAATCAGCCCAATATGGCAGTGCCTTTTTCCACCTGGAGGAAGGCACCAATAAGCAATTTTCTTCTCCCTTGGATGGGGGTACTTGTTGTTCAGTGTGGGACCTGACGTTTGGAGGGCTGCAGACTTGTTGTGCAGAGGGACCTATTGTTGGCGATAAGGGCATCACCAATTTAAGTGGGGGAAGATGCGGGTGAATCAGAACCTCCCGTAAAAAAAAAAAAAAAAAAGGGGAGTTCGGAAGGTTGTTGTCACGAGGACGTGACAAATTTTAGACATGGGGGGAAAGACGCCTTATTGTCGGCGCCTAACTTACTCCTATAAAAAAAAAGGGTTCAGAAGGCTGTTGTCATGAGGACGTGACAAATTTTAGACATGGGGGAAAGACGCCTTATTGTCGTTGCCTAACTTACTCCTATGAAAAAAAAAAAAACCTTGTGTTGAAATAGCTCCACGATGAAATGCAAATCAGAAGCAAAGTTTTATTTTTGCTGCCCGTTGGAAGAGAGTATCCTCTTTCCCGAGGACTAGCCTGGTCCCGAAGGGAAATGAGAAACCTCCAACTGGTAGCTAAATAAAATGGGGGAGGAGTTTGAAAAAAAAATAGATGTCAAATATCTGTTTCCTTCGAAATCAACGCATGGTAAGTAGGCACCTTCCTCTTCCAGGAAGGTGCCAATAGAAGGCCAGCGCCTTCCTCTTCTAGGAAGGCACCAAAAGAATGCAAGCGCCTTCCTCTCACCGGAAGGCATTGACAGGAAGGTGCCACAGGAAGGCACCAATAGGAAGGCACCATAGGAAGGCACCACTAGAAGGCAAGCGCCTTCCTCTCACAGGAAGGCACCGATAGGAAGGTGCCACTAGAAGGCAAGCGCCTTCCTCATAGGGAAGGCACCCCTGTTCTTCGCCCATTGACTAGACAAGCATGATGTGGGCAACAAATATTGGTGCAGTTCCAACTCTACGACATGTAGGTTAATTTGGGGATCGCATCAATGGATGAGAACATCCTACCAATGCCAGCACATACAACACATACATCTCAGCAATGCACCTGACAGATGCCGTGAATGATGAAAGAAATATTGTTTTTCCTCACTCCAGAAAACAAAGGAATGCAGTGTTGTTCCAATTATGCATGCAAAAGAAATAATTCAGAGGGGAGATCATTTTGGACGCACACGTGTCAGGTATAAATTTTAATATTCATCCTGTAAATGCATTCGGAGAGAGATACGTCAATGCAGGATTAAAATATTTTGTGTGCTATTGAGAAAAAGCTGGGTATTTCAAAGTTTAGAGTCACCAGCTCAGTTGTTGCGGATTGACTCTGTTCTTTGATGCAGAGGATGAAAAAAAAAAAAAAAAAAAAAAAAAAAAAGAGAAAAAAAAAAAAAAAAAAGAGAGAGTCAAGATCTGTTCTGTTCATGGCAGAACAGATAAAGATACATATAAATAAATAAATAAAATCTCCAGGAGCACCAACGTGAAGACGTCTCACACCACCGGCATCATATATATCAGATTCTACGAAATTCAACCGGGTATGTACTGATTTTCTTATTAATTATGTGTATAGTTATTTTAAAATCATTTCTATGCTAATACCAGTCGACGCCTCCACAGTTTTTCAAAATCTCCCATTAGAATTCAAACACATGATGTGCCTTAAAAAATATATATATAATTGAAAAAAAGAGAGAGAGAGAGGCTATGGCATCTACATGAATAAATTTGGCATCATTTTCATTGCCGCCTCCTGACAATGGTAGTCATCTTGAGCGAACACATATAAATGATGCTACTCTCTACCACAAAGGAGGTTCTGGAGATGTCAAATACGTTTCAGATGTGGGTAAAAGTAGTAGTTGGTGATTGCACTTGTTTTAAACAAATTTGGTCTCACCAAATATGACCAATGAGCAACATTGGAGAATGCCAGCATTTATAAAAAAAATGCAGGTGGTCATTTGCCCTAAACAGTGTGGTCACAATTTAACTATTTATCCGCAATGATTAGTCAGGATGTGTTTCTGACTTCTGTTGGTGCCGCATCACTCTATGGATGAAGAATAGCAACACTCAATGAAAAAAAAAAACAGCTGAATAAAAAAAATAGTACTGAGAAAAAAAAAGTAGTGCTGAATGGAAAAAAATAGCAGCACTCAACGGTAGAGAAACAGAGATGTTGAAGGCCATTAAAAAAAAAAGAGGGAAAAAAATATATATCCCGGGGTTGTTGTCATGAAGACATGACAAACTTTTTGGCATGGTCAGCCTGCGAGAGGGATAACTTCACCTTTTGGTGCCACGAGGGCGTGGCACATGTTAGGCATGGGGGGATGATGAGCACCAAAAATGCTCATTTTATATACACGGTTAAGGAGAATTATCATTGGTTCAATTAGCATATGAAATGTATTTTATATAACTTATGCATATAATTGATAGAAAATCCGGTATTATGCTTGATTGGTGTTTTTAGTGGGAAATGTGTATAAATGCAGGTATTGGTACTAATATGGTGTTTTCCAGTCTACATCCACTTGGACCCGGCATACTTCTACTTACAGAGACTAAGGCAAGAGAGTAGGCACCTTCCTCTTCAAGGAAGGCGCCCAACAGAAGTAGGCACCTTCCTACAACCGGAAGGCGTCCACAGAAGACGAGCGCCTCCCTACAACCGAAAGGCACCAATGGAAGACGAGCGCCTCCCTGCAACCGAAAGGCACCAACGAAAGAAGAGCGCCTCCCTACAACCGAAAGGCGCCGATAGAAAATGAGCGCCTCCCTACAACCGAAAGGCACCCATAGAAGATGAGCGCCTCCCTACAACCGAAAGGCGCCAATGGAAGACAAGCGCCTCCCTACAATCGGAAGGCACCAACGAAAGAAGAGCGCCTCCCTACAACCGGAAGGCGCCTCCATGCCTTCATACTTTGCAAGATTTACCAAGTCAACTTTGATCGGTTGACCAAGGACTATGGAGGAGGTTGCACGTGAAGACAAAGGAGATCTATTTTAATCATGCATTTATTAAATAGAATAAAGTGTTTGTTATTATTATCAACCGATTGGCCGGTTGACCTTGTAAAGCTCTTAAAGCATATTATTATTTTTAGGATGCATTAGTTTAGGATTTGTTGTTACGTACACCTAAGGATGTTTATATTTATCCTTCGGTGAACGAACATACTTTAAAATAGAAGAATAAAATATGTGTAGAATCAATTGTAACTAAATCACATCACGTGATTAAAATAGACCGATTTGTTATTGTAATGAGATTTGGCTGCGCTTTATATAAAGACGCAGGCCAGATGAACAAGGAGGATCGGAGATCAATGATTAATTTTACACAACTTATTTTATTTTATTGTTTAATTAATTAAGAGTGCAACTCCTCTTATTCGAGCAAGCTCTACGTAGCTAGCCGGGCGGACTATCTGCGGGAGCTTGGGCCCACTCCCTGCAGTAGTCCTCCCCTGTTTAATTTGTGCATTTGCTTTCTGTAGATTAGTTTACTGCTTTATTTAATTTCAGTTGTGTGTGTTTATTTCCTCGCATTTTATTTCCAGCACTTTACTTTTTGTTTAATAATTTATTTATTTCATTTCCCGCACTTAGTTTATTTGGTTTGGCTGGAATCCAATTACACAAACCTCCCCACCAAACTAAATAAGGTACAACCAGATTTGTTCCCCAACACTGCAGGCATATACTGTGCGTGACACTCATAAGTTTACGAACTTACCGGATTGATAATTTATGGAAGAGAAATGAATGTTTTTCGGGACATGAATTTCTGCTCACCACTGATCTTAGAATTAGTTTTTATTTCTTGTAAGTTTTCGTTCTGTAGATTAGGTTTAGTGTGACACCAAAAGGATAAACCAAATCTATTCCACCCAATAATTACTTGAAATCTGAATGCTTGAATTGTACTCTGCCCTAACCTTCTATTGTAGATAGCCTTGGACACCATCCCAGATTTATAAATCATTGAGATTAAATGATGAGACTCAACGACACTCATCATTTTGGCACCGTTTCCAGGGATCATGGTGTTGTTAGAGGGTAAAAGTAGTCAAATAATTATTATTGTGCTAAGTTATGAAGTTCAAAGTAAAATCTAAATGTAATAGCTGGTATAAATAATAATTATTGATAGTTACATTCCAGTCCATTTAGAAAACAAGCAACCATAGGGAGGTGATCTTCACACTTGGGGGTTAAATTTTCTATGTTTGAAATTCTTGATAAAAATTGAAAGAATTCATAATCCTCATTATCAGGAAACATAAGATCTCTTAAAAATTTTTAGAAGAGCCATCTGCTAGTACTACCCTTTTTATATCCATATCATCAGGGTAGTATAAACAAATTTGTACTAGGTGTTGGAAAGATATCATGGTAGATATACAAGACTATCCCTTGAACAAAATAGCCATATAAGATACCTATAGCATTTGTTCACAAGGACATATCATTGATGGATGCCATTTACTTCCATAACTCAGAGATGTAAAATCTGTTGCCTAGTCTGAATTCTTCTCAAAGAGAGATTCCAACAACAACAAATAGGGCAAGTAAATCAACCACCACCTTTAGCCCAACCTGTGGCCAATATGAATAATACAGGACAGGAAACCCCTGTCTATGTAAGTTGAATCTATTAAAAAAAAATCATAAAAAAATTTGCACAATCAAAATAGGAGTTTACAACTTATTGATGATCTTAGAGTTTTTCATTATTACTTAAATATTATTAGGATACCGCGCTAAACCGCAACCTAGAAATTCTTAGCATATATAGACAATAGTTGATCTCATTAGAGGTGATCCTACCTGACAAGTAGTTGATCCGCTAAAGTTGTACACTTCTTGTCTTATTGTGCAAACCAAAAATATTTTTTTTAGCCCAACCTGTGATTAGTCTAAATAATACAGGATAGGCAACCCCTATCTATGTAGCTAAATCTGGTATATAAAAAAAAATTGCAGGAAATTTTATTGACTGCAACATCCAACTGTGCTCAAACAAGAACTTACCTGAGCTTGAAGAGACAAAAATCAATGGAGATACACAAAAAACCTTTAGTCCAAACACATAGAAATTAGCCTTAGATAGAGGAGAAAAACTAGAAAAACTGCATATAGAAAATTTACTTCCATTGAACTCCTTAGTAAGAAATTACAAAGGGGTAAATTCTATCCTCCTAGGAATGAAATAAATTGAAGTGCTACCAAGAAAATTCTTGAACATTATTAGCTGGCTGACTTATAAATAAAAGCAAAATTGTTGTTATTTTGAAACAATATTTCAATCCCTTTACATGGAATTACAAGGGTATATCAAGATTTTATCTTGATGTAAGCACTTAACATATTTTAGGAATTGGTATTTAATTGTTTCAAGAACATATTGACAAGATTTTGCAGACTAGAAGGCATGGACAACACTTGATTGAAGAAGTTTTCATATATGGAGCAGTGCTTCTTTCTCCCATTGGTAATTCATGGAGGATGTTAGTGGTGAATGGACATTACCTTCGGGTATACCATGCACCATTAACTAAGGAGGATTTCTTAAAGGAGATTCCATTGGATGTACACATAATGGAAGAGAATTTCTCTTCAATATCAGATTTAGAGTGATGATAAAAAGTTTGACAAAAATAAAAAAAAATACAAGAAAAGCAAAAAGAAGAATAGTCTTGTTTGTGAACTTCCTTCTTGGGTATAAGCAAGACAAGAAAAATTGAAAAAAAAAGAAAAAAGAAAAAAGAAAAAGAGAGATTTTTTTTTTTTTTTGCAGCAAAGGCATGTCCCACAAAATGGGGATACATGAGGATAAACATCAATTTCAGCAAGGAAAAGGAATAATTGAGCCAATGCTTCATTTCCAGCACTAAGGAGGCAAGTATGATGTATGAATATTCTTACTGCTCATCTAGAAAGGAAGGTTGCATCAATGTTGCAGGTTTCAACAGAAAGAGATGGTGTTTTCATACAACAATTGACATGTTTTTGTAGAATAAGGATTGGTCTTATCCAAATAAGAGTGAGAGATGTTCTATCTCATTGAAGCACTTGAAAAAAAAAAGGGACAGAAGTTGGTTGAAAACTAGAAATGGCAGCCTCTTCTAATGAAAAAAATGAAAAAAAAAGATGAAAAAAAATGAAAAAAAGAGAGGAAAAAAATAAAAAAATGATGAAAAAAAATGAATAATTCAGTAGTGAAAACCTTCTTGGAGGCGCTACTGAGTTGGCTTGCATGAAAACTAATTTTTCGGCATGCATTGCCTTGTTGATCTACCCATCATTATTCCACCATTGTACAAATCTCACACTGCACATGTGTTATTTTTATGTTTTTAGATAGCCTGCTAACAATCATCAAAGCGACTTGTAAGGTGCATGATTAATTTTAAAGACAGTAAGGTATGTGTTTCTTGAATTTAAGTCATAGTAAGCATTTAGCATTTAATGTATGATAATCGGTATTTGGCATAAACTATTCATACAATATTGGTAAGTTGAAAATGGAACATGATCAAAATGTCAAGAAACACCCCCTTTTGCCCTTAGTTGCATGAGAATTTCAAAACTGTACAAAAACCTATTTTTGGGACAGACATGGCATAAATTCTATCTCAATTAGTAGGGAAAGTTTCAAAAGTAGAACTACAAGTTTATCTCACAATTGTCTAATAAATTGAAGGAGGATAATAAGCAAAATGCACCTTAAGGTTCTATTTTAGTACTACTAAAATAAAACAACAACATACAAAACAAAAACATCTAAACAAAAGGATGAAGAAGGGATTTTTGATGTTATGGAAGGCTTATACACTCTAGATATGGGCCCACAATAGAATATGTAGCTAAATTTTGCATAGGAGGTCATTTTTGCATTTTCTGACATCTTCGAAATGAACAATCATATCTTCAGAATGAACATGCATATCTTCAGAATGAGCAAGATATCTTCGAAATGAGTAGAAACTGCACCAAAATTGCTAAAAATGCTATAGAATAACAAAAAGAGTAGGGTACATCAAATATCGAGGTTTATAAGGCTCTACCACAGGTAAGTACATCCCTCAAGCATTTCAAAATCAAAATTTTATCAATTTTGTTTAAAAGGTGCAAACAATAAAAATAGACATTCAGGTTGAAATGTTGTTAAGAACAAAAAATTTCACCAATAGTAGTGCATCTGCCAAATATGGTTCCACAATAATGCTATTGCAAGATGAATCACATGATACCAAGCCTTTAAGAGGTACCTTGCAACACTAAAACTTGTAGAAGGGCAGAAAAAGAGTTAAAATTGTAGTTGTAGAAATTGCAATATTGAAGGATGAAAGTGTAGAAGTTAAAAAGTTGCAAGTTGCAAATGAAAAAAAAAAAAAAGATATGCAAGAAAAGAAAAAAATAGAATAAAAACAAAATTTGAAAAAAAATTGATTGAAAACTTTTTTTTGCAAGGTTGTAGAAAAGTGAAATACCTGTGCTTAAATTAAAAAATGTTTGGTGTAGTGCAACAAGGAAAAATTTCTTAGGTAGCAGGTGGCAAAGGATATTTTTTACAAGGATAAAACCAGCATATTACTATAGTCTACTAGGATGCATGAGGGCATGCATCAGTTCAAACTGGGGGGGATGATGAGGCCTGAAAATGCCTCATTTTTACACTATGTTTGACATATAAAAAACTGTCATATTATTAAGTTAAATGCCAAATAGTTGATTAGAATATATATTTGTTAAGTGTTTGCATGATTTTATGTTAGGATCATTATATCTCTATTTTTGACTATTTTCAACATTTTGTGACTACTTTTGCTTGATTAAGTAGCAAATAAAAATATGCATTTCAAATAGCCAAATGTGGTATGCTAATATCCATTAAATTCACAATGGTTTATAAATGTTTTCCTGCACTTCAACTTGTTTTAAGTCCACATTGAAGCCAAATTATTAGGACTGTCATAAATCTGAAAATCTAAAAAAAATAGCCATATAAAAATCAGCAAGCTGTCACTTTATAGGAACACCTTGAAGTTGTCAAGCAAAGCATGAGGATATGGATGGAATGAGTTTAGAAGGACTACATAAGAAATTTAAACTATTTAGAAGCATTCCCACATGGTCTAAATAGGTAGCAACATGGTATAACAGAGTAGGGACAATTGTGCAAAGACTATTGCACTATTTCAGCATGGTTACTTGGTGAATGAAGTGTATAAATTCAATAGCAACTTGATGTACTCCATGTTGATATTTGAATAATTTTTCCATGTTTTATTTTTTTTGAATTTGCAAGAAATACCAATATTTTACAACTATGCAACAGATTTGGAAAATGCAGTAATTTACCATGTAAATTCCAGTAAGCTACCAATGAATGACAAGGCATGGAATTCACATATGGAGAGAGATGAAGGCTATTGCAATTTGATCCTAAGAGCTAACCCACCTGATAAATACAGATGAAATCACTTGAATAGCACATAGTTGTTCATTCCAAAGATCTTTGGAATGAGCAGACATATTTAGAATGAGAAATACAGTCTCTTTGGAATGAGCGGACATCTTCGGAATGAGAAATATAGTCTCTTCGGAATGAGCCACTTATCTTAGGAATGAGAGCAGAAAGTGCTTTTTGACTTGTTGACTGATTTATGACAATGGAAAAAGAGAAATAATGTTGAAAAGGTTAAAGGAAAATATCTCCCATCTGACTTTGCCGTCCTTGCCATCCAAAGCCACCATTCATGGAAAAGATCAATTTTGATCCTCTTCTAGGATAAACCCAAAAAAATTGTAGCATAATAGAAAGTTGTTTGCAAGATAGAAATGACATATTATGAAGTGGATAAAGATGTGTGAGATATTTCTAGACTCCTCCCACGTACTCCCACCACTGAAGATGATTTCTAAAGGCCAATGACTACTACTACAACATAAACTGTCCAGATTTGCATTTATTTTAGATCCAGAATTATTGGCAAATCATTGTAAAGTAGCACATAGGATGATTTGAGCATGGGATATGTTGTAAATATTTATATAAATAACACAGATCCCTCTTTGGTTGAGCCAGTTAGGAATTAGAATAGAGGAGAGTTTTCAATAGCAGCAATTAAGACTATACAGTAATTTTTTGTAATAGTTTTCAGCATGTTTTGTCATCAATAAAAGTGCAGTTATTTTATCATTTTTTGTTCTGAGTGTTAATTAGTTAAGGAGTGCTTTTCACCTTCTTATAGATTAGGAATTATGGGCCCACTTTTAGATCTAGAAGGAGGATTTTTATGACAGGTTTTAATCTATAATTTTGCTACAACAGAATTAACATATTACTTGTCAAGTTTACTTTTCTTGTTTTAAGTTTGTATAATGTTCTTTATGTTTTCTATTATGTTTGTGTACAACATTTGTGTGCGTGTGTGTCAAATAACAAATTATATTAAGCATTTTTACTTTTCTTTCCATGTTTTCTCTACTTTCTATTTTAGCAACTTTCCATTTTTAGCATATTTCATTTTTCTATCAATTCCTATAGCAGAAGCTTGACGACCTTTTGTGGCAGGACATTGACATAAGTTTCATTTAAAAGTATCATTTCAATTTTGCAAGTGTAATTTAGGATTTTATTTTAGCAACATTTCAATTTAGCAATTTCAATTCTGTTATTTCAATTTTGCAAAAGTAGATTAGATTTCAATTCAGCAATTTCAATTCATGCAATTGTAGTTAACTTTAATTTTTTGAACTTAGAATTAGTTTTTATTACTTGCAAGTTTTCGTTTTGCATATTAGGTTTAGTGTGACATAAAAAGGCTAGACCAAATCTGTTCCACCCAATAATTTCTTGAAATAT
The DNA here is from genome assembly GCA_028583015.1 of Wollemia nobilis. Taxonomy (NCBI): domain Eukaryota; kingdom Viridiplantae; phylum Streptophyta; class Pinopsida; order Araucariales; family Araucariaceae; genus Wollemia; species Wollemia nobilis. The sequence goes on along the minus strand of JAQPPZ010016917.1, from coordinate 5,899,361 downwards.
AAATGCTTGAATTGTACTCTGCCCTAACCTTCTATCATAGATAGCCTTGGACACCACCCCGGATTGATAAATCATTGATATTAAATGATGAGACACAACGACACTCATCAACTATCATCATCGATAGGGAGTGAGGATGAAATTATAGATTGGTATAAGGTATGAATGGACACATGTGTCATGTTAGAGAGTGGGTTTTGGGGTACCAAAGAGTCCAAAGAAGCCATGGTGTGAACAATATGGTTGGAAGAGTGTGGGGTGACCTCAATATCATACCACTCAAACTGGACGAGTAGATTCTGAGCGATTCATTTGTACTGTTGGACTATAGGGAAATGACATTGCCATAGTTCCTTGACTTGATTGATGATAAGGAGAGAGTCATTAAAAAACTGAATATGTATAATATGCATAGAAAGTGCTTGCTTTAAGACAAGAATGAGAGCTTCATATTTGATATTGTTATTTGTGCAGGGAAAACCTAATTTAAATAAGGGGAGTGGTTCCCCATAAAGAGTGAAAAAGATGATCCCAACACCCCTAGTGTGTGCAATGGGAGCCATCAAAGAATAATGTTAGATTAGCTGGCACTTCTGGTTCTACATATTCTTCAGCTTTAGTGATGTGAAAAATAGAATCATCAAGAAGCTGAATGAGGAGTGGCTGGTTGTCAGGTAATGAAGCCTTAGTGAGTTAATCAATGATCACTTACTCCTTAATGGCATTTTGAGAAATGAATTTGAGGTTAAATTTAGTAAGGAGCATGATCCATTTGGCAATATGAGAGTTATGATAACTCTTATTCATCATATATCATAAGGGGTTATCACAAGCGATTACAAAGGTTGTATGGTTGAGCATGTAATGGCACAACTTTTGTGTAGAAAAGACTACAATTAGGGATATATTTTCCATGTGAAAATATCATGTTTCATAACTGATAAAAGTGCGATTGATATAGTACATAGCCTGCTCATGGTTGAGCATATTATTTTGGGCCAATAATGTTCCTAGCGCAAATTTCATGCCAAAGATGTACAGGAAGAATGGAAGTTGTTGATGTGGTGGAGATAGAACTGGTGGAGAAGTGAGATAATATTTAACTACATCAAAAGCTTATTGGTATTGAGAATCTCATTTGAACATGACCTCTTTTTGTAAGAGGTGGTTAAATGGCTTGCACTTTTCTAATAATTGGGTGATAAAATGATGAATAGCTTGTATTTTGACCTGTAGGCTACGTAGCTGCTTGAGATTCATAAGGGGAGGCATCTCGATAATAGCTTTGAATTTTTTGGGATCAACTTCAATGCCCTATTGAGAGATGATGAATCCCAAAATATTGCCTAAAGTAACACCAAAGACACACTTCTTTGGTTTTAACCGCATGTTGTGTTCAAGGAGGCAATCAAAGATTTTACGGAGGTCTACGAGATGTTGTAAGTACTCTTTAGATTTGGAAATAAGATCATCAATGTAATATTCTACAATATTGTACATGTAGTCATGGAATATGTATGTCATAGCATGTTGGTAGGTTTCCCCAGGGTTCTTAAGGCCAAAAGGCATGACCTTATAACAAAATATCACCCAAGGGATCGTAAAGGATATCTTGTGCTGATCAGTAGGGTTGATATTGATTTGGTTATAGTTAAAAAAGCCATCCATGAGAGATATCATTTCATGGCCCACTATAGAATTGACCAATATATCAATGTTGGGCAGTGGGAAATTGTCTTTGGGATAGGCTTTGTTCAGATCCCAAAAATTATTGCATACATGGATATATCCAGTGGGCTTTGGTACTGGGACCATGTTGGACACCCATTCTAGGTAATTGATTGGTTGTATGAACCCTATATCAAGAAGCTTTTGGAGTTAAATTTTTATCATTAATGCAATCGTGGGATGCATACATCATAATTTTTGCTTAACAGGCTTGGTGCCCTCATCAAGTGTAAGGTTATGAACGACTAATGATGGTTCAAGTCTGGGCATGTCCATGTAGGACCATGCAAAGAATTTGATGTACTCTATAAGAAAGGAGGTAAATAAGGCATTCTCCCTTAAGGAGAGGTTGGTAGTGAGTTTAACGATATGGATATTGGTAGGATAATTACCAATTTTAATATTGATAGTATCTTCCATAAGCATGTAAAGCTATAATAACTCATTCTCCCACTTGGATGCACCCTTGCGTAGTTTTTCCTTCAACTCTATCTTGGTTCAAGCTTCTATGGAAAGCTCCTCATACTTCTTTGTAATGACACAATATCGATATTACAATTTAGCATTGTGGGTTAGTTGAAGCTCTTCCTTAACCTGAAGCATTTCCTTATGATCCATAATGATTTCATTATAATATTTAGCATCCTTTGTAATTTTCTAAATATTGTGGTCCTTTAGCTACAATTGTTCTTCAGATATCTTCAACTATTCCTCATTCTTTATCAACTACTATTTTTGGACTGCCAATTATTCTTCTTGATGCATGAGTTGTTGGCTATTCAAACTCAACTACTTATTCTATTATTCTATCTATGTAGCATATCATTGTAACTACTATGTCTATTCCTCCAATAACTTATTTTCCTCTTTCACTTGTTGGATCATAAATTGTTTATCTTCCTCTTGTATTTGTAGCAGATGCCCTTCATTTCAACTTCAACCTTCTTAAGTTTCTCCTTGGCCTTATTCTTGTGACATTCTAATTCCTCTTCAATTGTAGCCATATATTTTTGAGTTGCTTCCATATCTTTCCTATGTGCTTCCTTGGCCTGATAGATCTATTCTAGAACCACACTAAACTACTCAACCTAGTGTGTTAGAAAATTAATTTTTTGGAATGTGAAGGTCAGTTATGGAGATGCCCTCCAATACTCTATATCCTACATGTTCAATGGACATATGTGAATCTTGTATATATCTAGGTACATTCATGGGTATGATCAATAGTTTATCCTCACCCCTTCTGACAAATCATCAATACCTAACATACTTGTTACCTCTCCTCTTATCATCACCCCTTCTAGCGCCAAAATATTGAGTGGCATTTTCACCCAATTGTGAAAGTACACTCTCCCTTAGGATTTGGGTTCCAAATCCCCTCTTGCAAAGAAGTTAAACAAACAACTTCTCTAAGGTATCCGCTGTATTAGCATTTGCATATGTGTATTAGTAATCTCCAATAAAGATATTCAATTTAAATGCTTGGAACACCTTAGTGATTGCAAGTAACTGTAAACAAGGTGCAATGTTGGTTTATTTTACCATGAAACTTTAGTGATTGTTCAGTGAACCAAAATAAAGCAAATGTGAGTTGTCCCTCATATGACCTTCAATGTGATGCTCAAATTACCCCTCTTTCGTAAAATCAAAATTTTTATGAAGAGGGCAATTTTAGGCTCCAAAAATGGAAATTTGTGAAATGCCATAAAACATAACTCCTTCGATGAAATTGGAATTTTCATGAAGGGAATGTCATCATAGGCTCATGAGTGCAAAACAGAAATGAAAAAAATGAAATTTGACCTTAAAATGGAAATTTTCTATTTTCGAATTTTTAAAATCTGTAATAAAACAGCAACTTCAATGAATTTTTAAAAATACTAAACAACTCCGAAAATGAAATTTCAAATTGCGTATTGGAAGTATGAAGTATAACCTATGCAATGGTTAAATTATTTTTGGATTTTGACTTTTTTAAATCTTTATTTTAATGCCTGAAAATTAAAAAAAAAAAAAAATTCAGAAAATAAAATGTAGAAAAATGAAAATGAAATGCAGAAACTGAAAATAAAATGCATTCAGTATGATGCTATCCTATTTCGACAAAACCAAAGATGTGAGGTTTCCATGCATGCAACCTAACTTATGGGACTTGCAAAACAAGCACAATCAGGATAAGCTAAGTGCTGGCTCCTAGGGTTTTAAATGAGGTTTTTAGATTTAAACATTCACATGAAGAAACCAAGAAAACTTGCATAAAATCCATTTACAAGCTTAAAATCTGAAAAGGGGAAAATTAGACATTTAATATTGCATGCAGAAAATGACTCCTTTCTTGTCCATAAGATGCAACTTTCTGAAACTTCTTGTATTAAAAATTTGTCATTTTACAATAACAAAAATTTCTGGTTTTCCCAAACAAGTCAATGGAAGAAGCGACTCGAATAGGTCCAAAATGGCCCTCTTGCCTTCAAATCTGCAACTCTGCTCGCAGCAGTTTCCACCCCCTCAAAACATCCTTGCCTAGCATATTTAAAATTTTTAGAAAGCTTTTCGTTTCATTTTCCAATGGTTGTTCGTTTCACCTTCCCTTGTGCATGCATGTGTTTTGGTTTCCAAAAAGGCTTTTCGTTTCTATTTTGTGACCCTTCGTTTCATTTTTTCCACATGGACTTGCGTTCATTTCCTTCCGTGTGTAACGACCATCTTAAATGATTTCAAATCATTAAATATTCCTTATGTAACGTTTTGTCTTATTCATTGGATTTTGTCCTTATGTCCACGTCACTATGCAGTCTTTAGTTTCATTGTCCTGGTGTTCATCACTAATATCAGACGCACTGTCAACTACTCTGTTCCCTTGGCAAAAATGCAACATGTCACGATATCGCGACACTTTTGCCTCCTTGCTCTCTTTTGTTGCTTTTAGCCACGAAAATGTAACATGTCGCGATATCGTGACACTTTTTATTTCTTGTTCTTCTTTCTTATATTTTGGTCATGAAAATGCAACATGTCGCGATATCACGACACCTTTTCTTTCTTGTCTTTTGGCCATGAAAATGCAACATGTCACGATATCGCGACACTTTTATTTCTTGTCTTTTGGCTGCGAAAATGCAACATGTCGCGATATCGCGACACTTTTTTCTCTTTTGGCCGCAAAAATGCAACATTTCGTGATATCACGACACTTTTTCCATTTTGGCCGTGACAATGGCCACGACATTGCAACATGTTGCGATATCGCGACACTTTTTCCCTTTTGGCCGTGAAAATGCAACATGTCGCGATATCGCGAAACTTTTTCCCTTTTGGCTGTGACAATGCAACATGTCGCGATATCGCGATACTTTTTCCCTTTTGGCCGCAATAATGCAACATGTCATGATATCGTGACACTTTTTCCTTTTTGGCCGTGACAATGCAACATGTTGCAATATCATGACACTTTTTTCCTTTTGGCCACGATAATGTAACATGTCGCGATATCATAACATTTTTTCCCTTTTGGTCGTGACAATGCAACATATCGCAATATCGCAACACTTTTTCTCTTTGCTCTCTCTTTTTGCTTTGGACCACGAAAATGCAACATGTCGTGATATCGTGACACTTTTTCTTCCTTGCGGTGTTTTTATTTTTCTTTGATCTTTAGCATATGGGCCACTTCGGTCTTCTTGGAAAACATACAAAAAATGCGGGTCCCCAATTTTGGGGTATGTTGTGGAGCAGCCATAACAGGATAGCGTCCCTTGCGAGGTCAAGGGGCAGTTTCCCTCGCATGCTCATTCAAAATGCTTTCTTTTATCTCTAATTCACTGGTTTTTTGATCCAACTGACTGCTTATCATCCTATGAAAGACCTCTCCCTTGTCATATTATGCTTATGAAAACAACTCCTCTGATTGCATTGCCTTAGAAGTCAACATTTCTAACGACAATCCATGACAACTTAGTCTCAGATGGATTAGACCAAACAGATTGAGAAGTTTGACAGGTACAATGTCTAGACATCTAGGACAATGGGTTAGATGACTCAGATGGATAGACGTCTCAGACAGGTAAGGGTAGACATCACAAATAGATGGTCTAGACATCTGTATAGGTTGCTAAATGTCGAGGACGAGTGTCCAGACGAATGACCAAATAGACAGCCAGATGTCTAGGTCAGACGGCTAGACGTTTGGACTGATGGATCGCCAGACGTCTGGGCTAGAAGGCTAGACGTCTGGGCTGAATGGCCAGACATCTGGACTGACAGATGACAAAACATTTGGGCTAGATGGCCAGACGTCTAGGTTGATGGACTGCCAGATGTCTGGGCTAGATGACTGGATGTCTGGACTGGCGAATGGCCAAACGTCTAGGTTGGATGGCTAGACATTTGGGCTGACTGGCTGCCAGACATCTAGGCTTGACGGCTAGACATTTGGTCTGATGGATTGCCAGATGAGTGGTTTGCCAAATTTCTAACTCCTTCAAACAGGTAGATTTCATACGTGTAGCCTCTAGATAGGTTCTCTTCAGACAACTCCTTCGATAGATGCATGTCAAAATTTTCTACCTCAAGCAGTTCTTGCTCAGACGTTTGTACCTTAGATGTCTACACCTTAGACATCTCCACATCAGACGACTCTTTCTCAAACGTTTGCACCTTAGATGTCTCCTTCGTCGCCATCTGACTGCTTTCTCTAGTTTTTTGAGTCTCCTTCATCGATGAGGTTTTTGCATCTCTTTCCTAAGTCAAGGCGTAGTCCAAAGTCCATCTATGAACCACATAATATTTGATTCCTCTGAGTGGTCTTTCTCCACATGGTCAAACAACCTACTCACCCTTTGATTGTAATAACAAATAGGCTCCTCTCCTTGAATGTGATAATTTTCATCAGTATCATATGATCGAAACTCTTCGACAAATGCATCACACAACTCTTTCGATATCTGGAACTTAGCTTGTGGTAAGTATATGTACCAGTCTATTACAAATTCTTGAAATGTTGTAGGAAACCACCTCCTCCAATCTTCTTCATTGTTCTGCCTAATCGCTTTCCACTCCATATGACAAATTCTCTAATTCCTACCTGGGTCTTCCTTCCCTTCTCCTGTGAAAAGTAGCAAATTCTCCAATGCTTGGGTGTCTACGTTATCCATTGGTGGGGTTCCTGCTATGCTGCTCCTCGTCGGGTGTTTTTAGTCTTAGGTATCTTATTTTCACCAAATAGTCATCTCTCAACTTCCTATGTATTCATGACTTCCTTCGTTGGGATGTTGATTGTGGCTTTGGTCTTCCTTCCTGAGCCCTCGTGTGCTGTTGCTCTAGTGCTTGACTCCCGTCATATGCACTCCTTTGCAACATTCCTGCCACTTGGTCAGGTGTTACCATCCACTCAACATATCTTTGCATCAATCAAAAATTTCCTTGACTTTTGGTGGTCATTGTACCCATTTTTTCGTTCCTATTAGCAATTTGTCGTTCCACTGCAAATGTCTAAGTCGATAGATGTCAGACCTCAAAAATCATGCCTCAAACATCAGGCCTTAGACGTCAAGGCCAGTTAGATGTCAAGCAAATAGATTAGACATCAAGGCAGTTTAGACGTCAAGCAGACAGGTTAGACGTCAAGGCAGTTTAGACGTTAGGTAGGTAGGTTAGACGTCAAGTAGGCAGGTTAGACGTCAAGTTGAACTAGTATTAGACATCGGACTACAAATTTCAAACTACAAACTAGACTGGTTATTCTCAACTTGCAAAGCCTTCGCTTGTTTCTCCATCGATTTGTGTGCACGTCCTTTTTTGACAACCTTTCATCTGCATCACTCAAAACAAAAATTTGGTGCATCTTCACCTTTGACTGTGGTTGTACTACATTGTTGTGTATCTCCCCAAGGGTTTTACGTTTTAGAACTTCATATCACCAACATTGGACCCAACTTCGTAAAGCAACGACGCCAAAATGTAGAAAGGGATTTTACATATTTCCAACAGTTCCCTTTTCACGTAATAAATTATAGATATGCAAGCATTGTAGTATAGCAATAATAATGCACATAATTCCTGCAACAACATTAATAACAATAGTAATGACAAAAATAGAACAATAATGGTAGATAACAACAAATACAATAGTTTTATATTAATAATGGCATGTGTGATACAACATTACAGTTCAACATTACAACACAGCCTGCAAACCCTAGGCTGATTACCCTCTATGGCTGCGTATAAAAATGGTTGTATCAATCCTCCTTCCAATAAAATCTTGAATGAATGAGGGGGGTTTATTTATACACCCACCAAGTAGTTACGTTTCCAACCACCTTGCAACTACCCTCAAATTACATTTCATGTGCATTTGATTTGCATTACATTTCATTTCCACTACAGGACAAAATGCCTTCTAATTCTACTTTAACCGACATACATGATTTTATTATGATGTGCAATATTAAATTGCACTTTACAACATTAAAATATATGCACGTGCATTTCGTCAAACACCTTGTGTGCATTTACAATATAACACATAATATCAAAGCTGGTTCAACAAATAAGGATATCTCAATGTGCCTGTCTACAGAGTCATCTTCTATGCCTATATTATGGAAAGAAAGCTCCATATAATGTAACATAAAATGGTTTGTAGTGATCACCACATAGCAAACATTGATAATAAAAGCTTGTATATAGATTTTGAGCAATTTATTATTTTAAGTATTCTTTATGCATGGATGTGAATGATTTTGGCTATTTTACATTCATATTTTATATTATAAGTGAATGTTACTTTCATTACTATATTGGCCTGGATATATATTTGATTTCTCATATAATTTTACTCTTGATTATTGATATTTTGACCTATAATATTATGGCTTCTTTATATTGGGGCTTGTGATATTTTGAGATAGTAAGGCTTAAAATCCAACAAAGATGACATACAAGGTTCAAGAGTGTCTCCCATAGAAAAAAGTAACTCCAGTTTCTACTAAGCAATGCAAAACATTAATTCACGTCCAAAAATTTGTATTACTTATGGTTTGCCTTGAGAACCATATTTCCTAGATATTCACCCTTGTTATGCCAACTATAAAATGCTTTGTTTAGTGTCAACAAATGGATACTCAACTTTATCCATATTTTGATGTCTTTCAGGACCCCAAAGAAGTTCCATTGCATTGTTCCATGATTAACGTGATTGTAGGTTCAACTCTCCCCAATAGTCCTTTTTAACACCAATCAATATGGAAGAATGATTAGATATGATGCTAGATACAAGAGTTAATAGATCGAGGGAAGATCAAGCGTAGCTCTTTACCATGCAATAGCCCATTGTGCTAACATCTAAGAAGGCCGATGCTTGGATCCTATGTATTAACTGCAAGGTGCTCAATATATAATTTTCAAGAACACATCCTTTGTCATGCATTAACGACTTATTGGACCACCTCTAGGGGGATCAATACTTTAGTAAGATCAACATCAAGTCAGCTTTTCATTAGGTACCTATGAAGTCCACATACATATGGAAGGTGTGGGGGTGCAAAAAGGATCTTAGAGGCGTTGGCCTCCAAGTTTCCTTAAGGGCTAGCTCATACTTGGACGAGAGAACCCTATTGCACCCTCATCATTTTAGACGTTTCGACCTTTCATCTTTGGTGAGGAGTTTTTTGGGTTAATTAAGGGTTTTATAGATTACCCTAAATCTAATTTTGTGTGTTCAGTTTTCAAGCACCTAAATTTTGTTTTGTCCTATTGTTTAATGTGCAAAGCCGATGATGCAATGCATATGAAAACAAGTACACATAAGACAATATACTATCCTATGTGCAATTTCAATTTCTTGCTCTATCTCTAAGAGTTGAAAGAAAGATTTACGAAATTGAAAGGCGATTACTTTTTCTTTTTCAAACAAGGATACAAGTAAGACGTGTAGACAAAAGCTTATCCTAATGCAGGATTACATGTGATTTTGATTCAGATGCCTAAGTAAAAAAAGAGATAAAGAAACTAAATGATAAGCTAAATTAAAGGTTCTTTGATTTCTCCTTTTTGTGTTGATGTTTCTAAAGGAAGATGTATTATTGAAAATATAAAATTTTAATGAAAATTCATCAAACAAGAGCTATTCTACATGCTTTGCTTTTTATATCTAATAAATACTATCCCTAAATTCAAATAAAAACAAATATTATTTTCCTTTTGGGTATAAGAAGAATGTTGTTAGCATATAGCATCATATAGCATAGTATATTACATTATGTCATGCTTCTCTAGGTGACGCGCTTTCCTAGGTGGTTAAAATAGTTGATTCCAATTTGGTTAGGTTGGTTGATTAACCACCTTTGTTGTGCTATGTACTATATATTTGATGTTTATGAATCCAATGGTCTAATGTTCGTTGCTACAATATGGTATCAGAGCTATTCGAGGAGAAGGGTGGATTTTTCATTTTGAAGCACACTTCTCGAGGGGAATCCAAGCACATGAACTAACGAATTTCATGCAAATCGTAGACGTTTTGAACATAGATCGAGAAATACTGACATCAGACTAATTTGGTGGTTGAGTAGATGGACACATGGTGAGTAGACCTCCTGAATGCAGATTGAGACAGACTAACACCAGGCTGATTTTGCGGTTGAGCAGACAAACACATGGCAGATAGTGGTTGACTGTGTTGACGTGGTAGTGTCCAGCGTGGCGTGACATGGCAATAGTTGGAGTGACATGGTGTGACATGGTGTGATGTGGCAGTAGTAGACTCGACGACATATCACACAGACACATGGGTAAAGTTTACTCCTCCAAGTAGCAAAACAGTGGTCTTCGATGCTGATTGCCTGAAGGCAATCAAAGCACTTAGTGTGCTTTTTGCTTTTTCAAGCACCAAAACATCGCCGCATGGGCGATGTGGGACTAAAAGTCCCAATTTTTTTTTTCTCGCCATGTGAAAGAGACGTCAACAAAAGAGACGTCTTGTCCTTTTGTTATCAACCAACGCTTTAGTTGGGCTAGTGGATGCCTGTCTCATGCCAGGTTGTGGGATCGAGTCCCGCATGCGCCTCACCCCAAATTCTTTTGTACAAAGGTGGATTTGAAAGGCATTTTTATTACCTCAAAGTTATCATTTTTTTTTGCAATATGGAGGGATAAGGCACCACAAAAGGATTTTGCAAAATAATGCCAATTGAAAACTAATGAATTTTGGTCCTCAAGCAAAGAATATTTTTTTCAAAGGCTAGAAATATATTTTTTTGTAAAAACAAATTATTGTTTTGCTTCTTTAGTGCAATTATTTTTGTCATGGAGGGATAAGGCCATCATCTTTGCACTTATTTTCTTTTGAAAATTGAAAGGGTATCTCACAATTTTTTCGTCGTTGTTTATTTCGTAACAAAAAAGGGGGCAAGAAAATTGACAAATTTTCATTTTTCTCTTGCAAAATTCTAAGACAAGGGGGGAAGAAAATTGTGTTTTTGAAAGCAAAATTGTGAGTTTGAATATCATTTTTTTTGCAAATAACATTTCAAACATTTTGCAAAAATTATTGTAAACAAAAGATGCATTTTCGATGGAAATCGACATCTTAACAAAAATTGGCATAGTAAGTAGGTGCGTTTTTGGTGGTAACTAACACCTATAGTTAAAATTTGTGGGCACTTGTGATTGTTTTTGCATTTAATTTCTTGTTTTTTTGTTTTAATCATAAGTTAAAATTAAAAAGCAAGCAAAGAAAAGACCCAAAATTTTACACCTATTTGTGCAATTTATTGCACAACAATGTTCGATATATACGGTACCTTTGGTCCGACCTTACAAGTGATGATGTCGTGCTTTGGACTACTGTATCTAACGTAATTGGCCATTTTGTATTTTGCCACATTGGGGATTTTGTTGTGAAGTTTTTATGTAGTATATGGTGACACTTTTGAACAGTTTTATATGCTCCTAATTTGTTTTCATATATATTGTTTTGTGTTTTTGCATTTGAAAAATTGTGAAGTATTTTATAAACTTCCTTTGCAAAACTTTGTTACATCCAAAATTCATTCAAAGGGAAGGTTTTTGTAAAAATTTGAAAAAGGATGAAAGGCCTAAGTAAAACTTTGAAAAATGTCTGATTGTATTTACGTTCACCCCAAAGGAGAGGTGAACGCCCCATTCACCCTTTGGAAGGGCGAACGAAGTCCCAAAAATATGATGAGAGCAAGTTCAAAAGCGTATGCACATTCACCCTTTCAATGGGGCGAACGCACCGTTTGCCATTCCCAGGGGCAAACACGCCCCAAAGAAGAACACGCTCGTGCATGCCTAAAGATGATGTTGATTCAGGTTCACCCTAGTTGAGGGGCAAACATCCCATTTGCCCCTCCCATGGGTGAACGAACTTTCAAGGCAAGGTGTTGTCGCGTTCGCCCTTTCTATGGGGTGAACACACCGTTTGCTCCTTCCAAATGCGATCATGTTTTAATACGAAAGAACAAGAACAATGGGGTTGAAGCAGATTTTAAGGCGAATGTGATTTTCGGGGTGAAAGGAATTATGGTCAAGAGTTTTGAAGATGCCAAGATCATGAATATTAAATAATGGTGGTGCCAAGTAACTCATGTTGTGAATCTGAGCAAGGGAGAAGCTGAACGACAAGGATGAATGAATCTTTTTAATTTAAAAAGCATTGGAATGCTTCCTAGATATTCAATGATGTTTTAATTATCTATACACCGTCTAAGTCACTGATTTTATGGAGATTGTTCATAAAAAAGACATATTTTCAACATTTTTGAGGGATTTCCTTGTTTTTGTCCCTGATCTCTGGACATTTTGTTCTCTGATACATTAAATGAAAGAGATGAAAACCTCTATAAATACTAATCAAATTTCTATTGTAAAGGAGGTTAGACACTTTGTGAGAATACTCTCCAAGTTCTCTACATTAATACAAGGCATCAGGCTTTTGAATTTGCAAGTGATTTTGTGTGTATTTCTTTCTGTATTGTGCACTTCTTTTTCACATTCGTATTTCTTGTTTGCTGTTAGATTTAAATTCTAAAATTGGATTTAAATATTGCTGGTAAGAGAGTGAATGCCAGAGTGATTATTTTGAAAGTTATTTATGCAAGATTACAAGTTTATTCTACAGTTTTTCTTGTTGTAAATGCTATTATGTACTTGAGTGTTTTCCTGCTATTAGTCTGCCCAAAATCCTATACTTTGGCCTATGGCCCTATTTTCCATTTTTTCGGTTATTTTCAATTTCTTTCCTGCATCCCTAGTATTTTACCAGTATAGGATTTAGTTCGGGAACCAACCCTCTCTAGAAATTGGCATGAAGGATATCTCTTTCCTTTGACCTTTCAATGTTGGCTGTATCTAGGGCCCATAAACGTAATATTTATTGATTAGGCAAATATCTGACCAACAGTTTTTGGCACGCCCGGTGGGACCTCAAAATTTTCGCTTTCAATAGTATTTAGGTTTGGTGTTCATCTTTCTACAGGATAATTATAACATTTGGCGACTCGATTATACCCATAAATCTCCAAATGTGAGAGCAGCGAAAGCTGTGTCTCATGAATACAAGATCGCAAGCCAAAAATCCAATTCATCGAATTGAGTTTTACAAAATTGATATCCAAATGTTAGGAGAACTTCCTTAGTTAGCCACTTTTCTATGTACATCCTTGTTACCCCATATACCCCACATTCCATATGTTTCATCCTTGCAGTTAGCAAACATATTTTTTGCTCTTGTAAGTCTAGTGAGTACTACCACAAGTTTCCCACAACCTCCGCCCCATACTACCACTAGCGTTCCTAAACCTACACCACATATACAAATTTAAATGGCTCAAAATCCTCTGCCAAGGCAATTCCTAGCATGGAATAGCTCAGGGGACCTCAATATACAAGCACAAAATCCAGTGCCCTAAGCGGATTTGAAAGCCTTGCTGACTTATGATGGTACTAGTAAAACCACATACAAACATATCCAAGATGTGGCCTCTTTAGCAGCCATCCATGACATCACGGATGAAGATGTAATGATAAAGTTGCTAGTATTGTCTTTGAGAGAAAAATTGTTGTATTGGTATCAGTCGTTGCAACCGGGTACTATTACTTCATGGGATTAGTTAGCGGAGTTGCTGATAAAAAAATTTCATGAACAAGCTGATATGTACTCCTTTTTGCACTAGTTTACAATGATTCAGAGACATCCGCAAGAGGATATTATGGATTTTAATGTCAGATTCACGCAAATCTGGCAGAGTCCTAGACGGTTTACGACCCACGCATGAGCAAGCCATGTTTTATTATCTCAGAGTGCTTAGCACTGATATTGGTATGGTGGTACAATAGGCCAATGTGACCACCTTTCCAAACCTGTACACATAGGCTCAAAAGGCTGAATTTGATTTGATTCTCATGGGTAGACTTCCTCCGAAAACAACTATGCCAATCCTCCTTGATCTTCCTCAGTATCTATATTCTAGTGCATTTTTGTAACCTATTACATCCATGTACCTAGTTCCCTCATGGAACTCTAGCCTGCCTTATATTGCTCTGATTCCTCTCCTACAATAGTAAGCTCCAAGTTTTACATAGTTACCTACCCCATCAGTTCCTCAAATAGCGACATCTGTTCTCTTATCCGCATTGTCGGCGCTTCCGACTCCTTTTCCGTTACCAGTATCGCAAGCGTTCTTACCTTTGCCAGCGCCCATTCCACCATCGAATTCTGACCCTTTGCAGGAAGTGAAGTCCAATAACACAACATTGAGGATAATTTCTAATGAGCTCACAACAGTGAGAAAGAAGCAAGCAGAAGCTGAGTTCAGGTCCCGAAGGTTCCAAACTCCACCAATTACCCGAGAGAAAGATTCTATTGGCAGGGGAGCTGAAAAGAGTACTACAGTGCTAGCAAATGAGGAGGCTAGTGTGACAAAAAATGCATATTGGTGCTCCACATGTAACGATCCCCATGAGGAAGACACTTGTATGGTACATATGAACTATGTACAAACGTTGGCAGAGAGCTCCGTAGGTGGGCAAATTAATATGATTCGAGAAGTTGATCACAATTGCATGATGCCATCCTTGGGGCAAGTATCAGTCCTTATGAGGTTTGGGAAAAAGTCGATGATGGTGGATCTAGCGGAGCTCAAACCCTTGAACGTACCTGCAGAACCAAAGGTGCAAGATGAGAAGCGGTTACCTCTAGTGGAAGCACCTTCCGCGAAGGCTAAGGAGCAATATTCTATTAAATTGAAGGATTTATTACCCAAGTCAACTCAAGAGAGGGTACAAACTAAGCAACTAGCTTCGCAACCTTTAGCAACTGCTCAAACACACGACGAAACAAAAGAAAAAGCCAGGGAGTGACTTAAGTATCCATCATTAACGAAGAGGCAGAGAGTGTAAGCCACTCAATAATATAGGGATAGATATGAATGAGATCTAGAAGGGAAGGTTTTGGCTGTCTCAAATTACAACATCGTAGAAGAAATGAAAAAGATCCTAGTAAAAGTTAGCTTGTATGATGCGCTATAGTTGCCAGGATAGATTGATTTGTTACAAGAATCTTTGAAAAATGCTAAGTACCAAAAGAAATATCATTCCCAAATAGTCCTAGCACAGGCATTGCCAACTTCTACAATAGGTAAAAATAGGCCTATCCCCATTTTACTTATCTTTAAGAATGGAAGGATGGATTATACATAATTGTATGATCGACTCTAGAGCTGCAACTAATGTCATGCCGAAGGCAGTATGCAAGGTAATGGGGATGGAATAGAAAAGGAGCAACCTAGGAGTGTTGCAGTTATATGGAACTCTGGTCAAGACAGTGGGAGTTATCAAAGATATCCCTATTGTCCTTCATAGCATGCCATAAATTACCATAATCTAAGAAGTGGTTGTAGTTGACCTAGAGTCATACTTTAGCATGTTTATTTCAAGGGAATTCACAGCTAAACTTGGGGGATACCTCTCTTTGGACTATTTGCATTTGGATATACCATTCAAGGGAAAGTGAATTTGTATCCATAATGAAAAACCTTCGCCTTTTCACATTGAGAGGTTCAAAGAAGAACAGTCCCTAGGTGCAGTGAACGTGATGACTGAAGAGTTAGAGGAAGTTGATTTAATGAAGGAATATTTGAGTGAGTTTCATTTGGAGGATGATTTTTTGCTCACATATTTTAATGCAATGATCGAAACTAACATTGGATGTTACACCATAACTAAACCCGACCAGGTTGAGAAGCAAGGTCTTGATTCGTAAAGTTCTGACACAGATTAGTTATGGAAATTGTACTTTGATGGCACCAGATGTAAGAATGGTGTAGGAGTTGGTGTTGTATTGATTTCTCCTAAAGGTACACAAAAGAATTACTCTTATAGATTGACTTGGAGTTGTACAAATAATGCTGCAGAGTATGAAGCATTGTGCCTTGGTTTAAGAAAAATTGATATATTAGGCATTAAAAAGCTGTAGATTTTTGGTGACTCTAAGCTTATTGTCAACCAGACTACTAATAGATGTGTATCAAAACAAAATTATCTGAAATATTATCACAATAGGGTATGGGATTTGTTTGAAGCTTTCACCGCTTTAAATATTCAGGCGATTCCTCGGGAGCAGAATAGACATGCTGATATCTTAGCTTCCCTTGTTGCAAATTACTCCCCCGTGGAGCAAGTTGTTCGAAGGCCCAAAAAAATTAGAGTGATTTATAGACCTTCAGTCCCAGATAAGAATCTCTATTGGCAAGTATTTGACATTGATGAACAAATAGTGAACTTTCTGCTCAGAGAAGCTGCTGGTGCAAATGATAGAACACTGGCTGAGGAAGAAAAGGAGGGAATGATTTAGTTAAAAAATAATCATATTCCTACGGTTTTGATGTCATTAGAAAGTTTGTTTGACCATAATGACAGATATGATAAGCATAGGATTAAGGTATATGCCAAAGAATACAAAGAGTTGCAATTGGAATCATGAAATATTATCAAGATCGGGATCAATTGTATATCAGAGGATATTTAAGGGATTAAGAACTTGTGCTATGAATACGCCAAAATTATAGCATGGAGCTATAAATATTTAAAAGGATATGACAAGTGTAATCCAGCACACTATAGAGCTGCAAGGAGTCAAGCCTTTTCAAAAAAAACGTCCTGTCAATCCTAAGATTGAAGACCTCATGAAAGCAGAATTGTTGAAGATGCTCGAGGCAAAAATTATATATCCGATTAAGCACTCAACCTGGGTAGCGAACCTGGTACCTATAAGGAAAAAGAATGGAGATATACGATTGTGCGTTGATTTCTGCAATCTGAACCAGGCATCGCTCAAGGATCATTATCCTTTGCCCCAGATAGATCAAATTCTTCATGTGGTCATTGGCACCCAGAGATTCTCACTATTGGATGGTTTCTCTGGGTATAATAAGATTTGGGTAAAGGATGAGGATAAATTTAAACTGACATTCACTACCAAGTGTGGCACATTTGCCTATCAACGAATGCCCTTTGGGCTTTCAAATGCTGGTGCTACCTTCTAGAGAGCTATGGATGTTGCTTTCGGTGAGTTGTTGAATAGGATTATCATGATATATCTTGATGATATGACCGTGTTTTCACATTGCAGAAAAGATCATGTTACTCATCTAAGGCAAGTATTTGAGAAATGCTGTGAATTCAAGATTTCAATAAATCCGAAGAAGTAAATCTTTACGGTTAAAGAAGGAAAGTTGTTGGGTCATGTGATCTCACAACAAGGATTGGCTATTGATCTTGCTAAAGCTGAGGTGCTCATGAAATTTCCCCTACATGCTAATAAGAAAGACTTTGCTACTCACAGGGAAATGGGTTGGTCGAATCGACTAACAAGAATTTGCTATGAATCTTGAAAAGGATAATGGGCAGTAACAAAAGGAGTTGGCATTTGCTATTAAATCAAGAACTTTGGGCCAATCACATCTCAGTGAATAAGTCAATTAAAACTTCCCCGTATGCTTTGTTTATATAAAAGAAGTTGTTATTCCTACACATTGAAATTCCAATGCTTCAAAATTTGTAGTTGTTCCAAAATGAAGATGAAGAGTATGACCCTATGGGTGAAAGGCTGAAATAGTTGCTACAATTAGAGAAGGACAGGGAACAGGCCTACTAAGTATTTGTCGAACATGCCACAAATATGAGAAAGTGGTTTGGAAAAAATACGACTGACCGAGGTTTTCAGGTGGGGGATTTAGTCTTAAAATGGAATGAGAAGAAATCCAAGCCAGGAAATCATCATAATTTTAATGCCATATGGGAGGGACCCTTTCAAATTTTCAAAGTAAATTTTGCAAATGCTTATCATCTGTGTGATATGGAGGGCTATGAGCTTCCCATTCTGGTGAATGGTCTTCATTTTAAGGTCTACATTTCATGATTTATTCTGATAAGGTATTACCTTGTATATATGTAAATATTATTTTCTAAAAATATATTTAAAAAAAGAAGAAGAAAAGGAAGAAGATTGAAAGTTTTTTCGCCCTAAGGATGAGGTGATCAAAATTTCCTTTTCACCCAAAAAGGGAGTGTTTTAACAAAGCAATATTTTCATTCACCTCCAAAAGACTAAATGAGCGAACATATTTTTATTTGCCTCGACCACTATGAAGGTAACAAAACGTTCACCCAAGGGAAGGGGCGAATGGGACGTTCGCCCACCTTTTAGGCGAATGTGTTTTGAAGGGTGAAAAGATGTCAATATCAAAAACATGCACGTCGCCTTCTTCGCATATATAAAAAAAAAAGCAAAAAGCAAAAAAGAAAAATAGGCACTTTAAAGATGAAAGGGGAAAAGTAACCCAAGTTTTTTAGAAGGAAGTTTAATTTAAAAAAAGGAGATATGTGCCATGGAACTTTCAAATGAAGTCGCCCGAATTCAAAGGATTGATATTTTTGCGCGAAATCAAAATCGTCAATAAGGGGGTTAAGTTGCTAAGCACCTGAAGAATCTACCGAAGGAGAAAATGTTATCAACAATTTCGGAGGCACGTTGTGAAATCAACACACACTTGGGTGACGTGGCAGTAATCAGAATTCAAAAGTGCTTGAAAAAGGGTATTGATTTTAAAATGTAAGAGGTTGCTGATTTGTAGATGTCCAAGGGGGCCTCAAACAATAAATGATTGGTTGATGAGTGGCAAAAATTAGTTTCCCCAACATGCTTCAAGCGCTAAGGCACATTGTACGAAGAGATTGCGCAACATCAGGGCATAATTTTCTAGGAGGATCCAACAACAAATCATAGAAGAAATTGTTTGTACTTCATAAATGGTGCCAGGATAGCAGCTCAAGGATAATTCCCTCCTGAAGGTGCTTGCATTTAATTTTGCATTTACTACAGCAGGTGTCAGAGCGCTCTATAAAAGTCGAAGAGGTAAAGTGCCCAAAATTTATCATTCTTTCAAATTTTTTAAATTCCTCTTTGTTGCGTTCTGCATTTCAGTTGTAGAGAATTTGTAGAAGCTTCCTCAAAGCAAAAAAGTTGTAGGAGTTTATTCAAAATATTTATCAGAGATTGCCTAATTACACATAAGGGGGTCGAAAAGCTGAGGCAAGATGTGGAGGCGACAGTGAGTCAGGGTGTTTCACACAATAGTTGGCTCACAATCCCTTATAATTTGTAGCTCTCCTGGTATATGTTTTCGCTCGTCCACCTGTGCCCTGAGATGGTGCAACTTATTGCACGATTTTATGATCCTTTCACTAAGGCAGTGCAGAACTTAAAGAGCGAAATCATGTTCACAATTACTCCGAACGAAATTAGGGAAGCCTTTGCATGTGGGTTAAAGCCTCCATCCTATGCAGTTCATAAGAAAATCCACACAGATGAATAAGAAGATAGATACGTCTCCACTATAGCCATGTGCTAGTTTATGGAGACCCAACTCATTAAGGAGCCATAGATGGCGTAGCTGTCAAATTTTCCAAAGCCGCTTTTTGAATTTAAAAGTTAGGATATTTATTCTATGCTATCTTGGGTTGCTGGGATGCCTTTGGATGAGACAGTGCATAAGTGGCAGGTGACTGTCGCTCAATGCATTTGCAAAGTTGAGTTTTATTCCCCTTCTGCCATGAGACAAGGAGGGAACCCTATTTACTTTTATTAGGCAGACTTCATTTCCCGATGAATTAATTCCCAATTGGAAAAAATACAAACCGGGGAGTCTCAATCATTTTGGCATACAACATTTTTGGTGTGGTTCTTTTTCTTTTAGTTGCAACAACATTTTTCATTTATTGTAGTCTCAACATTGGGCAAAAAGAATGAGCCCTTGCCCATATATATGTGGACCTTAGTTTTATTAAGAAAGGAGTCAGTGTACAATTTTAACAGCTAGTTTTTAGGGCCAGTGATTGAATTGTTGTGTGGTACCTGTGATAGAATGCCGCAAGAATTGAAAGATGCAGTCGTCACAAAAAAAAGGATGATATTTTTCTACTTACCCATGGCGTTGTTCAAATTTTTGGATACACTGGTAAGCCATTTTTACTGTCGTATTTTGCTACAATGCACATGTTTGCAATGGAGGTCGTGCGCCAAATGGACCATGTGAATGACATATATGGTTTTGGGCATGAAAAGAAGACTACTTGCACCATGCCTTTCAAGTTCGGGGACATAGAGGTGAATCAAGTTGGGAAAAATAGATTTTTAATAGTAGCGCTCCATGACATGGGCTTGATTGAATTACCACAACGATGGCGGTATGACCCTCTTGGGAAGTTTTTAGAGTTTTTAAAAGAAAAATCGTTCCATTGCTGTCCTCACCCTGACATTCAGAAGCGAAGGAATAATTTTTATGGGCCAGACATGAACTGGCATATTGAAAAAATGACTTCCATCCTGCCATGGCATGACTATTATGAGCAGGAGGAAGAATATAATACAGCCAAGAACACGGCTCATATTCCTCCACCAGGTCTTTTTGGAACTGTCAAACAAGCAAAACCTAAATGGACTGAGGAAAAGATTATGAATTGGTGGATTATGCGCATTCATCGGAGGAAGTCGCACGATCCTTATGGGTTGAAATTAGATTAGCAGTTTTTTCATGCTTATGATGATTTTGTAGACTCATATCAACCCATCACCTTCACGAATATTTTTCCATAAAGTTTCCAGCATTTTGATAGTGACGAAGGCAAAATCGAATAGGAGCACCCTATTATAAAAAATGAGACCTCCGAGGAGGAGCAACAACAATATAGGTTCCAAAAAAGGTCTCAAAGGACGAAGCATCCACCGAAAGAAATGTCCACACTCGAAAAGCCAAAAATATCACTGGCGCCTCCATTCCCGAAAGCGACGAAACAACCCCAAACCAGTGCAATTGTGACTTCCATCATTGAGGTGCCCATGAATTCAGTTTCTATGATTTCTATAGCACCAACTGTAATAGTTTCGACAGTTGCTTGTATACCAAACTTGAACCTTGCACTTACTGAGGAACCCCTGCCCTCTGTTGCACAAATATTTTAGATCACCCAACAAGAAGAAGATGATTTGTCATCGAAGAGTTCCCATGTGGAGATTATGGATGAAGAAGAGGTTCTTGATGTCAACGAAAGGGCAGAAGAACAAGAAGAGGAGGTAGTTTCACAGTCACCTCCATCTCCTTAGCACTTGGCACGCACACCCGAAGGTACGTCTTCCTTTCCTTCTTCTTATTTCATCCCTTAGCAAGCAGTGGTTTCCATTTCAGTTCCATCTGTTACATTTTTGTCTCCTCAACTTTCCATTTCTCTGAATTTTGGTATGCCTTCCACTTCGGTTTCTCTACCATTCTCTTTCCCACCATCTTCTTCAGCTTCCAAAATCACTACTACTCCTGTTATTCCCACTCCTTCGTCCTTTGCTTCTTTTAGTTCTTTTGTGCCCTACCCTTTCAGTCGTCAGGCTGTAATTACATAGGCTCCTCCTAGGGTTAGTGTAACTACAACGGAGCCCATGTCCACTACTAAATTCGCCATCTCCCTTCCTTTTGCCATTTTCATTTCCATCCCCCCACTTTTTTCAGTGTCGTCCGCTTCTACTAAGCATGGTTGCTCATAAATTTTGGTCCCTTTTACCCCATTTTGGAGCTACAACCAGTTCCTGATGTACATGTGTCCAGTAAACAATCCAAAATAGAAAAAATTAATCAAGTGCACCTAAGCTCTTTACAATGGTTGAAGAGCATGCATCACAAAGAGGCCTCGAATCCATCTCGACCAATAAAGAAAGTATCCTTTGAACCTATTTCCAAGGAGGCTCACATAACAACGATCAATCTGTTGGTCCAAAATCCTTAGGGAGAATTGCTACCGAGTGATCTCATTTCTAAAACTATTACAAAAGATCTTACACGGATTGATCCGATCGAGAAAATGGGCAATATTCAGGTCGACATGAGCTCAGTGTACCTACATGGTGAGCACTACAAGGAGAAGATTTTGAAATTCAGAACAATATAATTGAGCTTGAACATGCCTTGGCCAAAAGCAGAGCCACAGAAGAAAAAACAACCATAGAGAATGATTACTTGCGCAACCAGGTCAAAGTGCACTTAAAGGAGCGTGATGCTTCCAGGATTGAAATGCATAAGCTTCAGCAGCAGGTTGAAGACATGAAGAAGCAGTTGGAGGAGAAGGAAACGCAGGTCATAGGATTTTCATGCGATAGCGTTAAAGGTGTCCGACTTCGCTCTGCTCAAAATTTTGAAAAATTAGATGCTCACGCTATCAAGGTGCTATAGTATTTATGGGAGGTGCAAACACAAATTTGGCTAGGGCAAAAAATTAATTGATACCACAGAGGAGATGCTTTTGCCATACATGGAGACGACCATGAAAATACAAGATTTGTTGAACACTAATTTGTACATTCACCGTCTCAATGAAATGGATTACGCTTGGTCCATGGCACGAATAACACTATGCAGTTACTTTCAGTGCATGGACCTAGTGAGAGAGAGGCGGGCCATCATCAACGTTATCAAGCATGAGCATAATATCTCTATGGCTCATTTTGAGACTAATGATGGGTTGGGCTTCCCAAATTTTGTGGATAATTGAGGAGAACCTCTTCCCATGGAAGAACTAGAAGCGCTCTAGAAATTTTTTTTTGAGGATACTTTTGAAATTGATGCCCTGGAAGAACCTCTCACTGAAGCGCAAGTGTTTCCCTTGATGCAAAAGTATACACGCTTGGAGCTATCCCTATATGAGTTGGCTCAATGATCGAAGCATCTTAGTTTGATGGATGTACATAATATTCACTATCCATGAGTCACTCAGTGTCCCATGCCTATTCACCACTCATGCTTGGGATGAGGTTGTTCGTGCTTATGAGGTTCTTACTAAAACAATCCAAGAGCAAGAGGAGCAGGCAACGTCAGAGCACACAAAAAAAAAAGAAGCAGAGTGGGCTGAAGTGCTCTGTGTAGTAGGAGAATCCAAGCAGAAGGAACAAGCAGAGGAAGAAGTGGCCCGAAGGAAGACGTCTACAGAAAAGGTAGCGGTGCCCCCTAAAATGGTTGGCAAAAAGGACTCTTCAACCCAATGAATCAAGGCCTGGGATCACTTGCATCCATGCAAGCTGGATACCCTGTGAGTCGCCAAAAATGTTGGCCATTTTGTATTTTGCCACATTGGGGATTTTGTTGTGAAGTTTTTATGTAGTATATGGTGGCACTTTTGAAAACAATTTTATATGCTCCTAATTTGTTTTCATATATATTGTTTTGTGTTTTCGCATTTGAAAAATTGTGAAGTATTTTATAAACTTCCTTTGCAAAACTTTGTTACATCCTGAATTCATTCAAAAGGAAGGTTTTCGTAAAAAATTGAAAAAGGATGAAAGGCCTAAGTAAAACTTTGAAAAGTGTCTAATTGTATTTACGTTTGCCCCAAAGGAGGGGCGAATGCCCCATTTGCCCTTTGGAAGGGTGAATGAAGTCCCAAAAATCTGATGAGAGCAAGTTCAAAAGCATATGCGCATTCACCCTTTCAATTGGGATAACGCGTCGTTTGCCCTTCCCAGGGGCGAACGCACCCCAAAGAAGAACATGCTGATATGTGCTCGAAGATGATGTCAATTTAGGTTCATCCTGGTTGAGGGGCGAACATCCCATTCGCCCCTCCCATGGGCGAACGAACTTTCAAGGCAAGGTGTTTTTGTGTTCACCCTTTCTATGGGGTAAACACGTCGTTTGCTCCTTCCAAAGGCGACCATGTTTTAAGGTGAAAGAACAAGAACAATGGGTTCGAAGCAGATTTTAAGGCGAATGTGATTTTTGGGATGAAAGGAATTATGGTCAAGAGTTTTGAAGATTCCAAGATCATGAATTTTAAATAATGGTGGTGCCAAGCAACTCATGTTGTGAATCTCTAGCAGGGGAGAAGCTGAACGACAAGGATGAACGAATATTTTTAATTTCCAAAGCATTGGAATGCTTCCCAGATATTCAATGATGTTTTAATTATCTATGTACTGATGCCTAAGTCACTGATTTTATGGAGATTGCTCATAAAAAAAGTATATTTTCAACATTTTCAAGGAGGGATTTCCTTGTTTTTGTCCCTGATCTCTAGACATTTTGTTCTCTGATACATTAAATGAAAGAGGTGAAAACTTCTATAAATACTAATCAAATTTCTATTGTAAATGAGGTTAGACACTTTGCGAGAATACTCTCCAAGTTCTCTGCATTAATACAAGGCATCAAACTTTTGAATTTACAAGTGATTTTGTGTGTAATTCTTTTCTGTATTGTGCACTTCTTTTTCACATTCGTCTTTCTTGTTTGTTGTTAGATTTAAATTCTGCAATTGGATTTAAATATTGCTAGTAAGAGAGTGAATGCCGTAATGATTATTTTGAAAGTTATTTCTACAAGATTACAGGTTTATTTTGCAGTTTTTCTTGTTGTAAATGCTATTATATACTTGAGTGTTTTCCTGCTATTAGTATGCCCAGAATCTTGAACTTCGGCCTATGGCCCTATTTCCCATTTATTTTGGTTATTTTCAATTTCTTTCCTGCATCCCTGGTCTTTTACCAGTATAGGATTTAGTTCGAGAACCAGCCCAATCTAGATATTGGCATGGAGGACATCTCTTTCCTTCGGCCTTTCAATGTTGGCCGTATCTAGGGCGCATAAACATAGTATTTATTGATTACGTAGCTATTTGACCAACAAACACCTAATATAGCTGCAACAAAGACGCATGAGCTATTGTTATCTATAAATCATCGAGGAGAAATAAGGAAAGCCAATTTTGATATTCACTCCATTTCATACCCTAATTCATTTTAATTTTTTGGCTTAATCTCCTCCAACTCATCATCCTTTTTTGAAAGGGTTTTGAGGTAGGTGCCATCAATTTTATTGAATTCCCTTTCACGTACTTTTTGTAAGTATAAAGAAAAGGGGACCATTTGGTGTTATAAGGAACTTTCACAATGACCACTATTCACAAATATCTGTCAGATTCAGAGTTGTTAAAAGGTTTTAATTTTGCACTATGGAAGACAAATATGAGAGCTATCCTTCAGGTTGAATATTTATGGGATGTAGTGACTGACACTACAAAACGTCCTTCAACATCATGGTCATATCAAGAGGCATTTGATAAGGATAGAAGGTGTCTCATGTTTATTCTACTTGCTACTACAAATGAGGTCCAGCCTCATATTTGTGATGCAAAATCTGGTAAATAAGCTTGGGATGCTTTGATTACCATTTATGAAGGGAAGAATCAATCCACTATCCTTAACCTTCAATCTCAAGGTGAGACAATTGAATTGTTCCTCTACAGAGTGGCAGAATTAAAAGCCAAATTGAATGCTATGAGAGAGACAGTGGCAAATACTCTTGAGAGCTTTGCTAGAATCCTTCAAGGTGTTGATCACATCTCTACAAGTTTCTGGTAGACACGTTACCTTTGTGAAATTGGTAAATTTGCTTCAAACTAAGGCAAATCAACTTCAAAGAGATGAAGTGCAAGACAATGCACTTTACTCAAAACAAGGGGGAAAGAAGCAAGTTAACTTTCAAAAGGGAGGATATTCATCAAAAGGAAAATGGAAACAAACTCAATAGAAAGAAAAACAATATTGCAAAATTTGTGATATGAATAACCATGACACTAGAAGGTGTTGGTTTAAGAATAAACAATCCAATAACCAAGATCACAAGAAAAAGGGAAAAGGGAAATACAAACCATAGAAGAAGAATAAGCAACCCAAGGGACATGTTGCTTATGAGGAATCAAAATTAGACTTTGATATTGCATACAAGGTGCTCATGACCCACACATATTCTCAATAGAAGGATGTAGTGTGGTATATTGATTTTGGTGCCAACAAACACGACTGGTGAAAGATCATAGTTTGAGACATTTGAGGCAAAGGAATGCAAGCCAGTGACAATCACTGATGATAATACATATCAAGTCCAGGGTGAAGGATATGTTTCAATCACTCTTCCAAATGGCAAATGTTAGATTGAGAAGGTTTTCTATGTTCCTGGATTGACAAATAATTTGTTGTCTATCCTTCAGATCTTGGATAGAAACATGGATGTTGTTTTTAGTGTTGAGGATGGTAGAAATATATGTTTAATCACCAGAAAGGGAAATCATGTAGCAATAGGTTCATACAATTATGGCTTGTTTATCTTAGATACCATTTCTATGTCTCATATTGCCATAGCGACAAACACAAAGGAGGCCATATGGGCATCTGAGTTTAGGATATTTGCTTGAGTTGAGCAAATAGATATGGTGAAAGGCCTTCCCAACCTTTCATCCACATTGCCAGTTTGCTCAGATTGCTTAGCAGGGAAGCAACACTAGGTACTGTTTGAGGCCAGTTCTTCACGAGCTAAGAAACCTTTGGAGTTGGTACACATTGATCTGTGCAGTCCTATGCCAAACATCTATGGTGAAAAGAGGTATTTTCAGTTGTTTGTTGATGATTACTCACGAAAGATGTGGGTTTTCTTTCTACAATTGAATTTAGAGGTTTTTCTGTACTTTTAGAAGTTTAAGAAGCATGTTGAGGAGTCAGGATGTTCCGTAAAGACCCTCTTCTTAGATCGAGGGTGGAATATACCTCCAAATAATTTTCATCATTTTTGAATGCACATGGGATTAAGGGACAACTAAAAACAACCTATACTCCACAAAAACATGGAGTTGCTAAGAGGAGAAACCATTCCATAATGAAAATGGTTCACTGTATGCTTAAGGGAGCACATCTTGAGCAAAAGTATTGGGAAAAATTAGTGAATACAACAATGTACCTTCTAAATAAAGCACCCACAAAATCTCTACAGGGAATGACTCCATAAGAAGCATGGAGTGGTAGAAAACCCTTCATTTCTCATATAAGGGTTTTTGGATATAAGGCATTCATGCACATTCCAAAATGGAAGAGGAAGAAGTTAGATGAGAAAACCTTGCAATGTATTTTTCTTGGTTATGATGAGCATTCAAAGGGATATCGTTTGATAGATCCTATGACCAAGAAAACACACACCAGTAGAGATGTGGTATTTGATGAAGCTTTCACATCAGATAACACATCTACAACTGTATACCTGGAGGAAGAGGAGCCTAATAAAGAGACTCCATCCCCATAGAACAAGGTTCCAAAATGGTATACTAGCACATTGAGATATTCAAAGTTGACTTCACTTCTAGATCTAACTCTAGATCGACCTTGTACTCATAGCATGACTCAACAGATGAGAGTAGAGGCATCAACTTCAAAGGTTGACGAGATTTGCCAATAGTTTGATGAACTATATGTAGATGCAGAGGAAGAAATAGAAGCATATATGGATGATGAAAGGGTTTATATGTCTACATTGGATGAGAATGAACACACAACAATTCAAGATGTGCTTAGTGAGCCTCAATGGAAGGCTGCTATGGATGCTAAACATACATATCTCATGAAAAATAACACATGGAAGCTAGTTAATCTGCCTTCAGGAAAGAAGCCCATTGGTTGCAAATGGGTGTTCAAAGTGAAGTATAAGGTAGATGGTACTATTGATAAGCATAAAGCTTGTCTTGTTGCAAAGGGCTATGCTCAGAAAGAAGGCATAGATTATGAAGAGACTTTTGCACCCATGGAAAAAATGACTACCATTCATGTACTTTATGCTATGGCAGCTCAGTTTGGGTCGAAGTTGCATCATATGGATGTCAAAAGTGCCTTCTTGAATGGTGATCTGCAAGAAGTGTACATGACCCAACTAGAAGTATTTTTGGTTGAAGGCCAAGAACATAAAGTTTACAAGTTGGTCAAATCCTTGTATGGGTTAAAACAAGCTCCACGAGCTTGGTACATCAAAATAGACAGTCACCTATTGCATCATGGATTCAAAATAAGTCCTTCAGATGCTAATCTCTATATCAAGAACAATGGTTTTGACATAGTGATTTTGGTACTCTATGTGGATGATCTGATCATCACTAGCAGTTTAGAGAACATGATTGATGCAGTGAAAGATTATTTTGAAATGACAGATCTAGGAATTCTTCACTATTGTCTTGGTTTAGAAGTGACTCAGAAAAATAATCATATCAGAGTAACACAAGAAGTATGCCAAGACATTGGTTGAAAAAAATTGCATGACTGATTGCAAGCCTAAAGTGACTCCAATGGAGCCAAGGCTTAAGTTATTGTAATATGATAAATCTCCATAGGTAGATGGTACTCTGTATCGCTAGCTGATTGGCAGTCTCATAAATCTGACAAACACTAGGCCAAATCTTAGTTTTGCTATGGGTTATCTTTCAAGGTTCATGCAGGAACCTAAGGTGAGTCATTGAAAAGCAGCAACAAAAGTTCTTCATTATGACCTATCTCTTGGAACAATAATAAGTAGCAGGTGGTTGCTTTATCTTCTACAGAGGCAGAATATTGCACAACAAGTGGAGCAGTCAACGAGGTGATATTGTTAAGTCGCATTCTTACAAACATGGGTCTTCCAAATAATCTTCCACTTCATTTGTTTTGCGAAAATCAAGGTGTTTTGAATATTGTCAAGAATATAGTCTTTCATGACCGTACCAAAAACATTGAAACTCGCTATCATTTCATTCGAGATGAAGTTCCAAAACATCACATACAACTCTAGTACATTCCCACCAATGAACAGGTTGCAAATATCTTCACTAAGGCTCTTGGACGTGTAAAATTTGAGTTGTTTCGCAATACTATTTGTATTACCACATAATGTAATAAGGGGGATGTTAGTATATAACATCACATATAGCATAGTATATTACATTATGTCACGCTTATCTAGGTGATGCACTTTCCTAGGTGGTTAGAACAGATGATTCTAATTTGGTTAGGTTGGTTGATTAACCACTTTTGCTGCACTATGTATTATATATTTGATATTAATGAATTCAATGGTCTAATGTTTGCTGCTGCAATAAATGCAAAATACAAAACTAGCCTAAATGCAAACTAAATGCTTTTTTTCTTCTATGCCTAGAATAGAAAAATAAAACTTATGTTAAACTTAGGCCAAGATTCCTTTTATTCTTTTTTTTTTTCAAGTGTTCATAAATAGAAACAAAGGCATGTGCGGAAAATTAGACAACAAAAAACTATCTTAGTAAACATAAAACATAGAAGTAGGGATTATAATTACCTAGTTCGATGGCTATCTCAAATTTGTCGCATGACAAATCCACCTCATGTAAACATTTCAGCTGAAGAATTTGTTAAACCTACACAAACATACATACTGGAAGGATGATCAATATTTGGGGACCTACCAAATAGTGAGAAATGACAGACTTCTTGGTTTGCATAGTTAGCCCCCCTATTGCATATACAATATCAAAAGTGAACTTGAAAGTGGGATGCAATAATACTTGTGACGAATTCGCTACTTAAAAGTTTTGTACTTGGTGGATTTGCTCTAGTGAGAAAATTAGAGAAATAAAGGACCTAAAATATGAGTATACAGGCTCTAAATAGGGATGGGGAGTTGTGCGGGAATGGTAGTGAGAAATAGATGTTATATTTCTAAAGAAACCTAAAGGCTAAATGTGTAGATGATGAATCCGCTGCATGAGCTGAGTGCAAAATAGATGTTGGATTGCCTTAAAGAAACTTAAGGCTAAATGTGTCGATGACGAATCCGTTGGCTGAATTGAGTATAGACAAAATAAATATAGAGACCTAAAAATTAGATGGATAGATTCCAAATGGTGGTAGGAACTTGTGCAAGGGTAGTTATCCAAAAGGAGATGCCAGATTGCTTAGAAAACCTAGGCCAAATGCATTGATGATGAATCTGCCACATAAACTAGATATAGGTGGTACATTCATTTTTGTAGTAAAAATAAGACAAATGCTATAAAAGTGGAACACACGCCTTGAGTGGAAATGATAAGGAAGTTTTGAGGCTACTAAGAAAAAGGGGATGGTTTTTGGCTTGGGATTCCAAGGTTAAGACCTCTTGGAACAAATTTGTTGCTTGAATAGGGTATAGGCAACATATTCACCTTAGACAAAAATATAATGATAGAGTGAAAGATGTAGTAGGCCATTTCTAGGGATGAACAAAGAATCCAATTGGTGCTATGTTATCCTATAGGTATCCTCAAATAAACTACAAAATTTTGCTAAACACTTGATGATGTAAAATCTTTTGTTAGATGCAAATAGAAATAAGAAAATGCATGCATAAAGAAATGACTTAAGAACATAAGATAATCATGAACATGACCTTGAAGGAAAAAATAAAAGTGATAAAACCAAAGCTATGTATGCTAGGTGCTTCCTCTCTCACACCAAACTTCTTGAAGATGAAAGGCCTTGAGAGCTTAGAAGCATCAAAATATTGATGCTTGAAAGTTGTCTCTGTTAGAAATAGATTATATTCCATCATTTGGGTCATGTAAATGTATCTTCCAAGGTACATACTTAGGACATTAGATTACTTTAGGGGGAAGTTATCTAGTTACTTCATGCAATGTAATAAATGCACAAGTGTCAATGTGCAAGTTGTCCCTTGCACAACTAGGTAGAGTGTTGGCCAAGTAACCTATTTTTGCCTATATAAGGAAGACCTCATTGTTAGATAGATATAGAGAGTTGGGGACATAGTAGCTTAGAGCATCTTTGTAGGTAGTAGTGCAGTTCTATGTGGATCACCATCCAATGGTGATGGGTGTAATGTAGTTCAGTAGCTTTATTAATGGAGTGTTCATTTCCTCCATAGCTACATTGTATTCATTTATATCATTTCTATTTATTGCATGTCTTAGTCTTCTAGCAGATTTACTTTCTTTCATATTATTCTGCATCTCATGATTGTTATCTCCCTGTGGCCATTACATCAAAAGCTAATAGTGGTATCAAAGCTATGGTAGATCTAGTCTATGTAGGTCTATAGGAAAACCACCATCATTATTGAGCCTGAGTTTTTTGTCAAACTGACACGCCGTTGGACCAACCACTATCAAAACTCTTAAAAGAATCTAGGTGGTAGAATTAGGGAGAGTCACAAGTGAGGACTAAAATAAATCTTAGTTCTAGAAATACTAAGATTGCACTTGACTAGAGTCTTTCCATAGAGTTGTAGGAAAAACTCGTGAAGACCAGGACTCAACATTCAATCCACTAGATTGATAGATCATCTAGTGAAGATCATCCAGGATATCTAGAACTTGCTAACTATTACCCAAAGTTTCTTTTGTTGCAGATAATTAATTCTTAGAGGATTGGTACTCCTACTATGATAGAAAGCTAGGAGACTCCAACTTCGTTGCTCGAAGGTCGATGTGCCCTCATAGTGCAGATATTAGTTCCTTGTGCAAGAGAAGAACACTATGGAAGAAGACTTTTGGAGAAGAGCCATGGTGAAGTTAGGAGATTGAAGATCTCCATTGCTAGATTGAAGAACTTCACAGTTGAAGAATATGCCATAGAAGCCTTGATACAAAAAGGCCATAGTAGCCTTGAAGAAAAGGCCATAGAAGCCTTGATACAAAAAGGCCATAGTAGCCTTGAAGAAAATGCCATAGAAGCCTTGAAGAAGAAGCCATAGAAGTCTTGATATTGAAAAGGCCATAGAAGCCTTGATACTGAAAAGGCCATAGAAGCCTAGATACTGAGAAAGGCCATATAAGCCTTGATCCTGAAGAAGAATTTGAAAAGAATATCTGATTTAGAAGTAGATTAAGATCTCAGTACTAATATTTTTGTTGTAGGGAAAGAATATTCAGTGAGTTGGGAGACTTCCTACAAGAAATTTAGGAAGAGTATCTTCTTCAGAATCAATTCAACACCTGAAGCAAAAGAGATCAGGAGAAGATCTCATTGAAGGACTTCTAGACTTGGAAGAAGAAGGACTAGGAGAGTCCTGCTCAAATCCAAAAGTAGCAGAATCAGAGATCCAGAAGCAGATCTCACCACCAACACTTCCAGGAGTAGAAGGTTGAAGAGGTCTCAAGGAAATACCAACAGAAGCTGCAAGATCAAAGACCTTGGGAAGGTCTCATCGAGCATCCAAAAAAAGCTAGGAGAGCCTTACTGAAGAAATCATCAAAGGAGAACTCACTGGAGAAATCCACTACCAAGGAGAAGCCCATGATAGTGAAGGACTTGGGACAATTGTCGCCATCCGACAACAAGCCCAAGAGAAGGAGAATTTGGCAAGGAGTGCCAAATCCAAGAAGGAGAATTTGGCAAGGAGTGCCAAATCCAAGAAGAAGAATCTAGTGAAGACCTCAAGACATTCAGAATCTTGAGAAGAAGATCCTACTTGAAGTTAAAATTCGATAAGAAGACTTGAAGATAGAAGGAGCTCATCAAATCTAGGAGATTTGAAGATTACCTCTCACAGCAAGAAGGCACCGCTTCAGAGATAGAGACTTCTCCAAATCTATAGCAGAAGGAGGAGATCACAAGAGGAGAACAAGCCACCAAATCTTAGGCTCATGAAAGAAATTTTGAGACCATCATTTGGTGAAGAAGGAGTTGTTCAAGACAATCTACAAAAAGCTACAAGATCCTACTCGAAGCAACAACTTGGTGATCTTAGACACCAAGATCCACATCCTCTATAGAAGCGGTAAAAGGAGCTACATAAGTTTTTAAAAAATGTATGCAACTACTGGTGCTAACTAACTCATTAATTAGATTACTTATCAGATTCATTGGAGCACCTTATTTGGATTAAAGTTGCAAGAAGAAAAAGTAGATTACAGTCTTCAAAAGTGCAAAAAGGAAAGGTTCTTTTTAAGGTTCATTTGCACATTAATTAGGAGTTGATTAGATTTCAGAATTATATCTATCAACTACCTATCATCTACTTTGGAAAAATAAAAGAAGACTAAGCCCTACAATATTAGTTGTAGTGAATTTGCAGAATAACTCTTGAAGATTCATTTCAGATTATTCTTGATTAGTTGTAGTAAATTGATTAAGTGCATTATCTTGAGAGTTGATTGGAGTGATAAGGTGAAATTTTTAGTGCATTAAAAAGAAATTCTATTAGATTTATTTGCACTATTATACTACTCTCAAAAGAAATTAGTTTTGTGTTTTTGAAGGGCACAAAATCTGATTTGTATCAAGTGTCTAAAGACACTATTGAAGCACAAAAATATGCAACACATTGTGGCCAAGTGAAGCCACCAAAATAGGTTAGAATCCTCCAAAACTTGGAGAAGAACACAACTAACCAAAAACAAAAATATAAGCTTCAAATATTGAGACTTGGTGAGTCTCAAATCCAAAGCATTACAAGATTGGATGCAAGAAAAGAAAGTGCAAAAAATTGCATAAATTAAAAAGCTTCTATCTACTGTTATCCAAGCTTGGATTTGTTATCAAAGTGTCCAAGAAAAAAGGGAAAGATGTCTACTCATAAAATACAACCTCAAAACCCTTGTATTGCAGGAGAAAAATCTGCCATAAAACCATAATTTCAGATAAAAAAAAAGAGTGCAAAAGAAGGTGCATCAAAGGAGGCTTATGTACAATTTATGGTACATTTTATTGCACTACTCTAATCTGGTTTTTACAGCAAAAGAGCAGATTTGAATGTGCCCCAAAAGGCACAATAACTATAGGGAAAATCAACCAAGAAAGATCGAACATCAACACTCTTCTTCCCAAGCAAAAGGAGCCACTCAAAGGGGCTCACACTTCACATCTTGGATGAACGAACCTGCAAAAGACAATGCACATATCAATCTGATCATCAACCTACATTTACGTAGACATTAAGAGAGCTCTCTTTTACAAGCAAAAATATGAAAAATTCTATCTCAATTAATGTGGATGAACAACGTAAAAGGAACACGTTGAAGGGAACAAGGAATGAGGAGAATATGTGATATATTTAGATGTTGCTAGCTTGGTGAAGATTTTCCACCAAAAGAATCACCTACAATGCCATTTGAAGCTCCAAAATTACCTCAACGATCGACCAACAAGAGAAGAGGTTGCTTGCACTCCAAGAAACGTAGCAAGCAAAGAAGAATCATACAAAAATGAGTTATACTCTCCTTGGAAGCATTACAACGAAAGAACTCCATGCAGAAAGGTTGAAAGCCACTTGGCATAAATTTTCTAAAGTGCCATCCCATTTCTTAACATCCAAGAAAACTCACGAAGGAGTTACAAGCGCTCACACAAGTGTTCATGCATTACAAGGTGACCAAGAAGCTAGTAGAGCATTACTAAAGGATTGTTACATTACAAAGGAGAAGGAGCACTCATACGTAACGGGTGTGACACGTGTCACAAAGCTCAAGATTATTCCTCCAATAAAAGGCTCCAAAGTCCAAAGTTCATAGCACAACAAAACACAGTCAAAGCCAGTCAAGCACAACATGGAAGGAAGGAAGAAGGAGCATTAAAGGCTCCTAGTCTTGAAGGTCAAACCTTCCTATTTCTGCAACATCTACGTTCCAGCATTGAAGATGAGCATCTCCATTGATTCCAGTGCCCAAGGGAACTTTAATACTGCTGTTATATCCAGTCGAAGGAAGCATCGAACAGTGAGGAGATTAGCATCAAAAGGTAAGGTTTAAATCCCACTTTATTATTGCTTTCAATTTTGGAGATATAAGGGTTATAAGCTAAGGTTGAAATTTAGATTTTGAAAGCAAAATCTATAAGGGATAACTTACCAAATTAAAATAATATTTGCAACTCAACCTAGGAGAAATAAGGAATTCTACTTGGATTAAATTCTTTAATATTTTGCAAATATTATTAATTTTCTAAATTTCCAAATTTGGGAGTGATAAGGGTTACAACATCAAACTAGGTCTTTGGAAATTAGAAATTAAAACCTAAGGGTTATAAAAAGAGGTTATTAAAGATTTTTGTTAAGGTTGGAAATTTATAATTTTCTTGTCTCAAAATTTCTCAAAAAAGGGACAAAAGGAATCCAACATTAAAACCTCTTCAAAAATTGGAAAAGTGCTTAGTTCAATTAGGAGAAATAAGGTGTTAGAAAAGTTGATTTTTGATCTTTACAAAACTATACAAAATCAACCATAAATTGAACTATATTTTACAAAAGCACTATATCTTATTCCAAAATCATTAGGGAGTCATAAGGCATTCTACAAAACTTGATAATAATATCTATCAAAGGTTGTCAAGTTGGGAAGATATAAGCTTTCTTCAAAAACCTAAAATTAGGTGTTCATACTCTCATTACTAGGGAGACATAAGGAAGCCTACAAATCTAAAATATTAATAAAGGTTTCATCAAATCAAGCTTATATACTTCAATCAGGGATTTCATATCCTAATATAGGGAGTTATAAGGTAGACTACCAAGGTTATACCAAATTTCAATAGCAAGAATCACTATTTCAGAGATCTATCATGGATGAAATTATGAGAAAAGCTTTCAATAATGAAGAACTATTCCATAAAGTAGAATTCTACTCTCAAAACTTAATAGATACTCTAGAAGGATATGAGTATCTACCCTCTAGTAGAGAGAAATTCTCTGTATTCCTTAAATAAGCCAAAGAAGGTAGCTTTACAACATTGATTAACTATCTTCATGAAATCCTCTTCACAACATGGTGGAACTCACAAAGATTGATTATATTTTCACTTGAAGAATGTCTAATGATTTATCTATCATTAATTGTGTTTGTACTTACTCAACACAAGAAACAAGCTGGAAATAAAGAAAAATACTATTGTGATGATAGACTAAATTTTCATGAAGCAAAAATTCCACTAGCACCAATGCATAATCACAAGAGGAGGAAAATGAAGAAAAGACATGCTAGAAAAAAACATGGCATCATGAAGACTGAACCAGTTGAACACATACACAAGGTAGAAGAACCTCTAGCTATAGCTTACTTTACATCATATGAAGACACAGATTACCTGTTGAACCTAATCACAATAAGTAATGAAGGAGAATACAAATTCCACTATCCAATGGAAGAAGATCCACATTGAAGACTAAATTCTTCAATATCCAAATAATGTAATATGGGGGGATGTTAACAAGCCAACGGGTAGGCTGGCCCTATTATCCACAAGCCAATGGGTGGTCCATTATCTAAAAGTATTTTAGATGGCCCTATTATCCACAAGCCAATGAG
The DNA here is from genome assembly GCA_028583015.1 of Wollemia nobilis. Lineage (NCBI taxonomy): Eukaryota > Viridiplantae > Streptophyta > Pinopsida > Araucariales > Araucariaceae > Wollemia > Wollemia nobilis. The sequence goes on along the minus strand of JAQPPZ010016917.1, from coordinate 5,862,956 downwards.
CAAGCTGAGGCATCAAAAAAAACAATAATTGCCATTTTAAAGAAAATCGTTAAGGATAATCACAATGATTGGCATACTCAATTGCCTCTTGCTCTTTGGGCCTACCGCACTAGTATTCAGACACCCACTGGGGCAACTCCATTTTCACTAGTGTATGGTTCTGAGGCCGTCATTCCTTTAGAGTTGGAAATCCCATCGCTACGCATATCCATGCAAGAGTTCATCAATAATGACACCGCATGATAGGTTTACCTGGGCCAATTAACTTTACTTGATGAGTGATGCGTTAATGCTATTGAGCACCTACGTGTTTATCAAGAGCGGCTTAAGAGAGCCTATAACATGAAAGTCCATCCTAGATACTTTCAGGTTGGTGATATTGTTTTAAAAGAGAACCAACAAAACTCTAACTTGTCACCCTATCGGTGGGATAAATTTGAGGTAAACTAGTTAGGTCCATACATTATCACTAGTTAGATTGGACCTGGAACTTATTGCATAGCTTTCATTGAAGGATGTGAGGAACATGAACCCTTGAATATCCTTCACCTATGACCTTTTCACGCTTAAAGTGTTGTGCCCTACCAAAAAGCCCCAAAGGTACCCATAAATCCTTTGGTCACCCAAAAAGCCCCAAAGGTACCCATAAATCCTTTGGTCACCCAAAAAGCCCCAAAGGTACACATAAACCCTTTGGTCACCCAAAAATTCCCAAATGTACCCATAAACCCTTTGGTCACCCAAAAAGCCCCAAACGTACCCATAAACCCTTTGGTCACCCAAAAAGCCCCAAAGGTACTCATAAATCCTTTCATCACTCAAAAAGCTCCAAAGGTACCCATAAACCCTTTGGTCACCCAAAAAGCCCCTAAAGTACCCATAAACCCTTTGGTCACCCAACCCAATGGTATCCACTGAGCCCATTGGCCAAATGTATATATATATTTATAAAAATACAAAAATATGGCATTGCATTACATTTGTATCATTGCATTATACGATCACTTGCATTATGCATACCCATCATTACATTTTGCATTCTAGAGTTGATCATACATGTATAGCACCAGGTTTGTACACTAGCCATCCTTCAAAATCAACTTTTTCAAAAGTCATTATTCACACCCATCTACATTACAATTATCATTTCTATACACATTCCCCACCTTTCATATTTGTGTCTATTTTCCTTCACCTAGTCATTTTTTATAAGGCGTCATTAGGATTTTCAGTCACTCAACCATCTCTAGTAATTTTTTATAAGGCATCATTAGGGTTTTAGGATTTTGTAGAAAGCTATCCTAATTTTTAGAAGGTAGTATTTCTTTGATTGTATCTTATATACGTCATAATCCCAACACATTTTTACACTAATAAATCCAAGTTTTGCACAAGGAAATATGAAACCTACAAAGTGGTCCATGTTATCTTAAGCAAAAATTTTACCTTGCTCATCCCCCTATGCGTATGGTTAAAAAATATTAAGAATTGACAAAAGGACAAGCTCCTCCCTACCCACACCAATAAAAATTCCTTGCCCCACACCAAATATGGGCAAGTATCCAAAGAAGCAACAAATACAAGAGCAAAAGAAAAATAAACAATGGTTTTTACCACTAACAAAAGAAAAAATTCCCAAAAGAAAAAGTGGTTTTCACCACTAACAAAAGAAAAAAGTAAAATAAACAATGGTTCTCACCACTACCAAAATCCTTTGCTCATCAAAACAAAAATGAGCAAATTCTTGGAGCAATTAAAAAAAATAAGAAGGGAGTAATGAACTTGAATCCCTAAAATTCTCAGCATTTGACAACCATAAGGTGATCCTCATTACAGGTTGGGTGGCATCAAGCCTGCTTAGTAATGGTGGTATCCTTACTCATGACGATATGTTTGTCACATTAGCAACCTTATTTTGTACAGACCAATATTTTCTTGTGGATGAGCTAGCTTCTGGTATCCTGTATTACGTATGGTCTAATCAAACTATGTACAAAACTCAGGATCATGATACTCATAGGGTGATATTTAGTACAGATGGCCTGCATAAATCCTGTTTGGAACTGAGGTAACTTTATGCGTTATCATAACAATGAACTCACATGCACACAGAGATATTGAATATCTTGGTCATCCTAGCAAATTTATACCTTGCCAAAAATTCTTGCATGGTTAATATACAACTTTTGACTAGGTCACTAGAGTGTTTGAGTCTCATGAAAACCTCAAAAACATTTTATAACATCTTACTATGCATTCCATTTCATACCATTTTATCACATGTTTGTCAGTTTACATTTTCACTTCGTTACATAGTCTTAGGATAACGTTAAAATGAATCGATGAATTTTGTACAGTTTATGGTGCTAGCATCTAGTGGGTCAAAAAGTATTCATAATTCATCATACATATTAACAAATCATTCATTTCATTATGCATACACACATTTACATATCATCAAATAACATCATATTACAATACATGCATCCATGATAAGCATCAGTAAAGTAAACATAAACATTACATACATCTAATAAAGTAGTAAGGCAACACATGATGACAATAGAAAAACTTATATATCTATATATATATATATATATGTATGGGGTAAAAAGATACATCATAATCCAAAAACTATTCGTAGGCTACAATCAAGTGGGTCCTCAGACCCATGCTCCCAAAATACAAAAAATAACCATAGTCTCAAAAGCTATGGTCACATAGGATTGGCACCATGACTCTCACCATCACCCTCGATCGTCACTTGTTGAGAGCTCTTAGATATTCTCTCCCTGGTCCTTTCTACTCTCCTCACAGAGCTAGGAGCCCTCATCCTCACAGATGAATACCCTATACCACTTATACTTTGTTGGGACCCACTAGCAGAAGGACGAGCTGGTAAGTGCCTTCTAAGGTGCACTACCTCATCCTCCAAATCTTGGGTGTATGCCAGATCCTCTTGATAATGATCTTGGTAGTCACTTAGTAAGGTATGAACCTATGTCACCTCTTCCCGTAGCCTGTCTACCTCACCACTACTAGATGCCCCATGGCTCGAGCTCCCTACTCTAACTTGTGACTGAAGAGTAGCTAATTGTATTGCTTGCTTATCAATCTCTGCTTGTGTAGTCTACACCTATGCCTATAGGATAGCCCTCTCCTCTACATACTCCCTCCACTCATGTCTCCATATGATAAGCTTGCTCTGTAGCTCAACAATGATGGCATTCTATGCTGCTAATTGTGCCTACACTCCTTGATCATCAAAATTATTCACATCATAATCCTCCTAATGACCCTCCATATCCATGCTATCCATCTACTCATCATCTATTTGATGATGCATATGTCACTCACCTAAGTTTGGCTCCTCCTTGTCTAGAGCTTCATCATGTCCCTCATCTGCAACCTCCCTGTGAGCCTCCTCCATCGTCATAGTTGTACCACCTCCTAGAGGTACCTCGTCTCACCATTGGTGCATCAACCACCATGAGTCATACTCTACTATGGTCCCTAAATCATCTACCTTAAAGATGCCTTTCGCAGGATCTGCCTGCTCTCCAACTGCCTCCACTATAGGCCAAGTAAGTATCGTCTCGTCTCCATGATTTTGATAGATCATTGGCTCACTAGGAAGCCTTTGGCATAGCCCAAACTACCACATCACTCGAGCATATGGGAAATACTCTCGCTCGGTCCTGTGTTTACCAATGAACCATCTCCCTCGTCTACTCAACGAAGTTGCACCACAGCCTCAAGCCATGCTAGACAATCCCTGTATGGTCTCCAGATAACCTTCTCTAGCCTGAGTTATGCAAAAGACTATGCATAGTGACCAATCATGCCTGCATAGAGATGAATCCAATTCCTCTCCTGGTATCGCTGCCATAGGTTCCCATATCCTATCTCCACATTCACAAGTTGCACCCGTGTCATCCAAGGTAGTCCCCACGATAGATCCACAAAAATGTGTTGCCATCCCCACACTTGCAATAGAAAGTTGCATCCCAATACTTTCCATTCATGACAATGGATCTCATACAACTCATCATAAAGTTGTGCTAGCAAAGTAGTGCCCCACACCATCACTAATGACCTCTCTATGGTGCACTCCACTAGTGAAAATTCCAACTCCAAAATGTTCTAGGGGAACCTGGCTCCTGATGAGTTTGGTAGCAACATGTTGGAGATAAGTGTCATTAGCAAGGCACGTATCATAGTCAAAACCTCTGCCTCATGATGAGTGTCATTGAGTCTCATCATTTAATCTCAATGATTTATCAATCTAGGGTGGTGTCCAAGGCTGTCTATGATAGAAGGCTAGGGCAGATTACAATTCAGGCATTCAGATTTCAAGCATTTATTGGGGAAGCAAATTTTGGTTTAGCCTTTTGGTGTCACACTAAACCTAGTCTGAAGAATGGAAACTAAAATAAATTACAGGAATTGAAAACTAATTCTAAGTTGCAAGAATTGAAATCTAACTATAATTGCATGAATTGAAATTGCTAAATTGAAATCTAATCTACTTTTGCATAATTGAAATTGCTGAAATGAAATCCTAAGTTACTTTTGCAGAATTGAAATTGCTGAAATGAAATCCTAAGTTACATTTGTAGAATTGAAATCTAGTTACTTTTGCATAATTTAAATGATGCTTGTAAATGAAACTTATTCTAAAAACACCTGTCAATGCCCTGCCACAAAAGGTCATCAAGCTTCTGCTACAGGAATTGACAGCAAAATGAAATATGCTGAAAATGGAAAGTTGCTAAAGCAGAAAAAACATGGAAAGCAAAGGAAAAATGCATAATATAATTTGTCAGCTGACATACACACAAATTCTGTACACAAACATAATAGAAAACATAAATCACATAATACAAAATAAAAACAAAAAAATGAAATCTAGAAAGCAATCTATTAATTCTGCTATAGCAAAATTATAGATTAAAACCTGCCATAAAATCCCTCCTTCTAGATATGAAAGTGGGCCCATACTTCCTGATATAGAAGGAGGTAAAAAACACTCTTTAACTAATTAACACTCAGAACAAAAAATGATAAAATAGCTGCACTTTTATTGATGACAGAACATGCTGAAAACTGTTACAGAAAATTACTGTACAGTCCTAATTGCTACAATTGAAAAATCTCCTATATTCTAATTACTCATTGCCTAACCAATGAGGGAGATATGTTATTTATATAAATATTTACAACATATCCCATGCTCAAATCAGCCTATGTGTTGCTTTACAGTGATTTGCCAATAATTTTGGATCTGAAATAAATGCAAATCTGGATAGTTTGTGTTGCAGTAGTAGTCATTGGCCCTTAGAAAGCATATTCAGTGGTGGGAGTACGTGGGAGGAGTCTATAAATATCTCACATATCATTCTCCACTTTAGAATATGCCATTCCTATCTTGCAAACAACTTTCTATTATGCTATAGTTTTTCTGGGTTTATCCTAGAAGAGGATCAAAATTGATCTTTTCCATGAATGGTGGCTTTGGACGACAAGGATGGAAAAATAAGATGGGAGATATTTTACCTTAACTTTATCAACATTCTTATCCCATTTTACACCACCAAAATTCAGTCAACAAGTCAAAAAGTACATTCTATTTTCATTTCAAAGATAAGTGGCTCATTTCGAAGACATTGTGTTCATTCCGAAGATCTTTAGAATGACCAACTGTGTTGACTCCAAATGGTTTTTGCTGCATTTCTAAGGTGGATTAGCCCTCAGGATAATATTGCAATAGTCTTCATTCTTCCTTGGATGTGAATTTCATGCCTTGCCATTCATTGGTAGCTTACTGGAATTTACATGGTAAATTACTGCATTTTCCAGTTCTACTCGCACAGTTGTAAAATATTGGCATTTCTTACAAATTCAAACAAATTAGAACATGGAAAAATTATTCAAATATCAACATGAAGGAGTACATCAAGTTGCTACTGAATTTATACACTTCATTCACCAAGTAACCATGCTGAAATAGTGCAACAATGCTGCACAATTATCCCTGCTCTGTTATACCCTGTTGTTGCCTATTTAGACCATGTGGAAAGGCTTCTAAATAGGTCAGATGTCTTCTATAGTCCTTTTGAACTCATTCCATACATATCCTCATGCTTTGCTTGACAACTTCAAGGTGTTCCTATAAAGTGACAGCTAGCTGATTTTTATATGGCTGTTTTTTCCAGATTTTCAGATTTATGACAGTCCTAAACTTTTGTCTTCAATGTGGATTTGAAACAAGTTGAAGGGTAGGAAAACATTCAAAAACCATTGAGAAGTTAATGGATATCAGAATACCACATTTTTTTAATTGAAATGCATGTTATTACTTGCTACTTAATCAAGCAAAATCAATCACAAAATGCTAAAAATAGTCAAAAATAGAGATATAGTATTCCTAACATAAAATCATGTAAACACTTAACAAATAGTATATTTTAGTCAACTATTCGGAAATTAACTTATCATATGGTAGTCAAACATTGTGCAATAATGAGGCATTTTTGGGCCTCATCACCTCATACCATAGCTCCACTAGGATGCCTCCACTAGGCAAGTATCTTACTCCCTCACGCTAGTCTTCTCTGAAGTATCTCTGTAAATTTGTCTTTAAGATCTCGATGAGTAGACATAATCATATGTCCCTCTATCGGAATACATAAAATCTGGTAGATGTCTTCTATTGTCACTATCATCTCCCTAGTTGAAATGTGGAAGGTGTTGGTGCGAGGGTCCCACAAATCTATCAAAGTTGTCAGGTAGGCTATGTCTCCCATCATTGGCTCTAACAGTGTCACTTTTTTGAGACCAATGGCATCAAGCCATTTCTAGTCATCCTCTATAAGTAAGTTCCTAGCAGTATAAAAGAGATTTAAAAATAGATACCAACTCTTGATCACCTGGCAGAGGCAAGCAAGCTCAAAAAATGCAACAAAATTACACAAAAGTAGCAAAAACAACTAAAAAAATACATTTTTATCCCAAATTCATGATCGTCCCACCCAAGGAAGAGCCCCAAAAATGCTCCAAAATGGCCTTCTCGACCACCAAAAGCAGGAAAAAAACCTCATAAAAACATAAAAAATACAATAAAATTGCACAAAAACCAAAATTAAAGCACAAAATACTAAATGCTATCACTAATCAGGTTCATTTACCGTTATTATAGTGTGTTTTGTTGGAAAACATGAAAATAAGTATATTTCCAAATCAAATATAGTCTAGTAGAAAATTTAGCCCTCAAGACTAGAAGCTAGTTCATGGTGATTGTGGGATGGTTTCGACAATGCTCCGTTTCATAAAATCACTCTGCTACTCCTCACCTCTCAATCTGCCAAGTCAGAAGAGTGCAAATGAGCTCATTTGGCCAATTTTGAGCTTAAAAAGATATACAATATGCATGGCCATTCCAGGGTGGGATGGTTGGAAAATTTTTGGTCGTACCACCCTAGGACAACCATGAACTATGTAACCATACCACCCTGGGATGACCACCAAAAAACACCAAAAAATAGAAGAAAAGGTAAAGAAAATGACCTAAAAACCACCAAAAACATGTCAAAACTAATAAAATTCACAAAGGATCAAGATTGAACCACAATTGTTCATTTATGGATGGAAAAGTCTCTACTTCAATCCCCAAGAAGGCCATTATGGTCGGACCGCTCCACGGGAATGAAGTATTCATTTCCTTTCTTCGATGAAATATCAACAAAACCATCAAAATCCTAACAAAATTGATAAATTTTATAATGGGTAAAGCTGAAGGAACCCTGATAAAGTCATGCTCCTTCTATAATGGAGACGTCTAAAGTTGGTTAGGTTACTAAATAACATTAATCATTTGACAGTTTAGTCATATATTTTTGCTCGACACTTTGTTTCACACAACACATCTCAAAAATGGGCATCTGTAGACACTAAAATCGTGTCAATCCGTTTAGACCACAATAACACACTCTTATCAACACCATATGGCCCCCTTGGGAAACCCTCAGGGGTTAAATAGTGTAAGGAGCATACATTCTTGGTATCCTTATTTTTGACATATTTGAAGGATTTGATTTTGGTATACATTTCAGTCACACTGCAATGGAAGGTTTTGGGGCTTACTTCTTGGTCTTGGTTCCTTATTTGGCTTATAATCCTATTCTAGGATACGTGTCCCAAGGCTTCAAGGACATCAAGACTTTGTTTTGTTGAATTGGTGCTGGATTATATGCCCCAACATGGGCTTGAAATTTTTCTTTGGCAATAATTCTTTGGAATGTATGCAAGTTGCATTTTTGAGTGTTTGAGTATTGATTTTGATTATGAATTCATTATTATGACTACCTCCTCAAGCGACAAGTCAATGAGGGAATGACCAATGATAAAATCGATGAGTTGCTTGACCAATATGACTTGATTAGGGTTCCTTCAGCTTTACCCATTGTAGAATTTATCAATTTTGTTAGGATTTTGATGGTTTTGTTGATATTTCATGGAAGAAAGGAAATGAATACCTCGTTCCCATGGAGCGGTTTGATCAAAATGGCCTTCTTGGTAATTGAAGTAGAGACTTTTCAATTCATCAATGAAAAATTTTAGTTCCATCTTGATCCTTTGTGAATTTTATCAATTTTGACATATTTTTGGTGTTTTTAGGTCGTTTTCTTTACCTTTTCTTTTTTTTTATGGGTTTTTTGGTGGCCATCCTAGGGTGGAACAACTGCACAGTTCATGGCCATCCCATTGTGGGATTATCACCAAATTTTGTCTGTCATACCAAACTGGGATGACCATATTTATTCTGTATTTTTAAGCTCAAAATTGGCCAAATGAGCTCATTTGCACTCTTCTAACTTGGCATATTGAGAGGTGAGGAGTAGGCTAGAGTATGCAGAGAAGAGGTCTCTTCTATAGGCATAGGTGCAGACTGCACAGGAAGATATTGATAGGCAAGCAACAGAATTAGATGCTCTTCAGTCACAGGTTAGAGCAGGGAGCTTGAGCCATGGGGTATCTAGCAGTGGTAAGGTAGCCAGGCTACGGGAGAAGGTGATACAACTCTAGACCTTACCAGGATTGTCGCCGAGAGAATCTGTCATACACCCAAGATTTGGAGGATGAGGTAGCGCACCTTAGAGGGCACTTTCTAGCTCGTACTTCTTCTAGTGGGTCCTAGTAGAGTAGGAGTGGTACAGGGTAATCATCAGCGAGGATGAGGGCTCCTAGCTTTGCGAGGAGAGTAGATAGGGCCAGGGAGAGCAGATCTAGGAGCTCTCAACGAGCGATGACTAAGGGTGGCAGTGAGGGTCATGGTGTTGGTCCTATGTGACCATGGATTTTGAGACTCTATGGTTATTTTTTAGATTTTGGGAGCATGGGGTCTGAGGACCCACTTGATTGTAGCCTATGGGCAGTTTTTAGAATGGATGCATGTATTGTAATATGATCTTATTTGATGATATATACATGTGTGTATGCATAATGAATTGGATTATTTTTTAATATCTATGATGAATTATATATAATTTTTGACCCACTAGATGCTAACACCGTAGAATGTATAAAATTCATTGATTCATTTTAACGTTATCCTAATACTATGTAATGAATTGTGAAAATGAAAACTGACAAACATGTGATAAAATGGTATGAAATGGAATGCATAGTAAGATGTTATAGAATGTTTTTGATGTTTTCATGAGACTCAAACACTCTAGTGACCTAGTCAAAAGTCATATATTAACCATGCAAGACTTTTTGGTAAGGTATAAATATGCTAGGATGACCAAGATATTCAATATCCCAGTGTATTCATGTGAGTTCATTGTTATGATAACGCATAAAGTTATCTCAGTGCCAAACATGATTTATGTAACCCATATATATTAAAGATCACCCAGTGAGTATCATGATCCTAAGTTTTGTACATAGTTGGATTAGACCATAAGTAATACAAGATACGAAAAGCTAGCTCATCTACAAGCAAACATTGGTCTGTACAAAAGAAGGTTGCTAATATGAAAGACATATCGTCACACGCGATGATACCGCCATTGCAAAATAGACTTGATGCCACCCAACCTATAATGAGGATCACCTTATGGTTGTCAAATGCTGAGAATTCTAGGGATTCAAGGTCATTACTCCCTTATTTTCTTTTATTTTTGAATTGCTCTAGGGATTTGCTCATTTTTGTTTTGGTCAGCAAGGGATTTTGGTAGTGGTGAGAACCACTGTTTATTTTACTTTTTGCTTTTATTAGTGGTGAAAACAACTTTTTCTTTTAAAGATTTGTTTGCTTTTTTTATTGGTAAAAACCATTGTTTATTTTTCTTTTTCTCTTTGGATACTTGCCCATATTTAGCGTGGGGTAAGGTATTTTGATTGTTTTGGGTAGGGAGGATCTTGTCATTTTGTCAATTATCAATATTTTTGAACCATGCACATAGGGGATGAGAAAGGTAAACTTTTTGCTTAAGGTAACCAGGACCACTTTGTAGGTTTCCTCTTTTCTTGTGAAAAACTTGGATTTATTAATGTGAAAATATGTTAGGATTATGACGTATACAAGGTAAAATCAAAGCAAGACTCCACATTATAAAAATTAGGATAGCTTTCTACATAATCTAAAAATAAAACTAGAGATGGTTGAGTGGCCGAAAACCCTAAATACACCTTATAAAAAATGACTAGGTGAAAAGATACAAACACAAATGCAAAAGGTGGGGAATGCGAATGGAAATGATAATTGCAATGTAGATGGGTGTTAATAATGACTTTTGATCAAGTTGATTTTGAAGGATGGATAGTGTACAGACTTGGTGCTAGACATGTATGAGCAACTCTAAAATGCAAAATGCCATGATGGGTATGCTTAATGCAAGTGATTGTATAATGTAGCGATATGAAATGTAATGCAATATTTTTATATTTTGATATATATATATATATATATATATATATATATATATATATATATATATATATACATTTTACCAATGGGCTTAATGAATGCCATTGGGGCTTTTTGGGTGACCAAAGGGTTTATAGATATCATTGGGGCATTTTGGGTGACCAAAGGGTTTATAAATACCTTTGGGGATTTTTGGGTGACCAAAGGGTTTATGGGTACCTTTGGAGCTTTTTGAGTGACCAAAGGGTTTATGGGTATCTTTGGAGCTTTTTGGGTGACCAAAGGGTTTATGGGTACCTTTGGAGCTTTTTGGGTGACCAAAGGATTTATGAGTACCTTTGGGGATTTTTGGGTGACCAAAGGGTTTATAGATATCTTTGGGGCTTTTTGGGTGACCAAAGGGTTTATGGGTACCTTTGGGGCTTTTTGGGTGACCAAAGGATTTATGGGTACCTTTTTGGCATTTTGGTAGGGCACAATGCTTTAAGCGTGAAAAGGTCACAGGTGAAGGATATTCAAGGGTTCATGTTCCTCACATCCTTCAATGGAAGCTAGGAAATATGTTCCAGATCCAATCTGACTAGTGATAATGTATGGACCTAACTAGATTTTCATAAATTTGTCTTGTAGATGGGGCGGTAAGTTAGATTTTTGTTGGTTCTCTTTTAAAACAAGGTGACCAACCTAAAAGTCTCTAGGATGGACATTCATGTTATAGAATATTTTAAGCCACTCTTGATAAACACGTAGGTTCTCAAGAGCATTAATGCGTCACTCATCAAGTAAAGTTAATTGGTCCAGGCGAGCCTACCACATGGTGTCATCATCAATGAACTCTTGCATGGATATGTGCAGTGTCTGGATTTCCAGCTTTAAAGGCATGACAACCTCTGTACCATACACTAGTGAAAATGAAGTTGCCCCAATGGATGTCCAAATACTAGTGTGGTAGGTCCAAAGGGCAAGAGACAATTGAGTATGCCAATGTTTGTGATTATCCTTAATGAATTTCTTTAAAATGACAATTAGTATTTTGTTTGATGCCTCAACTTGCCTGTTGGTTTGTGGATAGTAAGGTGTATAAAAGCTATGTTGGATGTTATATATAGTTGTTAAAGCACACTCATATTTATACTTAAAAGTTGGCCCATTATCTGAAATATTTTTGGATGGAATACCAAAATGACAAATGATTACACCAGCTTGTGGATAATAGGGCCAGCTTGCCTATTGGATTGATGCCTTAGCTTGCTCATTGACTTAGGGGATTTCACTAGCATCACAACAAAATCACAAGAAGAGAAGAAGAAAAAGGAAGAAGAGTCATACTAAAAGAGGCCATGATATGAAGACTAAAGCAGTATAAAAAGAACCAGATCAAGACTTATCTAAATAAGTCAAAGATCCTTAATTGAAAGAAGAGTCTTTAGCTTTAGCTACAACTTACTCTACATCATATGAAGATACAAATTACCTACTGAACCTGAACACAAAGAATGTAGAGGAAGAATACAAAGTTCAAAATGAAGAAGATGAAGACCCATATTGAAGACTAAAATCCATATAATGTAATACATGGGGTGTTAGAAATAGATTATAATTCATCATTTGGGTCATGTAAATGTATCTTCCAAGGTACATACTTAGGACATTAGATTACTTTAGGGGGAAGTTATCTAGTTACTTCATGCAATGTAATAAATGCATGTGTCAATGTGCAATTCATCCCTTGCACAACTAGGTAGAGCGTTGGCCAAGTAACCTATTTTTGCCTATATAAGGAAGACCTCATTGTTAGATAGATATAGAGAGTCGAGGACATAGTAGCTTAGAGCATATTTATAGGTAGTAGTGTAGTTTTGTGTGGATCACCATCCAGTGGTGATGGGTGCAATGTAGTTCAGTAGATTTATTAATGGAGTGTTCATTTCCTCCATAGCTACATTGTATTCATTTATATCATTTTTATTTATTGCATGTCTCAGTATTCTTGCAGATTTACTTTATTTTGTATTATTTTTCATGTCATTATTGTCATATCCTTGTGGCCATTACATCAAAAGCTAACGATCTCCTCTTAGCTAGAACCCTACACAAATTTCAACAATGTTTTGATATTTGAGCGAATTCTAAAACGTTATCCCAAGGGCCCAATTTATAGAAAATATGCAACCTTGGAATCTCCACCACGGGGGTGAGGTGTCTAGTTATAATGAGTTAGGCTATCTAATTGGGTTGTTAATTGCCTTGGTTAGCAATCATAGGGGTTGATTGAAACTGGATTAGTAGTCACAAGAGTTTATTGGAAGGTATAGTGAGTTGACTACCCTAATTGACAATTTACTGAGGTGATTGGAAGTGGCATAAGGAGCTAACAAATTTTGATATGAAGTTGTAGATGAATTTTGGTTGCACACCTAAAGCAAATCCATCACTTGTAAATCCCCCACCAATGGATTCATAGTTGACGAATTTGCTCTTTTGACTATTGTAGGTCAAATTTGACAAGGAAGAAAAAAATTGTGTAGGAACAAGGGGTTGTGTGAATCCACCAATTGAGGTGGTAGATTCGTTGTTAGCAAATTTGGTTTTAAGACAACAAATTTATCAATTGCTAATTTTATCCCCAAATTTGAGGTTAATGCATGTAACACAACCAACTTGATCATTTTGTGCTTTTATGACAAAAATTAGTCTGATTAAGTGATTCGATTTTAGGTATCTACATTTGCCCCATTTTTGATACATTTAAACTAATAAATACATTAAAAATAATTATATATGCTCCTAGTTTTCAAAAAAATAAGGGGCATTAGGCTTTGATCAACCAATGTGGGGAAAAATGCACAAAATCTTACTTGTATGATGTGAAAAAATTCCTTGGGTTTTTATTATGTAATCTTCATTCAAAATAAAAGGTTAAAATATGCTTTCCCCTAAGCTGGGGTGCTCCCTTGAGTTTCTAAGGAAACAAATGGGGTCCCAAAGGAACTCGAAAAGGCCTAAAAAATACAAAGGAAGAAAGAAAATTTTTAACATGGCAAGGGTAAAAGGAGGTGAAGGGCAAGGTAAGAAGTCATTTTCACCATGCGTAGGAAAAAAAATGCTCTAGCGAAAACAATGATGATGAGTGAAATAACATAATAGGGACATATAGTGCATCAACTAGAGTTGGTTTGAGGAGTAGGAGGGGTGTCCGAGGCTTATGCACAAGTATGGTCCAAACCACTAGTCTACTTTTTAAATATTTTTACTTTTAGGTTTCATTTGCCATGGGATATGAATTTGCACATGGGCTGTGAATCCAAAATCATAAATCTATTGCAATAGATGATAAATTTACAAAACCCTAGGCATTGCCAAATTTGCTAGGGCAAAAAATCGCATGGCATCAACAAATTTGAGACAGGAAGAGATAGAGACTTCTTATTTTTGGGTAAATTTAACTTTGGTGATGCTTTTTGTGCATGCAAGATCTAGACATCTTGGAATTTTAGGATAGGCAGTCGTGCACTCTATGATCGACACTAGATGTCATGACTTCGATAGATAGAGTTGTTTTGGAAACAACAAGACTTGGGTATCTGGTCATTGTTCCTTATATACAGTTTGACCATACCTTGTTGATGGCCTCAACAAAGTGGTGGCATTCAAAGTATGCTACATTCTTTTTTGAAAGGGAAGATAGTGACATTAGAGGATGTCTAGATAATTTTACAGTTTTTGATACAATGGACCTTGATTCATATTATTTCTCATGCTATATAGAGTTTGATAAGGGACCCCTTTTCTCAATTTAGGCGATACAACATTGATATTAATGTGACATTGTAGGCGAGTCAGATAGACAGACTAATAACAATGCTCTATGTTGTGGTGTCTATATTATTGATTAAGGATACCCATAAGAGGTTGTTGTGATGATATTGGGGTGAGATCATCGCCTAGACGAGGATCAATAGGTTTAGTTTGCATGGGGATCCTTTTTTTATACTAGTTGTATTAGACCCTCCACTAGGTTATCCACAAGAAGAGGAAGAGCTTGGTGTGTTGTATACTTCTATAGGTGTGGTTGTGGGAGAACCTAACTATCATATAACATATAGAGCTCCCTAGATATGTGGATGATGGACAAACTCCCACAGATTTTAGATGAGATCATACCCATGAGATAGTGCAAAGGCCTTTTAGAAGGGTGTTGATGGTAGCTAGGTGGGTCATAGATGACCTACAACTAGATTAGGTGATATGACGCCAATGTAAGGGACACCTAGGGTGGGTCAAGGATGGATTCTAGTTGGAACAAGTGAGGAGAATCAAATGGTTGCGAGGTGTATCGCTCCAAATTTTTCACACCCTTACCTTCAAGCTATAGGATCCATGCCCGAAAGGGGGATGTGAAAAGGATGGCGCGGTACCTCGGACTGAGAGGCCTTGCGAAGGTCCCGCCTCTCGGGGGAGGTGTATTATGGTGATTTTTTGACGGATGGTGGGTTCACTAGGAAACGTTTGAATGGCAGTTTCCACGCCTAGGTTGGGAATGTGTTTGATGTGTTCAGTTTTATCTTTAATCATCCAAGTCCTAGGTTTGGCCAAATGAAACTAAGTTGTTCTATTATGAAAGTGTAGACTAAATGCATACAAAGAACAAAATTAGACAGAAAACAGAGAGAAAAGGCTAAATTACAGAGCCATACCTGATCCGGATGTCTGATGGAGATTTTGATTTTTGAAGCAGTCAAGATCGTCTGGAATTTGATAGGATCATCTCCTATCTGACAAGATCATCTGAGATCTGACGAATTCGTCAGAGACCTGCAAACAGAAAAACAGATGCAAAATACAGAGAATGCAACTATGATAACAGAGGGTAATGATATAAAATGATAGTAAGAACATTAAAATGATGATAATAAGTAAAAACACAAATGCATTATACCGATCTAATGACAATTTATGCTTTTATTATGCATTAAAGCTATATGGGTGAACTCCAAGATGCAGAATAATAAAGAATAACCATAGAATTAACTAAATGCAAAATAATACAACAGAAAAAGGATGAAGAAATGCAAACTCTGGGCACTGATTGCCCCCAATGTGGACTGCAGTCGAAATCGCCTCAGATTGGTACGAAATCGTCTCTAATTGGACAGGATCGTCCACGACGAACTGAGCTTGCTCCGGCTGAAAAACAATGAAGTTCCTGCAAACAAACTTGAAAAAATGCGAATGCAAACAGTGATTTAAGATGGTCTAGTGCATGTAGAATTCGAGTTATAAGGAATTTCAGCCAGGGGGATGCTAAGGGGAGGGCCTAGGATTAAATAGGCTTAGGATAGAGGTTGGGAGGTTGGAGATCATCCCAATTTGGGAGATCTCCAACGGGGGAGGTCTCTAACGGCACAGACACGCTTCTGCTCGGATTAGAGACGCCGTTGGAATAGAGTCCAACTATGAACAAATTAGTTTTGGGACGAGATCGTCTGGACGTCCTACGCTAGACGAAATCATCTGATCTGAGGCGATATCGTCTTATCGAAGACGATATCGTCAAACGGACAAAACAAACTCTAAAAATGGTGCGAGAAAGGAGGAAACGGGTTAAACAACGGTTTGGGAGCAGTTTTGGAGGTTGAAATTTGAATTTGAATATTTACTAGAGTAATTGTAATTATTAAGGTTTTATTGTGCCAATTTTAGGGTGCTACATTTTGCCCCCTCTTTAGCGAATTTTTCGAAGAAAATGCGTTAAAGACGAGTTTTTCTCGATCTACGAGAAACAAAAATTATTCCCATTTTTAGGCGACGATTCTAGGTCGAATCGTACGACAACTTACTATGGTGCCCCCTCCGTGTTTTTACCCAAATCGAACGTTTGAGGTAAAAACACGGAAAAGCAAAAATTTTAAAATGTTTTTAATTGTGTTTTGAATAAAATTAAGAAAAATAGGGTAAAACCCTAATTCATTGTTACTGTTCATTTTTTTGGTTTTTAGAGCTCTGCAAGCAAAAATGGTCGAGACAACGCACAGATCGACAGAGGTCCGACGCGGGCTACGGGTAAGAGTCTAAACTAAGTTTAGAATGCTTTAAGTTGAATTTACATGCTTTTTAGGTGAATTTTGAGCAATTTTTGAGCATCGCGGCCATTTTTGGGCCGTCAACGTCGTCGGGATGAAATCGTCCCGATTTCGATGAAATTGTCTCAAGTTCACCGATTTCATCTAAGGGCAAAATCGACGAAAGGGGGACGATTTCGTCAAATTAGGGACGATTTCGGCTTGCGAAATCAGAGATGATTTTGCTCAAATTTGGGACGATATCGTCCAATAGTGGACGATATCATCATTTATATAAAATTGAACTAATTTTACTTGCATTATTAATTACTGAGTTTTTATTAATGATTGTTGTTTTTATGTTGCAGAGAGGATTACTGAAGAGCAGAGAATGGAAATACGACGGGTTGAGAGATGACTTGGCCGCCCTGTCTTAGGTAGAGCGAGATCAGCTAGCACAGGTCGGCTTGCAGCATGTGGCAGAGATGCCACAAGTTTCTACAGATATGGGGCTATTGACAGCCCTAGCAGAGAGGTGGTATCTAGGTTCTTCCTGTTTTTGGTTATCGATAGGGGAGATGACTCCCACACTAGAGGATGTATGGAGGATTTTGAGGATCCCCATACAAGGATGGTTGATCACTCCTACGGCCAACCAGGGCCACGCTATGATGCGGTTGTGTGGCGATCCGAGCTTCACCCTGGAGAAGGGCGAAGTGAATATCGAGTCACTGCGCCAGATGCCTGGGGCATCTAGACTCACACGAGTTTTGGCCAGAGTGGTAGGTGGACTTCTGTTGTGCCACCAGAGTGGATGTAGGGTACCATGGGTACTGGTAGATGTGGTCTGTGACATGAGAGACCACGGCTATAGGTTTGCTTGGGGCAGCTTTGTTCTATGCCGATTGTATAGGATCCTGCATGGGGTCGTGTACAAGGGCGGTCGATGTTTGGTTATGACATCACTTCTACAGGTTTGGTGCTGGGAGCACATTGTAGTGTGAAGGCCGATAGGGCTTCCACTGATAGGGGTTGATGGGGAGAGGCCTCGAGCTTTCTACTGGTGGCTCCGGAGAGGGTCACAATGGCGGATAGATCTGCCGATGTCCCGGAGACTACTTGATGACCTTGTCTCTAACCAGATCACCTGGAGGCCTTGGAGGGATCATCCAAGGTGGGTCGAGGATGGACAGGAGCTGGCTCGCATCAAGCGAGTTTGCTGGCTGAGGATGGAGAGGGGAGAGGTGGAGCTCCATCGCTATGACCGAGTTTTGAGGCAGTTCGGTCTATAGCAGGGGATCCCATCTCTCAAGGATTACGAGTTTTCCCGGATTGTCTAGGATAACACTACAGTTAGCGGGGCTCCAGATATGCAGCGCTTCTGGAGTCAGGATGCGGATGATGCCCCCATTCAGCCAGTGGATGGGGATGACACTGGGGTAGCTGACGGCTACGATGCCTGGTACACAGGCATCCGCCCTCCTTAGATGACGAGGGCTCAGGGTCCGATTCACGTAGTTGTGCGTCGAATGGGGAGGCGACACCAGGAAGCCATTGAGGTGGCCCAGGGTCAGGAGACCATAGGCACAGTAGAGGCCGCAACAATGGGAGAGGAGGGAGGAGAGACCCCCTTCTCCACAGAGAGAGAGGCCACCATCGCCCGATAAGGGCAAGGGTGTTGACACTGGGGAGAGCAACGAGATAGCGACTCTCCGAGCAAAGACAATCCATCTCTAGGCATAGGTGCAGACCTTGTAGGAGGAGGCTGCACGACATCGAGCTAAGGTTACACAACTCAGAGATGAGATTGCATGCCTCAGAGCATAGGGTGGAGGAGCAAGCACTCAGGAGCTGGCACGATTGATTGCTCAGATCGCATTCTACTAGGGTATCTACTTCCAGATGGTGCCAGAGGGTCAGAGGGTACAACTACCAGCTGGCATTGTTGACCCTATCAAGATTGGGTCATCGAGGACTTCATCTCGATCGATGACTAGGACTCGTAGTACCACACATACTACGATGGGGCCACCTCGTCCACCTCAGGGCAGGGGAGGAGATGAGGTTGAGAGCTTGAGGGGTTCTTGAGGCTAGGCTACTATAGGTTGCACTGCACAGATTGATATATAGTGTTTATTATTATTTTTTGATAGAGGATTGAGTATGCCGAGGTATAGATTGTGGCATACCAATCCAGTTTTGAGATGATGTATATATTGTTGATATATATATATATATATATAGATGAGATATTTTTGATCATATGACTTGTCTTATGTGTTTGTATGATGCTTTAATGTTTTGATTGATTGATTTGATGATTCATGTAATTACGTCGTTTTGGAAATATTATGGTTGAAATGTCATGCTTAAAAAATTTAAATGAAAGAATCTGATAGAACAAATTGGTTGTTTGTGATGTGATGATTTGATAAAAAAAATAAAAGGGACTTTTAACAATAATTTCAAAGGACATTGTCGCTATTATAGACCATTTCATGGAGTCGCCACTCACTCGGTCGTCAAGCTAATCCCAGTATAGAAATATTGTTAAAAAGTAAAAGAGTGCTTAAGAGACTATCTTAAGACTTTGGTGCAATGGTGCAAATGATGATGATGATGGTTTGTTTTCAGAGGTTCATAAAAATAGTATGCATGAAATAATGTTTAAAATGATTTTTGCTAGGCATAAATTCCTAAGTGTGATAAAATTTTTGGATAATTCGCTAGGAATTATACCATCATTGCAAAATTGAAGGTTTACATAATGACATGAAATAGTGATAATGTGCATGCTTTTTGTCAAAAAACATAATTGTATAACAGAATGATTTAAGTCATATGGTTTTCATGATTTTTAAATAAATGGGGAATAAAAATTGGTACAATGGTTTGCGCTAGGCATAGAATATGTAGGTATAGACTTATACCATCATCGCGAAATCCAAAGAAGAAAATAGATTGTTGGTTTTATTGCAAGATGCATTTTTGACTTTTGATAAATAGAATAATAATATGAAAATTTTGTTTGAAATTATTTTTGAAATTTTATGAGAAGATGTATGTAATTGCTTTGATACAAAACACAAATTCTGAAATAAAAGGATAAAATTATTCGAAAAGAGTTACAGAAATATTTTAAATTATCTCAAAGAGAAATGTAGATTTATAAGGAATCCTCATGTGCAAATGTGAGTTCATTACCAATCTTGATTTATCATAATGATACACAAAATCTCTCAAATACAAAATGTGTGTGCAATTGCTATGTGCATTTACCAGTTTTGAGCAAGATAATATGATACAAGTGATTTGAATGAACCAAATAAGTGTTCATTAACCATGATGTAGATGCATATAACCATACTAGACTACTATGTAAGTCGGATTATCAAGAGCTAGCTAATCCATAAGCAGACATAGGTCTATACAAAAGAAGGTCGCTAATGTGACAGACATATCGCCATGCTAGGAGTTACCCAAGGCCAAGCAGGTTGGGCACAAACCACTTGTTATGGGGCTTACCTCACAGTTTTTGAATAATTGAGAATTCCAGGGATTCAAGCTCATCAACCCTTCTTTTCTTTTCAAAGGGTAGGGAAAGGGATTTTATTGCTTTTGCTTTTGCTTTCTTTTTTATTTTTGCTTGATAATGCTGTAATGATATAAAATAATATTTTTCTTTTTCTCTTTTTCTGGAACTTTGCTTTTTTTTTTTTTTTTTTTTATGCTAGGGATACTTGCTCGGATTAGCTGTAGAGCAAGGGATTTTTATTCTGGGTAGGGGTGAGCTTGTCCTTTTGCCAATTCTCAAAGATTCTAGACCATGTGCATGATAGGATAGCAGGGGAAACTTTTCGCTCAAGAAACCATTTCTACTATGTAGCATAGCATGGACATTACAAATATAATCATTTTATTGTGAAAGGATGTGCTTGGTTTAAGTAAATAACAAGATCAATTCTCTATGCTCAAACTCTATTTAATTGAATTTTGTGGACTTTGATATAAGAGAGATTAGTAATCATGCCAGATAAAAATCAAGATATTTATTTTTGTGAGTGTGAAAGTGAGGGATTCCAAATAAATGCTAATTTATCCAAAATAATTTGAAATATATAACTGCAACATTTGTAAGAATATATACAAATACTGTTTGGAGAAGTTTGAGAATGTTGACTCTCTCTTTCTTCTTTATGTTGTTTTGGTTTCGAAAGAGTCAAGAATATTGCTATTTTTATTTTTATTATTATATTTTTTGTTTTTGAAAGAATTAACAAATGCCATAAATAAATACAACAAATAGTTTTGAAGATTTTGATGATTATGAATGTTTTTGGTGTTTTTGAATTTGAAAGAAATACAAAATAGTGATTGTGAAATATTTTAAACAAATATATACAAGGATGAAATGACCAAATTTATACATAGTAACGTTTAAGATGCAAAATGTTCATGGGTTCTTTAAGTTCTTTACCATCTAAGGTAGATAATTTGTATGCTCCTGATTCAAATTTAGTAGTGATAATGTATGGTCCAAGCCAATTGGGCTCAAATTTACCTTTAAGGTCCTTAGTTGCATTAGTATTTTTTTATTTTCCTTTAAAACAAGGTCGCCGATCTCAAAGGATCGATGACGAACTTTCTTAGCATATGATCTTTTAAGCTTGTTTTGGTAGGCACGGAGATGCTCCAAAGCATTGATGCATTTTTCATCTAGGAGTTCCAGCTGAATGAGTCTGCCAACTCGATATTCATCTCCTACTTCGGTATCTTGAAGTAGTAGAGCCAAAGAAGGAACTTCTAATTCAAAGGGAAAAATGGCTTCAGCACCATAAACCAAAACAAAAGGTGAAGTTCCAGTGGGGGTTCGAACACTAGTTCTATAGGCCCACAAGGCTGGATATAACTGAATGTGCCAGTCGTGACCAAATTTATTTACCAATATTTTGAGAATTTTGATTAAGGTTTTGTTAGATGCTTCTGCTTGACCATTACCCTGAGGATAATAGGGAGTGGACCAGCGATGTTGAATCTTATATTTTTGGCATAATTTTTTAACATCTTTATTTTTGAAACAAGTTCCATTATCAGAGATGAGATTTGCAGGAATTCCGAACCTACAAATGATTTGATTAAAAATAAATTTAGAGACTTGTGTGCCAGTGCAGGAAGCTAAAGGCATAGCTTCAACCCACTTCGTGAAATACTCGGTGGCGGTTATGATGAATTTGTGTCCATTAGATGACATAGGATTGATTTTGCCAATAATATCTAAACCCCATTTTGAAAAGGGCCAAGGAGATGAAATAGCCTACAGTTCTTGTGCAGGAGCATGGACAAGGTCAGCATGTTTTTGGCACTTGTCGCAATGGTGCACATAATCATGTGCGTCATTCTCCATGGTAGGCCAAAAGTATCCTATCCTAAGGAGCTTTTTAGCAATGACACTACCACTGAAGTGTCCTCCACAAGATCCATCGTGGGCTTCACTCAAGGCTGATTTGGATTCTTCTAAATTCAAACATCTTAATAGGATACCTTCAAAAGATCTCCTATACAAAGTATTGCCAATTATTACAAATCGACTTGCTCGTCTACGTAATAACCGACGTTGGTTTCTATTAGAATTGGTAGGAAAAGTCCCATTTTGAAGAAAATCAAATATATCTATATACCAAGGTTCAGGAGTAGTTTCGTTGATTAGAAACACATCCAAAGGTTCTAAGCATGACTTATTTGAAGCGGGTTCTTGGAGTCGACGAATAATGATAGTGGCATATTCATCATCTAACTCCAAGGGTAGGAGAGATGCAACTGCGGCCATAGCATCAGCTGCACGGTTGCAAGTTCGAGGAATAGCTTCCAAGGTAACTTGATCAAATAGAGACATTAATTGTAAAACATAGGCTTTATATGGGTGCAATTTATCATCTCTGGTCTGATAAACTTCATTAATTTGGTTTATAACAAGTTGAGAATCACCAAAAACTAACAAATGTTTAATTTTTAGCGCCAAGGCAGCTCGTAATCCAAGGATTAGAGCTTCATATTCAGATAGTATTATTGGTGCAAGCAAACGTTAATTTGAAGGACGAGAGGAATAAGATGTTTTTGTGGGGATATTAAAATAATACCCGCACCATCCCCACTCATGCATCGGGCTCCATCAAAGTATAAGGACCATTGTTCAATATGGTCTGCCTCTAATTGAAGGCATTCATCAAGAAACTCAATGATGAGGGGATGGGTAGACTCTAAGGGTGCAGCAACTAATTGATCTGCTATGATTTGACCCTTAAAAGACTTTTTTCCTATGAATGTGAGATCAAACTCGCTTAGAGCAAGAACCCACTTGGCTGTGCAACCCGATAAATAAGGTCGACTCATGAGATACCTCAAGGGATCATATTTAGCAATGACATAAGTTTTCTGACTAAGCATATAATGGCATAATTTTTGCATAGCAAACATGACTGCTAGACATAGTTTTTCTAATGTTGTGTAGCGGGTTTCATAACTGATGAAGGTTCGGCTAATATAATAATTAGCACGTTCTCTCTTCGCATCATCAAGCTAAGCTAACATAGCTCCTAAGGCAGAATCTGAAGTTGAAATATACAGGAGAAATGGGCGATCAGGTTTAGGCGATGAAAGCACAGGTGGGTTAAGGAGGTATTGTTTGAGAAGTTCAAAAGCTTCTTTACATTCGTCATCCCAATTAAAAGGGACATCCTTCTTAAGAAGTTTAAGAAAGGGACCGGTTTTGTCCGCTAGCTTATCGATGAAGCGACGGATGGCTTGAAGCTTACCTTGTAAACTTCGTAACTCAGATATATTAGTAGGTGCGGGCATATCAGTGATGGCCGCAATCTTGAGAGGGTCGATTTCGATACCACGTAAAGAAACTAAAACCCCTAATAGTTTACCGAACTTAACTCCGAATATGCATTTGGCTGGATTTAATCGAATAAGATATTCTCGTAGTCGATTAAAAACTTTTCTCAAATCATCTAAATGATTATCTTCATTAATAGAGTGAGCTATAATATCATCTACATAATCATGTAGGATATCATGCATCATATCATGAAAAATATAAGTCATAGCTCGTTGATAGGTTGCACTTGCATTCTTTAAGCCAAATGGCATCACTTTCCAACAAAAAGTACCCTAGGGGGTAATAAAGGCTATTTTAGCCTAATCTTCAGGAGCTATCCTGATCTGATTATAACCGGAGAATCCATCCATTAAGGACATCATCCCACTCCCGGCAGTAAAGTCAATGATTTGATCCATGTTTGGAAGAGGAAAATCATCTTTAGGGCATGCAACATTAATATCTCTAAAATCTGTGCAAACCCTAACTTTGGTAGCTTCTTTCTTAGTGACTGGAACTACATTTGAGATCCATTCAGCATAATCAATAGCTTGTATAAAAACAACATTCAGGAGTTTTTCTAACTCCCCTTTGACTAGCAAAGCCACTTTGGGATGCATTTTTCTAAGTTTTTGTTTAACAGGTTTAGCATCCGGATGGACCACTAAGTGATGCATGACTACGGAAGGGTCTAGACCTGGCATATCTTCATATGTCCAAGCGAAGACATCTTCATACTCTTTAAGGAATGCAATGTATTGCTCTTGTTTTTCTTGACTTAATTCTGATCCAATATTGATTATGTGAGGACTATCCTCAGTTCCAATATTAATTTTAATGACGTTTTCTACCTCCATGTGTAGATCTCTTTCAAAATTAGGTGGGGCGGGTGAAACTCCCAATTCTTGTAATTCTTGTAAGGTTAATTTGGATAATTCATCTTGAGGATTCGTGGCCTCAAGTTGGGCTATAGTTGGTATAGAACCATCAAAATAAAATCCATTGTGTAACATCTCTTCAACGGAGACATCGTGGAAGATATCTCCTTCCAACTCCTCATCGAAGTCAGCAATAATTTTAGGGTAAGCTATGGATAGCATATTACATGTAAACGGCTGATTTTTTAGAGGCAAATAATCACGCCTATCCAAATAATCTTGATAACATATGAGTTGATCATCATCTTCAAAAGGAAAGGGTTGACCCTTACTAGGAAATAGGCCCACACCACAGCAGGCAGGCCACGGTTCTACCTCGAAAGGTTATTTCATGCCATTTTGGAAAGGTCCCAAACCTTTCCCTTTATATCCCATTTTAAGCATTATGGGTTTAGCTTTAATATATTCATTGGTAAAATAACATCGAGCATATCCCTCATGATGAGTTTTGATATTTCGAGGGATTCTTCCCCAGTCATATCCTTTATAAATTAAGGCACAACTCCCGACTTGGTAAGTACTTCCCATAGGTTGTGGGAGGCCCAAAGTACGAGGAGATGGCGACAAGTTATTTAAAAGAATTGAATCTTGCATGAAAGCATTTGTTTTTTCTGATATTAAGATTGTGGATAAATCGGTAAAAGTTCATCAGAAAGAGCATAAGATGTAGAAGGATCATTCCCTATATCTTTAGATGTGGAAGGTATGATAGATGTTGATAATGTGGAAGTGTTAATAGATGGGTCTATAGGTTTTGAAATTATAGGGATGGAACATGAAGGATTGGTTGTAGATTGAAGATATTTTTGAGGTTCTAGAGTGGTTTGTTTAGAAGATTGTTGATCTATATATGAGGGTGAAATGAATGGAGGGGAAATAGGTGAAGCTATGGGTGTGTGTTTCATAGTTTTAGATGAAAAATAAGAATTAGGATGTGTGGATGACAGAGCAGGGCAAAATTGCACTCCAACAGGTTCTACCAAAGCACACATATCAAAGGGTCTAGGGTCACCATGGATAGTGACCAACTGATTTTTAAATTCGAATTTAACACATTGGTGTAAAGTTGATGGGACAACCCGCATTGCATTGATCCAAGGATGACCCAAGAGTATATTGTACGATGCGGGGCAATGTACAATAAACATGGTGGTATCTAGAGTTTGAGGACCAACTTGTAATGGGATGGTAATAACTCCACACGTTTCTTGCGTTTTGTCATTGAAATCTTTGATAATCATGTCGGTTTTCTTCATTTCATCACTTCTAAAGCCAAATCGTTGGTAGAAGTCAAAAGTGCAAATGTTTAGAGATGAACCATTATCAATCAGGACTCGTTTAACAACTACATATCCAATTAGGGCCGTAATGTATAGGGGATTATCCTTATGTAAACTATGTTGTGGGATATCTTTATCTCGGAAGTCAATACAATCGACTTCTCTAGTGATGATAGTATTGGCCATGGCTTTAGGTTGAATATTTTGAGGTACCATAATTTGGCTTAATGTAAGCATCAACTCATCCCTATGGGTAGGAGAAGATCTTAATAAATCCAAAAGGGAAATTCTGGTTGTAGTATTGGATAATTGCTCATTAATATTGTAAGGGGGTTTAAGTTGAACATTGGAAGCATGATTCCCTTTATTGGGATTTTTCAAAATGAATGGAGCTGATCCATCATTCTGGTTTGGTTCTTGTTGAGAATTTTGAGCTTGTTGTCGGGTAACGACTCCAATGGTACCTACAATGTTATATTGAAGACGTTGAACTGGTCTCGATTGAGCGTTTATGGCTTGTTCATTTGGGAGGAATTGATTAGAAGAGGGTCGAGTAGTAACTCTTCTAGGAAATGGTTCTTCTGGAACCATAGCATCTATGATGGGTTGAATAGGATCTGATTCATTTTTAGAACTATTCGATTGGTTTGAAGTGATGTCTATTTCACTTTTAGTATCTGATTCTATATCACTAGGATCTAGAGTTTGAATATTATGTAGGGGCCTGGTTGTGACCATGGATAAAGTTGTGTCAAATTTTTGTAAATCATGATTAGGTAAATGTCTGCTAATAGTTCCTACATATCGGGTAGGAGGGGGAACATTATGATGTTCGATTTGATTGGCCACCTCTTTACCATGTCTTGGTAAAGGGTGTTGAAATATGTCTAATGATTGATTAGCATTTTGATTTTGATTTTGGGGAATGGTCTTTTGAGTGTTATTAGGAGCATTTTGTTTAGGTTGGAAGGCTTGCACCTCCATTTCATTATTATCAATCAGATCCTGTATTTTATGTTTCAAAATTTTACAAGCATTGGTAGAGTGTCCAGGTCCTCTATGAAAATCACAGTGTAAGTCAGCTCTGTATCCGGGTATAGTTGGATCAGGTTCTTGGATAGCTGGTAATTGGATCAAACCTCTTTCGAGTAATTGAGGTAAAATAGTTGATAACGGTTGATTCAATCTAGTAAATTCTCGAGGAGGCTTATCAGGCGGTTTCAATATAATTTTTTTTGTTGTTTTCGTTGCATTGATATTAGCAACATTTTTGCTATCAGTGACTCCGTCACCTACAACTTGTTTGTTTTTATACTGATTTCTGGATGTTTTCTCATCATCCTTCTTCCTAAGTTGGCCTCTCCTAATGAGGGCATCTTCTACTCTTCGAGCTAAATCTATAGCCTCGCTCGAAGGTAGTTAAAGTAGCGATTGATAGCTCATAAGATATTTTTTCTTGTAAATTATTGATAAAAATGTCTAACATTTCCCTATAAGGTAGCACAAAATGCAGTTTTCCTATCAACTGCCTCCATCTAGCTAAGAAATCAGCAAAACATTCATCCTTGTCTTGTTTTAAGTTGTATAAATCTTTAATGGTTACATGCCTCTCGATGTAGGCACTAAATTGATGGACAAAATATTCAGCTGTTTCTTCAAAGTTTCTCAAAGAATGAGTGGGCAATTGATAGTACCACTCTAATGCCATTCCACCTAAAATTTTTGGGAACATTTTTAGTAATAGCAAGTCATCATGTGATATATCATGACATGCTATCCTAAACATGCGAAGATGCTCTATGGGATCTTCGGTTCCTTTATATATAGGCAGGATGGGCATGGGAAAATGCTTAGGGTATGGTTGTGCTAAAACTATGGGATCCAAAGGTTGACTACATATCTCTCGATAATTGTACGAGGGATGGTAAGGATCTATCTGGTCCATACGCGAAGCTAACTATTTCACCATGGCTTCCAGATTACTAGTTTGCCCACCATATTTGTTCGGTAGGGCATTGATATGGGATTTGTGAGCATATGATGGAGGGACATGAAGATTAGATGCTATGTTGCTATTGTGTAAATTGTTGGTAGTAAAGGTGTTATGAAGGAATTTTGAAGTTGTATTATGTTGTATTCCAGATTGTTGAAAATTGGTGTTTGGCTTCATTTTAGGTTTTTGTTTACTTAAAGCATATTGATCAATAGTTTGGTGAAGTAAAGCAGTGAAGGAAGTTTTCTTCTGTGTGGGAATGATTTTAGGCTCAATAATGAGGTTCCTTAGGAGGTTGGGTAACCTATTGTTTTGGCATGTTCTGAATCATAGTGACCATATCTCTATTGGATGGTCCAGCCTTATCACTTTCTTGATCAATGAAAGACAAGGGATTAGTGTGCACATCAAACATATGTTCCATGGATGCTTGAGTGTCACTAATTTGCCCTTTATCAATACGAACTGCCATATTAAGAGCGCCAATGTTATTATTGAAAAATTTACAGAAATGATCTAAGTTTTCAAAAGCAATAGTTCCATCTAGAGCTACTCTAGGGGATGAGGATCCATCCTCTTTAACATTTTCTTCTTGTTCATTGTCTTCACCTAGGTCATATTCTGGTTGATCTAGAGTTTCTCCTTCCGGAATTGGATCTTCAGGAAGGACATTTGGGTTTCTAGTTTTATCTTCTAACCAATATTCTTCTTCTCCTTCAGTTTGTTTACCATTCCTAAGTTTAGGCATTGTGCTTAATTTAGGTTTCAGAAATATATATATATATATATATATATATATATATATATATATATATATATATATATATATATATATATGCAACAAGCTTAAGAGGTATATATTAATTATATACCTACTACAATATTTAAAATGAAATGTTTTGGTTTTTTGTTATGTTTTTTTTTAGTTTTTCTTGTTTTTGTAATAATATTGTAAAGATAACAAACAACACAATAAATGCAAGAACTAATACTAAAAGTAATGATCTAGTTTTCTATAAACAATTTATAAATATCATTAATGGGCTCGAGTTCTTCAGGAGTCATGAAATGTTCTTCTTCAAATTGAAAATTTTCTTTTAAAAATTTAATGAAAAGAGCTATAGTGATATTATCTGTCTTAGATTCTGGTTGATAGAAGTAAAGCTCGTGGCAATACTCTCGATATAACACAGCTCGAGGAACTCTATTCCATATTTCCCTATCCGTAAGAACAACCTCTTGGTCTTCTACACATCCTAGGAACTGGTGTATAATGGCTATGTTCTCGAGGTATTCCTCAAAGGTGAACAATTCTGAAGACACAAGAGCTCTCCTATAAGCTAACCATCTATGGAAGGCTCTCTGAAGTTCATGATAAAAGACGAGTTGATGAGGATCCAAGTTTCTATCAAGGACAAGCCTCTTGATTTGTTTAAGTTTTGTTGACCTAGATGAAATGACACTTAGTATTCTATCAAGTTTGTCCCACAAAAGTTGATTTCTATATGTTTCAGGCACACTAAGCACAGAATTGATTTCTGTGGCTGCCAATTGGTTTTCAACATTTATAGTAACTGCTAATATTTTCTTAGGAGCTACCATCTAAACATGATATGCAACTTATTAGTTTTAAATGATTTGAAATGCATCTATGTTTTGGTTGTTTTATTTTTTTTGTTTTTTTGTTTTCAAAAGGTTTTAAATGCATTCACGTTGGGTTCACCAAAATGTATCGCTCCAAATTTTTCACACCCTTACCTTCAGGCTATAGGATCCGTGCCCGAAATGGGGATGTGAAAAGGATGGCGTGGTACCTCGGACTAAGAGGCCTTGCGAAGGTCTCGCCTCTCAGGGGAGGTGTATTATGGTGATTTTTCAATGGATGGTGGGTTCACCAAGAAACGTTTGAATGGCAGTTTCCACGCCTAGGTTGGGGATGTGTTTGATGTGTTTAGTTTTATCTTTAATCATCCAAGTCCTAGGTTTTTCCAAATGAAATTAAGTTGTTCTATTATGAAAGTGCAAACTAAATGCATACAGAGAACAAAATTAGATAGAAAAATAGAGAGAAAAGGCTAGATTAAAGAGCCATACCTGATCCGGATGTCTGATGGAGGTTCTAATTTTTGAAGCAGTCAAGATCGTTTGGGATTTGATAGGATCATCTCCTATCTGATAGGATCATCTGAGATCTGACGAATTCATCAAATGAATTTGTTAGAGACCTGCAAATAGAAAAACAGATGCAAAATATAGAGAATGCAACTATGATAACAGAGGGTAATAATGTAAAATGACAGTAAGAATCATTAAAATGATGATAATAAGCAAAAACACAAATGCATTATACCGATCTAATGACAATTTATGCTTAGTTATGCATTTGATCTAGATGGGTGAACTCCAAGATGCAAAGTAATAAGGAATAACGATAGAATTAACTAAATGCAGAATAAAACAACGGAAAAGTATAAGAAAAAATGCAAACTATGGGCACTGATTGCCCCTAATGTGGACTGTAGTAGAAATCACCTTAGATTGGTATGAAATTGTCTCTAATTGGACAGGATCATCCATGATGAACTAAGCTTGCTTCGACTGAAAAACAATGAAGTTCCTATAAACAAACTTGAAAAAATGCGAATGCAAACAGTGATTTAAGATGGTCTAGTGCGTGTAGGATTCGAGTTATAGGGAATTTCAGCCAGGGGGATGCTAAGGGGAGGGCCTAGGATTAAATAGGCTTAGGATAGAGGTTGGGAGGTTGGAGATCATCCCAATTTGGGAGATCTCCAATGGGGGAGGTCTCTAACGACGCAGACACGCTTTTGCCTAGATTAGAGACGTCGTTGGAACAAAGTCCAACTATGCACAAATCAGTTTGGGATGAGATCATCTGGACGTCCTACGCCAGATGAAATCGTCCGATCTGAGGCGATATCCTCTTATCAGAGACGATATCGTCAAACGGACAAAACAAACTCTAAAAATGGCATGGGAAAAGAGGAAACGGGTTAAACGGTGGTTTGGGAGCGATTTTGGAGGTTGAAATTTGAATTTGAATATTTACTAGAGTAATTGTAATTATTAAGGTTTTACTACGCCAATTTTAGGGTGCTACACAAGGAGCACAAGGAGAGTTTGAGTTATATCAGCTAGATTAGATTCTTTGTTAATATGGCCTTCCTTAGGGGATCTCTATGATGGGTGACTTATGGTATGAATAGGTTACCAAGGAGAGGGGAATAGGTTTTAGAGACCCTCTAGATCTTGAGAGCTTCAAGGAGGAGGATGCATATGACCCCCATTGACCAACTTAGTAGCAGATGATGCTAGGATGGTACCATGGTATTGGTATTAGTATCATTAGATTTGCTTTGAGAGGGTGAATCTCGTACTACGACGACCATGGGTGAGGCACAATATGATTATACATCGCCACCTTTAGTTGACTAGAAAGAGACTATGATAGATATTAAGAGGTGGATCAATGCTAGGCTAAGTTTTGCTCATGAGCCCTATTTGCACGGTACTAGAGATCAGGGTAGGACCTAGCAATGAAATGCTAAGAGAGCCCAAGATGATAGGGATGGTATGGTGAGGAAGCTATGACTGCTACATGATGAGCTTAGCATCAACAACCATGGCAAGGACAACTGAGAGCATTAGGTACTAGGCTCAATTGGACCAGGCCTTATCAAATTAGGATGGGACCCATACAAAGAGATGCTAGAGGTCCTAGGAGGTGAAAAAACTGAGGTAAGAGTGAGCTAATGTTGTGGCAAGAGCCCTGATAGAAGGGTTTGTGAGCATCGATATGGTTTTCAAGATAATGACTGACTACTTAGCCTAGGTGGAGGTACATTTGGTGATAAATATGGAGAGGAGTGGCCACTATGGGGCCTTGTACCATGTGGTGGTGCCTTTGAAGAAAATACGTGCATGACCCATGAGGTCATGTTCCCAACATTGACCTCAGATGAGATCAATCACATGGACCTCTAAGTAGTCAGTGCACCAACCGACACGATCGATGGAGAGCAGGTCTGAGAGTTGATACTAGGTGCTAGTGTTTAGTGATTTTTAGAGCCATGGAACATGGGGATACAAATTTTTATTTTTAGGTACTCTAGTCATCTGAATTAGTTTGAGTATACCTTTTTGAGTGATTGTGGTACACCATATAGTTTTATGATGAATATTTGAGATGTATATATCAATTATTTATTTAAACAATGCATTAATTTAATGTGCTTAATTAATGTGATTGAAAATTTGATATTAAATTTATGGTTGATAAAAGAGGTGTTTTAGAGTGACAAATGTTGTATGATAGATATGATAGACAAATGTGATTGCAGATTTGATTTTATATTGTTAACAAATTAATTTGATTTGGGAAAATTCAAGTGCAAATGGGTTAATATGGTTTTGGAAAAATTTCAAAATAATTTTTTTCTAGGTGGGAACGTGAGAGTTGGGTGGGATTATAGGGATATAGGTTAATGAAGAGGCTTAAGGTTAATTTGAAAGGCTTAGGCAATGTTAAACATGATTCTAGAGATTTTCGATTTATGACAATTTTTTTGCTTTTAGAAGAAGTTAATTAAAAATTTATATGATTTGGTTTTGCAACTCAAGGTGTGGATTATGTTTGTGGACATGTTAGAATGTCTGGTATGGTTTTCCTAAAGTTAAGGGGAGAAGAATTTTTGTTCTTATTATCTCGGACAATCTTAAGATAATTTTGTAATAATATCCCCTTATAAGGGGATATTAACTTGGTTTTCCTAAAGTTAAGGGGATATTATTAGAAGGGGGATGATGAGTGGCTTTTGGTAAGTGGGTATTAAGGCTAGGTTTATGATGATTTAAGAGTCATATGAGTGGTCCATTCTAAATTTCATATGTGTACTCCAAGTTTTTTTAGTGTAATAACCCTTTTAAGTGAGGTGCTTAAAAGGAGAGAAAATAAGCTCAGTAAAGAGTGCAATTTTATAGGGCTCATTTAAGAGCTTCTTAAGATTTTGTATATTTCATCCCTAGGTAGTTACCTTTTAGAAAAATTAATGGAAAAGTGCTTAAGCGACAATGATTGATTGATTTTAGGCAGTTTATGCCTTTGGACAATTTATGTCTATATTGATATTTACTTTGGATAGTCTATATCCATAAAACTTGGATGTTTTGGTCAATCTACGTCCTTATTGTTGTTTTAGAAAATCTATGTTTGTATGATATGCCTTGGATAGTTTATGTCCACAAATTTTGAATGTCTTGGACAATCTATATCCATATAATATGCCTTGTATAGTCTATGTCCATATAATATCTTGGACAATTTATATCCATATAATACTACCTTAGATAGTCTATGTTCTTATTGCCTTTTTTGATAATCTATGTCCTTATAATATGTCTTGGATATCTTGTCCTTATTGTTTTTGTTTTGGATAATCTATGTTCTTATAATATGTCTTGGATAGTCTGTGTTTTTATTGTTTTCGTTTTGGATAATCTATGTCCATATGACTATTTATTTTATGTTCTTATGTCTAATGCCCCCAGTCATAGGGCTCATTATTGTAATGCTTATTTCCCATACCCACAAAGGTTTTTTGGGGGATGTAATGGTTTAAGATGACCATTGTTAGTGATGCTTCTATGGGGGATCTTGCCATCAATTATGTATATGTCGTAGGCTATTTGTCATTTAGCATGTTTTCAAAATTGATCATTCTAGGTTCTTTGTTAGTTCTTAAAAGAATGAATCTCCCTTTTCCATTACCTTGTGAATCAACAAAGCAGATGGGATGAATCCATTCTATGTTTCATTGCTTGAGGCCTTTATTAGAGCCCAAGAGGAAACAAGGTATACTTGACTTGTCACTTGGCAGGTGCTAATAAGAGGCCTAAAACAAGGAGTTAGGATAATTAGGGATTTATAAAAGGTTATAACTATCCATTCCTATGACTCATAGAAAGGGGAAGACATCATTTGGCAAGAAGGATGTAGTTTTTAGAATATGGGAAAGGAATATTAATTAGTTTATGTAGGGAATATTTCAAATAATGGAATCATCTAAGGTTATTGCCTTTGAGAACTATGGGCTAATTTTAACCTATGGTAGGCGTATGTCAAGTCATGCACCAATCAATGGTTAAAAACAATCCTAGTTCCCACTGACAAGATGTGAATGCAATGCACACATAAATTAATCTAAGATTATCATCACAACAAAAACCATAAAAAATTTATGCAAATGATAACAAACAAACCAATATGAAGTTTGGTAAAGTGTTGCTAGATTTCGATACCCAATGCATATAAATTGATGCTTAATTAGGGTTATTTATTGCATCTTGATGAATATTTGAGAATGGATGAAAGAAGAGGAATTTTAATTTCCTGCCACAGTAGTTTTTTGTTTGTGAAAATATCAAGGTCTTTTTAATAACACATTACTATCACAAACAAAGACTACATGGACAAACCATAGTAATAAGTAAAGGGGAATCATGTAACAATCTTAATGCTTCATCCAGAGAATTTGCTAGCCTTATTTGTCTAATGAAAATTCAATGGAAGTATAAACTAAGCAAGCTAGTGCTATCATTGCATCTTAACAGTCCCTCTTGGCCAAATTTTCACCATTGTAACTTTTTTATGAATATAACAAGACTACCATTTATTGGCATCATGTTATCATCATAAAAAACCTCCTCAGGGAAAATGGGTTGAAGAGGATTGATTTAGACCATGATGCAAATGTTCAAGCAAAACAATCATGTATGTCAAATACTTTAAAAATTAACTATTTGTCAAAAAATCCCATAGTTTTAAGGGTGAGGATCTTCTAGCATTCGAGACCTATTGTAAGTGGAATGCAAGTTTAATCTATCTTGATTAGTTGTCATGATTGCATCATTTTGAAATACCTTGATTCTAAATGCATCAAGCAAACAAACATATGCAACATGCAATCACACAAATTATGTAGGCAATCCATAATGCAAGTGAGAGGATACATTTGTGGGTGTGATGAAGGTGTTGCGATGAATATGATTGTCAATGATTATGAAGATTTAAAGGTGTTCATTAAATTGACCTAAAATGATGTCTCACAATTCAAGTAGGAGGGTAGTATTAATGATTAATAAAGGATAGTATCATCAATTAAATATTTCTTTCATTAGGCTATGGTTGGATGAGACAAACTAGGTTTTGATTGTGACATGTTTGTTTTGAAGCTCATTTCCAGTCATAAAAGAGAGCAAAATTACCTGGTTAGCTTACTTGGAAAGTTTACAAACTTCTATTAATTTGTCTAAGTTAATTGGGTAGCTAATCTACTTTTGGGAAAGAGGTTTTGTGCTTGTGATTATTTTAAGATTAAGGACTAATGCTATAGGGCTGTCAACTGTTACACTTCATCATATTGCCTTGGTTGAGTAGGAAATGAAGGTTGTATGATAATTTTGATGGATGCTTATACCAAGGTAATATGTTTGACCTAATTATCCAATACTGTTGGGTACATAGGAAACTTTCTAGGTGTGGGGTAATCCTTTCATTCATCCTTCTTAGGCATAAGGACACATTTGATAAAAGACGATAAAGTGTTGTCTTTACTTAGGATTT
The DNA here is from genome assembly GCA_028583015.1 of Wollemia nobilis. Taxonomy (NCBI): domain Eukaryota; kingdom Viridiplantae; phylum Streptophyta; class Pinopsida; order Araucariales; family Araucariaceae; genus Wollemia; species Wollemia nobilis. Next base: position 5,827,228 of record JAQPPZ010016917.1, on the reverse strand, counting down.
TTGATAGACTCTTATACCAAGGAAGGAGTTTTAATAGATTATCCCATGTTGTTGGGTGTGTAGGTATGCTAGATACTTTCCAAGCATTGAAAATTCTACCATACATCCTTCTTAGGTATAAGGATGAATCACTATAAAATATTTAAAGATGATGAAAGGTAAAGGCATGATTTTTGATTTAGGATATATAGAAAGAAGGTGACGAAGTTGATCCATAAATTTTTATCAAGGATTTTAAATTAAGAAACTGTGCTTGATGAGATTTTATTAATATCATGCTTGTCTTACTAGACCATCTAGGATGGGTTAATCCTATAGATCTAATGCCTAAAAATACATGAAAATAATGATAAGATTACTAATCATTAGATCTATAATATTGACCCTCCAAAATGGTCTCATAGATAATCTATAGTATGTATGATAAAAATAATGAAATGATGAAAATAACTAACATTGCTTGATGTGATGGAAGTAAGGGAAATGATCTATGATTCAAGTTTGATATTGATATGATTTGGTTTATCCTAACTATCTCACAAACAACTAGGAGATGTGCCACATTTTGGTCAAGTGTTTTTGCACACCTATAAAGGTGTACATAGCTACTAATCAATAGACAAAATTGTAGTCACCTCCCAATTATTTATGAGATAAATATTGATGATGCAAGATAGTTGAAGTGAAAGAATATTTCAGAAGGGAACTTGTTGGCTCAAATTATTTTAAATGCAATTTATAAAATTGCTCTATTTAAGATCATCGTAAAAGGTGCTAGCAAGTTGTAAGGAATGATCAGATTTTAGTATACCATAGTGATTGGTTGATTTTTATATTGACCCATGAAGGTAGAGTCTTTGGAGAGATCTGCTATCTCATCTACCTATTTAAAATGCAATCTATCCTAACTAGGATCATCATTGGTCACGATAGATCTCGACTCTATATGCAAGAAGTAGGCAAGCAACAAGCATATGATCATAAGCAAGTGAATTATCATTCAATTATGTAGCAAGCGATAGATGCCAAAAAGTGACGATCAGGAAAGCAATGCAAATATAGATACACAACCCTCCAAAAGTTTTGGAATATGGAACTAGAGGCTAAGGCATTGATACAAATCTATGCATGCAACCTTCCAAACATTTTGAAATCTTAAAGAAGAAGTTGAGGCATTGAAATATAGTTGTGCTCTGACTAGGGACTCCTTTTAAGAACTATAACATCAAGATCTCAGGTTCCAAAAGATCAAGAGGATAAGGAAGGATTTTGAGGAGTCATCGAGGAGATCTACTAGTTTAGTGACCTATTGCAAATGTAATGCAAGTACCTGTAATTGCTAGCTAGGATCATAATCACCTCATCGTGGGCTCCCTCGTGATGCTATGGGATGAAATAGGTAAATCCATGCAATCATGTAATTAGACACATGAGAGAAAGAAAGTGTATTTTATAGGTAGTCATGCATGCAATCAAACACATAAGTAAGCAAAACATGTAAATTCAAGCATAATACATTTGTAGATGCATTATATTTATGTGTTCCTTTTGTTATTTACAATCTAATGTAGCAAGGTGATATGCACTTGACCCATACTTAGTAGTTACTATGAATGGGCCTAGCCAATTAGGCTTGAATTCACCTTTTAGGTCTTCTTTGGTGTTAGTGTTCTTCTAGTTTTCTTTGAGAACAAAATCATCTATCTCAAAAGATTGAGGTCACACTCTCTTTTCATAAGCTCTCTTGAGTCGTTGGTGGTAAGCTTGTAGGTGCTCTAAAGCATGGATTCACTTTTCATCAAGTAGTTCTAATTGGATAAGGAATGCATGATGATATTCATCACTAGCATATTTTAAAAGGATTCAAAGGGATGAAATTTTAATTCAAAAGGGAAGATGACCTTAGCTCATAAACCAAGACATAGGGAATAATGCTAGTTGGGGTTCAGACACTAGTACGATACACCCATAAGGCATGATATAGTTGTAAATATCAATACCAATATATTTTGCTAACATGTTTCTTTAATATTTTTATTAGAGTTTTATTTGGGGCTTTGATATGACCGTTACCTTGCACGTAATATGATACCAACCACTTATGTTGAATTTTAAAATTTGCACAAATTTTAACAACATATTTATTCTTAAAGGATGTACCATTATTAGAGATGATCATGTTAGGGATCTAATGGAAGAGGATAAAGACATAACCTCTATTCAATTTCTAATTATTCAGTTGCGGTGATGATAAACTTGTGTCCATCGAATGACACAGGGTTTATCTTGTCAATGATATGCATGTCCCAAGTGGAGAAGGGCCAAGGAGCTATCATGGATTGGATATCTTAAGAGGGCACATTGTTGGGCAAAACATTGGTTAGTTTTTCTATGGTTCAATTAATTACCTCCATTTAATTGTCAACCTGGGGTAGCTCGTAGTCTTGTGAGCAATTGTGCAAAATTTATGCTTATAATTTCTCCTTCGAAGATGAGTCCCTTAGATTATGGTTTTGGGGGTATTTGGTATTCATTGAAGTTTGTATTTAAACCAACAATATCATGCTACGTATAAGAAAACATAACTGAAAGTGTTTAAAAACTAAGTTACTACCTTGTTGAAAATCATAGAAAATAGGGGAAATAACTGGAGAGCAAATTAATCTATGAAAGTAAATACAAAAAAATAGGGGAAATAGAGAAGAACTTCGTTGTAAGTAGGCCCACGCTTCTAGCAGGTTCTGTCCATGGTAAAATTATCACCAGATGCTTTAGAAGAGTTTTACATAAAAATACTCAAAGTTTTTATTAATAGTTGTAGCAAAAGAAAATTACAAGAAAAGTTTGAAGGGTCTTCTTCAGGGGTGGCATTCATATTTATAAGATATGGGGTTAACCCTATTACAATTCTCAATATGAATCAGAAAATGATTTTTTGTTACAACTGTTTGCTCAATTGAAGGAATTGGGTAAAATATTGTGATATTTCAGCGTATTCTATTTTTATGTGATATTTATTTGCCCGATTTACAAAAATCATTTACGTATCAAATAGAAGATGGGTGAAGAGTCATATTTGAAACTGTCCCATATCTAGTTTCAATTCTAGAATTCCTTTCATGATGGTTGCTGAAGTTTCACTCTGTTCTGTCGACCACAGAGTCGTGCTGAAGTTTGATGTTAGTGGAAATCAGGTACCATGTTTGAAGAAGTCAGGAAGTAGGGACCTTGTATGTATAATTCAGGAAGTAGGTGCCTTCCATCATATAATGTGAAGCAGACACCTTCCACTGTACAATGGGAAGCATATGTATTTTCTCATAATAGAAAGCAAGTGCCTAATAGGAAGCAAACGCATAACAGAAAGTAGGCGCTTAACAGTTAAGTGTCAAACGAAATTCAAGTGCTTTAAAAGAATTTGGGTGCTTGACTTTGTACCTCTTCATCGATATTTCGCAGATATTTTTCCTTCATTAAATTGCAAGTGCCATGTCCGAGTGGGACCTCGACAAAAACATGCCAAAATACAACAATTTCCACTAAATCTACATAAATTACACTTAAAGACAAATATTAGAGAACATACAAAATAAACTATTAATTATATATATAATTTCTATGAAATATTTATATCTACAAGAAAATATATCGTACATTATGGAGAAAAGAGTACAAAAAATGAGCAATTCTATGGCTCATCATACCCCCATGCTTAAGGGGTGGCACGTCCTTGTGCCACTTTGAACTGGTAATTATCATTTCTATTTACAACATCCCAATAAGCCTTGTTGGTCTATGTCCTCTTCTTCTTAATGGCCTTGGCTTTTTCTTTATCTCGAGGCTTTCGTCCCTTTGGTGCCTTGGGAGTGACTATCTCTTGACCTTGCTACTTGTGGCGTTTTCTGCATCGAACTAGTTCACTTGGCCCTAATCTCTTCTTGGGTGGTTCTCTGGTCCAAGCCACCTTGCCTTTATCAATGTTCAAATAATAACCAAAGAAACTGGTGGCATCCTTCTAGAATGCAGGCTCAACCATTTTCCAATACTCATGGTGAAGTGGCAAATTTTAACCCACAAGCACTGATTCTTTATCTTCAAATGAGATGCTAGATTCCTTAGCTACCCTGGTTGTGGGGAAATATTCCCCTGCTAGGTCAAGCTTAGGTTCAGATTTGACCTTTGTCTTTGTCATTGGGGGATTTCTACTGTTTGATGCCAGATCTTCAGGTTGCACAGGGCCTAGAAATCTCATCATTTTAAAATATATCTACATCCTTGAAGGCTTTCCATCCTTAAACTCATACAAGTACTAGAATTGCTCAGGTTAGGCAACTGGAATTTTTCTATGAGGCCTACCAAATTGCTTCCTAGCCTCTTTTTCTGATTCCTTAAGGGATTTCTTGGAGGCCTTCTTCCAATTCTTCTTGTCTGCCTTAATTTTCTCCTTAAGCTACTCAAATTTCTATTTTTAGGCAGAAAACAGATTCTTTACTGCCTCTCATTCCTCATCAGAATCTAGCTTTGATTCCTTATCATATTCGATACTCAGTGCCTTCAACTCAACAACTCTCACTCTTGTACTAGGTCATATCTGAGATGGCCTTATGGATTTTTGTTTTGATCCCATCTTGATTTGTTGTACCCTAGGGTATGTTGGTGCAATTGTTGTTTCCTGGGGTATAGGGAATTCAGGCTATTGAGCCTCTTTTTCCTCTATAGTAAATTGCTACAAAATAGGGACTGCTTCTTCCTCCTAAGGTTGTTCAACCCTTGCATCAACTAGAGAGTGCTCTGTCTTTCCCTCCTTGCTTGACATTTGAGGCTCTTCGGCCTTCGTCTCCTTTTCTCCTTAATCTCCTTCCTTTTTAGCTATTTTACATTTTGAGGTTCCTCAACATCAACTTCATCCTCCTGAAGTATCTGCTCTACAGAAGGAGACATAGAATATGGCTGCTCTACTTCCATTACAGCATCATCTCCCTGTTCTATTTCTATATCAGTAGGGGGTACTTATATTGCCCCATCATTCTACATTGTTGCATCAACTTTGGCTAGCTACTCGGCTCCTCTAGTTGCAGCTGCAACTGCAATTGTATCTGTAGTTGCTAAATTGTTTGATACAATTCATGTATTTTTAATGCAACCTCCTTTCGAAACTCCTCAAATAGGGCCCATTCTTATTTAAATTTTGCTTCCTAAGTGGAAGTTTGTTCTCTTAAAATCTATAGTTATTGCTGCAAATCCTCTACCTGGCCTTATGGTGGTACATCTTCCATGGCCACCTCCTATTGAGGAGTTTATCCACAAGAAATATCCTATAAAATGTGGGCCAAGTACTCCTTGTTAAGCTCATTGATTTGTGTATCCTCGTCAGATGAGCTCGAAACCACCCTCAAAACTTTTGTTCTTCTGCTTCGCATTTTGGTGGAAATGGGCATGAAATAATGATCTGTATCATCTTCGAATTGAGGTGTAGAAGGAGATAAAGCTTGTCCCACTTCCTCTTCAAATTGGGGAAATATAGGGAACAAGGCCTATCTTACTTCCCTTGTAGTTTTTACAGGCTGGGATGCAAGCATCATTTTTGCACATTTTGTCACCCCTTGGGTCGACTGTTCATTCTGAATTGGCACCTCCTCTGCTTGTGCCCCTACCGTTGTACTAGTACCCACAACTTCCACAATTGTCACATTTCTATGTGATTGCATATTGCACCAAGGTCAAAATTAGGCCATGGTGAGCCAGGGCAGAGGTGGTGTCTGCCTGGTATCACCTGACCTTGTATTTTAGGGCACATGCAAGGTAATGAGGGATGTTGATTTTATTCCCATGCAGGATGTGATTGATAAAATGAAAGTGGTTGGCATTCAGATGAGAGTACCTACCAGAGCATGTGAAGAAGTGGGTGATCTACTCAAAAAATGCCCTCTAGAGCTTAAGAATGTGTCGTTTCGATAATCTAGCATGCGTTAAGTGCTTAGTTGGTGCTCCAAACAATCTTTGCACATAGAGGTTAAGGTTATCCTCCTTGTACGTGTGCTCCCCTATAAGAGGGAGGCCCTTAATGATGATATAGACCTCTATGACTAGAATATCTAGCCCTCGCATGTGCACGACCCCATCTCTCATCGACACTACAAATTCATTTGCCACCACCACATCCTGACCCTGACTAACCAGTCGAAAGTAGTCCATCCATTCTACAGCATCCAATTATGTTTGGACATCTACAAAAATTCCCAAGTAGTCTATTAGCTCACTCTTTTTGAGGTTGCAATTCTTCGATTTTCCCCCCATGCTTTACCTTTAGTTCACAATTCACTTCAGTGTTGCTCCTGCATTCCCTTCGAATTGCTACTATGCCTCACTATATTTTTTTCTTTCTTTGAAGGGTGGCTTCATAGTAGTTGGTAATTTTTTTTTATAACAATTGTGTTCATGCTCGCAGGTGGTTAATTACTGTAATCAACAGTGATTATGGTTATCTACAGTAAATTTCCTTCGAGCATGTGCCCGAAGATGATAACCATAAACCGTCAACCAATTAGAGGCATTCCATGCAACACCATGCCAAGTAGATTTGTTAAAGTGGTTAAGGTAATAATGGGGGGTTGTACCAGCATATTTTCATAGACAGACATGTTCATGAAAACAATATAGAGAAGAAACAAAAAATTTAAACATGAACCTAAATTCATTTCATGGGTGCATATGCGCAATATCAGAGGTGCATCGCTACTGGTTAATGTTTGATGATTGGGCAAACTACAATAGACAACGATGGTCATGGTTCCCATGCAATTAATTTTCTTTAACGTGATTGGTTCTTGGTAGCTGCAATGTTATTTATTCAAGAAATCCTGCAAAATTCAAAACAAAAATTAGAAAAAACATATCGCCTTGGGACAACAAACATCCCCTCCTCAAAAGTTGGTTTATGTCAACTTTTAATTTTATTTGCGGTAGATTTGACTTTGTATGTGTGTGGCGGTAGATTTGAATTTGTATGTGCATGGGGTGTTGACGTGGTGTTGAGTGGTGATTTTTCCCAAGTGCAAAACCACACTCACAGTTAGGATTTCGTTAAAAAACCCTCTCTTGCAAAGAAGTATAAACTTCTCCAAGGTTCCTTTTACTTTAATGTGTGCATGTGTGCTTTGTCCAATAGTGCATGGAATACCTTAGTGTTCTATAAAATAACTGTTAACAAGGGGCCTGTACTGGGTTCTTTCATTATGCAATGTTATTACTTGTTCATGAAATTGAAAGAGAAAATAAATGTGATCTTAAGATGGTGAGATGATTCCTTTTAGGCTGCTTCAAACGTATAAATGAAATAGTTCTAAATGATTAGCTTTGTAGCTCATATAGCCTTTGATATGCCTTATTAATGACTATCTTTACTGAAATTGATTTTCAGAAAGAGAGTTCATGGAGGGCCTGAAATGTACTATTAATTACCCCCTCTTCGGTGAAATTAGATTTTCATGAATAAGAGATCAAGTATTATTTTAATGTAATGGCCCGTGTAGTGCCAAACAAATCATCCCCTTTCATGAAATTATCATTTTCATGAAGGAAAATCAATTTATCGCTTGTGAAACCCTCCTCCAAATATGGAAATTTGAATCCCTTTCAAAAGGACGAGTCTAATAAAACTGGAAATTGTAAATTCCTCTTAATATAGAGAACTTTAAATAAAAAAAATAGAATTTTACATTTTCCTTAAAACCGATTCAAAATTGCTCTAAATTACATTTAAAGCTTATTTCTAAAATATGAATCTCTATTTTTTGGGATGTTTATGTTTTTATAATTTTTTATTTTATTTTGTTTTAAAATATTAAAATAAAAGCAAAATATCAGCTTAGAAAATAAAAAAATAAAATAAAATAAAACTGAAATTAAATGAATGTTGTAGCTCAAAAATTATCCCTTGACCCTACAACGTTAATATACTACACAAACCAACATTAATGGGATCTGTAATCATACAATTTGCCATTAATGAGGTGTAATATTCTGAGGAAAGGGTGCAATATATTGAAAATAATAAAGAATCAACCATGAGCATGCATAAAAATTCCTTAAACCTTCAATATATTGGCATAAAAAGATTTTCAATATTATCTAACAAATGCAATATACAAACTTTAATAATGATGTCAAACTATAACATCTGGTCCAGCGAGCGAAAGAAAAAATTCAGAGAAACAAAAACAACCAGATTTCATTTTTTGCGGTCCTGCTCCCATAGGTTTCCAACCCTTGTAACTCCTTTTCTCCTCTATTTAAAACTTTTCAAAAAAAACCTTAGGCTTCTTTCTGGCTTCCGTTTCAATACACTTTCATGCGTTTTTTTTTTTCTTGTTGGTAACTGCCCCTTCGACTCTGCGGTGTTCTGACGTTTTGTTTTGAAGTGCCTCATTTCATTCACTCTACACGACATAGCCTCCACAACGCCTTTGGTGACCATCATGCCTTATTCTCCATCCAACGTTCACATTTTGTTCTCTATTATATTCATTGTCATTTGCGTGTGTTAGATATTTTAATAACGTCTATGTTGATGATAGCTTGCTTAAGGCATCCTTCCAATGCACTCTTTTAAAATTATCGTGTGCTCCCACACGAATGCTCTTTTTTTTTTTCTTCCATCCCTCTATTAATTTTAAGCAGCGATGACCTCATTTCCTTTAAACTTTTTGTTTAATAAAACCTTTTGTCTATATAACATCATATATCAAAGGTGAATAATCTTGAAATCACTCCGTCCTGGGTCTAGGTATCTGGATTTGTCCACATATAAAAATTTCATGTTACCATGATGGCCAACCCTTGAAGCCCCATCGAGTGATGATCTGTCTGAGACAACAACTGCTTCGTATGACCTGAAGCTGTCCACGTATACTGTCAACTGATGCTCTGTGATAGCGTTTTACTATGTCGACGATTCACATGAACGCACGTTCATCCGCTGGCATTACATGCTTACCAACCTTGTCATGCTAATCAATTCACCATTACGAAGCTCTACCTTGCATACATAGTGCCAAATTTCCCTTTTTGGGGCTACAAGTGTTAAAGTCCTGCCCACCTCCCACCGAAGCTGACCCATCATCGCCTTATCGTCACAGTGAGATAATAATAGCATGTTCCCTTACATTTTGCTCTTGCCAAATCATCACTGTTGTTCACCTAAATTTCCACATTGTCATGAAGCCCAACTTGCTATCTTTCACCATCTTGCTATTTCTGACGTCGTGCTGAGTCACCCGTTGCATAGATTTGTTGAATTTGTGTGCCATCCAAAGATGCCATGTCATCATGCTATGAATCTCCATGTTGTCGAGGTGTCTTCATTTCGGCCATGCTCTTAATCAGTGCATACACTGTTTGTGAATACTTCCCGATTAACCTAGCTGGCATTGTGTTGGCAGTAGACCTCGTTCTACGTGTATGTCTAGCAATTTGTAGCACTCTGTGTGCTTGGTACATTATGTCGTGAACTGACTGTGCATTCAAAATCAAGTCAAGCTATTCGCCTAGGTATCCACATCATCTATGAAACATCCACGCTATCATCCGACTTGATCCGTGTAGTTCTGGTCATCAACTATGTTGGCAGACGTCTTGAACTCCGATGACACGCTGTTCAAAATTACCAAATGCTCACCACCCCGCACCGCTGTCGGTATCCCTGTCATCACAATATACATATGTGAATATTAAATAGAATCTCAAAATTAACACGAAATCACAACATTCATGAAACCTTAAGGCTTAACTAAACAATTTAAACTCAAAAATTAACCTCCTCATGGTTAAAACTATGTGTGTATAGATATAGCTTCATATTTGTATTTATTTGGTTGCTTTATTATTATTTTTTTTTAAAAGTATATATAAGTAAACCTATATATAATTTTATTTTTATTTTTTATTATATTTTATATTTAAAATATTATTATTACATATTTAAAATATATAATAATAAAATTTTATTTATTTATTTATTTATTGTTAAATGGTTTCTTTCTTTGTTATCATAATTATAAAATATATATTATTATAATTATAACATTTTTTTTTATCAAAACATTTATTTTAGTGAGTTTCAACTATTTTAAATTAATTTGATTGAAACTATTGAAACTAACTAAAGTAAATAAACTTTAAATCAAAACACTAAATACCAAAGAAACAAGCTAGTATACAAAAATGAAGCTTGGCATCTCCGAGGCAAAATCCAAGGGTGAAGAATTATCCCGAAAGACCTTCTCAAAGAAACCCAAAATCCCAAAAGCAAAGCTTAAAATGTGGGTCCCCAAAACTTGGGGCTAGTTGTGGAAAAGGCCACAACACGTGGCTCGAGACACATCCTAATGCTGACGTGTTATTCTATCAAGGCAAAAAATGATTGCACTAAATGAAAATCAGATACCTTTTTCGTATGGAAATCAGGCGCCTTCTTTTTGAATTATGGTGCGCAGGTGCCTTAGAAACTAAAAACAGACACCTTAGGAATCAGACACTTTGCTTAACATGGGAAGCAGGTACCTTAGCAATCAGACGCTCTACTTAACATGGGAAGCAGTCGCCTTAGCAATCAGGCGCTTATGCCTAACATGGGAAGTAGGTGCATTTTTGCTAACTATCGAGTACCGTACTTTTAAAAATAAACTTTATACAAACTCAATATTTTTTTTACATATGCTAAGAAGATTTGGTGTTAGTTTCTCGAAAATTGGAAGTTGGCCATTCTCCTGGAGAAACCAGGAGTCAAGCTTTGATCTGATAGAAAATGGGACGCAGACGCCATCTTCGTAACATATTGGGAGTCAGGCGCCATAGAGTGTATAACGGGAAGCAAACACCTTCTATCGTACAATGGGAAGTAGGCACCTTTCACCATACAACGAGAAGCAAACACCTTCTACTGTACAATGGGAAGCAAGTGTCTTCTATCATACAATGAGAAGCATGTGCCTTCTCTCATAATGGGAAGCAGACACCTTCCCATAAAATATAGAAAAATGACACTTTTCTTTTATTCAACGGGTGCTGACTTTTCCTTGTATATGTACTGTCAGGTTGATCAAGCCATTCAGTGCTTTGATTAAAAAACATGAATAGATTTAGCATCCACCCCTGAACCTACAGTTGATTGTTTTATTGTACAAAAATACCAATCCGAATACTCTTGTGCAGGTTCATGTTTAGTATTTCCCACTCTAAATGGGGACTAGCTACTCCTACTGTAAGAAAATTCTCCTAGAAAGATTGGAAGGCGCAGTTTCATGGATCCTGTGCTTGTTAGGCCTAGATTTCCCAGGCTGCCTAACAACTGTACAAAGGGCATTGTTCCTACAAAATAAAAATACAACTAAAAAAAGAAAACTTATAAAGAATAGGACTATGTGGACTAGGTCCACATCTCACTAACTCAAGATAAAATCAAAATCAACTAGGGTCTCCCCCATGCCTAATTTATACTCAATCATGTATGCTTCAGACACATGGTATGGACGTAGGCGATGGCCATTGAATATTAAGGTAATGTTGTTATCGTCTATTGTTCTAACTCTTACAGCCTCATTATTGATGACTTCAGTCACTTCATATGGCCCCATCCAATGCTGCATGAGCTTACCCTTCCTTTTTTGGAACCGAGAATCATAGAGTAATGCCCATTCTCCCACTTTAATCTGCTTTGGCTTGGTGTGGCAGTAGTGCCACTTGGCCCTTTTTTTTTGAATGATATTTGTTTTCTGTAGAGCCTCAACGCGGTATTCATCCAATTGATTGAGCTGCTAATTTTTTTGTGTCTCATATAAGTTTATATTCAATTCTACAATAGTCCTAAGTGTTTTGAAGACTAACTAAAATGGTGTGAAACCAGTAGTAGCCTTCCAGGTGGTCCTGTAGGCCTGCATTACTTTGGTAATCTAGTAGCCCAGTCCTTCGTATGTTGTTGCATTGTATTTATCAAAATATTTTTCAACTCTTAGTTGGTCACCTCAACTTGCCCATTCACCTGTGGATGGTAGGGAGTGGTTTTGTTATGCTTTATTTTGTATAGTTGCATGAGTTCTTGTATCATCCTTGAAGTAAACGGAGGCCCTTGATATGTTGTGATCTCCCTTGGGACCCCAAATATTGTAAAAATTGATTAATACAAGAAATATGCTATAGTTTTCTCCTTTGAATCATGCAAATCTTGTACTTCAACCCACTTTGTCACATAGTTAGTACAAACTAGGATATACCTCTTACCTCCTAACTGTAGATTAATAGGTCCTACAAAGTCCATCCCCTATTTATCAAATGGTTCAATGTGAACATGTGGTTGGAGTGGAATCTCATCTCTAAGAGTAGGTATGCCCATCCTTTGACATTGATCATATTGGCTCACATGCTTGGCAACATCCTTGAATAGTGAAGGCCGATAATAACCAACCTACAACACTTTATATGCAGTCATTTTTCTTGAAAAATGGCCACCATAAGGTTCATCATGGCAAGCCTTCAGTATTTCAATAATTTCATCTCTAACAACATATCTTCACATGATTTGATCAGATCTTGTTTTGAATAGGCACCCATCAATCCATGAGAAATTTGCACTTTTCTCAATAAATTCTACTTTTCACGAGGCAAAAGTGTAAGGGATACTTTACCAGTGGCTAAATAATTAGTCATATCTGCATACCAAGGTATCTGGTCATTTAGAGAAAACAAATGCTCATTTGGAAATTGGTCCTCTATAGCTGCATAGTTTGGAGGTGTCAATCTGGACAAGAAATCAGCTACCACATTATCCTTTCCTGGCTTATCCACTATTGTCACATCATATTCCTGCAAGAGCAACAACCATTTGATAATTATGCCACTAATACCAAGTTTGTTTTTCAAGTATCTGATTGTTAAGTGGTCAGTGTGTACAAATACCTGATAACCTATAATATAATGACAAAATTTGTTAAGAGTATGTATTACTGCAAGAAACTCTTTCTCTGTGATAGTATAATTTAGTTTAGCACCTATGAGGTTTTTTATAACATAATAGATGGCATAAAAATCATCACCATCCTTCTTTCCTAGTACTGAGCCTATTGCATTGTTAGATGCATCAACATATATGTGAAAAGGGATGGTCAAATTTTGACCTCTTAGCACTGGAGTAGTAATTAGTTTTTTTGTTAAGGTGTTGAATGCTTGTTCATATTCTTCAATCTAGAAAAACTTTGCATCTTTAGTTAACAATGTTATAAGAGGTTTAGAAGTTTTTTTAAAGTCTGATATAAACCTCCTATAGTAACCGACTGATCCTAGGAAACTACAAATATCCTTTTGTGTTTTGGGAGTAGGCAGGGTTTGGATGACTTCTATTTTCTTTCTATCTACTTTGATCCCATCTATAGAAAGGTGATATCCTAAAACTATCCCTTCCTGCATTAGCATTTAACATTTCTCATTGCTTAAGGACAAGTTAGTTTTCTCACAACATTTAAGTGTCTTTTCCAGATTTTTTGTGGTAGTTTCACCATATACAATGAAATCATCCATGTATACCTCCACAGTCTCTCCAATCATATCTAAAAAAATGCTAAGAACTACCCTCTAAAATATGGTAGGTGCATTGCATAGACCAAATGGTAAAAATCGGTAAGCAAATGTCCCCCATGGACAAGTGAAGGTGGTTTTGTCTTGATCTTCCTCCCCTATTTGGATCTGATTGTATCCATTGAATCCATCTAGGAAAGAAAAGTATTTATTGCCTGCTAAGGTGTCAAGGACCTGATATATAAAGGGTAAAGGGAAGTGGTCTTTCTTAGTTGCTTTATCCAACAACCTATAATCAACACAAATTCTCCACTTACCATTCTTCTTGGGCACCACCACTAATGGTGATACCCACTCACTATCTGAAATGGGGTAGATATATCCAACTGAGGAGTTTTTGTAATTTTGTTTTGACAATTTCTTTAATAATTGGGTTCATTCTCCTCTATGGTTGTCTTATTGGTTTAACTTGGTCTTCTAGATATATTCTAAGGACAGGTCTCAATAGCTATTTCTATCATGTCATAATACTCCCAAGCAAAGGCATATTGATGTTTTTCCAATGTTTATTTTAGTTTGGTTTTTTGTTCAACTGTCAACTTGTTATCCACATTCAACATTCTACCAGGTGCAACTTCTATTTGCTAAATATGATGGTCTTTTCCTCCTACTAATTTCAACTCAGGAGGAGGACAAGAGGGTTCTCCTTGAAAAAAATGAGATATCATCTTATCCTCATCACTTTCATCTTCCAACTCCTCAAGTGTCATCATAGGTTGGATCATTGATAGACCACCAATGTTTTGATTCTCATCCTCAGGTTCTCCCAACAAATATGCAGACTGTGTAGGTGGATGTATGATAAATTTATTTATATTTTGACCATATGAAATGGTCATTTTTCCATCTCTACAGCTTATGTAGGCATCAATTGTTGCCAAAAAATATCTACCTAGGATCTATGGATATCCACCTAGTCCAAATTTATATTGCAACACTAAGAAATCTGCTGGATACTCCCATGCATCTACTGTAATAGTGATATCTTCTAGTATTCCATCAGGGAGTACTGTAGACCTATCTGCCAACTGCATCACAGTTTTAGTGGGATTCAGATTAGTCAATTTTAATTTTTGCATTGTGTCCTAGGGTATGACATTGATGGTAGTCCCAAAATATACTAGTGTGTTGGATAAAACACAACCTTCTATTGTTACAGTCAACATAGGGATTTTTGTATTTGAGTACTTCTGGCTGTAGGTATTTCCTATTATAAATTCAACTAACTGGCCTACAAAATTGATTGATTTAGCTGGTTTTCTCCCTGGTTTCTTGAGGTACATCTCTCTTGTGGCCTTCCCATAAATAGGTATGTCTTTGATGGCCTGAAAGAGAGGGATTATGACTGTTAAGTTCTTTAAACTAGAGAGGATATCAAAATCTATTTGTATTGGTTTCTTGGGTTCCTACAACCTTTGTGGAAAAGGTGGAACCTCCTCTTTGTTATGTACAAGTGTTGATTCTTCTTCTACCTCCTCTATAAGGGGTGATTCCCCTTTCTCTATTTCTATTGGTTCCTCTTCTTCTAAAAAAGGAGTTACTTCTACACCTACTTGCTTTCCTGACCTTAAATGGATAGGATTGCAATATACCTTAATATTATACATAGGGTACATCTCATTTTCCATCTAATAATTTGGTTGTTACTTGTTTTTTAGGTTTGTTGTTGGATGTGCTGGTAACTAAGGAGTCCTTAGAGCAAGAAGAGTAGGCAAACTTAGCTGTAGTGGAGTTGGAGCAGTATGTTGTAGATACTAATTCGAAGCATTTTGATTTCTCCTTTGCTGCCCAGGCTACTAGTATTTGTTCCAAGGGTAAGGGTTATAAGGATTTGCTCCTTGGGAAAATGGATTCCAAGGTTGTTGACCATACCAACCCATGTTTGGTGGCTAGGCTTGAACTTGGTTTTGGTAACTGCTGCTCCCATAGGATGACATTCCTGATTGCATATTGTTACTCATAGGAGACTATTGCCAGTTCCTCCTATTACCCATGAAGTACATCTCTACTACTTTAGGTTCCTCTTTAGATTTCATTAACTGTGGACACAACTTCATTTTATGATCCTTCTTACAAACAACACATACACAAACTTTATTTTCTAGGGACTCATTTCTAGGGTGTTTGCCTCTGTATTTAGGATAGAAGTAGACCAATGCTACCTCATTATACTACTTCTTTCTTTGAAGCATAAGAGTATCCATTTGAAGAGCCATAGATGATAATATATCACTCTTAAGGTCTTCTAGCATGTTTCCTATTTCTATTTTAGTGACAATGGTTGACTAATTAACATTTCTAGGGGTCAACTCTCATTTTCTTCTTTAAAAGTTTTGATACAACTACTGAATATCGTCCATTTGGTATTGGTAAATGTCTCCCATAGAGATCATATTTAAAGCCTCCAAGGATTTATTTTTTAGTCCTTTTAGAAAAATGCTTCTTAGGGACCTATCTCCTAGTTTTGAATGGGGTGATCTTTGCAAATTGAAGCTAAACCTATCCCAATATTCTTCCACAGATTCCCCTTCCTTTTGGGTCATTTTTAGGACTTCCTCTCTTGCATCTCTTGCTCTGCCAAAATTCTGATACTGATCCAAGAATTTTTTTGTCAACTGTTCCTAGGTAGTTATCCATTTATCCCCCAAGCCGATGAACCAGCACAAAGCAGAATCATCAAGGGTGGAAGGGAATCATTTTTGTTTTTGAGCATCTATGGTGTAATCCACAAATCTGCATAAAACATCAAATTTAAATAGAAATAGGTCTGGATCTTCTGTTGGTAGTCCTATAAATATTGAAAGGTGGGTAGGAGATATGTATTTCATCTTGTGATCTCCCCCTACCTCTCCTATTGAAACACTAAAAATAGTGGATGTTTCCTCTGGATTTTCTGCCATCTGTCCACTACTAGAATTTCTACCTCTGCTTTGTTCAAAGCATCCGTCAATTCTTCTAGTTCATTTATTTTATCCTTCAAAAGGATGGTTAAGTTAGAATTTGAGATAGTTTTGTCTAAAACTTCTTGCCAACGTTCAGCATTCAATAGATCTTCCTCATATTAAACTCTACTTATCTTTGATCCTACTCTAATATTTTGCTAGATTATTTTAGAAGGGTCCTATGCAAATAGTGGGTGTTCTTGCCAATGCATGGGTGGATATTATGATGGTGAGAGTTTAGTCTTAGGTTCAGGTTCTACTGTAGTAGAATAATTTTTAGAAATAACTTCTTTATTTTTGATAAAATGATCGTTTGGTCCCCTATTCTTAGGTGGACTTATACAAATTTTTAGATGAAAGTTTTTGAAGAAAACACTCTAAACTATTGTAACTATGCTTTCTTCAAAACAAGAAATTACAATGACTACTCCCTTGAAATGGTGCCAAAATATTTTCTATGGTCCAATTAATTACCTCCATTTAATTGTCAACCTAGGGTAACTCATAGTCTTATGAGAAGCCATGCAAAATTTATGCTTATAATTTCTTCTTCGGAGATGATTCCCTTAGATTATGGTTTGGGGGGTATTTGGTATTCATTAAAGTTTATATTTAAACCAATAATCTCATGCTATGTCTAAAAAAATGACTGAAAATATTTAAAAACTAAGTTACTACCTTACTAAAAATCATAGAAAATAAGGGAAATAAATAGAAAGCAAATTAATCTATGAAAGTAAATACAAAAAAATACAGGAAATACGAAAGAACTCTGTTGTAAGTAGGCCCACGCTTCCAACATGTTTTTCCCACAATAAAATTATCATCGAATGCTTTAGAAGAGTTTTACAGGAAAATACTTACAATTTTTTTTAACAGTTGCAACAGAATAAAATTACAAGAAAATTTTGAGGGGTCTTCTTCAGGGGTGGCCTACATATTTATAAGATATGTGGCCAACCCTGTTACAATTTTTAGGACGAATCATAAAATGATTAGTTGTTACAATTATTTGCTTAATTGAAGGAATCGGGAAAAATATCATGATATTTCAGCGTATTATGTTTCCAAAATACGTCTGATATTTATTTGTCCGATTTACTATTGGATATTTTGAGTCCCTAAGTCAAAGTTGTCATTGATGTCACCAGATGAAGTCATCATTAATACAAAATATTTTAGTAGGAAACAAAGAGGATAAAAATGGTTATTTTATATCCAGGAAGAAGGCCAAAGATCAAGTGAAACAGTGCAAAAGACAAAAGTTAAAAAGGAGTTATAATATTTATTTTATATATTATTTAAATTCAGTGTGAATTTAAATTTTATAAATAAATATTAAAGGTACTTTATCAAAGGTATAATATTATAATAGTGGTTATTATAATATTAAATGTGCCATGGTGAAAACCCAAATAAAATATTTATAATTCTTATTATAATGTTTTATAAGGCAAAAGTGGGTTTGTAGCACCCTAAAATTGGCACAGTAAAATTGAAATAATTACATTCACCTTAATAAATAATTTAAAATTCAAATTTAACCTCCCAAACCGCCTGTTAACCATCGGGAAATCCGTTTCCCCCTTTTCTACGCCATTTTTAGAGGTTGTTTTGACTGTTTGACGATATCGTCGTCGATCAGATGATATCGCCCCAGATTTGACGATTTCGTCTGGACTAGGACGTCCAGACGATCTTGTCGCAAAACTAAATTTGCAAAGTTGGAATCTGTTCCAACGGGTCTCCAATCCGGGCAGAAGCGTGTCTGCGCCATTGGGACCCTCCCCCGTTGGAGATCTCCCAAATTGGGATGATCTCCAACCTCCTAACTACTCCCCCTAAGCCTATTTAGTCTCTAGGATTTTCCCTTCCCAACCCCCCGGCTGAAATTCTCTGCAAATTGATTCCCTCTACGTTAAAGCATCCCAATCTTGCATTTGCATTAGATCTATACCAATTTTGTTGCAGGTACATCACTGTTTTCCAATTGAATCCAGCACCCATCATTGCTGACGAACCTATTTAGATCGGAGGCAAACCGGTCGAATTCGAGATGATTTCATACTGATGCAAGATGATCTCTACTACAGTCTGCATTGAGGCAATCAGTGCCTAAAGTTTGCTCTTCTCAACTTTTTTTCTATCATTTTATTCTGCAAATTAGATAATTTATTCAGTGTTTATGTTATCTTGCATTTGGAGTTCACCCATTTAGCTTAGATTGCATACTAAGATCATGATTTGTCATTAAAATATAGTAATTTGCTTAGGATTGCTATCCATAACTATTTTTCAATGTTTATACAGTCATTTAGTGTTGTTTTCCTCTATTAGTACAATAGTATTCGTTGTATTTTGTATCTGTTTTTCTACTTGCAGGTCTCTGACAAATTCGTCAGATCTTAGACGATTTTGTCAGTCTCAGACGATTCTGTCAGATCTCAGACGATTATGTCAGATTGCAGATGATTATGTCGAATTCCAGAAGATCCAGACTGCTTCAAACATCAGAATCTTCTTTAGACATCCGGATCAGGTATTCCTCATTTGCATTCTATAAATTCTCTATTTTTTGCTTTTAAATCTGTTTCCTGTATTCATGAAATTTGCATTTTCATGTAGATTAATCTAGATTCATTCGCCCAAACCTAGGATATGAATGCTTATGGTTAAAAACAAACACATCAAAACACATTCCGAAACCTAGGCATGGAAACTGCCATTAAATGTTTCCTGGTGAACCCACCATCCGTCAAAAAATCATCAAAATACACCTCCCTTGAGAGGCGGGACCTTCGCAAAGTCCTCTTAGTTTGAGGTACCGCGCCATCCTTTTCCCATCCTCCTTCCGGGCATGGATCCTATAGCCTGAAGGTAGGGATGTGAAAAATTTGGAGTGATACATTTTGGTGAACCCGACGTGAATGCATCATAACCTTTTGAAAAACAAAACAAAACAAATATATATAGAACAACTAAAACTTAGATGCATTTTAAAACATTTAAAGTTTAAAATCATGTTTAGATGGTAGCTCCTAAGAAAAGGTTAGCAGTTACTATAAACGTAGAAAACCAATTGGTAGCCATAGAAGTCAATTCTGTCCTTAGTGTACCTGAAACAAGTAGAACTCAATTCTTATGGGATGAACCTGAAAGGAGACTTAGTGTCATCTCATCTAGGTCAACACAACTTAAACAGATTAAGAGGCTAGTCCTAGACAGAATCCTGGATCCTCACCAACTAGTTTTTTATCATGAACTTCAGAGAGCCTGCCGTGGATGGTTAGCTTATAGAAAAGCTCTTGTATCTTCAAAATTTTTAACTCTCGAGGAATATCTCAACGACACAATTATGGTACACCCATTTCTAGTTCATGTAGATTCCCTAGAAACTGATCTTATGATTAGAAGAAGATGGAACAAAATTCCTAGAGCTATGTTGTATCACGAATATTGTCGTGAGAATTATTATTATAAACCAGAATCTGAAATACATGGTATTTCTATAGCCCTTTTCATCAAATTTTTAAAAGAAAACTTTCAATTTGAAGAAGAACATTTCATGACCCCTGAAGAACTAGAGCCTATTAATGATGTTTATAAATTGTTTATAGAAGACTAGTTCATTTACTTTCAGTCTTATTATTTCGTGCATTTATTGTGTTATTTGTTGTTTTTATTATATTATTTCAAAAAAATTAAAAAACTAAAAAACATAGCAAAAACTTAAAATTTTCATTTCCAATATTGCAGTAGGTATATAATAAATATATACCTCTTAATTTGTTGCATATATATATATATATATATATATATATATATTTTCTGAAATCAAAACTTAGCACCATGCCTAAACTTAGGAATGGTAAAGAAACTCTAGGAGAAGGAGAAGATTGGTTACAAGATACAACTGAAAACCCAAATTTCCTTCTTGGAGATACAAATCCGGAAGGAGAAACTCTAGGTCAATCAGATGAAGACTTAGGTGAAGATAAGGAACAAGAAGGAAGTGTTAAAGAGGATGAATCCTCATCCCCTAGAGTAGCTCCAAATGGAACTATTGCTTTTGACAACGCAGAACATTTTCAAAAATTTCTCAATGATAACATTGACATCCTTAATGTGGCAGTTCGTATTGATAAAGGGGAAATTAGTGACGCTCAAGCAGCTATAGAACAGGCGTTTAATATACGCACTAATCCTTTATCTTTCGTTGATCAAGAAAGTGACAAGGCTGGGCCATCCAATACGGATATGGTCACTATGGCTCAAAACATGTCAAAACAACAGGTTACCCAACCTCCCAAGGAACCTGTTATTCAACCTAAAATCACTCCCACACAAAATAAACCTTCCTTCACTACTTTATTTTGCCAAACTATTGAGCAATATGCTTCAAGTAAACAAAAATCTAAAACAAAGCCAAATACAAACTTTCAACAATCCAGAATACAACATCATCCAACTTCAAAATTCCTCCATAATACTTTTCCTACCAATACTTTACACAATAGTAACATGGCATCTAATCTGCATGTTCCTCCATCATATGCCCATAAAACCCATGTCAATGCCCTACCAAACCAATATGGGGGGCAAACTAGTAATCTGGAAGCCATGGTGAAACAATTAGCTTCACGTATGGACCAAATAGATCCCTACCATCCCTCGTATAATTATCAAGAGATTTGTAGTCAACCCTTGGATCCCATAGTTGTAGCTCAACCATACCCTAAGCATTTTCCCATGCCCATCTTGCCTATATATAAAGGAACCGAAGATCCCATAGAGCATCTTCGCATGTTTAGGATAGCATGTCATGACATATCGCATGATGACTTGCTATTATTAAAAATGTTCCCCAAAATTTTAGGTGGAATGTCATTAGAGTGGTACTATAAATTGCCCACTCATTCTTTGAGAAACTTCGAAGAAACAGCTGAATCATTTGTCCATCAATTTAGTGCCTACATCGAGAGGCATGTAACTATTAAAGAACTATACAATTTAAAACAAGATAAGGATGAATGCTTTGCCGATTTCTTAGCTAGATGGAGGCAATTGACAGGAAAACTGCACTTTGTGCTGCCTTATAGGGAAATGTCGGACATTTTCATCAACAATTTACAAGAACATATATCTTATGAGCTATCAATCGCTACTTTAACTACCTTCGATCAAGCTATAGATTTAGCTCGAAGAGTAGAAGATGCCCTCATTAGGAGAGGCCAACTTAGGAAGAAGGATGATGAGAAAACATCCAAAAATCAATATAAAAACAAACAGGTTGTCGATGACGGAGTCACTGACAGCAGAAATATTGCTAATGTCAATGCAACGAAGACAATAGAAAAATTCATATTGAAACCTCCTGACAAACCTCCTCGAGAATTCACCAGATTAAACCAACCCTTATCAACTATTTTACCTCAATTACTTGAAATTGCCAGCTATCCGAGAACCTGATCCGACTATACCCGGATATAGAGCTGATTTACATTGTGATTTCCATAGAGGACCTGGACATTCTACCAACGCTTGTAAAAGGTTGAAACATAAAATACAAGATTTGATTGACAATAATGAAATGGAAGTGCAAGCCTTCCAACCTAAACAAAACCCTCCTAATAATACTCAAAATACTGTTCCCCAAAATCAAAATCAAAATGCCAATCAAACTCTAGACATATTTCAACACCCTTTACCAAGACATGGTAAAGAGGTAGCCAATCAAATCGAACATCATAATGTTCCCCCTCCTACCTGATATGTAGGAACCATTAGCGGGCAATTACCTGTTCAGGATCCTCAAATATTTGACACGACCTTATCCCTGGTTACGACCAGGCCCTTACATAATTTTCAAACTTCTGATTCTAGTGATATAGAGTCAGATAGTGAAAGTGAAGTAGACATTACTTCAAACCAATCGAATAGCTCTGAAAACGAATCAGATCCTATTCAACTTGTCACAGATGCTATGGTTCCAGAAGAACCATTTCCTAGAAGAGTCACTACTCGACCTTCTTCTAATATATTCCTTTCAAATGAACAAGCCATTAATGCTCAACCGAGACCAGTTCAACGTCTTCACTATAACATTGTAGGTACCATCGGAGTCGTCACTCGACAACAAGCTCAAAACTCTCAACAAGAACCAAACCAGAATGATGGATCAGCTCCATTCATTTTGAAAAACCCCAATAAAGGGAATCATGCTCCTATTGTTCAACCTAAACCCCCTTATAATATTAATGAGCAATTGTCCAATACTACGGCGAATTTCCCTCTTAGATTTATTAAGATCCTCTCCCACCCATAGGGATGAGTTGATGCTTACATTGAGCCAAATGATGGTACCTCAAAACATTCAACCTGAAGCTATGGCCAATACTATCATCACTCGAGAGATTGATTGTATTGAATTTCGAGATAAAGATATCCCACAACACAGTTTACATAAGGACAATCCCTTATACATTACTTGCTCTAATTGGAGATGTAGTCATCAAACGAGTTTTGATTGATAATGGCTCATCTCTAAACATTTGCACCTTTGACTTCTACCAATGATTTGGCTTTAGAAGTGATGAAATGAAGAAAACTGATATGATTATCAAAGATTTTAATGACAAAACACAAGAAACGTGTGGAGTTATTACCCTTCCATTGCAAGTTGGTCCTAGAACCCTAGAAACAACCGTGTTTATTGTACATTGCCCAACATCGTACAATATACTTTTGGGTCACCCTTGGATTAATGCCATGCGAGCGGTCCCATCAAATTTACACCAATGTGTTAAATTCGAGTTCAAAAATTAGTTGGTCACTATTCATGGTGACCCTAGACCTTTTGATATGTGTGCTTTGGCAGAACCCGTTGGAGTGCAATTTTGCCCAGCTCTGTCATCCACACATCCTAGTTCTTATCTTTCATCTAAAACTGTGAAACATAAACCCATAACTTCCCCTATTCCCCCTCCATTCATTTCGTCCTCCTATATAGACCAACAACCCTCTAAACAAATTATTTTAGAATCTCAAAAGGACCTTCAACCTACAACTAATCCTTCAAATTCTACCCCTATAAATTTAAATCCTATAGACACATCTATCATACCTTCCACACCTCATAACATAGGTAATAAGCCTTCTACATCTTATGCCCTTTCTGATGAACTTTTACCAGATTTATCTACAACCTTAATATCAGAAAAAATGAATGTGTTCATGCAAGATTCAAACCTTTTAAATAACTTGTCGCCATCTCCTCGTACTTTGGGCCTCCCACAACCTATGGGAAGTACTTACCAAGTTGGGAGTTGTGCCTTCATTTATAAAGGATATGACTGGGGAAGAATCCCTCGGAATATCAAAACTCATCATGAAGGATATGCTCGATGTTATTTTACCAATGATTATATTAAAGCTAAACCCATGATGCTTAAAATGGGATATAAAGGGAAAGGCTTGGGACCTTTCCAAAATGGCATGAAAGAACCTTTCGAGGTAGAACCGTGGCCTGCCTACTGTGGTGTGGGCTTATTTCCTAGTAAGGGTCAACCCTTTCCTTTTGAGGATGATGATCATCTCATATGCTATCAAGATTATTTGGATAGGCATGTTGATTTGCCTCTTAAAAATCAGTCGTTTTCATGCAACATGTTGTCCATAGCATAACCTGAAATGATTGCTGACCTCGATGAAGAGTTGGAAGGAGATATCTTCCATGATGTCTCTGTTGAATAGATGATGCACAATGGGTTTTATTTTTATGGTTCTATACCAACTATAGCCCAACTTGAGGCCACTAATCCTCAAGATGAATTATCTAAATTAACCTTACAAGAATTACAAGAATTGGGCGTTTCACCCGCCCCACCTAACTTTGAAAGAGATCTACACATGGAGGTAGAAAATGTCATTAAAATTAATATTGGAACTGAGGACAATCCTCACATAATTAATATTGGATCAGAATTAAGTCAATAAAAACAAGAACAATACATTGCATTCCTTAAAGAGTATGAAGATGTCTTCGCTTGGACATACGAATATATGCCAAGTCTAGACCCTTCTGTCGTCATGCACCATCTAGTGGTCCATCCGGATGCTAAACCTGTTAAACAAAAACTTAGAAAAATGCATCCCAAAGTGGCTCTGCTAGTCAAAGGGGAGTTAGAAAAACTCCCGAATGTTATCTTTATACAAGCTATTGATTATGCTGAATGGATCTCAAATGTAGTGCCAGTCACCAAGAAAGAAGCTACCAAAGTTAGGGTTTGCACAGATTTTAGAGATATTAACGCTGCATTCCCTAAAGATGATTTTCCTCTTCCAAACATGGACCAAATCATTGAATTCACTGCCAGAAGTGGGATAATGTCCTTAATGTATGGATTCTCCGGTTATAATCAGATCAGGATAGCTCCTGAAGACCAAGCTAAAATAGCCTTTATTACCCCCTGGGGTACCTTTTGCTAGAAAGTGATGCCATTTGGCTTAAAGAACGTCGGTGCAACTTATCAACGAGCTATGACCTATATTTTTCATGATATGATGCATGATATCCTACATGATTATGTAGACGATATTATAGCTCGCTCTATTTTGGAAGATAATCATTTAAACGATTTGAGAAAAGTTTTTAATCGATTACGAGAATATCTCATTCGATTAAATCCAGCAAAATGCATATTCGGAGTTAAATCTGGTAAACTATTAGGGGTTTTAGTTTCTTTACATGGTATTGAAATTGACCCTCTCAAGATTGCGGCTATCACTGATATGCCCGTACCTACTAATATATCTGAATTACGAAGTTTACAAGGTAAACTTCAAGCTATCCGTCACTTCATTGATAAGCTGGCGAACAAAACTGGTCCCTTTCTTAAACTTCTTAAGAAGGATGTCCCTTTTAATTGGGACACAGAATGTAGAGAAGCTTTTGAACTTCTCAAACAATATCTCCTTAATCCGCCTGTGCTTTCATCGCCTAAACCTGATCGCCCATTTCTTCTATATATTTTCGCTTCAGATTCTGCCTTAGGAGCTTGTTGATAAGCAACACACCCCCACTGAAAAATGAGATTCCATCCTTAGAAAATTCTGAACTTTCATTTTTTGCAGCAGGGACCCTCTTGATCTTTTCAGGTTTTAAATCCAAATTTGCTTGCCTCCTTTTTAAAGTTGTGCTTTTTCTTGCATTCTAGCTGTGTTATCCAAGAATTCACTTTTTACATGCTAGAATCATTCATGCACAAGCAAAATCTTGCACCGGTACCGAGAAAATCCAGAAAACAGTTGCATAAATTCATCGAAAAATCAAACTTTCCATTTTTGGTAGTGTCGCGATATCGCGACACTTCCATTTTCGGAAATGTCGCGATATCGCGACAGGTAAGTCAAAATGCAGCTAAGTTCCAAAAATGTCACGATTTCGTGACATGTCACGAAATCACGACAGTTTTTTGACGAGAGAAGCAAGCTGTACGGAGGGCGCGATTTTGCGACATGTCACGAAATCGTGACATGTCGCATTTTCGAGGCAGGAGAGAGAAAGTGGGCTGCAGAATGAAAAATCGGCTAAGTCGCAAACACGTTCCAAAATCGCGGTCAACGCATGCAGGTACAAAACTGTCGCGATATCGCGACGTGTTCTAGAATCGCGGCTGAAAATCGGGATGGCTGTATGGAGGCCAGGAAGGTCGCGATTTCGCGACATGTCGTGAAATCGCGACATGTCGCGTTTTCACGGCCGACGAGGGAGGAAGTTGCCGATGCGCTGGCGAGGTCACGATTTCGCGACATGTCGCGAAATCGTGACATGTCGTAGAATCGCGGTAGGAGAGAGAAAGTCTTCAGAGGGCCCGAAAGTGCATTTCAGCTGAAACAGAAGGCATCCTGGGGTAGCGACACGTGTCAAAGCGTGAATGAGACAAACAGAAGCCGACATGCAAGCTTATTTTGTGGTTTTTAATCTGTTTTTAATGTTTTAAGCTTCTGATTTAATTAAAATGCTAATCTAATGCATCTTTTTGTCTTTCATGCAGGATTCCACCTGGCACTTACGGGACAACCGGGAAAGACCATAAAGGCAAAGATAAAGTGCGAATTTAGTCAAGGACCGCCATGCTAGAAGAGAAGAAGCCGGTAAAGCATTCAATAGCAAATTTATTACAGACTTGATAGCATGAAGACAATTTCAACACAGGGATGGCTTTACGGAGATCAGATCTGAGAGAAGTGGTGACTCATCCGGCTCACCAGCAGAATTAATGGAGGCATTTATTTGCAGCTGCGGATGAATGCAAGTTGCATTTGATTTTATCTTCTCCATTTATGGCAGCTAACTGCACAGATTTGCCGAAGGGTTAAGTTCCATCCGGACTTTGATTTTAAATGGATTTTTATTGTAAAACCCGGGTCCTAGGGTTTAAGTGCGATAAGATTTAGGGTTTGAGCAAGATATTTTGAAAAGATTAGGGTTTGTCCTGAGTCTATAAATACAGATTCTAAATGTAATCGCGAGAGGCGGAGACTTAGAAATAAAGGCTTATAAGCAATTTCTTGCAAATTTTGTGAAATCCTTTGTTTCTGGACTTGGAGTTGATGTGCTTTAGCTTTTCTGTGATAGCATGGCCGGGAGCCTAATCTTTTGCAGAGTGTGATAAGTGTATTTTCTTTTGTTATCCGTTCCATTAAAGTTTGTTAGATATATCTCTGTAAATCGAGTTATCAAGTTTAAATATCTTGTTAGGCTTCGATTGTTCTCTTGTCTCGCTAGGGGAAATTACAGATTTCGGGTGTAAGTTTGTTCTAATTGCTCTGTCTTCATCTGTGCGAGCTAGGCTACCGGTGAAAGATACCGCTTTTAACCAGCTGCCCTTGGATTTATAATTTTCTGCTAGATCCGTTTCACTCTGCCTTGTGCTCTTAGTTGAAAGTGATCTTAGACTGACTGGACACTTTCTTCTAGGATTTGTTCTATTGTGAAGCTGATAGCATAGATAAGATTGATAGTTTAGGGTTTTACAGTTTAAAGTCTGATAAACTCCTCTTTCTGCCCTACCCTACCCTCTCTTTGCTTACCGTGAATGATCCATTTTTATTTTCTTTATTTCTCTTTTATTTAAATCTGCTAACCCATGAGAGCTAGATCAAGAAATCAAGTCAAATCTGATTGTCAACAACTTTTGCAACTACCGAACAAGTTTAAGAACCCTTGTAAGGTAACAGAGCAGTCCATATCGAAATCTATTCCAGAAGTGGAAAAGAGTGAATTGCCATTCGACCCAACTCTGTAACTCGCACCTTGGATAACCAGCTAGATCCTAAAGATGAGTGGGATCCATCCCGTGGGTGTCTCCGGAGCTTTCCTTGCCTTCATCCTTTCTCGGGGTGTGCATGAAAGCCGGACCAACATCTAATTGGCGCTAGAAGGAGGGCCTGAACTCAGTTCAAGTATTGTAAGGGCATAACAACAACATTTGAAGGACCCACAGTGAACTCCGGACAGTTTTATAAATTGTCAGTACAGTGTTTTGTGAATTGTCAGTGCAGTGTTTTAAATTTCCAAATGCAGAACCTGTTAAGAACTGTAAAGTTGTATGTACTGTATTTTATCCAGAGTCTGGCATTTTAACATTTAAAAGTGGCTCAGTTTCATAAATTGTCAGTGCATTTTTTGAAAGTTGTCAGTGCAGTTTTTGAAATTGCCAGAGAAGGCCTTAAGTTCAGTGGTTTGTTAAGAACAGTTCTATCATCACTTGCAGTTATCCAATTACAAATCAGAACATCACTGTCAGCCAAGTATTAATGGCAAATTGGTTGGGCTCCACAGCTTTGAACATTCCGGGTATAGCCCATGACCTGCCCAGAAGTCCAGAAAGATATCTCCCCAGGTACAAACATGATGGGATAAGAACTGCAGAAGAACACCTGCTAGCTTTTAAAAATGCTTTAAAATTATTAAATATACAGCATGAAGATGTTGCCTGCAGATTGTTCCCATTCACTCTCCAGGAGGGAGCTTATGACTGGTTTTTAAACCTCACCAGCAATTCCATTACTAGCTGGGATGATCTAGAGAAAGCTTTTATATCACAGTTCGGTGAAGTGATAGATCCCAGCATTTTATATCAACAATTTTCCAGCATCAAGAGAGAGTCGGGAGAAACTGTCAGGTCTTTCAATATGAGGTTCCAAAGAGCTTACGATAGAATTACTGGCCATTACATCCCAAATGCAAATCTGGCCTTAGAAATCTACAAGAATGCATTGGATTCGGTGACCTCTATTTTCCTCAAGAGAGACATTAATATCACAACCCTGGCAGAGGCTTATAAAGAAGCCTTAATTCTTGAAAGATAGCTAGGGCCTCAAATTTTGAGCAGCCCTTTGATATCCTATGTTACTCAGAAAATGCCTATTCCAGACCCCATTCCACATCATGAGTTAGTGCCAACATGTCATGCTCTACCCAAGGAAACTATGTTAACTGTCACATCCACTCAGCATTTGCAAAATATAGAGAAAAGTTCTGACAAGTTCAAAGTGCAGGTGCTTGAACTGAACAGTTGTGATCTGGCACCACCCAAATCTGAAGTTTTTCCTGGTGAGTTAAATTTTCCTAGAGATCAAAGAAATATTGATCTTTCTAGTTCACCCAAAAATAGTACAACCAGGGTTTCAGATTCTGTCACTTTTCCCGAAGAGACAGAAAGTCTTGTACAGACTTCTGTGGATGAAATGCAAGATTTTCAACGAGTTCAAAATGGACGAGTTATGACTTGAAATGTGAGATTCCGAACTTAATAATGATCCTTCCTCATCGGAGGATGATGAAAGTGAGATTCAATCTCACTATGCGAAGTAATCGAGGAGGATAGCATCATTGAGGATATGAGGGAACTTAAAGTTGACATCACCCTCTATGAACTGCCTCAGATTGTTGGACAAAACATTAACTTGATTGAGGCTTACTTTGGACCACCTGTTGAATTTCAAGAAAAGGAGGAAAAGGTAGTAAATATGAATGTGGTCAGCCAACTTGGAATTGATGAACTGTCTCAACATAAGCCCGCAACTTCTGAACATAATGTCAAAGAGGAGGCTATAAACTGTGTTGATGCAGATATTGGAGTTTATGATTTGGCAACTGAAAAGGTGAGAACAATTATAGCCCTAATCAATAACAACAATGATGTTTGGACATTGCACATTGATGAGGTTAAGTCTAAGCAAGGCTCAGGTGAAAAGGAAAATTGTAAGCATTCTGCTAGAGGGATAAAAATTGAAGTCCTGGATATTGAAGTAGTGCAGCAACCACAAAATGTTCAAGTTGTTAAGAACCAGGGCATACAGATAAAACATGATTTCTTTCAATTGTCACATCATTTTGAAAATATGGTGGTCTGGGTCTGTCAAGGTTTTAAAGTATTTGATCCTGGGGGTTTTTTACATTCAGTCCTTTTGAAAGAACTCTGCAAACCCTTTAATTAGAAGCATAAACATGTTATCATATGATTTGTTATTATATGATTTGTTTAATTTGAAGGAGTTGCAGATTTGTTTTTCAAATGGGACAGGGAAGACAGTAAACCCAAGTCTTTCCCAGATAGCAAATTTTTGAAGCACAGTCTGGAGTGCATTTCGTCAACAGGACTTGAAAGGTAATTTTTTTTAAATTACTTGCATGGTCAAAATTTTTTTAAAGCACCATTTCTCTGCTTTCCCAACTGCTGCATTTTTTGAGTATGAAGGGAAGTTGTAATATGTGTATACATTGTAAATAAGCTTTGAAGTTTTTCAGTTTATTTCTCTGTCAGTGCAGTTTTATTTTTAAATGTCTGTGCAGTTTTAATCTGTTTCAGTTTAATTTTAATGCTCTGCAGTTTTAATTTATTTGTTTTTCAGTTTATTTCTCTGTCAGTGCAGTTTTATTTTTAAATGTCTGTGCAGTTTTAATCTGTTTCAGTTTAATTTTAATGCTCTGCAGTTTTAATTTATTTGTTTTTCAGTTTATTTCTTTGTCAGTGCAGTTTTATTTTTAAATGTCTGTACAGTTACAGTTTTTCAATTTTCTTTAATTGTTTTTCAGTTTTAGCTTGTGCAGTTTATTTCTTTTGTCAGTGCTTTTTATTTCCTTTCTGTATTTTTATGTCAGCTTGCTTTTATTTTAGTCTGTACAGTCTTTTCTTCTTTGCAGTTCTTTTTCTTTGCTATCTGTACAGTTGCAGTTTATTTTATTTCAGTTGCAGTTTAGTTTATTTCAGTTGCAGTTTAATTTATTTCAGTTAGTTTAGTTTATTTCAGTGCTGTTGCAATTTAGCTTTGCTGCAGTTCAGCAGTTTTTAGTTGCTTTGCTTCAGTTCTTTCAGTTTATTTCTTTTATTGCCTGTACAGTTTTTATTTTCTTCCCTGCTTTTCCTTTTCTTTGTTGTCTGTCCAGTCATTTGTTTCAGTTATTTTCTTTGCTGTCTGTTCAGTTTATTTTATTCCCTTTGCCTGTGCAGTTCTGTGCTTTAGTCTGTACAGTCTTTTGTTTTAGTTTTATTTTGTTGCTTGTGCAGTTTTATTTGCAGTCTGTGCAGTTTTTATTCTGTTTTGCTTTAAGCCTGTGCCTGTCCTTGGAAGTCTGTGCAAAGTCCTTTGGCTTCTGAAATTTTTTGTCCTTTGCCTTTGCCTGAGCAATCAATGAAAAGTCAGCCTGCTGAAAATTGTTTATTCTAAGCTGATAAATCCACAATCCAATGCCCATGCTGTTCACCATTCTAATTGAGATAGTCTGCTTGCACTGAACTGTGGAATTATTTTGTTATTCAGGACAAAGGTAGAGAGATGATTGGATCTTGTGTCTTACTTGCCACAGTTATTTTAATGATAGAAAAACTGCTATGCTGTTTAGTTGGAGGAACTCCGGGGAATCCAAGAAAAGTTTGGTTATAAGAGGGGACTATGGTTCATGCAATTATTTGGGTGTCACCAGAGGCTATCAATGCCTAGACTGAAACAGTTCCAGATTGATCAAGTGTTAAAAGAAAATTGTGATTTCCCTAAAAGCATCTCAGATATTGATATATTTCAGAGGGAGAGATATAAAAAAAAAAAAAAAAAGGAAGAAAAAAAGAGAAAAAAAGAGTTATATATTAAAAGAGGCAGCCAATATTAGATTCTGCCCTACAGTTGTAAATTGGGTCATGTAAATCTAAAGGGTAACTCTGTCTAGGCTGTAAAAGGCTAAACTAGTAAACAGAGCTCTACTCGGTTTCCCCTTTTACAATCTAGAAAAGTTGATTAATCCAAGTTTATCATTCAATTCAGTCATCCTTGAAGAAATTTTTATACCCTTTGAAATTGCACATCAGAAATCTTCTTTGAAGTAATCCAGCCTAGTATGTCCTTGGAAAATTTTAACAGCTTGCAGTTAACAGTCAATTTATTGTGAAGAATGTCTGTGGCAAGGCATGATGCATGGTCTTTTTGTTTTGAAACCAGAGTCTTGGGTTCTAAAATAGTGCTACTATTTTACCCACAAATATCGCCATTTGTTGATAAGCAACACACCCCCACTGAAAAATGAGATTCCATCCTTAGAAAATTCTGAACTTTCATTTTTTGCAGCAGGGACCCTCTTGATCTTTTCAGGTTTTAAATCCAAATTTGCTTGCCTTATTTTTAAAGTTGTGCTTTTTCTTGCATTCTAGCTGTGTTATCCAAGAATTCACTTTTTACATGCTAGAATCATTCATGCACAAGAAAAATCTTGCATCGGTACCGAGAAAATCTAGAAAACAGTTGCATAAATTCACTGAAAAATCAAACTTTCCATTTTTGGTAGTGTCGCGATATCGCAACACTTCCATTTTCGGAAATGTCGCGATATCGCGACAGGTAAGTCAAAATGCAGCTAAGTGCCAGAAAGGTCGCGATTTCGTGACATGTCACGAAATCGCGACAGTTTTTTGACGAGAGAAGCAAGCTGTACGGAGGGCGCGATTTTGCGACATGTCGCGAAATCGCGACATGTCGCATTTTCGCGATAGGAGAGAGAAAGTGGGCTGTAGAATGAAAAATCGGCTAAGTCGCAAACACGTTCCAAAATCATGGTCAACGCGGTCAACGCATGCAGGTACGGAACTGTCGCGATATCGCGACGTGTTCTAGAATCGCGGCTGAAAATCGGGATGGCTGTACGGAGGCCAGGAAGGTCGCGATTTCGCGACATGTCGCAAAATCGTGACATGTCGCATTTTTGTGACCGACGAGGGAGGAAGTTGCCGATGCGCTGGCAGGGTCGTGATTTCGCGACATGTCGCGAAATCGTGACATGTCGCAGAATCGCGGTAGGAGAGAGAAAGTCTTCAGAGGGCCCGAAAGTGCATTTCAGCTGAAACAGAAGGCATCCTGGGGTAGCGACACGTGTCAAAGCGTGAATGAGACAAACGAAAGCCGACATGCAAGCTTATTTTGTGGTTTTTAATCTATTTTTAATGTTTTAAGCTTCTGATTTAATTAAAATGCTAATCTAATGCATCTTTTTGTCTTTCATGCAGGATTCCACCTGGCACTTACGGGACAACCGGGAAAGACCATAAAGGCAAAGATAAAGTGTAGATTTAGTCAAGGACCGCCATGCTAGAAGAGAAGAAGCCGATAAAGCATTCAATAGCAAATTTATTGCAGACTTGATAGCATGAAGACAATTTCAACACAGGGATGGCTTTACGGAGATCAGATCTGAGAGAAGTGGTGACTCATCCGGCTCACCAGCAGAATTAACGGAGGCATTTATTTGCAGATGCGGATGAATGCAAGTTGCATTTGATTTTATCTTCTCCATTTATGGCAGCTAATTGCACAGATTTGCCGAAGGGTTAAGTTCCATCCGGACTTTGATTTTAAATGGATTTTTATTGTAAAACTCGGGTCCTAGGGTTTAAGTGCGATAAGATTTAGGGTTTGAGCAAGATATTTTGAAAAGATCAGGGTCTGTCTTGAGTCTATAAATATAGATTCTAAATGTAATCGCGAGAGGCGGAGACTTAGAAATAAAGGCTTATAAGCAATTTCTTGCAAATTTTGTGAAATCCTTTGTTTCTGGACTTGGAGTTGATGTGCTTTAGCTTTTCTGTGATAGCATGGCCAGAAGCCTAATATTTTGCAGAGTGTGATAAGTGTATTTTCTTTTGTTATCCGTTCCATTAAATTTTGTTAGATATATGCTATAAATCTGAGTTATCAAGTTTAAATATGCTGTTAGGCTTCAGTTGTTCTCTTGTCTGCTAGGGGAAATTATAGATTATCAGGTGTAAGTTTGTTCTAATTGCTCTGTCTTCATTGTGCGAGCTAGGCTGCCGGTGAAAGATACCAGTTTTAACCAGCTGCCCTTGGATTTATAATTTTCTGCTAGATCCGTTTCACTCTGCCTTGTGCTCTTAGTTGAAAGTGATCTTAGACTGACTGGACACTTTCTTCTGGGATTTGTTCTGTTGTGAAGCTGATAGCATAGATAAGATTGATAGTTTAGGGTTTTACAGTTTAAAGTCTGATAAACTTCTCTTTCTGCCCTACCCTACCCTCTCTTTGCTTATCGTGAATGATCCATTTTTATTTTCTTTATTTGTCTTTTATTTAAATCTGCTAACCCATGAGAGCTAGATCAAGAAATCAAGTCAAATCTGATTGTCAACAACTTTTGCAACTACCGAACAAGTTTAAGAACCCCCTGTAAGGTAACAGAGTAGTCCATATCGAAATCTATTCCAAAAGTGGAAAAGAGTGAATTGCCATTCGACCCAACTCTGTAACTCGCACCTTGGATAACCAGCTAGATCCTAAAGATGAGTGGGATCCGTCCCATGGGTGTCTCCGGAGCTTTCCTTGCCTTCATCATTTCTTGGGGTGTGCATGAAAGCCGGACCAACAGAGCTATGTTAGCTCAACTTGATGATGAAAAGTGAGAACGTGCTAATTATTATAGTAGCCGAACTTTCATCAGTTATGAAACCCGCTATACAGCGTTGGAAAAACTATGTCTAGAAGTCGTGTTTGCTACGCAAAAATTAATACATTATATGCTTAGTCAAAAAACTTATGTCATTGCTAAATACGATCCCTTGAGGTATCTCATGAGTCGACCTTATTTATCAGGTCGCACAGCCAAGTGGGTTCTTGCTCTAAGCGAGTTTGATCTCACATTCGTAGGACAGAAGTCTGTTAAGGGTCAAATCATAGTAGATCAATTAGCTGTTGCACCCTTAGAGTCTACTCATCATCGAATTTCCTGATGAATACCTTCAATTAGAGGCAGACCATATTGAACAATGGTCCTTATACTTTAACAAAGCCCGATGCATGAGTGGGGCTGGTGCGGGTATTATTTTAATATCTCTGCAAAAACATCTTATTCCTCTGTCCTTCAAACTGACCTTTTCTTGCACCAACAATACTGCTGAGTATGAAGCTCTAATCCTTTTATTACGAGCTGCTCTAGCACTCAAAATTAAAAATCTCTTAGTTTTTGGTGATTCCCAATTGGTTATAAATCAAATTAATGAAGTTTATCAAACCAGAGATGATAAACTGCACCCATATAAGGCCTATGTTTTACAATTAATGTCTTTATTTGATCAAGTTACCTTGGAAGCCATTCCTCGAACTAGCAACCATGCAGCTGATGCTATGGCCGCAGCTGCATCCCTCCTGCCCTTGGAGTTAGATGACGAATATGCCACTATCATTATTCGTCGACTCCAAGAACCCGCTTCAAATAAATCATGCTTAGAGCCTTTGGATGTGTTTCTAATCAATGAAACTACTCTCGAACCTTGGTACACGAACATATTTGATTTTCTCCAAAATGGGACTTTCCCTGCTAATTCTAATAAAAACCAGCATCGGTTATTATGTCGACTAGCAAGTCACTTTGTAATAATTGGCAATACTTTATATAGGAGATCTTTTGAAGGTATCCTATTAAGATGTTTAAACTTAGAAGAGTCTAAATCAGCCTTGAGACAATGGATCTTGTGGAGGACACTTTAGTGGTAGTGTCATTGCTAAAAAGCTCCTTCGGATAGGATACTTTTGGCCTACCATGGAAATGGATGCACATGAGTATGTGCGCCATTGCGACAAGTGTCAAAAACATGCTGAACTTGTCCATGCGCCTGCACAAGAGCTACAGGCTATCTCATCTCCATGGCCCTTTTCTAAATGGGGCTTGGATATTATTGGTAAAATCAATCCTGTGTCTTCTGATGGACACAAGTTTATCATAACTGCCACTGAGTATTTCACGAAGTGGGTCAAAGCTATGCCTTTAGATTCCTGCACTGGCACACAAGTTTCTAAATTTATTTTTAATCAAATTATTTGCAGGTTCGAAATTCTTGCCAATCTCATCTCTGACAATGGAACTTGCTTCAAAAATAAAGATGTTAAAAAATTATGTCAAAAATATAAGATTCAACATCGCTGGTCCACCCCCTATTATCCTCAGGGTAATGGTCAAGAAGAAGCATCTAACAAAACCTTAATCAAAATTCTCAAAATATTAGTCAATAAAACTGGCCGTGACTGGCACATTCAATTATATCCGACCTTGTGGGCCTATCGAACTAGTGTTCGAACCCCCACCGGAACTTCACCATTTGTTTTGGTATATGGTGTCGAGCAGTTTTTCCTTTTGAATTAGAAGTTCCTTCTTTGGCTCTGCTACTTCAAGATACCGAAGTAGGAGATGAATATCGTGCTGGCAGACTCAGTCAGCTAGAACTCCTAGATGAAAAACGCATCAATGCTTTGGAGCATCTCCGTGCTTACCAAAAAAAACTTAAAAGATCATATGCTAGGAAAGTTCGTCATCGATCCTTTGAAATTGGCGACCTTGTTCTAAAAGAAAATAAAAAAAATACAAATGCAACTAAGGAACTCAAAGGTAAATTTGAGCCCAACTGTCTCGGACCATACATCATTACTGCTAAATTTGAATCAGGAGCATACAAATTGTCTACCTTAGATGGTAAAGAACTTAAAGAACCTATGAATATTTTGCATCTTAAACGTTACTATGCATAAATTTGGTCATTCCATCCATGTATATATTTGTTTAAAATCACTATCTTGTATTTCTTTCAATTTATAAAAATCCAAAAACACCAAAAAAAAAAAAAAAAAATCTTCAAAAACTATCTATTGCATTTATTTAAGGCACTTGTTAAATTTTTTACTCAAAAACAAAAATCAAAATAAAAATATAAAAACAGCTATATGCTTGACTCTTTCGAAACCAAAATAAAACAAAGAAGAAAGAGAGAGTCAACATTCTCCAAAATTTTCAAAAAATCATTTATATATATTTTCTTACAATTATTGCAGTTATATGTTTCAAATTATTTTGGATAAATTAGCATTTATTTGGAATCCCTCACTTGCACACTCACAAAAAATAAATATCTTGATTTTATCTGGCATGATTACTAATCTCTCTTATATCAAAGTCCACAAAATTCAATTAAATAAAGTTTGAGCATAGAGAATTGATATTGTTATTTACTTAAACCAAGCACATCTTTTCACAATAAAATGATTATATTTGTAATTTCCATGTTTTGCTACATAGTAGAACTGATTTCTTGAGTGAAAATTTTCCCCTGCTATCCTATCATGCACATGGTCTAGAATATTTGAGAATTGGCAAAAGGACAAGCTCACCCCTACCCAGAATAAAAATCCCTTGCTCTATAGCTAATCCGAGCAAGTATCCCTAGCAAAGAAAAAGAAAAAGAAAAGAAAAGTTCAAGAAAGAAAAAAGAGAAAAGAAAAAGGTTTTGTTATATCATTACAGCAATGTTCCATGCATTATCAAGCAAAAGAAATACAAAAAGAAAAATAAGCAAAGTTCAAAAGAAAGCAAGAAAGCAATAAAATCCCTTTCCCTACCCTTTGAAAAGAAAAGAAGGGTTGATGAGCTTGAATCCCTGGAATTCTTAATTATTCGAAACTTGTGAGGTAAGCCCCATAACAGGTGGTTTGTGCCCAACCTGCTTGGCCTTGGGTAACTCCTAGCATGGCGATATGTCTGTCACATTAGCGACCTTCTTTTGTACAGACCTATGTCTACTTATGGATTAGCTAGCTCTTGATAATATGACCTACATAGTAGCCTAGTATGGTTATATGCATCTACATCATGGTTAATGAACACTTATTTGGTTTCTTCAAATCACTTGTATCATAGTATCTTGCTCAAAACTGGTAAATGAACAATGCAATTGCACACACATTTGTATTCGAGAGATTTTGTCTATCATTATGATAAATCAAGATCGGAAATGAATTCACATATGCACATAGGGATTCCTTATAAATCTAACTTTTGTCTTCAAAATACTTTGAAATATTATTTTTGCAACTTGTTGAAATAAATCAAGTACAGTTGTTTACCATAAAGACAACTATATAATAGAAAAATAAAAAATTTCTTTCAAACTATACAATCAAAACATATACATATATATCTGGTTGAATTTCGCGACGATGGTATAGTCCCACAACCAAAATTGGAATTTTATGCCTAGCGCAAGTCCTCATTTTTATATTTTTTGTTCATCAAAAATCAATCATACAATAAAACTATTTTTTTTTTGGATTTTCGCGATGATGGTATAAGTCTATACCTACATATTCTATGCCTAGCGCAAACCATTGTAACAATTTTTATTCCCCATTTATTCAAAATCATAAAAACCATATGACTTAATTCATTATGCTACACAAATTATACTTTTCAAAAGTAAACACATTTTCATTATTTCATGTCATTATGTCAACCTTCAAATTTTGCAATGATGGTATAATTCCTAAAGAATTATCCAAAAATTTTATCACACTTAGGAATTTATGCCTAGCAAAAATCATTTGAACATTATTTCATGCACAAACATTTTTTATGAAAATCTGAAAACAAATCATCATCATCATCATCATTTGCACTATCACAACAAAGTCTTAAGACAGTCTCTTAAGCACTCTTTTACTTCTAACCATATTTCTATACTGGGATTAGCTTGACGACCGAGTGAACAGCGACTCCATGAAATGGTCTATAATAGCGACAATGTCCTTTGAAATTATTGTTAGAAGTCTTTTTTTATTTTTATCACATTTCATCACAACCAATCAATTTGTTACATCAGATTATTTCATTTTATAGCATGACATTCAAAACATAATATTTCCAATGACATAATTACATGAATCCTCAATGAATCATCAAATCAATCAATTAAAACATCTAAAAGCATCATACAAATCACAAAACACAAGTCATATGATCAAAAATATCTCATATATATATATATATCAACATATGTACATCATCAAAATTAGATTGGTATGCCACAATCTGTACCTCGGCATACTCAATCCTCTATAAAAAATAATCATATAATACAATGTCAGTCCAACCCTCTAGCCTCGAGAGCCCCTCGAGCTCTCTGCCTCATCTCCTCCCTCGCCCTGAGGTGGACGAGGTGGTCCCATCGCCGTCTGTGTAGTCCTCATCCTCAACCAGGACGTAGTCCTCGGGGACCCAATCCTGATAGGGTCAGCAATGCCAGCTGGCAGCTGTACCCTCTGACCCTCTGGCACCATCTGGAAGTAGATGCCTTGGTAGAACGCGGTCTGAGCAATCGACCGTGCCAGCTCCTGTGTGCTCGCTCCTCTGCCCCGTGCCCTAAGGCATGCAATCTCGTCTCGCAGCTATGACACCTCAGCCCAGTGTTGTGCGATCGCATCTTGTAGTGTCTGCACCTGGGCCTGCAGACAATCTCTCTCCGCTCGAAGAGTAGCCATCTCGCTACTCTCTCCTGTATCCACGCCCTTGCCCTTATCGGGCGATGGTGGCCTATCCCTCTATGGAGATGGGGGTCTCGCCTCCCTCCTCTCCCTCTCTCTCTACCGCGGCCACTCCTGTGCCTGTGGCCACCTCGTCTCTCTCCCACCGTGACCCTCAGCCGCCTCCATCGTTGCCTGGCACCGCCTCCCTATTCGACACACAACTGCGTGGATCGGTCCCTATGCCCTCGTCATCCGAGGAGGGCGGATGCCTACGTACCAAGCATCGTAGCCATCGGCTACTCCTGCATCGTCCCCATCCACTGGCTAGATGGGGGCATCATCTGCGTCTTGGCTCTAGAACCACTGCATGTCGGGAGCCCCGCTAATAGTAGTGTTATCCCGGACAGTCCGAGAAAACTCGTAGTCCCTCAGAGATGGGATCCCCTGCTATAGACCAAACTGTCTCAAAACTCGATCGTACCTGTGGAGCTCCACCTCTCCCCTCTCCATCCTCAACCAGTAGACTCGCCTAACATGAGCCAACTCCTGTCCGTCCTCGGCCCACCCTAGATGCTCTCTCCATGGCCTCCAGGTGATCTGGTTCGGGACTAAGTCATCTAGTAGCCTCCGGGACATCAGCAAGTCGATCCATCACTGTGCCCCTCTCTGGAGCCACCAGTAGAAGACTCGGGGCCTCTCCCCATCAACTTCTATCAAAGGAAGCCCTATCGGCCTTTGCACTGTAATGTGCTCCCAACACCAAACCTGTAGTAGCGATGTCATAACCAGACATCGGCCGCCCTTGTACATGACCCCATAGAGGATCCTATACAATCGGCATAGAACAAAACTGCCCCAAGAAAACCTGTAGCCATGGTCTCTCATGTCACAGACCACATCTGCCAGCATCCATGGCACCTTGCACCCACTCTGGTGGCACAATAGAAGTCCACCAACCACCCCAGCTAGTACCCATGTGAGTGTAGATGCCCCAAGCATCTGGCGCAGTGCCTCGATATTAACTCCGCCCTTCTCCAGGGCGAAGCTCGGGTCACCGCACAATCGTCCCATAGCGCGGCCCTGATTGGCCATAGGAGTAATCAGTCGTCCTTGTATGGGGATTCTCAAAAGCCTCCATACATCCTCCAAAGTGGGAGTCATCTCCCCTGTTGGTAGCCGAAAACATGAAGACCCTGGATACCACCTCTCTGCTAGGGCCGTCAGTAGCCCCATGTCTGTGGATACTTGTGGCATTTCTGCCACATGCAGTAAGCCGGCCTGTGCCAGCTGATCTCGCTCTGCCTATGTCAGAGCGACCAAGTCATCTCTCAATCCGTTGTACTTCCATTCCCTGCTCTTTAGTAATCCTCTCTGCAAACATAAACAACAAAACAATAAACAATCATTAATCAATAATTCAAGTAAGCAATAATGCAAATTACAAATTCAATTTTGTGTAATTGATGATATCGCCCACTATTGGACGATATCGTCCCAAATTTGAGCATAATCGTCTCCGATTTCGCAGTTCGAAATCGTCCCTAATTTGACGAAATCGTCCCCCTTTCGATGATTTCACCCTCGAGCGAAATTGCCAAAATCGAGATGATTTCGTCCAAATCGGGACGATTTCGTCCCGATGACGTCGACGGCCCAAAAACGGCCGCGATGCTCAAAATTCACCTAAAATCTACCTACAAAGCATGTAAAGTTAAATTAAAGCATTTTAAACTAAGTTTAGACTCTTACCCGTAGACCGCGTCGGACCTCTGTCGATCTATGCATCGTCTCCACCATTTTTGCTTCAGAGCTCTAAAAACCAGAAAATGAACAGTAAAAATGAATTAGGGTTTTACCCTATTTTTCTTAATTTTATTCAAAAATAATTTTTGCTTTTTCGTGTTTTTACCTCAAACATTCGATTTGGTTAAAAACATGGAGGGGGCACCATAGTAAGCTGTCATACGATTCGACCAAGAATCGTTGCCTAAAAATGGGAATAATTTTTCTTTCTCGCAGATCGAGAAGAACTCATATTTAACGCATTTTCTTCGAAAAATTCGCTAAAGAGGGGGCAAAATGTAGCACCCTAAAATTGGCGCAGTAAAATTGGAATAATTACATTCACCTTAGTAAATAATTTAAAATTCAAATTTAACCTCCCAAACCGCCCGTTAACCGTCGAGAAATTCGTTTCCTCCTTTTCCACGCTATTTTTAGAGGTTTTTTTGACCGTTTGACGATATCGTCGTCGATCAGACGATATCGCCCTAGATTTGACGATTTCGTCTGGACTAGGACGTCCAGATGATCTTGTCGCAAAACTAAATTTGCAAAGTTGGAATCTGTTCCAACGGGTCTCCAATCCGGGCAGAAGCGTGTCTGCGCCGTTGGGACCCTTCCCCATTGGAGATCTCCCAAATTGGGATGATCTCCAACCTCCTAACTACTCCCCCTAAGCCTATTTAGTCTCTAGGATTTTCCCTTCCCAACCCCTGGCTGAAATTCTCTGCAAATTGATTCCCTCTATGTTAAAGCATCCCAATATTGCATTTGCATTAGATCTATACCAATTTTGTTGCAGGTACATCATTGTTTTCTAGCCGGAGCCAGCACCCATCGTCGTCGACAAACCTGTTCAGATCGGAGGCGAACCAATCAAATTCGAGACGATTTCGTACTGATGCGAGACGATCTCGACTGCAGTCTGCATTGAGGCAATCAGTGCCTGAAGTTTGCTCTTCTCAACTTTTTTTCTATCATTTTATTCTGCAAATTAGATAATTTATTCAATGTTTATGTTATCTTACATTTGGAGTTCACCCATTTAGCTTAGATTGCATACTAAGATCATGATTTGTCATTAAAATACAGTAATTTGCTTGGATTGTTGTCCATAACTATTTTTCAGTGTTTATACAGTCATTTAGTGTTGTTTCCCTCTGTTAGTACAATAGTATTCATTGTATTTTGTATCTGTTTTTCTGCTTGCAGGTCTCTGATGAATTCGTCTGACGAATTCATCAGATCTCAGATGATTCTGTTAGTCTCAGATGATTCTGTCAGATCTCAGATGATTCTGTTAGATTGCAGACGATTATGTCGGATTCCAGACGATCCAGACTGCTTCAAACATTAGAAGCTTCTTCAGACATCCGGATTAGGTATTTCTCATTTGCATTCTGTAAATTCTCTATTTTTTGCTTTTAAATTTGTTTCCTGTATTCATGGAATTTGCATTTTCATGTAGATTAATCTAGATTCATTCGACCAAACCTAGTATATGAATGCTTAAGGTTAAAAACGAACACATCAAAACACATTCCGAAACCTAGGCGTGGAAACTGCCATTAAATGTTTCCTGGTGAACCCACAATCCATCAAAAAATCATCAAAATACACCTCCCTTGAGAGGTGGGACCTTCGCAAAGTCCTCTCAGTCCGAGTTACCATGCCATCCTTTTCCCATCCTCCTCCGGGCATGGATCCTATAGCCTGAAGGTAGGGATGCGAAAAATTTGGAGCGATACAGGGTTTTATAAAGTCTAAAGATATTTTAATAAACCCAAAGGTTGGGTTTAATACCAAAGGCATTCGAAGCCTTTATGATCTCCGCCAATGTCATGGAAGATAATAAGGAAAGCATCAATGTTTTCAAAGTAGTGGAAGAAGCATATAAATACTATGCCTAAAGTTTAAATTTATTATCCTTGCTCTTAAGTAAAAATATTGGTCTGTGAAAGTAAGTTCTCATGAGTGTATGCAAAAAATGTGATAGAAAAGTGTTGAAGGGAGGAAACTTCTATTTTTGAATTTGCATAAAACAACGTGGTCTAGTGGAATTTTGGAAAGCGCAAAAGTGCTGGCTTGCAAGGGAGTTCATGTTCAAATCACGACGGGTGCATTGTGAGGTGTGTTGAGTCAAGCGCCTACGATGCATGTTCTTTTGCCAAGGCAAAAGGAGAGAGTGGAGATTAAGAAGCACGTGGTGCTTCTTTAATCTCAATGAGTGCTTGGCTCATGTGATGACTTTGGCCATGGTTAAGGCACTCATAGGGGGCAACATTGAGGGTTCAATTCCCTCCAAGGCAAAGGTAATATTTTTTATTTTATTTTTAATTAAATACCTAAGTTGGAGGTATAAGGTTGTTTAGTGGTTGTGTTTGGAAAGTTTTATTTGTAATAAAGTTATGGTAGTTGAGAAGTACCTTTAGGAGTTATACGAAAAATTCTGTTTTTATTTTTAAGTCTTAAAATTGCTATTGTGGAATATTGAAAGGTTAAGACTTTGTGGTTAGTATGTTATTTTGAATTAAGGGTTTTTGTGACTATTGTGAGGATATTAATTATTATTTAAGTTGGAGTGATAAGGTGTAATTTTGATATTATTTTTATGATATGTTTTGTTGAAGAAAATTATCTTCTAACCCTTATTGAGATTGGAAAAGAAGTAATTGTGAGTGTGGCAGATTTGTGAGGTCAACTACTTGACATTCAAAAGGTATGGGAAAATTCT
The DNA here is from genome assembly GCA_028583015.1 of Wollemia nobilis. Lineage (NCBI taxonomy): Eukaryota > Viridiplantae > Streptophyta > Pinopsida > Araucariales > Araucariaceae > Wollemia > Wollemia nobilis. The sequence continues at coordinate 5,783,296 of JAQPPZ010016917.1, read as the reverse complement.
TCTTTGGTTGAATTTGTTGATTGGATTTATTGAAAATTAAGTTTGGAGTGAAAAGGACTTGATTAGGGTTTCCTTTTTTAAAGTGGTTGAGTTATTGATTCAAGGTTTTTTGATTTGAGAGTTGAGATTAAAAACCTTGTTTTATTATTATTGTTGTTGAGATCATTGGTTGAGTGAAGTGTTTGAGTTAATGCTTCAAGGTTTTCTGAAATTGAGAGTTGTGATTAAAATCTTGTTTGATGAGCATGGTTGTTGAAGTGAGTTGTTATACAAATAACTTGAACTAGGGTTTGCAAAGAACATAAGTATCATTTTTATGTAAGATTTTTTGTTGAGCATTGTTGGAAATATTTTGAGTTGGTGTTAAATGCTTGGACTAGGGTTTGTGAGCAAGAGTTGTTTCTTGAAGTGATTAGTTGAGTAGAGTTGATTGAGCCTAGTCAAGTGGATGTATGAAGTGATTGTTAAAGTTCCATAAAATAAACTATACTATATTTTGATTTGAATTGAGATTGAGTTTTGAGAATATAACATATTGAGTCTAACAATTCTCTTTATGATTCTATGATATTGAGTTGAGAAAGTGATTGAGTTTTGATAATAGAACATATTGAGTCTCTAACAATTCTCTTTATGATTCTATGATATTGAGTTGAGAAAGTGATTGAGTTTTAAGAATAGAACATATTGAGTCTCTAACAATTCTCTTTATGATTCTATGAGATTGATTTGAGTTGAGAAAATGATTGAAAATTGAGTATAGAACATATTGAGTCTCTAACAATTCTCTTTATGTTTTTATGAGATTGGATAAGTTGTATGTGAGCTTGTTGAGCAGAGTTGTGCAGTTTCTGTATGGACCTGTTGAGCAGATTTGAGCAGCGTGTGGACCTATTGAGCATATTTGAGTAGGTTCTATGTGGACCTATTGAGAAAATTTGGATAGGTTCTATGTGGACCTGTTGAGCAGATTTGAACTAGTTCTAGATAGGAATTGTAGAGAAGATTTGATCTAGTTCTAGAGAGGACTTGTGGAAAAATTGGTGTGAGCCTTTATGGAAGATTGCAAAGCAAATTTGAGACAAGTCTTTGAGAAGACTTGAGAGCAAAGTTGATTGATTTGTTCAGACCTTGAGTTAAGGTTTGGGGTAGATCTAACAGATTTGAGTCAAGCCTTGAGTTAAGGCTTGAGGATAGATATTGAAGACATATTTGTGCTAGACCGACTGGACTATGTTTAATGCAGATTTGAGAGCAGATTTTGGTGTAGATTTGAGGATAGGTTTGTGCCAGACCAAAAAGAGAGATTGACTAGATTTATGCTAGACTGACTGGACTGTGTTTAGTGTAAGAGTTGAGTAGATCTGTGCTAGACCGACTGGACTATGTTTAGTATAGAATTGAGACTGAGCTTTGGAGGTGATAGAGTAGAGAGGACAAAGTCTCTAGTGGATATAGATCCATCAGCCAGGACATTGAGGACATGTCTTCTGAGTGAGGACAAGAGTATTCAAGTGGAGAGAGATCCACCGGTCAATGTAATGGAGGTAGTGTCTTCTAGAGGATCACCAGCCAGAGCATAGGAGAAAGAGTTCTCTTATGGATAGATATCCACAAACCAAATTTAGGGGATCAACATATCCTTTGGATAAAGGTCCATAAACATTATAATTGGGAAGGATTCTCAAGATATCATTTGAGAAATATTTAGAAGAAATATTTTCTCCATGGAGGTAGCCATCTTTGGGTGAACCACGTTAAATCTATGTCTCTATTGTGTATGGTGTTTTGTGCATTGCTTTGATTACTGCTATTGATACTACTATCTATACACTACATAATATTGATTTGAAAAGAAAATTTAAAAGTACTTTTATACTGTTCACCCCCCTCTCAGTATAAGCTTGTGTTATTCAATTGCTATTAGAGTAGGTTCCTTCAAAAGAGTTTGATAATTTGAAGTAAAAGTGGTCAGGAACACAATAGATCAAAAGAATCAAAGGTGCAGGTTCATCAATAATACAATACCAGTATTTAATGGAAGTGACTTCTTGTATTGGTGTATGCTAATGAGGTTTCACTTGATGGCACTTGGAAATGAAGTTTGGGATGTAGTGGAACTTGGATATGATTCAACAGTAAATCCTCCTACAGATAAGGAAGGTAAAATTCTAATGGATGCAAATTCAAAAGCTATGAATGCAATTATAAAAGGATTGCATAAATCAGAATCTATGAAGGTTATGGATTGTAAAACAGCAAATGAAATGTGGGAACTACTGCATAACATATATGAAGGAGATATAGGTGTTAGGAAAGTTAAGATCATAAATATCAAAGAAGAATTTGAAAATCTAAGAATGCGGGATGATGGAAACATTTGTGACTATCTCAGTAATATTGATGAACTTGTACATGAGATGAGAGGTCTTGGAATGAAGGTCGATGAATCTGATGTTTGTGATAAGATATTGAGAACTCTTCCAAAAAGGTACAGTGAAAAGGTCTTTGCTATAGAAACATCAATTGATAATTACATTCTGAAAAGAAATTATTTACTTGGCATGCTTACAACTTTTGAGATAAGAACAAAAGATCCTATCCCTCTGAAAGAGGCTACTTTCAAATCTAACAAGAAGATAAAGGGTAAGAAGTCAGAATCAAGCAGTGAGTCATCTAGTGATGAAGAAGCAAATTATGGTAGAAGAGATAAAGTTTCCAGAAGACCCATAGATCTTAGATATGTTAAGTGTTTCAATTGTGAAAAGTATGGACATTTTGCAATAGATTGTAAAGAACCAAAGAACAACAATGGTGAAGAAAAACAAGATCACAGGTATAAATAATTAGAAATATATAGGCATCAAAAGAAAAGCAAGGATGGACAAAGCAAACAAACAAAGAAGTTATTCCAAAGACAAAAGAGGAGCTGCTGTGCAGATAATTAAAGTAAGTACTCAAATGATAGTGATGCTAGTTTTTCATACAATGATAGATATGAAGTCCTATTTATGATTGAAGAAAAAGAACTAGTTAAGAAAAAGACTCCACTTATTCTCAAATATTTTAGATGTGGTAACTTTGGAGATTTTTAAGATTATTGTACAAGGGATGGTTATAGTTTCAGTGATGATGAATACGAGAATGCACTTGAAGGACCGGATGAAAATCTTCTAATGGCTTTAGAAGAAGTAAGTGATCCTATAGAAGACAAGCCAAAATAAAGTAATGATGTGGACAAATGCAAACAAATAGAGGATTATTCAGCAAATAATGGTTATGATCTCAAGGGAGAACTTATCTATGCCCTTGACATGGTAAAGAAGGTAAGAAAGCAACACTCTAAACTTTAAATTTATTTTCAAAAATATGATGAAGAGAGAAGATTGCTCATAGAGGATTTAGAAAAATCAAAGGCTAAGGCAAAAAAAGTTTAAAGATAAGTTAGAAGCAAAGATCTTGGAATGTGAGAAGTTAGCACAATAAGTGGCACTACTAAAATAATATTTAGAGGACTCCAAGATCAAGATGAAAATATTCAAGAATAGCTCAAATATTATGGATAAGATAGTCAAGGTACAAAGAAGGTCAACAAACAAAATAGGTCTTGGTTTTGAACAAACTCAAAAGAAACATGAAGGAGAGTCAACTTCAAGTTCTAAAGAGGAAACTTCAGATGAAGATACTTCAGAAGAAGACAATTTAAAAGAAATTTAGACATCAGAGGAAGAGTTGGACAATAAAGAGTTTAACAAAGATAGGAACAATGCACAAAGAAGATACAGATGGAACATCAATCAGAACAAAAGACCAATGAGGTCAAAACAAGGAATCTTCAATGGAAGATATTTTTTATGTCACAGGTTTGGGCACATGGCTTCACAATGTAGGACACATGAAAGATAGGAATATGGGAATGGATAACTTTTCCATGGGTATTTCTACTCATGTACTCAGTTTGGTCACAAGGCAATGAATTACAGGGTTCATGAAAGAAGAGAAAATGACTTCACTAGGAAAAATTCTAAGACATTTACACCTACAAGGAATAATAAAATTAAGTGTTATAAGTGCAATAATTATGGTCACATAGCAAAGTGGTGTAGAGCAGACATTCCATAAATAGGTATGAACAGGAACAGGAACATGAACAAGAATAGGAATAGGAATAGGAATATGAACATGGATGAGAACAGGAACATGAACAGGAACAAGAACCTAGATGTGAATAAGAATAGGAACATGAACATGAATGATGACAGGAGCAGGGATGATGACTTGGATAGAAATAGTCAAAGGATTCAAGAAACTCAGAAAAGAAGGCAAAATATTAAAGGTAAAGAACAATGCTTTTGGGAAGTAGAAATACTCCCACCCTCGAATTAACCACCTCATGAGGAGGTGGGGGAGGGGCTAAGCTAAGAGGCTCATTCTTAGACCCAAGCCCCAAAGGTGACCCTTTGCCATTGATTTCAAAGGGGGAGACATTTGTGTATTGGGGAGAGATTTGATATTTGAGAGAGCATTGAGCTAGGGGGAGCAGAAGGAAAAATAAAGGTCAGGTTTCGATAAGAAGAGTATGGATTGCCATCAATGACAAAGGGGGAGATTGTTGGACATTTTGAGTCCCTAAGTCAAAGTTATCATTGATGTCACCAAATGAAGTCATCATTAATACCAAATATTTCAACAGGAAACAAAGGGGATAAAAATGATTATTTGATATCCAAGAAGAAGGCCAAAGATCAAGTGAAATAGTGCAAAAGATAGAAGTTAAAAATGAGTTATAATATTTATTTTATAAATTATTTAAATTCAGTTTGAATTAAAATTTTATAAATAAATATTAAAGGTACTTTATCAAAGGTATAATATTATAATAGTGGTTATTATAATATTAAATGTGCCATGGTGAAAACCCAAATCAAATATTTATAATTCTTATTATAATGTTTTATAAGGTAAAAGTAGGTTTTATAAAGTCTAAATATATTTTAATAAACCCAAAGGTTGGGTTTAAGACCAAAGGTATTCAAAGCCTTTATGATCTCCATTGATGTCATAGAAGAAAACAAGGAAAGTGTCGACGTTTTCAAAGTAGTGGAAGAAGCATATAAATACTATGCCTAAAGTTCAAATTTATTATCCTTTCTCTTAAGTAAAAATATTGGTCTACGAAAGTAAGAGCTCGTGAGTGTATGTGAAAAATGTGACAGCAAAGTATTGAAGGGAGGAAGCTTCTATTTTTGAAGTTGCATAAAACAACATGGTCTAGTGGAATTTTATAAAGTGCAAAAGTGCTGGCTTGCAAGGGAGTTCGTGTTCAAATCACGACGGGTGCATCGTGAGGTGTGTTGAGTGAAGTGCCTACGATGCACGTTATTTTGCCAAGGCAAAAGGAGAGAGTGGAAATTGAGAGGCATGTGGTGCTTTGTTAATCTCAATGAGCGCTTGGCTCGTGTGATGACTTTGGCTGCAGTTAAGGCGCTCATAGGGGGCAACGTTAAGGGTTCGATTCCCTCCAAGGCAAAGGAAATATTTTTTATTTTATTTTTAATTAAATGCCTAAGTTTGAGGTATAAGGTTGTTTAGTGGTTGAGTTTGGAAAGGTTTCTTTGTAATACAGTTGTAGTATTTGAGAATTACCTTTAAGATTTATAAGGAGAATTCTGTTTTTATTTTTAATTCTTAAAATTGCTATTGTGGAATATTGAAAGGTTAAGACTTTGTGGGTAGTATGTTATTTTGAATTAAGGGTTTTTGTGACTATTGTGAGGATATTGATTATTATTTAAGTTAGAGTGATAATGTATAATTTTGATATTATTTTTGTGATATATTTTGTTGAAGAAAATTATCTTCTAACCCTTATTGAGATTGGCAAAGAAGTAATTGTGAGTGTGGTAGATTTGTGAGGTCAACTACTTGACATTCAAAAGGTATGGGAAAATTCTCTAACAATTCTCTTTATGATTCTATGAGATTGATTTGAGTTGAGAAAATGATTGAGCATTGAGTATAGAACATATTGAGTCTCTAACAATTATATTTATGTTTCTATGATATTGGACAAGTTATGTGTGAGCTTGTTGAGCAAAGTTGTGCAGGTTCTATGTAGACATGTTGAGCATATTTGAGCAGGTTTTGTGTGGACCTGTTGAGAAGATTTGAGTAAGTTCTGTGTGGACCTGTTGAGTAGATTTGGATAGGTTTTGTGTGGACCTATTGAGCATATTTGAACAAGTTCTAGAGAGGACTTGTAGAGCAGATTTGAGCAAGTTCTAAAGAGAACTTATGGACAGATTGGTGTGAGCCTTTGTGGAGGCTTGCAAAACAGATTTAAGAAAAGTCTTTGAGAAGACTTGAGAGTATAGTTGATTGATTTGTTCAGACCTTTAGTTAAGGTTTGGGGCAGATCTAGTAGAGTTGAGTCAAACCTTGAATTAAGACATGAGGATAGAGATTGAAGATAGATTTGTGCTAGATCGACTAGATTGTGTTTAGTGCAAATTTGAGAGCAGATTTTGGTGTAGATTTGAGGACAAGTTTGTGCCAGACCAAAGAGAGATATTGAGTAGATTTGTGCTAGATCAACTAGACTATGTTTAGTGCAAGAGTTGAGTAGAGTTGTGCTAGACTGACTAGATTGTTTTTACTATAGTATTGAGATAGAGCATTGGAGGTGACAGAGTAGAGAGGACAAAGTCTCCAATGGATAGAGATCCATCAGATAGGACATTGAGGATAGGTCTTCTGAGTGAGGAAAAGAGTCTTCAAGTGGAGAGAGATCCACCAGTCAATGCAGTGGAGGTAGTGTCTTCTAGAGGATCACCAACCAAAGTAGAGGAGAAAGAGTTCTCTTGTGGATAGAGATCCACAAACTAGATTTAGGGGATCAACATCTCCTTTGGATAGAGGTCCATAAACATTGTAATTGGGAAGGATTCCCAAGAGATCATTTGAGAAATATTTAGAAGAAATATTTTCTCCGTGGAGGTAGCCATATTTGGGTGAACCATGTTAAATATGTGTCTCTATTGTGTATGGTGTTTTGTGCATTGTTTTGATTACTACTATTGATACTACTATCTATACACTGCATAATATTGATTTGAAAAGAAAAGTAAAAAGTGCTCTTATATTTTTCACCCCCCTCTCAGTATAATCTTGTGTTCTTCATTTACAGAATTCATTTACGTATCAGCTGGAAGATGGGTGATGAGTCATATTTGACTTTGTCCTATATTAGGTTTCAATACTGGAATTCCTTTTATGATGGTTGTTGAAGTTTTTCTCTATTCTTTCGACCATAGAGTCATACTAAATTTTGACATCAGTGGAAATCAGGCATCGTGTTTGAAGAAGTCGGGAATCAGGCACCTTATATGTAGAAGTTGGGAAGCAGGCACCTTCCGTCATATAACAGGAAGCAGGCACCTTCCGTCGTACAATAGGAAGCAAGCACCTAATAGTTAAGTACCAAATGAAAGTCAGACACTTCAAAGGAATTTGGGAACTTGACTTCGTACCTCTTCATCGATATTTCACAGATGTTTTTCCTTCATTAAATTGCAAGTGCCAGGTCCGAGTGGGACCTTGACGAAAATATGCCAAAATGCAACAATTTCCACTAAATCTACATAAATTACACTTAAAGACAAATTTTAGAGAACATGTAAAATAAAATGTTAATTATATATATAAATTCCATAAAACATTTATATCTACAAGAAAATATGCCGCACATTATGGGGAAAAGAGTACAAAAAATGAGCAATTTTGTGGCTCATCACACATAGATAAGATTATCATGTTTTTGGTATTTTTCACATTTTCACACATAATCATGAATGTCCTTTTATAGGATGACCAATAATATCCTATTTGGAGGAGCTTCTTAGTGAAGGCACTTCCATTGAAGTGACCACCATATACTCCCTCATGAACATCTTGAATTACTCGTTTAGCTTTGTTCGAATTTAGGCACCTAAGAAGGATGCCATCAAAATATTGTTTATATAAGATGTCTTTGATTATTACAAACCCGTAAGCTCATTGCCTTAGATTCTTTCATTCGTTGTAATTTATAACTTTTGACAAAGTGCCACACTTGAGAAAGGTGTAAATATCCTTGTACCAAGGGTCAAGGATAGGGGCTTATTTAGTAGCAAATATTTCTAATGGTCTTGACTAGACTGCAAAGTTATAGGCTACTTTATTTATCAAATAATAATTGTTGTCTATTCATTCTCTAGTTCTAAATATATGAGTGAGTTAGTTGTTGCTATAACATCTGCTTGATGACTACTGGAGTGTGGAATGGTGTCAATGATGACTTTATCAAAAGCAACCATCACCTTATCCACAATGGCATTATATGGTTTGAGTTTATCGTCTTTTGTTTGATAAACTCTATTGATTTGATTGACAATTTATTATGAATATCAAAAAATGGAGAGAGATGTTAATTTTGAGGCTAGGGATGATGAGGCAAAAAAATGCCTCATTATTTCATCATTTTGCATATGAAAAAATGCTATATTTTGATCAATAATATAGTTATTTGCCAAATATATGATTAAAATGCATTATTATGTTGATGTTAGCATGAATAAATGTTAATAAGTACTATTATGTTATTTTGATTATTTTTGGCACTTTTTGTCATATTTTTGCATGATTTTAGTAGTAAAAATACATAATAGAAAAAACTAGCAAATAAAGGCTTTATGAAATCTGATTACCTAAGTGAATTTAAAGTGGTTTACCACCTCAAACAAGTTCCTAGGATGATGTGGCATCAAGAAAGCTATGTTTTAGTTGAAACATGACATACTACAGTTGGATACAAAATATGCAGAAGCAACTTCAGAACATTTAGGCAACCACTTGCAGATTAATAGGGAAACACCGACAAACACCAAAAGTGAAGCTAAAACAATTTGGGGATTGTCAAAGAAATTAGGAACGACCCACCAAGTAGTTGAAAGTGATCCCACGTGACCATATTGAAGCCAACAACATTTGATACGTGTGCAAGTTGATATTTCTAAGCTACTACAAAAATGATAGAAATAGCAAAAAATAGATTTTTAACCAAATGTCTAGGAAAATGAGCAATATGGCATGTGGATATATTTGTGACCAATGATATTAATCTATTAATAACCTATTTCCCATAGAATTGGAGGTAAATATAGTTGCACACTTGGCTACAAACTAGATTTTGTCCTAATTCTAGACTAAGTCAGTTGCAGCCAGGCAACAAATCAAGAGCCAACAATAGGATATATTAATTTGCATTTGTTGAACATAGGCTTAATATGTGGAAAAAATTGTATAAATTAATCCTCCACCTACTTTGAAAGAGTTGGAAAAAGGTTAGAAAAACTAGATAATAGACAATATTTTTAGCAACTTTTGTAATAGTATGAATTTTCCAATAAAAGTGTAGTATTTTCCATATCATGTTGATGTCTTGAGTGGATAGTTAGAGTTTATATTTTGGTGTGTTATACCTTATGTTGGACATAGGAGCAAGGGACCACTATTAGGGTTGGTGGAAGGAGTTGTTTCAATTTTTATAAGTTTTCTATTTATGTTCATTTTTTGTCAAAAAGTTGTTAATTTCTTGTTAGAATGTTGTATCTATTTTTGCTCTATTTTCCAGCATGAATGTGTGAGTGTGGTTTTTTAGCTAGTTGACCTTATTTCCTTATTTATTTTGATTATTTTTGGCACTTTTTGTCATATTTTTGCATGATTTTAGTAGTAAAAATACATAATAGAAAAAACTAGTAAATAAAGGCTTTATGAAATCTGATTACCTAAGTGAATTTAAAGTGGTTTACCACCTCAAATAAGTTCCTAGGATGATGTGGCATCAAGAAAGCTATGTTTTAGTTGAAACATGACATACTACAGTTGGATACAAAATATGCATAAGCAACTTCAGAACATTTAGGCAACCACTTGCAGATTAATAGGGAAACATCGACAAACACCAAAAGTGAAGCTAAAACCATTTGGGGATTGTCAAAGAAATTAGGAAGGACCACCAAGTAGTTGAAAGTGATCCCACGTGACCATATTGAAGCCAAAAACATTTGATACGTGTGCAAGTTGATATTTCTAAGCTACTACAAAAATGATAGAAATAGCAAAAAATAGATTTTTAACCAGATGTCTAGGAAAATGAGCAATATGGCATGTGGATATATTTGTGACCAATGATATTAATCTATTAATAACCTATTTCCCATAGAATTGGAGGTAAATATAGTTTCACACTTGGCTACAAACTAGATTTTGTCCTAATTCTAGACTAAGTCAGTTGTAGCCAGACAACAAATCAAGAGCCAACAATAGGATATATTAATTTGCATTTGTTGAACATAGGCTTAATATGTGGAAAAAATTGTATAAATTAATCCTCCACCTACTTTGAAAGAGTTGGAAAAAGGTTAGAAAAACTAGATAATAGACAATATTTTTAGCAACTTTTGTAATAGTATGAATTTTCCAATAAAAGTGTAGTATTTTCCATACCATGTTGATGTCTTGAGTGGATAGTTAGAGTTTATATTTTGGTGTGTTAGACCTTATGTTGGACATAGGAGCAAGGGACCACTCTTAGGGTTGGTGGAAGGAGTTGTTTCAATTTTTATAAGTTTTCTATTTATGTTCATTTTTTGTCAAAAAGTTGTTAATTTCTTGTTAGAATGTTGTATCTATTTTTGCTCTATTTTCCAGCATGAATGTGTGAGTGTGGTTTTTTAGCTAGTTGACCTTATTTCCTTATTTATTTCTCATTTCATTTCTGCAATTTCATTTACAACATTTTATTTACAATTTCAACAACAATTTCTTGCTTTAGCAAATTCTGTTTCAGTAGCTCAATTTTCAACATTTGTTAATTTAGTTGATTTCAATTCAACATTTACATTTTATAGCACTTCAATTTAGAAAAATTGATGTAGTTTATCTTTTCCTTTAGTACAATTCAATTCTAAAAATTAGACTAGTTTGAATTCTACAAACTAAGTAGGTTTCAATTCTACAATTTAGTGATAATTTGATACTTGCAAGAACCATTTGAATCTCTATTCCTACAAGATAAGCAAGTGCCCTGATTTATGAACTATAGAACTACCAACCTCCTCTATCATATATAGCCTTGGAAACTACCTTGGATTTGACAAATTAAAATTAAAAGATGAGCATTAACGACACTCATCAAAGGATGCTTGAAGCCCAAGGATAATTCCTTCATATTCGACTATGTTATTGGTACACAAAAATTGAAGCTTAAAGGATAAAGAGATAACAATTTGTTGGGTGACACTAGGATGAGTCCTACCTCGATGCCTTTGACAAATGTTTCTAGACCACTTCAAGGCTACATATCATTTTGTTGGGATATTCAATCACTATGGGATGACTAGTTGGTAGGGGGTTTGTTGTGGCCATTCCACAACTAGCCCCAAAATTGGGGACCCACCTTAAAATTTTGGTTTTTGAGGAGTTTTAAGTGCTAATTTTGGTAGATTCCACGGTTTAGCATTGGCTAATGTTTTCATTTTTTACTAGTTTTGCTAGTGTTTTAGGTTAATAGGTTTTGTTTATTTTGATTAGTTTTAAATTTTTCCTTTATTGTGATTTTCAATGAGTAAAATTTTTGAAATTAGTTATTTGATTGCTTTATAAAAAAAAAAATTATAATTCTAATAAATATATATGTGTATATATATGTTTATTATAATTATGAAAATAAAACATTCAAAAATAATATATTAATATATATGCATATATATTAATAAATAAATCAAAATAAAAGAAAAAGTAAAAAAATAATAAAAAAGAAAGAAAAAATTATATATATATAATCTAATAAATAAAAATAAAAGAAAATAATAAACAAAGAAAGAAAATATTATATATATATATATATATATATATATATATATATATATATATATATATATAACATAATCAATCTTTTCATGCTTGTCGGATGGTTTTGGGCTTTAAAGTATTTAGTTTTAAAGTTTTAGATTGACTAGTTAATAGGGTAAAGGTTGTAGATTTTTGTTTTTTTTTCTTCAATGCTAATTCACGTGTTTTACATGCAGGAAATACATGGAGTAAAAGATTAAAACGTTTGGAGGTGTTTCAAAAAAATTAAACGCGAACAAGCCAAACAAAAAAAAAGGGAAACGAATAGTTTTTCTAAAATAGAGAAAGGTGAGCCGCGTTGGAAAAGGAAAAGACATGCATGGAGATGAAAAGAAGATGTTAATATGAAAAATTTAAAAATAGAAGCAGATGCAATTGCAAGGGCTGGTTTTTTTTTTTTGCAAAGACCAGAAATGTTGCTGGAAAATGGATGTAAAAAAAAAAAATTATTTTAATGCAATAGGCTTTTTCAAAAAATTGGATTTTGTTAGTTAAATAAGAGGAGAAAGTGTTTTGCAGTGCTTTTGTGATTAAATTTCCCATTTTTCTCTTTCTCTGGTTTTGGATTTATAGAAGATATTTGATGCATTTCATGGTCACACCATTTAATGTTTAAACCTTGAAGATTTATTTTCTATGTCCTTAGAAGCTTGCATCTAACTTATTTCGGGATTGTGCAAATGCAGGTTAAAATAGATTAGGTTGTATCCAAAAGTTTCTCATATCTTCGGTTTTGCAAGACGGGGTACCATCAAAATGATAAAGCTTTGCATGTTTACATTTTCAGCTTTCAAGTTATTTCCAGATTTTCATTTTTTATTTTCTAACTTTTCTTTTTGCAGATTTTTATTTTTATTTTTGAGGATTAAAATAAAAATAAAAAAAATTAAATGACAAAAATAAATACATGGGTGTGAAGAATGAGATACAATATTTCATCCGAAACAAATTCGAACTCATTCCGAAGCCATTTCAATTTTATAAAAATTGTTGAAAATTGTTGTTTTATGCAGATTTTTATAATTTCGAAATTTTATTTTTTCACATTTTGAAGGCAAATCAGATTTTTTAACTTTGCATTTTTATTTGTAAGCATAAATGAACTTTCCTTTATGAAAATTTCAATTTCATTAAAGGGGGTAAATTTTTATGGCATTCCATAAGCTATCATTTTTGGAGCAATAAATTCACCTTTCTTTATGAAAATTCTGATTTCATTAAAGAGAGGTAATTTATACATTACATCAAAGGCTATTGTTTTAAAGCATTAAATTATTTCTTCTTTATGAAAATTATGATTTCATTAAAGAGGGATAATTAATAATGACATTTTAAGGCCATTATTTTAAGGCAATAAATTGTTCTCTTTATGAAAATTAATTTCATCAAAGAGGGATAATTTATTTATTATATCAAAGGCTAAAAACAAAGTGGGCATCCTTATTTATCTTCATGATAGAAGCTACATTTAATGAATTCTTTCATCATTTGAAATTCATATTTAGAGATAGGTTTTAATCTTCTATTTCATGTTTAAAGTAGGATTTAATGCAAGATAAAACTTGTTTAAAATCTACTTAATCAAAGGAAGATAAAATCTACCTAAAATACTCCAAGATAAAAGGAATTAAGGCACTACATCATGGTCATATGAGGGCCAATTCACATTTGCTTTTCTTTAAGTTTTATGAACAATCATTAATATAGCATGGTAAAATAAACCAACACATGCCCCTTGTTAACAATTACTTGCAATCACTAAGGTGTTCCTAGCATTTATTTGATATATCTTCATTGAGATTACTAATACACATGTGCAATGCTTATATAGCGAAACCTTGGAGAAGTTGTTTTTGTTTTAACTTCTTTGCAAGAGAGGGTTTTGTGATCAAAATCCTAAGGTGAGTGTGGTTTTGCAATTGGGCAAAATTACCACTCAACATTTTGGTGCTAGAAGGAGGGCATGAATTGGTGTTATTTTATTTATGCTAAATTGTTCATTGTTGTTTCAAATGCTTTGAATTATTCATGCAATGAATAATATGATTTTGGTGTAACCTTGAGAGCTCTAAATTGCTAAATGTTTCAAGTCCTTTTGACTAGCATCTTTGGCCTCTTTTAGCACTCAACACTTTGGGAGCTAGGAGGGCCTGAATTGGTTTATTTTATTGCTATTTAGATGCTAAATTGTTCATGTTACTTGAAAGATTTATTTAAAGACATTGGTCTTGACTAATGAGATTTTGTTGATCACTTTCATTGATTCTAACATTCTCTATTTTGATGATGCATTAATGCTAATCTTGTTGCAAATTGGAGAATGTTCTTTGATGCCATGGTTTAATTGATGCATATCTTTTGGTTGATGCTAACCATATTTTGGGAATATTTCTTATTGTGAGGTGTTGCTAACAATAATTTGTTGTTGTCATTGTTAATCACATCACAACTTAATCAAATGGCTACAAATACTGGAAAGTGGTATGGGGTGCATGGTAATCCTTTGAACATTAGTGGAGATGCTCATGAATTACCCAAGAACATAAAGAAAATTTTGCCCAAGTTTAAACACAATGGCACAATATTAGCCGAGGAGCACATCTAGTCCTATGTGGATATCCTAGTTAGATGGAATGTCGAACATGAGGATGTGGCTTGTAGATTGTTTCCTTGGAGCCTAGATGATACGACATATGATTGGTACATCAATCTACCCACTAGCTCTATTACGTCTTGGGCCCAATTAAAAACTGCTTTTATCAATCAGTTTAGGTTGCCCATAGATCTTGCCATGATTTATTATCAATTTGCTTCTTGCAGGAGGGAACCTAATGAGCCATTGAGAACATTCAACATGAGATTTCGAAAGCTCTATGCAAGATTGATTGCTCCCTTTACTATTGTGGAGAGTGCTGCTCTTCAAATATACTTTGGGGCATTAGATCCCTTGCTTGCCATGTTCACTAGGATAAATCCTTTGGTCACTACCCTTGCCTCGGCCTACATGGAAGCTATGACTGTAGATCAACAATTAAGGCCACAAGGTGTAGGGATGGAGCAATTACCTATGGTAGGACAACTAGGGGCTTACAATCAAATCTCGATGATAAACCAAGCATGGGCACAACAAAATTTGATGTCAAACGCTTTGTCCTACAATCAATTTTATCCTACCATACCCACTTATACTCCCACATGCGCTTATACGAGTACATCTATCCATCCAACCACTCCATCATGGTTAGAGAACCATTTGGTCACTCATGGAGCCATAACAACAAGCACTCAAGCTTTACCTACTTATGTCAATCCAACTAATCCTACTACTTCTACCACCCAACCCAAGGAGCTTGTGTCGAAAATAAAAGATCGAAAGAAGTTGGTTAAGAAGTTAAGTAGAGATATGGTTCCATTACAAAAACAAGCACATCAAAGTATGCTTCCAAATCATCCTAGGAATCAAGTTCATGATACTAATCTTAATGATATTCCATGTTATGCTCCTGTAGATGATAGAGAAGGTCTAGATCTGACTTACATTGAAGTAAATGCTTATTCAGAATTTCTTGAAGAGCTTGAAGATTTTGGAGAAGAAATACTATGGATGGGTAACAAGGAGTTGGAACCAAATGATCACCATTTTGTTTGGGAAAGAAAGGATTTAGAATCATTATTCACAAAGGAGGATTGGGATGATCATAGAAAGAAGAATGTAAAAATTGATCCCATTATAGAAACCCCTAAGCCATCAAAAGTGGTTGAAAGTGAGTTTGAAAGAGAATCAATAAATGAATTCGAAGACATAACAGAATTTCACCACTTGTTCTCGGAAGATACTTTGGATGATATTGTTGAAACTGATGGCCAAGAAAACCCACACCTTCCAAATTATGATAAAATTGAATCATGGGTTACCAATGTGGATTATGATAGCCTTACAAATTTGAATACAAGAAATAACCCACTTTTGGAAATAATTGAACCATCTAAGGAAGGTGAAGATGAATTTGATGAGAAACATGTTGATGAATTGGAAGATGACGAAGAAGTAGTTGAGCATCATAACTTGATTTTGGAAGATGATTACTATGATTATTGGAAGAAATGGGAAGAATATGCTCACTTCAAACTTTCTAATGAATTTTTTGTGTCAATTGATATGTAGGATAATACAATTGCTTTCTCACATGAGGATATTACAAGTCCTGTACAATCCAAGAAAGTTTTGGAAGAAGGGTTGGAATCTCATCAATTATTGGAAAATGATAATGATTCTACTACCATGGATAAAGAAGGGGAACCACTTGCTTTGGTCCTCTTTGAGGGGCAAGAAATTAAAAATATTGATCCACCTTTTGGCTCAACAATGTATATGCCATCTCAAAATGAGGAAATTTTAGAACCTGAATGGTTTGGGTTTGATATCACTGATGATCCAATTGAAAATGTTACTTTATTTGAAACAACTCAAGCCATTGATCATAAAAAGATGTTATGTGACACATATCTTGAGAAGCTAGGTTCTTGTTTTGAAAAAGATGGGTGTATGTTTGATTGGGTGCCTAACTTTGGTATTTTTGAACAGGTGTTTGATGATGATGAAAGTCATGAAGAAAAAGGAAAGATTACAAATGCTCACAAAGGTTTGTCAAATGAAAATATGCAAAAGGTAAAATCTCACCCTTTGTGTTCTACCATTCGAACTTCAGGTAATGGTTTGCCTAATTGTTTGTTGGATTCAAATGCTATCAATGATGAAATGCCATTTGTGGTTGATAAAGAATTTGACTTAATTATTCCTCACACCACTAATGATATTGCTTTGTTGAATGAAGTTGATGTGATTAAATTGTTGAATCAAGTTCATCAACAATTAATAATCGAATCTAGGATAAAAAATTATGATGATTCTCATTTAATAGATATCCTAGATGCTTGCAAGTGGTTACATAAATTTGATTGGCCTACAAATATGAAAAATGAATTGGCTTTAAAGTTTTTAGAAATAGGCTCTTGTTTGCAAGATCTCATATTTAAAAAGGAGAGCCTAATTCTAAAACATGAATTGAATTGTGAAATTTGCATCTTAAAGAGATAGACAAGAAAGAATTGAAAATCAGTTATTGTCTAATCAATTTAATGATTTGAAGCTCACCTATGGGATTGTTAATAGAACTAAATCAAATTGGTGGGGTGAGAGAGGCAAGATGAAAATTGTTGCATGGTTTGGCCTAATCTTGTTTTTGTTGGATTTATGTAAAACTTGGCATGTGTATCATGTTATATATCTTTTGAAATGCGCTAATCATGTTTGGGATCCAGGAAAGTGATAGCTCAAACTTTGCATCATCGTGTACCATATTGTACATTTGTATATAATTTTGGTTTTGGCTTTTTATTTTTGTGCTTTGTCCTTGATTTTTGGTTTGGATTTAGTTTTGGTTTGTGTTTTTAGTTTTGTGTTTTGGGTTGTTCCCTTGTTTTGAGGTTATGTTTCATGGTCGCTAACTAATGGTCTCTTGCCCATTTTTTGTGTTCCTTTGTTAAGTAGGTTGGAATACCTAATCTGAAAGTAGGTGAACCTGAGAAAAGGGGGATGAGTTATTTTGTGATCATGCTCAGATTTTGGGACTAAAATGGTGGAGAGTGGAACAATGAAACATTTTGCTAAAGCTCCACATGTAACTCACATTTTAAAGGGTATTTCTAGAATTCCTGAAGGATGAAGTTATCTTGATTTGCAAATTAAGGCTAAATTCTAACATGCTCAAATTCAAGTGTTACATAGAGGTTTGCAAAGTTCTCTATAAAAGAAGAATACAAGCAATGCAAAGATTGATCAAATTTGTCACCAAGTTTAGATAAACTCCACCGGGGCTATAGATGCTTGACTGGAAGTGGGGCTCTGTCTAGACAAAGCTTGATATATAAAAAAATGAGCATCGAAAAGCTTGATCAAATCAGTCACCTAGTTCAAAAAATCTCCATTGGGGCTATGGACGCCTGACTAGCAGTGGGGCTCTGTCTGAACAAATTATGCTCAAAAGAGACTTTGCAAAATATTATTCAAAATGAAATATTATGAGCAATATTTTATAGCCTAATGCAAGTCAGGTGATGGAATCCGAATGGTTTTCAAGGATACAAAATGAATCACTTTTGCACACACTGAGCAAAGGCAGATGGATTAATTATTTTTATTTGAAGTTGTTTACCCCCACCTTCTCGGGACATCATTGAATAATTTTATTTCGCTAATATTTGATGTTCTCATTTCAGATTTGGGTTCTTCACCCGAAATGCTCAGGAGCATTTCCCAGTAGAGTCGCCATTTGTTGTGGCCATTCCACAACTAGCCCCAAATTTAGGGACCCACCTTAAAATTTTGGTTTTTGAGGAGTTTTAAGTGCTAATTTTGGTAGATTCCACGATTTAGCATTGGCTAATGTTTTCTTGTTTTACTAGTTTTGCTAGTGTTTTAGGTTAATAGGTTTTGTTTATTTTGATTAGTTTTAAAGTTTTCCTTTATTGTGATTTTCAATGAGTAAAATTTTTGAAATTAATTATTTGATTGCTTTATAAAAAAAATTATAATTCTAATAAATATATATGTATATATATGTTTATTATAATTATGAAAATAAAACATTCAAAAATAATATATTAATATATATACATATATATTAATAAATAAATCAAAATAAAATAAAAAGTAAAAAAATAATAAAAAGAAATAAAATTATATTATATTATATTATTATATATAATATAATCTAATCTAATAAATCAAAATAAAAGAAAAAGTAAAAAATAAATAATAAACAAAGAAAGAAAAGATTATATATATATATATATATATATATATATATATATATATAATCTAATCTAATCTTTTCATGCTTGTCGGATGGTTTTGGGCTTTAAAGTATTTAGTTTTAAAGTTTTAGATTGACTAGTTAATAGGGAAAAGGTTATAGATTTTTGTTTTTTTTTCAATGCTAGTGTTTTACATGCATGCAGAAAATACGTGGAGTAAAAGATTAAACCGTTTGGAGGAGTTTCAAAAAATTAAGCGTGAACAAGCCAAATGAAAAAAAAAAAGAAACAAATAGTTTTTCTAAAATAGAGAAAGGCAAGCCGCGTTGGAAAAGGAAAATACATGCATGGAGACGAAACGAAGAGGTTAATCTGAAAACTTTAAAAATAGGAGTAGGTGCGATTGTAAGGGCTGGTTTTTTTTTGCAAAGACTAGAAATGTTGCTGGAAAATAGATGTAAAACAAAAAAAAAAATTCAATGCAATAGGCTTTTTCAGAAATTTGGATTTTGTTAGTGAAATAGGAGGAGAAAGTGTTTTGCATGCTTGGATTAAATTTCGTATTTTTCCCATTTTCAGGTTTTGGACTTATAGATGATGTTTGATGCATGTTAATGGTCACACCATTGAATGTTTAAACCTTGAAATTTATTTTCTATGTCCTTAGGAGCCAACACTTAATTTATTTTGATTGTGCAAATGGTTGTTAAAATAGATTAGGTTGCATGCAAAAGTTTCTCATATCTTCAGTTTTGCAGGACGGGGTACCATCAAACTGATAAAACTTTACATGTTTACATTTTCAGCATTCAACTTATTTCCAGATTTTCATTTTTTATTTTCTAACTTTTATTTTGCAGTTTTTTTTAATTTTCGAGGATTAAAATAAAAATCAAAAAAAATTAAAATGATAAAAATAAACACATGGGTGTGAAGAATGAGCTACAACATTTCATCCAAAACAAATTCGAACTCATTCCGAAGCCATTTCGATTTTATAAAAATTGTTGAAAATTGATGTCTTATGTAGATTTTTATAATTTCGGAATTTTATTTTTTTACATTTTGGAGGTAAATCAGATTTTTAAACTTTGCATTTCCATTCATAAGCATAAGATGACCTTTCCTTTATGAAAATTTCAATTTCATCAAAGGGGGTTAATTTTTATGGCATTCCATAAGCTATCATTTTTGGAGCAATAAATGCACCTTTGTTTACGAAAACTCTGATTTTTAAAAAGAGAGGTAATTTATATATTACATCAAAGGTTATTGTTTTAAAGAATTAAACTATTTCTTCTTTATGAAAATTATGATTTCATTAAAGAGGGATAATTTATGATAACATTTTAAGGCCATTATTTGAAGGCAATAAATTGTCTTATCTTTATGAAAATTATTTTCATCAAAGATGGATAATTTATTTATTATATTAAAGGCTATCTTTATCTTCACGATAGAAGCTATATTTAATGAATTCTTTCATCATTTAAAATTCATATTTAGAGATAGGTTTTAATCTTCTATTTCATTCTTAAAGTAGGATTTAATGCAAGATAAAAAACTTGTTTAAAATCTACTTAATCCAAGGAAGATAAAATCTACCTAAAATACTTCAAGATAAAAGGAATTAAGGCACTACATCGTGGTCATATGAGGGCCAATTCACATTTGCTTTTCTTTAAGTTTTATGAACAATCATTAATATAGCATGGTAAAATAAACCAACACATGCCCCTTGTTAACAATTACTTGCAATCACTAAGGTGTTCCTAGCACTTATTTGATATATCTTCATTGAGATTACTAATACACATGTGCAATGCTTACATAGCGAAACCTTGGAGAAGTTGTTTTAATTTCTAACTTCTTTGCAAGAGAGGGTTTTGTGATCAAAATCCTAAGGTGAGTGTGGTTTTGCAATTGGGAAAAATTACCACTCAACAGGGTTGTTGCCAACTAATCGACTATAACTTATCCTTTTATTGAGTTTTTACTAATGAACTTGAGATAAAATTCATTAAGATCCATTACCCATTTATATGACCTACCCAAGAGATAGGGTTTGGACATAAGGTATCTTAAAGGATCCACTTTGGCTATGACATAAGTTTTATGACTTATTTTGTAATGTCTCACCTTTTGAGAAGTGAAGACCACTACCAAGAATAATTTTTCTAAATTTGTGTACCACATTTTGTAACTAACTAGGGTTATCCTAATATAGTAGATAGACCTTTCTCTATGTTGATCATCATATTGTGCCAACATGGCACCCAAGGCATGGATGATTGCTACCATATATAATAACAATGGTTTAAGGGGATAAAGTGGGATAAGCACTAGCACAGATAGAAGAAACGAGATCAAGTGGGATAAGCCTTTTGAAACTCTTCATCCCATTTGAACTCAGTATATTTCCTTAGAATTTTGGAAAAGGTTTTATGTTTATCAACCAATTGAAAAAAACCTCCTAATAGCTTGTAATTTGCCTTGTAGACTTTGAAGCTAGGTTAGATTTTTAGGTGGCATTTTTGTGATGGCATATATTTTTTCTAGGTCTACTTTAATGCCACACTAAGAGACTATAAATCCCCAAACATTCCTAAGATTACTCCAAATATACATTTGTAAGGCTTTAGATGGACCTTATATTCCCTTTATTTCTCAAAGATACATCTCAAGTCTCTAACATGATATTTTAATCTTATAGATCATCCTCAAATATCTTCAACGATCTTCAATGATATCGTGCATCATATCATGAAATATGTATGTCATGGCACATTGATATGTTGCTCCAATGTTCTTTAAACTAAAGGGGCATGACCTGATAGCAAAAGGTTCCCCAAGGGGTAGTAAAGGCTATCTTGGATTGGTCTTTTGGTGCAATTTAAATTTAATTCTATCTAAAAAATCTATCCATTAGAGATAACATCCTACATCCTATGATAAATCAATGATCGTATCTATATTTGGAAAAGGAAAGTAATATTTAGGACATGCTTTATTTATACCCTAGAAATTAGTATAGACATGCACGATAATTTCCTTTTTAGCCATAGGTACTACGTTGGAAATCCAATCAGAGTAATTGATTGCTTTTATAAGCCTAACTTCTAAATTTTTTTGAAGTTTTGTAATAAGTAAAGCAAATTTTAGGTGCATTTTCCTTAATTTTTGCTTTACTGGTTTGGCATCCAACTTAACAACCAGATGATGGACTACTAGAGATGGATCTAGTCTAGGCATACCTGAATAAGACCATGCAAGAATGTATAATTCAATCAAAAGTTGTGTATTCTTCACACTCTTCGATAGTTAGGACTTTTCTCAACTTAATAATTTTAGGATCATCTTGGGAATCTATGTTTATGTTGATCGTTTCTTCTATCAATATGTAAGATTCATTTTCCAGCTATGGAGGGGTGGGTAATACCCCTAAAATTTTGAGTTATTCAAGCTCTAAAGTCCATTTTTCAAGGTTTTATGATTGTGAGGGATGTGTAATTAATAATAAAGACTCTTCACTAGGGATATCTTCTTGGTAAGGACAATCAACGTATCTCTAGAAGGGTTATGTGGTAAAACTTCCACCTCACAATCATTTACATCAAACATTGATAAGAGACTTTATATTGGTTGTAGTAAAATACTATTTTCTTATTGAGGTAGAGTTGACTTATTCTCATCACCAAGGATACTCTCAAGGATTTTTTTGGATCCTTATTTGGTTTCCTCAATAAATTTAGGGTGGAAAATGCTTAAGGCATTTATTTGACTAGATTGTGAAAATAAGTTGAAAAACAGAAGTGGGAAGGTTCACTACCCTCCTCATCACAATCCAATCCTTTGATTAAGGTGACATCACCTCAAAACTCATCGAAGTAAAGGTATACTTCATCATCATTGTTATCCGAAGAGGAGTAGGGTGACCTTTCATTAGGGTTGGGGATATATCTTAATACGTAGCATCTTGGCCAAGCTTTAGAATCTATAGGTTCTTTGATACCTTATTCGTGGGGTCCTAGGCCTTTTCATTGATAACTAAAGTTACATAGGATCTACTTAGATATAGGATAAAAGTTGGATAAATAACATGAAGCATACTTCCTATCTTCTTCCATGGATTCTTTCCTCGGTTCCAACAAAAACAAAAGTGTAACTTCCTATTTGCATGAACATCCCTTTTTTGGAGGGTAGTCCCAAAGTGTGAGGTAATGGGGGAAACCTAGCTAAGTCTAAAGCTACTAGCTCATTATGTTGGTTGTTGAGGTTTATGTGATTAATTTATTAGGATTATGTGATCAAACTCTTTACCAATATAAAGGGTAAGTTTACCACAACCTCTTCACAAAATAATTTTTACACAAAGCATCAAGTCCTTTTGTACACCTTATAATCTCCAAACTCAATATTTTAATTCAAATAAGTTCATAAAAAATAACATACATAGCAATTTTCCTTGTACACCTTATACTCTCCAAACTCAATATTTCACTTCAACAATTTCATAAAAAACAACATACATATCAATTTCCCTTGTACACCTTATAATATCCAAACTCAATATAATAAAATCATTCACCACATACACAAATGTCACAATAAAAATATTTTAATCTTTTCACCTTATAACTCCCCTAACACTTGGCATCCATAAAAATTAAAATATTAAAATTGCATACCTTTTATTTCCTCCACAACCTTCGATGCTTTTGACCATGACTTAGGTTCTCCAAGGGCTACACCCTCATGTGGGACACTCAATGCTCACTCCTCAACGACTCTCCGTAAAACACACTAAAGGCAAAAAGAGGTAAGCACCAATGTCATCGATCATGGGATTCGAACCGTGGTCACACCACAAGCAAAGCCTCAATAATTTCAAACTTTCCAACTGTGCTATCACCACTAGTGGGATAGCCAAAGTCCATACTGTCCAAAAACATGAAACCCTCACGTGCATGGAACAAAAAAATGTTCCCTCCTCCTCGGATGCAAAGAACAAATCAACACAACGCATGTAATAAATTGGAGATCATCGAGAAAAAAAATTGCTTGGTAGTCTTTGGAAATGAAATCATTTCCTTATTTATATGCATACCCTTTGTCTTCAATATGTTAGTGGACATTCGAATTCAAATTTGAATTTGAATATTAAAATTAATTTTAAATATTAAATAAATATTTAAATTAAACCTTAGCACCCATCATTATTTAAATTAAAATTTTAATTTAAATTAAATTTGCTTGTGGGTCTTTTTCAACTTGGTCCTTGATCTTCTTCAGCTATATTATTATTTAATTTGAACTTGCCTCTCCTTCCTTGGGTCTTCATCCTTTGGGCCCTCCTGGGTATATAATATTTAAAAATAAATATTATAACCTATTGCTTTTCAAGACCTTCTTGCTTTTGGAAGAAACACCTAATGTCCTCAAAGATGACGAACATAGCACAAAAATGCTTTTGACATCAATGACCAAAAAACTCCTCAAAATGTCCAACAATCTCCCCCTTTGTCATTGATGGCAAGCCATTTTCTTTTACCATTCATTTTACCTTTTTCTATTCTGCTTCACTTGAGAAACTGCTCTTCCTAACTGAATGCTCTCCCCCTAACTCAAATCTCTCCCCCTTTCTCAGCAATGGCAAAGGGTTACCTTTGGAGCCCGAGACTAAAAATGAGACTCTTATCTTAGCCCCTCCTCCATCTCCTCTTGAGGTGGTTAATTTTGGTGTGGGAGTATAACTACTCCTAGATTTTCTCATAGATACTCAAAAGTCTCTTTCAAAAGTGGCTTAGTGAAAATATCTACAATATGCTCCTTTGTAGTAGAATATTCCAACCTGACCTTTTTATCTATCACATGCTCTCTCGAAAAATGATAATCAAAATGTGCTTTTTCCTGGAGTGCATCACTGGATTATTTGAGATATTTATAGCACTTGTATTATCACATAGTATGGGAATAGGATGATCATATTTTATCTTAAAATCCTCTAGAGTTTGCTTCATCCACAATACCTGTGTACAACTTGCAACCGCTGCAATATACTCTACCTCTGCTATAGATAAGGAAATAGATGCATGTTTCTTGCTTAACCAAGAGACCAAACAGTCTCCAAGAAATAATGCTCCTCCACTTGTACTTTTTTGTTATAAATAATGCCAACCCAATCTACATCTATATAAGTTGTGAGAGTGAAGTGTCACTTTTGGGATACCAAAGCCCAAAATCCATAGTCCCTTTTAAATACTTGAGAATCCTTTTTACTGTTGCTACATGTGTTTCCTTGGGTGCTACCTGAAACCTTGCCACTAATCCCACTACCTGCATGATATCTAGTCTAGTAGCTATGACGTACAATAAACTGCCAATCATATATTTGTATAATTTTTGATTTACCTCTTGAGATTCATCATCTTTACTTAACTTACATCCTATAACCATGGGGGTACTTATTAGTTTGCAATATTCTAACTTGAATTTCGTTAGCATATTTTTTATATACTTGGTTTGTGAAAGAAATACTCCTTTCTTTGATTATGAAATATGAAGTACAAGAAATAAGGACAACTCACAAAGCATAGACATCTGAAATTCATTATGCATGTTCTTTACAAACTCTTTACACATCTTATCATTGTTTCCCCCAAAAATGATGTCATCAACATAAATAACCATAATTAATAGATTATATCTGCCATTTTTGATGTATAAGTTATTGTCCACTATTCCTTTCCTAAAACCCTATTCCTATAGGTACTTATACAATCTTGAATACCAAGCTTTAGGAGGTTGTTTTAATCCATAAAGTACCTTTTTCAATATGCATACATAGTCTGATTTATCAATCAAGTTGAAACCTTCTAGCTGCTCAATGTAGATCTCTTCTTCTAAAACACCATTTAGAAAGGTTGATTTAACATCCATTTGATATAATTTGAAGTTTTTGAAGCTTGAAAATTCCAAGAACATTCTGATAGCTTCAAGTCGTGCAACTAGAGAAAATATCTCATCAAATTAAATTCCCTCTACCTATGCATAAGCTTTGCACACTAATCTTACCTTATTTCTTATCACCTAACCATATTCATTTAACTTGTTTTTGAATACCCACTTAGTACCAATCACATTTTTGTCTTTTGGTCATGGAACAAGTTCCCAAGTCTTGATTTTTTCTATCTGATCTAATTCCTCATCCATTGCCTTAATCCAGAACTTGTATTCACTTGCCTCATTGAAGTCTTTTGGTTCAATATTAGATAATAAAGAAAAAATTACTTATTGAGATGGTGTTATTATCCTTTTCCTTGTTTATCTCTCATCTGGATTCCCAATGATTAGTTATTTTGGATGATGTTTCTATACATACCTTGATGGATTCTTAGAAATAAGTCTTTATGTTTCTTCTTGTTCTTCGTCTGATTCCTCATGAAACTCTTCTTAACAACTTCCATCTTCCTGATACACAATTTGATGAACCGATTCTCTTGAATCTATCTTCTCAAATATTACATTTATACTTTCTACAATAGTATGTGTCCTTTTGTTGTAGCATTTGTAGGATTTACTCTTATTAGAATAATCAAGAAAAATACCCTTATCACATCTTGGGTCAAACTTGCCCAAGTTTTGTTCTTCTCATATTATGTAACACTTGCTTCCAAAAACCTTGAAGTGTTTTACAGTGGTCGGTCTTCCTTTCCAAAGCTCATATGGAGTCTTGTGATGGTTTACCCTCATTTGAGCCCTAGTGATTATATATATTATTTTTTTGACTGCTCCCTCCAAAATCCATCTGAAATCTTTGACTCATTCAACATAGCTCTAGCCATATTCTCAACAATCCTATTTTTCCTTTCAACTACTCCATTTTGTTGATGAGTTCTTGCAGCTGAGTATTCTCTCTTGATTCCATGTTGTTCACAAAAATCTATAAATTCATTAAGGTAAATTCTCCTTCTCTATCGAATATCAAACACTTAATCCTCTTGCCAGTTTCATTTTTCAACATGTTCTTTAGATTCTTTGATTTTTTCAAAAGCTTATGACTTATCTTTTAGGAAAGCTACCCAAACCATTATGGAGTAATCATCTATAAACAATATGAAGTAACTCTCACCTTGAATACTTTGTGTTCTGGTAGGACCACATAGATTAGTATGTATTAAACTTAATGGCTCAAATGACATATGTCCCTTTGATTTAAAGCTTGTTATAGTTTGCTTTCCATGTTGGCAAGGTGCACAGATTGTGTTTTGGGGTCTTTTTAACTTGGGTAAATCTCTGACAACCTGTTTATTGCTTATGTTGACTATGTTGTCAAAATTCAAATGACCCATTCTCCTATGCCACAACCAACTCTCATATTCTTGTGATAGAAAACACTTTTCCCCTTTAATATCACTAAGCATATAGAGGTTGTTTGGAGTTCTACTTGCATTTGCAATGAATTTTCCAGTTTTTGACTTTCTTATCTCACATCTATCTGGGTGAAATGTAACAATATGAACTTGATCGCAAAGTTGACTTACACTTTGCAAATTGTGTCTTAATTCTTTGACATATAGTACATTTTTTGTTCTTGTTTTCCCATTATCTAAACTCAAAGTTCCTCTTCCACCAATTTTTGCTAATCCATTATCACCAAAACTTACTAATACTCTATTAGTTTCTTTGAGTTCAAGAAATTTATCTTTGTCTTCTATCATATGTCTAGAACAACCACTATCAAGATACCATTGTTCTTCTTTATCCTGAGCATGAAGAACTATTTGAACTAACATTGATCTAGCTTTTTTATTTCCATTTTTCTCTTTCCTAGTTTTTGAGGTTGTACTCCTTTTACTAGACTCATAAAGTACCATCTTGCACCATCTAGCCTTGTGCCCAAAATTATTGCATTTTTAACATATGATATCATTACTCATAAGAGGTGCAAAAGAGTTGAAATTTCTATTTACATCATTTTTCATATAACTAGTGCAGTGTACAACTCTATAACCATATTTGTTATAAGAAATGCAATAGCCATGGAAGAAATTATGTAACATGTTTGGATGCTTTTGATATTATGGTTGAGTGCTTCTCCTTATGGGATTTACTCTCCTCCATGGTTTTTATTTGCTTTCTTATTTTATTATGTCTTTTATTTCTAGAGTATATGTCACTTGTTTATATTTATTTGAAGTTTCTACTTCTTGAAGACTTGGTTCCTCTTTCTGTTTCCCAATATCTAGCAGTACCTTGGTCTTTTCAACTTCATTCCTTAGATAAACAATTTCTGCTTCCAATATTTCATATTCTGTTTCTCTTATTCTTAATAGATTTGTCATATCCTGTTCAATTTTCTTTCCCTCTTATACTTTTATCTTGAGTTCTGTAATACTTTGTAGAAGTTCCATATTTTCTTCTTCATCTTCTTGATTTTGTTCCTTCAAACTTGAGTTCTTATCTCTAAAATTTTCCAAATTCCTGAGAGCAGTGAAGAAAAGTTCTTTTATATCAAACATGGTCTCTTCTTCATTTTATGAAGTCATGTGTGTTTTTTATGGATCCTCCTCCAAGCTGTTAGTATTTTCACGGAGAGACCTACTCTAATACCAATTGAAGAACATGTGCTTATACTGAGAGGGGGGGTGAATAGTATAAGATAAAAAATTTTACTTTTTAATCCATATGATAACATAAATAGTAATAAAATAGTAATAATCACACAAAGAATCACACACATGAGATACATGATTTAACGTGGTTCACCCAATGTGGAATACTCCATGGAGAAAATATTGCTTATAAATTTTCTCAAATAAATTCTCTTGGGAATACTTTCCCTATTATAATATTTATGGACCTCTATCTCAAGGAGATAACAATACCCTAATATCAGTTTCAAATATATACTAAACATAGTCCTTCGGTATAACACAAATTTGCTCAATATCTATCTCTGATCTACACTAAACACAGTCCTTCGGTATAGCACAAAACTGCTCAATCTCTATCTTTGATCTACACTAAACACAGTCCTTCAGTCTAGCACAAATTTTCTCAATCTCTATCTTTGGTCTGGCATAAACCTATCCTCAAATATGCACCAAAATTTGTCCTCAAGCCTTAACAAAAGGCTTGAATTAAACACAAATCAACCCTGCAATATCTATCCCAAACCTTAACCCAAGGTTTGAACAAATCAATCAATCAACTCTCCTCACAACTCTTCCAAAAGACTTACCTCTAATATGTCCACAAGTCCTCTCTAGAAATTATCCAATTTGGTCAAGAAGCCTTTACCAAGACTTGCCTAAAATTTGTATTGTAAGATTTCACAAAAGCTTACTAATCAATCACTCAATAAAAATTAGTCAACAATGCTTATCAACCAATTTTACATAACAATGATACTCATGTTCCTTCACAAACCCTAGTTCAATATAGTTCACAACTTCACATAACAATGATACTCATGTTCTTGCACAAACCCTAATCATGCATATGAAGGTTCATCCAATGTTCAAACTCAACAACAAGGGATCTCAATCACCCAACAATGCTTATTAAACAAAGTTTATAGTATTTACTTCCATTTTAGAAAAATCAACTCAAAAAACCAACAAAGAAAAACTTTACCAAGTCCTTTTCACTTCAATATTATTTTCAAAAAACCTCAACCAATCAATTACTTCAACCAAGGAAGAATGTGCCCATACCTTTTACTTGATGAAGAGTAGACTTCAAAACCTGTTTTAACAAGATCAAACTCTTTGCCAATATCAAGGGTTAGGTTGCCATAACCTCTTTACAAAATAATTTTTACACAAAGCATCAAGTCCTTTTGTACACCTTATAATCTCCAAAATCAATATTTTAACTCAAATAATTTCATCAAAAATAACATACATAGCAATTTCCCTTATACACCTTATAATCTCCAATCTCAATATTTCACTTCAACAATTTCATCAAAAACAAAATACATAGCAATTTCCCTTGTACACCTTATAATATCCAAACTCAATATAGTAAAATCATTCACCACATACACAAATGTCACAATAAAGATATTTTAATCTTTTCACCTTATAACTCCCCTAACACTTAGCATCCATAAAAATTTAAAATATTAAACTTGCATACCTTTTATTTCCTCCACAACCTTCGGCTCTTTCGACCATGACTTAGGCCCTCCAAGGGTTGCATCCTCACATGGGACACTCAGTGCTCACTCCTCAATGAATCTTCGTAAAACACGTCAAACACAAAAAAGGGTAAGCGCCAATGTTGTGTATCGCGGGAGTCGGACCGTGGTCACACCACAAGCAAAGCCTCAACAATTTCAAACCTACAACATGTGTTATCATCATTGGTGGGATAGCCAAAGTCCACATTGTCCAAAAAACTTAAACCCTCATGTGCATGGAACAAAAAACATTTCCCTCCTCGGATGCAATGAACGAATCAACATAGTGCATGTAGTAAATTGGAGATCATCGATAAAAAAAAATTGCTTGGTAGTCTTTGGAAATGAAATCATTTCCTTATTTATATGCATACCATTTGTCTTCAATACGTTGGTGGACATTCAAATTTGAATTTAAAAAAAAAAATTAAATATTAAATAAATATTTAAATTAAACCTTAGCACCCATCATTATTTAAATTAAAATTTTAATCAAAAATTAAAATATTTTAATTTAAATTAAATTTGCTTGCGAGTCTTTTTCAACTTGGTCCTTGATCTTCTTCAACTTGATTTTTGGTCTGAAATAATAATAATAATAATAATAAAATATAATTATTTAATTTGAACTTGCCTCTCCTTCCTTGGGTCTTCATCCTTTCGGCCCTCTTGGGTATATAATATTTAAAAATAAATATTATAATCTATTTCTTTTCAAGACCTTGCTTTTGGAAGAAACACCTAATAACCTCAAAGATGACGAACATAACATAAAAATGATTTTGACGTCAATGACAAAAAAAGTCCTCAAAATTTCCAACACATTTTGCATACATTGTATGATTTTTTGTAAAGGACAATAAGCAATGTTAATGGAGTTGCATGTTAGAATACTAGTTTGGTAATTCTACACTGAGGGTTAGCAAATTTATTACCTTATCAAATCGAGTGTATAATTGAATAGATATGTAATGGGATAATTGTAGCAAGGGTTTGAAAAAATCATACAATTAGTCAACCTAACCGTATAAATGATCAATTACCTTATCTTGAGATTGCAATTGCATAGTTGAACTTGCCAAAGGTGGAAAATGAAGGCTTGGAAGTGAATGATTGCAAAAATACCAAGTTTTCACCTAAAAACTAACTTTTGGCATATTGCACAAGTGGTAAATCATACAATTTAGGGTGTTGTATGATTACAATTATACAATCGTATGATTTGGGACAGTATAATCTCTTTTTATGAGTTTTGTAAATTGTATAGTTGCAAACCATACAACTGTATGATTTAGACTAAAACAATTACAAAACCTTGGAATTCATTCCAAAATATTCCATTTCACCTCCCCTTTCATAAATACTAGCCCTTGTGCTACATTTGGTGTCGTTGCCTATCAAAATTGGGTTAAATTGTCATAATAGACCCGCGATTGACAATTTTGATTAGGAACCAATTGGAGGTGAATGACATATACAAGTTTGCAAGATGAGATCAAGGAGAGGAGTAGATTCCAGTAAGAAGAAGTACTAGAATTTATCAAAGAGAGAATGTGAATAACTCCATATAAAATATGAA
This sequence comes from Wollemia nobilis, assembly GCA_028583015.1. NCBI lineage: Eukaryota > Viridiplantae > Streptophyta > Pinopsida > Araucariales > Araucariaceae > Wollemia > Wollemia nobilis. The sequence goes on along the minus strand of JAQPPZ010016917.1, from coordinate 5,751,758 downwards.
CAAACTGGTGGTAAAACACGTATGGACTTTATATGAAGGAGATATTGAAAGGTAGAAGATACTGTTGATAGAAATAGAAGGGCTATAAGAGTCACCAAGAGTTGAGAAGAATGTTGGTGTAAGAGGAGACGTTGATGGAGAAACTATGCAAGGATACGATGACTGGATGGTAACACCTGAATAAACGATAAGAAGGTTGCAAAGGAGTGTAGAGGATAGGAGTCAGGAACCAGAGCTACAATGCACAAGGTCTCAAGTAGGACCAGAGCCACAATCGACATAGTAGCAAAGAAGGTCATGGAATGAGGATGCACAAGAGGTGGAGAGAGGATTGTTTGTTGAAAATAAGGTACCAAGAATAGAAACATCTAACAAGTAGTAGCATAGTGGATCATCCATAGAAAATAGGAATCAGTTAAGGATTTTGGAGGACACTTCATAAAGTGACGAAGGAGGAACCTCAAAAATGGCTAAAGTAGCCACAAGAGTAGGAAAAAAGAGATGCCCACTATTCATGGGAGAAGGAAAGGAGGACCCAAAAAGAAATATCGGTACAAATATAACCATCTAGAAAGAAAATGGTGTAACCAACTAGATGAATGGTTGCAACTATTTATTGCGACATTATAAGGACTTGCAATATATTGGTATCTAAAGTGAGAAAATACACTAGCATTTTAGTTATGGAATATGATGAAATATACCTTCATCGAGGAATTTCATCCCTTGAGAGATGATTATGACATAATAACAAAAATATACACCACAAAGCAAGGTGTTTATGAGGACATTAAAACATATAATTGTGGATTAAAACAACTGGTAGATAAAATACAAATACCACCAACAGATGCACTGGTTAAACAATGGTTCCTTGAATGGGTTACTACCAAGATATAGGAAGAAGATGAAGGTAGTACCATCCTCAACATATGAAGAAGCATTAGAGAGAGCAATTTTTTTTGAAATTGAGACAAAGTAGACAACAATAGGAATCATGACACATTCCAAGCATGAGGATTCAAACAACGGTGAAGATAATACTATACATCAGACTATCCAATCATTTCAAAATAAATTTGATAAGATAATAAAGGAGGCCAAAGGAGATACAAGGTAAGATTGAAAATATATTTGATGTACGAAATGTAAGATCCAAGGACATATAAATGTGAATTATCCTCAAAATAAATACTACCACATATATAATGTGTTGGGACACAAAGTTGTAAAATATCCATTCAATTTGAAAGTTCATTAGCAAAATTTTACAATTCAAGAACAAGGGGAAAAATTGAAGTTTCAAGAGAACAGAAAAACCACAACCAGTGGAGGTTATAAAAATAATTGTAGAAGGAAAATACCATATCAAGACAACATGAAATGAGGGTAGAGCCACTTGTAGTATGATTCGGAAGGAAGATCAATCATACAATGTCACAATTGCTAGGAATGGGGGTATTTTACAAATAATTATCCTTCTCCCCAGATATAGGAGATAATGCAAAATAATACTACACAGATGTGTAGATGGTGTGGTTTTGGTAATCACAATGAGGTCAATTTTACCAAGAAAGTAGACACAAGTAACTCATAAAATATGAATTTCTTGGACATTGATGTACCCTCAATAAAGGAGGAAACTAAGAAAGACATATTAGTCATGACATGAAATCAGGCTAAGAAGGACACTTACCCAAAACCTACCAAGAAAAGGAATATGTGGCATACGGTGAAAAAGGTAATTGAAGAAGAGGCATATAGAGCCAAGCGGTTAAGGCTAGCCGAATAAAAATAATTAAATAAGCCTTGCATATTAGAAAAAACAATTATACAAGATTTGGTAGTGTAAGTTCTAAATACAATAATCAAAATCAATATGGCTAGTTTTCTTGAAGCCATACCATCGCTACATAAGACAATAGAAGAGGAGATACACCCACAAAAGGTGATGGAGATCCAAAGAAAACCAATACAAGAAAAATAATGGAATGATTATTTTATGGATCTGACCATATTAATGATTTATGTTGGGAGGAAATCAATATTTATCCATATGGAGATACTAGGGCATAAATTAACACAAGTTATTGTAGATGAAGGGTCCAATGTTAACGTGCTACTAGAGAAAACCTAGAAGGAGATTGGAACTCCAACATTGTGGGTACCAAGTTTTAGGTTGTACAGTGCTTACCAATATGGTATTGAGACAAAGGGAGTATTTATGGCATAAGTGATAATATTTTACCAATAGTTCATCTTGATTTTGTTGTGATTACTATGCAAAAGTCTACATATTATGCATTATTGGGAAGAGGTTTGTTGTGAGTAGCCAAAGCTAATAACAACTAGGAAAAATATCAGATCATATTTAAGAAAGGATAACATAAGTATATGATTAACTTGAAAAATCAAAGAATTAGTGAGGACGTTGCCACAACAGATGAGTCAGGCAGTTCTTTAGGTGAAGAAGAATATGAACCCAATGAAGAAGGAATGTTGTATCTTGAAGAATATAGCAAGGATGAAACCCGATTTGATAGTGGAATCCTCCTTTGATATATGGAGGAGTATGAGGTATTTTAGCCCAACTACCTTTGTATTAATACAAAGTATATCGTAGAAAAACAAGACAAGAAGAATATAAAAAAGAAACTAAAATAAGAGGAACAAGAAAAATGGATATTTCCTAAGAGTTTTGCAGAATATACAATTGAAGATGCAAAGATAGATGCAAAACCAAAACATCCAAAAAATGTGGAAAAGGCTAAGGTAGAGTTAGAAAGTATCAAATATGGACCTTGGATCATAGACATAAATATAATAATAAATAATGAACCTATAATGATCCATTGTGGTAATGATTGGAATCCAATATTGAAAGCAACAACTTTCAAGATATTTTTGGAATACAAGGATGTTTTTGCATGGATGTATAAGGATTTGAAAGATATACCACTAGAATTATGTGTACAAAAGATTACATTAATGCCTGGGGTACATCCAACGAGAAGGAGGTCATATAGGATGAACCCCAAGTATGTAGCTCTAGTAAATATGGAGATAGACAAGATGCTAGATGCTGGCATTATTTTTAGGGTTACCACAAGTGAGTGGGTTTCTCCTATTGTGGTCACCTTGAAAAAAGAGTGGATAATATTAAAATCTACATATATTTTTGAAGTTTGAATGCAGTAATGATCCCCTTCCTTATTCCATTTTGGAGGAAGTAGGAGGACATGAAATTTATTCATTCATGGACGAGTTTTTTGGCTATAATCAAATCAGTATAGTCGAAGAAGATAAGTTGAAGATCAAATTTTTTGTAGAAGATAAAATTTATGCATACAATAGGATTCCATTCGAGTTGTGTAATACCTTGACAACATTTCAATGGATTATTCTGAATATATTTGATCAATTGGCAACAAGAAAGTTCAAAGTATTCTTGTATGATTGGTCCATTTATGGTAGGATTAAGAACCATCCATCGGCCTTGAGTGAATGTATGAGCCAATGTAGGAATACACAGATCTCTCTGAATCCTAGAAAATATTATTTGATGGTACCATACATGAAGCTACTAGGACATATAGTGTGTAGTGAAGGTTTGAAGATTGATCTTGATAAAATTAGTGTTATTTTGAATATAGAAAAGCCATATGACATGAGCTCATTAAAAACCTTCTTAGGATCCACATGATATTATCAAATGTTTTTCAGGATTACACACATGTGTCCTAACCATTGGAATCATTGAAAAAGAAGAATATTCCATTTAATTGGACAGAGGAGCATCAAGGAGTTTTTGAGAAATTGAAAGCAAAACTTGTTAGTAGCCCTGTATTGGTGATTCCAGATTGGGATAAAGAGTTCCATGTCCATATTGATGCTTCCAACTTTGCAATAGGATGCACATTGGCTCAGGTAGGATAATTCATATTGGATCAACCTATGTATTTTACAAGCCTGTTGGATCCAAATTTGACTCAAACTTTGAAACCCCCAGATTTAAATTTTTAGTTTCATCAAAGTAAGCAAGCATTGCTGGTACTTTTGCATCTAATTGAGAGAGTTTAGTTCTTATGAGTTTGTTTGATAAAGACTAGTCGTTGTTGTTAATAATGTGTGTCCCCTTTTAATAAAGCTCAATCATCTTAGACAAGGGATAGGGTGAAATTTAATCATATTTCTAAAACCAAAATTTGACCCACATAGAATAAAGTTTCCCTTGGGCTTAAATCGAATGACAAATATTTAAAGGCCTAAGGTATTCTAAAGATAGGGGAAAATTCAAAACCTTAGTCTAAATCCCGAAAAGCATAACTAAGCATCAAAAATTTAATTAAGGCTTAAGGGTATGCACCCCATTTAATTAAAAATTGAGCAACTCGCCTTAATCTAACGATAGCGCTTCATCAAAAAGAATCCAACGGATGTGCTTTCACAAAGACGTCGAAAGGATAAGTCAAAGGTCAAATGGTTTAAGAAATATTATAACCTAAGGTCATTAAAGCTTAATAAATTTAAAATATATGCAACTTTACCAATCTGAATGGATGCACGCTCCCCAAAAATTAAAATAATTAACAAGTCAGCATGGGTCAAAATTTTGATTAAATATCAAGCAAGTTTGATAGATCTGAGGGTAACGCTCAAGTGAACTCAAAAATCAATGGTTGCACTTGATTTAATTAAATCGCACATTAAAATACTATGGTCAAAAGGTATTAAGGGTATGCGCCCCTTTTGAAATAATCATCGAGCTAATTAGATAGATCGAACGACAACGCTCGATCTAGATCCAATCCAATGATGGTGCACCCATAAGAGTTGCACCGAAAAGGTATGTCCCCGTAAGATTAATTAAATATTTTAAACAATATTAACGAGGGTATAACACATTGGCTAATCACCCCCATTTTGGCTTAAACTAGGATTAATATAACAGGTATACAAATCATAGGAGATCTAATGGCAGTGCTAGACTCCACTTGAATATCAATGACGATGAAATAATAAAAGTCAAACAAAGGGATTAAATAACATGAAGATCTAACGACATCACTCATCTCCACTCAGATCCAATGGTGCGCACGATAAAAAGTGATCAGAGGTTAGTCTAAAAAGGTTTCTTTCATCAAATGATTAATTGAAGTTGCATTATCTAGGCTAAATAAAGCACTTAATCAAGTTTTACAATGATTTAATGTGTGGAAAATTTCCCCCTTCTTTTGCTAAACCTTGTGTGTGTGAGAGATTCAACGACCGTGCCCTATCATAATATGATCTAACGGTGGATGCATATAGATGATTCGATTATACGAATACCTATGTTTAGAGCAATGTTATTAATTATTGGATACCACAAAGTATAAGGTCCAATCCAATGATGGCACACCCATAAGAGTTGCACCGAAAAGGTAGAAGTCCCCATAAGATTAATTAAATATTTTAAACAATATTAACGAGGGTCTAACACATTGGCTAATCACCCCCCTTTACTAGGATTAATCTAATGTAATGATGCACCCCTTTTGGCTAACAGGTATACAACTCATAGGAGATCTAATGGCAGTGCTAGACTCCACTTGAATATCAACGACGGTGAAATAATAAAATTCAAACAAAGGGATTAAATAACATGAAGATCTAATGACATCATTCATCTCCACTCAGATCCAACGGTGCACACGATAAAAAGTGATCGGAGGTTAGTCTAAAAAGGTTTCCTTCGTCAAATGATTAATTAAAGTTGCATTATCTAGGCTAAAGAAAGCACTTAATCAGGTTTTATAATGATTTAATGTGTGGTAATTTTCCCCCTTCTTTTGCTAAACCTTGTGTATGTACGAGAGATCCAACGGACGTGCCCTATCATGATATGATCTAATGGTGGATGCATATAGATGATTCGATTCTACGAATACCTATGTTTAGATCAATGTTATTAAGGTTTTAATTATTGGATTAATCAGGATAAGAAGATTACATTATCTTTAACGCATTGTATTATCTTTGGGTCTAATCATCACTAACCAAGGGTTTTCAACCATTATAAACATGATTAACCCGAGTAACCAGGGACGGGTTTATATAAACTAGTAGGTTAACAAACATACAGGTTATTATACATCAACGACCTTGGTAATAATTCCCAGGATCTAATGGTAGCGTACAAATCAAAGGTTGAAGTAATAAAATGAACATGATGATCCAACGGTAGCACTACATTGAAATCAAGAGGGTCCAATGGCGGTGAGTGAGTCAAAGTCAACACAATAGAATAGAAGCATGGCTAATAAGCATATTCTAATGAATCCAATGGATGTGCTTCATCTCGAGATGATCTAACGATGGCATGCATTTCAAAGGTAAGCCTAAATCAACATCAGATTAATTAAATTTTAATCACATTTAACAAGGGCTTTAGCACATTATAAATTGACACATTAATTTTTATTAATCAACATTAAACAAGGAATTTTCAAAGCATGTATCTCTCAGCTATCTAACCTACAGATTATAAAATGATCCAAGGTTATGATGGAACATAGGTAGATCCAATGGTTGCACTCGATCATGGTTGAATCGAGGAAAGCTAAAAGATACTCGAGATGATAACAGACACTCACATCAAGAACCAAATCTTACGGAGATCCCTAGGATGATTGCTACCTAATTAAAAGGGTAATCCATCTCAAAACTTTAGTCATTGTTTGAGGCCAAGGTGGCACGAGATTCAAAATGGAAGCCACCTCTGTCACACATCATAGGTCCATGTTAGATTAAAAGAGGTTCCAATGGCCAATAGTAGAATATCAATGATTACAGCTACACAAACCAAAGCATCTAGAGGGCACATAGGATGAAGGACCTTACCCACCATTATGGCCCAACTCCGAGAAAAGATGTGTTGGTAGAATTTCTTTGGATAATTTTAAAAGGTGGTTAGTGGCATCGTATTAATGACAAACATGCAAATTATCGAACCCATTTCACCACCCAGTATATGAGCTCACGAAAATAGTCGAGTCTACCATCCTGGTGAGCTAAGAGCAAAGACTGGTATGCAAGAAATATAGAGAAGAGAGAGTGTTGGGTTGCCTGTTTGAAGAGAAATATACCCACTACCTTGAGAAAAATGACATAATGGGGAGACGTTTTTGTACCAGAAGACACTAGGGAAGCAGTAAAATTCATCACAAACCGATCACCATACACTGAAATCTCTGGACCACCTGTACCTGATAGCATAATGTATAATTTTTCTCAAAAATGCAGAGCTGATAAGAAACGTACTCCAGCATTGCAGTACAAAATTGATAATGCATGTATAAAGAGTTTTGCTCATGTGATGGAGAGCGATAGCAAGACCCCATAGATAATGGTTGATTTATTTCATAAAGCTCGGAGGTTACAATACAAGGATTTTCCCAGAAGCAACATATGGGATAGTAACCTCAAGAAGTTGATATGTCCGAAGGTCCATTTCTCCTTAGATTTAATGGTGTGGCTGGAAATGGCGTATGATGAAATAATGAGGACATTTTAAGACAGTAAGGATCGACCGATATTCAACATCAAAGTCGAACACATCCATAAAGTATTCAATTTGACAGAGTATACCACCTTTTTGATGACAAAGGTAATCCAACACCAATCTTGAATGTTCACAAAAATGGAAGTTTTTAAGTCTTTATTTGATACTAATGAGAAAATAGATGATAATTTTTTTATTAGGAATACTTCTTTTAAACCATGGGTCCAAGATTCTGTGACATGATAAACATAGTCTTAGGGGTACAGGATCTCCGTAGAGTGACCAAAAGGGTTTTGTATTTAGTTGCACAATGCAATCAGGTGCATAATACCCCAATTTACACCTAGGAATTAGAATTAAGTACCCAAATGCATGAAGAAATGGTAGAATTAAAAAAGGCAATTTTTGAACAAAGGTAAGAGATGCCCCATTTTTCTCAATACTCAATTTTTATCCACCTGATAGTGGGTCAATTTGGATAAGAAGCCCAAAAAAGAGTAAAATCCATTGATAACCACTATGACCAAAATAGTTTTTGGAGAATACATTAAGGATGAACTCACTTTGGCTGGTTCTATGATCATTTCATGGTAGAAATCCATTGGATTTTAACTGGCATAGTTCTTGAGAGGCTAGGGCTAGGAGTAAGGGCTTTTATCAAAGAGAAAGATATTGGGGATTTCTTCTTCACAGAAGGTTACACCTATATCAAGCTATATGGGGCTAAAATTCCTCCAAAGTTGTTACCAATTTATTACCCATTATCCCTAGCAGCTTTGGAATTATGCAGGTAGGTGGCCAAATAATCTAAGATGAGGCTGGTAAAGAAACATGGTAAAGTCCCCTGGCTCAGTGTTCCCTGTTGCTTTGGAGATTATATATTTGTTGGCTACCCTGCCCTGCTCAAGGGAATGTTTGAATTGGACAACCTGGGATTCGATGAGATAACTTGGATATTTTATGATCCAAAAGGAATATACAACAGAATGATAGAAAAAGAGAATATGCTCGAATACTGCATCGTATAGACACTTTTGAAGAAATATTATTAGAAGCTATGGAAAAAGGATTAGATTTGCAAGGGGTATGGGATGATTTTCCTCTTGAAGACAGGAGAAGCACGTAGGTTCATGAAGCCTATGATTACCCTATAGAATTAAGAAGACTTCAAGAGATTTAAGTAGAAGCTGTAGAACCTATTTTTCCAGGTGCAACTCAAGAAATCAAAGAAGACCCCTTATTGGATTTAATAGAAGAGTAGGGTATTGATCAAATGGAGGTCACTATAAATACTACATATATAGTAGAGAAATAGGTTAGGCCTCCTGAAAGTGCTCATCTCAGGATAGAAGCAACACCAAGAACTCCCCAAGAAGTTTCCCAAAATTCTAGCACATGTAAAGGAAAGGAAATTGTAATCGTACCTGCTCAAAAAGCTTCACTCCTAGAATAGGCTAAAATTCATATCTCAGATAGAGTACTAGCTGTAACTAGTGTGAATAAATTGGCACCCATGGCCATCCCTACCTCTCTAACAATAAAAGGACAGGATATTAAAATTCCATCAGTAGTACAAATGAATATGAGGAGAACTGTTGGATTTTGGGGTCTCTTTCAAAGTCACTAGGTGAAAAATCAAATAGAGATAACCATTACAGGAAAGAAGAAGCCTAAATTGTCTTTGTCTTCCACCAAGGTTTTGTTATAAGGGACAGACGAGTAAGATAATTTTACTACTATAGGTAAAAAATAATTACAAATAGTGACAAATATGGGAGATGTAATAGAACAGCTCACAGATGAGCCCTAATAAGAGACAATTATGTCAGATATAGCAGAGATACATATTCCTCCCCTACAAGACCCGCTGGTCTTCAAATTCAAAGAGGAAACCAGGGGCTTGTCAGTACTAGGGAAATAAGGAGAAATGGCCGAAGTTGTCAAGACAAAACAAAATCAAGCCATAGACCAATTCATTGGAAAAATTGCAGAGCTAAGGAAATAATTGGAAAAAGAGGAGAGGGAAAAAGCAGAAATGAAAGCATTAATAAATAAACAACAGGAAGAGTTGGCAAGAAAAAATGTTCCAAATATGTAGCCTCCTTCAATAGTAAAGTTTCAATATCATTTCTATTATCTGGACACAATGAAGAAACAACTGTCAATAAAAATACAAGCTCATGCCAAAGGATTCATTGAAATGTTTAGACAGATAAAAGTGATCCAAGTAACTTCTCGAGAAATTTTGACATTGATACGGGAGAGATATTAAGACTTTGAAGTCATCCATCCCACCTTGGATTTTATAGGAGATAATTTTGAAGAGTTGCAAGGTCAAGAAATAATAACAAATGATGGCAGCAAAATACAACTCAATTTTGAGTTTTTGAAAGCATCCTTGTTTGGGGTAAACCAGGAAAGGTGGATCAATGTTGTAACTAAAATGGAAAATCTGATAGAATATGCAACAGGAAAAATGACAGATATTAGTCTATCCTTAGATCAATTCTTAGAGGCCTTTGATGTAGAAGAGCTATTCAGGCGTACTATAGAAATATTTGAGTGTGAATCAGATGACAAGGCAGAAATGAATAGGCAAACTACTTTTTTGGTGAATACTATGGAGATGTTGCTCTTCCAATATGAAAGAAACAGGTCCATCCTTGCCATACAGAAAAATATGATTTTACATTATATGAATATGTTGAGGTTTGCTGCCACCTTTGACACAAAGATATGGAGATTAATAAGTGAGCAAATAAAAAGGCTGTAACAAGGTAAAAAAGGGAAAAATGTTGAAGCTTACGGTCAAAAACTAGGAGTGAGTTTAGTACAAAGAAGACCTTTGCTAGTGGAAAAAATCCCTGAAGCAGTCAAAGAACCAATTGCTTAAAAGGAGATAGTTCAATAGGGAACAATAGAATTAGTTGTTAAAGAAATAGTGGAAGAGTTAACAGACTCTCCTAAAACCACCATCACTGGTTAAATAAGCAACTGATTGAAAAAGTCAAAATGAAGGATTCAGCCCAAACAAAAAAAGATAATGGAAGCTAGTTGTTTCAGTTTTGAATATCAACTCAGAAGAGGACAAGGGTAAGGCTAGAAATGAATCAAAAATAACATAATCAAGAACCAGCATTTATAAAAGGAAGTAGTTGCGACCAGATTCTGCATCAAGAAATTAGAGAATAACATTTTTGCTAAGAGGTATACTTGAGTGCCCTGTTAGTTGTGTTGTTGTATCTCCTTATGTGTCTATTTTTCTCTCATTTATTATTCTTCCCTATGCTGTGCAAGATTTTGATAGGAAAGTGCTTAAGAAGCTGAGATTATTTCTAGTCCTATTGAGCCTAGGATTCAGAGACTCTACTATTACCAGATTGGAATAAGGAGAGTAGGAGAGACCTATTACATTATTTGAATAGAGTCCTCTTCATTGTATTGATGTATTTATTTGATAAAAATAGAGTTAAAAGGCATCTTGCCCACTCTGCATGTAATATTTTATGAAATCAATACAATTATGAGTTTTATTCCTATTATATCTTTGTCTTAGTATTGTGTGTCACTGTATAATGGATTATATTATTTGAATACATTACATACGTTTCTTTCGTTGGTTAAATTTTAGTTTTATTACGATATTCAAATAAATCTAAAAATGCTAATTTTATTTTCCTCATTCTCTCTGTTCATGTTAAAATTGTTGTTAAATTGCTATAACAACCCAATGAATCTAGGCATCGATCTACATAAGGCATAACAATTGGTTAATTTTCTTACTTGATCATTTTAATAGGTATAGTTTTACATTAATCTAGAGCGTGTAATTAACATTTTATCATAGAATTACTGCTAGGGTTTCCTTTCCCATTTTGTAGTTTTCCTTTAGCAATAGCCATGTTTATCAGAACAAAGAGGTAGGTTGACCAGAGCCTGTAATAGCTCGTTTGTTTCAAATGGATTTTTGCAGCATGAAAATCAAATTCTATGGATGCAAGAATCAATTCCAATAGTTTTTTGGCATCGTTGTTGGGGAGGACTTGATAGAAAGATTTAATTATCTTCTTAAAAAATTTTCTTTGAACAACATTATTTTTAATCAACGCGTGGCCAGTTAGAATAAAGAACCTTTCATTTTATTTTTTAACATTCTTTATTTTTCCCCTAGTTTTCAAATTTTGATTTTCTTTACATTTCTTGATCTTCTTGAAATTTTTGGTTTCTTGATTTTCTTGAAATTTTTGGAATTATCCCAAGAACCGACTCCCGTGAGAATGAGTGATAATATCAAGTATCCTTGATAAAGAATACATTTTTCTTTCTACACCCCGGTGCTAGCGACTCTGTTGGACGAATCCAAAAGAAAAAATAAAAAAGGAGAGAACCAAATGTGTTGGTAAAAACCAGGAGAAGCAGTAAGGAGCTATTTCCAAAACTCAAAAATATAGAGGTATTTATACATACCCAGAAAACTCTACTTTTCAAGAGTACTGTTTATAATAGTAGATCAAATTCTAGTAGTAAAAAGTACATAAAGAAAAATCAAAATATTATTACTGTAGATGAACGTTTGAATTTTGTTATAGAAGATACATGTGATTATTTTTACCATCCAATAATTAATACTGAGGTAGATAATCCATTAGAGTACATTCACGCTACCTAGAACCATATTTTTGTAGGTATTGCCACTGTGAATTTGAATTCTACGATAACCATGGATCAAGCTAATGTTTATTTATGGAGGACTAATATATATAGGCCTTTTGTGTTACCCGTCAATTTAAATACCTTACCCAGTAAAGCTCACAAATACCTCCCTAAATTTTTAGGAAATAGTGCAGTGACTAGAGAAGATCATATCAAAAGTTTCTTGTATGAAATGGATAGTCTAGAGGTTGAACATGAAGATGTAGTCTTAATATTGTTTTTAAAAACTTTAGAAAAATATGCTAGAGAGTGGTTTAATTCCCTTCCTAACAATGATAGCCCAAACTTTACCAAAATGGAAGCTGTGTTTCTAAAGAAATATGGTTAAAGGAAAAATGAACAATCATTGTTAACTAAACTAGCCACTATGGAGAAAAAAGAGGATGAGGCTGTTAGTGATTTTAACATAAGATTTTCAAAAACTAGGAACAAAATCCCTTCCAACCTTAAACCTAGTGATATTCAGTCTATTTGTTTTTATAAGAATGCCTTTCAAGGAGGGTTTAACTATGAGTTAAGGCAAGAAAAAGCCACTACCATTGATGGTTGTATGAAAAAAATAATGGATATAGAAAAAAATATGCTTGACAGTGGTAATATTAAGCCTTATTCTCTAGAAGTCAACCTACCTGAGAGAAAACCCAAAAAGGTGGCATTTGATATACAAATAAGAACCAAAATTGATCCAATGGAGAAATTGAACAGTGAAATGACTAAGATGTTCAATAACACGAACAACAGGTTAGCAAGAATTGAAATAAATGAAATAATGGTGAATCTTCATAGACAGAGCGACCTCATGTTGACATCATCCTCCCTTAAAAAAAAAAATCAATAAGAATTAAGGAAACAACAATGGTTCTGAAGAAGGAAATAGGAGTAGGAATAATAGGAAGAATAACTAGAAAAAATGAGACTCTGACATAGATCAGAATAGTGTTCCTAACCCTATACCATATGCTAATGTAGCAGAGAGATTTCACTATTTTTGCTCTACTTGTGATGCGCCCCATAACCCTGATGCATGTGGAATTCACCTAAGTGATCAGCGTAATGTAGATATACATACAGAATCAAAGGAGGATATAAGAATCAATGCTTGTTGGTCTATAGAAGATGAATCTAGAGAAAGGTTATTTGAAGAAGATATGGATAAGTATGCTTCAAATCATCATCCTCAAATCTTAGTAATCGATGGAACTAAAATCTTGCAAAAATCACATGAGTCAAGATATGATAAGATGAAGCAAGAGAAATTAATCCCCACTGCTCAAGAGGTTGAAGAATTAGAGGTAACCCGTGTCCTGAATCTAAGGAATATAATAGTCCCTGAAAGGATAGAGAAAGCCTCTACAAGTGAAATAAGAAAACAAACTCTCACCAATAAAAACATAAATAAAGATAAAACTGATAGGAACCTTAAAAATATTACTCCTTAAGTAATATAATCAGAGGAAGAGATTCCCAAAGAAGAAAGTAATAAACCATTGAATATAAAGAAGATAGAATTTGATGTTGGGTCATAACTCAATAAGCAAAAGGTTAATATCACATTTGGAGAACTTATGAAAGTTCAAAAATACGAGAGAATAAGTATGCAGAGCTTTTGGATTAGTAGAGTAGGAAGAAGACCCTACTTTTCATGTTGTTAGACAAAATGAACATGATATAATATCACCATCTTCTGTCAGACCCTTTTATGTGTCATTAAGGTATAATTTAGATGAAGAGTAAAATATATGTGATTCATAATTACATGTTAGACATTGGAGCCTCACATAATATCATGCCCAAATTAATAGCTAACCAAATGGGATTAATCTGTACTAGAGATTCTGCCCCTATTTCTATAATGGATAGAAGACAAATTCCTTGTGTAGGGGTGATAACTAGATTATTAGTTTTCTTAGACCAACACCCCAAAAAGGGTATTATCATGGATGTAGCAGTAGTTGATGTTGGACCATTCTTCTCACTACTACTCAGTAGGCATTGGGTAGAACAATTGGGAGGTTCAATACAATTAGACTGGTCCTATGCTACAATCCCAATATCAGATAAGGAGAATATAATTTTGAGAAGAGAACCATTCAATAAACATTTTGTAGAGTTAATTCAAACTAATGAAACCATGATTAAATTAGTTAACTCTATGGAAGAAAAATGGATGAGAGTTTATTCAATATGGCCCTTGGGGGTCGCAAAGGGTCAGTTATGAAATGTAGAAGCAATCGTAGAGTTTTACTGTGTGGACCTGTTTATGGAGCTTCATCTAAGGGTTGTAGGTGAATTTACGATATTAAAGGAAATTACCTTAGTTCTTTGCTTGTATCGCCCAAATTTTTTGCACCCTTACCTTCAGGCTAAAGGATCCATGCCCAGAAGGGGGATGCGAGAAGGATGGGACAATACCTCGGACGGAGAGGCCCTTTGAAGGTCGCGCCTCTCGGGGGAGGGGTATAAGGGTGAATTTTTGATGGATGGTGGGGTTCACCAGGAAACTTTGAGTGGCAGTTTCCATGCCTAGGTTGAGAATGGGTTTGATGTGTTCATTTTATGTTCAATCATTCAGATTCCTAGGTTGGCCAAAATGAATCTAAGCTATTCTATATGAAATTTTTGGTTTATATGAAGACAACAAACATAAATGAATCCTAAATACAGAAAATATCTAAAATGGAGAAGAGTGCACCTGATTTCTGATGTCTGATGAAGATTCTGAAGCTTGTAGGAGTCCAGATCATCCCGGATATGACAGGATCATCTGTAATTGTACAGAATCATCCAGATCATAGGAGATCATCTGAGATCAGCCAAGATCATCAGCGACCTGACGAATTCATCAGAGAATTCGTCAAAAACCTGCAATCATGAAAACAGACACCAAAAACCAAAAATACAATTGCAAGAATGATACAAAATGATAGAAATAAGAATATAAATGCTTAAATGATAAATCCAGATATCAAATCAAATGGGATGCAATGTTTTAATAATTTATTTTGAATTTTATCATGCAAATATGCTAAATGAGGTGAACTCCAAGATGCAGAACAGAAGTGAATTAATCTAATGCACAATTAAATAAGAAAAGAGATAGAGAATGCAAACTCAGGGCTCTAATTGCCCCCAATCTGAACTGTAGTCAAAATCATCTGCAATCGTACGAGATCATCGCCGATCTCGACAGGATCATCCAAAATTGTGGTTGAATCACCTGCGATGATCCGAGCTTCCTCCGACTGAAACACAGTGAGATCCTACAATAAAACTTGAAAACACAAGTGCAAATGATGGGGGATAGGATGTTCTAACACAACAAAAACTAAAGTTGCAGGGAAATGATCAGCCAGGGGGATAAACTGGGAAAATCCCAAGTTTATATAGGATTAGGGGGAGGTTAGGAGGTTGGGGATCATCCCAATCTGGGAGATCTCCAACGTAGGAATCTCCAACCGTATAGACACGCTTCTGCCCGAGTTGGAGAGGTTGTTGAAATAGAAGCTAATTATGAAAATTTGGTTTTGGGATGAAATCGTCTGGACGTTCTGTTCTAGATGAATTCGTCCGATTTGGGATGATATCGTCAGATCGACGATGATATCGTCCAACGGTCAAAACAACTTCTAAAAATGGCATGAAAAATGAGGTGAGCGGTTAACGGGCGGTTTCGGGGTTAAAATTCAAATTTTTTAATCTTTTACTGATGGTTTAACTGTGCCAATTTTAGGGTGCTACATTTTGCCCCCTCTTTAGCAAATTTTTTGAAGAAAATGCGTTAAAGATGAGTTCTTCATGCTTTATGAGAAAGCAAGAATTTATTCCATTTTTTAGATGATGATTCTAGGTCGAATCGTACAACTGTTTGCTATGGTGCCCCCTCCGAGTTTTTACCCAAATCGAACGTTTGAGGTAAAAGCGCGAAAAAGCAAAAATTAAAAAAATGTTGTTTTTAAATAAAAATAAGAAAAATAGGGTAAAACCCTAATTCATTTTTATTGTTCACTTTCGCTGTTTCAGAGCTCTACAGGCGAAATGGTGGAAACGGCACACAGATCGACAGAGGTCCGACGCGGGTTGCGGGTAAGGATCTAAACCTAGTGTACTATGTTTTTAGCTTGATTTGTTTAATTTTTTACTTGAATTTTAATTATTTTGGGGCATCACGGCCATTTTTAGGCCGTCGACGACGTCGGGATGAAATCGTCCCAATTTCATCGAAATCGTCCCTATATCGCCGATTTCGTCTGAGGATGAAATCGAAGAAATAGGGGCGATCCCGTCCAATAAGGGGTGATCCCCAAATTGAAGAATCAGAGACGATTTCATCCTATTAAGGATGATTTTGCTAAATTTGGTATGATATCATCCAATAATGGGCGATATCATTTTTTTTATGAGATGAAATTGATTTTAATTGATTTTAATGATTATGTATTAATGATTTTTGTTGTTTTATTGTTTATTTTGTAGAGGGGATTGCTAAAGAGTCGAGAGTGGAAATACGGGGGTCTCAGGGATGACTTAGCCATGCTCGATCAGGTCGAGCGAGACAGACTAGCAGAGGTCGAGCTACAGCATGTGGCAGAGATGCCACAAATTCCTATAGACATGGGGCTACTGACAGCCCTAGCAGAGAGATGGTATCCAGAGTCATCCTACTTTTGGCTATCGATAGGGGAGATGACTCCCACTCTAGAGGATGTATGGAGGATCTTGAGGATCCCCATACATGGGTGGTTCATGACTCCTTCGGCCAATCAGGGCCATGCCATGATGAGATTGTGTAGTGACCCAAGCTTCACCCTGGAGAAGGGTGGAGTGAACATCGAGGCTTTGAGGTAGATGCCTGGGGCATCTCGATTGACCTAAGTTTTGGTAGGGGTGGTGGGTGGCCTTCTTCTATGCCACCAGAGTGGATGCAAGTTACCGTGGCTCCTCTCAGATGTGGTCTACGACATGAGAGACCATGGATACAGGTTTGCTTGGGGTAGCTTTGTATTATGCCGCTTGTATAGGATCCTTTATGGGGTCGTATACAAGGGAGGTCGATGTCTGGTGTTGACATCGCTACTATAAGTTTGGTGTTGGGAGCACATTGCGATGCAGAGGCCGGTAGGGCTTCCACTGATAGGAGTTGATCGGGAGAGACCCTAAGTTTTCTATTGGTGGCTCTAGAGAGGGTCATAGTGGTGGATAGATCTACCGATGTCCCAGAGGTTACTAGATGACCTCACCCTAGATCAGATCACCTGGAGACCATGGAGAGAGCATCCAGGGTGGGTAGAGGATGGACAAGAGTTGGCTCACATCAAGCGAGTCATCTGGTTGAGGACAGAGCGAGGAGAGGTAGAGCTCCACCGCTATGACCAAGTTTTGAGGTAGTTCGGTCTACAATAGGGGATCCCTTCTCTTAGGGATTATGAGTACTCCTAGACTATGTGGGATAATACTACATTGAGCGGGGCTCTAGACATGCAACGGTTCTAGAGTCAGGATGTTGATGATGCCCCCATTCAGCTAGTGGATGGGGATGACGTGGGGGTAGCAGATGGGTATGATGCTTGGTATGCAGGCATCCACCCTCCTCGGATGATGAGGGCATAGGGTCTGATGCACGCTGTAGTGCAATGGATGGAGAGGTGATGCTAGGCTACCATCGATGTAGCGAGGGGTCATGGAGGGAGGGATCAATGATGGCCTCCTTAGGAGAGATGTCAGAGAGTACCATAGGCTTTGGAGAGATAGCAGTAGCTGAAGAGGAGGGAGAGACTCCCTTCTCAGTAGAGGGATAGGCCACCATCACCCGATAAGGGCAAGGGTGTCGAGGTGGGGGAGAGCAATGAGATGGCGGCTCTCCGAGCGAAGAATGCCCACCTACGAGCTCAGGTGCAGACTCTTCAGGATGAGGCTACATGGCTCAGGGCTCGGAGTGGAGGGGCGAGCATTCTGGAGCTGGTGCGGGCTGTTGCGTAGACCACGTTCTACCAGGGGTTGTACTATCATGTGGTTCTAGAGGAGCAGAGGATACCGCTGCCAGCCAGCATTACGGAGCCGATCAGGATGGGGTCATCGAGGACATCATCACGATCGACGTCGAGGACCCATGATACAGCATGGACCTCGATGGGACCACCTCCTCCACCTTAGGGTGGGAGAGGAGATGAGGCTGAGAGCTCGAGGGCTTCTCGAGACTAGCTGCTCATTGTACATAGACCATATATTTTTGAGAGGATTGAGTATGCCAGGGTATAGATTGTGGCATACCAATCCATTTTGATATGATGTATAGACTTCTTGATATATATATATATATATATATATATATATATATATATATATCTTTTTTGTGATATGACTTGTGCATATGTTTTATGATGCTTTAATATTTTAATGGTTGATTGATTATTCATGTAATTATGTCGTTGAAAATATTATAATTTTATGTCATGCTATAAAATTAAATGAAATAATCTGATGTAAACAAATTGGTTGTTGTGGTATGATTTGATGAAAAATAAAGTGACTTCTAACAATAATTTCAAAGGACATTGTCATTGTTACATGACCATTTCATGGAGTCACCGCTCGCTAGGTCATCAAGCTAATCCCGTTATGAGAGAAATATTGCTAAAAGTAAAAGGGTGCTTAAGAGACTTTCTTAAGACTTTGTGTTGTGATGATGAAAAATGATGATGGTGATGATTTGTTTTCAGATTTCCATAAAAATATTATGCATGAAATATTAAAAATATGATTTTTTGCTAGGCATAAAATTCCTAAGTGTGATAGAAATTTGAACAATTGCCTAGGAATTATACCATCGTCGCAAAACTGAATGTTGACATAATGAAATGAAATAGAAAAGTTTTCATTCTTTTTTAAAGCACAATTGTGTAACATAATGATTTAAGCCATATGCTTTTATGGATTAAATAAATGGGAGATAAAATTAGAACGATGGCTTGCGCTAGGCATAGAATTTTAGGTATAGACTTATACCATCATCATGAAATCCAAAGAAGAAATTGATGTAATAGTTTTATTGCATAGTTGATTTTTGATTTTGAGATAAAAAATGAGGACTTGCACTAGGCATAAATTCCAATTTAGGTTTAGGAACTATACCATCGTTGCGAAAGTCGAAAATATATAAATGTGACTTTATTGCTAGATTTTTGAACATGCTTTGAAAGAAATTTTGGATTTTTGAAAAAATGTATTTAATTGTTTTTACGCTAAGCCAATATTCTCAAGTAAGAAAATCAAATTATTCCAGAAGATTTGCATAAATATTTTAAATTATCTCAAAGACAAAATTTAGATTTATAAGGAACCCCATGTGCATATGTGAGTTCATTGCCGATCTTGATCTATCATAATGATACAAAATCTCTCAAACACAAATGTGTGTGCAATTGTATTGTTCATTTACCAATTTTGAGCAAGATAATTTGATACAAGTAATTTGAATTAACCAAATGAGTGTTCATTGACCATGATTTATATGCATGTAACCGTACTAGACTACTATGTAAGTCGGGTCATCAAGAGCTAGCTGATCCATGAGCGGACATAGGTCTGTACAAAAGAAGGTCGCTAATGTGACAGACATATCACCATGCTAGGAGTTACCCAAGGCCAAGCGGGTTGGGCACAAACCACCTGTTATGGGGCTTACCTCACAGTTTTCGAATAATTGAGAATTCCAGGGATTCAAGCTCATTCACCCTTCTTTTCTTTCAAAGGGTAGGGGAAGGGATTTATTGCTTTTTGCTTTTTCTTTTCTTGTTCTCTTTTTTTTTTTGTATTTTTGCTTGACATTGAGATAATGCTGAAATATTGTTGAGATGGTACAAAATGATACTGAAACAATGCTTCTTTTTCTCATGATTTTTCTTGACTTTCCTTTTTTTTTTTTTTCTTCCTATACTAGGGATACTTGCTCGGATTGGTTGTAGAGCAAGGGATTTTTATTCTAGGTAGGGGTGAGCTTGTCCTTTTGTCAATTCTCAAAGATTCTAGACCATGTGCATGATAGGATAGCAGGGGAAACTTTTCGCTCAAGAGACCACTTCTACTATGTAGCATCATTTTGAATTTGCAATGAAATCATTTTAATGTGAAAAGGTGTACTTGGTTCAAGTAAATAACAAGATCAGTTCTCTATGCTCAAAAATTTATTTAATTCAACTGTGGACTTCGATATAAGAGAGATTAATAATCATACCAAATAATATCAAGATATTTATTCATGTGAGTGTGAAAGTGAGGGATTCCAAATAAATGCTAATTTATCCAAAATAACTAAAAATATAATTGCAATACTTCAAGAATTGACAGGTGCAAAAATAGAAGATGTTTTTGAGGATTTTGATGATTTTGATTTTTGATTTTGATTACATAATATTACTTTTTTTGAAATTTTTATATGAATTACTAAAATAAGACAATATGTATAATATATACAGTGACAAAATTACTATATTTATGCATAATAGCGCTTAAGATGCATAATGTTCATAGGTTCTTTAAGATCTTTACCATCTAAGGTAGCTAATCTGTATGCTCCCGATCCAAATTTAGTAGTGATAATATATGGCCCAAGCCAGTTAGGCTCGAATTTGCCTTTAAGGTCTTTAGTTGCATTAGTATTTTTTTTATTTTCTTTTAAGACGAGGTCATCGATCTCAAAGGATCGATTATGAACTTTCTTGAGATATGCTCGTTTGAGCTTGTTCTGGTAGGCACGAAGATGCTCCAAAGCATTAATGCGCTTCTCATCTAGGAGTTCTAGTTGACTAAATCTGCCAGCATGATATTCATCTCCTACTTCAGTATCTTGAAGTAGTAGAGCCAAAGAAGGAACTTCTAATTCAAAGGGAAAAACAACTTCAGCGCCATAAACCAAAACAAAAGGTGAAGTGCCCATGGGAGTACGAATGCTAGTTCGATAAGCCCACAAAGCAGGATATAATTGAATGTGCCAATCATGGCCAGATTTATTGACCAATCTTTTGAGGATTTTAATTAATGTTTTATTAGATGCTTCTGCTTGGCCATTACCCTGAGGATAATAGGGAGTGGACCAACGATGTTGAATTTTATATTTTTGACATAGTTTCTTTACATATTTATTTTTGAAACAAGTTCCATTATCTGAGATGAGATTTGCAAGAATTCCGAACCTACAAATAATTTGATTAAAAATAAATTTGGAAACTTGAGTTCCAGTGCAAGAAGCTAAGGGCATAGCTTCAACCCACTTCATAAAATACTCGATGGCGGTTATGATGAATTTGTGTCCATCAGATGACACAGGATTGATTTTTTTGATGATGTCTAAGCCCCATTTTGAGAAGGGCCAAGGAGATGAAATAGCCTGTAGTTCTTGTGCAGGCGCATGGACAAGGTCAGCATGTTTCTGGCACTTGTCACAATGGCACATGTAATCATGTGCATCATTCTCCATGGTAGGCCAAAAATATCCTATCCTAAGGAGCTTCTTAGCAATGGCGCTACCACTAAAGTGTCCCCCACAAGATCCATCATGGGCTTCACTCAAAGCTGATCTAGACTCTTCTAGATTCAAACATCTCAATAGGATACCTTCAAAGGATCTCCTATATAAGGTATTGCCAATTATGATGAAGCGACTTGCTCGTCTACGTAATAACCGATGCTGGTTTCTATTAAAACCTTCAGGGAAGGTCCCATTTTGAAGAAAATTGAGGATATCAGTGTACCAAAGTTCAGGAGTAGTTTCATTGATTAGAAACACGTCCAAAGGTTCCAAGCATGATTTAATTGAAGCGGGTTCTTGGAGTCGATGAATAATGATGGTAGCATATTCATCATCTAACTCCAAGGGTAAAAGAGATGCAACTACGGCCATGGCATCAGCCACACGATTGCTAGTTCTAGGAATAGCTTCCAAGGTAATTTGATCAAATAAAGATATTAATTGTAATACATATGCTTTATATGGGTACAATTTATCATCTCTGGTCTGATAAACATCATTAATTTGATTTATAACAAGTTGAGAATCATCGAAAACTAATAGATTTTTAATTTTTAGTGCCAGGGCTGCTCGTAATCCAAGGATTAGAGCCTCATATTCAGCAGTGTTATTAGTACAGGCAAACGTTAATTTAAAGGATAGAGGTATGAGATGTTTCTATGGAGATATCAAAATAATACCTGCACTAGCCCCACTCATACATCGGGCTCCATCAAAGTATAAGGACCATTGCTCTGAATGATCTGCCTCTAGTTTAAGGCATTCGTCAGGAAACTCAATGACGAGGGGATGGGTGGATTCTAAGGGTGCATCAGCTAATTGATCTGCTATGATTTGACCCTTAATAAACTTTTGTCCTATAAACATGAGTTCAAACTCGCTTAGCGCAAGAACCCACTTTGTTGTGCGACTAGATAAATAAGGTCGACTCATGAGATACCGTAAGGGATCGGATTTAGCAATAACGTATGTTTTTTGACTGAGCATATAATGGCATAGTTTCTGTGTAGAAAATATGACTGCTAGACATAACTTCTCTAATGTTGTGTAGCGGGTTTCATAACTAATTAATGTTCTTCTAATGTAATAATTAGCATGCTCTCTTTTCTCATCATCAAGTTGAGCTAACATAGCTCCTAAAGCAAAATCTGAAGCAAAAATATACAAGATAAATGGGCGATCAGGTTTAGGTGGTGAAAGTATAGGTGGGTTAAGAAGATATTGTTTGAGGAGTTCAAATGCTTCCTGACATTCATCATCCCAATGGAAAGAGACATCCTTCTTAAGAAGCTTAAGAAAGGGTCTAGTTTTATCTGCTAGCTTATCGATGAAGCGACGGATAGCTTGAAGCTTACCTTGTAGACTCCGTAATTCAGATATATTTGTAGGTGCGGGCATATCAGTGATAGTCGTAATCTTGAGAGGGTCAATTTTGATGCCACGTAAAGAAACTATAACCCCCAATAATTTACCTGACTTAACTCCGAATATACATTTGGCTGGATTCAATCGGATAAGATATTCCCTTAACCGATCAAATACTTTTCTCAAGTCATCTAAATGGTCATCTTCTTGAGTAGAACGAGCTATAATGTCATCTACATAATCGTGTAGTATATCATGCATCATATCATGAAAGATATAAGTCATGGCTCATTGATAGGTTGCACCTGCATTCTTCAACCCGAATGGCATCACTTTCCAATAGAAAGTCCCCCAAGGGGTAATAAAGGTTGTTTTAGCCTGATCTTCAGGAGCTATCTTGATCTGATTATAACCAAAAAATCCATCCATTAAGGATATCATTCCACTCCCAATAGTAAAATCAATGATCTGATCCATATTGGGAAGGGGAAAATCATCTTTAGGGCATGCAACATTAATATCTCTAAAGTCTATACAAACCCTAACCTTAGTAGCTTCTTTCTTAGTTACTGGAACTACATTCGAGATCCATTCAACATAATCAATGGCTTGTATGAAAATAACATTCAGGAGTTTTTCTAACTCCCCTTTGACTAGTAAGGCCACTTTAGGATGCATTTTTCTAAGCTTCTACTTAACAGGTTTAGCATCCGGGTGCACTACTAGGTGATGCATAACTACAGAAGGGTCTAATCCTGGCATATCTTCATATGTCCAAGCAAAGACATCTTCATATTCTTTAAGAAATGCAATGTATTTATCCTATTTTTCTTGACTCAATTCTGATCCAATGTTGATTATGTGGGGGTTATCCTCGGTTCCAATGTTAATTTTTATGACATTTTCTACTTCCATGTGTAGATCTCTCTCAAAATTAGGTGGGGTGGGTGAAACACCCAATTCTTGTAATTCTTCCAAGGTTAGCTTGGATAATTCATCTTGAGGAGTCATGGCCTCAAGCTGGGCTATACTAGGTATAGAGCCATCAAAATAAAATCCATTATGTAATAATTCCTCAATGGAGACATCATGAAAGATATCTCCCTCCAACTCATCGTCGGATTCAACGATCATCTCAGGATAAGCTATAGATAGCATATTACATGTGAATGTCTTATTTATTAAATGCAAGGCATCGCGTTCATCTAAAAAATCTTGGTAACATATAAGATGGTCATCATCCTCAAATGGGAATGGCTGACCCTTACTAGAAAATAGGCCCACACCACATCGGGCGGGCCACGCTTCTACCTCAAAAGGTTCTTTCATACCATTCTGGAAAGGTCCCAAACCTTTCCCTTTATATCCCAATTTCAGCATTATAGGTTTGGCTTTAATATATTCATTAGTAAAATAACATCGAGCATATCCATCATAATGAGTTCTGATGTTTCTGGGTATTCTACCCCAGTCATATCCCTTATAAATAAAGGCACAGACTCCCGACTTGGTAAATACTTCCCATAGGCTGTGGGAGGCCCAAGGTATGAGGAGATGGTGGCAAATTATTTAAAATAAGGGAATCTTGCATAGAAGCATTCGTTTCTTCTGATATAAGAATTTTAGATAGATCGGGTAAGAGTTCGTCAGTAAGAGCATAAGAGGTAGAAGGAACATTCCCTACGTCTTCTGATGCGGAAAATATGACTTTGGTGGATGTAGACGGTGTAGAGGAGTCGATAGATGGGTCTATTAAAGGTATGGAAGTTATAGGAGTAGAACAAGAGACATTGGTTGTGGGATTAGGATCTTTCTTAGGTCCTAATGTGGTTTGTTCAGAATATGGTTGAGCTATATGTGAAGGTGCAACTGATGGAGAAGAAGTAGATGACTTTGTGGGTGTAAGTTTCACATGTTTAGATGGATAATGAGAATTAGGATGTGTGGATGACAGAGCAGGGCAAAATTGAACTCCAATAGGTTCTGCCAAAGCACACATATCAAAGGGTCTTGGATCACCATGAATGGTAACCAACTGATTCTTAAATTCGAACTTAACACATTGATGTAAGGTTGAGGGAACAGCTCGCATCGCGTTGATCCAAGGATGACCCAAGAGTATATTGTACGATGCAGGGCAATGTACAATAAACACGGTCGTATCCAAGGTTCTTGGACCAACCTGCAATGGAATGGTAATAACTCCACACGTTTCTTGTGTTTCGTCATTGAAAGATTTTATGATCATATCAGTTCTTTTCATTTCCTCACTTCTAAACCCAAATATTTGGTAGAAGTCAAAAGTGCAGATATTTAAAGATGAACCATTATCAATCAAAACTCGTTTGATTGCTACATCTCCAATTAAAGCAATAATATACAAGGGGTTATCTTTATGTAAACTATGTTGAGGTATGTCTCTATCCCGAAAGTCAATACAATCAACTTCACGAGTTATTATAGTATTGGCCATGGCTTCAGGTTGAATGTCTTGTGGTACCATCATCTGGCTTAATGTGAGCATTAATTCATCTCTATGTGTAGGAGAAGATCTTAAAAGGTCCAAGAGGGAAATTCTAGTTGTAATATTTGATAATTGTTCATTAATATTATAAGGAGGTTTAGGTTGAACATTAGGTGCATGATTCCCTTTATTAGGAACCTTCAAAACAAATGGAGTTGATCCACCATTCTGAATTTGATCTTGTTGATAATTTTGAGCCTGTTGTCTAGTAACGACTCCGATGGTACCCACAATATTATTCTATGGATGATGAATGGGTCTTGGTCTAGCGTTTATAGCTAGCTCATTAGAAAGTAATCGGTGAGACGATGGTCTAGTAGTGACTCTTCTTGGAAATGGTTCTTCTGGAACCATATAACTTGTGATAGGGTGAATAGTATCTGATTCATCTTCAGAACTATTCGATTGATTTGATGTGATTTCCATATCACTCTGAGTCTCGTATTCTGTATCACTAAGATCAGGTATCTGAATATTATATAGAGGCCTGGTTGTAACCATGGATAAAGTTGTGTCAAATATTTCCAGATCATGAGCAGGTAAATGCCCACTAATAGTTCCTACATATCGGGCAGGAGGAGGGACATTATGATGTTCAATTTGATTAGCCACCTCCTTACCATGTTTTGGTAAGGGATGTTGAAAGATGTCTAATGACTGATTGGCATTCGATTCTGGTTTTGTGGGGTGTTCTTTTGAACATTATTAGGAGGATTCTGCTTAGGTTGAAAGGCTTGCACCTCCATCTCATTGTTATCAATCAAGTCCTGTATTTTATGTTTTAATATTTTACAAGAGTTGGTAGTGTGTCCCGGTCCTCTATGGAAGTCACAGTGTAAATCTGCTCTGTATCCGGGTATAGTTGGATCAGGTTCCCGGATATTTGGTAATTGAATCAAACCTCATTCTAATAATTGTGGTAGAATAGTTGATAAAGGTTGATTTAACCTAGTAAATTCTCGAGGAGGTCTATCAGGAGGTTTCAGTACAAACTTCTCCGTTGTCTTTGCAGCATTAACATTAGCAATATTTTTGCTATCGGTGACTCCATCACCCACAACTTGTTTATTCTTATATTGATTTTTGGATGTTTTCTCATCGTCTTTCTTTTTAAGCTGGCCTCTCCTAATGAGAGCATCTTCCACTCTTCGGGCTAAGTCTATAGCCTTGATCGAAGGTGGTCAAGGTAGCAATTGATAATTCGTAAGATAGTTGCTCTTGCAAATTATTAATAAAGATGTCCAACATCTCCCTATAAGGTAACACAAAGTGCAATTTTCCTATCAACTGTCTCCACCTAGCTAGGAAATCAGCAAAGCATTCATCTTTGTCCTGTTTTAAGTTATACAAATCTTTAATGGTCACATGTCTTTCGATGTAGGCACTAAATTGATGAACAAAAGACTCGACAGTTTCTTTGAAATTCCTCAAAGAATTAGTGGGTAATTGATAATACCACTCTAATGCCATTCCTCCCAAGATTTTTGGGAACATTTTTAGTAATAACAAGTCATCATGTGATATATCATGACATGCTATCCTAAACATACGAAGATGCTCTATGGGATCTTCGGTTCCTTTATATATGGGAAGAACAGGCATAGGAAAATGTTTAGGATACGGTTGTGCTATGACTATAGGATCTAAAGGCTGACTACACATCTCTCGATAGTTGTACGAGGGATGGTAGGGATCTATCTGGTCCATGCGGGAAACTAGTTGTTTCACCATGGTTTCAAGATTACTAGTTTGTCCACCATATTGGTTCGGTGGGACATAGGTATGGGATCTATGAGTGTATGATGGTGTGACATAAGGATTAGATGCTATATTGCTATTATGCAAAGTGTTGGTAGGAAGAGTATTATGAAGGGGATTTGTAATAGTATTATGTTGTACCCTAGATTGTTGGTAATTGGTGTTTGGTTTTGTTTTGGGTTTTTGTTGATTTGAGGTATGTTGATCAAGAGCTTGGCGAAATAGAGCAGTAAATGATGGTTTCTTTTGTGCGGGAATGACCCTAGGCTTGTTAACAGGCACTTTAGATGGTTGGGTAACCTGTTGTTGTTGCATGTTCTGGATCACAGCTACTATATCCAAATTGGATGGTCCAACTTGATCACTCTCTTGATCAATAAAGGACAAGGGATTAGTGCGTGTTTGAAATACTTCTTCTAGAGTTGCTTGAGTGTCACTAATTCGATCCTTGTCCATATGGGCTGCTCTATTAAAAACACCAATATTAGTGTTAATGAACTTCCAAAATTGTTCCATGTTTTCAAAAGTGATAGCTCCTCCCGGAGACATTTTAGGGGATGAGGATCCTTCCTCTCTAACAGTTTCTTCTTGTTCATTTCCTACAACAAGCTCTTCTTCTTGCTGGTCTAGGGTTCCTTCTTCCTGAACTTGGTCCTCAGGAGGGACATTTTGGTCAGTTAATGGTCTTCCTAACCAATCTTCATCTTCTTCGGTTTGTTTTCCATTCCTAAGTCTAGGCATTGTGCTAAACTTAGGTTTTAGCAAAATATATATATATATATATATATATATATATATATATATATATATATATATATATATATATGCGGTAGGGTTGAGAGGTATATATTTTAACTATATACCTACTATAATACTTTAAAAGGAAAATGTTTTGTTTTTTTTTTGTTTTTTTTTGTTTGATTATATTATTATTTTACGAGAATAAAAATAACAAACAACATGCTAGTTGCAAGAAATAACAATAGTAAAAAGAATGACTTAGTTTTCTATGAATAGTTTATGGATATCATTGATAGGGTCAAGTTCATCAGGAGTCATGAAATGCTCCTCTTCAAATTGGAAGTGGTTTTTCAAGAATTTGACAAAGTGTGCTATGGTAATATGATCTACTTCAGACTCTGACATGTAAAAATAAAGTTCATGGCAATACTCTCGATACAACATAGCTCTAGGAACTCTATTCCATATCTTTCTATCCATAAGAATGACTTCTTGATCCTCTATACGAGATAGAAATTTATGCACTACAACTGCGTTCTCAAGGTATTCCTCAAAGGTGTATAATTCAGAAGACACAAGTGCTCTTTTATCTGCTAACCACCTATGGCAAGCTCTCTGAAGTTCATGATACAAAGTCACCTGATCAGGATCCAGGATTCTATCTAGGACAAACCTCTTAATTTGCCTAAGTTCTACAGATCTGGATTCAATAATACCTAATCTCCTATCAAGTTCATCCCACAAATATTGGGCTCTATTTGTTTGAGGTACTCTAAGCACAGAAGTAATCTCTATGGCCGTTAATTGATTTTCAACATTTATGGTGACAACTCGTCTTCTATTATAATCTACCATCTAAGTATGATATGCAAATTTAACGGTTGTCTAATGATTCTAGATGTTCTTAATAATGTGTTTTTTTTTTGGATTGTTTTCAAAAGGTGTTTTAGTTTCACGTCGGGTTCACCAAAATGTATCGCCCAAATTTTTTGCACCCTTACCTTCAGGCTAAAGGATCCGTGCCCGAAAGGGGGATGCGAGAAGGATGGGACAATACCTCGGACGGAGAGGCCCTTTGAAGGTCACGCCTCTCGGGGGAGGGGTATAAGGGTGAATTTTTGATGGATGGTGGGGTTCACCAGGAAACTTTGAGTGGCAGTTTCCATGCCTAGGTTGAGAATGGGTTTGATGTGTTCATTTTATATTCAATCATTCAGATTCCTAGGTTGGCCAAAATGAATCTAAGCTATTCTATATGAAATTTCTGGTTTATATGAAGACAACAAACATAAATGAATCCTAAATACAGAAAATATCTAAAATGGAGAAGAGTGCACCTGATTTCTGATGTCTGATGAAGATTCTGAAGCTTGTAGGAGTCCAGATCATCTCGGATATGATAGGATCATCTGTAATTGTACAGAATCATCCAGATCATAGGAGATCATCTGAGATCAGCCAAGATCATCAATGACCTAATGAATTCATTAGACGAATTCGTCAGAAACCTGCAATCATGAAAATAGACACCAAAAACCAAAAATACAATTGCAAGAATGATACAAAATGATAGAAATAAGAATATAAATGCTTAAATGATAA
Source organism: Wollemia nobilis (assembly GCA_028583015.1). Classification (NCBI taxonomy): domain Eukaryota; kingdom Viridiplantae; phylum Streptophyta; class Pinopsida; order Araucariales; family Araucariaceae; genus Wollemia; species Wollemia nobilis. The sequence goes on along the minus strand of JAQPPZ010016917.1, from coordinate 5,721,989 downwards.
ATCCAGATATCAAATCAAATGGGATGCAATGTTTTAATAATTTATTTTGAATTTTATCATGCAAATATGCTAAATGAGGTGAACTCCAAGATGCAGAATATAAGTGAATTAATCTAATGCACAATTAAATAAGAAAAGAGATAGAGAATGCAAACTCAGGGCTTTGATTGCCCCCAATCTGAACTGTAGTCAAAATCATCTACAATCGTACGAGATCATCGTCGATCTCGATAGGATCATCCAAAATTGTGGTTGAATCACCTGCGATGATCCGAGCTTCCTCCGGCTGAAACATAGTGAGATCCTACAATAAAACTTGAAAACACAAGTGCAAATGATGGGGGATAGGATGTTCTAACACAACAAAAACTAAAGTTGCAGGGAAATGATCAGCCAGGGGGATAAACTGGGAAAATCCCAAGTTTATATAGGATTAGGGGGAGGTTAGGAGGTTGGGGATCATCCCAATCTGGGAGATCTCCAACGTAGGAATCTCCAACCGCGCAGACACGCTTCTGCCCGAGTTGGAGAGGTTGTTGAAACAGAAGCTAATTATGAAAATTTGGTTTTGGGATGAAATCGTCTGGACGTTCTGTTCCAGACGAATTCGTCCGATTTGGGACGATATCGTCAGATCGGCGACGATATCGTCCAACGGTCAAAACAACTTCTAAAAATGGCACAAAAAATGAGGTGAGCGGTTAACGGGCGGTTTCGGGGTTAAAATTCAATTTTTTTATCTTTTACTGATGGTTTAACTACGCCAATTTTAGGGTGCTACAAGACTACAATTTCCTTGCACAAAAAATGTAGCTGAGTATGAAGCTCTATTGTGAGGATTAAGGAAAGCAAAATAATTAGGTATTAATTACCTAACTGTAACAAGGGATGCAAAAATTATTATACTACAGATTAAAGGTAAATATCATACTAAGAACCCTAGGCTTAAGCAATATAGAAATGCAGTATTGGAAGAAATTGATAAATTCTTAGCTTTCAATATCTCATATATTCCTAGAGAACAAAATTATGTTTTGGATCTCTTAGCTATAAATGCCTCGTGTCTAGATCACCTAGAGATAACTACAGAATATATGGATAGATTCCCAACGATCTTAGTCTATAAACCTTCTATTCCAGATAACATAGTATATCTACGGGTCTTTTAGGATGATATAGATATTAAGGATTTTATGACTCTGTAAAATCAATATGCAGATGTAATTTGTGATGAAAATTATGAAGAAAAGATAAAAGACCAAATACGAGATCTAGTAGAAGTAATCCAGTTGAAAACAAATAAAATACCCAAAGTATTAGTTTCTCTAGAAAGTCTATTTGATGATTTTGACAAAGCTTATAAGCCTTTACACAGAGAAGTGATATTTGAGGATATTAATATTGGCCCAATGAAAGAACCCAGAATAGTGAAAGTAGACATGGCACTACCCACAAAAGAAAAAGTTGGATATATCGGTTTCCTGAAAAAGAACAAAGAACATTTTGCCTAGACCTATGAAGATCTCAAAAATTTCAAAATAGATGTAATGACACACATAATACCCTTGAAGGAAGATTCCAAGCCATTTAGACAGAAACAAAGGAAGTACAACCCAACTCTACACCCAATAATGCAAAAATAGGTACAAAAATTATTGGACTCCAAGATAATAAAAAAGGTAAGATTTTCTTCATGGATATCCAATCTAGTACCAATCAGGAAAAATAATGGGGACATTAGACTATGCGTATATTTTAGGAATTTAAACAAGAGTTCATTAAAATACAATTACCCCTTACCCAACATGGAATAATTATTGCAAGTAGTAGTGTATCGTTCCAAATTTTTCGCACCCTTACCTTCAGGCTAAAGGATCCGCGCCCGGAAGGGGTATGGGAAAAGTATGGGATGGTACCTTGGACTGAGAGGCCCTTTGAAGGTCCCGCCTCTCGGGGGATGGGTATTAAGGTGATTTTTTGATGAATGGTGGGGTTCACCAGGAAACATTTAGTGGCAGTTTCCACGCCTAGGTTGGGAATGTGTTTAATGTGTTCAGTTTTATCTTTATACATCCAAGTCGTAGGTTTGGCCAGATGAATCTAAGTGTTCTATTATAAAAATGCAAATTAAATAAATACAGAAAACAAATTTGGATAGAAAACAGAAAGAATATGCTAGATTAAAGAACTATACCTGATCCGGATGTCTGATGAAGGTTCTAATTTTTGAAGCAGTCTAGATCATCTGGAATTTGATAGGATCATCTGAGATCTAATGGGATCATCTGAGATCTGACGAATTCGTCAGATGAATTCTTCAAAGACCTGCAAACAGAGAGATAGATACAAAATACCAGAAATGCAACTATTCTAACAGAGAAAAATGGTGTAAAATGGCAACATAGATGCTAAGGTGATAATCACAAATAAAAATTTAAGTAGATTATGACATTCTAATGAAAAATTATGACTTCATTGTACACTTAAGCTATATGGGTGAACTCCAAGATGCGGAACAATAAGGAATAATAACAAATTTAACTAAATGCAGGATAAATCAACAAACAAAGTGAGAAAATGCAAACCCTGGGCACTGATTGCCCCCAATGTTGACTGCAGTCGAAATCATATCAGATTGGTATGAAATCGTCTCAAATTGAACAGGATTGTCTGCGACGATCTGAGCTTGCTCCAACTGAAAAACAATGAAGTTCCTGTAAACAAACTTGGAAAAATACAAATGCAAATGGTGGTTTAAGATAGTCTAATGCATGTAGAATTCGTGTTACAGGGAATTTCAGCCGGGGGGAATGCCAAGAGGGGGTCCTAAGGTTAAATAGGCTTAGGAGGGAGGTTAGGAGGTTGGAGATCATCCTAATTTGGAATATTTCCAACGGGGGAGGTCTTTAACGACGCAGACACACTTCTGCCCGGATTAGAGATGTCGTTGAAACAAAAGCTAACTATGCACAAATCAGTTTGAGACGAGATCATCTGGATGTTCTTCTCTAGACGAAATTGTCCCATCTGAGGCGATATCGTCTGATCTGTGACGATATCATCAAACGAACAAAACAAACTCTAAAAATGGCACAAAAAATGAGGAAACGAGCAGCAGGTGGTTTGGGAGCAGTTTTGGTGTTATAATTTGAATTTGAATTATTACTAATGTAATTTTAATTATTTTCTAAGGTTTACTGCGTCAATTTTAGGGTGCTACAAGTAGTTGGCTCAACTAGATTGTCTCTGTTAGATGGATTTTCAAGGTATAATCAAATTCAGGTAAATCCAAAAGATAGACATAAGGCAACATTTACTATGCCTTGGGGCACATTTGAATATTTAAGAATACCTTTTGGATTGATGAATGCAGGTGATACATTCCAGAGAGCAATGGAGTTTTCCTTCAAAGGATTAATGTTTAAAATAGTAGTTATCTACCTGGATGATATCACAGTATTTTCTAAAAATCCAGAGGATCATCTAGAACACTTAACTGTAGTTTTTGCTTCGTGCAAGGAATTTGGAATTTATTTGAACCCCAAGAAATGTATATTTGGGAATACACAAGGAAAGTTATTAGGACATATAGTTTCAGAAAAAGGAATAAGCATTGACCCAGAAATAATTGAAGCCATTTCCAAAATTTCTCCTCCCAAAAATTTGAAAGGTGTTAGGTCATTCTTTGACAAGATTAAATTTATTAGAATATTTGTCCCAAATTTTGCAGAGATGAACAAACCCATAAATTATATGGTTAAAAAAATTGGAGAAATAAAATGGACAGTTGAAAATATGGAAGCATTTAACAAGATCAAAGAAGCCATATCAACCACTCCAACCCTAAGCTGCCCTGATTACGCAAAAGATTTTAATATGTATTCTTATGCATCTGAACATTCTATTGGTACAGTTCTTTCACAAAAATATGATGAAAATAATGAAAGTCTAATAGCCTTCATGAGTTCAGGTCTAAAAGGAGCACATATTAAATACACCTTACTAGAAAAACATGCTTATGCAATCATCTTTTAAAGAGTGAAATCACATATTAAGTCTAATCGTTTTGCTCATATATGGAAAAATTTTGAAAGACTTAGAAATAAAAATAAATGCACAAACACACACATGGGCATGAACATGATGAAGTAAATGGATTTGAAAAATATTTGTGTAATCATATCTTATGACTTAGCCAAAGCAAGCATTACAATATGTCAGAATACAACTCATCAATTTCTAAAAATCTGATCCTAGTTTCTAAATTGAATAAAAGGGATTACAGTTTTCAAATACTCTATTGCTTTGATATCAGGTTGTTCATACATTTTTTTAGTTTATAAATAAAAAAATAGATAAAAAGGAAAAAAAAATTAAGCTTTACTTAGTAGTCAAGTTTTTTTATTTTTGTTCATTTTTCACAAATAAAACTAGGAGATTCACTAGTTCTCAAGTGCCTCATGTTTTCAACACATTGTCCCAGTCAGAGCCTATGTTGGAGCTAAATTTGACTCAAAATTTGAAACCCCCAAATTTAAATTTTAGTTTCATCAAAGTAAGCAAGCATTGTTGGTCCTTTTGTATCTAATTGAGAGAGTTTAGTTCTTATGAGTTTGTTTGATAAAGACTAGCCATTGCTGTTAATAATGTGTGTCCCCTTTTAATAAAGCTCAATCATCTTAGACAAGGGTTAGGGCAAAATTTAATCAGATTTCTAAAGCCAAAATCTAACCCACATAGAATAAAGTTTCCCTTGGGCTTAAATCGAATGACAAATCTTTAAAGGCCTAAGGTATTCTAAAGATAGGGGAAAATTCAAAACCTTAGTCTAAATCTTGAAAAGCATAACTAAGCATCAAAAATTTAATTAAGGCTTAAGGGTATGCACCCCATTTAATTAAAAATCAAGCAACTGTAATTAATATAACGATAACACTTCATCAAAAAGAATCCAACAAATGCACTTTCACAAAGATGTCAAAAGGATAAGTCAAAGGTCAAACGGTTTAAGAAAGATTATAACCTAAGGTCATTAAAGCTTAATAAATTTAAAATCTATGCAGCTTTACCAATATGAATAGATGCGCTTGAGCCAAGCCCAATCCAATGGATGAGGGCTCCCCAAAAATTCAAATCATTAACGAGTCAACATGGGTCAAAATTTTGATTAAATATCGAGCAAGTCCGACAGACCTAAGGGCAGCACTCAAGCGAACTCAAAAATCAATGGTTGCGCTTGATTTAATTAAACTACACATTAAAATACTATGGTCAAAAAGTATTAAGGGTATGTATGCACCCCCTTTGAAATAACCATCGAGCTAATTAGACAGATCGGACGACAACGCTCGATCTAGATCCAATCCAATGGTGGTGCGCCCATAGGAGTTGCATCAAAAAGGTATAAGTCCCCATAAGATTAATTAAATATTTTAAACAAGATTAACGAGGGTCTAACACATTGGCTAATCACCCCCCTTTTGGCTTAAACCAGGATTAATATAATTTAATGACGCACCCCTTTCATCTAACAAGTATGTAGCTCACAAGAGATCTAACGACAGCGCTAGACTTCGCTTGAAGATCAAAGACGGTGAAAGAATCAAATTCAAACAAAGGGATTAAATACCATGAAGGTATAATGATAGCGCTCATCTCCACTCAGATCCAATGGTGCTCATGGTAAAAAGTGATTGGAGGTTAGTCTAAAAAGGTTTCCTTCATCAAATGATTAATTAAAGTTGCATTATCTAGGCTAAAGAAAGCACTTAATTAGGTTTTATAATGATTTAATGTGTGGTAATTTTCCCCCTTCTTTTGCTAAACCTTGTGTATGTACAAGAGATCCAACGAACGTGCCCTATCATGATATGATCTAATGGTGGATGCATAGAGATGATTCGATTATACGAATACCTATGTTTAGAGCAATGTTATTAAGGTTTTAATTACTGGATTAATCAGGATAAGAGGATTACATTATCTCTAACTCATTGTATTATCTTTGGGTCTAATCATCACTAACCAAGGGTTTTCAACCATTATAAACATGATTAGTCCGAGTAACCAGGGACGAGTTTATATAAACTAGTAGGTTAAAAAACATATAGGTTATTATACATCAATGACCCTGATAATCATCCCCAAGATCTGACGGTAGCACACGAATAAAAGGTTGAAGTAATAAAATTATCGCGATGATCCAATGGTAGTGCTCCATTGAAATCAATAGGATCCAATGACGATGAGCGAGTCAAAGTCAACACAATAGAATACAAGCATGGCTAATCCAATAAGCATCTTCTAATGAATCCAATGGATGTGCTTCATATTGAGATGATCTAACGATGGCACACATTTCAAAGGTAAGCCTAAATCAGCATCAGATTAATTGAATTTTAATCACACTTAACGAGGGCTTTAGCACATTATAAATTACCACCTTAATGTTCATTATTCAATATTAAACAAGGAATTTTCAAAGCATGTATCTCTCGGCTATTTAACCTACAAATTATAAAAAGATCCAAGGTTGTGACGGAACATAGGTAGAGGTAATGGTTGTGCTCGATCATGGTTGACTCGGGGAAAGCTAAAAGATATCCGAGATGATAATAGGCACTCACATCAAGAACTGAATATTATGAAGATCCCTAGGATGATTGCTGCCTAATTAAAAGGGTGATCGATCCCAAAAATTTAGTTATCGTTCAAGGCCAAGGTGGCATGAGATTCAAAATGGAAGCCACCCCTATCACACATAATAGTTCCACGTTATATGAAAAGAGGTTATAGTGGCCAATAGCAGAACTGTCAATGATTATAGCTACACAAACAAAATCACCTAGAGGGCACATAGGATGAAGGACCTTACTCTCCATTACGGCCCAACTCCAGGAAAATATGTGTTGGCAAAATTTATTTGGACAATTTTAAAAGGCGATTAGTGGCATCGTATTAATGACAAACATGTGAATTATCGAACCCATTTCACCACCCAGTATATGAGCTTACAAAAATAGTCGAGTCTACCACCCTAGTGAGCTAAGAGTAGAGACTGATATGCAATAAATACAAATAAGAGGAGAGTGTTGGGTTGCCTATTTGAAGAGAAATATACCCACTACCTTGAGAAAAATGGCATCATAGGGAGACGTTTTGTACCATAAGACACTAGGAAAGTAGTAAAATTCATCATATACATACATTGAAATATCTAGACCGCTTGTACCCGACAACACAATGTATGATTTTGCTCAAAAATGTGGAGCTGATAAGAAACCTACTCCAGCACAACAATACGATATTCATAATGCATTTATCAAGAGTTTTACTCATTTGATGGAGAGTGATAGAAAGACCCCATGGATAATAGCTGATTTATTTCATAAAGCCCAGAGGTTACAATACAAGGGTTTTCCCAGAAGTAACAGATGGGATAGAAACCTCAGGAAGTTGATATGTTCGAAGGTCCATTTCTCCTTGAATTTAATGGCGTGGTTGGCAGTGGCGTATGACAAAAGAATGAGGATATTTCGAGACAATAAGGATCGACTGGTATTCAGCATCAAAGTCGAACATATCTAGAAAGTATTCAATTTTGCAGAGTATACCACCTTTTTTGTGACAAAGGTAATCGAACACCAATCTCAAATGTTCACAGAAATGGAAGTTTTTAAGTATTTATTTGATACTCATGAGAAAATAGATGATAAATTTCTGATTAGGAAGACTTCTTTTAAACCATGGGTCCAAGATTTTTGTGACATGATAAACATAGTCTTAGGGGTACAGGATATCGGTAGAGTGACCACAAGGATTTTGTATTTAGCTGTACAATGCAATCGAGCACATAATACCCCAATTTACATCTGGGAATTAGAATTAAGTACCCAAATGCATGAAGAAATGGTAGAATTAAAAAATGTAGTTTTTGAACAAAGGCAAGAGATGCCTCGTTTTCTCAATACTCAATTTTTATCCACTTGATAGCGGGTCAATTGGGAGAAGAAGCCCAGAAAAGAGTAAAAGCCATTGACAATCACTATGTCCAAAGTAGTTTCTGAAGACTACATGAAGGACGAACTCACCTTGGTTGGTTCTGTGATCATTTCATGGTAGAAATCCATTGGATTTTAACTGGCATAGTTCCTGAGAGGCTAAGGCCAGGAGTAAGGGATTTTATCAAAGAGAAAGAGATTAGGGATTTCTTCTTCACAGAAGGTTACACCTATATCAAACTATATGGGGCTAAAATTCATCCAAATTTGTTACCAATGTATTGCCCATTATCCCTAGCAGCTTTGGAATTATGTAGGTAGGTGGTCTAAGAATCTAAGATGAGGCTGGTAAAAAAATATGGTAAAGTCCCCTGGCTCAGTGTTCCATGTCGCTTTTGAGATTATATATTTTTTGGCTACCCTACCCTTCTCAAGGGAATGTTTGAATTGGACAACTTGGGATTCGATGAGATAACTTGGAGATTTTATGACCCAAAAGGAATATGCAATAGAATGATGGAAAAAAGAGAATATGCTCGAATACTGCATCGTACAAATGCTTTTGAAGAAATATTATTAGAAGCTATGGAAAAAGGATTAGATTTGCAAGGGGTATGGGATTATTTTCCTCCTAAATACAAGAGCAACACGGAGGTTCACAAAGCCTATGATTACCCTATAAATAATGTAGATATAGTAGAACAACATGTCAGACCTCTTGGAAGCACTCATCTTAGGATAGAAGCAACACCAAGCACTCCCCAAAAACTTTCCCAAAATTCTAGTGCAAGTAAAGGAAAGGAAATTGTAATTGTACTTGCTTAGAAATCTTCACTCCCAGAATAGGTTGTAATTCTCATATCAGACAGAGTACTAGCTATAACTAGTGTGAAGAAATTGGCACCCATGACCATCCTTGCCTCTCTAAAAATAAAATGGTAGGAGATTAAAATTCCATCAGTAGTACAAATTAATATGAGGAGAATTGATGGATTTGGGGGTCTCTTTCGAAGTCACCAGGTGAAAAATCAAACAAAGATAACCACTACAGAGAAGAAGAAGCCTAAATTGTCTTTGCCTTCCACCAAGGTTTTGTTAGAAAGGATAGACGAGCAAGATACTTTTACTGTTGTAGGTGAACAAGAATTACATATAGTGGTAAATATGGAAGATGTAAGGGAACAACTCATAGATGAGCCCCAATCAGAGACAACTGTGTCAGATATAGCAGAGATACATCTTCCTCCCCTACAAGACCCAATGGTATTCAAAGTCAATGAGGAAATTGAGAGCTTGTTAGTACTAGGGAAAGAAGGGGAAATGGCCGAAGTTGTCAAGAAAATGCAAAATCAAGTCATAGACCAATTCATTGGAAAAATTACAGAGCTAAGGAAACAATTGGAAAAATAGGAGAGGGAAAAAGTAGAAATGAAAGCATTAATAAATAAACAATAGGAAGAGCTGGCAAGAAAATATGTTCCCAATACACAACCTCCTTCAATAGTAAAGGTTCAAGATCATGCCTATTATCTGGATACAATGAAGAAACAACTGTCAATAAAAATACAAGCTCATGCCAAAGGATTCACTGAAATGTTTAGACAGATAAGAGTGATCCAAGTAACTGCTCGAGAAATTTTGACATTGATATGGGAGAGAGAAGAAGACTTTGAAGTCATCCATCCCACCCTGGATTTTATAAGAGATAATTTTGAAGAGCTGTAGGGTCAAGAAATAATAACAAATGATGGCAACAATATACAACTCAATTTTGAGTTTCTGAAAGCATCCCTGTTTGGGGCAAACCAGGAAATGTGGATCAATGTTGTAACTAAAATGGACAATCTGATAGAAGATACAAGAAAAATGGCAGATATTTGTCTATCCTTAGATCAATGCTTAGAGGCCTCTGATGTAGAAGATCTATTTAGGTGTACTATAGAAATATTTGAGTGTGAACCAGATGATGAGGCAGAAATGACTAGGCAAACTACTTTTCTGATGAATACTATGGAGATATTGCTCTTCCAATATGAAAGAAATAGCTCCATACTTGCCATATAGAAAAATAGGATTTTACAGGATATGAACATGTTGAGGTTTGCTGCCACCTTTGACACAAAAATATGGAGATTAATAAGTGAGCAAATAAAAATGCTGCAACAAGGTAAAAAAGGAAAAAAGGTTGAAACTTGTAGTCAAAAACTAGGAGTGAGTTTAGTATAAGGAAGACCTTTGCCAGTGGAAAAAATCCCTGAAGTAGTCAAAGAACAAACTGCTCAAAAGGAGACAGTTCAAGAGGGAACACTAGAAACAGTTAAAAAAATAGTGGAAGAGCAAACAGACTCTCCTAAAACCACCATCACCAGTTAAATAAGCAAATGTTTGATAAAGTCAAAATGAAGGATTCAACCCAAACAGAAAAAGATAATGGAAGCCAATTTTTTTAGTTTTGAATATCAACTCAAAAGAGGACAAGTGTAAGGCCAGAAATGAATCAAAAATAACATAATCAAGAACCAACAGTTATAAAAGGAAGCAGTTGTGGTCAGATTTTGCATCAAGAAATTAGAGAATAACATTTTTTCTAATAGGTATACTTGAGTGCCCTATTCATTGTGTTGTTGTATCCCCTTGTGTGTCTATTTTTCTCTCATTTCTTATTCTTCCCTTTTCTGTGTAGTATTTTGATAGGAAAGTGCTCAAGAAGCTGAGATTATTCCTGTCCTATTGATCCTAGGATTCAGAGACTCTTCTATTACCATATTGGAACAAGGAGAGTATGAGAGACCTATTATATTATTTGAATAGAGTCCTATTCATTGTATTGATGTATTTCTTTGAGAAAAACTGAGTTAAAAGGCATCTTGCCCACTCTGCATGTAATATTTTATGAAATCGATACAATTCTGAGTTTTATTCATGTTATATCTTTATCTCAGTACTGTGTGTCACTGTGTAATGGGTTACATTATTTGAATACATTACATACATTTATTTCATTGGTTAACTTTTAGTTTTATTACGATATTTGAATAAATCTAAGAATGCCAATTTTCTTTTCCTCATTCTCTCTGTTCATGTTAAAATTGTTGTTAAATTGCTATAACATCCCAATGAATCTAGGCACTGGTCTACATAAGGCATAACAATTGGTTATTTTTCTTATTTGGTCATTTTAATATGTATAGTTTTACATTAATTTGGAGCATGTAATTAACGTTTTATCATAGAATTACCGATGGGGTTTCCTAACCCGTTCTGTAGTTTTTCTTTAGCAATAGTCGTGTTTATTAGAACAAAGAGGTAGGTTTACCAGAGCCTGTAATAGCTCATTGGTTCCAAATGGATTTTTGCAGCATGACAATCAAATCCTATTAATGCAAGAATCGGTTCCAATAAAGCCATCTATTGTTAAGGGCAGAGAGAAATTATAGTACAAAAGAATACAAGGATTTGGAAATGGTATATGTGGTACAAAAATTAAGGCATTACCTATTAGCAAACCCATTTACCTTCTATTTTTATCATCAGGCTCTGTTGTACCTGATAAAAAACCAGGGAAACAAGGGTGAGTTAGCAGGTGGCTTGTCACCTTGCAAGAATTTACATTTTGAATAGTAGTAAGACCTGGTAAGAAGCATGTGATTTCAGACCAATTATCTTGGATACGATCAGGAGAACCTATAGGAATGAGAATTCCACATGAATTCCTTGATGCACAAATATTTAAAATTAATGTTGCACCGACATTGTACAAGTTAATTGGGCAATGTCTATCCATAGGGAAGTTGCCACAAGACTTGACAACAACTATAAAAGAAGAAGGTAATATTGAAGTCAGCAACTTTTCATTTGATAGCTAGATTGTTGTATAATATGGCTACAAATGACATTTTATGAAAATAATGGAGGAAGTCAACACAACATTAAAATAAGCCCACAAAGACTTGTTAGGAGGACACATGGGGCCAGATGCCACTACTAGGAAGATACTCTTAGAAATATTATGGTGGCCTACATTGTACAATGATGCAAAAGAATATGTACAGGCATATGACACAATGCTAAAGAGTGGGGTAGACACTACACAGAGACTTTGTCTTTTTATCTATCACAACCTCAAGAATTGTTTGAGAGATGGGGTTTGGATTTATTTGGACCATTAAAAATCACCCATAGGCAAAAATTTTGGTATATTTTAGTAGTAATAGAATATCTAACAAAATGGGTAGAAGCAAGGGCATTATTAGATAATATGATAAAAAGTACAACTTGATTCTTGTACAAATGTGATTACAAGATTCAAAATTTTGCTGTGAATAACAAGTGATAAGGGGATCACTTTGTTAATGAGCTTATTAAAAATCTGATAATAGAATTCAATATTTTGCATTCATTATCAAGTCTGTATTACCCCTAAGCAAATGGACAGGTGAAAGCAACCAAAAAAGTCTTGGTTTCTATGCTATATAAGACCTGTGGTATAGAAGAAGCATATTAGAAAGAGAGGTAACCATATGTTCTATGGGTTTATAGGATAGCCTTCAAACCAACAACAGACCATATACACCAATCCAACTAATATATGGTCAAGAGGTAGTAGTGCCAGTAGAGTTCTTGGTACCTAATTTACAGATAACTATGGAGCATTGCTTGGGTGACCAAGAAAGTTTAGAAGAGTGATTGAATGCAATCATCAGATTGAATGAAAATAGAGTCATGGCATAATGGGCAATCGAAGTGGCCTAGAGGTGAAGGAAATTATGGTATGATAAACATCTCCACAAATTAGAACTTAAGTAAGAAGAATTAGTCCTAAAGTTCAATCGAAAGTAGGAAATCAAGCTTGTAAAGTTGAAAATATTATGGCTTGGTCCCTTTAGAGTTATGGAAGTGATGGAAAATGGTGTAGTGAAGCTACAAAAGTTGGATGGTACAGTGGTACCCAAAATAGTAAATGGTTCAAATTTAAAACCATATGAAGCACAATGTATATTCATCATTTTACAAGAAACTAAACAAAGAAAACAACAAGAAGCTAAATATAGTGAACCATAACAAGTAACCCAACATAATCAAGATATGCCATAAGGAGACAATTATATGGGGATTACACATCTATTTATAGAAGGGGAGGAGGCATGAAAAATTATAGAACAACAAGAATTGGTACCACACCTTGATGAAAGGAGGATGCAAGTACATGTAAGGTTTACAGAGGGAACATAATAAATTGAAGAAGAGGAGGAATGGATTGCTCCAAATGAAATAAGAAATCAATAACGAGTATCATTAGTAAAAAATTGGGAGTGACATGAAGAAGCCAACCAAGTAGAGGAGGTAGTAGTGTATCCAAAATTAGAGCAAAGGGAGTTACCTTGACAAGCAAAGGGATGCCATAGGATACGACTAATGGTACAATATGAATATAGGACAAGCACCTTTGGTATGGAAATACCATATGCAAATGAAGGTGGAGTGGTTGAGGATTTGATAGGACTTACTCCATTCACTTAGATAGGCATGTTGCAATAAAGGATACAACATCAAACCCAATAGTTGTGGAAGAGTATGCAGCATTGCAAGCGCATAATGTAAGGCTTCGAGAAAATATCATCCAAGAGTTGGATGAAATAATGAAATGACTTGATGAGCAATTGTGCGACCCCAGGAAGCATGCACCTCAGCTGCCTTACTTGCACTTTGATTTATTCATTATTATTTGCACCAAAATGAAAAGAATGAAAGCACACATGTAACCCGAAAGTAAAGAAAAAAATAAAGAAGCCTTTTATTAATCTTTTTAGGATTCGGTTACAAGTTCGTCCCTCTGAGGGATACCCATAACTTTGATACAAATATTACACAATATGGAGTAGTGATCAGATATATTTTCTGCAAGGGAACGATGTGTCTACATAGGCCTCCTAGTCCCGTACACGAAACTGTATGGGAGCTTACCGATGCCCCCTTATCCAGATATGGTCTTGAAGGGATCTTTGTGCTCCTACTGCTTCAATATGGTCCTAAGAATCTATACCTATGCTCATGAAAACAACAAAGCACGCTTAGTAGGATGGGTCGCATATTCGAACAAGGCCTTTGTTAGTAGATCTGAATACTAATAATACTGATAATGAAATATCAACATGAACGAAATAATAGATGCAAGGTAAGATAAGGAAATACAAGGTAAAAGCATAAATGAAACCAGATTTAAACTATGATCAAACCATACATTAAGCAGTAATAAAGCTAAAATAAAAGCAATAAGGAATAACACTTATACCCTAAGATATGCCTGCGGGCCACTATCCGAGACAACAGCCATGATGTGCATCTCTTCTCCTTGTGGTTTAGTGATTTGTGTGCTATCTTCTTTGCTGAAATTAATGTTCAAGGGTCGTCAAGTGTGTCTACTACACTAATTGGAAGTTAGGCATGGTGAATTTGACAACTAATTGTGTGGGCATAGCTCATCTGAACAACACTTCAATGCTCCTCAAAGTACTGAAGATCGATCTTTCATTTTGATGGGGCTTCGTTGCTTAACTCTAAAAGTTCATAGATCCTTTTCTTCTCGTGGGAGAGTCTATATGTAGACTTCACTCTTAGAATTGAAACTTTGGCTTGTTGAATATTTAGTCCAAATTGCATGCGACTAACTATCCTAGGTGACAAGCGTCAGTCACAAATTGGCATGGAAGGGGCCGTTAGGAGGAAATCAGGAAGTTCCTCACCAAAATCCGCCTGTTATCCATGCAAAGGCATAGTAGGACTGTGTGATCTAGACCCGTATTCATGACCAAACTGAATGTGATGTTGGTTGCTATTAGGTTTAGCAGCCATATTTGGTTGCTATAGTCTTCAGTGGCCAGATGTACTGGTCACTCCTATTGATAGAGGCTAGGCCTGGATGGGCTATAACTGCCCTGCTTGAGTGGTTAGGACCACTTCTTACTCTTGGAGAGATCCATGAGAGTTCAGATGGTCTATGGATGTGTCCATATGGGTATTATCCTCAACATGACGCATTTTAGGTGTCTACAGATACCCCTTTTTGGGATGTGCTGTGAGAAAAACACATCACAGATCAAAAAAATAGACCACATAAGGTTACATTGTAGGTTGGATGATGATCATTGATATGATCAACATAGGATGCCCTAGTCATGCGAGAGGGCACAAATCCTAGAATCATTGCTTCCAACAGAATGGAAGAATTAAATTTGTGGAAGTTTACACTCATCCGTCAGTGATCGAGTAGCTTCAGTTCTACTATGGGTCCAAAAGGAGGAGAGCTACAAACTAGCTATCATATTTGGTTTTGTTTTTGTCCCAACAAAGGGTAAGCTTATGATAGTTGTTGGCAATGATTCGTAAGACAAACACAAATCTGACATGATCAAGATGATATTTTGTTGACTTTGATTATGATTGTTGAAATTTTTTTACTACCCCCTCAAGTGACGAGTCAATGAGGAAAGGACAAGTAATGAAGCAATGAGTCGCTTGACCAAAATGAAAGATCTGGAAATCTTTAAAGGATTGCTCTGTTGTTATAGAGTATTTCCCATCCAGGTGTGATTTCAACCCTGTTTGGTAATTACACACCTTTATCCCATGGGGCGGTTTGATCGCCATGGCCTTCTTAGGGAATCAAGGTGATAGCATTTCTGATTTATCTTATGTTGACTCACTATTTTGATATAGGATAACTAAGATGTGTTCTTGCTCCCATGGGGTGGTCCAACTATTACAGCCTTCTTCGAGTTTGACAGGAAACATCTTAATTCTACCATAACTAGTTTACCCCAAGTGGCCTTATGGTTACTTGTTCATCTTGCCGAGTTGCATGGAGCGCTTGTCACTGCAATCGCCAAGTGTATAGAGAAAATGACTGGGTACGAGGCTCATTTGGATTTTGATTGTTATTTGATTTTTAATTTTGATTTTTATGATGTTTTTGGATATTTTTGGGTATTTTCTTTAGATTTTAAATGCTTTGAACCAATAAGTGCTTTTTATGGCCTATTTTGAAGTGCTATGTGGTGACAATTTGGTGAAAATTTTCTTTATTTGTTGGCTAATGTCATGACCAGTGGCCCCCAATTACTGTGTGTAGCCATTGTCAAGTCTAGCAGCCAAGAATTTTAGGCCACTGATGCTAGAAGTGGCCAAGGTGCGATTTGGAAAAATAAAAGAAAAATTAGGGTTTTGAGTTGTCATTGTTACCAGTTGTTCATTTTCTTTTGGAGCTCTGAGGTGGAAGAGACTACTATGATTGGAAAGCTACTGATTGGATGCCATTGTTGAGCAAGGTTAGTCTTCGACAAGTGGAGGAGCCAGAGCTTTGTCGGTTCTCTCTAAATTCTAACATCCTTTGTTATTATGGTAAAATGAATCTAATTAGGTAATTTTGGTAAATGGACCTCATTAACCTTATTGGCAATGAATTTCACTAGTAGTTAGGCTTCTTTCAAGCTTTAGATAAATGGGTTTATTTTATTTTTTTATTTTGCATTTTTTTTTGTGGTTTTTGGGCCTAGGAGGAACACTATTGGCATGTCGTCCGTTGGCCGCTATCGCTCAAAGTGGCTAGCTTGTAATGACACTGGCCACTGCTATCATCAGGGGCCAACTTGAAACCCCAAAAATCATATTTATAGATGAGGATGATGCTAATATGACATCATATAATGTCTACATTATTGCTTTTAGGTCACAGATATGGTTCCTATGTGCTACTCCTCAAGAGAGGCCCACAGTAGGGGATTCACAGTACAACACGCAGAGCACTTCCAAGAAGTCTTCAGCTCAATTGAGTCATAGGACCAGGTCCCAGATAGAGCATATTGGAGGTGCCAGCCCTATGCCACCTCCTAGAGGGGGTGGTGAGGGTGGTGGCGAGACTAGTGGTGCAGGCCACTCCTGATTTGTTATGGCTCATTTGATACTTTGTACCTATTTTTAGGTGTAATATCGCCTAACCTACATGGTTATAGCCTTATTGGTGATTTTGCACCTACATGTACTTATTTGACACATGTTTATATGATACCTAGACTTTGAGACTCACCATGTGTATCTTTGTAGGTTTTTATATGTATGGATGTAGTTATACTTTTATGTGATACGATTTGATGCGATGCTTTAGATGTTAAGATGTGCATGTCTAGATGGATGCATATGCAATGCATATGGTTGTATGCATTGATTGTTGCTATGTGATGTAATGTATTGACATGCTATGATGGATATATGTTTAGATACTATGATATTTAGATGTAGATGGACTACTTATGATGTGTGCATTTATGGATATAGTGATTTATTATTAAATGCATGTTTAATTTTGATTGAATTGTATGCACTCAATTTGTGTTTTTATGATATGATGAATGCAATGCGTGTAATGCACTATGATGATGATCTAATTTAAATGAACCTGTATGCTTTAATCACTTAAAACAAAAGGAATGCATGTGATATGAGTTTGACAATCTAATGGATGACACCACAAAATGTATAACAATTATGAATGTAAATAATAACTCTTAGCATAAGAATTAATTATGTACGCATCCAAAATGTGAGATGAAATTATAGATTTCTTTATAGGTTATTATAGATATGCATAGAATAGTCAATGGTCATTTTATTGTCATTTTTGACATTTATCCAGTATCTATCCTATCTTATGCACTCTTTGAGTGAACAAAACCTCCTAAATAAAGTTGATGTGACTGATGATCTTTCTTGTTGCTATTAGATGATTTTTGAGGTTTTCTATGAGACTCAAACACCCTAGTTGCTTCATCAAACGGTTGTATACTGGTCATACAAAGCCCTTAAAGAATAAAGCTTAGTTGTGGAGACCTAGATACTCATTATCCTTGTGTGTGCAAGTGAATATATTAGATAGAATATAAGCATACACCGGTGTTATGCGGGATTCATTCAGCCCATAAATATTTATCTTGATATTAAGTTGGACTCAGTTGGATTAGACCACTAGGCGATACAGGACCCCTAAAGCTAGCTCTTCCACATCCAAACATTGGTCTACACAAAAGCGATATGCTAATGTGACAGACATATCATTGTGCATAAAGCTCATCTATGCTAAGAATTCTAGGGATTCAAGTTCTATTCCCTTCTTTTATTCACATTTTTTTGGGATACTTGCTCATGATTTAGTGATGAAAACCATTGTTTATTTTGAGTTTTTATTTTTCTTTTATGTAGTGATGATTATCACTATTTATTTTGTGTTTTGAATTATTTTGAACTTTGAACTTTGCTTTGTTTGGGGATTTTTGTAGTGATGATAATCACTTGTTTACTTTGTTTTTGAATTTTGCTTTGTTCAAGATTTTTCTTTTTTTGATTAAAGCAAGGGATTTCTTTGGGTAGGGCTGAACTTGTCCTTTTGCCAATTCTCAGCATTTTCGAACCGGTCGCACAGGGGGATGAGCAAGATAAAATTTTCACCTTAGGATACCTAATGCCACTTCGTAGTGTTCATATTTACCTTGTTTCAACTATTATTTTAGTGTTTTTATTAGTGATAGGATTCTAAAATATACCAGGTGCTATCAAAACTAAACCTTACCTATCAAAAGCAAAGATAACTTTCTACAAAGTTTGATAAAACCACTAGGTATGGTTGAGTGACTGGAAAACCCTAGTATAGTCGTTATAGCAATAGGAGGGGTTGTGTTGAAAAACACAATTACACACATGGGTGGTGGATGTGATGGTATTTTAAAAATGCATGATTGATGTACAAATGTGGTGTCATTTGTATGATTGCAGACACAAATGTATCTAATGCAAGTGCAATGGAGGTGAATGCCTAAAGCAAAGCAGCTGTCTGGATACAAATATGAATGCATAATGCAAATATTTTTGTATTGAAGAACACAAGCTTATACTGAGAGGGGGGGTGAACAGTATAAGACTACTTTTTACTTTTGCTTTAAATCAACTTTCAAATCAGTATTATGCAATGTATAGATAGCAGTATCAATAGCAGCAATTAAAGCAATGCACAACACACCATCCACAAAGAGACACAACAATTTACGTGGTTCACCCAATGCGGGCTACTCCATGGATAAAATTTCTCACTAAATTTTATCACCTCAAAATTTGGGAAACCTTTCCCGATTACAAAGTTTATGGGCACCAACCCAAAGGAGACACCTTCCCCTAGCTCTGCTCTTTAGTGGTGATCCTCTAGAAGACCTCTACCTCCTCTACCCTTAGCAAGTGGAACTCTATCCACAGAAGACACCTGTCTTCCCTGCTCTGGCTGGAGATCTCTATCCTCAACTCATTCACCTCAAAGCTTGTCCTTGATTATGCACCAAACACAATCCTTCGGTCTGGTGCAAGTCTATCCTCTTCCTCTTTCTATGGTCTTGCACTAAAACACAGTCCTTCGGTCTGGCACAAGTCTGTCCTCTTAACTCTGTATTTTCTGTTACATCGCACTTGGTCGAAACCAACTCTTGCACTGATCGTGCAAACACAGCAGCACTCGATCAAATATCAACTTATGCACCTCTACGCAAACACAGCAGCACAGTCTTCACACACTCTACTTCTCAACGATCGAACTTCTCCCTAGCACTCTATCTACAAATATCGTACTTCGAAATGCACACTTCGATCGATTCGACATGACTGCTATTTGCGCACCATGGACTTAACATGTGCAATTTTCGATACACACACTCAATACCTTCAATCTTGAAACAACCCTCCTTTTATAGAGTAAATTTCATGATCAAAACTCTCAAACTTAGTCTGCTATAATCCTCAAACTACGTCGGCTACAAAACCCTAACTCCGTCGGCTGCATGCCCTAATTTATGTCGGCCCAGATTTAACTTTGTCAACTCAAAGTTAACTCTGTCCTTCAACCGCCTCTGGAACTCACCTATAGCTTCTATCGTGAAACTACAACATGTCATGATATCGCAACACCTTTGCCTGTCGAACACCTTCTTTTGCTTGTTGTCACGAAATCGTGACACTTTTTGCCTTTGTCTGCCTTGGCTACGTCCTTGTCACGAAATCGTGACACTTCCGACTTTTGTTGATGTCATCTTCACTCCTGTCGTGAAATCATGACACTTTAGACTTCATGGCCTTCTTCTCTACTTTTGTCGTGAAATCATGACACATCTACTTTTGCTGACATCATCTTCACTTATGTCGCAAAATCACGACCCTTCTGTCTTCATGGCCTTCTTCTAGGCTTGCACTAGCGAAAACGGAACATGTCACGAAATCACGACACTTTCGTTGCCTTAAGCTTTTCTCTACCTTACGCCCATGAAACTGGAACATGTCACAAAATCGTGATGTCTTTCGCTTCCGTACACTCTTCTCTGCAGACACTAGCGAAACTGGAACATGTCGCGAAATCGTGACGCTTTTGCCTTCGAGCTCTTCCTCCTTCAATTCATCGTGAAATCATGACGCTTCTTCTATTGAAGACTTGCTTACTGTTTCTATCATGAAATCGTGACACTTTCTCCAACTCAATGCTGCCATCTCAACCTGTCATGAAAACGTGACACTTTCTACATTCGCAAGCTTTCTCTTCAACCTGTCGCGAAATCGCGACGCTTCTCATTTCAGACTCTTCCCTTTACTGCATGTCACGAAATCGCGATAGTTGTCACTTCGAGCTTTTTAGCATGTTGCATGAAATCGTGACAGTCCTCACCTCGACCTCTATAGCATGTCATGAAAACGTGACAGTCCTCACTTGGAACTTTGCATCATGTCATGAAATCATGACAGTTCCTGAATAACTTTCTCTCTCTTCGATCTTGTCACGAAATCATGACAGTTCACACTGCAGACTCTCTTTTCTGCATTATGTCATGAAATCGTGACACCTTTTCGTCTGTACAACTTTCCTGGCAATGTGTCATGAAATCACGACACTTTTCCTTTTCTGCCTTCCTACACTTTTTGAGTCGCAAAAATGCGACATGTCGCAAAATCGCGACACTTTCCATCTTGCTCTGCTTCTCTGCCAACATGTCGCGAAATCGCGACAGATTTTCCAGCTACGTCTCTGTCTTCCAACATGTCACGAAATCGTGATAGTTTTGCCAGAACTTTCTCTCTCCTCAAACATGTCGCGAAATCACGATAGTTTTGCCAGCACTCTCTCTTTCCTCAAACATGTCACGAAATCGCGACAATTTTTCCAGCCGCCTGCATACTTTTTCTTACTTGTCTTTTTCTTGATCTTTTGCAACTGGGCTACTCTGATCTTCTTGGAAACTTACTGACCATGCTCTGGATAGTCTTCAACAAAACAAATTCCTTGATACCAAGTCAAATTGCTTCAAGAACTTCTTGACATCAATGACAACATTTACATTTGAGCAAAGGCAATGTACCCAAGGTACCCCAAAATTGCCAACAATCTCCCCCTTTGTCATTGATGGCAAACCTTTACTGAAACACATCTTAAGAGCCAAAACTGAACCCAACTGAGCTATCAACTGAGAATCTGCCTTTGAAGTTTTTGCTCCCCCTGACTTGAAGCTCTTCTCTTCACTTGAAGCTCTCCCCCTTACTCATATCTCTCCCCCTTTGTCATCAATGGCAAAGGGTCACCTTTGGGGCTTGGGACTAAGAATGAGCTTCTTAGCTTAGTCCCTCCCCCACTTCCTGATGAGGTGATTAAAATAGGGGTGGGAGTAAAACTCCCATTAGGCACTCATCATCATCAGTGTCTACAATTTCCTTGCCAGGCCTTCTCTTGAATTCTTTGTCCGTATTTCTGTTCTTGTCACTATTTTTGTTCTTGTTCTTATCCATGCCTTGATCCATGGACCTATTTATACCACTGTTCCTATTCCTATTCCTGTACTTTGAAAGATCAGCTCTACACTGTCTAGCTGTGTGACCATCATTGTTGCACTTATAACAAGTAACACTGTTATTTCTATTCGGCATACCTGTTCTTTGAATCCGCCTGTTATGACTAACCATGTTCTTGTAATTAGTCATGCAAAAAATTGCCTTATGCCCGAACTGTTTACAAGAGTAGCAATACCCTTGAAAGAAATTACGACCCCTGAAACTGTCATTTACCTTCCTTACTTGAGTCATGCAATGCGAAGCCATGTGGCCAAACCTGTGACATGCAAAACATCTGCCATTAAACTTTCTTGTAAATGACCTTCTAGGTCCGGTAAACTTCTTCTTCGCATTCAGAATTCTGTTTTCCATTTTTGCGCATCTATCACTCACGGACTCAGGATCTGAAAAACTTTCCTCATCAGAACTCTCTTTCTTTTGAAATCTTTTGCTAGATTCCCCAACCTGTTTCTTGTGCGGCTCAACAAAACCGAGACCTGTTTTATCTGTTGGTTTTCTTTGACCTTTGATGAGAGACTTAACCCTTTTGGAGCTATCTTGAAACCTGTACAGCTTATCCTTGTATTCTTTAGTTTCCACTTCCAAAGAAGCCATTTTCTGTTTTAATTCACTATACTCAAGCACCTTAGATTCTAACTCATTCTTCAGTTCTTGTGTCTTAGCCATAGAGACTTCAAGACTTTCTATAAGATCATCTCTCTCCATACAACATTCATCTAACTTATCCTTGAGTCTAGCATTCTTCTTTCTTTCCTTTTTCAAAACACTAAGAGCATTAGTAAGTTCACTTTCAAGATCCTCTATTTGATTGCATTTTGAATTATCAAGGCCTTTTTCAGATTTCTTATCACTAGAGGTGCTACCCTTTTCAAAAACCATACATGCATCTTCTTTATCATTTTTTGAAACATCCTCATACATACTAGCAACCAATTCATTATTTGTGCAATCATCCTCAAGGTGCCCAAAATTTCCACATCTAAAACATTTCATGATAATGAATTTATGTTTCGGTTCTTCCTCCTTTTCTCGAAATGAACAACATCTCATTTTCATTATCACTAGAAGAACTTTCACTATCACTGCTAGAACACTTACTTGCTTTGTCTAGGTAGAAGCTCTTCTTGTTCTTGTGTGAATACCTCTTTCCTTGATTGTTGTGCTCATATTTGTTCTTTCTGTAATACCTGTGCTTTTCAGAATCCTTGCTTTTAACATCCTGTATATCTTCATCACTTTCATTCTTGGAAATAGTATAGTCAGTAGCATAATGACCAAACTTTCCATAGTTGAAACATCTTATATTTTTCTTGCTTTTGTGCTTTCTAGAGAACTTGCCTTTCTTGCTGTAATATGCCTCTTCATCACTAGAAGACTCATCACTCTCTTGAATCTGTTTGCCCTTTGATTTCTTGGTAGCTTTGAAAGCTGCCTCTTTCTTGACATCAACTTTCACTTGAGTTCTCAGCTCAAATGCTGCAAGAATACTATGGAGCTCATCCTTTTTCAACTTATCTAAATCTTTGGCTTCCTCAATAGCAGAAATATTTTCACTAAATCTATTAGGAAGAGATCTTAAAATCTTATCACACACATCATTTTCAGCAAGCTCAAGACCTAAGTCTTTCATGGAGTTAACAACCTCATCCATACGAAGCATGTAGTCACTAATTTTTTCATCATCATTCATCTTGAGTTGTTCAAACATACCTTTAAAGTGTCTCAATTTGGCCTTTCGAACATTTACATCACCTGTGTGAACCACTTGCAGTTGTTTCCACATTTCACTAGCTGTCTTGTAGTGAATCACCTTGGTAAGATCTGCCTTCTGTAAACCCTTCAAGATTGCATTCATTGCTTTTGAATTGTTGTGATGTAGGAGCCTGTCTTCTTTAGTATAAGGACCATTTTCAGGAATAGTGTACCCATCTTCAATCACTTCCCAAACCTCATTACCAAGTGCCATTAGATAAACCTTCATTCTTGCACTCCACAGACCGAAATCTGATCCATCAAGAATAGGTGCTGCATTGCCACTTGAATAATCCATTGTGTTCTTAACCAGTTCTTCCTTCAAGCTGTTAGACCTTTCCGAAGGAACCCGCTCTGATACCAATTGAAGAACACAAGCTTATACTGAGAGGGGGTGAACAATATAAGACTACTTTTTACTTTTGCTTTAAATCAACTTTCAAATCAGTATTATGCAATGTATAGATAGCAGTATCAATAGCAGCAATTAAAGCAATGCACAACACACCATCCACAAAGAGACAACAATTTACGTGGTTCACCCAATGCGGGCTACTCCACGGATAAAATTTCTCACTAAATTTTATCACCTCAAAATCTGGGAAACCTTTCCCGATTACAAAGTTTATGGGCACCAACCCAAAGGAGACACCTTCCCCTAGCTTTGCTCTTTAGTGGTGATCCTCTAGAAGACCTCTACCTCCTCTGCCCTTAGCAAGTGGAACTCTATCCACAAAAGACACCTGTCTTCCCTGCTCTGGCTGGAGATCTCTGTCCTCAACTCATTCACCTCAAAGCTTGTCCTTGATTATGCACCAAACACAATCCTTCGGTCTGGTACAAGTTTGTCCTCTTAACTCTGTCTTTTCTGTTACAGCTGCACTTGGTCGAAACCAACTCTTGCACTGATCGCATAAACACAATAGCACTCGATCAAATATCAACTTATGCACCTCTGCACAAACACAACAGCACAGTCTTCGCACACTCTACTTCTCAATGATTGAACTTCTCCCTAGCACTCTATCTACGAATATCGCACTTCAAAACGCACACTTCGATCGATTTGACATGACTACTATTTGTGCATCACGGACTTAACATGCGCAATTTTGATACACACACTTAATGCCTTCAATCTTGAAACAACCCTCCTTTTATAGAGTAAATTTCATGATCAAAACTCTCAAACTTAGTCGACTGTAATCCTCAAACTACGTCGACTGCAAAACCCTAACTCCGTCGACTGCATGCCCTAATTTACGTCATCCCAGATTTAAATTTGTCGGCTCAAAGTTAACTCTGTCCTTCAACCGCCTCTGGAACTCACCTGTAGCTTCTACCGTGAAACTACAACATGTCACGATATCACGACACCTTTGCCTATCGAACACCTTCTTTTTCCTGCTGTCACGAAATCGTGACACTTTTTGCCTTTGTCTACCTTGGCTACGTCCTTGTCATGAAATCGTGACACTTTCGACTTTTGCTGACGTCATCTTCACTCCTGTCGTGAAATCGTGACACTTTAGACTTCATGGCCTTCTTCTCTACTTTTGTCGTGAAATCATGACACATCTGCTTCTGTTGACGTCATCTTCACTTATGTCGCAAAATCGCGACCCTTCTGTCTTCATGGCCTTCTTCTAGGCTTGCACTAGCGAAAACGAAACATGTCGCGAAATCATGACACTTTCGTTGCCTTAAGCTTTTCTCTGCCTTACACCCGCGAAACTAGAACATGTCACGAAATCATGACGCCTTTCGCTTTCGTACACTCTTCTATGCAGACACTAGAGAAACTGGAACATGTCACGAAATCGCGACGCTTTCGCCTTCAAGCTCTTCCTCCTTCAATTCATCATGAAATCGTGATGCTTCTTCTGTTGAAGACTTGCTTACTATTTTCTGTCATGAAATCGTGACACTTTCTCCAACTCAATGTTGCCATCTCAACCTGTCGTGAAAACGTGACACTTTCTGCATTTGCAAGCTTTCTCTTCAACCTGTCACGAAATCGTGATGCTTCTCATTTCAGACTCTTCCCTTTGTTGCATGTCGTGAAATCATGACAGTTGTCACTTCGAGCTTTTCAACATGTCACAAAATCGTGATAGTCCTCACCTCGACCTCTGCAGCATGTCGCGAAAACACGACAGTCCTCACTTGGAACTTTGCATCATGTCACGAAATCACGATAGTTCTTGAATAACTTTCTCTCTCTTTGATCTTGTCACGAAATCGTGACAGTTCACACTACGGACTCTCTTTTCTGCATTATGTCACGAAATCGCGACACCTTTTCGTCCGTACAACTTTCCTAGCAATGTGTCACGAAATCGTGACACTTTTCCTTTTCTGCCTTCCTGCACTTTTCGAGTCACGAAAATGCGACATGTCGCAAAATCGTGACACTTTCCATCTTGCTCTGCTTCTCTGCCAACATGTCGCGAAATCGTGACAGATTTTCCAGCTACGTCTCTGTCTTCCAACATGTCACAAAATCGCGACAGATTTGCCAAAACTTTCTCTCTCCTCAAACATGTCGCGAAATCACGACATTTTTGCCAGCACTCTTTCTTTCCTCAAACATGTCGCGAAATCGCGACAGTTTTTCCAGTCGCCTGCATACTTTTTCTTACTTGTCTTTTTCTTGATCTTTTGCAATCGGGCTACTCTGATCTTCTTGGAAACTTACTGACCATGCTCTGGATAGTCTTCAACAAAACAAATTCCTTGATACCAAGTCAAATTGCTTCAAGAACTTCTTGACATCAATGACAACATTTACATTTGAGCAAAGGCAATGTACCCAAGGTACCCCAAAATTGCCAACATGTATTATTTATGCTTTCAATTGTTTTTGATATTTTGATTATTATGAATGTTTTTGGAACTTTTTGATTTCAAATAGTTGTGTTTTTCCTTGATTTTCTTGTGACCAAAGGGCTTTAAGATGCCTTTGGAGCATTTTGTGATTTGACCAAAGGGCTTTAAGATGCATTTGGAGCCTTTTTTGTGATTTGACCAAAGGGCTTTAAGATGCCTTTGGAGCCTTTTTTGTGATTTGACCAAAGGGCTTTAAGATGTCTTTGGAGCCTTTTTGTGATTTGACCAAAGGGCTTTAATATGCCTTTGGAGCCTTTTTGTGATTTAACCAAAGGGCTTTAAGATGCCTTTGGAGCCTTTTTGTGATTGTTTTTGAGTTTAATGTTTTCTAATTTGTTTGAATTTGTATAATTTGTATTATTTTTGAAACTTTTGAAGTTATTTGAATGTTTTTGATATTTTGTTGTTTTATGTGTGGAATGCCTTTAAATGAATGATGTTGAGAGGCTCCGGATCCTCAACACCTTCCAGGGTTGTTAGGCAATATGCCTTAGGCCCAATCTTCTTAGAGATGATGTAGGGCCCTATCCAGTTGGCCATAAATTTCATCTCATAGATGTGGTGACATATTTGAATTATGTTGGTTCTCTTTTAGCACCAGATCACCAACTTTAAAGTCTCTTAGGTTGAACCTAGTATTTTAAGCTCGTGTTAGATGATCCTGGTAGATGTAAATATGGTATAGAGCATTGATGAATCATTCATCCAGAAGGGTCAACTGATCCAGGCAAGCTTGTCGTGTAGTATCATCATTAATGATATCTTTCAATGTGATGTACAATGTTGGAATCTCCAACTCTATGGGTATCATGCCTTAATGCCATATACAAGTAAAAATGGTGTTGCCCCAGTGGGCATCCGTACGCTAGTCCTGTAAGCCCATAATGCTAAGGGTAATTGTAGATACCAATCCCTATGGTATTCTTTCACCGTATTCTTTAAGATGGCTACTATTGTCTTATTCAAGGCCTCTACTTGTTTGTTTGCCTACGAATAGTATGGTGTCATAAAACTATGTTGAGTATTGTATTTGGTTGTTAGAGCTCACACATTTTTGTTTTTGAATGACAATCCATTATCCAAGATTATGAAGGGTAACCCAAAATGACAAATGATATTGTGAAGTATGAACTCCATAATCTGAGTACCAATTTTTGAGGTTAAGGGGACTGCTTCCACCCACTTGGTGAATTACTAAGTGGTCGTTAAGATGAAAGTGTGCCAAATCGAATATGGGGGAGAAATATTTCCAATTAGATCAAAACCCCATTGAGAAAATGGCCAAGCCACCTGAATGGCCTGTAAGGCTTCAGATGGAAAGTGCATCATGTTTGCATGATGTTGATATTTAACACATTTCTTGACATAATCACAACAATCCTTCTCCATGGTGGGCCAGTAATAGCCCATTCAAATAATGTATTTGACGATGACCACATCGCTGAAGTGGCCACCACACGTACCATTGTGAGCTTACAAAATATCCCAAGATGATTCTTGGGGCTCTAAGAAATTTAGGATAATTCCATCGTAGCTTCGATGAGATACTATGCCTCCTAGCAAGAAATATCTAGTTGCTTTTTACTTGAATGCTCATCTTTCAGTATGCGATAGTCCCTATGGGACACTTCCAAGCCTAAGAAAGTCTTGTAATTGGGATAGCCAATTTTGATAGGCTACAGCCTCAACATGAATTATACCTCTTATAATTTAACTTGCACAAACACAGATTGAGACACAACCTTGTGGTGAATAGTGGTATCATTCCCCATTGGACCCTGAGAGATCAAGGAACCCCAAGGCACCTTCTTTAAGAAGTCTTTGGATTTATAGAACCAGTCATGGTCTAGCTCTATATGAATCATGTTGACTGATTCCTTGTTATCAAAAGCCTCACACTAGATCACTGAATGCAAGAGTGTTTTGATGTTAATGGTAGTGAAATCAGTAGAGGGGTTTTGCGGGATTAAGGATCCTAAATATGCCATGGTGTCTACAAATTTTTCTAACAAATGAGGGATTTCTTCAATGTTGTACCACTCTAATTTGGCTAGATATGTGTCAATAAGCTTCTTGTAAGCTTTCAGGATTGGATATTGACATTGAAACAATCCTTTGACATGGTTGACTATGAGGAGGGAGTCACTAAAGATATTTAGCTTCTTGATTTTCATGGCGATGGTTGTTTGGAGACCCAAGATTAGGGCCTCATATTCAATATTGTTACTGGTGAAATGGAAGTCTAGTTTGAATTACAAGGGCATTGGAGCACCCTGTGGCATGAAAAAAACAATCCCTGCACTGCCTCCTTGCTCACACTTTGAACCATCAAAGAACAAAGTCATGTTTGCTTTATTTTCTAGTTATTCGAGTTTGGGTGCTTCTGATAAATCAAAGACTGCATCATCAGTAATCTCTATGATAAGGGGCCTACTATTTTGGAGAGGCACCTCAACCAACTGATCAGCTATGACCTATCCCTTGATGGAATTTTGGCTAATGAATTCCAAATCAAACTCTATCAATAGCATAATCCACTTCATAGTATGTGTATTATGATATATCTTGCTCATCATATACTGAAAAGGATTTTTCTTGGATATCACATATGTTGTATGGCTCAACGTGTAGTGGTGCAACTTCTTGATTGTGAAGACTACTGCTAAGCACAACTTCTCTACATATGCATATCTAACTTCGTAGCTCACTAAGGTGTGGCTAATGTAATATATCATCTGCTCTTTATCTTATGCATTATTTTGAGCTAACACGATGCCCAATGCAAAATCTATATCAAATATATATAGCAGGAATGACATGTCTGACCTGGGTGGAGCTAGAACTGGCAAAATTGCCAAGTATTCTTTGATCTTAGTAAAGTCTTTATGACATTCTCCATCCCATTGGAAAAGGAGCCCCTTGTGTAACAGTCGATTTATGGGTTGACATTTGTTCGATAGTTTTACGATAAATTGCTTTATGGATGCTACTTTGCCCTGTAAGCTTCTCAATTCCTTGATGTTTGTGGTTGGGACAATTTCCAGTATAGCATTTACCTTTGCTAGGTCTACCTCAATGCCTCATTTAAAAATGATAAATCCTACGAGTTTTCTAGAAGTCACACCAAAGATGCATTTATTGGGGTTCAATTTGATATTGTGCTCAATCAAGTGATCGAAAATCTTTCTGAGGGTCTCAACATGATCTTCTCGCAGTAAGGACTTGGCTAGAAAATCATCAATGTAGTCTTACAAGATCTTGTGCATGTAGTCATGAAAAATGTATGTCATAGCCTGCTGATAAGTGACACCAACATTTTTTAGGCCAAATGGCATCACTTTGTAACAAAATGTCCCCCATGGCATGGTGAATGCAGTTTT
Organism: Wollemia nobilis; assembly: GCA_028583015.1. Classification (NCBI taxonomy): domain Eukaryota; kingdom Viridiplantae; phylum Streptophyta; class Pinopsida; order Araucariales; family Araucariaceae; genus Wollemia; species Wollemia nobilis. The sequence continues at coordinate 5,692,048 of JAQPPZ010016917.1, read as the reverse complement.
GTGTTGGTCTTTGGGTTTAATATGAATCTGATTGTAACCAAAAAAACCATCCATTAGGGAGAGCATCTCATGACTTACAATTACATCTACAAGAGCATCTATATTGGGCAATGGGAATGAATCATTTGGGGTTGCCTTGTTGAGATCCCTAAAGTCCGTACAAATGTGGACTCTTCCATCAAGTTTTTCTATGGGCACCATGTTTGATACCCACTTTGGATAGTCGATGGGAATAATAAAGACTACATCCAACAATTTTTGCAACTCATATTTAACCATTAAAGCAATGTTTGGATGCATCTTTATAAGCTTTTGCTTGATCATCTTCTTTGTGGGGTCTAGCGACAGGTTGTGAAAAACCAAATTTGGATCTAGCCCTGGCATGTCTTTGCAGGTCCAAGAAAAGAGATTTGGTCTCTCTTTTAGTATAGAAATTATGATGGCATGTTCTTCTGGAGATAATATTTCCTCGAACTTGAATTTCTTCAGCTAAGAAGGATCATTGCTAATGTATAAATTGAAAGTATCCTCTATTGCCATATGGAACCCATCCTCCAACTGGTTAGGAGTGGGGATTAAATGAATGTCATTTGTTGGATTTATAGTTCCCACTAATTTGGGGTCAAAACCAGCGTGATAGACATCATGAGTACAACCTACTACAAAATGGAATGGTTGTAACATCTCTTCATTAGGGAATAAATATTCAGGCTTTAAGGGTGAATCAGCATGATTCCAATCAATAACATCTAGATTAATACATAATGTTTTTTGGGATATGTTGGGTTATGTAGTGGAGTGGTCAAATAAATGGAGATCATATTGATGGATGGAATGGGATCTCCAGGACCATGCCGTTGGAACTCTATATCCTGGGTGTGCCTTCCATACTCGCCATGAGGCTCTGGGGGTATGGGGATCTCAAGATCTAGTCTATGAATAGACAGGATGATAGGATCATTTGGTAGCAGCTGCTCCCTGAAGGTGGGTGGATTTGGGTTGACCACGTGATGAATGGCATATAGGTTTACTGGCCTTCCTAGGAAGCAAATATTAGGATCAATGACACGGAGTGTCGCTTCCCTCTCCATAAGAAAATTGACTAACCATAAGTGTTGAGGTCCAAGATAAGCCAGCTCAGTCTCATCCTCAAATTTGTCATTGCTTATCCATATTTCATTGGCATTGGTTTCTGGTCTTAGGATGATTTGGTGGTTGCTTTGCTGATGCCCTAGGTAGATGATCTCAGTATCATATTCATAGTTATCATCACTGATAAATAACCCATTGGCATTTGTATCTAGCCCAAAAATGTGGCTCGTATGTCTAGGTCATAGGTAGGCCATCTATATTGAGTCTTCTGACTTGTAGCAACTTGTATCTAACATGTATCCCCCTTCATATGAGATGTACTCACTCTGATACGAGATATACCCACTTTCTGCATGGTCTATCCAAGTAAGGTTTTGCACATACCAAGGCCCAAGGTAGGCCAGGCCAGTTCCATATTCATCCTCACTTGTAACATAATCATACTCCTCCTGCTCATAGCCATTCATTGGCTCTTCCTCCCATAGGATGATTTTTGATGGGGGTGCTTCAGGAGAAGATTCAAGGTGATATACCTCAGGTGGTGCGATGTTTACCATGGTGATCCACTCATCACCCAAAAATTTCCTACCAGGGGGTTGATAGGGGTTCCTATCGATGTCTTCCTCAAATACAATGCTTAATCTATCTAGGGAAGCTTCAAAGAGTCATCATGATCCCATATTTGATAGCCCAAACCACACCTATCAATAGGTAGTTGGTACTATGGCTGGAATGGTAGCTGACACCCTTTCTCATATAGGCCTAGGCCATAGCCTTGCTAGTGACACTACTCAAAATACCTTAGAGCAAACTTTGGATTCGATAGATAATGAAAATTTGTGGTGAAAGGTTCATCCTCATCTATTTCTACACCAGGAGTAGTGTGGGTGTAATCTAGCCTAGCATATATAAAATTAGTCTGGTTGGATGGAACCCAAAGGGAACTACTATCCCCAATCATATTTTTGGGACTCTTAGGCACCCCATGTCTTGTGCAGACTCAATTATTAGCATGAAAGTCATATTTTGCACAAGATATTCACCTAGTGCTATGTTGGCTAGGTGAATTGTCACTTGTAGTGCAAATAACGTTGTTGATGATGTAGGTGAGGTAGGTTGTGGTACCTCCTCAGCTATTTCTTAGGAATAATCCTCCTCCATGGGATTAGGGATTCCTGTAGTTGCTATTGTTAGAAGTTCCTTGGGTTCTTTCTCCACTAGGTGTGCCTTTAGATTCTATTGGTCCTTTGCCTTATCTGTATAAGGCTTTTCAAAAGTGCCAGTAGCTTCGGATGTAGGAGGTGGTACCGATGTAGATGGGTCACCTTACATTGATCTACTTTTGCTACCTGGCTATGTGGTAAGGGATGAAGGCCTTATGCACAAGTACATTGATGAAAGGACAAAGTCCCTTGGCATGTTGACTTGATGCACGTACTTGAATGGCTCTTCATAGGATGACACCATGTGAACCTGTCCCTCGTACACATACTTGACGCATTGGTGCAATATTGAGGGTATGCACTGCATGTCTCTAATCTAGGGATGCCCTAGAAGGATTTTATACTTCATTGCCTCTTCAAACACATGGCACATCATGGGGATGGTCTTGTGTCCTACTTTCATTGGTAGAATTACCGTACCCATTGTGGAGCATAGTACATCATTAAAAGCCCTGAGTGTGTAGGAAGTTAGGACAATATTGGACTAAGGGATATTTAAGTGCCCTATAGCCTTGGTGGTGATGATTTTGATCGATTATATCATATAGATCAGGACCCGCTTGAATGGAATATCATTGACTGATGCAATAATGTGCAGAGGTGGGTTTGCTAAGGTAGTAGGGACTGTTTTAATTTCATGATCGTAAAAATGAATAACAAGATCTTGGAATTGTTGAACTTTCCCCACAAAATGTGTGAATACATCTGGGTTTTGGGGTTGGAACTCGATTGATCTCAATTTCTCCATTAAATTCTTCTTGTGCCTAGGAGACTATTGTATGAGCTCGTAAATGGATAACTTAGCCAAATTCATCTGTAGATTTTGTTTTAATCTACTATGAACAGTCACCATAGGTCTTTTTGGTGGACCTGGAAGATTTTCCTTCACCTTTCTCTATAAATGTGCAACTAGGATATTGATGGGACCTTCTGGAGGCTGTGGTTGCCCATATATCTAACTCCTAGTCGCCACATTGACCAATTCGACCATTCTGATGCATCCTTAAATGGGTGGCTCAAACTGAACTTGGTTAACTTGGGGTCTTGATCTCTAGGGACCTCGTGATTAGGTAATGGATTCCTGAATATACCCATGTCTCTATTTTTAGGAGCTAGCAGGTTGTCAACTTTGATCTCTCCATTCTTGATCATGTCTTGTACCACATTCTTGAATATGATGCAATTTTTGATATCATATCCCTGTATCTTTTGGTAGGGATAGTACTGGTATTTCTTGCATCCCCTTGGCTTGGGATGATTAGGGTCTAGAAGTTATACATCAGGAAACATTATCCTCTGTTCCTAATTCAATTGATTAAACACCGATTGCAATGATTCATTTAGAGGCGTGTAATAACGAGGTGGTCATATTTCCTTGTTCTGGCCCTGGTTGTTCCTTGGATCATAGTTGGCAAGAGGAGGGTGAGCCTGATAATTCTAGGTTTTTTTCCCATTTCCCTCCTTTGGTGTGGCCAATACAACTTGATTAACTTGAGTAGGCTTGGCTTGCTTTTGCTTGTTCTTGTTGTTCTGATTGTTTTTGCTCCATTATTTCTTATTGTGGAGCTTAAGGTCTCCCTTTAATGTCTTCTATGATCTTGGCCTGAGCCAAGGCTTCTTCAAATGATTCGTATTGTTGCAACTACAATAGCATAGAAATGTGCTTGGTGCAGCTCTTCATGAACATCTGGACAAGTTCCTCTATGGGCATGAAGAACGATAATTTACCATGATCATTCTCCATCTATCTCCATAGTCCATCATTGGCTCATCGTATTGTTTCAAATTGGCTAGATAAGGCAAGTTCACTTTCTTCTTGGCTCCAAAGTAGAACCGTTCAAGGAATGCATTCACCAACTACTCAAAACCGATGATGCTATGCTTGGGCAACTAGTTGAACCATTACATTGTCGTGCTTGAGAACATGGTAATGAATGTCATCATAATTAGGGCATCATTTTTGTCAAGGTGGAAGCACACATTTATGAAGTTGGTCATGTGTTCTTGTGCATCTCCCTCTCCCTTAAACTTATCTAGTCTAGGCATCTCAAAGTGCCTAGGATATGCGGGACTTGGGACTGATGGGCACAAAGGCTGGTTATGTATCTTGTCTACTATTGAATTTTATCCACTTGTGTCCTTCTCAAGAGACTTGCCTCTCTCGATGAGCATTTGGTATGCCTTCAAGGAAATAATATCATGTTCCTAAAGTTTTTCTTATGATGGTAAAGTAGGTATCCCGATGTTTTCCCCAATCGGGTGTCTGTACTCCTCTCCTATAACCATGTTTGGAAGTTCAGGATGGGTCTATTCCTGATCCTGCATCCTTGTATGGTCCTTATTGCATTGTATTTGTTTGGGGTCCATATGTTGTTGATTGTGGAGCATGGTGGGTTTGCTCATATCTTTTCTTGGCACCTTTCTCTTGTGGAGAATCAACATGCCTTCCATGTTGATACCTCTCACTAGCTATGTGTGCATCTATTTGAGCTAGCCTCTCTGCTAGCTCCTCACACTCCTCTCTTTCTTCTCTTACGAGTTACTCTTGTAAGTGTAAGTGCCTTTTCTTGTACTCTTCTTGCTCAAGATCTTCCATGCATTCCCACTCAATGCATAGCTCTTCTTCCAATCTACATAGGTAGTCAGAGTGACCCACTATAGAGGGCTCATGTCCTTCTACCTCTACATGAGGAGTTCTAATATTACGGCTTCTTAGGGAGGCTACTGTTGTGCGCTTGCCCCTATCTTCTAGGGTGACTTGATCTGTATATTGCGTTAAGGGTTGAGTACGTTCATGATCTAAAGCAGTGTATGTGCTATGGGGTTGCTCTGTGTAAAAACCTAAGTCAACCCACTTGGTTCCACAAGTTTAGGTAATTATTTTATCTATTTATTTATTTAGTTTCCAAACCAAATAGACTAGTTATGCATTCATTAACCTTCATAGATGCCATTTTGCTGCAGATGAAATACATGTGAGGTACGATATTGGCCATGTCTTGGATATTTTGCCTCTTAGTACTTCCTCTCCTTTTCGAGAATCCAAGTACTTGGCAAGGGTTTTCACTACCAAGGCCCATTTCACCTGGATTTTGATCGCTTATTTCCCCATACCTTATCCTTAAGGTATTAGTGAGTGCATGTCGAGATTAATATGTACATACCCCTTGTCCCACATCAAGGTTTACCTTTATACTTGTATTGACCCATAAGTCTTGTCTCGCATAAGCCCATATCATTATGCAAGTTTTTCCTTAAGCACTTATGTCCTTGTACTAGTTGAGATTGCCTAGGAATTTTGCCCATATCAAAATTCCTATTTCCTTTGTCCACCAATACCCCATGGTGACTGGCAACCCATAGTAGGATGTAAGACTTATTTCCCTTAATATCCTATTGTTTGGAGATTCAAATGCCTTCTCGTATTCTATTTGTCAAAGTTATCTACCCACAACTTTAAAGTATAGTTTTAGCAAATTCTTCCCTACCATATTTAGGTATGATCTAAAATGAAATTTGGTATTAAAGGAAAATTATAACTCTTAAGTTAATTTAATTAGTAAAAACATAAAAGATTTAAAATTTCTTTTAATAAACATAAAATAAGACTAATCTTACACATAAAAGAAAAGTTTTAAACCTTCATAAAAAAAATATAATTTTATTAACAAACATTAATATAAAATAAAACTAATTTTACACATAAAGAAAAGTCTTAACCCTTCACTTCATATACCTATTCCTATTTTGTGGGAAGCCCTTTCACTTTCTATGTAAAAGATAATTAAATATAAAATTTAATAAGAGAACATTACTTTCTCTACAACGCAGATTCTCGAAATCTCTTTATAGTTTATGGAGAGGATTACTCTCTTTTGAATTCAATGTGAAATGTATGTTGTGCTACTCTTATCTAAATGTCATATCAAAGGTATTCAAGATGCTTCTAGTAACGTCATTATTTTGAAAAACATCCACTAGTTAAAAAAATATTATTAAAGAAGACACTCTTTTCATCCAACTCAATACTAAGCACTCTGCTACGAACCCATTATAAAGTAAGCATATGCCACTTAAAATTACAAATCTCCAAATTATTTTAGTGTTAAAGTTTTAATTTTCTTTTTATAATCCATACCAATCAACTGAGAATTTTCATATTGTACGCGAGTCAACCACTATGCATATTTGAAGACTTTGATTATTGATATGCATAAATTTAAAAATATATATATATATATAACCTAATTGCATTTTAAACTAAGAATTCATGGTGCTAATTACCACATTTATCCTAAGTATAGGACACTTTTGATTATATTTGTATGCTCTCAGGTTTAAGTTGGGCTATATTTAAAAAAAAAAAAAATCTTTCAACCCTATTGCTGCTATCCTAAGGCTTCATTTTCTGAGACGTCATTGAAGGACAATTTCCTGTCATAAGGGCATAGCTATATTTATATTTTCCTTTATGTTAAGGAATTTCATAAAATATTTCTCATAAAATTCATTATAAGTTACATTATTTTTCTCTGACAAAGTTTTCTATTAAGACTGCATTTAGAGCCAAAGTGATGCTCTTACTCCCCAAACCCTAACCCAAAAACTTTTTGCCATTCGCAACTTAGTATTACCTTCTTGTACATTTGTACATTATGCACATATATTAAATTGTATTTTATATTTTAGTATTTTTAAATATAAATATTTTATTTAACATAAATACTTAACTTATTTTTTATATGTATTTAATGTATAATTATATTTTATAATTATTATGAAATATTGTTTATTTATTTATTAATTTTTTTTTTAATAACATTTCGAATTTTCATTATTATTATTATTTTTATATTTTTATATCCAAACAGGCAACCTAAAGATGCATTCTAAAATGAAATACAACTACATGAACCGCTGGTGGTTGCATTGCCTTCAGACTCAGATCCAATTACGACAATTACTCCATCGCTCATCATATCCCTGGACTTACCTTAGGCCGAATACCTATTTTGAAGGAGGGAAATCCTAGCTTCGAACTGCTTCCAACAGAAAGTACCTGCTCCTGCACCCACCGAGACATTAGCAGTATCTTATTCTTGAAGAAATTATAAACAAGGTAATAAGCTTAACTGCTAGGTTGTTACATACTTTCCTCCTAAGACTAAACACAGACCCTGTGTTTGCAGTATAAAGCATCATCATTAGTTCTTATAAACATAGTTTTTTTTCATCAATAATAGTTTTTATCTTTATATAGCAATGATCATATCAAAATTCCTCATCCAAATTTTCTCAAATCTACTTACACAAAGCAATGATTATAAGCAGTATAATTTTTTATCAAATTATAACAAAATTCATCAATCAGTTTCTATTGCATACAAAAGAAAATATGACATATTGTTTTATCATTGTTCAAATAAAAATGGAAACTATCTTTTCATCAAGTCCACATTTTCCCATGTGGCATTGTTTTTCGAGTATTGGTCCCATTGGACCCGACATTGATCAATGTTTCTTTTTCTCAATTGCTTTGTTCTGAAACCGAGTATCCGGACCGGACGCACCTCAATGTGCAGAGGATATGTCATCTGCAAATGATCAACATTCAAAACATGAGAAGGATATGGTATATACTTCTTAAGGAGAGACACATGGAAAGTATCATGGATCTTGGACAGATTAGGGGGTAAGGCCAATTTGTAGGCTACTGGGCTAATTTTATCAGTAATGGCAAATGGTCCTACAAATATTGGGCTAAGCTTGGAGGATTTAATGGAGCTTTTAGTGGGTTTAACCCTCAGGAATACTCTGTCTCCCACAATGAATTCCCTCGGTGTTCGTTTCAGATCAGCATAACTCTTTTGTCGATCAGAGGCTTCCTTGAGCCTAAGTCGAATTTTATTTAACTGCTCTTCCATTTCCTTTAACATTTTTGGTCTGATCATTACCCGATCCTCCGGATTGCTCCAAGATAAAGGTGTCCTACACCTTCTTCCATATAAAGCCTCAAAAGGTGCCATTTTTAGTGAGGCATGATATCCATTATTGTAGGCAAATTCTACCAGATACAGGTAGTCTTCCCATTTGGTTTGATGATCCATGCAGTACATCCGCAACATATCCTCCAAAACTTGATTGACCCTTTCAGTTTGTCCATCAGTTTTGGGATGGTATGTTGTACTGATATTTAGTTTTGTACCCCAAGCCTGATGCATCACTCTCCAAAACTTAGATGTAAATCGAGAATCTTTGTCTGATATAATGGTCTCAGGAAAACCATGTAGTCGTACCACTTCCCTGGCAAATTTTTGGGCTACAGCAGGTGCTCCATATTTAATATTCCCAGGTATAAAATGTGCTACCTTAGTCAACTTATCAACCACTACTAGGATAGCATCATGTTGGAAATGATTTTTAGGCAACCCGACTATGAAATCCATAGTTACCACTTACCATTTATACTCCGGAATTGCATGTGATTGCAAATGTCCTGTAGGATGTAAATGCTCCGCTTTAAATTTCTGACACTCTAAATATTTTACCACAAATTCAGCGACATCCCTCTTCATTCCTGGCCAATAGTAATATTTTTTAATATTTTCATGCATATTTACATAACCAGGATGGGCGAAATATGGAGCATAATGTGCTTCTTGCAGTATTTTACCTTTAAGACTCTGATCATTGGGTACCACTAACCGATTATGGAAAAATAGAATATTCTCCTTGATTTGAAATTCCTTGGCTTTTTCAGATCCTTCTTGCACCAACTTATAGCATTTTTGGGAGAATTCATCCTAAAGTTGTAAGGTTCTTATCTGCTCAACTAAATCAAATTGACATTGTGACATAGCAGAAATATGCCTTCTTCTACTCAGTGCATCGACTAGTTTATTTTCTTTTCCTTTAATATATTCAATGCCAAAATCATATTCTGCTAGAAATTCCATCCAATGCCTTTGCCTGGCATTGAGCATTGGCTGAGTAAAGATGTATCTCAGGCTTTGATGATCAGTTCGTAACTCAAATGGTTTACCCAACAAATAGTGATGCCACATCTTAAGAGCATGCACCACTACTACTAATTCCAGATCATGTGTGGCGTAATTCAGCTCATGCTTCTTAAGTTTTCGAGACTCATAGGCTATTACCCCTTCCTCTTGCATGAGTATTCCACCTAATCCCTCAATAGATGCATCGATACAAACAATGAATGGAAGATTTGGATCCGGTATCCTAAGAATTGGTGCAGTGGTCAACTTTTCTTTGAGTGTTCTAAAAGCCTCCTCACACCGCTCTGTCCACTTAAAAGCCTTTCCTTTTTTGCTACAAATTGGTTATGGGATAAGCTACTTTGGAGAAATTCTTGACAAAACGTCGGTAATATCCAGCCATCCCCATAAAACTTCGTACTTCAAAAACATTTGTTGGGGTAGGCCAACCAATGATAGCTTCTATTTTCTTTGGATCTACGGACACCCCTTTAGTAGAAATCACATGTCCTAAATATTGTACCTAAGGAGTATAAAACTCACACTTGGACAATTTTCCGTATAACTAATTTTTCCTTAAAATTTCAAGAACAACCCTCATGTGTTGATCATGCTCTTCCCTAGTTTTAGAGTATATCAATATATCATCCAAGAAAATTAACACAAATCGATCCAGTTGTTCTTGAAAGACACTGTTCATGAGATTCATGAATGTTGTTGGGGCATTAGTTAGTCCAAAGGGTAGGATTGTGAATTCATAGTGCCCATATCTAGTGCAAAAAGTTGTTTTATGAGTATCTTCCTCTCGAATTCTTAACTGATGATATCCCGACCTAAGGTCAATTTTTGAAAAGATTGTAGCTCCCTTCAACTGGTCAAACAAATCATCTATTCTAGGTAAGGAATATTTGTTCTTGATGGTCATCTTGTTCAACATCCTATAATCAATGCAGAGTCTTAGGGTCCCATCTTTCTTTTTCACAAATAGAACCGGTGCACCCCATGGTGAAACACTTGGCTTAATATGTCCCTTTTCTAGCAGATCCTGAAGCTGAGTTTTAAGCTCTTGTAATTCAATAGTAGTCATTATGTACGGTGCTCGAGCTATGGGTGCAGCTCTAGGAAGAAGTTCTATTGAGAATTCAAATTCTTGTTTGGGTGGTAGTCCGGGTAAATCCTCAGGAAAAACATCCCAAAATTCATTTAACACTGGATAGGTCTGGAAAAGACTTGCTTTTGACTCTACCTCTTCTTTCTTATTAAGTTTTACTACAAACACCCTACTTCTTTTCTTGATAGCCCTTTTGACTTGCATTGCTGACAGAAGGTGGGGTTCCACTGACTTACGTCCACAATAAATTCAAACTCTCTGTTTGGAGTCGTCAGTGAAATCCATCCATATTTCTTCAAAATTTAGTAATGCCTTATGAGCTTTGAGCCAGTCGATTCCTAAGATTACATCAAAGGCATGTAAAGGTGCTACATAAAGTTGCCAACTAGTTCTTCCCTAGGGTAAAGTTATCTATGGGTCAAACAAACATTGTTCTACTGTATAAGTTTACCCAGAGCCGTATTCAACCTTCCACCCATTAGCCATAAATCTAGGTTTTTTTGGTATGTCTCTCAATATATTTGGTGAAATAAAACTATCAGTGGCTCCTGAATCTATTAGAATCCTTATATTCTTATTGTAAATTTTGCCTTCTAACAAAAAAGGAGTAGCTTGACCACTAAGTTTAGAGTTACCTATTGCAGCATAGATTTTATGGGTTGGCTCTGCTGGCTCTTGCCTCTTGTCAGCTCTCATGGGACATTTGTCGGCATAATGCGGTTGTTGGCAGATCCAACATCTATTTTGGGTGTCTTTTCCATTTTTTCCCCATTGTTACCACCCTATGCATCATCCTTAGCCCTCTGTTCAAATTTGTTGAAGTTGCCTTTAAACTGACCTCCCCGGTTGCCCTGATTCCTATTCCCCTGGAATCTATTTTTGCCCTTGTCATTTCTATTTTTTCTCTCAAACCGACCCTTATTTCCCTTGCTCTTTTCCCATATGGCTGATCCATCATTCTTTTTCTTTGATAGTTCCTCCCTGTCAGAAGTTTTTTGGTAATAAGCCTTTTTGGCCTTATGATTTTCTTCACATTGTTTTGCCAAATCCCAAGTAGTTGTTAAGGAGGATGGTTTAAGCATGAGTAGTAGGTCACTATATTTCGGATGGAGTCCTAACAAAAAATTTTGGACTTTGACTTTGGTTCTTTGCTCATATTTCGACATATATTTGAGCAATTGTACAAATCATTGGTAATACTCAGTGACAGTCATATTACCCTGGGTCAACTGAGAAAATTCAACGGTTCTCTCCAGATAAAATTGAGGGGACAAGTATATTTATTTAAACACAGACACAAAATCCTCCCATGGTACATCAACAACTTCAACATTATGTGTTTTTCTGTAAGTGTCCCACCAGTCTGCTGCAGCTCCTATCAAACGAAAGACTACATAGGAATTTTTAGACTTGGAGGACAAAGTTCTGACGGTAAAGTATGCTTCCAGACTATTTAGCCACCTTTCTGCCTCTTCTCCATTTCCTTTGCCATCAAACTTGGTGATATCTATTCTACGCATATCTTTATCAAGTTTAGACCCTACTTGCCTCCTTCCCGGGTCCACAGATGATTCATCCCCAACGACCATCGTTTATTTTCTCTTAGATAAATTTTCAATTATCTTTTGTTGCTGTGTAATTATTTCCTATTGTTGGGTTAACTGGAACTTTTGTTGTTCCATGTGTTCTAGCATCTGTGCCTTTTGTTGAGCCATATGCTCTAGCATATGGGCTCTTTGCTGATCCATATGCTCTTTCTACTGACTCATTTTCTCTTGCATCAATTGGATCATTCGAGTCATTTTATCCTCCTTCGACATAGGCTCCTTCTCCCTCCTTATTACCCGAGGGGGTTCAATTGTTTCCTCAGTAGCACCTATCCTTATGACCTTTCTAAGGACTCATTTAGGGTTCTCGATCAGCCCTTCCCGCTGAGTCGTTGTCATCGATATTTTTGAGGAACTAGCTCTTAGTCCGGATGCCATTGCCTGTTTGCATAAAAGAGTTTTGTTAATCTTGGTTTAGTTATGCAACCTAGTTCTAATCAAAGGTTTTGATTGCTACATACTAATAGTTTTGTTATCTAAGAATTATTGTGCCTCTGATACCAACTGTAAAAACCTAAGTCAACCCACTTGGTTCCACAAGTTCAGGGAATGATTTTTTTTTATTTCTTTATTTAGTTTCCAAACCAATTTCCAAACCAAATAGACTAGTTATGCATTCATTAACATTCACAGATGCCATTTTATTATAGATGAAATACCTGTGAGGTGTGATATTGGCCATGTCTCGGATATTTTTCCCTCTTAGTACTTCCTCTCTTTTTCGAGAATCCAAGTACTTGGCAGGGGTTTTCACTACCAGGGCCCATATCACCTGGATTTTGACTTCTTATTTTCCCATACCTTATCCTTAAGGTATTAGCAAGTGCATGTTGGGATTGGCATGTACATACCCTTGTCCCACATCAAGGTTTACCTTTATACTATTACTGACCCAGAAGTTTTATCTTGTATAAGCCCATATCATTATGCAAGTTTTTCCTTAAGCACTTATGTCCCTGTACTAGCTGAGTTTGCCTAGGAATTTTTCCCATATCAAAATTCCTACCCTTTGTACACCTTCATCCCATGGTGACTGGCAACCCATAGTAGGATGTAAGCCTTATTTCCCTCAAAATCCTATTGTTTGGAGATTCAAATGCCTTCCCACATTCTATTTGTCAAATTTGTCTGCCCACAACTTTAAAGTATAGTTTTAGCAAATTCTTTCCTACTATATTTAGGTATGATCTAAAATGAAATTTGGTATTAAAGGAAAATTATAACTCTTAAGTTAATTTAATTAGTAAAAACATAAAATATTTAAAATTTCTTTTAATAAACATAAAATAAGACTAATATTACACATAAAAGAAAACTTTTAACCCTTCATAAAAAAACGTAATTTTATTAACAAACATGAATATAAAATAAAACTAATTTTACACACAAAGAAAAGTTTTAACTCTTCAATTCATATTCATATTCCTATTTTATAGGAAGCCCTTTCACTTTCCTTAAGTGCTATGTAAAATATAATTAAATATAAAATTTATTAAAAGAACATTACTTTCTATACAACGCATATTCTCTAATTCTCTTTATAGTTTATGGAGAGGATTATTCTCTTTTGAAATCAATGTGAAATGTATAATGTGCTACTCTTATCAAAGTTTCATATCAAAGGTATTCAAGATGTTTCTAGTAACGTCATTATTTTGAAAAACATCCACTGGTTAGACAAATATTATTAAAGAAGACACTCTTTTCATCCAACTCAATACTAAGCACTCTTCTACGAACCCATTGTAAAGTAAGCATATGCCACTTAAAATTACGAATCTCCAAATTCTTTTAGTGTTAAATTTTTAATTTTATTTTTATAATCCATATCAATCAACTGAGAATTTTCATACTGTACGTGAGTCAACCATGATGCATATTTGAAGAATTTGATTATTGATATGCACAAATTTTAAAAAATATATATAGAACCTAATTGCTTTTCAAAATAAGAATTCATGGTGTTGTTTTCCACATTTATCCTAAGTATATGACACTTTTGATTATATCTGTACACTCTCAGGTTTAATTTTGGCTATATGTAAAAAAAAAAAACCTTTCTACCCTATTGTTGCTATCCTAAGGCTTCGTTTTCTGAGACATCATTGAAAGACAATTTCCTATCATAAGGGCACAACTATATTTGTATTTTCCTTTATGTTAATAAGGAGTTTCATAAAATATTTCTCATAAAATTCATTATAAGTTACATTATTTTTCTTTAACGAAGTTTTCTATTAAGACTGCATTTAGAGCCAAAGTGATGCTCTTACTCCCCAAACCCTAACCCAGAAACTTTTCACCATTCACAACTTAGTATTACCTTCTTGTACATTTGTACATTATGCACATATATTAATTTGTATTTTATATTTTAGTATTTTTATAAATAAATATTTTATTTAACATAAATACTTAACTTATTTTTTATATATATTTAATGTATAATTATATTTTATTATTATTATGAAATATTTTTTATTTATTTATTATTATTTTTTAAATAACATTTTGAATTTTAATTATTATTATTTTTTGTATTATTATATCCAAATAGGCAACCTAAATATGCATTCTAAAATGAAATGCAACTACATGAATTGTTGGTGGTTGCATTGCATTTGGACTCATAGATCCAATTACGACAATTACTCCATCGCTCATCATATCCATGGACTTACCTTAGGCCAAATACCTATTTTGAAGAAGGAAATCCTAGCTTCAAACTACTTCCAACATAAAGTACCTCCTCTTGCACCCATCAAGACATTAACAGTATCTTATTCTTGAATAAATTATAAACAGGGAAATAAACTTAATTGTTGGGTTGTTACACTCTGAAGCTCCACCTGGCTCACTGGTGCGTTTAGTGGCTACACTTTAGGAACTTCATGAGGTAGAATGTGCGGTAGTGATGCTTCTTGGGGCTGGTATTGAGGGAAATCGATCCAGTCTATCAATTTCTCGGGTTCTCCATGTATGATCTCATGGAGTCCCATTGGCATCAATGAGTTGATGGTCCAAAGGCACTCTCCCATATACAGGGATGTTTTAGGATGTCCTGAGCCTACAACTAGGTGTAGCCCTATGATCTCGCCCCTTAGTGGATGAATCTGTCCTATGTGTTTCTTGTGAAGCTTGGAACCTTGTAGCCCCTACATGCATATGTGATGATGGGGACCTTGATGCCTCCTCATGCTAGCATGAGGGTAGAGGTATTGAAGCATTTGTATGTCTGTGTGATGAGGGAGGTCATGATGCCTCTGCATGTTGATGTGAAGATAGAGGTCCTAAAGCCTCCATAGGTCTATGCGATGAGGGAGGTTGTGATGTCTTTGCATGTGAAGAGGGAGGTCATGATGCCCCCACTTATCTATACAATGAGGAATACCTTGAGGTATCCTCATGCCTATGTGATGAAGGAGGTCGTGATGCCTATGTGTGCTTGAGCGATGAGATAGGCCATGAGGCCTCCTCGTGCCTATGTGATGAGGAACCAGGACATGGCTCTCTCATTGGGTATCTCATGGAGTCCCCCCAAGGGTTGAGTTGTTGCCCTTAATATTTGCCAAACTTTTTATGATGACACTATGGGTGGGTGACTCACAATCAGTGTGACTGTGCATGTGAGGATCATTAGTTTCCCCTTCGGTGTTGGACCAAGGGTGGTTGCTACATGTGTACACCATCCTGATTATGTGTTATCTTGTTAATTAGTTTCCAAATTATGCAACCAAAACAAGCAAGTGTTTATCTCTTTTAAGGATTAATGTGTTCCCTAAACTATCTGGTGTGTTTGGATTTGTTGTTGATATTGACTTTTTGTTTGTAATTTGGACTCAGAATGAGGGAACTCAATCAGAGTGAAGACTAGGAACACTAGTGCCAAACATTATTTCTCAAAATATTCTAGGGTACACCACTTAAATTCCAATGGGGGGTTCACCTAGCTCTTCCACTATGAAATAGTGGGAGACAGTTTGAACACAAGTACCAGCACTAACTAAAAAGTTCTCTATTCTGCATAAGGATAGCTAGGGGGAAAGCTGGTGGAAGGAGATGAATTCCAACATCATCGGTCTGAATTGGGGGTCGATGATGAAATCCAACCTTACCAATGTTATTGTGATATGTGCAAGTGTGTGGGGTTCTTTTTATATTCTAAAATATAAAATGATGCATCAATCATCAATTATGCTCTAGTTCACTACATGCCTAAAAATAATGTTTTGCTTTTAGAAATATGCATATCTAATGTAATCTAGATGATTTTCCATGCAATGTACTTCTTACTTTGTGAATGGGCGGCCACTGGTTGGGCCACATGCAAGCAAACTAACATACAATGACCTAGCACACTAGAGACTAGGGCAAACCTTACAAGTAGAGGTCCATTGTTCCTAGTAGCACCTAGAGGAAACTAAAGAAATCTAAGAAATGTACCATGTAATTTTATTTTTATTTTCTTCATTTTTCCCTACTTAACTATGTTTTTGCTTGTTGTTTTTGGAAAATATAGAAATTCTAGAGAATCAAAGATGTGTACCAACATCAATTCCTCATCTGATGATGATCTGGCTATCCTCTATCTCTATTTTACTTCTATTTGCTATCGACCAGAGTGGCTTAATCTAGTAGCTGATAGCTACAACAGCTAAGGTTTGTTGGTCATTTTCGACCATAGTGGCTAAACCTACATAGAGAAAAACACTTGAAACATTAGTGAATTGACCAAAAAACAAAAACCTAGTGGGGGTCCCACCATGATCGCCATTTGTGCGACCTCGAGAAGTGCACACCTCGACTTTCCTACTTGCAGTTTGATTTATTCATTATTATTTGTACCAAAATGAAAAGAGTGAAAGACATGTAACCCAAAATTAAAGAAAACAAATAAAGAAGCCTTTTATTAATATTTCTAGGATTTGGTTACAAGTTTATACCTTTGAGGGATACCCATCACTTTCATACAAAAATTACATAATATGGAGTAGCGATCATATATATTCCTTACAATGGAACGATGCGTCTACGCAGGCCTCCTGGTCCCACACACAAAACCATATGGAGGCTTACCGATGCCCCCTTATCCAGATCTATTTATGAAGGGCTATTTGTGCTCTTGCTACTTCAATTTGGTCATGAGGATCTATACCTGCACTCATGAAAACAACAAAGCATGCTCAGTAGAATAGGCTTGTAGGCCCAAAAAGGCCACATACTTAGTAAAATTTTGTGTGGTTTTTACTAAGTGATAAAATTGCCATTTCGCTCCAAAACAAGGTTGATAAGACGAATCAGCTCAAAAATCATGTAGTTTTGCTTGTTTAAAATGATTCTGGGGAACTCCATTTTGGGTTCGAAATGGAGTAGGATTGCAAAATCCATAAAATTTTGTGAGAGGTTGTGATGTCATCAAGAAAAAAGTGTAGAATGGCCCTTTTACATATACCTTATTTCAAAAACTCTTTTGCTTCCCACTCTAGATTAGTGTTATCCTCAAAACCATAAAAGTCTCGAGGAGATGATGACATAAGCAAAGGAAAAGTGTGGATTGATAATGCAGAGAATAAACGAGTATTTTTCTATCCAGAATGAAGATAAGGCAGAATGGTAGAATGATGTATGAACTTGAATCCAGACCCGAATTAAGGAAAACACTCATTCTATCCGAAATGGAATTCGCACAAGTTATAAAAAAGAGGTGATGTCATCAATTTTTTTTAATGCGGATTAGAAAATATAATCTCCAGAGCGGATTTAAGGTTCGAATTTCCAAGATCCGAATTAGATGTTCTACTACTAATTAAAGTGACATCGTCCAATGGATGGGCTCTCAGCTTATACCATATTTAATCTGGACCATGGGATAAAGAAGATCAACGGTGGAGGTTAGTTTGATAAATTTGGACCATTTAAAAGGATGTTCCTACACCAAAACTATAACAAATTGGACATAAGATGAAGCGTCGATAGTTTACAAGAAGATCAAACCAGAGATAGTTGCAGATTGATGGTGGCCCTCTACTCCAAAGAAATATCTATGGAAGTATGTGATCTGGAATATTCTGAAATGCAGTTCTAATGAGAAACCAACAAGTTGCAGAGAACTCGTGCTACCATGGTAGTTTCCCTTTCAACATATTTCTCAGAGGTTTGACCAATGAGCTAATGCCAGCTAAGTTATTTGTTGAGCTGTTGTAACAAGATTTTATGTATTGTTTATTGATTTGTAATATGAAAAACTATAAGTAGAGGTTGAACCCTCATTTTTAAGGGTCAGCACTAGCGTGTTTGCCTATACCATTGTAAATATTTCTAAAGAGTTGAATGAAAGAAGAAATACATTAATCTTCACCTCAAGGCTGTGTTTCCATACTTGATGTCAGAGGTTCAGATTTCATAGTTGCATTTCTATGAATACTTAGATGGTTAGTTTATGCCCATCTTGGATTACTAGCTGTTATGAGTAATTGAAATCTGCTTTGAAGTTTGTTGTGTGTTATTAGTAAGTACATTTCTATAAAATCTAGATTTTGTGAATTTCGCTATTTGGATTATCATTTATTGGATATTGAAATTGCTTGCTATAACATTTATTTGTTATGCTTTAATATATCAAATGAGTTATCTTGGGATAAAGGTTGATCTGAATGTATGTATTTAATATGGTTTTTGGGAAGCTTTTTATGGTGTTGCAATGCTCTTAACCTATCCGTCCACTGATATCTATATCTCTCTTACCCTAAACTCCAAGCCCTAATTGAGCATAATTGTGTCAACAATATGCTAAGTTGACAAGGAACCAACCTACTCTAGAGGTTGGATCAGAAACCCCAATTTTTGTCCTTCTAATGTTGAGTGTTAAGCTACAGCTATCGGGTGCAAGTCTAAATAGAAATTAGGAAGATAGATAGTCATAGTATCAAGTAAAACTTGGTGCAATTCAGTGCCCAATAATTTTTGGCACACCCGGTGGGATAGTTCACAAGGAACACGAAACCCATATAGAAGAGTTAATATTATCTCATCCCGAAGGAATCAAGATGTGGTGAATTGTATTGACCTTATTAGTGGAGAAAAGAAATTTCTCCTGGTGACTCCCTGGTCAGAAGACCCTAAAAAATTATTGTAGACCAGTACCCTTTCATGTATACCAGCTCTTATAAGAGGAACAACACTGATTCTTTCTTTCATTGTGAGTTACCTCAAAGAGGGCCTTCTGTTATCAAAATTTTAGATCAAGATTTTATTGAAGAAGAAATTTTGGAAGATAACCCAATAGTTCCCCTAAGAAGACCTACAACCAAAAATATTGTACAAAATGTGGCCCCCAATCAGCCACTATAGAAGTACCCTAATTGGGATTCAACTGGGCCCCTAATATTAGCACAAATGGATGCAATTCCTCAAGTTGTGTCTATGGCAACCCCCACATATGATGGATTTGGGAAAACAACTTATGAGCACTACTAAGATATACTAAATATGACAACAATTCACAACATAAAAGAAGAAAATTTTATTTTTGGAATTATAGCCCTATCCTTTTGTGGAAAGATATTGCATTGGTTCAGAAATCTGGAAGATAATTCTATCACTTCATGGCAATATTTGGCTGAGCTATTTATAGAA
Source organism: Wollemia nobilis (assembly GCA_028583015.1). Lineage (NCBI taxonomy): Eukaryota > Viridiplantae > Streptophyta > Pinopsida > Araucariales > Araucariaceae > Wollemia > Wollemia nobilis. The sequence continues at coordinate 5,672,382 of JAQPPZ010016917.1, read as the reverse complement.
GAATTTAATGAATCTACTAACCTCTTTTCCCTGTTGAATCAGTTTACAACCATGCAAAAAACTCAGCAAGAAATTGTCTCAGACTTTAATTTGAGATTTAGCAGAACATGGAAGAGAATTTTCCCTACTACTATACCAGCTGCTTGTTTGGCTTATATGTATTACATTTGTGCCCTGGGATTAGAGCTAGGTCTGCAAACACAACAATCTAGAATTGAAACTTTCCCTCAAATTTATAATGCAACCATCCATGTCGAGAATATCTTGATCAATGTAGGAATAATTCCCACAAATACCGTGTTGCCCTATAATTCAGAAACTAGTAGTAGCCATGATCAATCCATAAAATATTCCTACATGGACCCCCTTTCTTTACCATATCCATTTCCTAAGATAAATCTGATTCTGAGACCTAAACTTGTGTCCTCCATACCCTCTTTTCCCCCTCTTTATTCTCAACCTTCTCAAGAATTATCTGCTATTCTGGACATACAAAATACCATGAAAACTCTGAGTAACATAATGAATTCAATGGAGAAGAGAGACCAGGAAAGGTCACAATAGAGAATATTCCCATATGTAAACAAAGATCAAATGCCCATCCCTAGTAAAAGTACTGAGGTTAGGGTGAATGCAACATATGAAGATCTGGAATGTTCTATAGATACCACTCTTGCAAATGACTAGTTTTTAGTATGCAACGACCCCCATGACTCAAAGTCTTGTGTAATGTATCAACACCATGTTCAACAAGCCATGGATCAAGCTGAAAGAAATAAAAAAGGGAGAGTTAATATGTTATGGCACTCTGATCAGATCATGGTGGGAAAATATTTGGAGGAAGAAAGCCCAATTGTTGTTATGACAAGGTATGGAAACAAAGCTTTACAAGTAGACCCTCAGAAGATGGGATAATTCCAGGTCCCCTATGAAAAGAAGACTGAGTTCCCTCCTCATAATAGTGACACTTTTCCTATTCCCCAAGCCAAGGGAAAGGAGAAAACTGATAATTTCCCTAAAAATTTGGAAAGAGTAATAGAAGGAGACATAATTAAATCCAAGGGTGAAGAACAAAAAAGGCTCAGGTTCCTCTTTATTACCAAAATATAAAGGTTACAAGTAACCCAACAATAAAAAAGGAGGTATGGTGAGCTATAGACAGAGGACTGGAAATACTATCCCTAACCAAGTCTGAGTATAACATTGTGGAAGAGATGAAAAATATTCCATAAAAAGCTAGCCTATATGATACCCTTTTCATCTCGGGCTAGATTGACCTACTTAAAGCTTCCCTCAACAAAAATACTCAAAACAGACTAGCCACTACCATCCTTAGTATACCATCAGAAAAGAAAGAAATGACACTTTATGTTCTAAAGAAATAACCTTCCCATTTTTATATATCCTTAAGAATGAAGGTATGGGTAGTTTGAAATTGTATGATTGATTTAGGAGCATCAACCACAGTTATGCCTAAGGCAATCTATGAAGAAATGGGTATGGAATATACTCCATCTTGTCCTGGAGTGTTACAGTTAGATGGGACACCTATCAAGATAGTTGGGGTTATTAAAGATGTATTGATGAGGTTACACAGAGCCCTTGAGGTGATAGTAGTACAGGAAATAGTGATGGTGGATTTAGAACCCTATTTTAGGTTATTTCTCTCAAGAGAATTTACTGCAAAGCTATGAGGATGTATGTATATGGATTATTCTAGTATGGTAATAGCTTTCAAGGGAAAGAGGATAAGAATAACTCCTAAAAAACTGGTTTCTTCTCATATTGAAAAAATTGAAGAAGATATATGCAACCTTAACCCTTTGGAGGAATTTGAGCTAGTAGAGAACATTGAGAAACTAGACATTGAAGATGAGTTACCTTTCAAAGAATATTACAATCAATTTGGAACTGGTATGGGTACATACAACATCACAAATGAATTGGAAAAGAAACTCCCTCCTATTTCTAATCAATCCCTAAGAAACAATGAAACATGGGTTATGCACTTTGACGGTGCTACATGTAGAAATGGTGCGGGGGCTGGTGTGGTTTTACAATCATAGTCTGAAGGAATGAAGAATTTTTCTTATAGACTGACATGGTCATGTACCAACAATGCTGCCAAATACAAGGCTTTGTGCCTTGGATTAATGCAAGCTGAAAGCATGGGAATCAATATTTTGAACATATATGGTAATTCTGAGTTAATTGTGCATCAGGTAAGGAATAAGTGTAGTAGTAAACATCATTACTTAAAGGCTTACAGGAACAGAGTATGGGACATAATGTATTCGTTTGATTCCTTGAACCTAACTTTTTACCTAGAGAAGAGAATCACCTGGTAGATGCATTGGCAACAAAGGGATCTAATTTCAATCCTCCTATGTATTTTAGGACTAGGAAGACCAAAGGAATTAAAATAGTTTTTAGACCTACAATGTTGGATAAGCAAATATTCTGGCAGGTTTTCAAAAGTGGTGAATAGATTCTGGAATTTATGATAAAAGAAGCATGCCTCACAACTGTCCAATAATAATACTTGGAGGAGATAGATCAGTAAGACTTCATCCAACTAAGAAACAATCATATCTCAAGGGGATTGGTCACCCTTGAAAGTTTGTTCGATAATGAAGATAGGAAGAATGTTTGAACTATGAATATTGGTGAGAAGATCTATAAGGAGGTAGAAGTTGGAATAGGAAAGAATCTAAATATTGGGATCCAATGTTCTCTTGAGGAAGCAGAAGAAATCAAAGCTTTGTGCTTAAAATACCAAGACAATGTGGCTTGGCCATATGAGGACCTTAAAGTTTATGACAAAAGGATTATCCAGCATACTATTGAGTTAGACTCTGATGCTAAACCATTTTGGAAAAAAGAGAGGCCTGTAAATCCAAGGATAGAAGCCATTATGAGAGAAGAACTTTTAAAGTTGTTAAAGGCTATGATAACATATCCAATAAAACATTCCACTTGGGTAGACAATTTGATACCTGTAAGAAAGAAGAATGGAGATATATGCCTATGTGTGGATTTTAGAAATCTGAATCAAGCTTACCTCAAATATCACTATCCCCTTCCTCATATTGACCAGATCTTACAAGTGGTAGCTGTAGACACCTAAATCATGTCATGCTTAGGGGAGCTACTCACATAGACACACTCATAAGATCATAAGACATAATATTGGACTTTCCAAGCATCAATAGTGGTTCTCACCACTCATTTGGGGCCTTTTCAAGCCATCCAAGTCTAGCCGCTCAAGACAAGAGTGGCCAGATCTTATCCGCTCAAGCATAGAGCGGCTAGACCTTAGCCGCTGTAGACGACAACGACAAGATCTTAGCCATTGCAGATGACAATGGCTAAGCCATAAGAAGTATTTTGTCGACAAACATACCTAATCATAGGTGAAAGTGGTAGTCTGCATGCAATAAAGGTGAATGGGAGTAACTTTGCATTCCTTTTCATGACCAGTTCACATAGGAGACTTGAGTTTGCATTTTAGACTTAAGTTAACTGACCTCCAAGCATAAACAAAGGATAAAAGCTTCTCATGCTAACAACCAGTTTGCATAGAAGACTCAAGTGGGTAGTTAGATTTCAGTTAACTGGCCTTCAAACATAGACAATGGACAAAAGCTTCTCATGCTAACTTGCACTACGCATGAGAAATTCATTCCTAGGGCTTGGACATAGACCTAGGGTTTCACACTATAAAAGGTGCAATCCTAAGAGCACCAAGAGAGAGATGAGGGAGAATTAGAGAGAGACATCTTTTTGAGGAGAGCTTTTGATACTTGGAGAGTTCTCTTTGAGATCACGTGTATGGTGAAGCTCTGATGGATTGAAGAGTATAACACCTATTATTTTAACATCAGATATAGGATTTGACCCATAGCTTTGGGGTAAAGAGAGCAAGGTTTACTTTAGCGACCGTTGTCTTGGACAGTGGCCCACTAGGCTTAGCTTAGATTTTAGACATAACATCTTTTATTTTGTTTCTTTATGTTTTCATATCATTAGCATAGATTTACATGATTTCATGGCATAGTTTCATCATATTTCTGTTACATTATTTTATTACTAACAACCTCATCCGGGAGGCAATCTCGGACACCTAAATGTGTGTTGTTGTTTCATTGCTTGTAGGGCCACAGGTACATTGAACGAAGTTTGCAACATACGAGAGCAAAAGGGATCCCTCTAGGAAATAGACCTAGAGAAGGAGGCATCTGTAAGCCCTCATACATTTTCGTGTGTGGAACCAGGAAGCTTTTATAAGTGCACCACCTCTTCACGAAAGGGGCACTCTTTGCCTATTTGTAACTTATAGTATCAAAATGGGTATCCCTAAGAGGGACCAACATGTAACCGAGCTTCAATATCAATAAAGAGATCTATATTTGTTATTTCATGTTATATGCTTTTTCTTCTTGTCCTTCCATTTCATCTTGGGTTTTTAATAACATTGCAAGTAGGGTTAAAAAGGGACCAGTGCATGCGTTATCGGGGTCACTACAGATGGTGATCACGGTGGGACCACCACTAATTTTTTATTTTCTACTGGAATACTAACTTAATTTTGTGTGCAGGTCTAGCCGCTCTGAGCTACAATGGCCAAAAACTAGTCGCTCTGAGCTACAATGGCCAATAGAGCTTAGCCGCTCTGAGCTACAATGGCCAAGAACCAGCTGCTCTGGTCAACAATGACTAGAACTAGAGTGCAGCAGAGGTCAAAACATCAACTCTCTGAGCTGGATCAAAGGTTGGTATAGCTTATCTGATATTTTATAGCTTTCTATCTACTTTTGTGTGTCTAAAATAGAGAACTTAAAGCACATTTATGTTTGGAAATTGAAAGAATAAAAGGAGAAAGAATTAAGCATTTCACATATCTTAGATCTTCTTTTAAATTTTCCACTAGGCGTTGCTAGGAACAATGGCTTATGCCTAAAAATTTTACCCTAGAATCCAACGTGCTAGACATTGTATGTTGTTTTCTTGCTTTGAGGCCCTGCTAGAGGCCATAGTTGCACGAAATGAAGTGTGCTCATACAAATCATAGTAGTTCATGCATCTTTCTAAATATTGAAACGTATTTTTGCACTTAGGCATATAGGAAAGATTCATTGCTGCTATATGATGCACTTTATGTTATGCAAGCTTAAAATGAACACCACACACACATGTCTCATTTAAACATTGGGGAGTTGGATTTCATCACCAACCTTCAATTCAGTCCAATGACGTTGGAATTCATCTCCTTCCACTGGTTTACCCCCTAGAGCTTCCTAGAAATGGATTGAGAAACTTACTTATAGTGACACTAAGTTACTTGTGTTCAAACTATCTCCCACTGTTGGAACAATCATTGGTTTAGAGTGGAAGAGCTAGGCGAACCCTCCATTGGGTCTTCAGTGGTGTACCCTAGCTTCTTTTGAGAAAATCATGTTTGGCATGAGTGTACTTGATTGTCACTATGGATGAGTCTTCTCATTCTTAATCCAAGAACAAGAGCAAAGAAATCAAAAGAACAACACATCAAAACACACCAAACAGTTTAGGGCACACTCAAATTGGTAATCAAGATAAACATTTGTTTGGTATTGTGTGGTTATTCCTAAATTGCAACTCAAAAGATCAATTCATAAACAACATGGTCAAAACAATAAGTAAGCACCCTCGGTCTGATATCGAGGGAGAGACAAAAGCAACTCATACCCATAGGCAGAGTCATAGTAACATTGAATGACCTACCCGTAAGATCGTGAGACATAGCTCCGCGAGCCTAAGGGGTGATAATTCAACCCTTGGGGATCTCCTCGAGAAACCCCAAGTAAGGAACCACATCATGGAACAAAGTCACATAAACAAAAAGAGGCTTCATAGCCATCCTCATCAAGGAGACATGAGGAGACCTCAAGGGCCTCCTCTAAACACACAAAAACATCTCAAAGATGTGAGGAAGCTTCAAGGGCTTCCTCCTCACATGGACATAAATAAGGTTCTAAAACTCATTCTTCACATAGGGATGACGAGACTACTACATATCCATCCACATGGAGAAAACATGTTACCACCAAGCCCTCTTCATCAAGAAGGCAAACAAGAATTGCAACACCTCAAGACTCACAAGAAACATATGAAATAGGTCTGCCCACTGAAGGGCAGGAAACTAGAGCTACATCTAGTCATGGGAATCAAATAGAAGAAATCCTTCACACAAAAGGAAATATTCCCATAGAATATGACCTCATAGGAGTGAATGGCACCCCATGGGACCAGCCATGGAAAACAAGACAACTAGACGGGTTGGATCGGTTTCCTACATGACCAACTCAAAGAACTGTAGCTATTGAGAACTCTGCATCTGGAAGCTCATGAACAGTGACTTCTAAACATATCTCTCAGTCTGGGGGTACCTCAGAGAGACCCCATAGTAGACGCATGGAGTCTGATCATAGGGATACTCAATAGTACATTGAATAAGTCATATTAGCTAGCAAGAGTACAGATACAGTAGAAACCTCCTCGAGGAATCTATGAGTCAAGACAACAAGAATAGAGTCAGATAAACATGAGTCTTCTATGATAGCACAAACTGACCAAATGAGGTGGTTAGAAAATGCATTACATAAGGAGTGAGAGCTAGTGGAAGCTCTCGAACAAGAGAAACAAAGAGAAAGACTCTTGCGCCAACATGAGCAACGTTTAAGAGAGCAGGTCGAGTGGCTAGCTCTTAACAATTTATAGATAAATGGTGGTGACCACCAAAGAACAAGATGTGTTGACTCACCTAAGGAGAGGCGCACTAGACAAGATAGCCCACAATGAAATCCCCCACCAAATCATGAACAAAATCCAACTAATGGGGGAAGGGCAAACATAACAAACCAGGATCATAATCCTGAGTCCCCTCGTAGGAGGGAGGAAAATGGAACAAATAAAATGGATAGAGAGTTACCTCCATTGCCAATGTGAATAGGCTTACAAGAGGAGGAAATCCATGCATCAAAGGCATTTCAAGAGCTTGCTGAAAATATGAAAACCTTTGAGAAACAAGAGGTAGCTGGGAACTCACCAACATTGAGCAAAATACACAACCAACCATTGTGCCCATCAATCCCTAGCCCTCCATATCCTAAGCACTTTGAGATGCCTAGGTTAGAAAAGTTTAAGGGTGAAGAGGATGCATAAGAGCATGTCACCAATTTTATCAATGCCTATTTTCATCTTGAAGACAATGACGCTCTCATGCTAAGAACATTCATAATGACATTTTTAGGTGTTGCCACTCAATGGTTCAACCAACTACCTAAGCATAGCATAACCAACTTTGAACAACTAGTAAACACATTCTTGAAGTGTTTCTCCTTTGGTGCTAAGAAGAAGGTGAACCTTTCAGACCTGGCCAACTTGAAATAGTATGATGATGAGCCAGTAATGGATTATGGGAATAGATGGAGAAAAGTCATGGCAAAATTATCATTCTCTATTCCCACAGAAGAGATCATTCGCATGTTCACCAAAAGTTGCTCTAAACATATCTCCCTCTTGCTATAACTCCAATAGTATCCTTCGTTTGAGGAAGATTTGGCACATGCCAAGCTCATCAAAGAAATAAAAGTAGATGAGGGAACCATTAAACTCCGAAACAAAAAGGAGTGGAACAAGAATGGTAAGAATGACAAGTATAAGTGAAGCAGGGCAACCCTGCTCTAGTCAATCAAGTCGTATTGGCTACACCCAAGGATGGGGGTGCACAACAACCCTAGAACTATCAAGCACATCCCCCACTGGCCAACTACGACCAAAATAACAATCAGGGAAGAAACTGAGAATGCAAGCCACCTCGTTATTTCATGCCTCTGACAGAATCAATGCAATCAATCTTTAATCAGTTGAGTGAGGCCAGGAGGATCAGATTTCTTGATATACCTCTTATATATCCCAACCATCCTAAGCCAAAAGGATATAGGGAAGATCAATTTTACCCTTATCATAGGATACCGGGGCATGACATTGAGGCTTGCATCGGGTTTAAGCATCAAGTGCAAAACATGATTGAGGTGGGAGAACTCAAAGTTGACAACCCACTGGCTCTCGATAATAGAGACATGGGCATATACAAAAACCCATTTCCCAATCATGAGGCCCCTCGAGAGCAAGGGGCCCAAGTCAATCAGGTTCGAGCTAACATACCTACCCATGGATGCATTGGGATGGTTGAGATTGTTAACATAGCAACAAGGACTAGGCGGTATGGTCAACCGCAACCACCTGTAGCTCCCATGAACATCCCAGCCACTCCTAGGCAAAGGCAAGACAACCTTCCAGGTCCACCAACGTGACCTGTGGTAACTATTCGGAGTATATTGGAGCAAAACCTACAGACGACTCTAGCTAAGTTATCCATCTATGAGCTCATACAATAGTCCCCAAAGCATAGGGAGACTCTAATGGATATTTTAAGAACAATTGAGCTCCAACCACAAGATGTGAATGCATTCACTCACTTTGTGGGACAAGTGCAAGAATGCTAGGAACCTATAATCCGATTCTATGATCATGAGATTAAGACAGTTCCTACTGCCTTACTAGACCCTCCGCTAAACATTGTAGTGGCAATCAATGACTTACCTTTCAAGAGGGTTTTGGTCGATACAGGTTCATCGATAAACATCATTACAACAACTACAATAGAGCACCTCAAGATCCCCAAGTCCAATATCATTCCAGGAGCTTACACATTGAGAGCTTTTAATGATGCTTTATGCAATACTGTGGGAACGATAGTCCTACCCATCAAGGTGGGGCACAAGACCATCCCCATGATGTGTCATGTCTTGGAAGGAGCTATGCAATACAACATCCTCTTAGGGCACCCTTGGATAAGGGCCATGAAGTGTGTGCCTTCGATCTTGCACCAGTGTGTCAAGTATGTGCACGAGAACAAAGTCTATGTGGTTTTGGCTGATGAAGAGCCTTTTAAATACGTCAATCAGGTGGAAATTCTAGGAGAATTTGTAATCCCTTCTACTCACCTATATGTGGCACCTTCATCCCCAACCACACAAGTGGATAACGAAGACAAAGGGGTAAGAAAAGACCCATGCACATCAACACCTCCTGGTGCACTCAAGATAGTCAATGCTTCTAAAGTACCATCAATGTCAAAACCAAAAGATAATCAGAAGCTAAAGGCACCCTTAGTTAAGGAAGAAAGGCCCAAAGAAGTGCCAACTGTAGCCATTGCTGAAATGCCAAGTCCTATGGAAGAGGAAGATCTTCAAGATCAAGATGAAGATAGTGATTATCACCCTACTTCACCAGTATCATCCATAGGGTCATCCACGTCACATGCATCAATACACTTGGCAAGCATAGGCATAGGGGAGTACCTTGTGCAGAACATCACCTTTACACCTATCATTGAGTCTGCACAAGACATAGGAAGGCCTAAGGACTTGAGGCCACTAGTAGGAATAGTGGTTCCACTTGGAATCCCTCCCAACCAAACCAATTTTGTCTATGTCGACCTGGACTACGCTCATAAGTCTTCAGATATAGAAGAGGATGGTGATGAATTATTCATGGTCAATGTTTGTTACCTCTCTAACCTTGAGTTTTCTCTAAGCTACTTTGAGCATTGCCATTGGCATGGCTATGGCCTTGGCATATATGAGTAGGGGTGCAGACGACCCTACGAGCCACTATATCAGCTTCCCTCCGATAGATTTGGCTTAGGCTATTATAGCGGAGGTCAAGATGACTCTCTTGTAGTGACATTGGAAAGATTAAGCATAGGGTTAGGAGAAGACATTGATTTCATTCCTTATCATCCCCTAAGAATAGGAAATTTGAGCAACAGACAAGTGGCCACGGTAAACATACCACCTCCAGAAACTTATCATCCAAATACCTCAATTGATTCCACCCCAATAGGGTACAACTCATGGGATGAGGAGAATGGATATGAAGCAAGTGATGATGAGGCACAACTTGGCTTAGCCTATCAGGGGCCTCGCTATTTACAAATATTCACATGGTCCATCCACGATGAGAGTGGATATACATCATATGAAAGTGACTATGAATCAGAAGACTCAACAGAAAGAGCCTACTTAGGCCTAAGCCATCAACCCCTGACTTTGGGGCAAGAGATAAATGCAAATGGATTATTCATAAGTGATGAAGAATATGAAGATGAAATAGAGATGGCCTACTTGGGGCCAAGACATGAGCCCCTTGTCTTAGGGCTGCATACCAATGCTAACGGTTTTTGGATAAGTGATGATGACTTTGAGGATGAGACCGAGATGGCTTATCTTGGACCTCACCACTTGCGACAAGTCAATGAGCTAGTAGAGAGAGAGGTGGCACTCCATGCCATAGACCCTCATCTCTGATTTTTGGGGAGACCTATTGACCTAGCTGCCATTCATCGGATGGTCAATCCCCCTCTACCTACATTCAGAGAGCGATTAGAGCCCAATGATCCTATTGTCCACCCTGTTCATGGGCCAGATCCAAAAATTCCCATTCCTCTAGAACCTCATCGCGAGTATGGAAGGGAAACCCCTGAGACAAGATTACACCCATGTGGTCCTGGAGATTTCATCCCATCCATCAACATGATCTCCATTGATTTGACCACTCCACTTCATAATCCAGCAGATCCTACCAAATCATTGCATCTTGATGTAGAGGCTATTGATTGGGATCACGCTAATTCACCCATAGATCCTGAAGACCTCTTCCCCAATGAAGAGATGTTACAGCCATTCCATTTTGCATAAGGTTGTGCGTATGACATCTTCCATGTTGGTTTGGAACCTGAGTCACTAGGTCCTATAAATCCCACCGATGACATTCATTTGATACCCATGCCTCATCAGCTAGAGGATGGGTCACATATGGCTATAGAAGTGACTTTTGAGGTGGACATCAGCGATGATCCTACCCAACCAAGGAAAGTCAAGTTTGGAGAAAGTCTATCTCTAGAGGAACAAGCCATCCTAATTCCTCTCCTCAAAGAGAGGCCAAATATTTTTGCTTGGACTTACAAAGACATGCTAGGGATAGATCCAAAGTTAGTCATTCACAACCTTTCATTGGATCCCATGAAGAAGCCAGTCAAGAAAAAGCTGAGGAAAATGCATCCAACCATCGCTTTGATGGTGAAGAACAAATTGCAAAAACTATTGGATGCAGTATTCATAGTTCCCATCGACTACCCTGAGTGGGTGTCAAACATGGTACCCATGGGGAAACCTGACGGAAGAGTCCATATCTGCATAGATTTTAGAGATTTAAATAGGGCAACACCAAAGGATTCATTCCCATTGCCAAACATAGATGCTCTTGTAGATGCAACCGCAGGTCATGAAATGCTCTCTCTAATGGATGGTTTTTCGGATACAACCAGATCCGGATTAAGCTCAAAGATCAACATAAAACTGCTTTCATTACTCCATGGGGAATATTATATTACAAAGTGATGCCATTCGGTCTCAAAAATATTGGTGCCACATATCAGTGGGCCATGACATACATATTCCATGACTATATGCATAAGATCTTGGAATATTACATGGATGACTTACTAGCCAAGTCCTTGTTGTGGCAAGAGCATGTCGAAGTCCTTAGACAAATCTTTGATCGCCTCATAGAACACAATGTCCGATTGAATCCTAAGAAGTGTGTATTTGGCATAACTTATGGCAAGCTTTTGGGATTCATCATATCCAAGAGAGGCATCGAATGTAGATACCATAAAGTTAAAGGCTATACTGGAAATGACCGGCCCTACCAACATTAGGGAGCTAAGGAGCCTACAAGGCAAGATAGCATCCATCAAAATATTCATTGCATAATTATCAGACCAATTCCGACCTATGGATCGGTAGAAGGAAGTTTTTATGGGGATGAAGAATGCCATCAAGCCTTTGAGAGATCAAGATTTATGGACTAAGTATTGGCTACCAAGGCCAAACATACCATTTTTACTATATATTTGCTACTTTTGCATTGGGCCCATGTTAGCAAAATAATGCACAAGATAAAGAGCAAGCCATATATTACATTAGTTGCACCTTGGTGAGATATGAGCTAGGATATCTATGTCAAAAAGTTGTGTTTAGCAGTGGTCTTTGCAACTTGAAAGTTGCTACACTACATGTTGAGCCATATGACCTACATCATATGACCTAAGTCATTTTGGGGTCCCTTCAAAGATAATATCGGATAATGGGCCATCTTTCAAGAACAAAAATGTGCATGCTTTAATGAACAAATACCATATTTAGCATAGTTTTTCAATGCCTTATTATCCACAAGCAAACAAGCAAGCAAAAGCCTCAAACAAAACAATAGTCTCCATTTTGAGGAAGATAGTGTAAGAAAATCACAAGGATTGGCACATGTAGTTACCTCTTGCACTATGGGCATATAGGACTAGTATACGGATGCCCACTAGGGCAACACCATTTTCACTAGTATATGGCATTGAGGCCATCATGCCACTAGAGTTAGAAATTTTGACTCTATGCATAGCATTAAAGGACTTCATAGATGATGATGTCACGCGGCAAGGCCACCTTGATCAGTTGATGCTTCTTGATGAACATCGAGTCAATGCTTTAGAGCATATTCGCATTTACTAGGATCGCCTTGCATGAGCTTACAATAGTAAAGTCCACCTAAGGGAATTCAAGGTTGGAGATCTAGTGCTCAAAGAAAACTAGTAGAATTCGAATTTGTCACCGCATCTACGAGATAAGTTCATGGTAAACTGGATAGGTCCATACATGATTTCACAGAGAGTTGGGCATGGAGCATATCGTCTTATATCATTAGATGGTGTTGAAGAGCCTGAACCTCTCAATATCATTCACTTAAAGGCATTCTACACATAAAATTCACAAAAACATTCAAATATATCATAAAATTCAAAAACATTCAAATATATCATAAAACAAAAAAACATTCAAATATATCATAAAATTCAAAAACATTCAAATATATCATAAAATCCAAAAACATTCAAATATGTCAAAAACACAAACAAATCATAAAAACATAAAATTTCAAAAATCAATCAAAGGCTCCAAGGGTAATTCATACCACTTGGTCAAACATCAATTCAAAGGCTCCAAGGGTAATTCATACCGCTTGGTCAAACATCAATTCAAAGGCTCCAAGGGTAATTCATACCGCTTGGTCAAAATAAATAAAGGCTCCAAGGGATTCAGTGGTAAAAAAAAGGCTCCAAGGGTAATTCATACCGCTTGGTCAAACATCAATTCAAATGCTCCAAGGGTAATTCATACCACTTGGTCAAAAATCAATTAAAAGGCTCCAAGGGCATTCATATCAAGGGTATTCAAAAGGCTCCAAGGGTAATTCAAACCACTTGGTCAAATCCCATCAATTCAAGAGCTCCAAGGGTAATTCAAACCACTTGGTCAAGATCAATACCAAAATCCCCAAAGGCATAATAAGCCCTTTGGTCAAATAAATCAAAAATACAAAAACAACATAAAATCAAAAATACAAAAAACAATTGCATCTCACATCTTGCATCCACATCATTGCATTGCATTTTCATATCCACTACAATTGCATATGTCATGAGAGCCTCAAAAGTGATACCACAGTTTGTCGCACAAGTCATTCAAATCCATACCTCCATTAACACACGTGTGTAATTGTGTTTTTCAACACAACCATTATTTGTTGCTATACATAATATACTAAGGTTTTTTGGTTAATCAACCACACCTAGTGATCTTATCAACTTTTGAGGAAAACAACTTTGATTAGTAGAAGGTAAGGTCTAGCCGTGATAATGCCTTGGATATTCAAGATCCCGTCACTAATTGAAACACTAAAATCCTAGTTGGTACAAGGAAAAGATGAAAGCTGCAAAGCGGTCTAGGTTACCTTAAGGGAAAAGGATCTTCCTTGCTTATCCCCATGTGCAACCGATTTAAAGGTGCTGAGAATTGGCAAAAGGACAAGCTTTACCCTATCCAAATCCCTTGCTTAAATCAAAATAAGCAAAATCCCAAAGAAAAGTACATATTCAAAAGGCCAAGCATACAATCAATATTTCAAAGCAATAATCCGATACACAAATCATAAAAATTCAAAAAAAAAATCAAAGCTCAAAAAATCAATAAAAAATAAATAGTGATTTTCATCACTACATATGAGCAAAATAAACAGTGATTATCATCACTACAAAAATCCCCGCTCAAAGAAAAAATCAATCAAAATAAAAAGTGATTTTCATCACTACATATGAGCAAAAATCCAAAGCCAAAAAGAAGCCAAAGAAGGGAATAAAGCTTGAATCCCTGGAATTCTTAGCATTGTACAAAACTGGAAGGAGAAATCCTTATGCATGACGATATGTCTATTACAATTGCTTCATGTATTTGTGTAGACCAATGTTTGAATGTGGATGAGCTAGCTTAGGTAACCCAATATTGCCTAGTGGTATAGTCCAACTAAGTCCAACATAAGGATGAGATGAACACTTGAGGATCCTTGATCTTAGCAATGGGCTGAAAGAATACTCGCCTGACATCGGAGGAAATGCTTGAGTTCTACCTCAAAATATACAATCACTTGCACACACAGGGATCATGAAAAACTAGGTCCATGGTAAAAGCCTTACTTTTCAAAAGTCTAAGTGGTAAGTAGATAGCTGTTGATAGGGTAACTAGAGTGTTTGAATCTCCGAAAAGCCCCAAAAATTCTTACATAGCAACAAATCATAACATCATTCACACCATCACTTTCTTTATAAGATTCTATAAATTAGGGGGTATCAACATAGTAGGACAGATACCGCATATATATTAGAAATAGTATATAGACGACCATTGACTACTTTATATATTTTAATTTACATAAACTTATTAAGAAAATACATTACACACCATTACATCTCATATATGAATACTTAATCAATTCTTATGATAAGAGTGATTATTTAAATTCATGATTATTTTTTTACTTTCTATGGTATCACCCATTAAGATTGTCAATGTCATATGCATTCCGTATGTTTTAAGTGATTAGAGCATACAAGTTCATTTATACCATTCCATCACATAAGTTAGATGCATATAATTAAAGCAAAGTTAAAACATGCATTGTTGAGGATAACTTAGGCTTATCCACTTAAGCCTAAGTTAATTATTATTATATTTATTATTCCTATTTATTGCACATTGTATTCACGTGAGGCATGCCCATGTTAGAAATAGGTTGTTAGCATGTTGTTAGATGTTAGTTAACTGTTAGAGATCTTGTTTGTCTTCTAGCAGTTAGTGGACATCCATAGTTAGCATTTGGTTAACTAGTAGTTAAGTGGTTGGCCATGTTTGGCAGATTGTTGCAACCACTTAACCTACGTGAGATTCCTATGTAATCCTATATATTACTTGCATTTCATGAATAAAGTAGCTTCATACTATTGTTCCTACATCATTGGTATCAGTTAGCCTAAAGAAAAGTTGCAGAAAGGAGAGCAAGTTTGATCCACTTTTTGCTAGGTGTTTAGTTGGAGTTTTCAACTAGTCATCAAGATCCTAGGAAGGTGTTAAGTGGAGCTTGAAGCAATCCACAACACAAGTGAAGCTGAGGGCAGAGGGAAGAAATTACCCCTGCACCATTTCTTTGTCAAGGAGCACCAGATCTGCCTTGAAAAGTAGAAGTTGAGTTTACCTCATCAGTTCAAGTTGAGTTCCAATTGGAGTTTCAAATCTGCAAAAAGAGGAGTGAAGTTGGACAAAGAGTCCCTTCTCTTGCATGCAATATCTTTTATTTTTCTCCATGAAAAGATATTATATTAATATTAATATTTTTTATTAATATTATAAAAAAAACTCCGCTCGCAAGCTCGCGACGACGAATTTTTTTGGGGCTAGTTCTATTAAAAAAAAAAAAAGGGCCTTGATTTTGGCCTAACTGCCACTTGAGAGGCAGCAGAGCCGGCGGCCACCGAAGACCCGACTCGGCAGCCACCACCGGTGCCACCTCACGGCAGCCGACCTCCGGCGTGACCACCAGTCGGTCGGCCACCAGTTGATGCAGCCAGCGGCAACCGACGACCAAGGGCGCTACACCTCTCGGTGACTAGTACAACTAGCTGGTACATCCGTCTGGCCTTCTTCACATTGTCGACGGCCAAACACAGCATCGACAGCCATTTTACGTCGATTGGCACCATCCAACACCATGACCGTCCGACGTCGACCAACAACAATAGTCGATCAAACGAACGGTAGGATGTTGTGAGATACCCTAGGGGAGCTCGTCTCTTCGACCATCACAGGAACCGTCGACCACCAGACGTCAACTAGGATGACGAAATCGATCAGCTGATTGACAACCTGACCTCGGTAGACATTGATCGGCTGACACATGCCTTGATAGCGTACATCGACGAATCACCTCCCTCGGCTGACAAAGACCCCGCTCGTGCAGTTGCAGGTGGTAAGAAATAAGAGTTTTTGATGAAAGACTGTTTTCCCCAGCATGCGATTCCGTTTTTCGGCAAACGAATCTAGTTCCGATGACAAAAAAAAAAAAAAAATTTAAAATTTGCTAAGGTTTAAACCCCACTTAATTTCTGGCAGAAATTTTTCGTCAGGTGAGATTTTTATAGCAAACGACGTCGTCGGTGGACGTGGAGAAGCCCGGGAGTAGAAGGGTTTGAAAAATTTCAAAGGGATATTTGTCCCACATGTTTTGTGGTGGGAAAACCAAGGAGGGAATATTCCTAGAATTTTCAAATTTTGAAATTTCAAATTCAAATTTTTGGCGCCAAAACCAGCAAAAAGGAGAGCAACTTCAAGAGGTGATATCTTCTCCGTTATTGGTCCGTTTTTGACCAAATTTTTTGCATTGTGTTGCAAATTTTCTGAAGATTGATA
This sequence comes from Wollemia nobilis, assembly GCA_028583015.1. NCBI lineage: Eukaryota > Viridiplantae > Streptophyta > Pinopsida > Araucariales > Araucariaceae > Wollemia > Wollemia nobilis. The sequence goes on along the minus strand of JAQPPZ010016917.1, from coordinate 5,655,427 downwards.
ATTTTTGCTCCTAACCAAATTTTGGCATTGTAAAAGGGCTAATTTTTCAGCATTTTTAGTGCTATCATTGTAATTGCAAAATTGAAATTTTTAATTTTGTAAAAGCACTAAATAGCCCATTTTTGTTATTTTGGAGAGCAAAATTTGTAAAATCTAGGCAATTTGGCTGCATAGGAAACTGAAATTGTTCCTAAGCCTAGATTAGTTCTTGCATCCATTTTGTAATCCTCCTAGTCTGGCATATACTAGGCAAAATATGGCTCATGATCTCAGAACAAACATGGAAAACCTCACTGAAGCAGTAGACATTTTGGCAGAAAAAGTGAGAGACATTGTTGTGCAGTTTAATCCTGGTGAAATCAAAATCCACCATAATCATGCAAACAAAGCCAAATGTGAGGTTAAAATGTATGATGGATCTAGGGATCCCGATGTCTTATCTGCATGGATTTTGGATATGCAAACTTGGTTTGCTTATGCTGAAATTCCGGAGGATGAAAAAGCCACATTTGCTACACTAAAACTCACAGGTTTAGCAAAAGTTCTCATTGTAGAAAGACAGAGTCATAATGCCACCATGACTTGGAAAGAATTAACTCAAATTCTGAAAAACACCTTCTTTCCACCAAACTACCAATGTGACCTCACTACCAAGTGGTATAGATTGAGGCAAACCTATGGAATGTCAGTTTCTGATTTCATTTTCCAATTTAATAGGTTGAGGGTATTGCTTGGTGTGAAAGATTCAGAAGATGATTTGATTAATAAATTCACTCGTGGCTTGCAAGATCATATTTTTAGGGAGATCAAATTCAATGTCTTCCTCACCTTGGATGTGGCATTCAATCATGCCATTCTTGCGAGAGGAGAAAGTTGGTGCATATCAAAAGTCTCGTTCATCACAGGAGGGCTCTTCCAAAGGCGGGAATCAGCATCAACAAAGGTGAAGAACAATTCTCAATCTTCCCCTCATTCTTCTTCTCCTCCCACTTCTCCTAAAGCACATTCTTCTTCCTTTCATGCTAAAGATTCTTCTTCTTCATTGTATTGTGACTTTTGTAAAAAGCATGGACATGTAAAATCCAAATGCTATACTTTTGAGAAGTTTAAGAAGAAGAAATCCCTAATTGTACAACCTACACATGAGGAACCACAAGATGGTCCCATTTTGGCTACAGGGACAGAAGAAGAATATCCTGCTTTAAAGGGTAAAGCTGAACAAAGTTACCCTAATGTCCAATGCATTTGCTCAAGGGGGCGTGATCATTTGTTTGTCACTAGAGCCCACTTGACGCATGATTTCTATGTTGATTGTATCATTGATAACGGATCGCAAAAGAACCTCATTGCGAAGTCCGTTGTGGAGAAGTTGAAACTTCCCATCAAACCACATCACCAACCTTATGCACTTGGGTGGAAAGATGTAGACTCCACATCCAACATCACCCATACTTGCACCTTGACTTTTGCTTTTGGTGACAAGTTTGTGGACAAAGTTAGGTGTGATGTCACGGATATGGATTGTTGTGGACTCTTGCTAGGTAAACCCTATCAATTTGATAGGAATGCTATTTATCATGCTAAAAAGAACACCTACACATTGGAGTTGCATGGTAAAAACTACTTGATACAAAGCACTACACCTACTTCCAATTTGATGTTAAGTTGTAGGCAAGTAAGGAAGCCATTAAGTCAAGCACTCATTTTGGCTCCTACTAGCATTTGTCCCACACAAAATGAAGAAAAAGCACCACCTAAGGAACATGCAAAGGAAGAAGTTTCACTCCCACATGATGAACAATCACAAGAGCAAGTGGTTAAGGAACCCACCATTCTCACTCATGAGAAAGATACCATTGATTCCATTGGTATAATTTTGGGTACACCTACAACTATTGAACCACTTGTTCCATAGAAGTTACCTTTGGCTTTGCCCACTCCCACCATTGCACACATGGAGGAGCAAGCTAAGGTTACTTCCCTTACTGAGCACCGACAGAGCCTTCTAGGCAAGATACCACAGGACTTGCAGGAGACTCCGCAGGGAGTGGTGCGAAAGCATCACAATCCTCACTCACCACAGGTTGGAGGCAGAGTTTGGGTTCCTTTGGATGAGCGCCGCTTTCCAGAGACACCATTTTAGGACCCTCTTTTGGTACCTGATCCTATTTTCAGTCCTACAGCAGCAGTGGCACCTGATCGTCAGCTTTCGCTCATTTCAGATAGAGTTTTCGAGATGAAGACTCATCACACGAGACAGGGTTCTTCCACTACTTACCTTGTCGCTCGTCGCGGTCACTTTCCACACATGGCTCGTTGGATTCCTCACCATGAGATGGCCCATGACTTTCCACATTTGTTGAGAGCATTGGGGTCCAATGCTTATATGGTTGGGAGGAGTGTTGAGGATAACTTAGGCTTATCCACTTAAGCCTAAGTTAATTATTATTATTATTTATTATTCCTATTTCTTGCACTTTGTATTCACGTGAGGCATAGTATGCCCATGTTAGAAATAGGTTGTTAGCATGTTGTTAGATGTTAGTTAACTGTTAGAGATCTTGTTTGTCTTCTAGCAGTTAGTGGACATCCATAGTTAGCATTTGGTTAACTAGTAGTTAAGTGGTTGGCCATGTTTGGCAGATTGTTGCAACCACTTAACCTACGTGAGATTCCTATGTAATCCTATATATTGCTTGCATTATGATGAATAAAGTAGCTTCATACTATTGTTCCTACATCATGCATTTAGCAATAACATCGCATTCACAAAAATAAGTCATTAAATCCATAAAGTACATCATAAAACACATAGGCAATATCTATTTGCATACAATCATAAATTCATCATTCATCATCAAAATACATCGCATCATATCACCAAATCATATAAGCATCTACACATCCATATAAGCATATTCAAATATCATTTATCGTCTAACATATTCATCAAATCATCATAATACCATCATCGCATCATATTATAAAATAAAATAACAACAAAAACATGAACAATAAAATGATACACATAATAAGTCATAATGTAAATATATCATAAAAGTATGTGTGTCAAGTCCAATGGATATATAAAAATACCCATGGGCTATACTCATATAGGTCAGTCGACCTCAAAAATGGATCAAGGACCAAGTAGAGCATCACTCAGATACCGGGCCTGAGCCCCTTGCATCACCTCCTCCAGTGCCACCTCCCCCTGTGGCGATGTCATGAGTTGAGTGATGCGAGCCTGTCGGTCTCTCTATCCGATTCCAGGTCCTCTGGCTAGGATGGGCGAAATACTACCCTGAGATAGAGCACCCACTGACCTATGAACCACCTACACCTGTTGGATCCTTAGGGGCAATCTTGTGCCTCCTAAGCTGCATCTGAAGAAGGGTAACATTATCCACAAGTCCTCAAATCCGTGCCTCATGTTCATCCAACAAATACTAGAGATGTTCCACATTTACCCCTAAACCTGCCACTAGAGCCTCCTATGGTGTAGAAGGAGGAACAAAAAATTGCATCCTAACATCTCCACCCTTAATAGTAGCCTATAGAGCGTGTATCTGCACTGAGAGCTACTCAATGGTAGCATCTCACCACTGTACGTGGATCTTAGTGGCTTGAAGTTCAGCCTCAACCTCATGTAACTATGCTCTTAGAGGAGAGTCTCTCTCCTTGAGCTCTAGCTAATCCTCCTCCTCAGGAACATTAGGACCCTCAACTACCACCTGCTCTACTGGCTGGCCCCATACTTCGGTCTTGGCTTGGACTCTATGTCCTATCAGATCTGTGCCATCACCCCTGCCATCATCCTAACACCCTAGGCTATCGATGCCATGTCACATTCGATCACCCCACCACTAAGTGTAGGCCTCTATAAATCCCCCAACCACTATAGGTTCAATAGCATCCTCCTCATCTAAAAGCTCAATAATATTTCATGGAGGTAGGTCCTTCTCTACTGTGAGGCACCTATACAATAAAAGTACCAAGGGCACATCCTGTTGCAACCTGTACTAACAAAGAACCCACGAGTAGAAGAAATACTCTCGGATGGTAATATTACGGTCAATGAGCCATCGCTCGCATCGTGTCTTGAAATAAAAGCTAGCTGGATCATCCCAAGTAGGACACTCATGGTAAGGGTGCCATACAACATCTTCAACCAAAATTCTAGTAAAAGCATTAGTGTAATGGGATAGCTCCCCTGTGAAAGTGTGGCTCTTGTGCTCCTCATGCTCTCGATCCCATATAGCAGCATAGCACTCTGTTCAAGTATTGATCACTATAATCTCAGTTGGGAGCCCCTTAGGGTGATCTACCCTAATATGCTTCCATCACCAAACCTTTAGGAGCAAGATGTAGGCAATGCTGACACGTCCTCATTGGTGGATGTGGTACAACTCATCATAGCACTGAGCCAATAGCGATCTACCCCATGCATAGATGATAGGCTCCTCATTATCCAATAGATATTGCACCATCGCCAAAAGGTTCCACGGGAACCTCAAACCCGAGCAATTTGGGATAAGAACATTGTTGATAACCATCAGCAATACAACATGCCTCATCATAAAGACACCCTCCCCATGCCAGTGGTTGGACACTCCTCCAGACTTGGTGTCCTTTAGAGCATCCATAGAATTCTCTCTAAACACCCGAGTGAAGATAGCCACCTGATCATTAGTGGTCTAAGAGACAATAGCCACCCCATCGAATGGAATCTGAAAGATCCTATACACATCCTCTGGTGTAATGGTCATATCATCAATCAATAAGTGGAAGGTATTAGTCCATGGGTCCCAACGATGGGCTAGAGTCATAAGGTAAGCCTGATCTACCATGATATAAGGTAGCCTGATGACATACTATAACCCACAAGATTTGAACCATGCCCAGTCTGTATCATCAAACCTTGGAAGTAAGTCAATCAAGAGCTTCGAGTCCTGAGCCCAAGCAATAAGGATTCAAGCAAAGTAGAAGAAAAGCAAAACAAAACTACAGTGCATCTAAGGCATAATTCACAATAAATATGAAAATAGTGCAAAATAGTATGGACTATTCTAAGTCTAAGCAAAAGAAGGATAATATTGCGCCTACTCAAGAAAATAAAAAAATTTCATAAAAATCAACAAAAATACAAAAAAACAAGGCTAAGGGCTTAGTCGTTGTTGCCTACAGTGGTCGAAACCTGGCTGCTAGGCCAAGACCCAACAGTCAAATTTTTTATCGTTGGGATTCAAGCTTGGCTACTCTGAGTGACATCGGCTTAGAGTCGGCCACTCTGAGTGACAACGGCCAAGGGGCAGCACGGCAAACCCATGAACCCTTGGCCAAAAAATCAAAAAGATTTTAAAAATATAACAAAATGAATTAAACAAAAAAACATAAGGAGGGAAACAAACAAATTGGAAAGTAAAATTTCCCACCCAAGCATCAAAACTAGGCTAAGTTCAAAATGCCCAAAGTGGCGGTAGCAGTTGAATAACTGGTAGAATTTCAAAATCCCTAGGCTGAATTCACTAACATAAAGCAAAATTGGAAACTAACCCACCACAGTAAATGGGAACCTAAGCCTAATTAAGGAGTTTGTTCATTGTCAGCGGGTTTAGTGAGGTTCAGTTTGCCCATTACTTAGTTAGGTTGAGTTTTACTCAGAGAAGAAAAGAGAACTAGGGTTGTGAAGAGAAAAATACCTGAGAAGCTCTGGCTCCTCTAGCAGCTGATGTTTGTCGTCGTATCAGAGCTCCCAAAGCGAATCTTCAATAGTGAAAGTGACATGTCAAACCCTAGAAAAGCAAATTTTATATTTCCTTAATTATGCCTTGGTTGCAACTGACATCAGTAGACCAAATTTCTTGGCCACCTAAGGCGACAACGACCACAAGCAGGAGCACATAAACTGTTGGACCTGATAGCAGCCAGATCCACAGGTCAGAATAAGGGATTTTCTCCTTGATGGATCCCATAAAAACAACAAATAAACACACTTTGGTGGTTTTAGATCATCAGAATGTTCAAAATAACAAAAAAATCACATAAAAGCACAATCTCAGGTAGGCCTCGTACCTAGTTACTTACTCTATCCACCTGGCGATTACAGTGAGTTGCACTCCATGTATTTCACTAAGATGAGTAGATAACCATAAGGCCACTTGGGACAAAAAAAACTCATTTTGGAATTACGATGTCCCACCCTTCTATCCCAAAGAAGACCAAGATGGTTGGACTGCTCCACAGGTGCGAAAGGATCATCCTAATTCCCCTATGACATCAAAAACATTAAGTCAAAGTGATACAATCTAGACAAATAGAATCACTCTTCCTAACTCCCTAAGATGGCTATTGATAGCCGGACTGCTCCTTGGGATAGGGATGGATGATTATCATAAATAATTGGAATCACACTTGGATGTGGGATTGCCCATTAAAAGCAACAAATGCTAGAAAGGAACCAGATTAGTCATATTGGTCAAGTGACTTGTCACTTCATTCATTGTCATTTCTTCACCAATTCATTGTGTGAGGAAGTAGTTCAAAACTTCAACTTAATCATAATAAAAATCAACAAAATATCACTCGATCATGACAAAATCATGTTCATCTTATGAATCATTGCATAAAACAATCACAAATTTCCCTTGTTTTCTGGGAACGTAAGAAAACATGACATCTTCAATTGTAGCTCTCCTATCGGTCAAAATTGTTGTAGAAGCTAAAGCTACCATATTGAGTTTGAGGAATGAGTGCAATTTAACATGTAAAAGCCACTGAGGTAAGTCCTTCGAACGTTGAGGCAATGATTCAAGGGATGTGTATCATTTTGTATGATTGGGCCATCCGACGTTGATCAGACCATTTATCACCATACACCCTACAAATAGATCAGTCTACATTTTTGCTCAATGTTGTGTTTTCCACACAACACGTCACAAAAAGGGGCATCTGTAGATAGCTAAATTGTGTCATGCTTAGGGGATCTGCTCACATAGACACATTCATAAGATCATAAGACATAATATTGGACTTTCCAAGCATCAACAGTGGTTCTTACCACTCATTTGGGGCCTTTTCAAGCCATCCAAGTCTAGTCGCTCAAGCCAAGAGTGGCCAGATCTTAGCTGCTCAAGCATAGAGCAGCCAGACCTTAGCTACTATAGACAATAGCGACCAGATCTTAGCCACTGTAGATGATAGTAGCTAAGCCATAAGAAGCAGTTTATCGACAAATAAGCCTAATCACAGGTGAAAGTGGTAGTCTGCATGCAATAAAGGTGAGCGGTAGTAACTTTGCATTCCTTTTCATGACCAGTTCACATAGGAGATTTGAGCTTGCATTTTAGACTTAAGTTAACTGACCTCCAAGCACAAACAAAGGAAAAAATTTTCTCATGCTAATGACCAGTTCACATAGAAGACTCAAGTGGGCAGTTAGATTTTAGTTAACTAGCCTTCAAATATAGACAATGGACAAAATCTTCTTATGCTAACTTGCACTACGCATGAGAAATTCATTTCTAGGGCTTGGACATAGACCTAGGATTTCACACTATAAAAGGTGCAAGCCTAAGAGCACCAAAGTAGGGAGAATCAGAGAGAGACATCATTTTGAGGAGAGCTTTCGAGACTTGGATAGTTCTCTTTGATATCACATATACGATGAAGCTCTGACGGATTGAATAGCATAACACCTATTATATCAACATCAGATACAGGCTTTGACCCATAGCTTTGGGGTAAAGAGAGAAGGGTTTACTTTAGCGGTTTTTGTCTTTGATAGTGGCCCGTTGGCTCAGCTTAGGTTTTAGACATAACATCTTTTATTCTACTTCTTTATGTTTTCATATCATTAGCATATATTTACATGATTTCATGGCATAGTTTCATCATATTTTTGTTATATTCTTTGATTACTAACAACCTCATCCGGTAAGGCAATCTTGAACACCTAAACGTGTGTTGTTGTTTCATTGCTTGCAGGGCCACAGGTACATCAGACGAAGTTTGCAACATACGAGAGCAAAGAGGATCCCTCTAGGAAACAAACCTGGAGAAGGAGACATTTGTAACCCCTCATACATTTTTGTGTGTGGAATCGAGAAGCTTTTATAAGTGCACCACCTCTTCATGGAAGGGGCGCTCTTTGCCTATTTTTAACTTATAGTATAGAAATGGGTATCCCTAAGAGGGACCGACATGTAACCGAGCTTCAATATCAATAAAGAGATTCGTCTTTGTTATTTCATGTTATATGCTTTTTCTTCTTGTCTTCCATTTCATCTTCGGTATTTTAATAACATTGCAACTAGGGTTAAAAAGGGACTAGTGCATGCGTTCTCGGGGTCGCTACAGTAGCTGGAGCAGAGAGATTCTCGCTATTAGATGGTTATTTTGGATATAACCAAATTTGAGTAAAATATCAAGATCAATACAAAACAACATTTACTACAAAATGGGATACATTTGCCTATCAGAGGATGCCCTTTGGTCTGTCTAATGCAGGAGCTAAATTTCAAAGGGCCATGTATTATGCCTTTGGTACACTTATAAAAAAATTTATTATGATTTACCTAGATGGCATGACTGTGTTTTCTCATGATAAAAATAATCATCTGTCTCATTTGGAACAGGTTTTCCAAAAATACAGGGAGTTTAGTATTTCAATAAATCCTAAGAAGTCGTTCTTTGCAGTACATGAGTGAAAACTACTAGGACATGTCATCTCAAAAGAAGGTATGTCCATAGCCGGATAGAATTAGAGCAATTCTAGCTATTCCATTGCCTACTAATCAGAAGATACTGCACTCTTTCTTAGGTTAGATCAATTTTGTTAATAAGTTCATTTTTGATTTTGCATAAAAGGTGAGACCTACATCTAAACTACTCAAGAAAAAGGTAGAATTCAAGTGGACTGAGGTTAGGAAGCAAGCTTTTAATATCATCAAACAATCCATTTCTACAGCCCCAATTTTGATAAATCCTGATTTTAGCAAATATTTTATTCTCTATGCTTACAAAGCTCAGCAAAGTTATGCTTTGGTGCTCACCCAAAGAGATGATCAAGGGGATGAACACCCTATGTTCTTTTGGAGCCAAAATTTACATGAATATCAAGTAAAATATAACTTTATTAAAAATAAGTGTTTTTTGTGATGAAGTCACTTAAGAAGTTCATACAATATCTGGTACAAAGCAAAACTCTGGTGTATATGGTTCATTCAGATGTGATAATTTTTATCTTACATGGTGACCTAGGAGATAAAAGGGTTGGTTGGATTACTAATATCTAGGAGTACGACATGGAAATACACCCCACCAAGCTGGTGAGAGGTAGAGCCTTGTGCCAAGGATTGGCAGATACTTCAACATTGACTGGAGTAACCGCTTGTCAGATAACATAAGAGGATCAAGTAGAGATTGTCCAAACTCAATATTATTATTGGATCAAAAAAATGACCAGGTATTTCCAAATGGGAATTTGCCCACCTAATCTGAATCCTTCTCAAAGAAGGAGGTATATACTTCACGCTCTAAAATATGTATTACTTCTTGAGGGGTTGTTCAGAAGAAACTTGGATGATATTCTCCAAAAAAATTTGAAGGAGGGACAACAGAAAAGAGTCATTGAATAATTCCATGGAGGGTCAGCAGGTGGCCATAGCTCAGGTAGAACTACAGCTTTGAAGATAATAAGAGCAGTCTATTATTGGCCTACTGTATTCAATGATGCTTTTAAAGTCATCCAGGTCTGTGATAAGTGTCAAGGGTATGTTGGAAGGACTAGAAATGTTGCATCCCCCCTAAAGCCTATTCAAGTTGAAGAGCCTTTTCAACAATGGGGATTAGATTTCATAGAAGTCATAAATCATAATTCTTCAGCAGAGCAGAAGTTTATCTTGATAGCTACATATTATCTTACCATATGGGTAGAGGCTATTCCTACAAATAAGGCAGACTAGGAAGTTATGATCAACTTTATGGAGCTAAGTACATTGAGTTTGCCAGTAAGTATGGCATCATTATTAAAAAATACTTCAAGCTATTATCCACAAGGTAATGGACTTGCAAAATCTACCAACAAGAACTTATTAAGAATTGTGAGAAAGTATCTAGAAGGTAACAAAAGGAGTTGGCACCTACTGCTTGACCATGCTCTATGGGCAGACATGATTACTATTAAAAAGTCTATTAAGACTTCTCCGTATGCGCTGGTATATGGAAAAGAGGTAGTATTGTCGATTCACCTAGAGATTCCAACACTTAAGCTTGTCAGTACAGAAGAAGAATTGTAGGATGATCTAGTAAAAATTAGGTTGACACACTTGCTACAAATGGAAGAGAGTAGAACTCAAGCATATGACCATTTTTAGAAGCATTCATCAGACATTAAAGCATGGTTCAATAAAAATGCCAGGTTCAGAAAACTTCAACTCAGTTCTCAGGTGGAATGTGGACAGAGCAAATCCGGGTAGGCATGAAAAGTTTTATTCCTTTTGGGATGGTCCTTTAAAAATTATGGAAGCAAAAGAGTCTAATGTATTTTAGTTTAAATACTTAGAGAGAGACATCCAACCAATTTCGGTGAATGGTTTCCACCTTAAGCTTTACTATATATGAGAGATCATTTTAACATATGTATATATATTGTACAAATATTTCCCTCTCCTTTCTACACTTTCTATTTCATTTTATTTTTGCACTTTGTAATTAGTTCATTTTCAAGGAAATGCTAAAAAAAAAAAGAGAAGAAAGATAAAGAAGTTTTGCAATAAAATACTAAGTATTGGCCGGATTCATGGTAATCTTCCAACCCGCACATTGTGTCGTGCGAAACTCCCCGGAGTGGCATTTCACCCTCAAGACTACATGTTAGGATCTGGATTGGTGATTCTGCAAGAAAGGTCCATCAAAATAAAAACAATAATGGTACTAATCTAGGAACCTCCCAAAGCTAAAGATAGTCAGAGCAGAATCAGGGTAAAGTCAAACAATAAGTTCTAAGTTGACACATGGAGGCTAAATATTGTTCGCGCATTCAATTCTAACAAACTCGCACAGGAACTGAAGATTAGCCAAAGGGATGCGATGAGTTTGCAACACGATTTCAAAATTTGGCCAATGAGAAGGGAGGATGCCACTTTCTTTAAGTTGTCAAAGAAATAAAGGAGGAGATGGTGAAGTGTGCCAACAAGATATTGCATAACTGCTACATTTATGGCGGATGATACGTGCATTCCAAAAGATAAAAGTGATGAAGTATTGCACGGGATTCATTTTGCAATCACTAAATTTTGGAGAAGCTTAGCAATGTTCTGAAGCCCTCTTTGCTTACTCAATGTGTAAATTTTTACTGTTACAAAATGGCTCCTACGAAGTCTCCCACAAAAGCTATAGAAGATGTTCCAAAATTTGAAACACTGGATGAAAGAACATTTGTGCCCTACCTCGACAAAGCCAAGGTAGTAGCAGATACAAAAATGACCATCTTTGAAAGGATGAAATTGAGGAGGAGCATGAACGACAGATACAAAAATAATACTGCTCTATCGGTAGAAGGTAGATGCTCCATTATCTCTTATTTGTCCTTTTATATTTGTGATTCTATCCATCCATGTCCTGAATTGTAGCCGCGATAGTGAAATACTATGACCCACTAGCTAAGGTAGTAAAAACCAGTGAGGGAGAAACCCTTTTTAGCATCATGACCTCTTTCTATCATGAGATTTTTGCCTTAGGGTCTGACCCTTCAGTACCACCAAAACCCTTTAGAATTGATGAGCAAGTGGGGTTTTATTCTACAAAGAAGCGAGCAAATTATGGCGAGTCATTTAGGAATTGGGTCTATAAGTAGCTGAATTCCAAACCCTAGGACGAGTTACTTGAAGTTATTATTTATGTCAAAAAGTTTGTAACTCCTGTTCTGTTCTCTATGTTGGCCTGCATGGAGGGTTTGGACTTTGATGAGGAGGTTCATGGTTGAAAAATTACCGCTGCATACTATATCTCTAATGAAAGGATGTACGAAAAGGAGACTGAAAAATAGGAATAAGGGTGATTTATTTTGATTAGCCAACGTTTCTCACCCAAAGGATTTATGAGCAATTAGTAAGCTTAAATAGGGGCTCTAGCGCTCCTAGATTTAGGCATTTCTCAATCTTAGTATGGATGTTTTATGCTGTTATGAAATATAGAATGTCGTGGATCCTATTCAAAGATAAAATCAATGAAGGAGAACCTATGTCAGTCTACTATTGGACAAATCATTTAAGAAGTAGTGAGTCTTACTATAAGTTCAATTTGGAATTTCTTGTACCTGCCCTCAAAATAATGTACATAAATTTCCATAGGTTACCACTCCTGGCCAAAGAGGTTATGAGGAATAAATATGTAGAAGAATGGGATGGGTATCTATTAACTAAGGGAACATTCATCAGATTATATGTTTTCATGGGTAAACATTTTCTTTTACCCCATTTTTTCACAGAAAGACTCTTTGCCTTAGAATATTTGAGGCAGGTAGAATATATTGACTCCAGATATGGTTCAGGGAGAAAAAGGAAGTCTTTGCTTTCCCATCACACTTTAAGTGATATCACCATTACTAAAAAGGAGTAAATTCAGCAAATTTACCAATACCTGGATAGGTTAGGTTTGTTTTATATCCCGCAAAAGTGGAGTTATGATCCTGATGGTATTTTCACTACAAAAAATAAAACTCTGAACGGAGATAAGGCCTATAAATTTGAGAAAATACCGAGGGCCCATTTTGAACAGGGGAGAAACAATGATGAGACTACCTTGTTAGAGTGGAATGTTTCCAAGATGGATCAGTTACCCCCATGGTTGGATTTTTATGAATAGATTGAAGATTTTGATCCTGATCACCGGCCCAGTCATCAGATTACTGAAGAGATGATTGATAAAATTAAAGCTGAAACTACAAATAAAAACAAGTCCTCTTCCAATTCAAAGTTGGCAAAGAAAAAGGACTTACCATCTAAGAAGGAAGCTCCAAAAAAATAAGAAGAGGATTATTTCAAGGGACAATGGGAGGATGCCAAGATAATGGATTGGTGGCATATGAGAATTGAAATTGGAAAAGCTAAATCTAAATTTGGAACAAAATTTGATAAAGAGTTATAAAAAATATATGATGAAACTATTGATACTTGGGAACTCAAGGATGTAAGGCACATTGTATTGACTTCTGAATCTCTCCAACCTTTTACAAATCAAAGGACTTCTTTAACAAATACTGAAGCATTGAGGACTTTCAGTACTACCTCTAAGCAGGTAGAGATATTCCCTAAAGGAGCTATGATGATGAGTAAAATGAATGTTCTAGAGAAAAGGTTGTTAGTGCCCTGATTATTGAAGCAAAATCTAGGCCTAAACATTTAGCTCTAGGAGCATAGCCTCGGAACAAAGTTGTTGATAAAAAATGGAGGGGTAAGAGCATTGGAATCAAGCCACTTTATTTTACTCCTACGACGTCAGCAAAGCCTCAATCCATTACTAAGCAATCTTTACCTTTCGAAGGAGTGTAAGGAGAATTATTAGGAGAAGATACTAGAGATGAGATGGATGCTTTTTGATTAGTTAGTAAAAGGGCCAAGAGAACCCTAGATATGGAAGGGATAGAGCCTTTTAAAAGGCATAAAATGAGTATGGAGGAAATTATGGAAGAAGTAGTTTTTTTTGACATAGAAGGATTAATTGAACAAGAACAACAAATTGAAAAGGGAGCTGAGCAAGAAAACCCTACATCTGTAGGTGAAGGTATGTTTTCTAATCCCTCTTCTCCTTATCATCTCCATGAATCCCCAAAAGAATTTCCCTCCCTTTCTAAGCAAGAAAATGTGGTGATTTTACCTCCTCCATCTCCCAGTTTTTCTATCATTCCATTAGTTTCTATGGAGGTACCAGTCAGTTATGTTATGTCATAATCCTTCTCAAACCCACCTTCCACTTTTGAGGCATCCACTTCAGTATCCACTATCATTGCACCCCCATTTTCTTTGCCACAATCCATGGGACACTGCGTTCCAAGTTCATCCATCCCTTCTACTATCAGTATTGTCCTCGTTTCTCTGAATTTACCTATGTCTACAGCAGCGGTGGTCATAGAATCTACCATTGTAACAGAGGATACTATCAATATATATCCATCCCCATCAATAACAAATCAGTCTGCCCTTATGTTTTTAATGCCATTATCTCCTTTGGCTGCTAATATTTTGAGGTCTATTGTTGTATCAAACGAGCAGACAACTACTTAGAGTATAAATGACTATTGGGTAGACAAGCTTACCAAGCCTTCCAGTAGAATGGTTGTGACAAGGAAAAGTATGTATGTTAACCCTATCACTAGGAAAAGGGTTTCAAGATCATTTATTATGTAGGTAAGCAAACTTGAAAATGAAATGACTGCTCAAAATTATAATGTAGAGGAAATCATAGAAGATATTGACAAGCTTCCTATTGAAGATGAGTTAGGGATGACAAAGGCTCACTTGGATACCTTTTATGTAAAGACTGATATAGCAAAATATAAGATAGAAAAGTTGAAAAGCTTAAAAAGGGCCTTCATGATCAGAAAGAGGTGGAGAAAATTCTGAGGAAAGAGGCTAAGAGTTGGAAGGAAAGGTTCCATAAAGCTAATGAGTTAAAAAAACCAACTAGAGGAACAAAAGAAGTTGAATGAGCATCAGACCAAAGAAATTCAAAATTTAAAACATCATCTTTAGATTAAGAAGGCCAAGCCTACCAGATTTTCTAAAGATGGTTTGAAAAATATCAAGGAGGAATTGCATTCTGAAATTCAAGAAAAAATTTTAGGCCTTCAACTTATCATTGATCACTTGAAAGATGCCAGCCAGTTGCTATTTGCCATTGAGGACTTAGATCAGATCATTGGAGAGTTGCAACCTATGGTGATTCCAGCAGAACGAATGTACAAATTGGTTTATAGTAGGTTCAGTGATACCGCTAAACCAATTCCTAGTAAGAAATGGAATATAGCCAAGGTAGCCTCCAAGATAGTAGTAAAAAAGCATAGGGCAGCTCAAAAATCTTGGTTGTTTGACATAATAGATAGGGGTATTAATGAGATCATTGAATTAAATGAGGAAATGATTAAGGTCGATTTTAGATGACTTTGGAAGGAAGATCATAGCTTGTTATCTATGGAAGAAGTCCAGCAAAGCATTAAGGATAACTTATAGGATGAGGCTGAAATCGGTTCATTAGAAGAACCACTATCTCAAGAAAAATTTGCTAAGCTAATCATGAGCTACGTACGACTAAGAGATATCATGGAAGATCTAGTGATTAGAGGAAATACTACTGATTATGAGGATGTGGAAGAATTACAATACATTTATAAGCAACTCAAAGAAACATCAAATCCTTCTAAGCAAGCCTGAAAGCAGGCTCTTCAATATTTAGAATCAATGATTCAGGTGTTCGAAGATACTGTTGGCAAATATAATCAAGAAGTACAGACTCCTAGAGAGGATGAAGAGGAAGAGGCTGTAGAAGAACAAGAATAAGATTGAGCAGTTACAGGTCCAAGAGGGGCTCATGCTGAAGATATTTTATGTTTGTACATATTTCATCATTTTTTTGTATTTCTATTTTTTACCCTGATGATTGTTAGAAATAAGCAATAAAGGTATGAAGCCTATAGAACAACATTTTTGTGTGAAGGTATTCTTTGAAATAAATCCTTATAAAGGAGGTAGATTTGTGTATAGTTTTGGAAGACAATAATGGTACTGATATTATGGACACAATTCTATGACCAAACAAGTGGGTTTTATGATTTTTTTGGCATGGTTTCTATATGAACCTTTACCCTCTAAGTAGAATTTGTGTTTTTAGAGGGTAAGGTTTGTATGGAAGTTATTCATTAAAACATATCTTCAAAAAATCAATTTTTTTTTTACTCCTAAGGCCCAATGGATAAGACTCTGGATTCGATTGCCTTTGTGAGCAAATCCACCCAAGAGGTGCCATAATGTAGGCCCAAAATGGCCACATACTTAGTAAAATTTTGTGTGGTTTTTACTAAGTGATAAAATTTCCATTTCACTCCGAAACAAGGTTGATAAGATGAATCCGCTCAATCGTCATGCAGTTTTGCTTGTTTAAAATTATTCTGGGGAACTCCATTCTAGGTCCAGATTGGAGTATGATTGCAAAATCTATAAAATTTTGTGAGAGGTGGTGACGTCAACATGAAAAAAGTATGAAATGACCCTTTTGCATATACCCGATTCTAGAAACTCTTTTGCTCCCCACTTTGGATTAGCGTTATCCTAAAATACGTAAAAGTCTCAAGGAGATGATGATGTAAGCAGATGAAAAGTATAGATTGATAATATAGAGAATAAACGAGTCTTTTTATATCCGGAATGAAGATAAGGCGGAATGGCAGAATGATGTATGAACTTGACTCCGGACCTGGATTAAGGAAGACGCTCATTCTATCCGAAATGGAATCCGCATAAGTTATAAAGAAGAGGTGATGCCATCAATTTTTTCAATGCAGATTAGAAAAGATAAAAGCTTTGGAGCGGATTTAAGGTTTGAATTTCCAAGATCTGAATGGGATGTTCTGCTGCTAATTAAAGTGACATCATCCAGCAGATAGGATCTAAGCTTATACCAGATCTAATCTGGACCATGGGATAAAGAATATCAATGGTGGAGGTTAGTCTACTAAATCTAGGTCATTTAAAAGGATGTTCTTGCATAGAACTATAATATATTGGTTGGAAGATGAAGAGTCGAGAGTTTCCAAGAAGATCAAACCAAAGACAGATGTAGATCGACGATGGCACTCTACTCCCAAGAAAGATATATGAAAGTGTGTGATCTAGAATGTTCTGAACTGCATAACTAATGAGTGACCAGCAAGTTACAGAGAACCTGTGCTACCATAGTGGTTTCCCTTTTAGCAAATTTCTTGGAGGTTTGACCAATGAGCTAATGCCAAATAAGTTCTTTGTTGACTTGTTGTAACAAGATTTGATGTATTTTTTCTTGATTTGTAATATGAAAAACTATAAGTTAAGGTCGAACCCTTGTTTTGAAGGGTCGGCTCTAGTGTGTTTGCCTATACCATTGTAAATATTTCTGAAGAGCTAAATGAAAGGAGCAATACAATTATCTTTGCCTCAAGGCTGCATTTCCATGCTTGATGTCAGAGGTTAGGATTTCATAGTTGCATTTCTATGAATACTTAGATAGTTAGTTTGTGCCTATCTTGGATTACTAGCTATTATGAGTAATTGAAATTTGGTTTGAAGTTTGTTCTATGTTATTAGTAAGTACATTTCTAAAAATTCTAGTTTTGGTGAATTTTGCTATTTGGATTATCATTTCTTGGATATTGAAATTGCTTGCTATAACATTTCTCTGTTATGCTTTAATATCTGAAATGAGCTATCTTGGGATAAAGGTTGATCTAAATGTATGTCTTTAATATGGTTTTTGGAAAGCTTTTTATGGTGTTGCAATACTGTTAACGTATATGTCCACTGATATCTACATCTCTCTAACCCTAACCTTCTCTTACCCTAAACTCCAAGTCCTAATTGAGCATAATTGTTTCAACAATCTGCTAAGTTGACAAGGAACCAACCTACTCTAGAGGTTGGATCAAAAACCTCGGTTTTGGTCCTTTCAATATTGACTGTTGAGTTGTAGCTATCGGGTGCAAGCCTAAACAAAAAGTAGGAATATAGACAGCCATAGTATCAAGTAAAACTTGGTGCAATTCAGTGCCCAATAGGTTTGCCTCTCTTGATGAGGCCTTTGTTAGTGGATCTAAATACTCATGATACTAATAATGAAATATGAACATGAATAGAATAATACTTGCAAGGTAATCTAAGGAAATACGAGGTAAAAGCATAAATGAAACCAGATTTAAACTATGATCACGCCATACATTAAACAGTAATAAAGCTAAACTAAAAGCAAGAAGGAATAACACTTATGCCCTAAGATATGCCTATAGGCCACTATTCGAGATAGTGGCCAAGATGTGTAGTTGTCCTTCTTGTGGTTCAAGGATTTGTGTGCTATACTCTTTGTTAAAATTGATGTTCAAGGGTTGCCGAGTGTGTCTCCCACATTGATTTATAGTTGGGAATGGTGAATCTGATAACTTATTGCATAGGTGTAGCTCAGTCGAACGATGCTCCAATGCTCCTGAAAGTACTAAATATCGGTCCTCCATTTTTACAGGACTTCACTACTTAAATTTGAAACTTCATGGATCCTTTACTTCTCATGAGAGAGTCTATATGTAGACTTTCCTCTTAGAACTAGAACTTTGGCTTCCTAGGGAAGCTTCAGTCCAAATTGCATGTGACTGACCATCCCAGGTGAGAAGCGTTAGTCACAAATTGGCATGGAAGGGGCCATTAGGAGGAACTTAGGGAGTTCCTCACCAAAATTTGCCTATTATCCATGTAAAGGGGTAGTTAGAATACATGATTTGGGACTGTATTCATGACTAGACTGAATGTGATGCTGGCCGCTATCACGTTTAGCAACCAGATTTTGTCATTGTAGTCTTCAATGGCCAGGTGTGCTGGTCGCTCCTCTTGAGAGCGTCCAGGCCTGGATGGGCTATAATTTCCCTACTTAAGTGGTTAGGACCACTGCTTGCTCTTGGAGAGATCCAAGAGAGTTCATATGGTCTATGGATGTGTCCATATGGGTAGTCTCCTCAACATGACATGTTTTAGGTGTTTACAACAAGTTGCAAGGCAAAGGGAAATGGAAGCAAGAAGCACCAACAATGAGGAAGTACCTCAAGCAAATGAAAGGCAACAAAAAGGTGTAAGTCAAGATCCCAAGTTGAACTAAGGGGTCTGACACATGATTCACCAATTACAAATGAGGTAGTAGAGATAGTTTGATAAGATATAAAGGAAGTGATGAGGGAATACCCTTATTAACAAGGGATAGTAGCTAGGATAGTGGTAGTGATGGCTTCTTGGCAAGGATACAAGAACATCATTCTCAACTATATCCAAATGTCTATGTGATAACCTATCGATAATTGAGAAGAAAAATAAGGGAAGTGAGGAGACTACAATGAATAATGAATTTACCAACAGAGTGGTTAGCACAAAGTGAAGATAATCATAATGACTCAAGCACTGAGTCTAACATTTTGAAAGAATATAGAGAAACTTTGGTAAATTTCTCCAAACGTCACTTCAAATAAATATGACTAACACGTGTGGATCATTGAATAAGAGCATTATGATAGTTTTCACCACGATCCCAAAGGAATGAAGGATACCTAGCCAATATAGAGTTTGTGGATGTGACTCCCTATACTTGGGAAAGAGGAGAACCGAGTAGACAACAAGGTTGACAACAAGGAATCCTAAATACCATAGGGTGAAAAAGAGGTTATAGAGGGGGTTGGAGATCAATGACTAAAGGAAGGAATAATTTAGATACTCTGCCCAGAGGGAGAAGGAGAAGGATTCAACCTCTTACTTTGAGATGGCTTAGATAGCTAGATGAGGCATCACTTGTACTCTTTAATCAGAACAAGAATGTGTGAGGATGCAATGGGTGAGGAGGATTCTTACCAAACCTTACAATATGATGCTCATTCGAGCAACCACCAATGCATCACTAAGGACCAAGAAGAATAGATGCAATAAGAAGATGGTCTCATGGATAAGTTGACCCATTTAATATGTGAAGAGTTTCTATAGCAATAATATAAGATTGAAGAAAACAAGTGCAAGGAAGAGGACTTGTTGGCATAGAAAGAGTATGATTTTAGCAGGAGGTAAGTCAAGGTCAACAAAGGACTTGTTCACAAATTTTGGAGGTAGATTTGGTTTGAAGAGATAGAAGTAAAAGTCACCAAAATGAGAATCATGTAGTAAGGGCATCTTCACCAAATGAGTAGCGAATAGGGCAAATAAGAAGTCACGAACATGAAAATACAACTATGAAAGGAAGGAATTGTGCAATTTCCAATCGTGCAACTTGTAATTGTACAATTCTAAATTGTACAACCAACAACTGTACGATTACAAATCATACAATTGATTAGAAAGATAGAGTAAATCATGCAGTTGAACAGTTGGAACCTAATTGTATGATTGCTCAACACCCAATTGCACATAATAAGGTGGTGGAACCTCCAAATGACACATCAGTAGAAGGAATCATACATGTGAATGCTATTGTACAATTTTTCTAGGAGGTAAGTGAAAAAATTAATCAATTTTTAAAATGTATAAAAATAGAAAAATAATCTTGATTGTGAAAATTTCATGGGATGCAATTAAGATGGAATATGGCTGAAAACTAGAAATGGTAGCCTCTTCTGAAAAAAAAAAAAGACAAAAGAAAAAATTTATAATAAAATATTAAAAAAAAGCAAGAAAAAGGATAAAAATTGCATGCAAAAAGGGATGAGTTGGAAATCACTTATACAAAAATCCAAAAACACATGCAAAGAGGTTGAGGTGGTAGATTTTCATGCAATAGGACGTGATTATAAAAAGAAGGTGCCATGCATAATTTTTCACCAGATTGTATAAATTATTGGTAAAAATAGGTGATTTCGAGAGCAATGGACGTGCAACACATGAATTTTCACCATAGGCACATGCAAATAACACAAGTACATTAAATTTTTTGACACATTTACAAATTTGCACCAAGGGGTTTCCTTAATTTCAAAAAAGCAACCTATAGTGGGCTCTAGTGAAAAAGCTAGGGTTTTATTCTAAAAAAGTAGGGTTGATTTCTCTAAGAAAATGATTAAAGAATGCGAGAATTACTTGGAAAAAAACCCTCACTGGTGGAGCTTTTTTAAAAAATTTAGGGTTTGAAGTAATTTTCTATAGTGGTGAGAAATTGTTAGGGTTTCACTTTTTTTAAAAAGCTAAGATGGAGTAAAACTAGAAACCCTAATTTGCATGAAGTATTTATCTGCAAATAAGAAAATGTTTTAGCCATTGCATGAGGAAATTTATAAGGAGAAGGTCATACAAGAATGTTGCACAAGTTACCACAGTAAACCATACATTTGAAGAATTACACAATTAGAAGAGAAAATTACATAAGTGAACTGAAATTTGCACCAAAAAGAGGAATTGCACAACAACGGTAAAAGGGTACAAAAAAATCATACAAATTTGACAAAAACATGGATTTTAGGGTAATTACAAGCATGAATAAACAAATTGTATGATTTTGGGAAGATATTATACTATTTGAGGATAGTTGTACAAATTTGGGGTAGAATTTACGAATTAGAGCTGAATTATACAATTTGAGTGCAATTGTATAATTTCAAATACAATTGTATGATTCTAGGTGTAATTGTATGATTTGGGGCTTATTATATGATTTACAGGTGAAATTGTATGATTTGGAGCACAAATTATATTATTTTGATGGATTGTACAAAATTGGAGTACATTTGTACGATTTCAAGAACAATTGTATAAATTTGGAGGGAGTTGTATGATTCCAAAAAGCACATGTACGATTGTGAGGAGCACCTGTATGATTTTTGGGAGTAGTTGTACGACTTCTGGTGTAGTTGTATGAAATTAGAGCAAATTGTATATTTTCTGATGCAACTGTCTTGAATTGTTGAATTGAATAATATTGGTAAAAGGTAGTTCCAATATGAGGAATTATAAATAATGAGCACCGAGCAAGAGTTTTGGTCTCATTTACAATATATTGTATAAAAAATGAGGGAATGTTCACCAAGACCACTACATCAGAGATATTTGTGTCCTAGGAAAGACGAAGTGACCCACTTTGCACTAGGTCGAGGATTATGGTTTCAACCATAAGGAGGACACAATTACCATCCTTGGAGGGGCAAAGGTTATAGTCCATGGAGAGGACACAGGATTTGGCATAGTGATAAAGGAAGAACACAACTGGTGAGCAAAAATTATGTTTAGAAAAAAATCATTTTTTTACCATAAATTATCAATTTGGTAAGTCCATAAACTTACGAGTGTCATGCACAATATATGCTTGTAGTGTGGGAGAATGAATCCTTCTATACCTTATTTAGTTTGGTCGGGGATGTTTGTGCATTTTTATTTTAGCCTGTGGCACGTGAGTCTTGGATCAAAATGGAAATAAGAAATATTATTCATTAACCTTACGAAACTTAGAAATTGCAATGCTTAAATAGGGTTGATTTAACAACCTTAGGGAATATAGGAGAAGTTAGGAAATGAAGAAAAATAAGGAGGAAATGAGGAAGGGAAATTGATGTTGAATGCCTTACCGCCTATGTCATCCAATATGCCCAGTCAGCTGCTGTCCAATGAGGTAAAATGGTAAGGTCCAAAGCTTACCGTTGTAAAAACAAAAATTACCTTTTTATACTGCTTTAATTTCCAACATTCTCCCCCTTAAAGTTGAGAGGATTGACTATACAATCTCTTAGCTTTATATATTGAGATTTAGCTATACCTTTGGTGAATATGTCTACAATATTATCCAAAGTTTTACAATATTGAAGCTCAACTATCTGTTGTTCCACCATATCTTGAATGAAGTGATACTTCATATCGAAATGCTTTTATTTGCTATGGTGGACTGGATTGTATACCAACTGAATGGCACTTATGTTATCACAATACAGTCAATTTGGACCACTTTGACTTTCTCCAATATCTTCAAGAACTTTTCTCAACCATAGGGCTTGAGTACTAGCATGTGTTATGGCTATATACTCAACCTTAGTTGATGACAATGCTACAATTTTTTTCTTGGAACTCCATGTAATTAGTCCTGATCCTAGACTAAAACAATTTCCTGATGTATATTTCTTGTCATATATATTGCTTCCCCAATCACTATCACTAAAGCCAACTAATTTCACATAATTACATTTTTGGTAATGGATTCCAAAATCCAATGTACCTTTTACATATCTTAAGATTATTTTATTTGCTTGTAGATGCAGCTTAGATGGACTAGCCATAAACCTTGAAACTTGAGAAATAACATATTGAATATCAGGCCTTGTGTTGGTGAGAAACATCAGACTCCCAACCATGCTTCTGTAAGTGGTCATGTCAACCTTTGATGCTCCATCGTCCTTGCTCAATTGGATCCTATGTCCAGTTGGAGTTGCAACTGATTTGTACTGCTCCATGGCAAATTTCTTGATCATGTCTCGAGCATACTTATGTTGACATATGAATATCCCTTTATTTGATTGATGCACTTCCATCCCTAGGAAGTATCGCATTAAACCAAGATCTTTCATCTCGAACTGTTTCATCATGAATTTTTTGAACTCCATATTCATTTTATTGTTACTACCCATAAATATTATATCATCCACATACAAACAAACTATGAGAATGTCTACTCCATGCTTTAGGCAGTGCAGAGTTGGTTCAATTTTGCTTCTTGTGAATCTATACTCGCTGAAATAGCTATCAATGCATGAGTACCAAGCTCTTGGTGCTTGCTTGAGGCCATAAAGTGCTTTCTTCAATTTTTAAACAAGGTTTTTCTTTTCCTGTTCTTGAAAACCTTGAGGTTGTTGAACATAAACCTCTTCTGTCAAGTATCCATTCATAAAAGTACTTTTCAAATCCATGTGTTGAACATTCCATCCTTTATGGGCTGCTAAGAAAATAACTGATATGATTATTTCTTGTCGTGCAACAGGAGCAAAGGTTTCCTCATAGTCAATGCCAAATTTCTGAGTAAAACCTTTTGCTAATAGTCTCTCCTTATGCCTCTCAATGCTTCCATCAAAATTGTACTTGGTCTTGTAGACCCATTTACACCCAACACATTTTTTTCCTTTGGGTAGCTTTACTAGATCCCATGTATCATTATTTTTTATAGAGGTTATTTCCTCTTTCATGGCTTCTTGCCATACATTTTGAGTACGTGCCTTCTCATAGCTAGCTGGTTCTATCTATGTACTAGCCAATAAAGCATAATTGACTACATCTCCCCTAGGATCATGGGACTCATCATCTCCATACAATTCCAAATTTTTAAGTTGCTGCAAAACTGTATTCATATCACTAGCTTGGATTCTAGTTAATCTTCTTTGGAAATTTTGATCCAACATTTGAAAATATGGATGATGTTGTAATGTTATTTTGCCTCTAGATGGAGAGTCTCTATCAATTTCCATCGGTGAAGAACTTACTGATCTCTATGGAGAATGACTTGGAGTGGTGGTTGAAGTACTTGAAGTAGTACTCCTGTATGGGCTTGGAGGGGGTGGTGTGCCTTTTCTTTTCTTTGGATACACCTACTGTACCTATGAAGAACTTACATCTTGGGACTCATCATAAAAAAAAATATTTGATGACCCCATTCTACCCCTTCATCAAAAATTACATCCCTGGAGAGTATAACTTTATGAGTCTTGGGATTCTAGAGTCTATATACCTTTGTAGACTCACAATACCCTACAAATATACAAGCTTGACTTTTTGGATCAAGCTTCTTCATTTTCTCATTAGGAATGTGTGCATATGCTAAACAACCAAACACTTTGAAGTGCTTTACATTAGGTTTCTTTTTGTACCACCCCTCATAAGGAGTGACACCATCTAAACTAGAAATTGGGCTTCTATTTAGAATATATACACTGGATCTTACAGCCTCTGCCTAGTACATATGAGTTAGATGCTTAGTCTGAAGCATAGATCTCACCATTTCAACTATGATGTGGTTCTTTCTCTCGGCCACACCATTCTGTTGTGGGGTATAGGCAGTGGTGAATTGCCTTTTAATCCCACTTGCTTTACAATATTTCAAGAATGCTTTTGAAGAGTATTCACCTCCTCTATCTGGCCTAAGACATTTTACATAATTCCTACTTTGATTCTCTACATTGTTTCTAAAATATATGAAGCAATCAAAAGCTTCATTTTTATATTTCAAAAAATAAATCCAGCACATTCTAGAGAAGTAATCTATGAATGTGAGAAAATAAGAATAGTTTCCAAGACTCTGTGTTTGCATTGGTCCATAGATGTCTGAATGTACTAACTGAAGTGGATAGCTGGCTCTCCATGCTTGTACTTTTGGAAACTTTGACCTTGAATGCTTTCCCAAAGCACATCCTTCACAAACCTCCTTTTTTTCATTGATTTTGGGAAGTCTCGTCGCCATAGCTTGAGAAGTTAAAAGTTTCAAGCTATCAGAATTAAGGTGACCATATCGTAAGTGCCAAAGCACACTTGGATTTGTTATAGCTAAATTTGCAATTTGAGCTCCTCCTGGCTCATCAAATTTAAGAGGGAATAACCTATTCTTGGTCATGGGGACCTATGTGATGACACGATTACAATTATTTTTATCAAAAGTGATACACTGTCCTTCATCAAATACAAGCTTGTAATTGTTTTTCATCATTTATCCAACACTTAGCAGATTTTGTTGGAGATTTGGAGTGTAATAGATGTCATGCACTTTCTTTAGTACTTTGGTTGGAACCTCCATGGCTCCAATACCCTCTACTTGCAATGTCTTATCATCACCTAATTTGATTTGGGATTTATAAGTGGAATATAGAGTAGCAAATAAATGTTCTTTGCCACTCATGTGGTTTGAACAACCAGTATCCAGAATCCATGTGTTATTTAGATTCAGTTTTGATTGTCCATATGAAAGAAAAATATTAGAGGTATCATCTTCTTCTCCATAATTACCATATTGACTACTGCTGCCTTGTGAAGATTTTGACCAGCAGTCGCGAGAGAAGTGAACTAGCTTGCCATAGTTGAAACAAGCTAATTTTGACTTGTCACTTCCTTGCCCTTGATTTCCACTTTGTCCTTGATTTCCTCCTCGATTTTGATTTCCACCTCTTTGTTGATTGCCTCCTCTATATGAGTTGCCTCCTCTGTTGGAATTGCCTCCTCTATTCTAGTTGCCTCCTCTATTTTTATTGCCTCCTCTGTAGTTGCCTCTGCCTCTACCTCTTTGTTTACCTTTGTCTTGACCTCTTCCCTGTCCTCTTCCATTATTTTCATTGGAAGTGAAGGCCTTATCATCACCACCGTAGCTGGTTGAAGGAGTTTTAGGAAACCTCTCTTCATGTGACATTAACGATCCGATTAATGCATCAAATGTTAAAAGGGAAATATCTTTGGATTCTTCTATAATTATGGCAATATGGTTCCATTTCTATGTAAGTGTTCACAACACTTTTGTTACAATTATCTCAGGCTTGATTTATTCACCTAGTGTAACCATTTTATCCACAATTACTTTTACTCTAACACAATAATCACCGACTTTTTCATCATATTTCATGTGGAGATTTTCAAAATCTCTCTTCAGTGTTTGAAGCCTTACCTGCTTCACTTGATTACTACCCTATAATCCATCACTCAATTCTTTCCATGCAACTTGTGCAGTTGTACAAGCGATGATTCTAGGGAATATGCTTTTCTCCAATGCAGCTTGGAGATGAGAAAGAGCATAAGAGTTGCTATTTTTCTCTTCTTTTTGTGTTTTCTTATCAGCAGCACTTAGTGTTGTCTAGTCTGAGGGTTATGTGTAGCCCTCTTCTATTATGTCCCACAAACCTCTTCCTATGAGCAAGGTCTTCATATTTATAGACCAATACTCATAGTCATAGTTGTTAAATTTTGGTATATGTAAGCTATTGTGTGAGGCCATAGTTACCAAAAACTCTCTTTATTTCACGGTTACAATAAAGTACTTTGTTGTTTGAAAGAAGGAAATAAGAAGAAGGAAGAAAGAAGAGATTACAAATTTAAGTCAAATCTAAATTGTTCTACTCTATCATTCACTGCTTATTCCTCTTGATGTGGGGATGTTATCTCTTGATTCACAAAATTATTTGTTACTTCTTCTTCGTCATCACTTATCAATATTATTTCTGATGATTTTGGTTCTAATATTTCCACTGAAATACTGTAGCGTGTATACTCTATTCTTGTGGTGTAGCTTGTATGAATTTCGATTGTTAAAATTGACTCCTAAATGAGTTGTCTTCAAAGTCTGCCTCATACCCTGAGTCAGGATGCCTTTGATGTGCTATCACTGCATTTTGAAGTTGGCTAAACACAATGTTGAGCCCATAACCTCTTACTTTTTCATCAAACCTCTCTGCACCTTCTCTTGCTAAAATTGCACATAATGCATGATAACAACCATTTGGTCTTATCAACAATACCTATTTACAATTTTACAATTTGATCCTTGGTATCTTTACAAAAAAAACTAAGCCTCTTAGGCTTACTACACAAGAGTTCTACAGTTTGTGATTCCTTGAATCAAGTAAAAAAATAAGTACCCTTTGATTACAATAATTGTCTCTTAGACAATATTTTCCTTTCTTTTATATTACTGTTTAATAAATTAAAAAATAATTGCCCTAAAAAAAAAATTTAAAGAAGCAATTATATTTAATATATTAAATATAATATAAGTAGTTTTAATAATATACAAAAAATTAAAAGAATTTATATAAAAAAATTTATGGTCTGCAAGAATCGAACCCGCGACCTCTTGGCATCAACAAATCGCACTAACCAACTCGACCACCACTGCCAATGATAACCAAAGGGAATGAATACAATTTTATGTTGTTTCGGATCCAATTTTTAACAATAAAAAATTTCAAAGCTTTTTCCATCGCTGGGTTTTGAACCCATGACCTGTAGGAAGGCGGGCGCCTTACAACTAGCTCCTCGAGCCAATCGAGCTGCATGGCTCGACAGGAAGGCAAGGGAAGCTTGCCTTCCTTGTTCTTCTTGTAGCTACGCTAAAATAAAAAAAAAATTAGGAATTTTAGTCCCACATCGACCATGCGAGAGCGTTTGAGGTGTTTAAAATCCTCAATGCTCGCATAGTCACTTGATTGCCTTCAGGCAATCAATGATCGCCCTTTTGCCTTCTTTAGCCTGTCGCCTATCGCCACGTTGTTTATCACCTCCTTTTGCCATGTAACCCTTTGTTTGCCATGTTGTTGGTTCTCCTTTTGCCATGTAATCGGTCCTATGTCAGTTCTGTGTCGTTCGATCTATGTCGGTCTTGCTCTCCTTTCGCCACGTGGTGCTCTCCAGTTGGTTTCTCCTAGGTTGCGCCTCCTCCTCGTGTGCTCATTGTGCAGGCCTTCTCCAGACCTTGCCTTGGTTCACGATTCATAGGCCTTCTTTGACCTCGCCTCAGATCGCATGCTACGGGCCCCACTTGACCTCACCTACCTCAGTGCTCGTGCTACTGGTTCCTCCACCTCGATCTTTAGGCCCTTTTCGACCTCAGATCTGATACCAGATGTGGCACATGAGTCTTGGAGCAAAATGGAAATAAGAAATATTATTCATTAACCTTATGAAACTTAACAATTACAATGCTTAAATAGGGTTGATTTAAAAACCTTAGGGAATATAGGAGAAGTTAGGAAATGAAGAAAAATAGGGAGGAAAGGAGGAAAGGAGGAAAGGAAATTGATGTCCAATGCCTTACCACCCATGTCATCCAATCTGCCCAGTCAATTACCGTCCAAGGAAGTAAAAAGGTAAGGTCCAAAGCTTACCGTTGTAAACAAATTTTTTATCTTTTTATACTACTTTAATTTCCAACACAGCCAAACCAAATAAACTAAGTGCAAAAAATTAAATGAATAAATTACAAACTAAAATTAAAGTGTTGGAAATAAAGTGCGGAAATAAAATGCAGCAAATTAAGAACACAGAACTAAATTAACACAAAGCAATAAATCTAATCTACCGAAATAAAATAACAAATCTAAAATAAAATAGAGGAGGACTACTGTAGGGAGTGGGCCCAAGCTCTCGCAGATAGTCCACCCGACTAGCTACATAGAGCTTGCTCAAATAAGAGTATTTATACTCTTAATAAATAATATAGAGGATGAAATGAAATAGTTTGTGTAAATTAATCATCCCTTATTTTAGGGAAGACCTATGCATTTATACAATGCACAAACTTTCTCTGTTACAATTTTAGGTAAGCCTATTTTAGACTTGTAGTTATAGTGGATATGCAGTAAATATTATAGCCAATCAATTATAATAGTCATGCGCTAATAATAACAATCACACACTAATTTTATCTCCTCATAGGATAAATCAGGCATGTATATGTTTGATATCATAATTAGGGTGGTAATAATAAATCCGTTTGTGTGGTTGTCCATCTTAGTCGCTAATGAGAAATGGGTTATTTTCCTAGTTCATCACTTTGTTTGGTTACCCATATCGATCGCTGGAAAATCATTGTTTTGATTTATCCATGAGCGTGAGAAAATAATGCTCACCTTACAAAGTTAACCACCCAATCAAAAAATAATAAAGATACTTTATTCTATTTTAATAATACTACATGATTAAAATATTTCTCCTTTGTCTTCATGTGCAACAACCTCAGCCCATTGGTCAACCAGTCAAAGTTGGTTTGGTCATACTAAGTGTCTCCAATGTATGGCAGTAAGATGCCCCCAATGTATGGTAGTAAGGCATCTACTTCCTCATCGACGCGTCTGTTGATTGGGTTAGAGTAAGGTGCCTCCAATGTATGGGTGTTAGACTCCAGTAAGGCACCTCCAATGTATGGGAGTAAGGCACTAGTAAGGCACCTCCAATGTATGGGAGTAAGGCACCAGTAAGGTGGCAGTAAGGCACATGCATTGTATGGGAGTAAGGTGCCAATAAGGCCCCATTAAGGTGCCAATAAGGCGCAGTAAGGTGCTTCCAATGTAGGGTAGTAAAGCGTCATGAAGGCACCTGCTTGAGTAAGGCATCTACTTTATGAGTAAGGCACCTGCCTGAACAGTAAGGTGCATGCCTGAAGAGTAAGGTACCTTCCCAATATACCTTAGACTCATTGAAGCAAAAGCATGCTAGGTCCAAGTGGGATGTCGACTGGAAAACACTAGATTAGTAGCAAAACCTATATTTATACACAATTTCCACTAAAAATACTAGTCAAGCATAATACTGGATTTTCTATCAATTATATGTATAATTTATATAAAAATACATTTCTAATGCTAGTTAAACCAACGATGACCCTTAAAAGTGTATATAAAATGAGCATTTCTAGTGCTCATCATCCCCCCATGCCTATATATTATCATGTCCTCATGACAATAACCCCCCATATTTGTTTTTTTAGATGTCTTCAGCATCTCTATTTTTCGCACTATGGCACCAGCGGAGGCATTGTGGTACCAACAAAATTTAGAAACATGTCATGAATGATCATTGCGAGAAAATAGGTAAATCATTACCACACTGTTCAAGACAAATTACCAATGCACTATGTTTTTCTTCATTAAGCACTGCGACACCCACGAAAGCACACCGCTAATTTTGATAAATTCTACCATGTAATTGCCCATTCGAGCCTTCATGTACCTATCATAGGGCTGCATTTTCCATTTTTGCACATTGGTCAAATTTGGTGAGACCAAATTTTAAAATGAGTGTGGTCATCTGTCGCTACATTTGCCCACATATAGAATGCATTTGATCCATATCTAGAACTTCATTTGTGGTACGAAGTAGCATCATCTATATGTCTTCGTACAAGTTGGCCACCATTGTCATGATGTTAAATTTATTCACACAAATGGCATAGCCTTTTTTTTCAATTGTTCCTCGGGTAATAAATTTTTTCATATCCGAGGCATGTCATGTGATTGAACTTTACTAGGAGATTTTGAAAAAGAATTTATGGGAGCATCTTGTTGAGAAGCAACACACCCCCACTAAAAAAAATGAAATTCCATCCTTTGAAAATATTTAATGTTCATTTTTTTCATAGGGACCCTCTTGAGTTTTTCGGGTTTTAATTCCAAAATTTTGCTTACATCCTTTTTCAAATTTCGCCTACATCAAAGTGTCCAAGTAGGCTTGCATATGGAATTGATTTCAATTTAAAATTTCTGAAATTTTGCATGTTAAATGTATTAATTCATATTAATCATTTCAGAAATTTTAATTTTCAATAGCTTTTCTATTTCAGGCCAGTAGACTTCTAAATGCATTTTCTCTTAATCCATGATGAATTTTTAAGTTTCGTTTGCATATTGGGATACCCATTGGGCTTATTTAGATGCTTGTAAAGTTTCATCAAAATTCCAGGTACTTTGAATTTTCATCATTTTTCTATGCCATGTGAAGCTGACCATTCTCGAGCAATTTAAAATTCATTTTTCAAATGTTAAAATCATTTCTGAGTAAGGAATATTCTTCACCAATATGTAAAAATGCAAAATACAGATGGACAAAGTCATTAGAGTCAACCTACAATTTTTGGAGAATTTGCAAAGAGGAAAACAAGCTTGGAAGAAATGAATTGAGAGAAATGTTGCGATGTCGCAACATGTTCCATTTTCGGACTTGTCTCATTTTTGTGATGGCATAAGCTTGGAAGAAATGAATTGAGGGACATGTCGCGATATCGCGACATGTTCCATTTTTGGACTTGTCTCATTTTTGCGAGGGCACAAGCTTGGAAGAAATGAAGTGAGGGAAATGTCGTGATATCGCGACATGTTCCATTTTCGGACTTGTCTAATTTTCACGAGGGCACAAGCTTGGAAGTAATGAATTGAGGGAAATGTCATGATATCACGACATGTTCCATTTTCAAACTTGTCTCATTTTCACGAGGGCACAAGCTTGGAAGAAATGAAGTGAGGGAAATGTCGCGATATCGCGACATATTCCATTTTTAGACATGTCTCATTTTCGCGAGGGCAAAAGCTTGGAAGAAATGAATTGATGGAAATGTCGCGATATCGCAACATGTTCCATTTTCGGACTTGTCTCATTTTCGAGGGCAAAATATTGGAAGAAATGAATTGAGGGAAATGTCGCGATATTGCGACATTTCCCATTTTCGAACATGTCTCATTTTTGCGAGGGCAAAAGCTTGGAAGAGATGAATTGAGGGAAATGTCACGATATCGCGACATGTTCCATTTTTGGACTTGTCTCATTTTCGCGAAGGCACAAGCTTGGAAGAAAAGCTTGAGGGAAATGTCGTGATATCACGACATGTTCCATTTTCAGACTTGTCTCATTTTTGCGAGGACACAAGCAAGGAAGAAATGAATTGAGGGAAATGTCACGATATCGCGACATGTTCCATTTTTGGACTTGTCTCATTTTTGCGAGGGCAAAAGCAAGGAAAAATAGCTTGAGGGAAATGTCGTGATATCGTGACATGTTCCATTTTTAGGACTTGTCTCATTTTTGTGAGGGCACAAGCAAGGAAAAAGTAGCTTGAGGAAAATGTCCCGAAATCGCGACTTGCTTTAATTTCATGACATCACCCATCCAAAGGAAGTGGAAGCTTTTCAACACAGTCCAAACCCTAGAAATATTTAAATGAAAAAAAATAATTAATTAAATTAATTAATTAATTAAAATGAAAAACATTAAAAAAACCTTAGGAAAATTTAAAAAAATAATTAAATTAATAACATTAAAATTCTAACCTTTGCTTTTCTTTTGCAAAAGGTGATAATACAGTTGCATAATGGCAGAAGTAATGGCGAGAAAGACAGACAAACCTAAATTTTGGCACAAATCAAGCAAGGACCATCAGATGAAAATAGGAGATGTCGAGAATTTCTGATCCGTCCAGATTTTGCAGATCTGGCCGCAAATACAGACTTTAAGGAATTTATCGGTGGATGCATTTGCCAGGAAAATTTATGGCAAAAGTAATGGTGGGCAGATAATTTCAACTCGAACCAAACAAATGCGGTTGTGCGAGGATAGAAGGCCCGACAAGTCAGTGACTCATCCAGATTTTGCAGATCTGGCCACAAATACAGACTTTAAGGAATTTTTTGGTGGATGCATTTGCTAGGAAAATTTATGGCAAAAGTAATGGTGGGCAGAGAATTTCAACTCAAACCAAACAAAGGCGGTTGTGCGAGGATAGAAGGCTCGGGAAGTCAGTGACTCATCCAGATTTTGTAGAGGAATTAATGAGATGCTCTGACGACTTATCGAAAGATGAGGATACATTTACACGCGGTGTCCATTTGACGAGGATGAAGCCAAATCTTATCTTCTCCATTTATGGCAAGATCCACACGAAGATTTTCAGAGTGATTAGGGCTTACCAAAACTCTATATAAAAATGTCTTATATTGCAAAGCCTCGACGATGGGATTTTTATGATAAGATTTAGATATTTGAAAGAAGATATTTTTGAAAAAATCAGGGTCTGTCCTGAGTCTATATATACTTCTTTTAAATGTAAATTTCATATGTGAAAACTTAGAATAAAAGACATTTTAGAAATTTCTTACAAATCTTGTTTGAATGTTTTGTTCTGTACCTAGGGTTGGTGTGACACCTTTATTATGTGATAGCATGGCCAGGAGCCTAATCTCTTTCAGATTGCGATAAGTGCATCTTATTTTGTTTTTTTCTCACTAAGGTTTATTTATTTTAGTTGTAAATCTATGTTATCGATATTGAATATTCTACTAGGCTTCATTCTATTTTTTGTATGCTAGGGAAAATTAAAGATTTAAGGTCCGGGTCTATTCTAATTGCTCTATCCTCACTGTGTGAGCTAGGCTGCTAGTGAGAGATATCAGTTGACACCGACTTCCCTTCTATTTATAGTTTTCTTTTAGATCTGTGTCATCTCCGTCTTATGCTCTTAGTAGAAGGTGATCTTAGAAAGTTGGACACCTTCCTCTTTGATTGGTTTTATTGTGAAGCTAAATAGTGTAACTGAAATTGGTAGTTTTGATTTGCAACTAAATTAGATAAGCTTCTCTTTTCTGCCCTACCCTACTCTCTTTGTTCCATCGTTAAATGATTCATTTTTATTTTCTTTCAAATTTGTCTTTTATTTAATCTGCTAAAGCATAAAGAGCTATATCAAAGAACTCATTGTAAATCTGATTGTCAACAAAGATAACAACTGTTAAACATTATTGAACGAAGGTCGAACCCATTGTAAGGTAATAGATAGTCTACTTGAAACTATTCCAAAAGCGAAAAAGAGTGAATAGCCATTCGACCCAACTCTGTAACTCACACCTTGGATAACCAGCAAGATCCTAAAGTGAGTGGGATTTATCCCATAAAAGTGTTATTGGTATTCTATGCTCATTCTTCACGGGGTGTGTATGAAATACGAACCAACACATCTATTGATATTAGCATAGAAATAATTTTTAAAATAACTATCCACATAATTAACGAAAAACTCAGTACATAACTGGGTGAATTTCACAGAACCTACTATGTATGATGTTGATGGTGTGAAATGTCTTCATGCTGCCTGTAATCATGGTGCACCAAAAAATGATATTGTTGGTGCATCTTAGAGTATATATATATATATATATATATATATATATATATATTTCTCATTTTTTTTGCCATGGAAGGGATCATGCCCAGAACAGATCTTGGTTCATCATCTTTTTTTTTGTCATCTCCATCAGAAAATAGAAAGTCAACTATAACAATGTGAACTGGTGATTTTAAATTTAGGTGGCCAAGCTAGAGAACTATCATTGATCCATCCTGGGGATTTGGCATGTTGTGTACTGAAACATCTTCTCCACCCATCTATTTATGGGACATAATGAAATCTTTGCATTGTGACAACATATTTCTCCATGATTTCAAATCCTCACCATCTCTTTGTAAAGTTGATGTTCTCCTCCACCATAGTGAGACTTTGTCTCCTCTCTATATTTTTTTCCCACATATTTTAATATAATGAAATGCTACCATAAAAAAATGTAATATTGACACTGTGCATTAAAAAGTGGAGGTTTTTTTAGATGTCTTTAGCATCTCTATTTTTCGCACTATGGCACCAGCGGAGGCATTGCAGTACAACATAATTTATAAACACATCATGAATGATCATTGCGAGAAAATAGGTAAATCATTACCACGCTATTCAGAACAAATTACCAATGCACTATGTTTTTCTTCATTAAGCATTGTGACACCCACAAAAGTATACCACTAATTTTGATAAATTTTGCCATGTAATTGCCCATTCGAGCCTTCATGTACCTATCATAGGGCTGCATTTTCCATTTTTACACATTGGTAAAATTTGGTGAGACCAAATTTTAAAATGAGTGTGGTCGTCTACCGCTATATTTGCCCACATATGGAATGCATTTGATCCATATCTAGAAATTCCTTTGTGGTACGAAGTAGCATCATCTATATGTCTTCGTACAAGTTGGCCGCCATTGTCATGATGTTAAATTTATTCACACAAATGTCATAGCCTTTTTTTCAATTGTTCCTCGGGTAATAAATTTTTTCATATCTGAGGCATGTCATGTGATTGAACTTTACTAGGAGATTTTTAAAAAGAATTTATGGGAGCATCTATTGATATTAGCATAGAAATAATTTTTAAAATAACTATGCACATTATTAACGAAAAACTCAGTACATACCTATGTGAATTTCGCAGAACCTGTTGTGTATGATGTTGATGGTGTGAAATGTCTTCATGCTTCCTGTAATCATGGTGCACCAGAAAATGATATTGTTGGTCCATGTTAGAGTATATATATATATATATATTCTCATTTTTTTTGCCATGGAAGGGAGCATGCCTAGAACAGATCTTGGTTCATCATATTTTTTTTGTCATCTACATCAGAGAACAAAAAGTCAATTGCAACAATGTGAACTGGTGATTTTAAATTTAGGTGGCCAAGCTAGAGAACTATCATTGATCCATCCTAGGGATTTGGCATGTTGTGTACTAAAACGTATTCTCCACTCATCTATTTATGGGACATAGTGAAATCTTTGCATTGTGACAACAGATTTCTCCATGATTTTAAATCCTCACCATTTCTTTGTAAAGTTGGCGTTCTCCTCCACCATAGTGAGACTTTGTCTCCTATTTGTATTTTTTTCCCACATATTTTAATAGAATGAAATGCTACCACAAAAAAATGTAATATTGACAATGTGCATTAAAAAGTGGAGGTTGTGTAGGCTGTAATTGAACTAGGTAACTATGTAGCCTGGTGTGCAAAAATTACGTTCCATGTACCACTATTAAGGATTTATGATAGCCAACAACTTCAAACTTTTGAAACACCAAGCTCATCATCAACAACACATAAAAATATTTTAATCTAGCTTTAACGTATCTCAAGAGCACTAACTCTTTGGATGCATTGCAGGGATCATCGTAATTAACAACTTTGTGCATCATTATTTTCTCATCATGTGCTCTTGAACATGTCACTCTTATCTTTTTTTTTCAATTGATTTAGAATATATATAGCCCTGATACACATGGTTTGAATCAATATGATCTCCCACTCCGAATTGTTTCCTTCACAGGTAGAATTAAAGTAGCACTTGTGATCCTTTGTTTTTTTTCCTAGACTAAGGATAAATAAATCCATCCATCATCATCTATGACATGTGTCGGGTGTTCAGGTGTGACGTTTTCATGAGACACATCGTTGAGATTTATGTGTTGTTATTTTCGGCCACTATGAGCTTTGTTCATATGATTTATCATGCTCAGGCAACATGTGGTTTTCTTGTAGATTTTTGACAGCTAATTACTTTAAGGGTCCTCCCCTACTTTTTTTCACTACCAATAGGAGATTTCTCATTTTCCTTCTGGACCAAGCTGATCATAGGGAAAGAGGATACTCTCTTCCAACAAGTAGCAAAAAATAAAGCTCTACTTCTAATCTAAATTTTAATTTGGAGCCTTTTCAGTAGAATATTTTTTGTTTACAAGAGATTCAGATTCACCCATACTCTCCCCCACTTAAATTGGTGATGCCCTCGTTGCTAGTAACAGGTCCCTTTGTACAATAGGTCTGCAGCCCTCTGATCATTAGGTCCCACACTGAATAATAGGTACCCCCAATCTAGGGAGAAGAAGTTTGATAACTATTGGGTATAAAGTGGATCTACGGATTTCTTCTCAAGGAAGGTTGACAGCTTCTTTTTAGCACCTATCCATCAAATTCTCCACAAAAAATTTTCAAATATATGGGCAGCACTCTTTCTGGTGGAAGAGTGAAACTGCTTATTGGTACCTTCCTCCAGGTGGAAAAAGGCATTGTTGTACTAGGCTAATTGTAGGAACTCTCTTCTTGGTGGTAAGTAAGTGCCTTTTTCCACTTTTCTACACTCCTAATTGTAGGGCACGAGATGTCACATTCATTAGATATAGTTTAAGTTGTCTCTACCTACATATTGTGCTCATGGTTGTGTCATGTGAAACTAAACACACAAAAGTAAGAAAAATAGGAATCATGACATTCGTGTTTGTTAGGCCTTAGCTCTCAAGAAACCTATAGCTTGCATGTGGTTCATGATTTTCTACAAAGAAAAAATACACAAAAGTAGGAAAATAGGAGAAATGACATATGTGTCTGTTAGGACCTAGCCCTCAGGATACCTGCAGCTTGCATGCGGTTCATGATTTCCTGCAAAGCAAAAAATAATTTTTTTTTATGTTAAGTAGGACATGTTCCATGCGGTTTATATATATATATATATATATATATTAAGGAGTAATGCACCCCCATAATATTTTTTTTTTAGAAGTAATGCGCCTCCCGTAAATTATTATTTGTTGGACATTTTGAACTCATTTAGTTTTCATTTATGTCAATGTGAAAAGTTGTCATTGATGCCAAAGTGAACACATGAAACTACCATTA
Organism: Wollemia nobilis; assembly: GCA_028583015.1. Taxonomy (NCBI): domain Eukaryota; kingdom Viridiplantae; phylum Streptophyta; class Pinopsida; order Araucariales; family Araucariaceae; genus Wollemia; species Wollemia nobilis. The sequence goes on along the minus strand of JAQPPZ010016917.1, from coordinate 5,617,689 downwards.
ACACCATGGAGTACATCATCATTAACACCAGGAAGCAATGCAAAGAGATGGATAAAAGTTGTCCAAATATGTTTTTATAAGGGTTTTTGTTAAAACCATGGTGGCACATTAAAAGGTTTTTTATTAAAACCATAATGATAGTTCTCTAATATTGTGATGGCAGAATTAAGGTTTTTGTTAAAACCAAGGTGACAAAATTATTTTTCATCAACCCAGTGAAGTGCAAGTGATAAGTTGATATTAACTCAAAGAGGGCTTTAATATTTTATTAAAGTCTAAATTTTATAAATTAAATTTATAATATTTAAATTCTTTTGAATTTAAATTAATTATAAATTATAATTTATACAAGCCGATGTCATCAAGTCGAATCATCCACCGACATTGTATGCAAAGCAAATGAAGGGTATTTAAACCCTAAGATGAACCTTAGGGAAGTGTATCATTCGAATTCAAAAAATGGTGAAGAATCTAAAGCCTTCGAAAAACATGAAAGAGAGATATTGTAGAACAAGGCAACACATCGTGTTTCGTGTTCAAGCAAGGATCAAGGTAGAAGATATAGCACTTGTGGTCTAGCTTGGCACTAGACATGAGAGAAGGTCAAAGGCTTTGAAGCCTTTGTGGAAGGTTTAAGCTACCTTGGTGCTTAAGCTAAGCACGTGGAGTGCTTAGCTCACACGGCTAGCTTGTCGCAGCTAAGGTGCCAGTCGAGGAAGAAGGCGTAGGTTTGAAAAACTAAAAATTATGGAAGGGGATTCACCAAAGAATAATTTAATTTTAATTTTTGCATATTGCTAAGGTTTAGGAGGCATAAGGGAATGTTTGTGGAATTTAATCATTGTGATAAGGTTTTAAGGGTTTTTATGATATTTGATTAATTGTCTTAAGGTTAGGGAGTTATAAGGTGATATTGGTTTATTTACCTAAGTGGTAAATAGGTGCTTTATTAAGGGAAATATTATTTTACCTCAGGAGATAGAAATTAAGTTGGAATATCAATTTTGTGAAATATATAAAAAAAAAAATGAAAAGGAATTTTCTGTGAAGATATTATTGTCAAATATTGCTATTGAGAAGGAGATATAAGGTGTATTATGAAATTGAGATATTCTTGTATTTTATGAAGAATAACACTTGTTATCTAACCCTTGGCACTTGGCAAAGAAGAAGATATTCCTGAAGGTATTTTTTTAAGGTCATCCTCCAATCAAGAAAAATGTATGAGCATATTCCTCCATAGTTGAATTGATTGATTGGTTTTTTGAAAATAAGTTTGGAGTGAAAAGGACTTGATTAGGGTTTCTTGTTGAGTATTTTGAATTATTTTGTAAAAATTTGTTGTTCAAGCCATTGATTGGGTGAAGAACTTGAAATAGAGTTTGAAAATATCATGAATATCATTGTTATGTGATATTGATTTTTGAGCATTGTTGGAAATATTTTGAGTAAGTGATGATATACTTGGACTAGGGTTTATGCGCAAGGATTATCTCATTGAGTGATTGGTTGAGTAGAGTTGGTTGAACCTAGTCAAGCGGATATGTGAAGTGATTGTTCAAGTTCCATAAAACAAACTATTTTATATTTTTAATTGAGTTGAGAAAGTGATTGATCATTAAGTTGAATCATATTGAGTCTCTAACAATTCTCCTTATGTTTCTAATAAAGTGATTGAAAGTTGTTGAGCAGATTTGAGCAAGTTCTGTGTGGACTTGTTGAGTAGATTTGAGCAAGTTCTATGTGGACTTGTTGAGAAGATTTGAGCAAGTTCTATGTGGACTTGTTGAGCATATTTGAGCAATTTTCATGTGGACTTTTTGAGTAGATTTGAGCAAGTTCTGTGTGGACTTGTCGAGCAAATTGGAAAAGTTTTGAGTGGACTTGTTGAGAAGAGTTGTGGTGCAGATTTGAGGACAGATTTGTACCAGACCAAAGATAGAGATTGAGAAGATTTATGCTAGACCAAAGGACTGTGTTTAGAATAGATTTGAGATAGATCTTTGGAGGTGATAGAATAGAGAGAACAGAAATCTCCAGTGGATAGATATCCATAAGCCAGGGTAGTGAGGATAGGTCTTCTGAGTGAGTACAAGAGTCTTTAGTGGAGAGAGATCCATAAGTTAGTGCAGTGGAGGCAATTGTCTTCAAGAAGGATCACCAGCCATAGAATAGGAGAAGGAGTTCTCCTATGGATAGAGATCCATAGACTTGATTTAGGGGATTCGTATCTCCTTTGGACAGAGGTCCATAAATATTGTAGGAAAAGGATTCCCAAGAGAATTTATTTGAGAAAATTTATAAGAAATATTTTCTCTGTGGAAGTAGCCATCCTTGGGTGAACCATGTAAAATCATGTATCTCATATGTGTGATGCTTTATGTGATGTTTACTGCTTTAATACTATTGATGATGTCATTTGGATTAAAAAGCGAAAAAAAATTATTATATACTATTCACCCCTCATCTCAGTATAAGCACATGTTATTCATTATTATTTTTTATTTTTTATTTTTATTTTTTTGTGTGTATCCTCCTCTCTTTTTTTTTAATGAATGTGTGAAAATTCATAAAAACTATTGGTATGGTATGGGGTCTCCCCCATGCCGATGTCTGATCTAGTCTCGCAAATGTGAGGTGTTGTAAATGGAGCCCATCGACTATTTCTCAAACATTGCCTTGGCATTCTATTTCACTCTTGGTGTAGCATCTCTGACTCTATTTATCATTCATGCTGTAATAGTCATGCACCTTGCAGCAAAATTTCCCCCAAGTTTCACAAAAACCTTGGGTTGGAAACCTTTCGCTTGATCAGGGTTACTTAGCCTACCTTCGGGTGCTTATTTTGTCAAGGAAAAACTCTGCTTGCTTTCATCTATTTGTACTGGATGCTACACGATTGAGGTGCACAAGATGGTTCGTATGGTGCTATTACAAACTCCACATATGAATCTCAATTCATGAAATCTTCACAGAAAACTCCTTATTTGTCTACATCGCACTTCATGTTGTCCTGTAAAACATAAAAGAAAAATCTAAATTAGAGGCATTAAACTAAAATTCTAACTAATATTTAATTTTTTTTTAAATGAACATTTTAAACAACATTCTTTGTGTTTTTGGTGTCAATGATGAAGGTGGGGTATCCCCAATGCCTATATCTGAACTAGTCTTCTAAAAATCATCTCCTTCTTTATCGACTAGTTTGATATTTTGTAGCATGAGAAGATTTTTTTACCCCATGGTCTCAAAACCAAACTTTTTCAACTTAATGGCAAAATGTGTAGGCTAGAAAATGACTATCCGAGGATGACAATTTGGAGAAAACATGGCATAGTAGTATTTTAAAAATACATGCTATTTTCTGATATACCAGGTTGCCTTAAGCGCAAGTGAAGAGCATACTTCATAACAAGATGTTCTTTAAATTCTTATCTATCATTTTTCTTGCTACTGTTGTTATCATTAAAATAATTTACCAATATGTTGCAAAGTGTCAATCCTATAAAAAAATTTAAATCATTAAAACTAATCTTTTGGAGGTATAATTCCGCAATGGTTTTTGTATAAAAACACATCCCTAAATATTTTCAACTATATCAGACCTGGGTTGTGCTATTTCTATGATCTCTTGAAACCATTCAGAATATGATGAAAATCCTTCATTGCCTAATTTTCTAATTTTTCAACAACACATTTTATTTTACACTTAATATGGTACTATTGACTCCCAAAAAGCTAGCCACCTTTTGGGAGCTAGATTCACACTTGTCCTTGGGGCGCATAAGGTGGTGTGTCCTGAATTAGCCTAGTGCGCTCCATTGTAATGGAGTGCACTCAAAGTCACCTGAGCGCACAAGATGCGTGCCCCAAACCATGATTGTGTGCTCCACTCCATGGAGTGCAAAGGACCCCAAGCAGAAGCACAAGGTCGTGTGCCCACCTCCAGCCCATGCACCCCATTGGGGAATGGGGCACACAATGTCTCTTAGGGGTGCACAAGGTAGTGCATCCCACCAAAATCTTGTGCGCTCCACAAGGAGGTGGAGCACACAGTAGTCCTTTGGGGAACACAAGGTCATGTTCCCTGTGTGCTCCAAAGGAGCGAAGCACGCATGGTCCCTTTGGGGCACACAAGGTTGTGTGCCCTACATGCTCCAAAGAAGCAGGGTGTGCATCACCCCTTTGGGATGCACAAGGTCATACACCTTGAGTTCTCCAAAGGATCAGACCACATACAAGCTCGTGGAGGGTGCATAGCTCATGCACCCCAAAGACGTCGTGTGCTCCATTATAATGGAGTGCACAATAGACCACAAGGGCACACATCCCCATGCATGCCTTAAATCTAGATGTATGCTCCATTCCAATGGAGCACACATAATACCCTTGATCACACAAGTCATGCACTCCTCCTCCAACTAATGCACTCTTCTCTCGAATTAGAGTGTACGACCTCTATCGGGACACACAAGGTTGTGTGCCCCATCCTAATTTGGGGTACCCCTCCCTTTACGGAGCGCAAGTGTTCAAGTTAGGTGCACAAGGTTGTGTACCCAACTTTAGGTTGTGCACTCCACTACAGTGGAGTGCACAAGGTCTATAAGGCCGTACAACCTATGTGTGTTGAGTTGAGTGCGCTCCACTCCCTTGGAGCGCACAAAGGTCAAGCAAATGCATAACCCTATGCACCCACCTTGAAAGCCATGTGTCCCACTCCCCAATGGAGTGCACATGCTAAAATTAAAACTAATGCACCTCAAGTGAGCGCATACCTACCTGCATCCTGCCATCACCAATCCTAAACTACCACATGTCCCAACTATTGTCCTCGACCGTAATTCACCCCATCTATTCGAGAAGGTGGTAATTGACATGGTGCGCTCAGCCAATCCCAAAGCTCCTAGAAAGAAAAAAAGTGCATGCACCATCTACCATATTTAATGCACATGTTTTAAAAGGGAAGGTGGCAGCCCTATTTTGCACCATCCACGCATGCAGAATTATCCATCGATGAGGTCGAGCATAGAGTGAAGTGTGGAGAACACAGAGGAGAAACACAATCCTAGGTAGAGGAGATTTTTACAGTTGAGAGATAAAATTAGAAAAATATGGCATCTACCAACTCTTCGACCCCTGAGACATCAATTGTTTGATAGAGAATTGGCAGAATTACTAGGGCATGGCCCATCGACAGGAAGCCAGGGAGGGTGCAGAACCCTAAGGCATTCGAATACTTACCTGATACCAGTATCAGTAGAGATATCACCGAGGAGCAAAAAAAAGAGGTATAGGGGGTCACTATTTATGCATTCAACCCCATGGAAGAGGATAACCAATGTCACCCGACGCTCCTAAGAGACCTCTACGCACGGGCCTATCGAGACAACACCAAGCCAACTCCTGTGTGCAACAAGTGGAGTACGAACCTAGGCTGATTAACCTATTCAAAGGTGTACCATTCCTATGATCTACTGGCATGGCTTATAGTCTCTTACGACTCTAGAGTGTGCACCATTCACAATTTCAAAGGCCAGGCAGTGGCCTGGGTGATGGCCGATAGAATTCGATAGGTTTTTGGCCTAGCCACCACTTCCAGGGTGGTGGATTTTAAGACATTGGCCCTCCAGGCCAATTATATGATGAATACTACGTTCCCTTAGAACCTGTTGAAGAGAGGGAAGATGAGGCCAGTAGATTTCCCCATCAAAAATTTCTTGCTCCATCCCTAGGTATAAGATTATGCCGACATGATCAATCTAGCATTAGGGGAGAAGGACTTGGAGCCAATCACTAAGGAGGTGATGTTTTTAATCCTCCAATGCAATAGAATGGATAAAACTCCTCTTTATCGATGGGAGGATATTATCAGTGATAATTTGGATGAAGAACTATGATTATTGCAAGAGGCCATATTGGTCGAGAAGAGGGAGATGCCTCCTTTTTCTTATTACTCATTTTTTATTCATTTGTTTATAGCACAATTGGATAAAGCCTTAGTGGCCCAATTGGGGGGAGTGAATGTGCCCACTGTAAGAGATCGGTTGTTGTGCATCTAGGAGGGATGTTCCAGTTATACAACCTTCTTCGAGAAGGTCCTCATCGTAGTGCACTTTCGGTTATGTGGAAACTTCCTAGACAGAATTGGGGTAGGAGTTAGAGATTTCCTACACAAGGAGAAAGTAGGAGATTACTTCTATGTAGAAGAATTTTCCTATATTAGGATATATGGATCAAAACTACCCTCGAAAGCACTACCATACCACTGCCCAACTTCCATTGCTATCTTGGAGATCACTCGGTAGATGGCCGAAGAGGTAAAAATCAGACATCTAAGGAAGAAGGGACCAGTGAAGTGGTTGCCCATTCCCTGCACAATGGGCCATTACACCTATCTTGGCCACTTTGTCGTACTATGGGCTATCTGGAATATGGACACCTACTATTTCCCAGAGGTCACTTGGAGGGCCTATGACCCAGATGGCCACCATAGAAGAGAAGTTACTGGCAAGTTGGCCCTTCTAGCAGTCACACATAGTGGTGATGATTTCAAAGATGCAATGCAGCAGGCTTTCAGGAACAACCAGACTTTGGACTTGGTATGGAGGATGCCCAAGGATAAGTGGCCTTACAATGAATTGGAGGCTTTTGGTGATTATAACACTCAACTAAAATTGCATCGAAGCTTGCTAGTGGATAAGATGGCCCCACTGGTCTCGGTGGTCCCTCCAAAAGAATTCGAAGACCCCACTCTTCAAATCGCTCAACAAGACTCTGACCTCTTCGAGGTCATGATGAAGATAGTTGATGAACATGCCAAGCTCCCTTCTTCTTCCAGTTCCCCTATTGCCACTTCAAAAGGGAAGGATTTGGCCATTGGTCCATCTCAGTAGACTGCCACATCATCGACACTAACTTTGATAAGCCCACAGGAGCAAGGCCGATTGGTAGAAATTCAATGTTCATTGTATTCTACCACCTTGGTGATAAATCAAGAAGAACATCAAGTATGACCCAAGGTGATGAAAAATATAACTCAAGCTGGGGGACTATCTAATATTTTGAGAGGCTATGAGGTGCAAAGCCCCATGTGGTCCCCTACTCACAAAAATTCTAGGACTGAATCCTCGGATCAAGGAGTGGAGAAGTTTATAATGGCAAGGGTCACTGACACCTGCCAGTTCACCGTCGATGAAGAGGACCAGATCCAGGATATGGAAGAACAAAGGTCCCCTAGCAAGGGGATAGTCAGGCATAGAGAGACAACTAGGCAAGGGGCCACTGACACATCTATTGCTACCTTTGAGATCCCTTTGCCACCTAGCATGAAGGAGGCCACTATCGATGTAATTAAGGGTGTCATAAGAGCATCCGTTGCACCTATTGAAATGATGAAATCCTAGATGGCCTCTCAAGCACAGGTGGCAAAAGCAATAGAGAAAGAACTCAAAGAATGGAAAGCCAAGGCTATAGAAGTAGGGCCATTACAGCTCAAGGTCAAGCAACTTTAGGGAGAAGTTGATAAACTAAGGATGCCCACTCCTTCCACTATGCAGACTAGTGTCCAACTCGGGTCAGCAGATGAACTTAAACAAGAGATGAAGGAGAAGATCCAAGAAAATATGGGGGATTTGGAGTCCATTATGATAGATATATATGTTGTGAGACATGTAGTGGGCCTCATCCAGAATAACCTACAACAAGGGAGACAACGAATAGATGCAATTATGCCAATCTATAAAAGGTTCCAGGAGAACTATGTGCCTATTTCTGGGTTATCGACCACTCTATCAGATGACTCTTTATGCTTCTTTGTAGAAGAATACATTAAGGTCTCCATATTTTTACAAAATGAGCAAAATTGGCTCCAATGGAACCAAGAGGTGGCAGATTCTGAGTATGAGGCCAACGATGAATTGGCCGATTGCAACCTCTCCATTGAGGACTTTGGGCGGGCCCTAGTCATTAAAGATTTTGTTTTTCAAAGGATCTAAGATTTTGATTTAGAATCTGGTGATAGGTTATCTAAATGCTTCATGGCTTTGGTGGAGATGGTAGACCACCTATGTGAGTTTACCAATAATAATGTACAATCGAGGCCATGCAAGATTTAAACCTGCTGCTCTTCTCCTTGACCTTTCATGATGAGGCTTGGGAATTCATTGACCAAGCCATTCAAAATCACAAGGTAGGAGTGGGGCCCACTTCCGCTACGACACGCACCAGGAGGACCACAGCCGCTAGCACAAGGTAGTACTAATGGGGATGCACAACCACCATCTGCATGAAAGGGAACATGGGCTACGTGCCCATTTTTGAATGCATCCCAAGTTTGGGTACAACAAGATTTTACAACGAAGTTGGTCAACCTGCACTATATAGAGGAGAACACCGTAGCAGCATTTTTCTTATCGAACCTTTGAGAGAGAAAAGCCAGGTATAACTTTGTCTATTATTTGAGTCATATTTTCCATTGTGTTTCTTGTGTCTATTTCTTACCACCCTTCCTTCTACCATGTCTAGGGATTACTAGGGAGCATTGTTCATTGTGATCATTTCCTATTGAATGCATTGAGTTGGAGACTCTTACGTCACTGCAATCAGGATGGAGAGGAGTAGCCCCTTTGTTACGTTATTCGAATGGGGTTTTATTGTAAATCATTGGCATACAGGACCCGAGCACTCTGTTGGGCCTACTTTATGTAAATATCTTTATATTAATACAAAATCCAACTCGATTCTTAGTTCATCTTCTATGTTTTATGGTTTGTGTGATGCTCATTCATGTGTTCTTGCAATCAAAACCTATGAATGATGCTTTCTATTTCTCTAGTTTAATCATTTTATTTACTTTACATTATTTGATTGGGATAAAATGAACTGGTTCCTCTTACTTTAATCTGTCTAAAGCCATTTATAAATTTGCTACGACTCTGTAATGGATAAGGCACCGGTCTGGGTTTTTATGAGTTCTAATATTGATAGGTTCGGTCACTAAAAATATCAAAAACAACTAAATAACATTTTGTCTGGCATAGTGGGCATGTGCATCATAAAGCATTAGTCAAAGAACCCACTGCTTGGGGTTTCCTTACCCAACCTGGTCGGTTTAGAGTTGTCTAAGGTAGTCTATTCCCAGGTTAATGAGGTGGATCATCCAGAATCCATAGTGTTGGTTGTGATTTTAAGAGTTTCCCGTGACGTGACAAATATTTTAAGGGTAAGCGAAAAAACTCCACAATAATTTTTGGCTCTCATTGCTGGGGAGGGACTTTTTAATTTCTTTTTGCCATTTTAATCACCTTTGCGACATATATATTTCTTTTTTTTGTGAGGTTATAGTTTTTGGGCTGAGCAATCTTAGCCAGAGAGAGTATTCCATTTTGCACCCAGTGTTGGCGACTCTAAAAATAAGGAAGCTGATCTGGCGACCATAAGACAAAGCAATGAGGAGCTCTACCCCGAACTATCGGACCACATAAAACATAAAAAAAGCAAAAGCACTCTTTGATTTCTGTTCCTTCCAGTAGTCATAGTAGTAATAGTCCCCCACATATTCCTCAAAATCCCTAAAATAGTACTTCACCTATTATATCTGCTGTCCCGAGGGGCCCAGTTCCACCAATGGCAAATCCACCTTTGAATAACTGGCGATTGAATAGGTATAGACCCTTTGTCTTACCTCAGGTATTAAACCCCTTACCCCCTAAGGCTCATAAATACTTACCTAAGTTCCTAGGGGACAATACCATGATGAGGGAGGATCACATGAAGGATTTTTGTATGCCATGGATAGTTTGGAGGTAGAACATGAAGATGTCGTCCTCCAACTATTTTTTCAAACTTTAGAAAGGGATGCTAGAGAATGGTTTAATAGCCTCCCAGTAGACACTATTGGGACTTTCCATGACCTGGAAGAAACTTTCCTTAGGAAGTATGGGGAAAAGAAGAATGAACAGTCCCTCTTAACTGAGTTGGCCACTATGAAAAAAAAAGAGAATGAGATAGTGGATGAGTTTAATAGACGGTTCACTAAGCTCAGAAACTGAATCCCCACTACCCTCAGGCCCAATGACAACCAATCTATCTATTTTTATAAGAATGCCTTCCTAGGAGATTTCAACTATGAGCTGAGACAACATCCGACACTTACTATTGATGCTTGTATGGAGAGGGCCATTGTGATAGAGAGAGACATGATAGATAGTGGAAAAATGAAGTCTATCTCCATGGATCCTAATCCTAGCCAATTGGATAAAAAAACAAGAAGGTGGGGTTTGGGATATTAAAGAAATCAGAACCAGAATCCATTGAGAAACTGTCCTCCTAGGTGACTGAAATATTTTTATCAATAAATAATCAGTTGTCCAAAATTGAGAGAGACAAAAATGATAGTGGGGAGCCCTCTCAGCACCAGGATAATAGTAGACCTCCCTTCAGAAGAAATTTTAATAGAAGTTGGAATAATGAGGGGGGCAGAAATCCAAATAACAGTTGGAAAAGGAGAGACGCCCCAAAAGATCCAGATGTTGTCCCAAACCCCATGGCCTCTGTCAATGTAGCATCTAATTTCCCATTCTTCTACCCAACTTGTGATGCTCCTCATAACCCTACTGATTGTGGTGTCTTCCATGGCTTGCATTCAAAATTCAATCTAGAGGAAGAGTCGGATGAAGAGATCAGAATAAATGCCTGTTGGACATGGGAAGAAACTGTTGACAGTCCCCCAATCCCAGAAGCTACAAATCAGTCATCATATCTTGATAGCTGCCCCACTGCCTTTGCCAATGATGATGTAAAAATTCTGAGAAGACCCCAAAATAACCATTTTGAGCAAATTAGACAAGGGTAAATTGACTCCCATAGCTGAAGAAGTTGAAACTTTGGAGAGAGTCCATGCTACCCGATTACGTAATAGGATTGTTCTTGATAAAGCTGATAAGAAAAATGAGGAGGAGCCTATAAATAAAAAATGAAATCAAGTGACTAATCCACCTCCTCCTCCTAAAATAATAGAGCCTATTAATACTGTTGTGGGGCCTAAAGGGATAGAATTTGACATAGGAATGGAATTGGCAAAGCAAAAAATTAATATTACTTTTGGGGAATTAATGACCATCCCAAAGTATAGAGAACAAATATGTAAGGCCTTTGGGTTGGCTGATCAAGGGGACAATCATGTCTTGGTAACCTCAAGTTCAAACCCACCAAGCAGAACTCCTACCTCTGTCAGGCCATTTTACATCTCTCTCAGGTATACATCTGGTTTTGGGGACCGATATGTAATCCATAACTGTATGCTTGACAATGGGGCATCTCACAATGTAATGCCAAAGCAAGTGGCTGACCAGTTGGGGTTGATGTGCACCAAAGACTCCCCCCTATTTCTGTCATGGATAATAGGCAAGTGCCTTGTGTGGGGATAATTACGGGTCTCCTAGTTTTCCTAGACCAATATCCAAAGAAGGGGATTGTCATGGATGTGGCAGTTGTGGATGTAGACCCATTTTTCTCCCTGTTGTTATCTAGACATTGGGTAGAGCAGTTGGGAGGATCGATTCAGTTAGATTGGTCATTTTCTACCATTCCCCTTTCTTCCAAAGAACAAGCCACATTAAGAAGAGAGCCCTTCAACAAAATATCAGTAGAGCTGATGAAGCCCGATAACACCACAGTCAATTTGGTTAGCTCTATAGAAGAGAAAGAACTAGGGGTTTATTCCATTTGGCACACCCCTTTTCTCAAAGAAGTACCCGATGTTGAAGGATTGGATCCTTTACTCAAAGCAGCTATAGATGCTGAATCAGATAGGGTTCTCACCACTGAAATGTGGACTTTAACATTTGATGGAGCCAAGTCATAGGCTAGGGTTGGGGCTGGTATTAATTTAACTGACATAAAGGGTAACTACCTGGGAGTACCCTATAGATTAGAATTCCCCTGTACCAATAATGTAGCAGAATATGAGGCCTTACTACTGGGGTTGAGGAAGGCAAAAGAACTTGGAATCAACTATCTAACTATGTATGGGGATGCAAAATTAATCATTCAATAGATAAGGGGGAAGTACCAAACTAAACATCCCAGATTAAAATAGTACAAACAAGTTGTCCTGGATGAGATAAGCAGATTTCTAGCCTTCAATATCTCACATATTCTGAGGGAGAAAAATCATGTGGCCAACCTACTAGTTGTAAATGCCTCTGGGGCAGATGACCCTAAGATTGACACTGAGTTCATGGATAGATTTCCCACCATTTTAGTTTATCACCCCTCTATCCCAGACAATGTAGTATACCTTCAAGTCTTTCAGGATGATGCAGATATAAGGGATTTCATGACAGTACAAAATCAGTTTGCAGGGGTAATATGTGATGAAGAGGATGAGGAAAGACTGCAACATGTTATAGGTACTCCCACTGAGGTTATACAACTAAAAACAAATAAAATACCTAGAGGATTAGTGGCTTTAGAATCCCTATTTGATGACTTTGACAAAGCCCATAGGACTGCACCCAGTGAGTTAGAAGGTGAGGAAGTCAACGTGGGGACAACCGATAATCCTAGGATGGTAAGAATTGATAGATCATTACCAGCTAAGGAAAATAAATAGTACATAGAATATTTAAGAAAAAATAGGGATAGTTTTGCTTGGGGGTATGATGAATTAAGAACATTCAATACAAAAGTGATGACCCACATTATTCCCTTAAAGGAAGGAGCCAAGCCCTTTAGGTAGAAATAGAGAAATTTCAACCCCACACTACACCTTGTCATGCAAAAGGAAGTACAAAAGTTGTTGGATGCTAAGATAATCAAGAAAGTGAGGTTCTCCTCATGGATAGCAAACTTGGTGTCGGTCAGGAAGAAGAATGGGGAGATAAGGTTGTGTGTTGACTTCTAAAATTTAAATAAAATCTCCCTCAAGGATAATTATCCCCTTCCCAATATGGAGCAGCTATTGCAAGCTGTGGTAGGGTCCTCCCGAATATCCCTGTTGGATGGCTTCTCAGGATATAACCAAATCCTAGTCAATCCAGAGGACCGCTTTAAAACTACCTTCACCACACCTTGGGGTACTTTCGAATACCAAAGGATGCCATTTGGGTTGATGAATGCTGGAGCTACTTTTCAAAGGGCTATGGATTTTACCTTCAAGGGGCTAATGTTCAAAATAGTGGTGGTCTATCTAGATGATATTACTGTATTCTCCAAGGACCCTGTAGACCACTTTTCTCACTTATCCCAAGTATTCCAAAGGTGCAAAGAGTATGGAATCTCACTCAATCCGAATAAATGCCTATTTGGAGCCACCCATGGTAAATTATTGGGACATGTAGTTTCAAAAGAAGGAATTAGTATTGACCCTGAGAGGACAAAAGCAATCGCACAAATACCACCTCCCAAGAGCCTCAAGGGAGTCAAGTCTTTTTTGGAAAAATTAATTTTTTCAGGAGATTTATTCCCAATTTCTTCGAGATTGCTAAGCCTATCAATGATATGATTAAGAAGGATGTCAAAATTAAATGGGAAGAGGGCAACCTCAAAGCTTTCCAACAGATTAAAGATGCTATTACTACTACCCCTATCTTGACTTACCCAGACCATTCAAAAAGTTTCAACCTGTACTCCTTTGCCTCAGACCACACTATAGCAGTTGTACTATCCCAAAAGGATGAGGAGGCAAATGAGCAGCCTATAGCATTTATGAGTTCAGGGATGAAAGGGGCTCAACTAAGATACAAGCCAATTGAAAAGTAGGCTTATGCCCTCATACAGGCCTTGGAGCACTTCAAGAGTATCTTCGGAGCTTGCAAAGTTGTTGCCTGTATTCCCTATATCGCCATTAAAGATGTTCTTACCCATCCCGAGCCCATAGGCAGTTCAACAAGGTGGATGATTAAACTACTACAATATGATGTGGAGTTCAAAGCCATAAAAATAATTAAAGGCCAAGGGTTGGCAAAATATATGGCCTACAAAGAAGAGCAGTGGGCAGACAATATTGTCTTAGCTCAGGGAGAGCAGCAAGAACCATAGTTAGAACATGAAAATTCTGAGTGGTATAAAGACATCCTGTTCTATCTAAAAGAACTGTCCTTATTTCTTGGGAAGACTGCTAGCAGAATAAGAAGTATCAAACAATAGTCTCAAAAATATCATCTTCAAGGAAGTCGATTGTACTGGAGACATCCAAGTGGGGTACTACTGTTGTGTGTAACTAAAGAGGAGGTTCCCAAGATTATCAAGGAATTTCACAGTGGTTTTTGTGGTGGCCACTTTGCACCTAAAGCAACAACCAACCAAATCATGAGAGTAGGGTATTATTGGCCATCTCTATTCAGAGACGTTTACCAAGCGGTCAGAAGCTGTTACAGCTGTCAAGTCTTCGCTAGGAAGAAAAGTTTACCTACCATGCCTCTACAACCAATTATTATTGAAACTCCATTTTCCCAATGGGGGATTGATTTAATTGGGGAGATCAATCCCAATTCATCAGGGGGACATAAATGGATCATCACTATGACCGATTACCTGACCAAATGGGTAGAAGAAGCCCCCCTGAGAAGATCAACAACAACTGCCATCATTAACTTCTTGGAGGAAAATATACTGACTAGATTTGGAGTGCCCAAAAAATTAGTGACAAACAATGCCAAGTATTTTACCTCCTATGAGATGGTGGATTTCTGCAATGAGTATAGTATTGAGCTGGCTCACTCTGCCAATTACTACCCATAGGGCAATGGACTGGCCGAATCTTCAAATAAGAACATCCTCACAAGAATCAAGAGGTCATTAGGAAAGAATAAGAGAGGATGGGATAGTGAACTCAAGCACGCTCTATGGGCAGATAGGCTATCAATTAAAAGGGCTATCGACATGTCACCATACGAACTGGTTTATGGAGAAAGGGTATTGTTGCCACCCTAGTTAGAGAGAGTAGCTCTCTCCTTGCTACTATAGGATCATGAACAACCAGATGAACTACAGAGAAGGATGGACCAATTGGTGAAATTGGAGGAAGATATGAGGGAGGCTATGACATGAATGATCGATCAAATGGGAAAAATAATAGAATTGTTCAACAAGAAGGCTAAAGGGTAGACCTTCACCATGGATGATGTGGTACTATATTGGGACCCAAAAAATGACAAGCCTAGGGAGAAGGAAAATTTTGAGCCTAAGTGGTTGGGGCCCTACCAGATTGCTAAAATAGTGGGGCAACATACTTATAGGCTAAAAGACATGGAAGGAGAGGAGTTGCCTATACCAGTCAATGGGCAACATCTAAATATTTTTGGCCCCACTAGCTAAAGTTTAAAAAAAAAAGTGTGTGTGTTAGTCCTGTGTTGGTCTACCCGGAGAGTCTAGAGTCCTCAAGTCGACATCTTCCATCCGCCCCCTTGTCCCAGTCAGAGCTGGTGTTGACTCCCAAAAAGCTAACCACCTTTTGGGAGCCAAATTCACACTTTTCCTTGGGGTGCACAAGGTGGTGCACCCCGAATTAGCCCTGTGCACTCCACTCTAATGGAGCACACTCAAAGTCACCCAAGTGCAAAGGATGTGCACCCCAAACTAGGGTTGTGTGCTCCACTTCATGGAGCACAAAGTACCCCGAGTGGGTGCACAAGGTTGTGCGCCCACCTCTAGCCCATGCGCCCCATTGGGGAATGGGGTGCACAATGTCCCTTAGGGGTGCACAAGGTAGTGCACCCCACCAAAATCCTATGCGCTCCATGGGGAGGTGGAGCACACAATAGTCCTTTGGGGTGCACAAGGTTGTGCACCCCATGCACTCCAAAGGAGTGGAGCACGCATCACTCCTTTGGGGTGCACAAGGTCATGTGTCCCACGTGCTCTAAAGGAGTAGAGCACGCACAAGCCCATGAAGGGTGCACAACTTATGCACCCCGAAGAAGTTATGCACTCCATTGTAATGGAGTGCATAATAGACCACAAGGGCATGCATTTCTATGCATACCCTAAAGCTCGATGTGCGCTCCATTCCAATGGAGCACACATAATCCCTTGGAGTGCATAAGTCATGCACTCCTCCTCCAACCAATGCACTCTACTCTCAAAGCGGAGTGCACAACCTCCATTAGGGTGCACAAGGTTGTGCACCCCATCTCGAGTCGGTGTACCCCTCCCTTCGGGGCATGCAAGTGTCCAAGTCGGGTGCACAAGGTTGTGCGCCTACCTCTGAGTTGTGCGCTCCACTATAGTGGAGCACATAAGGTCTATAAGGGTGCACAACCTATGCACCCCATTGAGTCGAGTGCGCTCCACTCCCTTGGAGCGCATAAAGGTCGAGTGGGTGCACAACCCTATGCGCCCACCTTGAAAGCCATGCACCCCACTCCCCAATGGAGCACATGCACTAAAATTAATATTAATGTGCCTCAAGTGAGCGCATACCTACCTGCATCCCACCATCACCAATCCTAAGCTACCATGTGTCCCAATCATTGTCCTCAACCGTAATTCACCCCATCTATTGAGAAGGTGGCAATTGATGTGGCATGCTCGACCAATCCCAAAGCTCCTAGAAAGCAAAAAAGTGCATGCACCATCTACCATATTTAATGCACATGTTTTAAAAGGGAAGGTGGTGACCCTATTTTGCACCATCCATGCATGCAAAATTATCCATCGATGAGGTCGAGCATAGAGTGAAGTGTGGAGAACATAGAGGAAAATACAATCCTAGGTAGAGGAGATATTTACAGTTGAGAGATAAAATTTGAAAAATATGGCATCTACCAGCTCTTCGGCCCTTGAGACATCAATTGTTTGATAAAGAATTAGTAGAATTACTAGGGCATGGCCCATCGCTAGGAAGCTAGGGAGGGCGCAGAACCCTAAGGTGCTTGAAGATTTACCTGATACCAATAAGAGATATCATCGAGGAGCAACAAAAGGAGGTAGAGGGGGTCACTATTTATGCATTCGACCCCATAGAAGAAGATAACCAGTATCACCCGATGCTCCTAAGAGACCTCTATGCATGGGCCTACCGAGATAGCACCAAGCCAGCTCCTGTGTGCAATAAGTGGAGTATGAACCTAGGCCGGTTAACCTATCCGAAGGTGTACCATTCCTCTGACCTATTGGCATGGCTCGTAGTCTCTTACAACTCTAGAGCACGCACCATTCATGATTTCAAAGGCTAGGTAGTGGCCCGGGTGATGGCTGATAGAATTCGATAGGTTTTTAGCCTAGCCACCACTTCCAGGGTGGTAGATTTTAAGACATTGGCCCTCCAGGCCAATTATATGATGAATACTACGTTCCCTCAGAACCTGTTGAAGAGAGGGAAGATGAGGCTAGCAGATTTCCCCATCAGAAAGTTCTTGCTCCATCCTTGGGTACAAGATTATGCCGACATGATCAATCTAGCCTTAGGAGTGAAGGACTTGGAGCCAATCACTAAGGAGGTGATGTTTTTAATCCTCCAATGCAATAGAATAGATAAAACTCCTCTTTACCGATGGGAGGATATTATCAATGATAATATGGATGAAGAACTATGACTATTGTAGGAGGCCATATTGGCTGATAAGAGGGAGATGCCTCCTTTTTCTTATTACTCATTTTTTATTCATTTGTTTATAGCACAATTGGATAAAGCCTTAGTGGCCCAATTGGGGGGAGTGAATGCACCAACTATACAAGACTGGTTGTTATGCATCTAGGAGGGATGTTCCAGTTATACAACCTTCTTCGAGAAGGTCCTCCCCATGGTGCACTTCCGGTTATGTGGAAACTTCCCAGACATAATTGGGGTAGGAGTTAGAGATTTCCTACATAAGGAGAAAGTAGGAGATTACTTCTATGTGGAAGAATTTTCCTATATTAGGATATATGGATCAAAACTCCCCCAAAAGCACTACCATTCCACTGCCCAACTTCCATTGCTATCCTGGAGATCACTCGACAGATGGCCAAAGAGGTAAAAATCAGACATCTAAGGAAGAAGGGACCAATGAAGTGGTTGCCCATTCCCTACACAATGGGCCATTACACCTATCTTGGCCACTTTGCCATGCTATGGGCTATCTGGAATATGGACACCTACTATTTCCTAGAGGTCACTTGGAGGGCCTATGACCCAGATGGCCACCATAGGAGAGAAGTTACTGGCAAGTTGGCCCTTCTGGAAGTCACACATAGTGGTGATGATTTTGAAGATGCGATGCAATAGGCTTTCAAGAACAACCAGACTTTGGACTTGGTATGGAGGATGCCCAAGGATAAGCGACCTTACAATGAATTGGAGGTTGTTGGTGATTATAGCACTCAACTAAAATTGCACCAAAGCTTGCTAGTGGATAAGATGGCCCCACTGGTCCTGATGGTCCCTCTAGAAGAATTTGAAGACCCCACTCTTCAAATCACTCAACAAGACTCTGACCTCTTTGAGGTCATGATGAAGATAGTTGATGAGTAGGCCAAACTCCCTTCTTCTTCTAGTTCCCCCATTGCCACTTCAAAAGGGAAGGAGTTGGCCATTGGTCCATCTCAACGAGCTACCACATCATCGACACTAACTTTGATAAGCCCACAGGAGCAAGGTCGATTGGTAGAAAGTCAATGTTCATTGTATTCTACCACCTTGGTGATAAATCAAGAAGAACGTCGAGTACGACCCAAGGTGATGAAAAAGATAACTCAAGCTAGGGGACTATCTAATATTTTGAGAGGCTATGAGGTGCAAAGCCCCACATGGTCCCCTACTCACAAAAATGCTAGGACTGAATCCTCGGATCAAGGAGTGGAGAGTTTTACAATGGCAAGGGTCACTGACACCTGCCAGTTCACCATCGATGAAGAGGACTAGATACAAGATATGGAAGAACAAAGGTCCCCTAGCAAGGGGATAGTCAGGCATAGGGAGATAGTTGGGCAAACAACCACTGACACATCTATTGCTACCTTTGAGATCCCTTTGCCACCTAGCATGAAGGAGGCCACTATTGATGTGAGTAAGGGTGTCATAAGAGCATCCACTGCACCTATTGAAATGATGAAATCCTAGATGGCTTCTCAAGCATAGGTGGCAGAAGCAATAGAGAAAGAACTCAAAGAATTGAAAGCCAAGGCTATAGAAGTGGGGCCATTACAGCTCAAGGTCAAGCAACTTTAGGGAGAAGTTGATAAATTGAGGATGCCCGCTCCTTCCACTATGTAGACTAGTGTCCAACTCGGGTCAATAGATGAACTTAAACAAGAGATGAAGGAGAAGATCCAAGAAAATATGGGGGATTTGGAGTCCATTCTGATAGACATATATGTTGTGAGGCATGTAGTGGGCCTCATCCAGAATAACCTACAACAAGGGAGGCATCGAATAGATACAATTATGCCAATTTATAAAAGGTTCTAAGAGAACTATGTGCCTATTTTTGGGCTAACGACCACCCTATCAGATGACTCTTTATGCTTCTTTGTAGAAGAATACATTAAGGTCTCCATGTTCTTACAAAATGAGCAAAATTGGCTCCAATGGAACCAGGAGGTGGCAGATTCTGAGTATGAGGCCAATGATGAATTGGCCAATTGCAACCTCTCCATTGAGGACTTTGGGTGGGCCCCAATTATTAAAGATTTTGTTTTTCAAAGGATCCAAGATTTTGATTTAGAATCTGGCGACAGGTTGTCTAAATGCTTCACGGCTTTGGTGGAGATGGTAGACCACCTATGTGAGTTTACCAATAATAATGTGCAGTGGGCCAAGGACCGTATAATCGAGGCCATGCAAGATTTAAACTTGCTGCTCTTCTCCTTGACCTTTCATGATGAGGCTTGGGAATTCATTGACCAAGCTATTCAAAATCACAAGGCAGGAGTGGGGCCCACTGCTACTGTGACACACACACCAGGAGGACCACAACCGCCAGCACAAGGTAGTACCAATGGGGATGCACAACCACCATCTACATGAAAGGGAACGTGGGCTACGTGCCCATTTTTGAATGCATCCCAAGTTTGGGTACAACAAGATTTTACACCAGTCAGCCAACCTGCACTATATAGAGAACACCGTAGCAGCATTTTTCTTATCGAACCTCTAAGAGAGAAAAGCTAGGTATTAACCTTGTCTAGTATTGAGTCGTATTTTCCATTGTGTTTCCTATGTCTGTTTCTTACCGCCCTTCCTTCTGCCATGTCCAGGGATTACCAGGGAGCGTTGTTCACTGTGATCATTTCCTGTTGAACACGCTGAGTTGGAGACTCTTACGTCACTGCAATCAGGATGGAGAGGAGTAGCCCCTTTGTTACGTTATTCAAACGGGGGTTTTATTGTAAATCATTGGCATACAGGACCCGAGCACTCTGTTGGGCCTGCTTTATGTAAATATCTTTATATTAATACAAAATCCAACTCGATTCCTGGCTCATCTTCTATGTTTTATGGTTTGTGTGATGCTCATTCATGTGTTCTTGCAATCAAAACCTGTGAATGATGCTTTCTATTTCACCAGTTTAATCATTTTATTTACTTTACATTATTTTACTGGGATAAAATGAACTGGTTCCTCTTACTTTAATCTGTCTAAAGCCATTTATAAATTTGCTATGACTCTGTAATGGATAAGGCATCGGTCTGGGATTTTATGAGCTCTAATATTGATAGGTTCGGTCATTAAAAAATATCAAAAACAACTAAATAACATTTTTTCTGGCATAGTGGGCATGTGCATCATAAAGCATTAGTCAAAGAACCCACTGCTTGGGGTTTCCTTACCCAACTTGGTCGGTTTAGAGCTGTCTAAGGTAGTCTATTCCCAGGTTAATGAGGTGGATCAGCTAGAATCCACAGTGTTGGTTGTGATTTTAAGAGTTTCCCATGACGTGACAGATCTTTTAAGGGTAAGCGGGAAAACTCCACAACAGGTACATTAGATTCATTCCCACGTTTACCTGAGAAGCTAGAAAATGTAAATTGTTACCTATAGTATTTGGCTCTGACTGTTTCAACAATTATTTTTGGCCTTGTAAAAAGGCCCTTGGTGGACTTACGCCTCTCAAGTGGAATATCTATAGGTAATTTTAAATGGGCTTTTTGACTAACCTGTAAATCATAACACTATAGTTTTGACACTCCCCGACAACGGTGCCAAAATGGTGAGTAGAAATTATGTTTAGAAAAGTCATTTTTTTACCATAAATTGTCAATCTGGTAAGTCCGTAATCTTACGAGTGTCATGCATAGTATACGCCTGTAGTGTGGGGGAATAAATCCTTTTATACCTTATTTAGTTTGGTGGGGGATGTTTGTGCATTTTTATTTCAGCCAAACCAAATAAACTAAGTGCAAAAAATTAATAAATAAATTACAAACTAAAATTAAAGTGCTGGAAAGAAAGTGCGTAAATAAAATGCAGGAAAATAAACACACAGAACTGAATTAACACAAAGTAGTAAATCTAATCTACTGAAAGTAAATAATAAAACTAAAATAAAACAAGGGAGGACTATTGTAAGGAGTGGACCCAAGCTCCCGCAAATAGTCCGCCTAGCTAGCTACATAGAGCTTGCTCAAATAAGAGTATTTGCACTCTTAATAAATTATATAAAGAATGAAATGAAATAGTTTCTATGTAAATTAATCATCTCTTCTTTCAGGGAAGACCTGTGCATTTATAAAATGCACAACCTTCCTCTGTTACAATTTTAAGTAAGCCTATTTTAGACTTGTAGTTACAGTGGATATGCAGTAAACATTACATCTAGTCAATTATAACAGTCACGTGCTAATAATAATATCCACACACTAATTTTACCCCCTTGTAGGATAAATCAAGCGTTTTCTATTTTATCAGAACAGAATACGTCTGATATTATAATCAGGTTGGTAATAATAATTTTTTTTGTGTGGTTGTCCATCTTAGTTGCTAATGAGAAATGGGTTATTTTCTTGGTTCATCACTTTGTCTGGTTACCCATATTGATCATTGGAAAATTGTTGTTCTGATTTATCTATGAGCGTGATAAAATAATGCTCACCTTACAAAGTTAACCGCCCAATCAAAAAATAATAAAGATACTTTATTCTATTTTAATAATACTGCATGATTAAAATATTTATCCTTTCTCTTCATGTGTAACAACCTCCTTAGCCCATTGGTCAATCGGTCAAAGTTTTCTTGGTCATATTAAGCATCTCCAATGTATGGTAGTAAGGCACCTCCAATGTATGGCAGTAAGGTACCTACTTTCTCATCAAGGCACCTACCTGTTGACAAGGTTAGAGTAAGGCGTCTCCATTGTATGGCAGTAAGGTGCCTCTAATGTATGGGAGTAAGGTGCAATTAAGGAACCTCCAATATATGGGAGTAAGGTGCCAGTAAGGCACCTCCAATGTATGGGAGTAAGATTCTAGTAAGGTGCCTCCAATGTAGGACATTAAGGCACTAGTAAGGCGCCTACTTGAGTAAGGCACCTACTTGAATAGTAAGGCGCATGCCTCAAGAGTAAGGCATATGTGTCAAGAGTAAGGTGCCTTCCCAATATGCCTTAGACTCATTGAAGTAGAAGCATGCCAGGTCCAAGTGGGATGTAGACTGGAAAACACTAGATTAGTAGCAAAACTTGTATTTATACACATATTCCACTAAAAACACCAGTTAAGCATAATACTGGATTTTTTATCAATTATATGCATAAGTTATATAAAAATATATTCCTAATGTTGATTAAACCAATAATAATTCCCATTAAAAGTGTATATAAAATGAGCATTTCTGTTGCTCATAATCCCACCATACCTAAATATTGTCACATCCTTGTGATAATAGCCCCCCAAATTTTTTTTTAGTTGTCTTTAGCATCTCTATTTTTCACACTATGGCACTAACGGAGGCATTGCGACACCAACAAAAGTTAGAAACATGTCTTGACTGATCACTACGGGAAAATGGGTAAATCATGACCACACTATTCAGACCAAATTACCACTACACTGTGTTTTTCTTCATTAAGCACTACGACACCAGTAAAAGCACACTACACTAATTTTGATAAATGCTGCTATGTAATTGCCCATATGAGCCTTCATGTAGCTATCATAGGACCACATTTTCCATTTTTGCACATTGGTCAAATTTGATGAGACCAAATTTTAAAATGAGTGTGGTCACCTGTCACTACGTTTACCCACATCTAGAACATATTTGATCCATATCTAGAACTTCCTTTGTGGTACGGAGTAGCATCATCTATATGTCTTCGTACAAGCTGGCCACCATTGTCATGATGCTAAATTTATTCATGCAAATGCCATAGCTCTTTTTTTTCAATTGTTCCTGGGGTAATGAATTTTTTCCATATTCAAGGTATGTCATGTGACTGAACTCTACTGGGAGATTTTGACAAAGAATTTATGGGGGCATCTATTGATATTAGCATAGAAATGATTTTTAAAATAACTATGCACATAATTAACAAAAAAATCAGTACATACCTAGGTGAATTTCGTAGAACGTGTTGTGTATGATGTTGATGGTGTGAAATGTCTTCATGCTACCTATAATCATGGTGCACTAGAAAATGAGATTGTTGGTGCATCTTGGAGAATATATATATATATATATATATATATATATTCTCATTTGTTCTGCCATGGAAGAAAGTATGCCTAGAACAGATCTTGGTTCATCATATTTGTTTTTCGTCATCTACATCAGAGAACAAAAAGTCAACTATAACAATGTGAACTGGTGATTTTAAATTTAGGTGGCCAAGCTAGAGAACTATCACTGATCTGTCCTGGGGATTTGGTGTGTTGTGTACTGGAATGTCTTCTCCACCCAATTGTTTGTGGGAAATAATTAACTCTTTGCATTGTGACAGCATATTTCTCCATCTCTTTGCAAAGGTGGCATTCTCCTCCACCATAGTGAGACTATGTCTTCTCTATGTATTTTTTCTCACATATTTTAACATAATGAAATCCTATCATAAAAAATTGTTGTAATTGAATCAGGTAACTACGTAGCCTGGCGTGCAAAAATTACGTTCCATGTACCACTACTAAAGGATTTATGACAGCCAAAAACTTTGAACTTTTGAAACACCAAGCTCGTCATCAACAACACAAAAATATTTTAATTTGGCTTTGACGTATCTTACAAGTGCTAACTCTTTGGATGCATTGCAAGGATCGCCATAATTAACAACTTTGTGCATCATTATTTTCTCACTGTGTGCTCCTAAACATTTCACTCTTCTCTTTTTTTTCAATTGATTTAGAATTTATACAACCCTGATACACATGCATCCAAATCAATATGATATCCTGCTCTAAATTATTTCCTTTGCAGGTAGAATTAAAGTAGCACTTACGATACTCTATTTTTTTCCTATACTGAGGATAAATAAATCCATCCATCATCATCTACGACATGTTTCGGGTGTTTAGGTGTGATGTTTTCATGAGACACATCATTGAGATTTATGTGTTGTTATTTTTGGCCACTACGAGTTTCGCTCATATGATTTGTCATGCTCAGGCACCATGTGGTCTTCTTA
The DNA here is from genome assembly GCA_028583015.1 of Wollemia nobilis. NCBI lineage: Eukaryota > Viridiplantae > Streptophyta > Pinopsida > Araucariales > Araucariaceae > Wollemia > Wollemia nobilis. Next base: position 5,593,152 of record JAQPPZ010016917.1, on the reverse strand, counting down.
CATATTTTTGACAACTGATTACTTTCAAGCTCCTCCCTTGCTTTATTTCGCTATCGGTTGGAGATTTCTCATTTCCCTTATGAACCAGGTTGGTCCTAGGGAAAGAGGATACTCTCTTCTAATAAGTAGCAGAAAATAAATCTCTACTTCTGATCTACAGTTTAATTTGAAGTCTTTTCAGCAAAAAATATTTTGTTTGCAAGAGATTCAAATTCACCCATACTCTCCTCCACTTAAATTGGTGATTCTCTCATCGCCAGTAACAAGTCCCTTTATGAAAAAATTCTATAGCCCTCTGATCATTAGGTCCCACACTGAACAATAGGTACCTCCAATCGAGGGAGAAGAAGTTTGAGCACTACTAGGTATAAAGTGGATTTGTCAATTTCTTCTCAAGGAAGGTTGACAGCTTCTTTTTAACACCCAACCATCATATTCTCCACAAATGTTTTTCAAATATATGGGCACCACTCTTTCTGGTGGAAGAGTGACATTGGTTATTGGTACCTTCCTCCAGGTGAAAAAATGCATTGTACTGGGCAGATTGTAGGCACTCTCTTCTTGGTGGGAAGTAAGTGCTTTTTTTTGCTTCACTGCACTCCTAATTGTAGGGCACGAGATGTCACACCCGTTAGGCCTAGTTTAAGTCAAATTTACCTATAGATTATGCTCATGGTTTTGTCTTGTAAAACTAAATACATGAAAGCAGGGAAAACAGGAATCATGACATCCATGCCTTTTAGGCCCTGGCTCTCAGGATGCCTGCAACTTGCATGTGGTTCATGATTTCTTGCAAAGTAAAAATACACAAAATTAGGAAAATAGGAGTCATGAAATTTGTGCCTGTTAGGCCCTAGCTCTCAGGATGTTTGCAACTTGCATGCAGTTTCTTGCAAAGCAAAAAATAAAAAGAAATTTTATGCTAAGCAAGACATGTTCCATGTGTTTTCTTTTGAAATAACTACAAACCATTGGGAGGATTTCACATGATATATATATATATATATATATATATATATATATATATATATATATATATATATATATTTTTTTTTTTATATCAAGAGTAAGACACCTTACTATGGGAGTAAGGCACCCCCCAAAATATTTTTTTTTTAGGAGTAAGGCACCTTACTATGGGAGTATGGTGTCGGGAGTAAAGCGTCTCCCGTAATTTTTTTTTGGTGCGTATCCTCCTCTCTTTTTTTGTGTGTGTGTGTATTCTCCTCTCTTTTTTAACAAATGTGTGAACATTCAAAAAAACTATTGGTATGGTATGGGGTCCGTTGAGAAGCAACACACCCCCACTAAAAAAATGAAATTCCATCCTTTGAAAATATTTAGTTTTCATTTTGCCATAGGGACCCTCTTGATGTTTTTCAGGTTTTAATTCCAAATTTTGCTTGCCTCTTTCTTCTTCAAGTTTTGCATATACCAAAGGCTTGCAGGTGGTTTTGATTTGAGTTTAGAATTTATTTGTTATGTTAGAATCATTATGAGTAAAGAAGATCTTTCACTAATATGTAAAAATGCAGGATACATATGAATAAATTCATTGGAGTCAACCTACAATTTCTGGAAAATTTGCTAAGTAATGAAAGCGTCGCGATTTCGCGACATTTTCCATTTTTGGAAACGTCGCGATTTCGCGACATTTCCATTTTTGGAAACGTCGCGATTTCGTGACATTTTCATTTTTGGAAACATCACGATTTTGCGACATTTCCATTTTTGGAAACATCGTGATATCGTGACATATTTTGGTAGAAAGCGCCAAGCGAGGGAGACGTTGCGATTTCGTGACAGGTTTGAGTCAGAAGCCAAACTTGATGAAAATGTCGCGATTTCGCGACGTGTTTTGGAAGAAAAGACCAAGTGATAAAAATGTCACGATTTCGTGACGTGTTTTGGAAGAAAAGACCAAGTGATGAAAATGTCACGATTTCGTGACGTGTTTTGGAAGAAAATACCAAGTGAGGAAAATGTCGCGATTTCGCGACGTGTTTTGGAAGAAAAGACCAAGTGAGGAAAATGTCACGATTTCACGACCTGTTTCATTTTCGCGACATCATAAGCAAAGAAGCTAAGTATGGAAAACGTCGCGATTTCGTGACATGTCGCGATTTCACGACAAGGAAGAAAGAAAGAAGCAAAGTGGGGAACACGTCGCGATTTCGTGACATGTCGCGATTTCGCGGCGAAGAAGACAAAATGGAAGACAAGTGCAGGGGACGTCACGATTTCGTGACATGTCGCGATTTCGTGACGAAGAAGCCAAAATGGAAGACAAGTGCAGGGGACGTCGCGATTTCGTGACATGTCACGAAATCGCGACATGTTGCGGTTTCGCGACAAAGAAGCCAAAATGGAAGACAAGTGCAGGGGACGTCGCGATTTCGTGACATGTTGCGGTTTCGCGGCTTAGAAGCCAAAATGGAAGACAAGTGCAGGGGACGTCGTAATTTCGCGACATGTCACGATTTCGCGACACGTTGCGGTTTCGCGACGAAGAAGCCAAAATGGAAGACAAGTGTAGGGGACGTCGCGATTTCGTGACATGTTGCGGTTTCATGGCGAAGAAGCCAAAATGGAAGACAAGTGCAGGGGACGTCGCGATTTCGCGACATGTCGCGGTTTCACGGTGAAGAAGCCAAAATGGAAGACAAGTGTAGGGGACGTCGCGATTTCGTGACATGTCACGATTTTGCGACAAAGAAGACAGAAAGAGTCAAGTGTGAAGGAAACGTCGCGATTTCGTGACATGTCGTGATTTCGTGACATGTCATGGTTTCGCGACAAAGAGGCCAAGATGAAAACAAAGTGGAAGAAACGTCACGATTTCGTGACACGTCGCAATTTCGTGACAAAGAAGTTTGGAAAAGGCAGCTTGAGGAAAACGTCACGTTATCGCGACACGTGTCAAAAGAAATCAAGCCGACATATAATGAGCATTAGGGTTTTAATTTAATAATATTAAAATGCTAATCCTGGTTTTGTCTTTTGCAGAAAGCCATCTGGCAGTTGCATACTAGCGGAAGTAATGGCGAAAAAGACAAAATAAGCACGGATCAAGCGAAGGCCGTCAGATGGAAATGTGAGATGCCAAGAATTTTTGGTCCATCCAGATTTTATGGATCTGGCCGCAAAGAGACTTTACGGTGACTAAGCAGCTGCCATTTTAATGGAATATGTCAAAAATTGACCGAAAAATGAAAATATCTACACACAGTTACCAAAATTTGCTCGATGGACGCATTTAATAGGAGAATTTATGGTGAAAGTAATGGCGTGCAAAGAATTTCAACTCAGAAGCGGCTCTGCGAAGATAAAATGTCAGAGAAACCAGTGACTCATCCAAATTTCTCCGAGGAATTAATGAGACGCTCCCGGCAGATGCACCAGAAATATGAAGATATTTACTTACGCAGTGCCCATTTATGGAATATATCGATGATCGGCCAAAAAATGAAGATATTTACTTGCGATTATGAGATGGATGAGAATAATATCAGATCATGCCTTCTCCATTTATGGCAAGTAACTGCACTAAGATTTGCAGAATGGTTAGGTTTTATCAAAACTCTATTTTAAAAGGGCTTATATTGTAAAACCTGGGTAGTAGAGTTTAAGGTGATAAGATTTAGGGTTTTGGAAGAAGATATTTTTGAAAAGATCAGGGTTTGTCCTGAGTCTATATATACTTCTTCCGGATGTAAATTCTGGAGGCGAAAACTTAGAATAAAAAGCTATTGGAGCAATTTCTTGCAAATCTTGTTTGAATGCTTTGTTCTGGACCTAGAGTTGGTGTAGTTTCATTTTCTGTGATAGCATGGCCAGGAGCCTAATCTCTTTCAGATTGCGATAAGTTCATCTTCTTTTGTTTTCGTTTCATTAAGGTTTATTTAATTTATGTTGTAGATCTGTGTTATCAAAGATTGGGTATGCTACTAGGCTTCATTCTTTTTATTGTATGCTAGGGAAAATTATAGATTTAAGGTTCATGCCTGTTCTAATTGCTCTGTCCTCACTGTGCGAGCTAAGCTGCTGGTGAGAGATACCAATTTCAACTGACTTTCCTTCTGTTTGTGATTTTCTTTCAGATCTATTTTATCTCTGTCTTATGCTCTTAGTGGAAGGTGATCTTAGAAAGCTGGACACTTTCCTCTTTGATTTGTTCTATTGTGAAGCTAACCGGTATAACTAAAATTGGTAGTTTTGGTTTTGCAGCTAAGTTAGGTAAACTTCTCTTTCCGCCCTACTCTACTCTCTCTGTTCCACCGATTGAATGATCCATTTTTATTTTCTTTAGAATTTGTCTTTTATTTAAAACTGCTAAAACATAAAGAGCTAGATCAAAGAACTGATTGTAAATCTGAGTGTCCACAAAGATAACCAATTCCAAAAACATTACTTGAACTAAAGTCCAGAACCCGTTGTAAGGTAACAGACGAGTCCACTTGAAACTATTCCAAAAGCAGAAAAGAGTGAATAGACATTCGACCCAACTCTGTAACTCACACCTTGGATATCCAGCAAGATCCTAAAGTGAGTGGGATTTATCCCTTATAAGTGTTATCGGGATTTCATGCTCATTCTTCATAGGGTGTGTATAAAAGTCGAACCAACATTTAAAATTGGCGCTAGAAGGAGGGCCGAACTTACGTTCTTAGTGCGCTTGGGTTGAGAAATATGATTGTATGTGGTATTTAACAAATACTGTGTTTTATCCAGAGTCTGGTAGCCTTTTTCCCTCCTCCTCAGCCTTTTAAAACTTGTTTGTTTGAGTTTTTGCCTAAACAGCAGAACTCAACACCAACATTTAAAATTGGCGCTAGAAGGAGGGCCTAAAGTTCAGTAGTTTGTTAAGGATTGTAAGGTTGTAAGTGTTGGTGAAAAAGTTGGATTCTACTTATAGAGTAACAAGGTCCCACTCCAGAGCTGGAGAGCTCCTTGTGCCTGAGTTAGAAACCCCCAGAAGAAGCGACCTCGGAAGGGCCAAGTCCTTGTCTGAAATAGTTTTGTCACCACTTGTAGTTACTCCAACTACAACTGAAAGTATCATCGTCAATCAAGTAGTAATGGCAAATTGGTTGGGTTCCACTGCCTTAAATATCTCGGGTGCAGCCCATGACCTGCCCAAAAATCCTGAGAGATATCTTCCCAGATACAAGCATGATGGAACTAGGACAGCGGAAGAACACCTAGTAGCATTCAAGAATGCTCTAAAATTGTTAAATGTACAGACATGAAGATGTGGCTTGCGAGTATTCCCTTTCACTCTCCAGGAGGGAGCTTACGACTGGTTTCTAAATCTCACTAACGATTCTATTACCAGTTGGAATGACTTGGAAAAGGTTTTTGTATCGTAGTTTGGTGAAGTGATAGATCCCAGTGTATTATATCAGCAATTTTCTGGTATTAAAAGAGAAATAAATGAATCTGTCAGATCTTACAATGTCAGATTTCAGAAGGCTTATGGTAGACTGACTGGTTATTATGTGCCAAATGCAGACCTGGCATTAGAAATTTTTAGGAATTCTCTAGATCCAATGACTTCTGTTTTCTTGAAAAGAGATGCCTCTATTACCAATCTAACAGAGGCTTACAAAGAAGCTTTGGTTCTGGAAAGACAGTTGGGACCTCAACCTCTGAATGCTCATCAAATTCCTTTGGTCACACAAGGTACCCCTGTCTTCAATCCCATACCACATCAGATGATGTTGCCAGTACATCAAACTCCACCATCAGGAAATCCATTGGCTGTAACACCTGCTAAAAATGTACAGAATCCGGATAAAGAATCTGATAACACAAGAGTTGAGGAAGTTTCAAGGGTGGTCCAAAAGTTGGCAAATGACTTTTTGACTTTCAAAAGGCAAGTGTCCACCGACGAAAACCCAAACAGATTTCCTTATCAACAAAATAGATTCACTCGGCCCCCATACGAACCCAATAAAGATTATAAAGGTAAAGGGCATGATGTAAATATTTGTGACTTGGCTTTGCCTAACTGGTGCAGGATACATGCCACTTCTCAGCATGGGGAATTGGATTGCTTGGAGTTCTGTAATGCCTTTGAAGCTCTATCTGGTGAGTTGGTTTCTCCTGAACATCAAAGAACTACGGATGCTCCAAGTTCATCCAAACATAGTGCAGCTATGGTGTTAGATTCTTTCACTTTCCCAGAAGAATCAGAGAATGTTGTGGAGCTACCCATGGATGAAGTGCAAGCCTTTCAATAGTACAGGAGGGACAACTACAACCTCAAAAATAGAAATCCGGAGCCCAACACTACATCTACCCCTCCGGACAACTCCCACAGTGTTCCTCCAGATCCATCTTCAAGCAATAACCCATCCCCACCCAAGGGAGGAAATCCGAGAGGACCAGATGCATTTGTCCCTCCACTCAATAAGGGATATAATATAGTGGAGGACATGAAGAAGATCAAAGCTAATATCACTCTCCATGAGTTAGCCCAAATTTTTGAACAAAGAGATAACTCTGATCAAAACATATTCTGAACCTACTACCAAACCTTTGGAAAAGGGAAAGAAGATGGCAAATGCAAATGTGGCCATGTATAAAGAGAAGACCGAAGTTCCGCCTTTTCTACTGACTGTCCGAATATTTGGGAAAAATTTACACAACTGTCTGGTAGATTCAGGTGCTTCAGCCAATGTCATGCCTCTAGCCATCTGTTAGCAGTTGGGTTTGACCCCCATGAACTCCGAGATGAGAGTCATCCAATTGGATAAGTCCGAGGTTAAAGTGGTAGGTGAACTTCAGAATATACACATCCAGCTAGCATCTGAGCCGAGAGCGCAACACAGAATTGACATTCAGGTGGTGGATATTCCTGTAGGATACGGAATGCTTCTGAGCAGGGATTGGTCAAAATCCTTGAATGGGTATTTGGCTACTGATTTTTCGCATATGTGGTTACCCTGGAATGGTTTTGCAAATCAATTAAGAATCAACAGAGAACCAAGATATAAACTCATGATCACAGAGTATAATGCCAAGAATGAGACTGCTAATCTTGTTGAGGGCTATTATATCGGGGTTTATAATTTGACAACTACTCAAAGGGAGAAACCGGTTAAAGCTCACCAAGATCACGATAATGAAGTTGGAATGCTTCATATTGATGGAACTAAATCTAAGCAAGGTTCTGGTACAGGGGCTGTTCTTAAAGGACCAAAAAATCAAACCGATTTTATGTCTTATCGCTTGCGGTTTCCCTGCACGAATAATTTGGCAAAATATGAAGCATTAGTACCAGGATTAAAATTTGCTTTACATTACTTTGATCATGCAGATACGAAAGCTCGTGTGTTGGACTTGGTTGATTTGCAGGGTGGACGACTTCAAGCCGTAGAGCATTTTAGTCGACACCAAGAGACAGTCAAGCGTTGGCTTGACGAGAGGGCCAATTCGAAGGCCTTCAATCATGCAGACCTGGTGTTTCTGTGGGACAAAGCCCATGAAAAGAAGCGTAAAAACACCAAGCTGCAACCTTTATGGATAGGGCCATACCAGATTGTCGAGATCCTAGGTAATAATGCATTTCGTCTACAGGACCTTGAGGGTAATTTTTTGAACCTTCCTGTTAATGGTCAATACCTAAAGCATTATTTCTCAGTTGTTCCATCCAATACATCGTTTGAATAAATCACAAAGACGTTGTAACATGTGTATATATTGTAAATAAGCTTTGAAGTAGTTTTATTTTATTTTATTTTGTTTGATTTTAAAGTTCTATGTTTTATCCTTTGGGGTCTGTACAAAGTAGTTTTATTTTATTTTATTTTGTTTGATTTTAAAGTTCTGTGTTTTATCCTTTGGGGTCTGTACAAAGTAGTTTGTTTTTATTTTATTTTGTTTGATTTTAAAGTTCTGTGTTTTATCCTTTGGGGTCTGTACAAAGTAGTTTGTTTTTATTTTATTTTATTTTGTTTGATTTTAAAGTTCTGTGTTTTATCCTTTGAGGTCTATACAAATTTCTTTTAGCTTTTAAAGCTTTGTTTTTTTTTAAGGTTTTGCCTAGGCAGCAAAGAAAGAGTCAGCCTTTTATTCTGAGTTCAAAATCCAGTGTTCATTTTGTTTTATTCTAATTAAGAGATAGTCTGCTTAAATTGAACAGTGGAACTATTTTGTTATTCAGAACAACGGTAGAAAGATAATTGGATTTTGTGTCTTGCTTGCCACAATTATTTTAATTATAAAGAAACTATTATATTGTTGGGTTGAAGAACTCCCAGGGAATCCAAGAAAAGTTGGTCGTAAGAGGGGACTCTAACTTGTGAAATTATTTAAGTGTCCAAAGAGGCTATCGGTACCCAGGCTTTCCAGATCGATGAAGAATAAAAAAGTTTTTGTTTTTAAGCAAGGCTTTCCAGATTTCGATATGTTTCAAAAGAGAGAGAGAAAAGGTGAAAATTTAGCAGGGCAACATAAAACTGGCACTCTTTTCTATACAAAAAAAAAAAAGAAGAAGTTATGTGATGAAAGAGATAGCCAAGGCTTCAGAAGATGTTTTCTTTTACCAAGTTGTAGATACCACCTCACAGTTGTGGATCAGGGTCATGAAAATCTAAAGAGTAACTCTGTCGGGGCTGTAAAAGGCTAAACTAGTAAACAGAGCCCTACTCGGTTTCCCCTTTCACAATCTAGAAAAGCTGATCAATCCAGAGTACAACATTCGAAGGCCCAGTCATTCTTGAAGAAAGTTTTATACGCTTATAATTGCACATCAGAAATCTTCCTTAAGTGATTCAACCTAGTATGTCCTTGGGAAATTTTAACAACTATAAGGTAGTAGTTAAATTATTTTGAAGAATATTTGTGGCAAAGCATGGTACATGGTCTATATTGTTTTGAAACTAGAGTCCTGGATTCTAAAATAGTGCTACTATTTTCCCCGTAGATATCGCCATTTGTTGAGAAGCAACACACCCCCACTAAAAAAATGAAATTCCATCCTTTGAAAATATTTAGTTTTCATTTTGCCATAGGGACCCTCTTGATGTTTTTCAGGTTTTAATTCCAAATTTTGCTTGCCTCTTTCTTCTTCAAGTTTTGCATATACCAAAGGCTTGCATATGGCTTTGATTTCAATTTAGAATTCATTTTTTAAATGTTAGAATCATTTACGAGTAAAGAAGATCTTTCACTAAATATGTAAAAATGTAGGATACATATGAATAAATTCATTAGAGTCAACCTACAATTTTTGGAAAATTTGCTAAGTAATGAAAACGTCGCGATTTCGTGACATTTCCATTTTGGAAACGTCACGATTTCGTGACATTTATTTTTGGAAACGTCGTGATTATCATGACATTTATTTTGGAAAGTGTGATTTCGCGACATTTATTTTGGAAACGTCGCGATATCGCGACATATTTTGGTAGAAAGTGCAAGTGATGGAAACGTCGTGATATCGCGACGTGTTTGAGTGAAGAAACGTGATGAAAATGTCACGATTTCGTGACGTGTTTTGGAAGAAAATACCAAGTGATAAAAATTTCGTGAATAGTTTTGGAAGAAAAGACCAAGTGATGAAAATGTCGCGATATCGCGACGTGTTTTGGAAGAAAAGACCAAGTGAGGAAAATGTCGCAATTTTGTGACATGTTTTGGAAGAAAAGACCAAGTGAGGAAAATGTCGCAATTTCGTGACCTGTTCTATTTTCGCGACGTCATAAGCTTGAAAGAAGCTAAGTATGGAAAATGTCGCGATTTCACGACATGTTGTGATTTTGTGACATGTCACGATTTTGCGACAAGGAAGAAAGAAAGAAGCAAAGTGGGGAACACGTCGCGATTTCGCGACATGTCGCGGTTTCACGGCGAAGAAGCCAAAATGGAAGACAAGTGCTGGAAACGTCATGATTTCGTGACATGTCGCGATTTCGTGACAAAGAAGTTTGGAAAAGGCAGCTTGAGGAAAACGTCGCGTTATCGCGACACGTGTCAAAAGAAATCAAGCCGACATATAATGAGCATTAGGGTTTTAATTTAATAATATTAAAATGCTAATCCTTGTTTTGTCTTTTGCAGAAAGCCATCTGGCAGTTGCATACTAGCGGAAGTAATGGCGAAAAAGACAAAATAAGCACGGATCAAGCGAAGGCCGTCAGATGGAAATGTGAGATGCCAAGAATTTTTGGTCCATCCAGATTTTACGGATCTGGCCGCAAAGAGACTTTACGGTGACTAAGCAGCTGCCCATTTAATGGAATATGTCGGCAATTGATCGAAAAATGAAAATATCTACACACAGTTACCGAAATTTGTCGATGGATGCATTTAATAGAAGAATTTATGGTGAAAGTAATGGCGTGCAAAGAATTTCAACTCAGAAGCGGCTCTACGAAGATAAAATGTCAGAGAAACCAGTGACTCATTCCGAATTTCTCTAAGGAATTAATGAGACGCTCCCGACAGATGCACCAGAAAGATGAAGATATTTACTTACACAGTGCCCATTTATGGAATATATCGATGACTAGCCAAAAAACAAAGATATTTACTTGCAGTTACAGATGGATGAGAATAATATCAGATCATGCTTTCTCCATTTATGGCAAGTAACTGCACTAAGATTTGCAGAATGGTTAGGTTTTATCAAAACTCTATTTTAAAAGGGCTTATATTGTAAAACCTGGGTAGTAGAGTTTAAGGTGATAAGATTTAGGGTTTTGGAAGAAGATATTTTTGAAAAGATCAGGGTTTGTCCTGAGTCTATATATACTTCTTCCGGATGTAAATTCCGGAGGCGAAAACTTAGAATAAAAAGCTATTGGAGCAATTTCCTGCAAATCTTGTTTGAATGCTTTGTTCTGGACCTGGAGTTGGTGTAGTTTCATTTTCTGTGATAGCATGGCCAGGAGCCTAATCTCTTTCAGATTGCGATAAGTTCATCTTCTTTTGTTTTCATTTCATTAAGGTTTATTTAATTTATGTTGTAGATCTGTGTTATCAAAGATTGGGTATGCTACTAGGCTTCATTCTTTTTATTGTATGCTAGGGAAAATTACAGATTTAAGGTTCAGGCCTGTTCTAATTGCTCTGTCCTCACTGTGCGAGCTAAGCTGCTGGTGAGAGATACCAATTTCAACCGACTTCCCTTCTGTTTATGATTTTCTTTCAGATCTATTTTATCTCTGTCTTATGCTCTTAGTGGAAGGTGATCTTAGAAAGTTGGACACTTTCCTCTTTGATTTGTTCTATTGTGAAGCTAACTGGTATAACTAAAATTGGTAGTTTTGGTTTTGCAGCTAAGTTAGGTAAACTTCTCTTTTGCCCTACTCTACTCTCTCTGTTCCACCGATTGAATGATCCATTTTTATTTTCTTTAGAATTTGTCTTTTATTTAAAACTGCTAAAAAATAAAGAGCTAGATCAAAGAACTGATTGTAAATCTGAGTGTCCACAAAGATAACCAATTCCAAAAACATTACTTGAACAAGTCTAGAACCCGTTGTAAGGTAACGAGACAGTCCACTTGAAACTATTCCAGAAGCGAAAAAGAGTGAATAGACATTCGACCCAACTCTGTAACTCACACCTTGGATATCCAGCAAGATCCTAAAGTGAGTGGGATTTATCCCTTATAAGTGTTATCGGGTTTTCATGCTCATTCTTCATAGGGTGTGTATAAAAGTCGAACCAACATTTAAAATTGGCGCTAGAAGGAGGGCAAGAACTTACGTTCTTAGTGCGCTTGAGTTTAGAAATATGATTGTATGTGGTATTCAACAAACTGTGTTTTATCTTTTGTAGCCTTTTCCCTCCTCTTGTCTTTTTAACTTGTTTGTTTGAGTTTTTGCCTAAACTAAAACTCAACACAACATTTAAAATTGGCGCTAGAAGGAGGGCGAACTTACGTTCTTAGTGCGTTGAGTTGAGAAATATGATTGTATGTGGTATTTAAAAAACTGTGTTTTATCGAGTGGTAGTTTTCCCTCCTCCTTAGCCTTTTAAAACTTGTTTGTTTGAGTTTTTGCCTAAAAAACGGAACTCAACACCAACATTTAAAATTGGCGCTAGAAGGAGGGCCTGAAGTTTAGTAGTTTGTTAAGGATTGTGAGGTTGTAAGTGCTGGTGAAAAAGTTGGATTCTACTTATAGAGTAACAAGGTCCCACTCCAGAGCTGGAGAGCTCCTTGTGCCTGAGTTAGAAACCCCCAGAAGAAGCAGCCTCAGAAGGGCCAAGTCCTTGTCTGAAATAGTTTTGTCACCACTTGTAGTTACTCCAACTACAACTGAAAGTATCATCGTCAATCAAGTAGTAATGGCAAATTGGTTGGGTTCCACTGCCTTAAATATCTCGGGTGCAGCCCATGACCTACCCAGAAATCTTGAGAGATATCTTCCCAGATACAAGCATGATGGAACTAGGACAGCGGAAGAACACCTAGTAGCATTCAAGAATGCTCTAAAATTGTTAAATGTACAGCATGAAGATGTGGCTTGCAGATTGTTCCCTTTCACTCTCTAGGAGGGAGCTTACGACTGGTTTCTAAATCTCACTAACGATTCTATTACCAGTTGGAATGACTTGGAAAAGGTTTTTGTATCACAGTTTGGTGAAGTGATAGATCCCAGTGTATTATATCAACAATTTTTTGGTATTAAAAGAGAAATAAATGAATCGTCAGATCTTACAATGTCAGATTTCAGAAGGCTTATGGTATACTGATCGGTTATTATGTGCCAAATGCAGACCTGGCATTAGAAATTTTTAAGAATTCTCTAGATCCAATGACTTCTATTTTCTTGAAAAGAGATGCCTCTATTACCAATCTAACAGAGGCTTACAAAGAAGCTTTGGTTCTGGAAAGATAGTTGGGACCTCAACCTTTGAATGCTCATCAAATTCCTTTGGTCACACAAGGTACCCCTGTCTTCAATCCCATACCACATCAGATGATGTTGCCATTACATCAAACTCCACCATCAGGAAATCCATTGGCTGTAACACCTGCTGAAAATGTACGAGAATTCGGATAAAGAATCGATAACACAAGAGTTGAGGAAGTTTCAAGGGTAGTCCAAAAGTTGGCAAATGACTTTTTGACTTTCAAAAGGCAAGTGTCCACCGACGAAAACCCAAACAGATTTCCTTATCAACAAAACAGATTCACTCGGCCCCCATACGAACCCAATAAAGATTATAAAGGTAAAGGGCATGATGTAAATATTTGTGACTTGGCTTTGCCTAACTGGTGCAGGATACATGCCACTTCTCAGCACGGGGAATTGGATTGCTTGGAGTTCTGTAATGCCTTTGAAGCTCTATCTGGTGAGTTGGTTTCTCTTGAACATCAAAGAACTGCGGATGCTCCAAGTTCATCCAAACATAGTGCAGCTATGGTGTTAGATTCTTTCACTTTCCCAGAAGAATCAGAGAATGTTGTGGAGCTACCCATGGATGAAGTGCAAGCCTTTCAACAGTACAAGAGGGACAACTACAACCTCAAAAATAGAAATCCAGAGCCCAACACTACATCTACCCCTCCGGACAACTCCCACAGTGTTCCTCCAGATCCATCTTCAAGCAATAACCCATCCCCACCCAAGGGAGGAAATCCGAGAGGACCAGATGCGTTTGTCCCTCCACTCAATAAGGGATATAATATAGTGGAGGACATGAAGAAGATCAAAGCTAATATCACTCTCCATGAGTTAGCCCAAATTTTTGAACAAAGAGATAACTTGATCAAAACATATTCCGAACCTACTACCAAACCTTTGGAAAAGGGAAAGAAGATGGCAAATGCAAATGTGGCCATGTATAAAGAGAAGACTGAAGTTCCGCCTTTTCTACTGACTGTCCGAATATTTGGGAAAAATTTACACAACTGTCTGGTAGATTCAGGTGCTTCAACCAATGTCATGCCTCTAGCCATCTGTCAGCTATTGGGTTTGACCCCCATGAACTCCGAGATGAGAGTCATCCAATTGGATAAGTCTGAGGTTAAAGTGGTAGGTGAACTTCAGAATATACACATCCAGCTAGCATCTGAGCCGAGAGCGCAACACAGAATTGATATTCAGGTGGTGGATATTCCTGTAGGATACGAAATGCTTCTGAGCAGGGATTGGTCAAAATCCTTGAATGGGTATTTGGCTACTGATTTTTTGCATATGTGGTTACCCTGGAATGGTTTTGCAAATCAATTAAGAATCAACAGAGAACCAAGATATAAACTCATGATCACAGAGTATAATGCCAAGAATGAGACTGCTAATCTTGTTGAGGGTTGTTATATCGAGGTTTATAATTTGACAACTACTCAAAGGGAGAAACCGGTTAAAGCTCACCAAGATCACGATAATGAAGTTGGAATGCTTCATATTGATGGAGCTAAATCTAAGCAAGGTTCTGGTACAGGGGCTGTTCTTAAAGGACCAAAAAATCAAACCGGTTTTATGTCTTATCGCTTGTAGTTTCCCTGCACGAATAATTTGGCAGAATATGAAGCATTAGTACCAGGATTAAAATTTGCTTTACATTACTTTGATCATGCGGATACGAAAGCTCGTGTGTTGGACTTGGTTGATTTGCGGGGTGGACGACTTCAAGCCGTAGAGCATTTTAGTCGACACCAAGAGACAGTCAAGCGCTGGCTTGACGAGAGGGCCAATTCGAAGGCCTTCAATCGTGCAGACCTGGTGTTTCTGTGGGACAAAGCCCATGAAAAGAAGCGTAAAAACACCAAGCTGCAACCTTTATGGATAGGGCCATACCAGATTGTCGAGATCCTAGGTAATAATGCATTTCTTCTACAGGACCTGGAGGGTAATTTTTTGAACCTTCCTATTAATGGTCAATATCTAAAGCATTATTTCTCAGTTGTTCCATCCAATACATCGTTTGAATAAATCACAAAGACGTTGTAACATGTGTATATATTGTAAATAAGCTTTGAAGTAGTTTTATTTTATTTTTTTTAAGTAGTTTTATTTTATTTTATTTTGTTTGATTTTAAAGTTCTGTGTTTTATCCTTTGGGGTCTGTACAAAGTAGTTTGTTTTTATTTTATTTTGTTTGATTTTAAAGTTCTATGTTTTATCCTTTGGGGTCTGTACAAAGTAGTTTGTTTTTATTTTATTTTATTTTGTTTGATTTTAAAGTTCTGTTGTTTTATCCTTTGAGGTCTGTACAAATTTCTTTTAGCTTTTAAAGCTTTGTTTTTTTTAAGGTTTTGCCTGGGCAGCAAAGAAAGAGTCAGCCTTTTATTTTGAGTTCAAAATCCAGTGTTCATTTTGTTTTATTCTAATTAAGAGATAGTCTGCTTAAATTGAACAGTGGAACTATTTTGTTATTCAGAACAACAGTAGAAAGATAATTGGATTTTGTGTCTTGCTTGCCACAATTATTTTAATTATAAAGAAACTATTATACTGTTGGGTTGAAGAACTCCCAGGGAATCCAAGAAAAGTTGGTCGTAAGAGGGGACTCTAACTTGTGAAATTATTTAAGTGTCCAAAGAGGCTATCGGTACCCAGGCTTTCCAGATCGATGAAGAATAAAAAAGTTTTTGTTTTTAAGCAAGGCTTTCCAGATTTCGGTATATTTCAAAAGAGAGAGAGAAGGTGAAAATTGAGCAGGGCAACATAAAACTGGCACTCTTTTCTATCACAAAAAAAAAAAAAGAGAAGTTATGTGATGAAAGAGATAGCCAAGGCTTCAGAAGATGTTTTCTTTTACCAAGTTGTAGATACCACCTCATAGTTGTGGATCAGGGTCGTGAAAATCTAAAGAGTAACTCTGTCGAGGCTGTAAAAGGCTAAACTAGTAAACAGAGCCCTACTCGGTTTCCCCTTTCACAATCTAGAAAAGCTGATCAATCCAGAGTACAACATTCGAAGGCCCAGTCATTCTTGAAGAAAGTTTTATACGCTTATAATTGCACATCAAAAATCTTCCTTAAGTGATTCAACCTAGTATGTCCTTGGGAAATTTTAACAACTATCAGGTAGTAGTTAAATTATTTTGAAGAATATTTGTGGCAAAGCATGGTACATGGTCTATATTGTTTTGAAACTAGAGTCCTGGATTCTAAAATAGTGCTACTATTTTCCCCGTAGATATCGCCATTTGTTGAGAAGCAACACACCCCCACTAAAAAAATGAAATTCCATCCTTTGAAAATATTTAGTTTTCATTTTGCCGTAGGGACCCTCTTGATGTTTTTCAGGTTTTAATTCCAAATTTTGCTTGCCTCCTTCTTCTTCAAGTTTTGCATATATCAAAGTAGGGCTTGCATATGGCTTTGATTTCAATTTAGAATTCATTTTTTCAAATGTTAGAATCATTTCTGAGTAAAGAAAATCTTTCACTAATATGTAAAAATGCAGAATACAGATGAATGAATTCATTGGAGTCAACCTACAATTTCTAGAAAATTTGCTAAGTAATGAAAACGTCGCGATTTCGCGACATTTTCCATTTTTGGAAACGTCGCGATTTCGCGACATTTTCCATTTTTGGAAACGTCGCGATATCGCGACATTTCCATTTTTTGAACGTTGCGATATCGCGACATATTTGGACTAGAAAGTGCAAGTGATGAGATGGTCGTGATTTCGTGACGTGTTTGGTTGAAGAATTTGATGAAAATGTCGCGATTTCGCGACATGTTTTGGAAGAAAGTAAGTGATGAAAATGTCATGATATCGCGACATGTTTTGGAAGAAAAGGCCAAGTGATGAAAATGTCGCGATATCGCGACGTGTTTTGAAAGAAAGTGCAAGTGATGAAAATGTCGCGATATCGCGACGTGTTTTGGAAGAAAAGACCAAGTGAGGAAAATGTCACGATTTCGCAATGTGTTTTGGAAGATAAGACCAAGTGAGGAAAATGTCGCGATTTCGCGACCTGTTCCATTTTCGCGACGTCATAAGCTTAAAAGAAGCTAAGTATGGAAAACATTGCGATTTCGCGACATGTCATGATTTCGCGACATGTCGCGGTTTCGCGACAAGGAAGAAAGAAAGAAGCAAAGTGGGGAACACGTACGACATGTCGTGGTTTCGTAGCGAAGAAGCCAAAACGGAAGACAAGTGCAGGGGATGTCACGATTTCGCAATAAAGAAGATAGAAAAAGTCAAGTGCGAAGGAAACGTCACGATTTCATGACATGTCATGGTTTTGCGACAAAGAGGCCAGGACGAAAACAAAGTGGAGGAAACGTCACGATTTCGCGACATGTCACGATTTCACGACAAAGAAGTTTGGAAAAGGTAGCTTGAGGAAAACATCGCGTTATCGCGACACGTGTCAAAAGAAATCAAGCCGACATATAATGAGCATTAGGGTTTTAATTTAATAATATTAAAATGCTAATCCTGGTTTTGTCTTTTGCAGAAAGCCATCTGGCAGTTGCATACTAGCGGAAGTAATGGCAAAAAAGACAAAATAAGCACGGATCAAGTGAAGGTCGTCAGATGGAAATGTGAGATGCCGAGAATTTCTGGTCCATCCAGATTTTACAGATCTGGCCGCAAAGAGACTTTACGATGACTAAGCAGCTGCCCATTTAATGGAATATGTCGACAATTGACTAGAAAATGAAAATATCTACACACAGTTATCGAAATTTGCCGATGGACGCATTTAACAGGAGAATTTATGGTGAAAGTAATGGCGTGCAGAGAATTTCAACTCAGAAGCGGCTCTGCGAAGATAAAATGTCAGAGAAACTAGTGACTCATTCTAAATTTCTTTGAGGAATTAATGAGACGCTCCCGGCAGATGCACCAAAAAGATGAAGATATTTACTTACGCAGTGCCCATTTATGGAATATATCGACGACCGGCCAGAAAATGAAGATATTTACTTGCAGTTACAGATGGATGAGAATAATATCATATCATGCCTTCTCCATTTATGGCAAGTAACTGCACTAAGATTTGCAGAATGGTTAGGTTTTATCAAAACTCTATTTTAAAAGGGCTTATATTGTAAAACCTGGGTAGTAGAGTTTAAGGTGATAAGATTTAGGGTTTTGGAAGAAGATATTTCTGAAAAGATCAGGGTTTGTCCTGAGTCTATATATACTTCTTCCGAATGTAAATTTCGGAGGCGGAAACTTAGAATAAAAAGCTATTGGAGCAATTTCCTGCAAATCTTGTTTGAATGCTTTGTTCTGGACCTGGAGTTGGTGTAGTTTCATTTTTCTGTGATAGCATGGCCAGGAGCCTAATCTCTTTCAGATTGCGATAAGTTCATCTTCTTTTGTTTTCGTTTCATTAAGGTTTATTTAATTTATGCTTGTAGATCTGTGTTATCAAAGATTGGGTATGCTACTAGGCTTCATTCTTTTTATTGTATGCTAGGGAAAATTATAGATTTAAGGTTCAGGCCTGTTCTAATTGCTCTGTCCTCACTGTGCGAGCTAGGCTGCTGGTGAGAGATACCAATTTCAACCGACTTCCCTTCTGTTTGTGATTTTCTTTCAGATCTATTTTGTCTCTGTCTTATGCTCTTAGTGGAAGGTGATCTTAGAAAGTTGGACACTTTCCTCTTTGATTTGTTCTATTGTGAAGCTAACCGGTATAACTAAAATTGGTAGTTTTGGTTTTGCGGCTAAGTTAGGTAAACTTCTCTTTCTGCCCTACTCTACTCTCTCTGTTCCATCGATTGAATGATCCATTTTTATTTTCTTTAGAATTTGTCTTTTATTTAAAACTGCTAAAACATAAAGAGCTAGATCAAAGAACTGATTGTAAATCTGAGTGTCCACAAAGATAACCAATTCCAAAAACATTACTGAACAAGTCCAGAACCCGTTGTAAGGTAACAGACAATCCACTTGAAACTATTCCAAAAGCGAAAAAGAGTGAATAGACATTCGACCCAACTCTGTAACTCACACCTTGGATATCCAGCAAGATCCTAAAGTGAGTGGGATTTATCCCTTATAAGTGTTATCGGGATTTCATGCTCATTCTTCACAGGGTGTGTATAAAATTCGAACCAATAGGGTCTCTCCCATGTCAATGTCTAATCTAGTATCACAAATGTGAGGCATTGTAAATGGAGCCCATCGATTGTTTCTCAAACATTTCCTTGGCATTCTATTCCACTCTTGGTGTAGCATCTCTGACTCTATTTATTATTTAGGCTATAACAGTCATGCATCTTGAAACAAAATTTCTCCCAAGTTCCACAACCACCTTAGGCTGGAAGCCTTTCACTTGATCAGGGTTACTTAGCTTACCTTCGGGTGCTTATGTTGCCAAGGAAAAACTCTGCTTTCTTTCTTCTGTTTGTACTAGATTCTACACGATTGAGGTGCACAAGATGGTTAGTATGGTGCTATTACAAACTCCATATATGAATCTCAATTTAGGAAATATTCATAGACAACTCCTTATTTGTCTACATTGCACTTGATGTTGTCCTGCAAAACATTAAAAAAAAATCTAAACTAGATGTATTAAAATATAATTCTAACTATTTTTTAATTTTTTTTAAATGAACACTTTAAACAACATTCTTTGTGTTGTTGGTGGCAATGATGAAGGTGGGGTCTACCCCACGTCTATATCTGAACTAGTCTTCTAAAAATCATCTCCTTCTTTATCAACTAGTTTGATATGTTATAGCATGAGAAGAGTATTTTACCCCATGGCCTTAAAACCAAACTTTTTCAAATTAATGGTAAAATGCGTAGGCTAGAAAATGACTATTTGTAGCTAGTAATTTGGAGAAAACATGGCATAGCAGTATTTTAAAAACACATGCTAGTTTCTGATTCACCAGGTCGCCTTAGGTGCAAGTGAAGAGTGTACTTCATAACAAGATGTTCTTTAAATTCACCTCTATCATCTTTCCTACTACTAATGCTATCATTAAAAGAATTTACCAATATGCTACAAAGTTCCAAGCCTATAAAAAATTTTAAATTATTAAAACTAAGCTTTTGGAGGTATAATTCTGCAATGATTTTTGTATAAAAACACATCCCTAAATATTTTCAACTATATCAGACCTAGGTTGTGCTATTTCTATGATCTCTTGAAACTATTCAGAATATGATGAAAATCCTTCATTGCCTGATTTTCTAATTTTTCAACACATTTTATTTTACACTTAATACGGTACATCAGGTTCATTCCCACGTTTACCTAAGAAGCTAGAAAATGTAAATAGTTGCTTATGGGATTTGGCTCTGACTATTTCAGTAACTATTTTTGGCCTTGTAAAAAGTCCCTTGGTAGACTCACGCCTCTCAAGTGGAAGATATACAGGTAATTTTAAATGGGCTTTTTGACTGACCTATAAATCATAACACTACAGTTTTGACACTCCCCGACAATGATGCCAAAATGGTGAGCAAAAATTATGTTTAGAAAATAGTCATTTCTTTTACCATAAATTATCAATCCAATAAGTCCATAAACTTATGAGTTTCATGCATAGTATATATTTGCAGTGTGGGGGAATGAATCATTCTATACCTTATTTAGTTTGGTGGGGGATGTTTGTGCATTTTGATTTTAGCCAAACCAAATAAACTAAGTGCAAAAAATTAAATAAATAAATTACAAACTAAAATTAAAGTGCTAAAAATAAAGTATGAAAATAAAATGCAAGAAAATAAGCACACAGAACTGAATTAACACAAAGCAGTAAATCTAATCTACTAAAATCAAATAACAAAACTAAAATAAAATAGGGGAGGACTACTACAGGGAGTGGGCCCAAGCTCCCGTAGATAGTCCACCCGACTAGCTACGTAGAGCTTGCTTAAATAAGAGTATTTGCACTCTTAATAAATTATATAGAGAATAAAATGAAATAGTTTTTGTGTAAATTAATCATCCTTTATTTCAGAGAAGACCTATGCATTTATACAATGCACAACCTTCCTCTATTACAATTTTAGGCAAGCCTATTTTAGACTTGCAGTTACAGTGGATATGCAGTAAATATTACAACCAATAAATTATAATAGTCATGTGCTAATAATAATAGTCACGTACTAATTTTACCCCCATGTAGGATAAATTAGGTGTGTTCAATTTTATCAGAATATAATGTCTGATATTATAATCAGGCTGGTAATAATAAATCCATTTGCATGGTTGTCCATCTTAGTCGCTAATGAGAAATGGGTTATTTTCTTGGTTCATCACTTTGTTTGGTTACTTGTTGGAACAAAATCTGCCTTGGGTTGTTTAGTTGCACCTTAGATTTTGTCAACATTGAAAAGACGAGAAGGTTTGAGACTTTTTGCCTGATCTCCAGAGAAGGCTGGTTCCTTGAAGTTTTTTATGGGAAAATGGGAAGGAAGTAGTACTGAAAGAGAGGGAAATATAGCCAAAGCTAGATCTAATATATGGTGCAGATTAGACAACAACGAAGACAGATTTACTTACTTCTATCCAAAGCATTTAAACACATTTCCATGCAAAAATTATATAATTTCAGATATGATTTCTAATATTTCGTTTAACATGCATATATATTAGATTCTCATTCCAGCAATATGATTTATGTATTGCAAAAATTCAGATATAAGAACAAACTCAATTTACAATTCAATATTGTAAGCAAAAATAAAGAACATTAATACATACACTTGCACGATATGAACCAGAAGCCAATGGGAGATGTGATTTTATTGCTTGTATTCGAAGTACATGCATTCAGTCTTGTAAACATCCAAGAGCCGACCCTTTTTTTTGGAGTCGCTCACCCCTATATATACCCTAAAAGAGTATCTTTTTCTAAGTACATCTTACTATTTTACAAGCAATCATCTGCAGTTTCTAATAATACACAAGTCTTCTATGAATTAGATATCTTCTCTGCAGATTAGATTCTAAATGAGCCTGTCACATTTTCAATCATCTGGCAAGCCTGCTCTATCCTAGATTTTTGATAATCATGTCAGAAATCACTTCTTGGTGTTAGTGCATGCCTTTGATTGCCAAAAATACATTTTATTCCTTTACAGCTAGTGTGTCGCGAAATCACAACATTATTTCCTTGCTTTGCTCTTTTGCTGCCTCCAGCCGCGAAAATGAGACATGTCACGAAATCGCGACATTCTTTCCTTGCTTTGCTCTTCTGTCGCTTCCAGCTGCGAAAATGAGACATGTCACGAAATCGTGACATTCTTTCCTTGCTTTGCTCTTCTACCGCTTCCAGCCGCAAAAATGAGACATGTCACGAAATCGCGACATTCGTCTCTTGCTTTGCTCTTCTACCGCTTCTAGCCGTAAAAATGAGACATGTCGTGAAATCATGACATTCTTTCCTTGCTTTACTTTTCTGTCGCTTCTAGCCACGAAAATGAGACATGTCGTGAAATCGTGACATTCTTTCCTTGCTTTTCTTTTTTGTCGCTTCCAACCGCGAAAATGAGACATGTGAAATCGCGACATTTGTCTCTTGCTTTGCTCTTTTGCTGCCTCCCACCGCGAAAATGAGACATGTCACGAAATCACGACATTCATCTCTTACTTTGCTCTTCTGTTGCTCTTAGCCGCGAAAATGCAACATGTCGCGATATCGTGACACTTTTGCCTCCTTGCTCCCTTTTGTTGCTCTTAGCCACAAAAATGCAACATGTCGCAATATCGCAACACTTTTGCCTCCTTGCTCCCTTTTGTTGCTCTTAGCCGCAAAAATGCAACATGTCGCGATATCGCGACACTTTTGCCTCCTTGCTCCCTTTTGTTGCTCTTAGCCGCAAAAATGCAACATGTTGCGATATCGCGACACTTTTTCCTCCTTGCTCTTTCTCTTTGCTTTTGCTCGCGAAAATGCAACATGTCGCGATATCGTGACACTTTTCCTCCTTGCTCTTTCTCTTTGCTTTGGACCACAAAAATGCAACATGTCGCGATATCGTGACACTTTTTCCTCCTTGCTCTTTCTCTTCACTTTGGACCGCGAAAATGCAACATGTCATGATATCGCGACACTTTTTCCTCCTTGCGGTGTTTTGCTTTTTCTTTGATCTTTAGCATATGGGCCACTTCGATCTTCTTGGAAAATATGCAAAAAGGTGCATCGGCTATTTTTTTGTAGTTAGTCACTTTTTGACTAACATTCTTGGAGCCTTTCGAGGGATTTTTTGCTTGCAAAAATTTTGAACCAGACCTTCATCCATTGGTAAACGGAGTCAACAACGCAGTTGTAAAAAGAATCTTTCGGATAAAGACAAAGAACAAAGGAAAATGCACTTAGATTTAAAGTGAACATTACCTCGTCTAAACTCCCTTTATACCTTAGTATCTCTATTAAAAAAAAATGTCAACTTCTGATTGGCCTAAATTTTTTTGTTAAGGCCGAAAAACGATAATATTTACAAATATTGTCTAAATATACTTATATTATACTGTACATATAATTCCTTTTCTGCTTTCTCAACAAAAATATAACTTTAGGTGAAATACATTCACCATGATGGGAAGAACCAATCCATCTTGATCTTTCAACTCGAAAGCATTGAACTGTTTCTCTGAAACAATTTCAAATGGTCCCTCCTAGAAAGCATCGAATTTATCATGGTTACCTGGCTTAGCTTTCTTTACATTCCATTTCAAAACCAAGTCTCCCACTCTAAATTTTTGGCAGTTATCTTTTTGTTGAACCATCCTTCAGTATCTGCCATATGCTTCTGATAGTGATTGTATGATTGCTCTCTTTGTTCTTCTAACTATAAGAGTTGCATTACTCCTACAATTGTGTGTAGAATTTGGTCAATCTGAGGTAGCGGATAATGATATTTGAGTGATGCTATGTTTAGATTTATAAAATCTACACATAATATGATATCTCCATTTTTCTTCCTGACTGGTACCAAGTTTTCCACCCAGGTGGAGTGTTTAACAAGGTATACTATTTTAGCTTGAAGGAGTTTTAGCAGTTCTTATTTCATCAAATATTCTATCTTTGGATTCACTGGTCTTTGATTTTGCCTAAAAGGCTTAGCTCCTTCTTCTGATTCTATGGTATGTTGAATAACATCTTTATTATACACTTTTAGATCACTATACACCCAAGCTATGATGTCAGGGAATTTTTTACACAATTCTCTGATCTGGTTCACTTTCTCTTCTGTACAACTGATTCCAACCTTAATCATTTTGCCTGGCTCCAACTCTACATCTTTGTATCTTCGTTTATCGACCTTGATTTTCCGACCAACTTGCTCTATCATTGTTATCAAACAGGATTTCAAGGGTGATGAGACCCTTAGGAATATGATTGTTTTTTAACTGAATAATATCCTCTTCCTCTTCATCCTGCAGATCCCTGTTGGCTGAGCAATTCATTTCATGGATTAAGAAATCCAGTATCTTTTCATCATTTTTAAAAACTTGCCAAAAAATATTTTTATCAGGCACTGAAGGCCTTTATATAAGTCTAACAGTTTTAGACTTCTGAATAACATTACTTATAGGACAAAAATTAGCTCCCACTGAAGCTAACAAATCTGCATGGGTATTCTATTCTCTAGGGATAAACTTTATATTTAGGGCCTCAAGGGCCTCTAAGAGATCCCACACTTTGTTCCCGTAAGCCTTCAAATAATGTTTTTTACTTATACATTTTTTGGTGACTTGATTCACAATAAGTTCTGAATCTCCATAGATGAGTAATTGTTTGATTCCTAATTTCTCAGCCTTTCTTAAACCTAAGCACAGGGCCTCATATTCTACTGTGTTATTGGAGCACCTCCAAGTCAACCTGTAAGAGAAAACCTTTTCCTCTCTGGTGGTAGAAATCAAAACTATTCCGACACCAGCTCTATTCTTGCACCTAGCCCCATCAAAGAAAAGCTTCCACAATTGATTCACAGAACCATCCTTTTCTAGGGAGGGTATCAATTTTCTTTTTGGTTTCTCAATAGAATAGTTTCCTATTTCTGTTTCTATCATGGCATTAAAATTTTGTAGAGAAAAATCGTCCTCGACTTGGAGCTCTTCTAATGTTTCTTCCATTAGATCTTCTATTGTTTCTTCAGTCATCATATTTACACGGTCAGTTTCACCAATATTTTCTACATGAAATGTAGATGGTTTCTCATTAAAAATCTTGACCCTTCTACCTTTGAAAGGTATCTCCAAATGAGAATAATCTAAGGATAAGTATCCTCCTATCTTCGTTGTGAACTCTCTAGATAGACACATACAAAAATAGGGCTCCAAGTCTACGACTACTACCTCTTGTATGATTGTCATCTGAGGCATTTTATGCAGCCGTATGGGAATATCCTTTATCACTCCTACAGTTTTTATTGGAGTACCATCTAACCGTAGGACGCCTACGCTGCTCCTAGTGTACTCCATTCCCATAATATCACATACTGCTTTGGGTATCACAGTGGTAGCAGCGCTTGAATCTATCATGCAGTTGTGGACAACCCATCCTTCCATTTGAAGGGACAAATAAAAGGGTGGTGTCCTGTTCTTCCCAATGGCATACGTCAAGTTCGTTAGAACCATTTTTGAATATGATGCAGTCCTACCTCCATTTTTCATTGTTCTTAGGGATTCCTGTAGGAGATCGATTTGACCTGGGATTTGAAGAGCATCATACATACTTGCCTTAGAAGGAGTCTTTTTCATTTCCTCTACTATACCGAATGTAGGTGAATCAACTATTCTTTCTCTTTCTTTGGCAAAAGTTTCATATTTATTTTTGTATCCCTGGGTAGCTTCAATTCTTTGCCTTTTTGTCAGTGAGGGGAATCTCAACCTTTCCCTAGCATGTTCTTGGGTTTCATTTTCCCCTCGAGGAATAAATTCTTTGTGTGTTTCTTGCCCTTGACTTTTGGCTGGAAAATGATATTTTCTTTCCTGAGGGAGACTTCCCTTAGGAGTTTCTTTGGGAACTTCCTTGGGAGCAGGGGAAACATTCAATGGTTGAAGCTCTTTAGGGTCTACTTGCAGTGGTTGTCAAAACTTAAACTTGTTCTACTGTAGGCATCATGAAGTTGTGGTCCTTCTCTCTAATTATATTTACATGGCCTTTCATTTTTTCTTTACTCTTTTCAACTGCTATACTTTGTACATAATGCTGGTGTATCATACACGAACTTTCCCCATGTGGATCGTTACATGTAGTACACCAAAAGTTAAAATCAGTGGGAGGCTCTTCGGCCTCCACTGTCTCATTTGTATATACTGTGCTCGGTCTCTCTTGTACCCTTCCACTTGTCGAAGCACCTTCCTTTTGTATCTGTGGAAATCTTCTTGCTTGGATATTTCGTTCAACATCTCTCTTTTTCATGGATGCCATTTCATTTGAAAATGTCTTAATTGTATCAATTATGGTCGTATATTGATCATTGGCGGGAGCTGATGCAAGGGGTGTAGTTGGTAATGCAAGGAATGTAGGAGGTGCGACTATAGATGGGAGAGCCTGTGTTGATGGGAGTACAGGCATTTTATAAATTGACGCTTGGGAAAGCTCTGGTACAATTGGCAATATACTCTTTGATTGATATCTTTTTGTAGATATGAGATCAGCTTCGCCCTTTGCTACCTCTAAATAGATCCCAGGAAAAGTGGTTACACGAGATTGCCTTATTATCATACTGAGATCTGAATCAAAATCCCTTAAGTAATAGCATATAGCTTGTTCTTCCATGGGTTTTAGGCCCTGCGGTACTCTATCACGAGTTCTGGTAAATCTGATGTTGAAATCCTGGATTTCTTCTCCTGGATGCCTCTCGATGACAGTGAATTGATTTAGCAATATGAAAGGATCTGCATGTATGTTAAATTCATCGACCAGACAGTCGACAAGAACTGCTCAAAAAGTAATGGATCTAGTGGGGAGCGCACTGTACCAATAGAGCATCTTTCCCTTCAAAGATATAACCAGCAATCTGACCATTACATCTTCCTGAGTGATATTGTAAATAGATGCTAGCGATGATACATCTAGACAATGCTCATCTACTGTTTTGCCTGTTCCGTCAAAAGTTGGCAATGCTTTTAGTGTAGCTTATGGAATTTGATTTTGTGCCCCTAAGTTTAAAGGACCAGTTTGATTCCACACAAGATGCGTTGGGGCAAGGGCGGCTGCCATGATTGCTAAAGGAGTTACAACCACTATGGGATTGCTTGTAGATGCTCCTACAATGGGTGTTAAAGATGTGCTAATGGTGTCGGGTGGATTTGATCGTGCGGCTAGCACAGGGTGTGCTTTTAGGCTTTCGAGATGTAGTTCAAAGAACTCGATAGGTTCTTCAAAGTTTCTAGCTCGAGATCTGGTTATCATATGGCTATATAACCAGAAGGTTTCTAGACAAGGTCTTTCTTTTATGGTCTAAATTGCAACGGAGTCGCCAGGTGGTTTTTCTTGAGATTTTCAAACAAAAAGGCTCTTAAGGTAAAACACCAAAACTTATACAATACTATGGGATTTTTGGTCCCACCGGGCGTGCCAAAAACTGTTGGAACAAAATCTGCCTTGGGTTGTTTAGTTGCACCTTAGATTTTGTCAACATTGAAAATACGAGAAGGTTTGAGACTTTTTGCCTGATCTCCAGAGAAGGTTGGTTCCTTGAAGTTTTTTATGGGAAAAGGGGAAGGAAGTAATACTGAAAGAGAGGGAAATATAGCCGAAGCTAGATCTAATATATGGTGCATATTAGACAACAACGAAGACAGATTTACTTACTTCTATCCAAAGCATTTAAACACATTTCCATGCAAAAATTATATAATTTCAGATATGATTTCTAATATTTTGTTTAACATGCGTATATATTAGATTCTCATTCCAGCAATATGATTTATGTATTGCGAAAGTTCAGATATAAGAACAAACTCAATTTACAATTCAATATTGTAAGCAAAAATAAAGAACATTAATACATACACTTGCACGATATGAACTAGAAGCCAATGGGAGATGTGATTTTATTGTTTGTATTCAAAGTACATGCATTCAGTCTTGTAAACGTCCAAGAGCCGACCCTTTTTCTGGAGTCGCTCACCCCTATATATACCCTAAAAGAGTATCTTTTTCTAATTACATCTTACTATTTTACAAGCAATCATCTGCAGTTTCTAATAATGCACACAAGTCTTCTATGAATTAGATATCTTCTCTGCAGATTAGATTCTAAACGAGCCTGTCACATTTTCAATCATCTGGCAAGCCTACTCTATCCTAGATTTTTGATAATCATTTCAGAAATCACTTCTTGGTGTCAGTGCATGCCTTTGATTGCCAAAAATACATTTTATTCCTTTACAGCTGGCGTCTCGTGAAATCGCGACATTCTTTCCTTGCTTTGCTCTTTTGCCATCTCCAGCCATGAAAATGAGACATGTCACGAAATCGAGACATTCTTTCCTTGCTTTGCTCTTCTGACGCTTCCAACCGCAAAAATGAGACATGTCACGAAATCATGATATTCTTTCCTTGCTTTGCTTTTCTATCGCTTCCAGCCACGAAAATGAGACATGTCGTGAAATTGCAACATTCATCTCTTGCTTTGCTCTTCTGCTGCTTCCAGCCGCGAAAATGAGACATGTCACAAAATCACGACATTCTTTCCTTGCTTTGCTTTTCTGTCGCTTCCAGTCACGAAAATGAGACATGTTGCAAAATCATGACATTCTTTCCTTGCTTTGCTTTTTTGCCGCTTCCAGCCGCAAAAATGAGACATGTCATGAAATCGTGACATTCGTCTCTTGCTTTGCTCTTTTGCTACCTCCCACCGCGAAAATGAGACATGTCGCAAAATCATGACATTCGTCTCTTACTTTGCTCTTCTTCGTTGCTCTTAGCTGCGAAAATGCAACATGTTGCGATATCACGACACTTTTGTCTTCTTGCTCCCTTTTGTTGCTCTTAGCCACAAAAATGCAACATGTTGTGATATCTCGACACTTTTGTCTCCTTGCTCCCTTTTGTTGCTCTTAGCCGTGAAAATGCAATATGTCACGATATCTCGACACTTTTGCCTCCTTGCTCCCTTTTGTTGCTCTTAGCCGTGAAAATGCAACATGTCACGATATCGCGACACTTTTGCCTCCTTGCTCTTTCTCTTTGCTTTTGCTTGCAAAAATGCAACATGTCACGATATCGCGACACTTTTTCATCCTCGCTCTTTCTCTTTTCTATGGACAGCGAAAATGCAACATGTCGCGATATAGCGACACTTTTTCCTCCTTGCTCTTTCTCTTCGCTTTGGACAGCGAAAATGCAACATGTCGCGATATCGCGACACTTTTTCCTCCTTGCTCTTTCTCTTCGCTTTGGACCGCAAAAATGCAACATGTCGCGATATCGTGACATTTTTTCCTCCTTACGGTGTTTTGCTTTTTCTTTTATCTTTAGCATATGGGCCACTTCGGTCTTTATGGAAAATATGCAAAAAAGTGCATCAGCTATTTTTCTGTAGTTAGTCACTTTTTGACTAACATTTACCCATAGCGATTGCTAGAAAATAGTTGTTCGTATTTATCCGTGAGTGAGAAAATAATGCTCACCTTACAAAGTTAATCGCCCAATCAAAAAATAATAAAGATACTTTATTCTATTTTAATAATACTACATGATTAGAATATTTCTTCTTTGTCTTCATGTGCAACAACCTCCTTAGCCCATTGGTCAACCATTTAAAGTTGGTTTGGTCATATTCAGCATCTCCAATGTATGGCAGTAAGGCACCTACCTGTTGATTGGGTCAGAGTAAGGCACCTCTAATGTATGGCAGTAAGGCACCTCCAATGTATGGGAGTAAGGTGCCAGTAAGGTGCCTGCTTGAGTAAGGTGCCTTCTTGAGTAAGGCACCTGCTTGAGTAAGGCGCCTGCTTGAGGAAGGTGCCTGCTTGAGTAAGGCACCTACTTTAGTAAGGTATCTACTTGAAGAGTAAGGCACCTGCCTGAAGAGTAAGGTGCCTACCTGAATATTAAGGTGCCTTCTCAATATATCTTAGACTCATTGAAGTAGAATCATACCAGTTCCAAGTGGGATGTAGATTGGAAAATACCATATTAGTAGCAAAACCTACATTTATATAATTTTCCACTAAAAACACCAGTCAAGCATAATACTGGATTTTCTATCAATTATATGCATAAGTTAAATAAAAATACATTTCTAATGCTAATTAAACCAATAACGATACCCCTTAAAAGTGTATATAAAATGAGCATTTCTAGTGCTGATCAACAACCACATTTTCATCAAGAGCCATAGATAGAACTGTTGACAATTTTGTCACATCTCTCAAGGGGTAGAAAAGGAAATCAAAATTTTGTACAGTGCTTTGTAAAGTTTTTTCTTTGTTGTTTTGTTATTTGAAAAGCTGCAGCAATTTTGGCTTTCAACACCACCCCTTTGTATAGAAAATAAAAAAGAAAGAGCTTCGCTGCCAAGCAAGCTAGAGAAAAGAGCTTTGCTAAAAGAAAATGAGAAGATTTTTGCACCCGAGGCATTTCCAGCACTACTTCGGATGAAATTTTTGCGAAGTAGTATTGTTGAAGAAGAATACAAGGATAGCGATAAAAAGAACTTCGGGCCCGAAGCGCTTCAAATCACCACTTCGGGAGAAATTTGAGTGAAGTGGCATTCAAAGGAACAATTTTGCCGAAGAAGAAAGGTCCAGACCGCAGTCCAAATTGCCTAAGGCAAGAAAACTACTTTGGGCCTGAAGCATTTCCAGCAGCTACTTCGGGTGAGATTTTTGCGAAGCGGTGTTGTCGAAGTAAAATATGAAGGAGGAAGAATGAAACTGCTTCACACCCGAAGCATTTCAAAAGGATACTTCGGCCAAAAGTTGAGCGAAGCAGAATTTGAAAGAATGCATTACTGAAAACACTTCGCCGAAAAGTCGTCGAAGCATCTACCTTGGGTCCTGCGACAGCGAACCATTTCTACTTCGTCGAAAATCATTGCGAAGCATCTACTTCAGCAAACTTTCATGCGAAGTACTTTTACCCAAAGTAGAAGATGCATTTTGAAGGCAGGGATACACTTCGGCTGAAATGCCCTAAACCATAGTTTTAATGAAGGATCGTGGCGAAGCATCTCAACGACTTATTAGCGAAGTATCTACTTCGGGCAAAGGACCACACCGAAGCAGTTTTGACACAGCGAAGTAGCGAGAAGTGAAGACCCCATTTTGCGAGGGAGATATGCTTCGGCCTCCATCACCCCCAAAGCTGTCTTGCGAAGCTTCACCATGCGAAGTGCAAATCAAGGAGAATCTGCTTCGGCATAGGACCATTGCGAAGCAAAGTTAAAAAGGTAGCGAAGCACCTCAAAGGCACGTGCTCCAAGCTGGGTATTTTCTCGAGGCAATCAAGTGCCTCATAAATGCATTTTTTTGTGCCCGATAAGCTCGTTGCTCATTTTTGGCAATTGAGAACAAAGTATCAAGCCATGATGAAGAGCCCGACGAGCATGGCAGCCACTCGAGCACCGCACCCAGAGACCAAGGACATCCAGACGACTCATCAATGCATCTTTCCATGGTTGACCCGGTCGTAGTTGCCAATTTTGCTAACGAATTTGAGAGCTCGATCATGAGAGCCTCAGGGAGCTAAATTCTTAAGGCTCGAGGGCATACTTCTCCTTGTTGTGTAATTATGACTCAGGGGGTCGGGTCCTCTATAAAAACCTAGGCATTGTAATGAAGAGGTGGGGGGAACTATCTGCTAGAAAGTTGCTATAACTTGATGTCCTGCGATTAATACTAAAGAGCTTTGGGCTCAATTTCTCTCTTTTATGCTGCCTTTTGTGCTTGATTCTTTTGTCTTTCTTCATTTGTATACTGAGACTCTGAATCTTGAATCCAGTGTGCGATTGGGGACTGTACCCTAAAACTCGTCTAAAGGATACATAGGAGAGGAAAAACGTAATATTGGTTTTCTTTTATGCTGCCTGGTGGATTGTGGTTTCTGTTACGTTCACTTGTCCTAATTGTCATTACTCTGAACCCTGAATTTTGACGAAAGGGAGAAGGAGAATCCCTGTGAGCTCGCCCAGAGGATACATAGGAAGGTTAATGTTGTGTTTCTTTCGTTTATTCTTGGTGTTCCTTGTTGCTATTCAAGTTGTTAGTTAGTGATCGTGTTTCCTATTCTTTCCCACATTAAATCACCGATCTCTCTTCCCTTACCCATTTTTATTTCTTTCTCTAACCCTAACTCCTTTTATCTCTTTCCTGCACCCTTATCTCAAAACATCAAAGTAGATTAGCATAGGAGCCAGCCTTTCTTCGAAGATTGGCACGAGGGGCATCTCTTCCCTTCGGCCTTTCAATGTTGGTCCAGGTCTAGGGCGCATACATTTACCCAAAATCCTTTCCTAGGCAGATTTGATGACCAACAGTTTTTGGCATGCCCGGTGGGACCAGGTCCCATATTTTAAGCATAAATCTCAAACCCGTCTTCACCGGGGCCACTAGTTCTAACCAGTTCCTGGTGTGACCCGGTCAGTCTCACCTGACTAGTGGTAGTGAGAACCGATGCTCTCATTACCGAAAGACTCTTAGCATCTAGCGACTCTGTTTACCCGAGAATCTTTAAGTCATAAAGACCAGTACCAAAGTCTATGCCTTCATGCAAACAAGATGGAGAGTTAGGAATAGAGGAGAGGAAACTGAGTTCTTTGAATTAGATATTGACGCCTTTGGGGAACGATCTAGGTTAGTTACCCCCGAGTCACTATTACGTGGAACATCCTCGCTAGAGGCCACTGTTGACGAGCAAGGCTTAATTTTTGATAGCACAGTGGCTAACTTTCCTCTTAATCCTCCCAACTCATCGAAGCATCCTAGTGCCTCCATTCCTATTAGCCGTCCTATTAGCAATCAAGGAGGAGCTTCGAGGATTCCTATTTTTCAAAATCCAAGAGCAAGTATGGCACAGCAATAGCAACAACAACAACAAATGTAGCAGCAACCGCCACCCAGGTGGTTCCTGTCATGGGATTCTTTGTCGCCACTAAATCTAGCGGGACAAGGGCAAGTGCCACCTACTATTGTCAAAAATATCCCAACGTTCCATGGAACTAGAAAGACTGCTCTGGAGCACATCTAGGACATAATCTCTCTGGCGGTGATCCATGATATCATAGAAGAGCAAGTGATGGTAAAGTTTTTGGTTCTTTCCCTTAGAGGAAAACTCCTCTACTAGTATAGATCTTTACCACCCAGTACTATTACGAGATGGGACCAGTTAGCCGAGCAATTGATGCAAGGTTTCAATGAGTCCTCTGATCCTACCTCTCTCCTGCATCAGTTCACCTCAATCCAGAGACATCCGCAAGAGGAGATCGTAGACTTCAACGTAAGGTTCACTCAAACCTGGCAGAGAGTACCAGCCGAACTTTGACCAACCGACGAGGCTGCAACATACTATTTCCTTCGGACTTTCAACCCTAATATCAATATCATGGTAAGATATTCCAACATTAATACTTTTTCAGAATTGTATGGGTTAGCCAAGAAGGTGAAAATGGATTTAATAGCTGTAGGTAAGCTTCCCCAAAGGATGTCGATGCCCATACTTCCCAAATTCCCTCAATCCCCGTATGCAAGCGCAGCTGCTTCGCAAATCTCTATAACCCTTACACTCCCGGTATCATCTTGGAACCCGAATCCTATTGTGTCTCAAATTACTGCTCCACAAATTCACTTTCCCACATTTTTAGCTCTGCAGCCTACTGTCACTTCGGCATTCCCTGTACTACCAGCACCACTTCAACCTCCTACGTTACCTCCAGTACCAACAATGGCTTCATTGTCACTCGTTCCAAAAGTCGATGACATACAAGCTAAAATTCTTCAAGATATGCAGTCTCTGAATTCCATAGTTTAAACGTTGTCCAACGACATGACCATTGTGAAGAGGAAGCAAGCACAACAAGAATTCCTACTGAGAAGATCTTATCCTATGCTTGCGCTTACCAAAGACCAAGCAGTCCATCAAAGGAAGGCTTCGGTGAGAAATGCTGCGATTGATGAAGCTTCGAGCACTTTCGATTATGTATATTGGTGCTCTACGTGCAACGATCCGCATGAAGAGAATACTTGCATGCTGCACCAACACTATGTACAAACGCTAGCCAGCAGTAGTCATGGCGGTCAAGTCAACATCATCAAGCAAGTGAGTCAGAACTTGGCGATTGGCAAAGAAGAGCCAGTTGTAGTGTTTACCAGAGGAGGAAATAAGGCGATAGAAGTGGATGCTACTCAGATGGCTCCCTTAAAAGTGCATGCTCGACCCGAAAATGGATAATCATCTTCTTCGGCCCCAAGCGAAGCTCCTCCACCTACACTAATCAAAGAAAAAGCCCAAAAGGCTTCTATCGAACCACCTCAGGCAGAAACTAAAGAGCAGACTAAGGAAAAGCTTAAGTTTCCTTCACTAACTAAGTGACAAAGAGTTGAAGCTATGGAGTAGTATCGCACTAGTTATGAACCGAGAAAGGAACCCGAGGTGCTCAGTTCCCTGTCTTACAACATTGTAGAGGAGTTAAAGAGGATCCCAGCCAAGATTAGCTTGTACGATGCACTGCAGCTACCTGGACAAGTGGACTTGCTGCAAGAATCATTGAATACGACTAAACAAAAAAAGGCAACATCGCTTAATCTTGTGCAGACCCTATCCACATCCATTACAGGGAAGAACAAACCACCCTCGTTCTACCTGTCTCTGCATATGGAAGGGTATATTGTACATAATTGTATGATCGACTCTGGGGCTGCAACAATAGTCATGCCAAGAGCAGTCTACGAAGAAATAGGAATGGAATATACGCAAAGCAGCCATGGCTTACTCCAGTTGGATGGTTCCCCAGTAAATACTATAGGAGTGATCAAATACATTCCTATTCGACTACATAAGATGCCTCAGATCACGGTCATACAAGAGGTAGTGGTCGTCGAACTGGAACCATACTTCAGTATGTGTTTGTTAAGGGAATTCACAGCAAAGCTGGGTGGATACTTGTCCATGGATTACTCTCATCTGGAAATTCCATTCAAAGGAAAGAAGGTGAAGATCTACAATGAAAAGCCTTCTTCTTTCCTTATGCAGAAGATTTTCGAAGAAGAAAGCAGCGATCCAGTGAATGCAATAATGGAGGGAGTAGAGCAGGTGGACCTGGACGAGGAATCTCTTGCGCAACTGAGTTACGAAGACGAGTTCTCATTGGCGGACTTTAATGCCATGGTAGAAACCGAGATAGGATGTTATGCGATCGCCAAGCCTGAGAAACACACCCAACCAGAGAATAGAACAAGTGCCCAAGAAGGACTATGGAAGTTATTCTTCGATGGTGCCCGATGTAAAAACGACGTTGGGGTAGGGTTTCTTCTATTATCACCATCTAGAGAGCAAAAGGAGTATTGCTACCGGTTGACATGGAGCTGTACCAACAATGCAGCAGAATATGAAGCATTGTGCCTAGGACTCAAGAAAGTTGACAAGTTAGGCATAAAGCACCTCCAAATCTTCGAAGATTTTGAGCTGGTATGCAACCAGGTCACAAATAGATGCTCTTTGTATCGCTCCAAATTTTTTGCATCTTTACCTTCAGGTTATTGGATCTGTGCCCGGAAGGAGGATGGGAAAAGGATGTCACGGTACCTCGGACTGAGAGGACTTTGCGAAGGTCCCGCCTCTCAAGGGAGGTATATTTTGATGATTTTTCGACGAATGGTGGGTTCACCAGGAAACATTTAAGGGCAGTTTCCATGCCTAGGTTTGGAATGTGTTTTAATGTGTTCGTTTTTAACTTTAAGCATTCACATCCTAGGTTTGGCCAAATGAATATAGATTAATCTACATGAAAATGCAAATTCAATAAGTATAGAAAATATATTTAAAGACAGAAAACAGAGAGTTTACATAATACAAACAAGGAATACCTGATCCGGATGTCTGATGATGATTTTGATGTTTGAAGCAGTCAGGATCGTCTGGAATTCGATGGAATCGTCTGAGATCTGACAGAATTGTTTGAGATCTGACAGAATCGTCTGAGATCTGACGAATTCATCAGACGAATTCGTCAGAGACCTGCAAGCAGAAAAACAGATACCAAATACAACGAATACTAACTACTGTGCTAACAGAGGGAAACAACACCAAATGACTGTATGAATACTGAGCAATAGTTATGAACAAAAATTCAAGAAAATTACGATGTTCTAATGACAAATCATGATCTTAGTATGCAATCTAAGCTAAATGGGTGAACTCCAAATGCAAAATAACATAAACACTAAATAAACTATCTAATTTGCAAAATAAAACAGCAGAGAAAAGGGTTGAGAAATGCAAACTTCAAGCATTGATTGCCTCAATATGGACTGCAGTCGAGATCGTCTCGCATCAGTACGAAATCGCCTCGGATTCGACAGGTTCGCCTCCGATCTGAACAGGTTCGTCGACGACGATGTGTGTTGGCTCCGGCTAAAAAACAGTGATGTACCTGCAACAAAATTGGTATAGGACCAGTGCAAATGAAAAATTGGGGTGGTTTAACGTAGATGGAGTTAAATTGCAGATAATTTCAGCCAGGGGGGTGCTAAGGGAATAGCTTAGGATTAAATAGGCTTAGGGGAGTGGTTAGGAGGTTGGAGATCATCCCAATTTGGGAGATCTCCAACGGGGGAGGGTCCCTAACAGCGCAGACACGCTTCTGCCCGGATTGGAGACCCGTTGGAATAGAAGCTAATTGTGCAAAATCAGTTTTGCGACAAGATCGTCTGGACGTCCTAGTCTAGACGAAATCGTCAAATCTGGGGCGATATCGTCTGATCGACGACGATATCGTCAAACGGTCAAAACAACCTCTAAAAATGGCATGAAAAATGGGGAAATGGATTACCCGGCGGTTAACGGGCGGTTTGGGACGTTAAATTTGAATTTTAAATTATTTACTATGGTGAATGTAATTATGACAATTTTACTGCGCCAATTTTAGGGTGCTACATTTTGCCCCCTCTTTAGCGAATTTTTTGAAAAAAATGCGTTAAAGATGAGTTCTTCTCGATCTACGAGAAAGCAAAATATTATTCCCATTTTTAGGCGACGATTCTTGGTCGAATTGTACGACAGCTTATTATGGTGCCCCCTTCGTGTTTTTACCCAAATCGAACGTTTGAGGTAAAAACGTGAAAAAGCAAAAATTATTTTTGAATAAAATTAAAAAAAATAGGGTAAAACCCTAATTCATTTTTACTGTTCATTTTATGGTTTTTAGAGCTCTGAAGCAAAAATGGTGGAGACGACGCACAGATCGACAAAGGTCCGATGCGGTCTACGGGTAAGAGTCTAGACTTAACTAGGATGCTTTAATTTGAATTTACATGCTTTGTAGGTAATTTTTAGATGAATTTTGAGCATCGCGGCCGTTTTGGGGCCGTCGACGTTGTCGAGACAAAATCATCCTGATTTCGACAAAATTGTCTCAATTTCGTCAATTTCACCCAAGGGCGAAATCGACGAAAGGGGGACGATTTCGTCAAATTAGGGACGATTTCAAACTGCGAAATCGGAGATGATTCTGCTCAAATTTGGGACGATATCGTCCAATAGTGGGCGATATCATCAATTGCATAAAATTTGAATTTTAACTTGCATTATTAATTACTTAAATTGTTTATTAATGATTGTTTGTTGTTTTGTTGTTTATGTTTTTAAGAGGTTTGCTAAAGAGCAGGGAATGGAAATATGGAGGTTTGAGATATGACTTGGTCGCTCTCACACAGGTAAAGCGAGATCATCTGGCATAGGCCGGCTTGCAGCATGTGGCAGAGATGCCACAGGTGTCTACAGACATGGGGCTACTGATAGCCCTAGCAGAGAGATGGTATCCGGGTTCTTCCTGTTTCTAGTTACCAACAAGGGAGATGACTCCCACTCTAGAGGATGTATGGAGGATTCTAAGAATCCCCATACAAGGACGGTTGATCACTCCTACGGCCAATCAGGGCCACGCTATGGGACGACTATGTGGTGACTCGAGCTTCGCCCTAGAGAAGGGCAGAGTTAATATCGAGGCACTACGCCAGATGCCTAGGGCATCTAGACTCACACTGGTGCTAGTTGGAGTGGTTGGTGGACTTATGCTGTGCCACCAGAGCGGGTGTAGGGTGCCATGGATGCTCGCAGATGTGATCTGCGATATGCGGGACCACGGGTACAGGTTTGTTTGGGGCAGTTTTGTATTATGCTGGCTGTACAGGATCCTATATGGGGTCGTGTACAAGGGCGACGATGTCTAGTCATGACATTGCTCCTATAGGTTTGGTGCTGGGAGCACATTGCAGTGTGGAGGCCGGTAGGGCTTCCTCTAATAGGGGTAGACGGGGAGAGGCCCCGAGTCTTCTACTGGTGGCTCCGGAGAGGGTCACAGCGGCGGATTGACCTCCCTATGTCCTGGAGACTATTGGATGACTTAGTCCCAGACCAGATCACCTGGAGACCATGGAGGGAGCATCCAGGGTGGGCCGAGGACAGATAGGAGTTGGCTCGCGTCAGGCGAGTCTGCTGGCTACGGATGGAGAGAGGAGAGGTGGAGCTCCACCGCTATGACCGAGTTTTGAGGCAGTTTGTTCTACAGCAGGGGATCCCATCTCTAAGGGATTACGAGTTTTCTCGGACTATTCGGGATAACACCACAGTTAGCGGGGCGCCAAACATGCAGCGGTTCTGAAGCCAGGACACGGATGATGCCCCCATCCAGCCAGTGGATGGTGACGATGCATGGGTTGCAGATGGCTACGATTCCTGGTACGTAAGCATCCACCCTCCTTGGATGACGAGGGCACAAGGTCCGATACATACAGTTGTGCGTCAGATAGGGAGGCAGCGCCAGGCAGCGATGGAGGCAGCCCAAGGTCGTAGCGGGAGAGAGCCGAGGAGGCCACAGGCACAGGAGAGGTCGCAGCAGAGAGAGAGGAGGGAGGCGAGACCCCCATCTCCACATAGGGAGAGGCCACTATCGCCCGATAAGGGCAAGGGTGTAGACACAGGAGAGAGTAGCGAGATGGCTACTCTCCGGGCAGAGAGAGATCATCTCTAGACACAGGTGTAGACTCTACAGGATGATGTTGCACGCCACCGAGCTGAGGTGGCACAGCTACGAGACGAGATTGCACGCCTCAAGACACGGGGCGGAGGGGCAAGTTTTGGGGAGCTGACACGGGCTATTGCCCAACTTACATTCTACCAGACATTGTATTATCAGCTGGTGCCAGAGGCGGATAGACTACCCCTGCTAGCCAACATTGCAGATCCAATCAGGATCGGGTCATCGAGTACCACGTCCCGATCGAGGACTAGGACTACGCAGACTGTGATGGGGCCACCTCGTCCACCTCAAGGCGGGGGAGGAGATGATGCGGAGAGCTCGAGGGGATCTCGAGGCTAGAGGGCTGCACAGTTGTGTACAGATTGACATTGTTTTATTATGATTATTTTTTATAGAGGATTGAGTATGTCGAGGTATAGATTGTGGCATACCAATATAGTTTTGATGCTGTATATACTGTTGATATATATATATATGATATATTTTTGATCATATGACTTGTGGCTTGTATTATGTGTATGCTTATGATGCTTTTATGTTTGATTGATTGATTTGATAATTGGATTGATGATTCATGAAATTATGTCGTTTTGAAATTTATAACTTTGATGTCATGCTATAATATTTTAAATGAAATAATCTGATGTAACAAATTGATTGTTTGTGATGTGATAAAGAATAAAAAAGAGACTTCTAACAATAATTTCAAAGGACATTGTCGCTATTATAGACCATTTCATGGAGTCGCTGCTCACTCGGCTGTCAAGCTAATCCCAATATAGAAATATTGTAAAAAGTAAAAGAGTGCTTAAGAGACTGTCTTAAGACTTTGGTACGATGGTGCAAATGATGGTGATGATGGTTTGTTTTCGGATTTCCATAAAAAAATATTGTGCATGAAATAATGTTTAAAATGATTTTTGCTAGGCATAAATTCCTGTGTGATAAAATTTTTGGATAATTCTTTAGGAATTATACCATCATTGCAAAATTAAAGGTTGACATAATGACATGAAATAATGAAAATGTGTTTGCTTTTTTAAAAACATAATTTGTGTAACATAATGAATTAATTCATATGGTTTTCATGATTTTTAATAAATCGGAAATAAAAATTGTTACAATGATTTGCGCTAGGCATAGAATATGTAGGTATAGACTTATATCATCATCGCGAAAATCCAAAAAAGATAGTTTTATTGCATGGTTGATTTTTGATGAACAGAAAACATAAAAATGAGGACTTGCACTAGGCATAAAATTCCAATTTTGGTTTTGAAACTATACCATCATCGCGAAAGTCAACCAAATAAATATGATTTGATTGTATATTTTGAAAGAACTTTTTGATTTTTCTATTATAGAGTTGTCTTTGTGGTAGACAACTGTACTTGATTTATTCCAAACAAGTTACAAAGAGAATATTTCAAAGTATTTTGAAGACAAAAATTATATTTATAAGGAATCCCATGTGCATATGTGAATTCATTTCCGATCTTGACTTATCATAATGATACACAAAATATCTCAAATACAAATGTGTGTGCAATTGCATTGTTCATTTACCAGTTTTGAGCAAGATAATAAGATACAAGTGATTTGAAGAAACCAAATAAGTGTTCATTAACCATGATGTAGATGCATATAACCATACTAGACTACTATGTAGGTCGGATTATCAAGAGCTAGCTAATCCATAAGCAGACATAGGTCTGTACAAAATAAGGTCGCTAATGTGACAGACATATCGCCACGCTAGGAGTTACCCAAGGCCAAGTAGTTTGGGCACAAACCACCTGTTATGGGGCTTACCTCACAGTTTTCGAATAATTGAGAATTCCAGGGATTCAAGCTCATCAACCCTTTTTTTCTTTTCAAATGGTATGGAAAAGGATTTTATTGCTTTTTCTTTTGCTTTCTTTTGCTTTTTTTTTTTTTGTATTTTTGCTTGATAATTGAGATAATGCTTGAAATATTGCTATAATGATATAAAAGAACATTTTTCTTTTCTCTTTTTCTTTGCTAGGGATACTTGCTCGGATTAGCTGTAGAGCAAGGGATTTTTATTCTGGGTAGGGGTGAGCTTGTCCTTTTGCCAATTCTCAAATATTCTAGACCATGTGCATGATAGGATAGCAGGGGAAACTTTTCGCTCAAGAAATCACTTCTACTATGTAGCAAAACATGGGAATTACAAATATAATCATTTTATTGTGAAAAGATGTGTTTGGTTTAAGTAAATAACAAGATCAATTCTCTATGCTCAAACTTTATTTAATTGAATTTTGTGGACTTTGATATAAGAGAGATTAGTAATCATGCCAGATAAAATCAAGATATTTATTGTTGTGAGTGTGCAAGTGAGGGATTTCAAATAAATGTTAATTTATCCAAAAATAATTTGAAACATATAACTGCAATAATTGTAAGAAAAAATATATATAAATAATTTTTTGAGAGGTTTTGAGAATGTTGACTCTCTCTTTCTTATTTATTTTATTTTGGTTTCGAAAGAGTCAAGCATATAGCTGTTTTTATATTTTTATTCTTTATTTTTGTTTTTGAAAAAAATGTAACAAGTTGCATATGCAACAAATAGTTTTGAAGATTTTGGAGATTATGAATGTTTTTGATATTTTGGATTTATAAATTTGAAAGGAATACAAGATAGTGATTTTGAACAAATATATACATGGATGAAATGACCAAATTTATGCATAGTAACGTTTAAGATGCAAAATATTCATGGGTTCTTTAAGTTCTTTACCATCTAAGGTAGATAATTTGTATGCTCCTGATTCAAATTTAGCAGTAATAATATATGGTCCAAGCCAGTTGGGCTCAAACTTACCTTTAAGGTCCTTAGTTGCATTTGTATTTTTTTGATTTTCTTTTAAAACAAGGTCGCCGATCTCAAAGGATCGATGACGAACTTTTTTAGCATATGATCTTTTAAGCTTGTTTTGGTAAGCACGGAGATGTTCCAAAGCATTGATGCGTTTTTCATCTAGGAGTTCCAGCTGACTGAGTCTGCCAGCTCGATATTCATCTCCTACTTCGGTATATTGAAGTAGTAGAGCCAAAGAAGGAACTTCTAATTCAAAGGGAAAAACGGCTTCAACACCATAAACCAAAACAAAAGGTGAAGTTCTAGTGGGGGTTCGAACACTAGTTCGATAAGCCCACAAAGTAGGATATAATTGAATGTGCTAGTCGCGGCCAAATTTATTGACCAATCTTTTGAGAATTTTGATTAATGTTTTGTTTGAAGCTTCTGCTTGGCCATTACCCTAAGGATAATAGGGAGTGGACCAGCGATGTTGAATCTTATATTTTTGGCATAATTTTTTAACATCTTTATTTTTTAAGCAAGTTCCATTGTCAGAGATGAGATTG
Organism: Wollemia nobilis; assembly: GCA_028583015.1. NCBI lineage: Eukaryota > Viridiplantae > Streptophyta > Pinopsida > Araucariales > Araucariaceae > Wollemia > Wollemia nobilis. The sequence continues at coordinate 5,550,697 of JAQPPZ010016917.1, read as the reverse complement.
GCAGGAATTCCGAACATGCAAATGATTTGATTAAAAATAAATTTAGAAACTTGTGTGCCAGTGCAGGAAGCTAAAGGCATAGCTTTGACCCACTTCGTGAAATACTCAGTGGCAGTTATGATGAACTTGTGTCCATCAGATGACACAGGATTGATTTTTCCAATAATATCTAAGCCCCATTTTGAAAAGGGCCAAGGAGATGAAATAGCTTGCAGCTCTTGTGCAGGCGCATGGACAAGGTCAGCATGTTTTTGGCACTTGTTGCAATGGTGCACATACTCATGTGCATCCGTTTCTATGGTAGGCCAAAAGTATCCTATCCGAAGGAGTTTTTTAGCAATGACACTACCACTAAAGTGTCCTCCACAAGATCCATCGTGGGCTTCACTCAAGGCTGATTTAGATTCTTCTAAGTTTAAACATCTTAATAGGATACCTTCAAAATATCTCCTATATAAAGTATTGCCAATTATTACAAATCGACTTGCTCGTCGACGTAATAACCGACGTTGGTTTGTATTAGAATTGGCAGGGAAAGTCCCATTTTGGAGAAAATCAAATATGTCCGTATACCAAGGTTCAGGAGTAGTTTCATTGATTAGAAATACATCCAAAGGCTCTAAGCATGACTTATTTGAAGTAGGCTCCTGGAGTCGACAAATAATGATAGTGGCATATTCGTCATCTAACTCCAAGGGCAAGAGAGATGCAGCTGCAGTCATAGCATCAGCTGCATGGTTGCTAGTTCGAGGAATAGCTTCCAAGGTAACTTGATCAAATAAAGACATTAATTCTAAAACATAGGTCTTATATGGGCGCAGTTTATCATCTCTTGTCTGATAAACTTCATTAATTTGGTTTATAACCAGTTGAAAATCGTCGAAAACTAACAGATGTTTAATCTTTAGCGCCAAGGCAGCTCGTAATCCAAGGATTAGAGCTTCATACTCAGCAGTATTGTTGGTGCAAGAAAATATCAATTTGAAGGACAAAGGAATAAGATGTTTTTGCGAGGATATTAAAATAATACCCGCACCAGCCCCACTCATGCATCGGGCTCCATCAAAGTATAAGGACTATTATTCAGTATGGTTTGCCTCTAATTGAAGGCATTCGTCATGAAACTTGATGACGAGGGGATGGGTAGACTCTAAGGGTGCAGTAGCTAATTGATCTGCTATGATTTGACCCTTAACAGACTTCTGTCCTATGAATGTGAGATCAAACTCGCTTAGAGCAAGAACCCACTTGGCTATGCGACCCGATAAATAAGGTCGACTCATGAGATACCTCAAGGGATCGTATTTAGCAATGACATAAGTTTTTTGACTAAGCATATAGTGTCATAATTTTTGCGTAGCAAACATGATAGCTAGACATAGTTTTTCCAACACTATGTAGCGGGTTTCATAACTTATGAAGGTTCGGATAATATAATAATTAGCACGTTCTCTCTTTTCATCATCCAACTGAGCTAACATAGCTCCTAAGGCGAATCGAAGCTGAAATATATAGGAGGAATGAGCGATCAGGTTTAGGTGGTGAAAGCAATGGTGGATTAAGGAGGTATTGTTTGAGAAGTTCAAAAGCTTCTCTACATTCGGTGTCCCAATTAAAAGGGACATCCTTCTTAAGGAGTTTAAGAAAGGGACTAGTTTTGTCCGCCAGCTTATCGATGAAGCGACGGATAGCTTGAAGCTTACCTTGTAAACTTCGTAACTCAAATATATTAGTAGGTGCGGGCATATCAGTGATGGCCGCAATCTTGAGAGGGTCGATTTCAATACCATGTAAAGAAACTAAAACCCCTAATAGTTTATCGGACTTAACTTCGAATATGCATTTTGCTGGATTTAATCGAATGAGATATTCTCGTAATCGATTAAAGACTTTTCTCAAATCATCTAAATGATGATCTTCAATAATAGAGCGAGCTATAATATCGTCTACATAATCATGTAGGATATCATGCATCATATCATGAAAAATATAGGTCATAGCTCGTTGATAAGTTGCACCTACGTTCTTTAAGCCAAATGGCATCACTTTCCAACAAAAGGTACCCCAGGGGGTAATAAAGGCTGTTTTAGCCTGGTCTTCAGGAGCTATCCGAATTTTATTATAACCGAAGAATCCATCCATTAAGGACATCATCCCACTCCCAGTAGTAAAGTCAATGATTTGATCCATGTTTGGAAGAGGAAAGTCATCTTTAGGGCATGCAACATTAATCTCTAAAGTCTGTGCAAACCCTAACTTTGGTAGCTTCTTTCTTGGTGACTGCAACTACATTTGAGATCCATTCAGCATAATCAATAGCTTGTATAAAAATAACATTCGGGAGTTTTTCTAACTCCCCTTTGACTAGCAGAGCCACTTTGGGATGCATTTTTCTAAGTTTTTGTTTAACAGGTTTAGCATCCGGATGGACCACTAGATGATGCATGACTACGAAGGGTCTAGACTCGGCATATCTTCGTATGTCCAAGCGAAGACATCTTCATACTCTTTAAGGAATGTAATGTATTGTTCTTGTTTTTCTTGACTTAATTCTAATCCTATATTGATTATGTGAGGATTGTCCTCAGTCCCAATATTAATTTTAATGACGTTTTCTACCTCCATATGTAGATCTCTTTCAAAATTAGGTGGGGCAAGTGAAACGCCCAATTCTTGTAATTCTTGTAAGGTTAAGTTAGATAATTCATTCTGAGGATTAGTAGCCTCAATTTGGGATATAGTTGGTATAGAACCATCAAAATAAAATCCATTGTGTAACATCTCTTCAACAAAGACATCATGGAAGATATCTCCTTCCAATTCTTCATCGGGGTTAGCAATCATTTCAGGGTAAGCTATGGATAGCATGTTGCATGAAAACGATTGATGTTTAAGATGACTATCCAAATAATCTTGATAACATATGAGCTGATCATCATCCTCAAAAGGAAAGGGTTGACCCTTACTAGGAAATAGGCCCACACCACAGCAGGCAGGCCACGGTTCTACCTTGAAAGGTTCTTTCATGCCATTTTGGGAAGGTCCCAAGCCTTTCCCTTTATATCCCATTTTAAGCATCATGGGTTTAGCTTTAATATAATCATTGGTAAAATAACACCAAGCGTATCCCTCATGATGAGTTTTAATATTCTGGGGGATTCTTCCCCAATCATATCCCTTATAAATGAAAGCACAACTCCCGACTTGGTAAGCACTTCCCATAGGTTGTGGGAGGCCTAAAGTACGAGGAGATGGCGGTAAATTATTCAAAAGAATTGAATCTTGCATGAAAGCATTTGTTTTTTTTTATATTAATATTGTGGATAAATCTGGTAAAAGTTCATCAAAAAGGGCATAAGATGTAGAAGGCTTATTACCTATATCTTGAGATGTGGAAGGTATGATAGATGTATTTATAGGGTTTTGAATTTATAGGGATAGTAGTTGAAGGATTAGTTGTGGATTTAAAATCTTTTTGAGGTTCTAGAGTGATTTGTTTAGAAGATGGTTGAGTTAAATGTATAGTTGTAGTTGATGGGGTAGGTGCTGTTAGGTGTGTGTGTTTCACACGTTTAGATGAAAAATAAGAACTAGGATGTGTGGATGATAGAGCAGGGCAAAATTGCACTCCAACCGGTTTCGCCAAAGCACACATATCAAAAGGTCTAGGGTCACCATGAATAGTGACCAACTGATTTTTAAACTCAAATTTAACACATTGGTGTAAGGTTGATGGGACCGATCGCATGGCATTGATCCAAGGGCGACCCAAAATTATATTGTACGATGTTGGGCAATGTACAATAAACACGGTTGTTTCTAAGGTTCTAGGACCAACTTGCAATGGGAGGGTAATAACTCCACACGTTTCTTGTGTTTCGTCATTAAAAGCTTTGATAATCATATCAGTTTTCTTCATTTCATCACTTCTAAAGCCAAATATTTGGTAGAAGTCAAAAGTGCAAATGTTTAGAGATGAGCCATTATCAATCAAGACTCGTTTGACAGCTACATCTCCAATTAGAGCAGTAATGTATAAGGGATTGTCCTTATGTAAACTATGTTGTGGGATATCTTTATCCCGAAAGTCCAATCAATCTCTCGAGTGATGATAGTATTGGCCATAGCTTCAGGTTGAATGTTTTGAGGTACCATCATTTGGCTCAATGTAAGCATCAACTCATCCCTATGGGTGGGAGAGGATCTTAATGAATCCAAAAGGGAAATTCTGGCCGTAGTATTGGACAATTGCTCATTAATATTATAAGGGGGTTTAGGTTGAACAGTAGGAGCATGATTCCCTTTATTAGGGTTTTTCAAAACGAATGGAGCTGATCCATCGTTCTGGTTTGGTTCTTGTTGAGAATTTTGAGCTTGTTATCGGGTGACGACTCCGATGGTACCTACAATGTTATAATGAAGACGTTGAACTGGTCTCGGTTGAGCATTAATGGCTTGTTCATTGGAAAGGAATATATTGGAATAAGGTCGAGTAGTAACTCTTCTAGGAAATGGTTCTTCTGGAACCATAGCATCTGTGACGGGTTGAATAGGATCTGATTCATTTTCAGAACTATTCGATTGGTTTGAAGTGATATCCACTTCACTTTCACTATCTGATTCTATATCACTAGAATCAGAAGTTTGAAAATTATATAAAGGCCTGGTCGTAACCAAGGATAATGTTGTGTCAAATATTTGAGGATCCTGAACAGGTAATTGTCCGCTAATGGTTCCTACATATCGGGTAGGAGGGGGAACATTATGATGTTCGATTTGATTGGCTACCTCTTTACCATGTCTTGGTAAAGGGTGTTGAAATATGTCTAAAGTTTGATTGGCATTTTGATTTTGATTTTGGGGAACAGTCTTTTGAGTATTATTAGGAGGGTTTTGTTTAGGTTGGAAGGCTTGCACTTCCATTTCATTATTGTCAATCAAATCTTGTATTTTATGTTTCAATCGTTTACAAGTATTGGTAGAATGTCCAGGTCCTCTATGGAAATCGCAGTGTAAGTCAGCTCTGTATCTAGGTATAGTTGGATCAGGTTCCCGGATAGCTGGTAATTGGATCAAACCTCTTTCGAGCAATTGAGGTAAAATAGTTGATAAGGGTTGATTTAATCTAGTGAATTCTCGAGGAGGTTTATCAGGAGGTTTCAATATGAATTTTTTTGTTGTCTTCGTTGCATTGATATTAGCAACATTTCTGCTGTCAGTGACTTCGTCATCGACAACTTGTTTGTTTTTATATTGATTTATGGATGTTTTCTCATCATCCTTCTTTCTAAGTTGGCCTCTCCTAATGAGGGCATCTTCTACTCTTCGAGCTAAGTCTATAGCTTGGTCGAAGGTAGTCAAAGTAGCAGTTGATAGCTCATAAGATATTTTTTCTTGTAAATTATTGATGAAAATGTTCAACATTTCCCTATAAGGTAGCACAAAGTGTAGTTTTCCTGTCAATTGCCTCCATCTAGCTAAGAAATCGGCAAAACATTCATCCTTGTCTTGTTTTAAATTGTATAGATCTTTAATAGTTACATGCCTCTCGATGTAGGCACTAAATTGATGGACAAATGATTCAGCTGTTTCTTCAAAGTTTCTCAAATAATGAGTGGGCAATTGATAGTACCACTCTAATGCCATTCCACCTAAACTTTTCGGGAACATTTTTAGTAATAGCAAGTCATCATGTGATATATCATGACATGCTATCCTAAACATGCGAAGATGCTCTATGGGATCTTCGGTTCCTTTATATATAGGCGGGATGGGCATGGGAAAATGCTTAGGGTATGGTTGAGCTACAACTATGGGATCCAAAGGTTGACTACATATCTCTCGATAATTATACGAGGGACGGTAGGGATCTATCTGGTCCATACGTGAAGCTAACTGTTTCACCATGGCTTCCAGATTACTATTTTGCCCCCCATATGGGTTTGGTAGGGCATTGACATGGGTTTTATGGGCATATGATGGAGGAATATGTAGATTAGATGCCATGTTACTATTGTTTAAATTATTGGTGGGAAAAGTATTATGAAGGAATTTTGAAGTTGTATTATGTTGTATTCCAGATTGTTGAAAGTTTGTATTTGGCTTTGTTTTAGGTTTTTGTTTACTTGAAGCATATTGCTCAATAGTTTTGCGGAATAAAGTAGTAAAGGAAGGTTTATTTTGTGTGGGAGTGATTTTAGGTTGAATAACATGTTCCTTAGGAGGTTGGGTAACTTGTTGTTTTGACATGTTTTGAGCCATAGTGACCATATCCGTATTGGATGGCCCAGCCTTGTCACTTTCTTGATCAATGAAAGACAAGGGATTAGTGCGCATATTACACATATATTCCATGGCTGCTTGAGTGTTACTAATTTTCCCTTTATCAATACGAATTGTCACATTAAGGTCATCAATGTTATCAATGAGAAATTTTCGAAAATGCTCTGCATTGTCAAAAGCAATAGTTCCATTTGGAGCTACTCTAGGGAATGAGGATCCATCCTCTTTAACACTCCCTTCTTGTTCCTTATCTTCACCTAAGTCTTCTTCTGATTGACCTAGAGTTTCTCCTTCTGGATTTGAATCTCTAAGAAGGACATTTGGGTCTCTAGTTGTATCTTGTAACCAATCTTCTTCTTCTCCTAAAGTTTCTTTACCATTCCTAAGTTTAGGCATGGTGCTTTAATTTTTATTTCAGAATATATATATATATATATATATATATATATATATATATATATATATATATATATATATATATATATATATATATATATATATAATATCAACAAATTAAGAGGTATATGTTTACTATATACCTACTACAATATTTGAAATGAAATGTTTAAGTTTTTGCTATGTTTTTAGTTTTTTTAATTTTTTTAATTTTTAGTTTTTCTTTGTTTTTTTGAAATAATATAATAAAGACAATCAACACAAATAAATGCAAGAAATAAGACTGAAAGTAATAATCTAGTTTTCTATAAACAATTTATAAATATCATTAATAGGCTCGAGTTGTTCAGGAGTCATGAAGTGTTCTTCTTCAAATTGAAAGTTTTCTTTTAAAAATTTGATGAAAAGAGCTATAGTGATGTTATCTGTCTCAAATGCTGGTTGATAAAAGTAAAGCTCGTGGTAATACTCTCGATATAGCACAGCTCGCGGAACTCTATTCCATCTTTCCCTATCTGTAGAATGACCTCTTGGTCTTCTACACAACCTAGGAACTGGTGCACAATGGTTGCATTCTCGAGGTATTCCTCGAAGGTGAACAATTCTGAAGATACTAGAGCTCTCCTATAAGCTAACCATCTATGGCAGGCTCTCTGAAGTGCATGATAAAAAACTAGTTGATGAGGATCTAGGATTCTATCTAGGACTAGCCTCTTGATTTGTTTAAGTTGTGTGGACATAGATGAGATGAGACTAAGTCTTCTATCAAGTTCGTTCCACAAGAATTTATTTCTACTTGTTTCAAGCACATTAAACATAGAATTGATTTCTACGGCTGCCAATTGGTTTTCTACATTTATAGTAACTACTAATCTTTTCTTAGGAGCTACCATCTAAACATGATTTCAAACTTAAAGGATTTAAAATGCATCTATGTTTTAGTTGTTCTATATATATATATATATTTTTTTTTCAAAAGGTTATGATGCATTCACGTCAGTTTCACCAAAATGTATCGCTCCAAATTTTTTGCATCCTTACCTTCAAGCTATTGGATCCGTGCCCGAAATGAGGATGGAAAAAGGATGTCGCGGTACCTCGGACTGAGAGGACTTTGCGAAGGTCCCGCCTCTCAAGGGAGGTATATTTTGATGATTTTTCGACGGATGGTGGGTTCACTAGGAAACATTTAAGGGCAGTTTCCATGCCTAGGTTTGGAATGTGTTTTAATGTGTTCATTTTTAACTTTAAGTATTCACATCCTAGGTTTGGCCAAATGAATCTAGATTAATCTACATGAAAATGCAAATTCAATGAGTACAGAAAATAGATTTAAAAACAAAAAACAGAGATTTTACAGAATACAAACGAGGAATACCTAATCCGGATGTCTGATGATGATTCTGATGTTTGAAGCAGTCAGGATCGTCTGGAATTCGACGAAATCTTCTGAGGTCTGACAGAATCGTCTGAGATCTAACAGAATCGTCTGAGATCTGACGAATTCGTCAGAGACCTGCAAGAAGAAAAACATATACCAAATATAACGAATACTACTGTGCTAACAGAGGGAAACAACACCAAATGATTGTATGAATACTGAGCAATAGTTATGAATAGAAATTCAAGCAAATTATGATGTTTTAATGACAAATCATGATCTTAGTATGCAATCTAAGCTAAATGGGTGAACTCCAAATGCAAAATAACATAAACACTGAATAAACTATCTAATTTGCAGAATAAAACAAAGAGAGAAAAGGGTTGAGAAATGCAAACTTCGAGCACCGATTGCCTCAATATGGACTGCAATCGAGATCGTCTAGCATCGGTACAAAATCACCTCGGATTCGACGGAGTTCGCCTCGATCTCGAACGAGGTTCGGTCGGCGACGATGTGTGCTGGCTCCGGCTAAAAAACAATGATGTACCTGCAACAAAATTGGTATAGGACCAGTGCAAATGAAAAATTGGGGTGGTTTAACGTAGATGGAGTTAAATTGTAGAGAAATTCAGCAAGGGGGGTGCTAAGGGAATAGTTTAGGATTAAATAGGCTTAGGGGAGTGGTTAGGAGGTTGGATATCATCCCAATTTGGGATATCTCCAATGGGGGGAGGGTCCCTAACGGCGTAGACACGCTTCTGCCCGGATTGGAGACCCATTGGAACAGAAGCTAATTGTGCAAAATCAGTTTTGCGACAAGATCGTCTGGACGTCCTAGTCCAGACGAAATCGTCAGATCTGGGGCGATATCATCTGATCAATGATGATATCATCAAATGGTCAAAAAAACCTCTAAAAATGATGCAAAAAAGGGGGAAACGGATTACCCGACGGTTAACGGGCGGTTTGGGACATTAAATTTGAATTTTAAATTATTTACTAAGGTGAATGTAATTATGACAATTTTACTGTGCCAATTTTAGGGTGCTACACTCTTCAAAAAAACATTATATAAAGTCATACCGCAATAGGGTATGGGACTTGTTTGACCAGTTCAAGTCTCTCAATCTGCAATCCATCCCACGAGAAAAGAATCGACATGTCGATGTTCTGGCATCCATCACAGCCAGGTACTCTCCAGTAGAATACATGGTGCATAAGCCCAAAGCTGTGAGGATAATCTATAGACCCTCTGGTCCGGACGAGAGACCTACACTGGCAAGTCTTTGACAATGACGAGCAAATTGTAAATTTCATGATTCAAGAAGTCGCCACAGTCGAAGATAGAAGCTCTAAAAAAGAAGAAGATGAAGTGCTAGTTCAATTGAGGAATAACCACATTCCCAAGGGACTGATCACCCTTGAAAGCCTCTTTGATCGAATGATCGAGCAATCTCTCATATGATCAAAGTCAATGAAAAGTACCAAGATTTAGAGCTTGAACTTGGAAAAGCAATAAAAATTGGAATCGATCGCACTTCGAAAGAGATAGAACAGATCCAGACTCTGTGCAGAAAGTTTCCCGACATAATTGCTTGGTCCTACCAAGATCAGAGGATACGATCGACGGCTGATCCAGCACACAATTGAATTGCAATAATGGGTCAAACCCTTCCGATAAAAGCAAAGGCCGGTTAATCCAAAGATCGAGGTCCTGATGAAGGCCAAACTCCTAAAAATGCTCAAGGCGAAGATAATTTATCCCATCAAGCACTCTTCTTGGGTAGCGAACCTAGTCCCTGTCAAAAAAAAGAACAGAGATATACGGTTATGCGTGGACTTTCGTAATCTGAATCAGGCTTCTCTCAAGGATCACTACCCTCTTCCGCAAATCGATCAGATCTTACACTTGGTGGCTGGAGCTTAACGCTTCTCTTTGCTCGATGGCTTCTCTAAATACAATAAAATCTGGGTCAGGGATGAAGATCAGCATAAAACGACATTTACTACCAAGTGGGGGACATTTTCTTACCAGCGAATGCCATTTGGTCTTTCGAATGTTGGTGCCACTTTCCAGAGGGTGATGGATCTTGCTTTTGATCAACTTCTGAATAAGGTTATTGTCATCTGCCTAGATGACATAACCGTTTTCTCCTGAAAAAGGGAGGATCACCCCATACACCTACAACAAATTTTTTAAAAATGCTAAGAATTTGGTATATCAATCAATCCGAAGAAGTCCATATTCGCAGTCAGCGAAGTAAAATTGCTAGGACATGCAATATCAGAAAAAGGTCTCGATGTAGATCCTGACAGAGCAGAGGCTCTAACGAAGCTCCCACTCCCAACAGACAAGAAAGGACTTCAATATTTCTTCGGCCAGATCAACTTCGTGAGGAAGTTTGTCCCCGATTTCGCCCAAGTTATCAAGCCAATGTATGATCGTTTGAAGAAGGGCACCGAATTCACCTGGATAGAAGAAATAAGGGAAGCATTCAAAGAGATTAAGGCCCGAATCACTCAGGCGCCAGTCCTGGTCAACCCTGACTACAGTAGGGATTTTATCCTGTATGCCATTAGGGAGCCCGAAAGCTATGCTTCAGTTCTGACACAAAAGGGGGAAAACGGTCAAGAGCGTCCTATCGCGTTTCTGAGCCAGGTGATCAATCCCCATGAAGAGATATACAATTTTATAGAACGACAAGTGCACACAGTAATGAAGTCTCTGAGGAAGTTCAAGCAGTTCATCTCCCAAAGTTGGGTTATGGTCTTTGTCATTCACCCCGACGTGCACAATTTCATCATCCAAGGAGAGTTGGGAAGCAAGAGAGTTGGTTGGGTGAACAAGATACAAGAATTTGACATTGAGATCAAGCCCACAAAACTAGTTCACGGTCATGCATTATGTCAAGAACTGGCGAAGAGCATAGCGATCGAAGCAACAGAACCTCAATGGGATGACTCACCAGCCGAAGGATGCTTCGCAAACCAGGAAGCAAATGAAAAGGACTGGGTCAGTGAGATAATCAAGTACTTCAACACCGGCATATGTCCTTCACATCTAAATGCATCATAGCAAAGGCATTTCAAGATGCGATCCTCCCGATACACCCTACACCTCGAAGGCCTGTTTTTCAGAAACATTGATGGCGTTCTTCTTAAGTGCATAAAAGATGATGATAAAAGGAGAGTCTTGGGAGAATTTCATTCAGGACTATCTGGAGGTCACTTCGCAGGGAGAACAACGATGCTGAAGATCATCAGGGCAGGTTATTATTGGCCCACACTCTTTGCCAATGCCTTCGCAGTTTGTCGTAGGTGCGAGCAGTGTCAGAAGTTCACCGGCCAAAGCAAAAATGCTTCGATGCCTCTCCAACCGATACAAGTAGAGACACCCTTTCAGCAATGGGGGCTGGATTTCATAGGGTTCATATCACCGAACTCCTCCGTTGGACATAAGTTCATACTGACTGTGACTGACTACTTCACCAGGTGGGCCGAAGTGATCCCTAAGAAGCACACAGATCAAGAGACTATCATAGCCTTCCTAGAAGGTTTGATCACCAGGTTCGACCTCTCCGAAGCAATCATCACGGACAATGGTCCTGGCTTCACAGGCACTAAAATCAATGAATTCCTCTACAGATATGGGATATATCATAAAGTATCCTCCAATTATTATCCATAAGGCAACGGCTTGGCAGAATCCACCAAAAAAACCTTGTTGAGGGTGTTAAGGAAGCTTATAGAGCAAAACAAAAGGACTTGGCATCTCCTTCTAAATCGGGCCTTGTGGGCCGATCGAATTTCTGTCACAAAGTCGATCAAGACTTCACCTTATGCCTTGGTCTATGGCAAGGAGGCTATCTTACCCACTCATGTAGAGATCCCTGCACTGCAGCTGCTAGAAGAAGAAGATGAAGTTAGCCCAATGGAAAATAGATTAGCTCAGCTGTTGTAGTTAGAGGAAGAAAAAATCATCCAATCGCGCATTCAATGTGGGAAATCTGGTATGGAAATGGGATTCCTGGAAAGCCAAGCCTGGAAATCATGACAAGCTGGATGCCTTTTGGGATGGGTCGTTCGAAATTGTGAAGGTGAACTCGGCTAACTCTTTCATCCTCAAAGATGCCGAGGGCCAGGTTTTGCCGATCTCTGTCAATGGTCTTCATCTGAAGACTTTTCATCGTTGAGGTAAAACTCTTGTAAAAATAAAAATAAAAATGTGTATATGTACTGTTGTATATATTTGTTTTCGTCTGTATGTCCTGTTTCGAGATTCAATAGCCAAGAATTACACTCCAAAATCTCTTTCGGGGATTTTAAATGCAAAGCAGCAGTTGCAAGGAGGTTTTTCGCGAAGCACTTTACCCTCAAAAGGGTCGAACCAAAGTTCAAACAAAGGCACGAAAAGAGCTTCGCACCCAAGCATTTCCAGTAGCTGCTTCGGGCAGAAGTTTTGCGAAGTAGATTTTGAAAGGGGCTTTTGTGAAACAGTTTTCACCTTCGTCGAACCAACAACACGTGGGATGGAGAAATTTAAAATGTGCCTCGGAGAATGTGCAATCAACAGCCACAAAAAAAAAAAGGTTCGAAGCGGGTGAATTTAAGGCAAGAGTGACGGAGCACTTCCCGAGGCAATTTCGTTAAAAGGAAAAAGCTCGTGCCCAGGTACGAAGTGGCAGCAGGTTGCTTCTCCAATACAAAGCGTAATCATCAAAGCATGTGGCCCTGCATACCACGTCGATGTAGAACCAATTAAAAGATACGATAACCTCCTCCGTTCGAGGTGTAAATTTAATTTTAGTAGGTGCCATAAATTCAGGTGGTCTTTTTAGGTTATAAAATGCAAATTCCTAGCAGGAAGGAGGTTATCTATCCATCAGTTCGAGCTAGACTAAGAGCCTTCAATTATTCTGCAATTCTCCTGCCCTTTGCATCTAGGTCTTTCACATTGAGCCTCTGTACCAAGAACTCGGCCGCCATCATGGGGAAGAAGAATTCCAAGGAAAAAGGGAAGGAGCCCGAAGTTGTAGGCCCTGAAAAAACAAAGAAGGGTAAGGAAGAGAAAAAGCGAACTCCAAAGAAGCTAAGTCTCACCCCTCGCCCCGAAAAGCAACCAATAGAAGAAGGGGACGACTCGGAGGAAGAGCAGCTTGTAGAACCACCAATTGATGGGTGGGAGAAGATTAGAGACACAGCTCTCTAAGGGTGTGTCCGACCTCCGATGCACCATAGAGTTTATGACAAGTAGACTCACCCCAAAAAATAAGAGAGCTGCTGCATATTACTCTCAGATTTACTGGTTTTTAACCTCGCCTGCTCACCATTGTCCCGAGCTGATCTATGCTATCGTGCAAAATTACCAGCCTGCATCCAGGCAAGTGTTGGACGCTTCGGGTCACAAATTGTTTTCCATCCTGAAGGAAGATGTACAAGTAGCCTTTGCACCACAACAAGGTCCGCACAAGGGCTATTCTGTTTGTAATGTCATCTTAAGTGAACAAATGGAGAGATTCACCTCTAATAGCTATATATTGAAATTCCTGCGCGAGAATCTCAAGAGCAGGCTACCTTCAAACAAGCTGCCCCAGATGCCCTTACCCTTGGCAGCCTTCAAAAACACCGATATTTTCTCCATCATTGCATGGGTTGCAGGCTTGTCAACAGATGCTTCAGTGCAGCCCTGGCAGGTTTCTTTGGCTGAATGTATTTCAAGAGGGGAATTTTATGCCCCTGACGCTTCGAGGCCAAACACCAACCCAGTTTTCTTTAACTCGACGAAATCGGTGGCCCGAACCTTGCACATAAGGCTCACGAGCATGAAAAGTTCGACAACGGGCCAATACTTCACCCCTTGCTCTTTCCTTGTCTGGTTGTATTTCTAACAGGTTCATAAGCGATTCCCCCATATCGCCATTTCTCCAAGCGGCGAGGATGGAAATCCTCTGCCAGTGTATCAATGGACTCCCCTCCTATTGAGGACAGAGTCTTATTATTCTTTTAATCAGCAATTTTTGGGACCCGCCATGCATCTGTTGAAAGGTTCTTGTCCTCGGGTGCCCCTCAATTTGAGAGATAGAGTGGTGCAGGAAAAAAAATGAGATGTTTTCCAATTGACACAGGGACTGGTGATTCACCTATTCGGTTTCATAGGGAAGCCCTTCCTGTTACCAGTCTACCCCTTCGAATATCAGTTCGCGTTGGAAGTCGCTCGGTAGAGCGAATCTACAAATTCAGTATACGACCACGGTCGAAAGTGGGCACATACCTGTGACTTCCCCTTCAGTATGGGCGTAATCAAAGTCTTTGCTCTAAAACAGAATGTTTTCCTGGAGGAAAAGCTGACTGGTTTTGGCCTACTTCAGATTCCTCAACAATGGCTCTATGATCCTTTGGGAGTGATGAGGGGTCACTTAAAATTCAAGAATTTCCACATCTGCCCCCATGCCGAAATTGTGGAACAAATAAATAATCCCAATGGGAAAGATCTGGAGTGGCACGAGTTCTACCCTATGGAGGTCGAGTTCGACCCTGATTAGTACCCGCTCCCAACTCCAAGCTCCACATTTTGGAGAAAGGCAAAAGATGATTTAAAGGAGGAATTGAAGGATTGGAGCGAGGAAAAGCTTCGGGAGTGGTGGATAATGAGATTCCATCGCCAAAAAATGAACTCTTATGGACTCTTGGCATCAGATAAAGACTTTGTGATTCTTTACGAAACCAATGTTGAAACTTGGAAGTCTATATCCTTTGCAGATTTTGTTCCCCCAGCTACCCCAGGATCAGGCGAAAGCCTAGGAGGAGCTAAAGATGCTTCGAAAGAAGAGGAAGAAGTAGGGGCCGAAGCTACACCAACAACACTACCACAAGGACCATCAGAGATCATGACACAAGCGTCAAAGAGGCAGAACAACCATTGGAGAGAAAGAAAAGAAAGAGGCAAGAGAAAATTCAAGTGCCTCCGAGCCACCCAAAGCGACCTCGCACGAAGCCTGCAAGTACTCTTGTCGAATCACCTGCATCAGGCCCGACTGAAGCAAAGGTCGAAGATGCGGGGCCACCAAGTGCTGAGACGGTCCCTAATATAGACGTCATTGATGTGGAGGAGCTCCTCCAATAAGAAGGAGACCCCGAAGTAGAAGTTGTGGAGGTCGAGAGTGTTGAAGCCCAAAAGGAACAAGAACCAATCACCCAGGATGTCACCACGGCCGCTTTTCCAGGAGGGCACGCAAGTATGCACTCTCTTCCTTTCACCTTGGTCTCTGACATGTCCACTGTGGTCCCGATTGAAGGCCACCATCAATCTCTCCCTCCCCCACAAGGTCAATAACCCACTCAGGTATTTCCCGTTGTCAGTACAACCCTATATAGCTCCACTCCGCCCAAGTCGTCTGACCAGGACAAGCCTGGTGAAACCACTTCGCCCACCCACGCTGCCATTCCTTCAATCCTAAGTCAAGGCAAAGGCAGTGTCCCAACGCCAAGCCCCGTAGCCCATTCTCCCATTGCTCAAAGCATAGTCCCGCTTGCCAAAGCCCTTGCTACACCTGTCTCCGAACCGTCTAGGGAATCATTCCCCGTTAATTCTTTATATTTTTTCACACCTTTGGCTAGAGATCCAGCATTTTCTGAAACAGAATTATCTTTAATAAAGGAATGCTCCCTAGCCGAGAAGCTACTCTTAGCTCGACAAAACACAGAGAAAATGCTGAAGGAGGCAAGGAAGAAAAGAGGGCGATCTCTGGCCCAGGTTGAAAAATGCGCTGTCTTCGACTTGAAGGGCGAAAAATTACATAAGGTTAAGAAGGTCCCTAAGGTCCAGAAGCCTCTGGATGAAATGACTCCAGCTGAATATGACTACCAAGAGAATACCAAGGACCTGGAGCATTTGGATATAGATGACAAATCCGCATCCATGCATGTCGGCATCGAGACTTTCCAAGCATAATTTTGTCACATCTCTTAAGGGGTAGAAAAGGAAATCAAAATTTTGTACAGTGCTTTGTAAAGTTTTTTCTTTGTTGTTTTGTTATTTGAAA
This sequence comes from Wollemia nobilis, assembly GCA_028583015.1. Taxonomy (NCBI): domain Eukaryota; kingdom Viridiplantae; phylum Streptophyta; class Pinopsida; order Araucariales; family Araucariaceae; genus Wollemia; species Wollemia nobilis. Next base: position 5,534,593 of record JAQPPZ010016917.1, on the reverse strand, counting down.
AGCTGTAGCAATTTTGGCTTTCAACGCCACCCCTGTGTACAGAAAATAAAAAAGAAAGAGCTTCGCTGCTGAACAAGCTAGAGAAAAGAGCTTCGCTAAAAGAAAATGAGAAGAGCTTTGCACCCGAGGCATTTCCAACACTACTTCGGGTGAAATTTTTGTGAAGTAGTATTGCCGAAGAAGAATACAAGGATAGCGATAAAAAGAACTTCGGGTCCGAAGCGCTTCAAATCACCACTTCGGGAGAAAGTTGAGCGAAGTGGCATTCAAAGGAACAATTTCGCTGAAGAAGGAAATTTTTGTGAAGTGGCAGTCCAAATTGCCTAAGGCAAGAAAACTACTTCGGGCCTGAAGCATTTCCAGTAGCTACTTCGAGTGAGATTTTTGCGAAGCGGTGTTGCCGAAGTAAAATATGGAGGAAGAATGAAACTGCTTCACACCCAAAGCATTTCAAAAGGCTACTTCGGCCAAAAGTTGAGCGAAGCGGAATTTGAAAGAATGCAGTACTGAAAACACTTCACCGAAAAGTCGTCGAAGCATCTACCTCGGGTCCTGCGACAGCGAACCATTTCTACTTCGTCGAAAATCATTGCGAAGCATCTGCTTTGGCAAACTTTCGTATGAAGTACTTTTACCCGAAGTAGATGTATTTTGAAGGCAGGGATACACTTCGGCCGAAACGCCCCGAACCACAGTTTTGATGAAGGATCGTGGTGAAGCATCTCAATGACTCATTAGCAAAGTATCTGCTTCGGGCAAAGGACCACGCCGAAGCAATTTTGACACAGCGAAGCAGCGAGAAGTGAAGACCCCATTTTGTGAGGAAGATATGCTTCGGCCTCCATCACCCCCGAAGCTGTCTTGCGAAGCTTCACCATGCGAAGTGCAAATCAAGGAGAATTTGCTTCGGCACAGGACCGTTGCAAAGCAAAGTTGAAAAGGTAGTGAAGCACCTCAAAGGCATGCGCTCCAAGCTGGGTATTTTCCCGAGGCGATCAAGTGCCTCATAAATGCATTTTTTTGTGCCCGGTAAGCTCACTGCTCATTTTTGGCAATTGAAAATGAAGTATCAAGCCATGATGAAGAGCTCGGCGAGCATGGCGGCCACTCGAGCACCGCACCCGGAGACCAAGGACGTCTAGACGGCTCATCAATGCATCTTTCCATGGTTGACCCGGTCGCAGTTGCCAGTTTCGGTAACGGATTTGAGAGCTCGATCACGAGAGCCTTGGGGAGCCAAATTCTCAAGGCTCGAGGGCCTACTTCTCCTTGTTGTGTAATTATGACTCAAAGGGTCGGGTCCTCTATAAAAACCCAGGCATTGTAATGGAAGATGGGGGGAACTATCTGCTAGAAAGCTGCTATAACTTGATGTCCTACGATTAATACTAAAGAGCTTTGGACTCAATTTCTTTCTTTTATACTGCCTTCTGTGCTTGATTCTTTTGTCTTTTTTCATTTGTATATTAAGACTCTGAATCCTGAATCCGGTGTGCGATTGGGAGTCGTACCTTGAAACTCATCCGAAGGATACATAGGAGAGGAAAAATGTAATATTGGTTTTCTTTTATCTTGCCTGGTGGGTTGTGGTTTCCGTTACATTCACTTGTCCTAATCGTCGTTACTCGAACCCCGAATTTCGATGAAAGGGAGAAGGAGAATCCCCGTGAGCTCGCCCGGAGGATATATAGGAAGGTTAATGTTGCATTTCTTTCATTTATTCTTGGTGTTCCTTGCTTGCTATTCAAGTTGTCGATTAGTGATCGTGCTTCCTGTTCTTTCCCACCTTAAATCACCGATCTCTCTTCCCTTACCCCTTTTTATTTCTTTCTCTAACCCTGACTCCTTTTATCTCTTTCCTGCACCCTTATCTCAAAACATCAAAGTAGATTAACATAGGAGTCGGCCTTTCTCTGGATATTGGCACAAGGGGCATCTCTTCCCTTCGGCCTTTCAATGTTGGTCCAGGTCTAGGGTGCATACATTTACCCAAAATCCTTTCCTAGGCAGATTTGATGACCAACAAGAACCACCCAGGGCACATCAAAGGGATCTTCATAGTGAGGTTCATAGAGAGGCTACCCCAAATGAATAAGTAGATATACCTAGTGAAGATGAAGGAGGGTAGGTGGAATTGAAGGATATCACCTTCATGCAATCGATAGGTAAATTATGCCAGCATGGTGGAATGATCATGAGGACACTCACTTGATGAAGAGAGCCTTGACTCAAGTTGGAGTGATTATATTGGTATAGGTACCACCACAGGATAAAGTATTCATGAATACTTGTTGCATATGGTGCAGTCATATGACTCAAGCAAGAATTACACCTTTGTATGGATCAGGAACCATCATCTCAAGGTGGAATTCTCAGCTACAACCTTTTGATGAATATTTAGGTTACCAAAAGAAGGGTTCCCAATTAAGAGAAAAGTTGTCAATGCCATAAAAAAACTATCAATTAATCATCACATTGATAGAGCTTCAATATTCATTAGATACTAAGGCTTTTGGTCCATGCGAATGAGGAATCAAGAAAAACATGCTGATAATAAAGGATCTTATGTGTGCCATGAACGTGGTTGTCTCGACTATCAAGTGAAGCATAGTATTCTGAGATTCCAATTTGGATGGCACAATATGTAGAAGGTATCACATAAGAGATACAGTATAATTGGAGAATATATTTGGCTCAAAATATATAATGATTATTTGTATAGGACCAAGAAGAACTTCTTGATGACATTCCATGCAATCGTTGTAATGTTGGATGCGGTCTCTTAGACTGACATAACATTCCATGAGCTAAAAACACCTCATGATCTACTAAAGAATCAACCTACCATACTACGATGGGCAAAGACAATGTCACTTTAGAAAGTTACCCTAAAGAAGTTGTGATAGAAAAATACTACCAAGAAACCAGAACCTCCTTTGATTGATGAGAAGGGGACTTCATCAGAATAAGTCCACCCTTGGAGGAAGAAATTATGATAATTGCACCTGGATTCTGAGTCTGAACAACACGTATCTACACAACGATTGTAGGAGCAACCCTTATCTCACACGAAGAAGGAGACAATAGTACCAACACATAGTCAAGTGTGGATTCAAACACATAGGCAATGATAGAGGTAGACACGAGAGAAATCTCCTATGCAAAGTGAGCAGTTGTAATCAATGCTCATCAACCTAGTTGATATGCACTTGGGATTGGAAGACTTAAAGCTGATAGATATCAGTGTGCCAATAGGTGTAGACCAGTTAGGGGTGGTGGTGGGATCTACTACATTTCTTGGAGTTGATGAATTTGAATTGTTTGAGGCATTTAAACATTAGCTGGATAAAACAATATCACCACCAAGGACAAAAGCAAAAGAGTTATTGGCATTCCCACCGAAGGAGATGAATGAGAAGAAGAATCCATAAATAAATATTGTGATGCAAGTAGGAAATAGCCAATTGGGGGAGGAGAATATGATGCCAACATAAGATCAATTTGATCTAATCCTTGTATCCAAATAGTGGTAGAAGAATAGTTGACCTTCTAAAAGGAGGGATTGTCTACACTACAGTAGGAAGAGTTACCAAAGCCATAAGAGGAAGTTTAGGTACCTGTGGAAGACCAAAAATCAACTCAGGAGATTATTAATGTTGAGTATAGATCAGATGACAAGAAGAAATAAAAATTGTAGCCCAAATTACACTATAGGAAGAGATTATAGCGGGTCATTATGGGTGAAATTTTACACCTCCTCACCCACTCTTTTTACAAATTATCGACCTATAGAATTGGCTAAATTTTTGAGCCACAACCTTGCATCAAGGGTTGAAGAATATCTCAAAGGTAGGTGGAAGGCATTTTACGCTGAGTACAGCTAGGACAAAAGAACAAACTACTCCCAAGTGGTGAATAATCCCCAACAGGACAAATCATCAAAAGTAGTTAAGTTTGGGGTCGGGTGGATAAATGGGAAGGTACATATTCAAGGTGGATCCCAAATCCCCCCTGACCTTGGGTGGAAAAATGGAATCCTAAATTCCTATAAAGAAGAAGAGAAAAATAATCAAATGGTAGTATGACGACCATTAGTCCTGAGTTTTCATCCCAAAATTGTACAAAACTTTGGGAAATCAACAACAAAGGTCCAAGTCCGATCACCCATAATTAAGGTAGAAAATTGAGAGGTTGGTGGATAGAGAAGTCTTCCCAAATGTCTGTCCAATACTAAAGTTGACATTCACCAGGAGGGAAGCACTGGGAATTATAAGGAAAGGGTATTAATGATCTTAACGGCCTTTGTACAAACTATCTATGAAAAGGAGGATGCACCATTTTAGAGGTAATCAATCTTTGGCCTTCCTACAACACAAAGGGGTAAAGTAGATAAAAATTTATGGCTTGATAGGAATTTTAGAGAGATCAAGGGATTGGATTTATGCAGAAGCACCTAACTCCTTCCAAACAACTGCCATTCTTCCACAAAGTAGGGTGTCAATACATCATCCATTTGTTTCAACATGATCTTCCCACCAAGTGCCATTAATGTCTGAATTTGAATTTATTGTAAAATTATCTATATTTAGTGGAATGTTTGCCATTCCAAAGTGTAGCTCTGTGGCCATTATAATTCATATGTAATTCTTCTCACCTTGTAAATATAAGTATATCACTGTTTGGTCTCTCATTTTATCTTCACTTTCTTGTGATTGAATATGGATGCTTATTTCTGTGATGGCCATCTAAGTTTACTCATTTAATTCTGCAATCTAGATTTTGTGGATCTTACCTGGTGGTTCTGGAATTCACATCCACCTTTGGGTTTTGAGATTTTTTTTTGCTAAGACTGGTCGGGTGGAAGTGCTCTAATTCTTTATTTTGAATTTCATGCACCCTCCCATCGGTTCTAGAATTTGTTTCGATCCACTATGTTGAACGATAAGTGAGGTTTAAATGAGCTAATTTATTAGGTGGTATGCTCGTGTTTCTGTTGGTGATGTTGAGTTCATGTGTCTTGATGCAGTCATAACCCGTCCTTGTGAGTTCTAGCTATGGTCTCCTTTTCTTTCTCTCTCATTTCTTTTTTCCCCTTTATCCTTTACGATATAGGTAGTTGGGACTTAAGGAGATGACCTCCTTCAGAGATCGACTACCATGCCTCTCCTAGGCTAGGTGGTCATTCAATGTTGGTCGAAGACCACTAGATGCACCACCCGCTCGTTCGATGATAGTTTTGCACCAATAATTTTTGGTAGCTTTGTTGGGAACTCATAAATTCTTTGTATTTAAGGAAATGAAATTTTGGTGATACTCTAGTTTTCTCGAATCCTGTTCAATCACCTGGTGACTCCTTTATGCAAAATATCTAGATCATAAGATCAGTTGCCCCTTATGTGTTGAAAAATATCCATTTCTCAAAGAACTTAGGGTTTTATGAATAACCCTGACCTTACTAGTGGAGAAAGTATGCTTATCTGGTGACTCCAATCTGGTGGCATAATTTGAAGGTTTTAAGAGACCAATGCTTTAATGGCCCAGCTAAATTTTCCCTATTGGAAAGATCCTGACCCCCTTAATATTTCCTATTTGTGTGATATCCTTGAGGCAGCAATAAAAATTCTACCAAGATATGATGACATCAGTGGATTTATGAATGAGCACCTTGAAAATATGGCTTCCCTAGCTACCCTTAATAATATCATGCATGAATATGTGTTGATCGAGTTGCTGGTTATTCTCTGAAAGGTAGAGCATTGCTATGGTATAGAACTTTGAAACATGGGATCATCTCCATATGGGTAGACTTGTTTGAGCCCCTCATGGATGCATTTGGTAGATTTGAGGACATCCTTTAGTAGCTAACTCAGTTCACATTTATCAATAGGAACCCTCTTGAAAATATTGTGGACTTCAATATTCATTTTGGGAAGAGATAGAGGTGAATCCCATGTCAACTTCTTCCATCCTCTATCCAAGTGTACCTCTATTACATCTGGGTCTTCAGCCCTGATATTTTTCTCCTCCATCAATTTAGGGAAAGCATATTCCATCAACTTTATGAGGAAGATGTTAAAGTTGAATAGTTGTTAGTTAGATAATTGAAGCCTTCAAATATTTGTGCAATCACCTCTCTAGTAGAGCTTGTTCCTTGTCAACCAATGGGTCCACATTAGGAAAAATAATACCATGGCATCCATATAGCAAATCAATCCCAAATCCAACTAGATTCATGAGATAACAACATTAGTGGATGCATCTAGGACCTAGACTACTGGTGTAATAAGAGCATACAATAAGATTGATGCAATGGGTCAGTCTCGAAAGGGAGAAGAATTGGAATCAGCTCCATAACATTCAGTCATTGGTCAGGTGGAATGATGTGGTAAAATTAGTGGCCACTCTACTTTTTTATGGCTTGATTACTGATATGCTTAAGAAAAATAAGAGAATCAATTATGATTGTCATAATTGTGAGCTACCATGGATGGTGCCAGAGGTAATATAAGGGCTCAAATTTGATGTAATATGGTCTAGCCATTACATATTTAGAGGATGATTTGCATAGGTATCCATGGATTGGGTGTGCTTGTCATGCCAAAATTTTATGTAAATAGTAAGGTAAGTAAATAAAATGGTGCAATAAGCATAGCCACTTGTGAGGTGTTATTGTTTTGTTCACAGTTTATAGGAAAAGTGCCCTAGTGATAAATCACCAACTGGTCAGGGCACCAAAGGTTTTTAAGAATGAAGTATGTAGATCATGCCTTGGAAACAGAGTGCTCTCTATTTTTTTGCTTCTCCCCTTATTTTCTATCTTCCATATTTTTGTTCGTATTTTTGTTTTTGTTTTTGTGGCCCCGTAGCCCAATGGATGCAACCAACAAGTTCCAAGGCCTACCATGATGTCCTTGGAAACACAAAAGTCACATGGTAAAAGGCTTAGGACTTGTAAAAACATGCTATAAATAGATCTGCATCTATAGTTGGAATAAGGTCAGAAGGTGTGAGCCATAAAAATGAAGGCCAAGCAAAATGACCTCATGGTTGATAATAGTTAATAAAAGAGGGTCTTTACTGGACTGTGTAAAGAATAAGAGTTGTAGAAAAAAATGCAAACACCTCTAGAAATCTCTCTGCTCTTGGAAATACTTTAGTGCCTACTAAGGTATGTTCAAAAATTGCAATTTATGGAGGTGTTACATGGAATTGGGTATTTGCCCTATTAATTTCATATGTTAACTTCTGAATTGCTTTTCCTTTTGTCTCTCTTCTTGTTTGTTTTCTTTTGTTTCCTCTTTTTTCTTCTAGTATTTGATGTCTTCAATTCTTATGATTGTTGAAATTTTTTCTTGTCAACTGGCTATTTTTTGGCTCTCTTTTTCTTCATCGGTGTCTCCTTCTCCTCGTTTCCTATTTTTGCTTGTTGTTTTCACTAATACTCTTCTTCCAATACCAAAGTGTTCTACCATTTTAATTGTTCCATTTTGTACATCTCCATCCATTGTCTTGCAGTCTCCTAGGGATGAGGTTAATTGTCTCCTTTCTTGTCCTTCATTTCCCTCTTCTCTATTCAAAGTATGATGTGCTCTAAGATTCATGTATGGGTTCCTCTTTCCCACAAAGTGAAAAATCCCTTTGAGTTGCCAAAAGTGTGGGTGAAATTTTGTACCTCCTCAACCACTCTTTTTGCAAATTATCGACCTATAGAATTGCCTAAATTTTAGAACCACAACCTTGCATCAAGGGTTGAATATCTCAAAGGTAGGTGAAAGGCATTTTGCATTGAGTATAGCCAGGATGAAATAACAAGCTACTCCCAAGCGACGAATAATCTCCAACAGGCCAAATCATCAAAAGCAGCTAAGTCTAAGGTTAGGCAGATAAATGGGTAGGTACATGTTCAAGGTGGATCCCAAATCCCCACCTTAAACTTGGGTAGAAAAATGGGATCTCGAATATCCATCAATAATAATAGTGAAATAATCCAATGGTAGTATGATGGCCATTAGTACCAAGTTTTCATTTTAAAATTGGATGAAACTTTGAGAAATCAACAACAAAGGTCTATGCTCGATCACCCATATGTAAGATGAAAAACTAAGAGGTTGGTGGACAAAGAATTTTTCTTGAATGCCCATCCAAAACTGAAGTTGACATTCACCAAGAGGGAAGCATTGGGAATTTTGAGGAAATGGAATTAATGATCTTAGTTGCCTTTGTACAAATTGTCTATAAATAGGAGGATGCACCATTTCAAATGAAATCAATATCTAGCCTTCCCACAACACGAAAGGGTAAAGTAGATCATAATTTATGGCCCAATAGGAATGTCAAAGCGATCAAGGAATTGATATGATGTAGAAGCACCTAACTCCTTCCAAACAACTACCATTCTTCCACAAAGCAGAGCATCAACACATGATCCATCTATTTCAACATGATATTCCTATTGATCACCATTAATGTTTGAATTTTATTTATTATAAAATGATCTATAAATAGTGGAATACTTGCCATTCCAAAAGGCAGCTCTATGGTCATTACAATTCATATGCAATTCTTCCCGCCTTGTAAATATAAGTATATCATTGTTTCGTCTCTCATTTTATCTTCACTTCCTCATGATTGAATATGGATGCTTATTTATGTGATGGCCATCTAAGTTTGCTCATTTAATTCTACAATTTGTATTTTGTGGGTCTTTCTTGGTGTTTCTAGAATTGGCATCCATATTTGGGTTTTGAGGTTTAATTCTACTAAGGTCGATTAGGTGGGAGTGCTCTAATTCTGTATTTTAGATTTCATGCATCCTCTTGTTGGTTCCATAATTTGCTCCAACTTGCTGCATCGAACGTTAAGTGAGGGTGATATGAGTTGATCTGTTAGGTGGTATGCTCATGTTTCTACTGACAATGTTGAGTGCATGTGTCTTGATGTGGTCATAACCCATCCTTGTGAGTTATGGATACAACCTCCCTTTACATTATCTCTCGTTTCTCTTTTTAACTTTATCATTTGTGGTGTAGGTAGCTAGGACTTAAGGAGTTGACCTCCTTCAAATATTGACCATATTTCCTCTCCCAGGCTAGGTTTCCATTCAATGTTGATCGAAGACCGTTGGGCGCACTACTTGCTCGTTTGGTGCCAGTTTTTGCACCAACAATCATAAGGAAGTTGGGGTAATTTCATGTCCATAAGAGGAAGAGGAGGAAAGTACCTCATCACAAGAAATGGATAGAAGGATTCAAATAAGATTTGTGCTAGAAGTACCACAGTTTGGTGTCTCAGATGTATATGGAGTCGACATAGATGAACAGGTGGACCATATCTTGAAATAGATCTGTGACATGTTTGCTAGTACCCAGTTGTAGTTCTGCATAGTCTATTTTAGAAAATTAAAGCAGTGGAGAGAGAAAACCTTTGCTAAAATTTAAAATATCATATAGTGGATGTGTAGTGAGGAGGCCATGAGAAGAATAGCTCAGATTCATGGACAATAGGAGGGCCTGAATTGGTTTATTTCAGTGTGATTTAAATGCTATAGGGATTTAAATTTTGAATATTTCATGCCCTATTGATTATTATCTTTAGCCCTCTTTTAACAATACAACCTTGTAGTGTTAAAAGGAGGACATGAATTGCTATGCATTGTTCTAACGCTTTTGATTGTTCATAGAGGAATAATGTGTTTTGATTTGATTTTGAAAAATTTTGGTCTTGACTAACGAGGTTGTCTCCATGCAATTACTTTCATTTGATTTTAATGGATACATCTCTTGGTTGATGCTAACATGATTATTCATACGTTACATGTTTGATATTTGCTAGTCATTTCATGCTTATTTGTAAGGAATTATTTTGTCTAAAATGTATTTGTTGTCGGTATTATGCTCTTCACTTGCGTGTAATGCGATCTTGTGAATCATAAAGCCTACAACACTAGGAGTATGCTCTTCACTTGCGCATATGCGATCTGGTGAATCAGAAACTAATTTACATTTTTAGAATATTGCTTTGTCATGGTTCCTTCTTTTATTCATGACTAACAAATTGGTTTTGAAGTTATTCTTTGAGTTTCATTAATGGCTACAACTACAGGAACGTGGTATGGGATACATGTTAGTCCTTTGAACATTAGTGGAGATTCTCATGATTTACCCAAGAACGTAGAAAAATGTTTGCCCAAATTTAAACACAATGGTCCAACATTAGCCGAGGAACATATTCAAGCCTATGTGGATATCCTAGTTAGATGGAATGTCGAACATGAGGATGTGGCATGTAGAATGTTTCCTAGAACCCTAGATGAGGTGGCATATGATTGGTACATCAATTTACCCACTGGTTCTATTACATCTTGGACTCAATTGAAAGATGAGTTTATCAATCAATTTAGGTTGCTCATTGATCCTCTCACGATATATCAACAATTTACTTCTTGCAAAAGAGAACCTAATGAGCCAGTGAGAAGTTTCAACTTGAGGTTTCGAAAGCTTTATGCGAGATTAATTTCTCCCTATACTATTGAGGAAAGTGGTGCTCTTCAAATATACTTTCGAGCATTGGATCCATTGTTTGCCATATTTGTTAGGATGAATCCCTTGGTTACTGATCTTGCATCGACCTACACAGAAGCTATGATTGTAGATCAACAATTGAGGCCACAAGGTTATGGAATGGAGCAATCAACTATGGTAGGACAACTAGGGGCTTGCAATCAAACCTCGATGGTAAATCAAGCATGGGCACAACAAAATTTGATATCAAATGTTTTTCCCTACAATCAACTTTATCCTACCATACCAACTTATGCTCCCACATGTGCTTATACAAGTACTTCCATCCATCCAACTATGCCTCAATTAGAGAATCATGTGGTCACCCATGGAACCATTGCAACAAATGTTCAAGCTTTGTCCGTGGATATCAATCCAACTAATCCTACTACTTCTACCACTCAACCCAAAGAGTTCGCATCGGAAGTAAAAGAGCAAAAGAAAGTGGTTAAGAAGGTATGTAGGCATGTTCCACCACAAAAATGAGCACGTCAATGTATGCATCCAAATCATCCTAGGAAGAAAATTCATAATGCCGATCTTAATGATGTTTCATGTTATGCTTCTTCAAGCGATACAAGAGATTTTGAGGTGACTCACGTTGAAGTAAATACCTATTCGAAAAGTCTTGAAGAGCATGAAGTTTTTGGAGAAGAAATTCTATGGATGGGTAACAAGAAGTTGGAATCAAATGATCACCATCTTGTTTTGGAAAAGAAATATCTAGAATCATTACCCAAAAAGGAGGATTTGGATGAACAAACTTATGTGGATATGATTTGGTCGGATGTACTTGCAAAGGATTGGAGCAACTATATGACACGGAATTCAAAAATCGATCCCATTATAGAAGCTCCTAAGTCATCACAAGTGGCTGAAAATGAATTTGAAAGAAAATCAACAAATGAAGTTGAAGACATAATCGAATTTCACCACTTGTTCTCGAAAGACACTTTGGATGATGTTCTCGAAAGTGATGACCAAGAGGATCCACACCTTCCAAATTGTGATAAAATTGAATCATGGGTTACAAATTTGGATTATGATAGCTTTACCAATTTGAATTCAAGAGATAACCCACTTTTGGAAATAACTGAACCATCTAAGGAAGGTGAAGATGAATTGGATGAGAAACATGTTGATGAATCAAAAGATGAAGAAGAAGTACTTGAGCGTCACAACTTGAAATTGGAAGATGATTACTATGATTCATGGAAGAAATGGGAAGAATATTATCAATCTAAATCTTCTAACAAACTTGTTGTGTCAATTAATATGCAGGATAACTCAATTGCTTCCTCACATGAGGATACTATAAATCCTGTACAATTTGAGAAAGTTTTGGAAGAGGAATTCGAATCTCATAAAATTTTGGAACATGATAAGGATTCTACAACCATGAATCAAGAAAGAGAGTCACTTGCTTTAGATTCCTTTGAAGGAAAAGAAATTGAAAATCTTGATCCACTTACTTGTGCTACAATGATTATGCCATTTCAAAATGAGAAAATTACAAAACCTAAATCATTTGGGTTTGATATCATTGATGATCCAATTGAAAATCTCACGTTACCCAAAACAACCCAAGTGATTGATCATGGAAATGTGTTAGTTAACCCACCCCTAGATAGACAAGACTTATGGTTTGAAAGGGATGGACATGTTTTCAATTGGGTACCTAAGTTTGGTGCCTTTGATAAACAAGTCATGGAGAAAGAACAAGTGCTACATGATGATGAATGTCATGAGAGAAAAGAGGAATTTTCAAATCCTCTTCAAGTAAGGTCAAATGAAAACATGCCAAAGGTAAAATCTCACCTTTTTGGTTTCACCATGCAAAATTCGAATGAAGGTTTGCCTAATGAATGGTTTGATTCAAATATTATTAATGTTATGGCTTTATTGAATGAAAATGAAAGCTTATTTCTACACCATGAATCAAAGTGCGGAATGGACATCTTAAAGAATAGACATAAAGGAATTGAATATCAATCATTGTCTAATCAATTTGAAAACTTGAAACTCCACCATAGGATTATTAATGAAACTAAATCAAATTGGTATGGTGAGAGGGGCAAGTGGAAGTTTGTGTCTTTGTTTGGTTTGATCTTGTTTTTGTTGGATGCCTACAAAACTTGGTATGCGTATCAGGTCATATGTCTTTTAAAGAATTCTAATCAGGTTTGGGATCCGGGAAAATGATAATCCAAACTTTGCACCATCTTGTATTATATTGTACATTTGTATATACTTTTGGTTTTTGTGTTTTGGTTTTGGATTGGATCTCATTTTGGTTTTAAGTTTTGTGTGTTGGTCCTTTGGACACTTTTGGTTTGTTTTGAAAAAAAAAAAAAAGCGAGATGTCAACTTATGTCCTTATGAATGTTGACTAAGACTAAGAGAATATGAAACATCGGAATTGTATTGCAGAAAGCTCCACGAGTATCGCAAACACATTAAAGAATATCGTTTGGAACTTGTGATGCATGAAGTTGTCGAGTTTTACACATTATGGTAAAGTAGGTGGTATACTCCATCCGCATTTCAAAAAGAGCAATGCATTCATCCATATCTCATGTTACATTCGACATTGCATATACATTTCATCTCGGTTGCATCTACATTTCAAATACAATCATTGAAAAGGTGTCGAATCCTCTTAGGGTTATTACATAACATATATTAAAAGGATCCTAAGGTTGGGAACTGATGCCCGAACTATCTTGAACCAAGCACGTTCTACACATATTAAAGAGGATCTTGAGCAAAATGGTCAAAACCATACTTGGAAGAAAAGGTGAGGCGAAAGGAGTATTTCGTGTCTGTCCTATCATGCAACATAATCCTTAAAATAGTGGTTTTTACCACTCCCATAGTGCTTAAAGCCTAAAATCAGAGTAGTAAGGATAGGGTTAAATCCTCATCGAACTTAGGTTGAGGATCCAATTCCCCAAAGCTCTGATTTGACCTTCATGGAGTAGTAAGGATAGGGTCTAATTCTCATCTCGCTTAGGTTGAGAATCCGATTCCCCAAAGCTTCTATTTTGCCCACTCAAGAACTTAAAATTCCAAAGCAAATATTTTTCATTCTACTTTTATTGCATCATTGATATTGGATTGGAAGGATCGTACTACATGTCCCTTGCAAGGATGGGTAGTCATCCCCAAGGTTCAAGAAATCAAAAGTAAAGTCAAATCCTGGATTATGGGGTTGATCTCCACCGGGGCTATAGACGCTCTGACCGGCGAGTGGAGTATGCTCATGCGTGGCAACATGTCTTGTCTAAAAGCAAGACCACTGACTGCTCAAACGGATAGGCTAGCCTGACAGTTTCATCCATAGCAGGTTAAATCATTTTGTTCAAGATGAGGTAATGAACTCCAGATCAGAGTAGCAAGGATAGGGTTAAATTCCCATCTCGCTTAGGTTGGGAATCCTATTCCCCAAAGCTCTGATTTCACTTACACTTGCACATGGGTTCAAGATGGTAGTGACACATAACCAACTTTGGGATCTAGTAAATTAATTCAGTATGCACATATTTGGTCCTAAGAGGGTTTGACAGTTTTAATATGTTTGTTCATGATACTAGAAAGTTTGAGCCTTTGCAAAGCAGGTTGTTATATCTCTAGCATAGTTGTCATACATCAAATCCTACACAAATCATTCATAACCTTGCATACTGAACCATAAGTGAAACCGACAATGGAAAGTTGAACGAGTTTCAAACGATAGGGAATGAAGCACATTGCACACACCGAGCTGATGCTTAATAATTCTAATGCTTCATGTATTTCTCGTCTAGTTTCATTCTTGGGATATTTGCTGACGCTTGTGTTTGAGTTTTGAAGGTTTTCAGGTTGGGTTCTCATCGAAATGCTCAGGAGCATTTCCCAGCAGAGTCGCCATTTGTTGTGGCTGCTCCACAACGTACCCCAAAATTGGGGACCCACCTTTTTGCATGTTTTCCAAGAAGACCGAAGTGGCCCATATGCTAAAGATCAAAGAAAAAGCAAAACATCGCAAGGAGGAAAAAGTGTCACGATATCGCGACATGTTGCATTTTCGCGGTCCAAAGCAAAGAGAAAAAGCAAAGAGAAAAAGTGTCGTGATATCGCGACATGTTGCATTGTCGCGGCCAAAAGAGAAAAAGTGTCGCGATATCGCGACATGTTGCATTTTCGCGACCAAAAGAGAAAAAGTGTCGCGATATCGCGACATGTTGCATTTTCGCGGCCAAAAGAGAAAAAGTGTCGCGATATCGCGACATGTTGCATTGTCGCGGCCAAAAGAGAAAAAGTGTCGCGATATCGCGACATGTTGCATTTTCGCGGCCAAAAGAGAAAAAGTGTCGCGATATCACGACATGTTGCATTTTCACGGCCAAAAGAGAAAAAGTGTCACGATATCGCGACATGTTGCATTTTCGCGGCCAAAAGAGAAAAAGTGTCGCGATATCGCGACATGTTGCATTTTCGCGGCCAAAAGAGAAAAGTGTCGCGATATCGCGACATGTTGCATTTTCGCGACCAAAAGACAAGAAAGAAAAAGTGTCGCGATATCGCGACATGTTGCATTTTCACGGCCAAAAGAGAAGAAAGAAGAACAAGAAAGAAAAAGTGTCGCGATATCGCGACATGTTACATTCTCGCGGCTAAAAGCAACAAAAGAGAGCAAGGAGGCAAAAGTGTCGCGATATCGCGACATGTTGCATTTTCACCAAGGGAACAGAGTAGTTGACAGTGCGTCTGATATTAGTGATGAACACCAGGACAGTGAAACTGAAGACTGCATAGTGACGTGGACATAAGGACAAAATCCAATGAATAAGACAAAATGTTACATAAGGAATCTTTAATGATTTGAAATCATTTAAGATGGTCGTTACACACGGAAGGAAACGGACGCAAGCCCATGTGGAGAAAATGAAACGAAGGGCCACAAAATAGAAACGAAAAGCCTTTTTGGAAACCAAAACACATGCATGCACAAGGGAAGGTGAAACGAACAACCATTGGAAAATGAAACGAAAAGCTTCCTGAAAATTTTAAATACGCCAGGCAAGGATGTTTTGAGGGGTTGGAAACTGCTGCGAGCAGAGTTGCAGATTTGAAGGCAAGAGGGCCATTCTGGACCTGTTTGAGTCGTTTTCTTCCATTGACTGGTTTGGGAAAACCAAAAATTTTTGTTATTGTAAAATGACAAATTTTTAATACAAGAAGTTTTAGAAAGTTGCATCTTATGGACAAGAAAGGAGTCATTTTCTGCATGCAAGATTAAATGTCTATTTTTCCCCTTTTCATATTTTAGGCTTGTAAATGGAGTTTATGCAAGTTTTCTTGGTTGCTTCATGCGAATGTTTAAATCTGAAAACCTCATTTAAAACCCTAGGAGCCAACACTTAGCTTATCCGGATTGTGCTTGTTTTGCAAGTCCAATAGGTTAGGTTGCATGCATGGAAACCTCACATCTTCGGTTTTGTCGAAATAGGATAGCATCATACTGAATGCATTTTATTTTCAGTTTCTGCATTTCATTTTCATTTTCATTTTTCTGCATTTTATTTTCCAGAAATTTTAACTTTTTTTTAATTTTCAGGCATTAAAATAAACATTTAAAAAATTCAAAATCCAAAAATAATTTCACCATTGCGTAGGTTATACTTCAGACTTCCAATACGCACTTTGAAATTTCATTTTCGGAGTTGTTTAGTATTTTTAAAAATTCATCGAAGTTGTTGTTTTATTACAGATTTTAAAAATCCGAAAATAGAAAATTTCCATTTTAAGGTCAAATTTCATTTTTTTCAGTTTTGTTTTGCACTCATGAGCCTATGATGACATTCCCTTCATGAAAATTCCAATTTCATTGAAGGAGTTATGTTTTATGGCATTTCACAAATTTCCATTTTTGGAGCCTAAAATTACCCTCTCTTCATAAAAATTCTGATTTTACGAAAGAGGGGTAATTTGAGCATCACATTGAAGGTCATATGAGGGCCAACTCACATTTGCTTTATTTTGGTTCAATGAACAATCACTAAAGTTTCATGGTAAAATAAACCAACATTGCCCCTTGTTTACAGTTACTTGCAATCACTAAGGTGTTCCAAGCATTTAAATTGAATATCTTTATTTGAGATTACTAATACACATATGCAAATGCTAATATAGCGGAGACCTTGGAGAAGTTGTTTGTTTAACTTCTTTGCAAGAGGGGATTTGGAACCCAAATCCTAAGGGAGAGTGTACTTTCACAATTGGGTGAAAATACCACTCAACATGTCCCTTGACCCTGCAAGGGGACTCCCGCCCCCTTGACTCCCGACACAGATGGCGAAAGGTGTTACCTGTCATGTTCATGATGTTGATGGCATTGCTCATGCTGATGATATGGCTTATTGCAAAAAGTAAAGTGCCCATTCAAAGAATGTTGATCATGTTGATATTACAATTGGTTGGAGCAAAAAAAATGCACAATCAGAGGATCAGATGTTGTGAGCAGCCTCAAGTAAATTTTATTGCCAAAGATGTATGGAACATGAACAAGAGGAAGGAGTGTGACAAGAGATCCTATTACATTGCGCAATACTTCTATTCCCAGTGTTTAGCTCGTGTCGTTGAGGACATTGACCAGTTTAGAGGAGGGGATAGATGTAGACAGTCACATTGAGATATCCTTATTTGAACTAGTTTTGATATTATGTGTTATATTGTAAATGCACACAAAGTGTTTGACAAAATGCACGTGCATATATTTTAATGTTGTAAAGTGCAATTTAATATTGCACGTCATAATAAAATCATGTGTCAGCTAAATTAGAATTAGAGGGCATTTTGTCCTGTAGTGGAAACGAAATGTAATGCAAATCACATGCACATGAAATGTAATTTGAGGGTAGTTGCAAGGTGGTTGGAAACGTAACTACTTGGTGGGTGTATAAATAAACCCCCCCTCATTCATTCAAGATGTTCTTGGAAGGAGGATTGATACAGCCATTATTGTACGCAGCCATGGAGGGTAATCAACCTAGGGTTTGTAGGCTATGTTGTAATGTTGAATTGTAATGTTGTATCACACATGCCATTATTAATATAAAACTGTTGTATTTATTGTTATCTGCCATTGATGTTGTATTTCTGTCATTACTATTGTTATTAATGTTGTTGCAAGAATTTTGTGCATTATTATTGTTATACTACAATGCTTGCAGATCTGTAATTTATTACGTGGAAAGGGAACTTTTGGAAATATGTAAAATCCCTTTCTACAGACTCTTCATGTACTTGGCTACTGCTCTCCATATGACATCTCCATGACATCAGCTTGTCATCTTGCCATTTGTATACTAGACTTTTCACTATCTTCTTACATGCATACTTTAACTCTATGACACTTGCACACTTCTTAATGACTCTTACTATCCTACATGCACTCCTAATACAAGACACTCGTGCACATCCTCTCTTTACATATTTGCACACTTACATACATGACACTTGTGCACATTCTCTCAATGCACACTTGTACATTTATTTACATAACACTTGTACATTTCTTGCACATGACACTCGTGCATATCCTACACATTAACACTATATCACCTTTATTTACATGACACTTGTACATTTATTTACATAACACTTGTACATTTCTTGCACATGACACTTGTGCATATCCTACACATTAACACTATATCACCCTTATTTACATGACACTTGTACATTTCTTGCACATTGCACTCTTACATGACACTTGTGCATATCCTACACATTGACACTATCACTCATCCAAACTATAGATACAAACCCTAATCTATTACATATTTATATTTGTATCATAAAGGTACCATGGGGGTACATTAATATAATATTCTCCAACATCCCTTGTATTACATTATTTGGTTATTGAAGACTTTAGTATTCAATCTTTGTCTTCAATCTTCGTGTGACCTTGCATTGTTCATGAACCTCTGTTTAAGATTCATATTTAGCTTCATTCTTGACTTCTGTTATGAGTTCTCTTTCATCTCCATTATGTGATTCTTCTGATTTTGTATCTTCATTATCTGGTTCATGAATTGCTTGAGCTTCTTTGACTTTTGGTTCATGTGCATGTTCATCCTTGTTCTGCATGACTTCTTCTTCATCATTGACCTTTGGATCATGTGCTTCATTCTTTCTGTTTTTATTGTCCTGTAGCTTCTGAACATTCACTTAAAGCATCATAATAATTTCCTACATTGGATGACCTTTGAATGTCAATATTGCATAAAGAATAAAACATTGTTTTTAGAGATGATTCACTTGTATCAATCTCTACTTTTCTTTTTAGAGTTTTAATCAACTTTTTTGTTTTAGATTTTCATATTTATGAAGTTCAAGTGAAAGCAATGCCATATACATTATACTACCTATATCAATAGGTATCATAATATCATCCTTTGAATTATCAATTGCTTCAACAAGCTTTGAATGTAAATAATATTCAAATGTCTCAAAAATTTCAATCATTGCTTCTCTATAGATGAATTGTATTGTCATATCTAGTTTGCCCTTAGATTTTTCGATCAATTTACCAATGCCAAAACTAATAACTTCTAGTCTTTTCTTCTTGATTATGGATTTCATATTTTCTTCCATAATAATCAAAGTTTGGAATTCTATGATTCAATTCCTTTGAAGTAGAAATCCTTATAACTCCAAATTTTAAATAATAACTCAAATAAGAAATTAACAAATTTTAAATTTTCTAAACCTTTGATATAGAATCCTTTTAACTCCCTATTAAATTTGCAAATTTTCAAATTTCAAAATTCTGAAGGTTTTAAAATTTTCAAATCTTCAAGAACTTCAAATAACTTCAAACTAAAATTCTTCAAATTTTGAACATCTTCATAAAACTAAAAACTCAAATCTTAAATCCTTTTAACTCCTCAAAAAACTCAAACCTTCTAATCTTCAAAGCTTTAAAAGAAACTGTTATAATTTCAAACTTTAGAAATAATTAATTCCAAGTAGTAATCCTTATCACTCCATAACTAAATATAAATTCAAGTTTTCAAAAAACAATTTTTGAAAAACTTAATCAAGGTGCTTAAACTTCAATGAAACTTATAACTCCACCTAATGTTTTTCAAAGCAATTCAAATTCATTTCTTTCCCTCCAAAAATTAAAGTATGCACCAAATATGCCATGCAACTTATAGACGTTACCTAGAATGATCGACAAATATATCATTGTGCTATGTCAGGATTTTGACAACGATGCCTTATTCCTCCAACGTTCATCTTTTGGAATGTTTGGAATTTCAACACTCTACTATGAGGAAACCTTTTGCGTTCTCTTTCTACTCTCAGGTGCCCACCAAGTGACTATGGTAACTCTTCTGTCTCTAGTGGCAATGGCAGCACGCCCGAGTGTTGCACTTGTGATCTTCTTTGGTGGTCGATGGTAGCACATTTGAGTGTTGCTCTATTGATCTTCTTTGGTCATCGACAATAGCATGTTTGAGTGTTGCTATGTTGGTCTTCTTCGGTCATTAATGGTAGCATGTTCAAGTGCTTCTCTGTTGGTCTTCTTTGGTCGTCGATGGTAGCACATCCAAGTGTTGTTGTATTGGTCTTCTTTGATAGACAATGTTAGCAAGCTCGAATGTTATTTTGATGATCATCTTTGGTGGACAATGTTAGCATGTTCTAGTGATGTTCTGGACAACATTCTACTTGTTGAAAACATACTACATGTGGCCTATCCATTTCACTTTATAAATTATGATTGAATTTCTTCAATTTCTATGACTGCTAACATCAATTTCTTTTAAATTTTTGTGACTCCTAGTCCCCTGTTAGCGCTCGCCTATTCTCTCTTTAGCCTAGCGCTCTGTTAGTGCTTGAGATTTTTTGTTCCTCCTTGAAAACTAGTGCCATGATAGTACCACTCATCTAAGCTCTCCATTAGCACTTGAGATCTTTTGTTCTTCCTTGAAGGCTAGCACCTTGTTAGCACTTGAGGCTTAACAACGTTTTGTTGTAGAATAGCTCTTATAGCTCTCAAGTAGCTACACGATTGTGCTCTTAGATTTTTGTCCTCCTACTCATGTAGCCTCTAAACTGGTCTCTGTATGATGGTCTCTTGTATGATGGCCTTTGACTTCATTATTGCACTGAATATTCTCCTTGAAGAACTCTGCTTCAAAAAATGATCCACAACCAAGACTGAATTGATATGAAGATATTTTCAGTCAACCTAGTTCTCCAATATTTCCTTATCTTAGGAAGCTTATAATGCTTCCTTTATCTTTGTACTTTACTTCTTTGGTCTATAAAAGCTTTGTAAATCCACTAACATACTTGAGCACTTAATTATTCTCATCGTTGTCAACTTTTAGACAATTAAGTTCATTGAAATCATCAATGTACTATTGGACAAATCAATCTTTACACTAGCACAACTGTTGAAATCACATGTATTCATCTTCATAATGGTGCAACGAATAAAACTAGTCGTAAACCATCTTCATGAAGGTTATTCATGAAAAAACTAGTGCTCCTACTTCGAGCTAATGTTAGTGTTTTCCCAACAACATGCACTCAATTTTAACATCCTTGAGACTAAAAAGGAAATCTTGTTAGTGCATGAGTCAATTGATAGCATGGTAGGCTTTAAGCTATTGAAGCCAATTTTCCAACTCATTGACATTGATCCAACTTAAGAAGATTGGAATATCGATATTGGCCTACACCTCCAAATGGTTGTGGCTCTAAGATGGCATAGGATTGACAATTGTGGATGGAGCTCCCATATTGATCGTGAGATCCCAAAACCACCCAACATAGTATTTATGTAATCATTTAAAGCATCGCAAATGATTTTCTTGACATCTAGGGAAGCCTTGGTCTCTAAATGTGTGGATGGCTTCTCCATTTCTAGCTTTCCTGTAACAACCCTCCCCAATCTGGCTAAAAAAAAATTAAAATATTTTGCAAATATGTACTTTTTTTGTATTTTTTCAAATTAATAAAAAACTCAGATAAATGCTAAATCAGTCCACTTGCAACTGTCACAACTTTGTAACTATGCAACCAAATCAAACGAAACTTGAGATGCAGATTTTACATATGTAATGCTAGAAACCCAGTGAAGGAATTGAGGAAACACACAAATACCACAAAGATATATCGATCTGGAATTTTCAGTCTGTATTATTTGATCAGCAAATCTGTACATACCACTTATTCACTTAGCTCCAGAAATGCAACTTTTTTCACCCACGAAAAATGATGTACTAGCATCTCGCAATCCTTGGGCACCAATGAAGGAGGAGATAGGGGTTTATGGACTGATCGCCCAATTTCCCAAAGATATCACGCCTGGCTGGTAATTGTACGGCCTGTGTTGTATGGCCAGCAATTAGCAACTTCGCCCAGCACCTCTGAACACCCTTCTTTATAATCTTTCGAAAAAATTGTTCAAATCTCTCCACAATCAGCACTTGAGCAATCTCTGTATAAAATCACCACCCTAATCCACCAGGGGTAATCTCTCATACCCAAAGAGGATGTCCCTATTGGAGGTTGTCGTCCCCAATAAGCTCGAAACCCTGCAAAGATTCTCTGCAAGCTTCTTCACCAAATGCCAAAGCAAACATATAAACCTAGATGTCTGAAATGAATGACCAAATCTCCTTTTATAGAGCTCACAAGGGGTCGATGGCTTTTTGGAGGTAAAAGGCAATTTAAAATGTCTTATAGAAAATATTTTTCCTCATTATAAATGGCGTCCCCTTTTTGCAATTTTAATAGTCACTTTATAAAATAATTTTAACTTACGTGACTCTTTAATCCTCCCCCTTTATTATAAATTCATAACTTGGGCATTAAAATTTCTAAGCTCCGCAAAACCAACCTTCCAACTGATCATGGATTTGGATACCCATTTCGACGAACAATCCAAAGGTACCATCCGCTTTGATTGAAACCCTAGAATTGACTTACTATAAATAGTAAGTCCCATCTCCTTTACCCAAATAAGCCACAGAAACTAGCAACTGAAAGTTGAGTGGCCTAATTAAGATCACCATGGGTTCCCACACATCCAATTTAGCCTACGGGAACCCGTGAGTAGCCTAATCACAACTGCGAAGCTGACTGGCTAGAAAGGGGACATTACATTTCCTTACAGGGATGATGTTATTCAAGGTACTTAGATATGTAACCTAGTATGACACGTTGCTTCTTGTACCACGATCGTGTATGAACAAGGATCCAATGATGAAGCGTACGGAAAAATTCTATTATGGATAAGGATGTTTGTAAAGAAGATGGATGAAAAATAGAAAGTCAAAGAGCATGAAGATTTGCTCTAATACCACTTGATCTACACCATGTGGCCCAAGATGTGTTAGCACAAAGGACAACTCATAGAGCCAGCTTGTGGCACCTGCAAGTTATGGTCAAAAGTTACACTGCTAAGACACAGGACGCAAATGTCTTCTCTTGTTTAACAGTGATGAAGAAAATGCAACATACAAGATGATGATGCAAATGCACTACAGGATTCAAGGCTCTTGTGTTAAGAATAAAGCAATTGTACAAATGATTTATACAAGGGTGCAACATTGTAGTGTGTAGGGCACTCTATTCTATGTGGGTGACAAGGCGACCTATGAAATAAGTTTGTTGGAAAGGAGCGGAAGAAGAGCATGGTGTCGAACTTCAAAGATCAAGAAGGCCAAGAAGATTAGAAAGATAGAAATGAGTTCCCACACAAATCTATATACAAGTTTTCTACATAAGTTACAAAATCAATTGGAAAGTGAACTGCTTAAAATCCCAATTGATCAAGAAGCAATTTTAAAAAATAGTTTACAGATTGCTTCTTTAATTTCCTCTATGTTGGGTGTCAGATGTTGGATGAAAAAGTAGATAAACTTTTCCATTTTTAAGATTTGTCAGACATCTAGCATTTCTAAATGCTTTGCCTCTTTATTGTTAGATGGTGACATATACATTTGGCACTGAAGCTTTGTCATATTTTGCACTTCGACACCAAATAAGCTGGAATCAAAAGAAGACTTAGTGCTAGTGCATCTAGTGAAGAATTTAGATAGGTTCCAAGGTTTGCAAGCTATGTTAGCATAGGCATCATGCTCATTGGCACTTTGAGCAACCCCTACTTTGCTCAAATCACCTACCCATCTAACATAGCTAACTAGGATTACAACCATCATTAACTCATCTAGCAAGCCCTAGGTCCATTTAGTGTCATGCATAGGATCAACTACACTCTAAACCTACCAATTTTAATTTATCCATTCATCTTGACCAATGCGTTGACTAAATCACTAGTGCACTGCCCTAGTGTGCCAATCTTGCAAATTACAATACACACCATTTTTCAGCTTTTTCATAAATCAACCCTAGGCTTTTGTGGGTCCCATAGGGCTAAAATCCACTTCCAATTTGATAAAATGCCCTGATCAATAAGGGCACTAGGCATTAGCTGACACACTCGAAGAATTAAATGCAATTGTTAAATTCCTATAAATATCAAGTCAATTTGATCATTCCAAAGCTTCTTGAGATCAAATTCCAAGTGAATTAGAAACAAACTAGGTTGAATTATATGAAACGAGGCAACTTGATCTTCTTCTCCTTCCCCTCCATCTATCACTGTATTAGGTCTCTCTCCAAATAGTATTTGTGTATAACCTAAGTAGTTTTAACGATGAAGACTTCAGATCTCCAAATAGGGGGTCCAAAGTTCAAATCCTATAGGGGGTAATGTTGTACACCATGCTCTGGTGTGCTTTGATGAAAATCCAATCCAAAAATGGCATTGCATCTGTACTGAAAGGTATCATCCCATATGGCCTATGCTCTCTAGACATTAAACACCACTTTCCTTCATTTTCCTTTTCTTTCTAAGTTGTATCCCTCCAAGGAATATTTGAAGCATCCTTGCTCTCCACTTGCACAAAGAACTTGTTCTTCTCCCCTTATGTTAGCTCCTACTATCAAGAAGCCCTTACCTCAAGATCAATGGTTGGGCTCCCCATCAATCAAGAAGGTTAGAAAGCAAAGAGGGACATCAAGGACACTTAAAACTCTCAAGGCATTTAAGCATCTACATAAAACAACATCCACCTTAAATTCTTGCATTTTCCTTGTTTCTTGTATAGCATCAGGTCGATTGCTTGTTTTCATGTTGCTCCTTTTAGTTAGATTCTACTTCTACTTTGTCCATACCTCTACTATATCTACCTTTTTGCCTAGATCTTCCCTCTAGGAATACTTGCTTACTAGATTGCGACCTAAGCTCCCCCAATGATACATTATTCTTCTAGAGTTTCACCTATGTTTAGGCTTGACCTTGTGTTGCCATCAACTACAGATCGTAGTGACTTCCTAGGTTTGTTCAAATCCAAGCAAAACACAGTAAACGGAATTTACACCCAAGATAGATGAATCTCTGAATTAAAGATTTTGCAATAATAATGTTGAAAGTTGAACCTGATAAAAGTGCTATTTTTGCAATGAAAATATGAAGTTGATATTTCAAAATAGAATATGCTGATTTTTTAAGAGAAGCAACATAACACCCTAGATAAAAGCATATAAAAGAAGCAATTGTTTCAAATCAATGTAGATAAACCATCTATGCTATCAAAAATATGAATGTGATAAAAATTATGGCACTTACCACCAATTAAGCCATATTGAATTGGTTTATTACTAAAAATTGCAAAAAGTTTCAGCATAAACTCACCATTATTCTAAAATTCAAGCTGCCTCTGAATTTTTCTGTCATTCTATTACTCCTCTGGACCTACACTGTTTTGACTGGTCTAATATTGTTTTTACGCTTTCCTAAGATGCCAATAGACAAGACCAAACAAATCAAATGCCTACAAAGAAATATTTTCAAAGCCAATTCCACACAAGAATTTGCTACTCAGTTCGTCTTGGTGTAGAAGCGAACAACAGCAGCCAACCCAAGAGTTACCAATGGAACCAAAAAGTGAAGAATTTGTGTAATGTATGCTTAGCAAGAGTGCATGTTGGTTTTGATGAACTTATTGAGGCATCTATTTCTCCTATGTAGTACAGAACCATCATCTCTCTTGAACTGTTGTTGTGTCCTACATATTCAAAGTCATCCATTGCATCTTTGCCTTCATGTAAACGAAGAGAATAACACAACCGATAGAAAATAGAAAATAACAATCTTTTGCTCCAAGTACTAAAATGGTTACTTAAACTTTGAAGATAAAAAGTAGTTCAAATTGATTATATTAAAATCAAGAGCTAAAATAAATCATCTCATATTGGTGGCATGCCATACAGAATTTTTCGGATATTGTTTCTCTTATAATCTTATACTTGGTAGGTCCGAGGTGTAGACCAATTGGTTCATCCAAACCCCATAAGGGGGTGGAGGTCCAAGGTTCAAATCTCGGGCCTCGCCGGACTGAATGCTTGTCCCTTTCCTGGTGCTTTCAGCTGCGTAAAAGGTTTAAAATGATTGTGGCATGGTGGTTATAGGGGCGGACTGCGCGAAGATCTGTGTGGCGGCTTCAGGGCGGATAGCGCAGAATACTGTGGCGGCCATAAAAGCTGGACAGCCTGCCCGGATTCGTGGCGGCTACCGATTCCACCATGTAAATTCAAAAAAAAAAAAAAAAATAATCTTATACTGGTAGCATGTCATACATAATTTTTTGGGTATTGTTTCTCTTATAATATTATCTTGCAATACAAAGATCTAAGACTGACTATATTTTTTTTATATACAAGCCAAATTCATGTCCAAAACATGTCATATCAAGCACTAAAAAAAATATATATAAGCGAGTAACAAACAAAACCTCTAATAGATTAAAACCCATCGAGACCATACCAGTTCTTAACAATATTACTTCATCTCCCCCAGGGTCACATCCATAAATTTTGTTAGAGCACAAACCAGAATCCAATAAGGAGGTATAGCTGATTATATTAAATCAAGAGCTAAAATGAATCATCTCATACTAGCAGCATGCCATACAGAGTTTTTTGGATATTGTTTTTCTTATAATGTTATCTTGCAATACAGAGATCTAGGACTGACTATAAATTTTTTATATACAAGCCAAATTCATGTCCAAAACATAACATCATATCAAGAGCAAAAAAAAAAACTGTAACCGAGCAACAAACAAAAATCTCTAAAAGATTAGGATCCATAGGTAACAACTTCATCTCCCCAGGGTTCACATCCATACATTTTGTTGCAGCACAAAGCTGAATCCAATAAGAAGGTATAGCTTAGCTTTTGGAGGAGAGAACATACAAGACTAGAGCATAGAGTGACGTTAAGAACAGGTATTTGTTGCCACATTTTGCACAGGGGTGCCATGTTTTTGGTTTCTGCATGTAGGCTGCTCTTTTCCTTCCCTTCTCCTCATTTTCCCCTTTCTTCCTCTCCCTCACAGTTTCATTCCCTCTTCTTCTTTCCCCCTTTCCTCCCCCAACAAACTTCAGCAGGTGTACCTTGAAAAGTTTCTAAGTGTTGGGGCGCAACCCGACTTCGCAACGAAGTCGGAGTGCGCCCCTCAGTTGGAGCGCAGCAGGTAACCCGTGCGCAACAAGACAGGAAGTGACTGAAAATCTGACTAAGTGTCAGGGGCGCAACCCGACTTCGCAGCGAATTCGGAGTGCGCCCTTCTTCCTGGGCGCACTAGGGGAACGACCAATCAGGAAAATGGCTAAGTGCTGGGGCGCAACCCGACTTCGCAGCGAAGTCGGAGTGCGCCCTTTGACCGGTGCGCAATTCGGTAAAGTCAACTCTGAAAATGCCAAGGCAATGAGGCCTCCCAACTGCGCTGTCTTCCTCCCCGCGCAACCCGATGGCGCCCGAATTCCCCGGCGAAGTTGGATAAACCGCCTTTCAAGGCAGACACGTGTCACGCTTCAGCATCCGACAAGTATCCACCTTCGGGATTCGAGCCAAGACTTGACCGCGCAAGGACAAAGCATGGGCTTCACTACCGGCGCCAGTTGTCAACATTTAAAGCCGATGTGAAGTACCACCTGCCGCACCTACCCGCATTCCTGCTGACCGGAGACTTGACCCAACGCGCTGCCACGTAGCTGTACCGCCTTCAGGGACACCATGCTGCAAGGACAGTCCGGCCCGACAGAAGTCAGCATCGCAGCCTCCTCGCCCGCTCGTGTCACCGCTGTCTTGTCTGGGACTTTGTGCCCATGAATGTAATCGGGGGAGTTTTGGGCTATAAATACCCACCACATTTTCAATGTAAGTGGTGGAAGGGGAATATATTGCTAGGGGACAATTGTAGCTGTGCGTTTGCCTCAAATACAGACATATACTTGGCTCTGCTTACTGTCTTTTATCTTGCATGCCGCCTCTCCTTGTCATTTCTGCCTCATGTTTCTTGTGTCATTACTTGTTGTTGTACTCAACTCGGACTCCAAGATTTGATGGCCGTGTATTCCCGGAATGCATAGATAGAGGATACATGGGATCGCTGATAGCTGTAGTTTCAATGTATGTTTGTAGATGAATGTTGTTAGTAGTGGTGATTGATTCGTCGCCGTGCTGCTTATTTCCCCCACCCAACTCCAATCACATTTGGAATCTCTTTCCTGCACCCTTATCTCTTTTTATCTCTTTCCCTGCACTCTCATCTTATTTATCTCTTTCCCTGCACTCTTATCTTAACACAACCCCATAGGAGCCGGCCTTCTCCGGAGATTGGCACGGAAGGCATCCCTTCCTCCCGGCCTTTCAATCTGGTGGGCGAATCTGGGCGCATTAACAACGAAATCCTTTCCTCATGGCAGATTCGTAACCAACAGTTTCTCTGGCACGCCCGGTGGGACCAAGGTCCCATACTTTACGAGAATTTCTAACCCGTCTCCACCTGGCACCAGCAGTTGCTTGGTCTTAACCGGTGGGACATGGTAGTTTCCCGCCCTCAAACAGAATCGAAGCACGAGTGCTCGCTTCATTGCTGTTAAAAAATCAGAGCACCTGGCGACTCTGCACGAACCGAAATACTCTCTGAGTCCGTGAAGACCGGTCCTAACGCCTTCATGCAAACAAGAAGGTGGCGAGCAAGGAATCCGAAGAACCAACCCGACTTTTACGAACTTGACCTTGACGCTCCAGGCGAGCGCGTCAGGCTGGCTGATTACCAAGCTCGCGAAGAAGAAATCCAAGAAGAGGCCGAGGCTGAAATCCAAGAAGCCGAAGCCGAGATTGAACAAGTTGAGGCCGAAGAAGAATCTACCTCTTCGGATAGTTCCGATACCGAGTACACTACCGGATCAGAAGCGGAAATGGCTGACCATCTGGATGAAGACGACCTCTTCCCGGCGGTGGATTCTACGGGGCCCTTGGCCCTGGTCGGACAACAAGTTGTGCCCCCTCTGCCTTAAAGTCTATCCCTACGTATGACGGCTACGGCAAGACGGCGTATGAACACATCCAGGACATTCTTGCCCTGGCTGCGCTACACTCCATCACCGACGAAAGTGTGAAGACCCGTCTGCTGGCCCTTTCCCTAAGGGGAAAGCTTCTCTACTGGTGGAGATCACTACTAGAGGGATCCATCACAGGGTGGCGACAGCTAGCCGGCAGGCTCGTGAAAGGATGCAACGAGTCTGCTGATCCCTCTTCTTTGCTGCATCAGTTCCAAAGTATTCAGAGACACCCCCAAGAGGAGGTGTCAGACTTCAACATCAGGTTTGCGAGGTCTTGGAAACGAGTCCCTCGTGAACTCCGACCGTCAACAGGTCAGGCCGCCTACTACTACCTGAGATCTTTCAACTCAAACATTTGCCTGTTGCTGAAGGTTGCTAGAATCAACACATTCCCTGCTCTGTATGAAGCTGCCCAGCAAGCTGAAATGGACATCATCTCCATCGGCAGGCTTCCACACAGAGTGCAACCGCCCATCTACCCTGATTTTCCCCGATCGCAATATCCATCAGCTTCTGGTTCGGAGCCGTCCACTTCAGGACAGCAACCCCAACAGCAATGGAACCCGGCGCCGGCCGTGAACCCTTACGGCCCGCCTCAAATTCATTATCCACCTCCTCGTCCTCCACGTTTCCCAGCACTTCCTGCTCCCCCGCAGCATGCACAATATTCCACTCCTCCATTGGCCGCATTGCCTCCCCCAGCTCAATTGCCGCCGCCTCCTAACCATGATATTCAGAATCAAATCCTACAGGAGGTACGGGCTCTAGCCTCTGGCTATCATACCATGTCTAACGACATGACTGTTCTGAAAAAGAAGCAGGCCCAGATGGACCTAGCTCCGAGGAGGCCATATCCGCCCCCGGCATTGACAAAAGATCGGCCCCCCGAGCAACATCTGCAACGGCGGCCCCCTCCGAGGAATGCTGCCATAGAGGATGAACCTGGTACTTCCGACCAGGTCAACTGGTGCACCACGTGCAACGACCCGCATGATGAAGATGATTGTACACTGCATCAACACTACCTCCAGACCTTGGCTGGCAGCGCCATTGAGGACGAAGAACTTTACATGATCCTGGGCGACGAGAGCAATTTCGCCGTTTCAGACGAAGTTCCAATGCCGCCTCCCGCCAAGGAAAACAAGAAGTCTGCCGAAGCTGCAGCCAAACCCCTAAAGGTGTACGCTAGAAGAGACAAGGCGCAACATGAGGAGATACCACCGTACAAGAGGCTGTGGCCCTACACAGCCAAAGACAAAACTCCTCCGACGAAGACTCCCGCAGTCAAGCCTCCCGTTGCCAAAGCTCTTCCGGCTAAAGCTCCCGCTGCTCAGCCTCCAACTGAAACAAAAGAACAAGCTCAGGAGAGGCTGAGATATCCGTCTCTAACCAAGAGGCAGAGAGTTGAGGCCACTCAACAGTACCGGACGAAGTACGAGCCGACGAAAGAAGCGGAAGGAGCAAGCACGTCTGGCTACAGTATAGTAGACGAGTTGAAGAGAACTCCCGCGAGAATCAGCATGTATGATGCTCTTCAACTCCCAGGCCAGGTTGATCTGCTGCAAGAATCCCTGAAAATCATGAAGAATGGCAAGCAGATACAACCCGCTGTCCTGGTGCAACCCCTGACAGTCTCAGCCACTGGGAAGAACAGACCACCTCCCTTTTATCTGTCTTTACGGATGCAAGGGTATATAGTACACAACTGCATGGTGGATTCTGGTGCTTCCACAACCGTGATGCCGAGAGCCGTCTGCGATGAAATCGGGATGGAGTACACAAGGAGCAGCCAAGGCGTGCTGCAACTAGACGGCACCCCTGTCAAGACAGTTGGTGTCATAAAGGACATCCCCATTCGGCTGCACAAAGCTCTCGACATTGTGGTCATCCAAGAGGTTGTGATCGTCGACTTGGAACCCTACTTCGGCATGTGTCTCTCCAGGGAGTTCACTGCGAAGTTGGGAGGATATCTCTCTCTGGACTACTCGCACATGGAAGTGCCCTTCAAAGGAAGGAGGCTGAAGATTTTCAATGAAAAGCCTTCCACCTACCTAGTAGAGAAGATACCCGGAGAAGAGTCTGAGGATTGCATGGTCCAGCTGACGGAGGAAGAACTGGTGACAGTGGACATGACGGAGCAAGCTCTCGAGCAACTGCAAGTAGAAGATGAGTTCTCCTTGCGGGACTTCAACGCCGTGATTGAAACAGAGCAAGGTTGTTACACCATTGTTCAGCTTGAGAGAGTTGACAAGTCAGCAAGGAGAGAAGTAGGACCAACACCTGAGAAGCTGTGGAAGCTTTTCTTTGACGGCGCACGATGCAGAAATGGCGCCGGTGCCGGAGTTCTTTTGGTTTCCCCAACCGGGATCCAGAAGGATTACACCTACAGGTCGGCTTGGAGCTGTACCAACAACGCGGCGGAGTACGAAGCCCCGTGCTTGGGACTCGCGAAAGGCGGAGAGGTTGGGAATCAAACATCTGCAGATCTACGGAGATTCGTAGCTAGTGTGCCACCAGATCACGAATAAGTGCGCCTCCAAAAAGCACTATCTCAAGGCGTACCGAAATCGGGTCTGGGATCTGATGGAGTCTTTTGACTCGTTGAATGTCAAGGCTATTTCACGAGAGAAAAACAAGCATGCTGACATTCTGGCGTCTGTTGGAGCCAGTGCACGTTCCGGCCGATGACACCGTCCGTAAGCCGAAGCCGGTCCGTACCATTTACAGGCCTTCTGTGCCTGATAAGGACACCCACTGGCAAGTGTTCAGCTGTGACGAGGAAATCGTCACATTTTTGGTAAATGAGGCCTGTTCAATCGAAGGTAGAGACCCTGATGACGAGCAATATGAGGGGTTGATACAATCGAAAAATAATCATGTCCCGAAAGGACTGATTACCTTAGAGAGTCTATTTGATCATAATGACAGAGCCATATCTCATCGGATCAAAGTAGACCCGAAGCAGTATGCTGACCTAGAGCTGGAACCTGGTAAATCAATCAAGGTCGGGACAGACTGCACCACAGAGGAACTCGAGCAAATCCGATCATTATGTCAAGAGTTCCCTGACATAGTAGCCTGGAGCTACCAAGACTTGAAGGGGTATGACAGAGAAATAATTCAGCATACCATCGAGCTAGAAGATGGCGCCAAGCCATTCAGGCAAAAGCAGAGGGCCGTCAATCCAAAAATCGAGGCCATGATGAAAGCCGAGCTCTTGAAGATGCTGGAGGCCAAGATCATCTACCCCATCAAGCATTCATCCTGGGTTGCGAACCTGGTTCCCGTGAGGAAGAAGAACGGAGACATTCGTCTCTGCGTGGATTTCAGAAATCTAAATCAAGCCTCCCTCAAGGACCATTACCCGCTTCCTCAGATCGATCAGATCCTCCATATAGTTGCTGGAGCCCAAAGATTTTCCCTCCTAGACGGCTTTTCCGGCTACAACCAGATATGGGTCAAGGATGAGGACCAGAACAAGACGACGTTCACCACCAAATGGGGGACGTTCGCCTATCAACGCATGCCATTCGGCTTATCCAATGTCGGCACCACATTACAAAGAGCCATGGACCCGGCCTTTCGAGAGCTGCTTAACAAAGTGATCGTCATCTACTTGGATGACATGACTGTTTTCTCTCACAAGCGAGAAGATCATGTTCCCCACCTGCGGCAAATATTCGAAAGATGTCGCGAATTCGGCATCTCTATAAACCCGAAGAAATCTGTCTTCGCGGTAAAAGAAGGAAAGCTGCTGGGGCATGTCATCTCCGAGAAAGGCCTGGCTATAGATCCTGACAGAGCAGAGGCTCTTCTCCGCTTGCCCGCCCCAATCGACAAGAAAGGGCTACAGTCCTTCGGCCAAATCAACTTCGTGCGGAAGTTCATACCGGACTTCGCACAAGTAATCAAGCCTATGTCCGAGTTGCTGAAGAAGAACACAGATTTCCTGTGGACTGAAGAGAGAGAGCAAGCCTTCAAGGAGATCAAAGCTCGCATTGCACAAGCACCGGTGTTGATAAACCCGGACTACTCCAAGGATTTCATCCTGTACGCGGTGGGAGAACCAGAGAGTTACGCCGCAGTCCTGACCCAAAAGGGAGAAGATGGCGAGGAGCGCCCCATAGCGTTCCTGAGCCAAGTGATCCAGCCGCACGAAGAAAAGTACAACTTTATAGAGCGGCAGGTACATGCTGTCATGAAATCTCTCCGTAAGTTCAGGCACTTTGTCTCCCAAAGCAAGATCACCGTCTTCGTGATCCACCCGGACGTTCGAAGCTTTATCATACAAGGAGAACCGGGTCACAAGAGGGCAGGATGGATTGCCAAAATCCAGGAGTTCGACATCGAAGTGCGGCCAACCAAGCTAATCAGAGGCCGAGCCTTGTGCCAGGAGCTAGCCCGAAGTGCGGCAGCCGAGATATCCGCCTGTGAGTGGGAGGATCCAGCGACGCGCATCAACCTAGCCAACTCTTTACCCGAGGAGTGCGACTGGACAGATGAACTGGTGAGATACTTCTGCACCGGGAGATGTCCAGACCACATGAGCGCCTCACAAAGAAGGAGGTTTCGGCTAGGTGCTTTGAAGTACACTCTTCGCCCCGAGGGGCTTTACTTTAAAAACATCGACGGCATCCTGTTGCGGTGCGTCAGAAAAGCAGACCAATCCAGGGTCCTCGGAGAGTTTCATTCCGGGATGCCTGGAGGTCACCATTCTGCAAGGCCCACGGCCTTGAAAATAATCAGAGCTGGGTACTACTGGCCCACTCTGTTTACAGACGCTCATGCTGTCTGTAGCAAATGTGATCAATGTCAGAGATTTGCTGGTAGGAACAAAAAAGCACCCCTGCCCCTTCAACCGATCCAAGCTGAGACTCGATTTCAGCAATGGGGTCTGGACTTCATCGGGGTGATTTCGCCGAACTCTGCAGCGGGCCACAAGTTTATCTTAACCGCCACCGATTACTTCACACGGTGGGCAGAGGCGATCCCTACAAAGAACGCCGACCAAGAGACGGTCATCAAGTTCCTCGAAAGCTTGATCACCCGTTTCGGGGTCCCGAAATCAATAGTAACGGACAATGGTCCGGGGTTCGCAGGCGCAGTACTCACGGAGTACACCAACAAATTTGGCATCTATCACAAGATGTCTTCCAACTACTACCCGCAGGGGAACGGTCTCGCCGAGTCCACCAACAAGAACCTACTGAAGATCATCCGAAGGACAGTGGAGAAAAATAAGAGGACTTGGCACCTACTCCTGAACCGGGCGCTATGGGCGGACAGAATTTCATTCAAGAAGTCCATCAAAACGTCCCCTTATGCGCTCGTGTATGGCAAAGAAGTTGTCTTGCCAACGCACATTGAGATGCCCGCTCTTTGGATGCTCGATGAGGAAAGAAGCAGCGGGGATCCGGTAGAAGACAGACTTTGCCAGCTGCTGCAGTTGGAGGAAGACAGAGAGAAAGCGTACCAAGCCTTCACAAAACACGCCGAATCAACCCAAGGCTGGTTCGCAAAAGGTACCACAGCCCGAGTTTTCAAAATCGGGGACCTGGTGCTGAAGTGGGACTCGTTCAAGGCCAAACCCGGCAACCATGGAAAGTTTGATGCCCTCTGGGAGGGCCCCTATCAGATTGCCCCGGTAAACCAATTCAACGCATATGTGCTCCGGGACATGGAGGGACATCCTCTCCCCATTCCCGTCAACGGGTTTCACCTCAAATTGTACCACCACTGAAGGTGCCCGAAAGGGCCCTTCTTTGTACAGATTTCCCTTTTTGCATTTTAAAGTTTTCAGCATGTAAATATTTCAAGCTTTTCAGTTTTCCAAGCAGCCCAAGTAAGTCTGAGGCAAACGCCTGACTTCGCAGCGAAGTCAGGCAGCGCTCATCAAATAGGGCGAAGAAGGGAAGAAGGCAATTAAAAGGAGCTAAAAATGTCTAAGTCTAGCTGCCCAACCCGACTTCGCAAGAGATCGGGCTGCGCCCTCTCCAAAGAGCGATTGGGTAGCAGGTACAAGGAAATGTGTGACTTACGCCCATATTTCGGGCGAAGTCCGAGTGCGCACTCATTCTCAGGCGCACCCTGAGTAGTCCGATGCAGGCTGAAAGCACTAAGTCCGAAACCCAAGATCGCCCGGTTGTGTGGGAGTCGGATCGCGCCTTTTTCGGCGCGAAAGTCCGACTGCGCCCGGACTCGACTCGCTCCTTTTTCGGGCGAAGTCCGAGCGAGCTAAGTCCGAATGGTAAGTCGACAAAGAAAGTGTAAGGTCCGCGTCGCCGTTTTGGCGAAGTTCGAGTTGCGCCCAGAAAACGGGAGTCCGACTTGCGCCCCTTTTTCGGGCGAAGTCGGACCGCGCCCTGGATTCCGGGCGAAGCACGGACGTCTCATCACGGACAACGCCACGCAAGGGTCCGTTGCAAAATCCCGACACGTGGCAAGGTGTGATTAATTAATTACAAAGCTTTTGAAAAGTGTGCCCAATGGTGGCAGCGACGTCAGCAACGGCACAACGTCCAAGGGAGGGCTTTAAATGATTGCGCGGTAACCAAGGATAATACATGTAAAAGATAACCTTGCGCAATATCCAAGGGTGACGCATTTAAAAGGTAAGGTGCGCCCTGGGCTAACAAGGAACGTTTTTCAAGAAACGGGCCCCTGCGCAGCCGCCAAGGCCATAACGGCGCCACCAACCCAGGTTTAACTGCTTTAACCTCCTCCCTCGCGCCATTAATGGGCAGTCACCATCTACAAAAGACCCTGGCGCCAGCCAGAAAATTTATAAGTTCGAAGCTGACTCCCGGACTGCAGAGAATAAGCCTGACAAGCTCTGAAGGATTTGTCCCGGTATCTGATTGTTTCAACGAAGATGGACAAGGGAAAAGCGCCCGTACAGGCGCAAACAAGTGTGGATCTGCGCGATGCTGACAAGTCCCCAGAATCCAGCGAACATGAAAGCACAGCGCCTCGGAAGGGCAGGAAAACAAAATCCAGAACAAAGAGGCACGTAGCTGGCCAGACTCCGCCGCCACCAATTAATCGTCTGTCCGGGTATAAAGATGGTGCATTCTCCATCAGTATCACGAAGCTGCGTCTGACCATCGCAAAGTGGGTGGGTAAGGTTCCGCCTTCTCACCACCTCGAAGCCGCATATAATTCAAATCTTCATTATTTCTTGTGCCCTCCGACTCACTGGTGCCCGGAGCTGGTTGAAGCGATTGCTGAATATTACAAACCAGCTGCGCGGCAAGTCTGCGATAACAAAGGAAGGGTGTTGTTCACTCTCTTCCGAGAGAGCGTCCAGCCGGCGTTCGCCCCAGGGCTCCAATACAGCCCAGACGCAATTGTCAGAAGGGTGAGCATCGAAGAGCAGACCGGCAGATTTTCGCAGACAAAGCGGATGAGAGAGTTCCTTAACTCAGAATTGAAGACTCCGCTAAATCCTGGACAGTGGCCGACCGGCCCCATACCGCTAGACCGATTTGAGAACAAATATATTTATATCATTCTGGCATGGGTCCTTGGCTGCGATTCAGACAGAGTGGTGCGGCCGTTTCAGCTGGCAATGGCCGAGTGCATCCTGCACGGGGAGTTTTACGACTCCACGGCGCAGAAGAGCGGGAAGCGCCCAATCTTCTACGATTGGGCGGACTGGTTGGCCTACGCGATTCACGCAAGCCTGGTAAGACTGCAGCAAAGGCAGTCGACGGACTTCCGGTTTTGCTCATTCCTCACATGGCTATGCCTGTACCATATGCATTACCGGATGAACGTCCCTAACCTGAGAAAAGCGAACGAGCAAGGAGAACCCCTCCCAGTGTATGAATGGACCGAGGCCCTGTACCGGAAGGGCTCGTTCTACGAGTTTAATGTCGGTTTTCTGGGCCAGGCAATGGGACTGTTCAGCCGTGGCGCAACTCGCCCACCAGCGGCTATGACAAAGCATCTGACAGACAACAAGCTCGGTGATACCTTTCGGCTGACTCAGGGCATTGTCGTCCGAATCTACGGATTCAAGGGGAAGCCGTGTTTGCTGCCCTACTTCTGTACAGACCATCAGTTCGGGATGGAGGTGGCGCGGCAAATGGACTACGTCGAAGAGGAATTTGGCCAGGGGAAGAAGAGAGGTCACTTATTCAAATATCCTATGACCTGGGCCAATATTCAGGTCTTCGAAATCGGGCAGCATGTTTATCTTGAGCAAGAGCTGCTGGAGATGGGCCTGATAATGCTGCCTCAACGCTGGAAGTACGACCCAATCGGGGTCCGGGGAAAGTTTACGCACATCTGTCCAAGACCGGAGATCATGCAAGAAAGAAGAAACTTGACAGGTGCAGATCTCTACTGGCGCATTCATTTGATGCAGTCATGGCCACCGTGGCATGAATTTTACTGCGAAGAGGTCGCTTACGATCCTGAACGGAACCCGGACCACCGAATGGAGTCAGCGGGATTCAAGAAATTCCTCGCTAAGGTGGCGCCGCTTAACTGGCATAAGGACAAAATCCTCGAATGCTGGAAAATGAGGTGTCGCACGCAACACGACAAGTCAAGCCGGAGGAATCTTGCCGTTGATGATGAGTTTTCGGCATTATATGATCAACACGTCGACACGTGGCAGCCCTTCGAATTTCGCGTTTGCGTTCCCCGAGGCGCGAACATAAGGTATAAAAGGAGGGCTACCCCCCAGTCATCATCAACCCCAGCAACTTCCAGCGCGACTCCATCCGGCAGTCAAGTGGGCCCAACTCCTTCCAGCAGTCAAGTAGGCCCAATGCAGCCTGTTGCTTCCGTGGCAGCGCCCGAAGTGGCGCAAGGTTCAGAGCGGTCAACTCCTGAGCTGGCCCCTCCATCAACAGAAAGGACGCTTACACCGCCAGCCAGTGGACCAAGTGCGGCGGGTATTTTACCCACGCGACCCAGGTACAAATTTACCGTGGGCACATCAGCGCTTCCCGCCCCTCTATTGCCGCTCCCTTCTGAACCAGCCACGGCGTCAGGAGAAAAGAAAAAGAAAAGGGTCGAAAGGACCAAGCGACCGCTGGAGCCAGTGCAGCAGACACCTGCAGAGCAGCCACAAGCCGCAGCGCCGGAGGTTGTCTCTTTAGACAGCCCCGAACCAACAGCAGACATCCAGGCTGCAACCATTCCTCCAACATCGGCTCAGGCGGAGCCCGCAGGTACGTCCTCTGTGCCATTTGCCCAAGTCCATGTCGGCCCTGCAAAAACCCCAACTCCCACTTCATCAGGGCAAGCCGTAGCCGCATCCTCCGCCTCGCAAGCCACCCCGCCGTCCAGCGACTTTCACTCTTTTGATCAGTTTGCCCAGGACCCCAATGCTTTCCAATCCCTGGGACAAACCCAAGAGCCTTCACCCGCGGTTAGTGCTGAAGCCGCTCCTTCATCTCCACATCTTTCGCCCCAGCCAACTGAAACCCTACCAGCGCCGTCTGGCCAAACCCCTGTCACTCCTAGGACCCGGTCGCCCTCGAAAGATACTACCCCCGCCGGTATCCCACCTACTTCATTGTTCGCGGGAAAAATGCCGCAGCAGGCCCAGGAGCTGGAAGACCTTGATTTCATGAGCATCACTGAAGACCAGCCTCTGGCAGTAAGAGCCGCAGGGGGATCTGCCTCCTTTCTTCAAGGAGTTAAGCGCAGAAGGGCCGAAGGGATAGCTGCCCCGGTCAAACGCACAAAGTTTGACCTAAATCGGAGAGTGCTTACGACAGAAAAACTGATTCCTAAGGTGAAAAGCCCTCTCCGTGATATGACCGAGGCAGACTACGAGCTTCAGACAAAGGAGAAGAACTTCGATGATATCAACGAAGAGTATGAGATCCGCGGTATTCGCCGCAGAACAGACAACCTCCTTGTCAAGCATCTCGAAACTCAGGAGGCGCTTTTCCAGCTGCAGAATACAACCAGGCAGCTCGAAGAAGACTTGGCAAGGGCTACAGCGCAGCTGGGGTCAGCACAGCAAGAAGTTGAAAACCTCAAGGCCCAGCTGGCCGCCGCTCAGCAGACAGCCGAACAAGAGAGGAAAGAAGCGCTGGAGCAGATTTCGCAACTGCAGGGTTCACTGAAACAGGCGCAGTCGCAGCTAGCAGAGCAAGCATTACAAGCGGCGGCCTTTTCAAAGAGCAAGGCGAAGGAGATGCGCGCAAGTCTGCTACAAGGTTGCAAGCCCAACCTTGTCAAGTCCTTGACAGTTCTGGATTTCTTATCCAGAATTGAAGAAATATCTGCCCATGGCAAGCCTGTGGTAGAGGAAGCCGAACACCAAGCGAGGCAACTGCTAGACCTGGCTATGAAACTTGAGAAGATAGAGCGCGATGGCTTCCGAATCTCCCCTATGTCCCGTCTTGCCTCGTAGTGGGCAAATGCAAGGGTAACCTTGCACACTTACTTCGCCCGGACGGAAAGGATCAGAGCAGCCAGGCAGGCGCTGGACGCCTTAGAACAAGAAAGACAAATTCTCCTGGCTCCTTTTCGCATTTTGTCCGAGCATGGGTGTCCGAGCTATGTCAAAGATGACGAGCTCCTCACCCTTGAACAGGTAAAAGAGAACTGGCTGTCCTTTGAGGCAGATACAGCAGAAATCGACAGCTGGACAGAGCCAGTTCAAGAAGCGCAGGTCACTCGAATGGTGGCTAAGTACTGCAAAATCAACTCTTCTCTTGAGGAGTTGGGCAAAAGATTCCACACCATTGACCTGCACTCGGTCGCTGCATTCCATGCAGTACTTAGAGAAATCAGCGACCCCTCTCCTTTCCAGGCCGCAGTCTGGGACCAAGCTAAGACTGTGGTCGAACGCATCAGCAAGCGAGAGGCCGAAAGCGGAGAGCCTTCTGATTCAGAAGGCGAAACTGAGGAGGCGACTGGTGAAAGTGAAAACGAAGAAGAACAGTTGCCCCAAGGGAAGCGACCAGAGCAGCAGAAGACAAGGGAAGGAAGTTCCTCTGCACCCAAAGGATAAAGGCATGGTTCTTTGCGTCGAGGCGAGCTCGACACCCCGCGAGCCGCCAGGAATGTTGCCACATTTTGCACAGGGGTGCCATGTTTTTGGTTTCTGCATGAAGGCTGCTCTTTTCCTTCCCTTCTCCTCATTTTCCCTTTCTTCTTCTCTCCCTCACAGCTTCATTCCCTCTTCTTCTTTCCCCCTTTCCTCCCCCAGCAAACTTCAGCAGGTGTACCTTGAAAAGTTTCTAAGTGTTGGGGCACAACCCGACTTCGCAGCAAAGTCGGAGTGCGCCCCTCAGTTGGAGCGCAGCAGGTAACCCGTGCGCAACAGGACAAGAAGTGACCGAAAATCTGACTAAGTGTCAGGGGCGCAACCCGACTTCGCAGCGAAGTCGGAGTGCGCCCTTCTTCCTGGGCGCACTAGGGGAACGACCAATCAGGAAAATGGCTAAGTGTTGGGGCGCAACCCGACTTCGCAGCGAAGTCGGACTGCGCCCCTGTTCCAGTGCGCAGTCTATACAGCGAATGGAGACAGCCAAGCACCGGTGCGCAACCCGACTTCGCAGCGAAGTCGGAGTGCGCCCTTTGACCGGTGCGCAGTTCGGTAAAGTCAACTCTGAAAATGCCAAGGCAATGAGGCCTCCCAACTGCGTTGTCTTCCTCCTGCGCAACCCGATGGCGCCCGAATTCCTGGCGAAGTTGGATAAACTGCCTTTCAAGGCAGACACGTGTCACGCTTCAGCATCCGACAAGTATCCACCTTCGGGATTCGAGCCAAGACTTGACCGCGCAAGGACAAAGCATGGGCTTCACTACCGGCGCCAGTTGTCAACATTTAAAGCCGATGTGAAGTACCACCGCCGCACCTACCCGCATTCCTGCTGACCGGAGACTTGACCCAACGCGCTGCCACGTAGTTGTACCGCCTTCAGGGACACCATGCTTCAAGGACAGTCCGACCCGACAGAAGTCAGCATCAGCAGCTCCTCAGCCGCTCGTGTCACCGCTGTCTTGTCTGGGACTTTGTGCCCATGAATGTAATCGGGGGAGTTTTGGGCTATAAATACCCACCACATTTTCAATGTAAGTGGTGGAAGGGGAATATATTGCTAGGGGACAATTGTAGTTGTGCGTTTGCCTCAAATACAGACATATACTTGGCTCTGCTTACTGTCTTTTATCTTGCATGCTGCCTCTCCTTGTCATTTCTGCCTCATGTTTCTTGTGTCATTGCTTGTTGTTGTATCGAACTCGGACTCCAAGCATTTGATGGCCAGGTATTCCCCGGAATGCATAGATAGAGGATACATGGGATCGCTGATAGCTGTAGTTTCAATGTATGTTTGTAGATGAATGCTGTTAGTAGTGGTGATTGATTCGTCGCCGTGCTGCTTATTTCCCCCACCCAACTCCAATCACATTTGGAATCTCTTTCCTGCACTCTTATCTTATTTATCTCTTTCCTGCACTCTCATCTTATTTATCTCTTTCCCTGCACTCTTATCTTAACACAACCCCATAGGAGCCGGCCTTCTCCGGAGATTGGCACGGAAGGCATCCC
Source organism: Wollemia nobilis (assembly GCA_028583015.1). Lineage (NCBI taxonomy): Eukaryota > Viridiplantae > Streptophyta > Pinopsida > Araucariales > Araucariaceae > Wollemia > Wollemia nobilis. The sequence continues at coordinate 5,493,019 of JAQPPZ010016917.1, read as the reverse complement.
TTCCTCCCGGCCTTTCAATCTGGTGGGCGAATCTGGGCGCATTAACAACGAAATCCTTTCCTCATGGCAGATTCGTAACCAACAATATTCTAAAGTAATGCCTATATGTGTTGCTTGGCATACCATCAATCATTAAAGAGGCTGAACTAAAATTATAATAATGTTAGTGCTAGTACACCACAACAACAATGAAGAGTCCACATTTGAAAGCTAAGAATATCAGATGTCAATGCTTAAATCAGCACACGAGATATCTTCTCTGGTGTCTGATTAAACTCTAAACTTCTTTTTAAAATTGTGCACTTAAGGGAGAACTGTTTAGATAAGCTCTCATAATAATCTCCTCAGATACTCTCGACAGGTATAATATGTGTCTCTACAGAGCAATTTATGCTATACTAATTTAAAAGAATTCCAAATCTCTAATTGAAAAGAAAACCCAATATAATGAATAGTCTTATCATACATGCAACGAATCCCATTCACACTTTCCCATCACTCACTTTGCTAACTATGAGACTTCACTAATGCAAAACTAAAACCATTAATAATTTAATTACAAAACTAAAGGAAGAATAATAACAAAGAAACATAAAAAGAGAATGCATCATACAAAGGGAATGAAAGCAAGTGTAACAGATAAACGGCATTTAAGTAAAGGAAGATTTAAGCTTACTGATATGCTTTTGTTTTATGATTCTTCTCCGTCTAAGAGAATTACCACCATAAGCAAAGACTGAATGGTATAGAGAAGACTCCTGGAAGATCGAAACAGCCCATTCCTCAAGCGAGCAAATGAATTTGTGCCACTATTACCTTTGACAAGACTCAGAATATTGCATCAAAAAAAATATATGAAACCGAAACTTCAGTTCTTGATAATTTTTTCTGCATCTCCACCAACATAAGGTACTGTAGGGAAGTTGTATACTTTGCATAACCCGTTTCTCATCTGTCTATGCATTGCTGATTTTCAGTGTAATTGTGGTAGCCATCTTTGTTAAATATTTAGAAGCTTGGGAGTGTCTCCAACATGAATATCAGAAATCAAGAGTTTGCAGGACTCCATGGGTGTTAGTTTTTCACTGCATAGATAGAATCGGAGCAGAGCATATATTTAAAGATGGGTAAGAATGTTGTCCTGTAGTTGTACCTCATGTGGTTGTGACCTTTGCCCTGGCTAGGGGTATCATGGTTCAATACCCAGGGGCATGTATCATACTTGAAATGTAAGGAATTGTTGAAAAGAGTTCCATAACCTCTCAAAAATTTGAAACAGGGTTTGCCTAATGGAGTTAGAAGAAACCATTACTCCAAATGAAAGTGGAAGGTATTTCTGATATCCCAGCAAAGAGCATACACTTTGCATGATTTATTGCATCAGAACATATGGCCAGTGTTCTGACCATCACCATGTCACACCCTAATGTACTGTGAGTTTTCTGTAAGCTGCAACCCCAGTATAACTCTTTAGCGATGAGAACAGAGGTTAAGAATCGTCGTATTCAAAGAGCAAAGTTTTCATTCAATGTGAATACCCCTGATTATTCACAAACTAAAAAGTATATATTTTGTGTTGCATGGCCTGCAGGACTTTGCTTCTTTCTTTCAAACAAGCATGCTCAGATATTCTTGCTTCATTCTTCACTCAACGGGAAAGTGTTTCTTACATATTTCATTGGAAATATAAAGCAAATTATTTTCCTGAGCAAAAAATGCCAATTTTGCAACTAAGAGATGTTCAAGAACAAGAATCACATGTTTATAGAATCCCCTGCTTATTATGAAATCCTAGATAAATTCAGGAAAAGAGGTATAGTGTAGAAAGCTACTGTAACAAGTTGTCAATTATGCCAGGAAATCTTATACTGGAAGTCTTAGACAACAGAATTGACCTGTGTAATTTGGTCTCATTGAAAGATTTGTTTTATTGATCAAATAAAACTAGGGGATGTAGACTTCGTTTATTTTCATTGTGATGCACAAAATTGAGGTAAAACATTTTGGAAGCAACTGCCAATCACCCTCACCACATGAAGATAGTCTTCATTATTTAAGATGGGTTGAAATTATTTAAAATGTTAAAGTATGTATTTAGATTTTTTTAACTGTGTTAAACATCATCTGGATTAATTATTGATAGTAATAAAAGGTCAAAATTCATGCAATGGTTGTCTTAGAGTCACAAAATATCTACTGATGAAACTTGTATGAATAGAAGAATCATTATCAGCATAAATATGATTGAGAATTCACTAGACCTTTGCCATGAATAGCATATACACTAATTATATACTTTCAACTTATCTCTAAAGATGGAAATCTCGTCTTGGAACCGTTGATAGAAATGAAGGGTCAAGATTCATGCAATGGTCGTCTTGGAGTAGTAAAAAATATACTGATGAAACTTGTATGCATATACGAATCCTTATCAGGATAAATATTTTCGAGAATTCATTAGACCTTCACCACAAATAGCATTTACACTAATTATTTACTTTCAACTATCTCTAGAGATGGAAATCTCCTCTTGGAACCCATTTAAATTCCACAAAGCAAATCCCTGTTCTGAGTCAATCTTCTTTCATTCTTCCCTTCATAGTTGCTGCCACTGGGACTGACAGAGTGATGGCTTCTTCCTGCGCCAACAGACTTGAACACTACCCAGTTAGTGAAGTGTCAACAATAAGCAAACACAATATATACAGAAAACATTTAAAGTGGAACACAAGTAATGAGGCTGATCCGATTTTGTGGGGCAGGTTGGCCTGTTACCGTGCTGATGGACAAGAGAACAGGTGTAGGGGGTCAAACAGATCAGCAAATCAGTCAAACATGGTGCCACGCAAGCACCACCTCAGCGAGTCAACATGTTCATTTTGAATTCACATGTGTTAATTCACAGTTGTTACGAATGTTGCTATGTGCATTGACCAAGTAGTGTTATGAATTGTTGTTTTGTACACACTACAGGTTGTCACATGTACACCCAAACGTAAAAACAATGTGCTTTATTGAAACTAGTTCCAATCAGTTGACAGTTTGGTACGAGGCGGTGGTGGTTGAGTTGTAACTGTCCACCCTCTTTTCATTTTTGTATATATTCCATAAAAGAGTCTTGGAATGGTACTGTTAAATACCCATGAGATCATCATTGTCTGTCATTATGTTGTTGGTGTTGAAGATGAGATAACATCTAGTAGTGTTGTGACAGAGATCATATTGTTGTAAGTGATGTACATATCAATTGCACATAATGAAATGGTTATGTTCCTATAATTGTTGTTCATTTCTTGTTGAATGTTTCGTTTGATCTGTTTACTCTTACTGTTGGGAATAAAATCTATACTACATTATACCCTAGATAAAAAAGGAGGATGCATGTCGAGAAGGATGTAGACAGTGGTGAGGATTTCCCAAGATGAGAGAATGACAGTTTTAGGGTAAGGAGAGTTGGCAATACACACTAAGGAACATATCCATATGGCTTGATACAACTTGGGTTAGTGTTTGCTTTGACGGCTCAAACTATGACGAATTGATCTATGATGGAACTAATCCCTGGCAGCAATGGCGGATGACGGATTCAGTGTATGATAGATGACGGATGTGGTATGACGGATGTCGCCTTCCTCAAGACAACATGACGGATAAGGACATGACAGATGTTGGCTCCTAGCAAGATGGATGTCGGCTCTTAGCAAGACGGATGTCAGATCCTCATGTCAACATAGCCCATGTCAACTCCAAGCATGGCGGCAAGCTTGTGTCGGTTGCAAGATGTCGGTTGGCTTGTGTCGATTCCCTTGGACAATTAGGCAGCATCGTCCCTACAACTTCTATGTTCCACCTTAGCGCAATCCTCCCTGCAACATTGTAACAGCATAGATCTAACACATACAAACATTCAAAGAGAAAAAGTTGGCACCAAATCATATCCTTGCATTATCATGAAGATGGTTACATTCAGTCCTATGACTGCAACTATCTTACGCACAGCACTTCCTCCTTACAGTGTCTGCTCTTCTATGCAATGGACAATTAATAGATCGTCTATAGATGATGGATATAGGGTGGCTCTGGTGGTTACTGTAACCAACCAGGCCTCAACTACCAAAACTGCTTTGTGTTTCAGCCTTAACAACACAATTAACAGCAGTTAACTCATTACACATGACGGCTGATTACATTTGTTTCACTTTATTAACATTGCTTAATCTCATGCATCTGATTACATTGCATTTCTTATTACTAATCGCTAAATGACATTGTTTTTGACCAAATTGACTATTTGCATGCCATTCCTACGTAAATACAATGTACAATGTTTGATGCGTAGACATTTCGTCAAACACTTTTATTTCTTTTTGGAATTGTTGTCTACAAAGGAGAGCAAACACAACATAACAAGGTGAAAGAGTGAAGCCCTAGGGACATGCACATGGATGTAGGACATTGAAGGTGCATGCAAAAAGGACAAGAATCAACACGAAGGTCTAAGTGAATTGCATATAGTGAAGAAGAGACGTGTAGACATGACACATGAAGAAAGTGAATGTGACGAAGCAAGCACAATGGCCTAGATTCATCAAGATACCCTTTTGCAAGAGGACAAAAGTGCAAATGTGTAGAAGGCATACCTTCTACAAAGCCCATCCTTGGATGAAGACGCTTGGATATTCCTCAAGTGACAAAAGAAACCCTGAAGATTCAATTCTTGGCCCCCTCAGGAGAAGGGAAGTGAGAATTTTTCCAACACATTGTCGTTAGCAGAAGACAAAGAAAATGGTGGTCTTGCACCAAAAGATCATGCAACCAAGAGAGGTCATGTAGAGGTAGGGAGTGCTTACTGGGAGTGTGTATGATGAGAGTATTGAAGACAAAGAAGTTCATGACGTCGAAGGTGGTGTTGCTAACAAAGGTGACAAAAGTACCAAAGGTGTCGATAAAAGTCGACAATGAAGGTCACATCGACAAGAGAGGTGCTAATGGTGATCGTAAATATGAGGAAGTTCATGAAGACAACGAAGTACGAAGTCAACAAGAGACACCACTACATACACAAGAAGAGCACAAGGGAAAGTCTAGAGGCATATGGAACAGGAGTCCAATGCAAAGACTACCACAGAGGAGAAGTGTACTTGTTGGTTACGAATCTGCCACTAGGATAGGATTTAGTGAAATGCGCCCTAGATTCGCCCACCAGATTGAAAGGCCGGAAGGAAGGAATGCCTTCCGTGCCAATCTCCGGAGAAGGCCGGCTTCCTATGTGTTTTCTCGGATGGTTTTAAGCTCAAAGTGCAGGAAAGAAATTAAAAATGCGGAAAGAAATACAAATATGATTTGCGTTGGGTGGGGAGGATAAGCAGCACGACAACGATCAATCACCACTACTAACAGCAATTAAATACAGAATACATTACAGAAACTACAGATGTCATACATCCTATGTATCCTCTAACTATGCATTCCGGGAATACTTAATCATCAAATACCGATATCCAGATAGCAGAATAACGAGTAAGCAATAAAATAAGCAACATGAGGCAGAAATGCTAAGTAAAGGCAGCATAAAGAACGATAACGATCAAATAGAGCCAAGTGTATCTTGTATTCGAAAGCAAACGTACAGCTACAATGGTTCCCTAGCAGGATATCCCCCTTCCACCCTTTACAATGATGTGGTGCGGCTATTTATAGCGCAATTTCCCCTCGATTACAACTCTGGGCACAGAATCCTAGACCCGACAATAGCTGACAAAGCTGACAAAAGCGGCAAAAGAGCTGCTGATGTTGACTCCTGCAGACGGGGATGTACTTGCGGCAAGGTCCACTGAAAACTTGGCGGCTACGTGGCGGTGCGGTTGATGAAACTTTGAGTCGGCTTGAATGCGGGTAAGCTGCGGTAGATGGAACTTTGAGTCAGCTTAAATGCGGGTAGCTGCGGTAGATAATTTGGCCCACGCTTGTCCTTTTCCTGTCACATCTTCGGCTCGAATCCCGAGGCTGGACACTTGTCAAATTCTGATGAGGGACGCATCTGCCTTGAAAGGCAGTCTCTCTTTTATGTCCGACTTCGCCCGGAATCAGAGCGCAATTAGACAGCGCAAGTGGGGAACAGCGCAGTTGGGGAGGCCTCCGTGCCTTAGACCGTTTTTGGGCTGCTTGAAACATCTTGCCCAAGTGCGCACAAGTTAGAGGCGCAGCCCGACTCGCTTGCGAAGTCGGGTTGCGCACTCCACACTTAGTCAGTTTTGCTTGCTGTTGGTTGCGCACGGGAATGAGGCGCAGCCCGACTCTTGCTGAAGTCGGGTTGCGCTACGGCACTTAGCCGATTTTCGGGATCCTTGCTTCCCAGGTGCGCACGGGAAAGAGAGCGCACCCGACCTCGCTGCGAAGTCGGGTTGCGCTCTGTACTTAGCCAAATTTCGGTCCTTTTGGTCCTCTTCCGCACTTCGCATTCCGAGGTGCGCTCGAACTTAGGGCGCACCCCGACTTCGTTGCGAAGTCGGGTTGCGCTCTTAGACTTAGAAATTTTCAGGGACCTTTTGCTCTGTTTTGGGAATTTGACCGAAGAAAGTACAAGGGGAAAAAGGGGAAATGAAACTGACAGAAAGGGAGAAAGGGGATAGTGGAGAAAGGGAAAGGAGGAGGGGAAGGGAGAGCGACATACTTACAAAAAATGAAAACATGGCACCCCGTGCAAAATGTGGCAACATTCCTGGCGGCTCGCGGGGTGTCGAGCTCGCCTCGACGCAAAGAACCAGGCCTTCATCCTTTGGGCGCAGAGGAACTCCCTTCCCCTGCATTCCGCTGCTCTGACGGCCCCTTCTTGGGTAACTGCTCCTCTTCGGATTCACTTTCGGCAGTTTCTTCTTCTGTTTCTCCTCCTCTTTCTGAATCCGAATGATCACCACTGTCACCCTCCCGCTCACGGACATGATTGTATGCGGCCTTGGCCTGGTCCCAGGCTGCTGCCTGAAAGGGCCCTAAATCGCTGACATCTCTCAGCGCTGCTCTGAATGCTGCAATTGTGTGCACGTCGATGGTGTTATATCTCTCTCCCAACTCCTGAAGGGAGGTGTTGATCTTGCAATATCTCGACACCATCTGAGTGACCTGTGCTTCCTGGACTGGCTCGGCCCAGCTGTCAATTTCCGACGTATCTGCCTCAAAAGACAGCCAATTCAGCTTCACTGTTCAAGGGGCAGAAACTCCCCATCCTTGACGAAGCTCGGGCAACCGAGCTCAGAAAGAGCGTTGAAGGGGGCCGGGCAAATGTTCATTTCGTGGTTCAATGCGTCCAGCATTTTCTTGGCGGCCCTTGTTTTTCGTTTTTCAAAATAATTGTGCAAGGTTACCCTTGCATCTGCCCAATCTAGGGCAATTCGGGACATTGGGGGAAATCGGAGGCCTTTGCGCGCGAACTCTTCAATTTTCATTGCCAAGTCCAGCCACTGCTTCGCTTGGTGTTCGGCCTCCTCTACCACAGGCTTTCCCTGGGCAGATACTTCTTGGATCCTGGATGCGAAATCCAGGACGGATATGGACCTGACGACGTTAGCCCTGCATCCCTGCAGCAAACCAGCCCGCATCTCTTTGACCTTGTTTTTCGAAAAGGCCGCCGTCTGGGACGTCTTCTCCTTGAGCTGAGATTGGGCCTGCCTTAACGAATCCTGCAGCTGAGAGACATGCTCCAACGCTGCCTTCTTCTCTTCTGACAGTTGTTCGGCCGTCCTTCTTTGTGTTGTAGCCTCCTGCTGAGAGGCGGCGAGCTGTGCTTTCAGGTCATTGATTTCCTGCTGGGGCAGACTCCAGCCGCGTGGTGGCCTTAGCCAGATCTTCCTCCAGCTGCCTTGAGTCATTTTGAAGCCGAAACAGCGTCTCCTGATTCTCGAGTCGCTTGACAAGGAGATTGTCAGTTCTGCGACGAATACCGTTGATTTCGTATTCCTCGTTTATATCGTCAAAGTTCTTCTCCTTGACTCGGTGTTCATAGTCTGCCTCGGTCATTTCCCGGAGAGGCTTCTTCACTTTCGGGATCAACTTCTCAGTTCGCAGCACTCTCCTGTCCAAGTCGAACTTGGTGCGCTTCACCGGGGCAGCTATCTCCTCGGCTCTTCTTCGTTTGACGCCCTGGAGGAAAGAGGCGGAACACCCTACGGCCTTCGCTGCCAGAGGCTGATCATCTGTAATCTGCAGCTGTTCTCCCATGAAGTCAAGCTCCGCCAGCATCGGATACGCCGAGACTAAATCTTGCTGCGGCATTCTTCCTGCAAACAATGAAGCAGGAGATATTCCAGAAGGCGTGGTCGCTTTCAAGGGCGACCGGGTCCTAGGGGAAGCGAGCGGCTGAGTGGAAGGTGTAGGCGGGGTTTTGAACAATGGAGGTGAGCGGCGCGGCGATGTAGGCACAGCTTCGACACTGGCCGCAGGCGAGGGGTCTAGGGTTTGACTCAGGGTTTGGAAAACGTTGGGGTCTTGGGCAAACTGCTCGAAGGAATGGGGACTGTGGGAGGGTTGGGAGGTTTGAGACAAGGAGGATGCAACTAGGGCTTGCCCTGATACAGTGGGGGACGGTGTTACGGCAGGGCCAACTGGGATCTGGGGAACCGGGGAAGAGGACGTACCTGCGGGCTCCGCCTGAGCTGCTGATTGAAGGACGCCTGCGGCCCAAACTCGTGCTTCTTTCTTAGGGCTGTCCAATGAGATGATTTCCGGCGCGGCCGTCACTGTCCGTGCTGCGGTAGTTTGCTGCGCAGACTCCTTAGGCCGCTTGGCCTTTTCGCTCCTCTTCCTCTTCTTTTCTTCTGGAGCTGCGGTGGTTCGAAGGAGGCAGAGGAGGTTGGGGCGGCGAGCGCGATGTTCCCACGGTAAACTTGTACAGGTTTTGACGGAAGAATGCTTGCTGCGGCCGTTCCACGGTTGACTCTTCGGCGCCTTTTCCTTTGGGGGGGCACCTCCGGAGTTGACTTTTCTGGCTCTTGTACCCTTTGAGGTAACGCTTCAGGAGCTGGAGGCAACATTGGGCCCACTTGGCTGCTTGTTGGTGTCGCGTTGGAAGTCCCTTGAGTAGGCAATTGCTGGGACGGGGGCTTCCTTTTATATCTTTTTCTGGCGCCTAGGGGAACGCAATCTCGAAATGCGAACGGCTCCCATTTGTCGGCGTATTGATCATATAAGGCCGAAAATTCATCATCTACGGCCAATGTCTTCCGGTTAGACTTATCGTGTTGCGTGCGGCACCTCATTTTCCAGCATTCAATAATTTTGTCTTTTTGCCAGTTGAGGGGCGCCACCTTTGAGAGGAATTTCTTGAAGCCTGCTGAGTCTAACCGGTGGTCCGGATTGCGCTCCGGATCATACGCCACTTCTTCGCAGTAAAAATCATGCCATGGCGGCCATGATTGCATCCGCTCAATGTGCCATTCCAGGTCTCACTTTTTATTGCACCTTTCTTCCATGATCTCCGCTCGGGGGCAGATATGTACAAACTTTCCCCTGACCCCAATCGGGTCATATTTCCAGCCCTTGAGGTAGTTGTATCAGGCCCATGATGAGGAGTTCTTGTTCGAGGTAGACATGTTGTCCAATCTCGTGCACTTGGATGTTCGCCCAGGTAATAGGATATTGGAAAATATGGCCTCTCTTCTTTCCCTGGCCGAATTCCTCCTCGACATAGTCCATCTGGCGCGATATCTCCATACCGAACTGATGCTCAGTGCAGAAATAGGGCAGCAGGAACGGCTTCCCCTTGAATCCGTAGATTCTGACCACAATGCCCTGAGTCAACCGGAAGGTATCCCCGCACTTGTACTTTCTCAGATAGTTCGTCATGGCCAGTGGTGGGCGAGATCCCTTGCCGTTGAACAGCGCCAGGGTCATACCTAGAAATTTGAAGTTGAACTCGTAGTACGACCCTCTCTTGTACAGGGCTTGTCCACTCGTACACAGGCAGCGGCTCTCCCTTCTCATTCACCTTTTTTAGGTCAGGCACTTTAATCCGGTAGTGCGTGTGGTACAGGCACAACCATGTGAGGAACGAGCGGTCGGAGTCTTGTCCCTGCTGCAACTTGACCAGGTTTGAATGTATGGCGTACGCTAGCCAATCTGCCCGATCAAAGAAAATAGGGCGCCTCCCGCTCCTTTGCGCGGTGGAGTCATAAAACTCCCCATGCAAGATGCATTCTACAAGCGCCAGCTGGTACGGGTTCACCATTCTGTCAGTGTCGCAGCCGAGTACCCATGCCAGGATGATATATATGTACTTATTTTTGAACTTGTCCGGGGGTATAGGGCTGTCGGCCTTGTCCAGTGGTAGCGGGGTTTTCAGCTACGAGTCGAGAAACTCTCTCATCCTTTTGGTGCGGGCGAATCTGCCCTTTGCTCATCCGGGTTAATTCTCCTGACAATGGCGTCGGGGTCGTACTGGAGCCCCAGGGCCAAAGGTGGCTGGACGCTCTCCTTGAAGAGGGTGAACAACACTCTTCCTTGGTTGTCACAGACTTGCCGGGTAGCTGGTTTGTAGTATGTCACAATGGATTCAACCAGCTCCGGGCACTGGTGGACAGGAGGGCACAAGAACCAGTACAGGTTCGATTTGTATGCAGCCCCGACATGGTGCGAGGGTGAAACTTTGTCAGCCCACTTCGCTATATTTGGCCGCAACTTGGTGAGGCTGATAGAGTACTCGCCGTCCCTATACCCGGCCAGGCGATTGATGGGCGGCGGTGGAGCTTGCCCTTGGCTTCTCTTCGACCTGGTTCTCCTTGTTCGCTCCCGTGGCGCTTCGCTCTCATGAGCGCTGGATTCTGTATGCTCTTCAGCTTCGCGTTCTGCGTCGCTGGACTGCGTCGGCATTGGCGCTTTTCCCTTGTCCATTCTCTCTTTTCTGCTCGAGGTGGCAGAGACGGGGATTCTGGCTACTAATTCTTCAATTCTGCGCCTTGCAGCTCAGACTTGGCTTGACAATTTGGATGTTCTGAGTATGCCAGGGCCCCTTTTCTAGGAAAGAAATACAGCATTAATGGCGCAAGGGAGGGGGTTAAGGTGATTTGCCCGAAGTAGGTGGAAGCGCTATTATTCTTTGGCGGCCGTGCGTGGGTTTTTCTTTGGAAAGCGTACCCTGGTTGCGGTTGGTCCTAATGCGCCTGCTTTTTTAATGACATCCGCTTTGAAAGACGCGCAATCATTATTTTAAAAAATTTCGGACCTCGTGCTTCCAATGACGTCACAGCCGCCGCCTAGGCACACACTTCGAGGGAGAATTTTTGGCCCAGGGTTTTAAGGAGGGACGCAACCCAACTTCGCATTATGCCTTACTGCGCAGCCTGGGCCCATACTTAGAAATATTTTATCATTGTCCCTCGTTTCCCGCGACAAGTCATTCAAGGTGCGCCCGAAATTGAGGGCGCACTCAGACTTCGCCCAAAAAACGTGCGCACTCCGACTTCGCCCAGAAAATTTGTTGCGCAGTCTGACTTCAACACTTAGCTGATTTTTGCTCTGCGCTGCCCAATTGCGCTCCCAAGACGGTGCGTAGTCCGACTTCGCTGCGAAGTCGGGTTGCGCACCCAGCACTTAGTCATTTTTTGGCTTTTTTTCAGCTGCCTTCTCTCAAACTCCCGATGTCGCACTATTCAAGGGAGCGATGCCCGACTTTGCTAGGAAGTCGGAGTTTGCTCTAGGCTTCACTTAGGCTCCGAAAACTAAAAGCTGAATGCTGAAATAAATATATACATTGTGATAAACTAAAATGCAGAAAAGAAATATGTACAAGGAAGGACCCCTTGGGTGCCTTCAGTGGTGGTAAATCTTCAGGTGGAACCCGTTGACAGGAATGGGGAGAAGCTGTCCCGCCATGTCCCGAAGCACGAATGCATTAAATTGGTTCACCCGAGCAATCTGATAGGGACCTTCCCAGAGGGCATCAAATTTACCATGGTTGCCCGGCTTTGCTTTCAGTGAGTCCCACTTTAACACTAGGTCCCCGATTTTGAAAACTCGGGCGGTGGTGCCTTTCGCAAACCAGCCTTGGGTCGCCTCGGCATGTTTAGTAAAGGCCTGGTATGCCTTTTCCCTTTCTTCTTCTAACCGCAGTAGTTGGCAAAGTCTGGCGTCCATTGGATCCCCGTCGCCTTTTTCTTCATCTAGCATCCAGAGTGCGGGTATCTCTATGTGGGTAGGCGAGCGCCTCCTTGCCGTACACGAGCGCGTAGGGGGATGTCTTGATAGACTTCTTGAACGATATGCGATCCGCCCACAACGCCCGATTCAGGAGTAGGTGCCATGTCCTCTTGTTTCTCTCTATTTTTTTTAACAATCTTCAGTAGATTCTTGTTGGTGGACTCAGCCAGGCCATTCCCCTGCGGGTAGTAGTTCGAGGACATCTTGTGATAGATGCCGTATTTGCTGGTGTACTCCGTGAGTACAGCGCCTGCGAACCCCGGACCATTGTCTGTCACTATTGCCTCCGGGACCCCGAAACGGGTGATGAGGCTCTCGAGGAACCCAATGACCGTTTCTTGGTCCGCATGCTTAGTGGGGATCGCCTCTGCCCACCAAGTGAAATAATCGGTGGCTGTAAGGATAAACTTGTGTCCCGCTGCGAGTTAGGCGTGATGGCCCCGATGAAGTCTAAACCCCATTTGCTGAAACGGAGTCTCGGCTTGAATTGGCTGGAGGGGCAAGGGTGCTTTCTGTTCCTGCCCGGCGAACCTGCGGCATTTATCACATTTAACACAGACCGCATGTGCGTCTGTGAAGAGAGTGGGCCAATAGTACCCAGCTCTGATAATTTTTAAGGCCGTAGGCCTCCCAGAATGATGTCCCCCAGGCATCCCGGAGTGGAATTCTCCGAGGACCCTGGGTTTGTCTGTTTCTCTGACGCATCGCAACAGGATGCCGTCAATGTTTTTGAAATAAAGCCCCTCGGGGCGAAGTACGTATCTCAAGGCGTTTAGCCTAAACCTCCTTCTTTGTGAGGCATTGAGGTGATCTGGACATCTCCCGGTGCTAAAATACCGCACCAGGTCATTTGTCCAATCACTTTCCTCTGATAAGGAGTTGGCTAGGTTAGTTTCTGCTATCGGATCTTCCCACTTGCAAGCGGAGATTTCAGCTGCAGCGCTTCGGGCCAGCTCTTGGCACAAGGCTCGGCCTACGATCAGCTTTGTTGGCCGTACCTCGATGTCAAATTCTTGGATTTTGGCTATCCATCCTGCCCTCTTGTGACCTGGCTCCCCTTGTATGATGAAATTCCTCGACGTCCGGATGTATCACGAAGACGGTTATCCGGCTACGGGAGACGAAGTGCCTCGAACTTCTCGAGGGATTTCATGGCTTGCGTGAACCTGCCGCTCAATAAAATTGTACTTTTCTTCATGCGGCTGAATCACCTGGCTTAAGAACGCTATGGGGCGTTCTTCGCCATCATCTCCCTTCTGAGTCAGGACTGCGGCGTAACTCTCGGGTTCTCCCACCGCGTACAGGATGAAATCCTTGGAATAGTCCGGATTAATCAACACCGGAGCTTGCGCGATTCTAGCCTTGATCTCTTCGAAGGCCTGCTTTCTTTCGTCAGTCCACAAGAATTCGGCATTCTTTTTTAACAGTTCGGCCATGGGCTTAATTACTTGTGCGAAGTCCGGTATGAACTTCCTCACGAAGTTGATTTGGCCGAAGAATGACTGTAACCCCTTCTTGTCGACTGGGATGGGTAAGCGGAGAAGGGCTTTTGCTCTGTCAGGATCCATTGCAAGGCCTTTCTCAGAAATGACATGTCCTAGCAGCTTACCTTCTTTTACCGCGAAGACTGACTTCTTCGGGTTGATGGAAATGCCGAATTCACGACATCTCTCAAATATTTGCCGCAAGTGGGAAGCATGGTCCTCTCTCCTGTGAGAAAATACAGTCATATCATCCAAGTAGATGACAATGACCTTGTTGAGCAGCTCTCGGAAGGCCAAGTCCATGGCTCTTTGAAACGTAGCGCCGGCATTAGACAGGCCGAAGGGCATGCGTTGATATGCAAACGTTCCCCATTTGGTGGTGAACGTTGTCTTGTGCTGATCTTCGTCCTTTACCCATATCTGGTTGTATCCAGAGAATCCGTCCAAGAGAGAGAACCTCTGTGCTCCAGCAACTATGTGGAGGATATGATCGATTTGGGGAAGCGGGTAATGGTCCTTCAGCGAGGCTTGATTAAGGTTTCTGAAATCCACGCAGAGGCGGATGTCTCCATTCTTTTTCCTCACGGGGACCAAATTCGCGACCCAAGATGAGTGCTTGATGGGGTAGATGATTTTGGCCTCCAGCATCTTCAAGAGCTCGGCTTTCATCATTGCTTCAATTTTCGGGTTTACTGCCCTTTGCTTCTGCCGGAAAGGTTTTGCATTATCTTCCAGCTCTATGGTATCTTTGGATCATCTCTCTGTCATACCCCTTCAAGTCCTGGTAGCACCAGGCCACGATATCAGGGAACTCTCTGCATAATGATCTGATCTGCTCCAGTTCCTCTTCAGTGCAATCCGTCCCGACCTTGATTGTTTTTCCAGGTTCTAGTTCCAGGTCTACGTACTGCTTGGGGTCTACTTTGATCCTGTGGGATATTGCCCTATCGTTCTGGTCAAAGAGACTCTCTAAGGTAATCAGTCCTTTCGGGACATGATTGTTCTTCAACTGTATCAACCCCTCGTACTGCTCGTCATCAGGGTCTCTACCTTCTATAGTACATGCTTCGGTAATCAAAAAAGTGACGATATCCTCGTCACAATCAAACACTGCCAATGGGTGTCTTTATCAGGCACGAAGGCTTGTAGATGGTACGAACCGGCTTCGGCTTCTGAACGGTGTCATCGGCCGGAACGTGCCTGGCTCCAACGAGACGCCAGAATGTCAGCGTGTTTGTTCTTCTCACGTGATATGGCTTTGACATTCAACGAGTCGAATGACTCCATCAGGTCCCAGGACACGGTTACGATACGCCTTGAGGTAATGCTTCTTGGAGGCGCACTTATTCGTAATCTGGTTGCACACCAGCTTTGAGTCGCCAAAGATTTGCAAATGTTTCACCCCCAGTCTCTCTGCTTTTCTCAAACCCAAGCACAGGGCTTCATACTCCGCCGCGTTATTAGTACAGCTCCAAGCCAGCCTGTAAGTGTAGTCCTTTTGGATCCCGGACGGGGAAACCAGGAGTACCCCTGCATCGACGCCATTTTTGCATCGGGCACCATCAAATAACAACTTCCATAGCTTTTATGGTGTGGGTCCTACCTCTTTCTTTGCTGACTGGTCAAGTCTTTCGAGTGGGTGACGGAGTAACGACCTTGCTCAGTCTCAATCATGGCGTTGAAGTCCAGCAAGGAGAACTCATCCTCCACTTGTAACAGCTCAAGGGCTTCTTCTGTCATGTCCACCACTACCAGTTCTTCAGTTGTCAGCTGAACCATGCCGTTCTGTGGCTCTTCTCCGGGTATCTTCTCTACTAGAAATGTGGAAGGCTTTTCATTGTAGATCTTCAGTCTCCTTCCTTTGAAGGGCACTTCCATATGTGAGTAATCCGAGAGGCAGATACCCACCCGGCTTTGCGGTGAACTCCCTGGAGAGGCACATGCCGAAGTAGGGTTCCAAGTTGACCACAACGACTTCTGTATGACCACTATGTCGAGGGCTTTATGCGGTCGGATCGGGATATCCTTAATGACACCAACTGTCTTGACAAGGGTGCCGTCTAGCTGCAGCACACCTTGGCTGCTCCTTGTATATTCCATACCGATCTCGTCGCAGACGACTCTCGGCATAACGGTCGTGGAGGCACCAGAATCCACCATGCAGTTGTGCACTATATAGCCTTCCATCCGTAATGACGGATAGAAAGGAGGTGGCCTGTTTTTCCGGTGGCGGAGACTGTCAGGGGTTGAGCTAACACAGCAGGCTGCGTCGGCTTCCCGTCTTTTATATTTTTCAAAGATTCCTGCAGCAGATCAACTTGCCCAGGGAGCAGAAGAGCCTCGTACATACTTATCTTCGCGGGGGTCCTCTTTAGCTCGTCAACTATCTTGTAGGTTGAAGTGTTGGCTCCCTCTATTTCTTTCGCAGGCTCATACTTAGTCCGGTATTGTTGCGTGGCTTCGACTCTCTGTCTCTTCGTCAGCGACGGATATCTCAGCTTCTCCTGAGCTTGTTCTTTTGTTTCGGTGGAGGCGAGGCTGCGGGGCTTTCACCGCGGGATCCTTGAGCGCAGGAAACTTTTCTTTGGCTGCGGGAGGCCACAGTGACTTGTCAGGTGGTAGCCCAGCAGGTTGCGCCTTTTCTCTTCGGCGTATACCTTTAATGGCTTTGCTTGGGCCGCGGCAGCCTCAACGGGCTTTCTGCCTTCCTTGGTCAGGAGCAACGCGGGATCTTCTTCTGGGACGGCAAAGTTGCCTTCATCGTCTAGGATCATGTATAATTCATCCTCTATGGCGCTGCCCGCCAAGGTCTGGAGGTAATGCTGATGTAGCGTGCACCCTTCTTCTGAGTGTGGATCGTTGCACGTAGAGCACCAGTTAACCTGGTCAGAAGTGCCAGGTTGATCCTCATTGGCAGCATTCCTTGCAGGGGGGTGCCTTTGAGCTTGTGCGGCTTGATCTTTCGTTAGCGCCGGAGGAGGATACGGCCTCCTTGGAAGGAACTCCATCTGGGCTTGCTTCTTCTTCATTATCGTCATGTCGTTTGACATGGTATGATACCCAGAGGCCAGAGCCCGTACCTCTTGGAGGATTTTATTTTGAATATCATTGTCTGCAGGTGCCAACCGGGCCGGCGGAGGTAATGCAGCCAATGGCGGGGGTGCAGAATACGCCGCGTAATGAGGGGAGATGGGAGTGCGGGATACTGCGGAGGCGGAGGTGGCGGGTTAGGATAATGAATTTGAGGCGGGCCGTAGGGGTTTATAACTGGTGCCGGATTCCATGGCTGTTGGGGGTGCTGACTTGAGGATGATGGCATCACACCAGAGGCCGATGGATACTGGGACTGAGGAAAATCGGGATAAATGGGGGCTGCACTCTATGCGGGAGTCGCCTATGGAGATTATATCTAATTCTGCTTGTTGGGCAGCTTCGTATAGGGCAGGGAAAGAATCGACTCGGGCTATCTTCAGAAGTAGGCAGATATCCGAGTTGAAAGACCTCAAGTAGTAGTGTGCAGCTTGACCTGCTTGAAGGTCGCAGTTCGCGAGGTACTCTTTTCCAAGACCTCGCAAACCTTATGTTGAAGTCTGATACCTCCTCTTGTGGGTGACGTTGGATACTTTGGAGCGATGCAACAGCGAAGAGGGATCGGCGGACTCGTTGCATCCTTTTACAAGCCTGCACACGGTGAGGCCACCCCGTGATAGATCCTTCTGGCAAAGATCTCCACCAATAGAGAAGCTTCCCCCTTAGGGAAAGAGCCAGTAGACGGGTCTTGACACTCTCATCAGTAATAGAGTGTAGCGCAGCCAAGGCGAGAATGTCCTGGATGTGTTCATACGCCGTTTTGCCGTAGCCATCATAAGTAGGGATGGCCTTCAAGGTGGCGGGGGGTACAACCTCTTGTCCGACTAGGGCCAAGGGCCCCGTGGAGTCGACCGCTGGGAAGAGGTCGTCATCATTTTGCTGAGCAGCCATTTCTTCTTCCCCTCCGGTCGTGTACTCGGTATCGGTGCCGTCCGAAGATGTAGGTTGCTCTTCAACTTCGGCCTCTTCGATTTCGGTTTCGGATTCGTCTATGCGAGCTTGGTAGTCAGCCAGCCTGACGCGCTCTCCCGGAGCGTTGATGTCAATTTCGTAGAGATCGGGCTGGTTTCCCGGATTCCTTGCTCTCCACCTTCTTGTATGCATGAAGGCGCTTGGACCGGTCTCACGGACTCGAATAATATTCGGGTACTTGCGAGTCGCCGGGTGTTCCGATTTTAACGGCAATGAAGCGAACACCGATGCTTCGATTCTGTTTTGGGTGGGAAACTTTCGGGTCCCACCGGGCGTTTTGGGAAGCTGTTGGTTACGAATCTGCCACTAGGAAAGGATTTAGTGAAATGCGCCCTAGATTCGCCCACCGATTGAAAGGCCGGAAGGAAGGAATGCCTTCCGTGCCAATCTCCGGAGAAGGCCGGCTTCCTATGTGTTTTCTCGGATGGTTTTAAGCTCAGAGTGCAGGAAAGAAATTAAAAATGCGGAAAGAAATACAAATATGATTTGCGTTGGGTGGGGAGGATAAGCAGCACGACAACTATCAATCACCACTACTAACAACAATTAAATACAGAATACATTACAGAAACTACAAATGTCATACATCCTATGTATCCTCTAACTATGCATTCGAGGAATACTTAATCATCAAATACCGGTATCCAGATAGCAGAATAACAGTAAGCAATAAAATAAGCAACATGAGGCAGAGATGCTAAGTAAAGGCAGCATAAAGAACGATAACAGTCAATAGAGCCAAGTGTATCTTGCATTCAGAAGCAAACGTATAGCTACAATGGTTCCCTAGCAGGATATCCCCCTTCCACCCTTTACAATGATGTGGTGCAGCTATTTATAGCGCAATTTCCCCCCGATTACAACTCTGGGCACAGAATCCCAGACCCGACAATAGCTGACAAAGCTGACAAAAGCGGCAAAAGAGCTGCTGATGTTGACTCCTACAGACAAGGACTGTACTTGCAGCAAGGTCCAACTGAAAACTTGGCAGCTACGTGGCAGTGCGGTTGATGAAACTTTGAGTCAGCTTGAATGCGGGTAGCTGCGGTAGATGGAACTTTGAGTCAGCTTAAATGCGGGTAGCTGCGGTAGATAATTTGGCCCACGCTTGTCCTTTTCCTGTCACATCTTCGGCTCGAATCCCGAGGCTGGACACTTGTCAAATTCTGATGAAGGACGCATCTGCCTTGAAAGGCAGTCTCTCTTTTATGTCCGACTTCGCCCGGAATCAGAGCGCAATTAGACAGCGCAAGTGGGGAACAGCGCAGTTGGGGAGGCCTCCGTGCCTTAGACTGTTTTTGGGCTGCTTGAAACATCCTGCCCAAGTGCGCACAAGTTAGAGGGCGCAGCCCGACTTGCTGCGAAGTCGGGTTGCGCACTCCCACTTAGCTTTGCTTGTTGTTCAGACTGCGCACGGGAATGAGGCGCAGCCCGACTTCGTTGCGAAGTCGGGTTGCGCTCTGGCACTTAGCCGATTTTCGGGATCCGTTGCTTCCCAGGTGCGCACAGGAAAGAGAGCGCACCCCGACTTCGCTGCGAAGTCGGGTTGCGCTCCTGTACTTAGCCAAATTTCGGTCCTTTTGGTCCTCTTCCGCACTTCGCATTCCCGAGTGCGCTCGAACTTAAGGGCGCACCCCGACTTCGCTGCGAAGTCGGGTTGCGCTCTTAGACTTAGAAATTTTCAGGGACCTTTTGCTCTGTTTTGGGAATTTGACCGAAGAAAGTACAAGGGGAAAAAGGGGAAATGAAACTGACAGAAGGGGAGAAAGGGGATAGTGGAGAAAGGGAAAGGAGGAGGAGGGAAGGGAGAGCAGCATACTTACAAAAAATGAAAACATGGCACCCCGTGCAAAATGTGGCAACATGTACCTATAGGACAGTTAACTTTTGGGAGTCGACCAGAACCTGCTCAAGTCTATCCACACAAAATATCATGAACCAAAAGCACAAGCATTCCAACTTAGAGATAGTTGGATACTGAGTTTGAAAGAACGATCAAAAGTAAGGAAGTTAGCACAACAAAGCCCTCAACACCATTGAAGGAGCTAGTAAACGGACAAGTCACTCAACGAGTCAATCGACAACTAGACAACCATAAGTCATGGTTGTCATTGCAAGCAAACAAAAGTGCCCCAAATTTCATTGAGACAAGAAAGATCCTGCCAAGCATACCAGCACTTGTGTGATAATATGGAAATCAAACGAGATAAGGGATGAGAACACATGGTTAGAGTTGTTTCCAGTAACATTGTGAGGGATTGCAATTGATTGGCACATGAAACAATAAAACCCATTCACAACATGGGCAGATTTGAAGAAAAAATTTGAGTTCATGTTGTTGCGTGACGACATTGAGATCACTGGAGAGATCTGCATCACAAAGCAAAAGGATGAAAATATTAAGTCTTAAGACTGTCATTTAATAGAACTCATTAACAAGATGGAGAACACACAAGAAGATGAACTCCAAAAAAGGTGGTTTATGATTTATAGATGAACTCCTTCCAAAATACAAGAAGAAGATGAACAGTATACCATCAACAACATACCAAGAAGCATTTGAAAAAGTGCTAAATTTGGAAAGTAAGATGACGGAGTCTACAAGTGGAAGTGTATGTTGGAACAAAGGAAGATAGTGATTTTGATAGCAATCAGGAGGACATGGGCAGAACAATCCAAGCGCTCAAGAAAGACTTAGAAAGGGAAATTCATGAAATGAAGGGAGAGAAAAAGAGCAAAGAAAAAAAAGACATTTGGTGTTGGGACTAACAAACAAAAGGCCACACAAACACCAATTGTCCAAAAAGGTATATTGCAGTATCTATGAAATCAATGAGAATTCCTATTGCAGATTGCTCATTCAACCTCAAAAGCAAAAGGCACCAGACATTGGCAATACAAAAGGAGGAGGAAGTCGATTAGAAGCCAAGCTTCTAAAAAAATGGACAAGGAGCAACAAGCAAAGGATTCAAAATAACTACTAATGAAGGAACCCTGGTGGACAAAACCAACGAGGTAATAGGTCTAGTGGAAGAGAAAGACTATAGTATGATTCCAAAGGAAGACCCATCATGTAGTGTAGGAAGTGCCAAGAGAGGGGCCACTTCACAAAAAATTGCACGAACGCAGCAGTAGGTAACAATGTGTTGGCGATGTGCCAATGGTGTGAACCAAGAAATCATGAGTGAATTTCCCTAAGGCAGCCAGAAATAGCAACAGTCAAAATGTCAATCTAATTGGCATTGAAGAACGCAATGCTAGGATGAGAGGTGTTGTTGCAGTGACTCAGACAGGCAAAAAAGATAAAGGAAGAGATGGCAAGAAGCCCAATATTAGACTAAAGATGAAATGATGAAAGAGTGAAATGCGGACAATGATAGTGACCAAGGAAGAATAATGATGAAGGATCCATCAATGTCATCCTAGACATTTTCGCCAATTTTGAAAAGTCAATAACTACAAGCAACTGTGCCAATGAACATGGCAACTTTGTTCAAGGTAGTCCTAGACTTGCATTCAACAGTCGGGGAGATGTTGCAAGGACCAGAGAAGGAGAAAAACAAAAAGTGTCATAGAAGAGTGCAACATAGGATCAATCTCTTGACCCCATAGTATTTATGATCGACAAAGGGAAGTGACCAACAATGTTGCATATGGAGATATGGGGCCACATCTTGACACAAGTCATTGTGGGTTGGGGGGGTCAAGCATCAACATACTCCCGGAGATGTGGAGGGAACTAGGAGAATGGATGTTGTGGCGACCTAACGTTCGACTACAAGGAGATGATCAATATGGTATTAATATGAAGGGTGCATTGACAGCACAAAGAGTAAGCATAGTTGACCAAACGTTCATCCTAGACTTCAAAGTCATCACAATGCAGAAGCCAGATTATCACACCTTGTTGGGACAAAGTTGGTTGAGGATAGCAAGAGTTGAACACAATTGGGAAAAAGATAGACTAACCTTTGAGAAGGGACATCACAAGTTAAGCATAAACTTGTGAGACCAGTCAGTTTGTGAGAACGTTGCATCATCAAACAAATCAGAAATTTCATTGCCTAACTTAGAAAATAGAGAAATCAAAACAAGAACTAATGTCGTCTTTAGATGGAGGCATGGAAGATGAAGAAAGTTGAGCCTAAATGCCTCAATAACAGTAATGGTCATAACAGTCTTTTAAAAACTTGAAAAGGAAAAATAAGAGGTCCCATCTATAAAAGGAGTGTAGAAAGGAATTTTACATATTCACAATAGTTCCATTTCCACTTAAATAGTCTACAGATCTGCAACAGTAATAATAACAGCAGTAATGATAGAAATAACAGTAAATACAGCAGTTTATA
The DNA here is from genome assembly GCA_028583015.1 of Wollemia nobilis. NCBI lineage: Eukaryota > Viridiplantae > Streptophyta > Pinopsida > Araucariales > Araucariaceae > Wollemia > Wollemia nobilis. Next base: position 5,470,938 of record JAQPPZ010016917.1, on the reverse strand, counting down.
TTAATAATGGCATGTATGATACAGCATTACAGTTTCAGCATTACAGTACAGCCTGCAAACCCTAGGCTGATTGTCCTCCATGGCTGCATACAACAATGGACTGCATCAATCACCCTGCACTGCTCTCCTTACTGCCTGCACATCCTCTCTGGGTGAACAACCGTGCAAGAACAACTTCAATCCATGAACATCCTGAATGAATGAGGGGGGGTTTATTTATACACCCACCAAGTAGTTATGTTCTCCAACTACCTTGCAAGAACACTAAGTTTGCCATAGGAGGAAGTATGTTGCACTTAACCTCTGAACCACAAGATTTTGTGCTAGTATTCGGGCTACTAGGGCCTGATCATAGGAGCAAAGCAGTGCGGAAGGATGATAGGTCAAAAGAGATTGCGACATTACATGGGATGGTACTATAACAATAATTGCGCGTAACAAAACAAAGTGAAGAAGCTTTATGCACATGGCTATTGTGAAATTGAAGCTGAATTTGCTGAAGAATAGTGAGTACAAATGCGCGATGTGTATGGTCATGTAGAGATTGTTGGGAGAAACACGCGCATCAAAGGTACCCACTTGGTTGGTATCTTACATGCAAGAGATAGTGGAATAACGAACGACCATGCACCGCATCTATCAAAAGAATGAACTATTCCTTGCAAGGCCAAAATAAAAAAATTCTTACAACATTCCACTTGATTGCATTATTCCTAGATGCAACGAGGCAAGGAATCCCTATACCAAAGTGGGTAGAGCTAGAGCCCATTTGTGACAACACACCAACCATTTATTGAATTAGGTTGGTCCAAGCCAAATAGGAGTACATCACAAGAGTTGAAAGCAAAAAGAAAGGGGAGATGAGGAAGAGGAACTCAATAGTCTAAATAGACCATTGCAAAGGCATTGGCGTTTATTGGCAATTCCACCAAACTTCTAACCCAATTGATTTAGAGCCAACAAATGAAGAGGAAGGTGAGCCCATGACAAAGGGACAAGAGCAGCAAGGCCCCAACCAAGATGAATGCACTATGGAAGAAATTGAGACGAGGTTGCAAGAAAGGGGGCAACCAATGGAGCCACTAGTTGTAGAAGAGGTCGCAAGGCATGAAGCAAATATGGAAATTGAAGATGTTGACTTGGAGGGAGGAAATATACCCTCACGACCACAACAAATCAAAGCCAAGTTTGTAGTTGCTAATTTCACATCAATCAGGAATCCTTGAGCAAAGGAAAAGCCCGAGCTAGTGCAACAGGAGGAGCATGCACAACATTTGCAGCAAGAGGAAATTACAAGTCACAAGGCAAGAGTTTTGGATGGACCATGCAAAGAACAAGAAATGTAGGAGATGCAAGTTGTGGAGGATATTCACTGACATGACAAAGACAAGGAGGAAGAACAACCTGAGGAGATTCCTTTGCGATGAGATGGACATAAACAAGAAGCCATTGTCAAGGACGAAGCAAAATATGAAGAAAGGATCATCCTCTAGGTGAAGAACATTTGAGGCCACCTCCACATGTACTGACTGAGTTGTCAAAGTTACATAAGGATGCATCCCGAAGAACAGAGGATAGAATCGCAAGATTCTTCAAACAAGTGAAGGTCTTGTTATCTAAAGCTCAGGAAGGCTTTGTGGAGAATTACCAAAGTGAGTGATGACTCTAGACAAAACGATTATTTTGGGAGATCAATAAAGTCTATGAATGGTTTGTGAGCGAATAATGTTACGGATTGTCATTTTGTAAACGTTACAAGTTGTCACATATACACCCGAACATAAAAGCATTGTGTTTGTTGTAACTAGTTGCAATCAATTGATAGTTTAATATGAGAAGGTGACAATTGGGTTGTAACCATCAACCCCCTTTTCATTTTTGTATATATTTCATAGGACAGTATACCCATGAGGTCATCATTATGTGTTGTTATGTTGTTGGTGTTGAAGACACGATGCATCTTGCAATGTTATGATAGAGATCATGTTGTTGTAAGCGATGTACATATCAAAAGCACATAGTGAAATGGTTTTGTTCCTATAATTGTTGTTCATTTCTTGTTGTGTGTTCTATTTGATCTATTTGCTCTTATTTTTGGGAATAAAATCTACACTACATTTTGTTAGAGTAAATATTCCATCATTTGGATATTTTACCCTTTCCCTACATTAGGTAGATTTTATTTACTGCATGGTAAAAAGTAGCTTGTTACTTTTTACCACTAGTATTTACTTTTACTACTAGGTTAGTTACCTTTTACTCTTTATTGTTTACCTTTTGGATATTTATCTAAATATCCTAGGTTAGTCGTAGTCAATTTGACTACGTAGTTAGCTGTTAGCATATTACTCTCCTAACGTGCTCTGTTAGCGTTATTTGTGCTATTTGGTTAATATTCCTATTTTGTAACTTATATAAGGCTACGACATTCCAAGTCTAGTCTAATGTTGAATTATTAACTTATTTCATTTTGGAGCGAGTTATTCTCACATTGGCATCAGAGCCATGGAGGAGCCACCGGTGATCTTGGAGCACTAGGTGAGAGGCCCGCAGCGGACCAGGTGCACGCTTCCCGAGGCAGCCGGAGGAGAGGCACGATTCTCGAGGAAGTCCGCAGTTGACTTTGGACACGGATCCCGAGGTGAGGCGTTGCTCGACCGATACGAAACCCGAGGAGCGACCTACAAACACTGCAGAGCACGGATCCCGAGGAGCGGGACCTGCTGACGTGGCAACCCGCAGCCCAAGACCCGCACCAACGTGGCCCAAGGCGATCAGAGGCAAGCTGATGTGGCACTACGAACCATTGGACCCTGCACGCATCCCGAGGCGAAGCTGACTGGATCCTGCACGCATCCCGAGGTGGAGCTGACTGGATTCTGGTTGGCATACCGAGGTGGCCCGCAGGTGATTGGTGAAGAGGCTTGCAGGTGCTGACGTGGCATCCGATTTGGCCCTGGTACGGAACGAGAGGTATTGGCTGACGTGGTGACCGATCTGGCTATGGCACGACTCTCGAGTACACATGGCGCGTTGTGGGCTTGTGTGACGTGGCCTGTTTCAATTGGTCATTTGCGGGGCAAAAAGGCTTGAGGGTGATTGCCCGCAGGCAATCACGTGTTAAAGGGAAGAGTTTCCCTTTTATACACCCGCAAAGCCTCCGCGGGGTGAATGTGGGACAAAAGTCCCACATTCCATTTTTTTTTCCACCAGGCCGCAAGGCGGGGAATAAAGGGCAGAAATTGCCCTTTCGTCTCACCGGTGGTGGAAGCCGAGACGGTTGGGCGCTCTAGTTTCGAGCGCTCGAAACCGTCAGGTCGCGGGTTCAATCCCCTGCGGGCGCTCCACAAGGCCTAATATATTTTTTTTTTTGCATTATTTTAATTAAAGTTTTTAAAATATAACTTTAATTTAATAATTTAAATATTAATTATGTTTTAAAAATCATTTTTTTTTTTTTTTAATTTAAATTGATTTTTTAAACATAATTGTATTTTTTTATTAAATTGAAGTATTTGTTTAAACTTTAAAAAAAAAATTGCAAAATTAAAAAAAAAAAGAAAAAGGGTTCTATTTATTGCATCTACAAGAATTTATATTCTTTGTTTTCTCCAAATTTGGGGATAAAAGACAAGAACTTAGCATGATTTTGTTGCAAATTTGAAGCCTACAACTCTTCTACAAAACCCTTGTTAATTTTGCAAAATAAAAAGGGGGAAATATCACATTTTGTGATTCTTCTTTTCCAAAAATTGTTTTCCAAAAATTGTAACACAAGGAGTCACCAAAACTTGCAAAATTCAAAGTCAAAATTTGTGCAATTGTTTTCTCCAAGGAGGGATAAAAGACTGGAAATTGCACATCTTATTTTTTGCAATCAAAGAAATGACCTTGGGTCCACTAAAACTAAGTCGTGTGTCGACTAGTTCTGGAAGCCTTTCAAACGCGGGTCGTGTGTCGACTTGTCTTGGAAGGGGTGCTCATTTTTTTTGTTTATTTTACAAATTAAGGGGGGAAGACAACACTTGTACTTCTTTTGCAAAATTGTAAAACAAAGTAGGAGACATAAAAATATCATTCTTGCACAAATACAATTTTTTTTTGCAAAAGTTGGAAATAAGGTGCATTCTCGATTTTACTCGACACCTTCATTTCAAAATTGGCAAAATAGGTGCATTCTCGATTGCATCCGACACCTAAGTGATAATAATTTTGTGGGAATTCTTGTTTGATTATTGCATTTTCCTTTTGCAATTATAAGTCATAGAATCAAGAACACACGATACCCCAAAATTTCACAAATTTGTGTAACTCAAATTGCACAATTAGAAGCCATTTCTAAAAACTTGATATATTCTCCTAAATCAAAACAAAACCCCTAATTCACTCTTATTTGTTTGGCTTAAATTCCTCCAACTTTTCATCCTTTTTGAAGGGTGTTAAGGCAAGTGCCATTAAATAGCTGTTTGAGTGAGTTAAACCTTTCGACTCTTATGTGTTTGGCTTAATTTCCTCCACCTGATTATCTCTTTTCAAGAGAATCTTCAGGAAGGTGCAATTAAATACCACTTGAGAGTGAAAGAAATATCATCTTAGTGCATTGTAGGACCTTTTGGTTACGAATCTGCCATGAGGAAAGGATTTTGGGTTAACGCGCCCAGATTCGCCCACCAGCATGAAATGCCGGAAGGAAGAGATGCCTTCCGAGCCAATCTCCGGAGAAGGCCGGCTCCTTTTGGGGGGGTTTTGGTTTAAGCTAAGAGTGCAGGAAAGAGATAAAGGAACAGAAAGAATTTACAAATGTACTTGGAGTTTGGTGGGGGGAACTAACAGTACGGCAACCAGCAATCACCAATACTTACTGCATTATAAATACAAAGCATGACTGAGAACTGCAAAATCTAAGTGTACTTTCTGTACTAAGCAATATACACACAGCTACAATGGTCCCCTAGCAAACATTCTCCCTACAAGGAGAACTAACAGCACGGCAATGCATCAATCACCACTACGTACGAAAACTCAAAACAGAAAGTAACTAAGAGATGTCAGAACCAGGTATATGTGTCATGCAGAGAATTTAACCGCACAGCTACAATGGTCCCCTAGCAAACATTCTCCCTACAAGGAGAACTAACAGCACGACAACGCATCAATCACCACTACGGACAACAACGTAACACACAACTGATGGAAATGCTACCACATCTAGTCTATGAAGTTCAAAAGTGCTTGACCACCAAATGCTAAAATAAATCAACAAGCCATGGCACAAACAATGCTAAAAGCGCTTGATCACCAAATGCTGAAACGAATCAACGAGCCGTGACACAGGGAAGCGTAAAGCATAAAGCGTAAAGAAATAAAAACAGCAGAACAGAACCAGGCATACAAATATATTTATAAGCAGAAGTACGGTTACAATGGTTCCCTAACAGACATTCCCCTTCCACCTTTTACAATGAAATCATGGTGGGTTTTTATAGCCCGTGTCCCTCCCGTTACATTAATGGGCACAAAGTCCCAGTCAAACACTAGGTCGACAACAGACGGCGAAGGAGCCGCAAATGCTAACCTTTGTCGGACCGGACTGCACCCGCAAGCATGGTCTTCCTGGAAGGCTGGACAGCCTACGTGGCGATGTGTTGGGCGAGAACTTCTTCTCGGCGAGTATGCGGGTAGTTGGAGCGGGTAGAACCTCCAATCGGCTTTAAATGAGGTCACTGGCACAGGTAGTGCAGCCCATGCTCGTCCTTTTGCTCGACACGTCTCGGCTCAAATCCCGAAGCTGGACACTTGTCAAATAATGGATGATGTTGTTTGACACGTGTCTGCCTTGAAAGGCAGTTTATCCAACTTCGCCTAGGATCAGAGCGCCATCGGGTTGCGCAGGCAGAAAACAGCGCAGTTGGGAAGGCCTTCATGCCTTGGGTGTATTTCTGAGTTTATTTCCCTACTGCGCACCTGTCAAGGGCGCACTCCGACTTCGCTGCGAAGTCGGTCTGCGCACAGGTGAAAACTGGTATCTACCGCCGTATGGACTTTGCCCCAGCACTTATCATTCTTCTGTCAGCCTGCCAGTTACAAGGTGCGGCCAGAAAGAGGGGCGAAGTCGGACTTCGCACCAAAACTGGGCGAAGAACGAACTTCGCACCAAAACTGGGCGAAGTACGAACTTCGCACCAAAACTTAGCCATTTTTCAGGTAACTGCTGTCAAATCTGAAATTCAACTGAGGGGCTCCGAGAAAGGGGGGAAGAAAGAGAATGTAGGAAAGAAAGAGAAAGGGAGAGAAGAAGAAAGGAAAATAGAGGAAGAGGGAAAAGAAGAGCAGCATTGCTACAAAATTGAAAACATTGCACCCCGTGCAAAATGTGGCAACATTTCTGGCGGCTCGCGGGGTGTCGAACTCGCCTCGACGCAAAGAATCCATGCCTTCATCCATTGGGTGCAGAGGAACTTGCCTCCCCCGCCTTTTGCTGCTCTAGCTGTTCTCCTCGCGGCAACTGTTCTTCAGATTCATCTTTGTCAGTTGCCCCCTCAGAATCACCTTCCGAAGGCTCTCCGGCTTTGCTTCTGCCTCGCAGATGCGGTTGTATGCGGCCTGGGCTTGGCCCCAGGCTTCTGCTTCGAATGGCCAGCGGTCAGCAACTTCTTCTAATGCTGCGTGGAAAGCAGAGACCGCGTGTAGGTCGATGGTGCAGTATCTTTTTCCTAGCTCCTGGAAGTAGGAGCTGATATTGCAACATTTGGACACCATCTGAGTGACTTGACTTTCTTGAATTGGCTCAGTCCAGCTATCAATCTCAGCTGTATTTGCCTCAAAGGACTGCCAATTCTTTTTCACCTGATCTAGGGTGAGAAATTCACCATTCTCAACAAAACCTGGGCACCCTAGTTCGGAAAGAGCGTGAAAGGGAGCCATACAAATATCTCTTTCGTGTTCGAATGCGTCTAGCATTCGTCTGGCAACTCTCACCTCTTCAACTTTCTTAAAATACTTATGCAAGGTTACCCTTGCATCTGCCCATTCTGCAGCGAATGAGGGCATGGGGGAGAATTGGAGGCCATCGCGCTCGCGCTCCTGAAGATTTATTGCAAGGTCCAGCCATTGCTTCGCCTGGCGTTCGGCCTCCTCTACCACGAGGCTTTCCCCGGGCGAAACTTCTTGAATTCCGGATGCGAAATCCAGAGCCGACATCGCCTTATAGGTGTGGGGCTTGCATCCCCGCTGCAAACCAGCCCGCATCTCCTTAACTTTCTTCTTCGAAAAGACCGTCGCTTGAGATGTTCTCTCTGCAGATTGCGACTGCGCCTGTTTCAAAGACTCTCGGAGCTGAGAAATCTGCTCCAAGGCTGCCTGCTTTTCGCTTGCGGCTTGTTGCTGGGAAGCGGCCAGCTGGGCTTTAAGTTCATCTATTTCTTGCCGCGCCGCTTCCAGCTGCTCAGTGGACCTGGACAGGTCCTCTTCAAGCTGTCTTGTCTTATCCTGCAACCCAAAAAGCTCCTCCTGTTCCTCCAGACTCTTGACAAGGAGATTGTCAGCTTTACGAATGATTCCCTGAATCTCGTATTGCTTGTTGATGTCGTCAAAGCTCCTCCTTTGTCTGGAGCTCGTAGTCCGCCCTGGTCATTTCCCGGAGAGGCTTCTTCACTTTCAGGATTATCTTCTCTGTTGGAAGCACTCTCCTCTCGAAATTGTACTTGGTGCGCTTTACCGGGGCGGCTATCTCTTCAGGTCTCCTCCGCTTCAGGTTCTGGAGGAAAGAGATAGAGTATTCTACAGCTCTCGTTGCTAGGGGCAAGTCGTCTGTATTCTGGAGGTCGTCCATGAAGTCCGGTTCCCCCGAGCCTAGGGTTCTGCTGAGACGTCTCTCCTGCGGGAATGGGATCAGGAGGAACCGGACGAACCTTGGAAGGATCGGCCGCTTCTGGGGGCGACCGGGGAGTGGAGATGGGAGCGGCTGATGCTGAAAGGGTTTGAAGCGGCTGAGGCGGTGGATGTAACGGTGAATGGACGGCTTCAGCACTAACTTCAGGCGAAGGGTTTGGGGTTTGACTCAGAGATAGGGAAACGTTGGGGTTCTGAGCAAACTGGTCAAAAGAACGGGGGCCGCTAGAAGGGTGTGGAGACGGGGAGGAAGATGCAGCCATGACTTGCTCGGATTGAGCGAGAGATGGAGTAGGAGTAGGACTAGATGAGACCAAAGAGACTGGGGCAACAAACGTACCTGCGGGCTCCGCCTGAGCCGATGCTGGATGGATGTCTGCGCTTTTGGTTCCGGCGGCTAGCTCAGGACTGCCCAGAGAAACTGCCTCTGGAGCGGATGAACGCGGCTGCGGCTCTGCGACTGGCTGCTGCACTGTCAGACTAGGTCGCCTGATTTTTTCAACTCTCTTCCTTTTCTTCTCTTCTGGAACAATGGTCGGATCGGGGGAAGGAGATGAAGCAGTGCGACGGCGCTGATGCTCCCACGGTAAACTTGTACCGAGGTTTGACTTGCAGAAGGTCTGCCTCAACCGGTCTGCTCTCTGGCGGCGCTGGCATCTTTTGTGCCTGAGGGATCACCTCGGGCGTTGCCTTGACTAATTTCTTCGCCTTTTCAGGCGCCGTCTTGGAAGCCACGGGCTGCATTGGGTCCACCTGGATGTCTGCTGGGCCCGCGCTGGCAGTTGCCGAAGTTTACAACTGTTGGGAGGAAGACCCTCCTTTATAGCCCTCAAAGGGACCTCGAGGAACGTAACCTTGATATGCGAACGGCCGCCAGCTGTCATGATGCTGGTCATAGAGAACTGAAAAGTCGTCATCAACGGCCAGATTTCTCCCGGTGGATTTGTCGTCTTCGCGTGCGGCATCTCATCTTCCAACGATTCAGTAATCTTTTCTTTTGGCGGTTAAGGCTGCTATCTTGGAGAGGAATTTTTAAACCCCGGAGATGAGAACTGGTGGTCCAGGTTTCGCTTGGGGTCATATGCTACCTCCTCGCAGTAAAAATCCTGCCAGGGAGGAGAAGCTTCCATCAATTCAATTTCCCAGTCAAGGTCCACATGGACCACATCGCATCTATCTTCGACTATGTCCGCCCGGGGGCAGAGATGTGTGAATTTTCCCCTTATCCTGTACGGGTCATACTTCCAGCGACTGCAGGCAATGAACCAGGCCAATCCGGGAAAACTCCTGCTCGAGGTAGACATGCTGTCCTACCTCAGAAATCTCAACGTTCGCCCAGGAAAGAGGATATTGAAAAATCTGGCCTCTTTTCTTTCCTAGGCCGAACTCCTCAACATAATCCATCTGACGGGCAACCTCCATCCCAAACAGATGCTCCGTGCACCAGTAGGGCAGCAAATGAGGTTTGCCCTTGAATCCGTAGATTCTGACCACAATCCCCTGCGTCAGTCTAAAAACGTCCCCGAGCTTCTGACTCAGCAAAGAGTTCGTCATTTCTCGCGGGGGGCGAGGGATTTCGCCCTCGCTGAAGACTGACATGACCAATCCCAGAAAGTTGAAGTTAAACTTGTAGTAGGACCCTTTCCGGTATAGGTCATCCATCCAGTCGTAGATGGGCTGTGGCTCTCCCTTCTCGTTGACCTTCTTCGAGTTCGGGATCGGCATCCGGGAGTGCAAATGATACAAACAAAGCCAAGCTAGAACGGAACTGAACCGAAATTCGGTGGACTGCTTCTTTTGGAGCTTGACCAGGCTGGAGTGGATGGCGTATGCCAACCAGTCCGCCCAGTCGAAAAATATGGGACGCTTTCCACTTTTCTGCACTGTCGGTTCGTAGGATTCTCCACACAGGAGACATTCTGCCAACGCTAGCTGGTACGGCTGTACCATCTCATTAGAGTCGCAGCCGAGGATCCATGCCAGAATGGTGTATAAGTATTTGCTCTGAAACCTCGCTAAGGGCATGGGGCCGGTTGGCCACTGTCCAGCTGCAAGCGAGGCGTTCAGCTATGAATTGAGGAAATCCCTCATCCTTTTGGTATGCGTGAAGCGTCCCGCTTGCTCGCCCAGATTTATCTTTCTGACAATTGTGTTGGAGTCATACTCCAACCCTGGGGCGAAAGTCGGTGCAGACAGTCTCCTGCTGTAGCCGCGAACAAGGGTTTGCTGCTGGAGGCTGCAGATCTGCGCGGTAAGTGGTCCGTGGTGTCCGACAATCGAGTCTACCGACTCCGGGCATTGATGGACAGGAGGGCACAAGAATCTGAAAAGGTTGGACTTGTACGCCGCTCCGAAATGGTGAGAGGGCGAAACCTTGTCCGCCCAACTCTCCACATTTGTCCGCAGCTTAGTCAGGCTCAGAAAACGAGCCGTCCACGTATCCCGCCAAGTAATTTACCGGAGGTGGTGGGGCTTGCCCACGCTGTACTTTCTTTGGCCGGGACTTTGACTTTCGCTCCGGCGGTGTTTCACTTCTGAAAACACCTAAATCCTCGGATTCGCACCCTTCGCTGGATTGCGCTGGCATTGGCATCTTTCCTCTGTCCATCTCTCCGAAACAGCAATAATTACAAGTTCAGGGCGTCTCATGCAGATTTCACTTGTCACGGGAATAATCTGCACAGTCCAAGGAATAATCTGCGCAGTCTGGCATGTCTGGATGCATCTGACCCCCTTTTCTAGATAATGACAGCGTCATTAATGTCGCGCAAGAGGGGGTAGGTCGGCTGGAGTTATGTTTCTTGGGTGGCTACGCAGGAGAATGTTTGGAAAAAGGGTACCCCGGCTGCCGTGCCATGCTCCTTTTATTGCACTTTCCATTGAGGATTGTGCAATCATTAACTTTACCTTGAACGCTGTGCCACGGCTGACGTCACTGCTGCTATCTGGGCACACTGCTCAAGAAAAAACCTTTGGTGCGGAAACCCATTTTAAAACGGTTTCAATGCGCCTTGGGCCCAGCTTGGAACTTTTTGAATATTTTATTCATTTTTTGAACAACTGTCCAAGCTGGCCCAGAAAACAAGGCGCAGTCGGACTTCGCCCAAAGATGGGCGCGATCCGGCTTCGCCAGCGAAGTCGGACTTCGCCAAAAAATCTGGCGCAGTCCGAACTTCACACGAAGTTCGCATTGAGACTGTTCCCTTTTCTTTTTTCATACTGTGCCCAAGGGTTGAGCGCAGTCCGGCCCCTTGCAACCTTCGGAGGAGGCGAACACTTAGCATTTTACTGCTCCTTTTGGACCGGACTGTACGAGCTGCGCTTGAACATTGAAGAGTTTTCGGACTTCGCCCGAAGTTCGAACTTCGCGCGAAGTTCGCACTTCGCGCGGAGGTTGTGCGCAGTTCGAACTTCGCGCGCAAGCCGGCCGAAGTCGGACTTCGCGCGAAGTCGGACTTCGCGCGCGATGCAGTCGAACTCGCTCAAAACTGAGCGCAGTCCGTCCTCTTCATGCCTTTGCAGTTTTCCCTCCATTCAAGCTTCGCATTTTGGCTGGCGCGCAGCCCGACTTCGCTGCGAAGTCGGGCAGCGGCCAATACTTGGACATTTTTTTGCTTTTTTCTTTGCTTTCTCCTTCATTCGAGCAGCCCGAACTTCGCCCCTTCTGAGGGGCGACAACAGACTTCGCTGCGAAGTCTGTTTTTCTCTCCCATGTCGCAGTTAGGCTCAAAAAATTAAAAAAAATTAAAAATTAAAAGCTGAAAGCTGGAAACTGTACATGCTGGAAAACGAAAATGCATAAGGGAAATTTTTACAAAGAAGGGCCACTCGGGCACCTTCAAAGAAGGTAAATTTTTAAGTGGAACCCGTTGACAGGGATAGGTAGGAGCTGACCCTCCATATCCCGAAGTACATAGGCATTGAACTGGTTCACCCGGGCAATCTGATAAGGGCCCTCCCAGAGGGCATCAAACTTCCCGTGATTGCCCGGCTTTGCCTTATATGAGTCCCACTTCAGCACCAGGTCCCCGATTTCAAAAACTCGGCCAGTGGTGCCTTTGGCAAACCAGCCTTGAGTGGCAGCAATATGATCAGTGAAGGCCTAGTATGCTTTTTCTCTGTCTTCTTCCAACTGCAAGAGTTGGCACAGTCTGTCGTCCACTAGGTCTCCACTGCTCCTGTCTTCGTCCAACATCCATAGGGCAGGGATCTCGATGTGTGATGGCATGACAGCCTCTTTGCCGTAGACGAGCGCATAGGGGGACGTCCTGATGGATTTCTTGAATGCAACTCGTCCGCCCACGCGCCGGTTCGGGAGTAAATGCCAAGTCCGCTTGTTTCTATCAATGGTCCTCCGGATGATTTTCAGGAGGTTCTTGTTAGTAGACTCGGCAAGGCCATTCCCCTGCGGGTAGTAATTAGAAGACATCTTGTGATAGATGCCAAGTTTGCCAGTGTACTCCGTGAGTACAGCGCCTGCGAATCCCGGACCATTGTCTGTCACAATTGACTCTAGAACCCCGAAGCGGGTAATCAGGCTCTCAATGAACCTGATGACCGTTTCTTGGTCTGCGTTCTTGGTCGGGATTGCCTCTGCCCACCGTGTGAAGTAATCGGTGGCTGTAAGAATAAACTTGTGTCCGGGAGAGGAACTAGGCGAAATCACCCCAATGAAGTCTAGACCCCATTCTTTGGAACGGAGTCTCGGCTCGAATCGGTTGAAGGGGCAAGGGTGCTTTTCTATTTCTGCCGACAAACCTCTGGCATTGATCACACTTGGAACAGACCGCATGAGCGTGCGTCAGAATAGAGTGGGCCGATGAGTACCCGACTCTAATTATTTTTAAGGTCGTAGGCCTTGAAGAATGATGACCCCCAGGCATCCCGGAATGAAAATCTCCGAGGACCCTGGGCTGGTCTGATTTTCTGACGCACCGCAACAGGATGCCGTCGATGTTTTTGAAGTAAAGCCCCTCGGGGCGAAGAGTGTACTTAAGTGCACCTAGCCGAAATCTCCTTCGTTGTGAGGCGTTCAGGTGATCGAGACATCTTCCAGTGCAGAAAAATCTCACCAGTTCATCTGTCCAATCACTCCCCTCTGATAAGGAGTCAGCTAGGTAGATGCGTGTCGCTATGTCCTCCCACTTACAGGCGGAGATGCCGGCTGCAGCGCTTCGGGCCAATTCCTGACACAAGGCTCGGCCTCTGATAAGCTTGGTGGGCCGCACTTCAATGTCGAACTCCTGGATTTTTGCAATCCATCCCGCTCTCTTGTGACCCGGTTCTCCTTGTAAGATGAAGCTTCGAACATCCGGGTGAATCACAAAGACAGTCGTTTTGCTCTGGGAGACAAAATGCCTGAACTTTCGAAGGGATTTCATAACAGCGTGAACCTGCCGCTCTATAAAGTTGTACTTTTCCTCATGCGGCTGAATCACTTGGCTCAGGAACGCTATGGGGCGCTCCTCACCATCGTCTCCCTTCTGAGTCAGGATTGCAGCGTAACTTTCGGGTTCTCCCACTGCATAAAGGATGAAGTCCTTGGACTAGTCCGGGTTTATTAATACCGGAGCTTGCGCAATTCGAGCCTTGATTTCCTTGAAGGCTTGCTCTCTCTCATCAGTCCATTCGTAATTTGTATCTTTTTTCAGCAGTTCGGCCATAGGCTTGATCACCTGTGCGAAGTCCGGAATGAACTTCCGCACGAAGTTAATCTGACCGAAGGACTGCAGCCCTTTTTTATCAATGGGGGCTGGCAAGCGAACGAGGGCTTCTGCTCTGTCAGGGTCAATGGCGAGGCCTTTCTCGGAGATGACATGTCCCCGCAGCTTTCCTTCTTTTACCGCGAAGACAGACTTCTTCGGGTTTATAGAAATGCCGAATTCTCGACACCTCTCAAATATTTGCCGTAGGTGTGAAACATGATCCCCTCGTTGGTGAGAGAAAACAATCATGTCATCAAGGTAGATGACAATAATTTTATTGAGCAGCTCTCGGAAGGCCAGGTCCATGGCCCTTTGGAATGTGGCACCAGCATTGGATAAGCCAAACGGCATGCGCTGATAGGCGAACGTCCCCCACTTGGTGGTGAACGCCGTCTTATGTCGGTCTTCATCTTTGACCCAAATCTGGTTGTAGCCGGAAAATCCATCTATGAGTGAGAATCTCTGGGCTCCAGCAACGATATGTAGAATCCGGTCGATTTGGGGAAGCGGATAGTGGTCCCCGAGGGAAGCTCGATTCGGGTTTCGAAGTCGACACGTAGACGAATGTCGCCATTCTTTTTCCTCACGAGCACCAAATTCGCGACCCAGGATGAATGTTTGATGGGGTAGATGATTTTGGCCTCCAGCATCTTCAAGAGCTCGGCTTTCATCATGGCCTCAATCTTCGGATTCACGGCCCTCTGCTTCTGTCGGAATGGCTTGGCGCCATCCTCTAGCTCAATGGTATGTTCGGATGACGATTCTGTCATACCCCCTCAAATCCTCGTAGCTCCAGGCCACGATGTCGGGGAACTCTTGGCATAGTGATCTGATCTGCTCAAGTTCCTCCGACGTGCAGTCTGTTCCGACCTTGATAGTTTTACCAGGTTCAAGTTCTAGGTCAGCATACTGCCTCGAGTCTACTTTGATCTTGTGAGATATTGCTCTATCATTCTGATCAAACAGACTCTCCAATGTAATCAGTCCTTTTGGGACATGATTATTCCTTAACTGTATCAACCCCTCATATTGCTCGTCATCAGGGTCTCTACCTTCGATTACACACACTTAGTTAACCAGGAATGTGACGATCTCCTCGTCACAACTGAACACCTGCCAGTGGGTGTCCTCAGGCACAAATGGCTTGTAAATAGTGCGAACCGGCTTCGGTTTCTGGACAACGTCATCAGCCGGAACGTACCTGGCTCCAACAGACGCCAGAATGTCAACGTGTTTGTTTTTCTCACGCGATATCGCCTTGACATTCAACGAGTCGAACGACTCCATCAGGTCCCACACCCGGTTGCGGTACGCTCTAAGATAGTGTTGTTTGGATGCGCACTTGTTCGTAACCTGGTGACACACCAACTCTGAATCTCCAAAGATCTGCAGGTGTTTAATCCCCAGCCTCTCCGCCTTTCGCAAACCCAAGCACAGGGCTTCGTATTCCGCCGAGTTGTTAGTGCAGCTCCAGGCCAACCTGTAGGTATAGTCCTTCTGGATTCCGGTTGGAGAAACCAAGAGTACCCTCGCACCGGCGCCATTTTTGCATCGCGCGCCGTCAAAGAAAAGCTTCCACAGCTTCTCAGGTGCAGGTCCCACTTCCTTTGAAGCTGACTTGTCAAGCCTGTCGGGCTGTACGATGGAATAACAACCCTGCTTTGTCTCAATTACGGCATTGAAGTCCCGCAAAGAGAACTTATCTTCAAGCTGTAGCACTTCGAAGGCTTGCTCGGTCGACTCTCACCGTCACCAGCTCCTCCTCTGACAACTGGACCATGCAGTCCAACTCTCCTCCGGGTATCCTCTCTACTAGGAAGGTGGAAGGCTTCTCATTGAAAATTTTTAGTCTCCTTCCTTTGAAGGGCACTTCCATGTGTGAGTAGTCTAGAGACAGGTACCCGCCCAACTTCGCAGTAAACTCCCAAGAGAGACACATGCCGAAGTAGGGAGCCAAGTCAACAACCACGACCTCTTGGATGACCACGATGTCGAGAGCCTTATGCAGCCGGGATAGGGATGTCCTTTATGACACCAAGCTGTCTTGGACAGGGTGCTCGTCTAATTGCGACACGCCTTGGCTGCTCTGTGTGTATTCCATCCCGATCTCATCGCAGACGGCCTTTGGCATCACAGTCGTGGAAGCACCAAAATCCACCATGCAGTTGTGAACTATGTGCCCTTGCATCCGTAAAGACAGATAAAAGGGAGACGGTCTGTTCTTCCCAGTGGCTGAGACTGTCAAAGGTTGAACCAGGACAGCGGGCTGTATCCGCTTGCCGCTCTTCATGTTCTTCGGTGATTCTTGCGAGCAGATCCACCTGGCACCGGGAGGAGAAGAGCATCATACATGCCGATTCTAGCGGTGTTCTTTTCAACTCGTCTACTATGCTCTGTAGCCCGAGGTGCTAGCTCCTTCTGCTTGTTTTGCCGGCTCATACTTCGTCCGGCATCGTCGGGTAGCCTCAACTCGTTGTCTCTTGGTCAGAGACGGGTACTTCAACTTCTCCTGGGCTTGTTCTTTGGTTTCAGCTGGAGGCTGAGGTACGGGAGCTTTAGCCGGAGTTGGGGCTTTCGCTATCGGAGGCTTGGCTGGAACAGGGGCAGCCTTTGCCGGAGAAGGCTTGGTCGGAGCTTTATCTTTGGATGCCTTCTCCTGGGCTGTGTAGGGCCACAGCCGTTTGTACGGTGGCAGCCCACCGGGCTGCGGTTTTTCTCTTCTGGAATAAACTTGCAAAGGCTTGGCCGCATCCGCAGCTTTCTTTTCTTCCTTGGCGGGTGGCACTAGATTCTCTTCTGGGAGGGCAAAGTTGGCTTCGCCGCCAAGGATCATGTAGAGTTCATCGTCCTCTATGGCGCTGCCGGCCAAGGTCTGGATGTAATGCTGGTGCAGAGTGCAGTCTTCCTCCGAATGCGGGTCATTGCACGTAGTGCACCAGTTAACCTGGTCGGAAGGACCAGGCGGGTCTTCTATAGCAGCATTTCTCGAAGGCGGACGCCTCTGCGGCTGATGCTCCGGGGGCTTGTCTTTTGTCAGCGCCGGGGGCGCATATGGCCTCCTAGGAGCGAGGTCCATCTGGGCCTGCTTCCTTGTTACTTTTTACCACTAGTATTTACTTTTACTATTTACTGTTTACCTTTTGGATATTTATCTAAATATCCAAAAGGTTAGTCGTAGTCAATTTGACTACGTAGTTAGCTGTTAGCATATTACTCTCCTAACGCACTCTGTTAGCGTTATTTGTGCTATTTGGTTAATATTCTTATTTTGTAACTTATATAAGGCTACGACATTCCAAGTCTAGTCTAATGTTGAATTATTAATTTATTTCATTTTGGATCGAGTTATTCTCACACATTTGGCACCATTGTCAACCCTAGATCGAAAAGGAGGACATGTGCCAAGAAGAACAAACACAACATAACAAGGTGAATGAGTGAAGCACTAGGACATAAATGTGGATGTAGAGGACGTCGACGACACACACAAGGACAAGACCACATGAATGTATGGGCAAATTGCATATAGTGAATATGGAAGATGTATAGACACGAGATGTGAATATGGTGAACATGACGAAGCAAGCACAAAGGCCCAAATAGAGAGTAATCTCCTTGATCCTTGCAGACAAGCCATCTCCCTTGGTGAACAAGCTAACCTACTTTGAAGACATGATAGTAATCTCCTACGTCTTAGTGCACTTGACCTTGTGTTCGCGATTTGGTCTTTTGTTGTTGGAGAGGTACAAATAGTAATCAGTTATGAATGATGCAACTACTCTGCAACATTTGAAGTATCCAACAAAGGAGGATAGTATGGGGACAAAATTTCCACAATGAAAACTGGATGAAAACCCATGTATGGAGGAAGACAATTCCAAGGCGTTATCTCCTGCCTACTTCGTGCTAGTGTGGGCTCCATGGCAAAGAGGCCTAAGCTTGCAATAGGCACCTTGGAGACATTCCTTCTAAAGATGAAGGTCGATTGTCTCCCACTTTATACTAATGTCGAGCACAATGCTTGTCATGGCGCTCCTTGTACTTGTCATTAGCCTTCTAAAGGATATCATGGACCTAAGATTGGATTTGCTCAATCCATTCAACAAATTTGGTTGCTTTGTTAATCTTTGTCTATCCATAGGTGTCTCCTATCATGGCTAAAGTGAAAGCAATGTCGATCTATACCAAGGGTTGGAACCAGAGGCAAGATTGAAAAGGATGGCGGCGTATAAATATATGAATAACCCTATTGTAGCTATAACGAAAATAGGTCAAGTTCTCATCCCATGTGCACAAATGCTCAACATTATACATTTTGAGCAAATGCAGAATCCTACAATTCACCACCTTTGTTTGCCCATTTGTCTAAGGATGAAAGGCAGTTGATCGAAGCCCAATATCCATATAGGACCAAAGGCTTGAACAGAAGATGTCGAAGAATGATATCCTTGCCAAACAACTATTTGTGGCAATCCAAAATGAACCCATATGTGCTTGAACAAGAGTCTAGTGGTTTCTTCTGCAAAGATGCTATTTTTATAGGGCATAAGAATAACTATCTTTGAAAATTTCTCCACTACCACATATACACAGTCATTTCCATGGTAGTAAGTTGGCAACCCTAACATAAAATCTATTGAAACTAAATTCCAAAGCTTTTCAGGAGTAGGTAGTGGAGTCTACAATCCTAATTTCCTATATGAAGGTTTGGAAATTACACAAGCTGTGCAAAATCTGATATACCTATGGACAACAGGGTTGAAGCTTAGTCCTATAAAAATATTGTTGTAAGAAAGCTAGCATCTGAGCAACGTTGAAGTGTCCTATTGTTCGACTGTAATGTGCTTCCCAAAAGAGCTTCGGTCTTTTTCTTTTTGGTACACAAATGTGTCCTAAATAGAAAAGAAGATTATTTTATAGGTAAAAATCAGAAATGCATTTACCTAAAAGTAGTACTTAATGAATGTTATGTAGAGCAGTGATGGTATTCCGTAGTTGAAGGAACAAAGAAGGAACAACAAAGTGGACAAAACAACTCATCAACATGCAGCTTGAGTAATGCTAAGACAATCTTAGGTCTCACTCCAAACGGCCTGCAACACGACCAGCCTTGTCCTCGACAACCTTGAACAACTAAGGAAATCAGATGGCCTTGTCTAGAGTCCAAACGGCTTGCCTCTTAAATAGATGACCTTAGCTTTGCATGGAAAGACCTAGTTCAGAGTCTAGAAGGCACAATCTTTTTAGCTATAGCAAACAGAATAAGATGGAAACAATTTGGATCATCTATGTACAGCAATGGCAATCAACTACATACACAAAGATTACACAATCTGCATGATAATGGCTGAACGGTAATATTGTTATCAACAAAAATACATTTCTATATGCAACTCAGTTATTTCCCCTGTACTCCCCTAGTGTCCTCTCCAGCATATACCTATATGTGTGTGTGTACCCACTCAAATGAATGAGGGGTCCTATTTATACTTTTGAGAGGTAATTACTCCTTTAACTACCTACGCAACACCTCATCATCTCTCGCAATACATTTGTCATACCTTTCCATTTCATTTCATTTCTAACTACATGACTCGTTAATTATATATACATTAACCATTACTTCACCATACGCATGACAAAACATTACAATGACTAAAAACTATTACATCCAAAGTTGCATGTGTGTAATTGACTTTCGATGCACTTAGTTTATGTACTAGGTGGCACTTGTGATGGAGCCATGTTAGAACTAACAGCTACATCTACCCTCCCCTCTAGATTGGTCAATGTCCTTGTCGACGACTGTTGTTGTTCCTAAGGGCTTTAACTTTGTTGTAAATGAGGCATTGGCGCAGGTACTCCACCCAAATCTTGGATTTGCAGCATCAAGAATTTGGTCTCTCCCTTCAACCTCTTTGCATAGGCTTAGTGACGAGCCCACTAGAAGCCATAATTGTGTGACTTCTACTAAAATTTAGCCAGCCTAGCCTTCAGTTTAGCCTCTCTTTTCCCCGCTTCAACTTCCTTACAGCTTCTACCAATTGCTCATCACACTGCAATCAACTGGTCTTGGGAAGTAATCTCTTGCATCTTTGCTTCAAGAGTTTGTTCCCTCACCACACACTCCAGTTTCAGTTGACCAATCAACAAATCCTGCTACGCATGCGCTTGCCTCATATTGTCCATTTCTATTCTCATCCTCGCTAGTTTTGCTTTGGCCTCCTGTTG
This sequence comes from Wollemia nobilis, assembly GCA_028583015.1. Taxonomy (NCBI): domain Eukaryota; kingdom Viridiplantae; phylum Streptophyta; class Pinopsida; order Araucariales; family Araucariaceae; genus Wollemia; species Wollemia nobilis. The sequence goes on along the minus strand of JAQPPZ010016917.1, from coordinate 5,451,112 downwards.
CACCTATCGAAGTTGCCTTTCCACCAATTACAAGTGGTTGGCTTGCTCCTCTTCTTTCAGTTTCAAGCTATGAACCATTTGCTGAAACATCTCTAGGCCTGTTGCCAACCATTGTATCAAATATGCCAAGAAGTTCATTTTAGCATATGATTTCACCAACTTTGGTTCCAACTTGACTGTCTTGGCACCCAAAAATCTAGGATACTCATCCATGACTCTCCTTTACCAATGTATACTCTTGGTGGATGTCAATACAAAGTCAAAGTTCTTTTTGGCAGTTCCCTTACTTCCAACATTGACTAGTTACTACTACTACCAACACCAGGCTCCCATGACTACATGCCATAGTAGAGAAAATCGGAATCAGATCGGAATTGGACTAGAAAAGGAATCGGGAAAAAAAATGGCAAAAAGAAAAATGAAGAAAACACAAATTTTCATTGAAAAATAGTTTTTTCATGCAGATCACAATGAATTAGCATTATAATAGTGTAAGTGATACAAGCTTAAACTACACATGAAAGTGGAAAATGATACAATCTTAAAGCCTCAAACTACACATGAAAGTGACAAAACAGATCTTAAATAAAGAAATTTTAATGCGTCCAATATTCAAATATTCTTGTATTGCTTATAATATAAAAAAGGTACGAATTACAAATGTGTCACTAGTCATGACAAATACAATGTCTCAAGATCTTTGAATGCCTTTGCCCTTTTCCCTAACAGAAGCTCTATAGTCTCTCTTTGTCGGTGTGCTCGTGCCTCTTCTTGTGCCTTGGTTACTAACGTCGATCGCCACCTGTGTTGGGGGTTAAGGGGGCAAAACCATTGATACCTTCACTATCTGAACTGAAATTTTCTCCTTTTTGCATTTTGGTGGAAAAAGGATGCTACAATTACTAATATGGGACTTCAACAACTCAAAGGCTGAATAAAACAACAACAAATCAACTCAAATGATGACTGCAGTTGGTTTTAACTTTTTACTATCTCTTAAGACCCATGTGGTCTAACAAACCTACAAATCAAATAATCACTTGTACTTTTAAATATTACTCCTATATATAAGCATATTGAGCAATAAGTTTGGATTGATAGTTCAACATCTTTTTATGGAGAATTTCATCAATTAATAATGTATAGCATTGTTGTTGGTGGTTGTCAGATTCCTTCAAACTGCAAAAAAATCGTTGTTAGGATGCCCTAGTGTGTTTTGTTTGGTGTGGTAGCAGGTAGGCAGACCCCTTTCTCCAGTTTGCAATAGGTAAAAATGAAGCAAATCGAAAAAAATAACTTTATAGTGTTTTCTCTACCCATTCGGCTACAATCGATTTTTTGCCACGGCTATTGCGATTTTTTCAAAAAATAGCAATTCCCATTTTTTTTGAAAAAATCAACAAAAATTGCCAAGTTTTCCAAAAAACCAATTTCCGCTGAGATTCGAAATGGATTTCTAGCAAACTCGAAAAAAAACAGAAAATCATCAATTTTTTTGGCGATTTTTGTAACTTTGTTGCATATGATGGATTTCTACAAATTTCTTCATTCTTTCTTCGTTTTGGGCCCAACTCACCAACTTGCCCAATTCTACTTCCATCCTCAATCGCCACAATCGCCAACTGCCAGCCACCAAACAACCAAGTCAAAACTCACTCTGGACTCTATAGAACAATCCACTGTAGACAAGGGTAAGTACTTTCCCGAGACGAGGGAATGAGGAGAAGCTAGCAGGGAGTGATAAGCCAAGTTACACAAGTCGTCATGTTCTGCAATTATGGGTAAACAAGTCTAAGCTTGATACCTAGAATAGTAGACGTTTGAGGCAGACGGTCTAGATGCTTGGGACGGACGGCTAGACGTCTAGGCTGGATGTCAGCGATAGACAACTAGACGTCTGTGACATATGGCTAGATGTTTGGACTGGACGTCTAGATGGCTGGACTGGACGGCTAGACATCTGGACTGGATGGCTAGACGTTTGGGACGGATGACTAGACGTCTAGGCTAGACAGTCGGCTAGACGTCTGAACTGGACGTCTGGGACAATTTTGCCGATGAGGCCAAACAGCTAGACTTATATATGCAACGGATAATATGTCAGGATCTAGACGTCTCCAACTGTGATGTCCATATTCAGTCCTCAATGCTCCTTAGCATGTCCTGCAACAGTAAAACAACACACAACTATACATGCTCTTGTACCAAGCTATGATCAATAGCTGCAACTCAACACTATAACACAGACGCAATCACATACAACACGCATTCCAGAATAACAGTTGTTGCACAACAGTTCTGCATTAGAGACAAGTATGGATAAATTACAAAATGAAATAGCGAGGGTATTTATAGGTAAGCACGGGTAGTTACTATAGCTAACCCGTATCAACCGTCCCATCCGCCTATTGCCTTAACAATGCGTTTACTGCATAACTGATTGTTTTAGACGTTTGACTAGTTAGGTTGGACGTCTGACTAATCCAAACGTCCAACTAATTAGGATGTCTTAACACAAATACGGTTGTGATTGTCCTTTTGTGCATATTTATTAATCAAGCCATATTTGATTGGCTGATTTTACATTGCAAACTTGTCATTTGTACATTACCAAAATTGTTGTACATAGTCAAAATTGTGAATCTTCATAAGACATTCTTTGTCTGACAGCTCAGTGATTTATTTATGCTTGGAATTGTTGTCTACATCTATCCTCCCCTTCGAAGAAGTCGATGTCCTCAGCGACTTTCTCCGCTCACTCTGAGGAGTCTCAGCATCCTTGTGAGTTGCAGCTTGTAATGCTTCATCCAATTGCATCTGTAGAGCATCACAGTCACCTTTAAGTTGCTTGGCATAATTGTAGTATTTACCCCATTCAACTCCCAGGGCATTAGCGCGATTTTCTGTTTCCTCAAGCCTAGCCAACAGTTCAGCCTCTCGCTGTAAGAAAAGCTCCTTCATCCGTGGGGCCGACACTGTGGACGAAGATGAAGCCTTTGGTGCCAATTCTTGTTTCAAAGTTGCCTCACGCTGTTGTGCTTGTGTTAATTCTTCCTGTACGGCTGCCAACTGCTTCTACCAATTCTCTTCGCTGTTTCATCTCCTGCTGCGAAGCTCGCTCACTCTGATTCTTTTGAGCTGCTAATGTTTCAGTTTGCTTGACCAACAGTTCTTTAGCCTGCTTTTGTTGTAATGCTTCCTTTTCAAGATTGGTAATTTTTTGTGCCCGCTCTTCCAACTGGGTATGAAGGCTCTCCAAGTCTTGTTGCATTTTCCGAATTTCCTGAGTAACGGCATCCATACGAGCCTTCCCTTCTTCGAGAAATTGGTCTTTGCGTTGAACATCTTCCTATGCCTCTTGCAATTCACTGTCTACTATTTGCTTAGCTGAATGCAAGTGCTTAATTCCTTCTGCTAGACAACACAGCAAATAAGCTAAGAAGTTATACTGTCGATACATGGGCAGTAATTCAAGTGCTAACTCTACCCGTGATCCTTGTTCTGTGGATTGCTGAGAAGAAGGATTAGTGTTGTGGCCACAAACATAATCTTGTCCTGATTCCAAGTAGAGGGTTGGCATTTTCTCAGCCAGTTGTTCCATTACCTTCATTGTTGACAAGTGTTCAGTGGGCATTGTCCAAGGCTGGTCCTGATAGATGGAAATCTCTGCTCGCCAAGGACCTTGTGTGGCCCATTTCACCAATCTGTTCAATTCTTCTTCTGCCATAGACTGCCACTTCTTCCATTGACCAATACAGAAAAATATCAAATTGCAACCGAAAATTTTTCATTATCTTCGTTAACTTGGAAAAACATTCAACTGAGGTTGGATAGCTGTACCAGAAAACATTTGGACCATGCATCCTCAGGTTGCTCCTCTTGTTCCTCTTCCTGGAATGTCTCCTTCCCCTTCCAGGAGAGATCAATAGGCTTTTGGGCTGCCTTCCCTTCTGTCACTACAGCCTAACTACTATCACCTTCTGTCCCAACAGCTTGTTGAGACACATCTGTCTGTGGCTGCTCTACCTTTTCTACATTAGTCTCATGTTCCAAAGAGACTGCCTCATCTACTAAGATGGGATGTTGTTCTGTCCCAAGTGCTGGATTTTCCACATTCAAAGAAGGTAAAGCTTCCTCTACTCTCCTGACTACGAATTCAACTGGAATATCCATGGGTACTGTTGTTCTGGCTTCTTCAGCTACGAGAAAATCCGCAAAGGAAACAACTCGCAGGGAAGCTGCAAAGGAAGTTGCTGTAAATACGAGCTCTAGAGACACGTCTGGCAATGTTGTTTGGGCCCAGACATGCACTTCCGCCAAATATTCCTTAGGGTCCTACAATTCCAGTAGTACTCGTCCCAGCTGCAGTATTCTGTAGAGTCGAGGGGATTTCAAAGCTAACCACTTCCCTGGGCACTTTCATCTACTGATCAAGTCTTCGAGCTACCTCTCGACTGCAAGCAATCTGCTCCGCGGCAATCCCTTGCACCGAATCTGGAGTAGATGAAGGGGGTGGGGATTCAAATCGCCTTCTCTCTCTTCGACTTGGGCTCTTTTGGTGATGGCGCAGCAACTTGCTTTTCGGGTTCTTTCACCTCAACCAAGGGTGGTGTTGTATCCTCCCCTTCTGAATTGGTCACCGTCTTCTCCTGACGTAACGGCTTGTGCGAGATCTGTTTCACTCGTTTCTTCAACAGTGTCGACTTCTTCACCTGTGGTTTGGCATTCTTCCAGTGTAATATGCTGCCAAATCTGGAATCTGCGGAGGTAAATCAAAGTCTAGAATCTGCACTTCTGCCTTTTAAGCTGCATCCAAAAGTAATCCAATGGCGTGACAATGCCATTGAAAAACTCTTTGTGGTTAGCATCAGAAAATTCTGAATACGAATCACCAAATGGGTTGCCTAGTCATATGGCACTCCCTGTTCTATCCCGAGCAAATATGGGATCAGCCAGATAGGAAGATCCGAGCTTCGTTGTTCACCTGACAGTCTGGCCATTAGAACATTCATAATACACTCCAACCCATTATTCTTCAGTTGGGACTATTTTACTCCCTTGCCGCCATGAGTTGCTAACATTTTCTCCACATCCTTCTCTGTTAGAGTAGTGACTCCCAATATCAACTGTCAAGTTTTCTTGGAATCCCCCTATTCATTGATTACAGGTATGCCCTTCCTAGAGAGTCCAAAAGTTCATATGAATGCGTCAGGAGAAAATTCCACTACCAAGTTTCGATCAACAACCCGTACAATGCTGGTATTCCGAGGTGTGTTATAAGTCTGCAACATCTGCACCAGGTACTTCTTGAAAAATTCCTTGTCGAAACTTGGGATCTGCAAAATAAAATTTACTCCTGCGGCTTGAATGTTCTTCTTTACCAGACTATTTGCTGGTGTCGCTACCCACCATTGTCGGCAAAAATCACCCGTAGGACAAGTCCAAGTGATTTCCTCAATCGGAATTTGATCTTTGTTGCTTTGTTGGACTTCCCTGGTTGTCCGAACGGATTCTTCTACTTGCACCGCCTCTCGTTTTCCTCGAGTTTGCCCCTTGTCTGGGCTTGGCACTTGTTCATGCATCGTTTCTTGGTGATGACGGAGTCTTTTAGCCACGATCGACTCGAGTCCTGCTTCGGGTTGGATTGGAGGCTGTCCAAACTTCTAGTGACTCATCTTTTCCCTCCTGGACATCTCTTGCACTTCAGACGGCTCAATCCTGCTAGACGTCAAGGCTTTAGGCGAACACTCTTGCTTAGATGTTGAAATTTTCCAGGCTAGATGTCTGAGTCTTACGGCTAGACGTCTGGGATGGACGGCTAGTCATCTGCGCTTGTTGATGTCTAAGGCAGACGGCTGGCCGTCTGGGCTGGATGGCTAGATGTCTGGGCTGGACGACTAGACGTCTCCTTACTAGACGGCTCTTCTGTCAGACGGCTAAAACACTTTGCCTCTTTCCTTCTCTCACTCCGCCAGGCACTTCTCCCTTAAGACGGCTGCTATGTGCTAGACGATTGTGCTTCCTCCAAGACGTCTTCTCCTTCCTCTGGATGTCTGCTGGTTTGGAAATTTCTATGGCAGTTTCTCCAGACGGATGCCCTAGCAGGTCGTGATAGATCTAGATGCTTTGTGAAGGTAGGGTTTTTCCACTTCCATTGAAAAGAAAAATTTTCCATGAAGCTTGTGACTGCCAACGCTACAATGATGTCTACGCTTCGTCTTGAATAAGTCTTGGTGCACTTGTTAACCCTGCTTCATCTCCAAATCGTCTGCGTTCCTTTCTCCTACACAAAATGAAAGCAATTGAACAAAGAATGCCCAACGTTTCCAATTTATAGGAATTTTGCCGCCCATGTAACTGCTTGTTTAACCGCCACCTAAATTCCAGTCATTTGCATGCTTGCCACGTCGCCAATTCTGCATGGACAAGACGTCTGATGTCTTTATCTTTATTTCGTCTTTTTGCTATTTTTGTCTTTTTCTTTGTTTTTGTCTTTTTCCTTTTTTGTCTTTTTATTTTTATTATTTTTCAAAACTACGTCTTCCAGTTTTAACGTCGTCGAGTGAAGCGCACGGCAATGCCAATGCATATCTTGAAAGGTATCCGACACGCTATCTTCTTGATGACGACTACTAGTTTCGAAACCGCTAAAACCATCGCCAGTTTCCTATTCCTCCGTCTGCTGACGACTGTGGCAATTATTTTGGCTTCGGTGAGTTTCTGTCTGAGACTGTTCGTCGCATCTTGTCATTCTTTGTGGAATAACTCGCCAGTCTAGTTGCTCCTCTTCTGTTGGCTAATGACATGTTTCCTGCCTAGACGTCTGAATAGTTTCTGCTAGACGTTTGCTTCTCCTGACGTCATCCTAACTTGCCTCATCTGCCAAACGGGTTCTTTCCTGCTAGACGGATTTCTCCATCATCCAGACATGTGGCTGCATCATCTAGATGGCTGCTACCAAGGTCCAGACGGGTTGATTCTTCCTCCAGACGGACTCGTTCCGTTCTTCCGTCACCCTGCTGAATTATCACATAGTCATCAAGGTAATGGACCACCGTTCGTTCCTGCTCTTGATGGTTGGTCGTCCAATCAGTGGAAGGATGATTCTCCCTCTGTCCAATGTTACGATAGAGTCTTCCCATTCCATGGCCTCGGCCTCAAAGTCTATCGATCTGATCTCTTTCAGCCCATCCTTGGTCTACCTGGTCTTGATAGGGATTCCTAGTCCGAGGTCCCTGTCTTCCGTGAGCCGGTGTGACTCATCCGGTGTGACTCATCCTCTTCCTCTTGTCGGTCGAATCTCCTTGATGTGGGGCTGCCATACTCCTAACTATCGAGATTCGATCGGTCCCTCGGTCGTTCTTGACAACGTCTTCGGTTCCTACGAGTTCGCTGAGGTAAACCCGAGGATCTATTCTCAGGAACATGTAGTGATGGGTTGACTTGGACTATGTCCTCAGATGGTCCTTGCGGCCCAGTCCATGGACTAGTCAACCTATGGGTAGCAGGAGGGGAATTTCTTCCTCTCGAGCTACCAGGATGGAGCTCAACCACACTCCTCCCTTGGTCAGGCAAGGTTGGGTTACCCGGAAGTCCTGACGAACTCTTGGGATTGCCCAAGTTGTCTCTATTTCGGGCCTGGTTTATCAGTTTTGCGCGTGTTTCTGGTGCTGATTTGCAGGTGTCAATTGGTGCAGGATTCTCAGTCTCCTACCCGCCCTTATCAGTCGGTGTCGCCACCTTGCTTCCTTAGTGTCGCTGTGGTGCACAATGAGTTAGGGCTTCTTGGTATTTGTTGTCTGAGAAAACCGAATCCATACTTGAGTCATTTCCCTCTCCTGCAATATTCATTAGCCATTCTAAGGTTTCTTGAACGCACTACTGCAATCGTCTTACTTCTCTTCGATGTTGTCATAAGTCGAGTACTGCCATATGATACCTAGCCACTTCTTCACGTTCCGTCGGACGTCTCATAGCTCCTGCATATGGTGTTCTCCACTCACGTGTTTCCGGTCCTCCTGGTACCGCATATTCATTTGCTCCTCCATTGTACTCGTCTTGTGGACTTAGGGACTCATCATCTTCAATCACTTGTGCAGTTTCAAGGAATCTAACCCTTACTTGCCGACTTCGGATTTCATCTCTTTGTCTCCGACGATCTGGGTTAGGACTGGCATGTGGTATATCAGGGTCTCGAGGTTGCTTCTCGTCCTCACTTGAGTCTTCCGACCACCCATCATAGTTTGGTCGTTCAGGTATTTCCCTGACTTCTCGCCACAGAATTTCAGCTGCTTTTATTTGATATGCACTACTAGAAGCCAAGTTCTGATGTGATTTTCTTGCTTCACTCTTTTTTGGTGATTTTCCGCATCGTCGAGGACGCCTTATTAATGGTGAAGTTGCTTTTGAGGAGTCGTCTGTATTCAGGATGATTCTCAATGTAGTTGCGGATGACCTATTCAAATCTTTTGAGGAAACTGCGTTGTTCCCTGCATTTTCCCTTATTTCCAATCCACCTACCTGCAACCTTTGATTCTCTTGCCCTTATTTTCCAAGAATTATTGGTCTTGGTGTTGAATGATCTAGAGCCACCGAGAATAAACTACGTTCTAGCGAATTGTCATCTGGGCTTCCTTTGAAATCATTCTAATCTCTTTCAGCCCATTCTGCTCTACGTGCTTCCTATCGTTGCTGCATTTGTTGCATAGTTCCATCCAGCTCTTCAATGACCTGTTCCCTCAACTATGCATTATACTGGGGAAGAGTCTCATATTCCTCTTGAAATCGTTGTGTTTCCATGGCCATAAGTTGCAGAATTTCAGCTCCTTGGCCTTTATATTCTTCTACTTCTGGTATTTGCCCTTGTGAAGCTAGGTGCTCAATTTTCCGAAGCAGACTCTCTACTTCACTTTCTAGAACTCGTACATTTGGTTCTAACTCCCTTTTTTCGGCTATTGGTTCTCCAAACAACCATTCCAGGTTGGCAGGTTCATCCTCTCGAACAACATTACTTGGCTCACCACGTCCGTAGGATCGTATACCTGGTTGTGATTCTTCGTTTGAGTTACTAGAAGTGTCTTCCTTAATTTCCAAGTTGATCATATTTATCTGTCTATCCCTTGTACACCTTCAACTTAGAGCCATTTATCGCTTTGGGGCAAATTGTTCCATCCAACTTCTTCAATTGAACAACCCCGTTATCCAATACTTCTTCTACGTTGAAAGGTCTGTAGACAAGGGTAAGTATTTTCTCGAGATGAGGGAATAACGATAAACTACGAGGGAGTGATAAGCCAAGGTACACCAGTCATCATGTTCTACGAGTATTAATAGACAAGTCTTTACAGATGCTTTGAACACTAGACATCTAGGGCAAACAGGCTAGACAACTGAGACGGACGGCTAGATGTCTAGGCGGGACGTCAGGGACAGACGGCCAAACGTCTGGACTGGACATCCGGACTAGACGGCTAGACGTCTGAACTGAACGACTAAACGTTTGGACTAGTCGGCTAGACGTCTAGGTTGGGTGGCTAGACGTCGGGACTAGACGTTTGGACTGGATGGCTAACGTCTGGACTGGACGGCTAGACATCTGGCTAGGCGATCAACTAGACGTCTGGGCTAGACATCTAAAACAGTTCTGCCGACGAGACCAGACGGCTAGACTGGTACACGCAAGGGTTTAATCGGCCAGAGTCTAGACGTCTCCAACTTATGCATTCATTCTTCAGTCCTTCGATACTCCTTAGCATGCCCTACAACAGGAAAACAACACACAACAATACATGCTCTCGTACCAAGCTATGATCAATACCTGCAACACAACACTATAACATAGATGCAATCTCATACAACACGCATTCCAGGATAACAATCTGTTGCACAACAGTTCTGCATTATAGACAAGTATGGATAGATTACAAAATGAAATAGGGAGGGTATTTATAGGTAAGATCAGGTAGTTACTACAACTAACCCATCTCAACCGTCCAAACCGCCTATTCTCTTTAACTAATGCGTTTACTGCCTAACTGACAGTTTCAGACGTCTAACACAGCAACCAGACGTCTGATTAGTTAGGTTGGACGTCTAATCCAGATGTCTAAACACAAGACGACTGCGTTTGTCCTTTTGTGCATACTTATTAATCAAGCCATATTCATTTGATTGGCTGATTTTACATTGCAACTTGTCATTTTCATGATTCATACATTACCAAAATTGCTATACATAGTCAAAATTGTGAATCTTCATAGGACATTCTTTGTCAGACAACTTAGTGATTTATTTATGCTTGGAATTGTTGTCTACATCTATCCTCCCCTTCGAAGAAGTCGATGTCCTCAGCGACTTTCTCCGCTCACTCTGAGGAGTCTCAGCATCTTTGTGAGTTGTAGCCGGTAAGGCTTCATCCAATTGCATCTGTAGAGCCTCATTATCAGCCTTAAGTTGCTTGGCATAATTGAAGTATTTACCCCATTCCACTCCTAGGGCATTTGCGCAATTTTTTGTTTCCTCAAGCCTAGTCAACAGTTCAGCCTCCCGCTGTAAGAAAAGCTCTCTCATCCGTGGGACCGATATTGTGGACGAAGATGAGGCCTTTGATGCCAGTTCTTGTTTCAAAGTTGCCTCATGCTGTTGTGCTTGTAGTAATTCTTCTTGTACCGCTGCCAACTGTTTCTGCCAAGTCTCTTCACGTTGTCTCACCTCCTGTTGCCAGGCTAGCTCACTCTGATTTTTCTGAGCTGCTAATGTTTCAGTTTGCTTGACCAACAATTCTTTAGCCTGTTTTTGTTGTGACACCTCATTTTCCAGAGTGGTAATTTTTTGTGCTTTTTCTCCTAACTGGGTATGAAGGCTCTCCAGTTCTTGTTGTGTTTTCTGGATTTCCTGAATGACGGCCTCCATACGAGTCTTCCCTTCTTCAAGTAGTTGGTCTTTGCGTTGCACCTCTCCCTGTGCCTCTTGCAATTCACTATCTACCATTTGCTTGGCTGAATGCAAGTACTTAATACCTTCTGCTAGCCAACATAACAAGTGGGCTAAGAAGTTATACTGTTGATACATAGGCAGTAATTCAGGTGCTAACTTCACCTGCAATCCTTGCTCTATGGATTGCTGGGAAGAAGGATCAGTGTTGTGGCCACAAACGTACACCTGTCCGGATTCCAAGTAGAGGGTTGGCATTTTCTCAGCCAGATGCTCGACTCCCTCCATTGTTGACAAGTGCGCGGTGGGCATTGTCCAAGGCTGGTTTTGATAGATGCTAGAAATCTTTGCTCGCCAAGGACCTTGTGTGGCCCATTTCACCAATTTGTTCAATTCTTCTTCCGCCATAGACTGCCACTTCTTCCATTGACCCACACAGGCTATGTCAAATTGCAACCGCAAATTTTTCATTATTTTTGTTAACTTGGAAAAACATTCTACCGCTCGCTGATCCATATTATCTGAAGGATCCATGAGATTGGGTAGTTGTACTAGAAAACATTCAGACCATGCATCCTCAGTTTGCTCCTCCTGTTCCTCTTCCTACAATGTCTCTTTCCCCTTCCCGGAGAGATCAATAGTCTTTTTGGTTGCCTTGCCTTCTGTCACTACAGCCTGACTGTTGTCACCTTCTGTCCCAACAACTTGCTGAGACACGTCTGTCTGTGGTTGCTCTCCCTTTTCTACATTAGTCTCATGTTCCAACGAGACTGCCTCATCTACTGAGATGGGATGCTGCTCTGTCCCAGGTGTTGGATTTGCCACATTTGGAGAAGGTAAAGCTTCTTCTACTCTCCCAACTTCAGGTTTAGCTGGAGTATTCGTGGATACTGCAGTTTTGGCTTCCTCAGCTGCGAGAATATCCACAAGGGACACAACCCGTAGGGAAGCTGCAAAGGAAGTTGTAATTACAGGTGGAACGGACAGATCTGGCACTGTTCTCTGAGCCCGAACATGAGCTTCCGTCAAATAGTCCTTTGGTCCTAACATTTCAGCAGTACTTGTCCCAGCTGCCATATTCTGCAAGGTTTGAGGAATGTCAAAGCTAACCTTTTCCCAAGGCACTGTCATCTGCTGCACCAGTCTTCGAGCTACCTCTTTACTGCGAGCAATCTGCTCCGTGGCAATCCCTCGCACCGAATATGGAGTAGATGAAGGGGGTGGGGATTCAAATCGCCTTCTCTTCCTCTTTTGCTTGGGTTCCTTTGGTGATGGCGCAGCAACTTGTTTTTTCGGTTCTTTCACCTCAGCCAAGGGTGGTGTTTCATCCTCCCCTTCTAAATCAGTCACCGTCTTCTCCTGACGTGACGGCTTGTGGGAGATCTGTTTCACCCGTTGCTTCTTTACCATTGTTGACTTCTTTACCTGTGGTTTGGCATTCTTCCAACGCAAGATAGTTGGTGCCAAATCTGGAATCTGCTGAGGTAAATCAAAGTCTGGAATCTGCACTGTTGCCTTTGAAACTGCGTCCAAAAGTAACCCGATGGCATGAAATGCCATTGAAAAATTCTTCGTTGTTCGCATCAGAAAATTCTGAATACGAATCGCCAAATGAGTTGCCCAGTCATATTGCACTCTCTGTTCTATCGCGAGCAAGTATGGGATCAACCAGATGGGAAGATCTAAACTTCGTTGTTCTCCTGACAGCCTGGCCATTAAAACATTCATAATGCACTCCAACTCATTATTCTTCAGTTGGGACTGTTTTACTCCCCTGTCGCCATGAGTTGCTAACATTTTCTCCACTTCCTCCTCTGTGAGGGTAGTAACTCCCAATATCAACTGCCGAGTTTTCTTGGAATCTCCCCGTTCATTGATTACAGGTTTGCCCTTCCTGGGGAGTCCAAAAGTTCGTCTAAATGCATCAGGAGAAAAGTCCACTTCCAAGGTCCGATCAACAACCCGTACCATGCTGGTATTCCGAGCTGGGTTATATGTCTGCAACATCTGCACCAGATACTTCCTAAAAAATTCTTTGTCGAAGCTTGGTATCTGCAGAATAAAATTGACTCTGACGGCTTGCATGTTCTTCTTTACCGGACTATTTGTTGGTGCCGCTGTCCACCATTGCCGGTAAAACTCACCCGTAGGGCAAGTCCAAGTGATTTCCTCAATCGGAATCTGTTCTTTGTTGCTTATTTGGACTTCTGCTTGAACTGTTGCTTCTCGTTTTGCTCGAGTCTACCCCTTGTTTGGGCTTGGCACTTGTCCGCGCATCGTTTCTTGATGATGACGGAGTCTTTTAGCCACAATTGACTCGGGTCTTGCTTCAGGTTGAGTTGGAAGTTGTCCCGACTTCTGGCGACTCATCTTCTCTTTTTCGGATGTCTCTTGCACTTCAAACAGCTCAATCCTGCTAGACATCTCACCTTCAGGCAAACAATCCTGCTCAGACATCAAAATTCTCCAAGCTAGACGTTTGAGTCTGACAGCTATACTTTGAGTCTGGCGGCTGGACGTTTATGTGGGACGACTGGACGTTTGGGGAGAACGACTGGACATTTCGGACGGACGACTGGACGTCTAGGGCTGATTGCTGGACGTTTGTGGCGAATGGCTAGTCGGTTGTGCTTGTTGACGTCGGAGATGGATGGCTAGCCTTCTGGGCTGGACAGCTAGACGTCTGGACTGGTCGACTAGACGTCTCCCTTCTAGACGGCTCCTTCGGTTAGACGGCTAGTACACTTTCGCCTTTTCCTTTTCTCGCTTCGTCAGACGATTCTCCCTTCAGGCGGCTACGACATGTTTAGACGGTTGGTCTTCCTCCAAGATATCTACTTCTTCCTCTGGACGTCTGCTGGTTTGGCAGCTTCGACGGCAGTATCTTTAAACGGATGTGACAAAGCTGAATGCTTTTTATGGAGGTAGGGTTTCTGCACTTGCATTGAAAAAAAAAAGATCCTCACGAAGCTTGCGACTGCCAATGCAAATTACGTCTACGCTTCGTCTTCATAAGTCTTGGTGCGCTTATCAACCCTGCTTCATCTCCAATTCTCTTGCGCTCCTGTCTTCTGCAAAAAACTGAAAGCAATGGAACCAAGAATGCCCCACGCTTCCAATTTATAAGAATTCTACTGCCCATGTAACTACTTGTTTAACCGCCACCTAACTCCCAGTCGTCTGCATGCTTGCCACGTCGCCAATTCTGCATGGACATGACGTCTGGCATCTTTTACCTTATTTCATCTTTTTATTGTTTTTGTCTTTTTCTTTGTTTTTATCTTTTTCTATTTTTGTCTTTTTCTTTTTATTTCGTTTTTATTTCCAATTTTAACATCATCGGGTGAAGCGCATGGCAATGTTGATGCGTACTTCAAAGGAATCCGACGCGCTATCTTCCTAATGACGACTACCAATTTCGAAACTGCTGAAACCATAGCCATTTTCCTGTTCCTCCATCTGTTGACGATTGCGACGATTATTCTGGCTCAGGGGAGTTTCCGTCTGAGACTTTCGTCGCATATTCTCATTCGTCGTGAAATAACTCGCCAATCTGGTTGTTCTGTCAACTGAGGACGTGATTCCTTCCAAGACGTCTAATCCGGTTCTGCTAGACGTCTGCTTCTTTTGATGTCATCTTGACTTGCCTCATCTGCCAGACGGTTGCTTTCTTGCTAGACGTCTGCCAGACAACTTCCTTCATCCAGACGTGTGGTTGTGTCATCCAAAAGGCTGCTACCAGGGTCCATACGGGTTGACTCTTCCTCCAGACTGACTCGTTCTGTTCTTTCGTCACCCTGCTGGATTATCACACAGTCATCCAGGTAGAAGGCCATTGTTCGTCCCTGTTCTTGATGGTTGGTCGTCTGATCCGTGGAAGGATGATTCTCCCTCTGTCCAATGTTATGATTGAGTCTACCCCTTCCACGGCCTTGGCCTCGAATCCTATCGATCTGAAGATGAACGAAAGCCCATCCTTGGTCTACCTGATCCTGATGGGGATTCCTACTCCAGGGTCCATGTCTTCCACAAGTTGGTGTGACTCGTCCTCTTCCTCTTGTCGTTCGAATCTCCCTCATGTGGGGTTGTCGTACTCCCAACCACCCAAGATTCGATCAGTCCCTCGATCATTCTTGACAACGTATTCGGTTCCTACGAGCTCGTTGATGCAGACCCGAAGGTCTATTCTCAAGAACACATAGTGATGGATTGACTTGAACTATGTCCTCAGATGGTCCTTACGGCCCAGTCCGAGGACTAGTCGACCTATGGGTAGCAGGAGGGGAATTTCTTCCTCTCGAGCTACCAGGATGGAGGTCAACCACGCTCCTCCCTTGGTCAGGCAAGCTTGGGTTACTCGAAAGTCTTGACGAACTCCCGGGATTGCCCAAGTTGTCTCTATTTCGGGCCTGTCTTATTAGTTGTGCACGTCTTTGGTGGTTGTTGCTGATTGACAGCTGTCAATCGGTGTAGGATTCTCAATCTCCTATCAACCCCTATCAATCGTCGTCGCCATCTTGCTTCATCAAAGTGTAACTGCGGTGCACAATGAGTTAGGGCTTCTTGGTACTCGTCTGAGAAAACCGAAACGGTACTTGAATCATTTCCTTCTATAATGTTCATTGTCCATTCTGAGGTTTCTTGAATGATTTGCTACAATCGTCTCACTTTTCTTCGGTGTTGTCATAAGTCGAGTACAGCCATACGATACCTGGCCACCTCTTCATGTTCTGTCGAACGTCTCATAGCTCCTGCATATGGTGTTCTCCATCTTCGTGGTTTTGATAGTTCAATACCACCTGATGATCTACATAGAAAGCAAAAGGGTTAGCCAACAAATAGTGTCAGTACTTATGTACTGAGTACACCATCCCTAGTGCTTCGCGTCCCATTGTACTGTAGTTCTTCTCGGCTTGAGACAACAGCCAACTTGCAAAGTAGATGGGCTGATCCAACCCAAATTGACCTTCCTGAGCCAATGCGCACCCAATAGCGAAATTTGAAGCATCAACATGTACATGGAACTCCTTCTCCCAGTCTGGATAAACCAGGATAGGTGCCTTCAGCCAATGTGCTTTCAAGCTCTCAAAAGCTTCTTGGTGCTCTTTTGTCCAATGGAAAGGAACACCCTTACATGTAAGAGCGTCTAATGGATGAGAGGTTAATGCATAATTGTGAATGAACCTTCTGTTGTATCCCACTGTTCCCAAGAAGGTTTTCACCGAGCTTACGATATATGGCTCCTCCATCAACAATATTACACGAATCTTATCTGAATCAGGCTTGAAACCCTCTTGGCATACAATATGCCCTAGCAGCTTTCCATATGGTACCATCAAGACACATTTTCCTGGATTCAACGATATCCGAGCTTGCCTACACAAGCTCATGCATTCCTCTAGTGACTTCAAATGTTCTTGTGTTTTCCCATATAGCGACCAATCATCGAGAAAGGCTTTAAAATTCCCTGTGGACATCTTATCAAAGATATATATGATGATTCTTTCAAAATTAGATGGTGCATTACACAACCCAAATGGCAATCATCTCCACATTTAATCATCCTCTCCTTGCCATCTTCTCCCAAGTTTACCTGAATCATTCTCGAACCTTCATATTTAATGGACTCAGATCATTTTCTGCTTTAAGAACCTCGATGGGTGGGCAGGTTTGTCTTCAACGACTGCGTCTCCCATCGTATATTCTGCAAAATTCTTTGGGAATGTCCATTTTTCTCTCTCCTTATCCTTCTCTACTGTTGTTTGTTTCTTTCTGCTCTCTGCCTTTTCTAGTTCCTTTTTCTCATCCTCTTGGACTTCATTTCCTGCATCAATACAAAAAAATTGGGGAGAGAAAACTTCATACTTCCTGTTGCCAGTGGAGTAAGCCTTTGTCTTCGTTATACTCATCTTCCGTGCAATCCTCCAGGTGTAGTACTCCTTCATCTGATTCATATCCTGACCCTTTGTTTGAGGAAGAAACTCCTGAATCATCAAAACTTGCAATCTCTTGGCTTACTGCCTGGTTCTTTAGATTGTTCAAATAGCTATGCTAGCCTTTCTTGAAGGTCAGATGTTCTTTCTCCTAGTTGTGGTTTACTTTTGCCGTTCATAACCACCCACGTCCTAGCAATGCATCATATGTCGGTTTCTGCATGGCAATTATAACGAAATGCAATATAAAATATTTTTCCGCTATGCCCACTTTTTGGTTCATTAGTACGCCTATTGTATCAATGCCATACTGATCTACTCCATACAATTTGAAGTTTGGAGATCTTAGTGCGGGTTGAACAATATTCCGCCATGCTCTTTTTGGCATGACGTTCACACTTGATCCTCTGTCAACGATCACTTGATTCAACTTATGGTCCAGTATCTCCATATGAACCAAAGCGGGCTTCTTTCCTGCCTCAATCATCAGTATCGTTGGATCAATGAACTGTCTTTGCTTGATGTGCGCTACCAGTCGGGTTTCTCTTTTCTTTGTTTTTACAACTTCTCCCACTGTAGCGTATAACTTTGGTACTATATTGAATAGACTAGCAACCTTCACTTCTAGTGTCGTATTCAACACCTGTGTCACCAAGCCTTCTATTGATGCCTATTTATCCTTTGGGATCTCCACCTTCTTTAGAGCTTTCTCCAAAACTAGCCTATCTTGCTTTCCTTTGTCTAGTTATGTTTTTATCAATTCTTGAGCTTCCTAACATCGTTTTTTCACCTTGACAGGATTTGGGTATTCTTCCAACTTCCTAGCCTGTGTTCTTTGTTACGACTAGGACATCATCTTCCCTTTCCATTACTGTACTTATTTCGCCAATGTCAATCAAATTGACATTTTGTGTTCCACTGGAACTTGCCTTATTTGGGCAATTAGCCTCCTTGTGGTTCCCTACACCACACCATCTACACATCTGAGTAACATTGTTACTTTCGCATATTTTGAGGCTGCGGGCAATTCTTTGCAAAATGACCCCATTCTTGACAATTTCGACACTAAATTACAGGTCAACCCCTTCAGAGTCGTACTACAGCCTACTCTGTCCTCCTTGTCTTCCTCCTCACGATTATTCCTGTATCCGCCGCTTGTTGCACCCTATCCATTTCTTGAAGTCTAAGGTTGATTTCCTTGTTGGATTGTTAATGTCTGGTGCCTTGCTCCCTTTAGATTGAATGGACAATCTGCTACTGGGTGACCTGCAATATCACATATGTTGCAATACGCTTTCTTTGGACAATTGGTATTAGCATGTCCCTCTGTTTTACAGTCAAAACACCAAATATCCTTCCTATCTTTCCTTACTTCTCCTTTGACTTCTTTTATAATTTTATCAAACTCTTTTCGAAAGGAGTGTATTGCACTTTGCACTTTGTCTTCTTCATCACTGTCAGATTCTTCGTGTTTTGGCTGTCCATCGATTCCTGCAGTTGTTTGCTTGGCCTCGCTTTCAAAGTTCTTTGCTTGCTCGAGGGCTTCTGCATATGTCGAGGATGGTACTACTTTCATCTTCTTTCGATATTTAGGTAGTAATCCATCCAAGAAACAACGTTTTATCATTCCGTCGGATGGAGGCATTTCCATTTTATTCGTGAACTGTCTCAGTCTCCTATCATAGCTCTTGATATCTTCATATGATTTTTGTTTCGTAGCAAATATTTCATTGATGATCTCCTGTCCATACATAAATTGGAAGGATGTGTGGTTTGTGGTTGGTTTGAAGGTAGTTTTGTATGCCCACAGAACTGCTGGTAAGCGCTCCTCCCAATTTGCGCCTTCAATTGCACATGTTTTATACATAACAGAAACCAGGACCTTATTTGTCGCCTCTACTTGCCCCTTTGATCTGGGATAATACGGACTTGACAAAGAGTGAAAAATCCTGAATTCCTTCATCAAATATTGAATAATTTCATTAACGAAATGACCTCCCATGTCACTTGTCAATTGAAGAGGTATGACGAACCGTGTGATAATTTGTTCATACAAAAAGCGAGTGCTCCTTGCAGAATTATCTGGTAATGTCCTTGCTTCGACCCATTTCGTTAAGTACTCAATTGCGACTACGATGTATCTGCACTTCCTCTTATGGCATGTTCTCAATGGACCCATGAAATCCAACCCCCATCTTTAAAAAAGTTCTTGAGGTTGCGATGGATGTAGTGGCATGAAGTCCCGTTTCAACGGCTTCCCAATTCTTTGACACGTATCACATGCCTTAACAAAGTTCTTGACATCGTGAAAAAGAGTAGGCCACCATAGGCCAGCCAACAGCACTTTCCTTGCAGTTGCGTCCAGTCCCATATGTCCTCCGGCCAATCCTTCGTGTGCCTCCTTCAGGGTCTGTTGCACTTCATCTTCCATCATGCATCGTCTTAGAATGTGGTCCTACCCCATCTTGTATAGCAATCCTACAATCAAGGTAAAGGGTGCAGACTTCGTAATCACCTTCCGTTGTTCAACTACTGTCATCTCCTTTGGCAGCTCTCCTGTCAATAGGTAATCCCCAATATGTTTATACCATGTGGGTATCGCACTTATCATGAACAGTTGTGCGTCAAGCAATTCATCTGGTATCCCTCCTTTTGCAGGTTCTCCTAAGCGAATCCTTGACAGTTGGTCCGAATTACGTGCTTCTTTCCTAGTCTCACCACCACTCGAAACACGATTTCCTATAGAGTGACGAGCCATGGACCCACTCGTCCATAGATTGTTGGCTTGTTGATCAAGTACAATAGCGTCTGATGATGTACATAGAAAGCAAAAGGGTTAGCCAACAAATAGTGTCGGTACTTATGTACTGCGTAAACCATCCCTAGTGCTTCGCACTCCATTATACTGTAGTTCTTCTCGGCTCAAAACAACAACCAACTTGCAAAGTAGATGGGCTGATCCAACCCAAATTGACCTTCTTGAGCCAATGCGCACCCAATAGCATAATTTGAAGCATCAACATGTACATGGAACTCCTTCTCCCAGTCTGGGTAAACCAGGATAAGTGCTTTCATCAGATGTGCTTTCAGGCTCTCAAAAGCTCCCTGATGCTCCTCTACCCAATGAAAAGGAACACCCTTATGTGTAAGAGCGTCTATTGGATGAGAAGTCAATGCATATTTGTGAATGAACCTTCTGTAGTATCCCACCGTTCCCATGAAGGTTTTCATCGAGCTCACATCATGTGGATCCTCCTAAGCCGTATTACCCGAATCTTATTCGGATCAGGCTTCAAGCCCCCTTGGCATACAATATGCCCCAGCAGCTTTCCATATGTTACCATCAGGACACATTTTATTGGATTCAACTACACAAGCTCATGCATTCCTCTAGTGACTTCAAATGTTTCGGTGTCCTCCCATACAGTGACCAATCATCTAGGAAGGCTTTAAAATTCCTTGTGGACATTTTATCAAAGATATATAGGATGATTCTTTGAAAAGTAGTCGGTGCATTGCACAAACCGAATGGCATACGATTATAAGCATATATTCAATTTTCAACCACGAAAGTTATCTTCAGCTTATCCTCTTCTGCAATGCTAATCTGGTTATACCCTAAAAACCCATTCAAAATTGAATAGATCTCATGGCATGCTACTTCTTCCAGGATGGAATCTGTGAAAGGGATCGGGAAGGGATCCTTGATGGTTACGGCATTGAGGCTTCGAAAATCTACACAAATTCGAATTTTGTCAACCTCCCTCTTCAAGGTGATCACAATTGGTGACACCCACTCACTTGTCGTAACTTTGAAAATAATGCCTGCATCCAACATTTTATCAATTTCAGCATTCACCAGTGTTGTGTATTTGGGATTCATCCTGTATGGTCGCCTTCTCACTGGTTGTGCACCTTCAATCAGGGGAATCTTGTGTACGCATAGTTCTGGTGGAACTCCCTTCAGGTACTTGTACGTCCAACCAAAGACATCTTTATACTCCATAAAAATTTTAAAAGTTGTTGATTTTAGTACTAGATCCCAATCATCTCCACACTTAATCATCCTCTCCTTGCTATCTTCTCCCAAGTTTACCTGAATCATTCTCAGACCTTCATATTTAATGGACTCAGGTTCATTTGTTGCTTTAAGAACATCAATGGGGTGGGCTGGTTTGTCTTCAATGACTGCATCTCCCATCATATATTCTACAAAATTCTTGGGGAATGTCCATTTTTCTCTCTCCTTATCCTTTTCTGTTGTTGTCTGTTTCTTACTACTTTCGTGCAATCTTCCAAGTGTAGTACTCCCTCTTCATCTCGTTCATATCTTGACCCTTCATCCGAGGAAGAAACTCCTGAATCATCAGAACTCACAATCTCTTGGCTTACCACCTTTAGATTGATCAAATATCTATGTTGGTCTTTCTTGAAGGTCAGATGCTCTTTCTCCCAGATGTGGTTTACTTTTGTCGTTCGTAACTAGCCTCGCCCCAACAATGCATCATATGCTAGTTTCTGCATGGCAATTATAACGAAATCCAGTATGAAATCCTGTTTCGCTATGCGTACTTTTTGGCTCATTAGTACACCTATTGTCTCGATATCGTATTGGTTTGCTTCGTACAATTTGAAGTTTGGAGATCTAAGTGCGGGTTGACCAATAATGCACCATGTTCTCTCTGGCATTACGTTCATGCTTGATCCTCCATCAACGATCACTTGATTCAACATATGGTGCAGTATCTCCATATGAACCAAAGTTGGCTTCTTTCCTGCCTCGATCATCAGCATCGTTGGATCGATGAACTGTCTTTGCTTGATGTGTGCTACCTGTTGGGTTTCTCTCTTCATTTTTTTAACTTCTCCCACTGTAGCATACAACTCAGGTACTATATTAAATAGACTTGCTATCATAGCTCTTGACATATTCTGGATTTTGTTTCGTGGCGAAGATTTCAGTGATGATCTCTGTATCGTCCCTTAATGATCGGAACTCTTCAATAAATGCATCCTTCAGAGGGGTCCATTGGGTGAATGGTTGGGTACGCTGCCGTTTCAAATATCAATCCATTGCAATTCCCCACAAAGTGGTTGGAAACAGTCGCAACCACTCTGTATCCTGTGTTACCCCATTTGATCCCCAAATGGTGATACAAGGTCCCACATGATGGGCTAGGTCTTCTTTTCCTTCCCCATGGAAAGGTGGACATTTATGTTTGTTTGCTTAAGTAGCAGTATGCGCCATTGGGAATGTCCCACTAGGCGAGTTTCTTGGTGGTGAGCGTGGTGGAATTTTTTCTGGCTCTCTCTCTGTTGTTGATGGGGGTGGAATTTTGTCTGGCTCTCTCTACTTCCACTCTGCAACCTCCTTCGCGAATAAACAAGATGTGGTTCTGGTCTTCCTCCCCACGAACCGATGCATGGTTGTTGCAGTACAAAGTCTTCTACTTCTATATCTGCCGGCCAACTCCTCTCTACTAGTTCGGGTGTTACCATCCAATCCTCGTTTTCAATACCAGGAAATTCCTCTGCTATTTGCTCTTTGTATTCTACTGTCACCAACAACATCTCTACTCTCGGATTCTCGTCTTCCACTGGATCCCACACTCTTTCCACTTCAGGTTGTAAAAATTCTTCATCGTGCGTTCTTTGGTTTGCCAATCATGCACTTCTTCTTGGCTGTCTTGGACTCCTTCCTCTTCTACCTTGTGACCTACGATGTGTCATTCACCTCTTTGTCTTATCACCTGTACTTCTTGACCCAAAGTTTGTTTTTAGGCAACGGCGCCAAATGTAGAAAAGGGTAAGTACTTTCCCAACACGAGGGAATGATGAAAAGCTAGGAGAGAGTGATAAGCCAAGTTACACAAGTCGTCATGTTCTGCAATTATGGGTAAACAAATCTTAGCAGATGCCTACAACAGTAGACATCTGAGGTAGAAGGTCTAGACGCTTGGGACGGACGGCTAGACGTCTGGGCTGGACATCAAGGACGGCTAGACGTCTAGGACGGACGGCTAGACGTCTGAACTGGACGTCTAGAACAATTTTGTCGACGAGGCTAGACGGCTAGACTTATATATGCAACGGATAATTTGCCAAGGTCTAGACGTCTCCAACTGTGATGTCCATCTTCAGTCCTCAATGCTCCTTAGCACGCCCTGCAACAAAAAAACAACATATAGCAATACATGCTCTTGTACCTGTTGACAAGTTTTGTCACATTGCTTCTGAAGGGTTAGCGAAATTTGATGATGTTGGTTTTCTTGATATAGTTTTCCTTATTTTTGTTGATAGTAGTGTTACAGCAATTTTGGCTGTCATTTTTTGAATCCCCCTTGTAAATAACTGAATTTGAAAGAGCTTCGCCCACAGTATAGCAAGAAAAAGGAGCTTCGCAAACAACAGACAGGAAAATCATAGGTGCAAACCAAATTTTCTAAGGCACAGAAAGAGCTTCGCAAGTGAATCCCCCACAAAACTAGCTTCGGGCCGAAGTTTTGCGAAGCATACAATGTATAGTAAAATGCCAAAACAAATTTCAAAGTGTGGAAAAACACTTCGCAGCAATGCTAGCGAAGCTCCTGCTTCGATCGTCCCTTTTGGTGAACCATCCCTCAGAAAAAATCTACTTCGCTCAAAATCTTCCCGAAGCACCTGCTTCGAGAGACTCAAGTGTGAAGATTCTCCCTCAAAAGGTTGTTTGTCCCTGAAAATTTTCTAAGGCATGGAGGAGCTTCGCTTGAATTTTCCCCGAACGGTTGTTTTTGAAACGGTTCGCAGTGAAGCAATTTTGTAAGTCCACTTCGGCTGAATTTTGTGCGAAGCTCCCTCAGTAGAAGCCTAACTGTATGCCCAAATATTCTAAGGCAAAATTCTACTTCGGCCAAGAAAACCCCGAACGGCCATTTTGAAAGAAGGTTCGCAGCGAAGCTGTTTCTGGATGTCCCTTCGCTGCGAAGCACCAATACAAAGAAGTCTATCCCGCTTCGGCTCTCATCCATGGCGAAGCGAGCTCCCGAACTAAAATTCAGTGAAGTTCTCCAGGGCACACACCCCAAGGCTGGGTATTTCTTCGAGGCAATTGAGTGGTTCATAAATGCATCTTTACTTGCCCGAAAAACCCGGGACTCATTTTCAGCAATGGAAAAGGAAAGGTCAGTCGCCGGGGAAAACCCGATGGACCCGGCAGCCACTTGAACACTGCACCCAAAGATTCAGGACGAGTCAGGCGGCCCATTAATGAGAGTTTCCCCGGCTAATGCGGCCGTAACTGCTAAATGTGGAAACGGATGTGAGAGCTCAGTCACGGGAGGAGCGAAGGCAGATTTTCCAGTTTTTCGAGGGCGTACTGCTAGGTTTTGCGCAATGATGGCTCAGAGGGTCGGGTCCTCTATAAAAACCCATGAATTGTAATGAAAAAGGGGGGGAACTTTTGCTAGAAAGCTGCTGTAACTTGATTTTTGCAATTGATATTAAGAACTTTGTGCCTCATTTCTCTCTTGTATGCTGCCTTCTGTGATTATTTCTGCTATTTTGTTTCTTCATTTGCATACTGTAATTCTGAATCCTGGATTTAGGTGTGTGATTGGGGACAGAACCCTGGAATTTCCCTGGAGGATACATAGGGGAGAAAATGTTGGGATAGTTTTCTTGTATGCTGCCTGTGGGTAGTGTTTCTGCTATATTCACTTATTTCCTGACTGCTGTAATTCTGAAATCTGGATTTAGGCGTAAGGGGGGTAGGTGAATCCTGGAACTCGTCCAGAGGATACATAGGAAGGCTAGTGCGGCATTCATTTCATTTTATTCTTCATATTTATTGTTGTTACTTCAAGCTATTAATTAGTAATCGTGTTGTCGGTTATTCCCCTTTTAAAACATCCATTTACATTTCTTTCTGTACCTTTTATCTATTTCCTGCACCCTACCCTTTTTATTTCTTTCCTGCACCCTTTCTCTTTTCATCTCTTTCCTGCACTCTTAGCTTAAAATCCCAAGTAGTTTAGTAAAGGAGCCGGCCTTTCTCCGGAGATTGGCACGGAGGGCATCCCTTCCCTCCGGCCTTTCAATGTTGGTCCAGGTCTAGGGCGCGTATAATTGCCAAAATCCTTTCCTGTGGTAGATTTGTGACCAACAGTTTCTGGCACGCCCGGTGGGACCCGGTCAGTCTCACCTTGTGAGTGGTAGTGAGAGCCGATGCTTATCTCATTACCGAACAAACTCTAGCATCTGGCGACTCTGCTTAACCTGGAAATCTCAAAGTCGTTGAGACCGATACCAAAGTATCCGTGCCTTCATGCAAACAAGATATCGAGTTAGGAATAGTGGAGAAGGAACTGAGTTCTTTGAACTCGACATTGATGCTTTCGGAGAACACCCTAGGCTGATAACACCCGAACAACTGTTACGAAGAGCGCCTTGGCAAGAAGCTGTATTTTATGAAGAGGGTCTGACTTCCAACAGCACAGCAACTAGTCTTCCCCCGAAATCCTTCTAACTCCCCCTTTCATCCAAGCACTTCCACTTCAGTCATTCACCCACAAGGGACTTCGGGAATCCCTATCTTTCCGACTCCAAGCGCAGGCATGGCGCACCAGCAACAGCAGCAGCAACTGTCGCCACAGCAACAACAACCCAGGTTGTTCCCGGCATGGAACTCTTCCGGACCATTAAACCTGGCGGGACAAGGACAGGTTCCACCTGCTGCGATGAAGAAAATTCCTACCTTCGATGGTATGGGGAACACAGCTCTGGAACACATTCAAGACATAGTTTCTCTGGCGGCAATACACATCACCGAAGGAGTGATGGTGAAGCTTCTGGTTCTATCCCTTCGAGGAAAGCTCCTTTATTGGTATAGATCGCTTCCGCCTGGCACCATAACAAGTTGGGACCAGTTAGCTCGACAACTGATGAGAGGTTTCAACGAGTCTGCTGACCCTTCCTCCCTCTTGCATCAATTTACGACAATTCAGAGACACCCGCAGGAGGAAATTGCAGACTTCAATGTGAGGTTCGCTCGGACTTGGCAAAGAGTACCTACTGGACTTCGGCCAACCAGCGAGGCTGCAGCATACTACTACCTTAGGGCCCTCAATCCAGATATCAGTGTGATGGTAAGGTATTCGAATGTGAATACTTTCCCTGAGCTCTATGAATTAGCCCAAAAAGCGGAAATGGACCTGATAGCCGTAGGAAAGCTTCCCCAAAGGATGTCGATGCCTATATTCTCGGAGTTTCCGCAGACACAATGCCTGAATGCAACTACGTCGCAAGCCTCCATAACCCCTGTATATCCCCTCTCATCATGGAATCCTAACCCCGTTGTAACCCAGATCGTTACTCCACAAGTGCATTTCCCCGCATATTCAACGCCACAACCTACCGTTCCTGCGTTACCGACACCACCTCAATACCCCGCTTTGCCCCCAATACCTACGATGGCTCCATTGCCGCAGGCCCCCAAAGCTGAAGATATGCAGGCTAAAATATTACAGGAAGTTCAATATTTGAACTCTACTGTACAGACTTTGTCCAACGATATGATTATCATGAAGAAGAAACAAGCACAACAAGAATTTCTTCCAAGGAGGTCTTACCCACCGCCAGCGCTCACCAAAGATCAAGTGGTTCAACCGGGGAAGTCTTCGGCAAGAAACGCTGCCATCAATGAAGGAACAAGCACTTCTGACCATGTGCATTGGTGTTCTACATGCAATGACCCGCATGAGGAAAACACCTGTATCTTGCATCAACATTTTGTGCAGAAGCTGTCAGGAAACAACCCCAGCGAACAAGTCAACATGATAAGACAAACAAATCAGAACCTGGTCGTGGACGAAGAAGAGCAATTTTCGGTGCTTACTAGGGAGGGAAAAAGACCGATGGAAGTGGATGCAGCTCAAATGGTTCCCTTGAAGGTATCTACCCGCCGCGAAAAGAAGCAACAACCTGCTAAAGCCCCAGACAAAGTTTCAAATCCAGCGCCAGCAAAAGAGAAGACCCAGCAAGTCTCCGCAGCCCCACCTCAGGCCGAAACTAAAGAGCAGGCAAGGGAAAAGCTTAAGTTCCCTTCGCTAACCAAGCGGCAAAGAGTCGAATCCATAGAGCAATATCACACAAAGTACGAAGCTAATAAAGAGCCCGAGTGCATACCCCCATAAGGTATAATATTGTGGATGAGCTAAAAAAGACCCCTACCAAGATTAGTTTATATGATGCTTTACAGCTACCAGGACAGGTAGACCTGTTGCAGGAGTCTTTGAAGTCCGCAAAAGCTGGGCAATCAATGCCGCCCGCCATAGTGCAAACTCTGTCCACATCCATAACAGGAAAGAACAGGCCTCCCCTGTTTTACTTGTCATTACAAATGGAAGGTCACATTGTCCATAACTGTATGATTGATTCAGGGGCAGCAACGACGGTCATGCCTAAAGCGGTCTGCAAAGAAATAGGGATGGAGTATACAAGAAGCAGCCATGGCGTACTCCAACTGGATGGCACTCCTGTAAAGACCATCGGGGTAATCAAAGATATACCCATTCGACTACACAAAGTGCCCCAAATTGTGGTGATACAGGAAGTGGTAGTAGTAGATCTGGAAACTAAAGAGCAGGCAAGGGAAAAGCTTAAGTTCCCTTCGCTAACCAAGCGGCAAAGAGTCGAATCCACAGAGCAATATCACACAAAGTACGAAGCTAAAAAAGAGCCCGAGTGCATACCCCCATAAGGTATAATATTGTGGATGAGCTAAAAAAGACCCCTACCAAGATTAGATTATATGATGCTTTACTGACTACCGGGACGAGTAGACTCATTGCGGGAGTCTTTGAAGTCCGCGAAAGCTGGGCAATCAATGCCGCCCGCCATAGTGCAAACTCTGTCCACGTCCATAACAGGAAAGAACAGGCCTCCCCCATTTTACTTGTCATTACAAATGGAAGGTCACATTGTCCATAACTGTATGATTGATTCAGGGGCAGCAACGACGGTCATGCCTAAAGCGGTCTGCAAAGAAATAGGGATGGAGTATACAAGAAGCAGCCATGGCGTACTCCAACTGGATGGCACTCCTGTAAAGACCATCGGGGTAATCAAAGATATACCCATTCGACTACACAAAGTGCCCCAAATTGTGGTGATACAGGAAGTGGTAGTAGTAGATCTGGAACCCTATTTTAGCATGTGTCTTTCGAGGGAATTCACAGCGAAGCTAGGGAGATACCTGTCCATGGACTATTCACATTTAGAGGTCCCATTCAAGGGGAAGAAGGTCAAGATTTACAACGAGAAACCTTCCACGTTTCTCGTACAGAAAATGACCGAAGAAGAATGCAATGATCTCGTCCATGCGATAACAGAAGAAATTGAACGAGTGGACTTAGTAGAGGAGTCCCTTGCACAACTAGGTTCTGAAGATGAATTTTCATTGACAGACTTTAATGCTATGATAGAGACAGAAATAGGGTGTTACACCATTGCAAAGCCAGAGAAACACATTAAGTCATAAGATAAAGTACTCGCCCAAGGAGAATTATGGCAATTATTCTTTGATGGTGCCAGGTGCAAAAACGGAGTTGGGGCAGGGATCCTTCTAGTGTCACCATCCGGAGAACAGAAAGAATATTGCTATAGATTAGTTTGGAGCTGCACCAACAATGCAGCAGAGTATGAAGCCCTATGCCTAGGACTGAAAAAGGCGGAAAAGCTAGGCGTAAAACACCTCAAAATTTTTGGAGATTCAGAACTGGTATGCAATCAGGTCACCAACAAATGCATCTCCAAGAAGCATTACCTTAAAGCCTACCGCAACAGAGTATGGGACCTGCTTGAACAGTTTGAGTCACTCAACCTGCAGTCCATCCCGCGAGAGAAAAATAGGCACGCCGATGTCTTGGCCTCCATCGCGGCTAGATATTCCCCAACCGACGACATGGTGCACAAGCCGAAGGCCGTAAAGATGATTTATAGGCCCTCTGTACCGGATAGGGACATGCATTGGCAAGTTTTTGACAACGATGAACAGATCATCAATTTTTTGGTACAAGAAGCAGTCACTGTTGAAGGAAGGGACCCAAAAGACGAGGAATATGAAGGACTGGTCCAGTTAAAAAACAACCATGTCCCTAGGGGACTGATCACTCTGGAGAGCCTGTTCGATCAGAATGACAGAGCATTTTCCCGCAGAATCAAAGTTGACGCCAGGCAGTATCAAGATTTAGAACTCGAAACCGGGAAGGTGATAAAAGTTGGAACGGACTGTACCATGGCTGAGTTGGAACAAATCCTGTCTCTATGCAGAAAGTATCCAAATATAGTAGCTTGGTCTTACCAAGACCTAAAGGGCTATGACCGAAGGTTGGTTCAACACACCATCGAGCTACAAGAAGGGGTGAAACCTTTCAGACAGAGGCAAAGGCCGGTCAACCCAAAGATCGAAGCTCTGATGAAATCTGAACTTCTGAAAATGCTCCGAAGGTTCACGGTTACAAAAGTACTTTGCTGAATGAAAGAAAGAAGAAGGAAGAAGGAAGAGATTACAAATTTAAGTCAAATCTGACTTGTTCTACTCTATCATTGACTGCTTGCTCCTCTTGATGTGGGGATGCGATCTCTTGATTTGCAAAGTTATTTGCCACTTCTTCGTCGTCACTTATTGGTATGATTTCCGATGATGGTGGTTCTAGGATTTCCACTGAAATGTTGTAGTGTGTGTACTTTGATTCTTGTGGTGCAGCTTGGATGGATTCTGATTGTTCAAATTGACTTCTAAATGAATTATCTTCAAAATCCGCTTCATACCCTGAGTTAGGATGCCTTTGATGTGCGATTACTGCATTTTGAAGTTGACTAAACACAATGTTGAGTCCATAACCTCTTACCTTTTCATCAAACCTTTCTGCACCTTCTCTTGCTAGAATTGCACATAAGGCATGATAACACCCATTAGGTCTGATCATCAAATGCCTTTTACAAAATACTAAGCCTCTTAGGCTTATTACACACTCTTTCCTCTTAGGAAAGTTATCAATTTCTCTTTCAATCTCTGAGTATTTCACAAAAAAGTGAAATGTACAATCTCTTTGTGGATGACAATATTAAGCCTTCAAGGCTTTTACAACAAAATTTTAAAATTTAAACTTATTAAAAAACATTAAATATTCATATTTAATAAAAAAAAAAAATTATAATCATTAAAACCTGAGTTTTAAAATAATTATAAATTATTTTTTATTAAATTAATATATAATAATTTTAAATTTCTAAAGTTTAAACAATAAAAAAATTTTAAACAAAATTTATCTCTAGCCCATTCGAACTCGTGACCTCTTGATAGTCACAAAACCTTAGACCAATGCGCCATGGAGTTTAATTTAAAACTCAAAGGATCCGCGATCCTTTTCAACTATGCTTTCCAAGTGATTTCAAAAAAACAAAGCAAAATAGTGACCAGCGGGATTCGAACCCGTGACACCCAGATCACAAGCGCTGCGCCTCAGCCGCTCGATCTATGCCCACGGCTGAGTATGGAGGAGGGTTTTGTATTTAACAAGCTCTTGTCGCCGATTGCAAAATATAATCCCACATTCAGTAGGATGGAGGCACCCTAGGCATTTGAAACGATTGCCTTCAGGCAATCAACGATCGCCCCTTTTGCCTCCGATTAGCCAACCGTTCCTCGCCGCGTTGCTCCCTTCGCTGCCACATTGTCTGTCCACGTCAGCCTCTAAGTCGTCCAGTCAGCGTGGGTCTTGTTCTCCTCTCGCCACGTGCCGCTCTCTGATTGGTTCTCCTGCGTCGCTCCTATCTCCGCGTGCTTGTTGTGCTGAGCTGCTCCAGACTTCGCCTCGATCCACGTGCTTCGGGCTTCTCTCGCCTCGAGCTACATGTTGCGGGCCCCACCTCGACCTTGCTATGGGCTATGCTGCGAGCTTCTCTCTCCTCGGTCCTCGGACTTCCCTCGCCTCGATCCTCGTGCCCTCTCGACTTCGACTCTGATACCAGATGTGGTTTGAGAGAAATTAGAAGCAAAAAATAGGAAATTAATATTGTATTCAACCTTAGGAATAATAGGTTACATTGGTATTTATACTCGTAAAAATAAACGAACTTAGGGAATATAGGGAAGTTAGGCAAATAGAAGAAATAGGGAGGAAAAGAGAAAGGGAAAATGAGTTGGTTCGCTTTGCCGCCCTTGCCGTCCAATCCTGCCCAGTCAGCTGCCGTCCAAGTCAAACTTACCTGCCCAGTCACTGTCGTCCAAGGAGGTAAAAGGGGTAAGATCCAAAGCTTACCATTGAAACAAAATTTTTACCTTTTTTACTCCTTTTTGCTCCTTTTACTAGCTTTATTTCCAACACATCTAGAGTGAGATTCATTACTTCATGGATCATTTGCCTGCACCGGCTGGAATCTACTTAATCTTTTACCACCGGTATTTCTTGATTCGACAACCCAAATGTTCTCCCGAAGTTGCCTTCTAAAAAGACAACAATTAGCTCTCCATCACCCCCTTGCAATTTATTGGCATTTTGTTGCAAGTTATGTCTCCAACATTTGCAACAAATAGTCCTTAAAGAATTCTCTATCAAAATTTGGGACCTGCAATATGAAGTTAACTCCTACATTCTGCAACGTAGCCCACAATGGATGCTTCTTCGAAGCCTTCTCCCACCATGTTCGGTAACTCTCCTAATGAGTGTACCCAAGTGATATCTTTCAAGGGTACCTTCTCCCTCTATTCTTCTCTACTTCTTGAAATCTAGCATCCCTTTCCCTTTCTTCTGGAATGCTAGCACTAGCTCTTTTCCACAATTGCCTTTCACTACCTCGTGTGTCTAAGCCATAGTCTCTATCACTTGCTCTCGAGAGTGTCCTCCGTGACTATGCTTCGTTCACCCTTTTGTCATTAGGTCAGGTGGGGCTCTTCTCTGTTGCTCCGCTTACCGAGTTCTTTCTGGGATATTTGGCCTTATATGCATCTTGACAACTCTGCTTTCACTTGCTTGTACAATGCACTTTTGACAGTAGTTTCTTAGACTACACACATCTTTATATGGTACACTATTCAAACGACACCTTTCTCAAACGACACACTTCTGGCTACATTTCCTCAAATGGCACACTTCTTTGGCTATAGTTCCTCAGACAACGCTCCCTTCTGATCGCACCTCTTTATACAATGAGCTTCGGACTTAAACTGCATTTCCTTTGACTGTTAAATGCCCTTCCTTCTAACTGTGGTTCTTTGGACGATG
Organism: Wollemia nobilis; assembly: GCA_028583015.1. Taxonomy (NCBI): domain Eukaryota; kingdom Viridiplantae; phylum Streptophyta; class Pinopsida; order Araucariales; family Araucariaceae; genus Wollemia; species Wollemia nobilis. The sequence goes on along the minus strand of JAQPPZ010016917.1, from coordinate 5,418,984 downwards.
CTTCCTCTATGTGACCAACGCTTCCTCTATGCAATAAATTTGTATGGCAAAGGATTTTACAACGTGGCCACCCTCCCCTTAACTTGTAAAGCACTTCCACCCCTTCTGTATGGCAGTCTCGTCTGACCATGTTTTCATGCACATGCTCCTTCTTGCTTTTCTACCTTTAGATCAGCTATTCCTTTGTCTAGAACCCTCGTGACTGCAATTCAACTTTCCATAACTATTTGTACGTTCATCCTCCTTCCTTTCAGAGTGCGCTAAGCATATTTCTGCTTCATCAATGTCGGCACGCCCTCGCAGCTCCTCCTGCACTGCGTTCTATGTATGTAACTCAATTCTGCATCCTCCTTCGTCTTTCCTGTAGACTAAGTAATTGAATGTGTGCTTTGCCTCCCCATATTGCCTTTATTTATACTTGCAGAAGTTGGTTGCCACCCACGTGTAAGCATTTAATCATAGTTGAGAAAATCTGCAAAAAATCACAATTCGATCCGATTTTTCCCAATTCATAGGCTAGCCGATTTTTTCCCGAAAATTTCTGATATGCATAAAAAGCTTTTTTTCAATGAAAATTTGCATTTTCTTCGGTTTTTTCAATGAAAAAATGTCGATTTTCCTCCCGATTTTTTGCCGATTCCCAATTTTTCCCGATTCTTTTCCATGTTGATTCCGATTTTCTCAACTATGCATTTAATAACTGTCACTTTGTTAAGTCCGAACTATCAGATGATCGCCACCATGCATGCAATTAATGGTTTTTTTTCCCGCTCATTTTCTTTGTCTTTTTTTATTTTTTTATTTTTTTTTTAGTTTTATTTATATATTCACATCGTGAAAAATCCATGTCACCTCCAATATACAATTTGTACAACCATGCAAACAAGTAATTCTATTTCATTTTCCATTGACGAATAGCATGAAATTTCCCTCTGACGGTGATTTTCCTCTTCCTTTGTCTCATGACTGTCATTTCCTTCTATCCTGGGCTCATCTATATGGTGATTTGTCATCTACCCATCTTCCTAATGGCAATCTGTTGTTGGGCCTTCCTCCTGATGGCACTCAGCTACTTGGCTTTTTTTCGGACAATGCCCTATCATCTGATGACTTGCCTGAGCACTTTATCATCTGGTCATCCTGTTGATGGCACTGTCGTCCTGTTAGCCTACAGATTGCATTCTACCACCCTACCAACCTACTGACAACACCTTACTGTCCTGTTAGCCTGTTGATGGCACTCAAACACTTGCCTTGTTTGGCCATTGTTTGTCTAGATGGATGGACCTATTTGATAGCCCAATCTTCTTAACTCTTCTTTGTTTTGTTGGATTCTTGCTTGCCTTATCTGGTTCCATTCTTCCACAATTATACTTTGTCGTCGTCGTCTTCCTTGTGATGATTCCTTGACTTCTAAAATTTCCATCAGGCGAGCCTCCTTATTGTGGGACTATCTATTCCTATCTCCCAAATTTTTTGAGATTCATCCAAGTCCTCGATCGTTTGTTGCGGCATCTTCAGTTCTGACGTGAACCATGAGGCGGTCCTGACGAACCAACCTAATGGTCACGAGAAAATTGGTTGTTTTGTGCTTGATCAAAGAATGATCCTTGCGGCCCATCCTGTTGACCTTGCAACCCAGGGGTAGCAGAATGGAAATTCTTCCCCTTGAGCTACCAAGAGGGAGACCAACCAAACTCCTCCCTTGGTCGAGTAACCTTAGACAACCAAGAAGACCTGACGGTCTCCCTGATTTGCCTAAGTTACCTATTTCTTGCCTATTGATAGGGGTACCTAGTAATCCTTGTGAACTACTAAGTTCTACTTCTTCTGTGACAGCCATTGCTAGCGTTTCATCTAATTGCCTTCGAATTCGCCTTTCTTCCTCAAAGTTGTTTTGGGCGTTCTCTCTCTCCTGCTTGGGGAAGCGGTTAAGCTCTTGTCAAGTTTCGCCTTGATCTTCTTGTCAATGGTGAGCTCAAGCTACTGGTGCTAGAATTAATATTAATTCCATAGGAGCTTGTGAAGAATAGGCAAGTAGTATCAATTTGCCAATTCCTTCCATCCCCTTCTTGAGATGTAGGAGTCCCAAAAATATCTCTCCATAATATCTCCGTCATTGCTGCTCTAGTAAGCCTATGTTGTTCAAGATCATCCTATTCTTGTTTTCTTTGTGCTTCCCTTTCATTGAGTCTTTGCATCATGCCATCCAATTCTTGAAAAATCTATTCCTTCATCCGTGAATTGTACCTTCACAGTCTCATATTCTTCTTGAAGCCTTTGTGTCTCTTGACGTATTCTTTGTTGCATGACACCAAGATGTGTTAATGGACTCATATCTTCATACTCATTTCACTCTGAGGTTCATGGTTGGGTCTTTCTCTTGTTGTAGACTTCTATTCTTCACGCATCTACATTTGTAAGTGATCGAAGTCTCCTCTCTTCTTCTGTGTCCAAAAATAACACATATACCCACATTCTTCATCATTCAGTTGGTAAGGGTTTCAACTCCCTTTGTTCAATGGCGGGTTGCTCTCCAACTTCTATCTCAAACAACCACCCCAAATTCATGTCTTTTGTTTCTTGGGTTGCACCATTATTCCGAGTGAGACAACTTGCCTTTCCTCATTCATGCACTCAGATTCCCTCAAATTTATCTGAAGATTGTTGTGGTGCTTCAACCAATATTCCCATTGACTGCTCCTCATCCAATTCAAGGTTGATCATATTAATTTGCGCTTCTACCTTATAAGGTTTCAGCCTTAAACCATTCACCATACTAGGACATTTTGTCCCATCTATCTTTTGAAGCTTCACTGTGCCATTGTCTAAAACTTCCACCATTTGAAAGGGTCCAAGCCATAAGGTTTTCAATTTCTCAGGCTTGATTTCTCATTTACCATCAAATTTTAGGACTAAGACATTTGTCTTCAAATTCATCTTCCTTAGGTGTTTATCATGCGATGCTTTTCTCCGATGTTGGGCAACCTCTATCTCCCTTGCGCCATCACCCTTGTTTCATCTAGTCGGATTAGTGTCGCAAGGCTCTCTTGGTCACCCAAACGATTCTGCACTACCACTCTCAAACTTGGTACCAAGAACTCAACTAGCATAACCTCTTCTTGCCTGTACATCAACTAGAATGGTGTATGGTTTGTTGTTGGTTTTAAAGTAGTTAGGTATGCCCACATAACTATTGATAATCGCTCTTCCCAATCAACACATTCTACTCCACAGGTCTTGTACATAATGTAAACCACGACCTTATTCATTGCTTCCACCTAGCCATTTGCACATGGACAAAATAGGCTTGACAATGAATGCAAAATTTAGAATTTCGTGGTAAGATTCTGGATTATCTAGTTAACGAAGTGTCAACCATGATCACTTGTAAGCTGCAAGGGTATGTAGACAGGGGTGAGTACATTCCCCATATGGGTGATGACAGTTAGTATCAGGGTTAGGCAACACAACAAGGTTCTCGTCAGGAAGCTAACTCTGGTTTCAGTTGGCTCAGTCAAGACGTCAAGGGTCCAGACGTCGGATGGACAAGTATAGACGTTTGAGACAAATTTAGACGTCTGGTCTAGGCATCTAGGGGTCGGACGTCAGGTCTCGCAGGCAGGGCTTCTAGCTACTAGACGTCTGGTCAGGGCTGGACGTCGGGTCGAGGGGTTGACGGCTAGCCGTCTGGTGGTTACCAGACGTCTGGCTAGACGTCTGACCTCAGGGAATCTGCAACCACCATAACCGCTCCTGCTCCGGGACCTGTTCGTCGATAACGGATAGCAAACCTGCAACGACAAATCAACATTCGGAAACCTGCAACATGTCCATCAATGGCTTCAAACCTGCAACAACTCCATTAATGGCAGCAACCCAGCAACTCAACTCAACATTCACTCAATGCATACGTAGAATACGGATCAGAATAACAACCTTTGTATTATATTCAATTACAGTTACAGCATACAACAAAGTCTGATGCTCTCTGATTGTCTTCTCCTTGCTTCCGATGGCTCACAAATGACAAAAGAGGGGGGTATTTATAAGGTTGGAAGTTGGTTATCCCAACCAACTTCCCCCAACTTCCCCAACCAAATTCACAACTAATTCTTATAACTAATAACTAATCAGACGTCTGACTAACGCTAACTAGTCGTCAGGCCACTAGCCCAGATGTCTGGCAGTCAGCCCAGACGTCTAACTAAACTAGACGTCTAGTGACTTACACAATTGCACGTCTGACTTACAAAACTGGACGTCTGATGACTATATTGCAAGCACTTAGACAAAATTGCTCAGTTACATTACAAAATTGTTGGAGAATGTGTCATTCAGTCCTAGGGCTTAGAACTGTTGTCTACATCTATCCTCCCCTTCGAAGAAGTCGATGTCCTCAGCGACCTTCTCCACCTCGATGCTAAATCTCCAGCCTCAGTTTGTTGTATCTCTGTTGGTGTAGCAGCCTTCAGTGCTTGTTCATAGTCTTGAAGCTTTTGACGGTGTTGGTCCCGTTCCTCCTTGAGTCTTTTGGCATAGTTATAATATTTTGTTCATTCGACTTCCAAGTAATTTGCTCTCTCTTCTGTCTTCTTCAAGTTAGTCAGGAGCTTTGTCTCCCTGCTGCGGAACATATCCTTCAACAATTCTTCCGAAAAAGAAGCTGTTGGTGCACCTGGTTGTTGTTTTGCCTTCCGCAGTTCCTCCTCCAAAGTTGCATTTCTTTTCAATAGTTCTTCCTTTTCTTGAGCCCAAGCTCGCTCTTGTTGACTTCTACTGACTAAAAATGAGGTTGCCTATTTAACCAACAGTTCTTTCTGATTCTTGAGTTGGTCTATCTCCTCCACTACTGCCTGTAATTGCTGGATTCTTTCCACCAACTCAGCTGTCAAACTTGCATTTACTTTCTTCATCCCTTGTAATATCTACTATCGGAATTCGTAGGGATTTTGGGCGAACTATGAACATGGTCAAAGGGTCAGGATTTTCAATCTACTAGGGTTCGCAATGACAACTACTAACCACGATCAACCAAGGGCCACACAACAAGTTCAAATTCGAGAAGGTTCGCTGAAAATTCGCAAAAATGCAACGATAGGAGGGAGGTAAAAGACAAAAAATTTCTAACTCCTGAAGTACGCTGAAGTTCGCTCAAATTCCGAGCGATTCCGGTAGTTGCCCGAAGTTTTGAGCGATTTTGGGAATCACCCAACCCTCAAACGAAGAACGGCCAAATTTCAGAACCAGGAATTTTACTAAGTCAAGGAACACACTTAAAGTCGCTCCACCCCAAAGCGATTCTAGGAATCGCTCGCAACATTCAGCGAACATAGGACTCGCTCAAATTCCAAGCGAACCATGGAGAGGTGCTAGATTCGGGTTGAATTTGAAGAAACCGGAGGTTCGCTCGAACCCTATGATGAGAATCGCTCGTAGTTCCCAGCGATCTTGAGAAGCGCACAAGTCCAATGCGAACTACGAGAGACCCAGCATCAAACAGAAGGAAGAAATTGTAAAAAAATTTATGAAGTCCCGGGGAAATGCCGAGCGTCGCTCGAACTTGGAGCGATCCCGAGATTCACCCGTACTTCCCAGTGACGACGGGGATCGCCCCATTTTGGAGCGACATCCGGCAGGTTCAAAAGCACTAAAATGTTCTTAGTCTGAAGAGGGCGCCAAGAGTTGCTCCCCCAGCGAGCGATTTCGGGGATCGCCCGTGCTTTCCAACGATAACGGGAATCGCCCCTACTTTAAGCGAACTCCATGATGGTCAGGCCAAGTTTGGCGCAGCCAAAGATCGCATGTCTTCCCAGCGACGATAGGGATCGCCGAGCAAAGCGGGCAACTTCAGGAGGCGGAAGATTAGTTATTCAGATGACGGTCGCTCGCCCAAGACACACGTACCAAAAATCGCTCAATTCCGAGAATCACCCTTAGCCTTTGGCAAACCTCATCCCATGCAGTCTCTAGCCGCAGCAAACCTCGGGATTCGCGTAAAAATGTGGCGACGGGTTATGTTTTCAAGGTGCACGTTATAAAGGAGGATATTTGCACACATTTCTAAGCAGATCTTCGAAAGAAAAGGACGGGCCTTGGGATCGACAATCGAGGAAGATGCACCTCCAAAGGAGATCCTGCGCACGCCCACCAAAGGATAACGGTTGCGCCCACCAACTCAGTGCACCCTGCGTTAAACTCAGGCATTTGCCATTAATGTCGAACCTCATGCCCACTCCCATAAAATGCTCAGTTGCCCAATTCGCCCTACTAGCTAAACCTGAATTCACTCCAACGAGCTGCACCAAAAGCCAAATTCAAACTTTTAACCAGTGAATAGCAGCATCCTCGAATTCTTTCATCACCATGGGCAAGAAAAGCACTGAGGAGAAGGGTAAAGCACCCAGACAAGCATCTTCCGGTACACCAAAAAGTGAAAAGAAGGCCGAAACCACGAAATGAATTCCTAGCGGCCACGCTCTTAAGTTTCGTCTTGGTTGAGCTTCCCCAGCGATGGACGTATGATCCCCTCGACATAGTAAAATATTTCACTGAGATGAAAATTTTCCACACATGTCCCCGCCCGGAGATCATGGGAGAGCGCAATAATCCGTCGGGAGGAGACCTTGAATGGCACATAGAGGAGATGCGGTCTTTTCCGTCATGGCATGACTTCTATCATGTGGAGGCAGAATATGACCCGGTCAATAACAAAGCCCACTCTCTGGTTTCCAAAACCTACAAAAGGATGGTGCCTAAATTGCAAAATATGGGTTGGAAACCGGAGAAGATTGCATAATGGTGGGTGATGAGAGCCCACACCAAGGAGACGTCCGAAAAAGTCCTCGCTGGCGACCACCAGTTCTCCAAGCTTTACGACGATCACCATGCCACGTGGCGGCCCCTCATCTTTCGAGATCTCATGCCTCTAGGCGCCCAGGGCCTACAAAAGGAACAAGCCCCACCCAAACAACCACTCACATTAGGCGGAGGAGCCAACAGTGGGGTAAGGAAGAGTCAAACGGCCGAGCCCAAGGCGAAACAACCCTCCGAGAAGCAGCCAAAATCATTGAAGCGGTCGATTGAAGCAACGCAAACAGCTCAGACTCCGAAGAAAAATGTGAAGGTCACGATTAAAACACCCAAGGCCCCTTCGGAACAGGGCGTTGGCACAACTTCAGGAGCATCCACCCCAGCCACTATGCCACAAAAGGAGGCCATGCCTCGATAGAAAAGGAAGGCTGCGCCTAAGAAAGAGGTCGTGCAGCAGGCAAAGGTTGCCCCACAGGAGAAGAAGGTTGCTTCTACAGTCCCCTATAAAGAAGTTATCACTCTAGATGAAGACACCCTAGAGGAGGATACGTGGATAACCTAGATCTTCGATTCGCCAACTCAAGTCGAGCACGCAGGTACGCATCCCCCTTTTCTCTCTCATTCTTCTAAATCATTGGCCACGGCACCGTCTTCCACCACTGTTGAACCCATCCTCGCTGTCGTTCCTTTAGGCAGCAAATCAGCAGCCGCTATTCCACTTCCAATATCTCACCCTGTCCTTGAAGAAGTCCGGCCTTCCACTGCCACTCAGCACGACCAGCATGCGTTCAGCCTATTTTCCTCAGACCCCAACGCATTCGAGGCCTTCGCCCATACCCAGGTAGGTGTCGTTGTCGTAGACCCACCATATTCATCCCATCTCTCGTCTTCAGCCGGTACATTTATTGAAAATCCGTCCTTGAGTCCCGAGAATCCTCCCGCCTAAGTCCCAACCGTGAGACACCCCTAAAGGCAACTGAGTTCCCAAGCTCCGCTTCCCCCATTTGTTTGCAAAAGAACATATGCCTCGGCAAGATCTATCTCTAATCAAGCCCTTGTTCGAAGGAATGGACCTTGTTGAGCAGGAAATAGAAATGATGGAGGATCAACCTGTAGCAACCAAGGCAGAGCAGAGCTCCTACCGATGGATCCAGAGCGTTAGGAAGAGAAAAGCCGAGGAGCCTACCGGAGTAGAAAAGCGTGCCAAGTTCGACCTGGTTAACATGTTGTTGCACAAGGAGAAGAGGGTTCCCAAAGTCAAGAAGCCCCTGAAGGACATGACCCCCGATGACTATACCTATCACCGAGTAGCCAAGGATCTGAACACAATCAGCGTGGAGAACGAGGTGGGAGCCATTCATCTGAGGGCAGATACACTCTATGTGCGTTATCACCAGTTGAAGGAGAGCTACTACGATGTAGAGAACGAAAAAACTGAAGATGCAAGAGGACATGGCGAAAATGCAGACCCAACTAGATGACTCCAGGAACGAATCTAAGCAGCTGAGGCAGTAAATAATAGCCTTGGAGAAGGAGGTAATTGATCAGAAAGAGGTTGCAGAACGCCAAACCAGGGAGGGCGAGGAGGCACAGGCCAGGATTGTCGAATTAGAGGGCCAGCTTCAAGTAGCCCAGCAGCGGCTAGAGGAAAGGGCCGAGGTCTTCTCAAGGGACTGAGTCAAGGAAATCCGCGCTGGCCTGCTAAGAAATTTCAAAACCCAAACCTCCAGATCTCTTTCGGTTCTTATGTTTGTGGGCAAAGTTAAGGAAGTATCTGCCCAGGGTAAGCCTGTGGTAGAGGAGGTCGAACGCCAAGCAGAGCGTTGGCTCGTCTTGGCTACCAAAGTTGAGAGCTATGAGCGCAAGGACCTCCAAATTCCCCCTATGACTCAGATTGCCCGTGATTGGGCCACTGCAAGGGCAACCTTGCATTCTTATCTTGAAAATTTGGAAAAAATTTGGAGGGCCAGGAGATTGTTGGACACACCGGAGAAGGAGAGAAGCGTCTGCCTGGCACCTTTTCAGACCCTAATGTCGCTGGGATTTCCCAGCTTCACAGACGACAACGAGAACTGCATGCCCAAGGAGGAGCTGAAGCTGGCCTGGGATGCCTTCAAAGAAGATACTACGGAAATTGACAGCTGGGCAGACCCAATTCTAGAAGCGCAAGTAACACAGTTGATATCCCGATTTTGTCAGATTAGCGCTTGTCTCGCTGATTTAAGCGAGAGAGTCAGCCAAGTTGATATGCTTCAATTTGAAACCTTCAGACGCACGATAAAGGACATCCGCGATCTCGAGCCTTTTTAGGAGGAGGCCTAGACTCAAGTTCAGGCTACCTGTGAGCGCATTCACGACCGCCTTGCTTCCCTAGATACCAATCCTGAGCAAGACGAAGAAGAAGGCGAGGAGCAGTCTGAAGAGGAAACGAAGGAGAAACAGAGGAGGAATCTGATGACGACAATGGTGAAGAAGAAGAGCAGCAAAAAGAAGAGCAACAGAAAGAAGGGCAACAGAAAGAAGAGCAGCGGAAAGAAGCAGGGACCGGGGGTGACTCTGTGATGAGTGTCGTCAAATCTTCAACATTTAATCATTATTTGTCAATCCAAGGTGGTGTCCAAGGCTATATACGAAAGCAGGGTTTAACAGACTGATTTTTAGTTCATCTAGATCATGGCCTTATTCATGGAACAGTTAGTGTTTTGGGGGTGTCAGGTGTCCCTTTTAATCTCCTAGAAACTAAAACTGAGTGCCTACTTATCCTTGCATAATTGAAATTCACACAGTTGCAGGAAAAGCAAATCTAAACTATTGCAGAATTGAAAATGACAAAATTTAATTGACAGAATTTAAAATAACAAAATTGAAATCACATAATTAACTATAACAACAATGAAACTTTTCAGAATTGAAACTTCACACCTGCAGAAAATGAAACCTAAGACAATGATAAAATTCAAATGTTGGTAAGCAAATATTGCAAATCTGTAGCAAACTGAATTAACAAGAAATTCTCTGATGCAAACTGGAAATACAGACTAGAAATGCTGAAGCTGAAACAGAAAATGTTATGCTATAAAATCTATTCTAGATGACTTAACTATAATGCATTCATGTGCCACATGCTAGATGAAGTTTAATTCAATATTAACTATGCAAAAAGCTGTCAGATTCCTGCTGACCTGCTGCAGTAAGAAATTAGCAAAACTTTGGCAGGAATAATCCCTCTTCTGGGCCTGGAAGTGGCCCTTGCTTCCTGAACCAAACGAGGGGAAGAGTACTTGCTCTATACTATCAAATCCTCACACCGAACTCAGAAGCAAACATGAATGACAAATATTGCACCTTTATTTCATTATCAGCATAGCAGTAGTGCAGGGGAAGTTCTACAGACTACTGATCTGCTGTAGTACACAATTACAACACTTGGACTGCTCTATCTCCCAGCACCTATATCCTCTTATCCTATATTCTCCTATATGCTGAACCAAACGGGAGCATTTTATTTATATAAGCAAGGTACAACAGTGATAAGGTTTGGTGCTTCAATACATGACTGTTACAACTGTTGCGAGATCGTGTTTCCCAAAAATGTAGGGATTTGATTCATTAAACCTTATCCATTCCAGTTGCTGGCTTTATCTGGTGAGGGACAAGTGTTGGAAAGGATAGGGATGTCCCTAGAATAGTTGCAACCACCGTTTACCTCCCTTTTACTGCAATTAAAGACGCATTTGACCAAATTTATGTCTTCTGCGCTTATTCCGGAGCTGCTCCGGAATATCAGGCAGCTAATTAGAGTTTATATTAATTCATGCTCCAGAAGCGCATGAGAACAATTGTGACGGCGGAAATAGTCTCCATAAGTTCCTAGAAGACTGATTCCATATTTTGCATGAGCTAGAGTGGACAAATTCCAATCCATGTTGTATATGTACAGCTGGTTGGAATTTGTATGGAAAAGTTCCTGTTTTCTGCACAGTTAAACTGTTGACAAAATTTTGGCGCCTTTGTGCTCTTTGATTTCCCTGAGCCACTCCTGGAATTGATCGTCTGATTGAGGGTCATTATCAAAGAAATATGGAACAGGGATGATAATTGTTGGATTCCTGTACCTGAGACCTATCCACTGCTCCTTTACCTCAAATATGGTCTGGATTATACATTTTGCCCATCTTCTAGACCACATCAGGTTATTTGGTGAGATGGGTTCTCTCTTCTGCAGTGATATAGGTAACTCTCCCCACCTGTTTTTGCAAGCTGATAAAGCATCAGCAAAAGATGTCGCACATAAGGTTTGAAAACCATCTATGCATTTCTGCAAGTTCCCCAGATACATTTTTCTTACTCTGTCATCCCTCATTAGAGTATAGTGATCACTGGTGGAGGTCCTATGGTTCAGGTGAACAGGCCTAATGAGTAAAACTGCCTGTAATTCCATGGCCTTGCTGGTTTTCTTTTCCTGCTCCCAATATATTTGATTCTGGAGTGTAGACTGAAATGCCCTAAGCTGAAGATCACCAGTGAAGACATGGGGAAGGAAGAAAACTTCGGTTGGCAAAAAGAAATTATGCAGGAACAATTCACATAGAAAATTTTGGTGTTCTGCAGAACTTTGCCAAAAAGCTTCTAGAAACTCACTAGGTGTTTCCAATTTGTGAGAGAGGCCAGAGGTGATCCTCATTGTTTGCCAACGGAGGTATTTTTCTTTCAACATTAAGCTGTAGAATCTGGCTGGCCTCCAACACTGAACCATACACTCTGCAATATGGCATACATCCTGCACTTGTTCCTTCAATTTTTCAATTTCTGAATTTTTTTGTTCTAGCTCTTTTGTTAAGGTCTGTAATGATGAGACCTTTCCTTCTAATTGATGACATCTTGCCATCCAATATGCCACATCTTCATTATATTTTGCTAATGTAACTATTTTTGGTGACCTAACTATTGGTTGCATTTGTGGAATGACATTAACTTGGATGCCTACATCCACCTTTTCAATTACAGGGGGCTCTGTCTGTGTTTCAATTTCTACTAGTTCAATCTTAGGTGCATTCAAATTAACAAGATTTTGAGGAGACTGTGGAATTACCTCTTCTTGTACTGTTATTTCTCCCTCTGTAGGTGTTATTGATGCGGTTATCTATTGTGTCCCTGGATGCTCATCCTTTGTTATGTCTTCAACCTGCTGTGGTGCTTGTGCAACTTCTTCCTCTTCAATTGCTGCCCTAATTGGCGAGTTCCTCTCAGATAAGGCTACATCACCAGCCAAGTTCAACAGAATATTGGCTAATTCATCTCCAGAGTCAGACTGAGGAGGATGCTGCTCCAGAAGTGTGAGTCTAGCCTTTACAGCCTCTATCTCTTGCCATAACTTAGCAATAATATCATCTTTTTCCTTCAAAGAAGCTTCACTTTGTTCAATCCATCTTGTCTGTGTTTTAATTACACTCCTGGCTGCATGCAACTGAGTCCTGATGTCCATTTCCTCTTCTTCTTCAGTGCTCAAATCATTCTTTCCTTCTTCAGCTGCCTCAGATTCTTCCTCAGAATCTAAATAATCCACAAGTGGTGCAGACATTTCTGCAATAGTGGTGTGTCCCTCTGCTTCTTCTGTTATGGTTCTATCTTCTGAATCTGGTGGGTAATTGAGGGACATTGTAGGCATGGCCATATCTGTTGCACTATCTGTTCCCTTGGTACTTATATCTTCAACTTTTTCCATAGTTTCTTTCACCTGCAGGGTATCAACATGTGCAGTTCCTTCTTCCTTTCCACATCACCTATGTTGGTGGATTTCTGAAGTCTTGAAGACCTTCTCAATCCCGAAGCTGATTGCTTTTGTTTCTTTTTAGATTGTGAAATATAGGGCTTGTCAATCCTAGGGCAGGAACTGCTTCAGGTGTTCCCTTCTCCATCTGCCCTTCCCTGCTTGAACTTCCAAATTGCTCAGTGGACTGAGTGGGAAAAACAGTTACATTTTCAAAAAATGTAACCTTCCTCCTCTTACCTATAGGATCAATCTTAGACTGTTTCTCTCTTTGCTTCCTTGTCCTAGAGGATGGAGGTCCCTATGGTGAGGAGGGAATTTCTTTTTTAGAGGATTCAGTTTCAATTTCATGTCCAGAACTTCCAGTTTCTATTTCTGCTTCAGATTCAGGTCCTTCAACCTCTACCTCTTCTTTAGATCCAGGGCTTTCAACTGCCTCTTCCTCAATCAACTCATTCCATGCACGAAAAAACCTATCAAAGCTTCTAGGGTTTCCCCTGAAGTGATGTTTGCATATCATCTTGATTAGGCCATGGTGTTTGGGAGACCCTTTTCCTGCTTGGTACTTTTTGGCCATATTTACCAGCTCCTGGTATAGGTACAGAGGCATATTTACCTTCAATTCAGGGTTTGAGCGACCGTGACGAAGATGGGTTAAAATTCGCATATGATGTCCTGAGAGGACAGGGAATTGAACATCGTAGGTCAAAAACCTAATGACCCATACTGCAACTTCATCCCAAGGAGGCTGTAAACTTGTTCTTTTTGACCCCCTTGCAGATTATTACTTAATACAAACTCAGTGGGCCTATCCTCATTTCCCCTGAACTGATTTACAAGTTCAACTAAAGTATTTTTCCCTGATTTTCCAATTTGAACCCCATGCAATGGTAATTCAATAACCTGGCTGAGAATTTCAGGGCTTACCTGGATGGTCATGCCGCTGATATGAATTTGGTTGTTGCGGAAGGTACGTGCGAACTCAGCAGCCAACCCTTCTGAATACCCATCGAACTTGCGCAAGAAGGGCATAAATCCCCCTTCAGTAAAAATTTGCATGCATTCCCCATATTTCTGCAAATATTCTATGTTATCTGGCTCAATTTTATTCTTCTGTCCTCCCATTATCAATGATTGGGGTTCTGCGTATCTTAGGTCTGAAAATTTTACTACAAGTTTTTCTCAGCTTTGGAATACTTGAGTCTGTAAAGAGTAATGCTCGAGGGTGAAGAGTAAATGAGTGCAACGCCAGAATAACTTCCAAACTTGCTAGGTTGTGGCAATTCATTGCAATGAATTGGCACGTGGTGGCAATTCATTGCATGCAGAAGTTACCATCAACAGGATGTTACTGCATGTCATCGTATAATTGCAGCTGATATGGGATAATTAATTTTTTACGAGTCCTCCTTTTCAACAGGCTTTGAGTTGTGTGCCACACTAGTCACATGCGACAATTTTTTAAACTCCATGCCCCCTCAATATTTGCTTTGGAACTCGAATTTGAAACCTGCGTTCCAAATACTATTTCCAACCCAATTGGCGCAAAACCTTCAGAAATTTTAATTTATTTGACTTTTTAGCCACGTGATTCCGGAGATTAATGAATTAACCTTTTTGTTAATTCATTCCAATCGGTTTTATTGCATAGTCCATTCCAGAGCATATACCCTTTTCATTCCAAAACTAATTCTAAAGCTTCTTCATTCGAAAACTTGTTATGTGCAGCAGGTTCGTTCCAGAGCAGTACCTTTCAAGAGCATTTGAAGAGCCTTTTCTGCCTTAGACTACCTTGATAACTTTTTGGAACCAGACCTTATGTATGCTTTATACTAACTAGAGATATCATACACTACATAATAAATATTTACAATATTAAAATAGAAAAAGGCACATACCTGAAGAAACCATTCTATCTACATTTTGTACAAATGCTATTTTTTGCTGATTTTAAGTTGACTCCTCATAGAGTGTAACAGGTGCAATCTGGAAAACAATGAAACAAAGGTGAGAATGAGTGGAATGGTAAATAGTGAAACAATGGTGAAAATGAATGGAATGGTAAATAGTGAAACAATGGTGAGAATGAATGGAATGGTGGCGGGTTCGTGAGGCAAACATGCTGGAAAAACCGGTTTTCATGTAAGCCCAATTCAGATGCGCCTCAAAGAGGTTTTCACATTCTGAATTATTATTATTTTTTTTTTTTTTTTATATATATTTTTTTATTATTTTTTTTCATTTTTTTTTTTATATATTTTGGTTCATGTCACTTGATTGAGTCCATCTTGGAAGAAGTGGTTTCTTCCAATACTGATACATCCAAGTTTCCTACTTGCTTGAGAAACTCCTCCTTGGTTAACGATTTGTGATATATTCGAAGACGATGACCGTTAACCACCATCTTCCTTCTTGAATCATCTATTGGTGAAAGACGTACAGCTCCATTTGCAAACACTTCATCAAACTGATATGGTCCAAGCCACCTAATCTGCAATTTTCCAGGATAGTCTTCATAACGTGAGTTAAACAACAAAGCCTAGTCGCCTTGCTGAAACTTCCTTTGTTGAATGTGACTATCATGCCACAATTTTCGTTGTGCTTGGATCAGCTCAGTCTGGTGCAATGCATCCCTCCGTAGTTCATCCAATGCATTGAGCTGCAGAATCCGATCCGTCTGTGCCTATGACAAATCAATACCAACTTCTAAAGCAGTTCGAAGAGTTAGTAATTCAAACTCAATAGGCAAAAGAGGCTTTTTGCCATAAACCAATTCATAGGGAGTAAATCCAGTAGTGGATTTCCAAGTGGTGTTATAAGCCCAAATTGCTTCAGGTAACTTTTCCACCCAATTCCTCCTATGGGCTGCTTTTTTTTCTGGTTAAGATCCTCTCTAATTCCCTATTTGTCACTTCAACTTGGCCATTGGCTTGCGGAGGGTAAGGTGAGGATTTTCGGTGTTTGATGTCATACAGCTTTGTAAAGGCTTCAACAACTTTTGAGGTAAACTGAGGTCCCTGATCAGTGGTGATAGAATATCGGGCTCCAAATCGCAAAAAGATTTGTGAATACAGGAAATCAGCAACTTTTTCTTCTCGGGCATGCCTAAAAGCACGGGCTTCTACCCACTTGATTACATAATCAGTACATACCAAGATATGCACTTTCCCTTGGGAAGGTGGATCAATGGGTCCTATAAAATCTAGCCCCCACCTTTCAAATGGTTTTGTACCTAATTGAGGTTGTAAAGGCATTTCACTAGTAAAAGTAGGCTTACCCATCCTTTGGCATGCATCACAATTTCTGACATACCTTTTGACATCTTTGTGCAAGGATGGCCAGTAGTAACCAGTACCCAAAATCTTCCGAATGGTACTTTTCACTGAATAATGCCCTCCTGATGGTTCATCATGACATGCTCACAGGATGTCATATATCTCATCCTTGTGAACACACCTGCACAAAACATGGTCAGGACTGCATTTAAACAATAAACCTCCTATCCATTAAAAAAAAGAACTTTGCTTGATCAACTGTTTCTTTTTTTTAGGAGTAAAGTGAAGAGGAATCTTCCCTGTAGCTAAATAATTAGCTATATCTGCAAACCATGGAGATTGTATAGAAACAGCAAACAATTTCTCATCAGGAAATGCATCCTCAACCAATTCCTCCGTATCTGCATTTGACAATCTTGACAAGAAATCTGCCACTACATTAGACTTCCCTAGTTTATTGACTATAGTAATATCAAATTCCTGCAATAGTATTAACCAGCGAATAAAAAGTTTTTCAAGTTGTTCTAAAGTATATTCAAATGTATCTCCAAACACTGTGAAGTCATCCATATAAATCTCTACACTTTCATTTGTTAGATCATAAAAGATAGCCAAAACAGCTCTCTGAAATGTTGTTGGTGCATTGCACAAACCGAAGGGTAATACTCTGTAAGCAAAGGTTCCCCAAGGACATGTGAAAGTTGTCTTTTCCTGGTCTTCTGGTGCAACCTGGATCTGATTATAACCACGAAAACCATCAAGGAAACAGAAAAATTTCTTACCGAGCAAGGGTGTCCAACACTTGGTCTATAAATGGTAATGGAAAGTGATCTTTATGTGTGACCTTATTCAATTCCCTGTAGTCCACACATACTCTCATCTTCCCATTTTTCATTGGAACAATGACCAATGGTGAAACCCACCTACTGTCTGAAATTGGATAAATGAATCCTACATCCAATAGTTTTTCGATTTCTTCCTTAACAATATCCTTCAGAGCGGGATTCAGACGCCTTTGTGGTTGTCTTACTGGTTTGACATCTTCAGTGTATATCCTATGTGTACACACATCAGGGTGAATGCCAATCATGTCCTTATAACTCCAAGCAAAAGCTTGAACATGTCTCTGTAAAACAACAAATAATTTGGCTTCTTGCTCATTAGTCAACCAACTATTAATGTTCAAAAATTTTCCTGGTTGTATCTCAATCTGCTTAATCCCTGGATAAACAGAGTTGACAGCCTCATATTTACTGATTAAAGCATTTAAGGGACAATGATGTGGCTGCAGAGTATGAAATACTCTTGATTCCGGTGTAAATGTGATACCTGATGGGATCATTTGCATAGGACAGATGAAAGAAGTCAGAAGATGATGATGCCATCCATGTGGCAATGTGAAGGAGCTTTCTTGTAGTGGAATAGATGACAGATGTTCAGCAGTTTGTTCTTCATCTTTCCATAACAAACGATGGACAAGAATTTGATCATCCCTAAGGCCTTCTTCTTGCAATGTTTTCACCAAAATTGTTTCATGTTCAAAGATTTCTCTTTCTGGTGAATTAAGTTCTTCAATATGTTCTTTTACTACAATGGTGGCCAAGGTGACAATAGTTTCCTGTTCTTCATCAGACTCAGGATACCATATCTGTCCAAAAAATTTGGCTGAAGGTTGGGCTGGTGGATACAAGGAAATCTTTTTCAGGTCTACACCATTTGAAATGGTCATCTCACCTGACCTGCAGTCTATAAATGCAGTTGCAGTGGCAAGCCAAGGTCGTCCTAGAATAATAGGATAGCCATTAGCTGAGTTTCTAGGCTGCAACACTAAGAAATCTACAGGGTATTCCCAAGAAGACACTTCAATGGCAACATCCTCCAGAATTCCTTCCGGTTTAGCCACTGACCTATCTGCCATTTCCAAAACTGTGGTAGTAGGACTAAGGTTATTGAGCTGCAATTTCTGCATGGTTTCCTTAGTCATCACGTTGATTGCAGCTCCTAAATCGATAAGTACATTTGGAATTTGAACTAACCCAACAATAATTGTAACTACTGGACTCCCTGGATCACCATATTTAGGGGGTACTAGTTTTCCAGAAAGCAGGTCAGCCAACTTACCTTCTACTTGTACAGTCTTAGGAAAGGCTTTCTTCTTCCTGCCAGGTTTCCTAATACACAACTCCTGAATGGTTTTCCTAATCAGAGGTACATCCTTTATTGCCTACAACAAAGGGAGTGAGATAGACATTTTCCTCAATTCTGTGATTAATTCTGATTCAGGAGCAGTGATAGTGTGGTCAAACCTTTCAGGATACGGTAGGTCTGTCGAGGCAGGTTCAATTTTTCCTTGTAAAATTTCTGTTTTTTCTTCTTTTTGCTCTGTTTGTGGTTTTTCTGGACTTGAAAATTCTTGCTTTCCATCAATTTCTTCAATAGTGGGTGGTGCAGGGTCAGGTAAAACCTTCCCTGAACGTAACTGGATGTTACTACAATCAAGGACATGGACTGCAGCAGTCTCTTCAGACTCAGCTCCATAAATAGGGGCTGCTTGTCTGTTGTTATTGGGGTTAGCCATAGGCTGAGCTGGAAGTGGAGGTTGCTTAACTGGTTGTGTTTGTTGTGGTTGAACTCTTCCCTAAAAATTTTGATTAGGGGCTGGCAGCAAGTGTTGATTTGGTGATTGATACCTCTGCTGCCCTTGATAGGATGGGTATTGTGGCCCCCATCTTTGCCCTGACTGATTTGGTACCCAAGATGGATTAACTGAATGCCATGGCTGATTCCAACCAGAATGTGACCAATCTTGAGGGGCTGCCCAAGATTGATTCCAAGTTTGGGGAGGAGGTTCGGTATATGCCCATGGCATATTCCAAGGATTCTGTCCCCAATTTGAAGAAAAGCGAGGGGCATTTTGGTTTTGTATGAAGTTGCCTCCTGGCCTTTGCCCAATAGCATGAAGTTCTTCAACTTGGGTTTCTAAAACACTCCGAAGATGGGGCAAAAGGTGACATTTATCAGTTTTATGCTCCTTTGAGCAAATGCCACAAATTGCTGAAATTGAAGTCTTGTCCAAAGGACAATCTTGTAGAGCATGCTTATTTCTGCACCTAGGACAATAGATAGACAGGGGTGGTGAAGAATTGGCTCTTGTATTCCTTTCTCCTAAAGCAGTGTTTAGTTGAACAAGTATATCAGTTTTCATATTAGCCATTTCCTCCATCAAATATTTTATATCAGTATTACCAGGATTCCTTTTCCTTCTTCTTTGCCTAGTGCGGGAATAATTTCTGCACAACTCTACAATATCATTAATATCAAGCTGGTTTATATCTCCTTTTCCCATTAAGTCTAATACTTCTCTAGAATCATCCCGCAAACCTCTCATAAATATAGTTTTTAATAAGTCAGTTTCCACAGGACCACATCTCTTTTGGATAAAGGCAAATCTATCAAGATAATCCTCTAAGTTTTCATCCTCTTCTTGTCTTATCCGAAATAACTCATCCTTCCTATTTCTCACTCTACAATACTCTTGATACTTATCCAAAAATGCAGTTTCCATTTGATCCCAAGTGCGGATTGAATCTGGTTCAAGGCTCATAAACCACCGTAAGGCTGCATCTTTGAGTGTAGAGGGAAATAACTTCAGTTTCTGGTTATCATTGACATAGTCATAAGTCTGACACAAAACCTTGAATTCAAACAGAAATTGATCAAGATCTTCAGAAACAACTCCCCTAAATATTGGTAATACTGAGGGTGAAATTGTTTTCATAGGAGCATTCTGAGTAGGATTCAGACGAATAGGGTATTCAAAAGTTCTAACAGGAGGATTGTCAGCATCATGACCAACAATATCCCTATCATGTTCTCCTTGTTCTGCCATAGGTGCTTCCTCAGCTTTAATTTGTTCAACTGGTTCAGATGGATCAGCCCTATGGGTATGTCTAGAAGCAAGTGCCTCTAAGAGCTCTTCTTGCAAAGATCCTGCAATTTCAGTTGATGAAGAAGATGATTCTCTTTTAAGTCTTTCAGGAAGTTCATACATAGGCAGATCTTCACCTGATCGTGAAGAACGCCTTGGTGGAAAAGAGCCAGTTCTGATAAACCTTCCTCTTTCGTCTCTTGGCCTATGCATTCATGCCTATTTACTAAATAAACTAAACCTCAGGTTTCCAAAAACTGTTTCCTGAAACAAGACAGTTTTTGGACTGCTAGACCTCTCCTAACAACACCTAAGTGTCCCCGGAAATGGCGCCAAAAATGATGAGTGTCGTCAAATCTTCATCATTTAATCATTATGTGTCAATCCAGGGCGGTGTCCAAGGCTATATACGAAAGCAGGGGTTAATAGACTGATTTTTAGTTCATCTAGATCATGGCCTTATTCATGGAACAGTTAGTGTTTTGGGGGTGTCAGGTGTCCCTTTTAATCTCCTAGAAACTAAAACTGAGTGCCTACTTATCCTTGCATAATTGAAATTCACACAGTTGCAGGAAAAGCAAATCTGAACTATTGCAGAATTGAAAATGATAGAATTTAATTGACAGAATTTAAAATAACAAAATTGAAATCACAGAATTAACTATAACAACAATGAAAATTTTCAGAATTGAAACTTCACACCTGCAGAAAATGAAACCTAAGACAATGATGAAATTCAAAGGTTGGTAAGCAAATATTGCAAATCTGTAGCAAACTGAATTAACAAGAAATTCTCTGATGCAAACTGGAAATACAGACTGGAAATGCTGAAGCTGAAACAGAAAATGTTATGCTATAAAATCTATTCTAGATGACTTAACTATAATGCATTCATGTGCCACATGCTAGATGAAGTTTAATTCAATATTAACTATGCAAAAAGTTGTCAGATTCCTGCTGACCTGCTGCAGCAAGAAATTAGCAGAACTCTGGCAGGAATAATCCCTCTTCTGGGCCTGGAAGTGGCCCTTGCTTCCTGAACCAAAAGAGGGGAAGAGTACTTGCTCTACACTATCAAATCCTCACACTGAACTCAGAAGCAAACATGAATGACAAATATTGCACCTTTATTTCATTATCAGCATATCAGCAGTGCAGGGGAAGTTCTGCAGACTACTGATCTATTGTAGTACACAATTACAACACTTGGACTGCTCTATCTCCTAGCACCTATATCCTCTTATCCTATATTCTCCTATATGCTCAACCAAACGGGAGCATTTTATTTATACAAGCAAGGTACAACAGTGATAAGGTTTGGTGCTTCAATACATGACTGTTACAACTATTGCAGGACTGTGTTTCCCAAAAATGCAGGGATCTGATCCATTAAACCTTATCCATTCTAGCTGCTGGCTTTATCTGGTGAGGGACAGGTGTTGGAAAGGATAGGGATGTCCCTAGAATAGTTGCAACCACCGTTTACCTCCCTTTTACTGCAATTAAAGACGCATTTGACCAAATTTATGTCTTCTACGCTTATTCCAGAGCTGCTCCGGAATATCAGGCAGCAGAACAGAGTTTATATTAATTCATGCTCCAGAAGCGCATGAGAACAGTTGTGACGGCGGAAATAGTCTCCATAAGTGCCCAGAAGACTGATTCCATCTTTTGCATGAGCTGGAGTGGACAAATTCCAATCCATGTTGTATATGTACAGCTGGCTGGAATTTGTATGGAAAAGTTCCTGTTTTCTGCACAATCAAACTGTTGACAAAGTTTTGGCGCCTTTTGGTTATTTAAAATGGTTAAACGGTGGGGAAAGCTTATGAAAGAAGCACAAAACCAAATAGATAGCAGCACCTTAATATTACAACATTAAATTAATGCAAAATATACTAAATAATACAGCTGAAACAGATTATAAAACATAGATAAACAGTCAAAACAGGTCATATGCACTTTATCATTCCAATATGCAAACATCATCATATAATGCATAGTATCACTAAAATTAGTACAAAATCATATCATAAGTGGTTCCAAATAGTTTAAAAAGTTATCAAAAGCAGTCTTTGTATGAGGCAATGTTCTGCCTCATCACTCTGCGCCCAAAGGATAAAGACATGTGTCCTTGCATCGAGGCGAGCTCAATACCCCGCAAGCCGCCAGGAATGTAGCCACATTTTGCTAAGGGGTAAAAATTTTGAAAATTTTGAAAAAACTGCTGCATTTTTCGAGACCAGATCCTTTCCTTTCCTCCTTTCCAAGCTGTTAGTCCAGGCGATCCTCGAGATTGCATTTTTAGGGACCACCAGGTTCAAGATTTCGGTTTCCAGCAGGTTCCTATGAAGTCTGGGAAAAGCCCGAAAGATTTGTCTAATGCAGGGACACTCCCGAAGTTCGCTCCCTTTTTGAACGATTCCGAGAGTTGCCCCTCATCTTCGGCGATTCCCAATATCGTTCTCTCCCCGGGTGACTCTCGCCATCGTCAGCGACCAGTAGCATGCGGAGAATAATGAAAATTTTCTAAGGCATTAACGGCAGTTGAAGATCGCTCTCCCCACTGGCGAATCCCAGGATCGCTCAGTCAATTCGGCGACTCCCATCGTCGTATCACTTTTCAGTGAACAGCGTAATGGAAGATTCAAAAACTCTAAGGTAAGGCGCTCCCGCAGCGATTCCCAGCGAGCGAACCCCGGGATCGTCCCAACTGCCCGACGACACTCGTCGTCGCTGCATTTCTGGGCAAACCATGGCAGAGGGGTGTTTGAAACTTTCTAAGGCACAAAATCCATAGGTTGCCCCATACCAGAGCAACTCCCTTCATCACCGTTGCTTCCCAGTGACTCCTGTCTTCGCCCCGGTCTCCCGCGATCGCCAGCAGAATTAAGATTGAAAATTTGTTTAAGGCACTATGCGCGTCGCAGTTCGCTCATTTTCCTAAGTGACTCCCGGGTTCGCTCCACTCTGGAGCGACTCCCGGGATCGCTCCCTTTTCACAGCGACTTTTGGGTTCGCCCCTCCATTGAGCAACCCTCGACGCACCCTCCCCTGTTGTGGCAAACTCTGGCTGTCAAAGAATTGAAGATAGAGAGGTCCCCTCAGTTTCGCCCCTTCCCCCAGCGATTCCTAGCATCGCTTCTACCTCAGATTCGAGCTGAAAATGGGCGATTTTCGGGATTTGATCCAGTCTTAGCAGGGCTGCAGGTGTACTTCAAAAGCAAGGTAGGTGAGCATTGATGACATGTACTCAAGGGCAAACTGTACTACACCTACCACATTAACAAGACATGCCTTCTCAACTATCAGAGTAGTCCAGAGCCGTTCCAGAAACGGGTGAGCCGTACTCCAAGTATGCTGACAACTAACATAAGTCAAATCCCAACTGCTTCAGCAATTTTGGGGATCTGAGCATCAATGTAATTTGGGGGGAAAATTATGCTATAAATAGCAGTCCACTTTCATTGTAAAAGGGGGGGAACATATTGCTAAGAAAGTTGTTGTAAACAAACATTTGCTTCAATACAAGGCATACTTGGCTCTGACTCTTGTCTCTTTCTTTTATGCTGCCTTCTGCAAGTATTCCTGCTTCATGTTCATTTATTTTTCTGATTGCTATAATTCTGCACTCTGGATTAGGGCATTGGACATTAAGTGAATCTGGAATTTTGGCTGAAGGATACATAGGAAGGAATCGCAGTGTTAGTTTCTATTACATGCTTTGCTTTGATTGTTGTTGGTTTGGGTATTAGTTAGTGATTGTGCTGCTTGTTCTTCCCCATCACTATTGCAAGCCATTTACATTTCTTTCTGTACTTTTCAATCTCTTTCCAGTTCTCTTATCTCAAACCCCAGTAGTGTAGTATAGGAGCCGGCCTTCTCTGGAGATTGGCTCGGAAGGCATCTCTTCCTTCCGGCCTTTCAATCTGTTGGGCAGGTCTAGGGCGCAAAAGACCAAAGCCTTTCCTAGTGACAAATTCGTAACCAACAAGACCCATTCACTCACTATGGCCTTGAAGATAATCCCTGCATCCAACATCTTTTGTATTTATGTATTTACCAATGCTACATACTTTGGGTTCATATGGTACAATCTTCTTCTTTCCAGTTGTGCTCTTGGAATCGACGGAATTCTATGTACGCACAACTCAGGTGGAATCCCCTTCAAGTCCTTGTACGTCCATGCGAAAACATCTTTCTATTGAATGAAAATTTTAAAAGCAGCAGCTTTCAACACTAGATCCCAAGCATCTCCATAGTGAATAATCTTCGATTCATTCCCTTTGCCAAGGTTTATCTCCATCATCTTCGCTCCTTCATACTTGATGGTGTCTAGTTCAACTTGTGCTTTAACTACATCGATTGGATGTGTTGGTTTCTCATCAATCACCGCCTCTCCAATTGTGTATTCCACAAAAAAAAAAACGGAAATGTCCATTTTTCTTGCTTTTCTTCTTTTGGTAAAGTTTTTCTTCCACTTGTTTCTCTGACTTCACATGCGGCCTTCTTCTCGTTTTTTGGTGCTCATCATCTTCTGCATGAATGCACAAACACTAGAGTTTTAAAATTTTCATAATCCCCCATTTTCCAATGGAAGAGTCCACTATCTCAATGTGCATCATCTTCTAAGCATTCTTGCAACTCAAGTACTCCTCTTTCATTTGGCTCTTGCCTCTCCTAATCGTCGGATGAAGTACATGACTAATCAAAAGTCACGATATCCTGGCTTATAAATTGATTCCTTAGGTTTATCATGTACTTACATTATCCCTTCTTAAATGTGAGACGCTCCTTTTCCTAATTATGATTTACTTTTGCCATGCGCAGCCACCCTCTTCCAAGTAATGCATCATATGTTGGCTTCTGCATTTCAATTACAACAAAATCCATGATAAAATCCTGATCTACAATCCTTACTTTTTGAGTTGTCAGCACTCATGTCCCCTCTATGCCATACCAGTCTACACAATGTAGTCAGAAATTTGGAGACCATAAAGAGGGTGCTCCAATATTCCTGTGTCTTTTTTGGCATGACATTTACACTTAAGTTGCCATCCACGATCACTTGTGCCAGCTTATGGTTTAATATTTCCATTTGAATTAATGTTCGTTTCTTTCCTGCTTCGATCATCGACACAGTTGGCTCAATCGTCCATACTTTATATTTTGGTCTCTACAACATCTTTTGTTCATCCGTACTTTATTCTTTGGGGGTTATCCCCCCCTCTCGGCTTAGTAAGGAGAAGATGCTCCACGAGATTCGGAAGGCTGTTAGTCTCCAGTACACCAGATGCACATGGATCTCTCTTGTTGCCCCTCTTTCCCCCAAGTTATCTTTCTACCATGAGCACTTCTTACAGATACAAGAGGGCAGAATAGTTCCTCCACAATACCTTCAGCAACACACAATGCATAGTCTTCGGATCACTATTGGGCAACTCAGGGTATGTTCTTGTTGGTTACGAATCTGCCATGAGGAAAGGATTTGGTATAATGCGCCCCAGATTCGCCCACCAGATTGAAAGGCCGGAAGGAAGGGATGGCTTCCGTGCCAATCTCCGGAGAAGGCCGGCTTCCTGTGGGATTTTGGTGTTTAAGCTAAGAGTGCAGGAAAGAGATAAATTGCGGAAAGAGAATCCAAATGTGATTGGAGTTGGGTGGGGGGAATAAGCAGCACGGCAACGATCAATCACCACTACTAACAGCAATTAAATACAAAACACTCCATAAAAACTACAGCTATCAAGCATCCTATGTATCCTCTATCTATGCATTCCAGGAATACTTAATCATCAAATACCGGAGTCCAGAGTTCAGTACAACAGTAAGCAATGAAATAAGAAACATGAGGCAGAAATGACAAGGAGAGGCAGCATACAAGATGATGACAATAAGCAGAGCCAAGTATGTGTCTTGCATTCAGAAGCAAACGTATAGCTACAATGGTTCCCTAGCAGTATATTCCCCTTCCACCCTTTTACAATGAAATGGCGTGGCTATTTATAGCCCAAGTTCCCCCCGATTACAATTACGGGCACAAAGTCCCAGACCAGACAATAGCTGAAAAAAGCGGCAAAAGAGCTACTGATGCTGACTCCTGTCAACGAGGACTGTACTTGCAGCAAGGTCTCCGTGAAAGCTGTACAGCTACGTGGCAGTGCGTCGGGTGAAACGTTTAGTCAGCAGGAATGCGGGTAGCTGTGGTAGATGGAACTTTACATCAGCTTAAATGGAGGCAGTTGTCGTAGGTAATGCGGTCCATGCTTGTCCTTTATGCCGTCACGTCTCGGCTCGAATCCCGAGGCTGGACACTTGTCAAATTCATATGAGTGACACATGTCTGCCTTGAAAGGCAGTTTATCCAACTTCGCCCGGGATCAGAGCACTATCGGGTAGCGCAGGTGGGAAACAGCGCAGTTGGGGAGGGCCTCCGTGCCTTAGCCAATTTCTGGGTCTTGGTGAATCTTGCCCAACTGCGCACCGGTCAAATGGCGCAGCCCGACTTCGCAGCGAAGTCAAGTTGCGCACCGGTACTTAAGCTGATTTGGCTGTTGTTCGGACTGCGCACAAAAAGGGGAGCGCACCCCGACTTCGCTGCGAAGTCGGGTTGCGCTCCAGCACTTAACTGATTTTCCGAACACTGCTTTCCCAAGTGCGCTAAGTGTCAGAGCGCACCCCGACTTCGCTGCGAAGTCGGGTTGCGCTCTGACACTTAGCCAAATTCTGATCATCTCCTGTCTGCTTTCGCACTTCGCATTCCCTATCGTGCTCCGACTTGAGGGCGCACCCCGACTTAGTTGCGAAGTCGGGTTGCACCCCGACACTTAGAATTTTTTAGGGAACACTTGCTCAGTTTTGGGAACTTGACTGGGGGAAGTACAAGGGAAAACGGGAGGAATGAAACTGCAGGAAAAGGAGAAAGGGAAAAGGAGGAGGGAAGGAAGAGCAGCTTACTTTTGAAAACATGGCACCCCGTGCAAAATGTGGCAACAGTTCTCACCAAGTCCGGATTGAGTCAGATCACCATCTTCCAATGGAGGAACGGATTTGCTTGTTTTGCTCCTTGGGTGATGTTGAAACCCTTCATCACTTTATTTTTTGTCGTCCCATTTATAATGAGATCTAGGGTAGATTCCATTGCCTTTTCAAGGACAACTCTCGATTAGTTTCTACCATCTTCAGATACCCGGACCAGCAGTGTCTCACACTCTTTCTTAGGGAGATAACTCAACTTCGACGACATAAAAGTTCTCCAGATGGATCTCACCCTCCTCAACATCAGCTCATCACAACATATTTCACCAGCTCCGATGGACCAGGTGACTCCGGTCGGAAACGCCCCACATCATCCAGTTCAAATGGAGCCAGGGTCACTAGACAGCACACCCACAGTTTGTCAGGGTTCCGAACTAGCAATGGATAGAGACATATCATGGACTTCTTCAGCTCCAGTATTTCGGCCTCGATTGTTAGGAGAGATTAGTTTTTGGGGGGTGTAGACAGCAGTTCTAAGCCCTAGGACTGACTGGCACATCCTCCAACAATTTTGAATGTAACCGAACAATTTTGAATGTAATTGAGCAATTTTGTCTAAGTGTTGGCATTAGACGTCCAGTCTGTAAGTCAGACGTCCAGTGTTGCCAGTCACCAGACGTCCAATTTTGTCAAACGTCTGGACTGGCCATCAGACGTCTAGTCTGACAGCCTGACGTCTGGGCTAGTGGCCTGACGGCTAGTTAGCAGAGTTAGACGTCTAATTAGCAATTAGTTAGCAGATTCGGTTGTAGAAGTGGTTGGGGAAGTTGGGGGAAGTTGGTTGGGATAACCAACTTCCAGCCCTATAAATACCCCCTTTTCAAACATTTGTATAGCATTAGAGAGAAAGGAGAGAGAGCACAGACTCTGTCTAAGATTCTATTGTATGTTGTAATCAGGATTGCAAATATAATACCAAGACTGTTATTCTGATCCACATTTTGCGTATGTATTGCATGTTGAGTTGAGTTACAGATTGCTGCCATTAATGGAGTTTGTTGCAGGTGTGAAACACTGAAGGTCATGTTGCAGGTTTTCGAATGGTGAAATTGTTATTGCAGGTGTGTTGTTAATCGTTGGCGGACAGGTGCTGGAGCGAAGCGGTTATGGCGGTTGTGCGTACCCTGAGGCCTGACGTCTAGCCAGACGTCTGGTCACCACCAGACGGCTAGCCGTCAGCCCTCTCACCAGACGTCCAGCCCTAAACCTGACGTCTGACCCCAGACGTCTGAACCAGATGTCTGATTCAGTTCTAGACGTCTGCACCTGTCCCCTACACCGACTGGACCCTGTCAGCCAAAGTTAGCCTATCACCTGGACTTAGTTATACCTTGCCCACCCTGATATTAACTGTCATCACCTGTATCGGGAATGTACTCACCCGTCTACAGGGGGTTCTTGGAGCTTGCCCCTCTTGGGCTACTCCCTCCCTCTTCCTTCTCTCTCTCCATTCTTCTTGGCGTGCACTCCTCTCTTTTGGACTACAACCCTCCCACCTCTGCTCTCCCTTTTCTTTTCCCTTTCTCTTTGGCCCGGTTGTCAAAGTTCATCTTGTATTTATCTTAGTTCTTTTCTTTGTTGAGCTTTTTAGCTTGCTAGTTGGCAGTCATTATTGTCCTTCTTATAGTCCCTTTGGTCTTATTTTGGCCCACCATGGGCATTAATAATGTTTCATTTCATTTCTTTTACTAACGCAAAAAGATCTAGTATTGCATCTCGTAAACTAGACACCTTGACCTCCACTTGTGTGTTTAACACTTGTGCTGCTAGTTTTTCTGTTGGTGATCTTCCATCTTGGCTCTTTTCCACCTCGATTGGCTTCTTCATTTGCTTCTTGTGGAGAAGTCTTTCTTGCTTCGTCTTTTGAATTTCTTCTTCTAAGATATCGTGGCATCTCTTTCCATTTTTCCTTCTCCTCAGCAATATTAGGATACTGGTCGGCTTTCCTTGCTTGCACTCTTGTGACAGCCAGAACCTCTTTGTCTTTGTCTTGTTGGTTCCTTCTCAATTCTCCAATATCAATGAAATTTATGGTTGCTCAGTCCACACCATTTGCACATGTGTGGAGTATCATTTCCATTGTTGCCCCTACTTGTAGGTTGGAACAATTTCTCGCAAAATGTCCCCATTCCTAGCATCTTTTACATTGTATGATTGGTCTTCCATACAATTCATACTGTAATCAGGTCTGCCCTCCTTATTGTCGATTATTTTGCCTACCTCCACTACGGCTATTCCTGTAACTATCACTCATTGCTCCTTGTCCATTACTTGGGGTACTTGGTTTTTCTCCTTGTTCTTCCTTTTGTACTGACAAGGTTTGATGTCATACACTTCTCAGATTGAATGGACAATCCTCGATTGCATGTCCTTCAACATCATATATATTACAATAGGCATTCTTTTGACAAGTTACATTCGTTTGCCACTTGATGATTGCTCAGATGGTGCTTCTTCTTTTGGTATCTCTTCTCTCAGCTTTTCTTCATCTCTTAGTGCTTCTTCAACTTCCATGTTACTGCTTGCAAACAATCTTTGACCGATTTCTAGTGCACCTTCACTTCGCGAATACACGTTCGTTGGGTCTAGTCTATTCGCCCAAGCACTTACACGCAGTTGCTCTGGTGCGTGACTCTCATCCTCTGCACCACCTGGCAAACAATCGTTTCCTCGTGCACCCTCCACGTTGGCGTCTTAACGAATGTCTTCTTCGTTTGTTTGCAACTCACTTCGCACCTCGTCTTCCATTATTAATAACAACATGTGCCACCTTTCATGTAATGTCCTTATATTCTCCTCCTCCTAAGGAGTCCACACATGTTCTACCATGGGTATCTCAAGTTCTACATCTTGAGACTATAGTGCTTTGTTGGAAACAGTTTGATCCTCTCCTCATGACTTAGCAATTCTCATGCTTCTCCTTATAGGGATCTCACTTCTTCTGCAACCTCATATTCCATGTCCTCACAGCAAGGAATTTGTCATTCACCTCCCTCCTCACGCGTGTTAGTTCTCTCCAATTTGACGCAATTTTTTATTCAACAATGGCAACGGAGTCAAATGTAGCACAATGGTAAGATTCTCAACATTGAAGACAGAATGACAGGGTTTAAGAGCCAACAAGTTTGCATTCAACACACTTGGACAATGTCACTTTGATCCTTTCCCCAAACGGCAATGCTTTAGATGGCAAGTTGGACGCCAATCTTCATTCGATATGATGGCATCAACCTAACGGCATCAATAGGTCGGTATCAACATGATGGCATGACAGCATCCACATGACGGCACGACAACATGATCTCTAGATGGCAGTCTTCAAGACGACAACTGCACTCAACAAGACAACAATTCTAGTATAATGATTATTCTCGGCTACTATCATCAGTAACATCTAACTATGGTCTGCACTCCTAACTACGACCTTCAACCTACAACACCTGATTGTGTCTTCCACCCTAAAACCATATTACTTTAACAAGCACAAGTCTAATGATATAGCATACTAGTATCAACGCATAGACATCCAACACATAGATGGAGAATGAATTTGTATTAATGATGTGCCTGCATGGCATTTATAGATTACAGCACTCGTATTTAGACACACAAGATTCTCACACTTGCACATATGCATATATGGTCCGCCTAGGTATCTATTGTATGCAACAATGAAGGGGGGATCTCTTTTATAATGTAGTCCTGGCCGTTGTTGGCAATGGCTTCCAGGACACTTGGCACACCCTTTCCAACATGTATGAGACATATGTGCCAACTTTATATTATGTGCAATATATTTAACTTATGACGGCTAAAATATAACTTTTTGCATTTAATTACATTTCAATGTTGTTTGACCAATCATTTTATTACATTGCACATTGGTCGACACTTGGTGCATATTATACTCAAACACTTTTGCAAACAATATTATTTCTGTTTTTGTTGCTTATGTCCAAAATTGGCATCTACATCCATGTGATGTGTGTTTTGTGCATGATAATTTTGTTGCTAGTAGTTGGTAGTTTATGTGTGCATTGAGTACTGTGTGCAGGTAAAGAATTGCTGTAGTCAGAATGTGGTATGAGAAAGTTGCAGTCTAGGACACCGTATAGACATGGACATACAAGTGGATTTGTGGAGTGTCGTTCTAGTAGAGTGCTTGATGTCATTCCAGTGAAATATAACCTGTTGTACAAGTACTTGACATACAAGTAAATGTTGATCGTCGTACAAATGAAGATTAGTGTCGTACAAGTGCATGATGTATTGCAGAATTGCATTGACTGCAGTCTTGCTTGGCCTCTAAATCTGTCATTTTGTTCCTCCACCGTTGGGATACTCACCACTGTGCTACATTTGGCACCATTACCATTGCCGAATAAAAGTTTGGGTCATTTGTTTGATTTAGTTTGAAGCACGCCTGCAGTGTGGAAAGGTGAATGACAAATAACTTACCGCAAAGATGTGGAAGACAAGGTCGTGAAGAAAGTCAAATTCCTGTGAGTAGGAGGATTGCTCAGCAACATGGTGTTGAGGAAAATATTGCCAATCCAGAGATAGAACTTGAAGAGCCAGTAGTAGAATGTGTGTGGAGTCCTTCGAAAGAGGAGAATCCACGTGAATAACATGAGAGGTGGTAAACATTGTTTCTAACAACAAAGGAAGTTCAAGGTAATACACAACCAAACGAAGTAGAGACCGAGAAGAATGTTTGTGCAAGTGGAAGTGCCAACATGGAAGGTGTACATGAAGACAATGTTGAAGAACTGGTAGCGCCGACACAAGAGCAGGGGAGTTTTCCAAGAGGTGCAGAGTATGGGGGTTAAACACAAAGGCAACAACAAGAGAGTGCTTGGGCAAGGAGACTAGACCCAACGTTCATATATTCGCAAAGGACGTTGTGAAGTGTTGATGCACTAGGAGTTAGACAAAGATTGTCATTTGGTGATGATGTGCGAGGCAAGGAAATGCCAAGAGAAGAAGAACGACTTGAGGAAACTGAAGAACAACAACCAATGGCAAATATGGCTCACATTAAAGCAGTAGTAGGTAAGCAGAAGTGCCCACCATTTCTGGGTGACAGAAAGGAAGGTCCAAAACGCCATATTGGGACCTGTATGACAATATGGCGAGCTAATGAGTAGATGATGAAGCTCTTGGATGAGTTTATTTCTAGTGACCTTGTGAAGAATTGCAATGGACTGGCATTTGAAGGAGCAGACAAAACCCTTTACCACATGGGAAGACCTAACAACTGAATTCACTAAGGAATTCAAGAGACTCTGAGATGGTATCGAGATCATTGAATAAATATATGCCACAAAACAGAAAAAAGACAAGGATATTAAATCCTTTAATAGAAGATTGAAAGAACTCATCAACAAGATGGAAGCTGCACCAACAAATGGGCTGTAAAGACAATGGTTCCTTGACAGATTGCTGCCAAAGTACAAAAAGAAGATGAAGGTAGTCTTGCCAACTACCTATAGGAGGCCTATGACAAAGCAATTACCTTGGAGAGTGAGGTTAAACAAACAACAGCATGATTAAGTCACTTTAAAGACTCAAATTCCAATAATGACCGAGACAATTTACATGTGGCAATCCAGGCCATGAGGAAAGACCTGGAGAGAATGGTGCATGACACAAAGGAAGAAAAGAAGATAGAAAATCAAGATATTTGTTGTTCCAATTGTAAACAAGAACACACAAATATTACTTGTCTGAAAAATGCTTGTATAATATATGTGAAGTTGCAGGGCATGCGGTTGGTGATTGCTACTTTAACTTGAGAAGTTCGAGGTACTAAACATTATTAGTGTAGAAATAAGACAAAGACAAGAAACCAAATGCGTTGAAGAGAGGGCAAATGGCAACAAACAGCAGATATAGAAATAACCGAGGCAGAAGACAACCGCAAAGGGGCAATTGACAACAAGGAGGACAAAGTCGATTGCAATACAATTTAGATATAAGGCCAATTATATAGAGTCGAAGATGCCAAAAGTGGAGGCACTTCGCATGTAATTGTCAAAATCAGCTAGTAGGAGACAATGCCAAAAATGATAATAACAATGGACTAGTGTGTCATTGGTGTGGTCCAGGCAATCACAAGGAAGCAAATTGTCCAAAAAAGGCAAGTTTGGGTAACCATCAGAATAACAATTTCATTGATATCGAGAGGCCTCCAGTAGAACAACAAAAGGATAATGATATGCTTGTAGTAACAAGGGGTCAAGCAAAAAAGCGGAATAGTACCCCAAAATTGCCATAGAGAAGGAGAGATGGCAGAAGGCACATGATAAAGTCGAAGAAGAGATGAAAAAGGTCGGGCAAGAACGACTCCTGCAAGAGAACTTAAAGAGATCGGTCATATGGTCCAGGCAATCACAAGGAAGCAAATTGTCCAAAAAAGGCAAGTTTGGGTAACCATCAGAATAACAATTTCATTGATATCGAGAGGCCTCCAGTAGAACAACAAAAGGATAATGATATGCTTGTAGTAACAAGGGGTCAAGCAAAAAAGCGGAATAGTACCCCAAAATTGCCATAGAGAAGGAGAGATGGCAGAAGGCACATGATAAAGTCGAAGAAGAGATGAAAAAGGTCGGGCAAGAACGACTCCTGCAAGAGAACTTAAAGAGATCGGTCACCACTGAAGAAGAAAAGTTGTCGACATAGGAGTTGGCGAATGAAGGAGGAGGAATGACCTTAGGAGCGGGAGCACGAATGTCCTTAGGCCAAGAGACTAAGGCAATCCTTGGTGAAGACATCAAGAATTGGGCTTGTGGAAGATTGCGAATAAGAAAGGTCTTATTCTTATGATGCATAGTATAGGTTTTGTGAAAAGCATCATATGTAGCCCGCTTATCGTATTGATAGGGCTGACCAAGAATCATTCCACAGTAGTCCATGGGAGTCACGTCACAAGTGACTCGATCCACATAGTGGGGACCAAAGGCAAAAGACAGAGTACAACATTCTGTGATTGCAAAGGCAGAATCCTCATCCTTCCATCCAAGTGAATATGGGGAAGGATGGGGTTCGACAGGCAACTTGAGCCGATCGACAATGGATTTAGCAATGAGATTTGTTTGCGATCCATTGTCAAAGATGCAACTCATAGAAAAGTTGTGTAGAAGGTGTGCTTTGGTGACAAACAAACTGTCATGGTGACTTTTGTGGTGCAAGAGGGTCACATTGTTCAGATGACCCCTTAGGTCTTCATACTCATTTTCCTCACTTCCAACCTCAAGTGGCCCATCAGATGGTGTCGCTGGTTGAGGTTTTACAAGAAAATTATTCTTCTTTCTGAAACACTCAAATTCATTATGCCCTCGTCTCTTACAATAATTATAGAACTTTTTGCCATTAAAAGAAGAGGAGGGAGAAGAAGGAGAAGAAAACATTTTTGCCTTTTCAGTTAGTTGTTGTTGTTGTTGCCATTGTTTGGGCGCTTTGGAGGTGCTTGAAGAGTGAGATGCACCTGATTTAGTAGCAATTTTCTCCTCTTCAAGTTGTGCTTGATTGTACACTGCATTCAAAGTCATGCAAGGTGTATACTTCAACTCCCTAAAGAGTGGATCTTGCAAGCCACTTTTAAATTTGTTGATGAGTTTTGGAGTTGAGTCCAGGATTCCATTTAGAATCCTCAATTTGTTAAACTTTCCAATGTAGTCTTGGACACTCATGTGGTATCCTTGCCTCAAACGAAGCCATTGGAAGTCAAGGTCTTCAACAAAATTGGAAGGATAGAAGGTTTCCTTCAATGCTTTCACTAAGTCATCCCAAGTGTCAATGGGATCCTGAGTGCTTTGGCGGTCCTGTATCAAGACTTTGGCAATGCCTGAAAGCTTGAGCTTGGCAAAGGAGACTTGCTCATCTTTTTTAATTTTGCTATACTCGAACCATGTATCCATATCGAGAATCCAGTTGTTGAGGACCTTAGGATCACGAGACCCATCATAAATTTTGACCTCGCATTTTGCTTGAGAGCGATGGTCAGGGGTTGGACTAGATCCACTAGGGCCAATCATATTTTGAACCTTATCGGCCAAAAGGCTAACAACTGCGGCTATTGCGGCCATTTGCTCCACCAAATCAGAAGCCATTTGACCCCTTGTGTAAGCCAAAAGGGCTACCAAGTTGTCTCAAGTACAAAAGTTTGCCTTGAAGGGCAATTACAATGGTGTTATTCAAGCACTTACAATGAACCAAAAAGGCGTCCAAATTGTTGCCTTGTAGGCAATTACAAAAGCTTTTCCCCAAGCTGTGGTGATTACAAAATTTTGCAAAAATTTTAGCCTTCTAGGCTATTAAAATAGCTTTTGTAATTATTGCTTAAGGTAATAAGTGCAAAAAAATGCAATTTATTGTTTAATTACATTAATTAAACAAAATTAAAAAAAAAACATGCCACACTGACCTCAATGGTCACAAACAGAAGTCAAACTTGCACAACACCCCGATCAGGACCCAAGCTAGCAGTATATCGATCAACGGGTCAACCAACCACCAGTCAACGGCGACACCAAATAGATCATTGTTCGTCGCGGCAAGTGGCAACCGATCACGCACCCTCAACTGGCTGCAAGTGGACCCCGCGTGGGGTTGCTCCTAACCACCGTGTGGTGGTCGTTGTAAAAAAAGAGGGCCTTCGCCCTCTTAAGCCTCTATGAGGGCCTCCTCACACTGAATGTGGGATAAAGGCCTCATAAAAGAACTCAAAGAAAATCAAATTGCATTCTCCCGCCAAAGTTGCGTACGATCTGAACCCTGCAACACTGCCACGTGTCAGGAGAGTGGGTAAACTTCAATCAAATAGGGCTCCACATGTTGTCCTTGGCTTGGGGATCAAATTGCTAAGGTTTTTTCAATTTAATCTAATTTGTTTGAAAATGGTTCCAAGGCTTTTGCGGCCATTTACTGTTGCATCACCACAACAGGACGTCTATGGTCTTTGTGTACCGTCTGCTCCGAAGCACTATCTCCAAAATTCCAAGCCATTCACCTGTGGCTCAAGAAGCCACAAGCAAAGGGTTTAGATCACAGCAGAATACAGTCTGGGAGCTGGGATCTCCTTCATGACGATGCACAAGGAACTACGTTGGACGTCCACCAAAAGGATTTAATTTGCAATGGAGGCTTAAGGCGCGTTAATGGCTGCCTGAAATCTGATTTCGCATTAGGCCGACACATGGCCAATAAATCGACAAGTCGAGGACTGCTCAGTGCACTGCAACAAACAGAAAAGCACAATCAGATTGAAACATTCCTCCAGAACCCAACCATCAGTTGGTGGGATGGTCATCCTCCACAACGATTCTTCAACTTATCATCTGTGCATGCAAGCAAATCGTGGAACGAAAATTTGTCCAAGATTTTGCAGTGTTCGTGGGCATAAATTTTCCCACATGCGTCGGGGAGGCCATCGGGGTTTTTTTAAAAGGACAATACCCTCCTTAAGCATTGACCACAAGCAGTGGTCAATTGAGGCTTTGCACGTTGCTTGTAGTTGTCAAATAGACGCCGTACCTAACTGCCAGGTGGACGCCACGTGGTGCTGCTGATTAGACGCCTTCGTGGGCCGCATGAGCCTGTCCTGGCGCTCCTAAGTGGGCATCTCCGGGGGGCAGACGGTCTCTCCAAAAATATCGGCCACCTTTGACCAAGCTCCCCTTTTGCAACAAACTAGTATTGACCAGGCCACAAAGCTACGTCAAACAATGGCAAAGTGAAATTTTCAAATCGCCAAATAAGCACAGGATCAGTGCTCTAATACCAATGAAATGGTTTGAGCCAACATAAGGTTTGATTTATTTGCTAAGGTTTAAATAGGCCTCAAAATGCCCAAAATACATTAACCACACGCTCGTATCTCGTACGAGGATGAATAGGGAGGTAAGAAATAAAATATGCTAACTAATCCTAACCACTAGCCAACTAATAGCTAACTAAATACCAACTATGTGCTAAGGCCAGCTAATGGCCAAACATAGCCATCCATCTAGAAGCCTACGTGAGTTGAAGACTCACATTGGGTTATTTTCCAATTGAACCTAGGAACTAAATAAAATAGACCTATGCCTAGGACTAACAAAAAATGGACGCGATGCCCTCATCAAGACATGAAGTAGAAGGCAACCATTGTCAACATGTGTGTTTTGACAAAAAATTCTTCAAGCTTGTCAATGTAGATCCTAAAGCATGAAGGAGAAAGAGGATTAGCCTTCTTTGACACCAATGGTGCTCTGAACATCATTTGAGAAACCAAAAGTTGTTCAAAAACAGCCAACAAGTCCCTCATACAGTCTCTTGATGGTGGTGATAAAGAGCAACAATGGAGAGGAAGACTCAATATCAGAGTGAGAATCGTACTTGAGGCCAGAGTCAAAACCTTTGAAAAGTCCAAGAGGGCTGCAAATGCTCATGGGGAAGGTTCAAGCCATGGATTGACTAGAGATGCCAATGTACCATCTAGAGTATAGTTACTCAAGTTTAATATTCATCTTTTTGAGACTATGATATTTCCTAGCATTTATGATAACATTGTACCTTTGAGACATATTTTTGAAGTTTAATATACGACTTGGCTCTACTTTGCTTTAAGTGTTATCGTGTATTTTTCTTTTAACATTATGGATATTGTGGATGTTAGAATAGATATGGCTTGTTTGCATTTTGGTCATGTTATTTTGTTGGCAAATGTAACAGTGTTACACTTCTTTTTATCATTTCTTAGAGAAACTACAAATATTTGATTTGTTTTCTTAGTTGTAGAGTCTTGCCCTGAGTCTGAGTTTGCATCCAAAAAAAAAAGGTCTGCCAAGTGTTACCCAACTCTGAGTTTAACACTATGGCCAGGATAGTGTTGGATTGTTGCCTCGAAAATATGCAAATTTGGAGTGTTAGGCAAGGTCCCATGAGGGCAAAGCCATTGTAGATGTTTTATTGCGACTTTCCTCTTTATAAAATAAAAATATAGTATTTCACACATTTTATCAAGCCATTGTAGATGTTTTATTGTGACTTTCCTCTTTATAAAATAAAAATATAGTATTTCACACATTTTATATTCTGTAATCACAGCACATGATATGTAATGAGTCTGTAGTTGTATGAGTCTGTATCCTATCTTTTGTTGAATGGTGTCAAATTTATAATGGAATGTGATGAAACTAAAATGATACTAAAATATTGTGATTGTGTAATTAAAAGCATGCATGATGAGTGTGACATTTAGACACCGTATAGGGTAATAATTAATACCCATAGAAATAATGAGCATGGAGGTGATGACCCTATACAATGACTCCTCTTACCTGTTGTATGGGCACTACCATATAAAGTCCTTTTGTACATATCTGGATGATGTTGCCCACTTGGGTTGCACACTTGCAAGTTTCTTATATATATGTGCATGTGCAACTTTGAAGCCATCCTCTAGTTGCCTCCCATTTCTTGTATGTATGAAGGCTTTATTAACATGGTTGCCTCCATATTTTAAACTGGCCTGGTTTTCTTAATTGTATATGTTTCACATATGATATATCTCATGCATTTCACTAAGCAAAGACAATATAAAATCACTAGATCATCATCAACCCATAAAATAAAACTCACTAGAACCCACAGATGGAACTCATGTTAGTATTGCATCCAATGAAACCCACTCCATTATTTTGTCCAATCTTAAAAGACTCAAAGTATTAAAAAAATTCCTGCATAGCTTTTGGAGTATTTTCTTATTTTATGTCACAAAGGATGCCCGTTAGCAGTGCATTGTTCATTTCTATGCATAAGCTGGTACAGATAGTTTAGAATTAATGAACTGTATAATAAAGGATATGACACAAATGCAGTAAAACAACTTCTCATCAAAATCATAATCTAGTTAAAAACTTAGAGATAGAATTTTCAAAATAAAAAATAAAAAAATGCATGTGTGCCCCACATGTGCTTGTGTGTATGGGTGTATGTGTAAAAACAAATCTGTGGTATTATATAAATCAAGTAACATATGATAAATATCAAACAGCAATAGCTCCACCGGTTAGATTCCTCAATATCAAGAAAGAGACCCAGGTTCGAATCTTGCCATGCGATACATGGATAATATCCAAGCTGTTGTAATACCACTACTTGGTAATGATAGGTAGGGCCCGTTTCAATACCATATAACCATTTGAAAAAAAATAATAACATAAATAAAAACAAAAATGTAAATATACAATCATATAAATCAAGTAACATACATCAGATGAAGGATATTCCACTCCAAAAGAAATCCTATCTACAGTATCATTTGGCAAGTTCAGAAGGAATTAAAGGTGCAAAGAAGATGTGGAGATAAATCCTAAAACAAAAACAGCAAAAGAGGTCAAGTTTATTCCAAATAAATCATCTTCATTTTTCTCAAGTAGTATAGAATCCTCTCCAGGTAATAAAAGTGAAAGTGGTGAAGATGTTATCCCTTGCACTTTAAGGTTTCAAGAGCAGAATAATAAAGAAATGAGGTTGGAGGAAACCCATAATAATTTAGGGTTTTTAGGGCAGAATAAGAAGGTAATTGCTACAAAAGAGCATCCTTGCACTTTAGGGTTTCCAGGGAAACATAAAGAAGATTGTGCTTTTGAGGTTATTCCTTGCACTTCAGATCCTTCAAAACAAAGCAAACCTAAAGATGATAAGTCTTACTATGAGCAATGTCAGAAGATTGAAGAGATTGATGAAAATGGAAGTATTGTTGGGAATGAATAGAAGAGAGGAAGACCGAAGAAGCAAAAACAAAGAGAAAAAGAAATTCAAAGGGATATTGATATGGGAAAACAAAAGCAAATATCACAAGTGTTAACAAGAAGTGGGGCTAAACCCACAAATAAAAACAAAAAATAACAATGAAAATAATATCTTGGAATATTAGGGGAATGAATAAGAACCCTAAAAAAATGTATTAAGAAATTGTGAGGTTGTTATAGACAAGATATTTATAGATATAGAAGTTGGGCAACAAATATTTTAGTCATTCACGGTGTTGAATTTCATCTTGACAGAATTTAAATTTCGGAAGGCATCTGATATAAAAGGAGTTGATTTTGAATCAAGTGGCATTACAGAATTTAAATTTCGGAAGGCATCTGATATAAAAGGAGTTGATTTTGAATCAAGTGGCATTAGCTCAATCGGTTAGATTCCTCAACATTCAAGGAGGAGACCAAGGTTTGAATCTTGCCAAGTGATATATGGATAATATCCAAGCTTTGTTATAATACCACTATATGGTGATGATGTAATACGGGTGGGGCCCGTTTCAATCCCATATAACCAATTGAAAAAAAAAAAAGGAGTTAATTGTGGAAACTTAGCAATTTGAGGAAGATGGAGAATATCTCTGATAGAAAGGCAAATGCAGAATATCTCTGATAGAAAAGCAAAGTTAGATATGCTTTAATTAACTTGTTAGAAATGTAATGAGAGCAATGTAATCTTTTGTTTTTGTAATGGGAGTGACCCCCAATAAAAGCCACACATAACTTATTAAAGAAAAAAACATGTAACATACAATAAAAACAACAATGTAAATAGACAATCACGACTTTTCATCAACATGTCCATGTGATTCTTTAAAAAATAATAAGTATCTTAAACAAACTCTATAAAGAAATCTTGTCCGATCCCAGTTGCTGTGCTAACAAAACAGAATATATACCAACAAGGCACAATTAATTGTCCCTATGCAACACATAATAGTTCAGTCCCCTTTCAAGAAATAAGGAAAGCACTGAAGGGAAATGAAAAATGTTATTCACCTATATTCAGTCACTTGAAGCTGAATTTGCATGGAGCTTCCTAGACAAATACAGAACATGTAAAACTTATAAGAGATGATGGGGGTAAAGTTGTATGGTTTATGGAAAAGGCTTAGATTGTGCATCCTCCAACAAAGCAAAACATTTACTTAGATCTCTAGAGTAGTGTATTCAGAGTGATTAAAGGAATTTGGAGGTAGAGTGATAGAATGGGTCAGAAATAAGATATTAAAAAAGAAAAGAGAGAGAAAGAGACAGAATTGAACAGGACCACCAAGTTGCACATATATCATAACTATAGCTTGGAGGTATGCATCTCAAGATCGAAGATCCTTAGGTCAACAACTTGTCAAAAAAAGAATAGTCTGTTTATAGATGGTTTAAGCATGAGCAAAAAAGCAGCTATGTTTATGCCTTTTGCAATCATTGGCATTGGTCATCTGGCAAACAGTAGCCTATTCCTAATATTTCCTGTCAATTAGATTAGCTATGCAGTTTGTATTCTTTTGGCTAAAGCTAGTAAGATGGGGTGCTGAAAAGCTGTGCAAAGAGCATGCCATACTTCGTCTACCAAATCTGGATGCAATTTCAGATATCATTTTCTCCAAAGCAAATGTAGTGCACCTCAAGTGTCATGCCTGCTTTTTGACAGTAAATCCTTTAAACAACAAGAATCATAGGGCTGAAAACCATAAAGCATTGTGAGTCATGAAAAACCCTCATTGTACTTTATTAGCCATTACCATAAACCCCCACAAGAACAAGATCCATAATTAAAATGGTGAAAGCAAAGAATACGCATCACAATACTTTCTTGTTTAACAATCTTAGGGATGAATCTTGTGGCAGTATGACACAATCAAGTACATCATTAAAATGGTTTAAATGAGTAGTGTATCAGATATCTTACAGTAATTCCTTTTTGACAATGTTAGAAATGAATCTTGTGGCAGCATGTCAATCTAGGCCCACGCTAAAATTCTTCAAGACCCATCTAGATGTCCCATAAGGGGCATTAATCATGCAAAAGGCAATAGCCAGCTTGTCAGTAATGGTAGAAGAGTATGTATTGCTTTAGCTCTCCTACTGCATCATCCATCAAAAGGTTTTTCAGGCACATGCCCTCTGAATTTCATCTTCCAACACAGCATCTTAGTGTTGCATATACGTTGTCAGTTTGTGGATGCATTCCTTCTACTGCGACAAATGTTTATCGCCTGTTATTAACCTCTGTCCAACTACAAGCTGACTCATTTTTAGCTCTTGATCTTTCATCATCATTCTACCCTTGCTCATGTCATCCCACCTCCCAGCCAGACTAAATATTTGAAAGTAACATATACATGCCAGTATCTTGTGGTTCCAATTAGAAAAGGTGTTCAACTATGTGCTTTCCTCGCTCCACATTTTGCTATGGATTCTTCATGCAGCAAGAATGAGTCCCCACACACAGCATCCAGTTTGATTAGCATCTTATTAATAAGTCCCCTGCCCCATTCAGAAGCCCAGAAAAGCCAAGATTAAAAGATAAATAAAATTTAGAGACATGCATCTCAAGACTGGTAATATTTATTACGTGGAATTTAAACATGGGCAAAAATGCAGCTATTTATTCCTTAAGCAAAGATTGATATTGTTGCCTCATAAACACCAACCTATTTCTAGCATTCAGTTAGTTTTCTGAAAATATGTAAAAATCAGAACAATAGCCTATATTGAAGTTAGTGTTCTTAAAAGATGTAAAAATTAAAACCATTGCCTATTCCTAGAATTTCCTCTGTAGTAAGTTGTTTATGCAGTTTGTTTCCTTTGGCTACAATAAGCAAGATGGTTTCCTGTAAGGCTATGCAGAGGGAAAGTCATGCCTCTTTGGTATGGATACAACCCATAATATTAAATATCATCTCCTACACACAGTCAACCCTATCCACCTCAAGTGCCATATATATGCTTTATCATCAGTATGGATACAATTCATACCTTAACATCAAATATCATCTTCTGCAAAAAGTCAACCCAGTCCACCTCAAGTGTTATACATGTGCTTTGCTGGCATATCTGTACACAACAAGAATCATAAAGCAGTAAACCATGAACCAGCGTCAATCAGGAAAAACCTTACATTGTACTTCACTTGCCATCACCAATAATCCCGACAAGAACAAAATCCATCATAGAAATGGTGAAAGCGAATTATATCTCTTACAACAATTTCTCGTTTAAAAATTTTAGAGATGAACTTAATGGCAGTATGGCAATCTCCACAAATACGGAGATTCTTCATGATCCGAATAGGCATCCCAGAAGGTGTATTAATCAGCCCAAAAGCAACAGCAAGCTTTTCACTGTGATAGAGGAGCATATCTTCCTTTCGCTTCTCTTCTACATCATGCATTACAAAGTTTGTGTCAGGTACATACCCTAATTCTCTCATCTTCCAAGCCAACCATTCTAGTGCAGCATTTATCTTCTCAGTTTGTGGATGTGTTCTACCTCGTGCTTCAAATATATGCAGCTTGTTTTTAACCTCTACCCAACTACAAGCTGGCTCTTTCTTCAGCCCTCGATCTTTCATCATCATTCTAACCTTGCTCATATCTTCCCACTTCCCAGCTGCAGCATAAATATTTGAAAGTAACGCATAGATGCCATTCTCTTCTGGGTCCAATTTGAAAATATGTTCAGCTGCACGCATTGCCATATCCACATTTCTATGCATTCTGCAGGCAGCAAGCAAGGCTGACCACACAGTAGCATCTGGTTCAATTGGCATCTTGTTGATAAAGTCCTCTGCTTCATTCAGGAGCCCATAACGGCCAAGAAGATCAACCATGCAAGCATAGTGGTGGGGCCCTGGTGTTAAGCCATAATCTTGACTCATAGAATCAAAGTACTTCCAGCCTTCATCAACTAAGCCAGAGCGACTACATGCTAACAGAACCTCAACAAAGGTTTTTTCATCTGGATATGTGTTGGAGCTTTTCATTTTCTCAAACAGTTGAATTGCCTCCATCCCATAGCCATGCTGAGCATATCCTGCTATCATTGCATTCCATGAAACTAAATCCTTCTCAAGCATTTTATCAAAAATCTGAATTGCATCTAGTGTCCCACACTTGGCATACATGGTAATAAGAGAATTCCCCACAAAGATATCATTTTCATAACCTATTTTGATAACTAACGACTGAATTTGTTTTCCTTCTCCAAGAAGTGCTAGGTTGGCACACGCACTAAGAACAACAGTAAAGGTGGACTGGTTTGGTCTCATGCCCTCCCATAGCATATGATTGAACAGTTTCAGGGCTTCCTCACCAGCGTCAGTCTGAGCATATCCTCCAATCATTGCAGTCCATGTGATCAAATTTCGTTCTGACATCATGTCAAATACTTTGCGTGCATCCTGAACCCTCCAACTCTGGCCACACCCTCCAACCATAGAATTCCCATATCTCA
Source organism: Wollemia nobilis (assembly GCA_028583015.1). Lineage (NCBI taxonomy): Eukaryota > Viridiplantae > Streptophyta > Pinopsida > Araucariales > Araucariaceae > Wollemia > Wollemia nobilis. Next base: position 5,374,893 of record JAQPPZ010016917.1, on the reverse strand, counting down.
TAACTTGTGTGCTCTTTTTGTCACATACTTGAGACCCCTCTTCTCTGCTCTTACATTCAGCATACATACAAATAAGGTTGCTACCCACAAATGTATCAAACTGGAACCCTGTTTTGATGCTATGAGCTTGAATTTGTTTTCCCTGTTCTAAAGCTGCTAAGCCAGCACATGCATAGAGAATACTAGAAAAAGTAAATTGGTTAGGCCTTACACCTGCTTGATGCATTTGTGAAAAAAGATTCAACGCCTCCTCTCCTTGGTCATTCTGTGCATGACCTGAAATTATTCCAGACCATGAAATCGCATTCCGCTGAGGCATTTCATTAAAAATTTGGCGGGCACTGTCTATTCTTCCATTCTGGACATATGCCGCAATCATGGCATTCCACAATCCCACAGTTTTCTGTGGCATTTTGTCAAACAATTCCTCTGCAGCTTCTAGTTTTCCACTCTGGGCATATCCTGTAATCATTGCGGCCGAAGAAACCGCATTTCGTTCAGGCATTTTGTCAAACAGATAACATGCATCCTCTAATTTTCCATGTTGTATATATCCTGCAATCATTGCTGTCCATGTAATATCATTGCGCTCTGGCATTTGATCAAGTTGATATCGAGCATCATCTATATGACCCGTTTTAGCATAGGTATTAACAAGAGCAGTCCCAACAATAACATCTTCATGGAATCCCATCTTAAGAACAAGAACATGAACATGTTTAACCTGATCCAAGGCTTCGAAACCTAAACATGCACTAAGCACACTGACAAAAGTGGACAAATCTGGTTTCATACCTACCTTATGCATTTGAGAGAATGTTTCCAAGGTTGCCTTGCTATTTCCACTGCGAACGTATCCTCCAATGATGCCGTTCCATGAGACTATGTTCCGCTTTCTCAAGCAAGAAAACAGTTGCTGTGCTTCCTTCATTCTCCCATACAGCGCATAACCTGTTAGCAACACATTCCACGAGATAACATTCTTTTGGGGCATTTTTTCAAACAGTTGGCGTGCTTCGTCTAGCTGCCCGTTCCTTGAATATGCACTCATCATAGCATTCCAGGAAGCCAAAGTCCGCTGTGGCATTCTGTCAAACATTTTCCGAGCATCTTCAATTCTGCCGTTTTGAGCATATCCTGTAATCATGGCCGTCCAAGTAACCTTATTTTTCTCAGTCATTTCGTCAAACATTTGGCGTGCATCCTGTGTTCTTCCGTTCTGAAAATACCCTGAAATTAATGCATTCCACGAGACAACATCTCGTTCAGGCATTCTGTCAAACACTTGGCGTGCTTCGTTCATTCTACCCTCCTTTGCCAATTTTGTAATGAGCACATTATTAAAGCCTTCATTCTGAAAGATATCTTGCCTACTATGTTGTAAAACTACCCTTCCGGTGAATTTCTTAGCAGCAGCAAGCGATGAATATTTCATGCAATACATCATAAGTGTTATATTTGGTTTACGCCTGCTGTGGTATTTCCATTACCTTCGAGGAATATGAAAATCTTTGATAGGTTTTAACAAAAACACGTGTGAGGTAATTTCTAAATTGTATACAGGTGCCAATCAAAAATACGCTAAATTGCCATAATATTTTCCTTTGTAAAATAGCATAGAAGCCATCAGTCGACCATCACAATAAGGGCCAGCTTTTTCTGTGTCCTCTATTAGATAAAACCCGTTGCTGGAATCGATTTCTGAGGCCAATTTTTCAATTTTTCGAATTACTTACTTGTTAAGTAACATTCAGGCAAGATCAGTCTTTAACAAAAATTTATTAGGGGAATTGTTTCCCTGAATAGTCTAAACATGTAGCAAAATGTACTTTCTCATTAAGTTACAAGCAGAGTTGTTTTAAATTGATATAAATAATTACAATTTAAAATTTAAACACACAATTTTGACAGCTTTACTTAAAAATTGTAATTTAAAAGAAAAAATCTCCCTATTTATATATGAACGAAGAGAAAAAACAGCAGTATTTTATCTTGAAATCGTATATGGGTTAGTATTACAAAAGAAAGATTTATAGCGATAAAAAAAAGATCGAGGAGAGATGCAGATGGTATAAGAAAGAGAGTAGAAACCAATCCCACGAGCTTGCCCATGCACAGACAGTAGCCCATCCGATCCCTCTGAGTGGTGCGTCAAATTGATGACGACGGTGCAACCCCTGTGCGTCCGGCGGTCCCCATCTCACGTCAGGTTACCATGTACCGAGACGGTGGAAGTCCAGGGAGCCTTCGTAGATAGTTTGAACCCTACCAGCTATGCTGGTAGTTACTATCGTAGATAGTTTGAACCCTACCAGCTATGCTGGTAGTTACTAAAAATCGTGATTGTAACCATTACTTCTATATAAAAAAAAAAAAAAAGAGTAGAAACATTAAAATGTTTTAATGTCAATGTAAAATATTTTTTTATGCAATAAAAAAATTAAAATGAAAAAATATTGAAGAAGAAGATATTAAAAGAAAATAGGTAATAATTATTTTTTAAATATATTTTGTGGGTAGAACATGTGAGAAGGAAGTAAGAAGTAAAATGTGAGTAAGTCACTAAAGGATTTAAATGAAGAAAATCTAGGTAATATGGAAGGAAAATTATTTTTCAAAATCCTTACTAGTTAGTGATAAGAGAAAGAGTGAATCTATGGCAAACCCTATCTAGGTAGTAGACACTACACTATAAATGATTATCAAGGATGAGATGATTGAACATGGTATAATGGTTCTTTACACCAAAGGGTTAATATGTTAGTTCTATGGATATTGGCCAAATTGTTTTGAGATTTAAAATTGAATCAAATGGAAGTGAGGATTGAATTCAAATTACTCTATGACTTTTCTTCCATAAGGATTTTTTACTTATTATCTTTTCCAGTTCATAAATAAGGGATAAAATAACGGATGGTGACCCTTAGTTTAGAGGTAAGGATGCATTATATTTAAGACAATGGAGTGAGAAATTTTTTATGAAGATTGAGACTATTAAAAGGCTTTTGGTGTGCATTAGACCTTTTGGATTTCGTATCAACTCATCAATAAGGAGGTTTTGAAGAATATTGGCAATACTCGAGAGAAGTTCATCCAAGAGGGACCAACTACTAAAGAGAGAAGGCATATTGTATACACTTGAATATGTATTGTTATGAATATTTTAAAACCTTTATCACAATCCATTAGGATAAATTCTAAATCAAAATAATAGGATCAACAAGTGGATTATGAAAACATTGCATTTTGATACCATAGATGTCATGAGATCGAACACATGGCAAGAGATTGCAAATTGAAAATGACGGAGAAAGAGATGGAAAATTTTAGGCATGAGGTAAACTTTAATATGAAACAAGGAGATCGTATCATAGAAGAAGTTGTGTCAAGTCAAGGATTTTCCACTCCTAAGAAAGTAGTAAGAAAAATCCCTATGCATCATCAAATGGCAAAGGCCATTATAGTTCACTTGAATCAATGACACAAGGGATGAGGAAATACAATGTGCAAGTTCAAATACAAGAGTTACAGGTGTGAAGGAAGATGAGGAGGCAAATTTTAAAGCAAATGAGATAAAGTAGGTCAAGGTTAGTCCAAGTAAAACATCTTCATTTTTCTCCAACAACATTTAGGAGCTACTCTGAAATGTTCCTAAGCTGCATCTAAAAAATTTGGGATGTCTTTTTTCTCAAACTCTTGTAGAAATTGGTCAATGTACTCATCTTTTTCTTTGATTTTTGCCTCTCCCTTCTCAATCCAGATCTATTGGGTCTTAATGATCGCCCTAGCAGCCTTCATAGGATCTTATGGCTCATAGGCCTCATATTCTTCAGATTTTGAAGAATATGTAGGCAAATCCATTACAAGTGGTGAATTTGGTTCTACATGCTCTTCAGTCCTTGCAAGTAATTTTTCCACCTGATCAGGTGATTCCAAAATAGGTGTGTCATTTGAAGTGATTTTATCTTCATCCTCTTGCACTATTAATTTTCTCCTTCTCCTTGGTCTAGATAGTTTAGGATACGTTATTTTAGTTGTTGTAGTTATGTCCTACTGGTTTCTCCTTAAAATCCTTCTCAGAGGAGGAGGTGAGGGTGGTTGTTTTTGTGCTTCAGTCTCTATTTCCCCTACCTCAATTGGCTCCTCTACAACAAATTTTATTATTTGCCTCATGGACTTTCTCAAAGGCTATGCACTTGTTTCTTTTACTCCACCAATTTGCTTTATCTTTGCAGTATTTCTTCACCTAATTGTAAATCTAGAGTCAGCTTCTTCCTCTAATGATGAATCTACTACTTTAGCCAATGACCTAATTGTTTCAAAATTGGAGGGTTCTAACTATGTATATTTCCCTACCTAAGCAATAATTTCAATAAATTTTTCGCTGAAAGTTACTTTCTTGGTCCTTGGTTGTTTTGTAGGGATACCTTTAGCTTTTCTTTTTCTTTGTGCCCTATTTTTGGCAGCTGGTGGACCATAGGGGATGAAGGAGTTTCTTCAAGTTTAGGAATAACCCTTTCATTAGTATCTTCTTCAAGGGTCCTTGCCCTATCTGCAACTATTTCTTCTACCTGCTTTGGCTACTCTTCAACAAGATTCTACTCATTCCAGGGTGCAAAGAATCTGTTGAAAATTTATAGATTTTCCCTAAAGTGATGCCTACATATCAGTTTGATGAGGCCATTCTAAGATATCCCTGGCCCTACTGGTATCATTTTTCCATATTATGCAACTCTTGATGCAAATGCAAAGTAATATTCACCCTTACCTCTAAGCACTGTGTGCCATGCCTCAGATGAGTGAGAAGTTTCATGTGATGGCTAGATAACATAGTGTATTACCCCTCACAAGTTAAATATTTAATAACCCATATTGTAATTTCATCCTAGGGTGTTTGTAAACTAACTCATTTAACTCCTTTGTAGACATTGTTATTAATTTGCATTATGGACTACACATCTCCCTCTACTAAATTTTTTTGACTACCTCAAAGAGTGTGTCTTTAATAGTTCTAGTAATTATTGTTCCTTGTAATGGAAACTTAGTGATTTGAATTTAAAATAAGGTATTTAAATTCTCATGTTATTTATGATTGCTTTGTCATTATGGGGAGTGCGGGCAAATTTGGATGCTAACCCCTCAAAATATCCATAGATGTTTTTCAAGAATGGCATTAGTCCATCTTGCTGAAAGACTCGTACCACATTAGGGTTTTTTCAAAACTTATTTAGAGTGTTTTGTTTGACTTTATTTTTTTACCCCATGCTAGTTGAAATTGATGTGCCAAAGTTTGCTACTCTTCTGCTATAATTTTTCTATAACCTCTTGTTTTTTTTATTTTTTTGGTAATGTTACTACACTCTAACGGTTTTTTGAACATCATATTATTGTAATGGAGTGCTTGAATTCTTGATTTCATAGCTCGTGTTTAGTTTCAATGGCCTCTTTAATTATGGTGATTACAGAGCTTAGGCATTGATGACTTTTACATATAGAAATCAACTCTAGAAGATGGTGCAGAGTACGTTGTGATTTGCATACATCACAAACAAGTGGTACATGGTGATTTGGTTTTGTTTCAAAACTTTAATTTTTAACACATATCAAATATGGTGGGTTGAAATATCTTTGGATTACCATGTACAAGTTAAAAAATCACTAGGCTAAGTTGGATGGTCCGATTTGGCTAACTCAAATTTACCTTGTGAAAATTGGATGCCCATGTCCTCGATCTACATGGTTTATTCTATCAAAGTATCGTAGTCACCTGGGTTCAAAGAAAGTTATGAAAATAAGTACGACAAGCACTTTGAAACATGTTGGATGATACCTATTTGATGACTGCCACATGTGTCTGGAAAATTATGCTTGAGTTTATGGTGGCCATGTGAGGTGAGTCACGTGGGATTGTTTTTTTAAATTCACAACATACACACTGGTCAAATTCAACTTTTCACATGTTTGTGCATTTTAAAATTTTCTAGTCCTCATTCAGGAGCTCTAGTCATTCTAGAGATCTGTAAAAATTTTATTTTTATACAACCAGATCTAAATTTTTTACACAACCAAGGGTAGGATAGGGTTCTCGATATTTTGAATACAATGTTTCATTTTTATTTTCCATTTTGTTAAATAATCTATTCCAAATATAAAATTATCACACATTACATGCTAAATTCTCACTGCGACTAAATGCAAGAAACATATATCTTACTGCTTTGAAAAGTTATTATACACCTTGCAAGTCATTGTTTTCAATGATTGTTAGTAATCTATCTGAAAACAAAAACATACCATGTGTGTAGTAAGTGATCTTTGTATAATGATAGATAATATCAAGAAGGTAAAACATGTCGAAAATCAATTTTCATGTAAGCCTCAATTCAATAGTGCCTTTGGAAAGGTTTTTCCTATTGAATTATTCTTTTTTTTAATATTTTCATTTTCTCTTTTCATTTTTTTCATATTTTGTCTTGATTGTGCCCATGAAGGAATTTCACAATCTCCCTCAAAATTGTGCCCATGAAGGAATTTCATAATCAAGATTATTCCTCTTTTTGTTTTCTTGGTTTTTTCTATTTTTTTTTCAAATTTTCAAGTCACTCTGAAACCGTTATGGGGGAGAGAGTCTCTTCCATCATGTGTAAATCCAACTATACAATTTATTTCAAAAAAATTTCCTTAGTTAATGGTTCATGATATATCCAAAGGTGATGTCCATTTACCACTAACTTTCTCCTTGAATCATAAATGGGAGAAAGATGAACTGCTCAATTTTCAAAAACTTCTTCGATCAGGTATGGTCTAAGATACCTAGTCTAAAATTTACTAGAAAAATATTTATAATGAGAATCAAATAATAAAGCCCAATCTCCTTGCTCAAATTTTCTTTGCTAAATGTGACTATCATGCCACATCTTTTGCTATTCTTGGATAACTTTTGTGTGATGTAATGCTTCCAACAAAATTTCATCCAATGTATTGAGTTACATAATCCTATTCATATGTAACTGTGACAATTCAATACCAATTTCCAAAGATGTGCGAAGTGTTAGTAACTCAAATTCAATAGGAAAAAGAGGTTTCTTACCATAGACTAGTTTGTAAGGTGTGAAATCCATGGTGGTTTTCCATGTTGTTTTATACACCCAAATTGCTTCTGGTAATTTGTTTAACCAATTTTTTTCTTTGTGAAGCTATTATTTTGGTTAAGATTCTTTCCAATTCCCTATTGTGACTTCAACCTGACCATTCACTTGAGGATGATAAGGTGATGATTTTATATGTTTGATTTCATAGAGTTCAATGAAAGTCTCAATAAATATTGATGCCAATTGGGGTCCATGATCTATGGTGATAGATCATGGAGCTTCAAATCTTAAAAAAATCGGGTGTAAATAAAATCAACAACCTTCTCTTCATGAGCATATTTGAAAGTACAAACCTCGGCTCATTTAGTCACATAATCAATACATACCAAGATATGTACCTTTCCTTGAGATAGTGGGTAAATGGGTCTCATAAAATCTAACCCCATTTCTCAAATGGTTCTAAAACCACTTGAGGTTGTAAAGGCATTTCATTTGTGTGTATGGTTTTTCCTATTCTTTGACATGCATCACAATATTGTATGTACTTTTTTACATCCTTGTGAAGGGATGACTAATAATAACCAATTCCTAAATTTTTTGAACTATGCTTTTAAATGAATAATGCCCTCCTGAGGGTCTATCGTGACAAGCACGAAGGATATCATACACTTCATATTTTTGAATGCATCTACATAACACATGGTCATATCCACACTTGAATAGTAGACCTTTGATCCAGTTGAAGGATGAGCTTTACCTTATTAATTGTTTCTTTTGTTTTGAGGTGAAATGAGGAGAAATTTTTCCTATTGCCAAATAGTTTCAGTATTGGAAAACCATGGTGATTGTACCAATATGGTAAACAATTTTTCATCTGGAAACGTATCCTCAACTAACTCTTATTCTCTTGTGTTATTTAGTCTTGATAGAAAATCTACTACTATATTAGCATTTCCTAGTTTGTTTACTATTATGATGTCAAACTCTTTTTTTTTTTTTTTGTGGAAAACATCCCAAAAGGGATGCCACTTTCGGGTAAGACCCAAGGAGGCAGGGGTATCCATTCCACCAAAAATGCCCAGGACTCGGACCTGGCCTACCACCTTTGACATACTCAAGGAGCAAACAAACACACAAAACCAAATTAAAAAAAGTAAATAACAACAAAAATAATAAAATAAAATAAAAAACATGCTCCTTGAGTGTGTCAAAACCAAAAGCACAACCAAACACACACAATAAGATAAAAGAAACCACAACACAAACCACATAGAAAAACACAAGAACCACATAACAAAACACAAACAAGACAAAAACAACAAAACACTACAAAGACATAACCCAAAAAAAACATGAAAAATAAACACAACCAAAACCTAAAAAATAAAATAAATAAAATAAAAATAAAAACAACCAACAACAAACAATAAAAAAAAACAAAAAACATAGAAAACACTCACACATAAAAAAATGAAATAACACAAACAAAGAGAAACCCAAGAACAAGAACAAAAAAAACACAAGAACAATAACAAAAAACATTAAAAAAAAAAAAAACAACAAAAACACAAGAACAACAAAAAACAACACAAAGAACACAAAAACAAAACAAAACAAAAGAACCCACCCACCTTAAAAAACTAAACAAAAAAAACAAAGAAGAAAAAAGAAAAAAAATGAACAAAACAATGACCTATCTAGACCAGAAGACTATTAAGGCAAGAATCAACAGAGGAAACAAAATAAAGAATAGAATGAGCTAGGGAACTAAAAAAACTGAATGAACCAAAGAGAAGCAAAAAAAAAAAAAAACAAGAAGAAACTAGGTACCTTCAAAACTGGAGCCATCCAAAGAAATGATAGAAAGAAGAGCTTCCCTAATTTGAGAAGCCCACCATATAGGAGGGTGGCCATAACAAGTAAGATCACCTTTGTCCAAAGCCCAATTAGCTAAAGCATCAACACTCTTGTTTTGATCTCCGACCACATGATTGTAATCAACTTTCAAAAATCCCATCTGGATTAACTGAATCTTCTCAATAATTCTTTTTATTCTCCAATCCACCTTATGATTCTTAGAAGGAGTCTTCAAGAGATTAATCATAAGTTGAGAGTCGGACTCAACTAACACCTTTTCCCATCCAACCTTAGTAGCCTCCTGAAGGCCTCTAAGGATACCATACCCCTCAACAAGGTTATTGGAAAGAATACCCAAATTCTCAATAAAAGTAAAAACCAGGGAGCCATCCGAAAGTCTACCAATTCCTCCCACACTGGCTTTTCCAGGGTTCCCTCTAGAGGCTCCATCAGTATTGACTTTTCCAAAATCCTTAGGAGGAGGTTGCCAATTTCTAGTCCTATCCATCTTACTAATACTCACATTCCCTTTAAGTTGGTTTCCCTTAGAAGGTTTAATCTTCAATCTTTGCATCACTTGATCCCATCTTTGGTGGGAGTTTTGGGGGTGATTAAGGAGTTGATGGACTGATTCAACTAAGTTGGCTATGGTCTTTTGCCAAATATAGTGAATATCCTTCCTATCTTGATTAAAAATTTGGTTGTTCCTTTCATTCCAAATATTCCAAAGAAGAATGGTAGAACCCATCCAAACTACTCGCCTAATAAAATGATCAACACCCTCTTGATTAGGCCAATCCCTCCAAATGCTGTTCAAAAGTGAAAAAATTGGACCACTGTAAGCCAAGTAAAGTGGCCATTCTCCTCCATAGCTCAGAGGCTAAAGTACACTCAATAAAAATATGGTTGATATTTTCTACATTCTCTTCACACATTTCACATCTAAAAGGGCCATGAAAACCACGCTTCATAAGTTGCTCACCGAGTAAGCACCCTACGATGCAATAAAATCCAATTAAAGAACCTCACCTTAGGCCGGAGCTTTTGAGCCCACAATCGAGAAAATATGTCGAAGAATGGTTGGGATTATTATGGCATAAGGTCAAATAACCTTGAGCAACTGAATACTCACCCTTAGTAGTGTTGTTCCATCCAAAACAATCTTTTTCATGGGACCAAGAGAGGGATCTCATATGAAGGATGCCTTGGATATCTTGTCTTTGCCTTTCTGGGATTTGAATAGGCCAATCCTCAATAGGGATCCAATATCTACCAACCTTTGAATTACTAGTATGGTACCGATAGTAATTAGCCACCTTTATCCAATTAGCTCGGTGAAGCTCCTCCATCCAAGGCCTCCAATCGGGAAACTGAGTTATCAAAGGCTTGTGACCATCCCAAGAATCTGTCCAAAAATTTGCATGTTGACCATTATGAATGATCCAAAATAATTTTTTCTTTATCAAATCCTCACTAGTCTTAAGAACTGCTAAAATGGGAGAACCTTTGGTAGGAAGTTGATAGCGAACAAGATCTTCAGGACTTTTGTTCTCAACATATTTAGCATGGAGATTATTGGCCCAAAGAGCATTGGGGTTATGCAACATCCTCCAATATAATTTAGCGAGCTAAAGCTTTGTTGTTATTAATTGAAGACCAGAATCCTAACCCCCTTCACTCTTAGGAAGACATAAAGTATCCCATTTCACCAAGGCCCATTTTCTTTTCTCCTTAGTACCACTCCAAAGGAAACGATGACTGATCCAAGGCCCATTTTCTTTTCTCTTTGATCCAATTCTCGAAGAACAACCTTTGGGATATTCAAAACGAAAGAAACATAAATAGGAATAGCTTGAAGGACTGATTTTACCAAGGTGATTCTACCCCTAGAAGAAAGCCACTTGTTGGTCCACTTTCCAATTTTCTTCTTGACTTTGTCCAACAACCAATTCCAATCTTTATTTTTCTGCCTTTGAATATTTATGGGAATACCTAAATAAGTGATTGGAAGAGAGGTCTTCTTATATCTTAATTTATCCAAGACCATGGATTCCTGTCTATCAGAGCAGTGAAAGAAAATAACTTTAGATTTGTCTTCATTGATCAATTGCCCAGTAGCCTTAGAAAAATAGCTAATGATTTGCTTAATATTAGAAGCTTCCTTAATCGTAGCTTTACCTAAAAGGGTAGAGTCATCCACAAATTGAAGATGAGAGATAGGTCTAGCTCCATGAGCAATGGTAACTCCCTCAAGGGTTTTGTTTTCCCTCTTTTTGGTTATAGTCCTACCCAAGCATTCAACAAGAATGATGAATAAATAAGGGGATAGCGGGTCACCTTGCCTAATACCTCTGGAAGCTGGGAAAGACCGAGAAGGCCTGCCATTGATAAGAACTAAGTAGGAAACTGAAGAGATACATCCCATAATCCAATCCATCCAATCCTTAGAGAAACCAAATTGCCTCAAAACTTTGATAAGGAAGTGCCAATCCACTCTGTCGTAAGCTTTGGATAAGTCTAACCGGATGAACATAGAAGGAGAATTTTGCATATCCATGGAATGGATGGCTTCCTGAGCAAGAACTATCTCATCTACTATTTGACGTCCTTCCACATATCCCCCTTGCTCTAGGGAAATAATCTTATGCAAAAGAGGCTTCAACCTTTTTGCCATGATTTTAGTAATGATTTTGAGAAGAACATTACATAAAGCAATAGGTCTAAAAGTTGAGATATGATCAACCTCTTGAGCTTTTGGAACAAGAGTAATATAAGTTTTATTGATAACCTTCAAAATTTCTTTGGATTTCCTGGCTTCTTCCACCACCTCTAATAAATCAACATGAAGGATATCCCAGAACTCTTGGTAGAACTCAATAGGAAAACCATCCGGACCTGGGGTTTTCCCTTTTTGCATTTTAAAAACTACTTGTTGAAGCTCATTGATAGTAACAGGAGCAGTCAAAATAGAGTTCTCCTCAGAAGTGATAAGAGAAGGGATTGCTTGAAGAACATTTTGTTGTGAAGCTAAGTCAAGAGGAGTAGCAACAAAAATATTGGAAAAGTAATCAACAACAATAGAGTTCATGCCATCCCAAGTATAAACAACATCTCCAGAATCTGATTTTAAGGAAGAAATAAAGTTGTGAGATCTTTGAGCTAGAAGAGATTTGTGGAAGAAATTTGTGGAAGAAATTTGTGTTTCGATCTCCTTCTTTGAGCCATTGAATTCTAGATTTTTGCTTCCATAAGATTTCTTCTCTTTTTTCCCATTCCTCTAACTGAGTTGTGAGTTTAATTTCATCTGCACTTCTCTTCTCTGTGAGGCCATCTAAACGTATTTTCTTATTCAAATTTTCAAGATGAGCAATAACTTCATGTTTTTTTTTATGAACATCCCCAAACTCTTTCCAGTTCCAAGTCTTGATTTTGGATTTAATGTATTGCAGTATTTTGGCAAAACAGAACATCTTAGTCCCATGCCTAGGTTTACCTTCCTTCCTTCCACCATTGTTGCACATGAGGTCTGAAGGAAATGTCTCTAAGCCACATTAATTGAAAATGAAAAGGAGAGAAACTCACATTGGTTTTCCACATTTCCACCATGACTGGCCAATGATCCGAACCAACATTATTGAGGTCTTCCTTGAGGAATGTGACCATGGATTAAGAAATTTTCAGAGAGCAAAAACCTATCCAATCTCTCCATTATACAAGCTAAGCCTTGCCTTCGTTAGACCAAGTCATAAGGCCATTATCTCGGTTGGATATCCACAAGATGGAGGTTTGCAATATATTCGCTCATGAGGTCGGTGCTTTTGTCCAAATTTCTATTTCCCCCCTTTTCTCATCCAGAGAGAGGATGGTATTGAAATCTCCTCCGATCAAGATCCAAGCTTTAGGAAAATGAGAGATAATATGAGTAATATCCTTCCACTGTCTTCTTTTTTCCTCCAAAGAAGTCGGGGCATAAACAATGAATGCAGAGCATAATTTGGTTGGAATGTCTACTTTGAATAGCTATAGCCAACAAACCCCAACCGCCAACCATATGGTGAATAACTACCTCTTTTGGGTCCCAAAGACAAGCAATGCCACCCGAAGTCCCTTGGGAACCGAGGGAAACCACTTTTCCAGTGGCCAAATTTTACTCGGCAATTAAGTCCATATCCTCCATTGACATCTTTGTTTCTTGAAGGAAAACAAGATGTGGATGATTTATCTGAATCATTCTTCTAATTTCATTTTGTTTTGAAAGACTCCCTTTGAGTCCTCTAATATTCCAAGTGATGATCTTCATTAATACCAGGGCTAAAAATGTTGGGAAGGGCATTAATCTTACCTTCATCTACAAGATTTTCACCTTCTTTTACCATATGATATTGATTGGTCTTGCGACCTACTTTTTGATTAGAATCCATCTTCAATTTTTTTTTCCTCGTTTCTTGACTTATTCCAATTGAATCTGAGATGGCTTCTAACCTTGAAGAATGCTCATACACGACCAAAATTTTACTAGATGGTTCAATGGAGTCTATATTGGGACCTGCATTATTTGAAGTTTTGACATTTGAAATATTGTTTTTCTTGTGTAAATTTTCTCCTTTTTTTTTTGTTGAAAACCTTTGATTTGTTGGTTTGTCTCTAAGTTCTTTCCTTCATATTTAAATTGTGTTTCTAAGATTTCAGTTTCCATTATTTCATCTTCCTCACTTGGGACATCATTTGTGGAAAGGATTTCAAACATATTAGCAAATGACTTTGATTGATCCTTCATAACTGGTTTTTTTTAGTGTTCTTCTTCTTAGGTATTTGGAAACCCGTCGAGTTTATATCTTCTTTCTTTTGATCAGGAATTTTATTTGGGAAAGCATCGGCCAAATGACCATATTCATGGCAAATTCTACAACGAAAAGGAATATTCTCATAGTCCACTACTTGCTCCCAAGTGTCTTCCCCAAATTGTAATGTGATATTTTTAGGTAGGGGTTTGTCAAAATCCATTAAAACACAAATTCGAGCATAAATAATATGTTCAAAATTTTGAGTACAATCAGTAGTCATCATAAAAGTTCCTAAAGAGTTTCCAATTGAAGAAAAAATAGTAGGATTCCAAAATTCAATAGGGAGGCCAAAGAGTCTAACCCACATAGGAGCTATAGAAGGTATCTCTTCTTCGGCTTTAAATTTAGTATGCCAGGGCTTCATGAAAAGCCCTGCCCTTCCAAAAAACTAAGGACCCCCTTGAAAAGTTTTCTCTCTATCTTCATTATTAGCAAATAAAACAAGAAAATAACCATTTGGATAAATAGAGATTTGTAACTCACCTTTAGTTTTCCAGCTTTTTGGTGCCCAGACTTTGAAAGCAGATAGACTCGGACGAAAACCCACGAACCGATAAATTAGTCCTCTTTTTTCCAAATCTTCAATGCCAATCTGAATGTTACCCATATCAAGCTTAACAATAGGAGTTCCATCAGCTGCTTTAAGACATCCTAACTCCGTTTTCCTGGGATCAATATTAGGCATTCTTAGAGGTTTATGAGAAGCCCTAATATTGATATTAGCATTGGGCTGAGGCTGTCCACCACGAAGGGCATCCCTAAAATTCATTTTTGGGACTGAGTCTTCAAAATTCTTACCCTTGATAGGGGTTTTCATAGTAGAATTATTTTGTGGGTGCACCTTAGCACCAGATTCACTTGAGATATGAGCCATTTTTTGATCAAATGCTTGAAACTTATTTCGTGGTCTCTTTAATCCTTGCCCTAGATGCCGTGGAAAGGTATGGTTTTCACTTTTCTTTTGTGCAAAAAATTGGAAGCCGTTATCACTCAAGTTGACAATATGATCTGTTGAAAGACAAATTTCTAACCCATCTTGTATCCCCTGCAACATTTCTTGCTAAAATATTGAGCATAAACCACAAAAATATTGGCCGCTAGGGCCCGAAGGCCCTAAAAACCAACCTCTGGAGCTGCTTGCACTCAACCTAGATGAAACCCTCGCATAGATGCTTGCCAAATATATCGTTCACACATAGGGATGCGCTAGGATCTGTGTTGCTCCAAATGATATGAAAATTGGTGGAGATGTTCTAGGGTTTTTCAGGCATCTACCCTCAAAATTTCATCTCCACCTAACATAAATTTTGGGTATATTTTTCTATCCATCTATTTTTTTAAAACTGATGTCAAACTCTTGTAATAGTAACAACCAACGAATTATTCTCGCACAAACCATTGGTTTTTTCATCAAGTATTTAATAGTTGAATGATCAATATGGACAAACACTTGATAACTAGTGATGTAATGATGGAATTTATTAATGGCATATACTACCACTAAAACTTCCTTTTTAGTAGTAGTATATATTTTTTTTGCTCCATTAAGGTTTTTGCTTATGTAGTAGATAGCATAATTCTCCTCATTTTCTATCTGCCCTAATGTTGCTCCAATTGTAGTATTGGATGCATAAATTTGGATATCGAATGGTAGTTTCCAATTTGGACCTCGTAACATAGGTGGACTGGTTAATTTCTTTTTTAAAGCATCAAAATATTCTTAGCATTTTTTTGTCTGATTAAATTTAGAATCTTTTGTTAACAATTCAAACATAGGATTTGTACGAAGAGAAACGTCTTCCCTTGGATCCCAATAGCCGTATTAACACATAAACCAATTTTAATCACAATTATTTCAACAATACATTAACAGCATAGAAGTGAGCAGATAAGAATAAAAACAAACGGAAGCCACTTGAGGTGGGCTCTCCCTCGCCGTGAAGGCAGTGTGCAAATAGCGCAGATGAAAGGAATATTTGAAAAAATGATAGATGATTAATTCATAACTCAACCTAGCCTAAATAATGAAATCAAGTAAATCAGTTGGAACTAACATAGTCGGCTATGTTAGGGTTGTAGCATGACTCCCCTCCTCGAAAAGCTTTGTCCTCAAAGCTGGAAATGATTAGAAAATACTTTCAGATTCCCAAGTTGCATCTTCTTCAGGTAAATCCTGCCACTTGATGAGAAATTCTTGGATGTGACGAGATCTGAGTCTGCGTGATCTGGTTTGGAGCACTTCTTCTGGTTGTAGATGGATACACCCTTCTTCATCCAGCACTGGTAATTCTGACTGAGAGTGTACCTTCTGGCCAATCACCTTTTTGAGACAGGAGACATGAAATACTGGGTGTATGCGAGAGGATTGGGGTAACTCGAGTTGATATGCTACCTCACCAATGCGACGCATAACTTTATAAGGACCATAGAATCGTGGTGACAGCTTCTGACTGGATTTGAGCTTTAATGATAGTTGTTTGTAGGGCTGCAGACGTAGGAACACCATATCACCAATATTGAATGTCCGTTCTGAACGATGCTTGTCTTGTTGCTGCTTCATACGATTCTGTGCTTGTACCAAATTATCCTTCAAGATAGTGAACATTGCTTGTCGCTTTTGTAACCAATCATCGACTTGAGCCACTTTGGAAGATCTCGGTACATAATCGGCAATTGTTGGTGGCTTTGTTCCATATAATGCTTCAAAAGGAGACATCTTAGTGGAAGAATGATAAGAAGTATTGTACCACCATTCCGCCAATGACAACCATTGACTCCATTGATATTGTTTATCCTGAACAAAACATCTTAGGTAGGTACCCAAACATTTGTTAACTACCTCCGTTTGACCATCTTTTTGTGGATGGTATGCAGAAGACATATTTAATTTGGTACCACTAAGTCGAAATAATTCTCTCCAAAAATTGTTGGTAAATATGGGATCACGATCACTTACAATATTTTTGGGCATTCCATGTAGTTTAAATATTGAATCCATAAATACCTTGGCCACTTTGCTTGCTGAAAATGGATGTTGTAAAGCCTGAAAATGAGCATATTTGGAAAGGCGATCAACTACTACGAAAATTACTGTTTTTCCTTCTGACTTAGGAAGACCTTCAATAAAATCCATGGAAATATGTTCCCACTGGCGATCCGGGATAGGCAACGGTTGAAGTAATCCTGGTGATTTGATTGTTTCCCCCTTATTGCGTTGGCACACTTCACATTCAGCTACCCATTGCTTAACCTCTACCTTTAATCCTTTCCAACAAAAGGATTGTTTAACCCGCATGTAGGTTTTCAAAAACCCGAAATGTCCTGCTGAAGGAGAAGCATGTGACTCTTCTAGAATCTGTACTTTGATTGGTGAATTATGAGGGATGTAAATACGATTCTTCTTACGTAATATTTGGCCCTCATATTCGAAAAAAGGGTACGTAGAGGACCCCCTAGATAATTCTTGAATTATTTGAGTTGTTTCACTATTGGACAACCATTCTTCTTGTAACTGAGATACCCATTGCGAACATGGTCCTGAAATGGCATTAATAACTACTTCATCTTCGTATTTTCTAGATAATGCATCCACAGCCACATTTTCTTTACCTTTCTTATATTCAATCACAAAATCATATCCCAATAATTTTGTCAACCATTTATTTTGTTCGGGATAAGAAAACCTTTGTTCTAAAAAATGCTTGAGACTATTGTGATCGGTTTTAATAATAAAATGACTATTGATTAAGTAATGCCTCCATTTTTCCACTGCATGTAAAATAGCCAACATTTCTTTTTCATATGTGGATTTACCCAAATTTTTCCCTGATAGTTGTTTACTTTCAAATGCCAAGGGATGACCCTCCTGCATTAGTACTGCACCGATACCTGTTCCTGAAGCATCACATTCAATGACAAATGGTTTTTGAAAATCTGGAGTAGCCAAAATTGGAGTAGTACACATGGCATCCTTGAGAGCCTCGAAAGCTTTAGTAGCTACTCCTGACCATTGAAAAGCATCTTTCTTGGTGAGGGCCATGAGAGGACCCACAATTTTACCATAGTCACGCACAAATTTATGGTAATATCCCGTGAGACCCAAAAAACCATGAAGTTTTTTGATGGTTTTAGGCAAGGGCCAATCTTGTATTGCCTTAATCTTATTGGGATCTACCTTAACACCTTCGTGAGATACTATATGACCTAGGTACTCCACTTCATGAACACCAAAGGAGCATTTAGATCTTTTGACAAATAACTTTTCTCTGCGGAGGATATGGAGAACTCTGTCCACATGTACTAAATGATCTTTCCATGATTTGCTATAGATGAGTATGTCATCAAAGAAGACTAGAACAAATTTTCGTAGGAATGGACGAAACACTTGGTTCATGAGACTTTGGAATGTAGATGGTG
Source organism: Wollemia nobilis (assembly GCA_028583015.1). Classification (NCBI taxonomy): domain Eukaryota; kingdom Viridiplantae; phylum Streptophyta; class Pinopsida; order Araucariales; family Araucariaceae; genus Wollemia; species Wollemia nobilis. The sequence goes on along the minus strand of JAQPPZ010016917.1, from coordinate 5,356,685 downwards.
CATTAGTGAGACCAAAAGGCATGACCATAAATTCATAATGACCTTCATGAGTTTGAAAGGTTGTTTTGGGAATATCCTCGTCCCTAACTCGGATTTGGTGGAACCCTAAACGTAAGTCCAATTTGGTGAAGAATTTGGCACCATGTAGCTCATCTAGTAAATCATCAATGACAGGAATAGGAAACTTATCTTTGATTGTGATTTTATTGAGAGGACGAAAATCTGGACACATACGCCAAGAATTGTCTTTTCGACGAGCTAATACGATAGGTGAAGAATAAGGACTAGTACTATGATAGATGACACCCTGGTCTAATAGTTCTTGGACAATCTTCTCAATTTCTATTTTTTGGGGTTGGGGATATCGATAAGGACGACCATTGGGTGGAAGACTACCAGGCACTAGATGTATGGCATGGTCATGAGATATTTTGGGGGGTAGGCCTTTGGGTTCTTGAAAAACCTCCTCATAGTTAGAGACAATGTTTTGGAGATCTTCCTCTTTGATTGCTGGCATAGTTTGCTCTAATTTTTCTATGCAATTGATTTGGGCTATGAATCCCCCACCATCTCTTCTTAACAACTTTTCCATGCTATGTGAACTTACAATTTTTGATGGAGGTGTGGGTAGTCCTTGAAGATGGATGGTCCTCCCATTGGCTTGCCATTCCACAAAGTGATGTTTGTGATTAAAACCCATGGTGGTTTCTAATTGTTCCATCCATGCAACACCTAAAATAACTTTTGAATTTCCTAATTCCATAACAAAAAGAGGACCTTGCCAAGTATACGTACCCATTTGTAGTGAAATTGAAGATGTCTTACCGAGACATTGAGAAACTTCCTTGCTTGTCGTTCTGACTTGAAATCGATCTTGATTAGAAGAGTATACATGCAGACCTAGTGTCCTTGCAAGTCTTGCATCAATGAAGTTGTGGGTACTTCCGAAGTCAATTAGTACCATCACCCGCTGCTTTCGAATGAAACCTGCCACCTTGATTGTATGGTGAGAAGATAACCCCATAAGAGCATGTACTAAAATAGTCATGGTATCCTCCTCAGCAACCACTTCATCTTGTGTATTTTGGTCCTCAATTGGGAGATCCTCAGGTGCGTCGTACTCCTCTATTTCATCTACCTGGTCGGCATATTCCATTTGAAAATTTTGTCGTGGTGTACATGCTTGATCTTTTTGGTGTTGACTGCGACATTTGTAACAGAAGTATCATGACGGTTGATCATTTCTGTGAAAAGAGTTGGTGCAGAATGGAGGTCGACCATATGAATCACGTCGTGTAGATGAGCCTATGTTTGCCTTGGTTTCCGCTAAGTCAGCAATCCTTATACACTCATCCAGCTTGGATGGGTTTTGTAGGTCTACCTCAACTTTAATATGCGCTTTTAATCCATTTTGAAAAGCTGCTACTACCACGTCTTGTGGTAGGTTTTCTGCATAGGAAAGCATACTGGTGAATTCAAAAATGTAGGACCCTACTGATCCCGTTTGCTTGAGTGACAACAATCGTACTGTGTATGAACCCATGGGACCCTTATCGAATCTGTGAAGAAAGGATCTTTTGAAAGTATCCCAATATAATGCATCTTGGGGCTCCTCATGTTTATACCAAGTAAACCATTGATAAGCTTCGGTACCAAATTTGGTTGTTGTAAAAGGAACCTTCTCTTTGTCCAAAAATTTATAAAAGTCTAAGATGCCCTCCATTTTTGCAATCCAACCATGTGGATCTTGGCCTTCAAAGGTAGGCATATCAATGCGTGGATGATTGACTCCATTTGGACCTCTTGGTTGGGAGTGGGCATTATTTCTATCTTGTTCCTCGTTACTTCTTTGTCTCTGGTTGTTATTGTGATAGGATCTATTAAACCCTCTTTGTTGCTCCATATTTTCCTCATTACCCCTATCCTCAATATTTTGGTGACCATTGTGGGTCAAGGAATGACTATTTTGACCTCTATGGTGTGTGTAATCGTCGTTGTAGACATCCGTACTCCAGTGATTGGAACTAGAAGGATTTGGTTGAGGTGGTTTCTGAGAGGCATTGAAACTTTCAGTCATCCTCTAAAGATTTACTATTAACTCTTTTAATACTTCATCTGTGATGGTTGGATGAGTACTTTCTATTTGGGTGACATTCTCATGTGTGGAATCTGGCGAAGAATTGGATGCCATTGAGCTGACCCTTGGATGACCCGGATTAAAACTACCAATTCCAGATGGCGAAGGAGAATTTTTTGTACCTTGGCTTCGACGAGCTCTCCTTGCATTGTTGTTGGGAGTTTCCACGCTAATTAATCGTCCGTCAGATCCTTTGATCCAACTTATGTTCATGCACTGTCAAAATTTCCTACTTATGAGCTTCAAATTGCAGCAAAAATTTGGTAAATTATGCCAAAAAGTTGTTTGTTGTCCGCTTCAACTGTCGCTCCAACTGCGATGCGGATTTGAATGTTTTGTTTGACTCCCTCCTTTACAACAAATTTGGACAATTCTTGACAACTTTCTTGACACTATAGCAACTTTTGACAATTTTAGACGATTCTTGACAACTTTCTTGACCAAGACCCGATATTGACACGATATCGACCAGAGAGATAATGACCCTACAACCCAAACTAGGACACGTGGACAGGACGTGAACACTACAGCGAAGACGACAGCCAGAAAAGACAGTGAAGATGACCATTGGACTATGGACAGGAAAGGACAATATGGATACAAGACACGACAGCGAATGACATGACAGTGATGATAGGGATTGACAACAACACAACAACCGAACAACACAACAACTGAAAGACGACACTCGAAACTAGACCTAAATAATGACACGATGAGGAAGCCAACTAACGAGGACACGACATGGAAAAAATTCAATGAATAACAACTCAACACATGACAAACACAACGAGGAGGACCATGAGACTCGAGATAGACGAAAAGCAAGACAGCGACTCGAGACCCAAAATTAGCACAGAACACGTGGAACGTGACACAACCGGCGAACCAACGGCGATGCGCGAGAGAAGCCAAGAGTGTGACCGAAGTCACATTTCAATAGACATGAATCGCGTCTTTTAAATTACTCTGTTGCCCCCCCACAACTAATGTGGGATAATTCCCTGTCAAAAGAAAAAAAAATATAAAAATAAAAATAAAAAATTAGAAATTTGACGCGAACCTTAGGTTTTCTTAAAAATTGGTTTTAATAAAACATGTTGATTGGTGCACGATCCCCAAGCTTCAACTGCACAGTATTTTCGATCTACGATGAGTTTGGACGCAAAAGAAGATTCAAATCTTCAAGGTGGATGTTGTACACGATCTGCCTGTACTAAAAATGACTGTGGCATACATAGTTGCTGCGTTTGTGGTGCAGCTGGGAGTAACAGGTGTTACTCTTCGACTGGGAGTAACAGGTGTGAATCTGTGCCCGGAGTGAGTTGGAACAGCGGAAGGACTATCGTCAAGAACGACTAGGTGATACCACTTGAAGAGAAACATCTTCCCTTGGATCCCAATAGCCGTATTAACACATAAACCAATTTTAATCACAATTATTTCAACAATACATTAATAGCATAGAAGCGAGCGGTTAAGAATAAAAATAAATGGAAGCCACTTGAGGTGGGTTCTCCCTCACCATGAAGGCAGTGTGCGAATAGCGCAGATGAAAGGAATATTAAAAAATGATAGATGATTAATTCAATAACTCAACCCTAGCCTAAATAATGAAAATAATTAAATCAATTGGAACTAACATAGTCGACTATGTTAGGATTGTAGCATTGTAAATGTACTAAACTCTTGAATGAATCATTGATAAAAGCCAATGTGTCCTAAGAAACTCTTGACATCAATTTGGGTTTGTCGAGATGAAAGGTTCTTAATGATTTCTAATTTCTTAGGATTAACCTTGATTCCATCAGAATAAATGTGATGACCAAGAATAATTCCCTCTTCCATCATCATAAAATACTTATCAAGGTTTAAGAACAAATGATAAGTTTCACAATGAGTTAAGATCTTATCAAGATGTTCTAAGGTGAAGTCAAAGGTTTCCCCACAAACTGTGAAATCATCCATATAAATTTCTACACTTTTGGTGGTCAAATAAAAAAAAATAGCCAAAAAAATTCATTGAAAAGTTTATAGGGAATTACAAAGACCGAAGGGTAAGACCCTATAAGCAAAATTTCCCTATGGGAAAGTAAAATTTTTCTCCTAGTCTTCAGGTGCAACTTGTATTTGATTATACCCACTAAAGCCATCAAGAAAGCAAAAATACTTCTTTCCTGTGAGTGTGTCTAACGCTTGATCAATGAATAGTAATGGAAAATGATCCTTATGTGTGACTCTATTTAGTTCTCAATAATCTACACACACTCTCATTTCCCATTTTTCTTTGGTATAATAACCAATGGATAGACCCATTGACTATCATAAATTGGCTATATGAATCCAACCTCTAAGAGTTTTTATTTCTTCTTTAACAATATCTTTTAGAGCAGGATTCAGTCATCTTTGAGGTTGTCAAATGGGTTTAACATATTTAGTAAATATCCTATGGGTATATACATCAAGATGAATTCCCATCATATCTTTGTATTCCCAAGATAAGGCATTGACATGTCTTCAAAACAACAAACAATTTTGCTTCTTGTTCATCGGTTAACTAGCTATTGATGTTTAAGAATTTTATTGGTTGTATCTCAATTTATTTTTTTCTTGGATGAACAAAATTAAATCCTTCATATTTTATTACTAAGGATTTAGGTGAGCAATGGTGTGGTAGAAGACAGTGAAATATTCGTATATCAGTATCGATTGTAATTCATGTTGGGATCAATATCTAAAATGGGATAATGAAGGGAGGATAAAAGATGATGATGTCACTCATGTGGAAATTTGAAGGGAATTTTTTATAATGGAATGGGTGTCATTTGTTCAGATGTTTGACCCTCATAATTCCATAACAAGTGATGAATAGTGATTGGTTCATCCTCAAGTCCTGATTCATGCATTGTATTTACCAAAATGGTTTCATCTTCAAATGCCTCTATTTCATGTGAATCTATCCCTTCTATACGTTCTTTCACTATTGTAGTATAAAAATGGTTTCTTCATGTTCCTCATTAGAACCAGGAAACCATAATCAACCTAAAAATTTTACTGAAGGCTTCATAGGAGGGTACAAATAAATTTTCTTTTAATCTATTCCACTAGAAATGTTTATTTCCCCTGAACTACAATCAATGAAAGTGGTTGTTGTAGCAAGCCAAGGCCTTCCCAAGATAGTTGGATAATGATTCACAAAATTGCAAGGTTGTAATATCAGAAAGTCAACAGGATATTCCCATGAGGAGACCATTATAGAAATATCTTCTATGATTCCTTTTGGTTTTGCAATGGATCTGTTAGCCATTTCTAAGATAGTAGATGTAGGATTTGAATTATCCAATTGTAATATCTGCATCGTGTCTTTCATCATAACAATAATGGCTGCTCTAAGATCAATTAGAACATTAGAAATTTGCATGGATCAAATGGTTATTGTGATGACTGGACTTCCTGGATCACCATATTTTTGTGGAATAAGTTTTCCAAAACGCAAGCCAACCAATTTTCATCTACCTATACCGTTTTGGGAAAGGATTGCTTCCTCTTCCTAACTTTTTCATGCAAAGGTCTTGAATAATTTTATTGATTAAAGACACATCCTTGATTACCTATAATAAAGGAAGTAAAATGTTCAAACATTTAAGTTCCTTTACTAAATTTGATTCAAAGGTAATTTTAGATTCTTTAAACCGTTCAGGATATGGTATATTTTTTGAAGAAGGTAAAATTTCTTTTGGAAAGTCTTCCTCTTTTTCTTTTCCTTTATCCAAAGTTGATTTTTGTGGTTGTGGACTAAAGTATTAATGTTTCTCTTCATTGATTTTCATTTCTTTAATAATAGGATCAGGAAGTGTCTTTATCAAACATAGCTTAATATTTCTATAATAGATTATATTTATTGTGGTATTTTCATCATATTCATATGCATAGATAGGAGCTACCTATCTTGTATTATTAGGATTGGCCACAGGTTGGGCTGAAAGTGGTGGTTGCTTTACCTATTGTTGTTCTTGTTGTTGTATCCCTTGAGGAAAATTCTAAGTAGGACTAGGCAATACATTTTGTGTTTGACCTTGGTATCTTCATTATCCCTAGTATGATGGATATTATTGTCCCCAATTTTTTACATAATATTGGGCTTGCATCCAAGGTGAATTAGGTTGATTCCATTGTGGATTTGTCCACCTAGATTGTGACCAATATTGAGAAGATGTTCATGGAGGTTGACTCCAAGACTGTTGTGGTGGTTATAAGTAACATCATGACATATTCCAATGATTTTATCCCTAATTTGTGGGAAAACATGGGGTATTTTGATATTGTGAAAATTTCCCCCCTTGTCTTTGCCCAAAAAAGTTGAGTTCTTCTATTTGTGTTTCCAAAATATTTTTGAGTCTTGGAAGTAGATGACATTGGTTAGTGATATGTCCTTTTGAAAAAATGCTACAAATAGTAGATATAGAGGTTTTGTTTAAAGGACAATCTTGAAGAGCATGTTTTTTTTTGCATCTTGAAAAATAAATAGCTAGGGGTTCTGTAGATTTGGATTTTTCTTTCATTTACCCTAATGTAGTATTAAGACGTACCAAGAAGTCAGTTTTCAAATTGCCAAAATTCTTCCATGATCTCTTTCAAATCACTACCATTATTACTTCGCTTTCTTATTCTTTGTCTTGTGCGAGAGTAATTTCTACATAATTATAAAATTTCGTCAATGTCAAGGGTGCTCACATCTCCCTTGCCCATTAAATATAGAACTTCTATGGAATCATCTTGTAACCCTCTTAATAATATGGCCTTACATATTTCTGGTTCAATAGGCCCACATCTCTTTTGTACAAAAGTAAACCTATCCAAGTAATCCTCCAGATTTTCATCTTCTTCTTGTTTGATTCTAAAAAAATCATCCTTTCTATTTTCATCCAACAATATTCCTGGTATTTATTCAAATATACTTCCTCTATTTCTTCCTAGGTTTGGATTGATTCAGGTGCTAAGCTTATAAACCAGCGCAAAGCTGAGTCTTTGAGTGTGGAAGGAATTTTTTTTAGCTTTTGGTTGTCATTTGTGTAATCATATGTCTAGCACACAAACTTAAATTCAAACAAGGATTTATTAGGATATTCAGATACAACTCCCCTAAAGTTTGGTTGCACCAAAGGTGAAATTTTTTTCATTGGAGAGTTTTATGTAGGATCTAATCGAATAGAGTATTTGAAAGTCCTAGCAAGAGTAGGATTGTTCACTTGATTATGAACATTACTTCTCCTATCCAGGTTCCCTTGTATTTCTACCATTATGTCTTCAACAAAACCTAGTATAGATTCATTTAAAATACCTTGAATTCAAGGATATATCAGGAGTGGGTGAGGAGGTACTAACAATTTTCTCCTCTTGTATTTCTCTCTTAGGATATACACTTCCTGATGATGATGATGATGGTTCTTGTTTAACAATTTTAGGAATTTTAAATGTAGGTAATTCACCACCTTGGAATGAATATAGTCTACTTGTGGTAGGTAAAGGGGTCTTAATAAATCATCATTTTTTATCCCATAACCTATTCATTCATTTTGTGTTTGTGTTTCTAATTTTCTGAAGTGCAACTATCAGTTTTACAACTATGTTTCATGCAAATTGTTATATTCAAGATTTTACTCTAAATTTAACAACTTAGCATAATAAACAATTGTTTAACTATATTTTTCCCTAACAACACCTATGTTCCCTAGGAACGGTGGTAAAAATGATGAGTGTCATTATTGTCATATTTAATTTTAAGGTTTGTCAAATCTAGGGTGGTGTCCAAGGTTGTCTACAATAGAGGAGTTTGGCAAGTTATACAGTTTAGTCATTAGTTCACAGGATTTATTTAGTGAAATAAACTTTTATCAGGTCTTTCAAATGTTGCACTATTCCTAATTCATAGAAATGAAACACATTTAACTTGCAGAATTGAAATTGCTTCAAAATTGTAAAATTGACACTTAATCTAAATTTGTAGAATTGAAATTGCTGAAGGAACTAATTTACACTTTCTAATTAAAATAACATGAAAGGGAAATGCTAATTATAATCCAACTAAGTTTAACCATGTTGAAATTGAAACTTCTAAAACTGTTAGAAAAGTTATTGCAAAAAATTGTTAGAAAAGTTACTGCAAAAACTATTAGAAAAGTTGCTAAAATCGATACTCAAAAATATAGGAAATAAATGCACATAAAAATAAGGTTTAGCTAGATACAAATCCACACACACATATCACACTTTAAAACATAAGAAAAATCATGCTAAAACAAAAGAAAATGCCATTTTACAATATTTAAGCAAGAAATTTGACAAAAATTGTAGAAATAAAAAACTATCAATTTTTTTTTTAAAAATGCTTCCTTCCTCCAGCCTTGAGAGTGGTCCCTTGATCCTTGGTCTAGAAGAAGGTGTAATAACTCAAAAATATAAATTCTAAACACTTAATCACTCACAAATCAACTCATTTGAATAATACTACACTTTTTATTAAATTGTTGTTTCAAACTACAACTTTCTCAACTTCACGTTATTTCCTATTTTATGAATATCTATCTCAACCAATGGGTGAGTGGTCCTATTTATGCTATTTATTAAATCCATATTTGCAACTAAAAAATCAAATAATGTGTTTTCCATGCTTGATTTTTTATTTTATTGCAACAGACTTAGTCTATTTTAGGATAAAATCTGTTGCAACAGTCATTCGTGCACCTATTCATGACTTCAATCCAATGGGAATAAGCTAAGAATGGATTAAAATAAAATTTTACACCTTTCCTCACACTAACCTCTCTTATTCCTTGAAAAATGGATGTGATATTCACTTTTCTATTGAAATTGACTATTTTTACCTATCATTCCAAAGCAGCTCTATAATTTATGTCGAATCATTGTTATGTCTCATTGCTGTCAATTAGACCATGTGGAGGAAATTCTAGGTGTATGATAGGTCCTTCCTTATCTCCTTGAACATGTTCCAACTGGTTGCACTCACTGCTTTTGAATTTTCCCATGCCCTCCTTTAATGTTGTAGGTGGCTGCCATATGTATGTTGTGTACAATTATCATGCCCTGTTTCACAGTAGAGTGGCTGATTTGGAAACACAACACCTTTACAACTCGTTTTAGGATGGGAAAACATTCAAAACACTTCAAAAAATCATAAGTTACAAACACTTTTATTTTCTACCAATTTCACTATGCTATTTTACTACTAAAATCATGCAAACATAGGACATAAAATGCAAAAAATAGTCAAAACAGGGGTATAGTATTTCAAAAAACTTAATCATGCAAACATCAACACATAATGTATTTCAATAAAATATTTGGCATAGAATTATATTATATATTATCATATGGAAGTTTTCATATGTCAAAATTGCAACAAAAATGAGGTATTAATTGGCCTCATCAACAAGTTACATAGATTAGATTGAGGACTTCTTAGAAAATTTTCTATATTTTTAGATGTTTCTATATTTGTAGTAGATTTTCAAAAGACCAAATGGGGTGAGGCATATTATCAATAATAGTAGGATTATTTAATGCTTGGATAGGTTCTTTTCCTTTATATCTCTTTTCTTTTTCTTTCATAGAAGGTTATTTCTTTTTGTATTGAGATGCACTCCTAGTAATAACATCAATGTGTCATTTAAAGGAAGAAATTGTTTCTCTTTGCACCTCTAAACTATTGATATAATGAGCCATATTTGGTTGACTATAAATATATTCTCTATTTGGGCTAGGTTGAGCAAATATTTGTTTAACTTGAGAGGCATTTTGAGAATTTCTAGGTCCAATATTTTGATTTTGGGGGTAATTTCCATTTTTATTTTGATAATTTTGATCCCCAGCCTGTTTGCCTTGATTAAAATTGTATCCTTGATATTGATAATTGTGATGGCCACCCTGATTAAACCCATGACCCTACTTTTGTTTTTGATTAGGAGATTTTTGCTCATGGTTAGGGAATAGAATTTTGTAGATTCCTTAATTTTGATTACAAGGATGGTCAAACCTTTTCTAAAAACTTTTTTCTTTTCATGAAATAGACTAATCCTATCATTCTTGGCTTGATCAATATTGAAGCTAGGACCAAAAGCTTCCTTAAGGAAAAAATTTCATAGGTTTTTACAAGTGGAAAAGTTATGACCATAGGTTCCATGTAAAAAATAAAACTTGTTATGGTCATGCCATACATACACATGAAATCTATCATTGATATGATAGTTTTTAAGCTTAGGAAATAAATATATCTTGAGAATATCTTCATGTGTCCATTGAGGCTTCATATTCTTAGGTTTTGGACCACCTCTAGATTTTGTTAACACATACAAGGGAGATCCAGCTATCTCTTATTCATAAGAGGTATCTTAGATAGTTACATTACAAACCCCATTCCCTATAGCATTTTTATTAGGTTTTTAGGTTTTAAGGATTTTTGGACTTCTTTTTTTTCCTAGTGTTCAAGTATTTTAATTGTAAGTAAATAAGATAATCCAAATAATGAAAGACAAACAAGAAATGTGCAAATAAATGAGCTTTGTATTAAAATTTTATGGAGCCTTGGTCTTCTTTTTTTACAACAATGATATGCCCAAAATTGTAGGGGTTTGATTACAATAAGAAGCTTTTTGCGTGCTTTGTCAAACTATAATGGGAACAAAGGGTGGAAAATCTCCTTTGGTAAATCAAACCGAAGGTGCATGTTTGAACCATATCTAAATGGCATAGTGCATACCAATTTGAAATTTGTAAAAGGTTCTACTTTTTTAACTCGACATAAAAGGTTTAAAGATAGCCTTTTGCAAACTTTCTTGGACACATGCAACCCCAAAATTGAGGTACCAAATTGATCTGATTTGGGATAAGATAAAGCAGGATGATGTGTTTGATGCATGGATGGCTTGATTTTATGTTTTTGTTAAGTTTTGGAGTGTTTTGAGATGTTTTGTAGCATTTTATATGCATTTTGGGATGTTTTGTAGCATTTTGGATCCTTTTTTATTGAATTGACAAAAGGGGTGCCTCATTTGGAGTCTTTTGGATTAATTGACCAAAGGGGTGTCCCCTTTGGATCTTTTTAGATTGAATTGACCAAAGGGGTGTCCCCTTTGGAGCCTTTTGGATTGAAAATGATCAAATGAGTTTGTTTCCTTTGGAGCCTTTTGAAATTTGATAGATGAAATGCATGTTAGGTGATAATGATTGATGATTAATTAATTGTTGTTTGAAAAAGTTGTGGACTATTGCTTAGCAAACTTTGTCTTTGTTACTTAATCGGGGGTGCCAATATAGTAGTACTAGTTTGACGATATGTTGAAGGATGAAATGGACTATGATACATGTGTGACAATGCAATGGTGGAATGGAATGGAAGTTTGGTTATAAATTTATTTGTCCTATGGATAAAGGATATAGATTTGTTTTTCAAATATTTAGACATCCTAGTGATCTTAAATAAACTCATATATTAATCTTGCAAATCCAGGAGATACTAAAGGTATCCTAGTGGAATCAAATCTCTCAAGGACCAACTATGTAAGTAGTGAATATTCATTACAAATTATGAGAATGGGTAGACTAATAAATTGTAACATATGCCAATCAGCTAGCTCATCTATAAGCATACATAGGTCTATATAAAAGAAGGTCGCTAATGTGATAGACGTATCACCATGCATAAGACTACTCCACTACTAGTCCTGCATATATATCCTATTGCTAGTGATGGAGATCATCCCATGGTTATCAAAAATTAAGAATTTTAAGGATTCAAGCCCTTTTCATTTTTTTGGGGGGGAGGGAGGGGAATTTTAGGATTTTATTTTTGGGATTTTTTCTCATTTTTTTGAGGAGCAAATGGGATATTTTTTTTGGGAGATTACTTTTTTGTAAAGGAGCAAGGAGATTTTATTGCTTTTTGGGGACTTGATAATTTTTTAGAGGAGCAAGGGGATTTTATTACTTTTTGGGGGCTTGCTCGTTTTTTAGAGGAGCAAGGGGATTTTATTGCTTTTTGGGAACTTGCTCATTTTGTAGAGGAGCAAGGGTATTTTTTTGCTTTTTGGGGACTTGCTTGTTTTTTAGAGGAGCAAGGGGATTATTTTACTTTTTTTAGAGGGGTGGCTTGTCCTTTTGTTAATTCTTAACTTTTTAGACCATGCACATGATAGGATGAGCAGGGAAAAGTGTTCACTCTATGGTTATATATACTCATGAATTCACCATTCCAAGACATAACAATGTGATTAATGTGTGATAATATGCATGGTCCAAGAGAAAACACGATATAACTAGGAATAACCTGTAGCACCTAAGGAATGTTTGATGTTCAATAGAGGTTGCCTAAAATACTAGGAGTGGCTGAGTGACTAAAAATGCCTAGAGATACTTAAACCAGAGACTAGCAAAGACATGAGGTATCATGGGATTTATTACTATTTTTTTCATCATTTTGTTTTTATTTTTTGTATGGTGGTGGATGGTGGAATGAAACCAATACTAGGATGAAGGTGCCCTTGATTAAGGAAACAAGACTCAGTGGACTGACAATTATCCAAACTAATCGAATGACAACCGATACAAGTGACATGTATGAATGTAGATGATAGGGATACACAAATGCAATGTACAAGGAAATGATCATGGAATGTATATGAGTTATGAATGCATGAATGGATGTGCAAAATGCAATGTGAAGTCTAAGATAATATTTTCTTATTGCTATTTTTTACCATATATATATAATTTGCATCAGATAGGCCAAGGTGGTAGTGGAAGTTTGATGGGTGATTCAACTTGATCTAGCAAAAGGAGCAGATGAAAGATGGGCCAATGGATAGAAAACATGCAAAGGTAAAACTCATATTTTTTGGTGATGGGTGCAATGGGGACTGTCTCTTATTTGAAGCTATCAAAGGTGATCGAGAGTACGTCAAATTCCTCATCAAAGTCTTCCTCAGTGTCATCATAAAGAACGGAGTCACTCATAGAAACTTGTGGTCACATTTCTAGAAAATTCAAATACAAAAGAGGCATAGACTTAGGGTCTATATATTCATCTTCACTATCATTGCTATCCTCACTATCTTCATCATCCTCCTCAGGATCTATGGAGATTTGTTGAAAGGCTTCCTTGAAGGAGGTTGAGGAGGATAGTGGCTTGTATCCCAAGCCATAGTGATCATGCACCTATCGATAGTGAGGTTCAAATATGTGATGGATATCTTACTCATGTCATCCTAGACCATATCCTTGCCAGTTAATCCATAAAAAATATCACATCGAGAAAGTTGGATTGGATAGATATTTTATATTAGCACAAAATTTTTGTTTGGGTTCATTAAGATGAGGTGGATCAAACAAATAATTGACCCCCCCATACATAAAATTTATTCTATTAGGTGCTTAACCCATATTATATACCACACCGATGGCTAAGGGTGGGTCATGTGAGTGATATTAATATCTAACGATATCAATGCTTGGTGTGGTTATTGTGATGCTCTGAATAATGTACTCGCCAATACTTGGGTTGGTGAGATGACCTGTAACTTGCATGGGCATGGCTGTGGATGATGCAAGTGCCAAGGTGGTAGCTTTAGGGGTGACCTATGGCTTAGGTGAAGGAAGTGGAACATGTTTTAAGGGTTCATCACATATATATAGATCTATTTGTGAGACATTAGATGGTGGGGGCTAGGGTATGTCTAACTGAGTGGAGTGGCTAATGGTTAGATGCTCAAGATAGGATGGGATGATGAGGAGTGCTTGTGAAATTAGAGGGGTGTATGATGCGATATGATGAATTATTATGGATGTTGATGAGGGATTGGGTGGTTGGATCTATGATATGGAGGCTTGCCCCACTGTGTGAAGTTTGAATGGATAGACAGTGGATTGTGTGGGTGATGTGATGGGACTGGATCTTATGAAGATGAGGGCTAATTTTTTGGATGATGAGGTGTGATGGGAAAATGGTATGAGGTGGAGGAAGAAGCATGGTTTGGATTAATGACTTAGAATGTGGATATATGATTAGGTTGTAGAGGCATAGTGGTTGTTGGTTCCATGGGAGGTAGTACCATTTGCATTAGATCATTTGATTGTTGTTCTTGGTTCACACTTCTATGACCTCGGGTTACTATGTGGATAACACCTATAAAACCTTGGTATTGTTGAGCATTGTGTATGTGGTTGAATTTATTGGAGGGAACTATAAAATTTGAATCCCTAGTTGTTTGTTGTGTTGCCTCACGATGAGGAAGTGGTGTTTGATAAATACTAAGATTTTGGTTTTACTACACTAAAGGGCTATCAATCTTTATAGTCCCCTTATCAATCAGATCTTGCACAATGTCTTTGAATGAATAGAAATCACTAATGTCATGACCCTTTTAGCGATGAAAGGTGCAATATTATTACTCCTTATATGACCCACAACATGGTTTGTTGGGGTCTTTTGGCTTGATATATGGTAGTGTATCCATTTGTGCCTCATACAACCATTAGAAGTGTTAGGGTACCTAGGAATAGATATTTGGGGATATATTCTTATAATGTATAAGGGTTGACATGGGCCACACATAACCCAAGATTGATTGTATTTTTTTTTAAATAAAGGGGTAAAAATTTATTGATAAAAAGTCTAGATTATAGAGTACAACTGAGCTTCCAACCAGGACTCAAATAAACAACCAAACAGGCTAAAACCACTAGACTAGAATGACACCCAAAAAAGACAACAAGAATAAACCCCATTAAGTCTGTACATCCTTATGGATCAAATCCCACAGACGTTGAGAGTCCCCAGATGGGAGACTCTCCCAATTATCGATACTTCAAGGATCCAACAGATCAAAAGCCCTTTTGGCCAGGTAATCAACAACCACATTCCATTCCCTTGGAATGTGCACAAAGGATATAAATTCAAATTATTCACTCATTCTGAGAATCTGAACGGCTATAGAGGCCAACTACCAATTAACTTCCTCTACCCTTTTACTGTTTAAAACATTAACCACAATTTGAGACTCAGACTTGCAGATAATCCTATGCCAGCCAAGAGAAAACCCCCTCTGCAAGGCCTCAAGAATTACAAGAGCTTCCATAAAATTTTTGGAGTGAACACCTTTATAAATGGAAAAGAAAAAACTGACACCACTAGTAGAATCTCTCCCAACACCGCCTCTACCAGCATGTCCAATATTATCCCTGGATGATCCATCAATATTAATTTTTAAAACTCCTCTAGGGGGTGGCCTCCATCTACCATCTCTCCTAACCTTCTTGCTGAGCTGAGGAACCCTACTAGGGCTAGAAGAGTTCACACCATCCCCAAAGATACCAAGGGCTTGTTGTACCTTCTCCTCCTTAGAATCCAAAATAGGGTCCACATCACATTTGCTATGGATGGTTTCCTGAACCATATATAGGATCCTTTTCCAGATCTGTTGAACAACCAAATAACTGCCCTAAAATATGTGTCGGTTCCATTCGAGCCAAATTTGCCAGATGATGCAAGAAGGGATAAAATTCCAAGCCACCCAAAGAAGCGGGCCTTGGCTAGAGGTCTGCCCAGACTACTCCAAAACTCCACCAAGGACAACACATGAAAACATGGATGGTTCCAGGTGCTCCACCATCGATGCCAAATGTCTCTGGCAAAGGAGCATTGGAAAAATAAATGAGAAGAGTCATCCTCATTCTTACTACAAAGGACACAAAAAGAGGGACCCTAAAATCCCCTCTTCCTCACATTATCCCAAGTGAGGCATTTATTATGAGCTACCAACCGGAGAAATAAGTTACATTTTGGCCAGGCAAATTTGTTCCACACCTTTTTCCACCAAGTGACAGGAAGACTCCCATACTTTTTCTTATCAAGAACCTGATAACCATAGGCTATCGAGTAGGTTCCCTTAGGATTAGGGTTCCAAGCCATAATATATTTACCCCTCAATGAAGAACAAGGCCTCCCCATAAGAATAAGAGCAAGCACCTCTCTATCCTTGGCCAGCCCCCCCTGGGGCCATTCTTGTAGATCTTTCCATCTGTACATCTCCTTATTTCCAAAAGACTAGATTTTTTTAAAGTCCTCCACACGAGACCAGCATGCTTCTAAGAAAAAAAATCTTAGGGAATGTAACCTAGGATATTGATTCAATATAGGAGGGTGGCCATCCCAAGAATCCTCCCAAAAAATAGCATTTGATCCCCGATTGCAAATCCAGAACAAACCCTACTTGATTAAATTAGCTCCTCTTTTTAGAGTGTCCCAGATAACTGAACCTTTCCCAATCAAGATTACTCTAGGGATTTCAGCCTCAGAAATACCTCTCAAGTATTTACAAGATAATATTTTAGCCCAAATCTTATCTTGAGAGGTGCACCATCTCCAATAAAGTTTTGCAGCCAAAGCCTATCTAGAAAGAGTTGTCTATCGCAACCTAAGGCCTCCCTCTTGCATCGACCTACATATAGAATCCCACCTAACCAAACTCCATTTAGATTGATCAAGTTTTCCAGACCATAAAAATTGTCTTGACAAAGCATCCATGTCCTTGATGAAGTGAGGGGGAGCTATTTGTACAAAACATCTATAAATGGGTAAAACTTGAACAACATATTTTAAAAGCAACACTCTACCTGTAGTGGATAGCCATCTGAAAGTTCAGTGATTCACCTTCCTTATAAACTTATCAAGCATAGACTGCCAAGAAGATCTAGGTAGAGGGTGAGATGAAATTGGAATACCAAGATAAATGAAGGGGGGAGTCTCAACCTGGAATCTTAGAATGCGAGAAATCCTGGCTTGAATAAGAGAAGGGGTATTGAAGAAGAAAATATAAGACTTGTCCTCATTAATCAACTGTCCAGAAGCACCAAGATATATGTCAAGAGACTGTCTAATATTGCCAGCTTCCTTGATAGTGGTAACTCCCAACAAAGCAGTATCATCAACAAATTGAAGGTGGGAAAGAGGTGGAAAACTACTATCCCACTTCCACCCATGAATGAGACCTTGCATGACTTGAGACTTGAGCAATCTTCCCAACCCTTCTACCATAATGATAAAAAAATAAGGAGATAAAGGATCTCCTTGCCTCAATCCCCTTGAGGCCTCAAATAGCTCTGATGGACCATTATTAACAAGAACAGAGAATGAGGGAGAAGAAACACAGCTCATCATCCATCTAATCCATTCCTCCTCAAATCCAAAAGTAGCAAGAAATTTTTGAAGAAAGGACCATCTGACCCGATCATAGGCTTTGGCCATGTCCAACTTAATGAACATAGTTTTATCCTTAGAAGTTTCCATCGAGTGGATAGCTTTTGTAGAAATAAAAACCCTATCCAAGATTTTTTGGCCAACAAAAAACCCTCCTTGCTCCTCAAAGATGATTTTGCTCAACCATATCTTCAGCCTCTCAGCAATAATTTTTGTGATGATCTTATACACAACATTGCAGAGAGCAATAGGCCTAAACATATCCAAGGAATTTGCTCCCTCTTTTTTGGGTATAAGCACCACAAAGATAGAATTTAGGGCCCTTAGCATCTGTTTGTTCTTTTGGGACTCATGGACCACCTCAAAAATATCAAATTTGAGTAAATCCCAAAACTCCTAATAAAACTCAATCGGGAATCCATCTGGGCCTGGGGCTTTTCCTTTTTCATCTTGAATACAACATTTTATAACTCATCAAGGGAAAATGTACCCATAAAGTGCTCATTCATCTCTCTAGAAACAATCACTGAAATACAGTTTAGAATAAGCTTTTCATTATCATTATCTGATAGGGAGTCCTCCTTGAAGAGAGAGGAAAAATACCTCTTAGTATCTTCTAAAATATCCCTGAAAGAAGAGAGCAGGGCACCCTGAGAATTCACAAGAGAGGTAATCAGGTTACCATTACGGTGAGCCTTAACTAAGTTATAAAAGAAGGTTGTGTTCCTATCCCCTTCTTGAAGCCAATCTACTCGAGCTTTTTGTTTCCAAAAATTTCTTCCCTCAGTTCCCATTCAGCAAGGTCTTTCGCAACCTCAAATTCCTCAACAAGAAGCTCCTTTGTGAATCCCCGATCTCTAATCTTCCTTGAATATTCTTCCATCCTCCTAAGAGCTGCCAACTTAGCCAAGGAAAGGTTCCCAAAATTCAGTCTATTCCATCTCTTCAATTTATGTTTTACAAATTGTAATCACTTCATAAAGGAATACATAGCGGTGCCATGAGGAGGTTTTCCAGTGGTCCACCAGCCTTGCATGAAATCATGAAGCTTAGGATCATGAAGCCACATAAGTTGAAAATTAAATGAGGGATTCTTTTTTAGCCCTAAATCCAAAGTAGAGAGTTTGATAGGCCAATGATTAGATCCCCTACCCTCCAGAATCACATAACTAGCACCTCTGTTATTACCCATCCAATAACTAGATATCAAAAACCTATCCAGTCTCTCTGAGATGGAAGCTTCCCCACACATTATATTATGCCAAGTAAATATCCCATTATCTGGCTTGATGTCAACCAAGTTTAGGACCTGGATATGAGCACTAAAGACAGAAGAAAAAGGCTCGAGACGGTCCACCCCACCATGTTTCTCCTCTAGACAAGTGATAGAGTTGAAGTCTCCAGCCAAAATCCATGGGTACAAGGGAACCAAACTTCTCACAAAGAAAATGTGCTTCCACAAATTCACTTTACCATTGTAATCAACAGGAGCATACACATTTGTAAGTAGGATGATTTCACCAGATTCATTATCATGCCCGACCATTGAAATAGACCATCTGTTGGAAATCCAAGTAAGAGGGGATATCTTAACCGGATCCCATAAACAAGCGATGCCACCAACATATCCACATCCACCAATACATTGGCATTGCTCCCTTATCCATAACTTGGGAGCAATATTGAACATACTATCAATAGCCAATTTAGTCTCCTGAATAAACACCACATCCGGAGAATGCACACAAACCAAATCATGAATAACTTTTTGTCTGGGGATGCTATTCAACCCCCTTACATTCCATGAGAGGATAATCATTTTTGGGGGTTATAAAAATAGGAGTCCAATGTTCTCACCAAGCCTGACTCCACAAAAGTCTCCCCCATTAACTTAATTATATCGTGGTCCTTCTTTCGACCCACCTTCATATTCTTATCCGAAAAACTTTTTTTAATTATTTTCTGCTACAATCCCAACATCGTAGGAGTTTTGTAGTCCAAGGATGACTGCATCAGTGCTTGAGTAGGAGAGGGCATAACTAAATCTGTACCACTTTCCAAAATAGTTTCCCTTATAGGGCTAGACCCAACCATGCCCCCTATACTCAGATTCGAAGCCCTTTGTTCTTCATTTAAACCCCCTATATATGATTCCTTAAGTTCCCCTTCAAGAAGAGACATCTGATTCGACCTTGTTATATTTGCATCAGGTAGCGACATTTCAAGTATCTCCATGCACTGATCAAGATCATATAATATTTCAAAATGGTTGAGTAGAGCATCTGGCTGGCTATCCTTAAGGTCTTTGTTTGCCCTTCGTCCTCTGTTTCGAGCTTTTACTGGAACAAAACATTCCTTTTCCCATTCCCCTTCCTTTATCAAGGCTTTTCCTTTATCCAAACTTTGTTTGGACCGAGAGGGCCTAGGATTTGAAGCCACAGGTGAGACAAACTTAGGGTATTTTATTTGCAGGTGGCCATATTCATGACAAATCCGACAACAAAATGAAAGAGCTTCATAGTCAAGTTTTTGAACCCATGTAGTTGATCCAAATTGTATTTCAATAGAATCTGGAATAGGATTATTTAAGTCAATTTCAACACAAATACGAGCAATAGAGATTACCTTTTTATCCATTGTCTATTGTGACAGTCCAACCGACTTCCCAAGTAGAAGGACAATCTTATGCAAGATATCAGTTCTCTAGAATTCCAAAGGGAGCCATGGAAGCCGCACCCATACTGGAACCCATGACGACCGCTCCTATGATGGGTTGAAACCCACATGCCAAGGTTTAAGAAAGAGTCCCACTTGGTTATATAAATAAGGACCCCCTTAAAATGCTTTGTTACGATCTGCAATACAAGAGAAAACCACCATAAAATAGTTGTTCGCACTCAGCATCACCTCCACATCGCCTTTAGGATTCCAAGTCTTCCTGACCCAAGCCTCCACAAAGGGAAGAGAAATTTGGATGCCCAAAAATTTTCCAAAAGGGCATGTTTGGTTAGATACTCCACATATTCCGCCATCGAGTCTGGTTGAACCACTAGAACTGGCCTGGCTTCACATCGTTCCAAACATCCATTGTTATTTAATAAGTAGTTCCCGACATGCACTGGAAAATCCTGTTCCTTCCAGTCATTTTTAGATGAAAAAATATCATGAGCATGCGCTCTCTGTGTCGGACCCGATGCCATCATGACATTCCTCCAATTTTTTAGACCTCCTTCATAAGTTGTTGCCATCCCCGTAGAGCAGCTTTTCTTCATCAAACCCTAGCAGAGTAGTTTTTCCTCATCAAACCCTCGCAGAGCTCCAAAGTCATTTACAATCGACACAAAAAATATCATCACCCAAGGTTGATTGTATTATAATAATATATTTTATTATAATATAATATTATATTAGTAGTAGGCTCCCCAAAGTAGAATTAGAAGATGGGTATATAAAAAAGAGATATTTTTCATTTTAATCATCAAGGAGATCAATCATATGCAATCATATTTTCCCACAAAGTGTCTTATGGAAATTTGCCATCCTTAAGTAGACCTATCATCTTGATAGATCTTGTGGAGTTATTCCTTTCTTAAGGATTATTATTGGTGTTTCCCTACCTTAAGGGTATTATCTATCTCTCTTTCTCATTTATGGATTGTTATTGTGGATGATTATTTAATGATGAATGATTTGATATTTTTGCATATTGGTGAATGATTTATGTTATGAGAATAAAGTTATATAACAAGTGGTATTAGAGAAATGATTTTGGCAAAGTGGATATTTTTTTGTTGTTGTGTGGAATTGCAAAATTAGGGCATAATTGTTTTGGAAAAAAAATCTCATCTTTTAGGAACCATATCTCTGTGATCATTTATCTTATTCAGACAATTCTTGGATCATTTTCTATGGAATTTGAAAAGCTTTAAAATGAATGGTCATATGAAGGAATCTAAGTAGTATTGAGGGGTATATTAAATTTTGAATTCAACCATCTAGAACAAGGACAATGATGAATTTTGCAATTTTTTTTTGAAAAACATATCATCTTTCAAGAGCCATATCTTTGCGAAATTTTATCCAATTTATATGATTCTTGGATTAGTTTGTGCAGAATTTGAAGAGCTTTAAAATTATTTCTAGGATTGTTGGTATTGGAATTGAACTGGATAAGTCTATGGTTGAGGCATACTCAAGACCATTTGGTTTACTTGGCTAGGTTTGGATTAGCCCTGATTGTTCCCCATTTGGTTCTTGTTTTTCTGTTCCTTATTTTTGAGCTTAATATCACCTTCTTGAATTTTAGCCTCTTTGATTACTCTTGCTTGGATGAGGGATTCCTCAATTTTTTTGTATTGTTGTAACTATTGTAATAAGGAGATGGGTTTTGAGCAACTCATGAAAATTATTGCGAGCTCCACCATGGGGAGGGTGAATGGTGATTTAGTAACGACTACCCTCCAACAATTTCTAAAATTATAAATCAACTCATATTTAAATTTATAGATTGAACAAGTTGGTTGATGTGGTTTTATTCCTAACAGTTAAAGAGAAATACTCTAGAAATTGATCCACTAATTATTCAAAAGTGTAAATACTATGGTGCAACAAATGGTTGTACTATTCTAGAGCATCCCCTCCAAATGTTTGAGGTAAAGTCTAGAGCATAAATAGATAACTCTCTTGTATTATAAAGAACAAATTGATGAACATACTCATGTGTTCTTGAGGGTCCTCATATCCTTTGAATTTATCAAACTTTGATAGCATGAATCTATAGGGTATGGTGGTGATGGTACCAAAGGATGAATGGAGTGATTGACTAGTTGTTATAGGGTGATTTTTTGATTTAATATTTCATGTGTCTACATGGATAAGATATCAATATAGTTCTAAAATAACTAAAATATAGGGTCTTCCAATGATGATTGAAAGATATGGTTTGTTTTTTGTGTGTAGGTTGGGTGAGTTTACAGTGTGATTAACTGGGTTGATGAAATAAGGTTTTGATTGGCTAATGGATTGGTTTTAGTTGGGATTTTATGATGTTTGATGTTCTATTGGTATTGGTTATGGAATGATTGTTGTTGATGCAGTGGGATTTGCTGATGTTGAGATGGAAGAATGATGGTGTGTTGGGTTGATGTCGCGACATACATATTTTAGAGTGGATGGGTGGGTATGGTTATGGTGGGTGGTCATGATACCCATGATGGATCTTGTGTGAAGAATATATTTTGGATTGATGTGGGTGGATGATTGAAGTTTACCACCTATGATTATTTTTGCGAGATGGGATGGACACCTTTATTAGAATTACCAAAAGTAATTGTTGCAAATGTGGTAGGAACCTAGGGTTCCTAGCACATAAAATGATAAATAAATAATAAATAACCTAAATCTAAAAGAATCACCTTTTGATATTGTCGGGAAGTCCCTTCAATAAATTATATTATATTTTATATTCATGGATATTGGAATGATAAGTTCTTACAATGTTTTATACCCACTCTAGGGTTATAGGTGAAAGGTTGCAATGCTTCCTAACCCTAATATTATAATAATATAATAATTAATATAGTTAATTATTATATTATTTATTATTATATTATTTTATTATTATGACCATAGGATAGAATATATTATTATTATTAAGATTATTAATTAATGTTAGGATATGATCCTAACATTCCACCCCTCTTGAAAATAGCTTTGTCCTCAAAGCTAAAAAAAATTGAAAAATATGTTGTAGCTTCAATATAGTATTGGATTTGTGAAGGTCTTCATCAACAATATGTCCTCTCTTAGTTGAATCTATCTTCACATTAGAAATACTTTTCACACATAACACATTATAAATACTTTAGACCTCATTGTGCTTGCACTCTTACATGCTCACTCATTATGCATCCACATATTTTTTTCCTCATACTAGTTGTACGTCTTCATTTTAGATGTCTTCAGTGATCAATGATACAACTGCATTGGATTTATCAAAAATATCAACCAAAGTTTTTTTTTTTTTTTCAACTTTTATTTAAATGATACTATAGGCTTCACTCAGATGATGTTGCAACTTTTATTTGAACAATACTCTTATTTTTACAGGAATGGTCATTCAATTGGTGCATACATATCAGCTTAACAAAATAAGCCAAGTCACCAATAATTTATGTAGAAGTTCTTTTTGGAGGTTTTACTGGGCTTGTTTTCTGCTTGGTTTCATAGGGGTCTTTTAAAACATTTACTTGGGCGCTCATGATTTTTAATGCAGTTCATGTTGCATGCACTTATTGACTCAAGGTGGATAATCCAACCAAACATTGAACGTGACCTACAAATGGTCGTCAATTGTTTTGACTTGTTTGGAATTATTAAAATTGATTGACAGGTGAATGTTAAAAGAGACCCGTCATAAAAGCATGCCATCACCATGGAAACTATGGAGAAAAATGATAAGCGATAAGTATATGCACGTGATAAAGTGCCCCTAATCAATGGCTCGATGTTGCTAAATTGCAATGATGTATTTGACATCCAAGCGAAGAAACACTTTTAACGAAAAACACTCACTTCACCAACCAGTAGTTTATCAAAGTCTCTATTTGTCATCCCATTTGTTTAAACTTAGGTCATGCTTTTGGCATCACATTATTGATATTGTTAAACTTCAGTTTTAATTAATGCTACCTCTGTCAAGATATATTTTAGATATGATAGATATTTATTACATTCAGTATATCTTTGGGTAGTGTACAATAATTGTAATCACTTATTGAGGTGCATCGTATTTTAGATAGTTGTTTCATAGCAAGTTGTAGGAGAATCATTATCCAAAAATATTAACGGTCAAACCTTATCAAGCATAATGGTTGAAACAGGTGTTTAAGCTCCCTGTCATGTTATGTGATATTGTAGTGTTGTGAGAGCTGACAGCTAGAAGCCTGATGAGTACTCCAACTAGTTAAATAAATAAATTCATATATTTGGTTCAGTGGTGTAGTGTTTGAACTGGGTGATCTTCCCACATATATCCTCCAAAAAAAACTCTCACTATGCTATCTTTGATGAATCTTTGATAATGTCTCATTTGTTATCGGTTTGACCTGATATCTTTTTATTCTTAGTGAATGGGTAGTGTCACTTCAGAACACATAATAAAAATTTAACGCTGGTGGATTAGATATGCCCTCATAAGCATATTTATCTATCTTGATTTGATTCTACATAATTTAAACAATAGACATATGTGTACAACTCTTCTGGTTTGTCAAAAAGGAACCAAAGCGATAGAATATTTTGGTGGTATATGCTAGCAGAAGCCTGCTTGCATTGTGTATCCTGCATCGGTGGATGACATAGTGCAAGTCTGATGGCCTCACTGTAGTGTAGTTGCAGTTATCTAGGAGGCTAACCATGGGTAGCTCTCGAACCATTTAAATATCAAATTTACCAGTATTACATGATCATGAAGGCTTGGTTGTGATGCTGGAGTATTCCATTGTTTGTGGAATTTTATCCTTTGAGGTAACTCACTGCTTCGTACTCAAAGGTTACGCGTAAATGGTGAAGGCAATACGTATGGTGGTCATTGTTTACCAGAATTGGCGAGTACCAGTCCATATTTATAATTATTTGAGCTATGATATCCATCAATGGTGAAAAGTCCAACAGGATCTTTCCTTTATTTCTACGAAGAATGGAGTCCACCATTACATCTAGGATTCATTTTTTATGCTTGCAGATTGTAGTAGAATAGATGTCATTAATATTTTGCACTGTTCATCATTACTTATCATCTAATTTATTTTATAACTATGAGTGAAATTCTCCTGTCGATATGGGAACGCTCCATTTTTTGATGAATGCCTCTGATGATCAAAATTTCATGGTGTCTACATTTATAATGTGCCAAATAAGGGAAAAACCCTAACTATGCAATTTATTTCAAATCATCCCAAAATGAATTTTCAAACCCTTGCTGTAGATATGGTAATATTCCTTACTAAAATTCTAAACCATGCAAATAAAAATCAGATCTGTAAATAACCCAAAAAAATACACCATAAAACCCTAAGATTGTCACAAACACACCACAATATTTTATATTATTTTTTTTGGAACCACAATTACATAGATCACACCTGAAACATTAATATAAACCCTGGATGCTGAATAAAACAACACAATCACTGCAAAATCATTGAATGAATGTCAAATCTGAAAACCCCAATCTGAAGAAGCTCCGTTAACTCTTCCAAACAACTCACAAATGCCCTTCTAGGCTGGATAAATCCTGAATGCTCCTTAATATGATCTTTAATGCCCAAATGTAAACCCTAGGTAGGTTTACCCTCACAAAACACAAGGGTTTTCGTCCTTGGCCTTGAAAACCAAGAGGGTTTTCATCCTCAAGGTTGGCTCTTGCAGGTTTTCATCCACAAGAGTTGTTCTCTCGTAGGGTTTCATCCACCAGAGAAAATGGTATCAGCTTTTCAGCCAATTACACAAAGTAGAAGAAATAAAATGACCCAAGATGATCCAAATGTGCCCCTTCTCTTCTTTATATAGCCAATTCTTCTAATTCTTCATTAAGGTGGCACTTTATTATTTCTCATTAATGGACCCTTATAACATAATAAAATAACATTAGTATTCTCATAATGGGACATTACCCCTTATTACTCCTAATTAATTAAAAATCACTCCTAAATGAACTACATTGCAATTGCACATCCCTAGAGGAAGGACGTCATACTCCAAGGGACCAATTTGGAGAAACTTGTGGATTTTCGTGCGCGCGCGATACTGGAAATCTGGTTTGACAGGCAAACTTCCAAATGCCATAACTCCTTCGTTTCTTGACGAAACCATGTCGTGTAACCTGTCAAAACAAATGCCAGAAGATGCTCTATCCGTTTTTGAAGGTGAATCGGCAATCCCTGGTTTGTGGAAGACGAAATTCCCCGAAAACCACAAATAAGACAAACTCCCAAAAATGGGGACATTACAATACCGCCCCTCCCAAAATTGCTTGTCCTCAAGCAATGCCAACACAATCTCATCATCATCAACCTGAAACTAACTGTGATCCCGGGGTCCCAAATCTTTACAAAAACAATCATGAGTGCCAAGAAAATCATCAAAACTATCGTTGCTCTACTCATCATGCAAAAGTAGGTTCCCCAATTGTGATGCCATGCAAGGATACCCAAGAATACCATGAAATATGAGTGCTGCCCTATACATATGCTCCAATGGCTGCCCCAAGATTGTCTCAGCCCCAAGTACAACCTCCAATGGACATCCCAAAACTGTCCCATGTATGCTCCTATTACCTCAAACCAAACAGTCCCTAAAAATGTGCAAAACCGTCTTCCACCCAACAGTATGAATGCAACCTTGAACCTCAACAAAATAGTCCTCTTCAGTAAGAATAGTGCAGCCTCAGAACCAACAAGTGTACATCCTTCAAACTCATGGTAAACATGGCTATAACATTCATGGCAGATGCAGCTCCAATCAGCCTTGTCACAATAGCAGTGACAGTCTCTCTTCTTTCCCAAATAGCAGCCCATAAGGTCAATCAAAATACAACAGTAGCAACCTTTGTTTTTGCCTAAACAACAACCCCCAAACTCATCCAACATGCAGCTCAAAGTAGTGGCAAAAGTGCAATCCATATAAGCCCTATGAGGGCAGAAATGATAGCTACCCCATTTCTCAAATCTTTCTCCTCCAAGATTTATCTTTTCTTTTTCTTGATCACCTTCAGCACTATATATCAGTAACTCTGATTTGCCAAAATCAGTCCTCTCAATGTCATTACCATTGCATGATTCCTGATATGAAGTTGGGGGGGCTCCCTTTTCAAGAGGAAACTCATCCCAAACAACTCCTTCATCATATCTAATACCTGGATCCCACGCATCTAAGGGCTAAATTTTTTCATTTGAAGATTGATGCTCATGTTCACTCTCCAAATCAAAGAGGCTGAAATAACTATCATTACTGAAATCTAATTTGAAGATTCCCATGTATTCACCTTCATCATACCTTGGTACCAAAACACCTGGATCCCAAGGAACTAAAAGCTGATCTGAAAGAGTATGGTGATCCTTATGAGGAATAGATTCCTCCCACACATCATTCTTCAAAACAAAAGGGCTGGAACTAGTGTGTATGCTTCTATTTGAGTATTTGGTTTGGTTATCTATCTCATATTCATCATTACCACAAACTGATTTGGAAACCTCAACACACTCATCTACATCATGCTCCTTTACAACAACCTTGTCATCTTTATTAACTACATCCTCAACATATGTAGGTGTATGCACAAAGGAAACATTTTGTGATTCTACTAAACATATCTCATGTGACAAGACAACAATTGTTGATTGAGATTCTTCTCCCTTAGGCTGCTCTTTGTCTTCTGCTATTTTCTTCATTTCTTCAAATTTCTGATTTGCTTTGCTTGGTCTAGGAACATCACCTGAGGAAGACAATTTCATCACCTGCTGATTTAACATCCTCCAAATCAACATATCCCATGATCTCAATAATCTCATGATGACCATCATACACTTCTCCACAAGTAGACACCCCATCATGCACCCATGAAATGTTGCTCAAAAAAGTGCAAGGCTCATCATACCTTATGTCCAAGGTCTCACAGACCTCACTGGATTGCTCTGGAAGGAATTCCACAACTACTGTCTTGTCATTACCCTCATTATTAAAGTCATCCTGGGTCTCTGCCCTGATTATCGCATGAGGAGAAGCATCTATTTCTAGCTCTAAGGTCTCAACCTCCCTGCTATCCGTAACTTTACTTGGATGTAATAAGTCATTTCCATTTGTCCCTGTTTTTATTCCAACTGCTAATGGAGGCTTCAAACACTTAGGATGATGTTCTATTATTGTTGTAAAAAACTCATTTTGTTCTTGAAATTTTTGCATCAGCTCTATCATGAGTTCCTAGATAGTAGCCATTACCAACACGACTACTCGCGAACTTTGTCCACACAAAACCCTCCAGTCGGCAGGATAAGCTGAGCTCTGATACCATTGTAATGTGCCAAATGAGGGAAAAACCCTAACTATGCAATTTATTTCAAATCATCCCAAAATGAATTTTCAAACCCTTGTTGTAGATATGGTAATATTCCTTACTAAAATTTTGAACCATGCAAATAAAAATCAGATCTGTAAATAACCCAGAAAAATACACCATAAAACCCTAAGATTGTCACAAACACACCACAATATTTTATATTATTTTTTCTGGAACCACAATTACATAGATCACACCTGAAACATTAATATAAACCCTGGATGCTGAATAAAACAACACAATCACTACAAAATCATAATTTGAAAACCCCAATCTGAAGAAGCTCCCTTAATTCTTCCAAACAACTCACAAATACCCTTCTA
This sequence comes from Wollemia nobilis, assembly GCA_028583015.1. Taxonomy (NCBI): domain Eukaryota; kingdom Viridiplantae; phylum Streptophyta; class Pinopsida; order Araucariales; family Araucariaceae; genus Wollemia; species Wollemia nobilis. Next base: position 5,327,841 of record JAQPPZ010016917.1, on the reverse strand, counting down.
GGCTGGATAAATCATGAATGCTCCTTAATATGATATTTAATGCCCAAATGTAAACCCTAGGTAGGTTTACCCTCACAAAACACAAGGGTTTTCATCCTTGGCCTTGAAAACCAAGAGGGTTTTCGTCCTCAAGGTTGGCTCTTATAGGTTTTCATCCACAAGAGTTGTTCTCTCGTAGGGTTTCGTCCACCAAAGAAAATGGTATCAGATTTTCAGCCAATTACACAAAGTAGAAGAAATAAAATGACCCAAGATGATCCAAATGTGCCCCTTCTCTTCTTTATATAGCCAATTCTTCTAATTCTTCATTAAGGTGGCACTTTATTATTTCTCATTAATGGACCCTTATAACATAATAAAATAACATTAGTATTCTCATAATGGGACATTACCCCTTATTACTCCTAATTAATTAAAAATCACTCCTAAATGAACTACATTGCAATTGCACATCCCTAGAGGAAGGACGTCATACTCCAAGGGACCAATTTGGAGAAACTTGTGGATTTCCGTGCGTGCACGATACTGGAAATCTGGTTTGACAGGCGAACTTCCAAATGCCATAACTCCTTCGTTTCTTGATGAAACCATGTCGTGTAACCTGTCAAAACAAATGCCAGAAGATGCTCTATCCATTTTTGAAGGTGAATCGACAATCCCTGGTTTGTGGAAGATGAAATTTCCCAAAAACCACAAATAAGACAAACTCCCAAAAATGGGGACATTACAACATTCGTCTCTGATAATACTTGTTTATCATCAGAAGTGGTACCCTTCGATGCAGGCTTACAACACATTAGTTTCAAAGGGCATTGTTCACTTAGATGCTCACCACATTTGTTTTGGTTCTCTATTTTCATCGAACACCTGCAACACAAACTTGAAAGAAGTGAAACAGGAGCACAAGATGAATTATTGCAATTCTGCTATATTGATGTTGTGGATTCTGACTTCCTAACTGATTTGATCCTCCTGCCAACACTGACATAAACATGCTGGATGAAAACTCCTTTATATTTACAAGCTTTCGACAAGTTGGACGGCCATCTGGTAACTCCACGTTTAAAGCCAGCAAAGCTAGTGTGGTGGAATTTGCCAAGGAAACATTGATCTATGAACATTTTTTGCATTTTTTTTCTCCATCCATAGAACATGAGATCTAATTTTATGGATGGTACTTTAGTACAAGAATATCCAGATAAAAATTTGATCTTTCCAGATCCGATTTCTATTATCAAAATGATATATGGTGTATTCTACGACAACAACGATATGGTTTGCAATTTTACTGTGCACTTCTCTATTATATTATGGATTTTAAGCGGCCTATGCATAGGGGTAAGAAATAATAGTGTAAAATTTCTGCCAAGACCTACTCCTTTGCCCAACATTGGAAATTTCCATCTATCGAAAAACTTTCCTCATCGTAGTCTCCATGACCTTGCTATGAAATATGGTCCTATTATGTTTATCAAACTCGATCTATTCATGAAAATGGTGCTTTTAGTCCATCATGGGTGAGCGAAAGAGGAGGTGGCCATGGAGGCGGTCTTGTAGAAGATAAAAAATAATCTCTTAATTTAAATGAGGCGAATTGGATACTTTTTTTATGTCTCATTTCGAATTGACAAGAGTGTGTAGATCTAGAATTTGATCCTGCTTGATTAGGTAAAACGTTCCCAGTTCCACTAGAATGTGTATGGGATAAACAATATTTCTCATGGGATGATCTAAAATAATTATTTTTATGTAACCTTTTGTAGTGATGCTGGCCAGTTTCTAAAGAGAAAGCTCTTGGGTGATTTTTTGAATTTGATTTGGATTTATTTGCAGATTTTGAAAACGTTTTTGGAGTAGCACAATAATTCCATGCAAAATGTATATTGTTGTTGGAAAAAATATTTACATTTCTAGAAATATTTTCTGTGGGAAAGCTATCATTCTCTTCTTCATGTGTTTTTTAAAAAAAATATTTTTAAGGTTTGAAATATTTTTCTTTGTATTGGGGAGTGCAATGGGTACCACCCAAGATTCGTCGACTATGGGTTCTTCCTCCACCTGGGATTCCATGGCTATGGGTTCTTCCTCCTCTACCAGATATTCCATGGCTAGGGTCTCCTCTTGCATTTCCATTAAATATTGTATAATACGATCAGAACGTTCCATTTGTTTTTTTTGTTTTTGTTCAATCATTCTTCTAATTTCTGCAATGCCATTTTTTATTTCCTTGACCAATATGGTTGGATCCATAAGGCTCTGATACCGGATGGTAGGAACCTAGGGTTCCTAGCACATAAAATGATAAATAAATAATAAATAACCTAAATCTAAAAGAATCGCCTTTTGATATTGTCGAGAAGTCCCTTCAATAAATTATATTATATTTTATATTCATGGATATTGGAATGATAAGTTCTCACAATGTTTTATACCCACTCTAGGGTTATAGGTGAAAGGTTGCAATGCTTCCTAACCCTAATATTATAATAATATAATAATTAATATAATTAATTATTATATTATTTATTATTATATTATTTTATTATTATGACCATAGGATAGAATATATTATTATTATTAAGATTATTAATTAATGTTAGGATATGATTCTAACAAAATGTTGTAAAGTTTACTGTATAACACTCATCGATGTGAGTTGCATGGTTGAATGAGGCACAAAAGTTTAAACATGATGTGTAACAGTGACATGGGTGGATGTTGATGGAGGGTAGCTGGCAAAAAGGATTATTATTGAATGAGGAATGGTATGCTACATGGGATCAATAGATGATGATGATGTAGGTGGAATCGATGGTGGTGCCTGTGAAGCAACATTATCATGTGCTTTGTAGAGTGAATTGGAGTAGATGATGTTATGGATGGATGGCATGGAGATGTGTTTATTGGATGATGGTTGATGGATTTGGCTCATAGTCATGGTGGTGGATTCAAAAAGGGGGTTGATGAAGAGATTGTTGGCATGTTGGGGATGTGAATAGGTAGGTTCTTGATGGAATGTGGGAATGGATTGAGATGGAATGGTGAGAGGGGGTAGGGATGGAAAGACTAGGTTTAGGGATGAGTGAGGGGTTCTTGGAATGGAGGCGTGTATGGACCTCTACATCATTTCTATATCTAAAGAAGGTTCATGATGGGAAGTCCCAAAAGATAGGTCTAGGTACATGGTCCATGACACACCCCCTTGCTTAGTTGTAGAAGTGGTTGAGGCATGAGAAATCTGAGCATAATGGTCCATGGATGCAAGTGGTTGGCTTTGGGTATTGGCTAAGGCTTTGGCTTGAATCTGGGTCAATACCATAAGATAGGATTGCAACAAAGTGGTGAATGTGCACGGTATGTGTGTGGAAAATGTGAAATCTATGCTATGAACAAACACACAATCACATAAAACAAACAAGTTTTCTATTTTCTTTTGTTTTTGCAATTTTGTTTTTTTCCATTACTTTTTTTTAATTTTTGGAGTTTTGAATTTTTTTTGTAGTTTTTGGAGTCGTTAAGATTTTTTTTTATGGTTTTTGAAGTTTTGAAGATTCTTTTTGGATTTTTGGTGTGTTGTGTGTTACCTAGGCCTAAAACCTATGAACGATAGGTGAGGAAGTAGAATCTAAAAAGGTGTGTCCATACCCACCCCTTTGACAAAGGGTAAATCATGAATAATTGATAAATATTCATAAATAAAGGGTTGGCAATGGGTGTATCCTAGGGGAAAAAACACCTCTCAAGAGAGATCGTGTTGTCTAGTGCCTTGCTACCAACCCATTTGGGCTTTCACTTCACCTTTGAGTGATCTTGGGCATAAATGATAGTTGTGAGTCTAAAAATTATTGAACCTTGGAAATGAAGGACATCTAACCTTGATTAACCTAAGATAATCTCAAGGATAACCAGTTTATTGGTGATGAAGTCCAAGAAACTAACATGGGCTTGCCTATGGCTCAACCGATGGTTGGTGATGAAATCCAACTCATTTAGGAGGTTTTCCTTGCACTTGTCAATGTAGAGGTGTGGAATTATGATTGTGCATGTGTGTGTTTTTTTTTTAGTTTTGTGAAGTTTTTGTGCAATTTTGTAAAGCAAATCTAGTCTAATTTCACCAAAATGTAAAACTAGAATGCGATTCTAATTCAATACCTAAAAATATAAATCAAAGACACAAAATAGAAAATAACACTCAAAATAGCAACAAAAGGTAAAATACTAAGATAAAATGTAGAGGAATTACTTCAAAGAGTCCTAAAAGGGTTCTGGGGCATAGGCCCAAATGTAGGATTACATTTGCATAGAGTTCCCAAACGTAGGATTGCGTTTGCCCAAATGCAAGACTGCATTTGTGACCATGTCTCAAAATCAAATTAGGGTAGAAAGAAACCTAAATATGCTAAATGATCCCACTAATATAAATTTAATCCTTTGATGTAGCTAATATGCCTTTTGTAACCTAAAAAGCAAGAAATGCACCCTAAAATGCAACTTTGCCTAGATTCTTCCAAAATGTTTACAAAAGATTTCTAAAATACCTACAAAATACTCTATTCTATTATGCACTTCTAATTCAATGAAAATAGAAGAAAATATTTATTTTTAAAGTAAATACCTGGAAACCTTAAGCTCTCTTTTTTAGCTTTCCCAAATGTAGGGTTGTGTTTGCATAGGTCCCCAAACATAGGGTTGTATTTGCACAAGTTCCCAAACATAAGGCTACATTTATACAAGTTTCCAAACACAAGGTTACATTTGCACAAGCTAAGAAATAGCTTGCCAGTATTTGAAATTCCCAAGAATACTTTTTGATCTTCACACAATGGAGCTCCAATAACCAGCAAAGAAACATAGGTCAAATAGCTAAAAATAGCAAAGCAATACAAAATAGAACCCTTTGGGGGTCCCATCATGATTGCCAATTTGTAGCAATAAATATGACACCTTCGTAAATGAAAGATAAAAGATGAGAAATATACACTAAAATGAAATTTACATTTTGTATTATAATACGGTGGAGCCTTGGTATCCTTTTACAATGATTTACCTTGAGTGTGTAGGGGTCTGATTACAATGAGCTTTTGCTTACTTCCTCAAAATACAATGAGGAAAAAAGGTGAACATCCCCTTTTGCATAATCAAAGGAGGGTGGTGCCAATGGTATTATTTGCTACAACAAAAGTATTGTATGGGCTTGGGCATCCTCATGGGCCATCCTTACTCCAATAGCTTCTAAAAACCTATCACCTGCACACATATACTTGCAAATGTAAAAGGGGTCAATAACATATGAAGGACCTCCACTGTGTGAGGTATGTTTTGATACAAATGGTATTAAATGCTTTTAATGAAGTAAAAACTATTAAAAATATAAAAAATAAAGAAACAATAACTTGCTATGCTTTACCTTTATGATCTGGGCCTAAATTTGGCTAACTGCTCTTTTGCAAACATAGGACTACATTTATAACTATAAAAACATAGGGCTATTTTTTGGTCGTTGTTGATCCAAATGATCTAAAAATTAGTGGATATGTTATATGGGTTGTAAAGAACCTACCCTCAAAATTTCAACTCAATATGAGTCTGGATGAGTGAGATATAGCCAAAACAATTTTAGTAGTCCTATGCAAATGTAGGGCTATGTTTGTGCAAACGCAGGGTTGCATTTGTACAAATGCAAGGTTGCATTATGATTGGCCAAATGTAAAGATGCATTTATGCACTTTTAGGGATGTATTTGTGACTATGCAAACATAGGTCTATATTTGGGATTGAGTTGCATAAGGGCTCGAGATGGCACTCCTTGGCTTCAATGGCTTAGTATTTGAGAATGCTCTTGTCCTCCTATCGTAATTTTGGTAGTGTGATGGTAAATGTTCAGTCCTCCTTTTATTGATGAAATAGTGGAGCCTTTATAGGATCTTTGGAGATGAGGGGGGTGAGGATAGGTGGTAATCCAAGGCTACCAAGTGGCAAGGACTGGGTAGCCACCTATCCTGGGTAGTTAGAGTGAGTCACTTAGAGTATCTCACTTAGGTGGAGTGGTGGCATGTGGGTAGGTGGAAGTGAAGTAAGGTGTATGAGATGTGGCAAGGAGAGGGGTAGTGGTGGTTAGGACACTTGGAAAGTGGAGAGATAGGGTATCCTAGGGGATATTTTCTATATTTTACAAAATCTGGAAAATAGATTAATGTGTAGGAAAATACACCTAAGTTAAACCTTAGGTATATTATTTTATTATGCAAATTTATGGGATGGATGGGTTTTGTAAGTGGTTAGGGTTTGGTGTCTACATTAATAAAATATATTATTTTTTAAGGGAAGGTAAACCATAAGGTATATGTTCTTAGATATTCACCTAAAAATAGGTTCTAAGTATTATCCTCTATGGAATACAATGAACCAGTAGTCAATGGTTTTGGTTGTACCTAAAAGGACAAGAGAGAGAGAGATATGGGTGATGCAGTGGCAATAGAGACAAAAACCTTGAAAGTAATTTTATGGTAATAATTGTCAACAAGTGAATGTATGGTTTTGATAACTTAAATTATGGTGATAAAATGAGGAGATGAAGTGGGTAGTTATAACAGATGAAATAATATAAATTTCTCTTTGGATCCAATGACTAATTTTTTCTATTTTTAAGGTCATAAAATCCTTGTCATCAACCCAAATCATGTGACATTCAAACCATAGGTGTAAAAGCATGCTATAATCATGACCATGAATTAAAAATCCTAAAATAATGAAATGACCATGATCCCTAGTTTAAGTGGTGGTATTGGAACCATTGATTTTAGGATGTATGCTTTGGGAAAGTTATGTTAAAATATCCCTTAATCATAACTAGATTTTTATTTTGGGGTTTTGGGAAAATTAACAAGCATAAATATCTAGAAAAATGGTGGGAAAGTGATAAATAGATAAGGAAAGGGAACCAAAACCATAGGCCAACATGGCTCACTACTGTCATACCTAAGGATTGAAAAAGTTAGTCCACCCCTTATCCTATAAAAAGGATGACAAGGCTCTCCACCACCTACAAATTTAGCTGTTGATGACTTTTTTATAAATATAGGATCCTCATTGAGTGGTATTTTGTTGGACATTTTGAGTTCATTTAGTTGTCATTGATGTCAAGGTGAAAAGTCATCATTAATCCCATGGAGCACACCATCAATAGCACCAGGAATAATGCGAAGAGTTGAAGAGAAAATTGGCAAAATAATATTTTATGAGGGTTTATGGTAAACCCATTGTGGAAGATTAAATGGTTTTATTAAAATAATTATGAGAATATAAAAATCTCCTCACACATTGATATGGCAGTTAATTTTTAAAAAACCCACGGTGGTAGAATATTTTACAAATTAAGGTTTAAGTTTAAACCCAAGGAAGGCTTTAATCTCTTTAAAGCTAAAGGTTATAATATAATTTATAAAATTTAAATTCCTTAGAATTTAAAAAATTTATAAATTATGAATGTGGGAGCACTGACATCATCAAAAGTGGGAGCGCCGACATCTAATAAGCAAAGGAATTTTCATGTATAAATAAATGCCAAAAAGGCATTCAAAACTTACCCCTCGATATTATTTTTTAAGAAAGGTTGTTTATTTGATAATTGATTTTTATTGTGGAGTAATAAGGATTAATGAAAGGTTGTTTTATTGATGAGTGATTTATATCATTGGAATTATAAAGAAAGTTGATTTGATTTTTATCAAAGTTTCTCTTGCAATTAAATTATATTAAAGAGGTTTGAGTTAATTTTTGGTGGATTTTAAGTCTATTTTAGTTGGGAGTTTGTAAGGTGTTATTGGATAAATATTTTATGTATGTTGATGGTTGTTTTTGAAAGGTGGAGTGATAAGGTGTAATTATGTATTTACATTATATTATGAGAAATATTTATCTTCTAACCTCTTTGAGATTGGCATAGAAGTTGTTGTGGTTGTGGCAGATTTATGAGATCCCTTCATCTTCAATAAAAAGGTATGAGCACGTTCTTCCATGAGTTGAGTTGATTGATTGATTTTTTGGAAAATAAGTTTAGAGTGAAAAGGACTTGATTAGGGTTTACTTTTGAGAGTGTTTGAGTTAATGCTTCAAGATTTTTTGAAATAAAGAGTTGTTAAAACTTTGTTTGATAAGCATTGTTGTTGAAGCCATTGGTTGTGTGAAGAATTTGAGTTAAAGTTTTGCAAATATCATGAGTTTCATTGTTATGTGAAGATTGTTTTATAAGCATTGTTGTTGAAGTGAGTTGTACAAAGAACTTGAACTAGGGTTTGAAGAAAACATGAGTATCATTGTTATGTGAATATTGTTTTATAAGCATTGTTGTTGAAGTGAGTTGTTGTACAAAGAACTTGAACTAGGGTTTGAAAAGAACATGAGTATCATTTTTATGTGAGATTTGTTGCTGAGCATTGTTGGAAAAATTTTGAGTTGGTGGTTATATGCTTGGACTAGGGTTTGTGAGAAAGAAGTGTTTCATTGAGTGATTGGTTGAGTAGAGTTGATTGAGCCTAGTCAAGTGGACGTGTGAAGTGATTTTTCAAGTTCCATAAAACAAACTATTAAATATTATGATTTGAGTTGAGAAAGTGATTGAGCATTGAGTGTAGAACATATTGAGTCTCTAACATTTCTCTTTATGTTTCTATGATATTGGACAATTTCTATGTGGACTTGTTAAGCATATTTGAGGTAAGTCTTTGAGGAGACTTGTGGACTGATTTTGTCTGAGCTTTTTGTAGAATCTTACAATACAAATTTGATTAGGTTCTATGTGGAATTATTGAGAAGATTTGGATAAGTTTTGAGTGGACTTGTTGAGTAGATTTGATCAAGTTCTAAGTGGACTTTTTGAGCAGATTTGAACAAGTTCTGAGTGGACTTGTTGATCAGATTTAAGAAAGTTTTAAGTGGACTTGTTGAGAATATTTGAGCAAGTTCTATGTGAACTTGTTGAGTAGAGTTGATAAGGTTCTGAGTGGAATTTTTGAGCAGATTTGAGCAAGTTCTGTGTGAACTTGTTGAGTAGAGTTGAGCAAGTTATGAGTGGACTTCTTGAGCATATTTGAGCAAGTTCTATGTGAACTTGTTGAGTAGATTTGAGCAGGTTCTAAGTGGACTTGTTGAGTAGATTTTAGCAAGTTATATGTGAACTTGTTGAGAAATTTCTGAGTGGATTTGTTGAGCAGATTTGAGCAAGTTTTGAGTGGACTTGTTAAGCAAAGTTGAGCAAGTTCTGAGTGGAATTGTTGAGCAGATTTTTGCTAGACCGAAGGACTGAGTTTAGTGTAGATTTGAGATAGAGCTTTGGCGATGATAGAGTAGAGAGGATAGTAGTATCCAGTGGATAGAGATCCATCTGCCAAGGCAGTGAGGACAGGTCTTATTATTGGGGACAAGAGTCTTCAATGGAGAGATATCCACAAGCAAATGTAGTGGAGGCAATAGTCTTCTAGAGGAGAACCAAACAGAGTAGAGGATAAGGAGTTATCCTACAGATAGAGATCCATGAACCTGATTTAGGGGATAAGCATATCCTTTTGATAGAGGTACATAAGCATTATAATAGGGAAAGGATTCCCAAGAGATTGATTGAGAAAATTTAATGAAATATTTTCTCTGTGGATGTAACCCACATTGGGTGAACCACGTTAAATTGGTGTCTCTATTGTGTGTGGTGATTTGTGCATTGCTTTGATTATTGTTGTTGATATTGCTATCTATACATTGCATAATATTGATTTAGAAATAAAAGTAAAAAGTGGTCTTATACTGTTCACCCCCCTCTCAGTATAAGCTCGTGTTCTTCAATTGATATCAGAGTGGGTTCCTTCAGAAGATTTTAATATATTGAAGAAAAATCTAACAAGAACACAATGGATTATAAGAATGGGTCCTAAGATAATTCAACACCAATATTTTATGGAAGTGACTATATGTATTGGAGCATGATAATGAAGATCTACCTGATGGCACTTGGCAATGAAATTTGGGAAGCAGTTGATCTTGGTTATGATTCCTTAATCAATCCTCCTATAGATAAGGAAGGTAAGCTCCTACAACATAACAATTCAAAAGCTATGAATGCACTTTTGAGAGGTTTGCATATAAAAAAGTCTATGAAAGTTATGCATTATAAAATTGCAAAAGAAATGTGGGATAAATTGCAAAATATATATGAAGGAGATAAAAGTGTCAAGAAATAAAAGATGCAAAATATCAAAGGACAAATTGAAGCATTAATAATTAACGAAGAGAAAAATATTAGTGCTTATCTAATTCGAATTGATGAGGTTGTTAATGATATGCAAGGACTTGGAATGAAGATTTATGAATAATATGTTTGTGATAAAGTCTTAAGAACTCTTCCAAAAATATTTAGTGAACATGTTTTTTCTATAGAAGTGTCAATGGATGGTGATACTTTGACAAGAGATAAGTTGCTTGGTATGCTTACAACTTTTGAGATAAGAACAAAAGATCCCATTCCCTAGAAGGAAGCAACCTTCAAAGTAATCAAAAAGGCAAAAGATAAGAAGTCAAAATCAAGCAATGAATCATCCAGTGATGAAGAAGCTAATTATGGTAGAAAAGATAAAGATTCCAGAAGATCTAGAGATCTAAGAACTATTAAGTATTTCAATTTTGGAAAGTATGGACATTTTGCAATAGATTATCAAGAACCCAAGAACAACAATGGTGAAAAAAATAGGATCACAGGAACAAGGAATAAAAAATATATAGACATCAAAAGAAAAACAAGGATGAACAAAATAGACAAGGAAAGAAGTTCTTCCAAAGGTAAAATAGGAGTTACTATGCGGATAAGGCAAGTAAGTATTCAAGTGATAGTGATGCTATTTTTTCAAAAAATTATAGAGATGAAGTCTTATTTATGATTGAAGAAAAAGAGAAAGTTAAGATAAGGACTCTAGTAATTCTCGAGTGTTTTAGATGTGCTAACTTTGAATATATTGAAGATGATTGTACAAGGGATGGCTATAGTTTTAGTGATGATGAATATGAAGATACACTTGAAATACCAGATGAAAATCTTCTAATGGCATTAGAAAGGGGAAAGCGATCCTATAGAAGACAAGCCAATATAAAATAAAGATGAGGACAAGGGTAAACAAATAGAGGAATATTAAAAAAAAAATGATTATGATCTCAAGGGAGAACTTATTTATGCCCTTGACATGGTAAAGAAGGTAAGAAAGCAACACTCTAAACTTGAAATTTAGTTTCAAGAATGTGATGAAGAGAGAAGATTGCTTATAGAGGATTTAGAAAAATCAAAGGCTAAGGCAAAGAGGTTCAAATATAAGTTAGAAGCAAAGATCTTGGAATGTGAGAAGTTAGCACAAGAAGTGGCACTACTATGAGAATATTTAGAAGACCCCAAGGTCAATATGGAAGGGTTAAAAAATAGCTCAAAGAACTTGGATAAGTTCATAAAGATAAAAAAACCTACATCAAGCAAAACAGGTCTTGGATTTGAACATGTTCAAAAGAAATGGGAAGGAGAGGCAACTTCAAGTTTTGGAGGAGAAGAAACTTCAGATGAAGATGCTTTTGAAAAATACAGTGTAAAATATAGTGAGACATCTGAGGATGAGTTGGACAATAGAGAGTTCAAAAAAAATAGGAACAATGCACAAAGAAGATATAGATGGAACAACAATCAGAACAAGTCAAGAGAGACTAAGAGACCAATGAGGCCAAGACAAAAAAAAATCAATAGAAGATGCTTTTCATGTCACATGTTTGGACATATGGCTTCATAGTGTAGGACACATAAAAGACAGGAATATGGGAATATACATCCTTTCTATGGGTATTACTACTCATGTAATCAGTTTGGTCACAAGGCAATGAATTACAAGATTCATGACATAAGAGGATATGGATTCACTAGGAGAAATCCTAAGACATTTGCACCTTCAAGGAATAATAACATTAAGTGTTATAAGTGCAACAATGATGGTCACACAACAAAGTGGTGTAGAGCAGATATTCCAAAAATAGGTATGAATAGGAATAGGAATAGGAACATGAATATGAACAGGGATAGGAACATGAATAGGAACATGGAAATGAACAGGAACAGGAATAGGAAAAAGAACATGGATATGAACAAAAACAAGAATAGGAATATAGACATGGACAGGAACATGGACATGGATAGAAACAGTGAGAGGAATAAAAAAATTTAGATAATAAGAAAAGAAAATAAAGGTAAAGAACAATGCTTTTTGGGAGTAGAATTACTCCCACCCTAGAATTAACCACCTCAATAGAAGGTGGGGGAGGGGCTAAACTAAGAGAATAATTCTTAGCCCCAAGACCCTAAGGTGACCCTTTGACATTGATGTCAAAGGAGGAGAGATTTGAGTAAGGGGGAGAGATTTGATATTTGAGAGAGCATTGAGCCAGGGGGAGCAATGTCCCAAGGGGAGCAGAACAAAGAAAAGGTCAAGTTTTCGATAAAAGGAATTTGGGTTGACATCAATGACAAATGGGGAGATTGTTGGAAATTTTGAGTTCATTTAGTTGTCATTGATGTCAAGGTGAAAAGTCGTCATTAATACCATGGAGCACACCACCAATAGCACCAAGAACAATGCGAAGAGTTGAAGAGAAAGTTCGCAAAATAATATTTTATGAGGGTTTATTGTAAACTCATGGTGGAATATTAAATGGTTTTATTAAAATCATTATGAGGATATAAAAATATCCTCACACATTGAGATGGCAGTTAATTTTTTAAAAGACCCACGGTGGCAGAATATTTTACAAATTAAAGGTTTACATTTAAACCCAAGGAAGGCTTTAATCTCTTTAAAGCTAAATATTATAAATATAATTTATAAAATTTAAATTACTTAGAATTTAAATAATTTATATTTTATGAAGGTGGGAGCGCTGATGTCATCAAAAGTGGGAGCGTCGACATCTAAGAAGCAAAGGGATTTTCATGTATAAATAAATGCCAAAGAGGCATTCGAAACTTACCCCTCAATATTATTTTTTCATGCGACAAAGTGAAATATTTTCATGCATTTGTTATTCATTGAGGAAGAAGACAAGAATTTCACTTGTCTTTAGCACCAGGTAGAAGAGATAAGAGAGAGTGCAAATTTTTTGAAATGTAAAGGACACGATGGTTCATTGGCAATGCACATTTTGCAAAGGCATTGGAATTTGAGAGGCACGCAATCGATTTGTGTGGAGTGGTGTGTCTTGAGCGCCAAGGGAAGTTCATTTTTGCATGTGCCTTGGTTTTTGCATGCCACAAAGGGAACAAAGAGCGCTTAGGCTCTTAACCATGCATCTAGCGCACACGGCGGTCAAAGCCATGGCTAGAGCGCTCGCGAAGGTAGAGATCATGGGTTTGAAACCCACTAAGAGGCAAAGGTACTTTTTGATAATTAATTTTTTGCCTAAGGTTTTTCTAAAGGATAATGTGGAGTAATAAGAGTCTGTGAAAAGTTGTGTGTTTTTATATTATTTTTGGAGTTAGAAGGGTTTAAGAAAGGTTGTTGATTTGATAATTCATTTTTATTGTGGAGTATTAAGGATTAATGAAAGGTTGTTTTATTAATGAGTGATTTATATCATTGGAATTATAAAGAAAGTTGATTTGATTTTTATCAAAGTTTCTCTTGCCATTAAATTAAATTAAAGAGGTTTGAGTTAATTTTTGGTGGATGTTAAGTCTATTTTAGTTGGGAGTTTATAAGGTGTTATTGGATAAATATTTTATATATGTTGATGATTGTTTTTGAAAGGTGGAGTGATAATGTGTAATTATGTATTTACATTATATTGTGAGAAATATTTATCTTCTAACCTCTTTGAGATTGGCATAGAATTTGTTGTGGTTGTGGCAGATTTATGAGATCCCTTCATATTCAATAAAAAGGTATGAGCACATTCTTCCATGAGTTGAGTTGATTGATTGGATTTTTGGAAAATAAGTTTGGATTGAAAAGGACTTGATTAGGGTTTACTTTTGAGAGTGTTTGAGTTAATGCTTCAAGATTTTCTGAAATCAAGAGTTGTTTTTAAAACCTTGTTTGATAAGCATTGTTGTTGAAGCCATTGGTTGTGTGAAGAACTTGAGTTAAAGTTTTGCAAATATCATGAGTATCATTGTTATGTGAATATTGTTTTATAAGCATTGTTGTTGAAGTGAGTTGTACAAAGAACTTGAACTAGGGTTTGAAGAGAACATGAGTATCATTGTTATGTGAATATTGTTTTATAAGCATTGTTGTTGAAGTGAGTTATTGTACAAAGAACTTGAACTAAGGTTTGAAAAGAACATGAGTATCATTGTTATGTGAGATTTATTGTTGAGCATTGTTGGAAACATTTTGAGTTGGTGGTTATATGCTTGGACTAGGGTTTGTGAGAAAGAAGTGTTTCATTGAGTGATTGGTTGAGTATAGTTGATTGAGCCTAGTCAAGTGGATGTGTGAAGTGATTTTTCAAGTTCCATAAAACAAAATATTAAATATTATGATTTGAGTTGAGAAAGTGATTGAGCATTAAGTGTAGAGCATATTGAGTCTCTAACAATTCTCTTTATGTTTCTATGAGATTGGACAAGTTATGTGTGGACTTGTTAAGCAAATTTTTGGTAAGTCTTTGAGGAGACTTGTGGACTAATTTTGTGTGAGATTTTTGTAGAAGCTTACAATACAAATTTGATTAAGTTCTATGTGGACTTATTGAGTAGATTTGGATAAGTTCTGAGTGGATTTTTTGAGCAGATTTGAGCAAGTTCTGAGTGGACTTGTTGAGTATATTTGAGAAAGTTTTGAGTGGACTTGTTAAGCATATTTAACCAAGTTCGAGTGGACTTGTTGAGCAGATTTGAGCAAGTTTTGTGTGAACTTGTTGAGCAGAGTTGAGAAGGTTCTGAGTGGACTTGTTGAGCAGATTTGAGCAAGTTCTATGTGAACTTGTTGAGTAGAGTTGAGCAGGTTTTGAGTGGATTTGTTGATCATATTTGAGCAAGTTATGTATGAACTTGTTGAGTAGAGTTGAGTAGGTTTTGAGTGGACTTTTTGAGAAAATTTGAGCAAGTTATGTGTGAAATTGTTGAGAAGAGTTGAGCAGGTTCTGAGTGGACTTGTTGAGCAGATTTGAGCAAGTTTTGAGTGGATTTGTTGAGCAGAGTTGAGCAAGTACTAAGTGGACTTGTTGATCAGATTTGTGCTAGACCGAAGGACTGAGTTTAGTGCAGATTTGAGACAGAGCTTTGGAGGTGATAGATTAGAGAGGATAGTAGTCTCTAGTGGATAGAGATCCATCAGCCAGGGCAATGAGGACAAGTCTTTTGAGTGGGGACAAGAGTCTTCAGTGGAGAGAGATCCACAAGCCAATGTAGTGGAGGTAGTAGTATTCTAGAGGAGCACTAGCCGGAGTAGAGGAGAAGTTCTCCTATGGATAGAGATCCATGAAACTGATTTAGAGGATCAAAATCTCCTTTTGACAAAAGTCCATAAAAAATGTAATACGAAAAGGATTCCCAAGAGATTGATTGAGAAAATTTAGTGAAATATTTTCTCTGTGGATGTAACCCACATTGGGTGAACCAAATTAAATTGGTGTCTCTATTGTGTGTGGTGATTTATGCATTGCTTTGATTACTTCTATTGATATTGCTATCTATACATTGCATAATATTGACTTGGAAAGAAAATTAAAAAATGGTCTTATACTGTTCACCCCCCCTCTCAGTATAAGCTTATGTTCTTCATATTTATAGTGATACCAAATACCTAATGAGAGGTCAACCTCAAGCTAACATAATATTAACCTTGAGGTTAACCTTACAATAAAATAGTAATAAATTACTCTTTAATCAAGGTTATCTATAAAATTAGATTAACCAATAAGGTGACATATGAAAGGGGGCCTTAGGCTTACATGAAAATTCTCATAGGATTATATAAATTATGAATGCCAATAGACTTACATAATGACATGCTTGTTGTTCTTATAAGCACATCTTCACAATTTTAGCCTTGGCTTAGACAAGACTAATCACATAGGGTTAACCATACTTTTTAGTTTGGTGATTTGGTATGGTTATGCTTCAAAAAAGAAAGGATTCATGGGTTTCATAAGAAGATAAAACCCATTTGGTATTTTTTTTGTATTATTTGAAATGTAGCGAATAATGCTTTTGAATTATATATTCCATATTTTATGAAGATGTACTATATTGTAAGTGTGGAGGATCTAAAGTATTTTGTACCTTCTATGTTTAATGAAGAGGAAGAAGGGTAGGATCTATCATCACTTAGATTTATACCCCACAAGGATGCTCATATAGATCAATATACCTTCTTACAAAAGCATGTCCATTATACCCCCCAAGGACAACAAGAGTATTGGTGACTAGGGCTCAAGGAATATCTAGTGAAGATTCAAACAAAGTGATATACTACAAATAAAATAGAGTAAAATTTTTCTCTCCTAGTTCAATTTCTAAGATTTTACGAGATCAATTACCTTATATTATGGTGTGATCCAAATTGAGTATTTGACAAAGCATAAAAATAATAATAAAATTTTATTTTTTGGATTTGAAAATAAAAGGGTAAATGAAATGTCACTAGAGAAGTATTTCAAGAGGAAAATGAATGATTTTTAGTCTTCCATTACCCCACTTTATTTCCCCATTGCTAGAAAAAATAAATTTGGGGTGTTGCTACATTTCTTAGCCATTATGTAAGCTATTTTTCCTCTCATTTTCAAGGAGATACTTCATTCTAGTTCACATAAATTGTACTCCTATTACATTTTAGTAATATATGCTTCTTTATCTCTATTCTATGGATTTTATTGCCCTATATGGTTTTACCAATTGAATGTTAAGAATAATAGGGTGCTAGACAATTTTATTATCATGAAAATGATACATATATAAATAATATTGAATTAGATATAATCAAGACATAACAATCAGTAACCAACTTGTGTGTATGGGTAAAAATAATTAACACTTCATCTAGCATGTGTATCAGTGATGTAATAAATCTAACATTCCACCTTATTACATCAATGCTTAATAGGGGCAATAAATTGGTAATTGGCCTAGACTTAGGAAAATACATTACATCACATTTCATAGTGGGACTAACCTCATTGTATTACAAAAATATATTATAAACAAAAGTACATAATCAAGTTAGACTAGCCAAAAATAATGTTGGATTAACCAATAAGTGAATAATGATATGTGCACTTATTTATAAAGTAAAGGCATTAATCCTTTTACTTCACTCTTCACAATAAAATCCTAGTGGCTATCAACATGATTGTCAAAATAACAAGGCATACCTCCTTACACAAAATGATTGTTAATCGTTCATGTACTAGTGTACCTACCAATCATGTGATCATCATAAAATATCATTCTAACATCTAGCATTATCTCTTTGATAGATGCATCAAGAACATAAGGATATTTATAAAAAATATACATACACTAAATAAATTTAGATTAAAAAATAATAAAATTTGTAAGCATCCCAGGTCCAAGTCTCCAAAACTTGCATTAATTATTCTAAAAAATAGTAAAATATTAATGGAAAAATATTAAAAATATCCTTCATAGGAAAGGAAGAATAAGGAGTAGGTATCATTTTCATTATGTAAAACATTTTTGGTAGGATAAACTATGCAATTTTTGCACCCCTTCAAGCAATATCCTTCATATGCATAATTAAATTAAAAAACTTGTCTCACATTGAACAACATTTGTATTATATATAAACTGTGTTTTGCATGCACCACACACATAAACATTCCCTCACATCACTTCTCAACTTTACAACTTAAGATTGAGTTTCAAATAACTTAAATAACCAAACAAGAAACCCATAACACGTGGGATTTTATACTTATGTCTACCTTCAAAAAACAAAGCTTCCAACTAGATGACATCAAATTCATGTAAATAGATGTCATAGTTAGATAAAAAATGAATTTTAATATTTTATGTTTCTAATTTTCACTCTTGTTTGTCATAATTATGGTTTAAAAATATAATTTATTTAACCATTTATGTTCATGATCAAGTTGTAGTGGATGATATACCTATTAGGGTTGTGCTTTCCTTGTTGTGATGAATAATGTCTTGTCTATATCTCATGTTGAACGATCACCTTAAATACCTCTATAATTGCCTTATTCATTGTGCTTTTGATACCTCTGTGTACCATGATGTTGAAATAATAATATCATTCATAGGAATGCTTGAAATTTTATGATGTATTGGATAGTCCTAAGGGCATTTCATTGTATAATGTATAATTTAATTATAATATTTTATCGTGTAATCCATATGGTATGTGTTTAATCTTATTATGGTTGAACCCTCTTTATAACTTATAATTAACTTAAATACCTCTTGTTATGTCAGCTTAGGTTAAACATTATCATGTATTTGGGGTTTTGGTATTGGTATAAATACTCCCACTCATTTGACTATGAGTGTGTGAAATATAATCTATAGATTGTATAGTGATTATTTATGGTATCTAAGTGCCCCCAAATATCTATCTCTTTTCCTTTCTCTTCATACCTTACACTTATTATATAATATTTATATGGAAGGATTAATTCTATACATTTCTAGAAAATATTATGAATTATAACATGGTATTATATCAGGTATGGATTAGCGTTTCTTAGTGACACAAAAAATTTCTTTAGATCCTTCAATCCTTCCTCTAATTATTAGAATGATTTTTAATTTATATCATTCATTATTTTTACATCCTTGGAGTTATTTTATCTCCATATTTTACTTTATTGTAAACAATACCAATTATCCTTTTTCTCTCCATTTTCCTTCTATTCTACAAGAAGGTTGATTTGGGATAAGGTATTTTGAATTTTAAAATTGGCATATGTAATTTTGAGGGAATTTCTTGTGTACCCTATCAACATGGATCCTTTTTGACAACGTGCCATTCATTTTTATGGAAAATATACACACTTTAAACCCATTTGAGGAGATATCATAATAGATAACAAAGCATGTGTAAAATTCCTAGTCAAGGAAGGTCATAGGTTCAAGATGCACTTTTTGCTTTTGGCTTATTTAGGGTTGAGTAATGAATATTTACTTACTGTGTATGATCAATGTTCATCAAGGATATTTGGTAACCTATTTAAAGGAGGAAAATATTATACATTGGGAGGAATTCATTAGGATTTCAAAACCTGCCCCATCCATTTTTTTGGGAAAACATCCTTTAATAGGCAACACATGTTGAGGAATATTACATTATTTGGTACATGAAAATGTACCCCCATGGTACCTTCATGGTACAAATATAAATATATAATAGATTAGGGTTGAGTTTATATTTTAGATGAGTGATTTATATTTCCCCTTTATGTAGGTGTCAATGTGTAGGATATGCACAAGTGCCATGTAAATAAGAGTGAAAGTGTGTATTGAGAGAATGTGTACATGTGTCTTGTATGTAAGCATGCAAATATATAAAGTGAGGATGTGCACAAGTGTCTTATACTAGGAGTGCATGTAGGAGAGTAAGAGTAATGTAGAAGTGTGTAAGTGTCATAGAGTCAAGTATGCTTGTAAGAAGAGAGTGAAGAGTCTAGTATGCAAGTGGAAAGATGATAAGACAAAGGTCATGGGAGTTTTCATATGGAAATCAATAGTAAAGAGCATGAAGAGTAATATTCTATGTCTATTTTATGGAGACAAAAATCCAAACAACATATAATTACAATCACAACACTTCACATGAAAGGGAGAAACAATCTCATAATAAAGCCTATATACATGTTTTGAGCAATTAATATTGTAATTTTTCTTCATGCTTGTACATGAATGATTTCACATTCATATTTGATATTATAAGTGAATGTTATGTCATTAATATATTGGCCTAGATATATATTTAATTGCTCATATATAATTCTACTCTTATTATCAATATTCAGACCTTTAGTATTATGGCTTATTTATATTGGGACTTGTGATATTCTATGGTAGTAAGGATTAAAATCCAAAAGTGGTATCATAGCTACCACTTAAATCTGTTTATTTTTTATAGAGTTATATTAGCCACCTTTATATTAGAGTCTGTCCACTTTGATAGTAGTGAAGACTTAGAATCTATTTCAGAAGGAATAATTGAGTGAAGTTTGAGGGGACAAGGATTAGTCACCTTAATTTGGATACTAAGATCTTTTCACCTAGTTGAATGAAAACCAATGAATACTAGGACTCAACTAAGATTGATTGAAGTCCAACTCAGAAGAAAGTTGGACATTCATTTATTAAGAGCCAACTCAAAAGAAATTTGGAAATTTAGGGACATTCAAAGTCACCCTCATAGTATTTTAGACTCTCTAGAGAAGATAAAAATAACTATTGAAGTTTGAGAAAGAACCAACTCAAGAGAAAGTTTGTCATTCAGGGAAATTTATAGTCACATTGATATGGTATTAGATTCTCTATAAAAAAGGAGAATCATATGTTGTTCTTAGGTGCTACCAGAGATTGATAAGCAACACAAATTCTAGATATAGAGAAGCATCATAGCTTCTAGGAAATAGGGAAGCATCATAACTTCTAGGAAATAGGGAAGCATCTTAGCTTCAAAAGATAGACGAGTATTTAAAATTCCAAGGATAGTGGAGCATTTAAGTTTTTAGAGAAGAAGAATCAATTCAAAGCTTCTTTAGAATAGATTTTAAGTAAAGTATATAGAAGAGAAGAATAAGTAAGTATTATAAGCTTCCTAGTATAAGGAAATATTGAAGAAATAGGTTGACTAAAAGTATAAATTTAGTCTTGGCCTTGGAGTACTATTTATTTAGAGGAGAATATTTAGTGCAAAAATGAAGAATATACAAAAAAAGAGGTCAATATTGAAAGGTAATATGAGTAGGAATACTGCAATTGGAAAACACAACCATATAGCTTCTTGATACAATAAAATATTCTATAGATTTAAGAGCTAGTAAGTGCAATCCTTCATGCTTGAAATAGAATAGAAATTTCTAATAGGGAGCCAAAGACAAGCCCTTATTGAAGAACATAATTTTATACTAAGAGGGGGGGTGAATAGTATAAGATAAAAATTTTTACTTTTTAATCCAAATGATAACAACAATAATATCAAGGTAGTAAATAATACACAAATCATCACACATGAGAGACATGGTTCTAACATGGTTCAACCAATATGGGCTACGTCCATGGAGAAAATATTCCTTATAAACTTTCTCAAAAAATCTCTTGGGAACTAAATCCCTATTACAATGTTTATGGACATTTGTCCAAAGGAGACACCAATCCCTTATGTTCAAGTTCATTGACCTCTATCCATAGGAGACCTCTATTCCTACTACTCTAGTTTATGGACCTCTATCCATAGGAGAACTCTATCCCTTTTGCATTGGTTAGTTCTAAAGCCTGCTCTCAAATCTGTTTAAGTCTGATCAAATCTACTCATAACTCTAATCAAATCTGCTCAACTGCTTGTACTAATTTGTCTCACACCTGCTCACAAGTCTGCCTTAAACCTGTTTCAAGTCTTCTCACAAGACTTGCTCAAATTTACCTTAAACCGACTTCAATTCTTCTCATAATACTTACTCAAATCTACCTCAAACCTACTTCAAGTATTCTCACAAGACTTCCTCAAATATACCTCAAACCTACTTCAAGTATTCTCACAAGACTTTCTAAAATCTACCTCGAATAACTATGCTCTGCTTTGTTCTAACCCATGCTCATCCACATTCAATGTTTACTCAAACCAATCCCTAAAAGTTTCAAAAATTCATTCAAACAATGAAGCACAATTTATTTCTCAAACCCTAGCTCAAATATTTCCAAAAATGCACATATGTAATCCTTATTTCTCCACCTTCTGATTCAAAAATATTTGCTCAACCAAACACCTTAGATAAGGAATAATGTCAACATACCTCTTGAGCTACTTTAATGAAAATGTGTTCTCAAAAACCTATCTCAAAATAATTTCCTCTTCAAAGTACCACTTCAAAAACTGATTAGTAGACTTCTCTTTCAAACAATCAACATTAACTTTCTTATCAAAAAGATGTGCTAAATGAAATATGAAAATGATGTTCAATGACTTTTCTTTTTTCTCAAAAATTGGACATTTAACAATCATAAAAACCCCTCAAACTTACTTTTCACCATACAAAATTGCAACCAAAAACCAAACCACAATAACACCTTATAACTCCTACTCGCACATTCAAAAATTATCCCCTTTGTATTTTATCTTTATGCTCTTTCCAATATAAAAATTTATAAAACACCTTTATAATTTCTATTTGCAAAATATAAATCTTTTATAACATATCCTTATAACTCCTAATTTGCACACAAAATTTATTAACTCACGTCCTTATGAATCCCTAATTGTAAAATAAAAACTTTATTAACTCATCCCTTATGACTCCCTAATTGCCAAAAAACACTTTACTTAAATCAAACCTTATGACTCCCTAATAGCCAAAAAAAACTTTATTAACAAAAATTAATACCCTTACCAAATCTACCATCTATGTGAGTCGAACGCAAAACCTCACGGAGCCCATGCTCTAGCGCGATCTAGAGTGCCAGCTAGACTGACCTATCCACTAGAACCAAAAGTGCATAATACAAATTTTATTAACCTTTTCTTCCACCCAGATGAATTTTCAAAAGATCAACTGCCACTATGAATCAAACCTGAAATCTCCTCAACATTAGCATCTTGTGCAAGGTATGTCTGCCACCTGGGCTAGCTTCCTGTTCGAAATAAAATGTGTACTACCTCCTATGTTGAGGTTCATGCACCATCCACCTTGTTTTAAAAACCATATTCTCTCCTTACTCCTTGCTATCCTCGCTTCACCTTTGTGCACTGCCCTCACAAATGGAACAAATGACACTCAAAATTTAATCGCATCCTCAACATTGCAAATGATTATTATTTACCTCCTTATATATGCACTTTGAAACTGAGGAAGACGTCGAATCTCTTTTCCACCATTTTAATTTTAAATTTGGCAACATTTAAAATTCAAATTTATTTTATTTTAATATTTAAACCTTGGTTTTAATATTATAATTTATTTTTTAATCTTTTGTCCTTTGCTCTTGAAATTTTTTTCCACCCTTGCAATAAATAAATATTTTGCAATGGGACCTTGTCTAACTTTTATTTTTCTTGCAAACATAACCATGGAGAACCTTGTCTTTTTTTCTTGACAATTATTGTACCCTTGAAGATATTTTCCTTGCACTTTAATATTTCAACCTTGAAGATTATTTTCAATCGTTTCACCTTTGACGTTAATAGCAACCAATATACTCAATACACTTTTGACATAAATAACAACCAATATACTCAATATTTTCAACAATACCCCTCTTTGTCATTGATGGTAACCCTTTCTAAAAACATTCTTTTCCAACCACTAAATTCTAAATTTGCTCCCTCTAAGATGTTGCTCCTCCTTACTGATTTCTTCCCCCCTTACTGAAACTCTTCCCATTAGTAAATATGTCCACAATTTGTTCATTTGTAGTAATATATTCCAATTTTACTTGTTGATCCATCACCTACTCTCTCAAAAAGTGTTATTTTATTAGAATGTGCTTGGTCCTTGAATGCATAACTAGATTCTTTGAAATGTTTATGACACTTGTATTATCGCATAGTATGGAGATGGGATGACCATGCTCTATTTTAAAATCTTTTAAAGTTTTCTTCATCCATAACACTTTTTTATAATAAGAAACTGCTGCAATGTACTCTCCCTCTACCATGGATAAGGACACTAATGCTTGTTTCTTGCTTAGCCAAGAGACTAAAAAATCTCTAAGAAATAATGATCCTCCACTTGTGCTCTTCTGTCATAATTATGTCTATCTAATATACATATGTATATACGGTGAGAGTGAAGTTGTTACTTCTGGGATACCAAAGTCCAAATTCCATAGTTCCTTTTAAATACTTGAGGATTCTCTTTACTGCCTATACATGTGTTTCCTTTGGAGCTGCTTGAAATATTACCACTAGTACCACTGCCTGCATTATATTTGGTCTTATAGATGTGACATATAGTAAGCTACCAATCATGGATCTATACAATGTCTAATTTTCTTCAGGATATTCATCATATTTACTCAACTTGCATCCTATAAACATAGGGGCACTCACTATTTTGCAATCCTCCAATTTGATTTTTTTTAACATTTTTTTT
The DNA here is from genome assembly GCA_028583015.1 of Wollemia nobilis. Classification (NCBI taxonomy): domain Eukaryota; kingdom Viridiplantae; phylum Streptophyta; class Pinopsida; order Araucariales; family Araucariaceae; genus Wollemia; species Wollemia nobilis. The sequence continues at coordinate 5,303,526 of JAQPPZ010016917.1, read as the reverse complement.
TATATACTTGGTTTGTGATAGAAATATACCCTTTTCTAATTGTGAAATATTTAATCCAAGGAAGAAGGACAACTCACAAAGCACTGATATTTCAAATTCATTTTGCATACACTTTGCAAATTTCTGACACATATTATCATTACTACCTCTAAAAATGATATCATGCACATAGACCACCACAATCAACAAGTAATTTCCTTTATTTTTGATGTATAAATTGCTATCAACTATTCCTTTTCTGAAACCTTATTTTTGAATATAATTATCCAACCTTGAATACCAAGCCCTAGGGGCTTGCTTTACTCCATAAAGAACCTTCTTTAATCTGCATACATAATTTAGCTTATCGGTCAGGTTGAAACCCTCAAGTTGCTCAATGTAGACCTCTTCTTCTAAGAAGCCATTGAGAAAAGTTGATTTTACATCCATTTGATATACTTTGAAGTTTTTGAAACTTGAGAATGCTAAAAATATTCTTATGGCCTCAAGTCGTGCAACAAGAGAAAATGTTTCATCGAAATCAATCCCTTCAACCTGTGCATAGCCTTTGCATACCAATATTGGTTTTTTTATGACTACCTAACCATATTCATTTAACTTATTTTTGTAAATCCATTTAGTGCCAATTATATTCTTGTCTTTTGGTCATGGGACTAGTTCCCAAGTCTCACTTTTTTCTATTTTATCCAACTCCTCATTCATTACCTTAAACCAAAATTTATCTTCTCTTGCCTCATTGAAATACTTGGGCTTAATTTTAGATAACAAAGAAAGATTTGAATGTTCACCTATTGCTATTATCTTCCTCCTTGTTTGTCTTTCATCTGGATTCACAATAATCAGATCTCTTGGATTATTATTTTGCACATACCTGGATGGAGTCTTACATGGTTTTCTTTGTGCTGCATCTTCTTTTGATTCTTCACCTACTTCTTCTTGGCAATTTTCTTCTTCTTGATATACAATTTCTTGAGCTGGTTCTTTTGACCCTAATTGTTCATCAACTGTCACATTTGTACTTTCCATAATTTTATGTGTCCTTTTATTATAGCATTTATAATATTTGCTCTTAGTGGAATAACCAAGGAAGATACCCTCATCGCACCTTGAATCAAACATGCCCAAATTTTTCTCTTCCTATATAATGTAGCATTTGCTTCCAAAAACTCTAAAATGCTTCATAGTAGCTGGTATTCCTTTCCAAAGATCTTATGGGGTTTTGTGATGATTTAATATTAATTGAGCTCTATTGGTGATATAAACGGTTGTATAAACTGCATCTTTCCAAAAACCATCTAAAATATTAAATTCATTTAGCATAGCTTTGGCCATATTCTCAAAAGTTCTATTTTTTCTTTCAACTAATCTATTTTGTTGTGGAGTCCTTGATACTAAGTATTATCTTTTGATTCCATGTTTTTCACATAATTCTATGAATTCACCTGAAGTAAATTCTCCTTCTCTATCTGATATTGGACATTTGATATTTTTACCTATTTCATTTTCTACTAAAAATCTGAATTCCTGGAACGTGTCAAAGGCTTATGACTTTCATTTTAAGAATGCCACCCAAGTTATTCTAGAGAAATCATCTATAAATAGAATGAAGTAACTTTCACCTTGTAAACTATTTGTCTTTGTAGGACAACATAGATTAGTGTGAACTAGTTTTAATGGTTTGGATGAAGACAACTCTTTTGACTTGAAACTTGTTCTTGTTTGCTTACCATGCTGACATTGTGCACAAATTGTGCTTTGGGGTATTTTTATTTTTGAGTAAATTTCTCAACAAATATCTTGGAAACTAAATACCTATTACAATTCTTATGGACCTCTATCCAAAGGAGATACCAATGTGGAACTCTATCCATAAGAGACCTTTGTACCTACTGCTCGGGTTTGTGGACCACAGGAGAACTCTATCCCTTTTGCACTGGTTAGTTCCAAAGCCTAATTGGCTCAACTCTAATCAAATCTGCTCACAACTCTAATAAAATATGCTCAACTGCCTGTACTGATCTATCTCACACCTGCTCACAAGTCTACCTCAAACCTAATTCAAGTATTCTCATAAGACTTGATCAAATATATCTCAAACTTACTTCAAGTCTTCTCACAAGACTTTCTCAAATCCACCTCAAAACTGCTTCAAGTCTTCTCACAAGACTTGCTCAAATTTACCTCAAACCTGCTTCAAGTCTTCTCACAAGACATGCTCAAATCTGCCTCAAATAACTCTACTCTACTCTACTCTAATACATGCTCATAAAAATTCAATGTTACTCAAACCAATCCCCAAAAGTTTCATAGATTCATTTAAACAATGAAGCACAATTTATTTCTCAAACCCTAGCTCAAATATTTCCAACAATGCACATATTTAATCCTTATTTCTCCACCTTATGATTCAAAAATATTTTCTCAACCAAACACCTTAGAGAAGTAATAATGTCAACATACCTCTTGACCTGCTTTGATGAAAATGAGTTCTCAAAAACCTATCTCAAAAGAATTTCCTCTTCAAAGTACCACTTCAAAAACTGATTAGTAGATTTCTCTTTCAAACAATCAATATTAAATTTCTTCTCAAAAAGATGTGCTCAATGAAATTTGAAAATGATGTTCAATGACTTTTCTTTTTTCTCAAAAATTGGACATTTAACAATCATCAAAACCTCTCAAACTTAATTTTCACCATACAAAATTGCAACCAAAAATCAAACCACAATAACACCTTATAACTCCTACTCGCACATGCAAAAATTATCCCCTTTGTATTTTCTCTTTATGCTCTTTGTAAAATAAAACTTTATAAAACACCTTATGTGATAAAAGCTTTCTATTTTGCAAATAGAAATTATAAAACACCTTTATAATTTCTATTTGCAAAATAGAAAGCTTTTATAACATATCCTTATAACTCCTAATTTGCACATAAAATTTATTAACTCACACCCTTATGACTCCCTAATTGCATAATCAAAACTTTATTAACTCATCCCTTATGACTCCCTAATTACCAAACAACACTTTACTTAACTCAAACCTTATGACTCCCTAATAGCCAAAAAAAATTTATTAAAAAAAATTAATACCCTTACCAAATCTACCATCGACGGGATTCGAATGCAAAACCTCACAAAGCCCACGCTCTAGCAGGAACTAGAGTGACAACTAGGCTATCCTTCTTGCTAGAATCAAAAGTACATAATACAAATTTTATTAACCTTATCTTCCATCTAGATGAAGTTTCAAAAAATTGACTGCCACTGTGACTCGAACCCAAAACCTCCTCAATGTTAGCATCTTATGCAGGGTCTGCCTGCCACCTGGGCTAACTGCCTAATAAGAATAAAATGTGCACTACCTCCTATATTGAGTTTTGTGCACCATCCACCTTGTTTTAAAAACCATGTGCTCTCCTTACTCCTTGCTGTCCTCGCTCCACCTTTGTGAACTGGCCTCATGAATGGAACAAATGGCACTCAAAATTTATGAAGAACACAAGCTTATATTGAGAGGGGGGGTGAACAATATAAGACCACTTTTTACTTTTCTTTCCCAATCAATATTATGCAATGTATAGATAGAAATATCAAAAATAGTAATCAAAGCAATGCATAAATCACCACACACAATAGAGACACCAATTTAATGTGGTTCACCCAATGTGGGCTACTCCATGGAGAAAATATTTCACTAAAATTTTCTCAATCAATATCTTGGGAATCCTTTCCCTATTACAATATTTATGGATCTATGTCCAAATGAGACACTAATCTCCTAATCAAGTTCATGGATCTCTATCCATAGGAGAACTCCTTTCTCCTTAGCTCTAACTGGTGATATTATAGAATAACTACTACCTTTGCTCCACTAGCTAATGGATCTCTATCCATTGAAGACTCATGTACTCACTGCCCTGGCTAATGGATCTCTATCCATTGGAGACTGTCATCCTTTATACTTTGTCACCTCCAAATCTTGCTCTCTGCTTTATCTCAAATATGCACTAAATACAGTCATTCTATTTAGCATAAATTTGCTCAATATTTGTTTCTGGTCTGGCACAAACCTATCCTCAAATATACACCAAACTCTATCCTCAAATCTGCACTAAACACAATCTTTTGATCTAGCACAAATCTATAGTCAATATCTGTCCTCTGATATGCACTAAACACAATCCTTCGGTCTAGCACAAATTTGTCCTCAATATCTATCTTCAAGCCTTAACATAAAGCTTGATCCAATCATAAATCAACTCTGCTGGATCTGCCCCAAACCTTAGCTCAAGGTTTGAACAAATCAATCAATCAACTCTGCTCACAAGTATTCCCAAATATTGTCTCAAATCTTCCTTGTAAGCTTCCACAAAAGCTCACACTGATCTATCCACAAGTTCTCTCTAGAAATTTTCCAATCTGCTCAATACTCTATCCTTAAACTCTGTATTGTAAGCTTCCACAAAATCTTACACTAATCTGTTCACAAGTCTTCTCAAAGACTTGCCTTAAATCTGCTCAAAAAGTCCTCACTAGAACGTGTCCAATCTCATAGAAACATATAGAGAATTGTTAGAGACTCAATATGCTTCACATTCACCACAATGCTAAATTACTTTCAATTCCTATTTTTACCATAGAAACATATAGAGAATTGTTAGAGACTCAATATGCTTCACAATCATAAAATTTCAATCACTTTCAAACTCTCTTTTATCGCAGAAACATATAGAGAATTGTTAGAGACTCAATATGTTTCACATTCATCAACACCCAACCTCTTTCTCAAATCAATTCAGAATATAGACAATTTATTTCATAGAAATTGAAATATCACATCAACACATCCACTTGACTAGGCTCAACCAAATCTACTCAACCAATCACTCAATGAAATAATACTTACTCACAAACCCTAGTAGAAACTTATGAATATTCACTCAATTTTTTCCAACAATGCTTATCAACCAATATCACATAACAATGATACTCATGATCTTTGAAAATCCTAGTTCAAGTTCCTTACTCATCCAATTGCTTCAACAACAATGCTAATCTCACATAACAATGATACTCATGATATTTGAACAAACTCTAGTTCAAGTTCCTCACTTAACTAATCACTTCAACAACAATTCTTATCAGACAATGTTTTATCAACAAATCTTTATTCTAGAAAAATCCTTTTCACTCCAACTTAGCATTCACAACATTCAACAATAATTCACTAGGAAGACGTGCCCATACCTTTTGTTTGATGTAGAAGTGCCCTTAGAAAACTGTCTCAATCACAAATTCCTTCTTTCCAATTTTAATGGTTAGATGACAAAATATCACTCTAACACTTTCTCAAAATATTCCGTAGTCACAAAAATAATCAAAGCTCAACTACTTAGTGTTCCTTCTTGAAATTAGCATCCATAAAATCATACATGAAAAAAAATTATTTAGATACACCTTATAATATCCAACTTAAAATAATATCCAACACCACAAAAAATCAAACAACCTTTCTTAAACACCTTGTTACCCTTTTTAAAACACTAAAGCAAATATCACCAAAATTATTTTGCATCAACCTTATAAATTCCCTTTAAAATCTTACAAACCAAATAAATTATGCAAAAATTAATTTTAATGACTCAACTATAGTATTTCCAAAAATTTTGGTGCTCAACTAATTGCATACCTTTATCTTTTACTTAAAAAGGGTTTCAACTTGATTTGAACCACTATCTCCCCAAGCGCCTAGCACCTTAACACTTTGGTGACCACGACGTGGGATATAGGTGCCCACTTGAAGGAAGGGAAGTTTCCTTCCTCTTGGTGCCTTCAATCATCGTCGATAGCTTCAAAACAAAAACACTCTGCTGCGGATTCGAACCTCCACCACGCGCTGCCATAGTGCCTTGCCTTCACCAAAGTTGCCAACTGTGCTACCCACGCTTGGTGACCAAGGTGCCTTCTAATGTGGGTAATAAATCCTCACCTACCACTTGGTCCTTTAAACACCAATTAAACCCTTCTCTGTCTCACCAAACAATTCGCACGATTCGAAATTACTTAGATATTAAATCGAATGCATTAATTATCTTTGCTAAGGTGGAGGAGTCCCCCTTTATATACACGTTGATTAATTTTCTCCCCACGTCGGTGCTCGATGGTCGAATTCAAATTTTGAATTTTGACTTAATAACCCACCTTAGGGTTATTTAAAATTAACATAAATTAATTTATAATTAATATTAAAATTAATTAATAATTAATTTAAATAACTTATAAGTTAAGTAAATTAATTAATAAATTAATTTATAATTAATTTAAACTTCCTTGTATAATATTATAAAGAAATATTATAATATTATTTTCTTGGGCTTCTTTTCACCTTGGAACTCATCTTGACCTCCTGGAATCAAATTTGATCAACTGAAAACGGACTCTCCTTTTGCACTGATTGGAGAACCTAAAACTGATGCTGCCCATTGAAACTGCCACTCACTGGTGCTGAAAGCTTGACATCAATGACCATTCACTCTTGACATCAATTAAAACTTACTCTTGACATCAATGACAACTCATCTACTCAAAATGTCCAACACTTTAATTGCGTCCTCAACATTGCAAATGTTTTTTATTTACCTCCTGATATATGTACATCAATACTTAGGAAGATGTCGACTCTCTTTGCCACCATTTGAATTTTAAATTTGGTGCCATTTAAAATTCAAATTTATTTTATTATAATATTTAAACCTTGGTTTAAATATTATAATTTATTTTTTAATCTTTTGTCCTTTGCTCTTGAAATATTTTTCCACCCTTGCAATAAATAAATATTTTTCAATGGAACCTTGTCTAACTTGTCTTTTTATTGCTAACATAACCATAGAGAACCTTATATTTTTCTTGCAAACATAACCATGGAGAACCTTGTCTTATTTTCTTGACAATTATTGTACCCTTGAAGATATTTGCCTTGCACTTTAATATTTCAACCTTGAAGATTATTTTCAACCATTTCACCTTTGACGTTAATGACAACTAGTATACTCAATACACTTTTGACATCAATGACAACCAATATACTCAATATTTCCAACACTTATAAGGTGCTAAAGATAGAACAAGTGTTCATAAGGTACTAGATGCAAAATAGAAAGTTCTCGCATGGTGCTAGAGATAAGATAGAAAGTGCTCACATGGCACTAAACATAGAATAATAAGCAATAAAAAGGTGCTATATAATAATAAGCAAAAAGTGCTAGAGGAAATAGGACAAGCCATCAATTAATGAGGCTCCAAAGGATAAGCCATTGAAGAATGAGCCACCAAAGGGTATGCTATCATGGATCAAACTATCAAAGAATGATCATCCAAAGAATAATCCATCAAAGGGTATGCTATTAGATAGCAATCCATCAAAGAATAAACAACCTAAGATCAAATTGACAAGAAAACAAGCAAGCTATTAGATATTGATCCATCAAAGAATGGGTCATCACAGGATGAGCCAATAGAGGATAAGCAACCTGAATTCAAGATACCAAAAGATGTTTGTGTTCATTGATGTAATATTGGCCTAAAGCTACCAACAAGGAGGATTTTCTCATCTCATCGATGCATACTATAAATAGTACATGAACCAGAGCAACATCCAATAGCAAAGATAAAATATAAAATGCAGTAATCTATTAGGCAAGAACACCAAGCATTAAGGAACATTGGAGAAATAAAAATGTTCTACTTATCACCTGGTGTTTTATTGAGAGCAACATTTGAGAAAAGTATTAAACAATGACAATTTTTCCAATGCAATCCTAGGTAACATATAGACATTACATTTGGTGTATAATATTTAATTTTGGAGGGATAGAATTGAATTTAAATTTGTTCTAAAATTGGATTTATAAGGTTTATGCACATTGATTATTTTTAAAGGTTACTTTGATTTAAATATATATTTTTAAGATATGGAGTAATAAGGGTTACTACATCGGTTTATTTTTAAGAGATCTAAAAGATAATAGTTTATTTTAAAAATGTTTTGAAGATTATAAAGTTTAAATTTTACTAAGTTTTTTAGTATTTGAAAATTTGAAGAATTAGAGTTTGAAGGAGTTAAAAGGAATTAAGTTTTTGAAGATTTTTTAGATTTGAAGGATTTTTTATTTAAAAATATTTTAAAATTTATTTGAAGCATTTTTAAGTTTTGAAAAGTTGAAAGTTTTTGAAATTATAAATCTTGCAAATTTAATGCATTAGGTAGTTAAAATAATTACTACATCAAAGGTTTAGAAAACTTGAAATTTGTAAATTTCTCATTTTATTTATTTCCTAACATGGGAGATATAAGGTTTTCAACTTTAAAGGATTTCAATTTGAATGAGTTCCATTATGTCAAATAATAAAATCTTCCTTTTTAAATATCAATTTTTGAAAGGGCCGGATTCTGCATCATGGAAGAATAAAATCAAATATATTCTTATTTTAGAAAAACTATGGGCTATAGTAAAAAAAGCAAAAAAAATCTAGTGAGGATGAAATAAGAATACAAAAAATTGAAGAAAGTGATGTAAAGGATAGTTGATGAAATGCAACCATACTTAAGCAGAGCAAAAACATCTATAGATGCATGGAATACATTATGCAAAATATTTGAAGGAAAAAAAGCAATAATTTTGAATTTATTATCTCAAATATACTCCTTAAAAGCTAATAGTGGAGAAATTATAAAACTCTTTATTCAAAAAAAAGCAAATATAAAAGCAAAACTATTAACTCTGGCAGAAAAAGTAGAAGATAAAATTCTTATTCAACTTACACTAAGTGCACTTCTAGATAGTTATAAACATTTAGTCACTTCTTTAAAAGTTCCGAGTAAGGAGACTACATTTGATGACTTAGTCAATATTCTTTAGGAATATGAAGTAGAGAATCTAGTCAAAGATAAAATGACTAATAATACCTTGGTATCTAAATAAAATACACCAAGTAATATTGCTAGAACATCAAGGTATATATCTAAATAGAATTCAAGATTTTATCATATATGTAAGAGAAAGGGTCATAGTACAAATTTTTGTAGATATAATAAAAGAAAATAAAAATCAAGAAAATCAGATGAATATGACTCAAGAAAGTCAAATGAATAAATCAACTCAGTAAAGACAATATCAATCTCAGTATTGTTACAATCCTCAACAAGAATATAAATTTCAATCTCAATATCAACAACATCAATATCATCCTCAGTACCAATATGTTCCTCAGTACCATTGGATATCATGACTTAAAAGGAGTTACAAGTATTTATATAACAATTCCCTTATTTTCCACCCTTGGGTCAATAAATTTATGTATGCTTCCATAGTTAATGAGAATTATTACTTGTTGCTCTTTGAAGTGTTCTACCACCTTCATGGTCTAGGGATTTGATATACCCACTAAGGTATGAACTAAAATTTTTGGTTGGGATTCTTCTAGGGCCTCTAGTTTTTCTATGTGTTCCTCTTCATGATTATCCTCTTCCATATCTAGATATTTTGTGTTTTTTATCTCATCCATTAAGCAAATACAATTTCTAGTGCACATATTTATGTCATGGAAAATACTTCTCATCATAATTATAACATAAACCTTGGGATATTCTAGCATCCATCTCTTCTCGTATCAAATTTTTGATGGTACGATATTTATTGGAAGGATTTGATGTTGTCTTGGACAAAAAGGTGGTTGGGATTGGGAAAAATTAGAGGTGCATCCTTGAGCCTTAAATTTAGCTTCTACCAACCTAGACAATGTTATTTCCTATTGTAATATTTTTTGCCTTAACATTTTAACTTTAGCTTTAATGTCATCCTTCAAACCACTCAAAAAATAACTTTAGAAGAATTTAGGACTCAAGGTAGTGGTATGATTGGCCAATTTTTAAAATTGAGCTTGATAGTCTCGAATAGTGGAAGTTTGTTTAAGTTTAGAAAGGGCTCCTATAAAATTTTCATACTCACTAGGGCTAAAATCAAGTGAGTAGTTGCTACTAAAATTCATTATAAGTAAGCTCAATTTGTGATTTTCTAATCTATTAATACCATTGCAAGGCATCCAATTCAAGATTGAAAGATGTAATTATGAGATGTATATACTACAAGATGTTATGAATACTAAATTATTGTAGTACTTGATATAACCATCCCTCTAGATCCTTTTAATTAAACTTTGTGAAGTCTAATTTGGGCAGTTTACATCCATTATTGTTGTGTACTTTCCATTATTGATTACTTTGTCCTTTGCCCTTATGGTCAAAAGAACCGAATTTGATGTGGGAGCCTATCTTCTAGAGGGCATAACTTTTGATCCAATCATTAGATTGGCTTGAGATTTTATGAGGAGCTAGATATTGAGGAGGACAAAATTGTGGCTAGATCACAAAGGGACCTATATTATCGTTTTCAAGCCTTGTGAGATTTTTTTAGGCCCTAATTCCTTCATATAGTTCCCCAAAAATGGATATTAATGTTTTTTTAAAGTTTTTCTTCTAAGTTACTAAAAATAGTAGGTCTTTGGCTAAAAATGATAATTTACCAAAAATAGTAATTTCTTATCTTTAGGGCATTAAGATTTAGGAAATAATTTTAGGGTTTCTCTTGGGATATATATTCCCCTTGTATTGCATTATTAAGGGTGGATAAAAGAATGAGAAAATAAAATCATTACATGTTTATTTTTTAATTTGTTTTGCAAATTTGATGCAATTGGAGGTATTTGTTCTAACCTCTTGCAGATAGATTTACATCAAAATTTACCATATATATGGGTGTTACTACTTAAATGACCTTATAAGTCTACAATTTTTCCATTTGCTTTCTCCTTCATCTCCTTCTATTCCATTATCACATAGGCCATGGAGTCATCTGAAGTTTTGATTTCATCCCTTATTTGGTTTAAATCATTTCTTAACTAATTTTCCAAATGCTCCCCCCACTGATTTATTTGAGAAATACTTTTTTGATTCATTTCTTATGCCTTTTATTTTTCCCTAGTGTTTGTAGCCATACACTATGATTTTTTACCTTCTTTTTATTAGTAAGAGGGGTTTTGAAAGGTTCTCGTAACCTTTTACAAAAAAATTTTAGTTAGGGACAATTCTCCCAACCATTAGAAAAAAAAAGGAGGTACCTTCTTCTGAAACAAGAAGAGACAAAAACAGACAGAGAAGCCCTCATAGGGGTAAAATATGAAGCCTCAATAAACAATAAAAAAAGTCCTCATAGGGGCAACATGAAATGGAAAAGAAACCACAAGATATTATAGCTAGTACTTGTACTCCTCCAGAAGGGCATCTACTCACATGTTTAGGGGAGGCAACAATTAGCTCCAGTGTGTCATCTACCAAGTGATAAAAATCCCATAGGTGGTAATTAGTGAATGTGATGTGATTACAATGTCTCCACATATGGCTTGCAAAGATAATCTCCATGCTCAACCACAAGCTCCACATACCTCGAGCATTCATTCTATCAAGGTGAAGCCACTCATGAGAATAGATGGTAGAAATAGAATATCTAAACTTAGAAAAATCCCATAGACCAATGAGACCTTCAAACATGAATAATTAAAAAAATAAAATACTATTTTGGCAATTACTATTTTTAGTAATGGTCTTGAAAATGTGTTTGGGTGCTATATATAATAACAATCATGTCAAAAGGGTTATAAAAATGGACTAGGTCTCTAGATGACATTTTTTGGAACTCTAGACTTTATTTAAGTTGTGTATCATTTATTTTCATCTAGAAATTTGAATTTCTCATTTTTAGGATCTATAGTGTCCATTACTAACAACTCTATAACTCATTATTTCTAATGACTATCTTTGCAGACTCTATTTCAACCATTATAATTGCCCTGACTATATGATTCCCAATTATAACTGACAACTTCACGGTTAGACCTTGTATTGACTATTATTGACTATGGCCCTGGATGAAATTATATCCAACTGTTACTTACAATTGCCCTAATATTCACTGTGCTTTTGATACCTTTGTGTACAATGTTGTTGAAATCATAATCTCATTCATTCGTAAGGTCAAGATTGCATGATGTATTGGATAGGCCTAAGGGAATTTTATTGTATAATGTATTATTTAATAATAATATTTTATTATGTAATCCACATGGGATGTGGTTAACCTTATTATGGTTAAACCCTCTTTATAATTTAAAATTAATTTAAATACCTCTTGTTATATCAACTCAGATTAAAATATATCATGTATTTGGGGTTTTAGTATTGGTATAAATACCCTTTTTGTTGGAATATATTACATTATTTGGGACATGCTAATATACCATCTTGGGTACATATTTAGATTAGGAGAGTGTCCTAGATTAAAGTGTGAGTATTTAATTTATGCAATGTAATAAATGCACAAGTATTATTAAAGTGTGCAAAGTATTTTGGTAATGTAAATGTGCATAGTAGTCCATGTGCACATGAGTCCATAGAGTAGGAATATGAAGAGTCTCTAGAAGAGTGAAGGCCAAGAGTGCTCCATATGAAGATTAACATTCCATTATATATATGTCTATGTGTGTGTGTGTGTGTATGAGACATATGTATTGAGAAGAGAGAGTATGAGAGTATGATCTTTATTCAATGGAGATACAATTTTTGTGAGCATTTTTAATGGCATTTCTATGAGTTATTTTTGAAGTTATTTATGAGTTTTATATATTTAGAATATTACCATTATCATATATTTCATATTACAACTTTATTTTAGATCTTGTGGTTATTTTATCTTAAGTACTTAGCTTCAAAAGCTAACAGTGTTATCAGAGCCACAACAAGGTTTTATCTTGCAGAGGTTTGAAAGTTAAAAAGGAAGTTTCTACTGGTTAAGGATAAACCAATGAAGGTTGAAAATTTACCTATTCCAAGAGCAAATTTAGAATAGAAGGAAATTTATAGGTCTTTAAGATAGATCTTGATATTGATGAGATTAATATACCCAATAAGGATATCCTATTGAAAAGTTTGAGAATATAGAAAGAGGCCAAAGGAGACTTATTGAATATTGGAGATTAAGGAGACTCAAGAATAAGGTCTCCATAGAATATTGAAGACTGCAGATTGAAGATTGTAGATTGAAGTTTGAAGATACCCAAGAAAGAGGTCACATTGAATAACTTCCAAATTTGAAATATAGAAGACTGAAAAATGAAGATAGAGGAGGACTATGAAAAGGTTCTATTGCAAATTTGAGAAGTAAAAAATTTTGGAGATCCAAGAAAGAGATCTCATTGTAGAATTTTTATAGTTGAAATATTGAAGATACCAAAGAAAGTTCTCATTGAAGTTTTGAGGAAATAAATTGAGAAGCTACTTAAGTAGAAGATCTAAGGGAGGAGGTCTCAAGAATTTGGAGAATAATAAGAAGGCTAGATAAAGCCCTATTAAATAAAGGTGAAGAAGTTACCATTTGATAATATTTGAAGAAAGTTCATGATAGAAGATTACAAGCAAGAGAAGCTCCTGAAAAGAAGAATTTGGGATAATTATCACCATCCGAAAAAAAGCTCAAAAGAAAAAAGGTTTTGGTAAGAATTTTATCAAATTTTGGAAAGGATTTTTAAATATATTAGGAAATTAAAATTCTTGAGGAAGAGGCTAGTAGAAGAGGCCAGATTTGAAGTCAAAATTGACAAAAAATATTGAAGGAGAAAGGAGAATTTAAGAGGCCACAATTTTGAGAATTTTAAGGACAACCACTAAGTTTTTTGAAGGTTGGTTTGTAGAGGAGATTTTTTATTATTGTACAAGGATTTTAAGGGTCACAAGACAAAAAATTGAATAGGGTAAAAAGCTATTATTTGGATAATATCTGGGCAGATTTTGAAAATTCCCTGAACAATTAATTAAAGGAAGACTTGATAAGAAGGTAGAAAATTAAAGGAATTGAATGCTGTTTTTGGACAACAAGATAAAAGAGAAGGATTCAAATATTTTAAGCTTTTTGAAAAGCAAAATTGAGTAGCAAATTGGAGGAGTTAGAAGAGATTCTTGGATAGTAAGATAAGGAGGAGAAACCAGATTTTTGAAGCAACAATTTGAAGAGATTCAAGTTGCAAAATTGGGCAGCACTAGAAGGAGAAAAGAGAGCTGCATTTTTTAGAACTTTAGGGCATATTTGAGAAAGTTTTGGATAGCAAAGAAAAGTAATATTTGGTAGCATTTGAAGCTACAAAATTTAGATTTTGAGAGAACACATTTGAAGAAGAATTAAAGCTACACATTGTAGATTTTTTTGGACAACAAGAAGACAACATTTGGAGCTGCAAAACTCAGAGAAGATACAGATAAAGAAGGTAAATTTAGAGCAACATTTGAAAAGGGAAAATACTTAAAAATGAGCAAGATAATATTTGAGCGGCAATTAGAGCTACAAAATTGATAAGTTTAGATTAGCAAAGTGAAAGAAAATGGAGTTGCAAATTCTACAAATTTAATATAGAAAAAGGTGAATCAAAATCACCCAGAAGATGAGCTACAAAAGGAGGTCAGAAATATTTGAAATATTGGTGCTATAAAAGTTTATTATCCTAGCATTAAAACTAGTTTATTTTAAGTTGTTTGAGAGCACCATATTAGAGTTATTAAAACCAATAAAATAAAGGAAGTAAAGTGTCTCCAAGAAGGCATCTTGGTTACATTCAAACCTGCATATTTTAATAGCAAAAGGTAGATTAGATATTGCATAAGAAGTAGGAGTTATAAGGAAGAAAGCATTATTTTTAGAGTATGCTATATAGCCAAAAAAATGCAATTTTTATAAGTCTAGCTGAAAAAAAGAAAAAGAATGAAAATTACACAAGGACAAGGCAAGGTTAGAGTGTTTGAAAACACCATAAAGTGTATGTAAACACTACAATAAATTGGTGAAGATAAGCCACCATAGGAGTAGTGAAGCCACCAAGAAAAGGAGGCACCACCATATTGGAGAAGAAGCCACCATTATCAAGGAGCCAATGGAATTAGCCACCAGTGGTTGAGAATTAAGTCGAGGAAGAAATCCACCATTGGATAAGCACTAGCCACCATTCCAAGTGAAGCAAGCTTCCTACCATTGCAATTCTTAATGTCATTTTCACAAAAGAAGTTGAAGAGGTTTTTGGGATGCCAAAGGAGAAGTATTTTCTATGAGAAAATGAAGAGACATTTGAGGAAGTTACAATGCTAGCAAAGAATTTTTTTTAGTGAGCCATATAGACTTCATATGAATTCCAATAGTTTTCTAAAGGAGAACCAATGAAGGGACATCCATAATTTATGCTACGTCGAGGAGATTCAGGTTGTAATGCTTGAGAAAAGAGAATCTAAGAAGATAAAGTATGTAACGTACCATTTGCAATGTGTAGGATTTGAGAAGACACTTGGTATTGCAGAATAGAAGCACCAATCACTCATAAGTGAATCTAAAATTTTGGAATATTGAGTGGTGAAGAGTTGGAGATCAAAGAGTCATAGTATAGGTGCTAACCACCAAGGAGCATTCAAATTATCTAGAAGAACTCCATTAATGCATAGGAGTTAAATTCCATACATAGACAACAACCTAGCACAACAAAAGGAGGAATTAATACACCTAAGTACGATAAATTTGATAATGTGAGGTAGAAAATATTTACATTATGGAACAATGTATTCTTAGGGTAAGTCAAATGCCCTTGATCGTGTATTGCATGCCTATTTTGGAGGTAAGACTAAAATTATTTATTTGCCAAAGGATTGGAACCATAAGGTTTAGATTAATTATTATTTTCTAAGGTTAAGATAGAATTAATCTAATTAAACATAGATTAATTTAATTTCTAGAGAGATAAGGCTTTAAGTCAAAAATTGAATACCTTAGAAAGAGATTAATTACTTTTGGAAAGTATTAAAAAGGGATAAAATTATTTTTGAGATATTGGAAAATAATTTCAAAGGTTTTGGAAGGTTTTGTAATCAATTTATTAAGTTTTGTGAAGCATATTTAATATTTGCAAATATTGTTATTTTGGAGAAATAAGGATTTCAACATCAAATTAGGAATACAAAACTTGCAAATATATTTTTATAGAATTTATAAATTTCTAAATTTAGAGTTATAAGGAATTCAATACCAACACACGATTGGGAAATTTAGAAACCATATTATTGAGATTTGGGAGATAAAAGTAATCAACATAGTTTTTGAAAACTAAAAATTGCATTGATATCTAGTCTCTCATTCAAAAATTAAAGAGACATAAAGATTAGAGTTTTGAAATCTGAAATTACCTCAGAGGTATTATTTGACAAGCCTAACTAGGGAGATAAAATATTGTCAACATAAAATTGAAAGTTGTATCAATTTTTTTATTCGTTCTTTAATTAAAAATTTAGGGAGGCATAAAGTATTCAACCTCAAAGGTTTAGAGATTTAAAAGATATTATGAAAGTTATCTTTCATCTTTAAGACTAGAAAATCACCAAGACTATTCCTTTAATAATGGAAGAGCTTATAAGTATAGAGGATTCAATAAATCAACATGGCATAGAGATATACTAGATTCAAAGGTTAATAACGATATAAAAAGTACGAGTAGAAGAGAAGAACCAATATGGCTAAAAAATACTTTTGAGAAATCATGGATTAACAATTTGACCAAAGCAGATACTATAAAGATACCTTCGAACAATATGATGGAAGGATTTGATGATATTTATAATGATGAGAGTAAATTCAAGGATCATTCTCAAAGTATAGAAAAACATATAAAACAAGATAATTTATTACATATTTATGAAAGAAGCAAATATAGAATTACTTAAACTATATACACATGGTTATATCAATTGATAAAGAAAATATATGAAATTAAATTTTTCAAAACAACAAATTTTTTTTTGAAATGCACTTATTGTAATAGAGGAGGACATGGAAAAGTTGATTGTTGGAATTTAAATCCTTGTAAATATTTTGGAAAAGGATCTCATTCATCTACTTTCTATTATTACAAGGAAGAATATTACTAGAATTTTGAAAAGATTATTTTTAAAGCCTTTTCTAACAATGAATATAAGCATGAAGAATAGTCAAGAAGATTATTCAAAGAATAGAAAAAATAAAAGTGGACTAGAGATGTAAATAGATACCTTGTTCAACAAGGCTATCTAGCGATTGAAAATCCTAGATGAAAATAGAATCCAAAAATAAAGAAAAGAAATCAGATCAATGATGAAGACAAGCAAGCAGAGAAAGAACCTGGTCCATACAGTGCAAAGTGAGTTAAAAGACGAAGATCATATTGAAGACTAAATTATTTAATAACCAAATAATGTAATACAGGATTATTTAGTACATTCTAATGTACCACATTGGGTACATATTTATATTAGGAGAGTATCCTAGATTAGAGCGTGAGCATTTACTTTATGCAATGTAATAAATGCCCAAGTATTATTAAAGTGTGCAAAGTATTTGGGTAATGTAAATGTGCATAATAGTCCATGTGCACATGAGTCCATAGAGTAGGAAGATGAGAGTCTCTAGAAGAGTGAAGGCCAAGAGTGATCCATATGAAGAGTCACATTCCATTATATATATGTCTACAAGTGTGCATATGTATATGAGATATGTATTGTAAGAAGAGAGAGTACTGAAGTATGGTATTTATTCAATGGAGATACAAATTTCATGAGCATTTGCTAATGAAATTTCTATGAGTTATTTCTAAAGTTATTTATGAGTTATATATATATAGAATATTTTCATTATCATATATTTTTGTAGGAACAAAAATCTAGCCACTTGTCATCCATCTATGTCCTCCAATCATAGTTGTCCATTATTTATATATATATACTTAATATATATAAATATAAATATTTTATATTATATATATATATATATTTAATAAATATATATGTATTTATATAATAAATCCTAGCCATTCGCCATGTTTTAATCTCATCCATCCATCCATCCATATCAATCCGTGTCACTTGCCTAGGCTTAATATCCACCCTTTCTCATGTTTTAATCTCAATCGCTCATTTTGTGTCATTGAAACCCTAACATGTTTAAGGGTATACTATAAAAGGTGAGTCATTTTTATGAATCAAACCCCTTAGAAACCTTAAACACCTTAGAAATATTTATGATAACATTTGCCCTAGTCATCCTCACCCCTCGTCGCCACCATTGCATCACCCATATTCACTGTTACCAAACCCTCGTGAACTAGATCTAGTTCTATGACACTTCTACCTACTCTTGAACACAACCCAGAGTTCACCAAACTCTATTGGGTATTCTTGGAATGCTAGTGGGCATTCACAACCATCATCGAATACCTCTAGGCATTTTCCATAGTAGACTTTACAATTCATAAGCCTTCGGATGCTTTCGAGCATCTGTATGACCATCAATAATAGAAACAGGAGCAAAGATTAGTCACAAGAAGGTAAGAATATTTGATGCATTATATTTACATTTTTTCATTTCTATTTTCAATTATATTCTATAGCATCTAGGGTTTATTAGTTTTATCTTTTAGAGGGCCTCACACAATGGAGCCCTTACAGGTTCTTTTAACCCCTTTTATGTTGTTTTATGTTTACAGGTGTAGGAATCATCTTTCTAGAAGCTGTTGAAGCTAGGGTGGTCCCGTAGGGATACACAAGCCCACCCAAACTCTTATTTAGATCAAGGATGAGCAATAAGACACCAATAATTCATTGAATTAGGGTTTTGAAAATATTTTATTTGTAATATTTGTATCAATAAGAATTGTAAAACCCCATATTGGGACACATTCATTGTAAAACTTAGAGATCTACCCATATTAATAAAAGCTTATTCATTTTGTGCATTTTTGTGGTGTTGTTGCACCTTTTGTTACTTTACCTTTGTATTGGTGTTGTTCATTTTTGGTTTAAAAAATGGTGATCACGGTGGGACCCCCAAAGGGTTCTTCATTTTAATTTATCTTATCTCTAATTTCTATTTTTGTTATATCTTGTAGGTTCCAAAAGTTCAATCACATGAAAATTATAAAAATAAGGGTTTCTAGAAGTTGCAGAATTCAATCAGAGGTTGTGCAGATGCCCTTCAGTGTTCAAGAATACCTTGCAATGTTTAGGAAATGCCCTATATCATTCCAAAGACTCTAGGCAACATTTAATAGAGTGGGGAAGAAATACATAGGCTTCCTAGTAAACCTGCTTCAAACCCTAACTCATTTATTTTTTCATTTTCCTGCTTTTAACAATAAAACTAACAAAATAAAATCATTCATTTTTTGTTTAAAGTAGTTGCATATTTATTTTCATTTTAGGTATTTACATCCATCATATAGATTGTACATAGAGAATAATTGCATTCATGCATTCATTGTAGAGCATATTTATTTTAGATTTTTGTTGCTTTATGGTGTATTAATTCACTATTTATGTATGTTGTTTGCACAAAAGCATAAACTAGATGCATAGTAGGGTTGAAAGCTTCCACTTTTACTTTTATAATATGGAACAAGATCGTAATACTTAAGTATATTATCACTGTTGGAATCACTTGATGATTCAGGGTGGATCTTAAGTGGTGTACCCCTAGGTTCTTTTGAGGAGCTTAGTTTTCATGTTCTTGGCTTCTAGCTTAGACAAGTGAAATAGTTGTGTTTTCAACATCGAGTGAGCACAATAGATGACACAAATATTAAAATAAATCACACACTTTGCATATTTCACAAGAAACAACAGTGAGTTAGATTTCATCACTAACCATTATTCCATCCATCATATCTTGCCCATAGAAGCCATAGTCACCCATGAACAAACTTTATGGATTTCATCACCAGGAAGAATCTCATTTGCCATACAACCTTAGATTTCACTCGTTAGGTACCAAGATAGGTATTTAATATTGAATAATTTTATATTGTATTGTATAATATGAGCCATAAATTAATTATCGAGTAAGGAAGACCACATGTCAAAATAGAAATAAGTATACCATAGAATATTATTTATAACAGTTGGGGGAGTATTTTCATATGTAACCGCAAGGAATATTGTCATATTATTATGCACTTTGTAACTCATGGAAGGTGAACCACCACATGGATGATCTTGTAACTCATGGAAGGTGAACCACCACATGGGTGATATTGTAACTCATGGAAGGTGAACCACCACATGGGTGATATTGTAACTCATGGAAGGTGAATCGCCACATGGGTGATCTTGTTGTAGATACCTAAAATGTGTCATATTTAGGAGACTATCCATATGGGCACATCCATAGACCATATGACCAGTCTTTCCAGGAGTAAGCAGTGGTACTAACCACTCAAAAAGGGCATTTCTAGCCCATCCAGTCCTAGTCACTCTTAAGCAGAGTAGCCACCACATCTGGTCGTTGAAGCTTACATCAGCCACACCTAGCTGCTGGACTTGATAGCGACTAGCACCATGCATAGTATAGCTATGAATATAGGCCTAGATCACACAGTATGACTACACCTTGCATTATTTGTGAGTAAATTTTGGTGAGGAAATCCCTGAGTTCCTTCTAACTGCCCCTTAAATGTTAGTTTATGACTGATGCTTTCCACTTGAGATGGTCAGTCGTGTAATTTGGATTGAGGATTTTCCAGGAATTCGAGGTCCAGATCTGAAACAAGGATGGGCTACATATGGGCCCTCCAAAAAAGCAAAAGATATCCATAATTTTTAGAGTTTATGCAGCGAAGCCCTATCAGATTGGAGAGAAAATTTGTGCATCCTTGAGGAGTAATGAAGTATTATCCGACTGAGAAGAGACTATGCATTTACTATTCAGATCCATTCTTATTCACCACCAACAAGTGTACCAAGACACAACCGGCGACCCTTGAATATCAATTGGAGCAAAGGAGATAGTGCTATAACCCATGGTTCATAAGGAGGAGACCTTTACTTCATGGCCGTTGTCTTGGATAGTGGCCCGTAGGCATATTTTAAGGCATTAGAAATTATTTCCATTTTTTTAGCTTAGATACATTACTACTTGATTTATTTAACTAGTCATAGCTCAGATATGATTTATTAAATGCATTTACATCATATTTCTAAGTTTATAATGCATTTATTATTCACTTTATGCTGGTATTTCATTGTTATAATGGTCATTTATTTTATTTATCAGATTTTATAATAAGATCCTCTTTTAGAGAGGTGGCTCATACTACTTACTATGCTCTATTGTTTCCATGCTCATAGATATAGGTTCACAAGATCAGTTGAAAGCATCCAGAGTATGAGATCCCTCTCAAACAAGATTAGGATAAGGAGGCATCAGTAAGCCCTTGGATAGTTTGGTGTGTGAGATCGAGAGGCCTGCAAAGATGCACCATCCCCTTGCGGGGGACACATTCATTGTTTCCCCACTTGTAATATAATGTATCAAAATGAGTATCCCTTAGAGGGATGTACATGTAACTAAGATCCGAAAGCATTAACAAAAGAATATTTCTTTGCTTTTTACTTTCGTGTTATATGTGCTTGTCTTTATTTCTGCATATGGTATAATAATAACATTGCAAGTAGGGTCAGTTGTGGTGCATGCTTATCGGGGTCACATAGATGATAATCACGATGGGATCCCCACCAAGTTTTTATTTTTTGTCAATTTACTGACATTTATAGGTTTTCTGTGTGCAAGTTCGATCGCTCTAGTCGACAGTGACCAATATGTTTTGGCCGCTTTGGTCGACAACAACCAGTAGATCTTAGTCGCTCTTTGTTGGAAATTTTGAGTCCTCTAAGTCAAAGTTGTCATTGATATCACCTGATAGAGTTATCACTCTTATTAAGGAATTCAACAAGAAATAAAGTTCCCCAAGTCATCCAGGAAAAAGCTTCATTAGTGCAAAAATGAAAGGAAAAAGGCTCCATAATAGTTTAATATTATTGGGAGCACAGGTTAAGTGATTGGTTTATAAAAACCTAATATGGGTTATTGCAAAGGTTAAAAAGGAGGTTTAATAATTATTTATAAATTATTTAAATTCACAAGGAATTTAAATTTTATAAATAATATTTAATTATACCAAGGTTGGGCATTAAGACAAGGTTCTAAGGTTTAATTAAATTAAACCTAAGGTTGGTTCTTTTAAATTTATAATATTTAAATTTAAATTTAAATTAATTATAAATTAAAAATCATGCCGACGTAGAAATTATTCAAAGTGTCGATGTGATTGCAAAAGAGGACAAAGGCATTATATAAATGCCATCAAAAACATTTACCAAGGCATCCCTTGCAATTATTATTCGAAGCACATGCAAAAAGGTTTTGTTTTTTGAAGGCCTTACGATTTACGTAAAGGCTAAAGGTGTGAAGGTTCGGAGGCTCTAAGCACAAAGGCCAGCATGGCCTAGTGGTATGTTGGCTTGGTACTAAGGAGGAGGTCCCGCGTTCGATTCGTGTGAGGCCTTTTGGATTGCAAGGAAGAAGCGCTTGTTGTTTTTGAAGGAGCATTGTTCGGGAAAACTTTATGGTGGACATGCCATTTTAGACACGTCAAGGCATGTGGCCTAATGATGGCTTGGATGTGGCTAAGGCATTGGGAAGGAGGACGTCAAGGGATCGAATCCCACCGAGGGCAAGGCAAGTGGATTTAATTTTTGATGTTGTTTAATATTTTAATTTTTGCCAAGGTTGCCTTAGGAGAAATAAGGATATGGTATGCCCTGGGAAAGATAGAGATTTTTGCTGATTTTCTTTTTGGAAGTATATAATATTATATCATTGGAAATCTATTCGAGAGCTATTTGTTTATATTTCTTAGAAGGAGAAATAAGGTGTGTGCAAGGAGATATTTCTAGTTTTGTTAAGGAGTTTCAAAAGTAAGTTTGATTCATTCATTTGAGGGTTTATTTATTGCATAAGAGGGTATGGTGCATTTTATTGAGTAGGAGTAATAAGGTGTTATTGAGATATTATTTTTATTATTGTGTTATTACTCAAGACCTCTAACCCTTGTTGAGATTGGAAAAATAAAATGTGTTGAGTGTGGCAGATTTAGTGGACAACTCGTAAGACATCAAAAAGGTATGGGCAATATTCTTCATTGAATTATTTGGGTGATTAATTTCTAAAAATATCTTTGGAGAGAAAAGGATTGATTGTGGTTTCCTTTTTGAGGAGTTGTTGGTTTAATGCTTCAAGGTTTTCTAGTTTGAGAGTTGTGATTAAACCTTATTTTATAAGCATTGTTGTTGAAGCCAATTGGTCATGCAAAGAACTTGAATTTGAGTTAAGAAAATGAGTATCATTGTTATGTGAGATTTGTTGTTGAGCATTGTTGAAAATATTTTGAGTTGGTTGATACATGCTTGGACTAGGGTTTGTGGAAAGGATTGTTCCTTGAGGTGATTGGTTGAGTAGAGTTGATTAAGCCTAGTCAAGTGATTGTGTGAAGTGGTTGTTCAAGTTCCATGAAAAAAACTATTCTATATTATGATTTGAGTTGAGATTGAGATTTGAGAATAGAATATATAGAGTCTCTAACAATCCTATTTATTCTTTTGTGAGATTGATTTGAGTTGAGATTGAGATTTGAAAATAAAACATATAGAGTCTCTAACAATTCTCTTTATGCTTCTATGAGATTGAGATTGAGTTGAGATTGGGATTTGAGTATAGAACATATTGAGTCTCTAACAATTCTCTTTATGCTTCTATGAGATTGAATTGAGATATTGATTGAGCATTAAGTATAAGAACATATTGAGTCTCTAAAAATTCTCTTTATGATTCTATGAGATTGGACAAGTTCTGTGTGAGCTTGTTAAACTGATTTGAGGTAAGTATTTGAGAAGGCTTGTGGACTAATTTTGTTTAAGCTTTTGTGGAAGCTTGCTATGCAGATTTGAGGAAGTCCTAGAGAGGACTTATTGAGCAGATTTGGACAAATCCTAGAGAGAACTTGTTGAGCAAATTTGAGCAGGTTCTATGTGGATTTGTTGAGAAGATTTGAGCAGGTTCTGTGTGGACCTATTGAGTAGATTTGAGCAGGGTATGTGTGGATATATTGAGAAGATTTGAGCAGGTTCTGTGTGGACCTATTGGGCAGATTTGACCAGGTTTTGTGTGGACCTGTTGAGAAAATTTGAGTAGGTTCTGTGTGGACCTATTGATCAGATTTGAGCAGGTTTTGTGTGTACCTGTTGAGAAGATTTGAGAAGGTTTTGTGTGGACCTATTAAGTAGATTTGTTCTAGATCAAATAAACTATGTTTAGTGCATATTTGAATGGAATTGTGTTAAACTGAATGAACTATGTTTAGTGTAAGATATTTAGCAGAGTTGTGCTATACCGAATGAACTATTTTTAGTACAAAATATTAAGCAGAGCTATGCTAGATTGACTAGACTATGTTTAGTACAGTATTGAGATAGATCTTTGAAGGTGACAGAGTATAGAGGATAGAGTCTCAGTGGATAGAGATCCAGTAGTCAAGACAATTCAAGTGGAGAGAGATCCACCAGTCAATGCAACAGAGAGATAGAGTCTTCTAGAAGATCACTAGCCAGAGTAGAAGGGAAAAGAGTTCTCATGTGGAAGAAATCCATAAACTTGAGATTAGGGGATCAACATCTCCTTTGGATAGAGGTCCATAAACATTGTAATTGGGAAGGATTCCCAAAGATATTTATTGAGAAAATTTTAGTAAAATATTTTCTCCGTGGAGTAGCCCACATTGGGTGAACCACGTAAATTGTGGTATCTCTATTGTGTATGGTGTTTTGTGCATTGCTTTGATTACTGCTATTGATACTGCTATCTATACACTGCATAATATTTATTTGAAAATAAAAGTAAAAAGTGGTCTTATACTGTTCACCCTCCCCTCTCAGTATAATCTTGTATTCTTCAATTGGTATCAGAGTTGGTTCCTTCGAAAGAATTTTAACAACTTGAAGGAAGATCCTACAAGAACACAAATGGCAAAGAAAGGCAAGAGTAGAAGCATGAGACACAAGAAGAAAATAACACCTATTATCATGAAAGAAAAGGAATATGAGTTTAATATTGTTGTGTTAGGAGGACAAATGGAAATAGATTCAAGAGATGAATCAAGTAATGGAGAAATATCAAGACTGATAAAGTTTTGTACCAGATGTGGGAAGACAGGTCATCATGCAACTTATTATTCAGAAGAAGGTGAAGAATATTTTTTTTGTGGCCAAATTGGTCATTATGTAAGTTATTGAAATGGGTTTGATAGTAGTGAAGATGAATATAATTCTCTTAGATTTGAAGTTCTAAAGAATGAGTCAAAAAAAGATAACAAGAATAGTCAAAGCAGATATCAAGAAGAAACTCCACTTTGGAAAATAAAGAAATTGAAGAAGAGGAAGATTCAAAAAAATAAAAGGAGGAAGACACTCTTAAGGAACTTGTTGAATTGAAAAAGGAGAATTTAGAATTAAAGGATCAAATACAAGAAGACGAGAAATGTAAGACAAAGCTTCTACAGGATATCTTTGACTTGAGAGATAAGGTTGAAAAGGTAAGAAGAGCTGAAGAAAGTATGATTGAACATTCAAAGGTAAAAGAGATAGAATGTGAAAGGCTTATGATTACTCTTGAAGAATTAAAAAGGAAGAACTTAGTATTAAGGGTTCAAGCTCAAGAAGATGAGAAAGAAAAAGCAAGGGTTCTACAGGAACTCACCAACTTCAAAGCTGAAGAGACAAGAAAAATTGAAGAAGGTATGGCTGAAAAATTAAAGACAAAAGATCTAGAGTGTGAAATATTAGAGCATGTCGCTATATCGTGACACTTTTTCTCCTTCGGCCACGGCGCTGCTACATGTCACGATATCGTGACATATTTTCTCTTTGGCCGCGATGTTGCAACATGTCACGATATCATGACATCTTTTCTCTTTGGCCGCGATGTTGCAACATGTCATGATATCGCGACACTTTTCTTTGGCCGCAATAATGCAACATGTCGCGATATCATGACACTTTTCTCTAACCGTGATAATGCAACATGTCATGATATCGTGACACATTTTCTCTTTGGCCGTGATAATGCAACATGTCGCGATATCACGACACTTTTTCTCTTTGGCCATGGCACTGCAACATGTCGCGATATCGCGACACTTTTTCTCTTTTGATCGGGATGTTGCAACATGTCGCGATATCGTGACACTTTTCTTTGGCCGCAATAATGCAACTTGTCACGATATCGTGACACCTTTCTCTGACCACGATAATGCAACATGTCATGATATCGTGACACTTTTTCTCTTTGGTCACGATAATGCAACATGTCGTGATATCGCGACACTTTTTCTCTTTGGCCGCGATAATGCAACATGTCACGATATCGCAACACTTTTCCTCTTTGGTCATGATAATGCAACATGTTGTGATATCGTGACACTTTTTCCTCATCTGGCCGTGGCAATGCAACTTGTCGCGATATCGCGACACTTTTTCTCCTTCGGCCACGGCGCTGCTACATGTCACGATATTGTGACATCTTTTCTCTTTGGCCGCGATGTTGCAACTTTTGGCTGCGATAATGCAACATGTCGTGACATCGCGACACTTTTTCTCCTTGGTCGTGATATTGCAGCATGTCATGATATCGTGACACTTTTTTATCATCTGGCCATGGTAATGCAACTTGTCACGATATCACGACACTTTTTCTCCTTCGGCCACGGTGTTACAACATGTCGCGATATCGCGACACCCTTTCTCCTTGGCTACGATGTTGCAACTTGTCACGATATCATGAAACTTTTTCTCCTTTTTCCGTGACATTGCAACATGTCGTGATATCATGACAACTTTTCTCCTTTGGCTATGACAATTCAACTTGTCACAATATCATGACACCTTTTCTCTTATAGCCGCAATGATGCAGCATGTCGCGATATCATGACACTTTTTCTCTTGTGGCTGCGACAATGCAAAATGTCATGATATCAAGACATATTTTCCTCTTGGGCCTCGATGATTCAACTTGTCACAATATCATGACACCTTTCCTCCTCTAGCCATGACGACAAAACTTGTCATGATATCGCGACACTTTTCTATTTTGGCAACAATGTTGCAACATGTCATGATTTCGCGACACTTTCTCTCCTTCAACCGCGATGTTGCATCTTGTCATGATATCACGACATCTTTTTCTCCCTTGGTCGTGAAAGCACAACATGTCACGATATCATGACACCTTTTCCTCCTTGCTTTTCTATATGCTTGGAACCACGAAAATGCAACATGTCGTGATATCGCGACACCTTTCTTCTTGTGGTGTTTGAATTTTTCTCTGATCTTTAGCTCTTGGGCCTCTTCGGTCGGTTTGAATAACATGTAAAATTATACTTGTACAAGGTTCAGGGACCTTTCAACACCCTTTCAACCAATCAAAAAAAAAAAATATTAGAGCATGAGATAGTTGCACTAAGGATGGAAGTAAAAGGTTCCAAGGAAAAACTACACAAGTTTGAGGAAAATTCAAAGACTTTGGATAAGATTATCAATGCACAAAGGTCATCAGTCACCATGATAGGACTTAGTTCTAAAGTAAGGAATAGATGGAACAAGAAACATGAAGAAGAATCTACCTCAAGTCTTGAAGAAGTAGGAACTTTAGAAGAAGATAATTCAGAAGATGATAGTATAAGTGGGAATGAGACATCAGAGGATGAGTTGGACAATAGAGAGTTCAAAAAATATAGGAACAATACACAAAGAAGATACAGATGGAAAAACAATCAGAATAGGAGACCAATGAGGTCAAGACAAGGAAGCTTCAATGGAATATGTTTTTCATGTCACAAGTTTGGGTACATGGCTTCATAGTGTAGGACACATCAAAGATAGGAGTATGGAAAAGGATAAATTTTCCAAGGATATTGCTACTCATGCAATGAGTTTGGTCACAAGGCAATGAATTGCAGGATTCAAGATAGAAGAGGATATGACTTCACTAGGAGAAGTCCTAAGATAGTTGCACATCCAAGTAATAATAACATTAAGTGCTATAAGTGCAATAATGATGGTCACATAGCAAGATGGTATAGAGCAAATATTCCAAAAACAAGCATGAACAGGGACAGGAATATAAAAAAGAACAGGAATATGAATAGAAACAAGAATACAAATAGGAATAGAGACTCAGAAAAGAATAGAGACTCAAAAAAGAATGAGAACAGGAACAAGAATAGAAACATGGATGAGAACAAGAGCAGGAACAAGAACAAAAGTGATGACAAGAACAAGGATGATGACTTGGAAAGAAATAGTGAGAGGATTCAGAAGACTCATAGAAGAAGGGAGAAAGATAAAGGTACATATATGTGCTTTTAGGGAGTAGAAATACTCCCACCCAAGAATTAACCACCTCATGTGGAGGTGGGGGAGGGGCTAAGCTAAGAGGCTCATTCTTAGCCTCGAGCCCCAAAGGTGACCCTTTTCCATTTATGTCAAAGGGGGAGAGATTTGTGTATTGGGGAGAGATTTGATATGAGGAGAGATTTGATATTTGAGAGAGCATTGAGTTAGGGGAAGCAGAAAATAAGATCAGGTTTCAGTAAAAGGATAAGGGTTGCCATCAATGACAAAGGGGGATATTGTTGGACATTTTGAGTCATCTAAGTCAAAGTTGTCATTGATGTCACCTGATAGAGTTATCACTCTTATTAAGAAATTCGGCAAGAAATAAAGTCACCCAAGTAATCCAAGAAAAAGCTTCATTAGTGCATAAATGAAAGGAAAAAGGCTCCATAATATTTTAATATTATTGGGAGCATAAGTTAAGTGATTGGTTTATAAAAATCCAAGATGGGTTATTGCAAAGGTTAAAAAGGAGGTTTAATAATTATTTATAAATTATTTAAATTCACAAGGAATTTAAATTTTATAAATAATATTTAATTATACCAAGGTTGGGCATTAAGACAAGGTTATAAGGTTTAATTAAATTAAACCTAAGGTTGGTTCTTTTTAATTTATAATATCTAAATTTAAATTAATTATAAATTAAAAATCATGCTAACGTCGAAATTATTCGAAGTGCCGACGTGATTGCAAAAGAGGACAAATGCATTATATAAATGCCATCAAAAACATTTACCAAGGCATCCCTTGCAATTATTAATTTGAGTGCATGCGAAAAGGTTTTGTTTTTCAAAGGCCTTAAGATTTACGTAAATTCTAAAGGTGTGAAGGTTTAGAGGCTCTAAGCGCAAAGGCCAGCGTGGCCTAGTGGTATGTTGGATTGGTACTAAGGAGGAGGTCCTGCGTTCGATTCACATGAGGCATTTTGGATTGCAAGGAAGAAGCGCTTGTTGTTTTTTAGAGGAGCACTGCGGCTAAGGCATTGGGAAGGAGGACATCGGGGGATCGAATCCCACCGAGGGCAAGGCAAGTGGATTTAATTTTTGATGTTTTTTAATATTTTAATTTTTGCCAAGGTTGCCTAGGGAGAAATAAGGATATGGTATGTCCTAGGAAAGATAGAGATTTCTACTAATTTTCTTTTTGGAAGTATATAATATTATATATCATTGGAAAGCTCTTTTTGAGATCTATTTGTTTAGATTTCTTAGAGGGAGAAATATGGTGTGTGCAAGGAGATATTTCTAGTTTTGTCAAGGATTTTCAAAAGTAATTTTGATTCATTGTTTTGAGGGTTTATTTCTTGCATAAGAGGGTATGGTGCATTTTATTGAGTAGGAGTAATAATGTGTTATTGAGATATTATTTTTATTATTGTGTTATTATTCAAGACCTCTAACCCTTATTGAGATTAGAAAAAGAAAATGTGTTGAGTATGGCAGATTTAGTGGATAAATAATAAGGCATCAAAAAGGTATGGGCAATATTCTTCATTGACTTATTTGGGTGATTAATTTCTAAAAATATCTTTGGAGAGAAAAGGATTGATTGTGGTTTCCTTTTTGAGGAGTTGTTGGTTTAATGCTTCAAGGTTTTCTAGTTTGAGAGTTGTGATTAAACCTTATTTTATAAGCATTATTGTTGAAGCCAATTGGTCATACAAAGAACTTGAACTTGAGTTAAGAACATGAGTATCATTGTTATGTGAGATTTGTTGTTGAGCATTGTTGGAAATATTTTGAGTTGGTTGATACATGTTTGGACTAGGGTTTGTGAAAAGGATTGTTCCTTGAGGTCATTGGTTGAGTAGAGTTGATTAAGCCTAGTTAAATGATTGTGCGAAGTGGTTTTTCAAGTTCCATGAAACAAACTATTCTATATTCTAATTTGAGTTGAGATTGAGATTTGAGAATAGAACATATAGAGTCTCTAAAAATTCTATTTATGCTTCTATGAGTTTGATTTGAGTTGATATTGAGATTTGAGAATAGAACATATAGAGTCTCTAACAATTCTCTTTATGCTTCTATGAGATTGAGATTGAGTTGAGATTGGGATTTGAGTATAGAACATATTGAGTCTTTAATAATTCTCTTTATGCTTCTATGAG
This sequence comes from Wollemia nobilis, assembly GCA_028583015.1. Classification (NCBI taxonomy): domain Eukaryota; kingdom Viridiplantae; phylum Streptophyta; class Pinopsida; order Araucariales; family Araucariaceae; genus Wollemia; species Wollemia nobilis. The sequence goes on along the minus strand of JAQPPZ010016917.1, from coordinate 5,272,967 downwards.
ATTGAATTGAGATATTGATTGAGCATTGATTATAGAACATATTGAGTCTCTAACAATTCTCTTTATGATTCTATGAGATTGGACAAATTCTGTGTGAACTTGTTAAACTGATTTGAGGTAAGTCTTTGAGAAGGCTTGTGGACTGATTTTGTGTAAGCTTTTGTGGAAGCTTTCTATGCAGATTTGAGGAAGTCCTAGAGAGAACTTATTGAGTAGATTTGGAAAAATCCTAGAGAGGACTTGTTGAGCAAATTTGAGCAGGTTCTATGTGGACCTATTGAGCAGATTTGAGTAGGTTCTGTGTGGACCTGTTGAGCAGATTTGAGCAGGTTCTGTGTGGACTTGTTGAACAAATTTGAGTAGGTTATGTGTGGACCTATTGAACAGTTTTGAGAAGGTTCTATGTGGAACTATTGAGAAAATTTGAGCAGGTTCTATGTGGACCTTTTGAGCAGATTTGAGAAGGTTCTGTGTGGACCTATTAAGAAGATTTGTGCTAGACCGAATGAACTATGTTTAGTGCAGATTTGAGTGGACTTGTGCTAGATCGAATAAACTGTGTTTAGTGCAAGATATTGAGTAGAGTTGTGCTAGACCAAATAAACTATGTTTAGTACAAAATATTGAGTAGAGCTATGCTAGACCGACTAGACTATGTTTAGTACAGTATTGAGATAGAGCTTTGGAGGTGATAGAGTATAAAGGATAGAGTCTTAGTGGATAGAGATCCAATAGCTAGGACAATTGAAGATAGATCTGAGTGAGGAGTATTCAAGTGAAGAGAGATCCACCAGTTAGTGCAATAGAGAGAAAAAGTCTTCTAGAAGATCACTAGCCAGAGTAGAAGGGGAAAGAGTTCTCCTATGGAAGAGATCCAAAAACTTGAGATTAGGGGATCAACATCTCATTTGGACAGAGGTCCATAAAAATTGTAATTGGGAATGATTCCCAAAGATATTGATTGAGAAAATTTTAGTAAAATATTTTCTCTATGGAGTAGCCCACATTGGGTGAACCACGTAAATTATGGTGTCTCTATTGTGTATGGTGTTTTGTGCATTGCTTTGATTACTACTATTGATACTACTATCTATACACTACATAATATTGATTTGAAAAGAAAAGTAAAAAATGGTCTTATACTATTCACCCCCCTCTCAGTATAAGCTTGTGTTATTCAATCTTGCAGTTAGCAGGCAGTAGCAACCTCTCTGGTCAATAGTAGCCAGCAGAAAAAATGCATCAGAGGGAAAAATTTCCATCATTAGATTATGATTTGAGGTTGGTAGCATTCTTTATTTCTATGTATTTTTCTATTTGAAACTTTTTTCATAAAACAACAACTAAAATCATACTTTTTATAGGAAAAGATAAAGAAAAAAATGCATTGGATGTTTCTTAGGGTTTTCTTTCCTCTAGGCACTACTAGGAACAATGGGCCTCTACTTTTAAGGTCTGCCCTAGTCTCCAGTGTGCTAGGCTTCTATGTGTTTAGTTTACTTGCATGGGGCCTAGCCAATGGCATCTTATTTAGTTTACTTGCATTGTCTGCCCTAGTCTCTAATTCATGAAGTAGCATGCATTATTTGAATTGCATATAAGCTAAATACATGCATATTTTTGAAATGAAACATATTTTATCTTAGGCATATAGGAAATATCATGTTTGCTTGGTGACACATTTTGTTTACATGCAAGGTTAAAAAGAACCCCACACACATCACGTCTTATTTTTAACATCAGCGGCGTTGGGCTCTCACATCCAACCCATTGATCGAGACCAATAGTGGAGGTCATTACCACTTGGTTGGCTCATGAGAAAGAGTATCATTAGGACCCATCCGTGGCCAAGGCTAACCCAAGAACTATCCATACCATGCAAAATAGCACACATTCCTCTTTGAGGGGTGTATCACTGTGCATGATGTGTTGGGTGAGGGTTGGTAGTACCTATGCTACCTTGTTGAGTATGGACTTCACTACCATATTTGGCTTGTGCGAGTATTAAGTATACCATCCAAAAAAAGTGTAAAACATGATGAGAGTTAGCTTATATATCCAACAAATCAAACCACACCAAACAATTTAGGGAACACACACATAAATCCTTAAATGAGATAAACATCTACTTGTTTTGTTTGTGTGGTTTGGAATTTACCTAAGAATATAAATCATAAGTCACCATGGTATACACTTGGAGAAACTACCCTCAGTCCACCACCAAGGTGGAAACGAATGCTCCACACACTCATAGTCACACTAGCATTGAGCTGCCCATCCACAATATCACTAAATGAAGTTTGGCAAGTATTAGGGGTGACAAATCAACCCTTGGGGGGACTCCTCGAGAAACCCTAGTGAGAGAGCCACATAATAATTCCTCATCACATAGACATGAAGAGGCCTCAAGGCCTCATTCATAATACAGACATGAGGAGACCTCATGTACTCTCTCATCACTTAGACACAGAGGCATCGTGACCTCCTTCATCACATAGATATGAGGAGGCCTCAAGGCCTTCCTCATCGCACAGATATGTGGAGGCATCACGACATCCCTTGTCACATTGATATGTGTAGGCATCACAATATACCTAATCACATAGACATGCAGAATCCTCAAGACCTTTGTCATCACATTAGCATGAGGAGGCATCAAGGCCTCCATCATTGCATATGTATGTAGGGATTTTAGGACCCCAAGCCTCACATGATACATATAGGATAGATCAATCCAATGAGGGGTAAGACATTATGATTGTGCCCAATCATAGCCTCCATGCATATGGGAGGGTACCCTTGGATTATGTGCTCATTGGTGCCAATGGGAATCCACAGGATTAGCCATGGAGAATCAGACAACTTGATGATTTGGATCAAGTTCCCTCGATACCAACTCCAAGAATTATTGCTACCAAACATTCTGCTTTAGGAATTTCATGTAGCATAACTACTAGATGCACCAATGAAATAGGGGAAGCTTCAAAGCAACCCCATAGTACATACACTACTTTAGACCATGGGGGTAATCAACACATAACATAGTACACAAAGCAAGTCACCCTAGTGGATAAGGGTAAGAACACAGTAGGAGCCTCTCTAAGGGGCCTAAACATTATAACTCCTTACATGGAGTTAGAAAGGCATGAACCTTTAGTAGTAGGTTAGTCTGACCATATACATAGGTTAGAATAAGTGCTCTGTATCGAGCGAGAGCATGTAGAAACTCTTGATCAAGAAGAGTGAAGGAAGAGGTACCTACACCTACAAGAACAATACTCGAGACAAGAAAGAATTGAGCTTGAAGAGCTAGTAGAGAGGTTATCTTGAGCTGACGCACACATAGGTGGTGAGAGATACCAACATGAGAGATGTGCTGATTCTTAGTAGGAGAGAAGCACTAGATAAATAAATGAGCATACTCACCATGCTTCACAACATCAACAACACCTAGACCTCAAACAAACACAATTCAATGAGGAATAGGTAGGGATGGAATATCAAGAATAAACATATCCTGAAACTCCATCTATGGTTATGGGGGATGAGTACAGACGCCCCAATAGAGCAAACATAGGGTTACCTTCCTTACCACCGTGAGTGAACCTTCAAGAACAAAAGATTATTTCTTTGAAGGTATATCAAATACTTGCTAAGAGTGTCAAATATCTTGAAAAACAAGACATGAGTGGGTAGAAGCCAACATTGAGCAAGATACACAACCTCTATACCCCTCAGTACTGAGTCCTACATATCCTAGGCACTTTGAGATGCCTAGGCTAGAAAAGTTTAAGGGAGAGGAAGACATGCAATAACACATTACCAACTTCATGAATGCATGCATCCATCTTGAGTAGAATTACTCCCTAATTTTGAGAACGTTCATATGAAGTTCTTGGGTGTAGCAACTCAATGGTTCAATCAGTTACCCAAGCATAGCATCATCGGTTTTGAGTAACAAGTAAATTTGTTCATTGAATGCTTCTAATTCAATGCCAAGAAGAAGGTGAACCTATCCAATTTGGGTAATTTAAAGTAGTATGATGATAAGCCAGTGATGAACTATGGGGATAGGAGGATAAAAATCATGGTGAAACTATCATTCTTCATCCCCATTGAGGAACTCATTTGAATGTTCACAAAGAGCTATGTAAAACACATCTCTCTGTTATTACAACTATAGTAGTATGAACCATTCAAAGAATCCTTGGCTCAAGCCAAGATTATTGAGGACATAAAGGTCAATGAGGGAGACCTCAAGCTTTGGAAAAAGAAAGAGTGGAGAAAGAACAATTGAAATGAAAAAAATAAATAGAAGTAGGCCAAGCTTACTCAGGTTAATCAGGTTGTATTGGACATGCTAAAGGAGGGGAACATATAGCAACCTCAAAATTATCAAGCTCACCTCTCACTAGCTAATTACAACCCAAAGAACAACCAGGGCCAAAACAAGGAGTGTCTGTTGCCTCGCTATTACACACCTTTTACTAAATCAATGCAATCAATATTTAATTAGTTGAGTAAGACACAAAGGATCAGATTTCTTTATGTACAAGTTCTTGACCCTAATAATCCAAAGCCCAATGGAAATAGTGAATATCAATACTGCCCATATCATAGAATATAAGGGCATGAAATTGAGACATGTATCAGATTCAAGAATGTCATGCAAAACATGATTGAGAAGGGTGAGCTAAAAGTCGATAACCCATTAGCACCCAATAATAGAAATATGGGTATATTTAGGAACCTATTTCCAAATCATGAGGTCCCTAGAGATTAGGGTACCCAAGTCAACCAAGTTTGAGTTGAGCCACCCATTCAAGGATGCATCAGAATGGTTGAAGTTAACATGGCAACTATGAGTCAACGATATGGGTAAAAAAATCCTCCAGGTCCACCAACGTGACCTGTGGTGACAATTAATAGTAGACTAGAACAAAATATACAAATGAATCTAGCTAAGTTGTCAATTTATGAGCTTTTACAACAATCCCCTAGGTACAAGGAGATTTTTATTGAGATTTTGAGATCAATCGAGCTCTAGCCCCAGAACCCAAATGCGTTCCCACACTTTGTGGGACAAGTGCAATAGTGCTAAGAGCCTATGATCCATTTCTACAATCATGAAATCAAGGTAGTTCCTACAACCCTAGCAGACCCACCACTTCATATTATTGCATCAATCAATGACATACCCTTCAAGCAAGTTTTGATCGATATGGGCTCATCGATCAACATCATCACTACAAAGTCTATAGGGCACCTAAATATTCCTAAGTCCAAAATTGTCCTAACCTCTTACACATTAAGGGCTTTCAATTATGTGTTGTGATCCATAGTGGGTACAATAATTTTTCCTATAAAGGTAGGACATAAGACCATCCCCATGGTGTGCCACATGTTGGAAGGGGTGATGCAATACAACATCCTTCTAGGGTGTCCCTGGATAAGGGATATGCAATGCGTACCTTCAACATTGCACCAATGCATCAAGTATGTGCATGAGGGACAAGTTCATGTGGTTTCATCTGATGAAGAGCTATTTAAGTACATGCATCAGGTCGACTTGCCAGGGGACTTTGTCTCTCTATCAATGCATTTTTACATAAGGCCTTCATCCCCAACCACATAGCTAGAGAATAAAAGCAGATCAATGTGAGGTGACCCATCCACATCAGCACCACCTCCTGCATCTAAGACTACTGGAACTTCTAAAAAGCTTTCGACATCTAAGGAAAAAGACATGCAGGAGCTGAAAGCATCCCTAGTGAAGGAAGAACCTAAGGAGATTCCAACTATAGCAGCTACAAAAATTTTGAATACCATGGAGGAGGAAGATTCCTAAGACATAGCCGAGGAGGTACCTCAATCTACCTTACCTACATCATCAAAAACATCATATGCATCGTAGGTGATAGTCTACTTAGCCAACATAGGGTTAGATAAATATCTTGTGCAGAACATGACTTTTACACCTATTTTTGAGTCTACGCAAGACATAGGATGACCTAGAGTTCCAAATTTTCCAGTGGGTATAGTAGTTCTATTAGGGGTTCCTCCTAATCAAATCAAATTCATCTATGCTGGTTTGGATTGTGCCCATACTACTACTGATATTGAAGAGGATGAGGATGAACCATTCACCATGAATTTTCATTACTTGTTAAATCCTGAGTTCGCTCTAAAGTTCTTTGAGCAGTGCCATTGGTATGGCTATGGCTTAGGTCTATATGAGCAAGGGCAACGAATACCATTCCAGTCATAGTACTAGTTGCCTACTGATAGGTATGGTCTATGATATCAAATACAGAGCTACGATGATTATTTGGTAGTAGCATTAGAATGGCTAAGCATAGGGTTCAAAGAGGACATTGACTAGAATCCTTATCAACACCCTAGTAGAAACTACTTGGGTGATGGATGGGTGTCGATGGTTAATATCGCACCACCTGATGAGTATCACCTTGAATCCTCTCTTGAAGTGCCCCCATAAAGAGCCATCCTATGGGAGAAAGATCATAAGCATGTATATGGGTGAGAGGAGTATGATTATGTCTCAAGTGGGGACAAAGATGAAGCTAACCTAGCCTACTATAGACCTTTGTATATTCAAAACCTTTCTTGGACAGGCCATGTAGAGAGTGGATACATATCAGATGAGAGTGGATACATCTTGAATGAGGGTGGATACATGTTGGATTAGAGTGGATATGATTCATAGGACTCAAAAAACATGGCCTACCAGGGGCCTATACATGTGAGCCACATCATAGATCCAGAAGTAAATGCCAATGGATTCTTCATAAGTGATGATGACTATGAAGATGAGATTGAGATGGCCTATCTTGGGCAAAAAAAAACAAGTCACCACCCCATCCTAGGGCCAAAACAAAATGCCAATGGTTTCTTCATAAGTGATGGTAACTTTTAGGATGAGATTGAGATGGCTTATCTTGGGTCTCATCACTTGCATCTGGTCGATCTACTTGTTGAGAGATAAGCTATGCTTCACACCATAGATCCTAACCTTTGCTTCCTAGGAAGACCACCAAATATAGACATCATCTATCACATGGTATTTCCAGATCCACCAATATTTAGAGAGTAGTTTTTGCCTAATGATCCCATCATCTCATATATCCATAGGATAGAACCTGATATCCCTATACCTCTAGAGCATCATCGTGAGTATGGAGGGTACACCTTTGATGTAGAGCTTCACTTGTGTGGTACTAGAGATTTCATTCCATCCATCAACATGATCTCCATTGATTTGACCACTCCACTCCATAACCCATAAGATCCTTCAAAACCATTGTGTCTTAACTTAGACGCTATTGATTGGGATCATGATGATTCACCCCTAGAGCCTAAAGATTTCTTCCCTAATGAAGATATGCTACAACCATTCCATTTTGCACTAGGTTGTGCACATGATGTCTATCACATTGGTGTTGACCTTGAGTTAGTGGGAACTATAAATCTAGTAGATGATATCCACTTAATCCCTACTCCTCACCAACTTGAGGATGGGTCACATATGGTAATAGAGGAGACTTTCAAGGTGGACATCAACGATGATCCTTGTCAACCAAATAAAGTCAAGTTCAAAGAAATCTTATCTCCAGAATAATAGGCCATCATTATTCCTCTATTGAAAGAGAGACCAAATATATTTTCTTGGACCTACAAAGACATGCCGAGACTCGATCTAAAATTGGTTGTCCACAACCTTTCGCTAGACCCCATGAAGAAACCAGTCAAGTAGAAGCTTAGAAAGATGCATCCAACCATCGTTTTTATGGTTAAGAACGAGTTGTAGAAACTATTGGATGTAGTATTTATTGTTCCCATCAACTATCCATAATGGGTATCAAACATGGTGTCCATAGAAAAACTTGATGGAAGAATTCACATTTGCATGGAATTTAAGGATCTCAATAAGGCAACACCAAAGGATTTATTTCCATTGCCTAAAATATATGCTCTTGTAGATGCAACTATATGTCATGAGATGCTCTCCCTAATGGATGGTTTTTTTGGTTATAATCAAATTTAGATTAAACTTGAAGACTAGCATAAAACCACATTCACCACTCCATGGAGGACATTCTATTACAAAGTGATTCCATTCGGTCTTAAAAATACTGGTGCCACATATCAACAAACTATGACATACATTTTCCATGACTATATGCACAAGATATTGGAAGACTACATTGATGACTTACTGACCAAGTCATTGTTGCGAGAAGAGCATGCTGAGACCCTTAGAAAGATATTCGATCACCTGATTGAGCATAATGTCAGGTTGAATCCCAAGAAATATTTCTTTGGCATAACTTCTAGAAAAATTTTGGGATTCCAAATGAGGCATAGAGGTAGACCCAAAAAAGGTAAAGGTTATCCTAGAAATGGCCCTGACCATGAACATTAAAGAGTTGAGAAGACTACAGGGAAAAGTGGCATCCATAAAGAGATTCATCACACAACTATTGGATAAATATCAACCCATGAATCGAGTTCTACACAAAGGGGTCCCATTCCAGTGGGATGAAGAATGTTAGCAAGCCTTTTTTGAAATTAAGGAGTACCTAGCAACACCACTAGTCCTAGCTCCACCAAGTCCAGACGTGCCATTCCTACTATATATCTGCTATCAATTTTACTTTGGGCACCATGTTGGCTCAAAAGCTCACACAAGATAAAGAACAAGTGATATATTACATCAGCCACACCTTGGTGAGCTATGAGATAGGATATGCATATGTAGAAAAGCTATGCTTAGTAGTGGTCTTTGCAACCAAGAAATTGTGCCACTACATGCTAAGCCATACAACATATGTAATATCCAAATAAAATCCTTTGCAGTATATGATGAGCAAGACATCATAATACACGTACTGCAAAGTGGATCATGCTATTGAAAAAAATTGAGTTGTAATTCATAAGATAAAAGTCTATCACGGGACAAGTCATAGCTGATTAGCTAGATAAGGCACATATTTAGAACATTAGACGCCTCACCATAGAAATTCTTGATGATGCAGTATTTACATTATTAGAAGCACCCAAACCCAAAGAACCTAAAAACAAAGCTGACATGACTTTGTTCTTCGATGATCTGAAGTGTGATCAAGGAGGCAGTGCAGGGATTATCTTTTTCATGCCATAAGGTGCTCCAATGCCCTTATCAAGCTAGACTTACCTTGCACCAATAAAAAAATCAAATACGAGGCCCTAATCCTAGGTCTCTAAACAACCATCACCATAAGAATAAAGAGGCTAAATATCTTTGGTGACACCCTCCTCATAGTCAACCAAGTCAAGGGACTATTTCAATACTAGGATCCAATCTTGAAATATTATAAAGAGCTTGTTGACACCTATCTCATCGAACTAGAATGGTACAACATAGAGGTAATCCCTCATTCATCACATAAATTTGTAGACACCATGGTATCTTTAGGATCCTTGATCCCTCATAATTCATCTACTGATTTCACTACCATTCATGTGAAAACGCTCTCACACTCAGTGATGCAACATGAGGATTTTGATAACAAGGGATTAGTCAACATGATTTATATAGATCCAGACCATGATTGGTTTTATAAATCCAAATATTTCTTAAATAAGGCACCTTGGGGGTCCTTGATCTTGTAGGGTCCTACAGAGAATGGTACCACTATTCACCACAAGGTTATTTCTCAATCTGCATTTGTGCAAATAAAATTGCAGGAGGAACAAGTCATATTATCTGTTAAGGCTATAGCCTATCAAGATTGGCTATCCCAATTACAAGATTTCTTAAGACTCATAATTGCCCCACAGGGACTGTTGCATGCTCAAAGATGAGTATTCAAGCAAAAAGTGATAAGATATGTCTTACTAGGAGGTATATTGTATCATCGAAGCTACGATGGGGTCCTCCTTCATTGCTTAGTGCTCCAAGAATTAGCTTGGGCAATTTTTCAAGCTCACGATGGTACATGTGGTGGCCACTTTAGTGGTATGGCCATTGTCAAGACAATCCTTTTAATGGGCTATTACTGGCCCACCATGGAGAAGGATTATTGCAAGTATGTCAGGAAATGCGTTAAATATCAACAGCATGCAAATGTGATGCACTTTCTATCTTAGTTCTTACAACCCATTTATGTGGCTTGGCCATTTTCTTAGTGGGGTTTCGATCTGATTAGAAAATTTTCTCCCTCATATTTAGGGTGAAACACGTTTATCTTAATGACCACTGAGGACTTCACCAAATGGGTGGAAGCAGTCCCATTAACCTTGATGATTGGTCCATGGATTGTGGAGTTCATACTTCATAATATCATCTATAATTTTGCGGTACCCTTCAATATAATCTTGGATAATGGTCTGTCATTCAAAAATAAAAATATGTGAGCTTTAATGACCAAATACAATATTCAACATAGTTTTGCAACACCATACTATTTGTAGGAAAATGGGCAAATAGAGGCCTCAAACAAGACAATATTATCCATATTAAAGAATATGGTGAAAGAAAATCATAAGGATTGGTATCGATAATTACCCTTGGAATTATGGGATTACATGAATATAGTACGGATGCCCACTAGGGAAATACCATTTTTGCTTGTAAATGGCGCTAAGGCCATTATGCCCTTAGAGTTGGAAATTTTGACATTGCACATCGCATTTGAAAGAGTTCATCAATGACAACACCATGTGATAAGCTCATTTGGATTAGTTGAACCTCCTGGATGAACATCATATCAATGCTCTTGAGCATCTTCGCATTTACTAGGATCATATAACATGAGCTTATAACAATAAATTCCACCTAAGAGACTTTAAAATTGGGGATCTTGTGCTTAAAGAAAACCAACAGAACTCAAATCTGTCCCCACACCTACGAGACAAATTTGTGGTCAATTGGGTAGTTCCCTATATCATCTCTGAGAAGATTAGGCTTGGAGCATATCACCTAACATCACTAGAGGGTGTTGAGGAGCTAGAGCCTCTCAACATTATTCATCTAAGGGAATTTCACACATAAAACAACAAAATATCAAAAACATTCAAATAAATTTCAAAATCACAAAAACATTAAAAAAATTTAAAATCACAAAGGCTCCAATATCATATTAAAGCCCTTTGGTCAAATCACAAAAGTCCCTAAAGGCATCTTAAAACCCTTAGGTCAAATCACAAAAGGCTCCAAAGGCATCTTAAAGCCCTTTGGTCAACTCACAAAAGGCTCTGAAGGCTTCTTAAAGCCTTTTGGTCAAATAATAAAAGGCTCCAAAGGCATCTTAAAGCCCTTTGGTAAAATCACAAAAAGTCCCAAAGGCACCAAAAGCCCTTTGGTCAAAAGAAAAACATAAAAGCACAAAAACAATTTAAAATCAAAAGTTCAAAAACATTAAAAATAATCAAAACTAAAAAACAATTGAAAGCATCAAAAATACAAAAAATATTTACATTATGCATTCACACTTGCATCCATATAGTTGCATTGCATTAGGAATTTGCATCCATTGCATTTACATTTAGTAGGTTGTATTCACAATCTTACAAATGACACCACATTTGTACCTCAATCATGCATTTTCAAAATCCATAATCATCCATAACCCATGTGTGTGATTGTGTTTTTCAACACAACCCCCTCCTGTTGCTATAAGGAATATACTAGGGTTTTTTTATCACTCAGCCATACCTAGTGGTTTTATAAAACTTTGTGGAAAGTTATCTTAGCTTTTAATAGGTGAGGTTTGGTTTTGATAGCACCTGGTATATTTCAAAATCCCATCACTAGTCAAAAAACTAAAATCCTAGTTGGAATAATGGAAATATGAACACTGCGAAGTGGTATTAGGTATCCTACGGTGAAAAGTTTATCTTTCTCATCCCCTGTGCGATCGGTTCAAAAATTCTGATAATTGGCGAAAGGAAAAGTTCACCCCTACCCATAGAAATCCCTTGCTTTAATAAAAACAAGCAAAAATACTAAAAAAAACAAAATTTAAAAGAAAAATAAATAGTGATTATCATCACTACATAAATCCCTTGCTCAAAAGAAAAACAAAAATTCAAAATAAACAGTTATTTTCATCACTAAGCATGAGCAAGTATCCCAAATAAATATGAAGAAAAGAAGGGAGTATTGAACTTGAATCCCTAGAATTCTCAGCATGGACGAACCATAAGGTATCCTTACGCACGATGATATGTCTGTCACATTAGCATCTTGCTTTTGTACAAATCAATGTTTACATGTGGAAGGGCTAACTTTAGGTGCCTTGTATTGCCTAGTGGTCTAATCCAACCGAGTCCAACTTAGGATCAAGATAAACATTTTAGGATCCCCAATACAACAATGGACTGAATGAATCCCACTTGGCACTGGGGTATGCTTATATATCTTATCTAATATATTCATTTGCACACACAAGGATAATGAGTATATAGGTTTTTATAACGAAACTTTATCCTTCAAAAGCTCTGTATGATCAATATACAACTTTTGATGGAGCAACTAGGGTGTTTGAGTCTCATGAAAATCCTCAAAAATCCCCTCATAGAAACAATTCATATCATCACTCACATAATCAACTTTATTTAGGAGGTTTTGTTAGTTAAAGGGTGTTCATGAATTAGGATACATACTGGATGAATGTCAACAATGAAATTTAGACAACCACTGACTATTATGGGTATATATTTTAACTTACAGAAGCTTATAAAGAAATTACATACATATCACATCATCTCATCTCACATTTGGATGTTTAAATGAATAATTCTTATTATAAGAGTTATTATTTATTCATGATTTTTATACATTTTATGGTTTCATCCATTAGATTTTCAACACTCATATCATATCATACCAGATTTTTTAAGTGATTAAAGCATACAGGTTCATTCACATTAGATCATCAACATAATGAATTACACACATTTTATTTACCATATCATAACAACATAAGTTAGATGCATACAATAGAAAAAAATTAAACATACATTTAACAATAAGCATTGCATCCATATATGCATCCATCATCACAATGCATCTACACATCTAGATCATGCCATCTAAGCATCCACTCATCATAAAGCATAAAATTATATAAACCACACTATGTAGCATAAAATCATAAAGTAGTCCACCTACACATCCATAACATAACATCTAAGGCATCACATCACATCATATCACATAATATAATGATACTGCATCACATAAATATAAAAACATAATCATAAAAGATACACATAATGAGTCTCAAAGTCTATATATCATATATATGTGTGTCAAATAAGTACATGGAGGTAAAAAATTACCATAAGGCTATAATTGTGTAGGTCACCCAACCTTACACTAAAAAATGAAGCTAGTACAATAAAGCCATCAATCTGGGCCTACGTCCCTACCTTACCTCCACCCTCGAATCTGTCCCTATGCAAACAATGGGAGCTAGTCCTCGTAGTCCTCTCTATACGGGTCCTGGTACTCTGGCTAGGTCAGACCGAAGACTACCCTAATGTAGTCTGCATGCTGTGTTATGACCACCCTGCTATGGGTCTCTACCTAGGATTGGCACCTAGTAACTGAACCTGAGACCTCATAGTAATGATATAGGCAGTGTATGATACCTTTTGGTCCTTGTTCTCCTCTATGATCCCCTATAGCCGTCTCACCTCAGCCCCTGCATCCAAACCTATAGGTCCCTGCATAATAGGAGCGACTAGTGCAATCTGGATTCGAGTGGCATCTCACTCGATAGTGAGCTATGCAACCTGTGTATAAAGTGTAGCAATAGTAGAATCCCACTGTTTTACCTAAATTTGAGCTGATTGAAGTCAGAATCCACCTGGTGTAGCTAAGCCTAGAGAGGGTATTCCTGCTCCTCAGGAGCTAACTCCTCCTCCTCCTCCTCCTCAGGTATGACCTATTCCTCTGCCACCTATTGCTATTCCTGCCACCAATCCTCTGTCTGAGCTTGCACTCAGTTCCCATTAGGATCCTTAGTATCTACATAATCCATAGACCACCCTAAGTAGTTGCCACGCTGCCATAATAGTGTAACCCACCAGTGGGTATACACCTCAATGACCTCAGCATAAAAAATGCTCACATCAACTATGAGATGGTCATCCTCCTCTGAAATTATTGAAACTCAAGGTGGTGGAAGATTATTCTCAATAGCAATCAATATGTACACAACTAGCTCAAGAGGAACATCCTATTGTATGCCAAACTATCGAAGAACCTTGGAGTAGTAGAAGAAATTTTTAATGTCATCCTTGCAGTCGATAATCCATCGGTTGTGCTGAGTTCGATTTATGAATCTATCTACGTCCTCATAGGTGGGGTAAGTGTGATAGGGCCTCCAAATGATGTCTTGGGCTTGCAACCCAGTTAGAGTAGCCGTGTAGTGGGAAATATTCCCTACAAAGCACCAACTCTTGCGCTCCTTGCAGCCTTAGGCCCATCTAGATCCATAGTACTGAGTAGCCTCTACTATGTCAATAAAATTGATAGGTAGACCTCCTGGACAGTCCACCATGATATACTCCCAGTCCCATTTATGTAAGAGTAGGCTACAAGTGATTCTGGCTCATACCTACTACTAGATACGATACAACTCATCATAGCACTACGCCAACAAAGCACTCCCCCAAGAATAAATAATAGGTGCCTCACTATTAATCAGATCCTGAACCATCACCAAGAGGTTCCATGGGAACCTCACTCCAGAGCATTCAAGTAGAAGGATGTTACAGATAACCATCATCAAGATATCATGTCTCTAAGAAAATATATTCTCCTGGTACCACCAAACAATAAAAATACCATCGGAGTGGGTATCATGAAACACATTAGTGGCATGTCTTCCAAAGACTCACAAAGACTATCTCTCTGGCATTAGTGGGGGAAGACACAATGGGGACTCCATCAAAGGAGATCTTGAAGATACTATACACGTACTCCAGTGTAATGGTCATCTCGTCGATAGGGAGGTGGATTGTGTTAGTCTTAGAGTCCCACCTATAGGCTAGGGCAGTAAGATAGGCCTAATTCAACATGATCATTGGAAGACTAGTGATATACTAGAGGTAGTGAGCATTGAGCCAACATCAGTCAGTGTCATCCATGTGGGGCAAGAGGTCCTCAAGCAATTTTGGATCCTGATCTTGCACAGACAAAATATAAAAGTGCAAAATAAATGCCTAAAATAAGTGCACTTACAAGCTATAAACAACAAAATTCTAAAAATAGTGCAATATAAACTAAGACAGCCTAAGGCCACAAGCATAATGGCTAAATGCACCTAAACATTAAAAAAAATCAAAATCTACTCTTCAAAATTGTAAAAAAATTAATTAAATTGCTCAAAAATTCAAAAAAAATGAAAAATAAGTCTAAGGCCTAGTGGTCACTCGTGCCAGGAGTGGCCACGAAGTGGCTGTTGAATCTGATAGTGGCTAGTTTCCAATGGTCAAAAATTTGACCATTGGAATTTAAGCTGGTCGTTGACAACAACAACAACCAGCCTCGGGCTAGGTAAGCTGCTCTGAGTGGTAGCGACCAATGGGCAACACACCAAGAGTATTTCCCCTTGGCCAAAAACCACAAAAAAATTGAAAAATATTAAAACTAGCCTAGAACCACTAAAATTAACCCTAACCTAGACTTATTGATAGGTGTGGTTCATTTCCAACAGGTTTAGTGAGGTTCATTTACCAAATTAATTAATTAGGTTCATTTTATCGAATTAAATAAATAGATCATGGTTTGGTAGAGTGCCCGTGAAGCTCTGGCTTCCCCACTCGTAGATGCCTCCCCCTACTTGGCCATGATGTCCAAATAAACAAAAAATTCGGTAGCACTCTATGTCACAATTGCACTTTCTCACCTCAGAGCTCAAAAGTACAATTGATAGCTAGAAATAATGAAAGGTAAAACCCTAGAATTTAATTTTGTACTTTCAAATCATGCCTCAACCGTTGCTGGCATTAGAGGCCTGCCCTTTCTATCCGTTGGACTTGATAGCAACCATAAAGTAGCAATTGGGGATCGTTGGACCTGACAATGGTTAAGAAACAAGGAGAAATTCACTCAATTTCTCACCCTAAAGCACCTCAAAATGAGTCAATAAGAACATATATCAATCCAAAACAACCGAAATGTGCATAAATACCAAAATAATTACATAAATCAAAATCCAAAAAAATCATAAAAGTCAAACATCACACAAAAAAATCAAATAACAACAAAATATTAATTGAACCTTGTATGTAGTTAGTTACTCTATACACTTGATGGTTGCAACGACTTGCAATCCATGCAATCCGATAAGATGAGTAAATTGCTATAAGGCCGCTTGGGGTAAATTGGTCATAGTGGAATTAAGAAGCTTCATTTAAATCTCGAAGAAGGTCATGGTGGCCGGAATTCCCCATGGGAGCGAGCATTCATCTCCTTTATTCCATAACATTTCAATAAATCATCAAACCTAGTGATTCAACAGAAGCTAGCATAGAATTGCTATCAGATTCATTCCCTAAGAAGGCCATTGTGACTGAACCGCCCCATGGGATAGAGATGTACAATTAAAAAAAATGGTTGAAATCACACTTGGATAGGAAATACCCTATAACAACAAAGAAAACCTCTAAAGAGGTCCAAATTATTCATCATGGTCAAGCGACTCATCGCTTTATTCATTGTCATTTCCTCACTAACTCGTCGCTTGAGGGGGTAGTCAAAAATTTTCAAACAATCATAATCAAAGTCAACAAAAGATCACTTGATCATGTCAAATTGCATTCATCTTATGAATCATTGTCAACAACTATCATAAGCTTACCCTTTGTTGGGGTAAAAAGCAAACATGATAGTTAAGTTTGTAGCTCTCCTCCTTTCGGATCTATAGTTGCACTGAAGCCTATAGTAGCGATCAAGCTACCCGATTGTCTGATGAACGAGTGCAAGCTTTTACAAAATTTAAGCCTTCCATCCTATTGGAAGCAATGATTCTAGGATGTGTACCTTTTGCATGACCAGGGAATCCAATTTTTATTAGATCAATGATCATCATACAACCTACAATGTGACCCTAGGTGGTCTATTTTTTCTCCACGCTGTGTTTTCCCATAACGCATCCCAAAAAGGGATATATGTAGACACCTTAAACATGTCATATTTAGGATACTACCCATGTGGGTACATCCACAGACCATATGACCAATATTGGACCTTTATAAGAGCAATTAGTGGTATTAACCACTCAAAAAGGGTAGTTCTAGCCCATCTAGGCCTAGCCACTCTCAAGCAGAGTAGCTGCCACATCTGGCCGCTAAATATTACAATGGCCATACCTAACCACTGGACCTGATAGTGGCTAGAACAATGCATAGTCTAGCCATGGATATAGACCTAGATCATGCAGTCTGACTACACCTTACATTATTTATAGGTAAATTTTGGTGAAGAGCTCCTTGAGTTCCTCTGAACTACCTCTTCAATGCCAATTTGTGACTGATGCTTTCCACTCAGGACAGTCAGTCGCATGAAATTTGGATTGAGGCTTATCTAGGAAGCTAAGGTATATATCTAAAACAAATATGGGCTACATATGGGCCCTCAAAAAAAGAAAAAGAGATCCATAATTTTTAGAGTTTATGGATCGAAGCCTTGTAAGATTGGAGAGCGAATTTGTGCATCCTTGAGGAGCAATGAAGTGCTATCCGATTGAGAAGAGACTATTCATTCTCTATTCAGATATATTATTATTCACTACCAATAAGTATACCAAGACACAACTGGTGACCCTTGAATATCAATTGGAGCAAAGGAGATAGTGCTACAGAACCTAGTTCACAAGGAGGAGAGATTTACTTCATGGCCACTATCTTGGATAGTGGTTTGTAGGCATATTTTAGGGCATTAGACATTATTTCCATTTGTTTTATCTTAGATCCATTACTAATTGATTTATTTAATTAGACATAGCTCATATCTAATTTCTTAAACACATTTACATCATATTTCTAAGCTTCTAATGCATTTATGGTTCATTTTATGCTGGTATTTCATTGTTATCATGGTCATTTATTTTATTTATAAAATTTTCTAATAAGAGCTTCTTCTGGAGAGGTGGCCCATACTACTTACTATGCTTTGTTTTTTCCATGCTTACAGATACAGGTTCACAGGATCATTTGAAAGCATCTAGAGTACAAGATCCCTCCTGGATGAGATCAGGAGAAGGAGGCATTAGTAAGCCCTTGGACAGTTTGGTGTGCGAGATCGGGAGGATTGTGAAGGTGCACCATTCCATTAAGGGGGATAAATTCATTGTTTTCCTTCTTGTAATCTATTGTATCAAAATGAGTATCCCTCAAAGGGACGTACATGTAACCGAGATCTGAAAGCATTAATAAAATAATATTTCTTTACTTTTTACTTTCACGTTATATGTGCTTGTCTTTATTTTTGCATTTGGTATAATAATAACATTGCAAGTAGGGTCAATTGTGGTGCGTGCTTCTCGGGGTTGCACACTTGTAACTCATGGAAGGTGAACCGCCACATGGGTGATATTGTAACTCATGGAAGGTGAACCATCACACTCTTGTATAAAGAGAGATGTACCCCCATTGTAAAAAGCATCTATGATGTATTCTTGGAGAAGTCTTGGATCATGGAGCTAGAGATTTTATGGAGTGGCTTCATTAATAATTAATTTATGGCTCATATTATATGATACAATATAAAATTATTCAATATTAAATACCTATCTTCATACCTAACATTTGCATCCACAAATAAAGTACTTGCACAACAATTTGCTCAATAAAATAGAGATTGATTATACCCTTAAGGTAGGGGAACACCATACAATTCTCCTTTAAGAAGTAAGCCACTCCAAAAAATCTCTAAGTCCATGAGCCAAGACTTATCCAAGAATACATCATAGATGCTTTTTACAATGGGGGTACATATCTCTTTATACAAGAGTGTGATGGTTCACCTTCCATGAGTTACAAGATCACCCATGTGGTGGTTCACCTTCCATGAGTTACAATATCACCCATGTGGTGGTTCACCTTCCATGAGTTACAATATCACCCATGTGGCATTTCACCTTCCATGAGTTACAAAGCACATAATAATATGACAATATTCCTTATGATTACATATGAAAATATTCTCCCAACAGTTACAAATAAGATTTTAAAACATACTTATTTATATTTTGACATGTGGCCTTCATTAATAATTAATTTATGGCTCATATTATACAGTACAATATAAAAAAATTCAATATTAAATACCTATCTTGGTGCCTAACATTCACCTTGCATAATAGCTTAGTTTAGCACATCTACAACACACAAAACCCTAAAAAAAAAAATTTGTTGCAAAGCATAGGGTTAAATTGCTTGTTTGTTTATGTGTGTTCTCCATTTGCATTTTCTTTCTATATATTCCACACACTTCACCACCATCATTTGAATCATTAGCTTATGGTTTCAACTTGAACCCAAGCAAATATTCTGAGTCAAGCCCTTGCCAGCCAAATCACTTCATCCATGGAGTGTTCCACATATTCTCTTACCACTTCTATGGTTAAACCTATTGCTATGATATAGATAGGTTATTCTATTTTGTCTATGAGACCATCACACACTATGTATACCTCAAACATTGATGTATTACAAAAAGCCACCAACATCCCTATTCTAAAAACTAAACCATCATCTCCCACCAATCATAACATCACCCACATAGACATGGCCAAAGTAGAAGCTTTTTGAAGATTTGCTAACTATGTTCTAGAGTAAATCAACATCCCACCTAGGCATGGTAATTATTATTATTAGGAACTTAACCATTCATAGACCTCTAGTTTCACCCAAGTGTATACTAACCCTCTTTTTGAGGCGTCTACACCTTCCCATCATTGGTCCTTACCACAATAGTCATGCATCTAAAGCACTTCCATCCCATCTTCATATACCACCTGTAGACACCTAAAATGCATCATGTTTAGGAGAATACTCATATGGGCACATACAAAGATCATTGGACCTTTCCAAGAGCCAATAGTGGTCCTAACCACTCACAAGGGGCAATTCTAGTCCATTTAGGCTCGACCACAATCGACCAGAGTGGCCGCTAAAGCTAAGAGTAGCCATGGCTAGTCATTGCTTTGGATAATAGCTAGCACTAAAATGAAAATTGACCATGAATACAGGCCCATATCACATAGTCTGACTGCACTTGCATTGGCTTCAAGTCATTTTTGGCGTGTATCCCCTAGAGGTCCTCATGATTGCCACTTCCATGCAAATCTAGAACTGAGTCTTACCCTCCAACGACTAGTTACATGTAGATATGGATATGGATTTGGGAGGTCTTGTTGGTCACAAATCTGCCTAGTCATATAAAATGCACCCTAGACCTGGCCAACATTGAAAGGTCGAGAGAAAGAGAAGTCTCTCGGGCCAATATCCAGAGAGGGCTGGCTCCCAAACTAATCTAAATTGATTTCAAGGTTTAGGGTTAGAAATAACAAAAAGAGATGGAAATATGGCTGAAGTTGACAGTTGATAGGGAGAACAACCTCAGATAGCAAATAACCTCAAACTAAATCTTGAAGATAAGCAACAACTGATTCTTAGAATGAACATACAAAAATTAGATCAAACATTGACCATAAGTTTGCCTTCAATTATACTTCAAATGTTCAAATGAAAACATAGCCAAATTAAGAACAGTAGAATTCAACTTATATTTTAGCACCTGACTAAGCAGAAGTGAATTACATAGAAAGCATCACATGAACATCAGTTTGGATCACCAACTCAAAATACTCTAAGAACAGAGCAAAATGCATTTAGGATTTTTGCTTCAATTATTGCAAAAAAGGTCCTCCCCTTTTCTTGAGATGTACATTAGTATTTATAGAGGTCTTCCCTCTCCCTTTTGAATCGCAAAATTTAAAACATAAAACAAATTTTGAAGAGGAGATCCACAAAATATGCCTCAGAGAAATCACATTCCTTGCTTTTATGGATCAAGTTTGAAAATCGAACGAAAACAAGGGACCACATTTCTTCATTAAATGAATTTTCTTAGGGTATGCTTGAAGTGTTACGAGATCATGAAAAAGAGATTTTAATATCGAAGGCATCTTTAATTTTGGTGGCTTCGAAAACTGCATTATTTAACACATTCTCCCATCTTGCGCACATAAGTAAATAACGAAACATTTAATGTTGGAGCCTCTTTGACCCCGATATAAAAACCAATTGGAGAGATTTTAAAACATTACTTTGTTCGATCCTCATTTTCTCCTTACGTTCTCCTATGCAATATGAAGAAAAATGCAGACAGAACTTTATTGGGCCTTTGTTGTCGCTTCTGTCACGAAAATACGACGTGTCACGAAATCACAACATTTTTTCCTCACTGCTTTCTCTTGTTGCTACCAGTCACAAAAATGTGAAATGTCACGAAATCGTGACATTTTCTCTCGCTTTGCCATTCCGTTGCCTTTAGTCACAAAAATGCGACGTGTCACAAAATCGCGACATCCTCCTCTCGCTTTGCTTTCATATTATTTACTTTCGTGAAAACACGACAAGTCGCGAAATCATGACATGTCACAAAATCATGACAATATGCCTTCATTTTGTTCCTTTGCTACTCCAAGTTGCAAAAATGTGACAAGTCATGAAATCGTGACATTCCATACTTGGTGCTGTCCTTTCCGCTTTCTCACCGTGAAAACAAGACTCCCAGCGAAAACGTGCCATGTCACGATTTCGCGACAATTTTCTCTCGCCTTGTACTTTTCTACTTTCTTCCTGTGAAAATGCGACAAGTCACAAAATCATGACATGTCACGAAATCGTGACATTTTTCTCTCGCCTTATACTTTTCTGCTTTCTCCCCACGAAAACGTGACAAGTCACAAAATCGTGACAATTTTCTATCTTTTTGTACTTTGCCGCCTCTGTTGCAAGAATTCGATGTGTCACAAAATCATGACATTTCGTACCATCTTGCTCCTTCCTCACTTTCCTGCCATGAAAATGTGACAGGTCGCGATATCGCGACAGTCCATATCATCTTGCTCCTTCCTCGCTTTCCTGTCGTGAAAACATGACTAGTCGCAATATCGTGACTGTCCATCCTTGGTGCTCCCCTATGCTACTGTATTGCATGAAAATGTGACATGCCGCTTATCACTTTGCTTTCTTGCCACTATCTACCACAAAAATGTGACAGATCATGAAAATGCGACATGTCGCGATAACTTTGCCTTTATAGCTCCCTTTTGCTACTTTCTAGCGCAAAACTGCAACAGGTCATGAAAATGCAACATGTCGTGATTTCGTGACATTTTTTTGTGCTTAGCTTTTTTCTGCATCGGATGTCGCAAAACCGCAACAGGTCATGAAAATGCGACATGTCGCGATATCACGACATTTTTCACTTACTTTGCTTTGGCACAAAACTTGTAGATATTTTTGTTTTTTACTAATTATCCCTTTTGAGGTGCTTGGAGGGACAAACAGAGAAGTGAGTATCTCTACAATTTGTGCATTATTTTGCATGAACAAAAATAACAAAAAAAATGTGGCAAAAATGCCAACATTCTTGGTGGCTCTTGGGGTATACAATTCTGCTGTATGCACGAACCCCAGGCCTTTATGCATTTGGCAACAGAGTCAAGAAGCTGGAGGAGCAAAAGAAGTGAGTGCTGGTTGATGTTGGACGTTTCTGTGGACTACTGCAACAAGCTCTTTCTGGCTCTCGACACTTAAAATAGGACTTTCAGTAGAAATTTGTGGAATAGCAGAACTTCCCTTCTTATTTTAACTACTGCATTTTTCCTAGCTCGGTTGAGCTAGGTAATCACCAGGTGCTGTGAAAGGGTCTCCATGGCAGTGGTGAGAAGCACTTGGGTTGCAAAAATGGGAATGAATGGGGTGATGACTGACAGATGTGTAGACCGTGGAATAGGAATGGTGAATGATGGAATGGTGGAAGATGGAGGAGTAGAAGTGGCAGATACAACAACTAAAGAGGTCACTACTGTGCTACCAACTGCTGGGATTCCATGAAAATAGATAATAAAACGGAAGTAGATGGGATGGAGAAAGTGGTGGGAACTATGGAGAAGTGCTCAAAAGACAAAGGATTGGAAGAAAGGGGAAGTGAAGAAATAGGAACATCAGAGAGGGGAGTAGAAACAACAGTAGTGGCTTGATTATGTACAGTGGAAGAAGGAGTGGGAGAGGAAGGGAATGAAAATAAGGAAGTGGAAGAAAGAAGTAGATGGAAGTCAATACCTATTGGGAAGGAAAAGAAAAAAAGAGAGAAATAGACATACCTGCGGGCTCGTGTGCAAAAGGAACCAAAGTTGATTTTTTTTTTTTTGTGTTTTCACATCAAGAAATGTAGGCTTTCAAATGAAATCCATTCATTGAGATAGGAAGGGAATTACCTTCCAAGTCCTCAAGATAAAATGAATTTGCTGCACCTGTACTGGAAATCCAGAATGGACCCTCCCATAGAGCGTCAAATTTCTTGTGCATCCCTAGTTTGGCCTTCTTTTCATTCCACTTTAAGACTAAGTCACCCACTTTGAATGTGCGTTCAGTAGAACCTTCGTGAAACCATTTTGAAATTGCCTGTGAATTCTTAGCAAACTCATCATAGGCCAAAGAATGTTGCTCTTTCAACTACAACAACTGAGCCAATTGTATGCTCATAGGATCCATATTTTCTTCATCGTCTGGGAATTCCTTCAATTGTTGCAAGGTAGGCAGTTCTAAATGAATAGGCAATCTTACCTCTTTCCCGTATACTAGGGCATATGGTGAAGTCTTGATAGAATTCTTGATCGAAATTCTATCTGCCCATAAGGCCTGATTCATCAAAAGGTGCCAAGATCTCTTATTATCCCCCAAGGATCTCTTTAAAATCCGTAGCAAGTTCTTGTTTGTAGATTCCGCCAAGCCATTCCCCTAAGGGTAATAATTAGAGGATGTCTTCAAAAAAATATTGTACTTGTTTTAAAATTCTCTTAGCTTGGCTCCAATGAATGGAGTTATGTTGTCTATGATAATGGCGTCAGGAATTCCAAAACGCGTGATCAGTCCTTCACTAGATTCCTTTCTTCAGCAAGGTCGTTCACTTGATGATCAACTATCTCAGAGGCCGTAATTTTTGCTAATTGCTGGCATAAGGCCTTACCCTGCACCAACTTGGTTGGATGGATCTCAACATTGAACTCTTGAATTTTTGTGACCCACACGCTTATCACCCATCTTGCCCTGAATGATGAAGTTCCTTACATCGGGGTGGATGACGTAGACGATCGTCTTGCTCTGAGATACGAAGTGCTTGAAATTTTTGAGAGACTTCATGATAGGATAGACCTGCTTCTCAATGAAATTGTATCTCTCCTCATGGGATAAGATAACCTGGCTAAGGAAAGCAATGGGTCTTTCATCCCCATCGTCTCCTTTCTGTGTAAGCACTACAGCATAGCTTTCGTCCTCTCCAAATGCATATAGAATGAAATCCTTAGAATAATCCAGATTGATCAACACAGGGGCTTGTGCAATTCTATATTTAATCTCCTAAAATGCGTCTTTCCTTTGAGTTGTCCACTTGAACTCCGCATCTTTCTTTAATAGCTCAGTCATGGGCTTGACTACTCGAGCAAAGTCAAAAATAATTTTTTTGACAAAATTGATTTGCTTGAAGAAAGATTGCAACTCTTTCTTATTGGCAGGGAGCAATAGTTTCTTCAAAGCTTCAGCTATCGATGGATCAATTGCCAAACCGTTCTCTGAGATGACATGTCCCAAGAGCTTACCTTCCTTTACTACAAAAATTGACTTCTTTGGGTTGATGGAAATTCCAAACTCCCAAAATTTCTCAAATATCTGCCTCAAATGAGAATAGTGTTCTTCTCGTTTGTGTGAAAAGACAGTAATATCATCGATATATATGACAATGATCTTATTTAAAAGCTCCCCAAATGTGATGTCCATGGCCCTTTGAAATGTAGCCCCAACATTGGACAATCCAAAGGGCATGCGCTGATAGGCAAAGGTACCCCACTTGGTTGTGAACACGGTTTTGTGCTGATCCTCATCCCTGACCCAAATTTGATTGTATCTAGAGAATCCATCTAGTAATGAAAAGTACTGAGCCCCAAAAACAACGTGAATGATATGATCAATGCGAGGCAATGGGTAGTGATCCTTCAAGGATGCTCGGTTCAAGTTTCAAAAATCCACACACAGCCGTATATCTCTGTTTTTCTTATGGACTGAAACCAAATTAGCAACCCAAGTCGAGTGTTTAATTGGATATATAATCTTGGCCTGCAACATCTTTGCAAGTTCGACCTTCATGAGGGCTTTAATCTTTGGGTTCATCGGTATCTGCTTCTACCTAAAGGGTTTGACTCCTTCCAGCTCGATAGTGTGCTGAATGATATCTTTATCATATCCCCTTAGATCCTCGTATCTCCAAGCCATGATGTTAGAAAAATCTTGACATAATTGTATGATCTCTTGCAATTCAACGAGAGTAGAATCAGTCACAATTTTGATGACCTTATCAGCCTCCAACTGAAGCTCCATGTACTCTTTCTCGTCGACCTCGATCCGATGCTTCTTGGACCGATCATTCTGATCAAACAAGCTTTCTAGAGTAATGAGGCCTTCAGGAATGTGGTTATTCTGCAACTGAATTAGGCCTTCAGTTTCTTCACGCTCCACTCTTTATGGTGGTAACTTCTTGAACCAAAAAGTTAACAATTTACTCATCGCTATCGAAGACTTGCCAAAAGGTGTCCTTGTTTGGGACAGAGGGCCTATACACCATTCTCACTATTTTTGGCCTTCTCACCACCTGCTTGATTGGTGAAAAATTTTCTCCCAAGGAAGCCAGCAGGTCAGCATGTCTATTTTGTTCTCATGGAACGAAACACATGCTGAGAGCAGAGAACAATTTGAATAGGTCCCAGACCTTGTTGCGATAGTTCTTGAGATAGTGGTGCTTGGACACACACTTATTGGTCACCTGATTGACAATAAGCTCGGAGTCACCAAATATTTGCAACTATCGCGCTCCAAGTTTCTTAGCCTTCTTGAGGCCTAGGCATAAAGCCTCATATTCTACTGCATTATTTGTGCAGCTCCAGGTCAAACGATATGAATAGGATCATTGAATTCCATAAGGTAATACTAGAACAATCCCAGCTCTAGCGCCATTTCTACATCGTGCTCCATCGAAATAGAGCTTCCAGAGCTGGTCTTGACTTTCATCATTCTTTTCTTTAGCCTTTTCAGGCTTAAAAATGGAGTAACACCCCAAGTCAGTTTCCATCATGGCGTTGAAATTGGCCATGGAAAATTCATTTTTTGGGTGAAGCTCTTCCAAAGATTCTTCCATTAAATAAATCTCACCAAATTCTTCAGACATCATGTGCACCGAATTTTCTAACCTATCCATTTCATCTATTCTCTCCACATGAAATGTGGAAGGCTTCTCATTGAAAATTTTCACCTTTTTACCTTTATGGATCACCTCCAAATGAGTAAAATCTAAAGAAAGGTAACCCCCGAGTTTAGCCGTGAACTCTCGGGAGAGACACATACCAAAAAATGGCTCTAGGTCCACTACTATGATCTCCTGGATCACAATAATTTGAGGCATGGCATGCAAGGAGATAAGAAAATCCTTAATTATGCCCATCGTCTTTACTGAGGTACCATCTAGCTGCAAAAATCTCATGCTAGTTCTTGTATATTCCATGCCTATGACATCACATACTGCCTTAGGCATGACAGTAGTAGCTGCTCCTGAGTCAATGAGGCAATTATGCACCACATGTCCCTCCATTCTCAATGAAAGATAAAAAGGTGGTGATCTATTTTTTTCGATGACTGAAGAGGTTAGATTTTAAGCCATAACTACTTGGGCTGGAGCCTTCCCCTTACTTTGTGTGGTCTTCAGGGATTCTTGTAAGAGATTCACCTATCCAGGCAGTTGTAAGGTGTCATACAAACTTACCTTGGCTGGTTTCCTTTTGAGTTCTTCGATGATGTTGTACTCCATAAAAATCGGCTCTCTCCCTCCACTAGAAAATTCAAATCTACTTATATATTGCTGGGTGGCCTCCACTTGCTACCGTTTAGTCAATGATGGAAACCACAATGTCTCTCTATCTTGTTCCTTCGTTTTCGCTTGTGACTGGGAGGTAGAAGCCTTAGCTTGCAACCTCTATTTTGCTTGTGGTGGAAGTGAATCCTTCAAAAAAATAGGTGGGTCTTGTTACGGGGCTGGAGGATCATGAGTCTTTATAGGTATTTGTTGTTTTTTTGCTTGTGCAGGAGGCACTTTCAATGACTCCATCTTAGCCGGATCTACCAACATTGGTTTCTTGTCGCTGCGTGTCAAGACTACCATGTATTCCTCAGGAGACATTGTGGAATTATGATCCACCTCTCGAATCATGTTTATACGACTCCCCATAAGAACTTGTAAATAATTTTGGTGGACCATGCAAGTGGACTCATCATGTGGGTCATTGCATGAAGAACACCAATAATATGGCTCATGTGAAACTTTAGAGGGGCCAACCTCTTCACTTACCAGGATCGCTGAGTTCCTCTCAGGTTCTTTCTCTATAACCTTGCTAGGAGCAACTTGCTCTCTGGTTACCGTCGGAATAAATCTTCATGGCTGAAAGTTCCTTTTTGCCTCTCTCCACTCCATAGATGTCATCTTGTTAGTGAGGGATCTCATGGCCGACTAAATTTCTTGCAAAACAACCAATTGAGGATCTGGGCTTGAGGACATAGGCGGTGCCGGTAGAGGTAATGGAACTGGTGGAGAAGGTAATGCAGGAGTTGGAACTGGAGAGGTTAACTATGGAATGAGAATAATAGGTACCGAAGTTGTGGGAGGATTCCATGAAGATGAAGGGTACATGGATGGAGCAGTGTAATATGTGGGACTGTACATGTAAGCTAATATTGCAGAAGCTCGAGAAAAATGGGCATAGTCATTTTCGAAGGCAATTTCCCAATGGCAATCAGATCGGACTCAGCCTTCTGTGCCTGGGAATATAGTGCAGTAAAGGTTTGAATGTTGGACATCCTAATTTTCATGCTAATATCTGAGTGGAAAGCCCTAAGATAGTAAAATGTGGTTGGTCATTAGTAAGGCAGAGACCATCAAGAACTCTCTGCCAATTTCGAGCAAACCTAACGTTGAAATCCACTATCTCATCTTGAGGATGCCTCTTGATATTAGTAAATTGATGCAACAAAGAAAATGGGTCCACTTGCTCATTGAACCCTTTGATTAGCATCTCTGCTAATTGATCCCACGAATTTATGGAGTTGGGAGACAAGGATCTATACCAGCACAATAACTTACCATGAAATGACAGCACGAGCAATTTTATCATGACATCTTCGTCTGTGATATTATGAATTGTAGCAAAGGATGCCACATATGACACATGCTCATACATGGTCTTTCCAGTCCCATCGTATGTAGGCAAAGCCTTTAATGCTGTAGCAGGAACTAGATTTTGAAAAGGCAGGTCCAATGCTCCTAAATGGTTCCAAGCAAGAAATTGACATGGAGGAGGTTGTTGACCAGCCATTTGCACTGTTGGATTTGGATGTACTAGCAAGCTTGTAGTAGTACTGGGAGGATTCAGAGATGGCACAAATTGACCTATCGCCTGTGAAGAGATAGCAAATGATGGGCTCACAAGACTTACCAATATTGAGCGCTCCCTCTAGTTTTGAACATCGATTTCGAAGAATTCGACTGGGTCTTTCGATTCTTTGGCTCTTGATCTCATTATCATGAAGCAAATATTTTCACCAGCTTCACGATTGGAGATTTCTAGGTACTATACAGTCACCCCTAGCAGAGTCACTAGATGAACTTAAAATCTCCACTTTGAGGTCAAGACAGTTCATCAAAATCTTGATTCCTCTAGGTGTCAAAGTATGGGACTTGTGAGTCCCATTGGGTATGCCAAAAACTGTTGGTCACAAATCCGCCTAGTCATATAAAATGTGCCCTAGACCCGGCCAACATTGAAAGGTCGAGAGAAAGAGAAGTCTCCCGGGCCAATCTCCAGAGAGGGTTGGCTCCCAAACTAATCTAAACTGATTTCAAGGTTTAGGGTTAGAAATAACAGAAAGAGATGGAAATATGGCTGAAGCCAATAGTTGATAGGGAGAAAAACCTTAGATAGCAAATAACCTTAAACTAAATCTCAAAGATAAGCAACAACTGATTCTTAGAATGCACATACAGAAATTGGATTAAACATTGACCATAAGTTTGACTTCAATTATACTTCAAATGTTCAAATGAAAACATAGCCAAATTCAGAACAACAGAATTCAACTTATATTTTAGCACTTGACTAAGAAGAAGTGAATTACACAGAAAGCATCACATGAACATCAATTTGGATCACCAACTCAAAAGACTCTAAGAACAGAGCAAAATGCATTTAGGATTTCTGCTTCAATTTTTACAAAAAGGTCCTCCCCTTTTCTTGAGATGTACATTAGTATTTATAGAGGTCTTCCCTCTCCCTTTCAAATCGTAGCATTTAAAACATAAAACAGATTTTGAAGAGGAGATCCACAAAATCTGCCTCGGAGAAATCACATTCCCTCCTTTTATGGATAAAGTTTGAAAATCAAACGAAAACAAGGGACCACATTTCTTCATTAAATGACTGTTCTCGGGGCATGCTTGAAGTGTTAGGAGATCACGAACAAGAGCTTTTAATACTGGAGGCATATTTAATTTTGGTGGCTTTGAAAACTACATGATTTAACACATTCTCCCATCTTGCGCACATAAGTAAATAGTGAAACATTTAATTTTGGAGCCTCTTTGACCTCGATCTCAAAACCAATTGGAGAGATTTTAAAACATTACTTCCTTCGATCCTCATTTTCTCCTTATGTTCTCCTATGCAATATGAAGAAAAATGCGGATAAAACTTTATTGGGCCTTTGTTGTTGCTTCTGTCGCAAAAATGCGACGTGTCACGAAATCACGACATTTTTTCCTCGCTGCTTTCTCCTGTTGCTACCAATCGCGAAAATGCGACATGTCACGAAATCGTGACATTTTCTCTCGCTTTTCCCTTCCGTCGCCTTTAATCATGAAAATGTGATGTGTCACGAAATAGCGACGTCCTCCTCTCGCTTTGCTTTCATCTTCTTTACTTCCATAAAAATGTGACAAGTCACGAAATCGTGACATGTCACGAAATCATGACAATCTGCCTTCGTTTTGTTCCTTCGCTGCTCCAAGTCACAAAAATGTGACAAGTCACAAAATCATGAAAACGTCCTTTTTGCTTTCTCACCGTGAAAACAAGACTCCCAGCAAAAACGTGCCATGTCGTGATTTCACGATAATTTTCTATTGCCTTGTAATTTTCTGCTTTCTCCTCGTGAAAATGCGACAAGTCGCGAAATCACGACATGTCACGAAATTATGACATTTTTCTCCCGCCTTGTACTTTTATGCTTTCTCCCCATGAAAACGTGACAAGTCATGAAATTGTGATATGTCGTGAAATCGCGACAATTTTCTCTCACCTTGTACTTTTTTGCTTTCTCCCCACGAAAACGTGACAAGTTGCGAAATCACGACAATTTTTTGTATTTTTGTACTTTGCCGCCTTCGTTGCAAAAATTCTACGTGTCGCGAAATCGTGACATTTCGTACCATATTTCTCCTTCCTCGCTTTCCTATTGTGAAAACGTGACAGGTCGCGATATCACGACAGTCCATATCATCTTGCTCCTTCCTCGCTTTCCTATCGCGAAAACATGACAGGTCGTGATATCGCGATAGTCCATCCTTGGTGCTCCCCTTTGCTACTGTATTGCACGAAAATGTGACATGTCGCCTATCACTTTGCTTTCTTGCCATTGTCTGCCACGAAAATGTGACAGATCATGAAAATGCGACATGTCGCGATGTCACGACAACTTTGCCTTTACTACTCCCTTTTGCTGCTTTCTAGCACGAAACCGCAATAGGTCGCGAAAATGCGACATGTCGCGATTTCATGACATTTTTCTGTGCTTATATTTTTTCTGCATCGGACGTCGTGAAACTGCAACAAGTCATGAAAATACGACATGTCACGATATCGCGACCTTTGTCACTTACTTTGCTTCATTTTTCACTTACTTTGCTTTGGCACAAAACTTGTAGAGATTTTTGTTTTTTACTAATTATCCCTTTTGAGGTGCTTGGAGGGACAAACAGAGAAGTGAGTATCTCTACAATTTGTGCATTATTTTGCATGAAAAACAATAACAAAAAAAAGGTGGCAAAAATGTCAACAAGTCTACATATGCATCCTCCCAAGAATAAGAAACCATTTGGAACATCTAAGTTTTTATGCAGTGAATCCCTAGAAAATTGGAGAGCAATTTCACATCCCCTTAAGGAGTAATGAAGTGTTGTTCGATTGAGCAATGACAACACACCATTCAAGAATTTAGTTCCACATGAGCATCACTATAAATCCATATTTGGACATAAAGGTGACCCTTGAACATTAATTTAAATGAAGGATTGAGTGTCACAACCCCTAGTTCATGAGGTAGAAAGCTTCAATTCGCATTCATTGTCTTCAACAGTGGCCTGTAGGTATAGCCTAGGGCTTGAGATACTATTTTATAATTTTTAGCATAGTTTTATTATTGCTTCAGATTATATTAGCATAGATCTATCTTTTCCATTTCATTTATATGGTATTTTATTAATTATTAATGCATTTATGCTTTCCTTTATATTTTTATGCTTTCATCATGTTTCTATATCATTCCATGCAGATATTCAAAAGAAGCCTCATAATGAGAGGCTGCATATGCTATTGATCATTCTTTGTTATTTCTTGTATGTAGATCATAGGTTCCTAGACCAAGTCAAAGCATTTTAGGCATCAGATCCCTCCAAGCAAGTGAAGGAGAAGAAGGCATTAGTAAGCCCTTGAGCAAATTTGTGTCGACTCCAAGAGGCCTACAGAATACACCATCCCCGTTTAGGGGCTATCTCATTCCATTTGTAATAATTGTATCAAGCAATCAGTATCCCTAAGAGGGACCTATATGTAATCAAAGTTCTAAATGAATTAATGAAAAGATATCTTGTGTTTTGTTAAATATTTGTTCTCTACACTTTCATGGTTTATGCTTGATGTTATGATGCAAATAGAGTAGGTGTATTACTTCCTGGTATCATACAAATGTTGATCACGATGGGACCCCCAATCAATTTTCTTTTTCTAAGCCAATTTATTAATATTATACATGTTTTCTATATGCAGGCTCAGTCGCTGTAGTTGACAATGGCTAGTAGAGCTTAGCTACTTTTGAAGATAGCGGCTAGTCACAACCACTCTGGTTGACAACAAACAATAGATCTTAGCCACTTTTGATAACAACGATCAGTCACAGTTTTCCTAAGTGGCAGTAGCTGATAGAAGACATGAAAAAATAGATAGTCTGAGTAGTAATAAAATTGGATTCCAGGTTTGGGGGATTCTTTGTAATTTTTTATATGTATTTGTATTTAATTTATAGAATGCTGTAGAGAAAATGATTTTAATTAGAAAACATAGAGAAATTAAAAAAATGCATAGTTTTCTTAATTTTTCTACTAGCCACTGCTAGGAAAAGTGGAATTCTGATTTCAAATCCACCCTAGTCTCCAGTGGTCTAGGTTTTCTTGTAGAGGTTTCTTTCATGGGACCCAAATAGAGGCCATTACTTCATAAAATAACAATGCATTCTCTAAAAATCATGTAATCATTTAGATGTGC
The DNA here is from genome assembly GCA_028583015.1 of Wollemia nobilis. NCBI lineage: Eukaryota > Viridiplantae > Streptophyta > Pinopsida > Araucariales > Araucariaceae > Wollemia > Wollemia nobilis. The sequence goes on along the minus strand of JAQPPZ010016917.1, from coordinate 5,240,031 downwards.
ATTTTTTTGAAAATGAAACGTTTCTTTTTAGGCATATAGGAAAGAGCATGAGTGCTTCATGATGCATCTTTTTCTTTGTGTAAAATTTAAAAGGAATAATCACTCACCATGAATCATATAAATGCTAATGAGTTGGACTTCATCATCAAACACTAGTAGAGACCAACAACGGTGGCATTCATCTCCACCTATTGGCTCAAATCCTGTGAACCCTTTATATTGGCCAATATTGTATCCAAGAACTGATATAGCCTAGAAAATTTGCATATACTTCTCTTCAGAGGGTATGATGCTAACCAGGTGAGACCGGGTGAGGATCTGGAAGGACCTTTGCTCCTTGACCGGGTGTGGGTTTCATCTCCACACTTTGGTGGGTTTACGTGATTGTGACTTTCATTACCAATTGTCGAGTTATGAGCATACATGTGAATCCATTAAAAAATATGAGTATATCATCAATGAAATGCAAAACATGGTGAGAGTTAGATTGTAGAATTCAAAAAATCTGAAACACACAAGATCAATTTAGGAACACCAAGAAAATTTAAAAGAGATAAACATTTGTTTACTTTATTTGTGTGTTCTAAAATCTACATAAGAGATAATTCATAATTTTCATGGTATTTACACAGAGCAATTGCCCTCGGTCTAGCACTAAGGCAGAAACTAATGCTCCACATAATCATAATTATAGTCACAATGATGTTGAGCCACCCACACACAATGTTGCTAGACAAAGATTAGCGATCCTTAGGGGTGATAACTCAATCCATGGGGGTGCTCCTCGAGAAACACCATCTAGAGAACCATATCCAGGTTCCTCTCACTATAGGCATGAGAGGGACTCAAGGCCCCAATATTCACATAGACATGAGGAGGCTTCAAGGCTTCAATATTCACATAGACATGAGGAGGCTTCAACGCCTCAATATTAACATAGACATCAGGGGGATTCAAGGCCCCAATATTCACATGACAAACTTAGGTTAGATAAGATCACTAAGGGGTAAGACACAAGAGGTGAATCCAGTATTAGACCTGTAGCAACTTATAGCCTCCATGAATATGGGAGGATAGTCATAGATTATAGTCTCATTGGTGCCAATAGAACCCCACGAGATCAGCCATGGAAATATAGACAACTTGATGCGTTGGACCGGGTTCTCTTGAGATCAACTAAAAGAAGCAATGCTATTGCACATTCCATTTTTGGAATTTCATGTAGCCATAAAATAGCTAGGTACACGAATGAACTAGGGGAAGCTTCAAAGTGTCCCTGTAACATGCACACTACCTCTGAGCATGGGGGTACAAAACATAGGTCACTATACATAGACTAGGTCACCCTACTAGATAAGAGAAAAAGCATAGTAGGAGCCTCTCAAAGAGACCTCTCCATTAGGACTCCTCGTATGGGGTTACAAAGTCGTGGACCTTCAGTGGAAGATCAATCTAACCATGTATGTAGGTTAGAGGAAACACTATGCATAGAACAAGAGCACTTAGAAATCCTCAATAAGGAGGAAACATAGAGAAAGAGGTGTTTGTACCTAAATGAGTAGCGCTTGAGAGAGGAACAAATAGAGTGTGAAGAACAAGCCAATAGGTTGGCTCAAGCCAACTTACATATGGATAGACATGCCAATTCTTAACATGAGAGATGCACTAGACAAGGAGATGAGTGCACTCACCACACATCACATCATTTTGGAAGCATCAACAATACCTAGATCTAGAACAGGTACAACATAATAAAGAATAGGTGGGAATGGAGTATCAGGAGCAGACATATTTTGAACCCTCACCCATAGTTGTTGATGTAGATACAAAGTATGAAGCTATTTTATTTCATCAAATGCATCTAATATATAGGAAATACATAGGATGTTACGTGGTTAAGTGGTTGCAACAATCTGGCCAACCACTTAACTACTAGTTAACCAAATGCTAACTAGGGATGTCCATTAACTGCTAGAGGACAAAGGAGATCTCTAACAGTTAACAACCATCTAAAAAATTCTAACAACTATGTATTATGTGGGTATACTATGCCTCACATGCATACAAAGTGTAAAATAAATAAGACATAATAATAATAATGAATATAACTTAGGCTTAAATAAATAAGCCTAAGTATCCTTAACACTCCCAACCATATAAGCATTGGATCCCAATGCTCTCAACAAATGTGGAAAGTCATGGGCCATATCATGGTGAGGAATACAATGAGCCATGTGTGGAAAGTGTTTGTGACGAGCGACAAGGTATGTAGTGGAAGAACCTTGTCTAGTGTGATGAGTCTTCATCTTGAAAACTTGATCTGCAATGAGCAGAAGCTGATGATCAGGTGGCACTACTACTGTAGGGCTGAAAATATGATCAGGTACAAAAATAAGGTCCTAAAATGGTGTCTCTGGAAAGTGGTGCTCATCCAAAGGAACCCAAAATTTGCCTCCAACCTGTGGTGAGTGAGGATTGTGATGCTTACGCACCACTCCCTACAGAGTCTCCTGCAAGTCCTATGGTATCTTGTCTATAAGGCTCTACTGGTGCTCAGTAAAAGAAGTAACCTTATCTTGGTACTCCATGTGTGCAATGGTGGGAGTGGGCAAAGCCAAAGGTAACTTCTGTGGAACAAGTGGTTCAATAGCTGTAGGTGTACCCAAAATTAGACCAATGGAATTAATGATATCTATCTCATGAGTGAGAATGGTGGGTTCCTTAACCACTTGCTCTTGTGATTGTTCATTATGTGGGAGTGAAACTTCTTCCTTTGCATGTTACTTAGGTGGTGCTTTTTCTTCATTTTGTGTTGAAAAAATGCTAGTAGGAGCCAAAATAAGTGCTTGAATTAATGGCTTCATTACTTGCCTACAACTCAACATCAAATTGGAAGTAGGTGTAGTGCTTTGTATCAAGTAGGTCTTACCATGCAACTCCAATGTTTAGGTTTTATTTTTAGCATGATAAATAACATTCCTATCAAATTGATAGGGTTTACCTAGCAAGAGCCCACAACAATCCATATCTGTGATATCATACCTAACTTTATCTACAATATTATCATAAAAAGCAAATGTCAAGGTGCAAGTATGGGTGATGTTAGATGTGGAGTCTACATCTTTCCACCCAAGTGCATAAGGTTGGTGATGTGGCTTGATGGGAAGTTTCAACTTCTCCACAATGGAATTCACAATGAGGTTCTTTTGCGATCTGTTATCAATGATACAATCAACATAGAAATCATGCGTCAAGTGGGCTCTAGTGACAAACAAATGGTCACGCCCCCCTTGAGCAAATACATTGGACATTAGGGTAAATTTTTTCAGTTTACCCTTTAAAATAGGATATTATTCTTCTATCCCTGTAGCCAAAATGAGACCATATTATGGTTCCTCATATGTAGGCTGTACAATTAGGGATTTCTTCTTCTTAAAATTCTCAAAAGTATAGCATCTGGATTTTACATGTCCATGCTTTTTACAAAAGTCACAATACAATGAAGAAGAAGAATATTTAGCATGAAAGGAAGAAGAATATGCTTTAGGAGAAGTGGGAGGAGAAGAAGAATGAGGGGAAGAATGATAATTGTTCTTCACCTTCTATTGATGCTGATTCCCACCTTTGGAAGAGCCCTCCTGTGATGAACGAGACTTTTGATATGCACCAAATTTCTCCTCTGCAAGAATGGCATGATTGAATGCCACATCCAAGATGAGGAAGACATTGAATTTGATCTCCCTAAAAAAATTATCTTGCAAGCCATGAGTGAATTTATTAAACAACTCCTCCTTTGAATATTTCACACCAAGCAATACCCTCAACCTATTGAATTGGAAAATGAAATAAAAAACTGACATCCCATAGGTTTGGCTCAACCTATACCACTTGGTAGTGAGATAAGTTTGGTAGTTTGGTGGAAAGAAGGTGTTTTTAAGAATTTGAGTTAATTATTTCCAAGTCATAGTGGCATTATAGCTCTATCTTTCTACAATGAGAACTTTTGCTAAACCTGTGAGTTTGAGTGTAGCAAATGTAGCTTGTTCATCCTACATAATTTTAGCATAAGCAAACCAAGTTTGCATATCCAAAATCTATGCAGATAAGACATCAGGATCCCTAGATCCATCATACATCTTAACCTCACATTTGGATTTGTTTGCATGATTATGGTAGATTTTGAGTTCACCAGGATTAAATTGCACAACAATATCTCTCACTTTTTTAGCCAAAATGTCTACTGCTTCGATGAGGTTTTCCATGTTTGTTTTGAGGTCATGAGCCATTTTATTTTGGGTGTATGCTAGACTAGGAGGATTACCAAATGGATGCAAGAACTTATCTAGGCTTTAGGAATTTGACAATGTTCCTAATGCAGCAAATGCCTAGAATTTACAAAAAATTTGCTCTAAAAAGTGCTTTTTACAAAATAGACTTTAATTTTGCAATTACAAAGAGTGCACTAAAATACTAAATTTTAGCCCTTAACAATACCACAAATTGGATTAGGAGGCAAAATTATCAATATTCAGAAAATTTGCAATGCAATGCAAAACATTTGGTCAAAAATGGACCAATAACGAGAAAGATATCACCTTTCAAAGTTGGGCACCAATTTTGCAAATTTTGAATGTCCTCCTTGGATTTTCCTGCCAAAATTTGAATTTTTGAAATTGTGATTTCTCGCCAAATTTTTTAAAAGTGGCAAAAAAAAAATAATTTCTTTCCCACCAAGAAAAAGTTTCACGCACCAAAAATTTGGTTTTATCCCCTGATCAACTGAGGTCGGTTGGCCGGTCAACTACACCCAATCGACAATGTGGCAGGAAAAAATAGGTCACGTGTGCAACAAATAGTAGCTAGGAGCCTCCAACCATCTTTGCTTTGATCTTGAAGTGCATGCCACACCATTGGGCACTACCCCACACGAGCACGGCCAACGTGAGCACCGTGAGGTGCTCACGTTCAACTTAGGGCATGTCAGTGCCTTTAAACCACTCTATGCCCTTCACAGGACATATGTGGGATTAAACCCTCTAGTAAAAAATAAAAATGAATGCACCTTTCCATCCTCCCTCCTACCAGAAAGTTAAATCCACCAGAAACCTTGTGCCCATTGTTGGAAAAATCATGCGACCACCAGGAATAAAAAATTTAAGGTTTGAACCTTAGTTTTTATCATGGTTTCTTCGCCAAAAATTCTCACCCTCGCTAGAAACATCTATAGCACATCGAGAAAACTAGAAATTGCAATTCTTCACCAGATATATGAATGGTTTAACCCATCGAAGCTCTATTGGGTGTGAAATGAGGTTTCAGTTATCCGTATGGTGTCTGCTATGCCGAAAAATTTTACAACCTATCTCAACATTGGAGTTCTATCGGGACTATTTTATTTTGCAACTGGAAGCTATCACCTATAATTTCTCACCTTGTTCTGCACCAAGGGATAGGGTTGATAGGGTTTTCTGGTTGGTTGAAGCCAGTTGATGTCTGTCGATTGACGTCGATCGATGTTGGTGGCCTTCAGTAATTGATCGGGATGATGGCCCATCAGTTGAAATCAGTGCTCACTAGTGGGGGTATCCTACCACATGGCTACTGTGTGGTTGGCATGATGGATGGCCTGGTTGGTATCATTACTACTGATCGGTGCTACCATTGACTGGCCGATGCAGCTACCATAAGGTGGTCAGTCGGTTGGTGGTTGGTTGTCAGTGGCTACCGATTGGCAATGCTGCCAACTGCCTAATGTGGCTACCGAAGAGTGGCTATCCATCAGGATATCTGCCAGATAATGGTTTCTATCGATGAGTGGGTAGTGGCCCACTGGTGGTAGTCTACTAAAATATAGTAAAATTCGCTAAGTAAGCTGAAACAAGCCTTTTTTTAAAATAAAATATTAATATTTTATTAAAATAATGCAAAAAATCCCTCTTCAACTTGGAGTGAGCATGCAATAATTACCCTCAGCCGAAGGAACTCCTCTTTTCTTATCAATTTGCAATGAACTCAACTCTTATTTGAAGCCAACTGTTGCTTCAAAATTTTCAACCTCTCTTCAAGGCAGATAAGTGGTGCAGGGATAATTTCTACCCTCTACTACCTTAGCTTCACCTGGTGCCAACTATCAGTCAACACCTTCCTAGGATATGATGCATAAGCACTCTCACTAATTACCTAATAGTGAAGTGGCAGTTTGCCTTCCCTCCTGCAAAAAAAATATCCTCGGTTTTGATTACCAATGATGTAGATACAAAGTATGAAGCTATTTTATTTCATCAAATGCATCTAATATATAGGAAATACATAGGATGTTACATGGTTAAGTGGTTGCAACAATATGGCCAACCACTTAACTACTAGTTAACCAAATGCTAACTAGGGATGTCCATTAACTGCTAGAGGACAAAGGAGATCTCTAACAGTTAACAACCATCTAACAAATGCTAACAACTATGTCTTATGTGGGCATACTATGCCTCACGTGCATACAAAGTACAAAATAAATAAGACATAATAATAATAATGAATTTAACTTAGGCTTAAATAAATAAGCCTAAGTATCCTCAACAGTTGTGGGGGATGAATATAGACACCCAAAATAGGTAGATGCAGGAATACCTCCCCAATTACCACAAGTAAAAATTCAAGAACAAGATATCATATCTTTGAAGGCATACAATATACTCATTGAGAGAGCCAAATATCTTGAGAAATAAGATGCGATTGGGAAAAATCCAACCTTGAGTAAGATACACAATCAACCTCTGTGACCTTCGGTACTGAGTCCTACATATCCTAGGCACTTTGATATGCCTATGATAAATTCAAAGGAGAGGAAGATGCGTAAGAACATGTCACCAATTTCATGAATGCGTGCTTCCAAATCGAGCATAATGATGCCCTAATTCTAAGAATGTTCATCATGACATTATCGGTTGTAGAAACTGAATGGTTCAATCAACTACCTAAGCATAATATCATCAGTTTTGTGTAGCTGGTGAATGCATTTCTTGAACATTTTTCTTTCAGCATCAAGAAGAAAGTAAACTTGTATGACTTGGAAAACTTAAAGCAATACGATGATGAGCTAGTCATGGGCTATGGGAATAGATGAAGAAAAGTAATGGTAAATTCACCATTTTTTATTCCTATTATTGAACTCACTCGAATATTTACTAAGAGTTGTGCTAAGCACATCTCATTGATCTTGCAACTATAGCAATATGAAACATTCGAGGAAGCCCTGGCTCAAGCCAAGCTGATAGAAGACATCAAGGTTGAAGAAGGAGACCTCAAGCTATAAAACAAAAAATATTGGAACAACAAAAACTATAATAAAAAAAATCAACAATAGCAGGTCAAACCTACTCCAGTAAATCAGGTTGTGTTAAATACACCAAAGGGAGGGAATAGCCAACAAATATAAAATTATCAGGCTCAACCCCCACCAGCCAATTACAAACCAAATAATAATCAAGTTGAAATAGGAAACGTCATCTACCTCTCTACTACACGCCTTTGTTAGAATCGATGTAATCAATATTCATTCAACTAAGCGAGGCACAGAGACTCAGGTTACCTAAGAAATAACTTATTGACTCTAACTATCCCAAGCCCAAGGAATATAGGGAAGATTACTATTGCCCATACCATCGATAACAAGGGCATGATATCAAAGCATGCATCAGTTTCAAGAATGTTATGCAAAACATGATTGAGAAGGGTGAGTTGAAAGTTTATAATCCACTAGCACCTGACAACAGAGACATGGGCATATTCAAAAACCCATTTCCAAACCATGGAGCCCCTAGAGATCAGGGCACTCAAGTAAACCAAGTCCTAGTTGAACCTCCCACTTAGGGATTCATTGGAATGGTTGAAATAGTCAACAACGTGGCAATAAGAATCTGGTGATACAACCGGCCAAAGCCTCTAGTAGCTCCTATTATCATCTCGACTACACCTCAACAGAGGCAAGTGCAAAATAATCCTCCAGGTCCACTGACATGACCAATGATAACTATCCAGAGTAAAATTATGTAGAATCTCCAAACAACATCAGCCAAGCTATCAATATATGAGCTCATTCAACAATCTCCCAGACATGGGGAGACTCTAATGGAAATTTTGAGATCAATTGAGCTATATCCCTAGAAACCTAATGCATTTACAAAATTTGTAGCGCAAATGCAGCAGTGTCAAGAGTCTGTGATTCATTTTTATGATCATGAAATAAAGGTAGTACCTACTACCATAGCAGACCTACATCTACATATCATCACATCTATCAATGACATACCTTTCAAGTGGGTCTTAATCGACACAGGCTCATCGATAAATATAATAACAACCAAGGCTATGGGGCACTTGAAGATTCCTAGGTCAAACATTATCCCTACCTCCTACACATTGAGAGCTTTTAATGATGCACTTTGCTCCATAGTGGGTACAATTGTCTTACCTATAAAGGTAGGGCATAAGACCATCCCTGTGATGTGTCATGTATTAGAGGGAGCTATGCAGTATAATATCCTCTTGGGGAATCCTTGGATAAGGGACATGTAGTGCATTCCCTCAATCTTACACCAATGCATTAAATATGTGCATGAGGGCTAAGTATATGTGGTACCATAAGATGAAGAGCCATTCAAATATGTTCATCAGGTTGACTTACTAGGAGATTTTTTCCTTCCATCCATGCACCTATACATTATACCATCACCCCCTACCACACAACCAAAAATTAAATCCAAATCAGTGTGAGGTGACCCATCCACATTGGTACTGTTGAGTGTTAATTTTACCCAATTGTGAAATTACACTCTCCCTTAGGGTTTTGATATCAAAGACCTCTCTTGCAAAGAAGTTAAACAAACAACTTCTCCAAGGTCTCTGCTATATTAGCATTTGCATATGTGTATTAGTAATCTCAAAAAAATATATCAATTCAATGCTAGAAACACCTTAGTGATTGCAAGTAACTGTAAACAAGGGGCATATGTTGGTTTATTTTACCATGCTACTTTAATGATTGTTCATGAAACCAAAATAAAAGTAAATGTGAATTGGCCCTCATATGGCCATGATGTAACATCTTAGTTCCTTTTATCTTGAGGATTTTAAGGTAGATTTTATCTTCCCTTATTAAGTGGATTTTAATCAAGCTTTACCTTGCATTAAATCCTACTTTAAACATGAAAGTAAAGATTAAAATCTATCTATGAATGTGAATATGAAATTATGAATAGGCTCCTTAAATGTAGCTTATTCATCATTTTGGATTCACATTCATAGATAGATTTTAATATTTACTTTCATGTTTAAAGTAGGATTTAATGCAAGGTAAAGCTTGATTAAAATCCACTTAATAAGGGAAGATAAAATCTACCTTCAAATCCTCGAGATAAAAGGAACTAAGGCGTTACATCATGGTCATATGAGGGCCAATTCACATTTATTTTTATTTTGGTTTCATGAAAAATCATCAAAGTAGCATGGTAAAATAAACCAACACATGCCCCTTGTTTACAGTTACTTGCAATCACTAAGGTGTTCCTAGCATTGAGTTGATATATTTTTTTGAGATTACTAATACACATATGCAAATTCTAATATAGCGGAGACCTTGGAGATTTTTTTTGTTTAACTTATTTTCAAGAGAGGGCTTTGAGATCAAAACCACAAGGGTGAGTGTAATTTCACAATTGGATAAAATTAACACTCAACATTTTGGCGCTAGAAGGAGGGCATGAGGTGGTTTATTTTATTGTGATTTTAAATGCTATAGGGATTTAAATTATGGAATATTTCATGCCCTATTGAATATTATCTTTAGGCCTCTTTTAATAATCAATATTTTTTGAGTGCTAAAAGGAGGGCATGAATCGTTATTCATTGATCTAACACTTTTGGATTGTTCATACAAGAATAATGTGAGTGGTATAATTTTGAAAGTTTGTGAATTGATAAATATTTCAAGTTCATTTGATTAGCATCTTTGGCTTCCTTTAGCCATCAAAACTTTGGGATCTAGGAAGATATTAATTGATTTATTTTATTGCTATTTAGATGCTAGATTGTTCATGTCACTTGACAAATTTATTTAAAGATATCGATTTTGATTAATGAGATTTGGTTGATCACTTTCATTGATTCTAACATTCTCTATTTGATGATGTGTTAATGCTAAATTTTTCTTTCAAATTGGAGAATGTACTTTGATATCATGGTTTAATGGATACATATCTCTTAGTAATTCTAGCATGATTATTCATATGTTAAATATTTGAGATTGGTTAGCCATTTCATTCTTCTTTGTGAGAAATCGTTATTTGGCTAACAAATTAGTTCTAAAGTTATTACTTGAGTTTCACTAATGGCTACAAATACTGAAAGTGGTATGGGGTGCATGATAATCCTTTGAATATTAGTGGAGATGCTCATGAATTACCCAAGAACATAGAGAAGCTTTTGCCCAAGTTTAAGCACAATGGCACAATATTAGCCAAGGAGCACATTCAGTCCTATGTGGATATCCTAGTTAGATGGAATGTCGAACACGAGGATGTGACATGTAGATTATTTCCTGGGAGCCTAGATGAGGTGGCATATGATTGGTACATCAACTTACCCACTAGATCTATTATGTCCTAGGTCCAATTAGAAACTACTTTTATCAATCAATTTAGGTTGCCCATTGATCCTGACATGATTTATAAATAATTTGCTTCTTGCAAGAGGGAACCTAATGAACCATTGAGAACATCCAACATAATATTTTGAAAGCTCTATGCAAGATTTATTGCTCCTAATACTATTGTAGAAAGTGGTGTACTTCAAATATATTTTGGGTCATTAGATCCATTGCTTACCATGTTCACTAGGAAAAATCCTTTGGTTGCTAATCTTGCCTTGGCCTACACGAAAGCTATGATTATATATCAACAATTAAGGCCACAAGGTTATGGGATGGAGCAATCACACATGGTAGGACAACTAGGGGCTTATCATCAAACCTCGATGGTAAATCAAGCATGGGCACAATAGAATTTGATGTCAAATGCTTTGCCCCACAATCAATTTTATCCTACCATACCCACTTTTGTTCCCACATGCACTTACATGAGTACATATATCCATCCAACCACTCCACAATTAGAGAACCATGTGGTCACTCATGGAGCCATTGCAACAAGTGTTCAGGATTTGCTTGTGGATATCCATCCAACTAATCCTACTACTTCTACCACTCAACCCAAGGAGCTTGTATTAGAAATAAGTGAGAAAAAGAAGTTGGTTAAGAAGTTAAGTAGAGATGTGGTTCCATTTAAAAAACAAGCACATCAATGTATGCATCCAAACCATCCTAGGAAGAAAATTCATGATACTAATCTTAATGATATTTCATGTTATGCTCCTTCAGGTGATAGAGGAGGTCTAGATGTGACTTACATTGAAGTAAATTCCTATTAGGAATGCCATTAAGAGCATGAAGACTTTGGAGAAGAAATTCTATGGATGGGTAACAAGAAGTTGGAGTCAAGTGATCACCATTTTTTTGGGGAAATAAAGGAGTTAGAATCATTATCCACAAATGAGGATTGGGATGAACAAACTCATCAGGATATGATTTGGTCATGTTTACTCACAAAGGAAGATTTGGGCAACTATATGGAGCAAGAGGTAAAAATTGATCCCATTATAGAAACCCCTAAGCCATAAAAAGTGGTTGAAAGTGAATTTGAAAGAGAATCAATAAATGAATTTGAAGACAACAAAATTTCACCACTTGTTCTCGGAAGATACTTTGGATGATATTGTTGAAAATGATGGCCAAGAAGATTCACACCTTCCAAATCATGATAAAATTGAATCATGGGTTACCAATTTGGATTATGATAGTCTTACAAATTTGAATTCAAGAAATAACCCACTTTTGGAAATAATTGAACCATCTAAGGAAGGTGAAGGTGAATTTGATGAGAAAGATGTTGATGAATCAGAATATGATGAAGAAGCAATTGAGCATCATAAATTGATTTTGGAGGATGATTACTATGATTATTGGAAGAAATGGGAAGAATATGCTCACTCTAAATATTCTAATGAACTTTTTGTGTCAATTGATATGCAGGATAATACGATTGTTTTCTCGCATGAGGATATTACAAATCCTGTGCAATTTGAGAAAGTTTTGGAAGAGGGATTCGAATCTCATCAAATTTTGGAAAGTGATAAGGATTCTACAACCATGGATAAAGAAGTAGAATAAATTTCTTTAGAACTATTTGAGGGGTTTGAAATAAAAAATATTGATCCACCTATTGGTTCTATAATGTTTATGCCATCTCAAAATGAAAACATTTCAGAACCAGAATGGTTTGGGTTTGATATCACTGATGATCCAATTGAAAAATTTATGTTATCTGAAACAACCCAAGTGATTGATCATGGAGATGCATTAGTTGAAACATCCCTAGATAGACAAGACTTATGGTTTGAAAAGTATGGACATGTTTCTAATTGGGTGCCTAACTTTGGTGTCTTTGATAAACAGGTCATGGACAAAGAAGAAGTGCTACAAGAAGATGATGATAAAGATCATGAGAGAAAATAGGAAGTTTCTAATCCTCTCCAAGTAATGGTAAATGAAAATGTGCCAAAGGTAAAATATCACCTTTTGGGTTCCACCATTCGAAATTCAAGTGAAGGTTTATCTAATGGATTGGTGGATTCAAGTAATATCAATGATGAAATGCCATTTGTGGTGGATAAAAAATTTGACTTAATTTCTCATCACACCAATAATGATATTGCTTTGTTGAATGAAAAAGAAGTTGATATGATTGAATTATTAAATCAAATTCATCAACAATTGATAATGGAATCTAGGATAAAAACTCATAATTATTCTCATTTAGTAGATATCCTAGATGCTTGCAAATGTTTGCATAAGTTTGATTGGCCTAAAAACATGAATAATGAATTGGCTTAGAAATTTGTAGAAATAGACTCCTATTTACAAGATTGCATATTTGAAAAAGATAGCCTAATTCTAAATCAAAAATTGAATTGTGAATTTCACATATTAAAGAATAGACAAGATAGAATTAAAAATCAAAGGTTGTATAATCAATTTCATGATTTGAAACTCACCCATGGGATCATTAATAGAACTAAATTAAATTGGTGGGGTGAGTGAGGCAAGTTGAAGATGGTTGTATTTTTTGGTCTAATCTTGTTTTTTTTGTATTCCTAAAAAATTTGGCATGCGTATCACGTTATATGTCTTTTGAAATGTTCTAATCATGTTTGGAATCCAGGGAAATGATAGCTCAAGATTTACACCATCTTGTACCATATTGTACATTTGTATATAGTTTTGGTTTTATCCTTGATTTTGGTTGGACATAGTTTTGGTTTGTGTTTTTAATTTTGTGAAGTGGGTTGTCTCCTTTTGCTTAGAGGTAATATTTCACGATCACTAACTTTTGGTCTCTGGTATTTTTGAAGCTCCTTTATTTAGTAGGTTGGAGTACCTAATCTGAAAAATTGATGAACCCGAGAAAAGGGGAATGAGTTATTTGGTTATTATGCTAAGATTTTGGGACTAAAACGGTGGAAAGTGGAAAACTAAAATAATAGCCAAAGCTCCACATGGGAATCACAAATATTAAATGGTGTTTCTAGAAGTAAGAAGGATGAAGTTGTCTTTATTTGCAACCCTAGGAAAAAATCTAAAATGCTCTACTCATTGGATTTCTAACCTTAGTGAGACTTAAGGCTTTGCAAGAGTTCCATAGGTACAAGCTATGCAACAGGTTTATTAAAATTTGTTATCTAGTTTAGGAAATATCCATTGGGGATATAGATGCTTGACTGGTAGTGGGGCCTTGGCTAGGCAAATTTTGATACATAGAAAGAGAAAAAAAAGAGAAAAAAAAGAGAAAAAAAAGAGAAGAAAAGAGAGAGAATAAGCATTGAAAGTCTAGACACACTTAAGATAGATGAGATTTGTAAAGTATTAAGCGAACACACGGGTGAGTTAGATAAATATCATCAAGGCTATAGATGCATGACTGGCGGTGGGGCTCTATCTATAAAAGTCTTCACTTTGTGAGCTATACTTCATAGCCTAATGTAGAAAGGGGTGATGGAGTTTGGAGAACTTTCAGAAATGTGGGAATGAATCACATTTGCACACACTGAGAAAAGGTGGATGGATTAGTTGTTTTCATGCTAAAGCTATTTACCCCCACCTTCTTGGGATGTTGCTAAATGATTGTGTCTCGGTAATCTTGTGTGTTTTCATTTCAGGTTGGGTTCTTACCGAAATACTCAGGAGCATTTCCCAATAGAGTCACCATTTGTTGTGGCTGATCTACAACGTACCCCAAAACTTGGGGACCCACCTTTTTTATGTTGGTTTTATAGGATGTTTTTGTTATAGATTTGTGTAGAAAGCTCCATAAGTTCCTTCAAGGGGGCCTTGGTTCGTGTCATTTGGGTTTAGCACTTTATTTTCTTCTTATTGCGTGTGCATTGGGGGTAGTCTTGTATGTTTGTTTAAGGTAATGCCTTCTTTGAAATGTTCATAAAATTGCCAATAGTCGCTTTTCCTTCATAATGTTGTTTTGAGGTATTTGATTGATTGATTGTTGTGAATCTAAAATTAATGTTAAAAGTTTTTAGTACTAATTCAAAGGATTAATTTTTTTAGCTAAAGATTCACAATTTTAAAATTAGTAAAATAAATAAAAAAATAAAATAACAAGTTTTATATATATGTTTATACCTTATATATATATATAATAAAATATAATAAGAATAAAATGACCATTTTGCTTTGACCTTCATTGATAAAAGCAAATAAACATAAAATAACAAAATGAAATAAAAATCATAAGTATATAGAATAGAATATAATAATATATTATATTATATTATGATATAATATAATACAATATAATAACATATGATATGATATAAATGGAGGAATGTCGTTTAATGTTCTTATGACTGATGATAATATGTTTATTGTGCAGGTTAAGTTGGTGGGTCACAGTGAACATACTCGGCAATGAAGCGCAAATGGAGGAAGAAGGTACCGAGACTAGCATGTGGATGAGAGGTGATGATGGATGTTGGTGACAACTGGGAGAAGACGTTGAGGTAGCCACAGGAGGATGATATGGTAGATTGGGTTCGAGATGACATCAGGGCCCACACAAATGGGGCATGTGCGCAAGGTCTACCAGATGCTACCAGTTGACGTGGCTTCGACATTATGATTCACAACAAAATCATAGTAGAGGAGCATGTGGAAGTTTATGGTTTCCACCGGGTGGCACACAGGTTTTACAACAACTACAGGCTTCAAAAGAGAAGATGCATGATGTGGTTTTAAGAAGCCCAAGGCGAGTAACATATTTGCAATGATGCGGCACCACACGACAATTACCTAGAGTGGCCAAGTTTCCACCAACGCATGCATGCATGAATCAAATGGGTGATCGTTGATTGGATTACATGATGTAGTGTGGAGGATGTCGATAATAACATAACATGGCCATTTGGTGAAAGTTTGATAGTGTCAACGAATGGAGATCGAGCCAGTGTGGCAAGCATAGTGGATGGATTTGAACGATGTGACAGCAGCTAGACACGGATAGATTGGATGGCAATATCACCAGTATAGTCAACTGGACAATAAATGCACTTC
Source organism: Wollemia nobilis (assembly GCA_028583015.1). Taxonomy (NCBI): domain Eukaryota; kingdom Viridiplantae; phylum Streptophyta; class Pinopsida; order Araucariales; family Araucariaceae; genus Wollemia; species Wollemia nobilis. The sequence goes on along the minus strand of JAQPPZ010016917.1, from coordinate 5,224,304 downwards.
CAAATGATAGACGAATCGAAGGCATCAGTGACAATGTATTAGACAGCTCACGGCAGCAACACTAGTCATTTTACAATAGATTACAGTGAAATTCGTAGCCTGGGAGTAAACAAACACTGGGTGAACAATGATATAGATATTTTATGGAAGAGATTTTAGATGCAGCAATTTACGGTGACATGGGATGAAATCTGTTCGAGGAAGAGGGTTCATTTACGTGCGGTAATCCATAGCAAAGAATGACATCACAGTCCCAAAATAGTAGAGATAAGAGGTGTTAATTTGGATATGGACAACGTCGATTTCCCGTTTTAGAAGAGGTTTCCACGAGATTTCATAGCGACCCAAATGGTAGTTGAAATATCCCTTTTGGTATTCGAAGTTACATAACGACACATATAAATGCATGTGGTTTCAATGGCAGTAAGCAAGGAAGCCAAAGGAGGCACGTCACATTTGTTCTACGTTGGTTAAACTATGATGTGAAGCAGCAGTGTGGGGAATCATCGTAGTATGGGTTTTTGCCACAATGGTGTTGAAGGTATAATTGAACAGGTACAAAGATAGCATCAGGAGGCAGCCATAGCAAGTTAAGGTGGACGGGAAAGGGCCGAAGATGTGGCAATAAGATGTCAAAATTGAAAACTTATCGAAACCCAAGCAACAGGAAAACAGAAACGAAGAGTCAAAGGAGAAATGAAGGGGTTTTCAAAAATTTCATATACTCCATTGAAGGATTGAAGCAGGGCTGGATTTTTTTGAGAGCTAGTTGCACCATATTGGAGAGCCATATTTCTTAAGATTGTTGTCAACTGCTGGACTATTTTTTCCCACATTACCCCTATTTAGGGGTTGTAGTTTTCTGCACCTATTATAAACATTGAATACTTTTCTTATTGCAATATGATGGAGAAACTCAGATTTTATGCATTTTAATGGTTAATCTGTTTTTATTTTCATTTTATTGCACCCATTCCTTAGAAGCTCACACTGCATTAATTGTTTGACTGCATAATAGGGTAACATTAATGCTGGTTTTCTATGCAGAATATTCATGCTTGCAGGGTTTGTGGAGACATTGGGAGTTGCAGTATTTTCTAGTTTTTTCGTTTTTCATTTTCTTTATTTTTCTAACTTTTATTTTTAGAATTTTTTTTTAAATTTTCAAACATTAAAATAAAAATGAAAAAAATTTCAAAATCCAAAAATAATTGCACGGTTGCGTAGAATATACTTTGGAGTTTCATTTTGCACTTAGACGTTTTAGCTTCGGAGTCATTTTGACTTTTTAAAATTTATTCAAAGTTGCTGTTGTATTGCAAATTTTAAAATTTCAAAATTTCAGAATTTTCATTTTGAGGCCAAATCTGATTTTTCCAGTTTTATATTTCAATTGCAAGCATAAAATAAACTTTCTTTTACGAAAATTTTGATTTCGTCAAAGGGGGGTAAATTTTAATGACATTTCATAGCTACCATTTTGGAGCCCTAAATTACCTTCTCTTTATAAAAATTCTGATTTTATCAAAGAGAGGTAATTTTGCACTACATTGAAGGTTATTATTTTAAAACATTAAATTATTCTTCTTTATGAAAATTTTGATTTCATTAAAGAGGGATAATTAAAATGACATTTTAAAGCCTCTATTTTAAGGCAATAAATTATTATCTCTTTGTGAAAATTAATTTCACCAAAGAGGAATAATTTATTATTCATATCAAAGGCTATATTTATCTTCATGATAAAAAGCTACATTTAAGGAGCCTATTCATCATTTCGAATTCACATTCATAGATAAATTTTAATCTTTACTTTCATGTTTAAAGTAGGATTTAATGCAAGGTAAAGTTTGATTAAAATCCACTTAATAAGGGAAGATAAAATCTACCTTAAAATACTCAAGATAAAAGGAACTAAGACATTACATCGTGGTCATATGAGGGCCAATTCACATTTACTTTTATTTTTGTTTCATGAACAATCATTAAAGTAGCATGGTAAAATAAACCAACACATACCCCTTTTTTACAGTTACTTGCAATCACTAAGGTGTTCCTAGCATTGAATTGATATATTTTTTGAGATTACTAATACACATGTAAATGCTAATATAGCGGAGACCTTGAAGAACTTGTTTGTTTAAATTCTTTGCAAAAGAGGGCTTTGAGATCAAAAACCTAAGGGAGAGTGTAATTTCATAATTGGGTAAAATTAACACTCAATAGTACCACCTTCGGCTTCTAAAGCTACTGGTGCTTCTAAAAAAGCCACAACATCCAAGGTAAGGGACCCTCATAAGCTAAAAGCACCATTGGTGGAGGAAAGACCTAAGAAATTCCCTACCATAGCAACAATAGAAATTCCAAGTCCCATGGAGGAGGAAGATCCCCAATACATAGTCGAGGAGGCACCTCAACCTGCCTCACCTACATCATCATCAGTATCACCTACACTATAGGTGATAGTTTACCTAGCTAACATAGCAATATGTGAGTATCTTGTGCAGAATATGACTTTCACACCCATTATCGAGTTGGCAAGACATGGGACAACCAAGAATCCTAAATTTACCAATTGGGATAGTGGTTCCATTAGGGATATCCCCTAACCAAACCAAAATCGTCTATGCTGGTTTGGATTGTGACCATAATTCTTCATACATTGAAGAGGATGAGGATGAGCCGTTCACCTCGAATGCTCATTATTTGTCTAATCCTGAATTTGCTCTGAGATACTTCGAGTGCAACCATTGGCAAGGCTATTATTTGGGTCTTGTTGATAAGCAACATACCCCCACTGAAAAATGAGATTCCATCCTTAAAAAATTATGAACTTCCATTTTTGCAGCAGGGACCCTCTTGATCTTTTCAGGTTTTAAATCCAAATTTTCTTGCCTCCTTTTTAAAGTTGTGCTTTTTCTTGCATTCTATCTGTGTTATCCAAGAATTCACTTTTTACATGCTAGAATCATTCATGCACAAGCAAAATCTTGCACCGTACTGAGAAAATCCAGAAAACAGCTTGCATAATTCACCTGAAAAATCAAACTTTCCATTTTTGGTAGTGTCGCGATATCGCGACACTTCCATTTTTGGAAATGTCGCGATATCGCGACGGGTAAGTCAAAATGCAGCTAAGTGCCAGAAAGGTCGCGATTTCGCGACATGTCGCGAAATCGCGACAGTTTTTTGACGAGAGAAGCAAGCTGTACGGAGGGCGCGATTTTGCGACATGTCGCGAAATCGCGACATGTCGCATTTTCACGGCAGGAGAGAGAAAGTGGGCTGCAGAATGAAAAATCGGCTAAGTCGCAAACATGTTCCAAAATCGCGGTCAACGCGATCAGCGCAGGTAGTGAAACTGTCGCGATATCGCGACGTGTTCTAGAATCGCGGCTGAAAATCGGGATGGCTGTACGGAGGCCAGGAGGGTCGCGATTTCGCGACACGTCGCGAAATCGTGACATGTCGTGTTTTTGCGGCCGACGAGGGAGGAAGTTGCCGATGTGTTGGCAGGGTCGCGATTTCGTGACATGTCGCGAAATCGCGACATGTCGCAGAATCGCGGTAGGAGAGAGAAAGTCTTCAGAGGGCCCGAAAGTGCATTTCGAGTGAAACAGAAGGCTTCTGGGGTAGCGACATGTGTCAAAGTGTGAATGGGACAAACGAAGGTCGACATGCAAGCTCATTTTGTGGTTTTTAATCTGTTTTTAATGTTTTAAGCTTCTGATTTAATTAAAATGCTAATCTAATGCATCTTTTTGTCTTTCATGCAGGATTCCACCTGGCACTTGCGGGACAACCGGGAAAGACCATAAAGGCAAAGATAAAGTGCGAATTTAGTCAAGGACCGCCATGCTAGAGGAAAAGAAGCCAGTAAATGCATTTAATGGAGATTTATTGCAGAATTGATAGCATGGAGACCATTTCAACTCAGAGATGGATTTGCGGAGATCAAATTGATGGAGAAGTGGTGACTCATCCGGCTCACCAGCAGAATTAATGGAGGCATTTATTTGTAGCTACGGATGAATGCAAGTTGCATTTGATTTTTATCTTCTCCACTTATGGCAGTTGACTGCACAGATTTGCCGAAGGGTTAAGTTCTATCCGGACTTTGATTTTAAATAGATTTTTATTGTAAAATCCGGGTCCTAGGGTTTAAGTGCGATAAGATTTAGGGTTTGAGGAAGATATTTTGAAAAGATCGGGGTCCGTCCCGAGTCTATAAATACAGATTCTAAATGTAATCGCAGGAGGCGAAGACTTAGAAATAAAAGGCTTATAAGCAATTTCTTGCAAATTTTATGAAATCCTTTGTTTTCGGACTTGGAGTTGATGTGCTTTAGCTTTTCTGTGGTAGCATGGCCGGGAGCCTAATATTTTGCAGAGTGTGATAAGTGTATCTTCTTTTGTTATCCGTTCCATTTAAAGTTTGTTAGATATATGCTGTAAATCTACCATTATCAAGTTTAAATATGCTGTTAGGCTTCAGTTGTTCTTTTGTCTGCTAGGGGAAATTACAGATTTCAGGTGTAAGTTTGTTCTAATTGCTCTGTCTTCACTGTGCGAGCTAGGCTGCCGGTGAAAGATACCAGTTTTAACCAGCTGCCCCTTGGATTTATAATTTTCTGCTAGATCCGTTTCACTCTGCCTTGTGCTCTTAGTTGAAAGTGATCTTAGACTGACTGGACACTTTCTTCTGGGATTTGTTCTGTTGTGAAGCTGATAGCATAGATAAGATTGATAGTTTAAAGTTTTACAGTTTAAAGTCTGATAAAATTTTCTTTCTACCCTACCCTACCCTCTCTTTGCTTATCGTGAATGATCCATTTTTATTTTCTTTATTTGCCTTTTATTTAAATCTACTGACCCATGAGAGCTAGATCAAAGAATTCAAGTCAAATTTGATTGTCAACAACTTTTGCAACTATCGAACAAGTTCAGGAACCCCCGTAAGGTAACGGAAGCGATCCATATTGAAATCTATTCCGAAGTGGAAAAGAGTGAATTGCCATTCGACCCAACTCATGTAACTCGCACCTTGGATAACCAGCTAGATCCTAAAGATGAGTGGGATCCGTCCCGTGGGTGTCTCCGGAGCTTTCCTTGCCTTCATCCTTTCCCGGGGTGTGCATGAAAGCCGGACCAACATCTAATTGGCGCTAGAAGGAGGGCATGAACTCAGTTCAAGTGTTGTAAGGGCATAACAACAACATTTGAAGGACCCACAGTGAACTCCGGACAGTTTTCTAAATTGTCAGTGCAGTTTTATAAATTGTCAATACAGTTTTATAAATTGTCAGTACAGTGTTTTGTGAATTGTCAGTGCAGTGTTTTAAATTTCCAAATGCAGAACCTGTTAAGAACTGTAAAGTTGTATGTACTGTATTTTATCCAGAGTCTGGCATTTTAACATTTAAAAGTGGCTCAGTTTCATAAATTGTCAGTGCAGTTTTCTAAATTGTCAGTGCAGTTTTTAAAATTGCCAGAGAAGGCCTTAAGTTCAGTGGTTTGTTAAGAATAGTTCTATCATCACTTGCAGTTATCCAATTACAAATCAGAACATCACTGTCAGCCAAGTAATAATGGCAAATTGGTTGGGCCCCACTACTTTGAACATTTCAGGTATAGCCCATGACCTGCCCAGAAGCCCGAAAAGATATCTCCCCATGTACAAACATGATGGGACAAGAACTGCAGAAGAACATCTGCTAGCTTTCAAAAATGCTCTAAGATTGTTAAATATACAGCATGAAGATGTTGTTCGCAGATTGTTCCCGTTCACTCTCCAGGAGGGAGCTTATGACTGGTTTTTAAACCTCACAAGCAATTCCATTACTAGTTGGGATGATCTAGAGAAAGCTTTTATATCACAGTTCGGTGAAGTGATAGATCCCGACATTTTATATCAGCAATTTTCCAAGCATCAAGAGAGAGTCGGGAGAAACTGTCAGGTCTTTCAATATGAGGTTCCAAAGAGCTTACGGTAGAATTACTGGCCATTACATCCCAAATGCCAATCTGGCCTTAGAAACCTACAAGAATGCATTGGATTCGGTGACCTCTATTTTTCTCAAGAGAGACATTAATATCACAACCCTGGCAGAGGCTTATAAAGAAGCCTTAATTCTTGAAAGACAGCTAGGGCCTCAAATTTTGAGCAGCCCTTTGATATCCTATGTTACACAGAACATGCCTGTTCCAGACCCCATTCCACATCATGAGTTAGTGCCAACATGTCATGCTCTACCCAAGGAAACTACGTTAACTGTCACATCCACTCAGCATGTGCAAAATACAGAGAAAAGTTCTGACAAATTCAAAGTGCAGGTGCTTGAACTGAACAGTTGTGATCTGGCACCACCCAAATCTGAAGTTTTTCCTGGTGAGTTAAATTTTCCTAGAGATCAAAGAAATATTGATCTTTCTAGTTCACCCAAAAATAGTACAACCAGGGTTTCAGATTCTGTCACTTTTCCCGAAGAGACAGAAAGTCTTGTACAGACTTCTGTGGATGAAATGCAAGATTTTCAACAGTTCAAAATGGACAGTTATGACTTGAAATGTGAGAGTCCAGAACTTAATAATGATCCTTCCTCATCAGAGGATGATGAAAGTGAGATTCAATCTCACTATGCAGAAGTAACTGAGGAGGATAGCATCATTGAGGATATGAGGGAACTTAAATCTGACATCACCCTCTATGAACTGCCTCAGATTGTTGGACAAAACATTAACTTGATTGAGGCTTACTTTGGACCACCTGTTGAATTTCAAGAAAAGGAGGAAAAGGTAGTAAATATGAATGTGGTCAGCCAACTTGGAATTGATGAGCTGTCTCAACATAAGCCTACAACTTTTGAACATAATGTCAAAGAGGAGGCTATAAACTGTGTTGATGCAGATATTGGAGTTTATGATTTGGCAACTGAAAAGGTGAGAACAATTATAGCCCTAATCAATAACAACAATGATGTTTGGACATTGCACATTGATGAGGTTAAGTCTAAGCAAGGCTCAGGTGAAAAGGAAAATTGTAAACATTCTGCTAGAGGGATAAAAATTGAAGTCTTGGATATTGAAGCAGTACAGCAGTCACAAAATGTTCAAGTTGTTAAGAACCAGGGCATACAAATAAAACATGATTTCTTTCAATTGTCACATAATTTTGAAGATGTGGTGGTCTGGGTCTGTCAAGATTTTAAAGTATTTGATCCTGGGGGTTTTTTACATTCAGTCCTTTTGAAAGAACTCTACAATTCCTTCAATTAGAAGCATGAACATGTTATCATATGATTTGTTATTATATGATTTGTTTAATTTGAAGGAGTTGTAGATTTGTTTTTCAAATGGGACAGGGAAGACAGTAAACCCAAGTCTTTCCCAGATAGTAAATTTTTGAAGCACAGTCTGGAGTGCATTTCGTCAACAGGACCTGAAAGGTAATTTTTTTTAAATTACTTGCATGGTCAAATTTTTTTTAAAGCACCATTTCTCTGCTTTCCCAACTGCTGCATTTTTTGAGTATGAAGGGAAGTTGTAACATATGTATGCATTGTAAATAAGCTTTGAAGTTTTTCAGTTTTATTTCTTTGTCAGTGCAGTTTTTATTTCAATGTCTGTGCAGTTTTAATCTGTTTCAGTTTAATTTTAATGCTCTGCAGTTTTAATTTATTTGTTTTTCAGTTTATTTCTTTGTCAGTGCAGTTTTATTTTTAAATGTCTGTACGATTGCAGTTTTTCAGTTTTCTTTAGTTGTTTTTCGCTTTTAGCTTGTGCGGTTTATTTCTTTTGTCAATGCTTTTTATTTCCTTTCTTTGTATTTTTATTTTAGCTTGCTTTTATTTTAGTCTGTACAGTATTTTCTTTATTGCATTTCTTTTTCTTTCGTTGTCTGTACGATTTGCGATTTAATTTATTTCGATTCTGCGTTTTTATTTGCTTCGATTCTTTTAGTTTATTTCTTTTATTGCTCGTACAGTTTTTATTTTCTTCCTCGCATTTCCTTTTCTTTGCGATCCAGTGCGCTTTGATTCTATTTTGCTTTAAAGCCTGTGCCTGTCCTTGGAAGCCTGTACAAAGTCTTTTGGCTTCTAAAATTCTATTTTTTAACCTCTGCCTGAGCAATCAATGAAAAGTCAGCCTGCTAAAAAATTGTTTATTCTAAGCTGATCAATCCAGTTTCCATCCAATGCCCATGCTGTTCACCATTTTAATTGAGATAGTCTGCTTACTCTGAACAGTAGAGCTATTTTGTTATTCATGACAAAGGCAGAGAGATGATTGGATCTTGTGTCTTACTTGCCACAGTTGTTTTAATAATAGAAAAACTGCTATGCTTTGTTTAGTTGGAGGAACTCCCGGGAATCCAAGAAAAGCTGGTTATAAGAGGGGACTATGGTTCATGCAATTATTTGGGTGTCACCAGAGGCTATCAATGCCTAGACTGAAACAGTTCCAGATTGATCAAATATTAAAAGAAAATTGTAATTTCTCTAAGGTCTTCCAGATAGTGATATATTTCAAAAAGAAGAGAGATAAAAAAAAAGAGATAAGAAAAAAAAAAAAAAAGAAAAAAAAAGTTACAATTAAAAGAGGCAGCCAATATTAGATTCTGCCCTACAGTTGTAAATTGGGTCGTGTAAATCTAAAGGGTAACTCTGTCTAGGCTGTAAAAGGCTAAACTAGTAAACAGAGCTCTACTCGGTTTCCCATTTTACAATCTAGAAAAGTTGATTAATCCAAGTTTATCATTCAATTCAGTCATCCTTGAAGAAAGTTTTATACCCTTTGAAATTGCACATCAGAAATCTTCCTTGAAGTAATCCAGCCTAGTATGTCCTTGGAAAATTTTAACAGCTTGCAGTTAACAGTCAATTTATTGTGAAGAATGTCTGTGGCAAGGCATGATGCATGGTATTTTTTTTTGAAACCAGAGTCTTGGGTTCTAAAATAGTGCTACTATTTTACCCGCAGATATCGCCATTTGTTGATAAGCAACATACCCCCACTGAAAAATGAGATTCCATCCTTAGAAAATTCTAAACTTCCATTTTTGCAGCAGGGACCCTCTTGATCTTTTCAGGTTTTAAATCCAAATTTGCTTGCCTCCTTTTTAAAGTTGTGCTTTTTCTTGCATTCTAGCCGTGTTATCCAAGAATTCACTTTTTACATGCTAGAATCATTCATGCACAAGCAAAATCTTGCACCGGTACCGAGAAAATCCGAAAAACAGCTTGCATAATTCACCTGAAAAATCAAACTTTCCATTTTTGGTAGTGTCGCGATATCGCGACACTTCCATTTTCGGAAATGTCGCGATATCGCGACAGGTAAGTCAAAATGCAGCTAAGTGCCAGAAAGGTCACGATTTCGCGACATGTCACGAAATCGCGACAGTTTTTTGACGAGAGAAGCAAGCTGTACGGAGGGCGCGATTTTGCGACATGTCGCGAAATCGCGACATGTCGCATTTTCGCGGCAGGAGAGAGAAAGTGGGCTGCAGAATGAAAAATCGGCTAAGTCGCAAACACGTTCCAAAATCGCGGTCAACGCATGCAGGTAAGGAACTGTCGCGATATCGCGACGTGTTCTAGAATCGCGGCTGAAAATCGGGATGGCTGTACGGAGGCCAGGAGGGTCCGATTTCGTGACACGTTGTGAAATCGTGACATGTCATGTTTTCGTGGCTGACGAGGGAGGAAGTTATCGATGCGCTGGCAGGGTCGCGATTTCGTGGCATGTCGCGAAATCGCGACATGTCGCAGAATCGCGGTAGGAGAGAGAAAGTCTTCAGAGGGCCCGAAAGTGCATTTCAGCTGAAACAGAAGGCTTCTCGGGGTAGCGACACGTGTCAAAGCATGAATGGGACAAACAGAAGTCGACATGCAAGCTTATTTTGCGGTTTTTAATCTGTTTTTAATGTTTTAAGCTTCTGATTTAATTAAAATGCTAATCTAATGCATCTTTTTGTCTTTCATGCAGGATTCCACCTGGCACTTGCGGGACAACCGGGAAAGACCATAAAGGCAAAGATAAAGTGCGGATTTAGTCAAGGACCGCCATGCTAGAGGAAAAGAAGCCAGTAAATGTATTTAATGGAGATTTATTGCAGAATTGATAGCATGGAGACCATTTCAACTCAGAGATGGATTTGCGGAGATCAAATTGATGGAGAAGTGGTGACTCATCCGGCTCACCAGCAGAATTAATGGAGGCATTTATTTGCAGTCACGGATGAATGCAAGTTGCATTTGATTTTTATCTTCTCCACTTATGGCGATTGATCTGCATGATTTGCCGAAGGGTTAAGTTCTATCCGGACTTTGATTTTAAATGGATTTTTATTGTAAAACCCGGGTCCTAGGGTTTAAGTGCGATAAGATTTAGGGTTTGAGCAAGATATTTTGAAAAGATCAGGGTCTGTCCTGAGTCTATAAATACAGATTCTAAATGTAATCGCAGGAGGCGGAGACTTAGAAATAAAAGGCTTATAAGCAATTTCTTGCAAATTTTGTGAAATCCTTTGTTTCTGGACTTGGAGTTGATGTGCTTTAGCTTTTCTGTGGTAGCATGGCCAGGAGCCTAATCTTTTGCAGAGTGTGATAAGTGTATCTTCTTTTGTTATCCGTTCCATTTAAAGTTTGTTAGATATATGTTGTAAATCTGCCATTATCAAGTTTAAATATGCTGTTAGGCTTCAGTTGTTCTTTTGTCTGCTAGGGGAAATTACAGATTTTAGGTGTAAGTTTGTTCTAATTGCTCTGTCTTCACTATGCGAGCTAGGCTGCCGGTGAAAGATACCAGTTTTAACCAGCTGCCCCTTGGATTTATAATTTTCTGCTAGATCCGTTTCACTCTGCCTTGTGCTCTTAGTTGAAAGTGATCTTAGACTGACTGGACACTTTCTTCTGGGATTTGTTCTGTTGTGAAGCTGATAGCATAGATAAGATTGATAGTTTAGAGTTTTACAGTTTAAAGTCTGATAAAATTTTCTTTCTGCCCTACCCTACCCTCTCTTTTCTTACCGTGAATGATCCATTTTTATTTTCTTTATTTGCCTTTTATTTAAATCTGCTGACCCATGAGAGCTAGATCAAATAATTCAAGTCAAATCTGATTGTCAACAACTTTTGCAACTACTGAACAAGTTCAGAGAACCCCTTGTAAGGTAACAGAGCGATCCATATTGAAATCTATTCCGAAGTGGAAAAGAGTGAATTGCCATTCGACCCAACTCTGTAACTCGCACCTTGGATAACCAGCTAGATCCTAAAGATGAGTGGGATCCGTCCCGTGGGTGTCTCCGGAGCTTTCCTTGCCTTCATCCTTTCCCGGGGTGTGCATGAAAGCCGGACCAACAGGTCTATATGAGCAAAGTCAATGAAACCTGCTTGAACCATGATATCAGTTACCTACTGATAGATCTGGCCTAGGATACCATATTCAAAGCTATAATGATTCATTGGTAGCATCTCTAGATAGGCTGAGCTTTGGGTTCATGGAAGACATTGAATGGAATCCCTATCAACTGAACATAAACTACTTGAGTGACATATGGGTGGCTATGGTCAATATAGGACCACCCGATGAGTATCATCCAAATTTCTCTCTTGAAGCAAGCCCATCAGGAATCATCCTATGGGAGGATGAACCAAGCTATGGTTATGAGTGAGAAGAGAATGAGTATGTCACAAGTGAGTTCGAGGATGAAACCAAATTGGCCTATCATGGACCTTGATATTTACATCATCTCGCCTGATCAGTTAACACAGAGGACGAATACATCATATATGAGAGTGACTATGAGTCATAATATTCAACTGAGATGGCCTACCTTAGGCCTTGATATTTATGCCACCTTACAGAGCTAGTAAGCATAAATAATGAGTGCCTCATATACGACAGTGATTATGAAGATGAAATTGAGGTGGCTTATCTTGGGCCTCAGCATTTAGGTCACTACCTAGTTCCAGTAGGTAAGAATGAGGGATTCTTCATAGATGATAGTGATTATGAAGATGAAACTAAGAGGGCCTACCTTGGACCTCACTATTTGCATCATCACAATGAGCCTTTTGACATAGATGATATGTACCATAGGTTACATGTTGACCTCCACCTTAGGGGAAGACTACTCAATTTAGATATGATCTATCGCATGATCTTCCTTGATTTACCTATATTTAGAGAGCTGATCCAACCTAATGATCCCATATTCTCATATATCCATAGACTAGATCCTAAGATCCTCATACTCCTAGAGCTACATCTTGGGTATGGAAGCCAAGTCAGCAATATAGAGTCACACCTGCATGGTCTTGTAGATTCCATTCTATCCATCAACATGATCTCCATTTATTTGACCACTCCACTCCAAAACCCAACTAATCCTTCCAAACCATTGTGTCTTAATGTAGATGCTATTGATTGGGATCGCGCTGATTCACCCTTGGAGCTTGAATATTTCTTCCCCAATGAAGAAATGCTGCAACCATTTCCATTTTGCGCCAAGTTGTGCACAAGATGTCTATCATGCTGAGGATTCAACCATGATTTAGTGAACCCATAAACCCAGAGAGATGACATCCACTTGATCTCCAATCCTCACCAGCTTGAGAATAGGTCACATATGGCAATAGAGGAGAATTTCAAAGTGGATATCAATTATGATCCTTCTAATCCAAAGAAAGTCAAGTTTGGGAGAAGCTTATCTCCAAAAGAGCATGCCAACCTCATCCCTCTATTGAAAGAGAGACCTGATCTCTTTGCTTGTAACTATAAGGATGTGTCAGGTTTAAATCCAAAATTGGTTGTTCAAAACCATTCACTAGACCTCGCAAAGAAATCGGTCAAGCAGAAGCTCAAGAAGATGCATCCAACCTCGTAACCTTCATGGTTAAGGACAAATTGCAAAAGCTGTTGGATGTAGATTTTGTCATTTGTATTGACTATCCAAAATGGGTATCAAACATGGTGCCTATAGGAAAACCTAATGGGAGGATTTGTATGTGTACAAATTTTAGAGACCTAAATAGGGCAACACCAAAGGATTCATTCTCATTGCCAAATATAGATGCTCTTTTAGATGCAACTATGGGTCATGAGATGCTCTCCCTAATGGATGGTTTTTATGGTTACAATCAAATTCGGATTAAGATCAAATACCAACATAAAACCATGTTCATAATGCCATGGGGGATATTCTATTATAAGGTTATGCCATTCAGCCTTAAGAATGCTGGTGCTACATATTAGTGGGCTATAACATATATTTTCCATGACTACATGCATAAGATCTTAGAAGATTATATCAATGACTTATTTACAAATTCATTACTACGTGAAGAGCATGTCGAGGTCTTGAGAAAGGTCTTCGATCACCTGATAGAGCATAATGTCAGGTTGAATCCCAAGAAGTGTATCTTTGGTGTAACTTTAGAAAATATCTTGGGATTCATCATTTCAAAATGAGGCATCAAAGTTGACCCAACAAAGGTCAAGGCTATCTTAGAAATGTGTCCTCCCACAAACATCAAGTAATTAACAAGCCTATAGGTCAAAGTAGCATACATAAAGTGATTTATTGCATAATTATCAGATAAATATTGACCCATAAATTGACTGCTACACAAGGGGGTCCCATACAATTGGGATGAGGACTATCAAGCAACCTTTGTTGAGATCAAGAAATACCTAGCAACCCTACTAGTGCTAGCTCCACCAAGACCATATGTACCATTTTTGCTTTATATATCCACTACCAATTTTGCACTAGGGACCATGTTAGCCCAAAATAATGTGCAAGACAAAGAGCAAGTAATATATTACATCAACCTCACCTTGGTGAGTTATGAGCTAGGATATGCATACATGGAGAAGTTTCATGTACTTGGTACTGCTTTGGAATTCATTAGCCAAAATTCCATCAAGGGACAATTTATAGCTGATCAACTAGTTGAGGTGACTCTCAAGAATAGTAGGCCCCTCACCATAGAGATTTCTAATGATGCAGTATTTGCATTATCAAAAGCACCTAAACCCGAAGAACCAGATAATAAAGTTGATATGACCTTGTTCTTCAATGGTTCAAAGTGTGAGCAAGGGGGTGGTGTAGGAATAGTGTTGTTCATGCCACAAGGTGCTCCAATGCCCTTGTCATTCAAGTTGGATTTCCCTTGCACTAATAATAATGTTGAATACGAGGCCCTAATTTTGGTTCTCCAAGAAACCATCACTATGAAGATCAAGAGGCTAAATATCTTTGATGACTCCCTTCTCATTGTTGATGAGGCCTGGAAATGCCTCAATCATAACATGTTTTGAACACTGAAATTGCCTATAAACTCTTATGTTTAATCTAATATGCTAGTTAAGTTAATTCAATATGTTGTGTATTAACTATTTGCATGATGAATGTATCTGAAATACTATATTCTGATTTTTACAGCTTTTTGCATAAGTTTTATGTTGTTTTGTTATGATTTGCTGAATGAGATATGCTTAGGTTGATAGCAGCATTTCACTAATCATGTTTTGATATGTCTCAAGCATTTATTTTACCTAAATCTGGCAACAATGCAAGCAAACTATTACTATGCAGCAAAAACTGGTTTTTCCCATGTAAATTCCAGCCAGCTGCCAATGAATGGCAAGGCATGGAATTCACATATGGAAAGAGATGAAGATCATTGGAATCTGATCCTGAGAGATAACCCACCTGAGAAATGCAGAGGAAAACATTTAAGGAGCACACATTTGTTCATTCTGAAGTCTCTTTGGAATGAGAAAACACAGTGTCTTCGAAATGAGCGGATCTTCGGAATGAGAATTGCAGTATCTTCGAAATGAGCCACTTATCTTCGGAATGAAAATAGAATGTGCTTTTTGACTTGTTGACCGATTTTTGACGCTGGAAAAAGGGAAATAAATATTGAAAAAGGTAAGGGAAAATATCTCAGATCTGCCTTTGCCGTCCTTGCCGACCAAAGCCACCATTTATGGAAAGATCAAGTTTGATCTTCTTCTAGGATAAAACCAGGAATTGTTGCAGCATAATAGGATTAGATCTTTTGAGATATTCTCAGCTTGTTAGTAGATCTTAGGACATCTATAAATATGGCTCCCGTTCAGGTTGAGCTAGTAGTAGTAGAGAGAGTGGAGATAGAAGATAGAGAAAGCGAGAAAGTAGAAAATAGGCAATAACCAGAAAAGTGACTATTACAGTCCTGTAACAAGTTTTCAATAGAATTATTGTAATCATGTGCTTGAATCAATAAAGTGTACTATTTCTATTTCATATTGCTTGTAAATGAGTGTGAGTAAGATCTAGAGAGAAAGAGACTCATACCTTCTTCTGGACAAGGAGGTCGGCCACTTCCAGACCTAGGAGGAGGACTAACAACAAGTTTTTATTCTGATTTTGCTACAGCGAGAATGAGTTGTAGAACTTGTCATTTCATTCCTTTGTAAACAACTAATGATATTTGCAATCTTAGCTTATTTTATGTTTTGTGATTAATGGTTTGGTTGTAATCCCCACTTTCAACAAAGCTTTCAATTTATTGCAGATTGTCAATTTTGACATTTACTATTTTTTGTAATTTCTTGCATTTTGTGTTGTTGTCAACCCCTGCACAGAAGATTGACAACCTTCTATTACAGAGCCTTGACAGGGTTTCATTTCCATGTTATAAATAGGTTTCCATTGCTGCAAAAGTAAATAGATTTCCTTTCTGCAATTATAATCAAACTTTTAATTCTAGCAACCGTTATTTCTGCAACATAATTAGGTCTCATTCTGCAATTGTAATTAGGATTTCATTTCTGTAGTTAATGATTAGTTTCCATTTTTGCAACTTAGATTAAGGTTTAATTCATGCAATTTAGAGATAGGAATGTCCTAAATCCCCCACACAATCGGTTTCACCAATAAGACCTGTTGCTCTAAATTGACCTAAGTTATAACCCTGTTCACCCCTTCTTTCGTAGATAGCCTTGTACACTGCCCTGGATTGACAAATTCATTGAGAATTAATGATGTGTATAATGACAATGCATCATTTTGGCACCGTTGTCGGGGAATTGTGTTGCTAGAAGGTAACAACAGTCCAATAGCTGTTAGTTAGACTAAACTGTGAAGATTCAGGATAAAATCTGAATAGAACAGCTGGTTAAAATAACAACTATTGACCTATAATTTATGTCATTTAAGAGTAAACATGAATGAGTAAGTCTAGGGATGAAAAAGGTAGAATTACCCAAAAGGATCCCTGGCTTGTTCCATTAAGGAGATCTTCACGCCTAAGGGGTGAATCACCCGTGTTTGAATTACCAGAAATATTGAAAGAAAAATCACCAGTCTCACCATCATTAGAACATTATGAGAAAGAAAAATCACCAGTCTCATCATCATTAGAACATCCTAAGAAAGAAGAATCATCAGAATCATTATCAACAAAGGATCTTGGACCTCTTGAGAGAGAAATTTAGATAAGTTTAACTAAGAAACCAGAAACTATGGCGAGAGGGAGGCAATCTAGATAGAGATGGCCAACATGGCTATGTCCATAATGAAGAAGATGATCAGGATATTCCTCAACCTTCCAGAACATTTGAATATCCTATTCGTTTGAATCCAACACAAAACTCTCCCATGAAAACCATTTCACCTTCAGTACTTCCAACCTTTCGAGGTGTTGTATCTGAAGATCCTGATCAATTTTTGTTTGAATTCAAGGTAGTGTGTCAAACCTATGATTATGTAAATGACAATCAAAAACTTAAGGTCTTTCCCTCAACACTCAAGGACTCAGCATTACGTTGGTTCATGAGCTTAGAGCCAAATTCCATCCGAACTTGGGATCAAATGGAAACTATGTTTTTAGACAAATATCAGGAGTATTGCCGTGTAAGGAACAGGAAAGATGAGTTATTCAGGATTAAACAAGAAGATGATGAAACATTAGAAGACTATCTTGATAGGTTCTCCTTTGTTCAAAGGAGATGTGGACTTGTAGAACCAGAGTTATGCAAAACCATATTTTTGAGAGGATTACAAGATGAATCCAGAGATGTATTGGATTTGATGGGAAAAGGGGATGTAAATACTCTGAGTAATGAGGAAATTGTGGGTCTCTACAGGAATTACTCTCGCAATAAGCGGGGAAGAAGAAAAAAGGTTACAAATGGCACTGATGTGAAGGAATTAATAGAGGAACTTGCAAATTTTAAAACTGATATTCTAGTGCAATTAAACACAACTTTGGGGGAAATGTCTGCAAAAGCAAAAACCACAGAACCTTTGGCAATTTATTGCCCAAGATGTAGAAATAAACATGCTTTGCAGGAATGTCCTTTGAATAAAACATCTATCTCAGCCATTTGTAGTATCTGTTCAAAGAAGCATTCAACTGATAAATGCAACCTGCTACCACAACTCAAAACTATGTTAGAAAATCAGACTGAGGAACTCAACTATGTTGGACAAAAACAAGGAGGAAATTTCTCTCAAAACCAAAATCCCCCTCGTTTTCCTACAAATTGGGGGCATAATCCTGGGACTATGCCTTGGGGACAATGAGAACCACCCCAACGTCCTTGGAATTATCCTCAATGGACAAATTCCCAAGAATGGCCACAAACAAATTGGAGTAATTCAGCCTGGAATCAGAATCAAAATAACCCATCATGGAATCAAAACAACCCATCATGGAATCAAAACAACCCATCCTGGAATCAGAATCAGACTAATCCACATTGGATGCAAAATCAACCACAGTGGAGTCAACAATACCAGTCCTATCCAAGGCAGCAAAGAAATCAAGGTCAAAATCAGCATTTGCTGCTTGCACCTAATCAAAATTTTCAAGAAAAATAGAACCAACCACAACAAACACAACAGGTGAAACAACCTCAACTTCCAGCTCAATCAGTCACTAATCCAAACAGCATGAGACAGGCATCTCCTGTCTATGTGGCTAAAGTTGAAGAAAATGTTGAAATAAATGTTATTGATTGTAGTAACATCCAACTTCGTTCAGGAAAAGTTGTACCTGAACCTGTTTCAAATAAAAGCAAGGAAAATGAAGAGCAAGAACCTTTGGAACCAGTTATAGTTGAACCAACAATAGAGAAAGAAGAAGAAAAATAGAACCACAGGCAGAACAATTACCTTCATCAAGGATAATTCCATATCTTGAAAGATTCAATACCACAGCAGAAAATTCTGAGTCAGACCTGGTCAAGGAACTTAAAAAGTTAACTATATCATTGCCCTTATTGCAAGCCATTAAGGATATACCAATGATTAAAAGTACTATCCGAGATTTGTGCATTAGAAGAGCAGGAAGAAAAAAGAAAGCATTTCCTAAGACTGTTCAGGTTGAAGGAAAGATAGCTGATCTCTTATCTGGAAAACTAGTACCTCCAAAGTATAGTGACCCAGGAAGTCCAGTTATCATAGTTACTATAGGTTCAGTACCAATATCAAATGTCTTAGTAGATCTAGGAGCTACAATAAATGTCATGACCAAGGATATAATGAAACAATTACAGCTCAAACATCTCAGCCCCACATTTACAGTTTTAGAAATGGTTGATAGGTCAGTTGCAAAACTTGAAGGTATCATTGAAGATGTTCCTATAGAAGTTTCTTCTTGGGAATTCCCTGCAGATTTTTTGGTTTTACAACCAAGAAATTCAACACATGGATATCCCATCATTTTGGGAAGACCTTGGCTTGCAGCTGCAGCAGCCTTCATAGACTGCAGATCTGGAAAAATGACTATTTCAAATGGTATTGATCTAAAACAGATCTCTCTGTATCCTCCTGCCAAGACCCTCCAACAATTTTTTAGGTCAGTTATGGTTTCCTGATTCGGATGAAGAATCGAGAGGAGGTTATTTCCACACTAGCCACCTTGGTAGTAAGGGAACACACAGAAGACCTCCATGACACAAAAAACTTAGAAAATGAAACTATCCTAATGAATGTTCTACATGAACAAGGGTTAGAAGAGGAAGCGAGTAAATATCCAAGCAATTGTTAAGGAATGAGGAGAACCAAAACTCTGAAGGTGAACCATCTGTACTATTACAGGAAAACTCTGTTTCACTACCACATGGGTGGCACCATCACCTGATTTTTCCTTCTCACTATTCCATACAGGATATGCTTCCATCAAAAAATAATGAAACAGAAACTTCTTATTTCCTTCCATCTCAACAATGTCCTCTTAACTCCCTAATCACTAAGTATGAAGAAGTGAATTCAGTCCTTCCAAATACAAAACAAATAGAAGTCCAACCAGGCAAATTTTTGAATATTTACAACTGGCTTACTAGGGAAGAGGAAGAAAAATTGATAGTTGTCTTGCAGAAGCATGTTCATGCTTTTGCTTGGGACTATAAAGATATGTCAGGAGTTCACCCTGATATATGCACCCATAAAATTTATATTGAAGAAGTCAAGCCAGTAAGACAACCCCAGAGAAGACTGAATCCTGCCCTAAGGGATATTGTAAAGGAAGAAATTGAAAAACTTCGGAGGTAGGATTCATTTACCCAATTTTTGATAGCCAGTGGGTCTCTCCATTGGTTATAGTTCCTAAGAAAAATGGAAAAATGAGAGTATGTGTAGACTATAGAGAGCTGAATAAAGTGACATACAAAGACCATTTTCCATTACCTTTCATAGATCAGGTGTTAGATACCCTTTTTGGAAAGAGATACTTTTGTTTTCTTGATGGATTTAGTGGATATAATCAAATTCAGATTGCACCTGAAGATCAAGAGAAAACAACCTTTACCTGTCCATGGGGAACATTTGCCTATAGGGTTTTACCTTTTGGTTTGTGTAATGCCCCAACAACATTTCAACGAGCAGTTTTAGCAATTTTTTTCTGATCTGACTACCAACAGTGTTGAGATATACATGGATGATTTCACGGTATGTGGACAGACTTTTGACTTTACATTAGAAAACCTTGACAAAGTTTTAACTCGCTGTGAAACATACCAGTTATCCTTGAATCCAGAAAAATGTTTTATGATGATGAAGGAAGGAATAGTTCTTGGTCATCACATCTCTCTTCAAGGGATCCAGGTTGATCCAAAGAAGGTGGAAATTATCAAGAACCTCCTTCCTCCTAAAACTCAGACTGATGTCAGAAGCTTCCTAGGACACATTGGTTTTTACCGTAGGTTTATTCCCAACTTTAGCACAATAGCCAATCCCATGTTTGCCCTATTGACTAAAGATTCTAAATTTTCCTGGACTGCAAGGTGTCAGGAATCATTTGAAGCTCTGAAAGAGAAATTAGTAACTCCACCTGTGTTAAGAGGACCTAATTGGACATTACCATTTCACATACAAGCTGATGCTTCCAATACTGCAATTGGAGCAGCATTAGGACAAATTGACAATGGTGAACACTATGCCATCTACTACATTAGCAAGAATTTGATAGGAGCTGAGAAAAATTATACCACAAGCGAGAAAGAATTCTTGGCAATAATTTATGCCATCAACAAATTCAGGCATTACATCACAGGTTATCAAATATTTATTCACACATCACACAACCATTAAATATTTGATGAATAAGCCTATGGTAAGTGCAAGAATTATTTGTTGGTTATTGTTGCTCCAAGAATTTGATATCACTATAATCAACAAACCAGGAAAAGCTAATGTTGTAGCAGACTTCTTGTCCAGATTACAGAACACGAATGAAGGGGAATTAGTTGAAGACACCTTTCTCGATGAAAAATTATTTGCTATATCAGTCCAATCACCTTGGTTTGCAGATATAGCCAATTACTTGGTCACAGGGAAAGTTCCTCCACATTTCACTTCAAAACAGAAAAAACAATTGATCAAACAGAGTTCTTCTTTTGAATGGATCAAGGGTATACTTTTTAAGTGCAGTCCTGACCATGTGTTACGTAGGTGCATCCGAAAGGATGAGGTGTATGATATCCTTAGGGCTTGTCATGATGAACCCTCAGGTGGACACTACTCTATAAAAAGCACAATTAGGAAAATCTTAGGGACAGGATATTATTGGCCATCTCTTCACAAGGATGTGAAAAAGTACATCAAGGCATTGTGATGCATGCCAAAGAATGGGGAAACCCACTCATACAAATGAAATGCCACTGCAGCCTCAATTGGTTTTAGAGCCATTTGAGAGGTGGGGGCTTGATTTTGTAGGACCTATTGATCCACCTTCTCAAGGAAAGGTGCATATTCTAGTATGCACTGATTACTTGACAAAGTGGGTAGAGGTGCGTGCTTTCAAACATGCTCGTGAAGAGAAGGTCACTGATTTCTTGTATACTCAGATTTTTTAGAGATTTGGAGCTCCCCGGTCTATCACCACAGACCAAGGACCCCAATTTGCATCTAAAGTCATTGAGGCATTTACAGAATTATATGAAATCAAACATAGAAAATCATCACCTTATCACCCACAAGCAAATGGCTAGGTTGAGGTAACAAATAGGGAACTAGAATGAATCTTAACAAAAATAGTAGCTTTTCATAGGAGAAACTGGCTAGATAAATTACCTGAAGCAGTATGGGCTTACAATACTACTTGGAAATCCACTACTGGATTCACACCTTATGAACTAGTCTTTGGTAAAAAGCCCCTCTTACCTATTGAATTTGAGCTACTAACACTACGCACAACATTGGAAATTGGAATTGAATTGTCACAAGCACAGACAGATAGGATTCTGTAGCTGAATGCATTGGATGAACTTAGGTTGGATGCTCTACACCAAACTAAAGTAATTCAGGAGCAGAGGAAGATGTGGCATGACAGTCACATTCAGTAGAGGAAACTTCAACAAGGAGATTGGGCTTTACTATTTGATTCTCGCTATGAGGACTTCCCTGGAAAGTTGAGAACTAGATGGCTTGGACCTTACCGGATTGAAGAGGTATTTGACAATGGAGCAGCTCATTTATCTCCTATTGATGGGTCACAGAGAAAGTTGGTAGTGAATGGACATCGCCTCGGGGTGTACCATACACCTCTGACTAAAGAGGAATTCTTGCAATAACTTGACAGTTTGGATACACAATAGGTGGAAGAAATTTCCTCTTCCACTTCAAAACAATCAGCATGATCATGGATTTCAAGAAAAAAATAGAAAAAAATACAAAAAAATAAACAAAAAGATGAATAAATTTTGATTATGAATTCCTTCATGGGCATGATTTCAGGGAAATCATGAATTCCTTCATGGGCATAGTCAGAATCAAGAAAAAAGAGAATCAAGAAAAAAGAGAATCAAGAAAAAAAAAGAGAGAAAAGGAGAGGTAAAATAAAAAAAAGAAGAAAAAAAAGAGAGAAAAATGAATAACTCAGCAGTGAAAACCTTTTCTAAGGCACTATTGGGTTGGTATGCATGAAAACCAGTTTTCTGGCATGCATAACCTTGAAAATTTCTGAACCATCATTGTACAAATTCACCAACTGCACTTGTTTTGAAATATTGCAGAAAATCTCAGCAGAACATCAACAGAAGCAGTCATCTTTCAAAAACTTGCATTAACTTGTTTTAATCAGGTATATATTTCTTACATTTCTTCATTGTAAATGATTGGTATATAGTATATAACAATTAACCATTAGCATAAAAGGTATCCATAAGAGTTGGCATACTTAAAACATGTTTTGAGAATGGGAATATTGATTTCTGCCTAATCTTCGAAACAAGAATGCCAAAAATAGTGTCTGCTATCTTCTTCAGACTAATTGTTGTATTGTCTTCGGATTGAAATTGTCTTCGGAATGACAGCAGAATGAATGTTGCACTTTGTCTTCGAAATGAAGCTTTGTCTTTGAAATGACGATTTGTCTTCGAAATGAAGCTTTGTCTTTGGAATGATGATTTGTCTTCGAAATGAAGCTTTGTCTTTGGAATGATGATTTGTCTTCACAATGAAGCATCATCTTCGAAATGAAGCTTTGTCTTCAGAATGAAGCAGGATTTGTCTTCGAAATGCAGCAGGAATTGTCTTCGGAATGAAGTTCTGTCTTCGAAATGATTTGCCTTCGCAATGCAGCCTGATCTTCGAAAAGAGGATTTGTCTTCGAAATGAGGATTTATCTTGAGGTTTCTTGAATGAGGATTTGACATCGCAAAGAAGCATGATCTTCGGAATGAAGACTTGTCTTCGGAATGAAAACATAATCTTTGAAATGAAGACTTGTCTTCGGAATGAAGTCATAATCTTCGGAATGAAGTTTTGTTTTTGCAATAGATCATAATCTTCGGAAAGAGCATTCAATATAATATCTCCACGTGGCATCCAAGGAAGAAAAGAAACACGATCAAATAAAAATTCTTTTGGCTGCATACGAGAAATGAACATGTGTCAGTTAGGATATGGTTTATTTTTGCACCCATTTAGAAAGTACCAGAATCACGGAGGACGTGACCAATAGTATGCCACCAATTTTTGATGTTGATAAACATGCACGTGAGAGTCCACAGGCAAAACAGAAAAACTAAAAATGAGTAAGGTGGATCTGATGGCAAGGACATCTGCGCAACCATTGATGGACATGTGTTCGAAGCAAAAATAGAAATGCGTGCCACCCTTCTTTTCGAA
This sequence comes from Wollemia nobilis, assembly GCA_028583015.1. Classification (NCBI taxonomy): domain Eukaryota; kingdom Viridiplantae; phylum Streptophyta; class Pinopsida; order Araucariales; family Araucariaceae; genus Wollemia; species Wollemia nobilis. The sequence continues at coordinate 5,200,672 of JAQPPZ010016917.1, read as the reverse complement.
GACATATTTGCTAGCGCAAAATGACTATGAGGTACAGTGCTCAGATTACGGTTCATTTCGAAGAACAAAAATAGGGCAATTGAAAACTTGGAACCAAACCCTGCAAAGTTGCAAACACCAGAAACCAGAGATCCAACAGAGGAATAGCAATAGAAGTGAGCAGTTTGTGACGTACCAAGATAGGAAAATGGGGCAAAAAATGAAAATGGAACCAACGGATACCACCCACCTCCGAGAAAATCTAGAAGTGCTGCAGATTTTTGAAGATGGAGGGCTTATGCCATTTTTGGATAAGTTTAATGGGTCCTCTGAATATTTGGTCGGCATGTTCACCCACACATTCAGAAACAACCGAGCACACGTTAACGACATGACTATTGAGGTAACCCCTAAAGTTTTGAGTCAAATTACTGAGCTGCCATTAGAAGGTCTTCCAATTTCTAGGTCTGGCAAAAATACATTGGTAAATACAGTTAATCAATTTCTGGAAGAAAATGATAGGGCACCAGAATATTTAACACATAATAACACATGCAAGGGGGTAAAAAGGGCCAGCCTACAGGAACCCTGGGATGAAGTGGCCACATGGGTAATTAAATTTCTAACCTGTGAAGGGCAGTATGTACTATTGTCAGGGCATCATATAAAAATTTTAAACCATCTCAGACATGGTAGGCAACAACCAGACGTTAGGGTAAATCTTCCCCTATACCTGCACTAGGAATTGAAAAACATGGCAAAAAGATATCAGGAAGGAAAAGGGAGTCTTCGCCACCATGGTCTCATCAAACTAGTTTGCAAGCACCATTTTAGAGGAAACCCTAGGAGCTTTGAGAGGTTTTACTCTACCTTAAATGATGTAATTTTTGGAGATGAGGATGAAGAGGAAGAAACAGATACTGTTGATGTTGTTGCAGAAGAAGAAACAACTACTGTAGAAGATGTTGTAGAAGATGAAATAGAAACTACTGTAGAAGCTATTGCAGAAAAAGAAACACACCCAACAACAGCAACAAACCTTGCTCCAGAACCTTCAACTTCGCGAGCCAAGAAGCAAAAGAAAAGAGGGTCTAGAACTGGCAGCAGAACAAAAAAATAGAAGAAGGTCCATTTTTTTGAAGTTGCAACTGATTTATCAGAATAGGGAAATGAAGCACCTAGCCCAACAGGGGAAGAAACAACAAGGGAAACAGAAGCATCTGAAACTGACCCCACAACCCCTGCTGTCACCAAAAAATAGAGCAAAAAGAAGAAGTTTGCATCTGGAACTAGGAGGTCTACAAGACTCCACTTGAGGGAAATGGCAGACCAGGTCATAGAACAAGAAGGTGGACAAAGCAGTCCAGATGTCACAGAAATACAACCAGCCCCTAAAAACTTTCCAGAATTCCCTGAATAGATAATTGAGGAAGAGGCTGGGCAGGATAATTTGGAGGTGGCTACAGTTCAACAGGCCACAGAACTGGTAGATGCAATTATAGACAGTTTCATAGAGCCTCCTGAACAAGAGCAGACAGATGTTGCAGAGGAAGAGATAGTTGTTGAGCAGCCAACTGTAGCTGACTTGTCTGCATCTGATTCTGAAGCAAAAATAGAGGAGGAAGACATCACAGAGCAGCTGAGAGCAGCAAGGAGTGTTGTCAAAACACAAACCAGATGGATTGAAGAGAGAGAAAACATCATTGAGATGCAGGAAAGAAAAATTGCAGAGTTACAACAGGAAGTGGCAGAATTGAGAAAAAGGCTGTCACAGTCTGAAAAATAGCCAATTGTATCCATTGATGAGGATGATTTGGCTCAATTGCTTGTGGATTTATCTAGGGCAGATGACTCTGTTGAGGCAGACATAGGTGCTCATTCTGAAGCAGCACCCTTTCATTCTAAAGAAGTACCTTCTCATTCTGAAGCATCACCTTCTCATTCTGAAGATGCTTCAGAATTGGCAAAGAGCATAGCAAAAAATATTGGAGATGAGTTACCAGCACAGGAACAGTCCAAGCAGCAGCATGAAACTGTTCAAGTAAGTACTTCTATTGATGTCCCTGTATTTCAAACTGTTACACCATCAGTAGAAGTAGCAGATAAGGGGGTGCAAGTGGAATTACTGTCTGATGACAACCCAATAGAAATAGCAGAAAAGGGGGTACAGGTAGAATTATTGACAGATGAACAACCACTAGAAGTGGCAGAAAAAGGGGTTCAGGTAGATCTGCTACCTAGAGTTCCACCTGTAATCAGACCACCTAATACTGTGTCCCTAGAACAATACAATGCAGACATAGCCAGTTGGGTGATTAGATATGAGAAGCTTGCCACTAAGACTAAAAAATTCAAATTAGAAGGAAAACAACTAGAGGCCAAGGAAACAGAGATTCAGGCATTGAAAGAAAAGGTGTCTGATTTATGTCAAATTGCTGAATTTTTAGTCCAATTCAGACGACCAACCAGATTTTACAGTCTTATTCTGAAGGAGAAATACCTCAGATGGCAGGTCATGAGGATTAGCTCAGGTCTTCCATATAAATTGGACACCACTACAGATTTCTTGGAAGCATACTTTGACAGCCCTATTGAGCAGAAAAATCTCCTATGTGAACTATTTTTACATAGCTTCTTTATTCCAGAAGAAGTAGAATTTCATCCTCAAATCTACATTGGAGATGTTCAATTGAGGGCATTCATGTCCACCTTGCAGAATCAATTTTATTGGGACCAGGAGAAAAGGTAGAATAAAGAGATTGAAACAAGAGCTGAATTGTTAGTCAGAGCAATTCAGCCAAATCACCCAATTATCACTAGACAACACTTCACCATGATGAACAGGGATGATGTGAAGAGAATGTACTTGACAAATTTGAGGGACTGTGTGACCAGATTCCACAATTTTTGTAATGACAATTTTATGCCAGCATTATCAGTCTGTAGAAACAGATGGGCTGAACTTTCCATGTCTTTGCAGAAAAGAGAACCCATTTCCCCCATCAACTTAGAATGGTCCAGAAGAAGGGCAGAAGGAGTAATACAGTTGATTGAAATCATGCAACATAATTGGATAGGTCTCAGATTTAGGCCTCCAACCATCATCACTCCAGTTCCATTCTACTTTGAAGAAGATGCCCAACTTGATGAACAATTTGAAGAATGGCTCAGGGACCTTCAGAAGAATAGGGGATTTTATATAGGCAAGAAGTTGTTCTACAGGTCATGGAATTTGACCATGGACATATGTGATTCCATAGCCCAACAGAATGCATGAGGACATGCATCAATATAAGTTGGGGGGAAAATGATGAGGCCTGGAAATGCCTCAATCATAACATGTTTTGAACACTGAAATTGCCTATAAACTCTTATGTTTAATCTAATATGCTAGTTAAGTTAATTCAATATGTTGTGTATTAACTATTTGCATGATGAATGTATCTGAAATACTATATTCTGATTTTTACAACTTTTTGCATAAGTTTTATGTTGTTTTGTTATGATTTGCTGAATGAGATATGCTTAGGTTGATAGCAACATTTCACTAATCATGTTTTGATATGTCTCAAGCATTTATTTTACCTAAATCTGGCAACAGTGCAAGCAAACTATTACTGTGCAGCAAAAACTAGTTTTTCCCATGTAAATTCTAGCCAGCTGCCAATGAATGGCAAGGCATGGAATTCACATATGGAAAGAGATGAAGATCATTGGAATCTGATCCTGAGAGATAACCCACCTGAGAAATGTAGAGGAAAACATTTAAGGAGCACACATTTGTTCATTTCGAAGTCTCTTCGGAATGAACAGATATCTTCGAAATGAGAAAACACAGTGTCTTCGAAATGAGCGGATCTTCGGAATGAGAATTGCAGTATCTTCGAAATGAGCCACTTATCTTCGAAATGAAAATAGAATGTGCTTTTTGACTTATTGACCAATTTTTGATACTGGAAAAAGGGAAATAAAGATTGAAAAGGGTAAGGGAAAATATCTCAGATCTGCCTTTGCCGTCCTTGCCGACCAAAGCCACCATTTATGGAAAGATCAAGTTTGATCTTCTTCTAGGATAAAACCAGGAATTGTTGCAGCATAATAGGATTAGATCTTTTGAGATATTCTCAGCTTGTTAGTAGATCTTAGGACATCTATAAATATGGCTCCCATTCAGGTTGAGCTAGTAGTAGTAGAGAGAGTGGAGATAGAAGATAGAGAAAGCAGAAAGTAGAAAATAGGCAATAACCAGAAAAGTGACTGTTACAGTCCTGTAACAGGTTTTCAACAGAATTATTGTAATCATGTGCTTGAATCAATAAAGTGTACTATTTCTATTTCATATTGCTTGTAAATGAGTGTGAGTAAGATCTAGAGAGAAAGAGACTCATACCTTCTTCTGGACAAGGAGGTTGGCCACTTCCAGACCTAGGAGGAGGACTAACAACAGGTTTTTATTCTGATTTTGCTGCAGCAGAATGAGTTGTAGAACTTGTCATTTCATTCCTTTGTAAACAACTAATGATATTTGCAATCTTAGCTTATTTTATGTTTTGTGATTAATGGTTTGGTTGTAATCCCCACTTTCAACAAAGCTTTCAATTTATTGCAGACTGTCAATTCCAGAATTTACTATTTTTTGTAATTTCTTGCATTTTGTGTTGTTGTCAACCCCTGCACAGAAGATTGACAACCTTCTGTTACAGAGCCTTGACAGGGTTTCATTTCCATGTTATAAGTAGGTTTCCATTGCTGCAAAAGTAAATAGATTTCCTTTCTGCAATTATAATCAGACTTTTAATTCTGCAACTGTTATTTCTGCAACATAATTAGGTCTCATTCTGCAATTGTAATTAGGATTTCATTTCTGTAGTTAATGATTAGTTTCCATTTTTGCAACTTAGATTAAGGTTTAATTCATGCAATTTAGAGATAGGAATGTCCTAAATCCCCCACACAATCGGTTTCACCAATAAGACCTGTTGCTCTAGATTGACCTAAGTTATAACCCTGTTCACCCCTTCTTCCGTAGATAGCCTTGTACACTGCCCTGGATTGACAAATTCATTGAGAATTAATGATGTGTATAACGACAACGCATCAATTGTCAATCAAGTTAATGGATTATTTCAATGCAGGTGTCCAATCTTGAAAGCTTAAAAATAACTTTTTGATACTTACCTAGCCTGACTAGAATGGTATGACATCAAGGCAATCCCTCACATGTACAATAGATTTACAGATACTATGGCATATGTGGGATATTTGATCCCTAAAAATCTGTTTGTTGGTTTCACTACCATTCATGCAAATACGCTCTCACAATCATTAATGCAACGTGAGGCTTTTGACACCAAATAATCATTCAACATGATTCATATAGAACCAAATCATGAGTGGTTCTACAAAACTAGAGACTTTCTATAGAAGGTGCATTGGGGGTATTTGATCTTGTAGGGTCCTATGGGGAAAGGTATCACCATTCACCACAAGGTTGTTTCTCAATCTGCATTTGTGTATAAATCACAGGGAGAACAAGTCATCTTGTCTATCGAGGTTGTAGCTTATCAAGATTGGCTATCCCAATTACGAGATTTATTTAAGCTTGGAATCATCTTGTAGGAATTTTTTCATGCTGTAAAATGAGAATTCAAACAAAAAATGACCAGATATGTCTTGCTAGGAGATATATTGTATTATCGAAGCTTTGATGGAGTCCTCCTTCAATGTCTTGAGCCCCAAGAATCAGCTTGGGCAATTTCACAAGCTCATGATGGTACCTACGATAGCCATTTCATAGGCATAGCCATAATCAAGTGCATCCTTAAAATGGATTATTATTGTCCCACCATGGAAAAGTATTATTTTAAGTATGTCAAGAAATGTGTTAAGTGTCAATATCATGCAAATCTGATGCACCTGCCATCACAGGTCTTGCAGCCCATTCAGGTGGCTTGGCCATTTTCTCAATGGTATTTTGATCTAATTGGAAAGGTCTCTCCCCATATTCAAGCTGACACATGTTTATATTAATGGCCACTGATTATTTCACCAAATGGGTGGAATCAGTCCCCTTAACGTCGATAATATGACCTCGAATTGCTAAGTTCATACTTCACAATATCACCTGTCGCTTTTGGGTCCTCTTCAAAATAATTTTGGATAATGGTATTTCATTTAAAAAACAATGTATGGGATTTAACATCCAAATATAAAATTCAACATAGTTTTGTAATACCATATTATCTACAAGCAAATGGGCAAGTAGAAGCCTTAAAAAAAATAATCGTAGCCATCTTAAAGAAGATAGTAAAGGAAAATTATAAGGATTGGTATTTGTAGTTGCCCCTTACATTATGGGATTACAAGACTAGCATACAGACGCCCACAGGAACAACATCATTTTTGATTGTATATGGCATAGAGGCCATCGTGCCCTTGGATTTGGAAATTCCAACATTGTGCATCACATTGAAAGAATTCATCGATGACGACATTGTGCGACAATCTCACCTTGATCAATTGACCCTTCTTGATGAACATTGCATCAATGTTCTTGAACATCTTCACATTTACCAAGATCATCTAAAATGATCTTATAAAAATAAAGTCCACCTAAGAGACTTTAATGTTGGGTATCTTGTGCTCAAAGAGAACCAACAGAATTCAAACCTGTCGTTGCACCTGCGAGACAAATTTACGGCAAACTGGATAGGTTCTTATATCATATTAGAGAATATTGGACTAGGAACATATCACCTAACATCATTAAAAGGTTTTGAAGAGCCCGAGACTCTCAACATTATTCATATAAAGGTATTTTATACATAAAATAATCAAAATTCCAAAAACAATTTAAAAATAAAAAATTCAAAAACATCCAAAATAATCCAAAATCCAAACAAATTAGAAAACATCAAAATCAAAAATCTCCAAAGGTATCATAAGCCCTTTTGTCAACTTACAAAAATCCCCAAAGGTACATTAAGTCCTTTGGTCAACTCACAAAATATCCAAAGGCACCAAAGACCTTTGGTCAACTCACAAAAATCCCCAAAGGCACATTAAGCCCTTTGGTCAACTCACAAAAGCTCTAAAGGCATCATAAGCCCTTTGGTCGACTCACAAAAGCTCCAAAGCCACCATAAGCCCTTTGGTCAACTCAGAAAAAGCTCCAAAGTAACACTAAGCCCTTTGGTCAACTCACAAATGGCTCCAAAGGTATTTAAGTCCTTTGGTAAAAATTAAAACAAAAGCACAAAAAAAATTTAAAAATAAAAAATTCAAAAACATCCAAAATAATCAAAAGTCCAAAAATAATGGAAAATATCAAAAATCAAAAAGCAATAAAACTAAAAAAAAATGTAAAAATGCAAAAATATTTGCATGTTGTAGTCATGTAATTACATTGTATTTAGGCATGACCACTTGTTACAATTGCATTAGCATAGATTGTGTTTGCAAACTTACAAAAAATGCCATTTTTATATCTAAATCATGCATCTATGAATCATCATCCATAACCCTTGCGAGTAACTATGTTTCTCAACACAACCCTTCTTATTGCTATAAAGGAATATACTAGGGTTTTATGGTCATTCAGCCATACCTAGTGATCTTCTCAGATATTGTAGAAATCTATCTTTGCTTTTGTGGATGAGGTCTAGTTTTGATAGCACCTAGCATATATCAAAATCCTATCACTAATCAAAACACTAAAATCCTAGTCTGGACAAAGGAATATGAAGACTACAAAGTGGTACTAGGTATCCTAAGATAAAGGTTTTTACTTGCTCATATTGTGATGCACATGGTCTAGAGTGTTGGTCTTTGACAAAAGTACAAGCTCCCCCTTACCCAAGGAATCCCTTTCTTTCATCAAAATGAGAAAAATCCCAAGATCAAAGAAAATCCCTTGCTCAGAAAAAAGAAAAAAAATGCAAAATAAATAGTTATTTTCATCATTGAGCATGAGAAAGTATCCCAAATAAATGTGAATAAGATCACTACTTGAAACCATAGAGTGATCCCCAATACAACAATGGACTGAATGAATCTTGCTTGGCATTGGGGTAGTTCTAAACAATTTTCAAAAAGAGCTAGCTTTAGGTGTCTTGTATCACCTAATGGTCTAATTCAACTTAGTCCAACTTAGGATAATGATGAGCATTTGATGATCCCCAATACAACAATAGGCTGAATGAATCCCACCTGGCATTGGGGTAGGCTTATATCTCATCTAATATATTCATTTGCACACACATGGATAATGAATATCTAGGTCTTTCATCACAAAAACCTTATCTTTCAGAAGTCTGGTATGGTCATTATACAAATTTTGATTAATCAACTAGGGTGTTTGAGTCTCATGGAAAACCTCAAAGATTCCTAAATAGCAATAAATCATGCCATCAATAAAATCATCAACTTTATTTAATAGGTTTTGTTCATTAAAGGGTGTTTATAAAATAGGATAGATACTGGATAAATGTCAGCAATGATATTTAGACGACCATTGACTATTTTGTACACATATTTTAATTTACAAAAAGCTTATAAAGAAAACACATACATACCACATCATCTCATATCACATCTGGATGTTTAAATGATTAATTCTTATGATAAGAGTTATTATTTATTCATGATTTTTATACATTTTGTGGTGTCATCCGTTAGTTCATAAACACATATCAAATTTATTTTTTATGTTTTAGGTGATTAAAACATATAGGTTCATTTGCATTAGATCATATTCATCTAAGTAATGTGAAGAAGTGAATTTCACGACATCGCCTTAAGGGCACTCTATTGCAATGGAAAAGCAGTATAAAAGCATTCAAAGGGAAATAACATAAATATGTAATCTAAATGAAATGAAACAAATGTGTGATAAATAGGGTGGATTTCTCCTTTTATTTATTCATCTATTGCTTCAAAATAGGATTACAAGGCATCCCCTTGAGGGCTTTACAAATTTGATACAATTTCTCCATTACAATGTTCAAGGGACCTAGTCCCTTGAAAGGGGCCTTTAAGGTGAAGTTCTATTGGTGTGAAACTCGCATCCCACAATTGAGAGCTATCCTTCAACCTGTTCTTCTTGTCTTCTTAGCTCCTCCCTCCTACATAGAACACCTGAACCTACACACAAGGGATTGAAGGGGGGTTAATAACATATTTGTTATAGAATAAAAGCAATGAAACGATAGAAAAGGAAGTTAATATGCAACATCAAGAAATGATATAAGCACATGGAAATTGATCTATATGAAGCATAAACATAATATAATCTAATATAAATGCAAATTAGGATATTTGGAAGCAATATTAAAGGTAAAACAATGCAGAAATAGTGACCATCCCTGACAGGGACAACTAAACCTGCAACATTGGGGACCTCAAATTTGGCATCAAATCTACTCCAAATTGCACCAAATTTGGACTAGAGGTTCATATAGGCATTCCTAATGGGTATATGGAGGAATTTTACCAAAATTCCTTTATTTTTTATGGCCGTACCTAAGTGTGATGAATACAGACTGCTGACCATCCCCAGGTGGGACGGTTACAAATCTGCCTTATTTTTGTCACCTATGCTCAAGGGATTTGGTCCAAAACTGGTATGGGAGTGTTGTCGATAGATAGGGCTAAATATACCTTCAATTTGGCTGGTTTGGAATAGTTGGATGACTTCCTATTGCCCCTAAAATCACCTTCAAATGAAGAGGGTTTCAAGGCTAAGGTAGGGCGAGTTTTTGGTTTCACTTTGGTTTGCAAAAGGTGAATATGGAATTGGGCAGCACTTAATTGCTAAAATGCTCTAATCCTCCTCTTTGAAATTGGGTGAGTTCACCTCGTTTTATAGCCCAAAAGGGCATCTAGGGCAAAGGGGCATGTTTTGCCATGCGAGGCAAGTGCCACCATGTGTCCTAATCCTTGACATGCGTTGGTGAGGGAAGGTTGCCCATCTGGGGCTTCCAATATACTGTCCCAAAGTCTAATTGCAGGTCCCCAATAAATTTGGGGTGATTGGATGTGTTAATGGCAGTATTTTATTGCCATTTAGCATGTCCTTTTAATTTTTCAAGGGTTTAGTTAGGGACCGTCCCACCTAGGGACGGTTATGGATGGCCGTGCTTGGGTGGGATGATCACCAACTGTGACCATCCCTTGGTGGGAAGGTCACTAGGAGGTGCCCCAAAACTGCCCTAAATTGCTAGGAAACCTCCAAACTGAGTTTTGGAGCCTTATGCAATCATTATTACAACCTAGAGGGGTGCCCAATAGGGCCATATGTTGTCAATAATAGGGGCATATGTGATGCACTGATAGTATTATCTGATTTACATGATTTAGGTGTCTACAGATGCCCCATTTTGAGATGCGCTATGTGCATATCACTAAATTGTCAAATGATTAAGGTTTTTCATTAACCTAATCAAATTTGTATGCCTCCATTGTGGAAAGAGCATACATTCTTAGAATCCTTACTATTGACATAGTCGAAGGATTGATTTTGGGTATACCTTTCAGTCGTGTTGTAGTAACAGTATTATGGGGCTTAGAGTATACTAGGTCTTGGTGCCTTGTATTCTTGTAAACCTTTTCATGGGTCAATTCCTGAGGTTTCAATGAGGTCAAGCCTATTTGTTTACTTCTTATGCTAATTCTTTGCCCCAGCATGGGCTTGAAAATTTATCTTTAGCCAAGATTATTTTGAATGCATGGAATTTACACTTCTAAGTGTTTTAATATTGATTCGATTTTCAAATTTATTATTATGACTACCTCCTCAAGAAATGAGTCAATGAGGGTATGACCAATAATAAAGCGATGAGTCACTTGAATCATATGACTGAATTGGGGCAACTCTCTAGTTTACCATGGTACTATATACCTGTTTGGAGAGGATTTTTGACTATTTTTATGAAATTTTTTGGAGGCAAAAGGGTAAATATTTCATTCCCATGGAGTGGTCCAGACATGGAGGCCTTCTTGGGGACTAAAATAGACACTTTCAATGCATCCAAAATTACTATAGGTTCAGTCTTGATCTCTCCTATTTTGTTGACCATTCTGCCTAGTTTTTGGTGGGTTTTTGGCCCATTTTGTTATATTTTTGAGGTTTTTTAGTGCTTTTTGTGTGACCATCCCAGGGGAGATGAGTAAAAAATTTATGACCATCCCAGGGTGGGAAATCCAGCCAATTGTGCACTCGTACCACCTAGGTACGGTTGGCTTCTTTTGGAGCTATATAAGCCCAAAATGGGCCATATGAGCTCATTTTTTCATTTTGCTTGGAGGAGTTGGAGAGGAGAGAGGTAGGAGAGGGATTTTATGAAGTGGAGCACTATCAAAATATCAACCTACAACATGATCCAACCAGCGGATGCAATAGGCGATGGAGCCGGTGCGAAACGAGTATGAATCACATGTCTTTCTCTGCCCTATTTTATTGTGTTTTCATAAATTCTTTTGCAATTTCTTTACTAAAGCCACACTAATGGTTAGGAAACCATAGTATGACTGAAATGTATAAAATAAAGCTTTTATTTATGTTTTATTTGCAAAAAATTAGGGTTAAATGCCTATTTTTTGTGTTTTTAGGGATTTTTAGGGCATTTGTGGGGTCAAATTGACCCTATTTTACCCATTTTTGGGGACAGTCCCTATAAGGTACGGTTACTGGTGGCAATCCCTAGGTGGGATGGCTATCAAATTGGGGGTCATCCCTGGGTGGGAAAGCCAAAAACTGGGCCAACAATGGCCCATTTTTATGCCTTTTTTTGGTATTTTTATATCAAATTTTTGCATTTTTAGGGCATTTTTGACACCCTATTTTACATGAGTAGATAGTTAAGAGTTGGTATAGAGTTCTGACTCTATTTAAGGTCACGAGAGACCATTTTACTACTGCATATTGGTTATGGGTTGATGCAATTGGTCTGAAGCAAGTTACACGGTTAGATCCCATGGTGGGCGACTGCGCCTATCTGACTGCACTAATAGACCTATGGGACCCTCATACTAATACTTTCCATTTAGCTATGGGGGAGATGATAGTGAAATTAGAGGATGTATATCAGATACTATGTATTTTTATAGAGGGGTGCCTAATAGTATCTTCTCCTATAGAGCGTCGAGAGGTCGTAGTGCAGAGGTGCTTCGAGACGCACTGGGAGGATGCAGTGGTTGATCTTCTCAACGAAGGGGTATTAGTGGTTGCATGATATCGGGTTGGTGTGCTTGGTGTTAATAATGCTCTATTGATGACCTTGATCAACAACATGTTACTGCCTAACTCTTCGGGTGCTAGGTTCCCATGGAACCTACTAGAGCTGGTGTTTACTCTTGTGGAGTGCATAGAGGACAAGCCCATAGTGATTGCTTGGGGTTCTAATTTATTTGTACAACTATATGATGAGATGTATAAGATCTGATCTCATGGGTAAAAGGGTTTGGGATGTATATTTCTTCTACAGGTGTGGGATTGGTAGCATATTGCTATGGAGAGACCATGGGGACTACCATGGATCACTCGAGTAGAGCTACTAGATAGGGAGATTAGCTATGGGGAGCTATGGAAGAGGTCATGTGAGGTAGGCCAGAGTCGATGACACACTAGGGAGGTTGAGCACTATGCAGAGGCTTTTGCATGGCTCAGGGTAGTAGACATCGAGTGGAGACCCTACAGATATTATCCTAATTGGAGGGAGGCTGAGACACAACTACGCCAAGTTCGATGAGGTAGATGGTTGATAGGGAGACATGGCATAGAGCGAGAGTACTTCTCTTATGATCATGTACTACGATAGTTTGGGCTATGCCAGGTATTACCTAGGGAGCTGATGGTCTACCATCATCATAGGGATGAGAGGACTCTAGCATGACCGATTGTAGAGGCACTAGGAGAGGAGTTCGATCCTGAGGTGGCCATTTATGATTTGGATGATGCAGGCACTATAGTTGAGTATGATGCATGGTGCGTCATACAACAGTTGCAAGGGGAGGGACCACTAGGTGGGGATGCAGCTGCTAGGGTAACAGATGCAGCTAGGGGTGCTCCAAACAAGGAGGGTTTTGGTGAGTCTCCAGATGATGAGGATACAAACACAGGTGAACGAGTTGTGCGTCAACATGTGTTAGCGAATAGGGTGGAGTTTATTGATGTACAAGATCTGGTAGGATTTTATGAGGATGACCTTGGGGGTCAGGATATGCAAGCACAGTTAGCTGCATGAGATGCCATGATTATGGAGCTGCAGAGTGATCGGGTTTTACTACAGGCATAGGTGAATAGTGTATAGCTTGAGATGGAGAGGTAGGAAGCATTGATATCTACGCTTCAGGCACAAGTTTGTAGGTAGGGTCCTAGCCATGGGGAGTATAGCAGTGGTGAGTTAGCCATGATGAGGGAGGAGATGGTACATCTCCAAGGTTTGGTGGTGACCTATCAGACTCGATGTCGAGAGGAGTGCACCTATATGGATATTATGGAGGATGAGATAGTGCACCTTAAGGGGCACATACCAGGAGGTGTCTGGAGGTAGCATGTCATGGGGGAGCAGGTTTGGAAGCTCATAATGGACTCAAAATGAGAGCAGAGGAGAGAGTCATGGTACCGGTCTTATATGACCATGGCTAGCAAACTTTGATGGTTCTTTTTGGTCTTTTTAGTTATGTGAAGTCTGAGGACTCACTTTTTATTGTAGCCTATGGGAGGTTTATAAACTATGATGTAGCTTTTGGCTTTTACATATAGACATATATGTATCATTTTGCTTTTATCATTATGTCATATTTTACTGCTTTATGGTATGTATGCTTATTCTATGATTTATGATGGATGTCTAACATGGATGCATGTATTGATCAGATGATTTGAGTTGATGATATGTAGATGTGTTATGTTTTCTCTATATGCTTTCGTAAATTAAAATATATGCATAAAATAGTTAGTGGCCATATAAATATCATTGCTAATATTTATCCAAAGATCTATCCTATGTCATGAATATTACTTTAAGAAACAAAAGTTTATAAGGAAAAAATGTGTATGATTTGATGTAATGATGGGTGTGATAATATTTTGTATGGTGGATTTATGATGACTATTTGATGCATTATATGCTAGCACCATAGACTGTACAAAATGGATCTTTGTTATTTTCATGTTATTATAACACTTATGTAATGGGTTTTTGTAAATTTTGACAAACATGTGATAACATGATGTAAAATTAAATGGATAATGTAATATGATATGATATTATTTGATAGTTTTGAAGAAACTCAGACACTCTAGTTATCTAATCAAAAGTCATATAATAACTATACAAGATATTTTGACAAAGTATGCACCTACTAAGATAACCAAGATAATCAACATCCCTGTGTGTGCATGTGAGTTCATTACCATGATCATGCATAAGGTTATCCTAGTGCAAATAGGATTCACTCAGCCCATCGGCACTAGAAGTTGTCCTACGAGTCTCATTTTATTTATTTTTGTACTTAGTTGGATTAGATTACTTAGGTAATCTAGGTTACAACAATCTAGCTCATCCACATTCAAACATTGGTCTATACTTAAGCAAGTTTCTTAAGTGACAAATATATCATCATGCAGGAGGCTACCACCATTGACAAGTATGCTATCCACCAAACTTGTAATGAGGATCACCTTATGGTTATCTAATACTGAGAATTCTAGGGATTCAAGTTCAAGAATCCTTTCTTTTATTTTAACTTTGACTTTCTCAAGGGATTTGCTCGTTTGGATTTGGTAAGCAATGGATTTTTATAGTGGTGAGAACCATTGTTTCTTTTTGCTTTTTTTCTAGTGATAATAATCACTATTTATTTTTGCATATTTTGAAGTGATGATAATCACTATTTGATATTTCTCTTTGGGATACTTGCTCCAGTGTAAAGAAAGATATTTATGGGCAAGGAGGAACTTGTCCTTTTGTCAATTCTCAGCATCTTTGAACCATTCACACATGGGGATAAGCAAGATAAACTTTTTTGTTGAAAGTAACCTAGACTACTTTACAGTTTTCATCTTTCCTTGCGCTAGAATTTGGATATATTAATATGAAAATATGTTTTGATTTTGATGTATACCAAGCATTATCCAAATAGGATTTTACCTTCTAAAGATCATGATAGATTTGGAATGTAAACAAGTGGTAATATTGACTCATAATAACAATTATTTTAACAGCTACCTAGTGTACAAACTTGGTTCTAGATATGTATGATCAATTTGGAATGATGCATAATGCAATGATGAGTATGCCTAATATAGTTTAAATGAAGTGCAATGAAGCAATATTTTTGTATTTTGATAATTTTAATGATGTTTTTGAAATTTTTGATATATATATATATATATATAGGTTGAACAATGGGCTTAATGAATGCCATTGGGGATTTTGGGTGACCAAAGGGCTTATAGATGCATTTGGAGCATTTTGGGATGACCTAGTCAATCATAGAATGCCTAGGAAAATTTTAGTTTGACCTAGATGGTTATAGACCGCCTAGGGATGTTTGTTGAGGACAAAAGGGCTTATAGATGCCTTTGAGGATTTTTAGATTGACCTAGATGATCATAGATTGTCTAGGAGTGTTTTCTTTTGAATTAGATGATCATTGACTGCCTAAGAGCGTTTTGGGTGACCTAGATGGTCATTGGCACTAAGGAAATGCCATAGACTACCTAGGGGTATTTGGTTATGACCAAAGGGCTTATAGATGCCTTTGGAGCATTTAAGGTTGACCTAGATGATCGTAGATAGTCTGGGGGTATTTTTATTTGACCTAGATGATCATTTACCGTTAGGAGCATTTTGGGTGACCTAGACAGTCATTAGTACTAAGGAAATGCCATAGACTGCTTAGGGGTATTTGGTTGTGACCAAAGGGATTATAGATGCCTTTGGAGCATTTAAGGTTGACCTAGATGATCGTAGATTGTCTAGGGATATTTTTATTTGAATTAGACGGTCATTAATTGCTAGGAGCATTTTGGGTGACCTAGACGGTCATTAGCACTAAGGAAGTGCCATAGACTACCTAGGGGTATTTGGTTGTGACCAAAGGGATTATATATGCCTTTGGAGAATTTAAGGTTGAACTAGATGATCGTAGATAGTCTAGGGGTATTTTATTTGACCTAGATGGTCATTGACTGCTAGGAGCATTTTGGGTGAACTAGACGGTCATTGGCACTAAGGAATTGCCATAGACTCCCTAGGGATATTTGGTTGTGACCAAAGGGTTTATATATGCCTTTGGAGCATTTAAGGTTGACCTAGATGATCGTAGATTGTCTAGGAGTGCTTTTATTTGACCTAGAAGATCATTGACCTCTAGGAGCATTTTGGGTGACCTAGATGGTCATTGGCACTAAGAAAATACCATAGACTGCCTAGGGGTATTTGGTTGTGACCAAAGAGCTTATATATGCCTTTGAAGCATTTAAGGTTGACCTTGATGATCGTAGATTATCTAGGAGAATTTTATTTAACCTAGATGATCATTGACCGCTAGGAGCGTTTTGGGTGACCTAGATGGTCATTGGCACTAAGGAAATGCCATAGACTACCTAGGGGTATTTTATTGGTGCTCTAAGCATGAAACAACAACAAATGACTAAAATTCATTGGTTAATGCTCTTCACTTTCTTTGATGGATGCTAGGTGATAAGTTCTAGGTCCAATCTGGCTTATAATTATGAATGGACCTAACCAGTTTGCTGCAAACTTGTCTCACAAATTGGAGGGCAAATTTGAGTTTTTTTGGTTCTCTTTTAGAACTAAATCCCCAAATTGAAAATCTCTCTGGTGTACTTTCAAGTTGTAAGATCTCTTAAGACGTTCTTGATAAACACGTATATTCTCGAGGGCATTTACACGTCATTCATCAAGTAATGTTAACTGATCGAGATGAGCTTGCCTAGTTGTATCATCATCAATGAATTCTTGCATGGAAAAGCGCAACGACAAAATGTCTAACTCTAGAGGCATGATGGTTTCAGAACCATACACTAGTGAAAATGGAGTTGCCCCAGTGGGCATCCGAATGCTAGTGCGATAGGCCCAAAGGGCAAGAGGTAATTGATTATGCCAATCTTTATGATTTTCCTTGATGGTTTTCTTCAAGATGGCTACTACTATTTTATTTGATGTCTTTGTTTTGCCCATTGTCCTACAGATAATAGGGTATAGAAAAGCTATGCTTTATGTAATACTTTGTTGTTAACACATGCACATCCTTATTTTTGAAGGGTGTTCCATTATCCGATATTATTTTGGATGGAATACCAAAATGACATATGATATTATGTAGGATGAACTCTGTGATGGAAGGTCCACTCATAGTGGTAAGGGGAATTGCTTCCACCCATTTTGTGAAGTACTCGATTGTCATTATGATAAACGTGTGATGGCCTGAAGAGGTAGGTGAGATTTTCTCAATTAAATAAAAAACCCCCATTGTATAAATGGCCAAACCGATTTAATCGGTTGCAAGGCCTGTGAAGGTACGTGTGTTAAGTTTGCATAATATTGACACTTCACACACTTCTTTACATAAGTGCAACAATATTACTCTAAAGTTGGCCAATAATAGCCATGCAAAGAATGCGCTTGGTGATGGCCATGCCACTAAAGTGACCACCACATGTATCATCGTATGCTTGGGAAATGGCCCAAGCCGACTCCTGTGAGTCTAAGCAACGAAGGAGGATACCTTCATAAATTTGACGATACATTGTCTCTTGATAAGACATATTTTTTGCATTTTGTTTAAATTCTCACTTTGTGGCATGTGACAATCCAAGTGGAATATTTCCTAGTTTAAGATAATATTTAATCTGTATGGCCCAATATTGCCTTGAAGAAGCCTCGATATTATGAATCGCATAATCCTTTTGACGTTCATATTGTGTGAATGCTGATTGAGAACAAACTTGAAGATATAGAATTATGCTAGAATAAAAAGAATTTTGAGGGAACAGAGTCCCCCATTGGGCATTATTCAAATAATTATGTAGTTGAGAGAACCTTTTGTGTGAAGGCTCAATCTGAATCATGTGGACATCTGGTGTGGCATTATGCTCATCATGCTTAGTTGAAGATTGCGCTAGAATTTTTACTTGAATAGTCATGATATCATCTGAAGGGTTTTGTGGGATTAGCAACCCTAAGGAAGCCATTGTATCTGTAAAATTATTAGATGAGTGAGGGAGTGCCTCTATATCATACCATTCAATTTTTTTAGAATTTTGTCCACTAGGGCTTTGTAGGCTTACAATACGGGACACCTACACTAGAATATCCCTTTAACCTGATTAACTATGAGCAAGGAATTGCCAAAAATGTTTAACTTTATGATTTTCATGGTGATTACCATTTGAAGACCAATAATGAGGGCTTCATACTCAAAATTGTTGTTGGTACATGGGAAATTGAGTTTAAACGAAAGATGTATGGGAGCCCCTTGTGGTGTGAAAGACACGATACCTGCACCACCCCCTTGCTCGCATTTAGAACCGTCAAAGGATAGAGTTATGTCCGCCTATGACTCAGGCTCTACAGAATCAGGTGATTTTGAAATATGAAACACTCCATCATCAAGAAGATCTACATTCAAAGAATTGTCATATTGGAGAGGAGCCTCTACTAGTTTATTGGCTATGACCTATCCTTTGATTTTTATCCAATGAACTCTAGGTCAAATTCCATCAACAAAATTATCCATTTCGTCGTGCGACTGTTGTGATATGTTCTACTCATCATATATTGCAATGGATTTTCCTTAGATATGACATATGTGGTATGATTGAGCATATAATGGTGTAGCTTTTTAGTGGTAAAGACCACTGCTAAGCATAGCTTCTCAACGTATGCATACTTGATTTCATAGCTGACCAGTGTGCGACTAATGTAATATGTAGCATTTTCTTTGTGAAATTCATTCTTTTGGGACAACATGGTGCCCAATGCCAACTCAATAGCTGAGATGTATAAGTAGAACGACACTCCTAGTCATAGAGGAGCTAATACAGGTAGAAAATCTAGGTATTGCTTAATATCGTCAAAGGTATTTTGACATTCTTCGTCCCAATGAAATGAGACCCCCTTGTGTAGCAACCTATTCATGGGTCGACACTTATCCGATAATTGCACTATGAAGCATTTTATGGATGCAACCTTTCCTTGTAAGATGCATAGCTACTTAATGGTTATGGGGGGAGGCATTTCTAATATTTCCTTGACCTTGTTTGGATCTACCTCTATGCCTTGCTTGGAGATTATGAATCCCAAAAGTTTACCAGATGTGACGCTGAAGACATACTTTTTGGGATTAAGCCTGAAATTGTGCTCAATGAGGCGATCTAGAACCTTACATAATACATCGATATGCTCATGATGCAATAAATATTTTTCCAATAAGTTGTCCATGTAATCTTCCAAAATATTATGCATGTAGTCATGGAAGATATATGTCATGGCTCGTTGATAAGTGACTCCAGTGTTCTTAAGGCCAAAAGGCATGATCTTATAATAGAATGTCCTCCAAGGTATTCTAAACACCATTTTGAGATGGTCTTCTAGATTAATATGGATTTAATTATATCTAGAGAATCCATCCATGAGGGAAAGCATTTCATGTCTTGCTGTAGTGTCTACCAACACATCAATTTTAGGTAAGGGAAATTCATCCTTAGGACTTGCTTTGTTAAGATGTCTAAAGTTAGTGCAAATGCAAATACTCCCATAAGGCTTCTTAACGAGAACCATATTTGAAACCCATGGCAGATAGTCTATTGAGATAATGAAGTCAGCATCCAACAGATTTTACAATTCCCCTTTCACCATTAAGGCTACTGTTGGGTGCATCTTGCACAACTTTTGCTTGATTGGTTTTATATTTGGATCCAATATAAGATTATGCATGACTAGATTTGGGTCTAGTCCTAGCATGTCTTTATAGGACCAAGCAAAAGCATTCATCCTTTCTTTCAATGCTCTTGTGAAATCATCTTGCTCAACTGGGGATAGACCTTCCCCTAGTTTGATAATGCGAGGATTATTAGGATCTGTACTGATATCCTTATCAATTATTGGCTCAATTGACATATGAGACCCATCTTCCAGTTGATGTGGAGTGGGAATCAAATGAATGTCATCAACTGGGTTTGATTCATCCATAGGAAATTTAGGATCAAGTTCGGCTTGAAAAAAATTCTGAGTACTTCTTGGAGAAAATTGAAATGGTTGTAATATTTCCTCGCAAGGACAATACTCTAATGGTGATGGAGTAGAATCTCCCCGACCAAAGTCAATTTCCTCAATGTCGAGATGCAATAACTTTTATGGGTTATTCGGATCTATCAATGGTGCAATTAAATCTATGGAAATCATGTTGATGGATACATGATTTCCCATTATAGGGTGAGTGGGTCTAGAGACCTGATTTTGTCTCGTGACTCACAGGGGTAGCTCTGGTGGAAATGGAATGAATGGTGGTGGTCTATGCAGAAGATGATGAGCTTGCTCTTCATGTGATAAGAGTTGGTGTCATATGGGACCTTGGATGGGGAATAGCATGCGAAGATAATATTCATCCTCATCATACAAGGGGAACACTCTCTCATGTTCATCATCTAAGCTAGGGCAGTTGATTGGTGTGATGCCATAGTCATCGTCATCATCACTCATCCATTCATGAGGAGGACCTTGATCCTCTTCCTCACTATCAAATTTTAGGGTATGTGAGCTTTCCCCCACTTCATGGTGTTTGACAACATCACTTGATAATCCTTGATCTATCATATCTTTGGGGAAATGATCCCCTAAGGAATTGATGTGATTCAGATTGGCGTATGGATCACGTGCAAGCTTATCCTGATACCCTAGACATAGGTGTTCTATACTATCTGTGAGGACATCCAATGGTACTGGCTTATTGTGCCCTAAACCAGATTTATCATAAAGTAATTGATATTGGGGTTGACATGGGACACGAGTACCCTACTCATATAAGCCTAAGCCAAAACCATACCAATTACAATGATCTAAGTATCACAATGCATAATCTGGATTTGACAAATAGTTTACATCCTCCAAAAAAGGTTCATCATATTCTTATTTTGGAGGGATTGGTAAAGCTCCATACTCTAAACCTCCATATACAAATTTAGTTTGATTTGGAGGTAAACCAATAGGTACAATGCTACATATGGAAAGACAAGGTCACCCTATATCTTGCATTGTCTCTACGGATGGAACCGTTGTGACATTTCTCACCAGATATTCTCCTATCCCTATGCTAGACATCTGCACTGTGACTTGGGATGGCAGAGGTGGATGAGAAGGGAGTGAGGTTTGAAATGATTCAGTGTTAACCTCTGGAAGTGATTCCTCATTTACTACACAAGGGATATCTTCTATGGATATGGTAGATACTAAAGGTGGGATCTCATAAATGGGTATTTTCAACATGTTCCTTGATGGAGGATCTGATGATGTTGAAGGCATTGCTGCAGTTGTCGATGATGAGGATGGGATGGATGAAGATGTAGATGGTGGAATGGAAGGTGGTGATGGAATGGGTATACCTTAAACAAGTGTATTCAGTCAGAAGTCTACATGAGTTGAAGGTAATGTCAACTTTGGCATCTGTTGCACCATGTTGTAGTATTTGAAGGGCTCTAGATCGGTAGAGACTACATGGACTTGCACTTCATGAGTGTATTTAAGACATTGATGCACAATGGATGGGATACACTTCATATCTCGTATCCAAGGTCTTACTAGAAAAATATTATATGCCATCTCACCTTCTAGCACATGACATAATGTTGGTATAGTATTGCACCCCACCTGGATGGGTAAGACTATGGTACCAATAGTAGAACATATTGTGTCATTGAATGCACGAAGAGTGCAAGTTGATGCAACAACATGATATGCTAGCAATTTTAAATGTTTCAATGCTATGGTGGTAATGACATTGCTCAAGGAACCGATGTCTATGAGCACTCTTTTGCATGGTACCTCATTTACATAGGCGATGATGTGCAAGGGAGGATCTACCATGTCATTGGCTATTCCCTTAAGCTCGTGCTCATGGAATGTTATCACTGGTTCCTTGTACTATTGCACATGACCTACAAAATCAATGAAGGAGTTGGACTCCTATGGTTGCAACTCTATTGATTTTAAAATATCCATTAGAGCATCCCGATGTGGAGGTGATTATTGGATTAGCTCATAGATGGACAATCTTGCTGATATTGTCATCAAAAATTGTGCAAGCTTATTCTTTATTGTTAATGTTGGTCTAGATGGAAGGCCTTGTACTATAGGTGGTGTAGTTTGTGATGTAGTGGGAACATCACTTGAAGATGTCGATGGTGCAGCTTCGCTTGGATATCTTTTGTTCCTAGTCATAATACTCACCATCCCAACATACCCTTGGACATGGGGTGTTGTCTTCACCTCATTCATCAGTTTAGTAGGCACTGCATGTACCTATTGAGTTGGTAATGGGTCTTTTTATATACCCATATGCTGATTGGTATGAGCTAATGGAACATATCCTTGAAGCTTATTCCTCTTAATCATATCTTATACTACGTGTTTAAAACAATAGCACGTTGGTAAATCATGGCTACGTTGTTAATGAAATTTGCAATATTGATCCTCTTGACATCCCATAGGCTTGGGTTTGCCTATTTTTGGTAGATTAATCATTTTTGCAACCCACAATCAATCAAATAGAGAATCCATGAATTCAGTGAAGGGAGTAAATTGTCGCTTATGACGACGTTGTTGGTTTTGTCCTTGATTCACTTGACCAGTCCTATTATAGTTTGTAGGAGGAGGTTGGGCCTGATAATTTTCCTTTTGAGGAGGTGTTGCTTGTGTAGACCCAGGGACATTTATGGCCACTTGATTGACCATTGCTGGCTTTGCAGGTGTCGAGCTATTTTTAGGATTCTTTGTCCACTCCTTCTTACGAGGTTTGGTTATTTCTCCCTCTTGGATTTTTATTTCCTCTATGTTTCTAGCCTATGCTAGAGCTTCTTCCAAGGTAGGATATTGATGTAATTGCAATGTCAAAGAGATGGGTTTTAAGAAACTCTTTGAAAACAACGAGTTAACTCAGTCACTGGTAATAGATAAGGTAGCTTATCCAAAAGCATTCACCACCTATTTTCGTAATCAGTAATTGACTCATCCTCAGTTTGTTTCAACCCTGTGAGTTCTGTTAATGTCACCTTTCCTTTGGTGTTAAAGGTGAAACGTTCCAAAAATGCGTTAGCGAATTGTTCAAATGTGTAGATGCTATTTTTTGGAAGTTAATTGAACCACTCAATGGCAGGACCAGAGAGGGTACTTAGGAAAGTTCTGAGAAGCAATACATCATTGTCCTGTATGTTAAAGCACATATTTAAAAATCTAGTAACATGCTCTTGAGCATCTTCTTCCCCCTTGAATCTATCAAATTTGGGCATTTTGAAATGCTTACGATAAATAAGGGAAGGAATGGATGGGTGTAACAATTGATTATTTAGCTATTGCAAAGTGGGATTTTGAAGCCTGTTGCCAGCTCTCCTACCTTCTACAATTTTTAAGCGTGCAAGCAAAGCTTGATACACATCTACAGATTTTATTTCCTCTTATTTTTTTGAACTTGTAGAGGTGGACTAGGAATATTAAGCATAGGTTAGGGTGGTTGATTCACATTAGCCACGCCTCCATAAGGTGCTTCTACACAATCCTCGTTTTGTTCCAAATCATTGTAGGTCCCATAAGGTGTTTCTGGTATGGGCCTACAAGGAGGAACGAATGCCTCTTGAAGGTGATCTATGTTTTGCCTATCATATATATTCTATTCAAGCCTATGAGGTCTAGGAGGCAATAGTGGGTTAGGTCTAGGAGATCTATCTTTTTGAAGGTTTGGTTGCCTCAGTCGAGCCTCCTATCTATGCGTAGTTGGAGTAGAAGCTCCATTATGCAAAGTTTCTTGAATTTGGAATTCAAGTCTTTCTTTCTCTAGTTTTTGCCACTGGTCTAAAAGATCTATACAATGTTTATCAGACCTAAGTTGATTAAAATTGGCATGGTAGTCAGTATACTTCTCTACCAACAGATTGATCTGATAAGCTGTATTAGGTCTGAGTGCCTTAGCACTATGAATCTGATATCTATCTTGTTCAGGGGGTTTATGAGATCTATTGTAGCTTTCCATCGATTGAGGTAGGTTGCATTGAATTGAGGATCACCCCTAAATAGATCATCTTGATAATCTATTGGTGCAGAGGCAAAACGTGCTTGCATTGACACATTTGGATGAGGATAATATGGATGTTCCTCAGGTCTTCCCTCATAAACAATGAAAGGTAAGGCATAATGAGGTCACCTATGGCAACGAGCATCACCCTCATCATGATCATGGCATCGTGGGGAAGGGAAATTTGAAATCATAAGATGATCATTCAACCCTACCTTAGGTGAAAAGTCATATTATTGTGTAGCAGTGCGAGGAGTACATCAAGCAGGCACATGAATGCATGGGATTTCTCTATTGGTAAGTGCTCCATTGCACAGTGACTCTTCTTAAAATAAGGTATTAGAAACATCTATATTAGGGAAAAACTTCCCTAAAAGGGGACTATTGCTTGTGGGGGTACCCCGTGTAGGAGTCTCTTGTTGGCTAGGTCCTTGTATTACTGTTCTAGGAGTAACCATCCATTCATCTGTCGCATGGCGATTAGGGATATGACTTCCTAAATTGGGACCATCACCTATGGGGGTGCCCCATGTAGGGGTCCCTTGTTGGCTAGGTCTCCTTTCAGCCCTTCTAGGTCTAGGAAGAGTAGGTGGTCTCCAAGGAGGTATTACCATATCCTTGGGATCTAGGCGAAGACATTGTGTGTCCTCTTCCCTACTCCTAGCAATTTCCACCATTAAATGGGCTTGGCTACGGGTATGTACCATAGCTATGTACTCTAGACTATTATATGATTATCTCCTTTACAATTTTTATGAATTTAAAACAAACAAACAATAGAAACAAACAAGTATAGAAGTGATTTATCTCGTTTAAGTCTTTTAAATGTAAATTCCTAAACTGTTTGTTGTTTTTTAAGATGCGTTGCTTTGTAAAGGAAATAGTTGGCATGTTTGATATTTCATTGGATGATATACTCAAAGTTCAAAGGATTTCACCTATATACTCGTACAAGCTAAATATGGTGATGAAATCTATATCCAAAGATCCTAATCCTAACATTAATATTATTAACTTATTTATTATTATTATTATTATATTTGAATAATCATGATCCTTCATTCGTAACCCTAGGAGAATATAAGTAATAGGAGGAAGGCATAAAATTGATTATCCAAGAACATTATTAAATAAATCTCTTTGAGAACATTTGGTAGGGAAATCCTCCATTTGAAACAACGATTCTAACAAAGGCGATTGACAAGTTTACTTGTTACATTTATTTCCATTCTTTTTTGCTTTGAAATCCAACTGCTAGGAACTAGGTTCCTACCATCTGGCATCAGAGCCAAGTCTTGAAGGAATTTTTTTTTCCTTTTTTCTCGTTATCCGAATACAACCTACGAATGCTATCGAAAACCATTTCAAAACGTCGTTAAACAGTTTTGATCGTCATTGAAGGTTTCTGTGTGAATAGCATTTCGACTGCGTCAACAGAACTCCAGTGACCAAAATTCTGTGATTGAACATAAGAAATTGCAAGACAAATCATCCAGTCATTACAAACTGCAATATCAATTCGAATTAGCAGCAAAAAAGAGGGCAATTCCAATCAGTTCAGACAAATAACATCATGGGATACGTTTTCAATCGTCTTATAAAGTTCTCGATGCAAAAAAAAAATTAGTCAACAAACCTTATTAAACCTAAGGTTATTTTTATTTTTTGATTATCGACAAAAATTAACGGTGACGATTTTTGTTTTATAAAAAAAAAGAAAAGAAAAAAAAGTGGCATAACACTATCCCACATCGGGAGTGTGGGGAGGATGCATACGAATAAAAGGAAATAGGTGCAATAGGTTGGTTGTGACTACCTTGTGGTAATCATGTGCTTGCACCGATCCCTTGTCCTACCTTGATCGCCTCATCCTTATACCACCTTGGTCACCTCATCTTTGTGTCACCTTGGTCGCCTCATCCCTGTGTCACCTCATCTTCAGTTCTCCACCTCGGTTGTTGCCTCACCTGCCTTGATCGTCGTCTCACATGCCTTGATCACTGTTTCAACCTACCACTCATCTTCAGTTCTCCTGTCATGGTTGTCGTCTTATCTTCAGCTCCTTTGCCTCTGTTGTCACCTCGTCTTAAGTTACCCTACCTCGGTTGCCACCTCAACCTGCCAGCTTGTCTTGATTTCGCTACCACCTTGATCATCCTACTCTGCCAACGTTGACCTAACCTACTGCGTAACGCCAAATTACAAAAATAAAAGTTGAAACCAAATTTTTGCAACATGTTGAGTGGTGTTTTCACCCAATTGTGAAAGCACACTCTCCTGTAGGATTTGGGTTCCAAAATCCCCTCTTGCAAAGAAGTTAAACAAACAAATTCTCCAAGGTTCTTGTTATATTAGCATTTGCATACGTGCATTAGTAATCTCAAATAAAGATATTCAATTGAAATGCTTGGAACACCTTAGTGGTTGCAAGTAACTGAAAACAAGGGGCACTGTTGGTTTATTTTACCATGAAACTTTAGTGATTGTTCATTGAACCCTGATAAAGTAAATGTGATTTGGCCCTCATATGACCACGATGTAATGCCTTTAATTCATTTTATCTTGATGGTTTTAAGATAGATTTTATCTTGCATTAAATCCTCAATGATGAATAGGGTCTTCAAATATAGCTTCAAAATGTCACTTTAACATATCCCTCTTGAATGAAATCAGATTTTCATCAAGATGAACAATTAAGTGCTTTAAGGAAAAGACCTTCAATGTAGTACTCAAATTATCCCTCTTTCATAAAATTGGAATTTTTATGAAGGGTAATTTTAGGCCCGAAATGGAAATTTGTGAAAATGCCGTAAAACATAACCCCTTCAATGAAATTGGAATTTCCATGAAGGGAATGTCATCATAGGCTCATGAATGCAAAACAAAACTGGAAAAATGAAATTTGACCTTAAAATGGAAAATTTCTATTTTCGGAAATTTAAAATCTATAGCAAAACAACAACTTCGGTGAATTTTTAAAAATACTAAACAAGTCCGAAACATGAAATTTCAAAGTGCGTATTGGAAGTCTGAATTATAATCTACACAATGGTGAAATCATTTTAGATTTTGAAATTTTTTTAATATTTATTTTAATGCCTGAAAATAGGAAAAAAATTCTGAAATTAAAATTTTTGGAAACAGAAAATTAAAGTTTGCATCAAAATAATTGCTGAAAACACAGCAATGCAAAAGCTCCTTCAGTTTGATAGCACCTCGTCCTGCAAAACCGAATACGTGAGAGTTTCATACATGCAACCTAGCATATTTGACCTGTACAACACACAATCAAAGTAAACTAGGTGCTGGCTCCAAGGATCCTATATAATTTCCAGATTGCAGACATTCAAATGAAACAACCCAAAATAATGGCATCAATTTCACATACAAGTCTGAAATCTGAAAGGGGAAAAATAAGACAATTAAAATTAAGCATGCAGAAAATTTCTCATTCTTTCTTGCTAACAAGGCCTGAAATTTCTGAATAAAAGCTTTCACATTCCAATTAAAATCCAAGTTTTACATCTCAAAATCATGCCCCCTTTTGGCCATGCCAAAAAGTCTCCAGTCGGCCATGCCCAAAAAGGTTCCGTCTCCGTTCCGTTTTTTTTCCGTCTCCGTTCCGTTTTTTTTCTCCCCTCTTTACAACATTCCAATGGAGTATTTAAAATTTTTCGAAAAACTCTTCCCCTCCTACCTTTCGACTATCGTCTTCCGTTTTTTGTTTCCTGCCCTTTGGCCTTTTGCTTTCCAAAATACCTTCGCTGTTTTGTTTTCATTCACCGACCGACTCTTGATTTTCTCCTCTTTTCAAAATAAACTCTACCGTCAAGCTTCCTTTCATTTTATTAAAAACTTTTCTTTTAATTTAGGTCCTTTCGATGATACACCATGGGGCCAATAAAATTTTAATAATTTTCTCCTTTTTATTTGAAAGTTCCACCCATAGTAACACGCTGCCGTCAACGTTTTCATTGTGGAGGAGTGCTTTGGAGCCATCCCTAATCCGAACGGTAGCCATCCTGCAACAAAGAATCTGACGAATTGAAATCCGGCAATTAGATGACACTGTGAACGGGTTTGAGGAGGAAAACAGAGTTCGAAGCCGTTGGACCGACGGGAGACGGAGGAATCCCCGTGAATTCCTGCACGATCGACCGGAAACTCGAGACGTCGGTCGTCAGGACTGTCGTGGGGACCCGCCTTGCCGCCTTCGACCTCCATCTCTCCTCGACGCAGCCGTTTCATTTATTTTTGTCAGGGCTCATTCGGCAATGATGACTGTCTGCCACGGTATTATATCCAGAATTATCCGTCATATACATTCATCACGTTTTCCTCGAAGCCGTTATATTTCACATAAAATGTATGAACGACTTCATTTTATATTTAAGGTGACCATATGATATAACCTTGCTTTTATTTAAATGGCCTTTGTCTTACTGTGGCCATATGCCATATGCGGTGTTCGTCTACACTGGGCATTACCGTGAAACACCATCAGCACCGATGAAAATATTTCCACTGCACTGTGTAAGGTGAACCCCTCGCTGCACGCTGTGTTTATGCTGTCAAGCCATCTGCTTATTCGGTTTATGTCCGAATGCCGTTACATCTGACGCCCTTCTGCGCTGCTCGGACGTGCCCGTTGTTGCTTACTCCTGCAAATGACCCAGAAATTCCCGCCGGGCCTTTCCCCTTTGGCAGCCGCAGCAGGGTCCACCGTAGCTGCCGGAGTCTTTGCGCGCCGCGCGGCGAATGCCGTCTTACCCGCTGAGTTTTGCCGCAAATGACCGTATCCACAGGCACCCTCTTTGATTCCCTTCAGGCGTCCTCATCCGCTCGTCCGCCGTCTCGAGATGCCATGCTTATCCGGCACGATGCTACTCATGCACAGCGGAGCCCGCGTCTCCGGTGAAGTCCACGCCCTATCCGATGTCGTCTTTCACCGAAACGTCCCCAAGCAAATACTCCCTGTTCGTCCACGGCAATCTCACCTCCTGTGCGTCGCTGTGACCTGCAAGACCAAACAAACAAAAATAACGGGAATTAACTTTTAAACAACTAAATAAATTAAATATATAAAGTTAAAAACAAACTTTAAATTTACTATTTTAAAGCATAACCAAACGTGGTGAATGAAAACCATTCACCACGTTTATTATTATATTTATTTTTTATTTTTTTTAATATTTTATTGCTTTTTATTGAGTAAATACTTCTTATACATATACATGATAAAAACGTCAAAAGAATGTTAACAACAATTTGACAAAAACCGTCAACAACAATTTGACGAAAACCGTCAACAACAATTTGACGAAAAGTTGTCGACAATAAAAAAAATCGTCGACGATAAAAAATCGTCGACAAGAAAAAGTTGTCGACAATAAAAATCGTCGACAAGAAAAAGTTGTCGACAATAAAAAATCGTCGACAAGAAAAAGTTGTCGACAATAAAATATCGTCGACAGGAAAATACTGTTAACAAGAACCGACAACAATTGCAAAACCTACGACAAAACGACGGATTAGACAAAATGAAATGTCAACACCCGAATATCAAAACGAAAAAGGTGGGTCCCCAATTTTGGGGTGTGTTGTGGATCACCCACAACACAACATTAGAAACCATAATTTTAATTTTTGCAAAAAAATTGTTTTGACATTAAAATCACAAATTTTAAAAATTAAAAATCTAGCAAAACCAAACAGTGCAAACTAATCTTTGCAACCAAATACATCATACAAATCACGCCCAAATGGTTGATGGAAGAATATCTCACGACCCCAACCTACTTTTGCTACTTAATCTTGCCCACCTACGTCAAATCACATCAGTGAGTGTATATAAAATTTAGTTCCAGGATATCGCCAATCGCATCATAGGGTTGGACGAATCAGTTCTCATAAGCGGCTTCATCAATGGATTAAAAGAAGAAATTAGAGTGGCGGTCATGATGTACACTCCTCGCACCCTACAGGAAGCCATTGGATTAGCCTTGTTAGTCGAAGATAAATTTAATGTTCAACGATGACATAGGGAACAACGTATTGACAAATCATCATTCCCGCCTGCTATCCCAAAACCTAAACCCTTGCCAGTTAAGTACCTCGACCTGCAAGAAATGGAGGAACGATGAGCGAAAGACCTTTGTTGTACTTGTGATGAGAAATTAGAGCCTCATCATCATTGCACTACACCAACATTATATTTATTAAATTTAGATGGTCCTTATCCCTCCATAGGGGCCAAAGATGAGGTAGATGTACAATTGTTGAATGTAGTTGATCCCTGTCTATCCGTAGAGCAAGAAGACGAGGTAATTGTGACCAAAGCAACCAGTGCACCTACTCACCACAATGAAGACAATGAGGTTGATGTGCAAGAAGTGATCAATGGACCAAGCAAGGATGAGGTAAACATCCACACAGTGAAAAATGAATGCCAGACATACACTCTAAAAAGACTAGCCTCAAGTTCCTCACAAATAGTGAGTTCTCACCACATGGTAAAACCTATCAAAAAAAAAAGCAAAAAGGTCACTACATACTCATTTTCCATTGACTCTCCTAGGAAACAACAGGAAGATACAAAAGTATTACCACCACTTTTAATGCATTATTTTGAAGTGTTTAAGGAACCCCACAAGTTGTCCTCCCATCGTCATCACAATTATCCCAAGGAAGATTCTCCTATTTCTCTTGGAAATCCACCACTAATGATTCCCCCTTCCCGATATCCTTGCTTACGAAAAAAAGACATTAAAGTTGTGCAAGAACATGAGCAAATGCGTCTTGGAAAACAAAGGACGAAGCTCCTCCCTTTGAGCTTTGAGGACAAAGCTCTTTTTAAGGAGGGTGGCATGTTAGGATCCTAATCCTAACATTAATATTATTAACTTATTTATTATTATTATTATATTTGAATAATCATGATCCTTCATTCGTAACCCTAGGAGAATATAAGTAATAGGAGGAAGGCATAAAATTTATTATCCAAGAACATTATTAAATACATCTCTTTGAGAACATTTGGTAGGGAAATCCTCCATTTGAAACATCGATTCTAACAAAGGCGATTGACAAGTTTACTTGTTACATTTATTTCCATTCCTTTTTGCATTAAAATCCAACTGCTAGGAACTAGGTTCCTACCATAGCATAGGTACTACCAACCCTCACCTAACATCCCGTGTTCAACGATACACTCCTTCGAAGAGGAATACGTGCTATTTTGGACGGTTATGACAGATCATGGGTCAACCTTGGCCATGGATGGGTCCCGATAATACAATTTCACATGAGCCAATCGAGTGGTAATTACATCCACTGTTGATCTCGATCA
This sequence comes from Wollemia nobilis, assembly GCA_028583015.1. Taxonomy (NCBI): domain Eukaryota; kingdom Viridiplantae; phylum Streptophyta; class Pinopsida; order Araucariales; family Araucariaceae; genus Wollemia; species Wollemia nobilis. The sequence goes on along the minus strand of JAQPPZ010016917.1, from coordinate 5,169,033 downwards.
ACAGGTTGGGTATGAGAGCCCAACTCTACTGATGTTAAAATAAAACATGGTGTGTGGGGTTCCTTTTACAAATTTGAAAGAAAGAAAAATATCACTCAATGATGATTCACTAAATGCATGAAATTGCATTTTTCTTTCAGACTTATTAGTAACATAAAAGGAAAGCACAAAAATTGAAAGCCTATATGAACTTAACCTTTTTTTGGCAAGTTTCAAGCAAGCAAACCAGACAAAAAGCAGAAAATTTACTGTTCTTTTCCCTATTTTCTCTGAGCTAATTAGTGCAAGATTTTGGAAAGAGAGAATATAACCTTTCTATGCATGGAAAAAGCAAGAAAACATGAAATTTGGCAATTTTTAATAGCAAATATCACGACATCGCCTTAAGGGCACTTTATTGCAATGGAAAAGCAATATACAAGCATTCAAAGGGAAATAACATAAATATGTAATCTAAATGAAATGAATCAAATGTGTGATAAATAGGGTGGATTTATCCTTTTATTAATTCATCTATTTCTTCAAAATAGGATTACAAGGCATCCCCTTGAGGGCTTTACAAATTCATACACTTTATCCATTACAATGTTCAAGGGACCTAGTACCTTGAAAGGGGCCTTTAAGGCAAAGTTCTATTGGTGTGAAACTCACATCCCATAATTGAGAGCTATCCTTAAAACTATTCTTATTGTCTTCTTATATCCTCCCTCCTACATAGAACACCTACACCTACACACAAGGGATTGAAAGAGTGGTTAATAACACCTGTGTTATAGAATAAAAGCAACGAAACCATAGAAAATGAAGTTAATATACAACATCAAGAACTGATATAAGCATATGGAAATTTATTTAGATGCAACATAAACATAATATAATATAATATAAATGCAAATGATGATATTTGGAAGCAAGATTAAAGGTAAAACAATGCAGCAACAGTGACCATCCCTGATAGGGACAACTAAACCTGCAACATTTGGGACCTCAAATCTGGCATCAAATCTACTCCAAATTGCACCAAATTTGTACTAGAGGTTCATATAGGCATTATTAAGGTGTATATGGATGAATTTTACCAAAATTCCTTTCTGTTTTATGGCCATCCCTAAGTGTGATGAATATAGACTGCTGACCATCCCCAGGTGGGACGGTTACAAATATGCCTTATTTTTGTCACCTATGCTTAAGGGATTTGGTCCAATACTAGTATAGGAGTGTTATCAATAGATAGGGCCAAATATACCTTAATTTTTTCCGATTTGGAATAGTTTGATGACTTCCTATTGCCCCTAAAATCGCCTTCGAATGAAGAGGGTTTCAAGGCTAAGGTAGGACGAGTTTTTGGTTTCACTTTGGTTTGCAAAATGTGAAGATGGAGTTGGGTAGCACTTCATTACTAAAATTATCTAATCCTCCTACTTAAAATTGGGTGATTTCACCTCATTTTATAGCCCAAAAGGGCATCTAGGGAAAATGGGCATGTTTTGCCATGTGAGGTAGGTACTGCCATGTGTCCTAATCCTTGACATGCGTTGGTGAGGGAAGGTTGCCCATTTGGGGCTTCCAATATACTATCCCAAAGTCTAATTGTAGGTCCCCAATCAATTTGGGGTGATTGGATGTGTTAATGGCAGTATTTTATTGCAATTTAGCACGTCCTTTGACTTTTTCAAGGGTCTAGTTAGGGGTCATCCCACCTAGGGACGGTTATGGATGGTCATCCCTAGGTGGGACGGTCACCAACTGTGATCGTCCCTTGGTGGGACGGTCACTAGGAGGTGCCCCAAAATTGCCCTAAACTGCTAGGAAACCTCCAAACTAAGTTTTGAAGCCTTATGCCAGCCTAGAGGGGTGCCTAATAGGGCCATATGTTGTCGATAAGAGGGGCATATGTGATGCACTGATAGTATTATCTGATTTACGCAATTTAGATGTCTACATAATGCATCATATCACATCATATAATATAATGTCATGAAAATTAAATGCATAAACAATTAAATAAATCAAACGTGCATTCGACAAAAAGTAGTGCATTCATATATGTACCCATCATCATAGTGCATCCACATATCTAGATCATAGCATCTAAGCATCCATCTATCATCTAGCTAGTGCATGTCATCAATACATCACATCATATAGCATAACATCATAAGCATTGCATACAATAAAAACAATCACATGATACACATAATGAGTCTAAAATAGGAATGTCATATAGATATATGTGTGTCAAATAAGTACATTGGGGTACAAAAATGCCCACAGGCTACAATAGTGTAGGTCCTAAGACCTTACACTAAAAAATAATGCTAGCCATCATGAATATCATATGGGGCCTACACCCCTAGGCACACCTCCACCCTCAAATCCATCCCTGTTAGTCTATCTAAAGCTAGTCCCGATGGTCTCCTCTATCTAGGTCCTAGGCCTCTAGCTCAGTAGCACTAATGACTATCCTATCTCACTCTACTTGCTACACTACAAGCCCCTACTGTATAGCTCTCTTGAGAAGTATGGCCTAACATCCTGATCTGAAGCTTCAGAGAGGCAATGTACACAACATTTCTCTCTATTTGTGCCTTGTACTCCTTTAGTAGTACCTGTAGGCATCTCATCTTGGAACCTGTATCCAAACCTACGAGTCCTTGAGAAGCTACAACAATGAGTACAACCTATCCTAGCATATCTCTCTCTATAGTAAGCTACTCTATCTTGAGCTGTACTAAGTCCACCTATGCCCAAAAAGTGGCCCTCTCCTCCTCAAAGCTCCTAATTTGTGTCTGAAGTGTAGCAATAGTAGAGTCCCATTGCAAAATTTGAATACAAGCTGCCTAAAGCTTGGTCTCTAAACTATGCAACTGAGCTCAGACAGGAGACTCTTGCTCCGTTGGAGCTAACTCCTCCTCCTCCTTTGGAGCTACCTACTCCTCTACTACCTACTTCTCTACTACTTGGTCCCACTCCTCAGTCCTAGGTCACACCTGATGTGCATCAGGATCCTCCTCTAGAGCTACCTCATCTCTATCTTCACCCAAGCTGCCACTAACCTTCCATATTAGCATAATCCACCACTAGGTATACGCCTCTGTAACCTCGACATATGCTATACTAGCATCGACTATAGGAGGGTCCTCCTATGAAACTGCTACAACTTAGGATAGTGGAATATCTCTCTCTGTAGTGATCCATTTGTACAAAACTAGCTCAAGATGGACATCCTACTAGATACCAAATTGGTGAAGTACCCGAGAGTAATAAAAGAACTCTCTGATATATCCCTTATGATCGATCACCCATAAATTGCACCTAGTCTGAGCCATGAATCTGTCTACCTATGGCCATGCAGGGCACTCAAAATAAGGCCTCCATATAATGTCCCATGCTTGTAGGCCAGTTAAGGTGGCTGCATAGTGTGTCATATCCCTCGCGTGACATTAACTCCAATGTTCCTCTTGCTCCCAAGGCGACTTGCATCTGTAGCACTAGGCCACATTATCTATGGTAGTGATCCTACCAGGTAATACTCCTAAGTGGTCCACCCTACTATACTCCCAGCCCAAAATCTAAAGAAACAGGCTAGAAGCAACACTAGCCCATCCACACCGTTGAATCCTATAGAGCTCATTGTAGCACTAATCTAGAAATGCACTCCCCCACACCATAATAATAGGCTCCTCGCTATTTAAAAGGTCCTAAACCATAGCTAAGAGGTTCCATGGAAATATCACTCCTAAAAAATCTCAAAAAATCATGTTACATATTGTTGAGTGGTATTTTCACCCGATTGTGAAAACACACTCTCCGATAGGATTTGAGTTTCAAATCCCCTCTTGCAAAGAAACTAAATAGGTAACTTCTCTAAGGTCTTCGCTATGTTAGCATTTGTGTGTGTATTAATAATCTCAAATAAGGATATTCAATTTAAATGCTTGGAACACCTTAGTGGTTGCAAGTAACTGAAAACAAGGGGCAATGTTGGTTTATTTTATTGTGAAACTTTAATGATTGTTTATTGAACCCAAATAAAGCAAATGTGATCTGGCCCTTATATGACCACGACATAACTTCAAAATGGAAATTGATGAAATGCCATAAAACATAAATCCTTCAATGAAATTGGAATTTTCATGAAGGGAATGTCATCATCGGCTCATGAATGAAAAACAAACTGAAAAATGAAATTCTGGCCTTGAAATGGAAATTTTCTATTTTTGGATTTTTAAGGTCTGCAACAAAATAGTAGCTTTAATGAATTTTAAAGAAATACTAAACAACTTCGAAAATAAAATTTTAAAATGCGTATTTGAAATCTACAGTATGACATACGCAATGGTGGAACTATTTTTAGATTTTGAAATTTTTTAATTTTTATTTTGATGACTGTAGAAAAAGTAAAATGCAAAAAAAAATGAAAATAAAGTGCAAAGAATGAAAATGAAATGCATTCAGGGTGATGCAATCCTATTCTGACAAAACTGAAGATATGAGGTTTTTTGCCTGCAACCTAACCTATTGAACCTGCAAAACATGCACAATCCAGATAAGTTAAGTGTCTGGTTTCGGGGTTTTAATCGTGATTTTTAGATTTAGACATTCACATGAAGCAACCAAGAGAACTTGCATTAAACTTCACCTATAAGCCTAAAATCTGAAAAGGGAAAAATAAACATTTAATATTGCATGCAGAAAATAACTCCTTCTTTCTTGTCCATAAGATGCAACTCTCTGAATTTTTTATATTAAGAATTTATCAATTTACAATGACATAAATCTCTAGTTTTCTCAAAACCAAAAAAATGGGAAGAAAAACACTCCAAAGCAGGCCCAGAATGGCTTATCACCCTTAGCTCTGCAACTCTGCCCGCAACGGGTTTTGACCCCCGTACCTGTCCTGTGCTTCTGCTTTTAAAATTTCTGGTGCGGTTCTCTATTTCGCTCTGTGACCCTTCGTTTCATTTCCCAGATCTTTTCGTTTCGTCTTCCCTGACTCTTCATTATTTCTGGATTTTGTTCGAGCATCAAAATGTTTGATCTTCTTTGCTAACTGTAACTGTTCTGTAACCCTTACACATTTATGCCACGTGTTCAGCGCTTCCCCGCATGTTCCATAACGGCCCATCATGAATCACGACAAAAAAAATAGCATGTCATGATATCGCGACGTTTTTATACCTGCAACTTTATTATTCTTCTTGTATTGTGAAAATGAGACATGTCATGATATTGTGACGTTTTTCTATCAACAGCCTTGTCTGCCTTCATGCACCGTGAAAATGAGACATGTCGTGATATCGTGACATTTTCCTATCAACGGGCCGCGCAAATGCAACCTGTCATGAAATCGTGATGTTTTTCTATTTCGGGCTGTGCAGATGCAACTTGTCACAAAATCATGATGTTTTTTTGTTTCGGGCTGTGCAGATGCAACTTGTCATGAAATCGTGACATTTTTTTGTTTTGGGCTGTCTCACTGTACTTGGCCACGAAAACACGACATGTCACGAAATCGCGACATATTTTTATTTTTCTCTGTCTTACTGCATTTAGTCGTGAAACTGCAACATGTTGCGATATCGCGATGTTTTTCCTCTATGTTCATTTTGGTTGCTCTCGGTCGCGAAAACGCGACATGTCGCGATATCGTGACAGATTCTTTCATTTACTCCTTCCTTGCTTTGTAGCCGTGAAAACCTGACATGTCACGATGTCGCGACATTGTTTTTCTCCTTGCGCTTCATTTCGTCTTTGGGTCGCGAAAACGTGACATGTCGTGATATCGCGACAACTTTGCATTGACTTTTTCTTGCTACCTTTGACCGCGATTTCATGACATGTCGCGATATCGCGACATTTTTCCACTTTGTCTTCTCTCTCCTCCTTGACCCGTGATTTCATGACATGTCATGATATCGTGACATTTTTTTCACTTTGTCTTCTCTCTCCTCTATGAACAGCGATTTCATGACATGTCGCGATATCGCGATGTTTTTCACTTTATGCTACATCCTGTTTCTCTTGGCCACAAAAACACGACATGTCACGAAATCGTGACACTTTTTTGTTCCATTGTACTTCACTTATCTGAGCCGCGAAAATATGACATGTCGCGATATTGCGACACCTTTTCATTTTGACGTACTTTGCTGTTCTGCATCGCAAAAACACGACACGTCGCGATATTGCGAAAATTTTATTTTTAAATCCGTGACGGAGCAACATGTCGCGATATCATGATATTTTCATTTTTTGAGCCATGATGGAGCAACATGTCGCGATATCGCGACGTTTTCATTTTTTGAGCCGCGATGGAGCAACATGTCACGAAATCGTGACAATTTCATTTTTTGAGCCGCGATGGAGCAACATGTTGCGATATTGAGACATTTTCATTTTCTTGCTTTTCTTTGCTCTTTTAACATCTGGGACACTTTAATATTCTTGGAAAGCATGCAAACAAAGGGGGGTCCCCAATTTTGGGGTGTGTTGTGGAGTAGCCACAACAAATGGTGACTCTGCTGGGAAATGCTCCGAAGAATTTCGGTGAGAACCTACCCTAAAATATACAAGCTTAGGTACAAACATCAGCACATAAAATATAAACAAATACCGATAGATCAAAAATACATGAAACATCAGAATCATTAAGTATCAGCTCGATGTGTGCAGTGTGTTCCATTTTCTATCATTTGAAATTGATTCGCATTCCATTCTTAGTTTTACATGAATGCATATGTGAGGTTATGAATGATTTGAGCAGTCTAATAAATATGCTTGAGATATAACAACCTACTTTATAAAGACTTTAAAACTTTCCAGTATCATATACAAACATTTTAAAACTGTCAAACCCTCTTAGGATCAACTATATGTATAATGAATTGATTTATTAAATCCCAAAGTTGGTTATGAGTCACTACTATCTTGAACCCATATGCAAGTGAAAGTGAAATCAAAACTTTGGGGAATCGGACTCCCAACCTGAGCGAGATGGGAGTTTAACCCTATCCTTACTATTCTGATCTGGAATTCATTACCTCACTTTGAACAAAATAATTTAACCAGTCATGGATGAAATAATCAAGCTAGTCTATCCGTTTGAACAGTTAGTGGTCTTATTTTAGACAAGACATGCTGTCGTGCATGGGCATACTTAACCCCATAGTCCATGATTTGGCTTCATTCATTCTCTTCTCTTTTTTTATTTCTTGGACCTTTGGGATGACTACCCATCCTTGTGAGGGACATGTAGTACGATCTTTCCAATCCAATATTAATATGAAATGGGAAATATTAATTTTTATTCCTTGGACCTTTGGTATGACTACCCATCCTTACCAGGGACATGTAGTACGATCCTTCCAATCCAATATTAAAATGAAATGGGCAAAATTAATTTTACTTTTGGACCTTTGGGATGACTACCCATCCTTTGCAGAGGATATGTAGTACGATCCTTCCAATCCAATACTTATGATGAAATGGGAAAAAAAATGAAGCTTTGGGGAATCGAATTCTCAACCTAAGCAAGATGAGAATTATGCCCTATCCTTACTACTCCATGTAGGTCAAATCAGAGCTTTGGGGAATTGGATCCTCAACCTAAGTTTGATGAGGATTTAATCCTATCCTTACTACTCTAGTTTTAGAATTTAAGCTTGATGGAAGTGGTAAAAACCACTGTTTTAAGGATTATGTTGCATGATAGGATAGACACAGAATTCTCCTTTCGCCTGACCTTTCTTCCAAGTACGATTTTGATTATTTTGCTCAAGATATTTTTAATGTGCATAGAATGTGCTTGGTTTAAGATAGTTCGGGCATAAGTTCCCAACCTTAGGATTTTTTATTTTTTTTTATGTTATAGAATAACCCTAAGAGGATTTTACACCTTTTAAATGATGGTATCTGAAATGCATATGCAACTAATATGGCATGTATATGCAAAGTGGGATGTAATATGAATGCATTGCTTTTCTAAATTGCGGATGGAGTATTGCCATAATTTGTAAAACTGACAACTTCATGCATCACAAGATTCAAACGATATTATTTAAAATGTTTGTGTTACTTGTGGAGCTTTCTAAAACACAATTCCAATGTTTTATATTCTCCTGATCTTAGGCATAAGTTGACATCTCAAATTTTCTCTTTTTATTTCTTTTTTTTATTTTATATATAGACCAACCAAACATATCTAGAGGACCAACACACAAAACCTAAAACCAAACCTAAAACTTGAAAACACAAACCAAAACCGAAAACCAAAATCTATATACAATATAGTACAAAATGATGCAAAGCTTGGACTATTATTTTCCTGGATCCCAAACATGATTAGAACACTTCAACAAAAATATAATGTGATACGCATGCCAAATGTTGTAGGAATCCAACAAGATTAGACCGCACCATGCCACAACTTTTAACTTCCCTCGCTCACCCCACCAATTAGATTTGATTCCATTAGTACTCTCATAGGTGAGCGTCAAATTACTAAAATGATTAGACAATAAATAATATTCAATTTTATCTTGTCTATTCTTGAAAGTATCCATTTCATAAATCGATTCATGATTTAAAATTAGGCCTTCCTTTTCAAATATGAGATGCTGCAAACAAGAGCCTATTTCTAAAAGTCTTGAATTCAAATCATTTTCCTGGGTTTTAAAGCACTCAAAATCATTCAAAACTTGATGAGCATCAACAAAATTTGACATTTCCTCATTGATGATATCAGCATCCAAGGGGACATCATATAACCTATTACTTAAAAATTTTGCAGCTACTACCAAAGGTAACAATTTCACCTTGTCATCCATACTCAACACATCGTGGTTAGAATTTACCACCACTTGATGAGTGTTAGTGGCCTTTTATTTTTTCTCATTGTCTTCTTCATCATCCAAAACCTGTTCAAAAACACCAAAGTTAGGCACCCAATCAAACATGCGTCCATATTTTTCAAAACAAGAGCCTAGTTTTTCAAGATATGTGTCGCGTGACACCTTTCCATGATCAATGGCTTGAGTTGCCTCAAAATCCATATTTTCATTAGGATCATCAATAGTATCAAACCCACACCACTTAGGTTTTGTAATTTCATCATTTTGAGATGGCCTAAACATTGTAGAAGCAATAGGTGGATCAAGATTTTCGATTTCTTGCCCCTCAAGGGGAACAAAAACAATTGATTCTCCTTCTTCATCCCTGGTAGTAGAATCATTATCCTTCTCCAACCTTTGATGCGATTCCAACCCATCTTCCAAAACATTCTCAGATTGCACAGGACTTGTAATATCCTCATATGAAAAGGCAATTGTATTATCCTGTATATCAATAGGCACACAAAATTCATCAGAAGGTTTGGAGTGAGCATTCTCTTCCCAAGAATCATAATGATCATCTTTCAAAATCAAATTGTGATGCTCAACTATTTCTTCATCATATTTTAATTCATCAACATGTTTCTCATCAAATTTATCTTCACCTTCCTTAGATGGTTCAATTACTTCCAAAATTGGGTTATTGCTTGTATTCAAATTGATAAGGCTATCATAATCCACATGTGTAACCCATGATTCACGTTTAACATAATTTGGAAGGTGTGAACTTTTTGGGCCATTACTTTCAATAATGTCATCCAATGTGTCATCCGAAACAGATTCATCCTCATAGAATTCATCTTTTGGTGAGTCAAGGGTTTCCAATTTGTCACATGTTTCAATACTAGTTGGATCTAGTACTCCTCCCTTGCCTAAAATCATATTCTTATGAAAATCATTGAAATTTATTTTAGAAACATCTTTTGAATCAATATGAGTATTTTGAAGTTGATTCATACTTAAGAAAGATGGTTGATCTTGCATAGTAGGTTGAGGATTTTGAAATTGATTGAAGCTTGGAAACGATTGTTGATTCTGAAATTGATTCACACTTGAACTTGGTTGAGGTGGATAAATCATTGGGTGGGTAAGGGAGGTATTAAATGATTGAAGATTATATGATCCAAAACCCACACCATAATTTTGACAACTCAATTGTTGCTCAATTGCCATTGCTTGAGTATAGGCTTGTGACAAAGATGTGACTTGAGGCATCCCTCGCAAATATGTAGAAATGGGTGGGTCAAGAGCATTGACGTATATTTGGAGAGCCATTTCTTCTCGAAGAGCATAAAATGTCACTAATTGAGCGTATAATCCAAAGAATATTTCAGAAAATGACTTCACATTTTCACTCGGTTCTTTTCTAATATAGACCAACTGATTGTACATGAGGATTGGGTCAACTCACTTTTTGTTGAATTGATTAAGAAATGCTGCCTCTAGTTGAGCCCAAGAAGTGATAGACCCTAATGGTAGACTTGTAAACCAATCATATGCCACTTTGTCCAAGGTGTAAAGGAACATTTTACAAGCAACATCATCATACCAACTTGTTAAGTGATTCGCACAGAATTTGAATGCTTGAATATGTTCTTCTGTAGTATTTGTCCCATTAGACAAAAATCGAGGAAGACATCTCTCAAAACCAACGGGAAAATAATGTTGAACTCTTGGTATGTTCAATGGGCTACCTGTCATCCACGGTGTAAACATAGCCATTAGTGAATCTTAAAGAATATAACTTTAATACCCAAAAATTCTTTTTTATTTATTTATTTACTTTTTTTTTTTTTTTTTAAATCAAATCAAATCACATTATTCCTATATGAACAATCAAAGCATTAGGAAAGTGCATAGCAATTCATGTCCTCTTTTAACAGTACAAAGTTGTATTGTTAGAAGGGAGCTAAAAATAATAACCAATAGGGCATGAAACATTCAAAATTGAAATCCCTGTAGCACTTAAATCACACTGAAATAAACCAATTCAGGCCCTCCTTCTAGCGCCAATCTGTTGAGTGCTAGAGGAGGCCGAAGCTGCTAATCAAATGGGCCTAAAATATTTAGCAATACAAAACTCTTAAACAATTATAAACATGTAGCATTTAAAATCATGATGAAATAAACCGTTTCATGCCCTCCTTCTAGCGCCAATTTGTTGAGTGCTAGAGGACTAAAGATAACAATCAATAGGGCATGAAATATACAAAAATTTGAATTTAAATCACACTAAAATAAACCCATTCAGGCCCTCCTTCTAGCGCCAATCTGTTGAGTGGTATTTTCACCCGATTGTGAAAACACACTCTTCGATAGGATTTGAGTTCCAAATCCCCTCTTGCAAAGAAATTAAACAGGTAACTTCTCCAAGGTCTCCACTATGTTAGGATTTGTGTATGTATATTAATAATATCAAATAAAGATATTCAATTTAAATGCTTGGAACACCTTAGTGGTTGCAAGTAACTGAAAACAAGGGGCAATGTTGGTTTATTTTATTGTGAAACTTTAATAATTGTTTATTGAACCTAAATAAAGCAAATGTGATCTGGCCCTTATATGACCACGACATAACTTCAAAATGAAAATTGATGAAATGCCATAAAACATAAATCCTTCAATGAAATTGGAATTTTCATGAAGGGAATGTCATCATCGGCTCATGAATGAAAAACAAACTGAAAAATGAAATTCTGGCCCTGAAATGGGAATTTTCTATTTTTGGATTTTTAAGGTCTGCAACAAAACAACTTTAATGAATTTTAAAGAAATACTAAACAACTCCGAAAATAAAATTTTAAAATGCGTATTTGAAATCTACAGTATGACATACGCAATGGTGGAACTATTTTTAGATTTTGAAAATTTTTAATTTTTATTTTGATGACTGTAGAAAAAGTAAAATGCAAAAAAAAATGAAAATAAAGTGCAAAGAATGAAAATGAAATGCATTCAGGGTGATGCAATCCTATTATGACAAAACCGAAGATATGAGGTTTTCTGCCTGCAACCTAACCTATTGAACCTGCAGAACATGCACAATCCAGATAAGTTAAGTGCTGGTTTTTGGGGTTTTAACTGTGATTTTTAGATTTAGACATTCGCATGAAAGCAACCAAGAGAACTTGCATTAAACTTCACCTATAAGCCTAAAATCTAAAAAGGGAAAAATAAACATTTAATATTGCATGCAGAAAATAACTCCTTCTTTCTTGTCCATAAGATGCAACTCTCTGAATTTTTTGTATTAAGAATTTATCAATTTACAATGACAAAAATCTCTAGTTTTCTCAAAACCAGAAAAGGGGAAGAAAAACACTCCAAAGCAGGCCCTGAATGGCTTATCACCCTCAGCTCTACAACTCTGCCCATAGTGGTTTTCGATCCTCATACCTGTCCTGTGCTTCTACTTTTAAACTTTCTAGTGCGGTTCTCTGTTTTGCTCTGTGACCCTTCGTTTCATTTCCCAGATCTTTTCGTTTCGTCTTCCTTGACTCTTCATTATTTCTAGCTTTTGTTCAAGCGTCGAAATGTTTGATATTCTTTGCTAACTGTAACCGTTCTGTAACCCTTACACCTTTATGCCACGTGTTCAGTGCTTCCCCGCATGTTCCATAATGGCCCATCATTAATCGCAACAAAAAAAATAGCATGTCGTGATATTGCGACGTTTTTATACCTGCAACTTTATTAATCTTCTTGTACCGCAAAAATGAGACATGTTGCGATATCACGACGTTTTTCTGTCAACAGCCTTGTCCACCTTCATGCACCGTGAAAATGAGACATGTCATGATATCATGACATTTTTCTATCAACGTGCTGCGCAAATGCAACCTGTCACGAAATCGCGACATTTTTCTGTTTTGAGTTGTGCAGATGCAACTTGTCGTGAAATCACGATGTTTTTATGTTTCGGGCTGTGCAGATGCAACTTGTCGTGAAATCGTGACATTTTTTTGTTTTGGGTTGTCTCGCTGTACTTGGCCGCAAAAACGCGACATGTCGCAAAATCATGACATATTTTTATTTTTCTCTGTCTTGCTGCATTTAGTCGTGAAACTGCAACATGTCGCGATATCGCGACGTTTTTCCTCTATGTTCATTTTGGTTGCTCTCGATCGCGAAAATGTGACATGTCATGATATCGCGACAGATTCTTTCATTTACTCCTTCCTTGCTTTGCAGCCGTGAAAACCTGACATGTCGCGATGTCGCGACATTGTTTTTCTCCTTGCGCTTCATTTCGTCTTCGGGTCGCGAAAACACGACATGTCACGATATCGCGACAACTTTGCATTGACTTTTTCTTGCTACCTTTGACCGTGATTTCATGACATGTCACGATATCGTGACATTTTTCCACTTTGTCTTCTCTCTCCTCCTTGACCCGCGATTTCATGACATGTCGCGATATCGCGACATTTTTTTCACTTTGTATTCTCTCTCCTCTATGAACCGCGATTTCATGACATGTCATGATATCATGACGTTTTCCACTTTATGATGCATCCTGTTGCTCTTAGCCATGAAAACATGACATGTCACGAAATCGTGACACTTTTTCGTTCCATTGTACTTCGCTTGTCTGAGCCGCGAAAACGTGACATGTCGCGATATCGCGATACCTTTTCATTCCGACGTACTTTGCTGTTCTAAGCCATGATGGAGCAACTTGTCACGATATCATGATGTTTTCATTTTTTGAGCCGCGATGGAGCAACATGTCGTGAAATCACGACAATTTCATTTTTTGAGCCGCGATGGAGCAACATGTCACGATATCGCAACATTTTCATTTTCTTGCTTTTCTTTGCTCTTTTAACATCTGGGCCATTGCAATCTTCTTGGAAAGCATGCAAAAAAAGAGGGGGTCCCCAATTTTAGGGTGTGTTGTGGAGCAGCCACAACACATATAACATGCATCATGACAGCCTATCACCGTGTGAAGATGTCCTTCCGATACCATCGAGATACAGAGACTTTGCCATGCTGGGTGTCAGCCAATGCTATAGCTATATAAGCTCCAAATACCCTCTTGAATACAACATATCTAGCATCGGTGGGAGAAGATATGATAGTTGCACCATCAAAAGGGATCTTGAAGATACTATACACATCCTCTAGAGTGATGGTCATATCACCCATCGGGATATGAAAAGTGTTTGTATGGAAATCCCACCTATGATCTAGGGCAGTAATATAGGCCTGGTATGACATAATCATTGGTAGCCTCATGACATACATGAGCCCTCAAGCATCAAACTAGGTCCAGTTCGCGTCATCCATCAAAGGAAGAAGCCGCACGAGCAAACTGGGGTCCCAAGCTTGCATAGACAAGAGCTAAAAGTGCAAAATAAATGCCTAATTAAATGCAATTAAACTAAAAATAATAATAAAATATAAAAATGGTGTAAACATAATTCAAAATCAAGTAGAATACAAAAATTCTAAGCAAATGCACCAAAACATGCAAAAAAATCACAATTTACACTTATAAAATTCAAAAAAATCAATTAAATCACTCAAAAATAATTTTGTTTTTTGATAAATCCCCTAAAGTTTCATGGCCGCTCATGCTTGCAATGGTCGTGAAGTATCCACTAAAGCCGACAGTAGCCAACTACCAACGATAAAAAAAATTGACCATTAGAATTCAAGATGGTTGCTTTCGGCAGTAGTGATCCCTCTTTGCAAACGGGGGCCGCTCTAGGCGACAACAACCATGAGGTGGCATGCCAACGAAATTCACCCTCACCCCAAAAATCTAAAATTTTTGACAAAAGCAAAAATATAATAAAAACCCACCTAAATTAGCCCAATTCTAAACCTATCTACCAGTTCGGTTCATTACCAATGAGTTTAATGAGGTTCATTTACTGATTAATTAGTGTGGTTCATTTACCTATTAATTAGTGTGGTTCATTTTAATGATTAAATAGAAATTTAGGGTTTAGAGAGATACCCATGAAGATTTGAATCTTTCACTCATCGATGCCTCACCTTACTCCACCATGGTGTCTGTAATTCATTAGCATCTTGGGTCAAAATCACTCTCTATCACCTCAGAGCTCAAATCACAAAAGATAGCTGGAAAATAACGAAAGTCAAAACTCTAAAAATTTCTTTTATATTTTCCACTTTTACCACAACAACTATTGGTATCAACGGCCCACACTTTTTGGCCACTGATGCTGATAGCAACCACAAAATTACAATTGGAGGCCACTTCTGTTGACATCGACTACAAAACAAAGATAAAAAGACTCAATTTCTCACCATGAGAAATATCATATGGGCACATCCAAAGACCATATGACTTATATTGGACATTTCCAAGAGCCAACAGTGGTCCTAACCACTCACAAGAGGTAGTTCTAGCCGATTCAAGCTTAGTCGATGTTGACCAGAGTGGCTACCAACATAAGTCACTAAAGCTGAGAGCAGCCATGACTAGTCACTACTCTGGATAACAGCTAGCACTGAAATGTAAATTGGTCATGAATGTGGACCCAAATCATGCATTCTAACTATAATTACATCGAATTCAAGTATTTTTTGGTATGGATCCCCTAGAGGTCCTCCTGATTGCCACTTCCATGCAAATATAGAACTGAGCCTTGCCCTCCAACAACCAGTTACATGCATATCTAGATCTTGGCTTCTCTAAGAAGTCAAGATATAGATCTGGATCTGGATCTGGGAAGTCTACATATGCATCCTTCCAAGAATAATAAACCATCTGGAACATCCAAATTTTTATGCAACAAAGCCCTAGTGAATTGGAGAGCAATTTCACATCTCCTTGAGGAGTAACAAAGTGTTTTCTGATTGAGCAACGACAATGCACCATTCAAGCATTCAATTCCACATGAGAATCACTGCCAATTCATATTTGGATATGAAGGCAAACCTTGAACATCAATTTAGATGAAGGATTGAGTGTCACATCCCCTGGTTTGTGAGGTATAAAGTTTTGGTTCGTGGTCGCTATCTTCGATAGTAGCCTACAAGCATAGCCTAGGGCTTGAGATACTATTTTTTGAGTTTTAGCATAGTTTTATTATTGCTTCATATTATATTAGTGATGAGCACCAGAAATACTCTTTTTATATACACTTTTAAGGGGAATAATTACTGGTTTAATTACCATATGAGATGTATTTTATATAACCTATGTATATAATTTATAGAAAATCCAGTATTATGCTTAATTGGTGTTTTTAGTGGGAAATGTGTATAAATGCAGGTTTTATTACTAATGTGGTGTTTTCCAGTCAACATCCACTTGGACTTGGCATACTTCTACTTTTGAAGACTAAGGCATGAGAGCAGGTGACTTCCTCTTCAAGGAAGGTGCCCAGTAGAAGTAGGCACCTTCCGTATGGAGAAGGCACCCAGTAGAAGTAGGTGCCTTCCTTATGGAGAAGGTGCCTAGTAGAAGGAGGTGCCTTCCTTATGGATAAGAAGCCCAACAGAAGTATGTGCCTTCCTTATGGAGAAGGTACCCAATAGAAGTAGGTGTCTTCCTTATGGAGAAGGTACCCAACAGAAATAGGCACATTCCGAATGCATAAGGTGCCCAACAAGAGTAGGCGCATTCCTCTTCAAGGAAGGCACCCAATTGAGGAAGGCACCTTCCTCATGAAGAAGGTGCCTCCATGCCTCCATACTTTGCAAGATTGACCAAGGGCAAGTGGGACCATGTTGACCATTGACTCCACGTCATATGCACCAAGTTGGGATAGCCACCAAAACACGTGAAGACAAAGGAGATATTTTATTCTATGCATTATATTAAAATAAATAAGACACTTCTATTATTAATCAATCAATAGGATAACTTTGTAAGGTGAAAATTTCTCCTCACGCTCATGAATCAATAGAAGCAATGATTTATTGATAAAATCATATGCATAACAGACAACATGAAGAATCAGATCCATTAGCGAATAACGAGGAAAACCATCTGAATGGATCAATTATCTTCGAACATATTCTATTCTGATAAAAATAGAATACGCCTGATTTATCCTACGGGTAAAATTAGTGCATGATTGTTATTATTAGTACATGCTTGTTAGGATTAATTGGCTATCCTATTTTTCGCATATCTGCTATAACTGCAAGTTTGAAACAAACTTACCTAAAAATGTAACAGAGGAAGGTTGTGCATTGTATAAATGCACATATCTTCCTTGAGAGAGGGACGACGATTAATTTTAATAGAAGAACTATTTTATTTTACTTCTTATCAAATTTATCAAGAGTGCAATTCCTCTTACCTAAGCAAGCTCTATGCAGCTAGCTGGGTGGACTATCTATGGGAGCTTGGGCCCACTCCTTGCAGTAGTCCTCCCCTATTTATTTCTATTATTTATTTTATATAGATTAGTTTATTACTTTAGTTATTTCTTTATTTAATTTAGGTGTGTGTTTCTTTTCCACACATTTAATTTCCTGTACATTTCTTTCCAACATTTCATTTTCAGTATTTAATTAATTAATTAATTTATTCTGCACTTAGTTTGGATGAAATAAAAATGTTTAAACATCCCCCACCAAACTAAATAAGGTACAATCAGATTTATTCCCCAACACTGCAGGCATATATTGTGCGTGACACTCATAAGTTTATGAACTTGCTGGATTGATAATTTATTTAAGAGAAATGAATGTTTTTTGGGATATGAATTTATGCTCACCATTTTGGCATCATTATCGAGGAGTGTCTAAACTATAGTGTTCTAATTTACAGGTCAGATAAAAAGCCTATTTAAAATTACCTATAGATATTTTACCTGAGAAGTGTGAGTCCACCAAGTGCCCTTTTTACAAGGCAAAAAAATAATTGCCAGCATAGTCAGAGCCAAATCCCATAGGCAACTGTTTGCATTTTCTAGCTTCTCAGGTAAATGTGGGAATGAAACCGATGTGCCAAATTAAGTGTAGAAGTAGGAATAAAACGTGTTGTTGAAAAATTTAGAAAAATCTGGCAATGAAGGATTTCTATTATGTTTTCAATGGTTTCAAGAAAGCAAAGAAATAGCACAACCTAGGTCTGATTGAAAATTTTTAAGGATGTATTTTTATACATAAACCATTGAAAAAATTGTGCCTCTAGAAGCTTGGTTTTAAATTATTATTTTTTTACAGGCTTGAAATTTTTGCAATGTATTGGTAAATGTTTTTTAATGATGAAATTAATAGTAGGAAAAATGATAGAGCAAAATTTAAAGAACATCTTGTTTTGGAGTATGCTCTTCACTTGCGCTTAAGGCGACCTGGTGAATCAAAAACTAGCATGTGTTTTTAAAATATTGTTATGCCATGATGTTTGATGAGTCTCTTTGATAACAACCACCAAGAGGAATGAGTGAGCTGAGGTTTAGTGGGTGCAACGGGAGTGAGGGTTTGAATTTTCTGGGCAAGAATCTCAGCCAAAGAGGCAGAGGTAGAGTAGGTACAAAAGGGGTAGGTGGGAACCTCAAGCATGGATCAAGCGAGGATCTAGAGGAAGGTGATCAGGCTATGGAATATTTGGAGGCAAGCATCACGCGAGGGCCCGACCCTCCTCAAAAAGACCTCGACAAAAAAGATATGAAGGACAATGCGGGGCCCAAGAAGTGGTTGTCTTTTGTTGAGACTCTTAGAGGAAAAAGAAAGGAGGTTCTCTCTCTTCCACCCCTAGTTCTAGTAAATAATAAAATTTTGGCCCCAACAAGTTCCATGAGCCCTTTTCTTTCAATGGAATAATTCTCCCTAGTAGGAAAGTTTTTGGGAGGTAGGCCAAACATGGAGACTATCAGGGCTTGGGCGACGGGTAAATGGTGATCGGTAGGCATCTTGGAGTTGGTAGCTCTAACTCGAGGGTTCTTCATTATCCATTTTAACAATATAGGGGATGATAACCACATTTTAATAGGAGGTCCTTGGTTTTTGGGCAAAAGGAGCATTTTTCTCAGACGATGGGGTGAATATTTCAACCCTAAAAAGTAAAATATTAACATTATCCCTATTTGGGTTTGTCTCCCGAGTCTACCTGCCCAGTTATTCAATAAATATTAGCTACAAGGCATAGCCAGAACTATAGGGTACCTGATCTCCATTGACCATGTGACCTTGGCCAGGACAAGGATGACTCATGCATGAATCTGTGTAAATGCTAATTTAAATAAGAAATTGCCAAGGTTTGTGGAGCTAGAGTATAGAGAATACTATCAAAAATAGTCGATAGAATACGAGAACAAACTAACATTATGTGCAGAATGTAAAAATCAAGGACATCTATGCAATATGTGCCCTAACCTAGCAATGAATAGAGAAAATTAGAAGCAAGGAATGCTAGACAGAGGAAATTTGAGGAGTTTCCCTGGCAGAGGTGACTTCAATCAGGCAAACTATGTCTACCAAAAAAAGAAAAGAGAGGGTGCAGGGTACCAAAAATATAAAGGAAAACAATAGGTTGTTGGAAACCAAAATACTCAGGTAAGTTCCAATCCTCTAGTTTCAAATAAATTTTCAATTCTATCCAATATAGGAGTAGGAGGATTATCGAAGTCATGGAAGCCTAGAACCTTTAGGCTAACCTTTCTGACTCTCTATAATCCCCATCCAAGTCAGGATCCTCAAACCCTAATGCTAAAATTACTATAAGCCACGTGGGTATCACAAAGCCAAACCCTAATGCCCGATCTTTAGAATCCCCATCCAAGTCGGATCCTTAAATCCCAATGCTAAAAATACTTCAAGCCCAGTGGGCATCCCAAAGCCAAACCCTAATGCTAAAGAACTTAGGAATAAAGTTGAGGCTTTTGAAAATAAAAAATCTCATCTCCCTAACATCATCACTAGGAGCCAGGTGAATCCTACTGAGGGGTCGTCTCGCAGACCCGGGGAATACAGGAAAAAAGGAGAAGATTTGGATGTAGGGGTGGAAATATGTAAAACTCGTTAGACAGAGAAATATGGTAGTCCGGTTCTACAACAAATTGCTTCCCCCTAGTTTAGTCCTAAACAAACCAGGAGCACTGTGAAGTCTCCTATATATTTTGGTAGTGAAAAAATAAGAGAGAGAATATCAAATGCTGAGCATCAAAAAATTAAAATTGATAATGCCATTACCAATGGAAAATAGAGAATCTTGTTTCAATAGGTTATTCTGGGTTCTGAAGACAACAAATTAGGAAAACCCCCTCAAGGGAGGGGGAGAGGAAGAAATCCCAAACAATCTAAATGAAGTTCCTCTCATGGAATGAATGGCCTGCCCAAACATAGGGAAATCAGTGCAATAAGAAATCAAGTGAATCCAACTATTATCATGTTGCAAGAAACAAAAATTGATGAGATTCAGTCAAAAAATAGCAAAAAAAATCTAGAATCAAGGGGATATGGTTTGCTTATTAGCCAGAGGAGCGTCTGGAGGCCTTATGACTTTGTGGGATCCCCAGATAGTAGAAGGCACCATTATTCAGAAAGATGATAGGGTTCTTAGTGTTTTATTTAAGGAAATAAAAAAAACCATGTCATGGATCCTTTCAAATATTTATACCCTGAATTCAATTCAAGGGAGAGCTCTATTGTGGGAGTACTTAGGCAATCTAAGTGAAATCTTCCATAATGTCCCCTAGATTTTGGCTGGGGATTTTAACACTCCTCTTTACCCTTCAGACAAAATGAGTGGAAATGGACCACCTATCAAGAGCATGGATGAGTTCAATGACTTTGTGAACTCCAACATGTTGATGGATGTAAAAATTAGAGGAGTGAATTATACCTGGAGCAATTGGCGGATAGGATGTCATCTCATTCAAGAAAGGCTTGACAGGTTTTTTCTATCAAAGGAAGCTACAAATATGTTAGGTGATTCTACCCTGCAAGCCCTTCATAAAATTGCCTCTGATCATAATCCAATTTTTTTGGAGATCCCTAAACTCTCTATCCTTCAAGAAATATTTTAGATTTCAATCTATGTGGATCAAACATTCCAGTTTCAGAGATAACTTAATTCAATGGTGGCAGCAGTCTGTCAGGGGTAGTACAACTTTTAAACTTGCTGGCAAATTAAAGTTTGTTAAGGAAAAGATTTGAACTTGGAACAAAGAGGTCTTTTGGAACCTCTTTGAAAATAAAAAGTAGGTTGTTGAAAGTTTGAAGATAATTGATCAGAGGATTCAACATGGTGATGCTGATGAAACTACTAGGCAGGAGGAACAAACAAAACTAGTAGAGTTTCATAACATTTTGGCCTGTGAGGAAATCTATTGGAGGAAAAAATAAAGGGCTCTTTGGTTGAAATATGGAGATTCAAATTCTAAGTTTTTTCACATCACCACGCTTAGAAACATGAGCAATAACAAGATATTTTTTTTAAAAAAGCAGATGGTTCTATTACTCAGGACTTAACAGAAATCAGAAAGGAGGCAGTAACTTATTTCAATTCTATCATTGGTCAGGAATCGCAGTGCAATGAGGAGGCCAAATATATTATCTTGCAATCCATTCCTAGCATAATAAATAAGGATATGAACCTTAAGCTTCTAGATCTCTTTTATGATGAGGAAATTAAGGAAGCCTTATTTAGCATGGAGCCAGACAAAGCCTCGGGACTTGACGACTTTCCCTCTCATTTCTATCAATATTTTGCGGACATCATAAGTGAGGATGTAATTTCTGCTGTAAGAGAATTCCAAGCAAGAGATCATATCCCAAAAGGTCTCAAATCTAATTTTATTTCTCTAATTCCTAAGAAGCAAACCCTTGAATCTATGGTTGACTTCAGGCCAATCAGTCTATGCAATGTTTCTTACAAGATCCTAACTAAAGCCATTACAAATAGAATGAGATATGTTCTACCCCGCATCATAGATCCATGCCAGGGAAGCTCTATCTAGGGTAGGTAAATCTTGGATGGAGTTATCATAGTTTATAAAGCTCTGCACTCTACTCATAATACTAACAGGTCTATTTTTTCCCTCAAGCTTGATATGAACAAAGCATTTAACAGGCTAAATTGGGACTTTCTGATTGTTGTCCTCCTTAAGTTTGGTTTTCATGACCAATGGGTTAATTTGATCAAAGAATAAATTTCTAAAGCATGGTTCTCAATTCTGGTTAATGGAACAACTGCTGGTTACTTTCAAAGTCGTAGAGGAATTTGGCAATGGGACCCTATCAGCCCCATGTTATTCATCATTGTGGCAGAAGCTTTAGGCAGAACCATAAAAAATGCTTGTAGTTCAAGGCTAATTTTGGGAATCAAGGCAACATCTCTCACTAGGGTTGTTTCTCACCAATAATTCGTTGATGATACCCTTCTATTGACTAAGGCGTCGGTGGTTGAGGCCAAAAGAATTAAATACATCCTACAACTCTACGAGGATGCTGCTGGTAAGAAAGTTAATTTTAGTAAAAGCAATTTATATTTCTTGAACACCCCCATTCATAGGCAAGGAAGGATTATAGAAATTTTAGGGTGTGATATAGCAAACCTCCCCACTTCGTATCTTGGTCTCCCTATTTTCATTGGTTCTTTGAGAGAGTCAATGTGGGACAGGGTTATTGAAAGAATTCAAAAAAAACTTGCTAGATGGAAATGTCATCTTCTATCTCAAGCAAGAAAGCTGACCCTCATTAAGGCTTATATTCAGAGCATTCTAGTCTATTTCCTCCCCGTTTTCAAAGCCCCTGTGAAGGTTTTCCAAAAAATTGAGAAACTCCAAAAAGAATTTTTATGGACTGGATCAGAGGAGAAAAAAGGATACACCTTGTAGAATGGACCAAAGTGTGAAGACCCTGGGAAAATGAGGGCTTAAGTCTAAGGATAATTGCTCATATGAATTTAGCTTTACTAGCTAAGCAGGCATGGCACATCATTTTTGGTGAAGAAAATGAATGGACATCTATCATCAAACGAAAGTATCTTAAAAATATGGAATTTCTAAGTGACTCAGTTCCAATTAGAGGTTCTGCTTTTTGGAAAGCAATTCTCAATTGTAAGGAAATCATCAAAAAAGGTTTAAGATGGGTTTTAGGCAATGGTGAGAGGATAAATTACTGGAATGACAGGTGGGCTAAGGACGAACCACTGATACAATATCCTAACTTAGCCCGAATCAAAGATATCATGGAAGAACTCATTGGCATAAAATTCTTCGATTATATGGTTGAGGACAGAGGTAGAATGAAGTGGAAACAAATAAGGATTCAAGGATTTCAAGTGGAATCAAATGATATTTGTAACATTCTCGAAAAATAGTTTATCCCCATGAGACCCAAGGAAGATCAAGTGACCTGGGCTCCTACGGAAAATGGACAGTTCATTGTTAAAACAACTTACAAGCTTCTGCTTGATGACGAGGATTTTGTCCTCCAAAAGGACTTAGTTTGGATAAAAAATTTAATTCCAAAAATTGCAGTCTTTTCATGGCTGGTTATCCAAGGAAGAATTCTAACCATTGATAATATGATGCATAAAGGTATTTGTATCACTAATCGTTGTTATCTGTGTAGGGCTACTTGGGAGACCATTTATCACATTTTCCTTGAGTGCCCTTTTTCATTAACTATCCTACGTGGGATTTTTTAGGCCTTCAATATTTCCTAGGTTAAACCAGCCATCGTACTTGATTTGTTCGTCTAGTGGCCTTGCCCCTTTTCAAGCCAAAGACTTAGATACATGTGGAAAATTTGTCTCAATCACTATATTTGGAAGGTGTCGTTAGAAAGGAACCATAGAGTCTATCAATGATCATCAAACTATCATTGCCAGGATTCTATCCTTTGCCAATGAGAATGTGAACAGGCTATGTGCCATTGAGTAATTATGATGCAGGTGTGTTTTCTCAGGGTATACCCAAAATGTTGTATGGGAAGTTTCTTTTTGATAACAATATATGTGCCTTATCAGATGTAATGGCTTTAGCAGCATTTAGATTTTACATATATAGGATCCTTAGTAAGGACATGTTCATCAACAGTCCTGGGCTGATTTTTGTAAAAGGTTTTGGGTCAACCTGTAAACCCCTGTATTAATGCTATAGTATCTTATCTACAAAAAAAAAAATATTGCTATGCCATGTTTTTTCCAAGTTGCCAACCCATAGATAGTCATTTTCCAGCCTGCACATTTTACCATTATGTTAAAAAAATTTGGTTTTGAGGTCAAAGGGGGAAATTGCTCTTCTCATGCTACAACACATCAAACTAGATGATAATGAAATTGATGATTTTTTAGAAGACTAGTTCAGATGTAGGCATGGGGGAGACCCCACCTTCATTATTGCCACCAACAACATAATGAACACTATTTACAGTGTTCATGAAAAAGAGAAAAAAATATCTTCTGTTGAAAAAGGCTCCAAGTTAAAATGCAGATAAAAAAATAGAAGCTTTATTTTTGTTACTTGTTGGAAGAAAGTATCCTCTTTCCCTAGGACCAGGTTGGTCCAAAAAGGAAATGAGAAATATCCAACTGGTCTCTGGTCTCTAAATAAAGCAAGGGAGGAGCCTGGAAGTAATCAGAAGATAAAAAAACTATATATATAATGAAAAAAAAAATGAAAAAAATAAAAAATTAAAAAAATTTAGTTAGAATTTTATTTTTTTTGCCTTTAGATTTTTCTTTTATGTTTTGTAGGAAAACATGAAGTGCGATGTAGACAAATAAGGAGGTGTCTGTGAAGATTTTGTGAATTTTGAGATTTATACATGGAGTTCGTAATAACACTATACAAACTATCTTGTATACCTGATCGTGTAGCATCCAATCTATCAGGTGAAAGCTAGCAGAGTTTTACCTTGGCAATATTAGAACCTGAAGGCAGGTTAAGTAACCCTGATCAAGTGAAAGACTTCTAGCCCAAGATGCTTATGGAACTTTGGAAAAGTTTTTCAGCAAGGTGTCTGACTGTTACAACTTGAGTAAATGATAAGCAGAGTCAGAGATGCTACACCAAGTACAAAGTAGAGTATCGAGACAATGCTTGAGTAACAGTCAACGAGCTCTATTAACAATCGCCTCACGTTTGTGAGAGTGGATCAGACATCGGCATGGGGGAGACCCCATACCATACCAATAGCTTGGACAAATTTTTAATCATTTGTTAAAAAAAAAAGAAGAAAAAAAAGAGAGAAAAGAAAAAAGAGAAAGAAAAGAAAAAAAAGGAAAAAAAGGAGGATACGTGAAAAAAAAAATGAAGTGAAAGACGCCTTGATCATCAAGAAGGCACCTTCCGCATGAAGAAGGCACCATACAATGGAGGTGCCTTCTGCATGAAGAAGGTGCCATACATTGGAGGCACCTTTCGCATCAAGAAGGTGCCATACATTGGAGGTGCCTTCCACATGAAGAAGACACCATACATTGGAGGCGCCTTCCACATCAAGAAGGTGCCATACATTAGAGGTGCCTTTCACATCAAGAAGGTTTCATACATTGAAGGTGCCTTCCACAACAAGCAAGCACCTTGACATCTAGGGTGCCTTGATCCATTTCTCGTACCTGGGTGGTTCGATGGCACAAGGGACAAAAAAAAAAGGAATAAGTGATGAGGCGTCTTGATGGCATACAGTAGAGGTGCCTTGATAAAAAAAGAAAAAAAAAGAAAACAAATATATTATGTTAATCCTCCCAGTGAAAAAAAAAATGTGCAAAACATGTCCTACTTAACATAAAAATTATTTTCTTATTGCTTTGCAGGAAATCATGAACCGAATGCAATATGCAAGCATCTTGAGAGCTAGGGCCTAACAGACACATAGTCATGACTCCTATTTTCTTGCTTTCGTGTGTGCAAGGAATCATGCCCTCTGAATGCAATCTGAAGGTATCCTAAGAGCTAGGGCCTCAGGCACATGCATGATTCTTGTTTTCCAATTTTTGTGTGTATAGTTTCACAGGACATGGCCGTGAACACAATCTGTAGACAAATACAGATTAAAATAGGCCTAACATATGTGACATCTCTTACCCTGTAATTAGGAGTGCGGCAAAGCAAAAAAGGCACTTACTTCCCACCAAGAAGAGAGTGCCTACAATCAGTCCAGTATAGTTGTGCCTTTTTCCACCTGGAGGAAGGCACCAATAAACGATGCTATTCTCCCTTGATAGGGGTTCTTGTTGTTTAGTATGGGACCTGATGTTCAGAAGGCTGCAAACTTGTTGCACAAAGGGACCTGTTGCTGGTAACGAGGAGTCATCAATTTAAGGGGGGAGAATAAAAAAAATGTAAATTATGGTTGCGATGCTGGATTTGTTAAATCCACACCTACATAAGAAAGAAAAACAATGATAATTAGTGGTGTGGGAAAGACGACAGCCAAAAAGAAAAAAAAATAAAAATAAAATATATATATATAAATAAAATATCCAGGAGCACCAACGTATAGGCAACATGGAAATGTTTCACACAATCAGCATCATACACATCGAAATCTATGAAATTCACCCAGGTATATACTATTATTTTTTGTTAATTATGTGTATAGTTATTTAAAAAATCATTTCAATGTTAATATCAGTAGATGCCTCTGTAAAATATTTTTGTCGAAATCTCCCAGCCACATGATGTCTCGAATCAGAGAAAAAAATTATTATTTACCTCAAGAGCAATTAAAAAAAAAGAGAGATTAAGCTATGGCATTCACGTGAATAGATTTGGCACTATTCTATTTACTGCATCATGAGAAATTTGTAATGTGGAGCACCAAAGAAAATATTTTAAACGGTTGATTTCAAAAACTTGGACTCCAACGAGTTTGCAATCTGCTGGTAACATGTACCCAAATCAGTGCAATATAACACTCAATGAAAAAAAATAGCAGTGCTAAATGAAAAAAGAAAAATGCAGTGTTGAATTAAAAAAAACAATGCTAAGTAAAAAACACAACAGTACTAAAGGAAAAAAAATATCAGAACTCAACGACGGAGAAATAGAGATGCTGAAGGACATTGAAAAAAAAAGCGAAAAAAAGGAGAAGAAAAAAAGAAAAGAAAAGAATATATATTATTATCCCGAGTGCTATTGTCATAAGGACATGACAATATTTTAGGCATGGTCAGCCTATGACAGGGATAAATTCAGATTTTGGTGCCACGAGGGTGTGGCACATGTTAGACATGGGGGGATGATGAGCACCAAAAATGCTCATTTTATATACACTTTTAAGGGGCATCATTACTGGTTTAATTAGCATATGAGATGTATTTTATATAACTTTGCATATAATTGATAGAAAATATAGTATTATGCTTGATTGGTGTTAGTGGGAAATGTGTATAAATGCAAGTTTTATTACTAATGTGGTGTTTTCCAGTCTACATCCACTTGGAATTGGCATAATTATACTTTTTAATACTAAGGCATGAGAGCAGGTGCCTTCCTCTTCAAGGAAGGTGCCCAGTAGAAGTAGGTGCCTTCCGTATGGAGAAGGTGCCCAACAGAAGTAGGCGCCTTCCTTATGGAGAAGATGCCCAGTAGAAGTAGGTGCCTTCCTTATGGAGAAGGCGCCCAGCATAAGTAGGTGCCTTTCTTATGGAGAAGGCACCCAGTAGAAGTAGGCACCTTACTTATGGAGAAGGTGCCCAACATAAGTAGGTGCCTTCCTTATGGAGAAGGCGCCCAACAGAAATAGGCACCTTCCAAATGCAGAAGGTGCCTAGCAGGAGTAGGTACCTTCCTCTTCAAGGAAGGCACCCAATTAAGGAAGGTGCATTCCTCATGAAGAAGGTGCCTCCATGCCTCCATACTTTGCAAGATTGACCAAGCAGGCAAGTGGGACCATGTTGACCGTTGACTCCATGTCATATGCACCAAGTTGGGATAGCCACCAAAACACATGAAGACAAAGGAGATATTTTATTCTATGCATTATATTAAAATAAATAAGACACTTCTATTATTAATCGATCAATTGGATAACTTTGTAAGGTGAGCATTTCTCCTCATGCTCATGAATCAATCGAAGCAATGATTTATTGGTAAAATGATATGCGTAACAGACAACATGAAGAATCAGATCCATTAGAAAATAAGGAGGAAAACCATTTGAATGAATCCATTATTTCAGAACATGTTCTATTCTGATAAAAACAAAATACACCTGATTTATCCTATAGGTAAAATTAGTGCGTGACTGTTATTAGTAGTGCATGCTTGTTAGGATTGATTGGCTGTCTTATTTTCTGCATATTTGCTATAACTGCAAGTCTGAAATAGACTTGCCTAAAAATGTAATAGAGGAAGGTTGTGCATTGTATAAATGCACAAATCTTCCCTGAGAGGGACGACGATTAATTTTAATAGAAAAACTATTTTATTTTACTTCTTGTCAAATTTATCAAGAGTGCAATTCCTCTTACCTGAGCAAGCTCTACGCAGCTAGCTGGGCGGACTATCTTCGAGAGCTTGGGTCCACTCCTTAAAGTAGTCCTCCCATATTTATTTTTGTTATTTATTTTTTGTAGATTAGTTTATTGCTTTAGTTCTTGCTTTATTTAATTTAGGTGTGTGTTTCTTTTCCATGCATTTAATTTCTTGTACATTTCTTTCCAACATTTCATTTTTAGTATTTAATTAATTAATTTATTTATTTTACACTTAGTTTGGATGAAATGAAAATGTTTAAACATCCCCCACAAAACTAAATAAGGTACAATTAGATTTATTCCCCAACATTGCAGGAATATACTGTGCGTGACACTCATAAGTTTACAAACTTGCCAAATTAATAATTTATGGAAGAGAAATGAATGTTTTTTCGGGACATGAATTTTTGCTCACCAATTAGCATAGATCTATCTTTTCCATTACATTTATACAGTATTTTCTTAATTATTAATGCATTTTTGCTTTTCTTTACATTTTTATGCTTTCATCATGTTTCTATGTCATTCCATGCAGATCTTCAAAAGAAGCCTCATCATGAGAGGTCGCATATGCTACTGATAATTCTCTGTTGTTTCTTGTACACAGATTACAGGTTCTTACACCAAGTCAAAGAATTTTGGGCATTAGATCCCTCTAAGAAAGTGAAGGAGAAGAAGGCATCAATAAGCCCTTGATCAAATTTGTGTCGACTCTAAGAGGCCTACGAAATACACCATCCCCGTTCAGGGGCTATCTCATTCCATTTATAATCATTGTATCAAGCAATCGATATACCTAAGATGGACCTATCTATAACCGAAGTTCTAAATGAATTAATGAAAAGATATATCATATTTTGTTAATTCTTTGTTCTCTATGCTTTCATGATTTAAGTTTGATGTTATGTTGTAAATAGAGTAGGTGTATTGCTTCCTGGTATCGTACACCACAACCTATGGCAATCCATTGTATGAAGCACATGTCAATGCTACTTCACAAATGCCAACTTCCACTACATCCACTACCACTCATTTAGTCACAATCCCTATTGCAACTTACCCTCAATCCACTTCATCCATCCTTACCACATCTACACCATCTATCTTAGATATGGCCATACAAGAAGCATGGCAACATCTCAATAAATTTCTCAAGGATTGAAACAATACTCATTCTTTTCCCCAACATCAAATACAGGTGATAGATTTTAAGACCCAACCCTCTTCTACATAACCTACCTTCTTCACTATAGATCCATCATGGATATCACAACCTTCTATGGTTTCCATTTCCACACCTCCATCAACCCACACCTATTCCATTCCCATTAGTTAGCACATTCATAGTCCTCAAACCTCATCTTCATTTCATCATCCATAATCATTTCATCAAGCTGAATGACATCAAATTAAATCCAGTCCATCAAATCATCAACATCTCATCACACCTCAGCATTTCACCACTTCATCTCCACACAATCATCAAGTGATTCAGGGCTTCCACATACCTAGGAAAGACCCTATAATTCAAGCAATGCAACAAATTGATAGCTTGATGCAGCATACTCATGGTATGATGAACTAGAAGCCAACTTTAAGACAACTTATCAATAAACCAGTTCAATTTTTGGTACCATCACTACCATATCTGATAGATTTTATAGTATCAAAATTTGACAAATTCAAGGGGACTGAGGACCCTAGAGAGCATGTGAGCTCATTCATTTACTCATGTTTTAGAATTCAAAATTAAGATGCCCTAATGCTTATATTTTTTCCTCAAACATTGGGGGGAGATACCGTAAAGTGGTATAACCATATACCTCATCATAGTATTTATCCTTTTAAACAGTTGGTAGACCGATTTCTCAAAAAATTTTCCCTCAATGTTCAAAATAAAATTTCATTGATTGACTTATATAATCTTAAGCAATTTTACCATGAGTCAGTCTATAACTTTGGAAACCATTGGAGGGTTGTTATTACAAAACTTTCATTCTCCCTACCAATGAAAGAGCTAACTCGACTATTTACCAAGAGTTACTTAAAAACCATCTCCTAATTATTGCAATTACAACTGTATAGATTATTTGAAGAAGCTCTTGCCCAGACTAGCATAATTGAAGAAATCAAAATCCAAGAAGGTGTGCTAAAGCCTAAAAAGAAAGAATAGCAGAACAAGGAACAATCCAAAGGAACTTATTCTAGCCAATCCAATCCAAATAAAACTAACTAAGAAAATCAAGTGGTCATAAGCCAGCTGGTAGGGGCTCAAAAACAACAACCAATGCAACAACAACCACAACAAATTGCATATCAAGTTGTTACCCCACCATCACAAGTTCAAAATACAACACCAACTATGGAAAATTGCTAATGTTGATTTTTTTTTTGATAAAATCACCAATACACCCCATTATCTGAGTCATATGTCTCCATTTTTTATAGGTTGTATGACACAAACCAACTTACTTACCTGAGGTCAAACCACATGATCCCACAAAACGTAGAAAAAGCTATCAGAAGCATTTATTTTACCCTTATCATCGATAAAATGGATATGATATTAATAGTTGTTACAAATTTAAATATATGGTGCAAGACCTAATTGACTTAGGGGCAATCAATATTGATAATTACTTAGCTCAACAAAATAAAAACCTTGGTATTTATCAAACATCAATTACTCATCATGAGGAAGTGAAACCAACAACAAGAGGGTCAAACACCAAGACTCCTAATCAAGTTAACCATGTTCAACAGTACCAAGATTCTATGGGTGCTATTCATGTAGTCACCCGAGGTCAATAATTCATAATTCAATAAAATGCACAACCACAACCTATTCAATCTTCCATAGCACCACCAACAAGTGTGTCTCCTCAACCTTCCAATTCATCATCTTCCATTCAATTCTCCACCAATTCTTCCCAACTAATTCATATTCCAAGCCATACATCTGCACCCACTCATCCATAAATTCCAATTATCTCTCTAATTAGTTGATTAACCACTAGCCTCAAAATAGCTTTAGCTAAACTACCTATTTATGAGCTAATTCAAAAATCTCCCCCAGATCATGAGGCATTAATGGAGATTCTAAAATCCATTGAACTCCAATATCAAGATGCTAATACCTTTAGTAAATTTTTTGGGAGCATATGATCATGTGTGAAGCCTACATTACATCCTAAAATTTTGAAATCAAACCAATATCATCAGGATTGATGGAACCTCCATGATTCCATTCTTTCATCCATCCATATTTTCTTGATATCAACCACATCATCCACCACAACATCCACCTCTTCATCCAAATTTTCTATTCTTGAGGAACTCCCCATCACTTCCACATCCACTTCCATGCCATCATCTTCATCATAATTGACTACATGTACATGTAGTCAGACCTAATCCACATCAACCACATCATCAAAATTAGCATCCTCCATAATAACTCCCTCTACATCATCACCCATTCATCAAATACATCTTCCAAATCCACCTCCATCCACATAAGATGATGTCTCACAAGTCAAACAAATAGATTGTGATATGCCATTCCCATCCATATCTCTCCTATTATTGGAGCCCCAAACCAATACTGAGCCTTCCACATCCACTTCCACATCTACCTCCACATCATCCCAAGTTATGGTCCTTCTCACCATTCCAAGCATTGGTGAATATGTGATTCAAAACATCACCATAACACCACTTAAAATCCAAACTACTAGGGATTATGGTCACCCATGTGACCCACTCTTATCTACATGAGTGATGTACAACATGGGTTCAATGCCCAATAGCATAAATTTTGTGTATGGGTGGATTGATTCATCGTCCAATCCATCTTCCCAAGATAAACCCAAGAAACTAACACCTACCAACATATAACACATGTCGAGTCTTCCATACTAATATTTTCATTGAGTTAATTGGTGTTGTTATGGCCTAGGATGACATGAATAGGGAATGCACGAGCTCATTGATGCTCCATATAGAGAAGTGCATGACCATTCAGGTTTAGGCTATCACCCTAATTCTTTCACATCTTATTTTGAATAATATTTTCAAAATCTTAATTTGAATTCAGAAGAAGAAACCCATCACCCCGATAACTTTGAAGATGAAATCTATGAAGAATATGATGTTATATTAATAACTTCTGATGAATCTTATGAGGAATCAACACCCATCATTCCATTCATTTAAAAGGATGAATATTACCTCAAAATTTTCCCCATCCATCAGTCCATATTTCATTTACTTCTTCCACAAGAGCCAGTCAAACCAACCAGTGAACCACCTCCATTTTGTTAATCCATCTCATTAGATATTTTCTTGTAATATATGTACATAAAAACATTCATTGCATTGCATGTACATGGCTTCTTGTCCTATTTCATTTTATTTGTGTTGCTCATTGTTGTTTAGGTTCCTCAAACTCTTGCATTAGTTCTAAGCAGAAAATATCCATCCATCCTTCACATTACCAACCACCATTTTTTCTCTTTACATTAACATGAATCCTATTGAATTATTCACTCCACTCTCTAATCCATGCAATTTGGCAAAGCCAATTCCACTTGACGCAAGATTTATTTATATGGACCAAATTTCCTTGCCTCCATCCTTTTACAAATTCATCCTTTTTGAGGAATTTTTAAGGGCTTAAACTAACTACATTCCTCCATAACCTCCATCTTTGCCTTCACATTCACCTTTAGATCCTAAGGTTTTCTAGGAAGACATGGAAGAGGTTGAGTTAGAAGAGTTTGATAATATCATAGATGACATTCATCTAATCCTAGCATCCCATCAACTTGAGGAAGGTTCCCACATGTCTATTGAGGATACCATAGATGTGAACCTTAGTTCAAACGTAGATAATACCCAAATTATCAAACTTGGCAAAATTTTATTTGCCAATGAACAAGAGAAATTAATTGCTCATATCAAGAAGAAGAAGGACATTTTTGCATGGTCCTACAAAGACATGCCTAGTATTGACCCTAATTTGGTTGTCCACAATTTTACTTGCACCCTGATGCTAAGATGGTCAAATAAAAATTGAGAAAGATGCATCCTACCATTGCCCTCATGGTCAAAGAAGATATTAAAAAGCTATTAGATGTGGGTTTCATTGTACCCATTGACTATCTTGAGTGGCTTTCAAACATGGTACTCATTCATAAGCCTAATGAGGTGATACACATTTGCACTAATTTTTGAGACCTTAACAAAGTGTGTCCTAAGGATGAATTTCCTCTACCAAACATCAATACTATTTTCAATACTTGCAATAGCCATGAAATGCTTTACTTAATGGACATTTTTTTAGGATACAACCAGATTAGAATAAATCCTGATGACCAACACAAAATAACATTCACTACACCTTGGAGGACTTTTTGTTATAAGGTGATGCTCTTTGGCCTCAAAAATGTAGGTGCCACTTATAAACGTGCCATGACATACATATTCCATGATTACATGCATACGATCATCAAATATTATGTGGATGGTATCTTGGAAAAATCTAAAACTCAACAAGAGCACATTGGTGTCTTGGAATAAGTCTTTGATCGACTTATAGAGCATAATTTAAGGTTGAACCCCAAAAAGTGTATATTTGGTGTCACCTCAGGAAAACTACTAGGATCCATTATCTCCAAATGAGGCATTGAGGTGGACCCAAAAAAATTCAAGGCCATCATGGAGATGAATCCCCCAACAAACTTGAAGGAATTTGCGTAGTTTACAAGGAAATATCCAGTTGATCCATTGTTTTACTGTGCAAATTTCTAAATGTAGGTCATTCAATCATCTGCTACAAAATAGGGTGACATTTTCATGGAAATATGAATTCCAAAAAGCTTTTGATGACATCAAGCAATATCTAGATTCTTGACCAGTATCAACTCCTCCTCATTTGGGGTCCCATTTCATCTTTATGTTTCAACAACAAACTTTGCATTAGAGACAATGCTTGCACAAAAGAATGAAAACAATAGAGAGCAAGCTATATATTACATTAGTCAAACATTGGTAAGCTATGAAACCATATATGCTTACATGAAAAAATTGTGCTTAGCAATGGTTTTTGCCACTAAGAAACTCAAAAATTACATGCTTAGTCACACCACATATGTCATAGCTCATGAAAATCCTCTGTGTGATATGATATCTTGCACTTACAATAACATCCACACTGCAAAATGGATAATGCTTCTCACTGAATTTTATCTTGAGTTCATTAACCAAAAATCCATTAAAGGTTAGGTCATAGTTGATTAGCTTGTGAAAGCTCCACTTCCTAGTGATCAACCCTTGATTATTGAGCTCTAAGATGATTTGGTATTCACTATCACTGAAAAAAAAGAAGATGTCATTCCAAAGGAAGATGTCAATATCACACTATTATTTGGTGATTCTAATTGTGAAAAAGATCAAGGTATTGGAGTCATGTTTCATACACCACAGGGGATACCTATTCCTCTATATTTCAAACTTGACTTCCAATGCACAAAACACAAAGCAGAGTATGAAGCCTTAATCTTAGGCATTCAAGAAACCATAGCTATGGGCATAAAGTGTATCAAGATATTTGGTGATTCTCAACTTGTAATTTGTCAAATCAATGAAGAATACCAATACAAGGAACTATTGGAGCAAAATCTGCCTTTGGTTACGTTTGCACCCAAGACTTTGCCAACATTGAAAGACCAGGTCAGAATAGAGTCTACCTGGTTCAATCTCCAGAGGAGGCTGGTTCCTTTGTTTCTTTTAGGAAAAAGGGAGAGAGAGGGAAATGCATAAAGAGAGGGAAATATAGCTATGACTAGAGAGTTAAAATGGTACAAATTAAGCAACAACAAGAGCAACTACCACAACCTTTTGTAGAGAAGCATAATAGAACCAAAACACAGAAACTAAAACCCTTGGTGAATATCTTACTTAAACACAGCTTATCCATGAAGTAAATTACAGATCTAACTAAACGTTTAATGCAAAAATCTAGATTAAGAATTAACACAGGTTACATTCAACTTAGATTTATATTAGCAATAGACAACACATACATACTTGATTTGAAACACCAATGAGCCAAGAACCAGAATGGATGATATTTATTAAGCTTTTCAGAAGTCTCTATACATAGCCTTGTAAACGCCTAAGAGTCGACCATTTGCTTGGGTCGCTCATTCTATATATAAGAGTTTTACATAACAAAAAACTGAAAGTTGTTACAATAGTATGCCCGTAGGCTCATTCTGGTACAGAAGAAGGTTAAGAAGTGATGGAGCTTCTAACTAAAAGAGGTTGGGATATTCTTGTTGCATCGATATTTCTTAGATCTCATGGTCCACTTGGCCTTCAAAATTGTTGCACCATCATGAATTTTGGACTTAGTCTACTATATAGCCTTCAAAATGTTACACCATCCCGACTTTCTATCTCAGCTTGGTCCTTGGTCTTCAAAATGTCACGCCATCATGAATTTTGGACTTAGTCTACTCCATAGCCTTCAAAATGTCGTGCCATCATGACTTTTGGACTTAGTCTACTCCATGGCCTTCAAAATATCGTGCCATCATGACTTTTGGACTTAGTCTGCTCCATAGCCTTCAAAATGTCATGCTATCATGACTTTTTGTCTCAGCTTGGTCCTTGGTCTTCAAAATATTGTACCATCATGACTTTTGGACTTAGTCTGCTCCATAGCCTTCAAAATATTGTGCTATCATGACTTTATTTCTCATATTGGTCCTTTGCCTTAAAAAGGTCATGATGTCGTGACTTTTCTCTACACTTAGTATCTTGAGGAGATTATTCCTTCTTTCCCTAGATGTGGTCATTTTGACCAACATTCTTGGCGCCTCCTGGGGTAATTCTGTCAGCTGAATGTTAGAACCTAGAGCCTTTATCCATTGGGGAATAGAGTTGAAAAAGAAAATAATAATAAAAAATAAGGGAAAGAAGGGGAAAGATACCAAGTAGATAAAAAAAATAAACAAAAAATTGCTTTGAGGCGGTCATTCTTCTGGAGTACTTTCGCTAGAATTTTTTGTTTCCCTTTGACCCGGAGGTGGTGCACTGTTGGATGAGGCCTTCTTAGATTTTATTTGCTTCTCCTTTTCTTGCTTGTTCTTTTCTAGAACAACCTCATTGTAGGTGGCGTAGGCCTTCTTCCAGGTCTCCTCATCTGTATCTGCCTTTTCTTTGAAGGTGATGTATAGGTATTCCAATTCTTTGACCTTGTCATATGATAGAGCTTTTGCTTTTAAGCTTAATTCATGTAGACAAGCATTCATCTGGGTGATATCCTGAGCCATAGTGAATATTGAATCTTCTTGAACTAGCTCTTCCCAACTATCAATCTCGGATTCATCCTCCAAGAATTTTTTCCAAGTGGCTTTCAGCTCATCTTCTACCAGGAGTTTTGAATTTTTATCCCAGAAGCTAGGCATGCCACAATTTTCAGCTATACTCACATGTTTGATAATTGCTTTAGCCTCTGTATTCAGCTCATGCATTATCTTTGCACCTTTTGTTATCAGCTTGTGTCTTTTGAAGAAATTCTTGGCAACCAACTTGGCCTGGGACCAATTTTTATCGTGAGCTCTATATCCCGCTATCGCCTGAGTGCTATCCGCCAGGACTTGAATTTTGTTAGTGGCTGACACCCTTGTTGCCAGGAGCTTGATTGATGCTTCGAACTCATCTTCTACCTGGCCCAGTGTATCTTTGATTTTGAGGAGGTATGCTAATGTGGGCCTAGCCTTTAGGGTTATCTTGCTGACCTTCTTGAGCATCCCCTTTCGGAATTTTTTTTTTTTGGACAGCCCGTTGGTCTTCTCGGTACTGTTAGATAATTGCTTCTTGAGGTCTTCGACTTACTATTATAGTATTTGAATCTGTTCTTCAGCCTTTGCTACTTTCTCTTTATAAGGGGTAGCCTCATTGAACCTCTCCTCCCATTTCTTGGCTTCATTTTTCAAAGCCTTTTTCATGGTTTTCTGTTGGTGAAGGGCTTCTTCTAAATGCTTCCTTGATTGCTCTGCCCGAAGGAATTTCTCTTTGTAGTATTCTATGTTTAGGTAAAATTATCCCCATATGGGTTTGAGCCTTGCTCCACTCATCATCCATGGGCAGTTGATTCATATCCTCTGTGGTCACCTTAGCCTAGTAGTCCTCTAGAGTCATTTCCTTTTTTGGCTTCTGCACGAGTGGGGTCATATTCATTGTGGACCGCTACATGCTGATGGGATCCAATACTATTCCTTCTCGAATGTGGGCTAGATCTGTGGAACTTAGGGAGCTCCATGACTTTAGCCATGTGGTGGTATTTATGGTGGCTTTCTTCAATTTCTTGAACTTAGCGACAATAGGGTTGCTTGCGGGAGAAGTGGTTTGCATGGCCTAGAATCTTAGTAGGTTGGTGGAATAAGGGAAAGGAGTGGTGGCTAAAGAGGCTTCCATACTTAATTTTTTGGAAGGGGACCCTTTATGAGCAGGGGGAGACACTGGTGGGGTCTTCTACTTTGATGGTGAAGTTGACAGAGTTTGTTGAGGTGATGGTGGAGGTTGATGGGAAGGTGATGGTGGAGGTTGATGGGAAGGTGATGGTGGAGGTTGATGGGAAGATGATGGATTACCCTGACCTTCATAATGGGGAGGGGAATTTCTCTAGGAATGAGGAGAAGAAGAAGGAGTATCAAGATCGATGGGAGACATACCTGAGGCCTTTGGTGGAGTGGTGTCCTCGGTCCCCTATGACTTCTTGGTATAGACTTCTATAATTTGCTTTAGGCTTGAGTCATCAACACCAATTGTTACCTTCATCAGGGTTTGCTCTTCACCAGGGGTCTCCTTTAGGGGAGGTTCCTCAGCTTCTTTGACCATTTGTTCATCTATATTCTATTTCTCAGAAGATTACTCTGAACTATCTCTTGTTTCTACCTAGTCCCCAGTCTCCTCATGCTCCTCTGATTCTACGCACTCCTCGGACTCCTCATCTTGTTCTGATTCTTCATGTTCTGATTCTTCAGAGGATGTTTCTTTTCTTCTCTTCTTTTGGGCCCCTCCCTTCTCCAACTCTACTTTTATTTTCTTTGATTCTGCTATCCTTCTCTTATGCTCAAGCTGAGCACTATCATCCAATTCTGTGTCTGATCCCGAAGGGGGATGAACTCTCGACATCTTATTTTGGGGACTTCTACTTGTTCAGTTGTTACTACTTTCCCCTTGTCTTGTTCTGTATCACCTTCAGCTTGTTTGATGGGAATGCCATCGATTCCCAGGGGAACCTTGTCTGCTAGGGTTTTAGACCATTCATCGTGATTTGCATCATACCTTGTAGAAAATTTTGTGTCCATATTTAAACCATACCTGGTGAATGTTTGAATGTGGCACCTCATTTGCCACCACGCTAATATTTTAGCATGATCCCAATATTTTCCTTTCTTCTTCATCTTCTTGATGGTTTCATTAGTGAGCTCATGTTTTGGGTTTGAATCTGGGCTCCAATCTACCAAGTGCTCATAAAAATCATGCCATGGAGGAAGTGGCTACATTCTTTCGACATGCCATTCTAGCGGCTGATCTTCGCTATTATTTCTGCCTTGTTTATCGATTTGCCTATCAGAGGCATGGAATTGTTTGAAAGGAGCCTTGTTTAGGGTGGCCTGCCTCTGGGTGAATTTGTCCTCAGGGTCATATTTCTATTTTTGTGGTAGCTCTATCAATTTTAGGCCCTTTAGAACTTGAGCGATTTGCTCGTGGTCTCCCTTCTTCGACACTATTACTCCCTCATACTAGAAGGGCATGAGGCAAGTATGTGTCCTCTGAGCACCTATCCCAAAATTGTTGTTGATGAACTCTATTTGCCTTACGTACTCCAGAGAAAAATTCGCTTGGTGACGTAGTAAGGCAACAAGAAAGGCTTCTCTGTGAAGCCATAGAGCCTAATGACTACCACTTGTGTCAGGACGAACCAATCCCCTTATTCTGCATGGGGGTGTCTCAAGGTGTCTTGCATTTATTTAGGAATTCTTGGCATATGGTCATTTATGAGTTTAAGAGTAGGGCCTAAGAATTCCATGTTGAAGTGGTAATATGAACCCGCATTCGAAAGAAGCGACATCCATTCGCATACAGGTAGGTGTTCCCCTTTTTGATCTTTTGTGGTGGTGGAAATAGAACCCAAATTCTTGGCCTAAAAGAAGAAAAAGATCCATACTAGATATGAAGAATACCTGAATGCATCTGGGATCTCCTTTTGTAGCTTGAAAAGGCATGTATGCAACTGTTGGGCCAGGTACACCAACCAATCAAAAAAGAGAGGCACTCTACCTGGATCTATGCATATTTTATCATAGAACCCAAGGTTAGACATACATTGTGCTACTGCAATTTACCACCCGTAGACTTGGGTATCATATTCTAACCCCACCACCATGGCCAGCATGGAAAAGAGTTCTTTGTTCTTGAACCTGGATAGGGGAATGGGGGATTTTGGCATAGATTTCTTAGAAAGAGTGTCTGACAGGTTCTATTGCAGGAATGCCCTAATGTTTGGGGTATTGATATAGTATTTCACAGAGTTAGCAGGATCAAACTGGATAGGAGGAACCATAGGTTTCCTTCCATAGGTGAAGATGACCCTGATTGTGTCTAGGTCGAGCGTGAACATGGCTTCCCCCTTGTAGTTTCTTACTACCCTATGTTTGACATCGTACATCCTCACCATTGCCTGGATTAGCTCAGGATAGGAGTGAACTTGGGGGTAGATATACCAGTAGAGTAGAGAATGGTAAGGAAATGTGCTCGGGCTAGATGGAGAAACATCTGTGGCCATCCTGGCAGCTATATCCTTTCAAATTTGCTCTGGCTCCTTCCATGTTATTTTTACATCTGTAATGTGACTATCGGGGTCCACAAAGCTGCTTTCCTTTTTGCTTGAGCTTATATTTTTCTTTGAGGGTGTTGTCGAAGAAGCAGTAGCTAGGGGTGTGGCCACCATGGTTGTGTTTCATAGCCTGGTAGCTAGGAACAGTCAGGGACATGCTTAGCAGTGTGTTGTAGAGCTTTCTGAGCGAGTAGGGAAAACACAGGGAATGTGGAAGATGAAGAAAGGAGATGGAAGATAAGCAACATAACCGACTATGGATGCTCATGCCAACATGACATGCAATAACTATCAAATTGATGTGGAACAATTACGGTTGGTGGTACGCATCCCAATACAGATTTCAAATATTACCAGGAGTCTCGGTTCGTGTGCTAGTATTTAAAAAGCTACCAACCTTGAGTTGCCATTTTTGGTTCGGACCAATGATCTACTCTACTACTATACTAGGCTAATAAATTGGCACCATTTCTATCTTGGGCTAATAAATTTGTGCCACTTCTATTCTAGGCCAATTAGCAGGTATGGTGATACCTTAAAAAGAATACTTTTTATAGTCTCAAGGCCACTACCTTTATTACCAAAAGTGTCAGGTTGGTCTAACATGGCACTTTCTATCTGTTCAACAGTGCTAGGTTGGTCTGACATGGCACTTTTTATTTGTTCAACAGCACCATACTGGTCTGACATGGTGCTCAATGCACCAAAAAGTCACACCATCATGACATTTTTCCTTGGCAAAGTGCTCGATTTCTTGAAAGTCATGAGATCATGATAAATTTCCTTGAAGGAGCCATCATGCGCTAAAAAGTCACACCATCATGACATTTTGCCTTGGCGAAGCATTTGGTTTCTTGAAAGTCATGATATCATGACAAATTTCCTTTAAGGGGCTATTGTGCACCGAAAAGTTACGCCATCATGACATTTTGCCTTGGCGAAGCACTCGATTACCTGAAATTCATGAGATCATGACAAATTTCCTTGAAGGGGTCATCATGTGCCAGAAAATCGCACCATCACAACATTTTACCTTGGTGAAGCGCTCGGTTGCCCAAAAGTCATGAGATCACGACAAATTTCCTTGAAGGGGCCATTATGTGCAGAAAATTCATGCCATCATGACATTTTGTACTTGGGGAATTTTGAAAGAACATATTTACATAGAAATACAAGGTAGAGATGAGCCATTCATTTGTAGTACAACTTTAGATGGAAGTCATTAACAAGGATGGGTTGAACCTAGCCCTGTTCATCTCTCAGCTGGAAAGAATTGTGCTATTTTTCCTCTATTATTTTGAAGGGGCCTTCCTAGAATACGTTAAACTTATCATGATTCCCGGGTTTGGCCTTTTTCTCATTCCATATTAGGACAAGGTCTCCCATATTAAAGTTCCTTAGGGTGGTCTTTTTATCGAACCATCCTTTCATGGCAACAACATGCTTTTGGTAGTGATTGTAGGCCTATTCCTTCTATTCCTCTAAATGGAGGAGTTGGATCAGCCTATTCTCCATTGGTTTTGCCTCTTCTGTACCAACTTGATTGAGTAGCTTCAAAGCTAGTATTTCTATGTGTACCGAGAGGACTGCTTCCTTATCGTAGACCAGGGAATAAGGGGATGCATTGATGGATTTCTTGATGGTTATTCTATCCGCCCACAGTGCTTGATTTATCAAGGAGTGCCAACTCCTCTTGTTGTCCTTTAGAGTTCACTTCAAAATTTTGAGTAGGTTTTTATTTGTGGATTCAGCTAGTCCATTTCCCTATGGATAGTAGTTTGAGGATGTTTTTAAATAAATCTTGTATTTGCATGCGAAGTCAATCATATTGGTTCCTATGAAGGATGAACCATTGTCTATGACTAATGCCTCTAGGATGCCAAATCTAGTGATCAGGCTTTCCATGAACTCCATCATGACCTCTTGGTCTATCCTTTTGGTGGGTATTGCCTCTGACCACTTTGTGAAGTAGTCGATGGCTATCAGGATATACTTATGTCTAGTGGATGAGTTGGGCTCTATTATCTTGATGAAATCCAATCCCCATTGTTGGAAAGGTTCTTCAACCTGGATGGACTTTAGAGGCAATGAAGCATTCCTATTTCTTCCAATGTATCTTTGGCATTCCTCACAACCTCTTATTATTTTGAAGGCATCTACAAATATGGTTGGCCAGTAGCACCCGATATTGATGATCTTCAAGGTAGTGGTTCTCCCCGAGTAGTGTCCTCCTAACAATCCACCATGGAACTCTTCCAGGATTTTCTATTTATGTTCTTCTTTTATGCAACGAAGGAGTACTCCATCCAAGTTTTTTTGTACAACCCCTCAGGTAGCAGGGTGTATCTCAAGGCCTGGATTCGATATCTTCTTCTTTGTGAGGAGTTTAAATTTTTTGGGCACCTCCCAGTTTGGAAGTATTTGATCAATTCATCTGCCCAATTGAGCCATTCCGAGGGTTGATCATCATCTGATACTACTTCTTGAGTCTGGCAAGCCACGTATTCTAGCGAAGCTTGCTTGGCGAGTTCTTGGCATAATGCTCTACCTCTTACCAGTTTGGTCGGATGTATTTCTACATCATATTCTTGTATTTTGGTCACCCAACCAACTCTTGTGTCACCGAGATCTCCTTGTATGATGAAGCTTCGTACATCGGGGTGGATTGTATAGACGATTACCCTACTCTGTGATAAGAAATGCCTGAATTTTTTTAGAGACTTCATTATTGCATATATCTATTTTTCAATGAAGTTATATTTTTCTTCATGTTCCTGCATAGTTTGACTTAGAAAATCTATGGGTCTTTCTTCATTGTCATCTCCCTTCTATGTGAGTACTATGGTGTAGCTTTCTTGTTCGCCTATAGCATATAAAATGAAATCCCTAGAATAGTCTGGATTTACCAAGATGGGGGCTTGAGCTATCTATTATTT
The DNA here is from genome assembly GCA_028583015.1 of Wollemia nobilis. Lineage (NCBI taxonomy): Eukaryota > Viridiplantae > Streptophyta > Pinopsida > Araucariales > Araucariaceae > Wollemia > Wollemia nobilis. The sequence goes on along the minus strand of JAQPPZ010016917.1, from coordinate 5,125,923 downwards.
GATCTTCTGGAAGGCTTATTTCCTCACATCCATCCACTTGAACACGACATCCTTTTTTAAAAGCTCCATCATCGGTTTGATGATTTGCACAAAATCAGCTATGAATTTGTGCACAAAATTGATTTGGCTAAAGAATGACTGTAAGCCCTTTTTTTTGTGGGGGAGGGGGAGATCTAATAGTGCTTTCACCCTATTAGGATCTATGGCTAGACTAGACTTAGAGACAACATGGCCAAGTAGAAGTCCTTATTCCACAGTGAAGATTGATTTTCTAGGATTTATGGAGATGCCAAACTCCCTGCATTTCTTGAATACACTTTTGAGATGTGCTATGTGATCTTCTTTTTGGTGAGAGAAAACTATCATGTCATCTAGGTAAATCACTATTATTTTATTTACCAACTCTCTGAATGCCACATCCATAGCTCTTTGGAAAGTTGCTCCAACATTGGATAACCCAAAGGGCATTCTATGGTAAGCAAACGTTCCCCACTTAGTTGTGAACGCGGTTTTAAATTGATCTTCATCTTTGAACCATACTTGATTGTACCCAGAGAAGTCATCTAGGAGTGAGAAATTTTCTACTCCCACTACTGTGTATAGGATTTGATCAATATACAGGAGAGGGTAATGATCCTTCAATGAAGCCTTGTTCAAATTATGAAAGTCAACGCACAGTTGGATGTCTCCATTATTTTTCCTAATCAGGACCAGGTTAGCAACCCATATCAAATTCTTTATTGGGTAAATGATTTTAGCTTCGAGGATTTTTAGCAACTCTTGCTTCATTAAGGCTTCGATTTTAGGATTTACTGGTCATTTTTACCAAAATGGCCTTGCACCTTCCTCGAGCTTGATCATGTGCTGGATTGTCTCTTTGATGGATTTTAAATTCTTTGCACAATTCTCTGATTTCCTCCATTTCTACTTCTATAGTGTTCACTCCTAATTTGATGGCCTTGTCAGGATCCATTTGAGCTTCCTTGTATCTATGTTTGTTGACTTTCATTTTATGGCTAGTAGACCTATCATTATTATCAAATAGGCTTTCAAGAGTAACCAACCCTTTTGGGATGTGGTTATTTTTTAACTGGATGATGTCCTCATCTTCTTCATTTTTGGTCATTCTATCATTGGAGCAATTCATCTCATGGAGGAGGAAGTCCACTATTTGCCGATCATTCTCAAAAACTTACCAGAAGGTATCCCTATCTGGCACAAAAGGTCTATAGATAAGCCTGACTATTTTTGACTTCTGGATGACATTGCTTATAGGGTAGAAGTTTACCCCTACTGAAGCCAACAAGTCTGCATGTGTATTTTTCTCCCTGGGAATTGCTTTTATATTGAGAGATTCAAAATATTCCAGTAAATCCTAGACTTTATTTCGGTAAGCTTTAAGATAATGTTGTTTGCTTACGCATTTTTTAGTAACCTGATTCACTATCAGCTCGGAGTCACCAAAAATCTGTAGTTGCTTGACACCCATCTTCTCAGATTTTTTGAGGCCCAAATAGAGTGCTTCATACTCTGCTACATTATTGGTGCAACTCTAGGTCAATATGTAAGAGAAGATCTTCTCTTCACCTATGGGAGAGATTAGGACAATGCTTGCTCCAGCTCCATTTTTGCACCTGGTGCCATCAAAGAAAATATTCCACAACTGATTGGTGGGTTGATCGGCCAGACAGGGAGAAATAGATTTATCTTTCTCAGGTTTTAGGATAGTGTAGTTGCCTATGTCTATCTCGACCATGGCATTAAAGTCTTGGAGGGAGAACTAGTCTTCCTCTTGTAACCCATTTAGGGCTTCCTCCATCAGGTTTAAATATGTTAACTCTTTCGTCATCATATTTATAGTAGTGTCAGCCTTTTCCTCATATCTGAGCCTTTTGACATGGAAAGTGGAAGGTTTTTAATTGAATATTTTCACCCTTTTGCCTTTGAATGGAATATCGAGGTGTGAAAAATCAAGCGATAGATATCCTCCTATTTTGGCAGTGTTGTGGCTGCTCCACAACACACCCCAAAATTGGGGACCCACATTTTTTGCACGCTTTCCAAGAGGACTGCAGCGGACCAGATGCTAAAATCAAGGAAAAAGAAGAATGTCATGAAATCACATGTTGCTTTGTCGCAGCTAAGAAAATGAAAAGTGTCGCGATATCACGACATGTTGCTCTGTCACAGCTAAGAAGCTGAAGATTGTCGCAATATCGTGACATGTCACGTTTTCGTGGCTTAGATCGGCAAAAGAAAGCAAAAATAAAAAGTGTCACGATATCGTGACATGTCATGAAATTGCGGTGCAAGACAAAGAACCAAGTTGAAGACTCAAAAATGTCGTGATATCGCGACATGTCATGTTTTCGTGATGTCTGGCGGGTGAAAAGGCTAAGTGCAAAAACTGTCACGATATCGTGACATGTGTTTTAGCGACATGTCATGAAATCACGTTCAAAGCAGTCAAACAAGGCAAAGTACAAAAATTGTCGCGATATCGTGACATGTCATGAAATCGTGGTTCATAGAGGAGAGAGAAAGACTAAGTGAAAAATGTCGCGATATCGCGACATGTCATGTTTTTGTGGCCCAGATCAACAGGATGCACCAAAATGGAAAAATGTCGTGATATCGCGACATGTTTCGGTCTCGCGGCTAAAATGGAAAAATGTCGCGATATCGTGACTTGTCATGAAATCGCGATCGAAGGCAGCAAGAGAAGAGTCAATGCAGAAGTTGTCGTGATATCGCGACATGTCGCCATTTTACGACCTGAAGACGAGATGAAGGGCAAAGATAAAAAAATGTCGTGATATCGCAACATGTCAGGTTTTTGCGATAGGAAAGTGAGGAAGGAACAAATGAAAGAAAGTGTCACGAAATTGCGACAGGTTGCGTTTTCATGATCTATCGACGGTAAAGGAGGTAAAGATAGAAAGTGTCACGAAATAGCGACATGTCTCATTTTTGCGATTCACAATGACTGATAAGCTAAGCAAGGGAAATATGTCACGATTTCGTGACAGAAAGCAGCAAGATGGTGCAAAATGAAAAGTGTTGCAATTTCGTGACATGTCACGTTTTCGCTGTTAAGCACAGCAAGATAGCTCGAAAGAGAAAAACATCGTGATTTCATGACAGGTAGCGTCTAGACAGCCCGAAAGAGAAAAACAATGCGATTTCGTGACAGGTTGCATCTGCACAGCCCGAAAGAGAAAAATGTCATGATATCGTGACATGTCTCATTTTTGCGGTGCATGAAGGCGGACAAGGCTATTGACAGAAAAACATCACGATATCGCGACATGTCTTGTTTTCGCAATACATGTAGAGGAGCAAAGCTATAGATATAAAAACGTCGCAATATCGTGACATGCTATTTTGTCACGATTCATGGTAGGCCATTACAAAATGTGTAGGAAGTGTTGAACATGTGGCATGAAGATGTCAGGGCTATGATAACTCTTCAGGATCGACAGTTATAGTTCACAGAGAAGATCAAACGTTTCGACGTCAAGTAGAAAGTCAAGAACAATGAAGAGGCAGGAAGATGAAATGACAGGACCTGGGAAATGAAACGAAGCATTGTAGAGCAAAACAGAGAGCATGGCTAGAAAGTTTAAAAGCAGAAGCACAAATTGGTACAAGAGGGAAACGGATATGAGCAAGGTTGCAGAGCTGAAGGCGATAGGCCATTCTGGGCCTGCTTGAGTTGTTTCTCTTCCATAGACTGGTTTAGAAAAACCAAAAATTTTGCTATTGTAAAATGACATATTTTTAATGCAAAAGTGTTCAAAAATTTGCATCTTATTGGCAAGAAAGAAGGAGTTATTCTCTGCATGCAATATTGAATGTTTATCTTTCCCCTTTTCGGTTTTAGGCTTATAGATGGAGTTTAATGCAAGTTGTCTTGGTTGCTTCATGCGAATGCCTAAATCTGGAAACCGTAGTTAAAACCCTAGAAACCAACACTTAGCTTATCTAGATTGTGCATGTTTGCAGGTTCAATAGGTTAGGTTGCATGCATGGAAATCTCACATCTTCGATTTTTTTGGAACAGGATAGCATCATACTGAGTGCATTTCATTTCAGTTTTTCTGCATTTCATTTTCATTGTCTGCATTTTATTTTTTCCAGAAAGTTTAACTTATTTAAAATAAACATTTAAAAATTACAAAATCCAGAAAAAACAATGAACAATCACTAAATCTTCATGATGAAATAAACCAACATTGCCCCTTGTTTACAGTTACTTGCACTCACTAAGGTGTTCCAAGCATTTAAATTGATCATCTTCATTTGAGATTATCAATACACAGTTGCAAATGCTAATACAGTGGAGACCTTGGAGAAGTTACTTGTTTAATTTCTTTGCAAGAGGGGATTTGGAACCCAAATCCTATCGGAGAGTGTGTTTTCACAATCGTGTGAAAACAACACTCAACAGATTGGCGCTAGAAGGAGGGCTTGAACTAGTTTATTTCACTATGATTTAAGTGCTACAGGGATTTAAATTTTGAATATTTCATGCCCTGTTAATTGTTATCTTTACTCCTCTAACACTCGGCAGACTGTTAAAAGGAGGGCCTGAATTGGTTTACTTTTTTCTATTTACGTTAAACAATTCAGGTATGTTGTATATCATTCTAACGTTTTTTGATTGTTCATACAGAAACAATGTGATTTGATTTAATTTTGAAAATTTTGGTCTCGACTAACGAAGTGTTGTTTCATGCAATTACTTTTCATTTGATTTTAATGAATACATCTCTTAGTTGATGCTAACTTGATTTTTTATACATTGCAGGTTGGATATTTGCTAGTCATTTCACGCTGATGTGCCGTGATTCCTTCTATCATTTTTTACTAACAGATTTGGTTCTAAAATTACATTTTGAGTTTCACTAATGGCAACACTTGAGGAGCAAATGGTATCCCTGAGAAAAGAAATGATGTCTCTAAGAGAAAGAACGGTATCTATAATGGAGGATCATTATAAGGGTTTGTCTACACATGTGACACCCTATCAAATTCCTAAATTGTTATTGGAGTTTCTACGATGTTTTAATCAAGAGGTGTCACAAGGATACTTGCAAAAATTGTATGTCTACAAGGATACATTATGTCGATTCCAAATTTTCTATGAGGAGGTGGCTTGTAAGTTATTTGCATACATTTTGGATGATAAACCATTCTTTTGGTATGGCCAACTGCCCATGGAGGTTAGGACTTCTTGGATACAACTAGAAGCAGCCTATCTTTATCATTTTGATAATCAGGTTGACTTAGAGATGTTGAAAAATCAATTTACCTCCATATGTAAGGAGCCTAATGAATCCTTGAGTCAATTTAATGGAATATTTTGTGAGTTGCACTCCCAAATGTGGGAAAGTTTTAACACATTGGAAGAGGAAGCCATGGAAGTATACCTGGGAGCCATACACCCCACACTTGCTTCACTCATTGAGAAAAAAATGGGTGGCTTGTCTCTAGAGAAAATCTATGAGATCCTAGAAGAGGTAGAACGACAAGGTCTTGAAGAAGAAAAGGCACAACATGTTCACATGAGAGATTGTCCTTCTAAAGATATTGATGCCAACCTACACCAACCATCAAATATAGCACCCTCCACTCCAATGATACCTACGGTAAATGATCAAGGGGATGAATTTGAATATCCAAATGTTACAACCACCTTAGATGTAGTCCAAGAGGAGGTGCAAAGTGCTAAACCAACATCCGCTAGTGAAGATTATGCAGAAGCGATCTCATTCATAGAGATGCACGATTATGCGGATAAAGGGGTCCTAAATTCAACAAGGTTTGAGATAGGTGATAGGACGGAACCTACCCTAGAATTGAATGAAGTGGTTGAAAGTGAAATTGGAAGAAAACCAATAAATGAATTTGAAGATATGATAGAATTTCACCACTTGTTCTTGGAAGAAACTCTCGATGAAAAGCTAGGAACTAATGATAAAAAAATTCTTCACCCTCAAAATTGTGATAAACTAGAATCATGGGTTACAAATGTGGACTATGATAGCCTTATCAACTTGAATACAAGCAATAACCCAATTTTGGAAGTAATGGAACCATCTAAGGAAGGTGAAGGTGAATTTGATGAGAAACACATTGATGAATTGGAGGATGTTGAAGAAGTAGTTGAACGTCACCACTTGATTTTGGAAGATGATTATTATGATGCTTGGAAGAAGTGGGAAGACTACACTCTCTCCAAAACTACTAATGAAACTTGTGTGCCAATTGATATACAGGACAACATAATTGCCTACTCAAAGGAAGATATTACAACTCCTATACAATTTAAGGATGCTTTGGAAGAGGGTGTCAAATCTCATCAAATTTTGGAAGAGTATAATGATTTTGTTACCAAGGACAAAGAAGAAAGTGAATCAATGAATGAATCAAAAGATCATGCCACAAACATCATGGAATTTCATTCCATGGATCCGAATGACGATTTTTACAATGGTTGGGGGAGATATGATGATGCATTCTTTTCTCACACCCCTATAGATGAAACCCATATTGCACTTGATATGCAAGATATTGAAATTTCTACCTCACATGAAGAGATACCATGGATAGTGAACAAAGAATTAGAACCGAATAACAAAGAGATTGATCAAGTGGGAACAACTCAAATGAAGGATCATCAAGATGAGTCATTGGACATACACTTTGACCAAGAATATTTGAAGGTTGAAAAGGATGGCCATATTTTCAATTGGGTGCCCAATTTTGGTATGTTTGATGAACAAGTAATCAGTGAAGAGTATGAAGACCATGAGGTAAAAGAGAGAATTGCAAATTCACATCAAATTTTGGTAAATAAAAATGTTCAAAAGGTAGAATATAACCTTTTATGTTCAAGCATCCAAAATTTAGGTGAAAATTTATATGACCATATTTTGAATTTAAATAATGTTTATGATGAAATGTTGTTAAAGGTGAATGAAAAACAAAGTATAATTTTTAATCACACCTTTAATAAAATTGTTTTAATGAATGGAAAAGAAGATGCACTTGAATTGTTAAATCAAATTTATCAACAATTACTAATTGAATCTAGGGTAAAAGCTGCTAATGATCCTAATTTAGTAAATATCCTAGATGCTTGCAAACTGTTACACAAATTTGATTGGTCTACAAATTTGAAAAATGATTTGGCTTTAAAATTTTTAGAAATAGGCTCTTGCTTACAAAGTCTCATTTTGGATAAAGAGAGCTTAGTTCTAAATCATGAATCGAACTATGAAATGGATACTTTCATGAATAGACAATATAAAATTGAATATCATTTATTGTCTAATCATTTTAGTATTTTAACGCTCACCTATGAGAGTACTAATGGAATTAAATCTAATTGGTGGGGTGAGCAAGGGAAGTTAAAAGTTGTTGCATGGTGTGGTCTAATATTGTTTTTGTTGGATTCCTACAACACTTGGCATGCATATCACATTATATTTGTGTTGAAGTGTTCTAATCATGTTTGGGATCCAGGAAAGTGATAGTCCAAGCTTTGCATCATCTTGTATTATATTGTACATTTGTATATAGATTTTTGTTTTTTGGTTTTGGTTTGTGTTTTCAAGTTTGTTTTTGAAGTTGCTTTTTGGGTTTGGTTTTAAGTTTTGTGTGTTAGTCCTCTGGACATGTTTGGTTTGTCTAAAAAAAAATAAAAATAAAAAAATGAATAAAAATTTGAGATGTCAACTCATGCCTAAGATCAAGAAAATATGAAACATTGGAATTGTGTTGTAAAAGCTCCGCAGGTAACACAAACAGTTAAATAATATCGTTTGAAATTTGTGATGCATGAAGGAGTCAGTTTTACAAATTATGACAATACTTTATCTGCAATTCAAAAGGGCAATGCATTCATATTACATCCCACTTTGCATATACATGCCATCTTAGTTGCATATGCATTTCAGATACAATCATTTAAAAGGTGTCAAGTCCTCTTAGGGTTATGTTATAACATAAATAAGAAAAATCCTAAGGTTGGGAACTGATGCCCGAACTATCTTGAACCAAGCACATTTCATGCACATTAAAAAAAGATCTTGAGCAAAATGATCAAAACCATGCTTGGAAGAAAAGGTCAGGCGAAATAAGTATTTCATGTCTATCCTATTATGCAACATGATCCTTAAAACAGTGGTTTTTACCACTTCCATAATGCTTAAAGCCTAAAATCATAGTAGTAAGGATAGGGTTAAATCCTCATCGAACTTAGGTTGAGGATCCAACTCCCCAAAACTCTAATTTGACCTACATGGAGTAGTAAGGATAGGACATAATTCTCATCTCGCCTAGGTTGAGAATCTGATTCCCCAAAGCTCCTATGTCTCATTTCATCTTAATATTGGATTGGAAGGATCGTACTACATGTCCTATGCAAAGGATGGGTAGTCATCCCCAAGGTCCAAGAAATAAAAACTAAATATTTCCCATTTCATCTTAATATTGGATTGGAAGGATCGTACTACATGTCCTCTGCAAAGGATGGGTAGTCATCCCAAAGGTCCAAGCAATAAAAGTAAAACTAATTTTTCCCATTTCATCTCAATATTGGATTGGAAGGATCATACTACATGTCCCTAGCAAGGATGGGTAGTCATCCCAAAGGTCCAAGAAATAAAATTAACTAATATTTCCCATTTTATATTAATATTGGATTGGAAGGATCATACTACATGTCCCTAGCAAGGATGGGTAGTCATCCCAAAGGTCCAAGAAATAAAAGAAAAAGAATGAATTAAGCCAAATTATGGATTATGGGGTTAAGTATGCTCATGCGTGGCAGCATGTCTTTTTTAAAGAAAGACCACTGACTGCTCAAAGGGATAGAATAGCTTGACAATTTCATCCATAACTGGTTAAATCATTTTGCTCAAAGTGAGGTAATGAATTCCATATCAGAGTAGTAAGGATAGGGTTAAATTCCCATCTCGCTTAGGTTAGGAATACGATTCCCCAAAACTCTGATTTCACTTTCACTTGCACATGGGTTCAAGATGGTGGTGACACATAACCAACTTTGGGATTTAACAAAGCAATTCATTTTTATACGTAGTTGGTCCTAAGAGGGTTTGACAGTTTTTAAATGTTCATGTATGATATTAGAAGGTTCGAGCTTTTATAAAACAGATTGTTATATTCATCATGCTGCGCAAGTCATTCACAACCTCACATATGCATTCATGTAAAACTGACAATGGAATGTGGATCAATTTCAAACGATGGAAAATGAAACACATTGCACACACCGAGCTGATGCTTAATGATTCTGATGTTTCATGTATTTCTGATCTATCGACATTTGTTTACGTTTTTATGTGCTGACGCTTGTTTTCAAGTTTATATATTTCCAGGTTAGGTTCTCACCGAAATGCTCAGGAGCATTTCCCAGCAGAGTCACCATTTGTTGTGGCTGCTCCACAACACACCCCAAAATTGGGGACCCACCTTTTTTGCATGCTTTCCAAGAATACTGCAGCGGCCCAGATGCTAAAATCAAAGAAAAAGAAGAATGTCACGAAATCACGACATGTTGCTCTGTCGCGGCTAAGAAAATGAAAAGTGTCACGATATCGTGACATGTCGCATTTTCGCGGCTTAGATCAGCAAAAGACAGCAAAAATAAAAAGTGTCGCGATATCGTGACATGTCATGAAATCACAGTGCAAGACAAAGAACCAAGTTGAAGACTCAAAAATGTTGTGATATCGCGACATGTCATGTTTTCGTGATGTATGGCAGGTGAAAAGGCTAAGTGCAGAAATTGTCGCGATATCAGGACATGTGTTTTCACAACATGTCATGAAATCACGGTCAAAGTAGTCAAACAGGGCAAAGTACAAAAATTGTCGCGATATCACGACATGTCATGAAATCGCGGTTCATAGAGGAGAGAGAAAGACTAAGTGAAAAATGTCGCGATATCGCGACATGTCATGTTTTCGTGGCCCAGATCAGTAGGATGCACCAAAATGGAAAAATGTCATGATATCGCGACATGTTTCGGTCTCGCGGCTAAAATGGAAAAATGTCGTGATATCGCGACTTGTCATGAAATCATGGTCGAAGGCAGTAAGAGAAGAATCAATGCAAAAGTTGTCGCGATATCGCGACATGTCGCCATTTTGCGACCTGAAGATGAGATGAAGGGCAAAGATAAAAAACGTCGTGATATCACGACATGTCAGGTTTTCACAGCAGGAAAGTGAGGAAGGAAAAAATGAAAGAAAGTGTCGTAAAATCATGACAGGTTGCGTTTTTCGCAATCTATCAGCGGTAAAGGAGGTAAAGATAGAAAGTGTCATGAAATCATGACATGTCTCATTTTCGTGATTCACAATGACTGATAAGCTAAGAAAGGGAAATATGTCACGATTTCATGATAGAAAGTAGCAAGATGGTGCAAAATGAAAAGTGTCGTGATTTTGCGACATGTCGTGTTTTCGCTAGTAAGCATAGCAAGATAGCCCGAAAGAGAAAAATGTCACGATTTCATGACAGGTAGCGTCTAGACAGCCCGAAAGAGAAAAATGTTGCGATTTCATGACAGGTTGCATCTGCACAACCCGAAAGAGAAAAATATCGCGATATCGTGACATGTCTCATTTTCGCAGTGCATGAAGGTGGACAAGGCTGTTGACAGAAAAACATCGTGATATCGTGACATGTCTTGTTTTCGCAATACAGGTAGAGGAGCAAAGCTGCAGATATAAAAATGTCATGATATCACGACATGCTATTTTTCTACGATTCATGGCGGGCCATTACAGAATGTACAGGAAGTGTTGAACACATGGCATGAAGATGTCAAGGCTATGATAACGCTTCAGGATCGACAGTTACAGTTCACAGAGAAGATCAAACGTTTCGACGTCAAGCAAAAAGTCAAGAATGACGAAGAGGCAGGAAGATGAAATGATGAGACCTGGGAAATGAAATGAAGTGTCGCAAAGCGAAACAGAGAGCATGGCCAGAAATTTTAAAAGCAGAAGCATAGATTGGTACAAGAGGGAAACAGTTGCGAGCAGGGTTGCAGAGCTGAAGGCGATAGGCCATTCTGGGCCTTCTTGAGTTGTTTCTCTTCCATAGACTGGTTTGGAAAAACCAGAAATTTTGCTATTGTAACATGACATATTTTTAATGCAGAAGTGTTCAAAAATTTGCATCTTATTGGCAAGAAAGGAGTTATTCTCTGCATGCAAGATTGAATGTTTATCTTTCCCCTTTTCGGTTTTAGGCTTATAGATGGAGTTTAATGCAAGTTGTCTTGGTTGCTTCATGCGAATGTCTAAATCTGGAAACCATAGTTAAAACCCTAGAAACCAGCACTTAGCTTATCTGGATTGTGCATGTTTGTAGGTTCAATAGGTTAGGTTGCATGCATGGAAATCTCACATCTTCAATTTTGTCGAAACAGGATAGCATCATACTGAGTGCATTTCATTTTCAGTTTTTCTGCATTTCATTTTCATTGTCTGCATTTTATTTTTTCCAAAAAGTTTAACTTATTTAAAATAAACATTTAAAAATTACAAAATCCAGAAAAAACAATGAACAATCACTAAATCTTCATGATGAAATAAACCAACATTGCCCCTTGTTTACAGTTACTTGCAATCACTAAGGTGTTCCAAGCATTTAAATTGATCATCTTCATTTGAGATTACCAATACACAGTTGCAAATGCTAATACAACGGAGACCTTGGAGAAGTTACTTGTTTAATTTCTTTACAAGAGGGGATTTGGAACCCAAATCCCCTCTTGTAAAGTGTGTTTTCACAATCGGGTGAAAATACCACTCAATAGGCAGTAAATTCTCTGGAGAGGCACATACCAAAATAGGGTTCTAAGTCAACCACCACTACTTCCTGTATGACTGTGAGCTGGGGTAGTCTATGGAAAAATATCGAGATATCCTTAATTACCCTTACTATTTTTATAGGGGTTCTATCCATTTGTAAGACTCCTGGACTGCTCCTCGTATATTCCATTCCCATGATATCACATACTACTTTAGACATTACTGTAGTCACGGATCCAAAATAAATCATACAATTGTGAACCACCCACCCTTCAAAGCTGGTATTTCTATGTGTACCAGGAGGACTGCTTCTTTGCCATAAACTAGGGAATACGGGGATGCGTTGATGGATTTCTTGATGGTTATTCTATCTAGCCAAAGTGCTTGATTTATCAGGGAGTGCCAACTCCTCTTTTTTTCCTTTAGAGTTCGCTTCAAAATTCTGAGTAGGTTTTTATTTGTGGATTTAGCTTGTCCGTTTCCCTATGGATAGTAGTTTGAGGATGTTTTTAAATAAATCTTGTATTTGCATGCGAAGTCAATCATATTGGTGCCTATGAAGGATGAACCATTGTTTGTGACTAATACCTCTAAGATGCCAAATCTAGTGATCAGGATTTCCATGAACTCCATCATGACCTCTTGGTCTACCATTTTGGTGGGTATTGCCTCTGACCACTTTGTGAAGTAGTCGGTGGCTGTCAGGATATACTTATATCCAGTGGATGAGTTGGGCTCTATTATCTCGATGAAATATAATCCCTATTGTTGGAAAGGTTCTTCAACCTGGATGGACTTTAGAGGCAATGAAGCATTCCTGTTTCTTCCAATGTATCTTTGGCATTCCTCACAACCTCTTATTATTTTGAAGATATCTACAAATATGGTTGGCTAGTAGCACCCGGTCCTAATGATATTCAAGCTAGTGGTTCTCCCTGAGTAGTTTCCTCCTAACAATCCACCATGGAACTCTTCCAGGATTTTCTATTTATGTTCTTTTATGCAACGAAGGAGTACTCCATACAAGTTTTATTTGTACAACCCCTATGGTAGCAGGGGGTATCTCAAGTCCTGGATTTGATATATTCTTCTTTGTGAGGAGTTTAAATTTTTTTGGCACCTCCTTTTTTGGAAGTATTTGATAAATTCATATGCCCAGTCGAGCCACTCCAAGGGTTGTTCATCATCTGATACTACTTCCCGAGTTTGGCAAGCCACATATTCTAGCGAATCTTGCTTGGCGAGTTATTGGCATAATGCTATCCCTCTTACTAGTTTGGTTGGATGTATTTCTACATCATATTCTTGTATTTTGGTCACCCAACCAACTCTTGTGTCACCGAGCTCTCCTTGTATGATGAATCTTCGTACATCGGGTGGATTGTATAGACGATTACCCTACTCTGTGATAAGAAATACATAAAAAATTTTAGAGACTTCATTATTGCATATATCAATTTTCAATGATGTTATATTTTTCTTTATGTTCCTGCATAGTTTGACTTAGAAAAGCTATGGGCCTTTCTTCATTGTCATCTCCCTTCTACATGAGTACTATGGTGTAGCTTTCTTGTTCGCCTATAGCATATGAAATGAAATATCTAGAATAGTTTGGATTTACCAAGATGGGGGCTTGAGCTATCTATTATTTAATATTTTGAAAGGCTTATTGCCTTGCATTCATCCACTTGAACATGACATCCTTTTTTAAAAGCTTCATCATCAGTTTGATGATTTACACAAAATAAGCTATGAATTTGTGCACAAAATTGATTTGGCCAAAGAATGACTATAAGCCCTTTTTTTGGGGGGGAGGGGGAGATCTAACAGTTCTTTCACCCTATTAGGATCTATGACTATACCAAACTTAGAGACAAAATGGTCAAGTAGAAGTCCTTCCATAGAGAAGATTGATTTTCTAGGATTTATGGAGATGCCAAACTCCCTGCATTTTTTGAATACACTTTTGAGATGTGCTATGTGATCTTCTTTTTTGGTGAGATAAAATTGTCATGTCATCTAGGTAAATCACTATTATTTTATTTACCAACTCTTTAAATTCCACATCCATAGCTCTTTGGAAAGTTGCTCCAACATTGGATAACCCGAAGGGCATTCTCTAGTAAGAAAACGTTCCCCACTTAGTTGTGAATGTAATTTTAAATTGAAATTCGTCTTTGAACCATACTTGATTCTACCCAGAGAAGTCATCTAGGAAAGAACTTTTCTACTCCCACTACTGTGTGTAGGATTTGATCAATATACAGGAGAGGGTAATGATCCTTCAGTGAAGCCTTGTTCAAATTATGAAAGTCAATGCACATTCGGATGTCTCCATTCTTTTTCCTAATCGGGACTAGGTTAGAAACCCATATCGAATGCTTTATTGGGTAAATGATTTTAGTTTTGAGGAGTTTTAGCAGCTCTTGCTTCATTAAGGATTTGATTTTAGGATTTATTGGCCGTTGTTTTCCCCAAAATGGCCTTGCACCTTCCTCGAGCTCTATCATGTGCTAGATTGTCTCTTTGCACAATTCTCTATTTTCCTCCATTTCTACTTCTGTACTGTTCACTTCTAATTTGATGGCCTTGGTAGGATCCATTTGAGATTCCTTGTATCTATGTTTGTTGACTTTCATTTTATGGCTAGTAGACCTACCATTATTATCAAATATGCTTTCAAGAGTAACCAACCCTTTTGGGATGTGGTTATTTTTTAACTGGATGATGTACTCATTTTCTTCATTGTTGGTCATTCTATCATTGGAGCAATTCATCTCATGGAAGAGAAAGTCCACTATTTGCATATCATTCTTGAAAACTTATCAGAAGGTATCCCTATCTGGCACAAAAGGTCTGTAGCTAAGCCTGACTATTTTTGACTTCTGGATGACATTACTTATAGGTTAGAAGTTTACCCCTATTGAAGCCAACAAGTTTGCATGTGTATTTTTCTCCCTGGGAATTGCTTTTATATTAAGAGATCTAAAATATTCCAATAAATCCTTGACTTTATTTCGGTAAGCTTTAAGATAATGCTATTTGCTTACGCATTTTTCAGTAACCTAATTCACTATCAACTCAGAGTCACCAAAAATTTGTAGTTACTTGACACCCATCTTCTCAGCTTTTTTGAGGCCCAAACATAGTGCTTCATACTCTACTACATTATTGGTACAACTCCAGGTCAATCTGTAAGAGAAGATCTTCTCTTCACCTACGAGATAAATTAGGACAATGCTTGCTCCATCAGGTTTAAATCTGTTAACTCTTCTGTCATCATATTTATAGTAGTGTCAGTATTTTCCTCATCTCTGAGCCTTTCGACATGGAAAGTGGAAGGTTTCTAATTGAATATTTTCACCCTTTTGCATTTGAATGGAATATCGAGGTGTGAAAAATCAAGCGATAGATATCCTCCTATTTTGGTAGTAAATTCTCTGGAGAGGCACATACCAAAATAGGGTTCTAAGTCAACCACCACTACTTCTTGTATGACTGTGAGCTGGGGTAGTCTGTGGAGAACTATCGAGATATCCTTAATTACCCCTACTATTTTTATAGGGGTTCTATCCAGTTGTAAGACTCCTGGACTGCTCCTTGTATATTCCATTCCCATGATATCGCATACTACTTTAGGAATTACTGTAGTCATGGCTCCAAAATCAATCATACAATTGTGAACCACCCACCCTTCCATCTAGAGAGATAGATAAAAAGGGGGAGGTCTGTTATTTCTTGAGGTAGATGTGAGACTAGCTTGTGTGGAATCCAACTAAACTGGGCTCTTGCTCTTATTTTTCATAGACCTTAATGATTCCTATAGTAAATAAATCTATCTTGGGATCCACAGGGCTTCATACAGAGTGGCCTCGGAAGGTGTTTTATTCATTTCCTCAACTATGTTGAATGGGAGGGAATTGCCACTTTTTTCTTTTATAATTATGTCAAACCTATTTTTGTACCCCTGAGTAGCATCAAATATTTGATGCCTAGTCAGTTAGGGGTATCTCAATTTACCCCTGGCTTGCTCCTGAGTCTCTATTTCCCTTTGTAGAGGTGTTTCTTTGTGAACTTATGCTCCTTTTGGATCTGAGTTCTAGGGAATATTCTTGAAATGAGGTCTTTTCTCAGTTGGGATCCTTATAGGTGAGGGTACCTTCAGAGGGTTGAGTTCCTTGGGATCAACCTGGAATGTTTTCTTTCTCGATCTGGTTAGAACTGATACTTATTCAAGAGAAGGCATCATAAAATTCTGGTCTTCTTCTTTGATCATACTAATTTGACCTTTTAGGGATATATCGACCTTTTCAATAGCCACCTTCCAAATTTGATGTTGATGAATCATGCAAGAAGTATCACCATGAGGGTAATTGCATGTGGAACACTAAAAACTTAAGAACACAAGCTTATACTGAGAGGGGGGTGAACAGTATAAGAACACTTTTTAAATTTCTTTCCAAATAAATATTATGCAGTGTATAGATAGCAATATCAATAGCAGTAATCAAATTAATGTACAAAACACCATACACAATATAGACACAGTTTTAATGTGGTTCACCCAAATATGGCTACTTCCACGGAGAAAATCTTTCACTAAAATTTTCTCAATCAATCTCTTGGGAATCCTTCCCAATTAAAATATTTATGGACCTCTATCCAAAGGAGATGATGATCCCCTAAATATGGTTTGTGGATCTATATCCATAGGATAACTCCTTCTCCTCTGCTCTGGCTAGTGATCCTCTAGAAGACTACTGCCTCCACTACACTGTATTGTGGATCTCTCTCCACTAAAGACTCTTGTCCCCACTCAAAAGACATGTCCTCACTACCCTAGCTGATGGATATCTATCCACTAAAGACTCTATCCTCTGTTATCTATCACCTCCAAAGCTCTATGTCAATTTTGTACTAAACACAGTCCAGTCGGTCTAGCACAACTCTGCTCAATATCTTGCACTAAATACAATCTAGTCGGTCTAGAATAAGTATGCTCAACAAGCTCACTCAAATCTACAATAAACATAGTTCATTTGGTCTAGCACAAATATGCTCAACTCTTGCACTAAATACAGTCCAGTCGGTCTAGCATAAGTCCTACTCAAATATGCACTAAACATAGTCCATTCGATCTAGCACAAATCTACTCAACTCTTGCACTAAACACAGTCCAGTAGATCTAGCACAAGTTCACTCAAATCTACACTAAACACAGTCTAGTTGGTATAGCATAAATTTGCTCAATAGGTCCACTTAGAACCTACTCAAATCCGCTCAACAGGTCCACTCAGAACCTACTCAAATCTGCTCAATAGGTCCACTCATAACCTGCTCAAATATTCTCAACAGGTCCACTCAGAACCTACTCAAATATTCTCAATAGGTCCACTCAAAACCTGCTCAAATCTGCTCAACAGGTCCACTCAGAACCTGTACAAATCTACTCAACAAGCTCACACAGAACTTGTCTAAATTTGCTCAACAAGCTCACACAAAACTTGTCCAAATCTGATCAACAAGCTCACACATAACTTGTTCAAATCTACTCAACAAGATCACACAAAACTTGTCCAATATCATAGAAACATAAAGAGAATTTTTAGAGACTCAATATGTTCTATAATCAAAACTCAATCACTTTCTCAACTCAATATCATAGAAGCATAAAGAGAATTTTTAGAGACTCAATATGTTCTATTCTCAAAACTCAATCACTTTCTCAACTCAATCTCATAGAAGCATAAAGAGAATTGTTAGAGACTCAATATGTTTTATTCTCAAAACTTAATTACTTGCCCAACTCAATCTCATAGAAGCATAAAGAGAATTGTTAGAGACTCAATATGTTCTATTCTCAAAACTTAATCTCAACTCAAATAAGAATATAGAATAGTTTGTTTTATGGAACTTGAACAATCACTTCATACATCCACTTGACTAGGATCAATCAAATCTACTCAACCAATCACTTCAAGAAACAAATATTGCTCACAAACCCTAGTCCAAGCATATATCATCCAACTAAAAATGTTTCCAGCAATGCTCAACAAAAAATCTCACATAACAATGATACTCATGATATTTTCAAACCCTAGTTCAAGTTCTTTGTATAACAACTAACTTCAACAACCATGCTTATCAAACAAGGTTTTAAACACAACTCTCAATTTCATAAAACCTTGAAACATTAACTCAAAAACTTCACTCAACCAATGATCTCAACAACAATGCTTATAAAGCAAGGTTTTTAATCACAACTCACAATTTAGAAAACCTTGAAGCATCAACTCAAACACTTCACTCAACCAATGATCTCAACAACAATGCTTATAAAGCAAGGTTTTTAATCACAACTCACAATTCGAAAAACCTTGAAGCATCAACTCAAACACTTTAAAAAAGGAAACCCTAATCAAATCCTTTCCACTCCAAACTTAGTTTTCAAGTAAGCCAATAAACCAACTCAACCAAGGAAGAATTTGCCCATACCTTTTGTTTGACAAGGAGTTGATCTCAAAAATCTGCCACACTCACAAATTTCTCTTTTTCAATCTCAATAAGGGTTAGAAGACTTCAATCAAATCACAATACAAAATAATGACCCAAAATACACCTTATTACTCCAACTCAAAAATAATATTCACCATAGTCTTCTTTAAATGGAAAAACCCTTATACAAAAATAATGCTCAAAAGTATTAATAAGAAATTAATAAGACCTTACAAAAATTCACCTCCACAATATCAAAATATCAATACCTTACTCCTAAAATAATAAATCTCAAATATCAATACCTCCACAATAATCCTCAACAAAAATTCACCATAAATTTCAAATATCAAACCTTCCACAATAATACTCAACAAAAATTCACCATAAATTTCATGCCTTAATGTATAAAAATAATAATCACTTATGCACCCTTATTCCTCCAAAATTAGGCAACTAACAAAATTTAAATCAAAATTAAATACCTTGTCCTTGGAGGGAATTGAACCCTCAACCTCGTCTCACCACAAGCACCTTAACCGTGGCCAAAGTTGCCGCACGAGCCAAGTGCTCGCTTGAGATTAAAGAAGCACCACATGCTTCTTAATATCACACCACCTTCTACCAAGAAAAAGGTCATGCACCTTGGGCGCCTCAAACAACACACCAAAAAATGCACACGGGGATTTGAAACGTCAACCACCTTGCTGCCAGCACCTTTACGCTTTCCTAACTACCACTAGGCCATGCTTGCGCAATGAAACTTGAGGACAAAACCTTCCTCCTCTATACCTTTCGCTGCCACATTTTTGTAAATCACAAGCTCTCTTTTTGCCATGCCATAGATTTATTAATTAGAACAAGGGTAACTTTCCAATGGTTTTGGCAAAGTATTTATATGCATTATATTTGCTTTGGACACATCGGCGCTAGCTTCTCCATGATGACGTTGGTAGAAATATAGAGGCTTCAAAAGTCTTTTTATTTAAACCCCAACTTTGGGTTTAATTTACTTTAAACTTTGCGCTTTGAAATATTTTTCCCTCCAAAACCCAACCTTAGGGTTTTATAAAAAATAATTAATTGTCCTTTGTAAAATAAATAATATTAGAATTAAATTATAATAATTTATTTGGGTTTTTCACCACCTTGGATAAATATTATAATAAAGATTATAATATTATATCCTTCCATTGCTTTGGATATATTTGCTTCCAAAGGAGAACTGAAACCATTTTCTGAACCATTATTTTGGGTGTAAAATAAAAATATTTTAACCCATTACAACTTCCATTGAACTTTGCACTTGAACTAGAGAAGAACTATCACTGGCATCTTGACATCAATGATAAATTTGGCTTAGGGAATCAAAATGTCCAACAATATCTCCCTTTGTCATTGATGGCAATCCACATTCTTTTTATTGAAACCTGACCTTTCTTTTTCTTCTGCTCCCCCTGGCTCAATTCTCTCTTAGATATCAAATCTCTCCCCAATACATAAATCTCTCCCCCTTTGACACCAATGGAAAAGGGTCACCTTTGGGTCTCGGGGCTAAGAATGAGCCTCTTAGCTTTGCCCCTCCCCCATATCCTTTGAGGTGGTTAATTCTAGGGTGGGAGTATTTCTACTCCCAAAAGGCATTGTTCTTTGCCTTTATACTCTTCCCTTATTTTCTAAATTTTTTTATTCTTTTGATTGTTTCTATCCATGTCATTATTCCTATTCTCATTTCTTTTCCTGTTCTTATCCATGTTCTTGTTCCTGTTCCTATTCATGTTCATGTTCCTGTTACTGTAATCATTCCTATTCCTGCTCCTATTACTATAATCATTCCTATTCCTACTCCTATTCTTATCCATGTTCCTATTCCTTGTTCATGTTCCTATTCCTATTCATATTCTTGTTCATGTTCATATTTCTATTCCTGTTCATACCTATTTTTGGAATATTTTCTCTACACCATTTTGTTGTGTGACCATCATTATTAAACTTATAACACTTAATGTTATTATTACTTAGAGGTGCAAATGTCTTAGGATCTCTTCTAGTGAAGCCATATCCTTTTCTATCATGAACCCTACAATTCATTGCATTGTGATCAAACTCATTACATGAGTAGAAATACCCATGAAAAATTTATCCTTTCCCATATTCCTGTATTCCATGTGTCCTGCACTGTGAAGCCATGTGCTCAAACTTATGATATGAAAAACATCTTGCATTGAATCTTCCTTATCTTGACCTCATTGGTCTCATGTTCTGATTTATGTTCCATCTGTATCTTTTATGTGCATTGTTCCTATATTTTTTTAACTCTTTATTGTCCAACTCATCCTCCGATGTCTCACTCCCTCTTACACTATCTTCTTTTGATGTATCTTCATATAAAGTTTATTCTTCTTCAAGACTTGAAGTAAACATTTCTTCCCATTTATTTTCAACCTATTTGGAACCAAGACCTATTTTATTTGTTGCTTCTCTTTGTATCTTGACTATTTTATCCACACTCTTTGCACTATTTACATACTTGTATAGCTTATTCTTGAAGTCTTCTACATATTCCTTTAGTAGAGCCACTTCTTGTGCTAACTTATCACATTCCAAGATCTTTGCTTCTAACTTATATTTGAACTTATTTGCCTTAGCCTTTGATTTTTCTAAATCCTCTATGAGAAATAATCTTTCTTCATCACATTCTTGAAACTGAATTTCAAGCTTAGAGTGTTGCTTTCTTACCTTATTTACTGTGTCAAGGGTATATATGAGTTCTCCTTTGAGATCATAACCATTCTTTGCTGAATAATCCTCTATTTTTTTGCCTTTGTCCACATCATTACTTTCTTTTGGCTTATCTTCTATAGGATCACTCACTTCTTCTTCTAATGCCATTAGAATATTTTCATCTGGTATTTCAAGTGCATCTTCATAGTCATCATCACTAAAAATATAACCATACCTTGTGCAATCATCTTCAAGATGTCCAAATTTACCACATCTAAAACACTTGAGAATAACTGGAGTCTTTTTCTTAACTAGTTATTTCTCTTCAATCATAAATAGGACTTCATATCTATCATTGTTTGAAAAGCTAGCATCACTATCATTTGAGTACTTGCATTATCCACATAGTAGCTTCTATTTTGTCTTTAGAAGAACTTCTTTCCTTATCTACTTTGTCCATCCTTGCTTTTCTTTTTATGCCTATATCTTTATGATTTCCTGTACCTGTAATCCTATTTTTATTCACTATTGTTGTTCTTTGGCTCTTTACAATCTGTTGCAAAATGTCCATACTTTCCACAATTGAAACACTTAACAAATCTTAGATCTATGGGACTTCTATAACCTTTATCTCTTCTACCATAATTAGCTTCTTCATCACTAGATGACTCACTGCTTGATTATGACCTCTTACCCTTTATATTCTTATTTGCTTTGAATGCAGCCTCTTTTGGAGGGATAAGATCTTTTATTCTTATCTCAAAAGTTATAAGTATGCCAAGTAAAGAATTTATTGTCAGACAATCACTATCAATTGATGTTTCTATAGCATAAACATTTTCATTGTACCTTTTTGGAAGAGTTCTCAAGATCTTATCATGGGCATCAGATTCATCGACCTTCATTCCAAGACCTCTCATCTCATGTACAAGTTTATCAATATTACTAAGATAGTCATTGTAGATACCTAAAACATGTCATGCTTAGGGGAGATACTCACATAGACACATCCATAAGGTCATATGACATAATATTGGACTTCCCAAGCATCAACAGTGGTTCTCACCACTCATTTGGGGCATTTTCAAGCCATCCAAGCCTAGCCGCTCAAGCCCAGAGTGACCAAATCTTAGCCGCCCAAGCCTAGAGCAGCCAAAACTTAGCCATTGTAGATGACAACTACCAAATATTAGTCACTGTAGATGACATCAACTAAACCATAAAAGCAGTTTTTGCTAAAAAATAGGCCTAATCACGGGCGGAAGTGGCAGTCTACATGCAATAAATGTGAGTGGGAGTAACTTTGCATTCCATTTCATGATTAGTTCACATGGGAGACTTGAGTTTGCATTTAGAATTTAGTTAACTGGTATTTAAACATAGAAAATACAAAAATATTCTCATGCTAACTCTCACTACGCATGAGGAATTCATTCCTAGGGCTTGGACATAGACCTAGGGTTTCACACTTTAAAAGGTGCAAGCCTAAGAGCACCAAGCATCCCAAATTTATTAGGATAGGTCATTGAGGAGAGCTTTCGAGACTTGGAGAGTTTCCCTTAGAGATCACATTTATGGTGAAGCCCTAACAAATTGGAGAGCATAGCAACCACCATTCCAACATCGGATACAAGATTTGATCCATAGATTTGGAGCAAAGAGAACAAGATTCACTTTAGCGGCCGTTGTCTTGGACAGTGGCCCGCGGGCCTAGCTTAGGGTTTTAGACATTATATTCATTATTTTTTTAGCATATCATTAGCATAGCATCATTTCATTCATTCGCATTCATAGCATTAGTTTAATTTGCACTTGCTTTCATTTGTTATATTCATTGCTAACAACCTCATCCGAGGAGGTATTCTCGAAAATATAAGCGTGTGTTGTTGTTTCATTGCTTACAGGACCATAGGTTCATCAGAAAAATTTGTAATGTACGAGAGCAAAATAAATTCCTCTAGGAAACAAACCTGGAGAAGGAGGCATCTGTAAGCCCTCATACATTTTCATGTGCAAAACTGGGAAGATTTTGAAAGTGCACCACCTCTTTGCAAAAGGGGCACTCTTTGCCTATTTGTAACCTTATTGTATCGAAATGGGTATCCTTAAGAGGGACCAAAATGTAATTGGGTTTTAATCCAAATAAAGAGATTTATCTTTGTTATTTTTGTGTTATATGCTTTTCATTGTCTTCCATTTCATTTTCAGGTTTTTAATACATTGCAAGTAGAGTAAAAAGAGTGGTGCATGCATCCTCGGGTCACTACAAATGGTGATCACGGTGGGACCTCCACTGATTTTTTATTTTTTGCTTGAATACTAATGTAGTTTTTTGTGCAGATCTAGTCGCTTTGAGCTACAACAACCATAAATCAATCGCTCTAAGCTACAGTGGCCAATAGAGACTTAGCTGCTCCCACTAATGGCAACCAAGAACCAACCGCTATGGTCAACAACAGCCAAAACTAGAGAGCAGCAAAGGACAGAAATAAAGTTCTCTAAGCTGGATTAGAGGTTGGTACAACCTCTCTGATATTTTATAGCTTTCTGTTTGCTTCAGTGTGTCTAAAATAGAGAACTTAAAGCACATTTATGTTTGGAAATTGAAAGAATAAAATGAGAAAGAATTAAGCATTTTGCATATCTTAGATCTTCTTTTAGATTTCCACTAGGCGTTGCTAGGAACAACAACTTATGCCTAAAAAGTTTGCCCTAGAATCCAACATGCTAGACATTGTATGTTGTTTGCTTGCTTTGAGGCCTTGCAAAAGGCCATATTTGCATGAAATAAAGTGCGCTCATACAAATCATAGTAGTTAATGCATATTTTTGAATATTGAAATGTATTTTGCACTTAGGCATATAGGAAAGACTCATTGTTGCTATATGATGTACTTTATGTTACACAAGCTTAAAATGAACACCACACACACACATATAATTTAAACATTGGGGAGTTGGATTTCATCACCAACCCTCAATTCAATCCAGTGATGTTGGAATTCATCTTCTTCCACTAGCTTTCCCCCTAGAGCTTCCTAGAAATGGATTGAGAAACTTACTTATAGTGGTACTAAGTTACTTGTGCTCAAACTGTCTCCCACTATTGGAACAATCATTGGTTCAAAGTGGAAGAGCTAGGCGAACCCCCCACTAGGAATTTAGCGGTGTACCCTAACATATTTTGGGAAAATCATGTTTGATCGGGTGTACTTGATTGTCACTATGGATGAGTCTTCTCATTCTTAATCCAAGAACAAAAGTAAGAAATTAGAAGAAAAAAACATCAAAACACACCAAACATTTTAGGGCACACTTAAATTGATAATCAAGATAAACATTTATTTGGTATTGTGTGGCTATTCCTAAATTGCAACTCAAAAGATAAATTCATAGACAAAATGGTTAAAACAAGAATTAAACACCATCGGTCTCATATCGAGGGAGAGGTTGAAGCAACTCATACCCATAGGTGAAGTCGTAGTAACATTGAACGACCTACCCACAAGACCATGAGACGTAGCTCCATGAGCCTAAGGGGTGATAACTCAACCATTGGGGGATCTCATCAAGAAACCCCAAGTAGGAAACCACATCATGGAGCAAAGTCACATAAACAAAAAGAGGCTTCACAGGCATCCTCATCAATGAGACATGAAGAGACCTCAAGGGCCTCCTCTAAACACATAAAAACATCTCAAAGACATGAGGAATCTTCAAGGGCTTCCTCATCACATGGACATAAAGAAGGTTCTAAAACTCATTCTTCACACAAGGATGACGATACTGCTACATCTCCATCCACATGGAGAAAAAATGTCACCACAAAGCCTTCTTCATCAAGAAGGCAAGCAAGAGTTGCAACACCTCAAGATTCACAAGAAACATATGAAATAGGTCTGCCCACTGAAGGGCAGGAAACTAGAGCTACATATAGTCATGGAAATCAGATAGACGAAACCCTTCACACAAAAGGAAATATTCCCATAGACTATGACCTCATAGGAGTGAATGGCACCCCATAGGACCAACCATGGAAAATAAAACAACTAGATGGGTTGGATCAATTTCTTACACGACCAACTCAAAGAACTATAGCTACTAAGAACTCTGCATATGGAAGCTCACAAACTATGACTTCTAAGCACACCTCTTAGTCTGGGGGTAATTTTGAGCGACCCCATAGTAAATTTATGAAGTCTGATCATAGAGATACTCAACAGTACACTGAACAAGTCACATTAACTAGAAAGAGTACATGTACAGTAGAAACCTCCTTGAGGAATCTATGAGTCAAGGCAACAAGAATAGAGTTAGATAAACATGAGTCTTCTGTGACATCACAAACTAACCATATGATATGGTTAGAAAATGCATTAGTAAGGAGCAAGAGCTAGTGGAAGCTCTCGAACAAGATAAACAAAGAGAAAGACTCTTGCACCAACATGAGCAGTGCTTAAGAGAGTAAGCTGAGTGGCTAGCTCTTAGAAATTTATAGAAAAATGGTGGTGACCACCAAATAACTAGATGCACTGACTCACCTAAGGAGAGGCGCACTAGACAAGATAACCCACAATGAAACTACTCACAAAACCATGAATGAAATATGACTAGTGGGGAAAGGGTAAACATAACAAATAAGGATCACAATCCTGAGTCCCCTCATAGGAGGGAGGAAAATATAACAAGTCAAATGGATAGAGAGTTACCTCCATTACCACTATGAGTAGGCCTACAAGAGGAGTAAATCCATGCATCAAAGGCATTTCAAGAGCTTGCTAAAAATATGAAAGCCTTTGAGAAACAACAGGCAGCTGGGAAATCACCAGCATTGAGTAAAATACACAACCAACCATTGTGCTCATCAATCCCTAGCCCTCCATATCCTAAGCACTTTGAGATGCCTAGGTTGGAAAAATTTAAGGGTGAAGAGGATGCACAAGAGCACATCACCAATTTTATCAACGCATGTTTTCATATTGAAGACAATGACGCTCTCATGCTAATAACATTCATAATGATATTTTTAGGTGCTACCACTCAATGGTTCAACCAACTACCT
The DNA here is from genome assembly GCA_028583015.1 of Wollemia nobilis. Lineage (NCBI taxonomy): Eukaryota > Viridiplantae > Streptophyta > Pinopsida > Araucariales > Araucariaceae > Wollemia > Wollemia nobilis. The sequence continues at coordinate 5,099,787 of JAQPPZ010016917.1, read as the reverse complement.
AAGCATAGCATAACCAACTTTGAACAACTAGTAAATGCATTCCTAAAGTGTTTCTCCTTTGGTGCTAAGAAGAAGGTGAACCTTTTAGACTTGGCCAACTTGAAACAATATGATGATGAGCCAGTAATAGATTATGGGAATAGATGGAGAAAATTCATGGTGAAGTTATCGTTCTCTAGTCCCACAGAAGAGATCATTTGCATGTTCACCAAAAGTTGTTCTAAACACATCTCCCTCTTGCTACAAATTTAGAAGTATCCTTCATTTGAGGAAGCTTTGGCACAGGCCAAACTCATCTAAGACATAAAAGTAGATGAGGGAACCATTAAAATCCGAAACAAAAAGGAGTGGAACAAGAATGGTAAGAATGATAAGTACAAGCAGAAGCAGGGCAACCCTGCTCTAGTAAATCAAGTCGTATTGGCTACACATAAGTATGGGGGTGCACAACAAGCCCAAAACTATCAAGCACATCCCATGCCAACCAATTACGATAAAAGGAACGATTAGAGGTGGAACAAAGAATGCAAGCCACCTCGCTATTTCATGCCTCTAACAGAATCAATGCAATCAATCTTCAATCAGTTGAGCGAGGCTAGGAGGATCAAATTTATTGATATACCTCTTATATATCCCAACCATCCTAAGCTAAAAGGATATAGGGAAGATCAATTTTATCCTTATCATAGGATACCGGGGCATGACATTGAGGCTTGCATTGGTTTTAAGCATCAAGTGCAAAACATGATTGAGGTGGGAGAACTCAAATTTGACAACCCAATAGTTCTCGATAATAGAGATATGGTCATAAACATAAAACCATTTCCCAATCATGAGGCCCCTAGAGAGCAAGGGGCCCAAGTCAATTAGGTTTGAGTTGATATACCTACCCAAGGATGCATTGGGATGCTTGAGATTGTTAACATAGCAACCAAGACTAGATGGAATGGTCAACCACAACCTCATGTAGCTCAAATGAATTTCCCAGCTACATCTAGGCAGAGGTAGGGGTAAGACAACCTTCCAAGTTCACCAACATGACCTGTGGTAACTATCCGGAGTAGATTGGAGTAAAAACTACAGACGACTCTGGATAAGCTATCCATATATGAGCTCATACAACAGTCCATAAAGCATAGGGAGAATTTAATGGAAATTTTAAGGATAATTGAGCTCTAACCACAAGATGTGAATGCATTCACTCATTTTGTGGGACAAGTACAATAATACCAAGAACCTGTAATTCAATTCTATGATTATGAGATTAAGACAGTACCTACTGCCTTACCAGACCCTCCGCTAAAAATTGTGATATAAATCAATGACTTAACTTTCAAGAGGGTCTTGGTCGATACAGGTTCATCAATAAACATCATTACAACAATAGTAATAGAGCACCTTAAGATCCCCAAGTCCAATATCATTCTAGGAGCTTACACATTGGGATATTTTAATGACGCTTTATGCAATACTGTGGGAACAGTAGTCCTACCCATCAAGGTGGGGCATAAGACCATCCCTGTTATGTGTTATGTCTTGGAAGGGGCTATGCAATACAAAATCCTCCTAGGACATCCTTGGATAAGGGACATGAAGTGTGTTCCTTCAATCTTGCACTAGTGTGTCAAGTATGTGCACGAAAAAAAGTCTATGTGGTTTTGGCTAATGAAGAGCCATTCAAATATGTCCATCAGGTGGACATTATGTGAGAATTTGTAATTACTTATACCCACCTGTACGTAGCACGTTCATCTCCAACCACACAATTGGATAACAAAGGCAAAAGGGTAAGAAAATACCCATGCACATCAACACCTCCTGGTGCACTTAAAATAGTCAATGCTTCTAAAGTACCATCAATGTCAAAACCAAAAGATAATAAGAAGCTAAAGGCACCCTTATTCGAGGAAGAAAGGCCCAAGGAAGTGCCAACTATAGCCATTGCTGAAATTCCAAGTCCTATGGAAGAAGAATATCTTCAAGATCAAGATGAAGATAGTGATTACCATCCCGCTTCGCTAGTGTCATCCGTAGGATCATCCACGTCACATGCATCAATACACTTGGCAAGCATAGGCATAAGAGAGTACCTTGTGTAGAACATTACTTTTACACCTATCATTGAGTCTGCATAAAACATGGGATGACCTAAGGACTTGAAACCATCAGTGGGAACAGTGGTTCCACTTGGAATCCCTCCCAACCAAACTAATTTTGTCTATGCCGACCTGGACTGTGCCCATAAGTCTTCAGACATAGAAGAGGATTATGAAAAATTATTCATGGTCAATTTTCACTACCTCTCTAATCCTGAGTTTGCTCTAAGCTACATTTAGCATTACCATTGGCATGGCTATGGCCTTGGTATATATGACCAGGGGCATAGGCAGCCATACGAGCCACAATATCAGCTTCCTTCAACAAGTTTGGGTTAGGCTATTATATTGGAGGTCAAGATGACTCTCTCACAGTAGCATTGGACATATTAAACTTAGAGTTAGGAGAAGACATTGATTTAATTCCTTATCACCCCATAAGAACAAAAAATTTGGGCAATAGAAAAGTGGCCACGATAAACGTACCGTCACCAAACATTTATCATCCAAACATCTCAATTGATTCCACCCCAATAGGGTACAACTCATGGGATGAAGAGAATGGATATGAAGCAAGTGATGATGAGGTGCAACTTGGCTTAGCCTACCATGGGCCTCGCTATTTACAAAGATTCACATGGTCCATCCATAATGAGAGTGGGTATATATTGGATGAAAGTGACTATGAATCATAGGAATCAACAAAAAGAGCCTACTTAGGCCTGAGCCATCAACCCCTGACTTTGGGGAAAGAGACAAATGCAAATGGATTCTTCATAAGTGATGAAGAATATGAAGATAAAATGGAGATGGTCTACTTGGGTCCAATACATGAGCCTTATATTCTAGGGCCATGTACCAATGCTAACTGTTTCTGGATAAGTGATGATGACTTTGAGGATGAGACTGAGATGTCTTATCTTAGGCCTCACCACTTGCAACAAGTCAACAAGCTAGTAGAAAGAGAGGCAGCACTGTGTGCCATAGATCCTGGATTAAGGTTCCTAAAAAGACCTATTGACTTAGGGGCTATTAACCGCATGGTCAATCCCCATCTACCTGCATTCTGAGAGATCCTTGAGCCAAATGATACCATTCCACAGTATGTGCATAGAGAGAATCCAACCACTCACATGATGCATAGGGAGGACCCATTCATCCCAAAATTGCTAGAACCTCATTACGATTATGGAAAGGAAACCCCTAAAAAAATATTACACCCATGTGGTCTTGGAGATTTCATCCCATCCATCAACATGATCTCCATTTATTTGGCCACTCCACTTCATAATCCAGTAGATCCTACCAAATCATTACATCTTGATGTAGAGGCTATTGATTGGGATAATGCTGATTTGCCCATAGACCCTGAATACCTCTTCCCCAATGAAGAGATGTTACAACCAGGTTGTGCGTATGATGTATTCCATGTTGGTTTGGATCCTGAGTCAGTAGGACCTGTAAATCCTATAGATGATATTCATTTGATACCCACACCTCATCAACTAGAGGATGGGTCACATATGGCTATAGAAGTGACTTTCAAGGTGGAAATCAATGATGATCCTACCCAACCAAGGAAAGTCAAGTTCGAAGAAAGTCTATCTCTAGAGGAACAAGCCATCCTAATTTCTCTCCTCAAGGAGAGGCCAAATATTTTTTCTTGGAATTACAAAGACATGCCAGGGATAGATCCAAATTTAGTCATTCACAACCTTTCATTAGATCCCATGAAGAAGCTAGTCAAGCAAAAGCTGAGAAAAATGCATCCAACCATTGCTTTGATGGTGAAGAATGAATTGCAAAAACTACTGGATGTAGTGTTCATAGTTTTGATCGACTACCCTGAGTGGGTTTCAAACATGGTACCCATGGGGAAACCCAATGAAAGAGTTCGTATCTGCATAGAATTCAGATATTTAAATAGGGTAACACCAAAGTATTCATTCCCATTGTCAAACATAGATTCTCTTGTAGATGCACCTACAAATCATGATATGCTCTCCCTAATGGATGGTTTTTTTGGATACAACCAGATCCAAATTAAGCCTGAATATCAACATAAAATTGCTTTTATTACTTCGTGGGGAACATTATGTTACAAAATGATACCATTCGGTCTCAAAAATTTTGGTGCCACATATCAACGAGCCATGACATACATATTCCATGACTATATGTATACGATCTTAGAGGATTACATGGATGACTTACTATCCAAGTCCATGTTGTGGCAAGAGCACGCTGAAGTCCTTAGAAAAGTCTTTGACTACCTCATTGAGCACAATGTTTGATTGAATTCTAAGAAGTGTGTATTTGGTGTAACTTCTGGCAAGCTTTTGGGATTCATAGTATCCAAGAGAGGCATTGAAGTCAATTCTACAAAGGTAAAGGCTATATTGGAAATGGCCACCCCTACCAACATTAGGGAGCTAAGGAGCCTACAAGGCAAGATTGCATCCATCAAAAGATTCATTGCATAATTATCAAACAAATCCTGACCCATGAATCGGTTTCTATGCAAGGAGGTCCCCTTTAATTGGGATGAAGAATGCCATCAAGCCTTTGCAGAGATCAAAACTATTGGCAACGCCACCAGTATTGGGTCCACCAAGGCCAGACATACCATTTTTACTATATATATCGGCTACTGATTTCGCAATGGGCACCATGTTAGCCCAAAAGAATGCACAAGATAAAGAGCAAGCCATATATTACATTAGTCACATCTTAGTGAGTTATAAGATAGGATATGCGTATGTTGAAAAGTTGTGTTTAGCAGTGGTCTTTGCAACTCGAAAGTTGCAACACTACATGTTGAGCCATATGACCCACGTCATATCAAAATAAAATCCTTTGCAAAACATGATGAGCAAGACATATCACAATACACGTACCACAAAGTGGATCATGCTATTGATAGAATTTTATCTAGAGTTCATAAGCCAAAAGTCCATCAAGGGACAAGTCATAACAAATCAATTAACAGAGGCACCTCTTCAGGATAACAAGCCTCTCACCATAGACTTTCCTGATGATGCAATATTTGCATTATCATATCCACTAGAACTCGAAGAACCTAAGAAAGAAAGAGACATGTCATTTTTCTTCTACGATTTGAAGTGTGAACAAGGGGGTAGAGCAGGGATTATCTTTATCACACCACAGGGTGCTCCATTACCCTTATCATTCAAACTAGACTTCCCTTGCACAAAAAACAACACGGAATATGAGGCATTGATATTAGGACTTCAAAAAGCCATAGCAATGGGTATTAAAAGATTTAATATCTTTGGTGACTCCTTGATCATAGTAAACCAAGTCAAAGGACTATTTAAATATAGGTGCCCACTCCTGAAGACTTACAAGGAACTTGTTGACACCTACCTAGCCTAGCTGGAATGGTATGACATCAAGGCAATCCCTCATACGTCAAATATATTTACAAAAACCATGGCCTCTTTGGGATCCTTAACCCCTCAAAATTTGTCTGCTAATTTTACAACCATTCATGTGAAAGTACTTTCACACTCAACAATACATTGTGAAGCTTTTGACAATCAAGAATTAGTCAACACGATCAACATCGAACCAAATCAGGATTGGTCCTTCGCAACTAGAGATTTCTTGCAAATGACACCTTAGGGGTCTTTGGTTTCCCAAGGACCTATGAAGTGTGGCACAAACATACACCATAGATTTGTTCCTCAATCCATGTTCACCAGCTCGAGAATGCAAGAAGAGCAAGCCATATTTTCTATAGAAGTCGTGGCTTATTAGGATTGGCTTTCCCAACTACGGGACTTCCTAAAACTTGGAATAGTACCTCAAGGTCTACCACATACTGAAAGGTGAACACTCAAATAGAAAGCAACAAGATACATATTACTAGGAGAAATCCTCTACAGAAAAGGATATGATGGAGTATTACTCCGTTGTCTTGAGCTCCAAGAAGCATCCTAGGCAATTTTGCAAGCTCACAATGGCACATGTGGAGGGCATTTCAGTGGCATGGCCATCGTTAAGCGCATCTTGATAATGGGTTACTATTGGCCCACCATGGAAAAGGATTGTTGCGAGTATGTCAATAAATGCATTAAGTGCCAACATCATGCAAATCTAACGCACTTACCATCGCAAGCCTTGCAACCCATCTAGACAGCATGGCCATTCTCACAGTGGGGACTAGAATTGATTAGGAAGATCTCACCCCTATCCTCAGGCTGACACACATTCATCATAACAACCACTAAATACTTCACTAAATGGGTTGAAGTGATCCCCTTAACATCGATAACTAGACCGAGGATTGCAGAGTTTATACTCCACAATATCATAAGTCGTTTTGGGGTCCCTTCGAAGATAATATCGGATAATGGTCCATATTTTAAGAACAAAAATGTGCGTGCTTTAATGAAAAAATACCATATTCAACATAGTTTTTCAATGCCTTATTATCCACAAGAAAATGGGCAAGCAGAAGCCTCAAACAAAACAATAGTCTCCATATTTAGGAAGACAGTGCAAGACAATTACAAGGATTGGCACATGCAGTTGCCTCTTGCACTATGAGCATACAAGACTAGTATACGGACACCCACTAGGGCAACACCATTTTCAATAGTATATGGCATTGAGGCCATCATGCCACTAGATTTGGAAATTCCAACTCTATGCATAATTTTAAAGGATTTCATAGATGATGATGCCATGTGGTAAGGTCACCTTGATCAGTTGATGCTTCTTGATGAACGTCGAGTCGATGCTTTAGAGCATATTTGCATTTACCAAGATCGCCTTATGCGAGCTTAAAATAGTAAAGTCCACCTAAGAGAATTAAAGGTTGGAGATCTAGTGCTCAAATAAAACCAACAGAATTCAAATCAACCGCTGCACCTGAGAGACAAGTTTACGATAAATTGGATAGGCCTGTACATGATTTTACAAAGAGTTGGGTCTGAAGCATATCACCTTATATCATTAGATGGTGTTGAAGAGCCTGGACGTCTCAATATAATTCACTTAAAGGTATTCTACACATAAAACACAAAAAATATTCAAATATGTCAAAAACACAAAAACATTCAAATATGTCAAAAACACAAAAACATTCAAATATATCAAAAATACAAAAAAATTCAAATATGTCAAAAATATAAACAAATCATAAAAACATAAAAATTTAAATTCAATCAAAATGCTCCAAGGGCATCCAAGCATCAAATTAAAATTCTCCAAGGGCATCCAAGCCGCTTGGTCAAAATCAAATCAAAATGCTCCAAGGGTATCTAATCTGCTTGGTCAAAATCAAATCAAAATGCTCCAAGGGTATCCAAGCCGCTTGGTCAAAATCAAATCAAAATGCTCCAAGGGTATTCAAACCGCTTGGTCAACTCCAATCAAAAATCTCCAAGGGTGCTTCATGCTACTTGGTCAAAAATAAAAAAGCCCCAAATGTAAGAATACGAAATAGTGTTTATTATTCATCTGCGGAATAAATAAGTTTACAATAGCCGAGAATAGTCTCCGGCGGAACGGATCTGTTACGAAGTTGTAACAGTGCAACAATAATATGCCTAAATGATATACAACCAAAGTATAGTATGCTAACATCCCCCTTTATTACATTATTTGGGTAATGTAATAACTAATAGCTATACTAACATCCCCTTACATTATTTTTCTATACAAAGTGAGCTGCGAAACAATTCAAATTTGACACGTCCAAGTGCCTTAGTGAAAATGTCTACAACTTGAGCATCGGTGGGAATGTGCTAAAGCTGAATTCGGTGCTTTGGAACTTCATCCCGAATGAAATGACATTGTGTGTCAATGTGCTTTGTTCTTTCATGATGGACTGGATTCTTGACGAGGTTCAGAACACCCTGATTATCGCAAAACAAGTGTATTGGAGATTTTGATGGATGGCCCATACTTGTCAGAATGCGACGTAACCATATCACTTCGCACACAGCTTCATGTGCGATGCGATACTCTGCCTCTGTTGATGAAATAGTAACCACCTATTACTTCTTGCTGTGCTAAGAGACAGGACCGAATCCCAGATGAAAAATGTATCCAGAAGTTGACTTGCGATCATCAAATGATCCGAAATAGTTGGAGTCCGTGTATCCTTGCAAGAAGAATTTGTTGTTCCTCTTGTATTCTAGGCCATATTCCATAGGACCATGGACATAGTGAAGAACACGTTTTGTTGCTTTCCAATGAGTGGTCTTAGGCTCCTGCATGAACCTCGAAAGATAGTTGACAGCAAATACGAGATCTGGCCTAGTATTGGTCAGATATATGAGACTCCCAATCAACTATCGATAGAGAGTACCATCTACCCGAGGTGAATCATCATATCACGATAACTGAAGTCCATTCTCCATTGGAGTTGCCATTGGCTTGCAATCGATCATGCGATATTTTTCCAGCAATGTCTTGGCATATTTTTTCTGAGACACTTTGATGGAGTGCTCCTTTTGGCTGAATTCCAGACCAAGACAGTAATGGAGAAGTCCGAGATCTGTCATCTCAAAATATTTGCACAAGTTTCTTTTGATAGTAGAGATCATAGTTTCTGAACTCCCTGTAATGAGTAGATCATCCACATAGAGTACAAGCAACACTATCTCAGAACCCTGTTTCTTGAAATAGAGGTTTGCATCTAACGGACATCTCTTAAATCCATGCTGCATAAGGTGATTGTCCATTTTTATATACCAAGCTCGAGGAGCTTGTTTCAGACCATATAAGGATTTGACCAATTTGCAAACCTTCTGCTCTTGGCCTTCCGCTTCAAATCCTTTTGGCTGAGTCATGTAGACTTCTTCTTGGAGATCACCATTTAGAAAGGCACTTTTGACATCCATATGGTGAAATTTCCACCCATATTGTGCTGCCATAGCACACATAACCCGAATTGTGGTCATCCGAGCAGTAGGTGCAAAAGTTTCCCCGTAGTCAATGCCTTCTTTTTGAGCATAGCCCTTTGCAATAAGATGGGCCTTATGCTTATCAATTGTTCCATCTACCTTGTACTTGACTTTATATACCCATTTGTAGCCAATGGGTTTCTTTCCATGTGGCAAATCAACAAGCTTCCAAGTTTTATTCTTCATCAAAGACTCATACTCTGTATCCATAGCAGCCTTCCACTGAGGCTCACTAAGAGCATCTTGCATTGATGCAGGTTCAAGACCATCTATGGTAGACATGAACGCCCTGTCATCATCAATATCCATATCCTCTACTTCTGTACTTGGAGTTACAGAAAGTTCCTCAAAAGATTGACAAAGATCATCAACCTCACCAGTTTCTTTGGCTTCTCTTTCCTTTTGAGCCATACTGCGTGTACGAGGTCTATCCAAATTCAAATTGGGAGGAGTGGATAAATTTGCATCTCTGATTGTATTTGTACACCATTTTGGATTCTTCTTCGGTGGTGGTGAAGAAGATGTAGAAGGACCTCCTGTCTGTGTTGACGAAGGAATCTTCTCTTCCTTAGATTCCATAATATCTTGGTGTACTTTAGATGTGCTCTGTGATGTGAAAGCTTCATCAAAGACAACATCTCTGCTGATATGAATTTTATTGGTCAAAGGATCTATCAACCGATATCCTTTAGAGTGCTCAAAATAACCAAGAAAAATTTCTCATCTAGCTTCTTCCTTTTCTCTTTCGGTATGTGCATGAAAGCGTGACATTTGAAAATACGTAGATGAGATATGGAGGGTTTTCGACCACTCCATGCTTCCTGTGGAGTCATTCCTTTTAGGGCCTTTGTGGGTGCCCTATTCAACAGATACACTGCAGGTGGTGACAGCTTCTGCCCAATATTGTTGCCCAAGAGTAGCTCCCGTGAGCATACAAAAAACCATTTCCATGATAGAACGGTTCCTTCTCTCAGCAACTCCATTTTGCTGAGGAGTATAGGCAGTTGTTAACTGTCTCTTGATTCCATGCTTATCTAAGAATGCAGAAAATTCATTAGAGGTAAACTCTCCCACTCGATCTGAGCGGAGGGTTTTAACAGAAGCTCCTGACTCCTTCTCAACGGATTTCTTGAACTGCTAGAAGAATGCGAAAGCTTCAGATTTCAGTTGGAGAAAGAAAACCCACATCTTTTGTGAGTAGTCATCTACGAATAACTGAAAGTACCTCTTCCCTCCACAACTGTTGGGTGTGAAAGGACCGCACAGATCGATGTGAATTAACTCCAAAGGTTTTCGTGCTCTTGTTGAGCACTTCTCAAATGGTACTCTATGCTGCTTTCCTGCCAAGCAGTCAGAGCACACTGGCAATGTGGCAAAAAGGGAAGGAAGACCCTTTACCATCTCATACTTACTGAGCTCAAGTAAGTAGCTAGAACTAAGATGCCCATATCTCTTGTGCCATAGGGAAGTTGCCTCCTTGGTAGAGACAGTCATGGCAACATGTGGAGTAGAGATAGAATCTAGTGCAAATAAGCCGTGCTTATATGAAGCTGTTGCAATCTGCTTACCCTTCCTGGTAATGGTACAACACTTCTTGCCATTCTCAACATGAAAGTTGACAACCATATTTCTATCTAGGATTTGTGTGACTGACAACAAATTGTTAGCCAATCCCGGAACATAGAGGACTTTGTCAATTTGACACTTGCCATCAGGAAGAGTGACTGAAACTGTACCCTCTCCCTGAACCCTATAGGTTTTATCATCAAAAATGGTGACAGGTTTTCCCTCTTTGGCCACAAATGATTCAAACCACGATCTATCGCCAGTCATATGTTTGCTAGCTCCAGAGTCGACATACCAAAAAGGATCCCTCTATGTGGAATCTGTGGTAGTCATGAGCACCTTGTGTGCCCATTCAAAATCTGAGTCAGATTCTTCAACAGCAACATTCACTTGGGGTTGCTTGTTTTTATTTTGTGGTTTGTTTTGGCCTTTCTGCTTGTTCTTATGCCAACACCTGTTGGTGTCATGGTTGTCTTTCTCACAGATCTTGCACCACCTCTTCTTCTATTGAGGTTGTTTTCCTTTTCCTTTCGTATCTTGTTGATAATTTCCTCCTTTCTAAAAGTTGCCTCCTTTTTGCCCATTACCTTTCTTCCTAGAACCCTGCCTATTGGTGTATAGGGTCTGTATTGGAAGAATCATCCTTGTGAAGTTGGCGTGCCTCCTGTTGTTGAAGCAGATTGACCAACTCGATGTAGGTAATTTGTCATTGAGACACCTGGATGGAGGTGATCAACATATCAAATGAAGAAGGCAAAGCTCTCATCACAAGTGAAATGAGAAGCTTTTCGTCCACAATATCTCCCAAAGAATTCAATTTCTCTTTCAATTCAGACACTCTGCATAGAAAGAGTTCAACTGTTTCACCCTGTCTCAAACTCAGGTTATGAAGTTGTTGTTGAAGATGAAGAATGGTTGAATCATTCTTTCCCTCATAAATGGTTCTAAGGGCATCCCATGCCTCTTTACCACTTTCTTTGTCAGCTATATGAGGTTGCACTTCATCTGAAACAGCAAACAAAATGAGCACCTTTGCTCGACTATCTTTCTTGTCAAAAGCTATCTGATCTGCGGAAGGACCTGTGGATCCTGCTGTTGGTGAAGGCCTAGTTGCTACTTCAGTAACAATATCCCACAAATATTCCATTTGGAGAATTGCCTTCATCTTATGTTTCCATGGTGTATAATTTGGACCTTTCAATAACTGATGCGGATCAGTCATCAACTTTGCATCATCGGCCATAGTGAAGGTTCCTTATATCACCAATTGGTCCCCCTTTCGATATAACTTTTGCTAGGCCAATATACCGTACAAAATACCCACCCTTACATGAGGGAAACTATAGGTATTTAGAAAGATCAACAAAAATCACCCGCCCTTACGTGAGGGAGACTATAGGTGAGTTTTAGAGATCATACGATACGTGGAACATAAGCGGTACTGAAAGGGAATCGCCTTGTTGATGGCACCTACCATAGAAGATTCTTCTCATGCGTGGGGCATAACTTCCCCTAAACACTATGAAGAATACTTCGTCAAGATTTATGCCTAAACACAAGTGCGATAAAGGGTAGTGGATGGAGTAAAAAAATGCAAAAATGGCTAACTTATCTCTCCCCGATGATTTATAGAGAACAAGCTCAGACGTCATTGTAGCAGCTATATTAGGCGGCGGATACAGTAGCCAAATCATGACAACTTTACCTGTAAGTGCTGGCTAGAGGTATCACAAATACCGAACACTGCAAAGTGCAATAAATTGCACGAATGGGTTTTAATTATTCCGAGGACTTAGGGAGTGTATTTGATTTTTTTTAACTTTTAATGAAGTAGTGCAAAAAATGAAATATGCAACATACAACATAAAAAGTGCCCACAAGGTGTCGGTCACAGCCGAAAATGCACCTTTTACAAATCGCCAAATTGTTTTTTTCAGAAAATTACTCACAATCCCCCTTTGATTTTATGAAAAAATATCCCCCCTTAAAAAAATTTCTTTAACAAAGCATTTTTAATAATTATTATATATTTAAAATTAAAATAAATAATTTTAATTTATATAGTTTTAAAACTTATAAAAAAATAAATTAAAATTAAAATTAAAATTTATAAAGTTAAAAAACTATAAAAAAAAATTAAAATTAAAAATTTTAATTAAAAAATAATAATTAAAAAAAAATAACTTTGAAAAAAAAATTATACCTTGGGGGGAGTCGGCGGGATTTGAACCCCCGACCTGTAGGCTCCCTGAGCCTTACCGCACGGCTCACGACCACGTGAGCCAGCGGGCTGATCCAAAAGGATCAAGAGGCCCCTCGTATTTGAGCTGCTTCCCGCTTCCCGAGCCCACTGTGGCTGCCTCCGTCCTTCTCTCTACTGTCGCGTTTTTTTTTTAACGCAGTCTGCATCCTCCCAGTCCATGTCGCGGTCCGTTGCTACGTTCAACCGGGGGCGGGATGGGGGGGGAGAAGCGCGTTTCCGGCGCTCAACGGGGGGGGAGGGGGGCTCGGGGACTCCCGCGAGCATGTGGAGTTCCGTCCGGCGTGCGGCGGCCGGACCGGGGGCCTGCACAAATTGCGCGCATGTCGCCCTTCTTGGGTGTGTAATCCCTTCCTCTTGCGCGCGGAGCTCTGCGCATCAACCCTCCGCTCAACGGGGGGGGTCGTGTCCGCGCTGCAGCGGACGTCGATGCAGCGCCTCCGCCTTCAATGGGGGGGGTGTTCGACGTCCCCCTCCTTCACTTCCCCTCCGTAGTACAGCGGACGACGCAGCGCGCTGAGTTGCGCCCTGACGTCACGACGTCGTCTGTGCAAGGACGCGCTACCCGCATATTTTTTTTTTTTTTTTTAAATTTGGGACGCTTCGTGCGTTCAACAGGAGCCTCCGCCCTCTCCTCCGTCGCGCGTTGATGCACGATGAATGTCGTGCGTCTGCGCGTGGCACAAAAAAAAAATTATATTGTTTTTTTAATTTTGCTCGGCTGCGCGACAGGGAGACGAGACAGTGCGCCTGCGAAAAAATCTCCCCTGCAATCACCTCGCCAGAAACTTTCCAATGGCTCTGATGCCATGTAAGAATACGGGACAATGTTTATTATTCATCTGTGAAATAAATAAGTTTACAATAGCCGGGAATAGTCACCGACGGAACGGATCTGTTACGAAGTTGTAATAGTGCAACAATAATATGCCTAAATGATATACAGCCAAAGTATAGTACGCTAACACCAAAGGCACAATAAGCCCTTTGGTTAAATTAAGCAAAAATACAAAAACAACATAAAAATAAAAAATACAAAAACAATTGCATCTCACATCTTGCATCCACATAATTGCATTACATTTTCATATCCATTACATTCGTATATGTCATGAGAGCCTTAAAAGTGATGCCACGGTTTGTCTCACAAACCATTCAAATCCATACCTCCATCAACACATGTGTGTAATTGTGTTTTTCAACACAACCAATATCAATTTCTATACATAACATACTAAGGTTTTTTGGTTATTCAACCACACCTAGTGATCTTATCAACTTTTAGGGAAAACCATCTTGGTTAGTAGAGAATAAGGTCTAGTGGTGACAAAGCCTAGCATATCTCAAGATCCCACCACTAATTACAAACACTAAATTCTAGTTGGTACATGGGAATATGAAAGCCATAAAGTGGTTAGGTTACATAAAGTGAAAAGGGACATCCTTGCTTATCCCCCTGTGCAACTAGTTAAAAAATGCTGAGAATTGACAAAAGGACAAGCTCCACCCTACCCACAAATTCCTTGCTTAATTCAACAAGCAAAAATCCTAGGTTCAAAGTTCAAAATATTCAAAAGTCACACATCAACACCCATATTCATAGCTCCAAATATCAAAAGGACAAAAGAAAAATAAACAGTCATTATCATCACTAAAAAATCCCTTGCTCAAAAAAGAAAAAAAAAAGTCAGTCAAAAATAAACAGTGATTTTTATCACTGAATACAAGCAAGTATCCCAAGTCAAAATGAAGAAAAAAAGGGATTGGAGCTTGAATCCTTGGAATTATTGACACTATACAGGATTGGAAGGAGAAATACTTATGCATGATGATATATCTATCACAAAAGCTATGCATTTGTATAGACCAATGTTTGAATGTGGATGAGCTAGCTTTAGGTAATCCAAAATTGCCTAGTGGTATAGTCTAATTGAGTCCAACATAAGAATAAGATGAACACTTGAGGATCCTCGATCTTAGGAATGGGTTGAAAGAATCCTGTATGAAATCAAAGGAAATGCATGGGTTCTATCTAAATATATTCATTTGCATACATAGGGAGAATGAGTATCTAGGACCATGATGAAAGTCTAATTTTCAAAAGCCTTAAATGATCAGTACACAGTCATTGATAGGGTAACTATAGTGTTTGGATCTCCGAAAAGCCCCACAATTCTTACATAGCAACAAATAATATCATCATTCACACCATCACTTTATTTATATTATTCTATAAATTAGGGGGTATCAACATAGTAGGACAAATACCACATATATATTAGAAATAGTATATAGAAAATCACTGATTACTTTATATCTTTTAATTTACATAAACTTATCAATAAAATACATCTCACACCATTAAATCTCATATATGAATACTTAATCAATTCTTATGATAAGAGTGATTATTTAAAATTCATGATTAATTTTTTTTACTTTCTGTGGTATCACCCATTAAGATTGTCAATGTCATATGCATTCCTTATGTTTTAAGTGATTAGAGTATACATGTTTGTTTATACCATCCCATCACATAAGTTATATGCATACAATTAAAGCAAAATTAAACATGCATTTAACAATAACATTGCATCGATAATCACAAAAACCAAATCACCCATCATTACATCATAAAGCACATCATAAAACATATAGGCAATATCCATTTGCATACAATCATAAATTCATCATTTATCAACTCAAAATACATCGCATCATATCATCAAATCATATAATCATCTGCACATCCATTTAAGCATCTACACATCCATCTAAGCATCTAAAATATCATCTATCATCTAACATATACATCGAGTCATCATAATGCCATCATCACCTCATATCATAAAACAAAATAACAACAAAAACATGAGCAATAAATAATACACATAATGAGTCATAATGTAAATATATCATAAAAGTATGTGTTTCAAGTCCATGGATATACAAAAATTCCCATGGGCTACAGTCATATAGGTCAATTGACCTCAAAAACAAAATCAAGTGCATCATCATCAATAAAATACTGGGCTTGTGCCCCCTACAGCACCGCCCCCTATGGTCGGATATCTGGGAGAAGGGTACGAGCTAGACCCTAATGGTCTCTCAACATGAGTTCGGGCCCCATGACCAGGCCAGATGGAAGACTACCCTGCTATAGAGCTCCTGCTGACTTGTGACTGTAGCACCCTAAAATTGGCGCAGTAAAATTGGAATAATTACATTCACCTTAGTAAATAAATTTAAATTCAAATTTAACCTCCCAAACCACCCGTTAACCGTCGAGAAACCCATTTCCTCTTTTTCCGTGCCATTTTTAGCAGTTTTTTGACCGTTTGACGATATCGTCTCCGATCAGACGATATCGCCCCAGATTTGATGATTTCGTCTAGACTAGAACGTCCAGACGATTTTGTCGCAAAACTGAATTTGCATAGTTGGAATCCGTTCCAACGGGTCTCCAATCCGGGTAGAAGCGTGTCTGCACCGTTGGGACCCTTCCCCGTTGGAGATCTCCCAAATTGGGATGATCTCCAACCTCCCAACAACTATCCTATGCCTATTTAACTCTAAGACTTTTCCCTCCCCAACCCCTGGCTGAATTTTTATGTAAATCAACTCCCTATGAGCTAAAACACTTCAAATTTTCTCTTGCACTAGTCCTATATTAATTTTATTGCAGGTACACCATTGGTTTTCAGTCGGAGCCAGCACCTATCGCAGTCGACGAACCTGTCAATATTGGAGGCGATCTCATCAAATTCGAGACGATCTCGTACTGATGCGAGACGATTTTGACTATAGCACACATCGAGGCAATCAGTGCCTGGAGTTTGCTCTTCTTTCTCTTTTATTTGTCATTTTATGCTATAAATTAGATTGTTTACTCAATTTTTATACTATATTGCATCTGGAGTTCACCCATTTTGTCTAGTTTGCATATTAAGATCATATTCTGCTATTTAAACACAGTGATTTGCATTTACTTTTGTTCTTGCATATTGTTCAATACTCATATTACTGTTTCATATAGTTTGCCCCTGTTTGCAAAATAGAATTTCTTGTATTTCGCATCTGTTTGTTGTTTTGCAGGTCTCTGATGAATTCGTCTGATGAATTTGTCAGATTGCAGATGATCCTATCAGTTTAGATGATTTTATCAAATTGAAGGTGATTCTGTTGAATTGCAGACGATCCAGACTGCTTCAAGCTTCAGAAACTCCATCAGACTTTCGGATCAGGTAATCTTCATTGGCCCCCTGCAAATTCTCTGTTTCTGCTTTCTTTTCTGTTTACTTTATTCATTTAAATTGCATTTTCATGTAGTTTAAGTTAGAATCATTCGGCCAAACCTAGGATGAATGTTTAAAAATAAAACGAACTCATCTAAAACTCATTCCAAAACCTAGGCGTGGAAACTGCCGTCAAATGTTTCCTGGTGAACCCACCATCCGTCGACAAATCACCAAAATGCACCTCCCTTGAGAGGCGGGACCTTCGCAAAGTCCTCTCGTCCGAGGTACCGCACCATCCTTTTCCCATCCTCCTTCCGGGCGCGGATCCAATAGCCTGAAGGTAGGGATGTGAAAAATTTGGAGCGATACATTTTGGTGAACCCGATGTGAATGCATCATAACCTTTTGAAAACAAAAGCAAAAACAAAAAAAAAAAAAATTAGAACAACTAAAACTTAGATGCATTTTAAAAAATTTAAGGTTCAAAATCATGTTTAGATGGTAGCTCCTAAAAAGAGGTTGGCAGTTACTATAAACGTAGTAAACCAATTAGCAACCATAGAAGTTAATTCTGTCCTTAGTATCCCTGAACCAAGTAGAAATCAATCCTTGTGGGACGAGCTTATCAGGAGACTTAGTATCATTTCATCTAGGTCCACACAACTTAAACAGATTAAGAGGCTAGTCTTGGATAGAATCCTGGATCCTCATCAATTAGTGTTCTATCATGAACTTCAGAGAGCTTGCCATAGGTGGTTAGCCTATAGGAGAGCTTTAGTATCTTCAGAGTTGTTTAGCTTCGAGGAATACCTCGAGAATGCAAAAATTGTACACCGATTCCTAGGCCTTGTAGAGGACCAAGAAGTTGTTCTCACAGATAGGGAAATATGGAATAGAGTTTCACGAGCTGTGCTATATCGAGAGTATTGCCATGAGCTTTACTTTTATCAACCAACATCTGAAATAGACAATATCACCATAGCCCTTTTCATCAAATTCTTAAAAGAAAATTTTCAATTTGAAGAAGAACATTTCATGACCCCTGAACAACTTGAACCTGTTAATGATATTCATAAGTTATTCATAGAAGATTAGTTCATCTACTTTCAGCCTTATTATTATTGTGTGCATTTATTGTTTCATTTGCTGTCTTTATTATATTGTTTCAAAAAAAAAAAAAAATCAAAAAACATAGTAAAAAACTTAAACATTTCATTTACAATATTGCATTAGGTATATATAAATATATACCTTTTAATTTGTTGCATATATATATATATAAATATATATATATTTGCTGAAATCAAAACTTAGCACCATGACTAAACTTAGGAATGGTAAAGAAATTTTAGGAGAAGGAGAAGATTGGCTACAAAATACAACTGAAAACCCAAATGTCCTTCTTGGAGATACAAATCCGAAAGGTGAAACTCTAGGTCAATCAGATGAAGAATTAGGTGAAGATAAGGAACAAGAAGGAAGTGTTAAAGAATCTTCATCCCCTAGAATAGCTCCAAATGGAGGCATCACTTTTGACAACGCGGAACATTTTCAAAAATTTCTTAATCAACATATCGACGTCCTTAATGTGGCAGTCCGTATTGATAAAGGGAAAATTAGTGATGCTCAAGCGGCCTTAGAACGGGTGCTTGATATGCAAACTAATCCCTTGTCTTTCATTGATCAAGAAAGTGATAAGGGTGGACCATCTAATGCGAATATGGTCACTATAGCCCAAGCCATGACCAAAAAACAGGTCACCCAACCTCCTAAGCAACCTGTTACTCAACCTAAAATCACTCCCGCACAAAAGAAAATTCCCTTCACTACTTCTTTCCTCCAAACTATTGAGCAAAATGCTTTAAATAGACAAAAATCTAAAACAAAGCCAAATACAAACTTTCAACAATCTACAATACAACACAATCCAACTTCAAAACTCCTCCATAATATTTTTCCTACCAATGTTTTACACAATAGTAACATGGCATCTAATCTGCATGTTCCTCCATCCTACGCCCATAACACTCATGTCAATGCCCCATCGAATCAATATGGGGGGCAAACTAGTAATCTGGAAGCTATGGTGAAACAATTGGCTTCACGTATGGACCAGATAGATCCCTACCGTCCCTCGTATAATTATCGAGAGATTTGTAGCCAACCATTGGATCCCATAGTGGTAGCTCAACCATACCCTAAACATTTTCCCATGCCCGTCCTGCCTATCTATAAAGGAACCGAAGATCCCATAGAACATCTTCGCATGTTTAGGATAGCATGTCACGAAATATCGCATGACGACTTGTTATTACTAAAAATGTTCCCCAAAAGTTTAGGTGGAATGGCGTTAGAGTGGTATTATCAATTGCCCACTCATTCCTTAAGAAACTTTGAAGAAACAAATTGAGTCATTTGTTCATCAATTTAGTGCCTACATCGAGAGGCATGTAACTATTAAAGACCTATACAATTTAAAACAAGATAAAGATGAATGTTTTTCTGATTTCTTAGCAAGATGGAGACAATTGATAGGAAAACTGCACTTTGTGCTACCCTATAGGGAAATGTTAGACATTTTCATTAACAATTTACAAGAACAACTTTCTTATGAGCTATCAACGACTACTTTGACTACCTTTGATCAAGCTATAGACTTAGCTCGAAGAGTAGAAGATGCCCTCATTAGGAGAGGCCAACTTAGAAAGAAGGATGATGAGAAAACATCTAGAAATCATATAAAAACAAACAGGTTGTCGGTGATGGAGTCAGCGACGGCAGAAATGTTGCTAATGTCAATGCAACAAAAACAACAAAAAATTCATCTTGAAACCTCCTGATAAGCCTCCTCGAGAGTTCACTAGATTAAACCAACATTTATCAACTATTTTACCTCAAATTCTTGAAAGAGGTTTAATCCAATGCCACGACTATCCAGGAACCTGACCCAAGCATACCCGGATATAGAGCTGATTTGCACTGTGATTTTCATAGAGGTCCTGGACATTCTACCAACACTTGTAAGAGATTAAAACATAAAATACAAGATTTGATTGACAATAATGAAATGGAAGTGCAAGCCTTCCAACCTAAACAAAACCCTCCTAATAATACTCAAAATACTGTTCCCCAAAATCAAAATCAGAATGCCAATCAAACTTTAGACATATTTCAACACCCTTTACCAAGACATGGTAAAGAGGTAGCCAATCAAATTGAACATCACAATGTTCCCCCTCCTACCCGATATGTAGGAACCATCAACGGACAATTACCTGTTCAGGACTCTCACACATTCGACACAACCTTATCCCTGGTTATAACCAGGCCCTTATATAATTTTCAAACTTTTGATTCTAGCGATATAGAGTCAGATAGTGAAAGTGAAGTAGACACTATTCAATCGAATAGTTCTGAAAACGAATCAGATCCTATTCAACCTATCACAGATGCTAATGTTCCAGAAGAACCATTTCCCAGAAGAGTCACTACTCGACCTTCCTCTAATGAAGTCCTTCCTTATGAACAAGCCATAAACTCTCAACCGAGACCGTTTCAACGTCGTCACTATAACATTGTAGGTACCATCGGAGTCGTCACCCGAAAACAAGCTCAAAATCCCCAACAAGAACCAAACCAGAATGATGGATTAGCTCCATTCGTTTTGAAAAATCCCAATAAAGGGAATAATGCTCCTATTGTTCAACCTAAACCCCCTTACAACATTAATGAGCAATTGTCTAATACCACCGCCAGAATCTCCCTTTTAGATTTATTAAGATCCTCTCCCACCCATAGGGATGAATTGATGCTTACTTTGAGCCAGATGATGGTACCTAAAAACATCCAACCTAAAGCTATGACCAATACTATCACCATGCGAGAGATTGATTGTATTGACTTTCGGGATAAAGATATCCCACAACACAGTTTACACAAGGATAATCCCTTGTATATTATAGCTTTAATTGGGGATGTAGCTATCAAACGAGTCCTGATTGATAATGGATCATCTCTAAACATCTGCACCTTTGACTTCTACCAACGATTTTGTTTTAGAAGTGATGAAATGAAGAAGACTGATATGATTATCAAAGCCTTTAATGACGAAACATAAGAAACGTGTGGAGTCATTACCCTCCCATTGCAAGTTGGTCCTAGAACCCTTGAGACAACTGTCTTTATTGTACATTGCCCAGCATCGTACAATATACTTTTGTGTCGCCCTTGGATTAACGCCATGCGAGCAGTCCCATTAACTTTACACCAATGTGTTAAGTTTGAGTTTAAAAATCAGTTGGTCACTATTCATGGTGACCCTAGACCTTTTGATATGTGTGCATTGGTAGAACCAGTTGGAGTGCAATTTTGCCCTGCTCTGTCATCCACATATCCTAGTTCTTCTTCATCTAAAACTGTGAAATATAAACCCATCACTTCATCTATTCCTCTTCCATTAACTTCATATTCCCATATAGATCAACCACCTTCTAAACAAATTACTGTAGAACTTCAAAAAGCTCTTAAAACTACAACCAATTCTTCAAGTTCTAATCCCATAAATTCAAAACCTTCAGACACATCTATCATACCTTCCACATCTCAAGACATAGGTAATAAGCCTTCTACATCTTATGGCCTTTCTGATGATATTTTACCAGATTTATCTACAACCTTAATATAAAAAAAAATGAATGCTTTCATGCAAGATTCAAACCTTTTAAATCAATTGCTGCCATCTCCTCGCACTTTGGGCCTCCCACAACCTATGGGAAGTACTTACCAAGTCGGGAGTTGCGCCTTCATTTACAAAGGATATGACTGGGGAAGAATCCCTCAGAATATCAAAACCCATCATGATGGATATGCTCGGTGCTATTTTACCAACAATTATATTAAAGCTAAACCCATGATGCTTAAAATGGGATACAAAGGGAAAGGCTTAGGACCTTTCCAAAATGGCATGAAAGAACCTTTCGAGGTAGAACCATGGCCTGCCCGATGTGGTGTGGGCCTATTACCTAGTAAGGGTCAACCTTTTCCTTTTGAGGATGATGATCATCTCATATGCTATCAAGACTATTTGGATAGACATGTTGATTTGCCTCTTAAAAATCTGTCATTTTCATGCAACATGCTATCCATAGCATACCCTGAAATGATTGCTGACCCCAATGAAGAGTTGGAAAGAGATGTTGTACAACGGGTTTTATTTTGATGGTTCTATACCAACCATAGCTCAACTTGAGGCCGCCGACCCTCAGAACGAATTATCTAAATTAACTTTACAAGAATTACAAGAGTTGGGCGTTTCACCCGCCCCACCTAATTTTGAAAGAGATCTACACATGGAGGTAGAAAATGTCATTAAAATTAATATTGGAACTGAGGACAACCCTCACATAATCAACATTGGAGCGAGAACTAAGTTAAGAAAAATAAGAACAATACATTGCATTTCTTAAAGAGTATGAAGATGTCTTCGCTTGGACATATGAAGACATGCCTAGGTCTAGACCCTTCTGTAGTCATGCACCATCTAGTGGTCCATCCGGATGCTAAACCTGTTAAACAAAAACTTAGAAAAATGCATCCCAAAGTGGCTCTGCTAGTCAAAGGGGAGTTAGAAAAACTCCTGAATGTTATCTTCATACAAGCTATTAATTATGCTGAATGGATCTCCAATGTAGTTCCAGTCACCAAGAAAGAAGCTACCAAAGTCAGGGTTTGCACAGATTTCAGAGATATTAATGCTGCATGCCCTAAAGACGACTTTCCTCTTCCAAATATGGATCAAATTATTGACTTCACTGCCGGAAGTGGGATGATGTCCTTAATGGACGGATTCTCCGGCTATAATCAGATCAGGATAGCTCCTGAAGACCAGGAAAAAATAGCCTTTATTACCCCCTGGGGTACCTTTTGCTGGAAAGTAATGCCCTTTGGCCTAAAGAATGCTGGGGCAATTTATCAACGGGCTATGACCTACATTTTTCATGATATGATGCATGATATCCTACATGATTATGTAGATGATATTATAGCTCGCTCTCTTATTGAAGATCATCATTTAGACGATTTAAGAAAAGTTTTTAATCGATTACGAGAATATCTCATTCGATTAAATCCAACAAAATGTATATTCGGAGTTAAATCCGGCAAGTTATTAGGGGTTTTAGTTTCTTTACGCGGTATCGAAATTGACCCTCTCAAAATTGTGGCTATCATTGATATGCCCGCACCCACTAATATATCTGAATTACGAAGTTTACAAGGTAAAATTCAAGCTATCCGTCGCTTCATTGATAAGCTGGCGGACAAAACTGGTCCCTTTCTTAAACTCCTTAAGAAGGACGTCCCCTTTAATTGGGACACAGAATGTAGAGAAGCTTTTGAACTTCTCAAGCAATATCTCCTTAACCCTCCGGTGCTTTCATCGCCTAAATCTGATCGCCCATTTCTTCTATATATTTTTGCCTCAGATTTTGCCTTAGGAGCTATGTTAGCTCAGCTTGATGATGAAAAACGAGAACGTGCTAATTATTACATTAGCCGCACCTTCATCAGTTATGAAACCCGCTATACAGCGTTAGAGAAGTTATGTCTAGTAGTCATGTTTGCTATGCAAAAATTACGACATTACATGCTTAGCCAAAAAACGTATGTCATTGCCAAATATGATCCTTTAAGATATCTCATGAGTCGACCTTATTTATCGGGTCGCACAGCCAAGTGGGTTCTTGCTCTAAGTGAGTTTGATCTCACATTCATAGGACAGAAGTTTGTTAAGGGTCAAATCATAGCAGATCAATTAGCTGTTGCACCCTTAGAGTCTACTCATCCCCTCATTATCGAGTTTCCTGATGAATGCCTTCAATTAGAGGCAGACCTTGTTGAACAATGGTCCTTATACTTTGATGGAACCCGATGCATGAGTGGGGCTGGTGCGGGTATTATTTTAATATCTCTGCAAAAAGATCTTATTCCTCTGTCCTTCAAACTAACCTTTGCTTGCACCAACAATACTGCTGAGTATGAAGCTCTAATACTTGGATTACGAGTTGCTTTAGCACTTAAAATTAAAAACCTCTTAGTTTTTGGGGATTCCCAATTGGTTATAAACCAAATTAATGAAGTTTATCAGACCAGAGATGATAAACTTCGCCCATATAAGGCCTATGTTTTACAACTAATGGCCTTGTTCGATCAAGTTGCCTTGGAAGCCATTCCTCGAACTAGCAACCGTGCAGCTGATGCTATGGCCGCCGCTGCATCTCTCCTACCCTTGGAGTTAGACGACAAATATGCTACTATCACCATTCGTCGACTCCAGGAACCCGCTTCACATAAGTCATGCTTAGAGCCTTTGGATGTGTTTCTAATCAAGGAAACTACTCCTGAACTCTGGTATACAAAAATATTTGATTTCCTCCAAAATGGGACTTTCCCTGCTAATTTTAATCGCAACCAGCGTCGGTTATTACGTCGACGAGCAAGTCGATTTGTAATCATTGGCAATACTTTATATAGGAGATCTTTTGAAGGTATCCTATTAAGATGTCTAAATTTAGAAGAGTCTAAATCAGCCTTGAGTGAAGCCCACGATGGATCTTGTGGAGGACACTTTAGTGGTAGCGTCATTGCTAAAAAGCTCCTTCGGATAGGATACTTTTGGCCTACCATGGAAATGGATGCACATGAATATGTGTGCCATTGCGACAAGTGTCAAAAACATGCTGACCTTGTCCATGCACCTGCACAAGAGCTGCAGGCTATTTCTTCTCGTTGGCCCTTTTCTAAATGGGGCTTGGATATTATTGGTAAAATTAATCCTGTGTCTTCCGATGGACATAAGTTCATCATAACCGCCATCGAGTATTTCATGAAGTGGGTTGAAGCTATGCCTTTAGCTTCTGCCAGCCGGTTCACAGGTCTCTAAATTCATTTTTAATCAAATCATCTGCAGGTTCAGAATTCCTGCAAATCTCATCTCTGACAATGTAACTCCGTTTAAAAATAAAGATGTTAAAAAATTATGTCAAAAATATAAGATTCAACATCGTTGGTCTACTCCCTATTATCCTCAGGCTAATGGTCAAGCAGAAGCTTCTAACAAAACTTTAATTAAAATTCTCAAAAGACTAGTCAATAAAACTGGCCGTGACTGGCATATTCAATTATATCCAGCCTTGTGGGCTTATCGAACTAGTGTTCGAACCCCCACGGGCACTTCACCATTTGTTTTGGTATATGGTGCCGAAGCGGTTTTTCCATTTGAATTAGAGGTTCCTTCTTTGGCTCTGCTACTTCAAGACACCGAAGTAGGAGAGGAATATCGCGCTGGCAGACTCAATCAGCTGGAACTCCTAGATGAAAAATGCATCAATGCTTTAGAGCATCTTCGTGCATACCAAAACAAGCTTAAAAGAGCATATAATAAGAAAGTTCGTCATCGATCCTTTGAGATTGGCGATCTTGTTCTAAAAGAAAATAAAAAAAATACAAATGCAACCAAAGAACTGAAAGGTAAGTTTGAGCCCAACTGGCTCGGACCGTACATCATTACTGCAAAATTTGAATCAGGAGCATATAAATTGTCTACCTTAGATGGTAAAGAACTTAAAGAACCCATGAATATTTTACATCTCAAACGTTATTATGCATAAATTTGGTCATTTCATCCATGTATATATTTGTTCAAAATCATTTTCTTGTATTTCTTTCAATTTATTCAAAAACCTCAAAAAAATTCATAAAATCTTCAAAAATATTTATTGCATTTATTTAAAGCACTTGTAAAGTTCCTTTTGCTCCAAAAGAAAAATAAAAAAATAGCTATATGCTTGATTCTTTCGAAATCAAAACAATATACAGAATAAAGAGAGAGTCAACATTCTCAAAACTTTCTCAAAATCATTATTTTCCTACAATTATTGCAGTTATATGTTTCAACTTATTTTGGATAAAACTAGCATTTATTTGGCATCCCTCACTTGCACACTCACACAATAAATATCTTGATTTTATCTGGCATGATTACTAATCTCTCTTATATCAAAGTTCACAAAAATCAATTAAATAAAGTTTGAGCATAGAGAATTGATCTTGTTATTTACTTAAACCAAGCACATCTTTTCACAATAAAATGATTATATTTGTAATTTCCATGTTTTGCTACATAGTAGAACTGATTTCTTGAGTGAAAAGTTTCCCCTGCTATCCTATCATGCACATGGTCTAGAATCTTTGAGAATTGGCAAAAGGACAAGCTCACCCCTACCCAGAATAAAAATCCCTTGCTCTACAGCTAATCTGAGCAAGTATCCCTAGAAAAAGAAAAAGAAAAGAAAAATTCAAGAAAAAGAGAAAAGAAAAATGTTCTTTTATATCATTACAACAATGTTACAAGCATTATCAAGCAAAAGAAAAATAAGCAAAGTTCAAAAGAAAGCAAGAAAAGCAATAAAATCCCTTTCCATACCCTTTGAAAAGAAAATAAGGGTGAATGAGCTTGAATCCCTGGAATTCTCAATTATTCGAAAACTGTGAGGTAAGCCCCATAACGAGTGGTTTGTGCCCAACTTCGCTTGGCCTTGGGTAACTCCTAGCGTGGCGATATGTCCGTCACATTAGCGACCTTCTTTTGTACAGACCTATGTCTGCTTATGGATTAGCTAGCTCTTGATAATCCGATCTACATAGTAGCCTAGTATGGTTATATGCATCTACATCATGGTTAATGAAAACTTATTTGGTTTCTTCAAATCACTTGTATCATAGTATCTTGCTCAAAACTGGTAAATGAACAATGCAATTGCACACACATTTGTATTTGAGAGATTTTGTCTATCATTATGATAAATCAATATTGGCAATGAATTCACTTATGCACATGGGATTCCTTATAAATCTAATTTTTATCTTCAAAATACTTTGAAATTTATTTTTGCAACTTGTTTGGAATCAATCAAGTACAATTATTTACCACAAAGACAACTATATAATAGAAGAAATCAAAAATTTCAATCAAAACATATCATATATATCTTATCACTTCACTTATGCTTAGCGCAAGTCCTCATTATCATATTTTCTGTTCATCAAAAAATTAATCATGCAATAAAACTATCCTTTCTTTGATCTTCGCGATGATGGTATAAGTCTATACCTACATATTCTATGCCTAGCGCAAACCATTGTAACAATTTTTATTCCCCCATTTATCAAAAATCATAAAAACCATATGACTTCATCTTACACAAATTATGCTTTTCAAAAGCAAACCCATTTTATCACTATTTTATGTCATTATGTCAACCTTTAAATTTTGCAATGATGGTATAATTATTAAGGAATTATTCAACAATTTTTATCACACTTAGGAATTTATGCCTAGCAAAAATCATTTCACAATATTTCATGCATAATATTTTCATGGAAATCTGAAAACAAACCATCATCATCATCATCATTTGCATCATCACAACAAAAGTCTTAAGATAGTCTCTTAAGCACTCTTTTCTTTTAAAACTATTTCTATCCTGGGACTAGCTTGACGACCGAGTGAGCAGCGACTCCATGAAATGGTCTATAATAGTGACAATGTCCTTTGAAATTATTGTTAGAAATATATTTTTATTTTTACATTTCATTACAACCAATCAATTTGTTACATCAGATTATTTCATTTAAAATATTTAAAGCATGACATCCAAGTTATAATATTTTCCAAAACGACATAATTACATGAATCATCAATAAAATCATTACATCAATCAACTCAATCAATCAATCAAACATAAAAAGCATCATAAGTATCACATAAGACAAGTCATATACTCAAAAATATCTCATCTATATATATCAAAAAAATATATACATCATCAAAACTGGATTGGTATGCCACAATCTGTACCTCGACATACTCAATCCTCTATCAATACAAGTATAAAACAATATCAGTGGCAGTATCCCGCCCTCTAGCCTCGAGAGCCTCTAGAGCTCTCGGCCTCATCTCCTCCCTCGCCATGCGGAGGACGAGGTGGTCCCATTGCAGTATGTGTGGTACTACGAGTCCTCGTCATCGACCGAGATGAGCTCCTCATCGACCCTGTCTTGATAGGATCTGCTATGGCAGTGGCAGCTGTACCCTCTAGCCCTCTGGCACCGCCTGGTAGTATAGTGCTTGATAGAATGCGGTCTGAGAAACCGACCGCAGCAGCTCCTGAGTGCTCACCCCTCTGCCTCGTGCCCTGAGATGAGCATTCTCGTCTCGTAGCTGCGACACCTCAGCCTTGTGTTGTGTAGCTGCATCCTGTAATGTCTGCACCTGAGCTCGCAGATGATCTCTCTCTTCCCGGAGAGTAGCCATCTCGCTACTCTCTCCAATATCGACACCCTTGCCCTTATCAGGCGATGGTGGCCTCTATGGAGATGGGGGTCTCGCCTCCATCCTCTCCCTCTCCCTCTACTGCGGCCTCTCCTGTGCCTGTGGCCTCCTCTGCTCTCCTCTATCGCGACCTCGGGCTGCCTCTATCGCCGCCTGGCGCCGCCTCCCTATCCGATGCACAACTGCATGGATCGGTCCCTGTGCCCTCGTCATCCGAGGAGGGCAGATGCCTACGTACCAGGCATCGTAGCCATCGGCTACCCCTACATTGTCCACATCCTGACTCCAGAATCGCTACATATCTGGAGCCCCGCTAACTGTGGTGTTATCCCGGATAGTCCGGGAAAAATTGTAATCCCTGAGAGATGGGATCCCCTGCTATAGACCGAACTGTCGTAAAACTCGGTCATAGCGGTGGAGCTCCACCTCTCCCCTATCCATCCGTAGCCAGCAGACTCGCCTGATGCGATCCAGCTCCTGTGCATCCTCTGCCCACCTTGGATGCTGCCTCCATGGCCTCCAGGTGATCTGGTCTGGGACCAAGTCATCCAGTAGTCTCCGGGACATCGGTAGGTCGATCCGTCACTGTGCCCCTCTCCGGAGCCACCAGTAGAAGACTCGGGGCCTCTCCCCGTCAACCCCTATCAGTGGAAGCCCTACCGGCCTCCGCACCGCAATGTGCTCCTAGCACCAAACCTGTAGGAGCGATGTCATGACCAGACATCGCCCACCCTTGTACACGACCCCGTAAAGGATACTATACAGCCGGCATAGAACAAAGCTGCCCCAAGAAAATCTGTAGCCATGGTCGTGCATGTCGTAGATCACATCTGCCAGCATCCATGGTACCCTGCATCCGCTCTGGTGGCACAACAGAAGTCCACCAACCACCCCAGCCAAAACTCGTGTTAGTGTAGATGCCCCAGGCATCTGGCACAATGCCTCGATGTTCACTCTGCCCTTCTCCAGGGTGAATCTCGGGTCACCGCAGAGTCGTCCCATCGCGTGGCCCTGATTGGCCGTAGGTGTGATCATCTTCCCTTGTATGGGGATTCTAAGAATCCTCCATACATCCTCTAGTGTGGGAGTCATCTCCCCCGTCGGTATCCAGAAACATGAAGAGCCCGGTACCACCTCTCTCGCTAGGGCCGTCGGTAGCCCCATATCAGTAGAAACTTGCGGCATCTCTGCCACATGCTGCAAGCCGGCCTGTGCCAGCAGATCCCGCTCTGCCTGGGTGAGAGAGGCCAAGTCGTCTCTCAGCCTGCCATATTTCCACTCTCTGCTCTTTAGTAATCCTCTCTACAAGAATAAATAATCAAAACAACAAACAATCATTAATAACAATTTTAGCAATCAATAATGCAACTTAAAGATCAAATTTTTGCAATTGATGATATCGCCCACTATTGGCCGATATCGTCCGAAATTTGAGCAAAATCGTCTCCGATTTCGCGTGTCGAAATCGTCTCTAATTTGACGAAATCGTCCCTTTTTCGTCGATTTCGCCCTTGGGCAAAATTGACGAACTTGAGACGATTTCGTCGAACTAGGGACGATTTCGTCCGAATGACGTCGATGGCCAAAAACGGCCGCGATGCTCAAAATTCATCCTAAAATTCATTTACAAAGCATGTAAATTCAAATTAAATCAATCTAAACTAAGTTTAAACCCTTACCCGTAGACCGCGGCGGACCTCTGTAGATCTGTGCGCTGTCTCTACCATTTTTTCTCCAGAGCTCTAAAAACAGTAAAATGAACAGTGAATAATGAATTAGGGTTTTACCCTATTTTTCTTAATTTTATTCAAAATAATTCAACAAATAATTTTTGCTTTTTCGCGTTTTTACCTCAAACGTTCGATTTGGGTAAAAACACGGAGGGGGCACCATAGTAAGCTGTCGTACGATTCGACCAAGAATCATCGCCTAAAAATGGGAATAATTTTTTGCTTTCTCATAGATCGAGAAGAACTCATCTTTAACGCATTTTCTTCGAAAAATTTGCTAAAGATGGGGCAAAATGTAGCACCCTAAAATTGGCGCAGTAAAATTGGAATAATTACATTCACCTTAGTAAATAAATTTAAATTCAAATTTAACCTCCCAAACCACCCGTTAACCGTCGAGAAACCCGTTTCCTCTTTTTTCGTGCCATTTTTAGCGATTGTTTTGACCGTTTGACGATATCGTCTCCGATCGGACGATATCGCCCCAGTTTGACGATTTCGTCCTGGACTAGAACGTCCGGATGATTTTGTCGCAAAACTGAATTTGCATAGTTGGAATCCGTTCCAACGGGTCTCCAATCCGGGCGTAAGCGTGTCCGCACCGTTGGGACCCTTCCCCGTTGGAGATCTCCAAAATTGGGATGATCTCCAACCTCCCAAAAACTATCCTATGCCTATTTAACTCTAAGACTTTTCCCTCCCCAACCCCTGGCTGAATTTTTATGTAAATCAACTCCCTATGCGCTAAAACACTTCAAATTTGCTCTTGCACTAGTCCTATATTAATTTTATTGCAGGTACACCATTGGTTTTCAGCTGGAGCCAGCACCTATCGCAGCTCGACGAACCTGTCAATATCGGAGGCGATCTCGTCAAATTCGGGACGATCTCGTACTGATGCGAGATGATTTCGACTGCAGCACACATCGAGGCAATCAATGCTCGGAGTTTGCTCTTCTTTCTCTTTTATCTGTCATTTTATGCTATAAATTAGATTGTTTACTCAGTTTTTATACTATATTGCATCCGGAGTTCACCCATTTTGTCTAGTTTGCATATTAAGATCATATTCTGCCATTTAAACAAGTGATTTGCATTTACTTTTGTTCTTGCATATTGTTCAATACTCATATTACTTTTTCATATAGTTTGCCCCTGTTTGCAAAATAGAATTTCTTGTATTTCGCATCTGTTTGCTGTTTTGCAGGTCTTTGATGAATTCGTCTGACGAATTCGTCAGATTGCAGACGATCCTGTCAGTTTAGACGATTTTATCAAATTGAAGGTGATTATGTTGAATTGCAGATGATCCAGACTGCTTCAAGCTTCAGAAACTCCATCAGACTTCCGGATCAGGTAATCTTCATTGGCCTCCTGTAAATTCTCTATTACTGCTTTCTTTTCTGTTTACTGTATTCATTTAAATTGCATTTTCATGTAGTTTAAGTTAGAATCATTCGGCCAAACCTAGGATGAATGTTTAAAAATAAAATGAACTCATCTAAAACTCATTCCAAAACCTAGGCGTGGAAACTGCCGTCAAATGTTTCCTGGTGAACCCACCATCCGTCGACAAATCACCAAAATGCACCTCCCTTGAGAGGCGGGACCTTCGCAAAGTCCTCTCGTCCGAGGTACTGCACCATCCTTTTCCCATCCTCCTTCCGGGCGTGGATCCAATAGCCTGAAGGTAGGGATGCAAAAAATTTGGAGCGATACAGTGACCCACCTGTGGCTCCTCTCTCCCTAGGGATGGATCCTAGCCTCCTGATCTACCTCGAGAGAGCAGCAATATGGGCTGCATCCTCGATAATCTGTACATCACTCTCATCCAACAAAACCTATATATGCCTGATATAATCCTCGAGAGCTACCCTCAGAGGACCCTCAAGAGTAGGAGGAGCAACAACAACCTTCATCCAGGCAGCTCCTCCCATAGTGGCCTACAAAGCTTGAATCTGGTCTGAAAGCTGCACTATAGTGGTATCTCACTGAGCTATGATGGTGTCATGCTACTGTACCTGTATCTTGGTTGACTAGAGCTCAGCCTCCACATAATGTGGTTGTACCCTAAGAGGAGAATCTCTCTTAGGCTCCATCTCCTCATCCACATCCTTAGGAGCCTCCTACTCCTTCGCTGCCATCTGCTCTACCTTTTGGTCCCATGTCGTAGTCCTAGCATGAACCCTATGCCCCGATGGATTTGCACCATCTCCACCATCATACTCTCAGTCTAGACTACCATCACAATGCCACATTAGGTCACCCCACCACCGCACACATGTATCTATGACTCCCCCAGCCACTCCAAGATCAACATCTGGGGAATCCTCCTCATCAGCTAACTCTATGACTAGTTGAGGAGGGAGGTCTATCTCTGCTCTGATGCACATGTATAAAAATGGTACTAGTGGCACATATTGCTGAAACCCATACTAATGAAGAACTTGAGAGTAGAAGAAGTTATCCCGAATGCTAATATTGTGATCGATGAGCCATCGCTCACATCGCATCCTAGCAGTAAAACTGGTCGGGTCATCCCAAGCGGGACACTAATGATACGGGTGCCATATGACATCTCCAACCTGGAGTCCAATGAAAGTAGTAGTATAATGATACAAATCCCTTGCAAAAGTGTGGCTCTTGCACTCCTCACTCTCTCTAGCCCATATGGTTGTATAACATTGCATCCGCTCATCCATAGCTGTGATCTCAATAGGAAGCCCCTTGGGATGATATACCTTAATGTGCTCCCATCCCCAGATCTATAAAATCCAACTACAAGTGATGTTGACATACCCATCCGACGAATGTGGTACAACTTGTCGTAACACTGAGCCAATAGAGACCTTCCCCATGCATATCTGATAGGCTCCTCACTATCCATTAGGTCCTGAACCATTGCAAGGAGGTTCCAAGGGAACCTCAATCCTGATAAGTCTGGGATAAGGACGTTGTTGATGACCATCAACAATACCGTATGCCGTGCTATGAAAACATGCTCCCAATACCAATGGATAATGGACACTCCCCTAGACTTAGTGTCCTTGAGGACCACCATAGAGCGTCCTATAAACACCCGAGTGAAAATAGCCACCTAGTCATTAGTGGCTGAAGAAAAAATGGCCATTCTATCAAAAGGGATCTGAAATATCCTGTAGACATCCTCTAGTGTAATGGTCATATCATCGATCGGGAGGTGGAAGTTATTAGTATAAGGGTCCCAACGATGGGCCAAAGCTAGATGTGAGGTAGCCTAGTAACATACTGGAGCCCGCAACCTTAAGCCACCTCCAATCCATGTCATCCAGAAGAGGTAGAAGGTCATTCATGAGCTTCGGGTCCCAAGCCTGAGCAGTAAGTATCTAAGCAAAATGAAAGAAAGATAAAACATAACTACAGTGCATCTAAGGCATAAATCCTAATAAAACATGAAAAATCTGACAATCTCCTAAATCTGAGCAAAGAGGGGGAAAAATAAACCTAGGCATGCAACACATGTTAAAGAGTAGTTCAAAATTCCCAAAAAAATTAAAAACTATCTCAAAAAAATCCAAAAAAAATTATAAAATTGTCTTAAGGGATTTAGCCGCTGTCATTCACAATGGCCAGGATCTGGCCGCTGGAGACAGCAGTGGCCAAAGCCCAACGGTCAAATTTTTGACCATTGGAGTTCAAACCTAGCTGCTCTGAGCGACATTTGCCAAATTTCCATCGCTTTGAGTGACAACGGCTGAAAGGCGACATGAAAAACCTATGAACCCTAGGCCATAAAATACAAAAAAAATTGAATACATAAAAAATGGGGACCAACCCACCACATAAAAATCCACACTAAGCCTAGCTACAGATTTCGTTCATTACCAACAAGTTTAGTGAGTTTCATTTACCATTTACTTAGTGAGGTTTAATTTTACCCAAAAGAGGAAAAAAGGTTAGGGTTTGAAAGAATACCCGAGAAGCTCTAGCTTCTCCAGTAGCTAATACCTCACCCTGAGCAACCATAGCCTCGATCCAAGTATCTTTAGAAACTGTGACTGTCGTTGTCTCACCAGAGCTTTGAAAAGTGAATTTTCAACAAAACAAATGATAGGGCAAAAGCCCTAAAAGTGCATTTTTATATTTTTAAATTATGCCTCGACTGCTTTCGATGTCAGTGGCCCAAACTTTGTGGCCACTCAAGATGACAGTGGCCTCAGGCAGAGACTCAGAGGCCACTGGACCTGATAGCGGCCTACTCCACAGATAAAAAAAAAAAGAATTCTTCCATGGGAGATAACAAAAAAACATTAAATAAACGCATTTTGATGGATTAAAATCATATTGATGATCAAAATAACAAAAAAAATAACATAAAAGCATAATCTCAAGTAGGCATCGTATCTAGTTACTTACTCTATCCACTCAACGATTGCAGGGATTCGCACTCCATGCACTTCAATGAGATGAGTAGGTTACCATAAAGCCACTTGGGGAAAAAACATTTTATTTTGGAATTATGGTGTGCCACCCTTCAATATCGAAGAAGACCAAGATGGTTGGACTGCTCCACGAGTGTGAAAGGATCACCCTAATTTCCCTATGATACCAAAAACATTAATCCAAAGTGATACAATATGAACATAACTAGAATCACTAATCCTAACTCCCTAATAAGGCTATTGATAGCTGGATCACTCCTCGGGATAGGGATGGATGATTATCATAAATAATTGGAATCACACTTGGATGTGGGATTTCCCATTAAAAGTAATAAATGCTAGAAAGGAACCAGATTAGTCATATTGGTCAAGCAACTTGTCGCTTCATTCATTGTCATTTCTTCACCAATCCATTGTGTGAGGAGGTAGTTCAAAGCTTCAACATAATCATAATAAAATAAACAAAAGATCACTCGATCACATAAAAATCATAATCGTACTATGAATCATTGCATACAACAATAAAAAATTTCCCTTGTTTTTTGGGAACGTAAGTAGACATGACATATTCAATTGTAGCTCTCCTACCGATCGGAACTATTGTAGCAACTAAAGCTACCCGATTGAGTTTGAGGAATGAGTGCAATTTAACATGCCCAAGCCACTGAGCTAAGTCTTCTAAAAATTGAGGTAATGATTCGAAGGATGCACACCATATTGCATGATTGGACCATCTGATGTTAATAAGACCATTGATCACCATACACCCTACAAATAGATCAGTCTATGTCTTTGCTCAATTTTGTGTTTTCCACATAGCGTGTCGTAAAAAGGGGCATTTGTAGACACCTAAATTATGTCATGCTTAGGGGAGCTACTCACATAGACACATTCATAAGATCATATGACATAATATTGGACTTTCCAAGCATCAACAGTGGTTCTCACTACCCATTTGGAGCAATTTCAAGCCATCCAAGCCTAGCTGCTCAAGCCTAGAACAACCAGATATTTAGCTGCTCAAGCCTAGAGTGGCCAGACCTTAGATGCTGCAGATGATAGTGTGCAGATATTAGTCACTGTAGACAACATCGACTAGACCATAAAAATAGTTTTTATCGACAAACAGGCCTAATCACAGGTGGAAGTGGTAGTCTGCATGCAATAAAGGCGAGCGGGAGTAACTTTACATTCCCTTTCATGACCAGTTCACATAGGAGAATTGAGTTTACATTTAGACTTTAGTTAACTGGTATTTAAACATAGAAAATATAAAAAGCTTCTCATGCTAACTCTCACTACACATGAGGAATTCATTCCTAGGGCTTGGACATAGACCTAGGGTTTCACACTTTAAAAGGTGCAAGCCTAAGAGCACCAAGCATCCTGAATTTATCAAGACAGGTCATTGAGGAGAGCTTTTGAGACTTGGAGAGTTTCCCTTGGAGATCACATTTATGGCAAAGCCTTGACAAATTGGAGAGAATAGAAACCACCATTCCAACATCAGATACAAGCTTTGATCCATAGCTTTGGAGCAAAGACAACGAGATTCACTTTAGTGACCGCTGTCTTGGACAGTGGCTCGCGGGCCTAGCTTAGGGTTTTAGACATTAGATTAATTATTTTGTTTAGCATATCATTAGCATAGCATCATTTAATTCATTCACATTCATAGCATTAGTTTAATTCACACTTGCTTTCATTTGTTATATTTATTATGTAAACACCTAAAACGCGTCATGTCGAGGGCGACTACTCATATGGACATGCTACAAGACCATATGGAAGATATTGGACAGACTCCAAGATAGAGCAGTGGTTCTAACCACTCAATTTGGGCTCCTTGTCCTAATCAGTCTGAAACATAGCCCTGACCTATGATTTACAGCTGAATCATAGCTGAGACCGTAGTTGTG
This sequence comes from Wollemia nobilis, assembly GCA_028583015.1. Lineage (NCBI taxonomy): Eukaryota > Viridiplantae > Streptophyta > Pinopsida > Araucariales > Araucariaceae > Wollemia > Wollemia nobilis. The sequence continues at coordinate 5,063,230 of JAQPPZ010016917.1, read as the reverse complement.
ACCTGTGATCTTAACTGAAGTTCAGTTGGCCTTCAATCTGAGTCAAATCGGTTGAAATGACCATTGGGTCTAGAAGAAGGTGGTTAGAGGGCAGAGGCTTCCATTCCAACTATCCTAACCATATCTTCTTGATATTGGCTTCTCCAGGAAGCCACCCCCAGTCCTAGGGCATCCTATAAATACCCCCTCCAAAATGGGGAGAAAAAAATAAAGAGATATAGATGATTTGTATAGTGAAGTGCTGATGAATTATCGAGTGAGTGTGAAGTGATAAAGTGAGCAGCAAAGCCCTATTAGATTGCATACTAAATTTGTGCATTCGAAGGCTACTTTTATATTCATCCAACTATCAGTTTGCCATGGAAGTTCTAGGAGCCTAGGAGGATCAAGAAACACAAATACGGGCAAATGGAGGTCCACTCATAGTGATTCGACTGCCAAACTTGTCATAAGGACACTGAATGCAACCCTTGAACATCAATTGGATAAGGAGGTTAATCCCACTGCCCTTGGAATTGAGGGTAAGCCTATCATAGTGCTAATCGTGACTGTCAACCATGGTTTATAGTGCAGACCGCACACTAGAGCTGCGGTGTGTAGTAGAGGTATAACCGCCTTCCTATTTCCATTTCTGTGTATCTAATTAGGTTATATTAGTTGTTTTATTGGTTTAATAGCATTTTAGAAGACTTATGATTGTAGAATTAGGTTAGATTTAAATTTTATGCTTATGCTTCAATTAGGACCTAAATGCTTTCTTTATGCATGTTTAGGCTTCATTTTCTATATCTGATCCATGCATAGTATAACTGCTACATTCCTTTACATTATTACATAAATCTTGATTCACTTTATATAGCTTAGAAGCATTCTTTACATTTTATTGATTATGCATGCCAATGGTGTCATTATGCAATTTACCTAAAAGGGCCTCATCATGAGAGGCTGCCTATATTTTTGGCATTCTTGTGTTGTTTCTTGACCGCAGGGAACCATTTCAAAGGAGAGCAAACCATCAAGTTCCTTACCCATTGTGAAGAAGAGGGCACCTCCACCCTAGAGCAGTTCATGCCATTCTGAAAGGCATTTGGAAATCACACCTACCCTTAAGAGGGAAAACAATTGTGCAATCCTATTGTAATATTGTATCAAAATGAATATCCCTAAGAGGGACATACTTGTAATTGGATTTTGGCTTTGAATACAATGGAATAAAGTATTTTATTTATTTTTTCATTTGTTGTCAATTTCTTTTTCTTGTATGCATTCTATATCTTTACCATTTATCACAATAGGAGCCGCTATCGGGTGTGACCCTTTCTGGTGGTTACAGAGGCGATCATGGTGGCACCCTGCATATTTAGGATCTTACTATGCTTTGTTGGCTTTTGCATTTGTAGGTACAAATCGTAGCTATTAGTTGCGGCACAAAAACTAAACCACAGGTACAAGGCATGGTTTACAGTCAAAATCATAGGTCAGACCTACGGTTTCCTATTAACAACATAGACAACCAATTTCAAAATTCCAGATAGTGCAAGATATGAGGTAGGTCCTTTTTCCAGACCTCTGTCACTTTTCTATTCTCTGTGTTTTTACATTAGGTCTATTTCGAATGCAAATTAGGAAAAGAACTAAAACAAATGGTAAATCAATTGTCCTAGTTTGCTTTCATACTTTCCTTTCACTAGAAAGGTGCTGCTGGTAACAGTGGACCTTTGATTGCAGTCTGCCCTAGGCTACAACATGCTTGATAGATATGTGTTGATGGTTTGCATATGTGAGGCCCAATTAGTGGCCATTTAACATCATAATGTGCATAGTCTTAAAGAGCATCTAGAGTAATCTAAATCTGAAATTTCTTTCATTTGCATAGCATTTAGAAAATGAGCATGTGTGTTATATGATGCATTTCTTTTATGTACATTAAAAGGAACCACACACACCATGAAGCACTTAAATGCTAGTGAGTTGGGCTTGACATCCAACCACTAGTAGGGTTCAATGACGGTGGGTGTAACTTCCATCCGTTGGTCCAAATCCTATGAATCCTTGATATATAGACCAATACCGGATCCAAGAACCTTTCGTACCTTGGAAAATTTATATGTATTCTCTTCGGAGGGTATAATGTTAACTGGGGAAAATGGGTGAGGATCTGGGAAGACCTGTGCTCCTTTTTCGGGTGTGGGCTTCATTACCACACATGGGGATTTATGTGACTTGGAGTTCATAGCCAAGTTGTCGAGCTGTGAGTGTATAGGTGAAATCCATTAAACCAAGAACAAAATCCAACAAGTTTTGCAAAATACAATGAGAGTTTCTACACTGATACAACACATTGAAAACACATCAAATAGTTTAGGACTCACTTTTAAAACTTAAAATGAGATAATCATTATTGTATACATTGTTTGCTTAATAATAATACATTTAGACTCTAGGTGCATAATGGTGGACATATAGGGTGGTCGGAAAAGGTCCAAAGCCAATGCCAATGACCAACCCCTAACCAGTTCACAATAATACGTATTGAATCCTCAACCACATGAGCAAACCGAACGTCGTTCGGCTAGCATACGAGGAGATAACTTGACACGAGGAGAGCCAACAGAGAAAACCCCAAATAGAGTAGCTTCAATACACTCCTCTAGGAACATATTAGAATAGGAAACCTTCCAGCATGAGGGTGTTCCACTTGAGAGCCATTATCGATACCGTAATGCACGCGCATCCATGGGATCGGCCAAAGAGTTTATTGTGCAGGGGACCAGATTGGTGCCCCTACATACTGAGTCCACTAGAGGATCTATGGCTCCACCTTCTGAGTATAGAAGGACAAGAGAACCGCCCATTCAGGGTCAGGCAGATAGGCTCGCTATCGAGTAGATAACTAACCATACTCCCATGCGTGGTCCACCATGCAAGATCACCATTAACATATCAAAGGTGGGAGATAATGGTACACCACCACATGAGTGATGGTGGCCTAAGTAGCTAGAAGGTCTAGGTAGTTTTCTAGAGTAGCTAGGCTATAAGCCTTCTGCTCCACCCACTCTAGCCTCGAGGGAGCATAGCGTGAGTGTCATACGCACTACTAGAGAACATGGGGAGGCTTCCAAGCACCCTCATGTCACACACCTGCTATCTGCACATGGTGGGTCACAATATAGGACATAGAAGGAGGCCAATGCCATATTTACAAACAAAGGCAAAGGAACATCACATAAATATAATGGGTACAAAACCCACAAGGTCGCTCGTACAGATCAGGGATATCAAAGGCCTCCCACGGATGATCAGATCGATAGATCACATCGACTGGAATCAGATCAAAAATGCCAACTCCTCCAAGATCAATTGGAGGATGCTTTCCTAGAGATGCAATGTATCGAAGATGAAAATATTCAAGCGCAAAGGCTCATAAGACAGAGGTTATATGAGTAGTGCATGCATGAAGAGCGTATCCTTGCCCAAAAGGAACACGTGGAGTAGGAGGATCGGTTAGCTAGGGATGTCCTATATCCTCAAGATTAGCATCAAGAGCATACGCATAAGAAGGATTTCTCACAAGACGAGATGCATCAAGATCATAGAGATACTCATACTCATGTTACTGCCGAACAAAGGGAGCGGCTGCCACCACTCAATAATCAAAGGCAGAGACAACATGAAGCAGTAGCAGGAGATGGATATGAGCAAGAATATCCTGAAAGTTCCCAAGCTGAAGAGAAGGAAGAGCAATGCCCTCCATCTTGCACAAGCAAGATAGTACCTCCTAAGAAACCTACATGTCAACTTAGGGAGGAAGACTTTCTGTCTTCAAAAGCCTATAAGGCCTTAGCCAAGAAAATTAAAGCCATTGAGAGACAAGGCGCAACTATTCAAAAGTTGATTCTAAAGAAAATCCATAACGAGCCTTTGGATCCTTCGATGCCTACTCCGGCTTACCCTAAGCATTTTGATATGCCCAAGTTAGATAAGTTCAAGGGTGATGAAGATGCACAAGAACATGTAACGAGCTTTATGGATGCTTATTTTTAGATAGCAAGCAATGATACCTTATTGTTGTGCACGTTCATCATGACACTTTTAGGGTCGACGCGAGAGTGGTTTAATTAGCTAAATAAACATATTATAACAAGCTTTGAGCAATTAGCTGATGCCTTTCTTGAATGCTATTCCTCTGGCATCAAGAAATATGCTAATATTTCCAATCTGGCTATGCTAGCACAGTGCGATGATGAGCTGATAAAACAATACAAAAAGAGATGGAGGAGATTAATGGCGAAGTTGCCATTCCCCATTCCTGTCATGGAATTAACTTGGATGTTTACAAAGATTTGTGCCAAGCACATCTCGTTACTATTGCAGCTACAATAGTATCCTACGTTCGAAGAGGCTTTGGTGCAAGCCAAGGTGATTGAGGATATCAAGTTGTAGGAGGGCAACTTGAAGCTCAAAAATAGGAGAGAGGGATAAAATAAGAGTACCACAAAGCAACAGGTCAAGCAGGCCCGTGTAAATCAAGTGGTATTTAATCTCCAATGGTAATACAAGGGGTAGCAAAAGCAGAACTATCAGGACCAACCTCCCCTTGCATAGTATGACAAGCACAACAACTACAAGGGCAAAAACAAAGAGCAACGCCTGCCTCACCAGTTCACACTATTTACAGAATCGCTGATGGAGATTTTCCATCAATTATGCAAGGCCAAGGTAATCATATTACCCAAAGTCAAGATGATAGATCCCAATCAACCCAAACCAAAGGGGTTTCAAGATAATCTATTTTACATCTTTCATAGAATGAAAGGTCATGACATCGAGGTGTGTTGGTATTTCAAACACCTAGTGCAAAATATGATCGATAAGGGTGAGCTTGTAGTGCCTCACAATCCATAGGTGCCAAAAAATAAAAATATGGGGATTTACAAGAACCCCTTATCGAATCATGAGGTCAAGTTAACCAAGTTTGAGTCAAACCACCTACCGAGGGGTTCATAGGTATGGTCAATGTTGTTACTAGGTATGAGAGATACGAGCAACAAAATCAACCTCATGCTCCTATTCAGATACAAGCCACACTGAATCAGTAGCTGACACAAAATATTCTAGACCCACCAACAAGATCGATGGTGACCCTAAGGAGCAGGTTGGTCCAAAACCTGTAGATAACTCCTGCGAAGTTGTCAATATATGAATTAATTCAGCAGTCCCTAAGGCACAGGGAGAATCTTATGGATATTTTAAGGTCCATCCAAGTACAGGCCTAGGATGCATAGGCATTCACAAATTTTGTGGAACATGTACAATAGTTTTAGGAACCGATGATCCAATTTTACGATCATGAGATAAGGACGATTTCTACAACTACGACCAACCCACCGTTGCATATAATTGTGTGTGAATCACATGCCATTCAAAAGGGTCTTGATCGACACTGGCTCATCGATCAACATAATAACAACCAAGGCGTTGAATCATTTGAAGCTACCTAAATCATATATTGTGCCAACTACATTCACATTGAGAGCATTTACAACGCTATGTTTGACTATCGACAATTTTCCTACCCATACGGTAGGTTTAAGACCATTTCGTATGTGTCATGGATAGAAGGGGCCATATAGCACATTTTCTCGGAGACCTTGGATTCATGAAATCGTGTGTCCCTTGATACTACATCAGTGTGTGAAATATATTCATGAGGGACTGGTTCATGTAGTGGCATCGAATGAGGAGTCATTTAAGTTCGTGAATCTAGCGGATTTTCCTAGGGGTTTCATACTCCCATCAATGCACCTAGATGTTCGGTCTTCATCGCAAATAAGAAAACCAAGAGGTAAACCAGTAGTGCAGGCTCAACCAATGCCATCTATGTTGATGAGGCACTGAATTGCCACATTCAAAGACTTCTTTTAAATACTTTTAAGACTCATTTGGCATTATTTGTAATGTGGATTCATGTTAATTTTGGATAATTATGCATTATGTAGTAATATTTGCATGAGAAATAGGAAACTGTAGATACTCTGTTTTTATTGCTTTATTCATGTTTTTGCTGAAATCTGATTATAATTCTGCATTAATTAGGATATTATTCTCTTTAGGCAATTTGTGTATAAGGTTTATAGTCTTCCACAATGTATTCCACCATTATGCACCTGTTTAAATTAACTGTTAGCGCCAAAAAGTTGTCAGGATGAAAACTGTGCAGGATAGACTGGACTTTGTCATACAAATTCTAGCCAGCTGTATTTCTACAGCATAGCATGGAATTTGTCCACCCCAACTCAAATAAAGGATGGAACTAGTCTCCTGGGTGTCCAAAGAGGCCATATTTGTCGCTACAACCAGTCATACAAACCTTTGAAGACAACACAACAGTTTTCCTATTCTGTCGCCTGATATTCCGGAACAACTCCGGAATGAGCGCAGACAGTCTAAACTACTCAGATATGCTGTTGAAAAAGGAGAAAATGGTGGTTAAACGGTTTCAAGAAATACCTTATCCAAATCTACATCTGTTCCTCACTTGGGAATGCTCCAACACTACAAGAGGATAAGGATTGAAGGATTCAAATCCTGGATTCAAGGGAAGACTTGGACTAAAACTGTTGTAACAGACCTAAATTACAGCTATAAACCTTATCTGCAGGATGTTTTGTTAAAGATAAATAAGCGCTCCCATTTGGTTAAGCGTAATGGGATGGAGGAGAAGAAGTAGAAAATAGGTGTGAGTAGCATAAATTAGATTTTTTGTAATCTGCTGCAGTAATTCAGTATTCTGTAGGTTTTCCCTGCATTACTGTAATGTTGTTTTGATGAAATAAAAGAGTGCATCATTATTCATGTCTTATTCTGAGTTAAGTGTGAATAGTTAGTCAGTTTAGAAAGGTTTTACTTGCCTCCTTTGGTGCTGGAAGCAAGGGCCACTTCCAGGCCCAAGGGAGGACTTTTCTTCTGGCAGAATTCTGCTTATTCTGGCTGCAACAGGACAACAGGAAACTGACAGGTTCTGTAATTTTCTTATGTTATTGCATAGGTTAAATATTTCTTTCTGTTTTTAACATATTTCAGATTTGCAGCATTTCCAGAATTTCTATTGACATTAGGTTTTGCAATTATAAACATTTCAATTTTGTTATCTTTCCTGCAAAATGTGTGATGATTTCATTAGGAATTTGATTTACTTTCAGCCATTTCAATTTGTAATTCTCAGTCTTCAGTAGTATAGCTTTGCTTTTCTATAGTAAGAGTGGATTTTCTTTATTTCCATGCATTTTTCTTTAGTTTTCATAACTTAGGATCATTTCTGTTTCTGTCACAGGCAGTATTTTAGCATTTTTAGTACATTCATAGGAAAACCAAACACCCCAATACTAACTGTCCCATCAATAAGAGCTATGAACTAAAGGATCTGAATAACAGTCTGTTATACCCTACTCTCGCATACAGCCATGGACACCACCCTGGATTTGACACATATTGATTAAATGGTGAAGGATTAGACGACACTCATCATTTTTGGCACCGTTGTCGGGGAACTATAGGTGTTGTTAGTAAAGGTTTAACAGTCCAGAGACTGTCCTGTTTTAGGTCACGGTCTTTGTGAAACTGAGATTAAGATGCTTTAGGACATAAGCATGAATGAACAGGCCTAGAGACGAAAGAGGAAGGTTTGTTAGTAGTAGGTCATTCCCAGGAGGGCGATCTTCACAAGAACTGCCTGTGTATGATTACCCTAAAAGATTAAAAAGAGAATCATCTTCTTCAACAGTTGAGCCAACTCAAGAACCTGCTGAAAGGGACATTCATGAAAGACCTAGAGAAAGGACTCCTGATCCATTAGAACTAGCCGAACAAATCAAACCTGAACCAGAGCAAGAAATACCAATAGTACAGGTTGAACAAGACAATATGGCGGTCCAACCTCCTGCTAAGACTTTTGAGTACCCTATACAATTAGCCGCTGGTCAGCCAGGGGCTATGAAAACTATTTCTCCCTCAGTATTACCAATATTCAGAGGGACAGTTTTTGAAGATCCTGACCAATTCCTGTTTGAATTTAAGATCTTGTGTCAAACTTATGATTATATTATTGATAATCAAAAATTGAAGTTGTTTCCTTCTACTCTTAAGGATGCAGCATTACGATGGTTCATGAGTCTGGACTCAGATTCTATTCACACTTGGGCAGAAATGGAAACTGCATTCTTAGACAAGTATCAGGAATACTGTAGGGTACGTAATAGGAAGGATGAGTTGTTTCGGATTAGGCAAGAAGAAGATGAAAGTTTGGAAGATTATCTTGATCGATTTGCTTTCATTCAAAAACGAGTTGGTGGTATAGATGAAGATGTGTTAAAAGCTATCTTTTTGAGAGGACTAACAGATGAGTCTAAGGAAGTATTGGATATAATGGGAAAGGGAGATGTTTATCAAATTGATTTTGATGACATTATGGAGCTATGTAGAAATTATTCTCGAACTAGGCATAGAAGGAAAAAGAAGAATCCTACTAATGTGGATACCAAGGAATTAATGGAGGAGTTAGCCAATATGAAGACTGATATTCTGGTTCAACTAAACTCTGCATTTGGGGAACGACTTCCAAAAGGCAATTCTTCATCACCTTTATCCATCTATTGTCCTAGGTGTAGGAATAAGCATGCCCTACAAGATTGTCCATTAGACAAAACTACAATATCAGCCATTTGTGGTATTTGTTCAAAGGGACATACAACTGATAAATGTCACTTTCTGCCCCATCTGAAGAATGTTTTAGAAACCCAAGCTGAGGAAATTAATGTGATAGGACAGAGACCGGGAGGAAATTTTGCAAATACTCCTCGTTGGGGACAAAATCCTTGGAACATGCCTTGGGGATACACAGAACCTCCTTTGCAACCCTGGCAACATTCTTGGACAGCTCCACAAGACTGGTCACATTCCAATTGGAATCAACCATGGCCTTCAAATAGTCAACCTTGGGTACAAAATCAACAAGGACAAAGGTGGGGACAACAATATCCATCTCAACAATGGTATCAAGCACCAAACCAACAATTTTTGCCAGCTCCTAATCAAAATTTCCAGGGAAGAAACCAACCACCACAAACACAACCAGTCAAGCAACCTCCACTCCCAGCTCAGCCTGTTGCTAACCCAAATAATAATAGACCTGGAGCTCCTATTTATGGAGCTGGGTCTGAGGAGTCTGCTGCTGCAATCAATGTTCTTGACTGCAGTAACATCCAGTTAAGATCAGGGAGGGTTTTACCTGACCCTGCACCCCCCACTATTGAAGAAATTGATGGACAACATGATTTGCCAAATCCAAAAACATTACAAACAGAAATGAAGGAAGAAAAAATAGACAAAGGGGAACCTGAACCTGCCTTAGTAAATCTGCCATATCCTGAAAGGTTTGATCAAACTATCTCAACCCCTGAATCAGAATTAATTACTGAATTAAGAAAAATGTCCATTTCACTTCCACTGTTGCAGGCAATAAAGGAAGTACCTCTGATTAGAAAAACCATTCAGGATTTGTGCATTAGGAAACCTGGTAGGAAGAAGAAGGCCTTTCCAAAAACTGTGCAGGTAGAAGGGAAGTTGGCCGATCTGCTTTCTGGGAAGCTAGTCCCTCCTAAGTATGGTGATCCAGGGAGTCCAGTGGTTACCATCACTATGGGATTGGTTAAAATTCCAAATGTACTTATAGATTTAGGAGCTGCAATCAATGTGATGACCAAAGAAACTATGCAAAAACTATAGCTCAACAATCTGAGTCCTACTACCACTATTTTGGAAATGGCGGATAGGTCAGTAGCTAAACCAGAAGGAATTTTGGAGGATGTATCCATTGAAGTCTCTTCTTGGGAATATCCTATGGATTTCCTCGTGTTACAACCCAAAAATGCAGCTAATGGTTATCCTATTATTTTAGGAAGACCCTGGCTTGCTACTGCAGCTGCATTTATAGACTGCAGGTCAGGAGAAATGACCATCTCCAATGGTGTAGATTTGAAGAAAATCTCCTTATATCCACCAGCCCAACCTTCAGCCAAATATTCTGGACAAATTTGGTATCCTGAATCTGAAGAAGAACAGGAAACTTTTGTCACCTTGGCCACTGTTGTAGTAAAAGAACATATTGAAGAACTGAATTCATCAGAAAGAGAAATATTTGAATATGAATCAGTCTTGGTAAAAACACTGCATGAAGAAGGCCTTAAGGATGACCAAATTATGATCCATCGATTGTTATGGAAGGATAATGAACACATTGCCGAGCCTATGACTTCCATTCCTTTACAAGAAAGCTCCTTCACACTGCCACATGGGTGGCACCATCATCTTCTAAATTCTTTTACTTGTCCTATGCAAATGATTCCATCAGGTATTACCTTTACACCAGAGTCCAGAGTATTTCATACTCTGCAGCCACATCATTGTCCATTAAATACATTAATCAACAGTAAATATGAGGCTGTTAATTCTATTCTTCCTGGGGTCAAGCAGATTGAAATACAACCAGGAAAGTGTGTGAACATTAATAGTTGGTTAACTACTGAGCAAGAAGCCAAATTGTTTACTGTTGTACAGAGGCATATTCAAGCTTTTGCTTGGAATTACAAGGACATGGCTGGCATACATCCTGATGTATGTACACATAGGATATATACAGAAGATATCAAACCAGTAAGACAACCACAAAGACGCTTGAATCCTGCTCTAAAAGACATTGTTAAAGAAGAAATTGAAAAATTGTTGGATGTAGGATTCATTTATCCAATTTCAGATAGTAAATGGGTTTCACCATTGGTCATTGTTCCAAAGAAAAATGGGAAAATGAGAGTGTGTGTAGATTATAGGGAATTGAACAAGGTCACACACAAAGACCACTTTCCATTGCCATTTATAGACCAAGTGCTGGATACTCTTGCTGGTAAGAAGTTTTTCTGCTTCCTTGATGGTTTTAGTGGCTATAATCAGATCCAGGTTGCACCAGAGGATCAGGAAAAAACAACTTTCACATGCCCTTGGGGAACATTCGCTTACAGAGTTCTACCTTTTGGTTTGTGTAATGCACCCGCAACATTTCAAAGAGCTGTAATAGCTATATTTTCTGATTTGACCAACGAGAGTGTAGAAATTTACATGGATGACTTCACTGTGTTTGGTGATTCTTTTGAGTATACCCTTGAACAACTTGAAAAATTTCTTATACATTGTGAAACATATCATCTGTCACTCAATCCAGAGAAATGTTTCTTGATGATGGAAGAAGGGATTGTTTTAGGTCACCACATATCTGCTGAGGGAGTCAAAGTTGATCCCAAGAAAGTAGAAGTAATCAAAACCCTTCCTCCTCCAAAAACTCAAACTGATGTACGAAGTTTTTTAGGACATATCGGCTTTTATCGCAGATTTATTGCCAATTTCAGTACCATTGCTAATCCAATGTTTACATTATTAACAAAGGATTCTGAATTTGTTTGGTCTGCTGATTGTCAGAAGTCCTTTGAAACTTTAAAGGACAAATTAACCACTCCACCAGTACTGAGAGGCCCTAAATGGGAGTTGCCTTTCCATATTCAAACTGATGCTTCCAATACTGCTATTGGAGCAGCGCTAGGGCAAATTGAAGATGGGCAACATTATGCCATATACTACATTAGTAAAAACTTGACTGGAGCTGAAAAGAATTACACCACAACTGAAAAAGAATTCTTATCTGTAGTATATGCCATTAATAAGTTTAGACACTATATCACAGGGTATCCAGTATTCATCCACACAGATCATGCTGCTATAAAATATCTGATGAATAAACCCTTGGTTAGTTCATGAATTATTCGATGGCTAATATTACTACAGGAATTTGATATTACTATAGTTAATAAGCCAGGGAAGTCTAATGTGGTGGCAGATTTTCTGTCAAGGTTACCCAATGCAGATACAACAGAGTTGGTTGAGGATGCATTTCCTGATGAAAAGTTGTTCGCAGTTTCTATACAAACTCCTTGGTTTGCTGATATAGCCAATTATTTGGTTTCAGGAAAGATTCCTTTTCATTTTACTCCTAGACAAAAAAAATAGTTAATTAGGCAAAGCTCATATTTTGAATGGATAGAGGGATTATTGTTCAAATGTGGCCCTGATCATGTTTTACGTAGGTGTTTACGCAGAGATGAAATATATGATGTCTTACGTGCTTGTCATGATGAACCATCAGGGGGACATTATTCAGTAAAAACTACCATTCAAAATATTTTGGGTGTTGGTTACTATTGGCCATCTCTGCACAAAGATGTGAAAAGGTATGTGAGAAATTGTGATGCATGTCAAAGAATGGGTAAACCTACCTTTACTAGTGAAATGCCCTTACAACCTCAATTAGGTACAGAACCATTTGAGAGATGGGGTTTAGATTTTGTAGGACCCATTGATCCTCCTTCCCAAGGGAAAGTACACATCCTTGTATGCACCGATTATGTAACCAAATGGGTAGAAGCCCGTGCTTTCAAACATGCCCGAGAGGAGAAAGTTGCTGATTTTTTGTATTCACAAATTTTTCTGCGATTTGGAATTCCCCATTCTATTACCACTGATCAAGGACCTAATTTTACTTCAAAAGTGGTGGAAGCTTTTACACAACTATATGAAATCAAACATCGAAAATCCTCACCTTATCATCCACAAGCCAATGGCCAAGTTGAAGTGACAAATAGAGAGTTAGAAAGGATTTTGACCAAAACTGTAGCAGCCCATAGGAGGAATTGGGTGGATAAATTGCCTGAAGCAATTTGGGCCTACAACACAACCTAGAAATCCACTACTGGACTTACTCCTTATGAATTAGTTTATGGCAAAAAGCCTTTGTTGCCAATTGAATTTGAACTACTAACTCTTCGAACTGCTATGGAAGTGGGAATTGATTTGTCACAGGCACAAACAGATCGGATTCTGTAGCTCAATGCATTGGATGAATTATGGAGAGATGCATTGCACCAGACCGAGGTGATCCAGGAACAACAAAAATTGTGGCATGATAGTCACATCAAACAACAAAAATTTCAACAAGGCGACTGGGCCTTGTTGTTTGACTCACGATATAAAGATCATCCTGGCAAGCTGCAGACACGGTGGCTTGGACCTTATGAAATTGAGGAAGTGTTCGCCAATGGAGCTATGCGTCTTTCACCAATTGATGATTCAAGAAGAAATATGGTGGTTAACGGTCATCGTCTCCGTGTGTATCATAAGCCGTTAACAAAGGAAGAATTTCTCAAACAAGTGGGAAACATGGATGTAATGGTATTGGAAGCAACCACTGCTTCTAAAACCAACTCAATCAAGTGATGTCTTAAAAAATATATATATATATATATATATATATATATATATATAATCAAGAATGTGAAAACCTCTTTGAGGCACATCTGAATTTGGCTCTCATGAAAACCAGTTCACTGGCATGATTGCCTACTATCCACTAAATGTTCCATCCATTGTTCCTCATCATCATTCCATCTCCTTTCCACTCTCTCCCATCATCATTTCATCTCCTTTCCATTCCCCCTCATTCCATTCACAATTGTTTTATTCGTCTGTTTTGAGACAGTTCTGTTCTAATTGCACTCTGTAAATGCAGAAACAGTTGGAAATCAGTATTTGTACAAAATATGGATAGAACAGTTTTTCAGGTATGTGCTTTCCTTTTTAATCTTGTAAATATGTATTATATGATGTATGGAATCCTTAGTTAGCATAAACACATGCATTTAATTCCAATGAGTCCTTAAGAAATAAAAGAAGCCTACTCTAGAATACTCTACTCTGGAATAAGTTAACTCCGGAAGCACGTGACATGAGATTTCTGTGCCTACATCAGCGTCATAAGATTTGGGGCACTGTGCCACATCACAAATTCTAATATCATAAGGTGGCGCATGTTTTAAGAAGGTGATCACGAGGCAGTTTTTAGCTGGCATATAGACCACGTCATTGCATTTGCCAAAATCGTATGAGGAGAAGCGCATTATTAATTGGGTGCTACCACCTTCTAGATTTACTTCACGTCACATGTCCATGCATCATTCTTTTGCCGTGCATGTATCTGCCAACTTCGAAACTCATTCCTTCCATTCCAGAATTGATAGTGGTAAACAAAAATTTCCCACAGCAGGAGTGTATTGGGAGAAGCTAGCAAAGAACCAGACAGGATGGTGGGTTACAAAAATCGCATTGAACCAGACAACATTGAATATTTACGGAGAGATTCAGAATGCCTATGAATTTTTGCCAAAGGGGGATTTCTGCCATTCTTACAAAAATTTGAAGGACATTCAGAAGGGCTCGCTGCCGAATTCGCTAGAACTTTCAGGTGAAATCGAGTACAAATTAATGGAATGACGATCCAGGTAAGCCCTCAAATTCTCAGTGAAATTATAGAGTTACCTCTTGAAGGTGTTCTTATAAATAAGTCTAGAAAGAATACCCTCGTAGACCTCGTTAATCAGTTTAGGGGCAACAATGATAGACCAACAGAATATATAATGAGTAATGGCATATGCAAAGGAGTTAAATGGTCTAGCTTGCAAACCCCGTGGGATGAGGTTGTTGTCTGGGTTATTCGATTTATTACCTGTGATGGTCAATATCCTGTTCTTTCTGGCTGCCACATGAAAATCTTAACTCATCTCCATTTTGGCCATGAAAACCCTGAGCTTAAAGTCAATTTGCCCCAATATTTATACCAGGAATTAACCAACATGTCTCAAAAATATCAAGCAGGGAAGGGATATCCGAAGCACCATGGGTTGATCAAAATAATATGTAAACATCATTTCAGGGGTCATCCTGGAAGTTTTACCCATTTTTTTCGAACCTGGGATGAAAATGCCATAGAGGAAGTTAGTGAACATTCTGAACAGGAAATAGAAGTACCTAACCCTAATTCCACTTCTGCACCTAGCACCTCAACTAGGGCAACTCCTTCATCTCCTGAAGCACCTCCCTCTACAAAAACTAGAACACAACGTTATGCTGAACGAAAGCAAAAAATTACCTGTGCACAAAAACATCACAATTCTGAGGCAGAGGAACCTTCTATTTTGCAAGATAGAAAAATTGATAGTAGTACTAAAAGGAGGAAAGGGCCATCTGTCCCAAAATTGAGGAGGTCTTCAAGATTGCAAGGGGGTATTAATGTGCAAGAGAAACAAAATGTTGATGTTCAAGCAATGGAAAGTAATGTGCAACAGGAAAATGTTGAAGCAGAAATAGTACCATCCATGACTCATACTTGCTCCTCTGATTCTAAAGAACATATCAATATAGAAGAAACACAAGAGGATGCATTTATTCCTAATCAGTGGGAACCTCTAGTTGATTACCCTGATACTGATGAAGGTGTAGAAACAGGGGCAGAACAAGCAGGTAATTCAAGTTCAGAAGAAGAGGACGCAGCTGATATTGAAACACAACTTCGGGCAGCAAAGAGTGTGATTAAAACTCAAATGGGTTGGATTGAAAAGAATGAGGCCAATTTAAAAGAAAAGGATAATGTTATTGCCAAACTGTGGCAAGAAATTGAAACTATAAAAAATAGACTGGTAATTCTAGAACAACCCTCTCAAACAGATTCAGGGAATGAAATGGCAAATCTGTTGGTTAATCTGGCAGACACTATAGAGAAAAGGTCAGTTGCTGAAGCATCAGAAGCAATGGAGATACCACAACACCCTCAACATAATTCAGAAAATGAACCCGTAGAAGCAGTTGTGCAAATGTCTAAAGACTGCATAGCAATCACCTCACCAGCAGAAGCAGGTTCAATATTTCTAGCACAGGTAATTATTCAGTCATCCCCACAAAAGGCCATTTCTAAAATTGAGCTGGTTGAAACAGAGACACAAATAGATAACACTGTGATAGAAACTGTGGATGTTGGAGTACAAGTGGAGATTGTTTCCCAAATGCCGCCTATTGTTAGACCTCTTGATACAATCTCACTTGTCAAATACACTGAGGATGTGACCTTCTGGATGAATAAATGTCAACAACTGGAAGAGAAAGTTGTATCTCAGAAAAACCTTGAGAAGGAAGTGGAATAGAAAACTTCTGAAGTCAATAAATTGAAGGAAAAGATTCAAAGTATGTGCCAAATTGCTGAATGTCTAGTACAATGCAGAAGGCCTCCTAGGTTTTACAACCTAATTTTGAAAGAAAAGTACTTGCATTGGCAAATCATGAGGATTGCCTCTGGCTTGACAGACACAGTTGAAACAACTGAAGAATTTATAGAAGTTTTCTGGGAAAGCACTACAGAATATAAAAATTTGCTGTGTGAATTGTTTCTCCACAGATTCCTTCTGCCATCAGAAGTCATTTTCCTTCCCCACATTTTCACTGGAGATGTTCAACTGAGGGCATTTCAGTCAACTCTACAAAATCAGGTCTACTGGGAAGAACAGAAGAAGGCCAACAAGGCCCTGGAATTACAGGTTGTTTTGCTTATTAGACCAATTCATTATAACCATAGAACTGCCACCAATGAACATTTTACATTAATGAGGGATGACAGAGTGAAGAGGTTATATCTAAAAAATTTGCAGGATGGTATAAATAATTTTCAAGAATACTGTTCAGTATCATTCCCTAATGCTTTGTCAGCCTGCAAAGGCAGATGGGATGAACTCCCTATATCTCTCCGAAAGAGAGAACCCATCTCACCCAATAATCTACTTTGGTCAAGACGAAGGGCTGCCAACATCATACAGATAATATATGAGCTCAAGGATCAATGGATTGGCCTCAGATATAGAATGCCTACCATCATTACACCTGTACCATGTTTCTTTGATAGTGATCCACAGGAGGAAGATCAGTTTCAAGGATGGCTCCAGGAAATCAAAAATCACAAGGGATACTATTCACCCTTCGTCAAAGTATGGCCCTATAAGGAACGGTACCTGGATGTGGATTTATGTGCCCTTCTTGCAGAACAGAATGCATGAGGACATGCATTGAATTAGGTTGGGGGGAATGATGAGGCACTGAATTGCCACATTCAAAGACTTCTTTTAAATACTTTTAAGACTCATTTGGCATTATTTGTAATGTGGATTCATGTTAATTTTGGATAATTATGCATTATGTAGTAATATTTGCATGAGAAATAGGAAACTCGTAGATACTCTCTTTTACTTGCTTTATTCATGTTTTTGCTGAAATCTGATTATAATTCTGCATTAATTAGGATATTATTCTCTTTAGGCAATTTGTGTATAAGGTTTATAGTCTTCCACAATGTATTCCACCATTATGCACCTGTTTAAATTAACCCGTTAGCACCAAAAAGTTGTCAGGATGAAAACTGTGCAGGATAGACTGGACTTTGTCATACAAATTCCAGCCAGTTGTATTTCTACAACATAGCATGGAATTTGTCCGCCCCAACTCAAATCAAGGATGGAACTAGTCTCCTGGGTGTCCAAAGAGGCCATATTTGTCGCTACAACCAGTCATACAAACCTTTGAAGACAACACAACATTTTTTCCATTCTGTCGCTTGATATTCTCAAACAACTCCGGAATGAGCGCAGACAGTCTAAACTACTCAGATATGCTATTGAAAAAGGAGAAAATGGTGGTTAAACGGTTTCAAGAAATACCTTATCCAAATCTACATCTGTTCCTCACTTGGGAACGCTCCAGCACTACAAGAGGATAAGGATTGAAGGATTCAAATCCTGGATTCAAGGGAAGACTTGGACTAAAACTGTTGTAACAGACCTAAATTACAGCTATAAACCTTATCTGCAGGATGTTTTGTTAAAGATAAATAAGCGCTCCCATTTGGTTAAGCGTAATGGGATGGAGGAGAAGAAGTAGAAAATAGGTGTGAGTAGCATAAATTAGATTTTCTGTAATCTGCTACAGTAATTCAGTATTCTGCAGGTTTTCCCTGCATTACTGTAATGTTGTTTTGATGAAATAAAAGAGTGCATCATTATTCATGTCTTATTCTGAGTTAAGTGTGAATAGTTAGTCAGTTTAGAAAGGTTTTACTTGCCTCCTTTGGTGCTGGAAGCAAGGGCCACTTCCAGGCCCAAGGGAGGACTTTTCTTCTGGCAGAATTCTGCTTATTCTGGCTGCAGCAGGACAACAAGAAACTGACAGGTTCTGTAATTTTCTTATGTTATTGCATAGGTTAAATATTTCTTTCTATTTTTAACATATTTCAGATTTGCAGCATTTCCAAAATTTCTATTGACATTAGGTTTTGCAATTATAAACATTTCAATTCTGTTATCTTTCCTGCAAAATGTGTGATGATTTCATTAGGAATTTGATTTACTTTCAGCCATTTCAATTTGTAATTCTCAGTCTTCAGTAGTATAGCTTTGCTTTTCTGTAGTAAGAGTGGATTTTCTTTATTTCCATGCATTTTTCTTTAGTTTTCATAACTTAGGATCATTTATGTTTCTGTCACAGGCAGTATTTTAGCATTTTTAGTACATTCATAGGAAAACCAAACACCCCAATACTAACTGTCCCATCAATAAGAGCTATGAACTAAAGGATCTGAATAACAATCTGTTATACCCTACTCTCGCATACAGCCATGGACACCACCCTGGATTTGACACATATTGATTAAATGGTGAAGGATTAGACGACACTCATCATATGTCACACAGATCAGAGCACACCACTACCACTTCCTTAAAACTGTTGGCATCAATCGTGCATTGGGATGACAGGAAATTGAAGGTAAAGATGGGCGAAAAAGAGAAAGAGCATGATCCCGAGCTAATCACCAAGGATGTTCCCATTCCCATGGAAGTTGAGGAACCCCAAGACAAATCCGAGGAGGCACCTCAACCTGCCTCGCCTACATCTTTAGTAGGGTCATCCACACCATGGGTGATGGTACATCTCGCTAATACCGGATTAGGCGAGTACCTTGTGCAAAATGTGACCTTCAAACCAATTCTGAAGACTGCATAGGAGATGGGTAGACCTTTCGCTCATTGTTATTCGGTTGGATCGGTGGTTCCATTGGGAGATTCGCCTAACCAGACTAACTTCATCTATGCTTTTCTAGATCAACTTCCAATATGAGAGCCCATGGATGAAGATGACGAGGAGCCTTTCATGGTAAAAGTTCATTATTTATCTAATATAGAATATGCCATGCAGATTTTCGAGCTATATCACTAGCATGGATATGACCTTGGTCTCTTTGAACAAGGACAGAGGACTCTGCTGGAACCTCACTATCAGTTAGTCACTGATAGATTCGGTCTAGGGTTACAAATATGTGGGCAAGGCGATTTGCTCGTAGCATCCCTAGATCGTCTGTATCTCAGCATGGCGGATGACATGGAT
Organism: Wollemia nobilis; assembly: GCA_028583015.1. Classification (NCBI taxonomy): domain Eukaryota; kingdom Viridiplantae; phylum Streptophyta; class Pinopsida; order Araucariales; family Araucariaceae; genus Wollemia; species Wollemia nobilis. The sequence continues at coordinate 5,043,820 of JAQPPZ010016917.1, read as the reverse complement.
TTTAATCCATATCATCCAGATCCTTTCAAATTTTTAAGGAATCAACCTATGATATCTGCCATCACCATTGAGCCACTCAAAGATCATCGTGAAGGGCTCCTTGAGCAGATTGAGGTAGAAATGAACCCCAGAGATCAACTGGAACACCAAACCCATAAGGCAATCGATGATACAGACATGCAAGGGTGCAAACCCATAATTTTAAGCAATCTCGAGTTAGGAGATCTGTGTAATGAAGATGGAGCAGAGTCCACCTCTGATATCAGTGGACTAGGCTATGATGCAGACGAGGATTCCTCAAACGATGATGGATCTGAGGATGAAGTTGAAGGCACTTGTGTAATGCCTTTGTATGCGCATCATCGGTTGCCTATGGAATCGGTACAGGATACCGAAGAGATCCTTCCCAATGTTGATCATCCAGGGGAAGAGACTGAGCCAGTTTTCTTGGTAGTGTCGTACATGAAGTATAATTATCTATTTTTTTTGGATAGCAACAATAGTATGCAAGAAGTGAGATTCATGGGGCCTCACTTAGAGGAGCGCCCTCCAGGAGTGGGGGTGAGTGAAGGATTCTATTATGACAATGACGAAGAAGATGAGCTAGAGAGGGCCTACCTTGGTCCTCCTTATTTACATCACTACCATCAACCCATCGACATCGATGAGGTATATAGGTAGATACATGTTGGTCCGTGTCTAAGAGCAAGACAGTTAAACCTGGATCAAATCCATCGGTTGGTTAATCCATTTTCGTTGACCTACATGCAGCTCCATGAGCTGAATGATCATATTTTGCATTCAGTGCATAGGGAGGATCCAATTATTCATAGTCCTCACAGGGAAGACCCTTTTGTGCCTGTGCCATTAGATCTAGATCGTGGGTATGAGGACTACGTAGATTTTATAGAGGTCAGTCTGTGTGGTCCTAGAGATCAATTCTATTCTATAAACATGGTCTTCATTGATTTGACCACTCCACTCTACAATCCAGCAAATCTGTCTAAACCATTGTATCTTAACAAAGATGCTATCGATTGGGATCATGATGATTCACCCGTTGAGCCTGAGGATTTCTTCCCCAATGAAGAAATGTTGCAACCTTTCCATTTTGCACAAGCATGTGCATATGATTTTTATCATGCCAAAAATACTTCCAACGCAGAACCACTCAACCCGGCTGATGACATTCATTTGATTCCTACGCCTCACCAGCTTGGGGAGAGATCACATATGTCGGTAGAGGAAACCTTTGAGGTGGATTTCAGTGATGATCCTACCAATGCAAAGAAGGTTAAATTTAGAGAGAGTCTCACTCCAGATGAGCGGGCCACCCTCATCCCTCTTCTGAAAGAGAGACCAAATTTTTTTGCTTGGTTGTATAAGGATATGCCAGGTCTAGACCCAAAATTGGTTACTCATAACCTTTCTCTAGATTTGACGAAGAAGTCGGTCAAGCAAAAGCTTAGGAAATTACACCCAACAGTAGCCTTAATGGTAAAATATGAGCTACAAAAGCTGTTGGATGTGGAATTTATGATTTCCATCGATTATTTAGAATGGGTGTCCAATATGGTACCTATGAAAAAACCCAATGGAAGAATCCATATTTGCATGAATTTCAGAGACCTAAATAACGCAACACCCAAAGATTCATTTCCATTGCCCAATATTGATGCTCTCATAGATGCAACTATAGGTCATGAAATGCTCTCCTTAATGGATGATTTTTTTGGTTACAATCAAATTTGGATTAAACCCGAAGACCAGCACAAAACTACGTTTATAATGCCATGGGGAACATTTTACTATAAAGTTATGCCATTCGGCCTCAAAAATGCTGGTGCCACATATCAACGGGCCATGACATACATTTTTCATGACTATATGCACAAAATTATTGAATATTATATCGATGACTTGTTAGCCAAGTCATTGCTATGAGAAGAGCATGCAAAGGTCTTAAGGAAAGTCTTTGATTTCCTGATAGAGCACAACGTCAGGCTGAATCATAAGAAGTGAGTATTTGGCATAACTTCTGGAAAATTACTAGGGTTCATCATCTCCAAGAGAGGCATTGAAGTAGACCCAACAAAGGTCAAGGCCATTTTGGAAATGCATCCCCCCACCAATATTAAGGAATTAAGGAGCCTTCAAGGAAAGGTAGCCTTGATAAAGTGATTTATCGCTTAATTATCAGATAAATGTTGAGCCATGAATCGACTGCTACATAAAGGAGTCTCATTCAACTAGGATGAGGACTGCAAGGTAGTCTTCGCTAAGATAAAGCAATACCTAGTGATGTTGTCAGTGCTAGCTCCACCAAGGCTAGAAGTGCCTTTTCTACTATATATATTGGTAAATGAATTTGCACTGGAAACCATGTTGGCCCAAAAGAATGTGCAAGGCAAAGAGCAGGTCATATTGTAACCAAAGAACTGAACACAATTTATTTAAATAAAAATAGAGAGAGAGAGAGAGAAGTAATTTTGCCAAAATGCCCCTTTTTGTATTAATGGTGATACAATGTGTTACAAAAAGGATTTTTGAATTGCCCCAAGCGTGTTGGGAGCAATGTTACAATGCTTCTTCTTGTCTATCTGATATCCAATGCTTTCATGGAGGAGGGGAGATCTTTCGACTCTTCCACAGGGTGTGGTGTTCTTCGTTCCTCTGTTACAACTTCAAAGGGGTGAGTGGGCTTTGGTATCCAACAAGGGACCACTCCAGCTTTAGCAACTTATCCAAGGTACCTATTACCTGCGCACATACAAAACCAGTAAAGAGGATTAATAGCACCTGTATAGTAAAGCGGTAAACCCAATGCTACGCATAAACCTATCACTGATATGTATATATATGAAAAGCAGATAACATAAAATGTTTAATAAATACAAGCCTTGCTCAACATTTTCAATTGCTTATCTCTGTCAATAAAAACCTGTTCGGGACTGTAGAACCATAGAAACGTGGTTGCGGACTGGAAACCGCGGACCTACGGTTGTGAAACCGCGGATGCACGTTTTTTACTGTAGAACCATGGGCGGGCGGTTTCGGTTGAGATGACAGGTCACCTCGGGATGCGTGCCAATGGTCATAATCGAGCTCACGCTCTCAGTTTCTCGTCGGGTCTAGGTGTATTTCGGTAGCCTGTCGGTACGCAAATTCAGCTCCCTTTGTTTGGTGGATTGATGGTGCCTTTATAGGCTTCCTGGGGCTTTGGAGGGGAATGTGAGGTGGCAAGCCTGACTTGCCAAGTGGCAAATCTGGACTACCAGGTGGAAGGGGCAGTTACAGTGAGTCACTCAGTGTGGCTCACTTAACTGGGGTGATGTGGCTCCAAGTGGAGTGGGATGTGGGATGCTGTTTTATGTGAAGGGACAAGGGGACAACAACAAAGGAGTTGTGGCATGGGTGTTGGGAATCTGTCTCATGTGCAAGGACAAAGGGGACAAAAGTGGGTGAGATGTGGCAGGGATGTTGGGTGAGATGTCCAGGACACATGTCCAATGGGTAGACAGGGTATCCTAGGGTGATTTTCCTAATTAAGTAAATTAGGAAAATATAATGATGTGCAAGATTTTATATCCCTAAGTTAGAACTTAGGCATATATCTTTATTATGCAGGATTTGATGGTGAGGTGGTGAATGTGAACTAAAGGGTGCTAGATTTTGGTGTCTACAGTTGCCCCTTTTTGTACCGTGTTGTGTACAACACAATGCGGTGCAAAAACTAATGACATCTAACTTTATTGGACGAATGGGTTCATTTCTCTTTGACACATAGAATGAATGAATTTAAAATTTTTGATTTGTTTGCTTACCCCCTCAATTGACGATTGGGTAAAGGTTGACACCCATAAGTCAATTGACGAAATATGGATGTTGAAAGTGGGTTGTTTATTGAATGATGTTGATATTGTTAATGAATTTTGTCTTGATTTCTTTGTGCCCCAAGCTTGGGATTATTTGTGTTCTTGCAATTTTGCTTTTGGTTTCATTAATGTGTAGAATACATGGTAAAAATCTGACCACTCTTTGAGTTTTCATCCACTATGACTTTAGCAATTCCTTCCAAATGATGGGTTTAAGGAACCAGTCGTCGAGGATTTGATGCTCTAGCGGTTTTTGATTATTACCAAATTGTTGTTTGTTGTCCCGCTTTTGACCCAACGGAAGGTGTTGTAGGATTACCTTGTCAAATCTATTTTTGAACACATTTAAGCTCATAGATTTAGGGACCTATCGTCTTGATTCATTGTTGCTTGTTGCAATTTTTGAATGAGCTTCCTTATGGTGATTTACCCATCCAACCGGATTGCATGGATTGCTAGTCGCTGCAACCGCTAGGTGTATAGGATAATCCACTAGATACGAGTTTCACTCCAGATGATTAGGTGGATTGCATTTTTTTATTTTAATTTTTTTGAAACCATTGACTTGCGGTTATTTTGGCAAAAAATGTGGATTTGCGTTTTCCTTTATGAAACCGTGTTTTTGCGTTTTGCGCCTCAAAATGTGGGTTTGCATTTTCACGCATCGTGGAAAACATGGGCATGCATTTTTCACTGCTAAAAGTGGCTATTTATAGGTTGTTGTCATTTTTAAAATCATTCTGCCAGTTGTCATTGGTTTATTGGTTGAAGTGATGAGTGAGATGGAGGTTGGCGAGGGGAGCGGTGGTGGTGGCTCGGCTGGAGCGGAAGTTGGCGGCCGGTTTGCAGAGGTAGGCGATTTGGCCTTTATTTTTTTGTTTTGCGTTTGTTTTGCTTGTTTGATAATTAAGTGGGGCTGGTAAATTATTATTGTTTGCTCATTAAGCGGGGCTGGCAATGAACTTGTTTTTTTTTTATTTTTATTTTTAATTTTTTTTTTTTTGTTTTTATTATTTATGGTAGGTAGAAATTTTTCATTTTTGTTTTTATTACTTAGTGTAGGTTAGAAAATTTTCATTTTTGCTTTTATTACCTAGGGTAGGTAATTTTTTTTTTTTTTTGTTTATTACCATGCATAGGTAAAATTTTTGTTTTTGCTTTTATTACCTAGGGTAGGTAAATTTTTTTTTTTTTGTTTATTACCATGCATAGGTAAAAAAAAATTTTTTTTTCTTTTATTACCTAGGGTAGGTAAATTTTTTTTTTTTTTTTATTACCATGCATAGGTAAAAAATTTGTTTTTGCTTTTATTACCTAGGGTAGGTAAAAATTTTTTTTGTTATTACTATGGTAGGTAAAATTTTTTTTTTTATTACATGATAGGTAAATTTTTTTTGTTTTATTACCTAGGGTAGGTAAATTTTTTTTTTGTTTATTACCATGCATAGGTAAAAAATTTTTTTTTGCTTTTATTACCTAGGGTAGGTAAAAATGTTTTTGCTTTTATTACCTAGGGTAGGTAAAATTTTTCTTTTTTTTTTTTGTTTATTACCATGCATAGGTAAAAAATTGTTTTTGCTTTTATTACCTAGGGTAGGTAAAAATTTCTTTTTTGTTTATTACCATGCATAGGTAAAAAATTTTCGTTTTTGCTTTTATTTCTAGCATGTTGTGCTAATTTTTGTTTTTTTATATGTTTTCTTTTCAGGTTAAGCTTCTTGATGCTCGACATAGGTGGCCGAGGACCATTCGAAAAGTGTGGAAAGCACTTTCTGATGATGATTGGACTCTACTTCAGACCATTGGTTTAGACGGTTGCGGGCGGTTAGGCACCGTCCGAGCTGATGAGGATCTCCTTTCGGCACTTGTTGAGCGTTGGGATCCAGATAGGGGCACATTTTAGCTCCCAATAGGGGAGCTGACTATCACTCTCGAGGATATCTATCGTATCTTCTGCGTTCCTATCGAGGGTCTTGCCGTTCGAGTTGGCCTCGATAAAAAGGAGGCTTTATTCCCTTTGTTTGGTGAGATGTGGGACATTGATTGCAGTAGGGGCGACATTGCGTATTTGGATCTCTTTACAGCTGGTAGCTTGGGTGCATTACCTATCTTCATGATGTACATATTGAGCAACATGTTGTTGCCCAATTCCATGGGATCGAGGATCCCATGGAACCAGGTGCCTATTGTTCTGGATTTGATAGTTGATCCTCGTCGGTTAGCCTGGGCTCTCGCTCTTCTCTACGAGGTTTACAGTGAGCTCTATGAGGTGAAGAGGCATGGGCGTAAGGGCCTGGGCTGTAGTTTGTTGCTCTAGATTTGGTGTTGGGAGCATATTATCATTGGTCGCCCAGTTGGTTTGCCTTGTGGCATGGATGCCACCTCTCCCCGGGCATACAGATGGTTACTCAGTGAGGAGGTCAGTCGATCTGTTGCGAGTGCTTCAGAGTTCAAAGATATCTTGAGTTCTCTGACTAGGGACTTGATGTGTTGGCGGCCTTGGAGGGGTTTGGATTGGGTGACGGATGCAGTAGAGCTTCATCGCGTTAGGCGAGGACGATGGGTTGTTGGCACCCATTTGAGGGATATGGAGTTTATCCAGTTCTCTCATGTACTATGGTAGTTTGGGCTTGTTCAGGATGTTTCTGATGCGCCTATTACGTATAGGCGATGGGGTGATGAGTTGGGGTTACCTATTGCTCCTGAATTTTGGTGAGTCGACGATCCTGCTGACGACTCTGACTTGGAGGTGCTTGACTTGGATGATGTTGGCATGACTACTGAGTATGATGCATGGTTTGCGAGTCAGCCTCTGTGGACTCCTAGTGTCATCGTAGATGATGATGGGAGTGGTGATGATGTAGATGTGGGTGGATGGGTTCCTTGGTCGATGAAGCACCGATGTGGTAGCTCTTCGAGAGCTGACACGGGTATGGATGTTCAGTAGCCTAAGGAGGGTGGTGGCGATGATGATGAGGGTGCACCTCCTCGACGGTCAGAGGAGGAGTGGGGGATTCTCCAAGCTGAGCGAGATAGCCTAGATTTGGAGCTGGGTCGAGTGAAGGCCGAGTTAGCATGGTATCAGGGTGAGGTGACTCATCTTCAGGCTGAGGTGGACGGGTTACGGGTTGGACCTAGCAGCACTGCTCTGGCTGCTAAGGATGCAGAGATCACCAGACTTGGTGGTGAGATTACCCATTTATAGGGTGAGCTTTCTCGGTTGCAGTCAGGTTCTAGAGGTGATGATTCTACTTCGACTATTACGTCTCTACGAGCAGAGATTTCTCAGAGGGTCGCTCGCTAGGGTGCTGATTTGAGGAGCCTGCGTAAGCAGGCTGTCTACATCGAGATGTTGGAGAACATTCTTCATGAGCATCATATTCCTTTACCTGTTCCTCCTTCATCATCTGCTGCCACTGCTACCCGAGGGACTGAGACGAGTCGCAGGACTCATCGTACTTCTAGCTCTCACGGGGCTTCTACAGTGCAGGGTCCATGGAGGGATCCTGCTGGCACTAGCTAGTTGTTGTATTGCCTTATTTTTGTTTTTTGCATATTTTATCTTAGTATGAGCCTCAGTGCTCCGATGTATACTACCTTCGGGCATTTTGTACTTTGCAGACTTTCGTATTTATATATATATATATAACATGGCATTTATTTCGGTATTCACATGTGTTATTTGTATATGTATTCTTCTTGTTTATGCTTTGCAATGTTTATATAATGCAATCTAATATTTCTATGTTATTGCTATGATAATGAATGCAACTGAACTTGTAAAATGCATTTGATTTTTATTCATGTAACTAAATGACGGTATGCATGTTGCTCGTGTAATATTTTTTAGCTCAGAGTATTTGACCTTTACTCGTTCATATTTGCAATTGGGGGTATCCCACTTGATTATTCTTTGTGGTGATTATGTGGTATGTATACATGGTATGTGGATGGTGATATGGATTATGATTTGGTTTTTGATATGTAACTGAAAGTATTCTCAAATACTCAAAGAAGCTAGTAATGTTAACCATTTTTCTTGATGTTATCTTACTTTCTTTAGGACCATATTGTGTGCAAGTGAAGTTCATTTACTAAATCTTGCGTGTCGATGACCCTAAGCAATCCAGAACCAATGCATGTGATTGTGATGTTTATTGCCCCATCTTGAGTAATTTTGGATGGTACCTTTTTGGGTTTCCCTTTTGGCTAGCTTACCCGTATGTGCGTTCAGAGGTCTCTTTCTTGAGAGAGAGACATGTCGCCCTGCATGAGTTTACTCCACTGCCAGTCAAGCATCTATAGCCCCGGTGGAGGCTCACTCCATAGTCCAATGATTTGATCTTTAAGCCTTTGTGATGACTACATAACTTTCTGAGGGGAACATAGTATGATATTTTCAGCTTTAGAGATCTGTGGTGTGTGTTGTTAATTATTTTTGTATAGAGTTTTGGGGAATCGGATTCTCAACCGAAGTATGATGAGAATGTGACCCTATCCTTACTACTCTACATTTATTTATATTTGTTGTTTCACTGTGGTAGTGGTGATAACCACTATTTTTGTTTTTGGACTATGTTGCGTGATAGGGTAAGCGAAGAATTTTACTTTTTTTGCTTTGAGGTTTACCCAAATTGGCGTTATCTTTCTATCATTCAAGATGTTTTAAGATTTGTAAAAGTGTATTTGGTTCCAGATTGCTTTTGGGTCAATCTACCATACTCAAGATTTTCTTAATGTGGTGAAAGTGCTTTGGTCCTAAAGAAAATTGGACACTTCATGAAGTTTGGTTTTTCACTAGACATTTTTGAGTGACTACAAATTGTATGATGTATCATATATGATGTGTATGATTTGTGAGTTGTAAAGAATCTTTAGTTGAATACCCCCAACTCTTGGAACTTGTTTTCTTGGTCTTATCATCACCACTATTAAAGATTACTGAGCAAGGGATGGGATGGATGCAACTATATATATTTTGTGTATGAACATATAATTGAAATGCAAATGCCATATGAAAAATGTAATTTAAAATATGTCTATTTACAATGTGAAATGCATGCAAAATTGTAAAATGAAATCTTTTGTTTATTTATTTATTTTTTGTGTATGAACATATAATTGAAATGCAAATGCAATATGAAATTTTTTCTTTTATTTTTTTATTTTTATTTTTTTTGTTTTAGCCATGTACATATATATACATATATTGCAAGTCGTTTTATGCATAAAATGCCTTTAGGTGCATAATGTTCAGTGGTTCTGGCTCCAATTTCCCTTCTAAATTGGAAAGTTTGTACGTTCCTTGTCCCAACTTTTGCTTTACTATATATGGGCCCAACCAATTTGCTGCAAATTTATCCCTTAAGTGCGGTAAAGCATTGGTATTTTGTTGATTTTCTTTGAGCACTAGGTCCCCCACTTGAAATTCGTGAGGATGGACTTTTGTGTTGTAAGCGCGCTTGACTCTATCTTGATATACTCGTAAATGTTCTAGAGCATTGATACGTTTCTCATCAATAATTGTCAATTGGTCAAGACGCGCCTGTCTAGTTGTATCATCATCCATGAATTCCTGTATCTCGATTCGCAAGGATGGTATCTCGAGCTCTAATGGTAATATCGCTTCTGCACCGTAAACTAGTGAAAATGGCGTTGCTCCCGTTGGCGTTCTTATGCTTGTTCTGTAAGCCCATAGTGCTAAAGGGAGGTGAGTATGCCAATCTCGATGATTATCTTTTACCAATTTCTTGAGAATAGATATGACTATCTTGTTGGTTGCTTCAGCTTGCCCGTTTGCTTGTGGGTAATAAGGTGTTGAGAAACTGTGTAGAATTTTGAATTTGTTGCACAATGCTCTAACATCCTTATTCTTAAATGACTTTCCATTATCAAAAATTATTTTTGAGGGTATTCCAAAATGATAGATAATATGTTGAAGTATAAACTCCGCTATTCGAGGTCCAGTCGTAGTTGTCATTGGAATTGCTTCCACCCATTTTGTAAAGTATTCTGTAGTGGTTATGATGAATTTATGTTGTCCTGATGAAGCAGGTGTTATTTTACCGATCAAGTCAAGGCCCCATTGTGAAAAGGGCCACAAAATTTGAATGGGTTGCAAATTTTGTGATGGCACATGGGTCAAGTTTGCATGATGTTGGCACTTTTGGCATCTTTTGACGTATTTGCAATAGTCATTCTCCATTGTCGGCCAATAGTATCCCATGCACAATATTCTTTTTGCAATTGCCATTCCATTGAAGTGACCACCGCAAGTACCATCATGGGCTTCGATATTGCTCTTTCTGCTTCAATTGGATTTAAACATCGTAGTAATATTCCATCATAACCACGTTTATATAACACATCTCCAAGTAAAGTGAAATGGATGGCTCTTTGTTTGAATGTTCTTTTTGTAGTTCGTGTCATTTCTATTGGTAGTGTGCCTGACTTGAGAAAGTCTTTTATCTCATCAAGGTAAGAATTGTAAGGTTCAACATGTATCAAACAAACATTCTTCTCACCTATAGATTCTGCTCTTTTAATTGATGGTTTGGACACTGTCGTTATGATTAACGGTTGCAATTCTCCATGTTCATTTTTAGGGATGAGAGATCCCAAGGAAGCCATTGCATCCGCAAATCTATTTGTCGATCGTGGCAAGTTACTAATTTCGTACCAATCAAATTTTCCTAGCAACTGTATTGCTACTTCATGGTATTTCTTTAAGACTGGTTCTTTACATTGGTATTCTCCTTTTATTTGGTAGACAACCAATTGAGAATCACCAAAAATGCTTAATATTTTTATTCCCATTGCTATAGCTGAATGAAGACCTAGTATTAAGGCTTCATACTCTGCATTATTGTTAGTGCATGTGAAGTCGAGTTTGAATGATAAGGGAATGGGTATTCCCTCAGGTGTGTAAAATACAACTCCTACACCTTGCCCTTTTTCGCACTTGGATCCATCAAAGAACATTGTCATATCTGCTTCATCCTCAGGTGAAACTACTTCTTCTTGTTCTGTGACAGAAAATACTGAATCGTCGGGAAGCTCAATTATTAATGGTCTATCATTGTGTAGTGGAGCTTCCACTAATTGATCAGCTATCACTTGCCCTTTTATGGATTTTTGACTTGTGAATTCGAGGTCGAATTCTGTTAAAAGCATTATCCATTTAGCAGTGCGGGTGTTGTTGTAAGTGCGAGTCATCATGTATCGCAGAGGGTTTTCTCTAGCTATAACATAGGTGGTATTGCTTAGCATGTAATGTCTAAGTTTCTTAGTGGCAAAAACCACTGCTAAACATAACTTTTTGACGTAAGCATATCTTGTTTCATAACTTACCAATGTTTGACTGATGTAATAAACTACTTGCTCTTTATTTTTCTCATTCTTTTGTGCAAGCATTGTCCCTAAAGCAAAATCTGTTGCAGAAATGTATAGGTGAAATGGGACTCCTATTTTAGGTGGTGTAAGAACTAGCGGTGAGGCTAGATATTTCTTTATATCATCAAATGCCTCCTGACATTCAGTTGTCCAAGAAAATATCACTCCTTTTTGTAACAAGTGGTTAAAAGGCCTGCATTTATCTGAGAGTTGCATGATGAATCACCGAATAGATTGAACTTTTCCTTGCAAGCTTCACAACTCTTTCAAGTTTTTGGGAGGTGACATTTCTAATATTGCTTTTACCTTGCCTGGGTCTACTTCAATGCCTCTCTTGGAAACAATGAATCCTAGAAGTTTTCTTGATGTGACACCAAATACACACTTCTTAGGATTTAACCTTACCTTATGTTCTATCAATCTATCAAATGCTTTTTCTAGCACATCTATGTGTTCAAGATGCATTTTTGATTTAGCAATAAGATCATCTACATAATCTTCGATTATCTTATGCATATAATCATGAAATATGTATGTCATGGCATGCTGATATGTAGCTCCTACATTCTTTAACCCAAAAGGCATCACTCTGTAGCAGAATGTCCCCCAAGGCATTGTAAATGCTGTTTTATGTTGATCTTCGAGATTAATCCAAATTTGGTTGTATCCCGAGAAACCGTCCATTAAGGAAAGCATTTCATGACCAACATAGGAGTCTACTAATTGATCAATATTTGGCAAAGGAAAATCATCCTTGGGACACGCTTTGTTTAAATCTCAAAAATCAGTGCATACACGTATCCCCCATTCGGTTTGCGAATGGGTACCATGTTTGAAAGCCATTCAGGATAATCGATTGGTACTATGAAGTGTACATCCAATAACTTTTGCAGTTCTTCTTTCACAATTAATGCGACTGTTGGATGGACCTTCCTAAGCTTCTACTTGAACGGCTTGGCATCATGTGCTAGCGTAAGGTTGTGGACTACCAAGTCTGGATCTAAGCCAGACATGTCTTTGTAGGACCATGCGAACACTTCCTTATTTTTGATAAGCATGTTTATGATGCACTCTTTTTCTTCTATGGATAATTATTTTGCTATTTTGACAATCTAGGGATTATCCACATCTTCACTAAGGTTCACGTCTATAGACTCTTCTATTAGCATGTGAGAACCTTCCTCTAGCTGATGTGGAGTTGGGATGAGGTGGATATCATCTGCCACATTTTCAAATGTGTCTGGGGTTTCCCCTTCTATCTCAGTTTGAAAAACTGAATTGTTTGATGATGAAGGTTGTTGTGGAATATAAGCGTTTGAAGCATGCAACAACTCTTCAGATAGGATGAATTCAATAGTGGATGGCGGGGATGAAATCCTATCCATGGCTATGAGACTGGTGTCGATATGGATCGGTTTTGTCTCATCATATGGATTGCAGAGTGGGGTGAGCAAATCAATAGAAATCATGTTGACTTGATGGAAATGAGGTGGCTACAATTCAAGAATTGATGACTCATATTCTCTAGGTTGCAACTGACCTAATGTGTGTGATTGGTTTTGATGTATAGTTTACCAATGTGATGGAGGAGGTTCTAGTTCAGGACCCTCACGCTCTTTGTTTAGCTGAAAAAGTGCGCGGTCTATTGGAAAATTCTTTTGATACCAATTATCTCTTTGCATGGTTTCTCCATATATTATCTCTTCTTGAGGCTCTTCTTCTTATTTATTAAGCCATTCAGATGGAGTTGGCAATTGATTAGCAGGATGGGTGGGTGTAATTTGAAAATGAAATGCGATGTTTGAAGGATGCATTGAGCTAACGCTTTTGGATGCAAAAGTTGGGTCAACTATAGGTAACTCTTTTGGAATGGGTGCTTTTGATGATGTGGTGTTTTATGGAATGGTTCTAATGACTAGTGGTTGGATGGTTAGATGTGTTGATGGAAGTAATGGCTCATAAGGATTTGAAATAAAGTTGCAGTATTTGAAAGGTTCAGTGTCATCTGGTATGTAATGTACCTTGCCTTCATGCACATATTTTAAGCATTGATGCAATGTTGAAGGCACACATTTCATTTCCCTAATCCAAGGGCGTCCAAGAAGTATGTTATATTGCATTTTCCCTTCCAAGATGTGAAAGAGAACATGTATTGTTTTCACCCCCATGGTGACGGGGAGAACAACATTCCCTATAGTTGAGCATAAAGTGTCATTAAAGGCCCTAAGAGTGAATGTGGATGTTGTGATGTGAGATGATGGGACATTGAGCTTCATCATGGCAGGTGTGGTAATGAGGTTGATTGAAGAACTGGTATCAATAAGCACTCTCTTGAAGGGTTTCCTGTCAATGTGAGCTACTATGTGCAATGGTGGATCAGGTGAATCTATTGATATTTGTTTTTCCTTGAAGTCATAGAATACTATCGAGGGTTCCATGCACTTTTGCACACTACCCACAAAGGAATTGAATGCATTGGGGTCTTCTGATTGTACTTGAATAGACTTTAAAATTTCCATCAATGCTTCCCTGTGAGGTGTTGATTGTTGTATTAGTTCATAAATTGATAATTTTGCTGAAGCCATCTTCAAACTCTATGTTAACCGGCTATTCAGTGTAACAACAGGGTGGTTGTGGAAAGGTGGTGGTGGCCCACTCGATCCAAGTTGTATGGGCACATTAGTTGGTGATGTTGTCGAAGCCTGGGTTGTGCGATTAGCTTACCTTTGTCCATGGGTAACTATACTGATAGCCCCTACAAAACCTTGTGGTAGTTGAGACACATAATTAACTTGATTGGGAGGAACTGTAGAAGTTGATGCTCCCGTCGGTTGTTGATTCGCCTCTCGATGTGGCAAAGGTGTCTGATATATGCCTAGGTTTTGGTTATTTTGGGCTAGTGGGTTGTCAACTTTGATTGTACCCACTTCCAATAAATCTTGCACAATTCCTTTAAATCCATGACAACCTTCAATATCATGTCCTCTTTGTCTATGATAGATGCAAAAGAGGTGTTCTTTGTAACCTTTTGTCTTTGGTTTGTTAGGATCATCAGGTTTCATTTTCGATAAATTAAAAAGTTTTGCCACATACAACTTTTGAAATACTAATGAATATGGCTCTTGTACTGGCGTGTAATTTATTTTTGGCTTAAAATGATGTTGTTGCCTTTTCGTAGGTTGTGTCTGATTTTGTGCCTACTGTGGGGGTGGAACCACTTGATAATTCGATTGTTGTGGTTGTTGTTGTTTTTGGGGTTGTTGGATTTGTGTTTGAGCCGATTGATTTGACTGTGGTTGGCTCAAAACTATCTGATTAACCTATGTGGTCTTGGACTGACCGTGGTTATTCCCCTTTTGATTCTTATTGTGCCACTCTTTCTTCTTAGGCTTAATCTCACCTTCTTGAATTTTGATTTCTTCAATCAATTTTGCTTGGGCGAGTGCCTCATCGAATGTTCTATATTGTTGTAGTTGTAGCAATGAAGAGATGGGTCTACCAAAACTCTTCGTGAACATTCGTATTATCTCTGGCATAGGGAGTGAAAATGGTAACTTGATCATGACTGATCTCCATATATTGCCAAAGTCATAGACTGATTCATCATCATATTGTTTTAGGTAAATCAAATCAGTCAATGTTGTTTGTTTTCTAACATTTAGGGTGAATCTTTCCAGGAACTGGTCCGCTAGTTGTTCAAAGGTAAAAATACTTTGATGTGGGAGGTGGTTGTACCAGTATTGGGCTTCTCCCCCTAATGTTTGAGGAAATGTATGTAATAGCAATGCATCGTTGCTTTTTATTTTGAAGCATGCATTCACAAATCTTGTTATGTGCTCATGGGGATCCTCTTCCCCTTTAAATTCAAGCTTCGATATTTGGAAATCATGTGGATATGGTGGCTCTAGTACCGAAGCATGAATAGGGTGATTGAGTAGTTGCCTTAAAGTTGGCTTTTGGTATTGCAAACCTGGGGTTTGCATGGCAAGACTATCAATCTAACTCTGTAGAAACTGGTATCTAGGATCATCTACAGGACTGACACTCGAATGTACTTGATGCTGCTGGTAATGGGGTGGATTGTATGTAGGTTGGGGGTGATAAGACATGGGTGGTGGAAATGTGTTATGGTATGGATGTTGAGGGATGTTATGATATGGATGGGGTGATGGAGGTATGATATTATGCTGACCTACTACATTAGCATATGGGTGTGGTGGTTGATTATGAACCACAGTGGTAGAGGGAGGATGCATTACCCAAGATGGATCTTGGATAAAGGCATTAGGTTGATGAGATGTAGGTGGAATATTTTGCTCAATCCCTTGCAAATGCTGGTTAGGTTCAGGGTTCATGCTACGGTTAGCATTATCTAAAATCATTTGTTGCAACTGTAAGAAAGCCTATTGCATAGCAATTGCACTTGACGTAGGGACTGCTACCTGTGATGTGGTGGAATGAGTTGGTTGTGGAACAACCATGGTAGTGGAGGTAGATGGGGGGTAAGTAGCAAAGGGTATCACTACTGACTATGGAATGGTATGAGATGTATGTCCTACAAGTGTGGATGGAGGAATGGATGTTGGGGCTTGCGAAACAATAGGAATTGTTTCATACAAGGGATTAGTGGTAATGGTCATTTGTTGTGGTAATGTGGGGGGAATTTGGTTGGATGACAATGGTTGATTGGCCAATGCTACAACAACCAACTCAAAGAGAGGATTGGTGAAAATTTGTTTCGAATGCTGTGGATAGGTGAATATGGATTCTTGTTGTGATGAGGGTATGACACGTGATGGGATGGAGAGTGGTGGTAATGATGGGAAGACCATTCCAGCTACATTCAAGTACATTCTAATAGTGTCCATATCTATCATGGTGACCTGACTGTCTATCGCTGCAAGAGGTTCACTCCTAGGTGTCTCAAGTATGGCTGTGTGAGTAGCTCTATGCATAATGTCTATGTTCGTGTTGGGGGAATTACTAGAAGGCCCTACATCAAGACTCTAGGACATAGAAAGGGGCATACCTACTTGTCCCACCACCGAAGTGTGAGGGACATTGCCAGACTGGGAGGCCATAGGGGAAGACCATTGACTTCGGTTTGACACTAGTTTCTTAGCTTGATTACGAGTCACTACCATACGCTACTATGTGGTAATATGTGAAGTGAGACTATCTATGCAAGTAAAGTGACAATACAATGCAATACAACACACAAAGCAAATAAACACACAAATTTTTTGATGCTAGATTTTTGTATATATTTTTTTTGAAATTTGTTTGAAAAATGAAAAATACGTGTGCTCAATATTTTGCCCTAAATGAATCTAGGATTTCACCTGTATACTCGTAGCTCAAAAACCTAGCTATGAACTCCAGGTCGCATAATCCCACCTATAATATGTGGTAATGAAGTCCACACACGGCCAGGGAGCACAGGTCCTACCAATTCCTCACCCAGTTCACCCGTAGTCTGTGATACACCTCTCCGAAGAGAGATGCGTGCTATCACCCATGGGTTATGACGGATCTTGGAATTGGCATTTTCTAAGAATAGGGTATAATGTTGGTGGTTCGATGATGAAATCCAAACCTAGTGGTGATGAAATCCAACCATTTTCCAACGTTTATGTGAGTGTGTGGTGGTTTTGTTTAACTAGGGTGTTATGCAAAATTACTATGCAATTTTGTTTCAATGGCCTAAATGTAGAAAAGCAAAAAATAGAGAATGAAAAACAGTAGATCAGGGGAAAAAATACCAATTTTAGATCTAATTTAATCAGCTTTTGTTTAACAGGGCTAACCACGGTTGCGCGGTTAGTTCTGGTAAACCGCGGGTGCGTGATTTGCCAACCGCGCATCTACGTTTGGGATATCCCAACCATGGATGTGTAGGTCCTTCCAACAAAAATAGAATAACCTTATAGACCCGAACCTGAAATAAACACCTGAGCTATTCCTAACCAGGTGAATGCAAGATGATCTATTTTCTACTATGCAAATGCAAAGATTTTTTTTTATATGAATGCAAAGTTTTTAAGTACTTTCTTCTACCTCTAAGACCTAAGTGCACACAAAGGCATACAAGACTAGGACTCTTAATCTAGTTAAATGCAATCTAAACTAAAACTAAGACAAAAATTAGACAGGAAGCATGAAGTACATACCTATGTTCTTTCCTGCTGTAAACCGCCAGCCTATGTTTCTAATGTAGCAATTGCGCTTATGCATTTTCTAAGGCAAAAACCGCATGTCTACATTTTCTCCTATCAGGAACCACATGCCTATGTTTTCTCAGATAGAAATCATGCTTCCGTGATTCCATAGTAAATGATACGACCGCAAGATTTTTTGAATGTATCGATTTTGGGTCGAATCTATGTGCGCTTTGAATTCTCAAAACCTGTAGGTGCAGATAGAGATTAGTAAACAAATTTAGACAACAAGGCAAAATAAAATAGGACCTTTAGGGGGTCCCACCATGATCGCCATTTCTATAACCAAAGAACTGAACACAATTTATTTAAATAAAAACAGAGAGAGAGAGAAGTAATTTTGCCAAAATGCCCCTTTTTGTATTAATGGTGATATAGTGTGTTACAAAAAGGATTTTTGAATTGCCCCAAGTGTGTTGGGAGCAATGTTACAATGCTTCTTCTTGTCTATCTAATATCCAATGCTTTCATGGAGGAGGGGAGATCTTTCGGCTCTTCCACAGGGTGTGGTGTTCTTCGTTCCTTTGTTACAGCTTCAAAGGGGTGAGTGGGCTTTGGTATCCAGCAAGGGACCACTCCAGCTTCAACAGCTTATCCAAGGTACCTGTTACCTACACACATACAAAACCAGTAAAGAGGATTAATAGCACCTGTATAGTAAAGCGGTAAACCCAATGCTACGCATAAACCTATCACTGATATGTATATATATGAAAAGTAGATAACATAAAATGTTTAATAGATACAAGCCTTGCTCAACATTTTCAATTGCTTATCTCTGTCAATAAAAACCTGTTTGGGACTGTAGAACCACAGAAATGCGATTGCGGATTGGAAACCATGGACATGCGATTGTGAAACCGTGGATGCACATTTTTGACTATAGAACCATGGGTAGGCAATTTCTATTGAGATGATAGGTCACCTCGAGATGCATGCCAATGGTCACAATCGAGCTCACACTCTCAGTTTCTTGTTGGGTCTAGGTGTATTTTGGTAGCCTATCGATACACAAATTTAGCTCCTTTTGTTTGGTGGATTGATGGTGCCTTTATAGGCTTCCTAGGGCTTTGGAGAGGAATGTGAGGTGGCAAGCCTGACTTTCCAAGTGGCAAATCTAGACTACCAGGTGGAAGGGGCAGTTACAGTGAGTCACTTAGTGTGGCTCACTTAACTGGGGTGATGTGGCTCCAAGTGGAGTGGGATGTGGGATGTTTTTTATGTGAAGGGACAAGGGGACAACAACAAAGGAGTTGTGGCATGGGTGTTGGTAATCTGTCTCATGTGCAAGGAAAAAGGGGACAAAAGTGGGTGAGATGTGGCAGGGATGCTGGGTGAGATGTCTAGGACATATGTCCAATGGGTAGACAGGGTATCCTAGGGTGATTTTCCTAATTAAGTAAATTAGGAAAATATAATGATGTGCAAGATTTTATATCCCTAAGTTAGAACTTAGGCATATATCTTTATTATGCAGGATTTGATGGTGAGGTGGTGAATGTGAACTAATGGGCACTAGATTTTGGTGTCTACACATATATTACATTAGTCAAAATTTGGTGAGCTATGAGCTCGGGTATGCATACGTGGAAAAATTATGTTTAGTAGTAGTGTTCACTACAAAGAAATTGTGACACTATATGTTAAGTCATACGATGTATGTTATATCCAAACAAAATCCTTTGTAGTACATGATGAGTAAGACTTATCACAACACGCGTACTATGAAGTGGATCATGATTTTGATGGAATTCAATCTAGAATTCATAAGCCAAAAGTCCATTAAGGGATAGGTCATATAAGATCAATTAGCTGAGGCACCACTGTCAAACAGTAGGCCTCTAACAATTGAGCTTTTGGACGATGCAATATTCATCGTATCTGAAGCTCCCAAACCCAAAGAACTAGAGAACAATGCTGATATGAATCTGTTCTTCAACGGTTCAAAGTGCAAACAAGGGGGTGGTGCTGGAATAGTGTTCTTCATGCCTCAAGGAGCTCCAATGCCCTTGTCATTCAAGTTGGATTTTTCGTGCACCAACAACAATGCTAAGTATGAAGCCCTAATGCTAGGCCTCCACATAGTTATCACCATGAATATTAAGATATTGAACATCTTTGGCGATTCCTTGCTCATAGTAAATCAATTCAAGATAATTTTTCAGTCTCAGTGTCCCGTACTGAAAGCCTATAAGGATCTAGTTGACACATATTTGGCCAAACTGGAATGGTATGACATTGAGGAAATCCCTCGATCATCAAATAGGTTTGCAGATACCATGGATTCTTTAGGATCTTTAATCCCTCAGAATAGATCTATCGATTTCACTACCATCCATGTAAAGATGCTCTCTCCTCTAGCAATAGAGCGTGCAACCTATGATAATAGAGAATCTGTCAACATGATCAATGTAGAACCACAAGTTGAATGGTTCTATAAATCTGAATACTTTCTTAAGAAGACACCCTGGGGATCACTAACCTCTCAGATTCCCATGGAGAGTGGTACTACCATTCACCACAAGGTTATTTCCGAGTCTACATTTGCAAAATTAAATATGTAGGGGGAGCAAGTCATCTTGGCAATCGAAGCTAAGATTTATCAAAATTGGATGTCATAAATTAAAGACTTTCTAAAGCTTAGAATAATCCCAGATGGATTTCCTTGTGTTGCGAAGTGCACATTTAAACAAAAAGCGGCCAAATATATCTTAATAGGAGACATATTATACCAAAGAAGCTATGATGGAGTTCTACTCCATTGCTTAGAGCCCCAAGAGGCATCATGGGCAATTTTTTAAGCCCATGATAGTATGTGCGATGGCCATTTTAGAGGCATGGCCATCGTCAAGTGCATCCTTTGAATGGGTTATTATTGGCCCACTATGGAGAAGGAGTGCAATGCATATGTCAAGAAATGCATTAAATTCCAACATCATGCTAATCTTACACACTTGCCATCGCAGGCCTTACAACCCATTCAAGAGACTTGGCCATTTTCTCAGTGGGGATTAGATCTTACAGGCAAGATCTCTCCTCCATAATCGGGTCGACATACATTCATAATCATGGCTACTAAGTATTTTACAAAGTGGGTGGAAGCAATACCCTTAACAATGACAACCGAAGCTCATATAGCAGAGTTTATACTGGAGCATATCATAAGTCATTTTGGGATTCCATACAAAATAATATCAAATAATGGAACGTCTTTCAAGAACAAAAATGTGAGAGACTTGAAATCTAAATATAGAATCAAACATAGTTTTGCAACTCCATACTATCCGCAAGCAAATGGGTAGGCTGAAGCTTCAAATAAGACAATGGTAGCTATCTTGAAAAATACGGTACAAGAAAACCACAAAGACTGGCACATCTAGCTGCACCTTGTGCTATGGGATTATAGGAATAGTATTCGGATGCCCACTGGGTCAACATCATTCTCACTTGTATATGGTGCTGAGGCCATTATGCCCTTGGAATTAGAAATTCCAATGCTACGTGTCGCATTGAAATAGTTCATCGATGAGGACACCGTGTGGTAAGCTGGACTGGATCAATTGACACTACTTGATGAACATCACGTGAATGCTCTAGAGAATCTCTACATTTATTAAGAGCGATTAAAATGAGCTTAAAATATCAAAGTCCACCAGAGAGAATTTGAAGTTGGGGATCTTCTCTTGAAAGAAAACCAACAGAAATCTAATTTACCGCCAGATATGCGAGACAAATTCATGGCTAATTGGATAGGACCCTACATCATATCTAAAAATATTGGTCTGGGTACCTAGCACCTAATGTCGCTAGGGGGTGTTGAAGAACCTGAACCTCTCAACATCATCCATCTTAAGGCGTTTTATGCTTAAAGAGCATAGTAAAAGTCTCTGAGAGTTGCTTGTAATCGCTCGGTCATCCTAAAAAGCTCCAAACACTCTCATCAGTGGTTTGGTCAAGTAAAAAGCTCTAAAGGCATCTCTAAGCCCTTTGGTCAACCGTAAAAGCTCTGAGGGTTTGGTCAAAACTGCTCGGTCATCCCAAAAGGCTCTAAGGGTCCCTGAAACCATTTGGTCATGTCAGTTAAAAGCCTTGAGGATTTGCGTATAATCGCTCGGTAATCCTAAAAAGCTCCAAAGGCATTTGTTAGCCCTTTGGTAAAATGCAAAATGTACCAAGAGTTTCTGAAAAACTACTTGGTCAAACCCAAAGGCTCCAAGGATTCTCAAAATCACTTGGTCATCCCAAAATGCCCCAAAGGTACCCATAATCCCTTTGGTCAATCCTAAAATCTCCAAGGATTCTTAAAATCACTTGGTTAATCTAAAGGCTCCAGAGGCATGTACTCACCGTTTGGTCAATTATGAGGCTCAAAACCCATAAAAATAATAAAATCAATAAAATCAATAAAATCCAAAAAAATTGGTAAAGCATAAAATTCAAAAATATTTGCATTTGCATTTGAATTTTGCATTTACACATGCATTCGTTGCATTACTGCATTGTATATAGGCATTTGTCATTCGTTGCATTCTGTAATAGAAGGCATTGTGTTTGTTAGTTTTACAAATGATGCCACGTTTGTGTTTAAATCATGCATCTCTGCATTTATCATAATCCATCATTCATGTGAACAATTATGTTTTTCAACACAATCTATAATGTTGCTATGGAGATATACTAGGGTTTTTTGATCACTCAGTCATACCTAGTGATCTTATCAAGAGTTGGTAGAAAATTGGCTTTGCTTTTGTAGCTAAGGTTTAGTTAGTATAACCCTTAGCACATCATAAATCTATCACTAATCAATAAATTTAAATAATCCTAACAAGGACTAGGGGAAGATGAAAGCCATGAAGCAGGACCGGGTATCCCGAGGTGAAAAGAGTTATTCTTGCTTATACCTCTATGTGGACGATATGGGAAATGTTGGCAGTTGGCAAAAGGACAGGTTAGTTCCCTATTCAGAATCCCTTGCTTATGATAAAATGAGCATATCCCAAAGAGATATCCCACATCAATCCTCATGATTGATACCCTAGATCGATATCATAGATCGACTCCCTAGAGTGATATCCCATATTGATATCATAAGATCGATATTCTCAATCAATATACCAAAAACAGTTTTTCCAAGTAAATCCCCCAAAGGAAAGTTTCTGAAGAAAATTATCAAATGTAAATGCTGAAAAGTGAAGATCAAGTGAAGATAAAAAAATAGGCTTAAATCAAAGTTCAAAGTGAAGTTCAAAAGTGAAGATCAAATGAAGATCATAAATCAAAAGTTCGAGTGGAGATCAAATGAAGATCCAAAATCTAGTTCGAAGAGATATCAAATGAAGATCCAAAGATAGTTCAAAAAGAAGATGGAATCAACTCCCTTTCTTCACTATATATGAGCAAGTATCTCAAAAATTGAAGGATAGAAAGGAATGAGCCTGAATCCTTGGAATTGTCAACACTAATGTACCTTATGCATGATGATATGTCTAACACATTAGCATCTCGCTTATGAATAAGACCAATGTTTAAATGTGTAAGAGCTAGCTTCAGGTGTCCTACATTGCCTAGTGGCTCCAACTAAAATCTAAACTTGAGATTGGATAAGAAATTTTTGGAACCCCTATCTTAGCAATGGGTTGAAATAATCCCACCTGACATTGGGGAACACTTATGTATTATATTAAAATATTCATTTGCACACACAGGGATAATGAATAGTTAGGGTGTATCCTCGCAAAAGCCTTTTATCTCAGAAGTCTAGTGTGGTTAGTATGTAACTTTTGATAAGTCTATTTAGGGTGTTTGAGTCTCATGGAAAACCTCAAAAATTTCTTCCATAGCAACAAAATGTCAAAAATTGCAACCATATAAATAATCAAATTGCAAAGTATCAAACCCATGATACATCATTATATAAAGCACAATCAACATATAGGATAGATACCGGATGAATATTAGCAATAATATTTAGACGACCACTGACTATATCGTGCACATTTTTCAAAATTTGCAAAAGAAAATTGAATGACACATTATATCATTCACATCATAAACATTGTATACCATTGCATTTCATATATGGGTGATTAATTGATTACATTCTTATCTTAAGGATTTTCAATTACATTCATGATTTTGAAATATTCTATGATGTCATACATTAGATTAATAAACACATGTGCATTCATTCCTTATGTTTTAAGTGATTGAAGCATACAGGTTCATTTACATTAGATTAGCATCTTGTAAATAAAGCATTACATACATTAATGCATGAAAAGAAAGCAATATCAAACATGTGTTAAGAGAAAAACATCGCATTCATATGCATCCATCAAAAAGCACATCTAAGCATCTAGATCACTGCATATCGTCATAATAAATCAAATAGATAGCTATTGCATGTCATCCATACATCACATCATATAACATCAACATAACATAAGAATTGCATCCATGTGCATCACATAAAAATAAAATCAAAAATAAATTAGTACACAATAAATAAGCATAATGATCATATCATATATATCTAATGTGTGTCTCAGAGTACATTGGGAGTATACAAATACCTGCAGGCTACAAATGTGTAGGTCCTCGATCTTACACCAATAATGATATGTATCAAAAAAGTGTCTTGTAATAGTAGAGCCCTAGCTCTAATCTACTCCCCCTGTATCGAAGCTCTCACCGCCTCCCTCAGTACTGTGCTCAGGAGCCTGCTATATCTGCTACCCTAATGATTGTTGTGGATCGTGTTGTGAGCCTTGAGTATTGCCTAGCCTAAAGAGGCCTAGTACTCGTCCAACTGCCCCCTATGCTATGGGCACCTCTGTGCATGAGGATCTACAACTGGATGTTGTATTAGACTGCCCTACCTCCTTGGTCTGGGTATGACTACTACTACCATGCGTACTAGAGGACATGTGTGTCCTCTTGCTCTGATGGGTGCGATGGCTAGAGCTAGTAGTGGATTTTCCTGTAGTCTGAGATCTAGTCCACTAGGACTCTGCAGCATATGGATCCTTAGGAACCTCTACACCTAGCATCTAAATGTAGCCAACTAGTTGGTCTACCTGAGCAACCCTGGATGCATACCTATCATTGGCACTCATCAGCAAACCCTACAAGCACTGTGTCTCTACCCTAGGATCTTGGCCACCTGGTCATAATATTTTTGGTCCTATCGAAGGCCCCATAATAACCTATGAAGATGAGGGATCCCCCCTTTATGCCTTGAGAAGATCCTACTCTACCACTACTACATCCCTATGTACCTATGCCAAGTCACGAGCATGAGTGATATCACCAACCTAGGTCTCTACGATGGTAGCTTATGCTGTCAGGATAGCAATCTCCTGCTCTGCCTACATTAATCGATGATCTCTATCTATCAACTATGTCTGTAGAGTAGCTGTAGCACCCTAAAATTGGCACAGTTAAACCTTAGTAAAAAGATAAAAATTTGAATTTTAACCTCAAAACCGCCCCTTACCCGCTCCCCTTGTTTTTCGTGCCATTTTTAGGATTTGTTTTGACCGTTGGACGATATCATCGTCGATCAGACGAAATCGTCCCAGATCTGATGAATTCATCTGGAACAGAACGTCCAGACGATTTCATCCCAAAACTAAATTTTCATAATTAGCTTCTGTTTCAACAACTTCTCTAACTTGGGCAAAAAGCGTGTCTGCGTAGTTAGAGTCTCCCCCATTGGAGATCTCCCAAATTGGGATGATCTCCAACCTCCTAACCTCTCCCTAATCCTATATAAACTGGGATTTTCTTAGTTTATCCCCCTGAACCCCCTGGCTGACTGATTTCCCTGCAACTTTAACTTTTCGTGCATTAGAACACCTTCATACTTTCGTTTGCATTGCGTATTTCAAGTTTTCTTGCAGGAATTTTACTATTTTTTAGCCGAAGCAAGCTCAGATCATCGCAGATGATTTCGGATGATCCTGTCATAGATCGGTGATGATATCGTATGATTTGAGGTGATCTCGACTACAGTCCAGATTGGGGGCAATCAGAGCCCGAAGTTTGCATTTTCTTATCTTTTCTCTTCATTTTCTTATGCATTAACTTGGTTTATTTTATTTCTGCATCCTGGAGTTCACCTCATTTAGTATAGATGCATGCTAAAGTTAAAATAAATTATTAAAGTAACGCATTTTCCTTTAATCATTATCTGGATCTATCATTTAGGCAAATTTATTGTCATTTCTATCATTTCCCCTTGCTTTTGCAGTTGCATTTTTGGTTTTTGGTATCTATCTCTGTGACTGTAGGTTTCTAATGAATTCATCAGATCGACGATGATCTCGTCTGATCTCATATGACCGACTGATGATCTGAGATGATTCTGTGACATTTTAGATGATTACGTATGATTTGAGATGATTTGGACTTCTACAAACCTCAGAATCTTCATCAGACATCCGAAATCAGGTATATTCTGTCTCATTTAGCATACTTTCTATGTTTAGCACTTATTTATGTTCTTTGTATTCATATAAATCAGCATTGGCATATAGAATAGCTTAGATTCATCTTGGCCAAACCTAGGATATGAATGATTAAAGCACAAAATGAACACATCAAACCATTCTCAACCTAGGCATGGAAACTGCCACTCAAAAGTTTCCTGGTGAACCCACCATCCATCAAAAATTCACCCTTATACCCCTCCCCCGAGAGGCGCGACCTTCAAAGGGCCTCTCAGTCCGAGGTATTGTCCCATCCTTCTCGCATCCCCCTTCTGGGCGTGGATCCTATAGCCTAAAGGTAAGGATGCAAAAAATTTGGAGCGATACATTTTGGTGAACCCGACGTGAAAACCTAAAACCTTTTGAAAACAATCCAAAAAATATATATATATATATATATAAATGCATTTAGAATCATCAGATAAACAATTAAAGATTGCATATCATATTTAGATGGTAGATTATAATAAAAGACGAGCTATCACCATTAATGTTGAAAATCAATTAGCAGCCATAGAGATTACTTCTTTGCTTAGAGTATCTCAAACATATAGAGTCCCACCTTTATGGGACGAACTTAATAGGAGATTGAATCTTATTTCATCTAGATCAACCGAACTTAGGCAAATCAAGAGGTTTGTCCTAGATAGAATCCTGGATCCTGATCAAGTAACCTTATATCATGAACTTCAGAGAGCTTGCCATAGGTGGTTAGCAGATAAAAGAGCCCTTGTGTCTTCCGAGTTGTACACCTTTGAGGAATACCTCGAGAATGCAGTTGTAGTACATAAATTTCTATCTCGTATAGAGGATCAAGAGGTCGTTCTTACGGATAGAAAGAGATGGAATAGAGTTCCTAGAGCCGTGTTATATCGAGAGTATTGCCATGAGCTCTATTTTTACAAGTCAGAGTCAGAAGTAGATAACATCACCATAGCACACTTTGTCAAATTCTTGAAAAACAATTTCCAATTTGAAGAGGAGCATTTCATGACTCCTGATGAACTTGATCCCATCAATGACATTTATAAACTATTTATAGAAAACTAAGCCATTCTTTTATTATTTCTTGCATTTAGTGTGTTGTTTGTTGTCTTTATAATATTATCATAAAAACATAAAATCACAAAAAAAAAAACAAAACAAAAATATAACAAAAAGTTAAAACGTTTTCTTTTAAGTATTATAGTAGGTATATAATTAAAATATATACCTCCCAAACTTGTTGCAAATATATATATATATATATATATATATATATATATATTTGCTAAAATCTAAGTTTAAGCATAATGACTAGACTTAGGAATGGAAAACAGACTGAAGTAGAAGAAGATTGGTTAGGAAAACCAGTAAATAAACCAGATGTCCTTCCTGAAGACCCAATTCAGGAAGAAGGAACCCTAGACCAACAAGAAGAAGAGTTTGCTGAAGGAAATGAACAAAGAGAAACTGTTAGAGAGGAAGGATCCTCATCCCCTAAAATGTCTCCAGAAGGAGCTGTTACTTTTGAGAACATGGAACATTTCTGGAAGTTCCTCAATACTAATATTGGCGCCCTTAATAGAGCAGTCCATATGGACAAGGATCAAATTAGTGACACTCAAGCAACCCTAGAAGAAATATATCACACACGCACTAATCCCTTGTCCTTCGTTGATCAAGAAAGTGATCAAGCTGGACCATCCAATTTGGATATGGCCGCTATAATCCAGAACATGCAACAACAATAGGTTACCCAACCACCTAGAGTGCCTGTTACCAAGCCTAGAGTTATTCCCACACAAAAGAAACCTTCATTCACTGCTCTATTTTGCCAAGTTATTGATCAACATACCTCAAATCAACAAAAGCCCAAAATGAAACCAAACACCAATTTCCAACAATCTGGGATACAACATAATGCTACTACAAATCTTCTTCATAATACTCTTCCTACCAACCATTTGCATAATAGCAATATAGCATCTAATCCTTACATCATGCCATCATACGCTCAAATACCACCAAACCAATATGGTGGACAAACTAGTAATCTGGAAGCCATGGTGAAACAGTTAGTCTCCCACATGGACCAGATAGATCCCTACCGTCCCTCGTACAATTATCGAGAGATGTGTAGTCAGCCTCTAGATCCTATAGTTGTAGCACAACCATATCCTAAACACTTTCCTATGCCTGTCCTACCTATATACAAAGGAACCGAAGATCCCATAGAGCATCTTCGTATGTTTAGGATAGCATGTCATGATATATCACATGATGACTTGTTATTACTAAAGATGTTCCCAAAAAGTTTAGGAGGAATGGCATTGGAGTGGTATTATCAACTACCCACTCATTCTTTGAGGAATTTCGAAGAAACAACCGAGTCTTTTGTTCATCAATTTAGTGCCTACATCGAAAGGCATGTGACCATTAAATATTTGTACAACTTAAAACAAGACAAAGATGAATGTTTTGCTGATTTCCTAGCTCGGTGGAGACAGTTGATAGGAAAATTACACTTTGTGTTACCTTATCGGGAGATGTTGGATATCTTTATCAATAATTTACAAGAACAACTATCCTATGAGTTATCAACTGCTACCTTGACCACCTTCGATCAAGCTATAGACTTAGCTCGAAGAGTGGAAGATGCTCTCATTAGGAGAGGTCAGCTTAAAAAGAAAGATGATGAGAAAACATCCAGAAATCAATATAAAAATAAACAAGTTGTGGGTGATGGAGTCACTGATAGCAGAAACGTCGCCAATGTTAATACTGTGAAAACAACGGAGAAGTTCATATTGAAACCTCCTGATAAACCACCTCGAGAATTTACTAGGTTAAATCAACCTCTATCAACCATTCTCCCACAATTATTAGCATGAGGTTTGATCCAATTACCAAATATCTAGGAACTCGATCCAACTATACCCGGATATAGAGCTGATTTACACTGTGATTTCCATAGAGGACCTGGACACGCTACCAACTCTTGTAAAATATTAAAACATAAAATACAAGACTTAATTGATAACAATGAGATGGAGGTGCAAGCCTTTCAACCTAAACAAAATCCTCCCAATAATGCTCAAAAGAACATCCCCCAAAATCAGAATCAAAATGCCAATCAATCATTGGACATATTTCAACATCCTTTACCAAAGCATGGCAAAGAAGTGGCTAATCAAATTGAACATCATAATGTTCCCCCTCCTACCCGATATGTAGGAACTATTAGTGGACATTCACCTACTCATGATTTGGAAATATTTGACACAACTTTATCCATGGTTACGACTAGACCTCTATATAACACTCAGACACCTGATCTTAGTGATACAGAATATGAGACTGAAAGTGACATGGAAATCACTTCAAATCAATCGAATAGCTCTGAAGATGAATCAGATCCTATTCAACCTATCACAAGTTCTATGATTCCAGAAGAACCATTTCCAAGAAGAGTCACTACTCGACCATCATCTCACCAATTACTTTCTAATGAACAAGCCATAAATGCTAGACCAAGACCTATTCATCATCCGCAAAATAATATTGTCGGTACCATCGGAGCTGTTACTAGACAACAGGCTCAAAATTCTCAACAAGATCAAACTCAGAACGATGGATCAGCTCCATTTGTTTTGAAAGTTCCTAATAAAGGGAATCATGCGCCTAATGTTCAACCTAAACCTCCTTATAATATTAATGAACAATTATCAAATACCACAGCTAGAATTTCCCTTTTGGACCTTTTAAGATCTTCTCCTACACATAGGGATGAATTAATGCTCACATTAAGCCAAATGATGGTACCACAAAATATTCAACCTGAAGCCATGGCCAATACTATCATAACTCGAGAAGTCGATTGTATTGACTTTCGGGATAGAGATATACCACAACATAGTTTACATAAGGATAACCCCTTATATATTACTGCCCTAATTGGAGATGTAGCAGTTAAACGAGTCTTGATTGATAATGGTTCATCTTTAAACATTTGCACTTTTGACTTCTACCAAAGATTTGGGTTTAGAAGTGACGAAATGAAAAGAACCGATATGATCATAAAAGCCTTCAATGACGAAACACAAGAAACGTGTGGAGTTATTACTATACCATTGCAAGTTG
Source organism: Wollemia nobilis (assembly GCA_028583015.1). Classification (NCBI taxonomy): domain Eukaryota; kingdom Viridiplantae; phylum Streptophyta; class Pinopsida; order Araucariales; family Araucariaceae; genus Wollemia; species Wollemia nobilis. The sequence continues at coordinate 5,013,724 of JAQPPZ010016917.1, read as the reverse complement.
GTCCAAGAACCTTAGACATGACCGTGTTTATTGTACATTGCCCTGCATCGTACAATATACTCTTGGGTCACCCTTGGATCAACGCGATGCGAGCCGTTCCCTCAACTTTACATCAATGTGTTAAATTCGAATTTAAAAATTAGTTGGTTACCATTCATGGTGATCCTAGACCCTTTGATATGTGTGCTTTGGCAGAACCTGTTGGAGTTCAATTTTGCCCTGCTCTGTCATCCACACATCCTAATTCTAATCATCCATCTAAACGTGTGAAACACACACCCATAACATCATCTACTTTTTCTCCATCAACTCCACCTCTACATATAGTTCAACCATCTTCCGAACAAACCACATTAGGACCTCAAAAAGATCCTAAACCCACAACCAATACTTCTTGTTTTACTCCTATAACTTCCATACCTATAGAATCATCCATCGACATTTCTACACCATCTACATCCACTAAAGGCATATTTTCCGCATCCGAAGATGTAGGAAATGTTCCTTCTACCTCTTATGCTCTTACTGATGAGCTCTTACCCGATTTATCTAAAATTCTTATATCAAAGCAAGCGAACGTTGCTATGCAAGATTCCCTTATTTTAAATAATTTGCCACCCTCTCCTCGTACCTTGGGCCTCCCACAGCCTATGGGAAGTATTTACCAAGTTGGGAGTTGCGCTTTTATTTATAAGGGATATGACTAGGGAAGAATACCTAGAAACATCAAGACACATTATGATGGATATGCTCGATGTTATTTTACTAATGAGTATATTAAAGCTAAGCCTATAATGCTTAAATTGGGATATAAAGGGAAAGGTTTGGGACCTTCCCAAAATGGTATGAAAGAACCTTTTGAGGTAGAACCATGGCCCACCCGATGTGGTGTGGGCCTATTTCCTAGTAAGGGTCAGCCCTTCCCATTTGAGGATGATGACCATCTCATATGTTACCAAGATTATTTGGATAAACGTGATGCCTTGCATTTAATAAATAAGCCATTTACATGTAATATGCTATCCATAGCTTACCCTCAGATGATCGCTGAATCCGACGATGAGTTGGAGGGAGATATCTTCCATGATGTCTCCATTGAGGAATTATTACATAACGGATTTTATTTTGATGGCTCTATACCTAGTATAGCCCAGCTTGAGGCCACGACTCCTCAAGAGGAATTATCCAAGCTAACCTTGGAAGAATTACAAGAATTGGGCGTTTCACCCGCCCCACCTAATTTTGAGAGAGATCTACACATGGAAGTAGAAAACGTCATAAAAATTAACATTGGAACCAACGATAACCCTCACATAATCAACATTGGATCAGAATTGAGTCAAGAAAAACAAGATAAATACATTGCATTTCTTAAATACTATGAGGATGTCTTTTCTTGGACATATGAAGATATGCCAGGTTTAGACCCTTCCGTAGTTATGCATCACCTAGTCGTCCATCCGGATGCTAAACCTGTTAAACAGAAACTTAGAAAAATGCATCCTAAAGTGGCCTTACTAGTCAAAGGGGAATTAGAAAAACTCCTGAAGGTTATTTTTATACAAGCCATTGATTATGCTGAATGGATCTCGAATGTAGCTCCAAGAACTAAGAAAGAAGCTACCAAAGTTAGGGTTTGCACAGACTTTAGAGATATCAATGTTGCATGCCCTAAGGATGATTTTCCTCTTCCCAACATGGATCAGATCATTGATTTTACTGCTGGGAGTGGAATGATATCCCTAATGGATGGATTTTATGGTTATAATCAGATCAGGATAGCTCCTGAAGATCAGGCTAAAATAACCTTTATTACCCCTTGGGGGACCTTTTGTTGGAAAGTGATGCCATTCGGTTTGAAGAATGTAGGTGCAACTTATCAACGAGCCATGACTTATATCTTTCATGATATGATGCATGATATTCTACATGATTATGTAGATGATATTATAGCTCGTTCCATCAAAGAAGATGATCATTTAGATGACTTGAGAAAAGTCTTTGATCGGTTAAGGGAATATCTTATCCGACTAAATCCAGCTAAATGTATATTCGAAGTTAAGTCTCGATAAATTATTAGGGGTTATAGTTTCTTTACGTGGCATTGAAATTGACCCTCTCAAGATCGTGGCTATCACTGATATGCCCACACCCACAAATATATCTAAATTACGAAGTCTACAAGGTAAGCTTCAAGCTATTCGTCGCTTCATCGATAAGTTGGCGGACAAAACAGGACCCTTTCTTAAGCTTCTTAAGAAAGATGTCTCTTTCCATTGGGACGACGAATGTCAAGAAGCATTTGAACTCCTCAAACAATATCTCCTTAACCCACCTGTGCTTTCACCACCTAGATCTGATCGCCCATTTATCTTGTATATTTTTGCTTCATATTTTGCCTTAGGAGCTATGTTAGCTCAACTTGATGATGAGAAGAAAGAGCGTGCTAATTATTATATCAGTAGAACCTTAATCAGTTATGAAACTCGCTATACAACATTAGAGAAGTTATGTCTAGCAGTCATATTTTCTACACAAAAACTATGCCATTATATGCTCAGTCAAAAAATGTATGTTATTGCTAAATTCGATCCTTTGCGGTATCTCATGAGTCGACCATACTTATCTGGTCGCACCACAAAGTGGGTTCTTGCGCTAAGCGAGTTTGAACTCACGTTTATAGGACAGAAGTCTGTTAAGGGTCAAATCATAGCAGATCAATTGGTTGCTGCACCCTTAGAGTCTACCCATCCCCTCATCATTGAGTTTCCCGATGAATGCCTTAAATTAGAGGTAGACCATCCAGAGCAATGGTCCCTATACTTTGACGGAGCCCGATGCATGAGTGGGGCTGGTGCAGGTATTATTTTAATATCTCCATAGAAACATCTTATACCTCTGTCCTTCAAATTAATGTTTGCTTGCACTAATAACACTACTGAATATGAGGCTCTAATCCTTGGATTACGAGCTGCCTTGGCACTAAAAATTAAAAATTTATTAGTTTTCGGTGATTCTCAACTTGTCATAAATCAAATCAATGATGTTTATCAGACCAAAGATGATAAATTACGCCCATATAAAGCATATGTCCTACAATTATTATCCTTATTTGATCAAGTTACCTTGGAAGCTATTCCTCGAACTAGCAATCGTGCGGCTGACGCTATGGCTGCAACTGCATCTCTTTTGCCCTTGGAGTTAGATGACGAATATGCTACCATCATTATTCATCGACTCTAGGAACCCGCTTCAAATAAATCATGCTTAGAACCTTTGGATGTGTTTCTAATCAACGAAACTACTCCTGAACCTTGGTACACTGATATATTTAATTTTCTTCAAAATGGGACCTTCCCTGAAGGTTGTAATAGCAACCAATGTCGATTATTACGTAGACGAGCAAGTCGCTTCGTAATTATTGGCAATACCTTGTATAGGAGATCTTTTGAAGGCATCCTATTGAGATGTTTGAATCTAGAAGAATCTAGATCAGCTTTGAGTGAAGCCCACGATGGATCTTGTGGGGGACATTTTAGTGGTAGTGCCATTGCCAAGAAGCTCCTTAGGATAGGATATTTTTGGCCTACCATGGAGAATGATGCACATGATTATGTGCGCCATTGCGACAAGTGCCAGAAACATGCTGACCTTGTCCATGCGCCTGCACAAGAGCTGCAGGCTATTTCATCTCCTTGGCCCTTTTCAAAATGGGGCTTAGACATCATTGGAAAAATCAACCCCGTGTCATCTGATGGACACAAATTTATCATAACTGCTACCGAGTATTTCATGAAGTGGGTTGAAGCTATGCCCTTAGCTTCTTGCACTAGAACCCAAGTCTCCAAATTTATTTTTAATCAAATTATTTGTAGGTTCGAAATTCCTGCAAATCTCATCTCAGATAATGGAACTTGTTTCAAAAATAAATATGTCAAGAAATTATGTCAAAAATATAAAATTCAACATCGTTGGTCCACTCCCTATTATCCTCAGGGTAATGGCCAAGCAGAAGCATCTAATAAAACATTAATCAAAATCCTCAAAATATTGGTCAATAAATCTGCCGAGATTGGCACATCCAATTATATCCTGCTTTGTGGGCTTATCGAACTAGTGTTCGCACTCCCACGGGCACTTCACCTTTTGTTTTGGTTTATGGCGCTGAAGCGCTTTTTCCCTTTGAATTAGAAGTTCCTTCTTTGGCTCTGCTACTTCAAGATACTGAAGTAGGAGATGAATATCATGTTGGCAGATTTAGTCAGCTGGAACTCCTAGATGAGAAGTGCATCAATGCTTTGGAACATCTTCGAGCCTACCAAAACAAGCTCAAACGAGCATACCTCAAGAAAGTTCATCATCGATCCTTTGAGATCGGCGACCTTGTCTTGAAAGAAAATCAAAAAAAATACTAATGCAACTAAAGATCTTAAAGGTAAATTTGAACCTAACTGGCTTGGGCCATATGTCATCATCGCTAAATTTGGCTCAGGAGCATACCGATTAGCTACCTTAGATGGTAAAGATCTTAAAGAACCTATGAACATTATGCATCTTAAGCGCTATTATGCATAAAATCTGGTCATTTCATCATTGTATATATTGTTATTTTGCATATTGTTTCATTTTTGTCATCCATATAAAAATTTCAAAAAAATAGTAATAGTATTTATTCTTTCCATTCATAAATTAAAATCAAAATATAAAAACTTTAAAATCATCAAAATCTTCAAAAAACATCTTTTATTTTGCACCCATCAATTCTTGAAGTATTGCAGTTATATTTTCAATTATTTTGGATAAATTAGCATTTATTTGGAATCCCGCACTTTCACACTCACATGAATAAATATCTTGATTTTATTTGGTATGATTATTAATCTCTCTTATATCAAAGTCCACATTTGAATTAAATAAAGTTTTGAGCATAGAGAACTGATCTTGTTATTTACTTGAACCAAGTATATCTTTTCACATTAAAATGATTTCATTGCAAATTCGATATGATGCTACATAGTAGAAATGGTTTCTTGAGCGAAAAGTTTCCCCCGCTATCCTATCATGCACATGGTCTAGAATCTTTGAGAATTGACAAAAGGACAAGCTCACCCCTGCCCAGAATAAAAATCCCTTGCTCTACAGCCAATCCGAGCAAGTATCCCTAGTATAGGAAGAAAAAGAAAAGTCAAAGAAAATGAGAAAAAGAAAAATATCATTTTGTACCATCGCAACAATATTTCAGCATTATCTCAGTTCCAAGCAAAAATACAAAAAAAAAAAAGAGAAGCAAAAGAAAAAGAAAAAGCAAAAAGCAATAAAATCCCTTCCCTACCCCTTGAAAAGAAAAGAAGGGTGAATGAGCTTGAATCCCTGGAATTCTCAATTATTCGAAAACCGTGAGGTAAGCCCCATAACAGGTGGTTTGTGCCCAACCCGCTTGGCCTTGGGTAATCCCTAGCGTGGTGATATGTCTGTCACATTAGCGACCTTCTTTTGTACAGACCTATGTCTGCTTATGGATCAGCTAGCTCTTGATGACCCGACTTACATAGTAGTCTAGTATGGTTACATGCATATAAATCATGGTCAACGAACACTCAGTTGGTTAATTCAAATTACTTGTATCAAATTATCTTGCTCAAAATTGGTGAATGAACAATACAATTGCACACACATTTGTATTTGAGAGATTTTGTATCATTATGATAAATCAAGATCAGGAATGAACTCACATTTGCACATGAGGGTTCCTTATAAATCTACATTTTGTCTTTAAGATAATTTAAAATATCTTTGCAATTCTTTTAGAACCATTTCATCTTCTTATTTAAGAACATTTGCTTAGCATAAAAACAATTAAATATATTTCTTTCCACAAATCCAATTTTTTTTCTTTCGCAAACATCTTCAAAAACCTAGTAAATAAAGTCATGTTTATATATTATTATTTTCTGTTTATCTCAAAAATAAAAAATCAATCATGCAATAAAACTAAAATATCAATTTCCTTCTTTGGATTTCGCGATGATGGTATAAGTCTATACCTATAATTCTATGCCTAGCGCAAACCATTGTTCTAATTTTATTTTTCCATCCATTTTAAATTCATAAAAACTTATGGCTTACATCATTATGTTACACAATTGTGCTTTCAAAAGAACGCAAATTTTTCTATTTCATTTCATTATGTCAACATTCAATTTTGCAATGATGGTATAATTCCTAGGGAATTATTCAAAAATTTTATCACACTTAGGAATTTATGCCTAGCAAAAATCATATTTCTTTTAATATCTCATGCATAATATTTTTATGAAAATCTGAAAACAAATCATCACCATCATCATTTTTTATCATCACAACACAAAGTCTTAAGACAGTCTCTTAAGCACTCTTTTACTTTTAGCAATATTTCTATACTGGGATTAGCTTGACGACCTAGCGAGTGGCGACTCCATGAAATGGTCTATAACAGTGACAATGTCCTTTGAAATTATTGTTAGAAGTCCCTTTTATTTTTCATCAAAACACACCACCAAAACAACCAATTTGTTTACATCAGATTATTTCATTTAAATTTTATGGCATGACATAAAATTATAATTTATTTCAAAATGACATAATTACATGAATAATCAATCAAAAAAATCCAAAATTAAAGCATCATACAACATATACACAAGTCATATCATCAAAAAGACCATATATATATCAATAAATTATACATCATCTCAAAACTGGATTGGTATGCCACAATCTATACCCTGGCATACTCAATCCTCTCAAAAAAAATAATAATGTATGCAATCCAGTCCATGTGCAGCTAGTCTCGAGAAGCCCTCGAGCTCTCAACCTCATCTCCTCTCCCACCCTGACGTGGAGGAGGTGGTCCCATAGAGGTCCGAGTAGTGTCTCGGGTCCTCGTCGTCGATCGTGAGGACGTCCTCGATGATCCCACCCTGATCGGCTCTGCAATGCTAGCTGGTAGCTGTAATCTCTGGCCCTCTGGAACCAGCTGGTAGTATACTCCCTGATAGAACGTAGTCTGAGCCATAGACCATGCCAACTCCTGCATGCTCGCCCCTCCGCTCTGAGCCCTAAGCCATGTAGCCTCATCCTGTAAAGTCTGCACCTAAGCCCGAAGGCGGGCAACCTCAGCCCGGAGAGCCACCGTCTCGCTGCTCTCCCCTACCTCGAAACCCTTGCCCTTATCGAGCGATGGTGGCCTCTCCCCCTACTGAGAAGGGAATCCCTCCTCCCTCCTCCCTATCCGCTATGGTCTCTACGGAGCCTGTGGCATCCTCTGGCGTCTCTCCTATGGAGACCACCGTTGCTCTCTCCCGTCGTGACCCCATGCTGCCTCAATAGCAGCCTAGCACCGCCTCCCCATCCGTCGCACAATCATGTGCACCGGACCCTATGCCCTCATCATCCGAGGAGGGCGGATGCCTGCGTACCAGGCATCGTATCCATCAGTGACCCCAGCATCGTCTCCATCCACTGGCTGGATGGGGGCATCATCCATGTCCTGGCTCCAGAATCACTGCATATCTGGAGCCCCGCTCAGTGTAGTACTATCCCGAATAGTCTGGGAGTACTCATAATCCCTGAGAGAAGGGATCCCCTACTGAAGACCGAACTATCATAGAACTCGGTCATAGCGATGGAGCTCTACCTCTCCCCGCTCCATCCTCAGCCAGTAGACTCGCTCGATGCGAGCCAGCTCCTGCCCATCCTCTCCCCACCCTGGGTGCTCTCTCCATGGCCTCCAGGTGATCTGGTCTAGGATGAGGTCATCTAGCAACCTCCGTGACATCGGTAGATCTATCCACCACTGTGACCCTCTCTGTAGCCACCAATAGAAAACCCGGGGCCTCTCTCGATCAACCCTTGTCAGTGGGAGTCCTACCGGCCTCCGCACCGTGATGTGCTCCCAGCACCAAACCTGTAGTAGCGATGTCAAAACCAGACATCGGCCTCCCTTGTATACGACCCCATGCAGGATCCTATACAAGCGGCATAGTACAAAGCTGCCCCAAGCAAATCTGTACCCATGGTCTCTCATGTCGTAGACCACATCTGATAGGAGCCAGGGTAATCTGCACCCACTCTGGTGGCATAGCAGCAAGCCACCCACTATCCCGACCAAAACCTGAGTCAACCTAGATGCCCCAGGCATCTGCCTCAAAGACTCGATGTTCACTCCGCCCTTCTCCAGGGCGAAGCTCGGGTCTCCGCTCAGCCTCATCATAGCTTGGCCCTGATTGGCCATAGGAGTCATAAACCATCCCTGTATGGGGATCCTCAAGATCCTCCATACATCCTCTAGTGTGGGAGCCATCTCCCCTATCGGTAACCAAAAGCAGGATGACCCCGGATACCATCTCTCTGCTAGGGCTGTCAGTAGCCCCATGTCTGTCGGTACTTGTGGCATCTCTGCCACATGTTGTAGTCCAACTTGTGCTAGTCGGTCTCGCTCCGCTTGGTCGAGCGCAGCCACGTCATCCCTCAGCCCCTCGTATTTCCACTCCCGACTCTTTAGTAATCCCCTCTGCAAAACAAACAATAAAACAATAAAATTCATTAATAAACCAATTATTAAAATCAATTAAATGCAATTCAAACAAGCTTAATTTCATAAAATGATGATATCATCCACCATTGGATGATATCGTCCTAAATTGGGTAAAATCATCCTTTGTAGGACGAAATCGTCCCCGATTTCGCAACTTGGGGATCACCCCTTGTTGGACGGGATCGCCCCTAGTTCGTCGATTTCGCCCTCAGACGAAATCGACGATCTAGGGACGATTTCGATGAAATGGGGATGATTTCATCCCGACGTCGTCGACGGCCTAAAAACGGCCGCGATGCCCCAAAATAGTCAAAATTTAAATAAAAAATTGCACAAATCAAATTAAAACATAATTCACTAGGATTAGATCCTTACCCGTAGCCCGCGCCGGACCTCTGTCGATCTGTGCGTTGTCTCAACCATTTTTGTCTATAGAGCTCTCAAACAGTAAAAATGAATTAGGGTTTTACCCTATTTTTCTTAATTTTATTTAAAAACAACATTTTTTTAGTTTTGCTTTTCCATGCTTTTACCTCAAACGTTCGATTTGGGTAAAAACACGGAGGGGGCACCATAGTAAACAGTCATACGATTCGACCAAGAATCGTCGTCTAAAAAATTGAGTAAATTTTGCTTTCTCGTAAAACGGGAAGAACTCGTCTTTAACGCATTTTCTTTGGAAAATTTGCTAAAGAGGGGGCAAAATGTAGCACCCTAAAATTGGCACAGTTAAACCTTAGTAAAAAGATAAAAATTTGAATTTTAACCCAAAACCGCCCGTTAACCGCCTGTTACCCGCTCCCCTTGTTTTTCATGCCATTTTTAGGATTTGTTTTGACCGTTGGACGATATCGTCGCCGATTAGATGAAATCGTCCCAGATCTGACGAATTCATCTGGAACAGAACGTCCAGATGATTTCATCCCAAAACCAAATTTTCATAATTAGCTTTTGTTTCAACAGCTTCTCTAACTTGGGCAGAAAGCATGTCTGCGTAGTTAGAGTCTCCCTCGTTGGAGATCTCCCAAATTGGGATGATCTCCAACCTCCTAACCTCTCCCTAATCCTATATAAATTGGGATTTTCTTAGTTTATCCCCCTGAACCCCCTGGCTGACTGATTTCCCTGCAACTTTAACTTTTCATGCATTAGAACACCTTCATACTTTCGTTTGCATTGCGTATTTCAAGTTTTCTTACAGGAATTTTACTATTTTTTAGCTGGAGCAAGCTCGGATCATCGTAGATGATTCTAGATGATTTCGGATGATCCTGTCGCAGATCGACGATGATCTCGTAGGATTTGAGGCGATCTCGATTGCAGTCCATATTGGGGGCAATCAGAGCCCGAAGTTTACATTTTCTTATTGTATCGCTCCAAATTTTTTGCATCCTTACCTTCAGGCTAAAGGATCCATGCCCGAAAGGAGGATGGGAAAAGGATGGGACGGTACCTCGGACTGAGAGGCCCTTTGAAGGTCCCGCCTCTCGGGGAGGGGTATTAAGGTGATTTTTCGATGGATGGTGGGGTTCACCAGGAAACGTTTAGTGGCAGTTTCCATGCCTAGGTTGGGAATGAGTTTAATGTGTTCAATTTTAGCTTTAAACATCCAAGTCCTAGGTTTGGCCAGATGAATCTAAGTTATTCTATATGAAAATGCAAATTAAATGAATACAAAAAATAGATTTGAACAGAAAATAGAGAGAATAAGCTAGATTAAAGAGACATACCTGATCCGGATGTCTGATGGAGGTTCTAATTTTTGAAGCAGTCAGGATCATCTAGAATTTGACAGGATCGTCTCCGATCTGACAGGATCGTCTGAGATCTGAAGAATTGATCAGAGACCTGCAATCAGAGAAGCAGATACAAAATATAAAAAATGCAGCAATACAAAAGAGGGCAATGATGTAGAATGATATCAATAATATTAGACGGATAATTATAAACAAAATATGAGTGTATTTCAATGATTTAATGACAAATTATGATTTTATCATGCATTAAAACTATATGGGTGAACTCCAAAATGCAGAGTAATAAGGAATAACCATAGAATTAACTAAATGCGGAATAATGCAGCAGAAAAGAGTGGAGAAAATGCAAACTCTGGGCACTGATTGCCCCCAATGTTGACTGCAGTCGAAATCATCTCGGATTGGTACGAAATCGTCTCGAATTGGATAGGATCGTCTACGATGATCTGAGCTTGCTCTGGCTGAAGAATAACAAAGTTCCTGCAAGAAAATTCGAGAAGGGACAAAGGCAAACAATAGTCTAGGATATCCTAATGCATATGAAACTTGAAGTGCAGAAAAATTCAGCCAGGGGAATGTCAAGGGGAGGGCCTAAGATTAAATAGGCATAGGAAAGAGGTTGGGAGGTTGGAGATCATCCCATTTTGGGAGATCTCCAATGGGGGAGACTCTAACGGTGCAGACGCGTCTCTGCCCGAGTTAGAGAAGCTGTTGAAACAGAAGCTAATTATGAAAAATCAGTTTTGGGACGAAATCGTCTGGACGTTCTGCTCCAGACGAAATCGTCCGATCTGAGGCGATATCGTCTGATCGGAGACGATATCGTCCAACGGATGAAACAAACTCTAAAAATGGCACGAGAAATGAGGAAACGGGTAGCAAGCGGTTTGGGAGCGGTTTTGGGGTTGAAATTTGAATTTGAATTATTACTAAGGTAATTTTAATTATTTACTAAGTTTTACTGCGCCAATTTTAGGGTGCTACATTTTGCCCCCTCTTTAGCGAATTTTTTGAAGAAAATGCGTTAAAGATGAGTTCTTCTCGATTTACGAGAAAGCAAAAATTATTCCCATTTTTAGGCGACGATTCTTGGTCGAATCGTACGACAACTTACTATGATGCCCCCTCCGTGTTTTTACCCAAATCGAACGTTTGAGGTAAAAATGCAAAAAAGCAAAAAATTAAAATGTTTTTAATTGTTTTTGAATAAAATTAAAAAAATAGGGAAAAACCCTAATTCATTGTTACTGTTCATTTTCATTTTCTAGTTTGTGGAGCTCTGCAAACAAAATGGTCGAGACAGCGCACAGATCGACAGAGGTCCGACGCGGGCTACGGGTAAGGGTCTAAACTTAGTTTAGAATGCTTGAATTTTGATTTTCTATGCTTTTTAGATTAAATTTTGATGATTTTTGAGCATCGCGGCCATTTTTGGGCCGTCGACGTCGTCGGGACGAAATCGTCTCGATTTCGTCGAAATCGTCTCGATATCGCCGATTTCGTCCAGGGGCGAAATCGACAAAATGGGGACGATTTCGTCAAAAAAGGGACGATTTCGGCTTGCAAAATCGGAGACGAATTTGCTCAAATTTTGGACGATATCGTCCAATAGTGGACGATATCATCATTGATGAAATTGAACTTGCTTTACTTGCATTTTTAATCATTTTTATTAATGATTTTTATTGTTTTGTTGTTTATGTTGCAGAGAGGATTACTAAAGAGCAGAGAATGGAAATACGATGGGCTGAGGGATGACTTGGCCACTCTATCTCAGGCAGAGCGAGATCAGTTGGCACAAGTCGGCTTGCAGCATGTGGCAGAGATGCCACAGGTTTCTACAGATATGGGGCTATTGACAGCCCTAGCAGAGAGGTGGTATCCGGGTTCTTCCTATTTTTGGTTACCGACAGGGGAGATGACTCCCACACTAGAGGATGTATGGAGGATTTTGAGGATCCCCATACAAGGACGGTTGATAACTCCCATGGCCAATCAGGGCCACGCGATGATGCGACTGTGCGGAGATCCGAGCTTCGCCCTGGAGAAGGGCGGAGTGAACATCGAGTCGCTACGCCAGATGCCTGGGGCATCTAGACTGACACAGGTTTTGGTTGGGGTTGTAGGTGGTCTCTGCTATGCCATCGAGTGGATGCAGAGTACCATGGCTACTGATAGATGTGGTCTACGACATGAGAGACCATGGATACAGAGTTTGCTTGGGGGAGTTATGTACTATGCCGATTGTATAGGATCCTGCATGGGGTCGTATACAAGGGCGTCCGATGTCTGGTTATGACATCACTACTAAGGTTTGGTGCTGGGAGCACATCATGGTGCGGAGGCCGGTAGGGCTCCCACTGATAGGGATTGATGGGGAGAGGCCTCGAGCTTTCTACTGGTGGCTCCGAAGAGGGTCACAATGGCGGATAGATCTGCCAATGTCCTGGAGACTACTTGACGACCTTGTCTCCGACCAGATCACCTGGAGGCCTTGGAGAGATCATCCAGGGTGGGCCGAGGATGGACAGGAGCTGGCTCACGTTAGGCGAACCTTTGGCTGAGGATGGAGAGGGGAGAGGTGGAGCTCCATCGCTACGACCGAGTTTTGAGGCAGTTCGGTCTACAGGGGATCCCATCTCTCAGAGACTACGAGTTTTCTCGGACCATCCGGGATAACACTACAGTTAGCGGGGCTCCAGATATGCAGCGCTTCTAGAGTCAGGACGTAGATGATGCCCCCATTCAGCCAGTGGATGGGGACGACATAGGGGTAGCCGACGGCTATGATGCCTGGTACACAGGCATCCGCCCTCCTCGGATGACGAGGGCTCAGGGTCCGATTCATGCAGTTGTGCATCGGATGGGGAGGCGGTGCCAGGCGGCCATTGAGGCTACACAGGGTCATGGAGGGAGAGAGCAGAGGAGACCACAGGCTCAGCAGAGGCCACGACAGCGAGAGAGGAGGGAGGATAGACCCCCTTCTCCATGGAGAGAGAGGCCACCATCGCTCGATAAGGGCAAGGGTGTGGACATAGGAGAGAGTAGTGAGATGGCTACTCTCCGGGCGGAGACTGTCCGTCTCCAGGCACAGGTGCAGACTTTACAGGATGAGGCTGCATGCCATCGAGCTGAGGCTACATAGCTCAGAGATGAGGTTGCACGCCTCAGAGCACGGAGCGGAGGAGCGAGCACTCAGGAGCTAGCGCGGTCGATTGCTCAGACCGCGTTCTATCAGGGTATCTACTTCCAGATGGTGCCAGAGGGCCAGAGGGTACAGCTGCCAGCCGGCATTGCGGATCCGATCAGGGTTGGGTCATCGAGGACTTCATCCCGATCGACGACTAGGACTCGTAGTACCACACATACTACGATGGGGCCACCTCGTCCAC